>CM028133.1:18842500-21661250 GCA_016271365.2 Neoceratodus forsteri
CGTTAAGTATTTTTGGAGGGTTTACTTTAAACAGCACATTTTGCATTTTTAATTCCTGTTTGTAACTTCTGATAGAAATAATAGCTACTATACTATATTGCATGCAGCCAGCGCTTCTGCAGCTTGCTGTAGGCTAACATGCCTGCTGACTAATGATGGAAATTGTCAGATCATATTAGTAAAGAGCAAACAACAGAAGCATTAGCCAGCAGCAAAATGGCGGCTACTGTTTATATCAGAAGTTGCGGACAGGATTTAAGTATACTGTGCTTTTAAGGAAAAGGGAAAAATGAGCTTACATTTTTGAAACTTTAATGGTAGGGACATATCTATAAGCAGGGAGTGAACAAAAATTTCCAGAGTTTTCCTTTAAGAAATTAGAGCTCCAGCCAGCCCAGTGACTCAGTGGTGGAGCTACCGACCCCCACACTGATGACCTGGGTTTTGGAGCAGGTTTGGGTTGTACAGGGTCCCCAGGGGTGGGAGGATTTAAAAATGGAATGCAACAATTTCTTTGAGGAATGTCACATCAACCGGAATTCGAGTTATTATGAAGTGTCACATCAACTGGACTTCAGGTTATTATTGCCTTTGGAGCATAAAACCCAAAATTTGGTTGATATGCATTTTAATAAAATAGTAATCCAGTTAATATTTATAGTCACCAGTAATTATACCAGTTTATGGTATGACAGTCCAGTAGGAGGAGCAGTCTCTTTGGTGTGGAACAGGTGGGTGGCTGGCTAGCTTGTATGGTTGGTACAGTACCCAGGTGACTGATCGGTCTTGTTGGCCGGCAGGAAGACTGAGCACAACAAGATGAAGAAGGTGGAAGAGATGAAACAGATGCAGGATGAAGACTGGTTCGGAAGCTGAAGATGCAGGGTATGAAAGGATGAAGGATGGTTGAGGTGATGTCTCTGTGCTGCGCTGGAGGGTCCTCTGGAAGACTGCTGATGAGTTGCCATCCAGTCGAAGAAAGCAGATATGGCCACCTAGGAGAAGCAAAATTAAAATGGGGCAACTTTCTAACCACGTACTGTGGAGGGGACCTCACTACCGTGAGCCGGGGTGGCTCCTAGGCTGACTATACTGGGGGAAACTAACTATTTCTACGCTGGCTATTGCAGTCTTTGACATCTTCAGAGGTCAATGGCGGGCTGGGCAGAAGGCACTAGAAGCTTGGTCAGGCAAAAGGAAGGTGGCCCCTGGACTCCGGGGTGCATGCAATTGCAGTCTCTTGTAGGGCGATTAGTTCAGGAGTTGGGACCACCGTAGCTGGACAGTCTGTCCACTCCCCCATGGCAACAGCTTAGGCTGGGGGAGGAAAGGGAACCGAGGTAGATGAGCACAGTTGGTGGTGGGGCAGGCAGTTCAGATCCCATGCGGAACAGTCCAGGAACCAACTGGTCGAGGTGCAGGGCAAGCAAGTTCAGCCCTGGTGCAGATAGCTGTCTTTGGTGGGTGCAGTTCAGGCCCTGCTGTGCTTTTGTTTAGGCCTCAATGCAAACAATTTGTCATTTGGGGTCAATAGTGGCCCAGGGTATAACCTGGGAGGAGCACTGAGCTTGGCAATTACACAATAATGATAAACAATGTCTTTTTACCAGGTACTGGGTTTACCTATGGCCAGTGTCTGGGTGACAGGCAGCACAGTATAGGCCTAGCCATCTCCTCAGTCTGCAGGTCACACCCGCTGTTAGCAAGCAGTTTAGGGGGAAAATGGAACAGCTGAGAGGGGTTGGTTGGGGTTCCCAGTGAAGGGCTAAAGCCTCTGGGAAACTCCCTCCAAAATGGGGTACTGGTCCTTTAAGTTCCTAAGGGCTCTTCTTGGAAGGCCTGCAGGGGATTGCCTAGGCCGGGCTCACACTCTTGGAATATGTATGGGGGTGGTAGCTGGGCTATGCAGTGGGTCTAGACTGAGCTCCACCCCTCATAAATATTAATTGTTGGGCTGCAGTACCACTGTGTAGGCCCTAGGGCTTGGCTCTGCCCCTTTTGCATGTAAATATGCAGGCCTTGGCATAGGTCCCACCCCTGCACACTCGGCAAGAGTGCTCTGCTGTGTCTGATGTCTTTCCCTCTTAACCCACCCTAGACCCCCCCTGCTGTTCATCTGGCTGCCTTCCCTTTTGTGGAGTGCCCTTCTGGCACCAAACCTAAACCCTGGGGCTCATGCCATGTGGTTCCCCCCTTATTATCTTCTTGTGGGTGCTCTGCCCACCTTTGCTACTTATGCCATTGTCAACCCCCTTAGGCACCTGCAACGCTAAGTAAAATAAACTTTAGGGCTTACTGCCCACTCACCGCCTGGCCTGGGTCCCCTTAGGCAGAGGAGATCGTTGGTGGTGTTGGTGGGGTGGCCTGGGGGCCTAGCTTCCACCCGGCGCTGCTCCTGCTTGTCCACGACTACGGACGGTACTAGAGAAGCAGTGGTGGTTGTTTCTGCCCAGACACACTTCGCAGTGACACACTGTGGTCCAGGCTCCAAATTGCTCCCTTTTCTTAATGCGGCGTGGACAGCAGCACTGTAGAAACAAGGTCCGTGGCCACTGAAGCACTATGTGTGCTCATACCTCTCAACCGTCCCTGATTTTCAGGGACATCCCTGATTTTGCCACAAAATGTTACCCTCTCCCTCTTACAATTTGTGACTAAAAAGGGGGGATTGTATAGGTACAAAACAACATCAAACATTAAAGTTACAGACTTGTTCTTTAGAAAATACATTGTACACTAATCCCCTTATTCTACCAGCTTCCTGAGTGTACATCACCAGTTTTGAAGATATGTCCCTGATTTTGATCCTTTGCCCCTGATGTTTTGAAGCCTTGTCCCCGACTTAGGTGTCAGGAGGTTGAGAGGTATATGTGCTGCTAAGGGGATGGAAGGCAAGGGAAACGGGAGCCGAAACAAGGACAAGCAATAAGAACACTTGCCACCACCGATCACCGGACCGGACTGTGCCTCAGTCGGGGGGAGGGGGGGAGCCAGAGAGCCGGCTGCCGAGGAGGACAAAGGGAAGAAACGGACGGCAAAATGTAAAAGGAAAATGGCAGCAAAATACACAAAAAAGTCATAAAACAAAATCCAAGTAAGGAGCAGCAACAAAGAGGAACCTAACAAAAACACGGCAACACCCCAGGCAATGGGTCTGGCCCACAATGTGCTCACTAGCAGCGCGCACTAAGAGCAAACCATGGAGGGGAAAGGACAAGGGGCCTGCCAAGCAGCCCTATGTGGCCACACCCAAGGCTAAGGCAAGCAAAGACTGAAACCCCAGCCAGCCCGCTGGAGGGGCGAGACAGGAAAACTGCAATAGCAGCCCCAGAAAACCCCAAACAACTGCACACCCAGGGAGCAGGCAACTAAAGGGGACTCACCCTATGGGACTGGCCACTGGTGGACATCTGGAGGACTGCTGGACTCATCAAGGAGCTGGAAGATGGCTGCTGCTGCTGTTGAGGACCACTGGCTACAGAGGAGCAGCCACCAAGGAGCTACAGACCTGAACTTCAGGTAAGCCTCCAGGCATCCGTACTCTTGTGCTCTCCACTCCCTCAGCCACCCAGTCCAGAACTTCCCTCCAGCTAGCAGGGGAAACCCTTTTCTAACCTAGAGGTGGACCTGTCTTCTGGCCAGGCGATTGGGTCCCTGGGGCTGGGAGCAGCTCCTCGGGTTGATATATGGCCCCCTTTGGGTGTTGGCCGGAGACCTTGCTTGGACAAGACAAAGTCTGCAGCACGGGAAGCTTCAGGGAGAGGAGGGAAAGAGGAAGACTGGGACAGAAAATGATCAGCCAGCTAACTTGGTCAGTGAGCCAACTGACCATGTATGGATGGGGTGGTGGGGGGTTAACGCTTTCCTCCCTGAGGTTTTCCCCTGATGTGCCTGCTGGGGCAACCTTTATGGTACTGCACTACTCCAAATAACTTTGGGACAATATCAATGGGCTTCTTAGTAATGCTAAGAAATCCCTTCCCTACACTGTTGTGAAAGATGGGGCAGTTCTCAGGGGGTGACAAACATGTTGTCATTGTGTTCAATGAAGCTTTTAGTGACCTATCAGCCTATATACCTGACACTGTTATAGTCACTGCCCCACCCAAGGACACCCCAAGTTTGGCCAGCCTCCCAAAATTCTATTTCATGCAACTTATCTGGTCAGAAGTTCATGGCTATTTATCCAAACTCAAAATTAGGTCCAGGCTGAGTACAAATAACACTGACATGAAACTTCTGAAGCTTGGTCCCACTGAAGTGTCCTACCTAATCCAACTTATCTTTAACTTATCATTGAAGACTAGTACATTTCCGGAAGTACGGAAGAAAGTTTGTGTCATTCCAGTATTTTGGGAGTGGCAATACATGCATCCCCACAAACTAGCATCCAACCTCTAATCTCTCCTCACTGTCCAAGACTCTTGAGAGTGCAGTCAATGACCAGCTGGTTCAGTTCCTAAATAAATATGAGGTACAGGCCAAAGAACAGCATGGCTGTAGGAGAAACTTCAGCACTAACACTGCAGTGCTAGAATTCACAGAATTCCTACATGAGGCCTTAGACAGGGGTGAGCTGGCTGGCGCCATCTATATAGAATTAACTAAAGCCTTGGAGCTTGTTCAGCGTGCCTTACTGTGCAATAAACTACACTCTATGGACCTATCTGCTGGTGCTATTGGCTGGTTTTGTGACTACCTGTGTCACAGAACTCAGGTTGTGAATTGTAGAGGCATAGTGTCTGCTTACAGGGAAGTTACGGTGAGGGTGCCCAAGGGTTCCATACTTGGCCCCTGCTTTTTAGTCTGTTCATTAGCCAGTTACCCTCTGTATGCCAGTCTGTGGATATTATTCTATATGCATGTAACCCCCCCCCCCTACAAATGGGGGTTCTTGAAAAGTCTTCCTTGAGCTTGTCTAAATGCTCACTGCCAGGCTGGTGTCCTGCGTTTTTGCAGTTTAAATGTGATTGCCAGAGAGTGCCTACATAGCCTCTGTGTACTGCCTCTTAAAGAGCTGCCTGGATTGCAGTCATAATTAATCTAAAAGGGAGCTCTGTTAGAAGATGTGCTTGTTTGCTGATCATTTGTTAGAGTAGTAATAATATTGCAGTTTGTTCTAACCTGCCTTCTTTGTAGCATGGACAGTTCTGTTTGTTTCCATCATCTTGGTCCTGGACTGCTGAAATGGGCCAATCAGTACATTTGTGACTCTAAAATGGAGCCTGCCTACAGGGGCTTGGTGGTGCCAAAACTTGTAGGAATTGTAGTTTTTGCATTTTGGCACCTAAATGAACCTGAAGGGGGAGCTCTTGTTGTGACTGACTGACTGACAGATCAGCCAACTGAACCTTTTGGATCTTGGGGAAGTTCCCAGACTGCTTGCATTTTCAATCAATCAATCAATCAATCAATCAATCAAATCTTTATTTATTCAGGCAAGCATCATTGAGCAAGGCTCATTTACAAGATGGACCTGATAAGGTCAAGGTTCAACAGTTGATACACAACAGATACATCATACACTTATATAAAACAATTATACATACAGGGGAAAAAATGTTTATAAACACAGTGATGTACAGTAAAATTCACATGATAAAATGGGTTATAGGAAAGTTAAGCTAATATTTACAGTATATACATATACCAGTGGAGGGGCCATGGCAAACACACAGCATAATGTAATACTAGGATGGTGTGGAAGGTATTACTGGGTGCCATAAGATGGGGTGTCTGCCTGGGAGGGAGAACTGAAGAACAAAGATTATGCCATGTATGGTGAATTTTTGGGAGGGAGATTGTGAGATGACAAAGCTAGCTCTAGCGGTAGCAACTGCATTTCTCTGTGAAGAAAACTGTACAACGCTGTTTAAAGGATGCAATTGGTATAAGATTGGACAGTTTTAGGGATTTTTGTAGGGTGTTCCATGCTATAGCTAGAGAATAGCTGAGTTACTCAGTTAACTCAGTTAGTTCTGAGTTGGGAAGTGAAGAGATAACAGCTTAAATGATTCAAGCAGCAGCCCCATCGTAGTTTCGCGCGGGAGAACTGTGGAAAGGCCTGAGTTTTGCCCTGCATTCCTGTCTGCTGTCCCTGAGAGGGAACTTGTGCTTTTTTTGGACTGAATCTGAACTTGGAGAGTGAAGTAAGCCACTGAATTGTGGCCAGGCTCCTAACATAGAAACGTAGAAGCATAGAATTTGACGGCAGATAAGGACCGCTTGGCCCACCTAGTCTGCCCATTTTCCTACCTAACAGATAAGCTGCAGATCCTAGTTAACCAACAGCTTAATTCCTCCTACCCCCCACTAGGACTGCCCTATGCCTGTCCCATGCATTCTTGAAGTCCCCCACTGTTCTTGACCCCACGACCTCTTCAGGGAGGCTGTTCCATGCATCCACAACCCTCTCAGTGAAAAAATACTTCCTCACATTACCTCTGAGCCATCCCCCTTCTATCTTCAAATTGTGCCCCCTTGTTCTTGCACATCTCTTTTTCTGGAAGATGCTACCCTCTTGGACTTTGTTAATTCCCTTGAGGTACTTGAAAGTTGTAGAACTACTTGTAGAAGAACGAAGATTTGCTGAATGCGATCGGCCTGTCTGGACCTCCAGCCACCTCTGAACTCCAGGACTGTGCAGAGACTCTGTAATTGCAACCGGAGAGCCTTTTGCCTGGTACAGTGGAATTTCCTTACATATGAATGTGTTGTGTGCTTATAGTAGGTTGTGATTTGGTTCCCCACTGTTGTTTGAACTGTATTCTGCTTGCTGGAAGCTGCATCCAGCCCCACGGACTGAATCAAAAATAATCTCCATTGGTCTGGGCCTTGCCACACTGGCCCAGCCTGACTACCCGCTGCACAGAGAATGCCATCGACGAGAGACCTGCCTGGGGATCAGCCCCCTGCTCAACACTTGAACAGAAATGATGCCTCGGTGATTCGTGTGGGCCCCACTTCTCCGGCTACTCCAGCTCAACAACCTGCAGTCTCAATTTCATCCTGCCTGTGTCCAGTATTGGGTATCGTGAGCAAACATCAGGGTAGCTCCCTGCAACAACAGCTAAATGTAAAGTGTTGTCATCTGATTGTCTGGTTGCTTTTTCTTTCACAAACTGAGCCCTCTGGTTCTGGATTACAAATAGTGTGTGTTGTGCATGTTGCTTTCTTCCATCACAGTGCCTCAACCAGCTGCAACGTTCCTGGCTAGCCCATCGTCTCCCTACCCGGGTACCCAGAGGTGTGACTGTGTGGGGACTTAAAGCGCATGCATAACTGTTTGATTAATATAGCTTTTAATCCAATCAACCTGAATACACCCCTTCCTTGTTCAAGTCCCCTGAATAAATCAGATCTGACTTTTTCTGCATTTAACCTGACTGTGGTTCCAGTTTGTGCCAAGAGTACTGTACTGTTGCTATTTGCTGTGCATAACCTTGTTTTACAGGGGGTCCCCAGGGTCGAGCCAGAGGAACCAGCCCTGGTGGTAAGTGTAAACGGTGTGGGTACTTGTATGGTGTACAAGGGGTACTATGAAAGTGATTATCGTATATTGCTTAGGCCACTAGAAGGGAAAGAAGGGGGTTACAGTGTCCCGGAGGGCTGTGCACAGGTTAGTTTGACCACTACCAACTCTGACCTCCGGGTGGAGGCACCCGTTGCAGAACCTAAGCCCCTTAACCTACTACTAGCCAAGCAGGCAGGGGTAGTAGCTCTTGGGATAGCGCCACCTAGGGGTTACATGCAGATGATGCTGCAGTCTTTGCGAGAGATAAAAGCCAAGATCTGCTACAACTGAGACTACAACATTGTTACTCTATCCAGTCCTGGTTTGCTCAGAATTGACTGGTAATGAACATTAAGAAAACTAAATATAAGCATTTTGGCACCTGTAGTAAAGTAGATTCCTCTCCTGGCTTTAACATCTGCACACAGTTTGGAGTTACCCTTGAACAGTTAACCGATTTGAAATAGCTAGGGGGCGTACCTTGACAGTGCACAGTCTTTCACTGACCACATTGACCACCTGTCTGAGGTCGTAAACTCTAGATTTCGCCTTTTCTACCTTATCACAAGGAATCTCTTTCTGGAAACTAAATAGTTCAGTGTTTCATCCTCAACATAACTGATTATGGTGTTGTGGTCTGTGGCTCGGTGAATGATGCTGTACTGTCCAGGGTAAAACGATTCTTGAATAGGGCCTGCCACTTTGTATTGGACCTCAAACTAGACAGCTGCACGTGTGTCCGTTATGATACTGTGGGATGGCTAAACATTAGCCTATGGGAGCAGATCATACCATGATGATGGGTAAAAAAACATTATGTTGGTTGCTGTCCCCGGGTCTGCAATCCAGTTTCTAGTACACTGATAACAAATACTCTACAAGGGGCATGGCAAGGAACTCGCTATTTCTGCTATGTAGAAAATCCTGGATTGGCTAGAACTCGTTCTCCTACAGGTTTGCAAAATTATGGAGTGCCTTCTCAGACTTGGTGATGGTGTGTGACACGATCCCCACCTTCAAATATCAACTATTGGATGAACATCAGTGTTTCAAAGTCATGTAGCGGCTTTTAATCCTGCTGGCATTTGACAATGTATCCTTTGTACTGCTTGTATGTCTTTTTACACTGTTTAGTGTAATTGCAATGTGCGTCTAGGCATTTGTCACATATGTACATTCTCGAGCGGTTTTTGTAACCCTAACAAGATATATCTGTATGTTATCTACATACGACTCTAGAACCTTTGAAAATAGGTACTCTATGTGCCTAAAGGATCTTTTGTCCAACAAAAACCCTAAACTGAACGTGCTCGTCAATAGAAACACAGGTACACATTAAAGTTCCACGAAAACAGATGTATATAGGGGACCTGCACATTTAATTACATCATAGATCACTATATCCTTTCTAGATGTGCCTGTGTGCTCATTTCAGCAGTAGAATCAGGCTACAAAAGAGCCCACTGCATTGGCCTGTTTATTCGACACCTGCTAGTTGCTAAAGTAAATTGTAACAATTTGCTGAACCATTAACACTCTTGTCATTCTATACTTGTATAGGGTGAGTCCAAGTTCATTTTACTTGGTTCTTTTTGGTGAAGATAGCAGAGAATGAATTTTGCAGTGACGTCCATTGGCATACCCATGCAGAGGAGAGAAAAAAATGTGTTTGCGCCCTGCTATGACATTCTGAGTACGGTAAGACAGCAATTCAGGTTGGTAGTTTTCCAGTCTGCAACACAACACTCGGAGCCTGTGTTATGTAATACAGGGAATTGAAAAAACACCTGTCTTCCCATGTAATATAGAGCTCATATGTATCTAGGGGGCAGCATCACAAGGTGCTGGTCTCAAATATGTGAAATTGCTTTCTTTGAAAGGGCACGTGATTAGAGCTGGAGGTTTGAGACCCACCACAGCGCTGCTTTAGAACCATGATGCTCAGACTCTAGCGATCTACTGTATCCAGTGGCCTATGAGATTAAACTTGGCCAACATCACAGGACTTTAGGCAACCAAACATTTTGGTGTAGTGGTCAGCCGCCTGGCCACCAAACAGGTCACAGGTTTATGTATAAGTGTGCTTCCGTGTCCTTTGTACTTCATAATTTTCACTGCATGCTGTTTATGTTTGCCTGCACACATGCGCAAGAAAGATGTGACAACTTGCTGCAGAAGCAGGTTGTGGAGATGCGGTTTGTTATGGCCAGTGCTGCCACTGCTTTTTGGGGCTTGTGTCTGTGGCACCACTAAATGAGCATGCCATCTATGACAGCAGCTCAGAAGCGTGCCACCAAATTGAAATGATTTTCTCGCTGGAATGAGGGAGCGCCCCCTCATTGCAGGGCGTGCCTTGCCTGGTGTTACATTTCAATAAACATAGCAGTGGCTGTCACTGTCTGCCTCTCACAGTCCCAGGAAAGTCAACATGGGGGGGTGCCCTGCCCAATCCTCCTGTTGGCATGGCCCCGCTCCAGTTCATTTGCCGATGGGGGAGCCCAATCCACGTTGGTATAATGTCCCCCCATAATTTGTCTGCTGAGGGGGGTGCCCAATCTCCCTCAGCATCATGCCCCCGCCATCACAGACCCTTTTTCTTTGCCGTTGGGGTGCCCAGTCCCTGTCGGCTAAAGTGCCCCCTCCCCAAAAATACAGGTGGCACACTGGGAGCCCACCCCAGCATGTCAAATGTACCTGTAAAACAAGAAAACCTTCCCGCAAAGTTTCTTTTTTTTTAAATCCGTAAACAAGAAAATGATCCCTCGTTGTCCGTGGTGCCCCCCCACCTGCACCCACCCTCTGTGCACCCACCTCCCCACATCCCCCTCACACCATATTTACCTCCAGAACCCAGCACAACGATCTTCGGTGAATCAGGAACGCATCTGCACTCTTCAAAGCCAATCACAAACTGAAGAAATGCCGGTAAGCTGTATAATGGCATAAATGGGGGGTTTTCAACTTAGATGGCTATCTTGGCCATTTTTGCGACTTTTCGCACCAAATTTTCAACATGGAGTTCTTGGGACCCCATCTCATCAACTCAGTCACCGTCATGTCATTATTAGATCCCGAAAGGTCATTTTGTGGTCACTGCGTGGAATCCTCTTCTGGGACCGATTAATGAAACAACAGTGCGACTGTTCATGAGGTGGGCTTCCAAAAAGCTTATGCTGCAAAGTTAGTGAAAAAATTCCCAAAAATGACTGTGTTATGAGTGTGCATTGCACAGTTCCCACGCATGCTCATAACTTCGAGAATTTTTTAATATTTTCACTCCAGATTTTCAACATTGCCATTTTTCCACACCTCCTTATGAACAGTATAGCTGTCAATTTTTTTATCTGGCCCAAAATGTGTTTTCACACAGTGGCGCAGTTGCTGTGTGAAATCAATTTTCGGGACAGATTAAGAAAATCACAGTGACAGTGTTCATAAGGAGAGATCCCAAAAAACCATGTTGCAAATTTGGTGAAAAAATTCCCCAAAATGACTGCTTACCAGCGTGTGTTGCGCAGTTTCTCTGAAGCAACTTGTAACTCGTAATTTTTATATTTTTCCCCAGAGTTTCATCATTGTCATTTTTGCACACTGCCTGATGACGAGTACAGCTGTCATTTTTCACATCCTGCTCAAAATGTGTTTTCATGCCAGTGGCACACAATGGGTGCGGTTGCTGTGCGAAATCAATGTTCGGAACAGATTGAGAAAATCACAGTGCCACTGTTCATGAGCAGAGGTCCCAAAATGCCTATGTTGAAAATCTGGTGTAAAAAATCCCCAAATTAATTGCATTACATGTGTGTGTTGCGCAGTTTCTATGCACGCTTGTGACTGCACCAATTTTGTTATATTTTCACTCCAGATTTTTAACATTACCATTTTTTACACCTCCTCATGAACAGTACAGCTGCCATTTTTCACATCCTGTTTGAAATGTGTTTTCGCACCTGTGGTGTCAAATGGCACAGTCGCTGTGGAAAATCACCTTTCGGCTAACGAACTGATAATGTTACTGTTCATGTGGTGAGGTCACAAAAAGCTCATGGTGAAAACTTGGAGTGAAAATACCAAGAAACACCCAGGGTGTTAGGGTTTCCGACCATAATGCCCTGCCCTGTAGGGACTGACAGGCATCAGGGGTGTGACTTGGGATTGTTGACAGTAACGCTCAAGTCATTCCACCTCCACCCCCACCCTGCAGCCAGTGACAGGCATCGAGGTGTGCCTTGGACTCTTTGGCCCCAAAGTTCACCCATTCTCTTATGCTGCACCCATTTCAGTGTATTTCCTTATGGAATGGGGTTAGTGTAAAGCCTGAACACCCCAAGGCACACCTCGACACTTGTCGGTGTCTGCAGGGTAGGGTAAGGTGAAGTGGCGTGAGCGTTATGGGCGATAACCCAAAGGCACACCCCAATGCCTGTCCATCTCTGCAGCGTGGGGGTGGGGTTGGCGTCACTTCAGCACTTCACTGTATCTGTCTAATTCCTGCACTTCCAATGCTAATGCCAGTAAGCAAACATTCGGCATTGACAAATGCTTGCTTTCCATGGTATAGACCGGGGCATTTTTTTGATACTATATTTGTAACCAATAAGGTGTGTGACATAGCCAGGTATCCCTATGAAATGGCCAGGTTTTTAGGCCTTCAGGTAGATGGTGCCTGGGATCAATGATGTTGCCAGGGTTCCGTGTGGCACAGTGCCTCCACCTGTGGGGAACCTTTTGACACTTTCGCTGTCAGGGTACTGCCCCACCAATAAATATAGTGTTCTCACCTGCAGTGACAGGGGACTTGATACCATATAACACAATACTGCAGAAACCAAAAGCAGCATCACTGTACAGTAAAAACACAGGCAGCAGTCAGTAATGATGGAGGTAGTATTTGCAATACAATTGTAACCCCCCTACAAATGGGGGTTCCCGAAAAGTCTTCCTCGAGCCTGCCTAAATGCTCACTGCCAGGCTGGTGTCCTATGTTTTAGCTGTTTAAATGTGATTGCCAGAGAGTGCCTGTATAGCCTCTGTGTACTGTCTCTTTAAGAGCTGCCTGGATTGCAGTCATAAGTAATCTGAGAGGGAGCTCTGTTGAAAGATGTAACTATTTACTGAAAATCATTCTGAGTGATAATGATAATGTAGTTTGGCTAACCTGCCTTCTTTGCAGCAAGGACTGTTTTGTTTATCTCCACTATCTTGGTTCTGGACTGCCGAATTGGACCAATCAATACTGGTGGGACCTAAAATGGAGCCAGACTACAGGAGCTGTCTGGAGTCAAAATCTGTAGGAATTTTAGTTTTGGGCTTTTGGCACCTTTTTGCTGCTGAAGGGGGAGCCTTTGTTGTGACTGACAGACAGATCAGCCAACCAAACCTTTTGGATCTTGGTGAAATTCCCAGGCTTGCTGCAGTTTGAGTCAGATCTAAGTTGGGAGCTGCAAAAACAACATCGACAGACAGTCAAGCAGCTGTCTGAGTAGTTTTGTGTTGGAGAACTGTGGAAAGGCCTGAGTTGTGGCCTGCATGTCTGCCTGCTGCCCCTGAGAGAGAGAGAAGAGATTTATTCTGGACTAAATCCAAGTTTGCGAGAACGAAGTAAGCCACTGATTTTTTTTACCAGGCTCATACCTGAAAAAGACAAAATATTTTGCTGAATGCGATCGGCCTGTCAGGATTTCTAGCTGCTTTGAGTCCCCGGTTTGTGCAGAGACTTTGCGATCATGACCGGAGAGCGGTTTGCCTGGTACAGTAGAATTTTCTTACATGTAATTGTGCTGTGTATTGAAAGTGGGTCGTGATTTGGTTTCCCCACTGTGTGAACTGTGTTCTGCTTGCTGATACCGTAGAGTCCTTTACATGTAAATGTGCTGTGTATTGAAAGTGGGTCATGATTTGGTTCCCACTGTATGAACTGTGTTCTGCTTGCTGGAAGCTTTATCCAGCCTAATCGGACTGAATCCGCATTCATCATAATTCGGCCAGTGCCGTGCCACGCCAGCTGTGCCAGACTACCCCACTGCACAGAGAAAGCCACCGACGAGAGACCTGCCTGGGGATCAGCCCCCTGCTCCACACTTGAACAGGAACGACGCCTCAGCGATTCGTATGGGCTCTGCTTCTCCTGGCACTCCAGATTAACCACCTGCTGTCTCGATTTTCATCCAGCCTGTGTCCAGTCTTGGGTATAATGAGTAATCATCAGGGTAGCTTCCTGCAACAACAGCCTAATCTAAAAGTGTGTCATCCGATTGTCTTGTTTTTCTTTTCACAAACTGAGCCCTCCAGCTCCAGATTACATATAGTGTGTGTTGTGCATGTTATTTTCTTCCATCACAGGGCCCAAACCTGCTGCAACATTCCTGGCTAGCCCACCATTCTCCATCTGGGTACCCAGAGTGTGTGACTGTTTATGGACCCTGAAGTGCATGCATAACTGCTTGATTGAAAGAGCCTTTAAGCAAATTAACTTGATTACGCCCTCCCTTGTTCAAGTCCCTTAAATAAATCAGATCTAACTCTTTTTTGCATTTACCCTGACTGTGGTTCCAGTTTGTGCAAGAGTACTGTACTGCTGTTATTTGCTGTGTATAATCTTGTTTTACAGGGGGTCCCCAAGGCCAAGCCAGAGGAAAGCCCTGGTGGTAAGTGCAAACAGTGTGAGTACTTATATGGTGTATTGGGGTATTGTGAAAGTGATTATTGTGTATTGTTCTGGCCACTAGTAAGGAAAGAGAGGGGTTACAGTGTCCCGGAGGACTGTGCCCAGGTTAGCTTGGCCACTACCAACCCTGACCTCTGGGTGGAGACACCCGTTTCAGAACTCAGCCCCTTAACCTGCTACTAGCCGAGCAGGCAGGGGTAGTAGCCCTCGGGATTGCGCCACCTAGGGGTTACACAAATAAGAAGGTTTCACAGGGGGTTGGGCAAGATCTTAGACATATGGATCCAGGCAAGGAAAATGGGATAAACAGTTGATTAATCAAATAATTTGCAAAAAAAAACTTTGGTTCAAATCTCACCACCATCCAAGCAATACTATCCAGGCACAATCCCTAACAATGCATTTCCCCAAACAACCTTCTCCTTCTGGTGCACCAGGTAGCACAACATGCCTTCTTGGAGCTCCCACACTTTATGTGCACAGATTGTAAGGCAACAGGCCAGAGGCACTCTGGAATCTCCTGCTGCTAATACTGGTCGATGATGTGAGCCATGGGGTTTGGGGATGGGAGACAATCAAAATGGGGGGCCAGATTGCTGCCAGATTGGTCACTTGTATTGTCACAGTAAATGAGGTCACATTGCAGATGATGAGGTATGAAGAGGAAGAAAGCTAGATATGGCAGCTGCCACGTAAAGCACTGCCCGTCACATTACATCAGATACTCTCCGGTAGCAAACTTTCCACCGAACAAACGAAGAAAGGGAAACACTGCAATAATAAAACATAAGAACTAATTCTAACAATGAATCACCTTTTTCTGTCTGCTGTTTTTTTTTTATCTCAATCTTTATTTCTCAATTACAGATTATACAAACGTTACACCACAAAGGCGCACAGTCATACCTAGATACAGGAATATGCAGATCCATGCTAGAAATATTTGATTCTGCATTTTCTCTCTACATTTCTAGGCGATAACCTTAAACCAAAGGCATGGTCAGTTACAGGATGCCCTGAGAAACAATACGCAGAAAGATCTGTGTCCTCAAGGAAGTCCCTGGAGTTGAAATAGATTGCCGTAGTCCTAGGAACTTGTAGATTGAGCTGTTCATCTGTATCTACAAGCAACATAACAGCGATGTATCCTCAGCTAAATGATCAATAAACATTAACCAAAATAAAATATGCTATTTAACAACTAACATCATGTCGTGTGTCATTTGACTTGCCTCCATGGTAGAGTATATAGATCAATAGGGATAATTACAGGTTATTGGTAAACCCATTGATTAGCTATCTAGTCCTACTAACTACTCCTCTGACCCTCACAGTTGTGTAGGCACAGCCCACATCCAAACCCCCAGAAGGGTAGATAAGGGTGAGGGGTATCTCAACTGAGGTGTGGATTCCCACCAGGCCCGCTGGGTCCTAGATATGGTCTAAGTTAGGGTCACGACCCCATCATCCTGATTCCTGGACTGCCAGGGCCTCCTGTGTCTAGGAACTTCTCTGTTCTGAGATGAAGAGAGGCCATGAGCCTTTCTATGGTTTCAGCTCTTCCACTCTCTGATTCCACATAGAGAGTGCAGGAGGTTCTGGCGAAAGCCACGTGGTGGTAATGCATATAAGGGCTGACAACCTCAGGATCTGGAAAAGCTTCTGTCGTCCCTTAGCCTCCCTCCAGCCCTCCTCCCAAACCCAGGACCAAGGCCTGAAAAGTGAACAGGTATGGGAATCCCAAAATGGATTGGATCCGAGCGTGCACCCGCTGCCAGAAGGGCTTTACCATCGGACAACTCCAAAAGATGTGCCAATGTGATCCAGTTGCCCCACGGAGTCTTCAACATTTATCAGTGTAGGTCGAGCCAAAGTGTTTTGTGCATGTGAAGGTGAGGAAAAACCTTGTTAAAATCTTCCAGTTAAACTCCTGCCAAGTGTGTGGGGGAGGTGACCGCCAAGCCCCTATCAAGCTTCTGAAGCTAACTGGATTCTGAAATGAGTTGTCCTGCCTCTGTTACCCACGTCTGACGTAATCAGCCTGACAGAGAGGGGGTAAACTAAGATGAGTTTATAAAGTTGTGTTATGGGCCTCATTTTGGCCGCCAACCGTACCCACCAGTAAAATAATTCTTCTAGCTCAGTTCAAGATCTTGGAATCTGGGTTTGGTGAGGGTCCTGCTGAATAAAGTTTCTGACCTGTAGGAATCTGAAATGATCCTCTCTCCGGAGGCCATATTTTTGTTGAAGCTGATTAAAACTCATGCATACACCTCTATGCAGTAGTTGAGGAAAACAAACTAGCCCCCGCGCTTCCCAAAAAGCATATCCTCTGTCTAAGGTTGGGGGTTGAAAATCCTCATGAAACCTGAACAGGGACATGGGATCTAGTTCATTCGGTGTGAGAGGTCACATGATGTCTGGCTAGAAGAAGCAGCTGGCTCGTCTCTCTCCCACTCTCACGCTTTATAAATTACTTTTTTAAACTCTTTTAAACAACTCTAACCACCTTTAAGCTAGAGGGAGAATACCTGGGAGTCTCTTCAGTGCTAAGATTGCCAGCAGATAACCTAATTTGCTCACGATGGAGGTCACTATGAAGACAGAGCTTCCACTCCACACACCACCTTCTTCACCAGAAAAAGCTGCAAAGAAATCCAGGCAGCAAGCTGCTAAACCTACCCTGGCAACTGCTAGCAAGGCTACCGCCACGTCACTTATGGAAGAGCGCTTTATGACCGAAATTAAACCAGTACATGAGGCCTTATCGCTCCTTTCTTCAGAGATCTCATCAGTTAAAAAAGACCTGGGGGATGTTTCTCGCCGGGTAGAGGATACAGAAGCACGCACTATCTCATTAGAGAGGTGGAAAACCACCATTGACCCTGACATTGTCTCATTAAAACAGCAGCTGCAGAAGATGGAACTCAAATTGGAAGACCTTGAGGGTCGCAGCCGCCATAATAATTTGGTAGTGTTGGGGCTCCTGGAGGATGAAGAAGGTTCTACACCCATTAAATTCACCCAGAAACTCTTGGAAAAAGTTGCAGGACCCTCCCCAAATGGCCCCTCGTACATTGTTGAGTGGGCCCATCGTGCGCTATGACTGAAACCAGCCTTGGGATGGCCTCCCAGACCATTCATCTTGAGGCTCCTAAATTTTCTGGACAAGCAGCATGTTCTGACCAAGCTGCGAGACATACAAGTCGTGATGTGGGGTGACCACAAGATTCACATATCACAGGACTTGCCGGCATCAGTTAGGCAAAAGTGAGGGTCCTTTCACTCAATGGTGTCCTGCCTGATCTCAGCCGGTATTCGTTTTCGAATGCTTTACCCTGCCTAGTTTCAAGTGAGAGTACAGGATAAATGGCACTCTTCCGATACCAACGAACAGGCAATGGAAGAGCTTCAGCGCCTTCTCCCTGACTTATTTATAAAGTGATCTGGTTCTACTGGGCGCAAGGAAGTGTCATCACTCAGGCTATTGTTGTTGCTTTGTTGCTGTAGTGGTTAATTAAGAGCGGAAAGGATATGGTCCGAAACACCCCCAGATGACTTGTGGCTTACACAGACTGTCCCTTGCATACTTTTTTTTCCCCTATCAGTCTCCAAAATCTTAACTAGATAACAGTCTTCCCGATAACTGCTTATGCTACAGTATATTTAACCAACCTGCAACCGGTTTTGTTTCCTGAAGTTCAATTTAACTCTCTTGTAGCAGCGAGGTGGCAGGATGTGAATTAACAGGGACACCGCGATGAATAATGGCTTTTCCTACTTAACGGAGGCGAGACACGATCATGCTTGCTGTGGGCGATGTGTTTGTACTTCCCTGCTTCACGATTATGTGCAGTATCGTGAGTTCCCATCTGGCGGTGGATCGGACAATATGTAGGCTAGGGCATGATTATGTGCAGCATCGCAAGGCTCTAATTGTTACCAGGCGCAGTGCCTCTGCAGTCCCTATTCTTTAGCACCACTCTACAGTTTACTTGGTGCCCCCTCTTAAGAGCTAAGAACTGATGTCCTGATGGAATCGGCAAGCAAGTTCTTCCTTTGTAAGACTTGTATTGCAGACGCCGTCCTATGGAGGGATTGCTTCCTGCTTCCTAGAAGACTAACTGTTAATAGGGATCTCTGGCAATCACCCCAAATGGAGTGATATAACATGGGCATCTGAGGGGATTTCTTTATCCCACTCCCTTTCAGTAGTTACAGTGGTGGTTGTTATTAGTAGGAATGTTACATTTTGGGGCATTTCTGTTTCAGTGCCATGGTAGGTTACTGACTGATGTTCATCAGGAGGTTTCTATGTTTTCAGTTATGGTGGGGTGGGGAGGAGGGCCATGGTATCTTCTGGCAACATCATGCACAGAATCCGAGGCTTACCACTTCCCAATTACCCATAGTGTTAAGGCTTTTGGTCACTCATTTGTGGTTCGGCATGGTTGTTTTCGTACAGTTTACACTATTACATAACAGTTCAGGGTGTGGTGGGAGGGGGGAGTGTGGAAGTTTATACTGTTGTGTTGTGTTTTGGGTATGGTAAGGGGTGGGGTGTCACAGTATCACAGGACTATCAGTTTTTTTTTAAATCTGGGATTTAGGTCCAGTAGCAATTCATAGCATGATGCCAAATGGCTAATTTTCTTAATATGATTTTATGGAACATTGAGGGTGCGCGTAACAAGACCAAGAGATATAAGGTACTGAAACACTTACCACTGGTGAAGGGGCAAATCTCCTTTCTACAGGAGACACACCTGCTTGAATCCAAAGAAAACTTGTTTAAAAGGTTCAATGTAGGCCACGTGTATACGGCAGGCACTAGCACACAAAGCGGGGTCTCCATCCTGATTGTCAAGTCCCTCAGCTTCCAATGCAGCCAATGCATCAGAGACCCATTGGGCCACTATATTCTTTTAATTGGCATCCTAGAGAGATCTGATATAGTCTTGGGATCCATATATGGGCTCAACATGGACACACCTTCTTTCTTCATGGAATTGGTTAATATTTTGATGCCCTTTCTTTCTTTTCCAATTCTGTTAGGGGGAGACTGGAACTTACCTTTCTCACCGGATGTGGACTGGACTGGTAAAGGGTGAGCAGGCCTATCCCCAGCTCAGAGGGCCATTAGGGACCTAGCAGATAAGCTGAGCTTCTGTGACCCATGGAGGGTACTACATCCAGACCTAAGGGAATATACATTCCGTTCCCCAGTCCACGGGACATTCTCCCGCATTGATTACTTCCTAATGAGTAAGCAGAGTCTGCCTGGGCTTATGGGTTGCCAAATTTGTCCAGAGGTTATATCAGATCACTCCCTAGTGAAATTCTTAATGTCACTATCAGCTACTCACCAGAAAGATACGCTTTGGAAGCTTAATAACCGGCTGCTAAAAGATCAGTGGATAATAGACAGACTAAATCAGTGCATCATACACTACACTAGGGATAACCAGGGATCCACAGGGCATGTAGATTCAGAATGGGGAGTGTTAAAATGTTTCTTATGGGGCAAACTTATAAGAATCACCTCTATGAAGAAATGCAAACAGGAGAGGGGGCTCATGGACATACTGGACCAATTCAGGGATATGGAGAAAAATCTCTCACCTTCCTCCACTGAGGCATTCCGTGAAGAGCTCGTTATGTTACGGGCAAAATACAATGATCTGATGGGTGAAAAGTGGAATAAGTACTTCTTAAAACCAAGTCGGCCTATGTGGACCAAGGCGAGAAAGCCGGGAAACTCCTGGCTCTACATGTTAAGCAACAGGAAACATCTAGGCTCATCAACGCAATTCAATCCACTAGGGATGGCTCCCTTTTGATGGGTCCGAGGGATATTGTAAAAGAATTTGAGACGTTTTACAAACATCTCTATAGTGCTAGGCCAGACTCCCCCTCAGAAGAACGAATAGATGCTTGCCTAGCAAATATACCTTTACCCACCCTCCTCCACGAACAGCAAGCCTTGTTGACTTCCCCCTTCATAGAAGAGGAGATAAAGCTGTGAACTGCAGAGATAGGATGTCACAGAACCCAGGGTGGAGGGGAGACCCACGAACTGTGTAAATCAGGGGCCTGCTCTTCAAAAATACAGATGGTCATGTGGGCTCCACAGACCTTCTATAATTAACCCTTTGCATGATCTTTTAAAATAAAACCGGATAGTATTTGAATATGTGAGATCAGTAAAAAAGCACCTTATAAGTGTAATTAGTAACCTAAATTAGCTAGGAATGAGTGTAGTAACATTCCTTCATCTATTTTAAACATATAAAAGACAAGCCTGTCCTCTAACCCAACTGGGTAGTAGCCCAAAGTGACTCAACTCTGTTTAGTTTCCTCCATAGTGAAGGAGAAAAAGTGACAATGCCACCTGCTCTCACAGTCTCTTTCATCTTACTCCATCTCCACGGTTGTTGTCTGCTGTGGTTGAAGCTTGGGCCATCGTAGCGCTCTGCCGCAGTGTTGGTCCTTCAGTGGTGGGGTAGTTCTGGACCTTGCACCATACCTCTTGTTGCCTTTTCTTCCCTGACCGCAGTCCTTACTTGGTTTGCCACTCTGTTTGCAGTAAGTCTTTCTTGAGAAACTTCAATAGGACTTCTTCCAAGGATATGACTACGGTTGAAAGGAAGTCCTTGGTCTCCGGGAGCTCTGTAAATCTCTTTGTGCCTTCCTGGGCCACCACCCTAAGTTTAACTGGATATTCCAAAAAAGCTTTCATACCTTTTTTCTCTGACGGTCTCTGGATTGCCAGTACCTTTCTGCGCTTCATCACTGTAGAGGGAGTAAAGTCATTCTCCAGGAAGAGGCGCTGATCTCCGGAGAAAACCTCTTTCTTGTTCCAGGCCGTACGCAACACTTGCTCCTTTACCCTATAATCCAGGAACGCCATAATGATCGATCTGGGCCTGGCAGTTGAATCTTTAGGTGGAGCAACCAGAGATCTATGCGCTCTGATGATGTTTAGTTACAGGTCAGTTGGTAGCGATAATATTTCCCGTAGTGAGCTCTTCTCATTTCCTCGGACTCAGCTTTCTCCAGTAAACCATGCAGCCTTGTGTTGTTTTGCCTTTGCCGGTTCTCAAGCTCTTCCATTTGGCAATGAAGCTCCAGTTCCCGCCGATGTAGGTCTAGTAGCACTGAATTATGCATGTCTGTTGTATGCGTGTAGTCAGTCATAGCATTTTCAAGTGCAGTGGTACGCTGGTCCAGGGCCTGAATATCTTGTCAATTATCTGCTGCCTGCGATCCCATTTTCTGCAGGGTATCCCGGATTTTCTGAAGCTGCTTACATAACTGTCAGGAGGTTATTGTAAATTCAGGCTTGGGCTCATCACCTGCCGCATTGCCGCTCGATGATTCCCCAGTAGTTGCTGCGAAGGGCCCTGCTGGAGCGTGCTTCCAATCCAGGATAAACGGTTTGCCCGCTTTCTGTGTGGAGCCCACCACCAAATCTCAAGTCTTTTGTCTGGTGAACATTTTGGCAGTATGCTGTGAGTACTCAGTTGTTTTTTAGAGGTTGTTTAGACATGCAATTGAGTTAGATTCAAGTCAGGTGCGGCAGAGCTCTGAGACTAAGCTGTCATTAGGGAGGCGACGTCACCGGAAGTCTCTGTCTGTGATTTTTGATGCTACTAGCTTTTACAAGGAAATCAGACTGAAAGTTTGATGTGCTTCACTTTTGTGATCATGAATGTTGTCCATGATGGCCTGAGTCGACCAAACTCATTTCGTTTGGTGTAACCTGTCTAGAGACTCAATGCTACCTCAGTGAAAATCTACAGTGTCTCGTTCACCAAGTCTCATCCACCTTTTTCTAAAATCTGGCTTACTTCTGAGATATCTTGAATACAAAATCACATTAAACTGCAATCTATGAAACACACAAACTGCTCATACTATTGAACGACGTGCAAACTTGCAAACTTTCTATATGGCTTACAGACTACACACAGGCATCAAAAGGCCAAGGTCTTAGTGATTGTTATATGACAGAGATCAGACATGACTGGAAACTGCTGGTAGTGGAAAACATTTAATCAGTCAATAGAAAAGCAGCTAGGCGACAGCATGCGAAGTGTGTGTGTGTGTGTGTGAGTTACGGTCTTAATTTTAAATGAACTTGCCTGGCTTTTTTCTAATACCTCTCCCTTCCCCTGAATTTATAGGTCCTGGTGTATATTTGTTGGGTTTTTTTTTTAATTTTTTAACCAGGAGTGGCACACTAAGCTGAAAGCTTGTTTACAGGTGCGACCTGGGAGCACTGGGGAGATAAGTGACTTGCTTAGGGTCACACAGTGTGCAAGCGGAGGCTGTGGGATTCAAACCGAGGTCTCCAGATTTGCAGCTCAGAGCCTTAAACCACTGCACTACACTGTGCTATAAAGCACAGAAACAGTGCTGTCCATAGGGAAAAGCTGGAGGCGGTGTAAAGCAGGGCAGCCGGCCTGCTTTGTAGAAAACAAAAAAGCTCCACAGCCATGGAGTCTTGAATAGATCAGGCATACTTAGAGAGGTTCAGAAGAAATATATTATTCCAGCACCAAGAAAGAATCCTGGCTAGAGCCCTCTGCCTCGGCACTTCAGCCCACTCAGGGCCTTTGTCAGGGGATGGGTCTGTGGTGCCGGAATAACATATTCCATCTGACCTTCTCTGAGTGTGCCTGATCTATACAAGACTCCACAAGTGCAGAGCTTTCTTGTTGCCTGCTTAATATTTACAGCATCAAGTCTTAGAACAACTGTATTCAACAACACAGGTTGAAATTTCTCACTAGCTTTTATTGTCTGTCTGCCTAGCTGCCTTTCTGTCTTTCCACGTGGCCTACAAACCGCACAGGCATTTAAAGGCCTTTCATTGTGGATCCTCGACAGACCATGAATGTATCATCGAGATCTGGCTAGGGAATGAGTCAGGCCCTGTGGTGGAGACAACTCTTCTGGCCGGGTACTTGGTGATTCACTGCCGGAGTCAGGAAGCATGAGGAGGGGATGGATTGGTTTGGTACTATCTAAAACACAATCTTGAGCAAAGTAAGCTCTTGGTATGCCTCAAATATGGTGGCAGCTTGTACTGAGATGACTGAGATGGCTGTGGAATACTACAATGACTCTTATGGTTGCCTGGGACTCCTTGGCACCCTACTGTGTCTGGCCACCGTCCTCCTGCTGATGCTCACCATGGTATTGTGACAACATGAGGTAACTGAAGATAAATGGACAGAGGATGAAACATTATTGGAGGAGATCTCAGTCTAAGGAGGATAGAATGGCTACAGGAATGAATCACTCATCTCAGCTTTTCTGTACTGTGGACCATTTGTTATATCAATACTGTCTTCAGTCTAGAAGAGTTATTACACAAGAAGAGTGCAATGAATGTAACTGGTTCCTCCTAGACAAGGTATCCTCAATTAGGAAAGGGAATCATAGTGTGCAGTCTGTCATGGACCAGTGGTACCCCACCTGTGGTGACCATGAGTACCTCATGGCTTTGGGGGAGTTTTGGCAAGTTTTGGTAGACAAGGTGCTCCAGATGATCTCAGAGCTGCCCTCCCACTTTCTGTATGCTGGGCCTGTGTACTACTTAACTGTTGATCAAGGGTCAGGAGGTCCTGGGTCTGGTTACTGCAGGAGTTCTTAGTTGTTCCATTGAGGAGGAGGTGTTCCCAACTGCCTTGAAGAGGGCAGTGGTGAGGCCCCTCTTAAAGAAGCTGTCCCTGGACCTGACTATTCTTGTGAAACATAGGCCAGTTTCAAACTATCCCTTTCTAGGAAAGGTAATTGAAAAGGTGCAGCTCGAGGCTTACCTGGAAAATATATAGCATCTAAGCGCTTTTCCAGTCAGATTCCAGGCCTTGGCAAAGTATGGAGATCACCTTTGACAAGGTGCTCAATTACATACTCATGGTGAGGGATACTGGAGAGAGGTACATCTTGGCTCTTCTTGATCTCACATCTGCATTTTAATACTGTAGGCTATGGTGTGTTGAAGGATTACCTGAGGCAAATATGTGGGACTCACCAAAGGTAGTGGGGTAGTCAGAGTCCTATCTCACTGGCAGTGAGCAGTAGGTCGGCCACTTCATGCTGGCGGTGCTTGGCTGTGGAGGGCCGCAGGACTCGATTCTTACACCCACGTTGTTTGCAGTATACATGCTACTGTTAGCTGAGGTCATTAGATGATGAAGCCTGACGTCTCAGTGCTGTACTAGGATACCCAGCTATATCTGTTTATTGAGCTGGACAGGGTTGTGATTTCGGTGATGAGCCAATGCCCAGTGGAAATTAATGACCGGATTGCCTCAAGCTTGCTTTGCCTCAAACCCGGCAAGACAGGTGGTGCTTATTGAATTTGGCGCTCTTGGGTCAGTCATGACAGTCAGTTGGGCTGCTTTATCATCTATAGATGCCTCCGTGCTTGTAACTGGTGATAGTGTGAAGAATCTGGGCATTGCTGGACAGATAGCACCGTGGTAGCCTTATCACCTGCTACACTGGTGACTTGTGTTTGGGAACAAGCACAGATCATTGTGGGCCGGCTGGTGTGGAAGGATTTATCATCCCAGGGACTGCTCTCCCTTCCTTGAGGGTGGGGGGACAAGCCTCCCACTGTGGGACTGCTGCCTGGTGGAGGCTGGGTGGCAGAACAGATGGGAGCATATGCAAGGGGAGGGGCCACCACTGGGCGTCTGGAACGTAGGCACGCTAAGGCATGCCTACCCTCTTGCACCATTGCACATGGCGTCCCTGGAGAGAAAACATAATAAGCCAAGCTGCTACATTCTGGCACCCCTGCAAGCTCTCACATGAGACATAGCTGCCCACTCCCCTCATTGTGGTCTTGGGTACGTGGTAGATAACCGTCCGTGAGAAGATCGGTGACGGGCCTGGGAAGGTGTTATTGGGCAAGCCTGGTGGGAGAAAAAAAAGCTTAATTGAAAAGTTAAAAAAAAAGAATCTGGTGGTCATCATGGACTGCAAGCTGACACTACATCATTAGGTACTGGCGGTAGTCTGCGGCGGCTTTATCCATTTGCATTATATTGGCCTGGAATAAGTCCTGTCTAACACATCGGATCTTGGTTTCACTGGTACATGTTCGGTTATGTCCAGTTTGAACTACTGCAATGCTCTCTACCTAGGGTTATCAGGAGGACTGATTGGTTGGTCACGGTTGTTCCAGAACGCTGTGGCCTAGCTAACTGCGGGAACTTGCTGTTTCAAGCATATCACATTGGTTCTGCGCGAACAGCACTGCCTGCCAGTGCAGCGGTGCATCACCTTCAAGATATGCTTGTTTAAATCCAGGCATCCAGGCCACTGGAAATATTTCCTGACCATATATTCCCATGTTTGCCCCATCACTCCACCAAGATGGCCTTCTGATCCTGGCTGAAGTATTTAGAGACACAGAATTTGGGGTTCCTGAACCCTTGCTCTAGAATTCATTACCTGGCTATTTGCAGGAGTTCCCCATGGGGGTGGCCTTTAAAAAGGGGCTAAAATCTTTTTGAATTGGCCCACACCTATCATCTGTAATGTCTTCTGTTGCCTGGAGAGATGTTTATTTTTTTATGTTGATTGGTTGCGCGCATGCGCAAGAAACATATTGCTGCAGCTTTCTCCAGAAGCAGGTTGTGGAGGCATGGCACTGTTGTGGCCAATGCCCCCACAGCCTTTAAAGGCTTAGCCCGCTTCCCCCAATGCTGTGGCATGCCGCTGCTGACACTAGTTCAGCCAGCATGCCACAACCTTGTAAAAATTTAGCCGCTGCAATCAGGGGCCGCCTCGTCATTGCAGCGTCAGCCAGTCGCTGCAATGAGGGAGTGACCCATCATTGCAGGGTGGAATCTTGACACACTGATATTGTTTGTGAACATGGCGGTGTCTTGCCGCCATGTTCACAAACAATATTAACCCCCCCTGCCGAGGGGGTGCCCAATCCCCCTCGGCAGCATGTGCCCCCCCCATCATGTTTGTTTGCTGATGGGGCCTCAATCCGTCGGCTTCAGTGGCCCCAAGGTTTATCTTGCCAACGGAGAGCCCACTCCCCGTCAGCATTGTAGCCCCCTGCTTTTGTTGTCTGCCGGCCAGGTGCCCATTCCCGTTGGTAATGTCACCCCCGCTTGTTGTGCTGGCGGGTGCCCAATCCCTGTCAGCTGCAGCGGCCCCTAAAAAGACTCCATTGGCATGCTGGGAGCCCACCCCAGTGTGCCACATGCCCTGTAAAATCAAAAACGGTCCCACAATGTCTTTTTTTTTAACCTGTAAAAAGAAACGGTCCTCGAGGTGTCCTGATCCTCCACAACCTGCACCCACCACTGGCGCCCTGCCTCCCTACACCCCCTCACCCCATACTACCTCCAGTCCAGTGCGATGATCTTCAGTGGACCGAGACACATCTGCACTCTTCAAAGCAGACCGTGAACTGAGGAAATGCCGGTAAGCTGTATAATGGAATAGATAGGGTTTTTCAACTTTGATGCATATCTCAGGCATTTTTGGAAATTTTACACCAAATTTTCAGCATGGGGTTTTTGGGACCCCTCCTCGTGAATTCTGGCACTGTCATGGCGTTATTCCGTCCCGAAAGGTGATTGCGCATTCACTGTGCGGAATCCCCTTTTGGGACCGATTAACAAAACGACAGTGCCAGTGTTCATGAGGTGGGCTCTCAAAAAGCCTATTCTGAAAATTCAGTGGGAAAAATCCCAAAAATGACTGTTTTACGAGTGTGCGTTCTGCAGTTGCTACGCACGCTCTTAACTTTGCAAATTTGCAATATTTTCATGCCTGATTTTCAGCATTGGCATTTTTTCAGACCTCCTTGTGAACAGTACAGCTGTCATTTTCCACATCCTGGCCAAAATGTGTTTTCGCACTTCCAGAGCTGAATAGCATGGTCAGTGTGGGAAATCAGTGTTCAGGACAGATTAAGAAAATGACAGTGACACTGTTCATGAGCAGAGGTCCTAAAATGTCTATGTTAAAAATTTGGTGACAATACTCCATAAAATGACTGTGTTACAAGTGTGCATTGCGCAGTTTGCACGCATGCTCATAACTTCACGAATTAATAATATTTTCACTCCAGATTTTCAACATCGCCATTCTTCTGCACCTCCTTATGAACAGTACAGCTGCCATTTTTCACATCCTGGCCAAAATGTGTTTTTGCAGTTCTGGCGCAGAATAGTGTGGTTGTTGTGGGAAATCCATGTTTGGGACACATTATGAAAATGACAGTGACACTGTTCATTAGCAGAGGTCCTAAAATGCCTGTGTTGAAAATTTGATGACGAAAGTCCACAAAATGAGTGTGTTATGAATGTGCATTGCGCAGTTTCCATGCACACTCGTACCTTCGCAACTTTGCAGTATTTTCACTTCAGATTTTCAGCATTGCCATTTTGTCACACCTCCGTATGAACAGTGCAGCTGTCATGTTTCACATCCTGGCCGAAATGTGTTTTCGCTCTTCCCACGCACAATAGCACGGTCGCTGTGGGAAATCAGAGTTCAGGACAGATTAAGAAAATCAAACTGACACTGTTCATGAGCAGAGGTCCTAAAATGCCTATGTTGAAAATTTTGTGATGAAACTCCATAAAATGTCTGTGTTACGAGAGTGTGCTGTTCAGGTTCCATGCACCCTTGTAAGTTTGCAAATTAGTAATATATTCACTCCAGAGTTTCAACACTGGCATTTATTCACACCTCCTTATGAACAGTACAGCTGTCATTTTTCACATCCTGGCCGAAATGTGTTTCCGCACTTCCAGCGCAGAATGCCGCAGTCGCTGTCAGAAATCAGTGTTTGGGACAGATTAGGGTCAAGCGACTGGGGGGAGTGACCGAGCTCAACTGAGCTCTTTCGGGACTGCTGCAGATTTCTTTGTGGGCAGGAAAAGGTGACAATGCAGGCAGGAGCCCAGTACAAAAGGGCAGCCTGCAGCTCCAGGAGACAGAATGAGTGAGTGGGGGGTGAGTGAGCTCAAAGGAGCTCTGTTGGGACTGCTGCAGATTTCTTTTTGGGCAGGAAAAGGCAGCAGTGCATGCAGGGGCTGAGTACAAAAGGGCAGCCTGCAGTGGTGGGAGAAACAGAATGAGTGAGTGAAAGAGGGGGAAGGAGCGAGCTCAACGGAGCTGTATCGTGACTGCTGTGGATTTCTTTGTGGGCAGAAAAGGGTGGCAATGCAGGTAGGAGCCCAGTATAGAAGGGCAGCCTGCAGCACTGGCAGAAATGGAATGAGCAAGTGAGACAGGGGGAGTGAGTGAGGCCAACGGAGCTCTGTCAGGACTGCTGCAGATTTCTTTGTGGGCAGAAAAAGATGCCGACAGAGGCAGGAGCCCAGTACAAAAGGGCAGCCTGCTGTGCCAGGAGAAACAGAATGAGCGAGTGAGACAGGGGGAGTGAGCAACCTCAATGAAGCTCTGTCAGGACTGCTGCAGATTTCTTTGTGGGCAGGAAAAGGTGCCAATGCAGGCAGGAGCCCAGTACAAAAGGGCAGCCTGTAGCGCCGGGAGAAACAGAATGAGCGAGTGAGAGAGGGGGAGGAAGAGAGCTCAACTGAGGTGTATTGTGATTGCTGCGGATTTCTTTGTGGGCAGGAAAAGGCAGCAATGCAGGCAGGAGCCCAGTACAAAAGGACAGCTTGCAGCGCCGGCAGAAACGGAATGAGTGAGTGAGAGAGAAGGAGTGAGCGAGCTCAATGGAGCTGTGTTGGGACTGCTAAAGATGTCTTTGTGGGCAGAAAAAGCCACCAACACCGGCAGAAACCCAGTACAAAAGGGCAGCCTGCAGCAGCGGGAGACACAGAATGAGCGAGTGAGGGAGGGGGATGGAGTGAGCTCAACGGAGCTCTGTTGGGACTGCTGCGGATTTCTTTGTGGGCAGAAAAAGGCAGCAATGCATGCAAGGGCCCAGTACAAAAGGGCAGCCTGCAGTGGTGGGAGAAACAGAAAAAACGAGTGAGACAGGGGAATGGAGGAGCGAGCTCAATGGAGCTCTATTGTGACTGCTGCAGATTTCTTTGTGGGCAGAAAGGAGTGGCAACACAGGCAGGAGCCCAGTACAAAAGGGCAGCCTGCAGCGCCGGCAGAAACAGAGCAAGCGAGTGAGACAAGTGAGTGAGTGAGGCCAATGGAGCTCTGTTGGAACTGCTGTAGATCTCTTTTTTTTGTCATGTAACATTTTATTATTTTTCACACTTAGAACAGCATTAATAAAGAGCATATAGCAATATGCTGCAGATTTCTTTGTGGGCAGAAAAAAAATGCCAACAGAGGCAGAAGCCCAGTATAGAAGGGCAGCCTGCAGCGCCAGGAGAAACAGAATGAGCGAGTGAGACAGGGGGAGTGAGCAACCTCAATGGAGCTCTGTCAGGACAGCTGCGTATTTCTTTGTGGGCAGAAAAAGGTGCCAACACAGGCAGGAGCCCAGTACAAAAGGGCAGCCTGCAGTGCTAGAAAACACAACAAGTGAGAGAGAGAGGGGGGTGAAGTGAGCTCAACGGAGCTGTAGTGTGACTGCTGCAGATTTCTTTGTGGGCAGGAAAAGGCAGCAATGTAGGCAGGAGCCCAATACAAAAGGGCAGCCTGCAGCACCGGCAGAAACAGCAAGCGAGTGAGATGGGGAGTGAGTGAGGCCAACGGTGCTCTATTGGAACTGCTGTAGATTTCTTTTTTTTGTCATATAACATTTTATTATTTTCCACACTTAGCACAACATTAATAAAGAGCATATAGCAATATGCTGCAGATTTCTTTGTAGGCAGAAAAAAATGCCAACAGAGGCAGAATCCCAGTATAGAAGGGCAGCCTGCAGCGCCAGGAGAAACAGAATGAGCGAGTGAGACAGGGGGAGTGAGCAACCTCAATGGAGCTCTGTCAGGACAGCTGCAGATTTCTTTGTGTGCAGAAAAAGGTGCCAACACAGGCAGGAGCCCAGTACAAAAGGGCAGCCTGCAGTGCCGGGAGAAACACAATGAGTGAGAGAGAGAGAGGGGGGGTGAGCCAGCTCAACGGAGGTGTATTGTGACTGCTGCAGATTTCTTTGTGGGCAGGAAAAGGCAGCAATGCAGGCAGGAGCCCAATACAAAAGGCCAGCCTGCAGCCCCGGCAGAAACAGAACAAGCGAGTGAGAGAGGGGGAGTGAACGATCTCAATGGAGCTGTGTTAGGACTGCCGCACATGTCTTTGTGGGCAGACAAAATTGGCAATGCAGGCAGGAACCCAGTACAAAAGGGCAGCCTGCAGCAGCGGGAGACACAGAACGAGCGAGTGAATGAGGGGGAGTGAGTGAGCTCAACGGAGCTCTTTTGGGACTGCTGCAGATTTCTTTGTGGGCAGAAAAAGGCAGCAATGCATGCAGGGGCACAGTACAAAAGGGCAGCCTGCAGCGGTGGGAGAAACAGAACGAACAAGTGAGAGAGGGGGAGTGAGTGAGCAAGCTCAAAGGAGCTGTGTCGTAAACTGCTGCAGATTTCTTTGTGGCCAGAAGAAGGCGGCAACACAGGCAGGAGCCCAGTACAAAAGGGCAGCCTGCAGCGCCGACAGAAACGGAATGAGCGAGTGAGAGAGGGGGAGTGAGCGAGCTCAACAGAGCTCTCTCGGGACTGCTGCATATTTCTTTGTGGGCAGAAAAAGATGTCAACAGAGGCAGGGAGACCACTACAAAATGGCAGCCTGCAGTGCCAGGAGAAACAGAATGAGCGAGTGAGACAGGCGGAGTGAGGGACTTCAACAGAGCTCTATCAGGACAGCTGCAGATTTCTTTGTGGGCAGAAAAAGGCATCAATGCAGGCAGAAGCCCAGTACGAAAGGGCAGCCTGCAGTGCCAGAAGAAACACAATGAGCAAGTGAGAGAGGAGGAGTGAGCGAGCTCAACAGACCTCTATCGTGACAGCTGTGGATTTCTTTGTGGGCAGAAAAACGTGCCAATGCAGGCAGGAGCCCAGTACAAGAGAGCAGCCTGCAGCACCGGGAGAACAGAACGAGAGAGTGACACAGGGGCAGTGAGTGAGCTCAACGGACCAACACAATCAACATTCGGCATGGACAAATGCTTGTTTTCCTGTTGTGCTCTTAATTTTTATTCAGTGTGCAATTTATAATTGTGCACCATGTATTTTAAATGAATTTCCTGTAAAGCACACTGAACTTATGGAACAGGGCACTGATAAATAAAACTGGTTTGTCTTGATTCTTAAGCTTTCAGAGCATATGCATTCATACCTGCTTGGGGAGCTGACGTGATGACCCAGAGTCCTTGCTAAACTTGAAAAAGTATGCTACTATACTGTATCTGCCTGTTGGTTTACCTGTCTGTCAGACTCTCTGTAACATGCTGGACGTTTCAGATTTACAGTAGTTCTTTCAAAAGAGAAATGTTTTTATTTTGGACTAATCTGTAGTTTCTCCCACTGCATGTGCCCCCACTCTCACCCCAAAGTAGTGGTCACATCTAAGTATGGTTCCTGACTCTCTGAAACAAAAATCCACCCACTACATGCAACTCATGGATACATCACCAGGAGGAAATTGCAGCTAGGATCTGTGGATTCCTGAGGTTAACAGGGTGCAGCCTTGTATAACTGTCTTCCTACTGGCAGTCATGACTCAGTTACAGTCATAATGTTTTTAAACATGAAAAAAAGACTTATTAATACTGCTTGTACTGTTAGGCTAGGCATTTGTTACCCTATATTACAACTGTGCAGTTCAAGTTCAAAGTTTATTCTGCATTCGCCATTAGACGTAGCCATACGGTTAAACAGTAATGACCCAGAAGCTGGTCCTTTCCTATCAGAAACACTGTGACCAGCTGTGGGGATGGGTGGCCCAACACAGTCAAGGACTGCCTCCCTCCAGCCGGTCGTTAATCCAAGGAAATGACTGGCTTTGAGGTTGTTATTGCAATAATAAGTCCAATCACAATAAAACTTTCATTTGACAGTTTTTGTTACTTACTTTTTCTGTTTCACTGATGTGATGACAGCAGTGTGGCACAAGAACGTCTTATGTTTAAGATGTTGCATGCCACGCAGCGTCAGTAGGCAACTGGATAGGCCATTTCTAAGATGTTAATGGCTTGGCCATCTACGGGTCAGCAATGGACACTGCCCTCCGCCACATCTCTCTGGTACCACTCCCCCCATTTTGTACTCAGAACCTGGGTTTCTATGTCCCAAGTGCATGATTTTGCACTTTTTCACATTGAAACTTAGTTGCTACATTCTTAAGCACTCCTCAAGCTTATCTAGATCTGTATTCATTTGTTCCACGCCCCCCAGAGTGTCCACTCTATTGCAGATTTTAGTGTCATCTTCAAAAAGACATACCTTCCCTTCTAGTCCCTCTGCAGTGACGCTCATGGAGATATTAAAGAGGACTGATTCCAGTAGTGATCCTTGTGGCACACCACTAGTCACCCTCCCTTCTTTGGAGTTCATTTTATTTTATTCATTCAGTCTTGGATTACAAAGTACCTTTGAGCGCAACGCAGCTCATTTATAAAGGTTCCACGTCAGTGAGGGGAGGGGTTACAAACAGACATAGGAGGAGCTAAACAATTGAGTTTCCAACGTACGGTGGCAATGCAACATACATCATAGATAAACAGCAATATTTAAAACAAGAGAGAGAGGACTTGTTTAAATAAAAATAGAGGCGAAGAAGAGTGGTAGAAGGGTTGTAAGAACTCGGTAGAGAGGTAGCCGCCAGTGGCTTTGTCAAAGTTGATGAAATGGGGTAGGAAGGAAGTAGGGCGCGAAAGTAGGGGGAGGGGAGAGGAAGGGGAGGGATTGGGGTAGCAGCCATGGGCCGTGTCTGGAACAAACATGTGCTGAGATTAAGGTGAGATTGGAGCACACGGGGGTGAAGAGGATGAGGGCAGGTATACCTAGGATTAGGCGATTCAATCACAGGAGCTTTCAGTCGTGAGATGCTGCCGGAGCATCTGCTTGCACTGTCCGAGTTTGGGTAGGTTAATTAAGTCATGGTGCAGTCAATCAATCAATCAATCAATCAAAAATTTATTTATAAAGCGCTTTTCAAAAAATTAAAGCGCTAGTACAAAACAGAGATAAAACATCAACACTAATAAATAAAAACATAAAACAATAAAATATCCATAAAATAAACTAACCAAATGCCGGCAGAAATAAATAACTTTTCAGGGATTTCTTAAATGCTTCCACGGACAGGCACTCTCTAACCCGACGAGGTAGAGAATTCCACAGGGTCGGGGCCATAAAGGAAAATGCTCTAGCCCCAGTCCATTGTACCAGAGAGGGGCTCTATGTAAAAAGGATTGCTGGCACTGGGCAGTCTGGCACCTAGAAACAAGAAGGAATTCAGTTGTTGAGGTGCGTGTGTGTGTGTTGGGTCTTGAAAGATTTATTCAGAAGGCCTCCCACCCGCCATGGCAAGAGCCCAAGGAGTACCTTTTTAGTAAGTAGGCCCATTTCGTATTTGATCCTATCACTGAGCTGAAGCCACCCAGGTTGCACATAAAGCTCACATGTGTGAGTAAGATGAGCAGTACCCCGTGAATAGTCTACACACCTCGTTCAGAGTGACAGTTACTCATTTGAGTGAGATAACGGTAGCAGCTCCATATATGACCAAGCCATGATCAATTATTGATAGTACTGAACTGTAAATGGTGAGCTTGAGAGCTTCTGGAGTAAGACTCCGTCTGTATCTATTGAGGAGCCCAATCTTAATATTAACGGCCCTGGCAACATTCTTGATGTGAGGCACATAGGTAAGATGAATATCCAAGGTTATACCTAGATACTTAAAGTGCTGGATTTGTTCGAGGTGGGGCTCCTAGGTTATTTCTAATAATAAGAGGATGAGCCCTGTACTTATTGCAAAGGACGAAAACAATACAACTTTTGTTTTCTTATAGTTTAGTACTAGTTTGTGTGTACTAAACCATTGCTCAACTTCCTTGAAGCCAAGTTCAAGCTTGCTTTCAAGCAGGCTACTGTAGGATCTGTGTGGCTTGCAAAGATGACAGCATCATCTGCATAAAGGAGGGTCCATTGGTGACATGCGAACGGCAAGTTACTGAACAGAAGTGGTCCAGGATTGAACCTTGAGGTACTCCAGATTAGATGACCAGTTGTTCGGAGACGACATTAGATATTTTCACCCGCTGGGTTCTATCTCTAACATAGCTTCTGAACTATTGCAGCATATCACGGGAAAGACCAGTTTTGGTTAGTTGACTGAGGAGAAGTGGGTGATTAATGGTGTTGAATGCCTTCGTTAAATCTATAAAAGCTGCTCCTATAAGATTGCCTTGGTCAGATTGTGAACTCAGTTTACCACCACCCTCTGTCACCTATCCTCAAACCAATTACTTACCCAGTTTACCACTTTTGGTCCCACTCCTAGGCTGCCCAGCTTGTTTATGAGTCTCCTATGTGGAACAGTGTTGAAGGCCTTACTGAAATCTAAGTAAGACATATCCACTGCTCCACCCTGATCTACTTCCTTGGTCACCCAGTCACATAAAATCTATAAGATTAGTTTGACATGACGTCCCCCTAGTGAATCCATGCTGCCTCTTGTAAGCCACTGGATTCAAGATATTCCACAATCCTTTCTTTCAGTAGCGATTCCATTAATTTCCCCTACCACCGAAGTCAGGCTGACTGGCCTGTAATTGCCAGCCTCCTCTCTGCTCCCACTGTTGTGAAGTGGCACTATATTTGCCTCCCTTCAGTTCTCCAGGACCCCTCCTGTTTCCAGTAAATGGATAAACAAGACTGTCAGAGGTGCAGCTAGCACCTCTCTTAGCTCTTTCAATATCCTTGGATGTAACCAATCTGGCCCCATTGCCTTGCCCACCTTAAGATTTGCAAGTTCTTTCAGGACTCTCTCCTCTGTAGATGGACTAGTGCCCATACCCCTTTCTTCAATGCCCCTGACACTGAACTGTGGTCCCTCACATTCCCTTTCATTTGTGAAAACTAAACAAAAACAATTGTTCAGGTTGTCTGCTTTTTCCTTGCCCCCTTTCGCACACTCCCCCCTTCCCTCTGTAGCCTTACAATCTCTCCCCTGGTCTTTTTCCTTTCACTAACTTACCTGAAAAATGTGTTGTCCCCTTTGCTTACTGCCTATGCTATCTTTTCCTCCGTTTGCACCTTTGCACTCCTGACTGCTTTTCCTGCCTCTCTCTGCTACTCTTGATATACATCCTTATCCTCCTTCCTCCGTGTCTCTTTATACCTCCTGAATGCTAACTTTTTTGTCCTTACCTTCCCAGCCACATTTTTTGAGAACCATAGCAGTCTCTTTTTCCTCTTGCTTTTGCTTACTGCCTGATGCAACGGTTTGTTGCCCACCTATACCCACCTTTAGTTTCACCCGCTGGTCCTCCACTCCACCCAAGTTCTCCCACCCACCCACCAGGGTATCCCTGAGGCATTCTTCCATCATTGTATAATCGCCCTACTGAAGTCCAGGACACTTGCCTTTGTGTGGTTCACGCCTGATGCAGTTCTTATATTGAACACCATACGATGATCACTATTTCACAAGTATATTATTGTATACTGTATATTGTGTTATTATGTGTATATTGTATATAATCTCTGATCTTTTGTTTGCTGTTTCCCCAGGAGATAAGCAGAACCGGAAAACATCGCTGGTTCCCCTGGAGATAAGCAGAACCGGAAAACATCTGATCGGAGATTATAAAAGCTGTAACATGCACTGCAAGCTATTGAATCTCCTACTGCTGCAGTCCTGCTCTGATGTCATCTGCAGAGGATTTGGGGATTTTGTTGCAGAAGATGTCAACCTAGAACTAAGCGAAATTAGTCTGACACACTTTAGTATACTATAGTAAACATGTTTGCACACAAAGTGCACATTGGGAATAGCCCCACATTTGAGTGTGGGCCCTTTGTGCCCTTTAAAGTCTGAAATCCCATGACATGCTCTTTCAAGCAAGGTATTGGGCTTACCAGTAGATGTCAGCAGTTCGGAGCTAAGAGTGAACATTACTGGAAGCTGCATGCTTCCTAGGTAATTTCACTGCATTCTGACTGGCTTAGTGGTGATCTCACACCACGATACACCTGTAAGCACCAGCACCAAAGAAAGATTACCCTGTGGAAGGTGAGTCCTGCACAGTTATGCTAAATAAGCTGTATTTCTGTTGTGGCAAAATGTTCCAAAGAATCATGGTACTGCGAAGGTAGAAATCATGGAAATCACAGTAAGCATTATAAAAAGTCATTCATCCACTGTGGCTCCATTGTGTCATAATTTTTTTTTTCTGACATATTTTTCGTACAAGGCAAGGACACCAGCAAAGATTTTGTTGTTTTATTTTATTTTCTTTATCCTCCATCCTCTCCGACCTGGCCCCCATCATGGTGGCCTCCCCAGCACCATCACCCAGATTCTCCTGGACATACCCTCAACTCTGTTTCTCCAAGGGCTCAGTGCCCCGGCGGAGTTGATGGGGCCCCCCTAACTCCGCCAATGAACAGGATCCACTTGGAGGGGATGCCTAAGTCAACGGCGCCGGCCTTGCAGGATGCTGGATTAGTCATCTTGCCTGCTTGAGGTCTTTCCACTTTTGTGATCTCCAGACCCATGGGACACTGGTGGAGAGGGTGTGCATACACACAAGCATGCGTAATGCAGCACCAGCTGACATCTTTCCCCCATGAAGCTGCTCCAGACTACACTGCCACCTGTGGTCACCCAGGTGACAGTATCACAGCAGGGCCACCTACTCTCCCCTCACCAAAGAAAAACTGATGATCCTGTCTTGTTCCCAAACCAAGGTTGCTGGTGCCACAAGCAGTAGCCCAGCTGACCAAGATTTAAATGTTTTTAAAGCATCATTTTTTGACTAGCTCAGTGGAAAGAAGCAATGGATTGTGCTGCTATCTTGGAAAACAGGGCCCACATGCAAGCCCTGGAATCTGGTACTGTGGCCATCTGGGGACCAAGTGTACTGCAGTAGTAAGGCACAAAATTATGAGTTTGTCATTTGTGAAAAACACAAAACTATGATATTTTTATGGGATATATCAAACATGGTGTTCTCATTGAAAATGACAATAATTATGAGTTGTTATAAAAATGAGAATAACCATGGAATCCTGACTTTTGTGAAAAGAAACAGCCTTAGTTTTGCACAGTTAATTTTCTGTTGTTACCTTGGTATAGAATGTTCTTACTGTTATTCCCGCCCAGCAACACAATGGCAGCTGTAAGACTAAGGATTGTCTGCTAGCTCTGGAGTCCAACCCTGCGTCGTCTGGGGTCTGTGCGGAGATGAGTCACTTAGTCCCCAGGGCCATCCAGCATTGTACCTCATCCCCTTCTGGATGACCATGGAGTGGCAATGGTGCTGTCTTTGAAGACAGCCACTCACCTGCCCCCCGCAGTGGTGGCTTCAGGAATTAAGGATGACCACAGGACAGGTGGGGTACAGAGGGCTTGTATCTGGGCAAGCAGCACAACTTAAATCTAGATAATGTTGCCAGCTTTGTGTATCTACTGGGACACAACATGGGCACGGCAGATTTTTACTGGCTAGACTTATCCTAGATGCAGGAAGTATAAAGTAATGCACCTGGGAAACAAAAACCCAGGGGAAGAATACACAGTGGGAGGGGGTAGTCATATCAGATGACCCAAAGGTAAGCAAGCAATGTGAGACAGCAGTAAGGATGGCTTGGGGATACTGGGGTGCTTAGGGAGAGGCATCACCAGATGAAAACAGGAGGTTGTTATCCCTCTGTACAAACAGTTGATTAGACCCCATCTGAAGTACTGTATGCAGTTCTGGAGACCCTAGCTCCACAAGGACATAGACAGGATGGAGGTGGTCTAGAGGAGGGGAACTAGAATGGAGCATGGTCTGCACCAGAAGCCATATGGAGCTTAATATGTATAGCCTCGAGGACAGGAGGAAAAGGGGGGGATATGATAGAAACTTTTAAGTACCTCAAGGGAATCAACAGAGTTCACAAGGGTAGCATCTTTCAGAAAAAGAGATGTGCAAGAACAAGGGGGCACAATTTGAAGATAGAGGGGGGACAACTCAGGGGCAATGTGAGGAAGTATTTTTTCACAGAGAGGGTGGCGGATGCATGAAACAGCCTTTCTGAGGAGGTAGTGGGTCCAAAACAGTGGGGGAATTCAAGAATGCATGGGACAGACATAAGGCAATTCTAGTCGAGGGTAGGAGTATGTAGGCTGTTGGTTAACTAGGATCTTCAGCTTATCCAATAGGTAGGGAAATGGGCAGACTAGGTGGGCCAAGCTGTCCTTATCTGCCGTCAAAGTCAAAGTCTATGAAGGGTGTGTGACTCTGGTGATGCCAATCACCCCCACAGGGATAGTGTGTGGGAAAAATGTAGCCAAAGTTCATTTTAAGAAAGTTTCTATAGGGGCTCGTCTGTCTCGTACTGCAGTAAATAGCTGTAGCCCAAATGGTGTGCGAGTGTTGTTTCTGATCAATTACCGATATGCTGTGCTTCAGAAACATGAGGATAGAGGATGGGCTGACGGGAGACATGCTTGTTTCATAAATCATAGCTCATTCAGTTTTATGTATATATCTTCCTATATTATCTGGATTCAATTGAACATCTGTCTGTGCACCAGACTGTTGTTCATATATCTCACCTGCTGTATGCTCTGACTGTATCAAATGTTACGTGTGTAACTAACTGAGAAGCACCCCGGAAAAAGAGATCAATGATCTCAATGGGCCTACCAGGTCATCACAATTTAAATAAATGGATAGATAAACAGATAGATAGATAGATAGATAGATAGATAGATAGATAGATAGATAGATAGATAGACAGATAGATTCTGGTGGTCAATTACACTGGTCATAGTCTGTCCTACTGTCACATGGCAGACAGCTGTGTCATAAATTTAGAAGCAGCCTTGGATCACAAGGTGGGCGTTCCACTGACAGTGAAGCCTGACACCTCAGCTCAAATAACACGTCTTTCCCGATTCTTTTTCCTCATCATTCTCATCCCTCAGGAGCCTACATGACAAACATGGCTGGTATGTCACATGGACCCAAGGAATGAGACTGTGCGCATCATTAGAATGGCATTCACACGGTGGGGCTGTCATTAATCACCCTGAGTATATGAAAGTGTGATACGTCCACAATACATATTCTTTAAATAGAAAGGGAATTTCCTGCAGTTTTTTTGCAGGCGGGGAATCCCCCCCCAACTTGACCGATGACCCCACAATTTCATCTAGGGTTCCTTACAAACTTTTACAGAGGAATATTTAAAGGGGAAGTGCACGGCACAGTGGATTGTAGTAACCTAAGGAGACTTTCACCTCTAGGTCAGTGTTTCAAATCCAGCCCAGGTCAGTAGCAGTGGCTGAAAGTTATTATCACCTGAGGGCTGTTCAGTGGCCTGTATGAAATGAGTTGTGGTGGTCCCAGTGGGCAGGTGTCCACATCACAAAACTACCAGCGTAACTGGCACCTTTGTTGGCAGTCCCAATTGAGAGGCTGAGGAATGAACGGGCATGGCGTAGAACCAACCTCTCATTAATGTGGTGATCCTTGCAGGACAGGGTTGATGCACATTGGTGCAGCAGTGTGGAGAAGCTTTCACTATGATCACCTGAGCAGTGCATGTCATGTGGATAAGCAGAGGACCTCAGGTTGTAGTGCTATCTATCCAGCATCTTTCACAAGCACTAAATTCACACACAGAAAAAAAGACATTAATTAAAGAATTTTCACGCATGATACTGTTTATATGTCATTCATTTTCTGTGTTTATCCCCATCAGTCTTTGTTATTATGGACATTTACATGAAAATCAGATCTTTGTGCCTCCCCGCCATTTTCTTCTCTGCGTTTCCCTCTGTTAGAATTAGAATGCCTTTTTTTTCCATTATAGAGCAAGGAAGTGCTCCCAACCAATCGGATCGCTCCTTTCCCCTGCGTGTGAGACACGCTTATTCTGTGAAGAGTGTCTCATGCACAGATGCACTGGAAACAAGCACGTTCTGGTAACATTTTTTTTTTTTTTAATGTATTATTCATCGGCGCAGATGCCCTGGAAACGGGTACATTCTCGGCACAGTTTGTTTTTTTAATGTATTATTGATCGGTATGAGATGCCCTGGAAGCGGACAGGCACGTTCTGGGAACAGTTTTTTTTTAATGTATTATTGATCAGCGCAGATGCCCTGGAAATGGACGGGCATGTTCTGGGAACAGTTTTTTTTTTTTTTTTGTGTTGTTGATCGGCGCAGATGCCCTGGAAATGGACGGGCACATTCTGGGAACACTTCTTTTTTTTTTATGTATTATTAATCTCTCTTGATCAATAATGTATTAATACATCCCCCATTGCCACTTGTTCCTGTATCAGCTTCACTTCGCTCTAGTTGAACACACGTGAAACCACTCTTATATAGCAACAAGTGGCTCCGGGGGATGTATTAACATATGCATCGTAACCTGTTACTGTGGAATTTATTGTGATGTCACATACAGAAGATTAAGGATTGTATTTTTAAATCCCATGACACAAGCTCCAATCCTGTGGTTGGGCACAGTTTGCATCGTGGTAAATATGCTTCAAAACATTTGTGCGCTATTTTCAAACATTTTGACACATTTGCGACCATTTTCTCACCTTACACCATGAAAACGACACAGGCATTATTACTTTGATGCCATAAGTCCCTTTCAGTATGCAGCTCTCACTGCTTGGGATGTAGAGTTAGATCACAGTTTATGTGGTCTAACAGTTATGTCACAAGTTGCGTAATCGCACTACAAACATGACATGATTCTCTAATAATCGAACCCGATAAGTTTAGTGAAAGGAAAAGACGGCTGGTGACATAACGTATGAATCACAAAGACCCTTTTTTCAGATCACTGTCCTCAGGAATGAAGAATGAGGGTAGGCAAACAGGGTAAACATTTGAACTAGACGCTGAATTGTGTGTCAAATATAGTGTTTTAAAAACTTTTCCCAGAGAATTTAAAGATCTTTAAAGACTCGTTTTTATTTTCATTCAAGGGTCAGCCTTCCTGGGCCCAAAAGGACCTTGATAATTAAAACATGGAATCTGAATCACCGTGGAACACAAATTTCCCATTTTGAGTGATAAGTGCATGCATCCATGAGCTCATGCCTGAACGTGTGAGTTAGTGGGGTGCACATGTGAAGCAGCACTATGGTATTCTAATGTTAAGTCACTGGATTGTATAGTGTGTGTGTGTGCTTCCCTTAGCCCCCGTAGTATAAACACGCCACAGGGTCCTGGGGCATTTGGGAGGGAAGAAAGAAAAACTACTCTTAAGCACTATTATGTAACAGAGGGCACTGTAGAAACATAGAAACATAGAAGTTGACGGCAGATAAGGACCACAAGGCCCAGCCAGTCTGCCCATTTCTTTTTCTACCTGATGAATGTGCCATAGGCCTTTGCTCTGTCAATGGTCTATCTATTCATACTCATCTGTATTGCTCCCTTATGCCTATCCCATGCCTGTTTGAAGCTCTGCACTATATTCACATCCACCACTTCCTGAGGTAGGCCGCTCCATGCATCCACCACCCTTTCTGTGAAAAAGAACTTCCTCACATTACCCCTTAATCAGCCTTCCTCTAATCTTATGCTGTGTCCTCTTGTCCTGCTATTTTTCTTATATTGAAACATGTTAGACTATTTCACCTTGTTAATGCCCTTAAGGTGTTTGAATGTTTTAATCATATCACCTCTCTCCCTCCTTTGCTCTAGGGTATACATATTGAGTTCAGTTAATCTGTCCTCATATGTTTTCTGATGCAGTCCCTGCACCATTTTGGTTGCCCTTCTCTGGACTGCCTCAATTTGGTTAATGTCCTTGTGAATGTGTGGCCTCCAGTACTGCATGCAGTACTCCAGATGAGGCCTAACCAGTGTCTTGTAAAGAGGGATTATTACTTCCCTCTTCTGACTTGTGATACCCCTACTAATACACCTCAACATCCCTCTAGCCTTACCTACTGCTTTAGAGGAGGTCTGTTTGGATGATTTCAGGTCATCAGTGATGATGACGCCCAAGTCTCTTTCTTCCCTTGTGACTGACAGCAACTCTCCTCCCAGCCAGAACAGTGACCACCAGTCATTGTGGTTTGAAATCACAGAAACAGCAGAACCAAACCACACAAAAACACGTATCCTGGATTTTAGGGGGGCAGACTTTGGGAAAATGGGGAGATACTTGAAAGAGGCATTAAGGGGAATGGGACAGAAATCAGGGGTTGAGGAACAGTGGGCAGTATTTAAAATGGGGATTACAAGAACAACAGAATTATGCATTAAGCAGGTTAGCAAAAGGAAAAGGAAGAGGAGACCATTATGGTTTTCCAAAGAGGTAGCAAAGAAAGTGAAAGCCAAAAGATTGCATTCAGGCAATACAAAAGACACAGGCAGAAGGGGATAGGGAGAAGTACCAGAAGAGGCAAAGGGAGGCAGGGAGGTCAGTAAGGGAAGCCAAAGCTCAGACAGAAGAGCACATTGCAAAATCAGTGGGTAGAGGGGACAAAACCTTTTACAGGTACATAAGTGAAAAAAGAAAGACAAAGGGAGGGATAGTGAGACTGAAGGGGGAGGATGGGGGCCGCGTGGAGGATGACAGCAGTAAAGCTGACATATTGAACAGGTATTTCTGCTCAGTCTTTACTGAGGAAGAGGAGGGTAATGGGTCTGAAGGGAGTACAAGGGGTGAGAATGGTGCAGAAATGGACACAAGTCCCTTTACACGAGAAAGGGTCCTGAAGGAACTGGAAGTAATAAGAGCTGATAAAGCAGTGGGGCCAGATGGGGTGCACCCCAGGGTCCTTAAAGAACTAAGAGAGGTGGTGGCTGAACCTCTGGCTATCCTGTTTAGCCAATCACTGGAAACAGGGGAGGTACCCAAAGACTGGAGGACAGCAGATGTAGTCCCCTTATACAAAAGTGGGAACAAAGAGGAAGCAGGGAACTACAGACCAGTCAGCCTCACCTCGGTAGTGGGGAAGATCATGGAAGCACTACTGAAGGAGAGATTGGTGGAACATCTGGTTGTCAATGGACTACAGGACCCAAGGCAGCATGGTTTCACCAGGGAGGTCATGTCAGACCAACCTTGTTGATTTTTTGACTGGGTGACTAGGGAGGTGGATCAGGGAGGGCAGTGGACATGGCCTATCTGGACTTCAGCAAGGCCTCTGACACTGTGCCACATAGAAGACTATTACACAAAGTGGGGAATATGGGTGTGGGCAGGACAGTAATGTGGTGGGTAGGTAACTGGCTGGGTGGCAGGACACAAAGGGTGGTGGTAAATGGCTGTCACTCCACATAGGGAAAAGTGACCAGTGGGGTACCACAGGGATCAGTGCTGGAACCGGTCCTATTCAACATCTTCATCAGTGACATTGCACAGGACCTAGAAGGCAGAATTTCTCTGTTTGCTGATGACACAAAGCTCTGTAACAGAGTAGACACACGGAGGGTGTAGACAGAATGAGAAGGGACCTTCAGAAACTTGAAGAATGGTCAGGGGGTTTGGCAGTTGAAATTCAATGCAAAGAAGTGCAAGATAATGCATATGGGGCACAAAACCCTGGCACAATATTTCAGTTGGGGGTGAGGATATAGCATGCCAAGCAGGAAAGGGATCTTGGTTATCATCTCTGATGACCTCAAGGTAGGAAACAGTATGACAAGGCAGCAGGTAAAGCAAATAGGATGCTGGGATGTATGAGGCAGGGGCATCACCAGCAGGAAAAGGAGGTCATAATTCAGCTATACAAGACACTAGTGAGGCCCCACCTGAGTACAGTGTACAGTTCTGGAGACCACTACGTAAGGACATAGACAGGGTAGAGAAGGTTGAGAGGAGGCAACAAAGATGGTGCATGGATTGCATCACAAGTCCTATGAAGACAGGCTGAAGGAACTGAACATGTACTCCCTGGAGGAGAGGAGGGAGAGGGGATATGATAGAGACATACAAGTATCTTACAGGGAGGAACAGGGTGCAGGAATACACTATTTTAAGTGAAAAGATGTTCCAGGACTAGAGGCATGGGATGAAGTTGGAGGGAGGATGATTCAGAGGAAACATGAGGAAGAATTTCTTCACAGAGACGGGTGGTGGACAAGTAGAACACCCTGCCAGAGGAAGTGGTGGGGGTTGAAACAATCATGGGATTTAAGAATGCATGGGATAGACATAAAGGAATTCTGGAGGTCAGGGGTAAGGGGCAACAGACTTCTAGGAAAACATAAACTGAACTTACAAGCTCAAATGGGCAGACTGGGTGGGCCATAGGCCCTTATCTGCCGACACTGTCTATGTATCTATGTATCTATGTATCTATGTATGTAGCCTATAGCTGGCTTCAGAGTTTCTCTTCCCTATGTGCATGATCTTGCACTTCTTTGCTTTAAACCCCAGTTGCTACTCTTCCGACCATTTTGCTAGTTTATTCAGATCTCTTCTCATTCTGCCCACCCCATCTGGATCATCTACTCTGTTGCAGATCTTGGTGTTATCTGCAAACAGACAAACCTTACCCTCCAGTCCATCTGCAATGTCACTGATGGAGATATTGAAGAGGACTGGCCCCAGGACTGATCCCTGAGGTACCCCACTTGTGACTTGCATCTCTTCTGACTGTATTTACAGTTTACCACCACAGGGGAAGCCCCTTGCAAGCTCCACTCTGCCATTGGATAACTGGGCAGAGGGGCTGCTACATGACTGTGGGGACATCAGTTATTAAAGCTGTTTAGTTTCCCTGCAAGAGGCTGCCAAAGTTGGGACTGCTTATACACTGTTTACTTCAGCAGACATATTTATCACCCCTGACCCCTGGCAGCACCAGTGATCAAGGAGCCCAAGAACCTACAGCTATGGCTCCTAGGAAGGGGGAAGGACAGTGTTCTTAATGCCCAAATGAGCAGCCAATTAGGCATTAAGGGGACTTGATGTTTATTAATTTTACAGACTGACAGTTGTGATGACTAATCAGAAGCTGGAATTTTCCTCTGAAGCCCCAGGGACAGTTACAGCTCGGGGAGTTCTGCAGCAGCTCTCCATGAGTGAGGAAGGGTATACAGCCAGTGACCAGAATGAGGGCTTCCACAACCAAAGACTAGAGACTTGCCTAACTCTCCAGTTTTTGGAAGCCCCGGCATGAGAGTGACCAGATTGTTTGGAAAAAAATTTTCTGCAGCAATCCTGGGAAAGCCCTGTGGCCTGTCAGAGGGTCAAACTATTTTTTTTCCAGATACTGAATTCTGCCAGAGACTGTGTCCAGAGCACCCTGCAGAAAGTGAGAATCAAGGGGCCACTGTTGCATCCAAGGGTTCCTGAGCTGATCCAGGTGGAGTCAGACTGCATCCTGTTACGGCTGCCTTGGAGCAGTCAGCTATCCCTTATCAAGTGGGGTGGATTGGAGAACAGAGAGCCACAGGCTCGTGCCTGAGTACTGGGGTATTCTTGATTCGTTTGGAGAAGTCGGACCGTGTGGTCGCTCCTGGGGTCTTGGTTCCTTGGGAACTAGGAAGCCTTGGCGTAGTGCTCCTGCTTCATGTTTGGTGAGCAACCACTGGGTTGTGCATCTGGAAAAAGTGTAATGTGCTTGGGGACAGCCCTGTTTCCAGTTGCCTCAGTGGCGCAGCTGGCAGCACAATAGGAATGGTATTCTGGGCAGCCTGGGTTCGAGTCCCAGCTGAGGCACTTACTTCTTTCTCTCCAATGTTTGTAAGTACTCTTGACTCATTTGAGGGAGTCGGAACTGTGGAGTCGCTTCTGGGGTCTTGGCTCCTTGGGAATCGGGAAGCCTCTGCGTAATGCTCCTGCTTCATGTTTGGTGAGCTAGAAGGACTGTTGCCTGAGAAGTGGAGACAGAAGGGCCTAGCTGTTGTCACCTGTTCGAAAGAATTCATAGTTTCTGTACTGTTGTCCTGCTCCTCTGTGCTGTTCCAAGGGTCAGTTGAGCGCTGGGTGGAATTTCTATTTTTCCCTGTTGGATTACAATTGGGGTTCAATCTTTTCTTGAAAGTTCAAGTCATTTTGTTGGATTTTCATTTCAAATTATCAATTTGTGCTAGCACATTATGACCTGATTGGGGGGTTAAACTGCAAGCTTGCTGAGTCTTCTCATGTGCACCACTGAAAGATGCCAGGCAATGTAACAACCAGGCCTACTTCAGGACATTAATATAACTCTTGGGTACCCAGAGTCTTTTGCTAGTGTGTTTATACTTAAAACTACAGTTTTACTACTGGTACCAGTAACAGAGAATTTTGCACCCTGTGTGAAATATATATCCTGTGAGCTCCTTGCTTGGGCGGGTGCACTTGTGGTATGATGTACTGGGGGCGGGTTTTGCTGCATGTTGTCACTTGGGGGGCACCACTGATGTTTAAGTGTGCTGACTTTCAAGGTTACCAATCCTTATTAAATGTTCTGCTTTTGCAACTCCCCTTCCTCTTTTCCCCATTTAATAAACCATTTATTGTTGTTGCTTAACACTGTCTGTGAGCATATTATTAGCTATAGTCAATAATTGCATGAATAGTGAAGTATTACAGTTTGTTGGTAATCCACATGTGGGGTGACTGGGAGGGGAGGTGGGTAGGTGCAGAATCCCAGGGGGTTGTAACTCTACAAACATCTGGCCCAGTAGATTTACTCTGGGTGGAGGCACCACACTATTAGTTATTTCTGTTTGGGAAAGAACCCCCCCCAGTCTCGATCAGAACACAGCCCAGGCCCCTCGACCTATATTGTGATCATCAGAAGGGTTAGTAGCCTGCTGGTACGTGGTACTAGGGTTACATCTTTGGAAGCATTGCTGGGGTCTCTTGTTTCCCAGTCATGCCCCTCATGGTGATTCCTGCTTGTAAGGGCAGTATTGCACCCCCTCCAAACCCCAAGTTGTTGCTGACACTATGTCCTATAATAGACTGTTTGAGTGGTGTAGAGGCGAGAATATGGACCCTAAGAAAGACCTTTTGCTCCTAGGAGTCCCGCTCAGAACAGACAGAGATCAGCTAGAAGAGGCCCTATCCGTAATTAAATGCCTTGGTTGAGTTGCTGTCCAAGGGCAGTGTATGGACTCTGCCACAAAGATGCTAACTGTGCTAATTGAATGCCGATATGCAGTTGACCCAACAAGAGTCCCTGATGTGCTGATCCCAGAAGGTTCCAATGGGGCATGGACCATAGTGATGCATGCTACTGTGATTCCCAAAAAGGAGGCAGTGCCTCAGCCTAGTTAAGGGCCACCTCCCTTTGACTCACATTGTAGACCGAGAATGTTTTCAGGAGTAAAGCCCACCCCAGCAGGTGAGGATGACTTGGGGACATGGATGGACAATGCTGCTCCTTTAGTGCAAGATTGGCAATGCTTCTAAGTGGAGAAAAGGAAACAACTTGGGGAAGGTATGCCGTCTCTGTGGAGACACTGGCACAGCGAACCCCACTACAGCGAAACCCCGACCATGCCTATATTGGCAGTGACAGGGATTTCACATCGATGGACTTTGTGGTGACAGGGGTATATCTAACTCCACTGTCTGTGCCACGTGGAGTTAGATATCTAAAGTAAGGGGTGCGGGGGCACAGCCCCCCCATGTAAGGCATCGCGGTGTTTCCGGTTGTTGTGGGGACGCATTGGTGTTGGGGGTGTTGATGGGTTGCCGATGCTGTCGAGGACATCACTGTGGGGGATGTCGTGCCAGTGTCGTAGATCCTTGGGCAAAGCCTCAGAGGCTAGCACTGGAGATTATCCATTCTTTGAAGTATGTGAAACTTGATACTACTGCCCAAGAGTATTTGACTGCTTTAGAGGATGTTTTGAGGAGGATCTGACGTAGCGACTCGGCTCACCCCAGCAATGGAAAGGAGACCCCCTGTTGGCCGTTCTGAACCACATTGAAAACATTTGGCAGGGAGTATTTTGAAAAGGAGGTGTAACCTCTCAGGATGTGAACCGAGTGAGGCTGGAGCATGTAGTAAAAGCTGCCTGTCATTCTACTGTGTTGCTCCTCAAATTATGCCTGGCTGAGAGAAGGGACAACCCTCCAATTTACAGTGAACTAATGAGGGAAGTTTGAACGGTGGAAGAGGAAGAAGAGATATGGAGATCCTACCCTTCCTCAGCAGCTGTTGCCCAAGTTGCTGGAAGTGCACCTGCAGCTGAGACCCAAGGGTGCAAGGAGTTTATTTATTAACCTTTTGTTAACCAGGTAGGTACCCTAGACAATACATACATCTATTTTCAGGTACGGCCCGGGAAGTTACTGAAGGGGTACAAAGAAGCTTTTGACAAGGCTACTGCAGCTCTTGGTAAAGGCTTAGACACCCCCTCTGAGTCAGTCTGCTTCTCCCACCACTTCGAACCCCTCTGTTAAGGGTGTGGGAGTGCAAGACCAGGCATCCCCGGTAGCTCCAGATCTTGAAACCCACTTCAATGAACTGTGCAGTGTAGTAAACAAACAGAAAAGCCGCAGTATGCAGCCCCGGACTGGGCAGGTGGAGAGAGAATCAACAGGAAGCCAGAGAGAGGGTATCTCAGAACCCCACCAGGCCATTAAACGTCAGGGGGGCCCAGTCAAGGAGTGCACTGGGGCCCCGACTAAGTCCAGCTCCACTCCATTAGTAGCAAAGTCTTCAGTCAATAAGGCGTCTGAAACCGTACTACTCAAACTTGACAAACTTGTTGGACCATCTACTGAGACAATAGTCACTACTGAAGGAGTGCCTGCTAGAATTGTGTTATACAGTGGCTCTCAAGTGACAATTTTTTTCAAGAACTGGCATGATCAGCACCTGTCTCATCTTCAGCGACTGCCATTAGAAGGGTTGAATGTATGGGGACTCGGCAACAAATCCTTCCCATACCTGGGGTACATCAAAGTGTGGATCACCTTTTCCTCCAAGGTAACCGAAGTGGGGGACACAGTCAGTACTTTGGCATCGGTGTGCCCGGAGTCAGGGATATGTGATAAAGTACCCGTACTTATTGGCACCAATGCCCACATGTTTGGTCTCCTGGCCCAGCTCTGCCAAGAAAGAGAAGCCAAACAGAAAGGAAAAGCTTTACATGTAAATGACTCGGTGAAAAAGGCTTACCAGCAACAGACTCCACCTGAAGTTCAAGACGACCCCGTTGGTATAGTACAGTGTTGTGACGCTGAGGAGCTTGTGCTGCCCCCTAATGCTGAATGCAATATAAGTGGTGTGGCACGCCTGAAAAAAGACTTAAAAAAACGGATTCTAATAATTGATGTCCCAGAAGAACATGGTCTGCCAGAAGGCCTGTTAGTGAAGCCCAGTGTGTTGCCAGTAAGAGCACATAGAGACACAGAAACATAGAAGTTGTTGGCAGATCAGGACGTCTTGGCCCACCTAGTCTGCCCTGTTTTCCCTACCTACAGTGCACCGCAGACCCTACTCAGTCTCCAGCCTTTTGCTCCCCTTGTCTTATTTCTAAGGTCCCCTTGTGTCTATCCCATACATGCTTGAATCCTGTTACCTTTTCAGTACCCACCACCTCTGCTGGGAGGCTGTTCCAGGAGACCACCAGCCTTTCTGTGAAGAAGTATTTCCTCACAACTCCTCTGAGTCTCCCCCCACCCTCCAGCTTCATAGCATGACTTCTTGTCCTTGAGCATCTTTTTTGTAAAATGCTATCTTCATGTACCTTATTAATACCTGTGAGGTATTTGAACGTTTCTGTCATGTTCCCCCCTTTCTCTTCTTTCCACTATGAGGTACATACTAATTCCTTGAGTCTTTCCTTGTAAGGCTTTTGATGCTGGTCCTGCACCATCTTGGTTGCCCTCTTCTGTACCGCCTCAATCCTATCTATGCTCTTCCAGAGGTGGGGCCTATAGAACCAGACACAGTACTCGAGGTGAGGCCTCAACATCGATCTATACAGGGGTAACACTGCCTCCCTCTTTCTGCTGGTGATACTCCTCTTTATGCACCCAAACATCCTGCTAGCTTTCCCCACTGCCTTATCACACTGCTTTGCTACCTTCAGGTCATCAGAAATGATTACCCACAGGCCCCTTTCCTGTTTTGTGGTTGCCAGTACCTCCCTGCTCAATTGGTACGTTGCCCCCGGGTTTCTGTGCCCCAAGAGCATGATTTTACACTTTTTTGCAATGAAACCCAGTTGCCAAATCCTTGACCAGTCTTCCAGCTTTTTCAGATTGTCCCTCATTCTCCCACCAACAGTGTATCCACTCTGTTGCAGATTTTTATGTCATCTGTAAACAGGCATACTTTCCCATCCAGCCGTCCTGCGATGTCGCTAATAAAGACATTGAAGAAGACTGGACCTAGTAGTACTCTTTCTGTGGAGCAGTACTTGATCTTCACATCCCTCTTAAACTTCCCCCCTTGTAGCTTCATCACATGCCGTCTGGTCCTGCTGCTCTTTCTCATTTGAAGGAGACTCCCCTCCTGTACCTCGTTCACCCCGTGAGGTATTTGTGTATTATGTCCTCTCTCGCTCTCCTCTCTTCCAGGGTGTACATGCTGAGATCCCTCAGTCTATGTCACTCTTTTTTTCAATCTAGATTTTTCTCCCCTTCCGGCAGAGTTGGCAGGTGGCTCAGTTTCCGATTCCCGAGTCTTGCTCCCAACCCACCCGATAGGTCCCCCACGGGTTGCTCCTCCCGTGGCAGGGCCAAGGGTGAAGGGCGTTGACTCCTCCCCCAGAGACCAACATCTAAACTCCGGGGGGCAGGGGACTGGTACGAGAACTGTGGGGCCATCCTCGAGCCTACCAGCTTCATGTTTCCACTTTTCTCCCCTTTGCTGTAGCCGCTAGAGTGCGTGTGGAAGTACACGCACGCAGCGATCCATGGCACCCTCCCTGTTCTAGCCATTCCTGTCTGCACTACCCTCAGGCCTCCGCCCGGGGGCAGCCTTGCAACGGTCGCAACTGGGTCCCAACCTGGGAGAGGAGAACAACTCAGGAGCCACTCAATCCATCTCTCAGCCTCACCCCCCACCCCTGATGACTGAGGCTTGTTCCCGAACCCGGGTCGCTGGCATTGACACGAGGTGTGATGTCCAGTGCCTTAACCCTCAGCACCACCAGGCCAACCTGTCTCTGTCATTTTTTATGCAACCCCTGCAGCATTTTAGTTGCCCTCTTCTATACTTCCTCCACTCTGGCTATGTCCTCTCTGAGACCCGACCTGCAGAACAGTACACAATACTCCAGGTGGGGTCTCACTAGTGAGGAATACAGTGATAATATCACCTCCCCCCTCCTGCTGGTGATATCTCTCTCTATGCAACCCACCATCTCACTGGCCCCACCCAGTGCTTTGTTACGCTGTTCTACTACTTTTTGAAGTCATCGGATATGATAACCCCACAGTCCCTTTCCTGCTTAGTGACTTTCAGTACCCTTCCCCCACGCTATACTCATTTCCTGGTTTTCCATGCCATATGTGCATAATTATACACTTTTTGGCTTGAACCCCAGCTTTCATACCCTTGATCACTCCTCAAGTTTCCCAAGGTTCCTAAGCATTGTCTCTGCCCCTTCTGAGTAGTTACCCTATTACAGGTTTCGGCGTCATCTGAAAAAAGGTATATCTTCCCTTCCAGTTCTTCTGCAGTTTCACTTACGAAGACATAATAGCAGACCAGTCCCAGTACTGAGCCCTGTGGTATACCGCCGGTCATTCTCCCCTCATAAGAATGAGTGCCATTAACCACCACCCTCTGTTGCTTATCCATTAGCCAGTTTCTTACTCAGTTTGCCACTTCGGAGACCACCCCCAGGCTGCTCAATTTCTTTAGTCTCCTGTGTAGCACAGTGTTAAAGACCTTGCTGATGTCCAACTAGGCCACGTCCACTGCCCTTCCCTGATCTCTTTCCCTGGTCACCGTGATTCTTCTGGCATGACGTCCCCCATGAAGCGGTGCTGCCTTTGGTCTTGTAGCCCCCTCGATTCAAGATACTCTGCTAACCATTCCTTTAATAGGGTTTCCAGTAATGTCCCCACCACCGATGTGAGACTGGCCAGCCTATAGTTGCCGGTTGTCAGCCTCCTCCCTGCTGCTGCTCTTCTGGAGCGGGACCCCATCTGCCCTCCTCCAGTCCTCTGGAATCATGCCTTTTTCTAGTGCGCTGTTAAATATGGCAGTCAGTGTTGCAGCAGGCACCTCCCCAAGTTCCTCTAGTACCCTTAGGTGTATCCCGTCTGGTCCCATGGCCATGTCCACTTTCAGACATGCAGCCAAGTGACAAAATGTTATTTATTTCAAAATGTTATTTATTTGTATTTACTTTATTAAAATAATTTTTAACAAAAAAGGCATACTGGGCCATAATAGCTTGTTTCCAGAGGCATCTTGGAAGGAGAGGGGGGCATGGGAAGGCAAGACAGAAGCAATAATACAATAACAGCAGCAATGATCCAGCAGCAATTTTTGAAGAGTTTGAATATGTCTAGTATACATACTTGTTTTCACATATAAGAATGCTAAACTTCCACCAGAGGAGGTAGTAAGAAAATCTGATTTATCAATACTGTAAGTTGTATGTACGGTGTTTAGCCAAGATGTAACGCCTCATTTCTAGAGAGGTCCTGCTTTCTACCAGTCTCCATTGCTGCATGAACCCGAGCACTTGGAGTTTAAGTGAGTGGCTCAGGGTCACACAAAGTGTACAGGGGTTTAGCAGGGTTTGAACCTGTGATCCACCAGCTTCCAATAATGCTGTAACCACTAGAGCACTCCACACTGTCTCCATGTGGGGGTGTGGACCCTAAAAAGCCAGTAACTGCCAGCAGTGCTGTTTTATTTTTACAGTTTGTTTTCCCAGGACAACCCAGAGGAGTTGCAACATCTCATTTTCAGTGGGATCCTACAATGTGGCTTCCACTTTCTCAGCTTTCAGCATAGTGTGACTCGTTCCTAGAATGGGGTGCATGCCCACCCTGCTCCCTGCTCCACCCTGACTGCCAGTGTAGCCTTGCATATGGCTCAGGATCTGGTGGTGGGGGTGGGGGGTGGAGTGGGGCATTGACAAGGTCTGTGAATGCACGGGAGTCCCTGTATATGTGGAGCGGGACCGACTGCACACCTGAAGCCTGTGAATTCATCCCTACATGGGCACTGAAGCAGGTGTGGGGCTTTTGTTGATTGGACCCAAGTCAATTCTTTACTTTTTTTTCTTTTGCTCATAGCTTGGCCATGTTTGACCATTCTGAACCCAAATTTTCAGGACAGCCAAGTTGCAACCCCACCTCATGAACACTTAAGAGTCCCCTTTTCTTTCGTCCCAAAATTTGTTTTGGGGTTTGAATCCACAAAAAACACATTTCAGATCTGATTTGCAAGCTGACACTTTTGTGTTCATGAGGTAGGTTGGCAACTTGGTTCACCTAAAAATTTGGGGTCAAAATAGCCAAGACAAACCAAGATTATAAACAAAAAGAAAATATAAAAAAAAAAAAAACAAATTCATGCAATGCACCTGCTGGGTATACACGTGTACTTAGTCTGTTTTTGCAGTTTTTTTTTAAATCATAACTTGGCCATCTATGGCAATTTTGACCCCACTTTTTTAGGGTGGGCAAGTTGCCATCCCACTTCACAAACACATAAGGGAAATCTGGTCAGTGTGCCCAAAATGCTTTTGGGATTGATCCCCAAAATGCATTTCATTTTGGCTATACAAGGTGACACTTATTTATTCGTGAGGGGGAGTGGTGCCTTGACCACTCTGAAAATGTGGGGTGGAAATGGCCAAACTTGGCATAGTTGTAAGCTGAAGTGACAGCTGAGCTAAAAATAGCAGTCAGGAAAATGTTACAAATTTTAAGAAGTAGTCAGTTGTAAATTTTAATTTTTGAGGTATTTTCCATTTTCCTTTGTTCGTTAGAAAGTTTAATAAGGACAGCATTCTTAGCAAATGTACTGCATTACTAGCCATTATGGTAGCCAGATCACCGTACTCCTTAACATTTAGAAATTGGGGGGAAGGCGTGGCTAGCAGCTAAGCTGAGAGAAACACTCTTTCCTAGCGCTGTATCACTGAATTTATATTTACTTTAATTTAATGCTAAAAAGTGTTCCTAGCTGCCTCAAACTGCAATATTTGGATCAAATTGCTACTATAGATTACAGAGACGTAAAAATCTTCATAGTTGGTGCAATGGGTCAAAGCTGAACCAAAACAATGATTGTAGGAGACAGGGCCAGGCAAAAAAGAGAATCATGCAGGCCCTGATAAGGGGGTGGAGCCTCCAGACATCAACCCGAATCAGCCCTCAAATGCTGCCTTGCTTAAAAGCTATTCAAGCGATTGACAAAAAGATGGATGAGTTCACATCACGTATGCTGGCAGTGGAAAGTAAATGATATGGCACAAGGAGCCACTAAAATAGCCGAGAAAGCACTTACTGTGATGTCGGGCATCGTGAAGGAAAACTTCCTCCTTCGAAGATGACTGGAGAATCTTGAAAATGGGGCGTGGGCGTCCCACATCAGAATCTTAGGTCTGCCAGAGGAATTGAAGGGAGAAGACCTGAGGAGTTTCTTAGAAAAACGGCTACAAGACTTGTTTCAAATGGATTTCCTGATTTCGATTCTGAGGGCCTACCAGGTTAACGCCAGAGGGGCTGTTTACACACAGACTTAGCACACCCACTGATTCGAGCTGTGTTGGTGGTATTAAGTTTGATGAAGGAGAGCAAGAGATTGCATCTCGCGGGAGGCGAGGAAGCGAGGTACATCGCAGTGGTAGGGAATGCCCATACATATTTTCCCCAACCTTAGCTTCACCACCCGACAATGCCTCAAGGCCTTTGACAGTGTCAGATCGATGTTGTGCCAGTTGGGGATCCACCACATTCTACTACTTCCAGTGAGCCTGAAAATAGCATATGGAGCAAAAACTTACCATTTTGGCGACCCGGAAGAAGCAGCAACATTAATCACCAAAACACAATTGAACTATGCAACAACGGGGTCTGGATTCTGACTCGGAAGAAGAGAATACCATATGAGTTTTGGAAAGACCCTGCATAAGGCAGTCCTAGGGGTGGGTATGAGGAAGTAAGCTGTTGGTTAACTAGGATCTACAGCTTATCTGTTAGGTAGGAAAATGGGCAGACTAGGTGGGCCAAGCGGTCCTTATCTGCCGTCAAATTCTATGTTTCTATGTTGCCCCGTAAGTCCAAAATGAAACGGGTCTCTAGAGAAGACGTGGACTTTTTCCTGTAAATGCAACCTGACTCTCTCCATGGCTAGCGTTTAACCAATATTTTCAGAAAATTACATTGTTTGTAAGGACTTTAAGGCTATACGTATAATAATTGTGCCTAAACTTACATGGTGAGCAATATAGTTTGCAGTTTTAGTGATGCCGTTGGGGATTTATTTCCCCTGTGTTTTTGCGATTAGTCCAGCTCTATAAGGAGCCCTGTTATTGGGTGTAACATGGTTTATTAGTTCTTATGGTAGTCTTATAGCTAAAGAAAAGACTATAGAAATAGAGACAGTTTTGGTAACTTACTGTTGTATTAATGAAAATATTTATTTATTTCATTTTAGTAACTGGGTAGGCCCTCTGAAACCAGAGGTCCCTTTTCAGGGGCGACCCGGAGTTAATTACATACATTAATAAATGCAGGGGACAGACATTTAAGGGTTTTATGTGATAAAGGTGAGTCTGAAAGACCGGCTTATCGCATAGAGTAAGCAAACTTGAGCCCATAGTCAAAAGGGTGACAGATATTGTACCCACCATTGCAAATAGCGACAGTCGCTACAATACTTAAGTAAATCACACAGAAATATTTTTTTATGCGGGAGGGCTGCGCCCCCCACACCTCCAAACTTAAATAACCAACTCTAAGGGGGTACAGACCGCAGGGCAAGTTACTGGATTTAAAAAAAAAAAAAGTTTATGCCTGTAGCCGGACCGGGTCTGGTTGCATCGCAAGCAGTGGTGTATACCACTATGCTATGCTAGCAGCTTGGCAGGAAGTGGGCACAAAGGATGCTATATCCTGCAGTAGTGAGTATAGCTCCTTGCTGTACTAAGCTATACAGGATATAAGCAGTGATACACCACTCACTCTCTTGTAGAGCGCTATTACTGAGTCGCGAGTCGCGAGTCGCTCAAATGTGCAGCGCTCGATAATAAGTGCTCTACATGGGTGCTACCACATTTAAGTACATACAGAGGTAAAGCAGATTACATACAAGAGGTTTGTTAATTATACACTATACAATACACATTGAGAATAGGTGGTAAATAGACAGTAGGTTAACTAATGGTACTCAAGGTCTGTTGTAACTGATGTGATGTAAGTTGACCGAGAAATCTTACTAAGAGAAATATACAGTGCCAGGAGCTCTACTTTGTTAGGATCCCACTCCCGGTCAGGGATGACGGAGGCAGGTGGGGGGAGGTCACCGAGAGGTAGAGTAGGCCAGGAGCCCATGAGTTCTTTGTATACCACAAAAAGGGGGGGGGGATTGAAGGCCCAGTGGACAGGGACTAACGGTAACAGCCACAGAGACTGAACCCCATCAGGTACACTTCCGAGGCAGACTTGAAGTCACGGAGAGTGGGACAACCTGTCAGATTCTCTGGGAGAGAGTTCCACTGGTTAGGAGCAGCATACCTAAAAGATCTTTTGCCCAAGCTGGTCCGTACTTGGGGGATATCCAGGGGGCGGCTAGTCGATGACCGCAGGTTGCGGCATGTGATCTTGGGGTTGAGCAAGTTGCACAGATTGGGTGGACGGCCATCAGCAGTAAATTTGTATGTCAGACACAGTAAAGGATAGGCCACTTTGTGCCCTATGGAGGTCCGGTTAAGGTCTGCAAGGACCTCACAGTGATGCCTCCTGGGGAGGAATGGGTAGCGAAGCATGCAACCCTATTGTAGAGTACAGAGAGCTTTCTTAGTTCACTCCCCCTAAGAAACTGTAGAAGGGGAGCACCATATAGGAGGGTAGGAAGCAGGGTGCACGTTGCTATAGCTTGTCTCGCCTCTTCCGAGAGGGCATTTCCCAGCCTGTATAGTAGGCCAATTTGCTGATGAGTGATCTTGGCTAAGAAGTCAATGAGCGGCTTGTAGGACATATCCTGGTCAAGGATGATTCCTAGGTATTTGACCTTGTCAATGACTTCAGCTCGATTCCCTTGGGCTGTGTGGAGCTGGAGCAGGTTGTGCCTGTCTGCTCTCAGATGTCTGCTCCCAAATTACTTTAACGTATGTCCCTGGTCTAGTTAGGTCTCAGATTTGGAAGCAAGTGATGCGAAGTGGGGAGAGGGATTTATATTTTTTGGTTTTTACGATGAAGGAGAATGGGGAAGCTTTTCACCTATTAAAGGGGTGGCTTATGCTAAGGGAAGATTAAGTGTGATCTATAATGTATTTCCCCACTCATGGCAGCAACAGCTTTGGGGACATTTTTTTTATTATTCTGCAAATGTAACTTGTAGGTAACCTCTCATTGATTTATCTAGTTAGGAGTGCTAATGATACTGAATGCTTTACTATGATATGTGTGTATTTTAATTATGCACTGTCCTACAGTCTATGCGTAAGCATAAGACACAATGGGGTATGCATTGGACAGTTCTAATGCATGGCTAGGGGGATGTAGTGAGGCACGAGGCCACAGGCCAAGTGCATCCAGTCCCCTAGCCGTGCATTAGAACTATCTAATGCACATACCCGGAGTGGCTTATTGCGCTTATAAAATGGGCCTGTGTATTCTAAATGGGGGTTCTAGTTTTAGCTGTGCGTTAGACACAATTAATGCATGGCTAACAACCAATCAGATTGCTTGAAATCCTTTGCCCATTTTATAATAAAGGAATAATGCACGACAGGGTGTGTGTCATGCTGGGATAATGTCATGCCTGGGGGGGGTTGGGCACGAGGCCGCAGGCCGAGTGCGTCCAATGCCCCAGGCGTGGCGTTATCCCAAACGACACACACCCTGGAGTGCATTATTCCTATTATACAATGGCTTTTTGCTATATATGAATAAAAAAAAAACAATTTTAAGGAATGTTTTTATTACTGTGGAAAAATATTTTTGTTTCTTAAGAGGAGATAAAGCTCATCTGCCATAAGCTCATCTGCATTGGTTTACATTGCTGAGAGTAGACCTGTGGCGACGTGCTGGGATAACGCCATGGGTCCAGCCCCAAATTGACCAATCACAGTCCAAGATTCTTTCTTGCCATTGTATAATTGTATTTACTGCATCTTAAAATAAATAAATATAAGTTTAATAAAAAAAGAAGTTTAGAAATTGTTTGTGAAACGTTGTAATCTATTTTCACTGTCGTCTTGCAGCTTTATTCTGAACTGTCACTTTATATATTGTGTGCGGGCCCTATTTGGGTGGCTCCAGCACCGGCAAAATCTACTTGTCCCCAGGTGTGGCTCCTCAAGAGGCTGCTGCCCCCTCCTCGGACCACCGCAAGCCAGGATCGCCAGGTACGGCCGCTAGCATCACTGTAGGACCAGCCTGAACACCCAGCTATGGCTCAGTGGCTGATTAGGTTGGAAACTGGAGTCCCACCTCCCCGGCCCCAACCTCTATTAAATCCGCCCAAACCCCCTCCCTGCCAGTTCACTCATGCCCTGATTGGCTGTTTTTACTAGACTGTCACAATCCAGCCAGTGCTCCTAACCTAACCACCTATACTAAAAGACATAGAACTCATCTCAGACCAGCCTAAGCCTCTAACCTACTTCCCCTAAGGGCTCATCACCACTATTTTGCTTCCCTATTTCCACTAGCCAGCCTCAGCTAGTTGAGCTTTTATAGCCAAACTGCCCCTCCAAAGGGCACAGAGCTTTAATTTTTGTGATGTTCCTCCTTAAGATAACTTGCCTCTTGTCCCTGTGGTACCCGACTACCTTTACTGTCCTAAATTGTATCACACCCCACCTAAGTCTTTCCTCGTTTCTACAGGTACCCCCGAAATCCACTCTATCCCTTTCATCTGAACCCATATCCTCCACAACTACACTAAGCAACACGATGATACGTAGGCAGCTATATATGTACCCTCTCCCCCCTCCGACTACTAATTCAATCTTTGTATGCATTAAAGCGAATAGCTGGCACTACATCCCCAAAACCTACACGTATTTTATATTCCATGGCAGGCACTAAGACTAGCCTATCTATTTTTTATTAATATCAGGAAATGTACACTCCAACCCAGGGCCTCTATCGCAACCCGACTCCCCACACTCACACTGAAGTGGCCTAACCATAGCCTCCATCAACATTTGTAGTCTGCTGGCTAAAATCAACTCTTTTCAGGTATGGGTCACCCAACACCAATCTGACATCCTCTCTGTAGTGGAAACCTGGCTCAATCCACGCATCCCAGAGTCAATCATGCAACTACCACTGTACACAACATTGAGGCTTGACAGACTTGGCAAGCATGGTGATGGCTGTGAAATATTCCTAAAAGAGCACCTCCGGGGGCAAACACTGCCGCATATTACTTCCCCCTGCAACACCCAACTGCTTTCAATAAAGATACTACTTGGCCCTAACGGAAAATCATTCACTGTGGTATCTGTTTATATCCCCCCTAAGGCACACAATGCTGGTTTCAAGGTTGTCACTGACTTTTTATCTGCCCACCCCCAAAATCACAAAATTTTATTGCTGGGGGATTTCAACATAAACTGGATCTCTCCTGAAGCTGGCCCACACAAAGATGCACTAACCTCAATCAACGGCACGCAGCTTGCATGTACTCCTCCACGGGTTAACTGCTGTACTGGCTCCAGTACCCTCCTTGACTGGTTGGTCACCAACTGTCCAGAAAGGATCAGCAATGTAGCAGTACTCCCCAATTCCCTCAGCAACCACTCTCCTGTCCTTTTCATATGGTCAAATAAGTCACCTGATGTTCCTGCCAAAATTGTCACATCGAGACTGCTAAACAAAGGGACGCTTAATGCGCTAAAAGCACACCTCAACAGCCAAGACTGGTGCTCTGTAAACAACATGCCCGATGCTGCCCTCAAATGCTTTATCCACACATTTAACCAGTCTTGTGATATCTATGCCCCTCTCACCAAACAAAAGATTAAGGGCTCCCAAAACCCATGGATCTCCCCCAAGCTAATTGACTTGATGAAACATCATGATCAGCTTTGGTACAAAGCCAGAGGTTCTGGCTCTGCTTCAGACACTCAGAAGTACAAGGCCGCCTGGAATAGCTGCATGGCTGCAATTAGGAAAGCTAAACGTCAACACTTTAAAAAAAATTTAGAAAACTCCTGGAGGAACAGCAGACGGTTCTGGGATAACATCAAGTCCCTATCTGACAAACCAGACAAAACACCTCTATCCATAATAAATGTCAATGGAACCCCTTCCCAGGACCTCTTCGCCATTGCCGAAACTTTCAATAAGGCCTTCACAGACCTCAGTGGTATACTGCCGCTGGCCTACCTCTTCCCACAAAGGGAAAACTATAGCACAAACAACACCCAAATAGGCTCCCCTCCTCCTTTCTACATTAATATAGTTAGCCACTCAGTAGCCAAAAAATATATCTTGAAGGTCCACGGTAAATCAAGAACTAGCAGCGATATGCTTGATCTTAAGCTCCTTGAACTTTCTCTGGATGTTATTCTCGCTCCCTTCACCAAAATCCTAAATTTATCCCTCATCTCAGGCAAGTTCCCATGAATTTGCAGCTGTTGTCACACCTGTGTTCAAAAGTGGCGATAGAGCCAACCACACAAACTACTGTCCAATCTCAATACTTCCCCCTCTCTCAAAAGCGTTGGAAGGCATTGTCTCAGACCAACTCAATGATTATCTTAACAAACACCAATTGCAATGCAGACAACATCATGGCTTCCAGAAACAACACAGCACCACAACCGCTCTTATTGAATTTACTGGGTACATTCATAGTGCTCTATGATCATGGGCTCTTGGTAGGAGCTACTTACAGTATATTGACCTCACCAAAGCCTTCGATACAGTTAATCATGAGCTGCTCCTAGGTCAACTCTCTAACACTGGTCTTTCCCAGGAATCTGTGGCCTGGTTTATCTATCGTCAAGGGAGAGTTCAGAAGGTAAAAATAAACAACGTCTGCTCTGATAATCTCTGTGTTACCACTGGCGTACCACAAGGATCCATCCTAGGGCCCCTGCTCTTCAGTCTTTTTCTAAATCAACTCCCCAAAGCAGTGGATAATCAAGTATTGCTCTACGCAGACGACGCTGTGCTCTACTCTGCTCCCACAGACCCCACGGTGCATGAAAGCCGGATGCAGGCTAATTTCGCCTCTGTAGAAAAATGGTTCTGTGACACAAAGTTACTCTTGAATTATAAAAAAAATAAAACAATGCTTTTTGCCTCTACCCTCAACAAACACAGAAAACACACTGTACAAATTGTTATTAACCTCAACTCCCCACTTGAAATGTTAAGCCACTTTAAATACTTGGGGGGTAACATTAGATACTACGTTGTCCTACTTCCGGCACATCAATCTAGTCTCAAAATCTGCAAATGCGATACTCGGATTACTTTATTGTAACAAACACTGCTTTACTAATAAAGCCTTACGAATCACAGTAATTAGCTCTGAGCTGTCAGTCATTGACTACGGCCTTGTGGTATATGGTGCTGCAACTTCCACGGCTCTTAAAAGGATTAAGACCACCCTCAATAAAGCATTTAGGCTGGTTCTAGGCTCACCCAGACTAACCCACACTCGATGTAGACCGGCAGAAGGAAGAAAAGCTGGGTCCTTTTAAAACTCTGCTTCATACAACACTTGCCCAGACCAGTGTCTGCGACTGCGGCACCTAACCCTTCCCTTAACCTGCTCCCAACCCCTCCTTCCTCTCTCTCTGTCTCTGCCTACCTTCCACCTCCCCCACCTTTAATGCCCTGGTCCCTTTCCTCTACACCCTCCCTTATCTCACTCCTTCCCCCCTTTTTGCCTCCTGCACCCATTTATTCTCTTGTACCTCCACCCTACACTGTTTAAGTCTTCACTACACTATTCCCCTCCCTCTCAACTACCCACCTCCCTCCTCTGTCCTTGCCTTTCACCCCTTCCCACCACCACTCACCACCTTAAGACCTCCCCCCTCTAGCATCTCCACCCTTCCTCCTCCCCACCTGTTTCCCCGCCTATCCTACCCAACTGTATGCTGAAACTGGACTGTCGGGCCCAGTCTCCCCTGTCTCCTGCCCCTCCATTCCTCCCTCTTACTCTCCTAAGTTGGTCTCACTCCGGCATCCTCTCTGCTGTACTTGCACTATCACTTTCGAGACCTAGACCTCCTCCCTAGGGTCTAAAACCTGATCGCACTTTGACAAAAAAACTGCTCCTTTGGAATCAACTCTGGCTGTTTCTATTTTACTGCATATTAGATTGTAATTAACTGTTTAACCTTGCATCCTGCTCTAACTGTTATAACTTGTACCCTATTGTTCAACGATTTCTGTTTTGTTACACCATAGCGACCATCTTAGGGTAGCTGGTTCATTCCACTGGGGTGTCAAACAGACGAGGCATACTGATGAGTCCTGGTAGAACGAAACACGTGTCTATGTCATCTGTTAGCACCCTTTGCAAACTGTGTGAGAGGCCTTTCGGCACCATGCATTTCTGCTTAATGTTGAACCAGCTTAATATTCTGTGGTGATTTGCATATGCAGCCCATGATGCTTTGCATTGTGAGGGCATGTGTCATTTTGTATTTCTTTGAAACTTGGCTTCCCAGTCAAATACCCTTTGGGGTAACCATTGCCTCAGTGCTTGAGCACAGAGGTTCATAGTTTAATATGACTTGAATAACTGATCCTCCTCTGTTTGTACTCTGTTTGATGTGGAACCTCTGTAAATGAGCCGGTGGTTCAAAGGTACTTCCTAGACTGAAATAAATAAAAATAAATAAATAAAAAGAGAACAGCATCACACGGCATCCGGGCCTCTTGAATAATCTATTTAAGTCAACTGATCAGGATTTTACTGTGGGCAAGTTTCTGTTCCCTTGTGTGCAATTACACTTTAAAACCGCACTTTATGCACTTCATAAACTGATGTACAGTGATTTGGAGGTCTAGTGCCCTTTTTTTTAAATTTGCTTTAGTTATTGTCAAGGCACGGGCCGCTCTGGTTCAGCGACATCCTGATTGCTTTAAATAAATACATAAATAACCTAAAAACTGAACAGCAACTAAATATTAAGTTTTTCAAAGTTTTCTCAAAAGTAAAAAAAAGATATATAACTTTAAATATTTCATGTCTGACCCTGCGGTACAATGGAATTGCACGAGTAGCAATGTGGGCCACCCTGTACTTACTGGGCCATTGGTCTCTAAAGCAAATCAGTGGAACCCAAGACCCATAGTACACTCTTTTGTGGTAATACCGTTTATTAGATTAACTGAAGTATTTTTGCACAAGATTTTGAGACTTTTCAGGTCCTTTCATCAGGCATACAGAAAACAAACCAGCATTTCAGAATATATACAAGGGGTTGTGGGTCCTGACTGCTTAACAAATGGGAGGATGTAAAGACAGCAATCCAGTACAGTACAGGTGACTACCAGGAAATAGGCCTCATGTCATTAACAAACAAGTGACCGCACATGAAAATGGTGAGCTGCATCAAAGTGATATTGTAACAAAAGGATCAATGGCTGAAACAAAGTGCCATTAAGTGTGCATGATTTGTAATTCCGCTATGTTAACAAAGTGGTGTCTGCATAGGGGCTCTTTAAATCAATTATGTCCCAACAACGAGGGTGGGTATAAATAAAACAATTAATAAAACAAGCAAATGATAAGTACATACATACATAAATAAATAAATAAATTCTAAATGGTAGGGTACAGTGGAAAGCATCAAAACTCAGTCTGGGATCTGGTAATGTGTGAGGAAGCCTGAAGTTTTGTTCCGCCCATGTGTATCTGTCTCATGGTTCTTGCTTCCCAAAAAAGTCTTGCATGAATGTCTTTGAAGGTTACTCATGAAACTATCACTTTAAGACCCTTTGGAGAATGGTTGTTAATCTGTCTGCAATTTATGCATGTGTGTATTTTGCCTAACTTACCCTATCCCCTGGGTCACACCTGGAAATGAGCCTTGGCTCAGTGTGCTTCTCCCGGTTATCAACTTTTAAATAAATAAATGTTCTGGGAGAAGTGCTCGGCCACTGGTGCCTGGTTGTCTGAATGTTTGATAGTGGATATGTGTCCATTCATGCATTTACAGAGCATTTGTCCCGTTTCATCTACATACCACCCACGTGAACATTTTTGGCATCTTATAATTAAATTGTTGGTATTACATGAGAAAGACCTTTTTATTTTGTATTCCTCTTTGGTAAACGAAGCGTAGACAGAGTCATATGTGTCAGTCGCCCAGCCTTTCTAAACCACAGCGAAGGGTTGTTGTAGGCAAGCAGTGGCAAGAAGTTGCCCTAGCTGGAAAGTATTGCCCAGCAGCTTTCAGTGCCCCGCCGGGTCGGCTCCAGAACTCTGGTCACCTGTATTAAAGCATAATGTATTTTCTTTGGGTCACTGGGTGACCCCTGAAAATTATATATTTTGATGGCAAAAACACATTCTAGTGCTGTGTTTGTGCTGCATACTAGCATCACTGGTACTGTCTGATAAAATGGTGTGGGTGGAAAGATAAAGAGAAGGAAGGAAGGGGAATGACAATTCCAGAGTGTGTACTTGTCAGTCTGTACTGCAGAAGACACAGGACCCCACATTTCCTTCCATCATTTCGAACCACATGGGCAGACTTTTTTTATACTAGGATTGAACTCATCAGTTTACCACAATAATAATATTCTGTAGACTGGATCTGGTAGAGTCTTCTCTCCAGCCTGTAGTATTCAATGACTTTTAAATACTGTAGCTTACAAAAGGCAGGGAGCGATCAGGCTGGGAAATGGGGCATGGGGGTTAATGTACCTGAACAGACATGGACTATGGTGTGGGAGGCAAAACATGACAGCACACAGCAGAAGTGGGAGGCTTTGGTCGCTGTTGTCTGTGACTATATTAATTCAGTCTTACAATAACTGCTTAACGAAGAGCTGAAGACGTGATAAGAAAGGTCATTAATTACATGATGCATTAGTAAGTTATGCGTTCTTTCTTCACTGACCACATTTTCCTAATTTTATGGGAACTGCATCATCTGCCTGTTAGATGGTGTGTGGATTTCAAGGTGGAGTTATTGATGTGGAATGAGGGCCTGGCTTATATCCTGGGCTTCCTGACTCCAGCGGTTCTTTGCGGTCTACAGTCGGCAGAGCAGAGGTTATGGCTTACTCACTGTGCCAAGCTCTGTAGTGTTAGAAAGTGGTCAATTTTAGCAGTGAGCTGTAGTCCCTGCCCTCTACCCTGTGGAGGAAGCCCCCACCAAACAGAGCAGCACCTTTAATAAATCTAAAGACTTTTTATTTATTTATTTTTTATTTTATTTGAGGATATCGGAATTACAAACCTTTGAGTCATAGACTCATTTCCAAAGGCTCCACGTCAAGATACAGAAACACCGGGTATAACATTAATGCAGGGTACAGAGGGTTACATAGATAAAACACAGTAGAGACTTAGAATGATGTGGCCTATACACGTTGTTAGCTAAGCAGGTCCCTGTAACATAGGGACTAGTTATTGTCAGAGGTAACAATGCAGTCTGGAAAAAATTAGACTTTGTCAAAGCAAACTTTACTGTTGCAGGGCTGCCCTGTTAGTGCAGTGGGTGGGGAATTGCTTGCCATGTTAGTGAGCCGGGCTCATCTTCTGACCAAAGTTCAAAAGTTAATTGGCACTGATGGCTGGTAACCAAGGGTGCAGCAAGTAATTCAAAAGCAGGATAAATCCCAGGCAAAGCACGAAAACATGCGCAAACTTCAGTGAATAAAGTTCAGAAACACAGTTGCTGGTATCAAAGTGCTGAGTGCTGTTTATTACAAAATCCACGGAGCCAAGGGGAAGTACTTGAACAAAATTACTCCCTGGCTCTTCAAATCCTACTGATTCTTCCTCAGGAGGATCCTTTATTCACTGACTGAGGTTTGCATGGATTTTTGTGCTTTGCCTGGGATTCATCTTCTGACCACAAGACATTTTTATGGTTTGGTTGGAGGAGGAGGCCTCAGGTGATTCCCCAGTCCTGGCTGGCTTTACCTTGAGGGATACATCCAGGATAGTATACTAGGAGACTGGCAGCAGGTGCCAGGTTTGTGTGACAACTGAAATGCACCAGAAATGAAAGGGTTCCAAAACATGAATGCTGGAATGACCCAGGACACCAGAACCACTCAGAATATACGGCACAACCTGTAAACCCCAAACCACCCAGAATGCAGCCAGAAAACAACACTGAACCCACTCATGGCTTTGGTTCTGCATTCTGGATGCATTCCAGGTGGTTCCAGCATTTCAGGATGGGTTTTGAGTGGTCTAAAACACAGTCGAGTCCGCTTAGAACCCAACCGGAAATGTTAGAAACACAAGGAAGGCAACCAGAATACAAAGCCAGGGCCATGGAAGGTTCAGTTTTATATTCTGGCTGCATTTCAAATCGTTCTGGCAGTCTGGTTCCAGAACCATCCCAGGTCCTTGATCCTCGGTCATTCTGGAATTTTATTTATTTATTTAAAAATTGATAACTGGGAAAGGCACACTGAGCCAAGGCTCATTTCCAGGTGCGACCCAGGTGATAGACACAATACACAATACAGATCCACAAAACAACTAGATAATGTACAGAAAGGTGGATATTGCACACAATGCAAGTTAGAGAAAGTAGTACAGGGTTATATAGAATTGCAAAGGGAGTTAATACAATAGTATGAACCACAGTTCAAAAATTTTAAAACAAGAAATAATTTACAGTAGCAAAGGACTTCAGGGGTTCAGCATGTTTGCAGTTCATTTGCATCACCAGGTAAGGAAAAAGGTTTGTCTCCCCATACGATGCACAGGGGTAATGCCAAACCTCACCCAACAACTAACACTCCGAAATCTGGCCAATGGAAAATCATGTACACAAATGCTCACAGCCTAGGAAATAAGATCCCAGACCTGCAGGCAATAATGTCAGAGGCTAAACTGGACATAGTAGCAATTAGTGAGACGTGGTTTACCAGTAACCACACTTGGGAGACTTCAGTACTTGGCTATGTATTGTTCATAAGAGACTGAGGTGCAAAAAGGGGGGGAGGAGTGGCCCTGTATGTCAATGAAAATATCAGATCTACAGAAATTCAGAATACAGATAAGGAGCCAGAAGAACTGTGGGTCACCCTGGAAACAGGAAATGAGACAGCCATAAGAACTGGGGTTGTCTACAGGCCCCCAGACCAGGGGGAGGACACAGACACATTACTGTTAGAAGATATACAAAACATGACAGCTAAAGGGAGGTTCTGATAATGGGAGACTTCAACATGCCAGATACAGATTGGTCAATACCAGCAGGAACATCTGCCAGAACTAGACACATAGTGGATTCCCTGCAGGGGAGGGCCTCAAACAACTGGTACAGCAACCCACAAGAGACAGGGCTATCCTAGATCTAGTACTGACTAACAGGGAAGGGATCACAGATCTCCAGGTAGAAGGTCACCTGGGAGCCAGTGACCATCACATGGTATGGTTCAATTTGGCTACTACATCTAAATCATCCCATTCCAAGGTGAAAATATGGGACTTCAGAGGAGCTGACTTTGATAAGATGGCCAACAGAGTTAAGCTAGCCCTGGCAAAAAGAAACACAGGTGAGGGGGTAGAGGCAAAGTGGGCAAGCATTAAGGATGCAATACTTGAAGCAACATCCCATTGTGTTAGACAGAAAGGAAGTGCAAAGAAGAGGAAACCACTTTGGTTCTCAAATACAGTAGCAGAAAAGGTCAGGCCAAAAGGCTGGCCTTCAGGAATATAAGGAACACAGCGGATGAAGATAGGGAGGCATACCAAACTGCCCTAAGGGAAGCAGGAAGGCAGTAAGGCAGGCAAAGTCCCAAACTGAGGAAACACTAGCACGAACAGTAAAAAAGGTGACAAGACTTTCTATAGATACATTAGTGAAAGGAGAAAGTCCAGAGAGTGCTAAGCTTAATGGAGAAAAGGGAGCATGTGAGGAGGAGGACCCTGTAAGGCATCTATCCTAAATAGATACTTTTGCTCAGTATTTACTGAAGAGAAGGTAGGGCAGGGCCCACAACTCAGCATCATGGACACAGGGGGGAAGGAGGTGAGCACTACTCCCTTCACAAAAGAAAGGGTCCTACAAGAGCTTGCTAAGCTCAGGGTGGATAAGGCAATGGGACCTGATGGCATACATCCCAGAGTACTTAAGGAGCTAAAGGTGGAACTAGCAGAGCCATTAGCAGAATTGTTTAGTGAGTCTGTGAGCACAGGAGAGGTCCCAGAAGACTAGAGAAGGGCTCATGTGATCCCGCTCCACAAGAGTGGTAGCAGGGAGGAGGCAGGGAACTACAGACCAGTCAGTCTTACCTCAGTAGTGGGCAAGATTATGGAGGCACTCCTTAAGGAAAGGATAGTGCAACACCTGGAATCCATAGGGGTACAGGATCCAAGACAGCATGGGTTTACAAAAGGAAGGTCCTGTCAAACTAATCTCATAGATTTCTTTGACTGGGTAACCAAGTGGTGGACCAAGGGGAGCAGTTGATGTAAGCCTACCTTGACTTCAGCAAAGCTTTTGACACTGTTCCACATAGAAGATTGATAAATAAGCTGGGTAGGCTCGAAGTGGGTCAGAAGTTGGTCAGGGGTGTGAAACTGGTTGGCGGGCAGAAAACAGAGAGTGGTGGTAAATGGTATATAGTCAGAAGAGATGCAAGTCACAAGTGGTGTACCTCAGGGATCAGTCCTGGGGCCAGTCCTCTTCAACATCTTCATTAGTGACCTTGCAGATGGACTAGAGGGTAAGGCTTGTCTGTTTGCAGATGACACCAAGATCTGCAACAGAGTAGATGATCCAGATGGGGTGGGCAGAATGAGAAGAGATCTGGATAAACTAGCAAAATGGTCAGAAGAGTGGCAACTGGGATTTAATGCAAAGAAGTGCAAGATCATGCACATAGGAGAGAGAAACCCTGAAGCCACCTATAGGCTGGGAGGGTTGCTAGCAGTACAAAGGAAGAAAAGAGACTTGGGCATCATCATCACTGATGACCTGAAATCATCCAAGCAGACCACTAAAGCAGTAGGTAAGGCTAAGGGGTGTTAGGGTGTATTAGTAGGGTATCACAAGTCGTAAGAGGGAGGTAATAATCCCTCTTTACAAGACACTGGTTAGGGCCCATCTGAGTATTGCGTGTAGTATTGAGGCCACACTTCACAAGGACATTAACTAAACTGAGGCAGTCCAGAGAAGGGCACCAAAATGGTGCAGGGACTGCATCAGAAGACATATGAGGACAGATTAACAGAGCTCAATATGTATACCCTTGAGCAAAGGAGGGAGAGAAAGTGATATGATCGAGGCATTCTAACACCTTAAGGGCATTAACAAGGTGAAAGAGTCTAACATGTTTAAATATAAGAAAAATAGCAGGACAAGAGGACACAGCATGAGATTAGAGGGGGGCTGATTAAGGTGGAATGTGAGGAAATTCTTTTTCACAGAAAGGGTGGTGGATGCATGGAATGGCTTACCTCAAGAAGTGGTGGCCATGAATACAGTGCAGGGCTTCAAACAGGCATGGGATAGGCATAAGGGAGCAATACAAATGAGTATGAATAGATAGGCCACTGACAGAGCAAAGGCCGATGGCACATTTATAAGGTAAAAAAAGAAATGGGTAGACTGGATGGGCCTTGCGGTCCTTATCTGCCGTCAACTTCTATGTTTCTATGTTCTATGTTCTATGTTTCTATGTATATACAAATTGACTAGGACAATAAAGTGGAATGTGGTGCAGGATGGGTGTGGAAAAAACTCAGGTTCAATGCAAATTACAAGTAGACAGTGAAGGGTTAAGTTGGTTTAGGATAGAGAGCTATTGGTCCCTGGTGAGAGCGCTTTGAAAGCGGTGGAGAATTTACTTCTGAACTTTGTTTTTTCTACCTGATGGATGGTCAGACTCTCTTTTATTCTAGATCACCTGGACTTGGTGGGCAGTGAGGGTGCTCTTTTTAACTACATTGTTTGGTGAATTTGTAAATCTGTTTAACTGTTCCTGGCCTATGTGGGAGACAGTGGCAGGTGAAAGTTTTACCGGAGAGGTGGGAACTCTTCAGAGACCATTAATATCCTTTTTGAGAGATTACTTATGACCTCTCTTCCTTAGTAATCACCCTTATACTCTGCTATATTTTGTTCATTGTTTGCTGTGTTATTCAGGGTTGGGGAGGGTATTTGTATTGGTTATTTTTTGTGAGGAAAGTTTGTTGGGTGCGAGTGTTTGGTTGACTGTGGCTGAGTGTGATAAATTGTGTTGGTTGTTAGTTACTGACTGCTGCTGCTGCTTGTGATGTGTTGGGAGGGGAAAAAAAGATGTTCAGCTAATATTCCCCCTCCAGGCTTTGGGAACTCTGTCCTTTTGACTGTCTCCTTTGCCATCTGCGACATATTTTAGATGTTGCGCTTTGGGGATAGTCAGGAAGCATAGGAGGAGGTGGGGACCTGAGCCTGGTGGGGGGATGGAAAGGAGCTGCCAGATTGAGGTGGTGGGGACAAGGAAACGCCCTGTGGTGAAATTGGACCATGATAGGGGTCCTTCCTGTCTGGTTCCCATACCCAAGGGCTCTGTGTCATGGAGGTAGGTTGTGCAGTCTTCCCCGTTGGTTCATCAGACTCGGGCGGTGTTGTGCAGTGCCAGATCTATTAAAAACAGGACTGCTATAATTGCAGATCTTGTTGGTTCATCTGACCTGACATGCATCACCGAGACCTGGCTGGATGAGAACGCAGGCCCAATATTGGTTTCTGTGGTTCCGGTCTGGTATTCGGTGATATACCATCTGAGGACAGATCGGAGGGGTGAGGGCATAGCCATTTGTTTTAAAAAGGAACTAGGAGTTGTGGATGTGCCTGTGGGGTCCACCAGCTCCTTTGAGTGTACTGTGGGCGCAGGTGTGGGGTGCAAGATCTTGCTCATTTACTGTCCACCCAGTAATGGAAAAGAATTCCTGCAGGAGATCGCAGATTTTCATCATCGACGTGGTATCGGGATCCCCAGATGGTTAATTCTGAAAGATTTCAATGTCTGGGTCGACGTTGAACTCTTACATTTTGGTCAAGATCTCCAGCTTATGGCTTCACTGGGTCTCACACAGGTTATTTCCTCCGTGACTCACATTGGTGGTCATTCACTGAATCTAGTGTTCCTCCTAAGGATGGAGATCACTGACTTGGTGGTGGAATCTATCAATTTGTCTCATCATCACACCATAAGTTTTAGTTTTGCGGCTTCCCCAAATGGGCCTGCCCCTACAGAGATGGTCCAGTACCGCCCTTTGAGGGGCTTGACTCTAGAGGGCCTAATGGTGGTGTTAGACCTATCGAGCCTGACGAGTGAAAGCACGGGTCCAGGTGATCTTGTACTTGCCTATAATAGGGCAGTGTCAGATGCCCTGGACTCCATTGCTCCTGTTTGTGTTCGTCCAATTACTCTTCGCCCATGGTCTCCATGGTTTGATGGGACCTTGACGGAGTTGAAGAGAGTTGGCCAAAGGTTGGAGAGAATCAGTTGGAAATCCGATCTGGATATTGACAGACTTAGACTGATGGATCACTATACTGTCTATCAGTCGACAATCACCTGTAAGAATGCAAAATTCCTGTCCAGGGAGGTTAACATAGTGCAAAATCAACCAGATCAGCTCTTCCAGACTGTAGACAGATTGTGCAATCTAATCTGTCTGCAGTTAGGAGGAACCTTGTCACAAGAAAGGTGTGATGAGCTTGCTCAATTCTTCGCAGATAAGGTTGCCACCATCAGATCTGATATCCGTCCGACCCTCTCCATGGGGGATTGTGGAGGTCGGTGGAAGGTCACGAACACCTGGTCTGTCTGGTCTGACTTTAGACAGCTGGACATCATGGACATTGTGAGAATCATCCAGGATTTGCGGCCAACCAACCAACTGTAGTTTGGACTCGGGCCCAACACATCTCCTTGTGGGATGCGTTGAGGATATCAGCCTGGTCCTGGCTGAGATAGTCTGGAGGTCTTTCCAGTGGGGGGTCTTTCCTGATCCTCTTAAGAAGGCAATTGTATGACCACTCCTGAAAAGATCCTCCCTTGACCCGAACTGTCTTGCCAACTACAGACCTATCCATGACTTCTCTTTGTTGGGAAGATTATTGAGAAGGTGGTTGTGCTGTAGCTGGATGATCATTTATCCACCCACAATGTCTATGACACTTTCCAGTCTGGTTTTAGGAAGAGGCATAGCACTGAGATGGCCCTTGTTTGGGTGCTTAATGATCTCCTAACGGCAAGAGATCAGAGGGCCCATTACATCTTGGTCCTCCTTGATCTCTCTGCGGCATTTGACACGGTAGACCACTGTGTGCTATTGGAGTGCCTGCGGTTCATCTAAGGACTGTCAGGTACTGTCCTCAGATGGTTTTGATCATTCCTCATGGGTAGGACTCAGACTCAGTGGTCTTGGGAATTTATTCTCTGACCCACTCCCCTATCCTGCAGGGTACCACAGGGCTCCATTTCAATGCCCATGTTGTACATGCTGCCATTGGGAGACATTATTAAGTGGTATGGTTTGAGTTTTCACTGCTATGCAGATGACACTTAACTGCACATGTCCTTTGTGCCTGAACAGGGAGATACTGTCTCAGTGTTTAACAACTGCCTATCCGAGATCCAGGATTGGATGAGTGTTAGTTGGTTGAAGTTGAATCCAGACAAGACTGAGGTGTTTGTTGTGGATCCAGATCATCGGAGATGAGGTGTGTTGGCTGGACAGCCCTCAGGCCTTTGGCTTGGGGGTGTCGAGCTTACCACCTCAGAGCGGGTGTGGAACCTGGGTGTTATTTCTGACGATGGTTTGATTTTGAAATCACAGATGTCAGCCATTGTCAAGACCTCATTTTTCCATCTGAGGAATATTGCCCAGGTGAAACACCTGATCCCTTCTGAGGATCTTCCTGTGCTGGTCTATGCCTTTGTGACCACCCGCCTTGACTACTGCAATGCCCTATACCTAAGGTTACCAGAGGTTGATATCCACCGCCTGCAGCTGGTTCACAATGCAGCTGCCAGGCTTTTGACTGGTGCCTCTAAGACCAGTCATATTATGCCTGTGCTCTGCGGATTGCACTGGCTGCCAGTGTGGTGGCATATCACCTTCAAGGTTGGTTTGCTGACCTATAAAGCCCTACATGACCAGGGATCTTGCTAAGTGCAAGATCTCCTTTCTCCATATCACCCCTCCTGGTCTCTCCAATCCATCGATGAGGAATTGCTACAGCAGGGGTTCTCAAATAGTGAGGCCAGCCTCCCTGGGCAGGCCCCAACTTGTTCCAGGGGAGGCTCAGACAAGTCTGAAAAAAGTACTGTATTCAAAGTTTGAGTTTTATATATTTTGTGTGAAGAGATGTAGCAAATTGAAAGAGGATAATAGTAAGTGGATTTTATGTATTTATTCACTAATAGGTGACAAGGGAAGGTGAATGAGCGAAGGCTCATTTCAGGAGTACTCGGGGAAGGGTAGGGAGTGAATACATTTCAAAAGGTAACTGCAAAACAATCAAGAAATACACAATGAACAATAGTGCAAATAAAAATGAATAATAAACTAATAATGAGTGGTGGATCACGTGAACAGCTGCACGGGAATCTGAGCTGGATGTCATTGTCCACCTAGGGACAAATGACTTGGCTAATCATGAGATTAGAGCAGTGCAGAAGGACTTTGTAGAATTGGGGAAGGGCCTAAGACAAGTAGCACACACAATATCCTTTTCTGAGGTGCTGCTCTGTCAACGGCATGAGTGAGGCAAGGTACTTTGCACCATGCAGTTTACTGAATGGTTGAAAAATGGTGGGAGCACAGGGTTTGTTCATTGGGGACTGGGATTCCACCTGGAGGGACACCAGCCTATACTGGCAGGATGGTCTGCATCTGTCCAGGAAGGAACAAGTCTTTTGAGCAATCGGTTTAAATGCTTCATTGGCAAGCTTTTAAACTAGTCAAGGGGGGAGGCACTGATAAGCAGCAGGAAAATCCCAGCCTCTCCCTACAAAACAGGGTACTAAATGAGAAAAAGACTGAGGTAGACAGGTCAGTGGGGGATGCTGCAAAAGAAGGTAAAGCCATCAAGAAATGGAGAGCAATGAATACCAATGCCCATAGTCTGAGTAACAAGCTTCCTGAATTAGTGGCCTTGATGGAGGAGGAACATCTGGATATCGTGGCAGTCACAGAAACATGGTACACATGATACCATGACTGGGACATAAACATTCCAGGATACACTATCTACAGGAGGGACAGGGAGGGTAAAAGAAGAGGAGGAGTAGCTCTTTACATAAGGGAAGGAATCAAGGCAACAGAACAAAAGGGAAAACAGGGAGGAGAAGAAGCACTGTGGGTAAATTTGGAGACTGGCAATGGCACCACAATCCGCACAGGGGTTTTATACAGACCCCCTTCTCAGGGGGAGGAAATGGACAAGGAAATGATAGAAAGAATACTTAGAATGGCAGAAAAAGGGGAGATATTGCTGATGGGTGATCTGAATATGTCAGATGTTAACTGGAATGCAGTTGCAGCAGCCACTTCAAAGAGTGGGGTTATTCTAGATGCCCTACAAGGGGCATGCCTTAGAAAACTAGTATTGGAACCCACTCGAGAGGGAGCAATCTTAGACCTGGTTCTCTCAAATGGAGATGAAGAGAGGATCACAGATGTAGAAGTGGGTAGCCATCTCAGAACTAGCGACCATCGAACAGTATGGTTCACAATAAACACAGCAATAGAGTCAAGCCAAAAAAGGCAAAAGTACTGGACTTTAGAGGGCTGACTTTGCCAAAATGGGTGAGTGCCTAAGGAATTCACTAGCAAATGGGCAGGAAGGAGGGTGGAAGATCAATGGGAATAATAAAACTGCCATCACAGGGGTAACAAGCCTTTGTGTGAAGCAAATTAACAAAATGAAACGATGTAAAAACCACTATGTTCTCAAAGGAAGTGGCAGTGAAGATTCAAGAGAAAAGAAAGCCTTCAGGAAGTACAAGGAATCATAGAAGGAGCAGGACAGGGAACTGTATTAGTTAAAGCAAAGGAAGCTGGGACGGCAGTCAGAACAGCAAAGGCCCAAACTGAGGAAAAGATAGCCAACTCTGTTAAGAAGGGGGATAAAACCTTTTATAGGTACATCAAGGAGCGAAGGAAGACCAAGGGAGGGCTAGTGAGGCTTAATAAAGAGGAGGGAGGGTGGGCAGAGGGTGACTGAGAAAAAGCAGAGATGTTAAACAAATATTTTTGCTCAGTATTTACAGAGGAAGTGGGGGAGGTACCTAAAACAAACAGTAGAAACACTCTGGATACAGAAGTTGACACCAGCCCATTTACAGAAGAAAGGGTTCTGAAAGAACTCTTAAAACTGAAGGTGGACAAAGCAATGGGGCCTGATGGGATTCATCCCAGAATTCTAAAAAGAACTAAGGTAGAACTTGTGACACCACTGACTACCCTCTTTAACAAATCATGGGAGGATGGGGTGGTACCCGAGGACTGGAGAAGGGCAGATGTGATTTCCTTCACAAAAGTGGGACAAGGCAGAACAGAAAACTGCAGACCTGTTAGTTTAACCTCAGTGGTAGGGAAAATGATGGAATCACTTCTAAAGGAAAGAATTGTTGAGTGTCTAGAGGCCAGAGGGGCTCAGGACCCATGGATTCACAGCGGGAAGGTCATGCCAGTCAAATCTGATAGATTTCTTTGACTGGGTGACCAAAGTAGTAGATCAGGGAGGGGCTGTGGACATGGCCTACCTAGACTTTAGCAAGGCATTTGACACAGTCCCACACAAAAGATTAATATACAAGTTAGCCAGCCTGGGAGTGGGTCCCAAGATGACAGCCTGGGTAAAGAATTGGCTGGAGAATAGGACACAGAGAGTAATAGTAAATGGAGTCCACTCTGAAGAAAGTGGTGTTACTAGTGGGGTACCGAGGGTTCAGTATTAGGACCCGTCCCCTTCAATGTCTTTAGAAGGATTGAGAGGGACTGAAGGAAAAGTATGTCTCTTTGCAGATGACACAAAGATCTGCAACAGAGTTGATGCACAAGGTGGGGTGAAAGGATGAGAAGGACAGGTTAGAGGAATGGTCAAATGTATGGCATATAGCGATTCAATGCTAAGAAGTGCAAGGTAATGGACCTGGGAAACAAAAACCCAAGGGGAAGAGTACACAATGGGGGGTGAGATACTAACAACAACAAAAATGGAAAGGGACCTGGGGGTAGTCATATCAGATGACCTAAAGGTGGGCAAGCAATGTGAGAGGACAGCAAGGAGGGCTCGGGGGATATTAGGATGCATAGGGAGAGGCATCACCAGCAGAAAACAGGAAGTTATTATCCCTCTGTACAGACAGTTGGTGAGACCCCATCTGGAGTACTGCATGCAATTCTGGAGACCCAATCTCCGCAAGGACATAGACAGTATGGAGGCTGTCCAGAGGAGGGCAACTAAAATGGTGCAGGGTCTGCACCGGAAGACATATGAAGAGAGACTTAAGGAGCTGAATATGTATAGCCTCGAGGAAAGAAGAGAGAGTGGGGACATGATAGAAACTTTCAAGTATCTCAAGGGAATCAACAAAGTCCAAGAGGGTAGCATCTTTCAAAAAAAGAGGTGTGCAAGAACAAGGGGACACAATTTGAAGATAGAAGGGGGGGCGGCTCAGAGGTAATTTAAGGAAGTATTTTTTCACAGAGAGGTTGTGGATGCATGGAATGGCCTTCGAGGAGGTTGTGGAGTCAAAAACAGTGGTGGAATTCAAGCATGCATGGGACAGTCATAAAGCAATTCTAGGGGGTTGGGGTAGGAAGAAGTAGGCTGCTGGTTAACTAGGATCTGCAGCTTATCCATTAGGTAGGGAAATGGGCAGACTGGGTGGGCCTAGCGGTCCTTATCTGCCGTCAAAATCTATGTTTCTATGTTTCTATGGTAACTGATCAATTTGTAGACTGATGGCAATACATCCCAAATACAAGGGTTGACCATAGAAGTGCCAAGAGCAATAGCAGGAAGGAGCAAAGTAATCCCGGAGAAGTTGCTTAGGAGCAGGGAAGGAGGGGGAAGGGCAACGTATGTAGGAAGGTTATTTCATATAGAGAGGAAACAGAGAAAGTAGTCTTACCCATGAAGGCACTGCAACAAAGGGTAACAATGGTTCAAGAATGAAAATAGTGGAGCAAGTAGACTGGCCTGTGGGGGTTGGGGCTACAATAAACTGAACAATAATATTTATTTTATTTATTTGTTATTAACACCCTTGAGTACAGGAGCTCTTTTTCACAGGTTCCACATCAGTATAAGACAAATAACTGAATATGAGCCAAGTATCCAGAGGGGTTTCAGTTTATTCATGGTGTACTGCGCAAAGTACGGTATGATATTTTTCTTTGGGAAGGCCCAAGATTATTTCAGTTTTTGGGAGAGGTTCAAAATCTTTTCCATGGATTTGGGGAGGCTCACTGTGACAAAGTCTAAGAACTATTGTGCTAGAGATTCCCAGGGTACATTTACAAACATCTGGGGCCTGCTCATTTGCGGTCCAAACCTATGGAATTCTCTACCTCGTCAGATGAGACAATGCCTGACCATCCAAAGTTTTAAAAATGAATTAAAGACACACCTCTTTGGTCTAGCATTTGGCGATGAAGCATAATGCTGCTGTCTTTTATAATTATTGTTATATCGTGAATAATTTATATTTTTTATATATTTTATTGTTGATGTGATTTTAATATGTGCAGGTGCCTTGAACCATGGGAAGGCGCCTTTTATAAATAAACTTTGATTTGATGATTTGATTTGAGAGCTAAGCAACAGGAGGTTATATTTGGGGTCTGGAATGCCTTAGCGTGATGAATAGAGTAGCATGCAACAGAGGGAGAGGGAGGGTTAAGTTGGCATAGGATAGAGAGCTAAGTGACAGGAGGTCAGATTTGGAGCCTGGGATGCCTTAGTGTGGCAAGAGAAAGGACATGCAATAGAGTGAGAGAGGTTGGCTGGGTGGGGCGCAGGAGGTGGATGGAGGATGGGGGATGACAAGAGCAACTAGTAGAAGGTAACGTTTGGAGTTGAGATTTCAGGGCAGCTGGTTATTTAATTGTTATAGTTCTGGTGCATTCTATTTGTTTGTCCATCAAGCCTTTCACGTTCCGCTAGATACATGCTGACCCAGTCATAACCCCAGGCAACGACCCAGCCTAATTCACCACCGATCTATTTTATTCATTTATTTATTTATGAGTTTTACCAGGAAAACATACTGAGCAACATGCTCGATTCCAGATGCGACCTGGGGGCTGAGACCCACATACATAATTGGAAATGCTTAGACAGTACAGAAATGAGCAAAGGCTTGTACATTAACAATTTAGGAGAAAAATTTGGGAGAAAAATTGCAGCCAAGAGTTGGATACATACATTCAGTGTAATGACACCGAGGGTAGAGTACTGTACAATACTTAGTTTATAACAGTGTGACATTTGAAACATTTTATTTTTTTCGTAGTTGGAACAGGAGCATCTGGAGGGTGAAGTGTGCTCTGAGTAATTGGGTACAGAGGGAGGGGTTTGGTGTGTGTCTAATGGGGACAGGTAGGGCGTGCCAGGTCTGAGGTGTGGTAATTAAAAGTGGCCTGGCCTTTGGATGTGTGCATAAATGGGATGTGGTGCAGTCTTGGGATGCAGGTGAAGGTTGTTGGGAGAGGACAGAGGTCAGGTGGGGGGGGAAGGGAGTGGGACTGATATTTGGCTGCGAACCTAGCACAGTTCATTTGTCTGCGATCATGGAGGGACGGCAGGGTTAACGAGCTGTAGAGGTTGCAATGGTGTGTTGATTGGGGGCAGCCGAGGATGAAACGGCAGAAGGAGTGGAACAGGGAGTCTAGGCTGGCCAGGGCGGACCCGGGGGCAATGGAGTAAACTATATCACTGTAGTCAAGTACAGGAAGGATAATTTTTTGTGCAATGGCGTGCCTTGTCTGTGTGGGGAGGCAGCTTTTGTTACGATGTAGTGTACCAAGTTTGGGGAGCAGCTGCTTGTGTAGAGAGGTGATGTGAGCTGAGAAATCTAGATGTTGATCTAGCCAGATGCCCAGATATCTGAAGCTTGCACAGTGTTTCAGGGGAGTTCCATCCAGGTTTTGGAAGGGGGGGGGGGCTTGGCGGGAGAGTCTTTGTGGAGAGCCAAAAGTTAGCGATATAGTTTTTCTAGAGTTAAGAAATAGCTGGTTTGACCTGAACCAGTTCTGGATGGCGTTGAAATCTTCCTGGAGGCGGGTAGCTATACTGAGTGTTGTGGGACCAGAGGTGTATAGGATAGTGTCATCTGCGTACATCTGAATGGAAGAGTGGGAGCACACTGCTGGCAGATCATTTAGAAAGACAGACAAGAGTAGAGGACCCAGGACTGAGCCTAGGGGGATGCCTGCAGGGCCTGGCAATGGGTGGGAGGTGTGAGAGGCTATTTTGACTACTTGTTTCCTGCCTACTGGGTAGTCATGGAACCATTCAGTGGCCGGTGTAGAGAGCCCTGCGTCGGTGAGTTTGGAGAGGAGTAGGGAGTGGGAGACGGTGTCAAAGGCTTTGGCTAGGTCAATGAAGAAGGCAGAGGTGATATATCCTTTGTCCATACTCGTGAGGGTGACACCTGCGACTCGAAGCAGGGAGGCGATGGTTGAGTGGGATTTATGGAAGCCCGATTGGAAAGGTGTGAAAAAGGAGGAGGCGTCTAGGTACAGAGTGAGTTGGGACAGGACCAGTCATTCCTGTAATTTGGCCAGGATAGGAAGTATGGAGATGGGTTAGTAATTTCCTGGGAAGGAGAGGTCACCTTCTTTTGGCAGAGGTATAACGGTGGCCAGCTTCCAGGCCATAGGTAGCTTGCCCAAAGAAAAGGATAGATTGAAAAGGTCAGCTAGAGGGGCAGCTATGGCTGGGGTGGAGAAGTAAAGCATCTTTACGTCCATGGACGTTGGACATGTACCTTTGTTTGGGTTTAACGCCTGAAGGGAGTGAAATACATCTGCTTGGAATACTGGGTGGAAGGAGAATGGTATGGTTGTGTGGGCAGTCTGAGGGGTGCATGTGCGGTGGGGAGGAACTGGGGGTGAGAAGGGGGTGAGAGGAAAGGAGCTTTTCAGCGCAGCTGGAGAAGTGGGTATTAAAAGCTTCAGCTATGTAGATTGGGAGAGATGAGGGTGCCCTGTAATTTTGTAGTTCGGGGTGCAGGTTGGGTGGGGGAGAGCAGGGTTTTGAGAGATTTCCAGAAGTCAGTTGGGTGATTTATATTTTTGCTGAATGCCGATAGGAATCGTTTTAAACTTAGCGAATACTGTTTGTACACGCGTTACGATGGGATCTGTATGTAGTGAGGGAAACCTGTGTGCCCATCTTCTTGTAGGCTTTCCAGGCATGGTCCCTGGCGTGGTGTTTACTGATTATGTTGACTGAGATCCAGGGGAGATGCGCTCTTCTGACTCTTTTCGTGCGTAATGGTGCATATTTGTCCCAGATTTTAAGTAAGTTTGTTCTGAATGCCTCGAAAGCTATGTCAATGGAGGGCGCCTCTGAGATGAAAGTCCAGTTTATCCATCCTAGGTCCAACAGGAGGGAAAGTAGGTTGAAGGAGTTATAGGACCTGGTGATTAATGTCATTGGGGTGGGGCAGGGGGGCTGTGTACCTTCCTGATCATAAAAATCACATGATGATCGCTTATAGAATCAGGTAGGAGCCCACCTGGCCCAATCCCCATGGTGTGCTTGAGCAGGGAGGGCCATAAACCTCTCAACATTGACTGATTTGGACATGGCTGCAGGCTGCACTGGGTGGGACCCAAGCATTCCAGAGCTTTCTTACAGATGGCAGCCTGGGATTTTACCTCCTGCATAGAGCCGGCCTCCCACTACCATCCAACCACTAGAGGGCATCCACCGCCCATCATCAGCTTTGAGCACTGCGCAGCATACCTCCCGCGGGGAAGCATGCATGCCTCTGTTGGTCCACCTCAGGAGTCACTGCAATGCAGAACAGGTGCCATTTCAGATGTCAGCAGCACAGACTCACAGCCTTGGTCACCCACCCCATGTCCTGAGTCCACTCCTGAACCTGTGTTGCCAACATGGTAGCGCAGCTATTTTTTAAAAACCTTGTAAGCATTTAGGAGCCAGTGATTATTATTCCAGTTCGTGAAGGATAAAGAGAGTGTGGATAAGCAGGAGGAGAACTTGGGCAACTGGGTGAAGAGGAACAGTAGAACTTTAACAAGAAAAGACACTTTCAGCATGAATGCTGCACTTGCATTGGTTGGGCCCTAATCACAGCATGTGCCAGAGTAAGAACGGCAGTGTACATCAGCTGTTCTGCAGAGAACATCTAATCTGGTGCTACAGGAGTTTGCTGCATGCAGATTCTAAAGGGCTGTTGGCGGTTTTATCAAAGGGTATCCCACCCAGTCCCCACTCCCCCACACTCTCACTCAGCACTCCCTTGGAGTTGGAAGGAACTGAAGCCAAAAAGCCATTAGCCTGAAGGCGGTGAAGGAAAGATCCTTTAAATAGACTCCAGCCTGTTTATTAAGGATGTCGGAGGAGTGTGTGTGTGTGTGAGAAGAGATTTGTGTGTGTGAGGAGAGATTAGAATGTGTGTGTGTGCAGGCGCGTGTCTGCGACTTGGAACAATGAAGTTTCTTTGGTGTCTGGAGAAATATCATGCGCCAGAGTGAAGGGTCAGTTATTTATTAAGACAAGGAAACTGTAGCAGGCATGTCAGCAGCTCATTTTCATTTCTGTAAACACGCAGTTAATTGATCTTAGTGGCTACTCCCCTAGTGATTGTCATATGAGGATTTAGTGCATACTAATTTATCAGACACTCCTTCATGGCACAGGAAAGGGGCTTACTTGCATTTCACCAACTGGTCAAAACCCTTAGTGTTCCCTAGGTGACTGACAAAGGCACGGAGTGGGAGCAGAACTTACAGAGTTAGAATAAATGAAAATCTTTGTGATGTGTAGCAATAATTTTATTAGTGCTATAGCATAAGGGGCCTTGCCAGGGCCATCCGCAATGCAAAGCACATTCAGTAGTGTATTTGGGATTTACGTATAATGAACAAATACGGTCACGATAACACTTTTTTTTGGCTTCATGATCTGTATCACTTCCCGGTGAGGGTGGAGGGGGGGGGTGGTGTTGGCAGAGGAAAATGATTATCTTAACAGCCCTTTGACTCACCTTGGCCATTTTGGAGCCCTCAAGGTCCCCACAGCGAACGCCTCTGAGGGGTCTGGCCTGGGTTCAGGGGTATGTTGGAAGGACAGCACAGTGCCTTGACCCAGACAATTGGCAGGGAATACCTGTAGACAAATAGCAGGTTACCACCCCCAAAAAATACATAAACTGCCACTAAACAATTTCCCACATACAATTACAACCTCCGCTTTTCTGCAATAATCCACTATAAGAGCAGTTAACCTAAACAATAACAGTATTTTATTTTAGGGGTAGGGGAAAAGGGGAGACAAGACAACAACAACGACAATAACTGGCTGACAATTCTGCCCCAAACAATCCCCACCTCCCACCTGCAGGCGATCCGTCTTTCCCTTGGCAACTGCCAGAAAGTCTATGCAGTCTTTTTGGTGGGTGCCTCACTGCAGTGCTGATGTCACCATGGGAATGTCTTGTCGGGGCCCAATATTTTTAAACACACTTTGCTATAAATTCAGGCCTGGGCGCAGTTTTCTGGTAGAGTCCTGTCCAAGACCTAACCCCCTAATTTCAACCTAGCTATCTAGCGAAATAAAGACTCTCCAAAGCTGCAGCTCGGGGAACTTACAGTTCAGCAGTTCAAAGGGGGGGGGTTTCAATGTTCTGGCTTTGACTGTACCTTGGCGGTATCAGGTTGTTCATGCACCACAGAAGCAGAAGGACTGGCTGAAGAAGTTGAAGGGCGTTAGTCTTCGTATACCCCCTTCCCGACAGTGACATTTCAACAGCGACCAACACTACAGGGACTAAAGTGCCAGGTCACTGTAGTGTCAGCGCTGGAGCCCGGCACTGTATTCTGGGGGTTTTGTACCCCTTCTGCTAATCAGCATGGTCTTGGAGTTGATTATATTTAGTGGGGGGGGTTAGGGTACAGCCCTCCGCATAGGGGGTTCGGGCGTGAAGCCTCACAAAGAAAACATGTCAGTGAGGTAGATACCATATGTCAAATGCAAATGAGGTCGGCATGACAGTTTCGCTGTACAGTCATTCGACAAAATTTTTGTCAACAACCAGTCATAGATTCGCTGGTCTTCACCTGTCTGGCCTTTCCAGTTTTTGCCTCTGAGGCCTTTGTAGACAGTGTTCTCCAGGCAGGCTTCTCAACATCTTCCTCAGCTGATCTTCTTCGTCTTCATCCAGGTGCAGGGCAGGCATGGTCCCCTAGACCCCTCTGTTGCACACCCTTTTTAAGCACAAGAGTAGATGGACTTTAGCTCACTCTCTCGCCCAAGCATTCTCCAACTTCAGGTTCTCTATTCTCAGAAGTGGCTGGACTCTTGCTTGGTCTCTAGCCTCAGCACACTAAAGCCCTGTTTGCACCTCCGCAGCGATCTACAACTTGCAGCATTCCACTCCTGCTGTGATAGTCACAGTAGCTCAATGTTCTGTCTAACAGTCAGTTGCTCCAGTGGTTGTCCCCCCCGCCCCCATGTAGCTGTTATCGAGGCACAGGTCAGGAAGCATAGAGAAACCCAGGAGCAGTTGTAAAATCCCACAAAACTGTTTATTTGTAATTGTAGTAATATAAAATAAAATAAACCTGATCAGAATAACTATGTACAGTAGCAAAATAAAATCTCTTGTAAAACAAAAATCTCTCTTGCAGCTTAGCTTAGCTGTTTTTATATATGGCTTTTTCCACCCCCACCTCAGCAGACATCCTGTTCTTTGTCAGTTTCTGGAGCTGCTAGAACATTGTGAACTTCCTGAGGTACCGCCAAGCCTTTGCAAAACGCTCAGGCATTTGAACTCAAATAATCTCTGGCTTTTTATGGTTATTTTAAATTATAAATATATACATTTCAGCAGTAACACAATTCTCTAAATAAAAGTGATCTCATTATCAGCTACATTTCCATACGTTAATTCCCATTTATTTTTATATTACCAGAACTAGATATGCAAGGGATGAAAAATAGATATCAAGAGAAAACAGAGAAACAGTGAGAGGCAAAGGATTGCGAGACTGTTCGGATTGATCAAGTCTGAAGGTCTCACAGGAAAACTTGGCTGCGCAACCAGACAGAGGAGAGAGAAAAGGAAAGAATACAGATCCTTGCATTTTAACACTTTCTCCCTAACAAATGGGACAGGGTCCTACTCTACCCCGTCACAATAGCATGATGAGCTGGTGACATACACAAGGCACTGAAGAGCCAGAAGACTTGTTCCCAGCTTAACACACTTGAATTCAGCAAAAGGCATTCTTCAACAGCAGAAAGAATGGTGAACTCTGGAAACTGCATACAAATAAATGTAAACCGAGGGCTACAAGCATTAGGACTTAGGGTTGCAAACTGAAACCTTAAAACTGGGCATGTGCTAATACATATTCATATCCTCTCCCTCCCCAGGGATATGCATATGTATTAGTGCATGCCAAGTTTCACTGTCTCAGTTCGCAACCCTAATTCCTAATATTTGTAGCCCTCGGTTTACGTTTTTATGCACTTTCCCCTCGAGTTCAGCTTTCTTTCTGCTGTTGAAAAATGCCTTTTTCTGACCTCGGGTGTGCTGCGACTTGTCTTCTAAATAATACGTGCTGGCGGGGAGCCACTGGAAGATGCCAGGAGAAGAGACATTGAATTGGAGCGAGCGCCGAGGACTGTTTACATGGAAGTAATTAGTTGTTAAGTAGCTTGCTCCGATACATGTCCCTGCTCCTGTATCGCATCAGAAACTGGATGCAAAGCACTCTTAGGATGCTCCCAAAAGTGTCCACACTGCCGACTTTGAAGCGCATCAATTCATGCACATGCGCTGATGCGCCTTGAAGTTGGCAGCATGCACAGGGCTTAAGTCTGTAGGCTGGCAGCACTTAACTGGCTCCCTTAACACTCTCCCCAAACAAGGGGACACCACTTGCTTGCACTGCCTTCTGTCTCCATGGCAGAACTCCGCTGCCAACGTTTTCCTTCTGCAGTATCTCTCGCTTTCCCACTGTGTCTGAAGAACTCCAAACTCCTCTTCTGTGCAGCAGGATCACACTCTTCCTCTCCTTGAGTCAGCTCAGCTGTCTGGCGCTCTGCTGGGTCAAACAAAATGTGGGTCAGACTGGCCACTGAGGGTAGTGTGCAGCCCGCTGGGATGGGAGCCCACCACAGTCTCTCCTCCACACCTGCACTCTCTCCTGGTTCAGGCAGAATCCCCTTTTGATGGGAAAAGCAGGGCCCTCTTCCCACTGGCTGCTGCAGTCCTGGGCAAATTCAGTACCCTTTCACACCTTCCCAGCAGCCCCCTTGCTTGCTTATGTCCATGGGAGTTGCCATCTTTATTTTCTTTCAGCCCCAAAGATTCAGGCCTTATCAGTTTTATACCTTGCCCTCCCAGGGGCAGTAATTCACTTTCCCCTTAGCCCAGAGGCTTTCTGCTACTCATTCTCCCTGATCCCCAGGTCCGTTGCCTGTCCTGGAGCCGGGAAAAGATTTAAATGCTGGTCACCGCCAGAACACAAACCCAGAGCAGTGGCTCTTTTAAATTTCTTGCTGAGCAGCCATGTAAGCATAGAGGAGCACGGGCCACCATATGTTTTCTCTACTTTTCAGTCTGGGCTTCATTGCAGCTCCCGGAACTGATGTAGGACTCTCCTAGATCTTGGAAGCACTTAACATGGAAACAGACCTTGGTCCCCTTTTAACTACAGGCTGAGGGGGGGCCAAAGAGCACCAGTAGCCACAGCCTCAAAGACAGCAGGGCACCAGTGGGTCTGGAGCCCACCCGAAGCTACCGAGGGATGCCAGTGGGGTAGCGGAGTGCCAGAGCCCAAACAGGTAAGCCCAGCTGGGGGCTTACATTATACACCTCCAAACTCCATGGTGCCAGCAGAAATGAAGCTCTTTCTTACGTGCTGAATTTGATAGTGCTAGGTATTATGAAACACAGAAACATAGACAACAATGGCAGAAGAAGAACCAAAGTTAATTTAGTATGCCCAGAATTTCGACCTGTTACACCATCAACGTACTGCTAACCAGGGTCCAGCTAGCTGATCAGCCCCGGTCACATGGGCCATCTTTTTTCACAGCGCATTCTGTAGCATATTTAGTCCTAGCGGTGGGGTTGCCAGTTAGCTGAAAGGGAGGACAGTTTGAGCCTATGTAGTGGGCCACAAGCTTTACTGGAACTGGGAATGGAATTCATTTGAAATGCTTGCTGGTGTACTCTCGAAACAGATGGGATGAGTTGTTGTTAACTGTAAGATATTGAGCACCAAGCTGCTAAGTCTTCTGTTTACTGCATCAAAGGCAGTAAATTACAGTGCACAAAATGAGTCAGTTTTTAAGCACCAGGATGGCTTCACAACCAGTACACAAGCATTGGTCCATGTTAACTCATTTGCTCCCTGTGGCCATTTTGGGTCAGTTCTAACAATGGATGGTTCTGATGCCATATGGCGTCTATGGGAACAAATGAGCTTTTAATAATACTCATTTGCAATTGTTAGTAGTGAAATTGTTATGCTTAATAAGAGATAGAAGAGAAATTGCTAAAATAAGAACTGTCATGCTCTGATGGAGTGGAGGGGGTCCTGAAGAGACAGGGTTATGGGTTCTGAACCTGAAAGGCAAAATATACAGTAGGAAGGGGTCATAGTGTGGGAAAGATGTACACGGTGCAATAAAGAATACATAATCCACTTCTGGACAGACCCAAATTCCCTGGAGAGGGAGAGGAAAACATTCATTGGGCTCTTATCACTCCTGCAATGAAGAAGATTACCTGCATACACCATCACGCAGCAGTCTGTACGATCCCTGAGGAGGTGGTTAACAGAGGAAGAACAAGACAGATCCTAGTTTAGACCCATGTGGAACTCCACTATACAGCCTTTGGGTGCTGGACATGACACCACCCTCCTGACCATTTGAGATCTACTTGAGAAGTAATAGCTGAACCTTGTCATGGTTGGTGTTGAGAAGCCATAGGAGCAGAGTTTACCAAGGAAGACGTCATGATCAGCTAAGTCAAAGGCCTTACAGAGCACCATGAAGATGGTACTAATTAGCTTACCTTTGTCCAAGTTCCTTAAGACATGGTCTGTGAAACAGGTTAGTGCAGTGGTGGTAGTGTGGCCCTTTCTAAAGCCATGCTGTTGGGGGAACAACAGATTGTACTTGGACATGTGGTCTGAGATTTTCTGGAAGGCAATTTTTTTCCAGGATTTTACTTACATGGGAGAGGAGGGACACTGGCCTGTAATTTTCTAGGAGCTTAGGGCCACTTGATTTGAACAACTCTAACTTGTTTCCATAATTAAGAGATGGTCAAGGAGGAAAGGGACAGATTAAATGAGGCGGCAAGGGTCTTGGCTGGGGGCAAACACTGTGGCTTCTGGCACTACTGGAACTAGGGAGGGTCAAGAGGAGACGCCGGACCTCTTAAAGAGCTAGTGGAACAAAACCAGGCAGACAGGAAAACAATACAGATTTTAAGAATTAGTCAGTTGTAACCTTTTATTTTTGAAGCTTTTTTATGTTTCCATTTACTCTTTAGAAAGTTTTCCATGTGATAATATAGCACTGTATTCGTGAACCAGCTCTCAGCATGGCAACTAATCTATCTAGCTCCACTCCCCCAACTACATCATCAGCATTGTGACCTCCCCGATAGTGACGTCACAGGTATCTGACCCTCCAGCTGCTGAATGGCTGTTCCTAAGCAACAGTGATGTCACAGTCAGTGAGGTCACAGTGCTGGTGATGTAGTGGTGGTGGGGGGTATAGACAGACATGTCAGCTGCCAGGCAGAGTGCTGTCCCACACATCACACCTACTAGTATAAGGTAAATGATCTTCTAATTAACCAAAGGAAAAATAAAAAGTACCTCAGATATAAAATGTAATGGCTGACTGTTTTTAAAAACTAATATTAGTTTTAGGCAGTAGACTAGCTCTTTAAAGTGGAAAGTAGGAATACCACACACACACACACACACACACACACACACACAAACTCTTACTTTCCTCTCATCAGGGCAGGTGTGGCATCCTTGGGTGGGAGTTTAGCCAGGTGCTTGGCGAGATTTTGGAATTTGTGGATCATAACCTCTGCAACTTGAAGCGGCTTGGTTATGGTGCTTCCATCGGTGAATAGGCTGATGTGGCTCTGCTTGGTGCATGGTTTACTTAGAGAATTCACCTTGGCCCAGCACCTACGAGGGTTACCCAAATTGTCAGCCTGTTGGTTTTTAATGTAGGAGACCATAAGGGAATTGGATTCCTGCTTACAGAGGTTCTGGAGCCTTCGACAGTTGTTACAGGTGGCAGAGGATGGGGAGGATTTATAGGCCACCCGTAAGGCATCCCTTCATTCAATTTTTGTAAAGAGCTCTTTTGTTAGCCATCTGTAGTGCCCACCACTTACTCTCCAGGTGGTGGTAGGGAAGTGTTTGTCCTGGATGAAAGACGGGATGGCAGTAAGGAACCCCAAGGCAGAGTCATCATTGGTTTGGGTGAGAAGGATAGACCAGTTCACAGCCCTAATGTCCAGTCACTCACATCAATATGCTCCTGCCCTAAGGGTAAATAAATATTGGGCAGAGATCCAAACCGTGGGTTACACAATCTTGTCAAATCACCTTACCCTCAACCCCCAACTGGTAATACTGGGCATACCCTCAAACCAGTAGTCATCTCCAGGCCTCCCCTGGTAAGAGAAGATGGTTACGAGGAGCCTTGAACAGGGCTAAGAGAGTCATACTGAGGCACTGGAGGGAACAAATCCCTCCTTCTACACAGGAATGGTGGACAGAACTGGGCAAAACAGTCAACTATGAATGGGAACAGCATGCCATCCAGGGCAAGCTGTTTGACCACACAGAGACATGGGGAGCATATCTGGAATCTGCCTTTTGCTCAGTCCCTGCAGACGTTTACCTCCCAGAGGGTTCCCAGATGACTGATCAACTACAGGGAAGATAGGACAACTCCTATCCCCTCTTCTATCCCCTCCCCCACCCACCAACCAAAAGACCCTACAGGAGGGAACACCACCTGAACACATATAAGAGCAACCCAACCCCCCTCCTGAACGACTTCACAGTAATCCCACCTTGGCAAAACAAAGGTTGCCATAAGACAAGGTGAATTCTGTAATTACAATAAGGATAACCACAAGACACTCCGTTTTCCTTTAGTTACTCGTCTCCATTTTAACGGATAAATAATTACAAACGTATGGCTACGAACATATCAGATTGTTGTTATTGAACAGCTGAGTACTTTGCTTGTATAGAAATGTGATTCATCAAGAATATCCATAGAGTTATCTCCAAGGGGTCTTGGTCCCGGCCAGGAAATCCTAATTGTATTAATGTTATGTCACTTATGGACAATTCAATAAGATATAAAAAAGGAAGGGTTCTCAAAGAATCTATAGTTTTGTAAGGAGAAGATAGGACAGATCAGGAAGTTAAATTTTAAACAATAGTTATTTGACAGACTGGGGGGAATGGTATCTAGTCAGACCTGTAAAGAAACAACAGGAGAAGATGTTAATAAAGGGGGACATTTGTAGTGAAGGTAAAAGGCAATAGTACTAGTTAAATAAGAGGTATTTTATAGAACATGGTTAAAGGGAAGAAGTACAAAATAAAGGTGAAGAAAGGAGACATAGACAATAAAGAAGAAAGAGGAGAGACAGAAAAGGATGCAGTGGGTGTGGGGCACAGCAATTGTCTCCTCAGTGTCCAGTAGCCCTAGTGGTCCAAAGGGCTAGTGTAGCAGCTCTGGTGGCCTAGTGGATTGTAGTTTTAAAAAATAATGTTTCCCTGCTGGTCCTGTGGACCTATTCTTTTTGATAAGTGACCCCTGCCAGTTTGGTTAGGACTGGCAGGATGGTTGCTGAGTTGGGAGCCGGGAGAGAAGGATTTTTTTATAATAAAGTTAGGACTGGGCAGGTGGGTTGCTGAGCTGGGAGCTGGGAGAGAAGGATTTTTTTTATAATAAAGTCAGGACTGGGCAGGTGGGTTGCTGAGCTGGCAAAAAGGAGAACAATTTTCTTTTAATATCAGAACTGGGCAGGAGTGTCCCTGAGCTGAGAGTGTGGAATAATTCTTTTTTGTATTTTAAAGACAGAAGTGGGGAGGAACATTTAAAAAAAAAATTATTTTAAGATCAGGACCAGGAGGGAGGGTTGCTGAGCTGGGAGGAGGAGGACGAAGAAAGTTTTTTTTTATTTTAAAGTTGGGGGTGGGTAGGAGGTTTGCTGAGCTGGGAACTATGAGGGAAGTATTTATTTTATGTCAAAGTCTGGACCAGATAGGATTGTAATAAAGTTGGGATCTGGTGGCAGAGTTGCTGAGTTGGGTAAGGGCAGAGGAGTTGTTTTTTTTTTCAAAACCAGGACTGGGTGTGAGGGCTGCTGAGCTGGGTGTGGGGAGAAAAGCGCTTTTTTTTCTGTTTTAAAGTGGGGACCGGGTGGGAGGCTACTGAACTGGGAGCAGGGAGTAAAGCTTTTGCAAGATTTTTATTAAAACAGAAATGATGGTACATACATATTGAGCTTTTGCTAATTTACAATGGTATCCTGAATTAAACTGATACAAAAATTGATACCATTACACAAAAACATCAGTACACAGTGTTTTTTGATGTGGACCAGCTTACAAAATTTGTAAAACACCAACAAGCCAGTAAAACCATACTGAATGAACCCATTAGACTTGGAGGAAACTGATTTGGGAGAACACTACGATTCTGGTTTGAGGAGTAGCCAATGCCTCCAGGAAAGATTTGAAAAACATAATATGTGGACACAGTTCTGCTTATATTTCAGATTAGCTTAGTACTTCTCCCCCATATTTATAACTGAGGTCACATGCATGAAAATAGGATCTGTGTACCCTGGGCGTTCATCTCCTATTATTGATTATTCCCTCACCTGATATTATAATACTCTGCTTGAGACATCACAGGCACAGTAGATCCATGACAGCCAAGTGTGATGTCAGAACAGAGGAGTTTGACTTCAAGTAGGGGAAAAACTGTCGGGACAGGTAAACTCTAAGGGATACAAATCACATTTTTGTTAATATCTCCTTAATAATGAAACTGAAGTATGTTAAGTCTACTGAAGATATGTGAAATGCAAGCTGAATTGTGTCTAAATAGTATGTTTTTTCAAAGTAGTCCAAGAGGCTTTAGCAGCTCTTTAAATTCCAATTCATCTCACATGGCATTCTCTGTTTTCTTAGCACCATTTAGTAATTTGGAACACCAGTCGGTAGAAGCGGATCAGTCTTCAGAAGAATGAATCCCTTATATAGCTATATAAATTTGTAAAAAAATACAAAATCACACATACCCCCATAATGTAAAGCACCATGGACTAATAAGTAGCTTTTATTTTTTCAGTTTCTAATAATAGATAAATTCCAATTGCAATGACATTATCTGTTATGCCCTGATATTATTTTTTCATTTTCATTTTATTTTACAGAGGTTACTTTGGTTCTTCTGTATAGTAAATTTCTAATATATAGACATGCAGCAAAGTGAGTAACTGTAGGTCTGGATCCAAGCAATCTAATTAACTCAAACACGCAGACATTATATATTACTTTTTGGGAGTGAAACAATATGACTTACGTTCAGTTAATATGTGGGTTATTTATCCCAATCATAAAAGATATATAGAAAACTTCCCAGCACAAGCACTGGTATTTTTCACTTTAAATATAAATTCTGACAAGGGTGAATAATATGATGTGTTAGAGAATTTAAATATGTACACATTTACTTAGAAAGTGAGGGGAAATGCAATAATCTTGTTTTCAGACTCCATAGCTATATTATTTTGCTTTCTTACTAGAATCTGTAGTTTTAATAAATTAGAACAGCTTGAGGTTCACTGATATTTTAGATAAATTGATTCATGGAATGTATTACTTAGAACAGATGTAAACGGTAGTATGCAATTTAAAGAGCTACTGATGCCTCAAAGAAAACTTTAAAAAAACATAGGCACCCATTTTCAAAAGTGTGCCTGGAAAGGGCAAAAGTGCTTGCTGTGTGCATTTCAGATGCGCCATCATAAAATATTGCAATATTCAGAAGGTTTCACGGTGACATGCGCAAGCGTATCTCAGGCTGACAATACCAAAGATGCGCTATAGCACATCCTGAAATTTGCTGGCACACCTGGAAATGCGCCAGAGCATCTGGGCAGGACTGAATATAGGAAAAGGAGCAACCTAACATGGGACAGTGGAGTAACAGGGTGGGACGAGAAATGGGAAATGAGTGAGGTAGAACAGCTGAAACAGAGAGGGAAGCATCCCAAGGTAAAAGGAGTTGGAGAAAGGCACTGCCAAAGTGCACAATGGATACAGACCCAGCCCTCATGGGCACAGTATGAGTCACCACACATACACTACCAACCCAGGGGACAAAGAGACAAAATGGGCATGGCACACAGGAAGGCAGGGATGAAGCACCTCAGCACCAGTTGCGGAATGGACAGTATGGCCCAGCCATGCACTGTGACAACAGTGCGGAGGAACCAAGCAGGGCAGTCATGGTAGCCACAGCACAGGCACAGTGGTCCAGAGGCAGAATGGTACACAGACTGGTGGCACATGCCCACAGGTGCACAGGACTGCAGACAGTGCAGCACAGCAGCAGGGGGACCATGAAAACAGCAGAGGCATGCACAGCACCAGAACAGGGGCTGTGTACAAGTGACAACATGAGCAGCACTGGTGGATACCCCAGAGGTGGCCCAGGGAACACCATGACAAATACAGCGGGGGTGAAACAAGGTGGACAGAGCGTACAGTTGTGCCAAGGCACAGACAAAAATGGGCATTGGTAAGCAAAGAGCATTGTGCCAACCATGCAACACAACAGGTGAAGGTAACAACAGTTCAGTGAGGACCACAGACACAGGCTGTTATCACAAAAATATTTAATAACAACCAAGAATAACAATAAAACAACAAGAATAACAATAAAACAGCAACAAGAATAACAATGAAACAACAATACAAACAGCAGTTGGTAAAACACTATTTACAGTAAAAGAGGTGTGAAGGAGGGTGGAAGGGGGAACAAGGAATGCAGGGGTAGAACTATGTACAAAGAGGAATGTGGGTGTGGGGATGGGCTACATGGGGCTATTTACAAAAAGAAGAATCCATAGACCTCGGGTGATGGGCTGCCAGGCCCTGTCCTTGCTGGCATAGCCTCCTTAGTTCGGCAAGTATGTCTCTTGCCACCCCCAGCATGGTTACCTGCCATCTGTAAATTGCCAGGAGGATCTCCTGTGTTGACAACATCTGGCCACCCATCAGCATCCTTGCTCCCCGATGTGGCACAGCAGCTGGACGACCTATGGTGGGGAAACAGATAACACGTACTTAGTGCCACAGCCCACATAGGCACAGCCCCCCCAATGGACTGGATGTGCATGCCTGATGCTGGCTGGCCCCAGGCAGAGGGCCATCAACCCACCATCCACAGCTCACACGGCAACATGCCAAGAAACAGAGCCACACAGTGAATGGGAGGTGGCACAGTGAACAGGTAGAGGATGTCACCAAGGGACATGTGGCCATGTCTCCACAGCGTGGGAACCTGCCACCCATGTGCACCAATCCGCAAGCCTTCATGCGACCCCATGCAAGAACCGGTGGGTGCCCACAGCCAGGACCAGATATGGCTGACTGCTTGGGGGTAGCTTGCACTTAGTCCACCTCCTTTTATACCTAACTTTGGGGGGGGTGCATCTTTGAGATGTGCCACACATGCGCCGCCCATTTGGGCCGAATATAGAGATGCACGGCACAGTTATGGGAATGCCCCCTCCAGATGTGGCGCATCTCTTATAGTTGCGTTGTGGTGCATCCAGATTTGTGCAATGCATCTCTACTCTTTGAATATCGTGCTGCAGCAAATTTTTTGAGATGTACTGGCTTATCTCCTTTGAAAATGTCCCCCACAATAATTAGGTACAATTCTGCTTGCATTCCACTTATATTTTATATATTTCTCCTCCCCATAATTTATTACTAAGGAAATGTGTATGAATATATGGTCGTGGTCCCTTAGAGTTCATTTTGAGTTCATCTGCCTCTATAGCTTACTCCCTACTCCAAGTCATAATCCTCTGTTGTGACATCACAGTCTCTCACCATGGGAGTAACTGTGAGGTCACAAGCAGAGCTCTATGACTTCAGGTAGGGAGAAAGCAGCAGGAATAGATTAATTCTTCAGGAGCAGAAATCGTTTTCATACAGATTACCTCAGTAATAAATAATGAGGAGGAGAAATTCAGAACTAATGGGAAATACCAGCTGGACTGTGTCTAAATATTATGTTTTGTTAAAGTTCACCTGAACGTGTCACCAGCTCTTTAAGCAGCTATATACGTGTATTAGCTGTATTTTATTTAGTAAACTACTTTCTTATGTATCTTCTCAGTTACAGGGATTATTATATAGAGAATAAATGAAGGGTTGCATACAAAGACATAATACCACTGAGGTGGCTAATGAACGCATAAAGCCCTGAGTCCGAAGGGCGAGTGACTTTTATGAAGCTCATTAGCCCCCAAGTTGGTATTATTTCATGAGTACATAGGCCTGTTCTAGCTTTGTTTTATGTAATTTTCTTTTTATATTTATTCAAGCATTTCACCAGGAAAGTATACAAAGCAATAAATTGCTTGTTTCTAGATATGTCCTGGGGTACAGGGAAAATTAGAGGTACAGGTACAGCTGTGCAAAATTACAATTGAATTATTTTTAACAATGTGGTAAAACATAATTAAAATAATACAAAATACAAAATTGTGAACATAAGTGCAATATGAGCAATAGTCAGCGTGGCTCAGTTGGTAGCACATCCGCTTCTGGACCGGAAGGTCGTGGGTTCTCGTCCCACACCGGGATTGAACTTGCACCTTAAAATCACTGGCATCCAAGTGCAGTATTGGGGGATGCTGTACTGCTGGGGTGTGCCGTCCTTCGGATGAGATGTTAAACCGAGGTCCCTTCTGCCCATCCTGGTGTTGTCCTGGTGGGTGTCCAGGTGGAAGTAAAAGAACCCAGGGCACTCTTCGCAAAGAGTAGGGAACATTCCCGGTGTCCTGACCAACATTCCCCTTTCCATAAACTGGTTCATGCAATTATCCAGGCTGTGTGTGGGTGATGATGTACGATATGGCCGCCACCACACATTCAGTCACTTCACTACCAGTCTAGCATTGCTTGTAAAGTGCTTTGGGATACACTGTGTATGAAAAGTGCTATATAAATGCTGATTCTTCTTCTTCTTCTTCTAAAGTGCAGAGTACAATTTACAGAGACCAGAAGCAGGAACAAGAGAACATGAGGGGTTACAGATAAGCAGTGTTGCATGGTTACAAAATCAGGAGACAAAGGAAATATGTTACAAAACTAAAAAAAGCACAAAAAAACAGGTGCAGCCTGGGTACTGAATTGTCAGTTAAAATAGGAGAGTGGAGGGAATAGTCTCAGTGAGCATTTAGGAGATAATATTGAGTGCTAAGTTGGACATAGCTAATTGGGCACTGGGGGCGCAGAGAAAGACCAGAAGATTTAAGTGGTGCAGGACTCAGATATGGTCAGGAGGACTGGCATGAGCAGGAATAGGATGAATACACTCAAAGGAGGGGAGCGAGATCATTGGGTAAAGGCGCGTTGTGGATGGCAGAGGGGAAGGCATTCCAATTTTTAGGGCAGCAGTAGGAAAAGGCGGATTGGCCAACAGTAGTGGAGCGGTGGGGAATGGAAAATGAACAAGAGTCGACATTCCGAAGGGACTAGGGGCTCAGTGAAGAGGCAGAGATGAGAGAGGAAAGATAGGTGGGGAGATTCCCAGACCAATATTTAGCCATGAAAGTAGCAGTGTGAGCTAGATGCCTGGACTCCAGTGAAGGGAAGGACGTGGCTATATAAAGCTCGCAGTGGTGAGTATGAGGGGGGCAGGATAGTATGAAATGGTAGAAGGAATTGAAGAGAGTGTCCAGTCTGGCCAGAGTAGCTTTGGGGCCGCACTGTAGACTATGTCTGCACAGTCAAAGGTAGGAAGGATCATTTTCTGCACAATAGCATGGCGGGCTGATGGAGGAATGCAATCCCTGTTTCTATATAAGGCTCCAAGCTTGGGGAGTAAGTTCTTATAGATTGTATCCACATGTGCTGAAAAGTCCAAATGGTGGTCTGGCCAGACCCCACGGTATCTGAAGGAAGGAACAATCTCAATCAGGGTACCATCCACCACATAGAAAGCTGGGGCTGCATTAAGGGAGGATAGCTTCTGTCTGGTGCTGAAGGACATTTAGATGGTCTTTTAAACATTCAGGAAAAGTTGATTCGACTGGAACCATTTCTGAACCGAAGTGAACCCTGTTGCAGTCTATACTGGGCATCACCGGGAGATTTGCTAGACATGTAGAGGACTGTATTGTCTACAAATACATGGATTTGGGAAGTGGAACAGGCAGAAGGGAGGTTGTTAAGGAAAATGGAAAATAATATAGGGCCAAGTACAGAGCCCTGTGGGACTCCAGTAATAATTGGTAGTGGTGAGGAGAGGGAGGAAGCAATCTTGACAAATTGGGTTCTGCCTATCAAATACGAACTAAACCAAGCTATAGCGATTGGGATTCATCCAGCCCCAGCAAGTGTCTGGAGAAGAAGAGCATGGGTTACTGTGTCAAAGGCTTTTGCCTAATTGACAAATATGGCCAAGGTTACGTGACCCAGATCCATTTTGGAGAGTATGGAGTCTGTGAGGCGTATTAGGGAGGTGGTGTTGGAGTGGGACTTGTGGAAGCCAGACTGGAAAGGAGTGAAAAATTAGATTGAATCAAGGTAGGAACTGAGTTGGGCAAGAACAATACATTCCTGTAGTTTAGCTAGGATTGGGAGAAGGGAGACAAGGCGATAATTCCCAGCAGAGGTGGGGTTACCACCTTTGAGGAGGGGAATGACTGTAGAATGTTTCCAACTGGTGGGAACCGAGGATAGGGCAAAAGAGAGGCTGAGGAGGGAGGCCAGCGGACCAGCTATAGCAGATGCTGACAGGTGGAGCAAATTGGAATCAAGGCCATCTGGGCTGTTGCATTTGGAAGGGTTTAAGGCTAGGAGGGCCTTGAGGGGGTAATTTGGAGTTATGGGAGAAAAAGAAAATTGGTTAGGGGTGACAGGGTAATACATTAGGTTGGACATTATTTGCTATTTCCAATGTCTTTCCATAGTATAGGGCATTTCTGTAGCGTATAGCGCTATATAGCTAGTGTTTTTCCATAGTGTAGTGATAGTGTTTTCCCTTATAGTAGTGCATTTGTGTAAGGACTGCCCGTTTGTCCCTGTACTGTTTCCGTAGTGCAGGGGCGTCCTATAAAAGGAGGCATGGCTTCCACACTCTTTCCTTTACTGCAATGATGGCAGGAGTATGGGAGTGGTGTGTGGTGGTCTTGGGAGCCGCATGCAGTCAGCACAGTTGGGGGCAGAATGCGGCCTAGCTTGCGGTCAGGAGTCACCTGGAAGCAGCTCTTAATATGGCCAGAGCAACGTTTACTAGCAAGGCACAACAAAATCATTGTGGGGCCCGACAGAACTGCGTTGAACAGCAGCAGCATGGATGACCCAGATATTTGAGGTACTGCTTTGGTAGGGGTAGGTTTATGCAAGTAGCATGGGGAGAGAGTGGCTGCTGTGTGTGCTATGAAGGGGCTTGTTACATGCATTATTGGTGTGGATCGTAGTGTGTTGGGTATTAATGTGTTATTAGGGTGTTAATAACACATTAGTACAGTGTAGTTAGCTAACTGAGGCCATAATACCCTAATTGGCTACCATCATATATGGGGAAATATATGATGTAGTTTCCAATAGGGATGCAGTCCCAAGCATGCATTATATTATTATATTTATTCAGTCTTCTTAGTGGTCAATACATTTTGAGTAAAATATTGTTGTAGACTATAATATGTCCACGTATGTATTCATTGGTAATTTTCTTATACATTTGGAACTCCACCTCCATTCTATAAGGTCCTGCAGTGCACTAAATATGATTTACATATTTATGTTACCTTGTTGTATTAGAATTAGACATTTTGTGCATTTCAGTTATGTATTTCTATCTAAAATATAAAAGGAAAAATAAAACATTTAAAAAATGCATAGCAACAGTTTTTAGAATGTGGAGTAAACAGCCAGAATGTGCAACATTTTCTATTTTAAATATAAGAACAGAAGGCCCCATATATTAAGTGTTAAGGAACGTTCTAATCAAGTTAATTTAATTTTCAGTAGCTTGTCTGCCCAGACATTTCATTTATTTAGACTTTATTGACCAGGTAAGCACAGTAGACAATTACAATGCCTATTTTCAGGTGTGATCCTGGAGATTATAGAGTAAGGCAACGAGACAGCGATATCACAAAGTAGCATAAAACAGCCCAAGATCACAGAAGAAGAGCAAGGTGGCACACAAAGTACATTAAACGTACAGCAAATACAGATTTCAGTAGTACAATGGTGACAATGAGCGGGTCACAGTGTCAGTGTAGAATACAATAACAGTCACGTTCGAAGTCCACAGGCAAAATACTATCCATAGGCAGCGTGAGCACAGGACAATGCAGTTGACCCCACCCCATGGGGAGAGGGTAAGCCCACTGAGTTAAGTGCATGTGCAGGCAGAGTCACCTTTAGGAAGTCCCAGAGGTACCTCCTAAAAACCTTTAAAATTAGAAGGAACATCAGTAAATCTTTGTGGAGCAAGGCTGAATTTGATTATAAAATATATAGCGTTATGTCAAAATGCGTATCAGTTAAGAGGTATGATCATACGAACATGCGAACATATGAAGAAGCCAGCAGAAGAAAGCCATATGGTCTATCAAGTCTGCTCGTATTGCAGGGTCCACAGCTTGAGCTAATGTCCCTGCCCTTCCTCCCCACTCCTCCCATCCTCCCTATCCATGATTCTTACCTTCCCTCTATGCCTATCCCAGCCTCTCTTAAAGCTGTCCACAGTCTTCAATGAGATGACCTTTTCCAGCAGCGCATTCCAAGTTGTCCATCACCATCTCTGTGAAGAAGTGCTTCCTGACCTCTCTCCTAAACCTCCCACCTTCCAGCTTAAGAATGTGCCCCCTTGTGATATGGTTGCCACTCAGCTTAAAGAGGCTCTCCTTATCAACCTTATATATCCCTTTCAGGTACTTGAATGTCCCAGTCATGTCACTTCTTTCTCTGCTGTCTTCCAGAGAGTACATGTTCAGTGCCCTCAACCTCTCCTTGTATGCCTTGCCCTGCTGACCAGCTATCATCTTTGAAGCCCTCCTCTGGACCTTCTCAAGCAGGTTAATGTCCTTTTTGAAGTGTGGGCACCAGTACTGAACTCCATACTCTGGATGTGGCCTTACCAGTGACCTGTACAAGGGCAGTATAACCTCCTCTCTCCTACTACTGACCCCCCTAGATATGCATCCCAGCATCTTGCTTGCCTTTGCTGCTGCTTTCTTGCACTGCGCTGAGTGCTTCAGGTCATTAGTGATCATCACTCCCAGGTCCTTCTCCTCCTCTGATGCAGATACTCAGACTCCACCCAGCTAATAATCTGTCCTGGGATTCTTGGCTCCAATGTGCATAACTTTTCATTTCTTGGCATTGAAGCCAAGCTGCCAGATCCTGCACCATCTCCCCAGCTTTTTTAAATCATCCTGTAGGTCCTGTATCCCTTCAGCTGTGTCCACTCTCCCACAGAGCTTGGTGCCATCTGCGAATAGGCACATTTTGCCTTTATGGAAATTTTGCTATCATGGAAAGTATATGTAAATAACCATGAAAGAACTAAGACTGGCTTAGTTTTAAGCAGGACTAAATGGTGTTTTACAGTTGTTTTTTCTTGCAAACTCCTTGACTTGAGAATTTTAGACAGCGAACTACACAGGAATCAGGATTAACAACTCAGTTTAAGGGGACACTTCTGGTGTTTGTCATAAATGTCTGGCAAGGTGGAACCCATTTGCACAGTGGTTAAACTGGGCAGGAGCCCACAGGAAATCATTTCCACTACATCTTAAAAAACTGTATGACAGTTCCACCATGTCTGTTATCTTTCTCCATTGGCTACTATAGGAGAGTTCCACCACCTAAAAATGACAGTATCACCACCTAGAAATCTAGATGTGAGAGTTCCGCTACCTAAACATTTCCAATTTAACCACTGCATTTGAATATAACACCATGCAAGGTTCCTGTTTCAAATTTCATTTCCTACTGTGGTGTAGTGAGCACAGTTTGGTATTTTTTATTAAAAATACATATTTTCACTGGTTTAGATCATACCTGTAAGCTCACCCAGACTTGTGCTTTCAAATGCCTTTGCATTTAAGTCAGTAGATGTAAACGTGTGTTTCTCCTCAGCCAGTGTGTGACTCTCTAAAATGGCACCCAAACTGATGGCAAACTCATAAATCCACAGGTTTTTAATCTCAGAAGTTGATCTAATTTTAATGAGCAAGGGTTCTAAGGCCAAAATAAACAACAGAGAATAAACAACAGAGGTAAAAGAGGGCATCCTTGTCTAGTCCCTCTTCGTATAACAAATTTATCTGAGAACACACCATTTACATTAACTTTGGTTGAAATTTTATTCTGAAGAATTTCTATCCAGCTACAAAACTGTTCCCCTAGGTTATATTTAGACAAAATGCTCTGTAATCATCCCCATTCTAGCCGATCAAAGGCCTTGTCAGCATCCAAGGACAATAGAGAAGAGTTTTTTGTATTACATATGGTACGTTGAGCCTTCTTGATCATGTCTGCACTATTTTGGCCTTTAACAAAACCCACTTGATCAGAATGAATAAGTTGTGAGATGAAATTGTTTAGTCTGTTAGCTAACATTTTCACAAATAATTTCCAATCTACATTGACCAGGGAGATACTGTAGTTCTGTAATTGTCATATCTAGTGGCGTCTTTGTTCTTTTTTGGTAGTACACTTATGGTTGCTTTTTGCATAGAAGGGGGTAATGTACTTGCTTCAAAAGATTCAGTAAAAACTCTAACAGAGGGGCAATTTCCTGTATTGTTACCTTGTAAAATTCACCTGAGAACCCATCTAGGCCTGGTGCCTTACCAGTAGGTGTTGACATGGTTGCTTTAACTAACTCATCTTTAGTAAAAGGCTTATTTAGTGCTAGTTTATCTTTCTCAGAAATAGAAGCCATTTTTATATTATTTAAGAATAAGTTGAGCAGTTCCTCATTATGTGGTATTTCAGAATCATACCGTTGGGTTGAGTAAGTACAATAAACTCATGGCTTGTGCAGATGATTTACTACTCACTCTTTCAGAGTTGGGTAGATTGCTAGGCCCCTTACTGGATAATATACATGTATTCTCCCTGTTCTCAGGTTTTAAAATAAACTATGAGACATTTGAGATACTCCCACTATCAAAGTTAAGTGGTAACATCAATTTTAATCAATATAATTTTAAGGTCCCTACCACTACAGTTACTTTCCTTGGCTTATAACTTTGTGCTGACAGTTAACAAATTATCACCCTTAATTTTACTAAATTAATAGACTCTTTAAAACTAGGCCTACAGAGGTGGTACCCAATGCCTTTGTCATTCTGGGGTAAGATACAAGCAATAAACATGATTCTCATTCCTAAAATGTATTATTTGTTACGTCACTTACCACTGCAATTACCGGAGAAAAATTATAAGTTACTGGACTCTATGCTACTAAAATACCTGTGGGAGGATAAACCGGCACATATATCTAAGCTTAAACTGCAACAGCCCAGGAGTAGGGGTGGTTTTAACTATCCAGTATTTGGAACAAGACATGACATGTTGCTAGTAGCACAGAATATTCAGTGTTTATGGCTACGGGACACTAATCTGACACCGGGGTGGGTGGATATTGAGACAAGCTTGCTGAAAGGAGCAAATCCCAGAGTCATTCTATTCACGGAACTCCCTAAAGAAGTCAAGTCTCACCCTATCCTCAAAGCAACATTGACGGCCTGGTCCAAGATTGCCAGGGCATTAGACTGGAACGCGGCACATTCCCACACTGTCCTATTTGGTATAATAAACATTTTTCAAAGTGAGGGCAAAGTCCTGGGCTGTAGAAGATGGATGGAAAGGCGGATTTATGTCCTAAGTGACATAGGAGATCATAGCACTTCGACCCTATTGCCGTTTGCTGACATAGCCAGTAAATATAAATTGCACAGAACCAAATTTTTTAGATACCTACAACTCAGACAAATTGTGAGAGAAAGTATTAATGACTCAGTATTATTACCCCTATGCGTCCTCTAGATAAAATATTCTCCGCCTACAACGGTTACAAAATAATATACAATATGGTTATAGAGTCTAAAGAAAATTCAGTGGAGTCGTTAATTCCAAAATGGGAGTTGAGTTAGGTACTACTGTTTCACTGTCTGATTGGGATCAGAGCTGGGTGTTTAGTCTCAAGGCTTTTTCTTTTCCAATTGTTTAACCAGGTGAGACACACTAAGCTGAAAGCTTGTTTACAGGTGCGACCTGGGAGCACAGGGAAGTTAATTGACTTGCTCAGGGTCACACAGTATATGCAAGGGGGGGCTGTGGGATTCAAACCCAGGTCTCCAGATTTGCAGCTCAGAGCCTTAAACCACTGCCCTATATTGCCTCCCAAGGCAAATGCCTTTGCAAGGCTTGCAAAGAAGCTAAAGGCAGATTAGTACATTATAAAACTTGCCCACTGATAGCACCACACCCTAGAGGAATTGTTTAAAAGGGGACTTATCGATACCAATATTTGATGGAGATGCTTAAAAGATATTGGTACTATTACACATATTATCAGGTCATGCCCACTACTTCAGAAATTCTGGGATGAGATTTTTGGAGCTTGAGAAAAAATTCTGAATAAGAAGGTTGTACAAACTAACACTCTAGTAATGTTGGGCATCACTTCTGAACTAGAATGTTGGTCTATGCCCAATATTTTGTGGCTATTGGCCACTTTGATTTCAGCTAAAAACATAATCCTAAGATATTGGAAACAAACCTCCACCCCTACCTTAAATGAATGGCTAGATGACATTAGTACCAGATCACCATATGAAAGATTGACTTTTGTCTGTAGTGACTGGATAGAAAAATTCCTAGATATCTGGAACCCTTTTCTACATTCTACCTTCTGCAAAAGGACTACCTAATATTTTAGTAACAGTACTAGATAAGAAATCTCTCTATTGTGTATTTGTGTATGACCGCTCAAGATTGTATTTACTGTGATAGTTCATTTTAGGGTTTACTTGACTGATGTATATAGATTTCACAATGCATTCTTGTTTGTTTTTATTCTAAACTTTCAATAAAAATGTTCAATTGCACAGGTTTTGCATGTTTTAAACATTGTGAACAAAGTATGTGGTCTGCAAGGACATGTTAGTAGGGTTATGAAAATGTGAGTTGTGCATTAAAACAAGCAGTGCAAGTGCTTCACTGAGTTTGTTGAACATAGTGTCAGAGACTCAGAGTAGGCACTCCAGTATTGATGCTGGTGTGTACTGGTGCACATGGTTACAGTCACTGACACTATGCTCAACATGCCTGGTGAAACACTTGCACTGCTCTTTTAACATGTGACTTATTTTTTCACAACCCACTAATGTGCCCATTTTATTTATTTATTTAAACATTGATGATCGGGAGAGGCACACCACTGAGCTGAGACTCATGTCCAGGTGCAACCTGGGGAAAAGGGGAAAGGGGGAGTACAAAGTAAATAGAATAATAATTTAAATATGGCACACATGAATAGAACAATTACAGTATGTACTGAAGACATAAGGTACACAGAGTTTTTGATTGCAGTAATACAATTCAGGAAACATTCAGATAACAGTATAATTATGTCAAACAGGCTTTTAAGACTTTGTAGTAAAGACATGGGGTGCAAAGATAAGAGCATAAGTCGCCATGAGAGTGCAACAATAGTGATACAATCAAAACAGGCTGCAAGGAGGGAGGTTCTCTACCAACACCAGGATGTTTTTCTTCACAGAAAGAGTGGTGGATGCCTGGAACAGCCTGCCCCAAGAGGTTGTGGGGGTCTACGCTGTGGAAGGATTCAAGAATGCATGGGATAGACACAAGGGAGCCCTGACTACAAAGGGCAACTAGAGTGTCAAAATAGGTCAAAACAAAATGGGCAGACTAGATGGACCCAACAGTCTCCTTCTGACATCAACGTCTGTATTTCTATGGTTCCAAAAAATGAGATTAGGTGTGTGCATCGGGCACTCAAGCAATGGGAGTGGAGGTTAGGAGAAGCAGAGCTCTGGATTACAGGGAGGAGGAGGAAGGACAGGAGCATTTGGACCACGTGCTTTTTCATAGTGATTAAAAATGCAAAACTCATGGATTTACAAGTTTGCCAGCAGTATGGGTGCCATTTTAGAGATTCCTGCAACTGGCAGAGGAGACACACACATGTTCCCGTCTACTGATTTATGTGCAGAGGCACTCAGAGAGGAAAGATCAGGTGAGTTTATAGATATGAGCTCTACTGTGATCAGGGAGGGGCTGTGGACATGGCCTACCTAGACTTTAGCAAGGCATTTGACACAGTCCCACACAAAAGATTAATATACAAGTTAGCCAGCCTGGGAGTGGGTCCCAAGATGACAGCCTGGGTAAAGAATTGGCTGGAGAATAGGACACAGAGAGTAATAGTAAATGGAGTCCACTCTGAAAAAAGGGGGGTTAGTAGTTGGGTACCGCAGGGTTCAGCATTAGGACCGGTCCTCTTCAATGTCTTTATAAGCGACATTGCAGAGGGACTGGAAGGAAAAATATGTCTCTTTGCAGATGACACAAAGATCTGCAACAGAGTTGATGCACAAGGTGGAGTGGAAAGGATGAGAAGGGACTTGGCAAGGTTAGAGGAATGGTCAAATGTATGGCAGCTTAGATTCAATGCTAAGAAGTGCAAGGTAATGCACCTGGGAAACAAAAACCCAGGGGAAGAGTACACAATGGGGGTGAGATAGTAACAACAACAAAAATGGAAAGGGACCTGGGGTAGTCATATCAGATGACCTAAAGGTGGGAAAGCAATGTGAGAGGGCAGCAAGGAGGGCTGGGGGATACTTGGATGCATAGGAAGAGGCATCACCAGTAGAAACAGGAAGTTATTATTCCTCTGTACAGACAGCTAGTGAGACCCCATCTGAGTACTAGTGCAGTTCTGAGACCCAATCTCCATAAAGACATAGACAGGATGGAAGCTGTCCAGAGGAGGGCAACTAAAATGGTGCAGGGTCTGCACGGAAGACATATGAAGAGAGAGACTTAAGGAGCTAATATGTATAGCCTCGGGGAAAGGAGGAGAGGAGACATGATAGAAACTTTCAAGTACCTCAAGGGAATCAACAACGTCCAAGAGGGTAGCATCTTTCAAAAAAAGAGGTGTGCAAGAACAAGGGGGCACAATTTGAAGATAGAAGGGGGCGGCTCAGAGGTAATTTAAGGAAGTATTTTTTCACAGAGAGGGTTGTGGATGTATGGAACGGCCTTCCAGAGGAGGTTGTGGAGTCAAAAACAGTGGTGGAATTCAAGCATGCATGGGACAGTCATAAGGCAATTCTAGGGGGTGGGGGTAGGAAGAAGTAGGCTGCTGGTTAACTAGGACCTGCAGCTTATCCATCAGGTAGGGAAATGGGCAGACTGGGTGGGCCAAGCGGTCCTTATCTGTCGTCAAATTCTATGTTTCTATGTTTCTATGTTACTCAACTAAAATTATATTTTAATCAAAAATGTAAACCTAAGCTTTTGACATCACAGTATGAAGTGAAATTCAAAACAAGATCATTTTATGTTATAGGCAAATGGGTCCTAGATCACCAGAAATCTATGGCAAACACTGACGATGTCCCTCTAGTGGCTTCTTCAATTCAGTTTGAACATACACATACCTGGGGCTGGCACATAGCCTAGAGGTTAGCGTAATGAGCTGTGAATGAGCTTGGTACATCCTGAAGACCTTGGTTTCATTCTCATGACCTCCACTTGCATACTGTGTGACTGCAAGCAAGTCACTTAACTTCCCCAGTTCTCTTGAGTTACCCCTGTAAACAGGCATTTGCACCTACAGTGCCTTATGCAGTCACAAAAGACAAATAAATGCCATTGTGTTGGATTATATCATCCCAACTAACTACACCCTCTACACACTCTGACTTCTACTTCCTGTGCTCCCAGATTACATATGTAGCGGTTCCTCAATGGCTCCTTAGTGCAACTACATGCTTGGTTAAGGTTCCACTTACACAAATTGTTAGAAATAGCACCAAAAGGCTTTACAAACAATCTGCAAAGGCTGACAACAGCCGACCCAGGCACATGTTTAATCCTTGTTAGGACTCATCCGTATACCACATCTGTATCCCAACCACAAGATCCCAATTGTTTGGGTCATGGATAACTCAAAATATGAAAGCAATTTAAAAGACAAGAACTTCAGTACAAAAACACTGAGACAAGGTTACTGTGGAAGAGCACTGGCACTTGGTCAGGTGGGCACTTACTGTGCTAAAGATTATATCCAAATTTAAAGTCATTATTGCCACACCGTAAGAACAATCTAGGCACAAATATGGGGGAAGGGGTAACTGCCCCCCCCCCCGCTGTACCTAACTGGCACCCCTGCTTAATGGTAGAAATTCATTTGCAGGTGCTAATGCAATGGTTTCCATTGCGTTCTGAGGTGCTGTATCTCCACGTTTCATGATGTGTCCTGATCATCATGTGGTTAGTGTCCCTCATTTTGAGTGTCCATGTCCCTCATTTCAGTGACAAAATGAGGTATGGTGCATGCTTCCAACACCCTAACCAGCACAAAGAGTGCTCCGCATGGCCATAGTGTATAGGCTCAATACAGAATGACAAAGGGAAAGTAAGTGAGATGAAACAGTCATGGAGAAACACATTTATTGCATTAAATATGCATAAGGGATTTGCATGGTCCAAAACAAAAAGGATAGGCTTCACAACACAGAGGCCCCACTTCCTACATCTAGAATAGAGGATGTTGACTGGTTATAGCCATAGAAACACAGAAGATGACAGCAGATAAGGACTGAAAGGCCCATCCGGTCTTCCCATTTTTTCTACCTTACGATTGTGCCATAGGCTTTTACTCTGTCAATGGCCTATCTATTCATACTCATCTGTATTGCTCCCTTATACCTATCCTATGCCTGTTTGAAGCCCTGCACTGTATTCATATCCCCCACATCCTGAGGTAGACCGTTCCATGCATCCACCACCCTTTCTATGAAAAAGAACTTCCTCACATTACCCCTTCATCGACCTCCCTCTAATCTCATGCTGTGTCTTCTTGTCCTGCTAGTTTTCTTATATTGAAACATGTTAGACTCTTTCACCTTGTTAATGCCCTTAAGATGTTTCAATGTTTCGATCATATCACCTCTCTCCCTCCCTCCTTTGCTCTAGGGTATAGGCATTTAATGCAGTAAGCAAACAATACTTTACAAATTAATGGCGATTTAATGACAAAAATCAAAAGCCATTAAACAACTTGCAAAAGAATCAGAATTAATGAGTTTACCTAATTTTTATGGGAATTCAAATAAAAATGTATTTAATGACTCAAATTGGCAGCAGTGGTATAAGAAATAGAAACTGATGTGTTTTTTAGATGAGATTTGCACCAGCTTAGCTGCCGCACACACGGCAAGCATGCAGCATGTGAACCTGATGTGATGTTTAAATGTTCACACCAGCTTAATTGCTGCACTTATGTCAAGCGTGCAACACATGAACCCGATGTAATTTTTAGATGTTCACGCCAGTTTACCTGCTGTGCATGTCAAGCTTGCAGCAGCAAACCCTGATTTGCCTTTTAGACCTGGTTCGCATATGTTTACTTAGTGTATGCGAATCGCATGCAAACATTGCACCATTAAACATGTGGCATGCATTCTGCATGTAGGCAGCACACTTATATTTCTGTAAGGGTAGAGATATATAGTATGCTAGACAGATGTAAGCACCTACAAATGGCAAGCAAAATGGATGAAAGTCTAAAACTATGCTTTGTGTTACCCATGAGCCCTATGAGGTGCAATTTTGAACTTGTGGACATACAGAACAGATACCCTAAATATTGATGCAAAGTTGGTTAGTGAGTAATCTGTGCTATAACCAGTAACCTCAGCCCTGGCACTTGAAACAAAAATGAGGTCTCCATTCATCTGAGGAGTCTATCTCTACACTACTGTCACCATAAATTGACTAGCATTTGCCTTTCATGCATGCATCCCATATGCAAACGAATGCATCCCATATGCAAACGAGTGCTGTGTTTCTACCACTTGTATACTAATTGCCTGGGTGCCTCATAAAGTGTCAACTATTCTTCACACTTTTCACACATCTATCCACTTTCCCAATAAATTTTGCAGGTTGGAGTAGGTTGTGGCATGCCAGATGTCAAACTGCCAATCAACAACATAATGCGCATTCTCTTCTTGGTACAATCCTAGCGGCTTGACCCCTGACAATAATGCACTGCAGCAAACCATAATGTGCATTTTGCAGCCACAAACCATGATGATAATTTTACCCTTTGGAGATCAGCTATGCCATCATGATTGTGGGCAGCAAAATAGGGAGTTGTTTTAAAATACACCCATGTAAGTTCGAGTCCCACCTCATATATATTTTTGAACTGCAGTTAAAAGATGGTGCAAAGATCTCACAATGTTAGTAATGCATAAAGAAAGAATTAAAAATAAAAAGCCCCTAAATAAAAAAAGACAGCTTACTATCGCTTTTCAATTACGCTATTTATTTTTTGAAGCTTATGAGAATAAGTAAGTTTGCAAATCCTCTCACATACAGACGGGTTATAGTAAGGTACCATGCTCCATAACAGTAACAATAACAAAAAAAAAATATATATATATATATATATATATGAAACAGTGACATTCCGATGCAGGAAAAATCATCAAAGGGAACACACATGCAGCAGAAGAAATCACTGTCTTCTTGCACTGCCGCTACCTCTCTCTCTGTCTTTCTCCCCTGCTCACATGCAGAGTTAGATGAAAATGAAGATGTCCTGAGAGAAATATAAAAATAAATAAATAAATAAATAAATCAAACAAAACACAGCAAAAAAGGCAGATTGTTAAAAAATGCCACTCACTGCCTAACACATTCAATTACATTTACTTCACTTTAGTACTTCGGGATTGTGGGGGAGCAGTGGACAGCAGTCATCTAATTAAACAACCAGTACACAATGAACAAAGTCATAACCTTTGCACCATGTGTTGCTTGTAAGTATAAAAAACATTTATTACCGCTGAGAATTTACTAGTTGAGCAACATTCACGGCATCGGGCTGCATGCTTTCATCAGCCAACTCGCTGCCATTTCCCTCATTCATCTGTGAGAACGGGCTCACGCTGATATGGCAAAATGATCATTGACAGCTAACACAGCAGTCCCATCATGTTCTTCACTACGATCATAATCTTGATCAGTGTAAATGCTGGCAAAGCTGTCACTGTCAGTACCTGCTACAATACTCATTACAGAGCCACGATAAGCACCGTCACTCTACAGCAACCTACACACTACCTAGAAATGACCTCACCTAAGCACTTGTGCACAACTAAGCAGTCTGAGGTGGGCATTTGATGAGGAACGGTCAGCAGTTCCATGTAACAGTAAAAAAAAAAATATATATGTGTTCCAAAAAATAAATCAATAAATAAATGAGCAGGCATTACTGAAACTTGCCACAGCACTCAATAGCAGGTCAAAAAAATAAATAAATACAACATGGTGTCAGGGGCTCTTTAAGTAATCAGTAAAAGCTCTTGTTTTTATTCCAAAAGTACTACTGCCTAGGAGTGATTTTGTTGTGTGTGACAGGTTTGGGAAGGTTAATTCAATCTATATCATGCCTGTTTAGCGCTAAGGTACCACACGCTATTGAAAGTAGGGTAAAAGTACACTGGGTTTCTGGAGAAGGTCTGAGGGGCTTAAATCAGGTTCGTGTACCCCTGTGGGAAGCAACACAATCAGGGTTATGAGAACAGCCCTGAAGAGCTTGTAACCCCTGGGTTTTCTCCCCAGCACAGCAACCAAAGAGGGTTCTCACCTGGCTACAGACTCAAAACTGTATTTTACCAATATCCAGAGAGAGGAAGCCCTGGGCCCTCATGGTGAGTGTTCAGTTGTGAAATCCGTGAGCACTCTAAAAGAACATGAGGAGGGTATTTCCTGATCTCCTGTCACAGGCTGCACTTAGGGGAGGGCACTGTGAGCTCAGTGAACCCAGGAGTGGGTTTGTAACACCTGCTACATTCCGATACATTTATTTATTTATTTATTACAGTCTTGGAATTTGACATACCTTTGAGTCAGAGACTCATTTACGAAGGTTCCACATCCAAAAGAAATTATAACAATTAGCTAAATACAACAATGTAACAAAAACATGACATGGATATAACAAAAAAAATGAAAAACAAACAATCAGAGTCGTCATTACATCAGACTTTGTCAAAGTTAGCAAATAAGAACCAAAAATAGATACGTGCATGTAAGTTTAGCTACTCACACTGGTTATTGTGCTGCTTACCTGGATGATGTCATGGTGTACAGTCCAGACGGGAAAAGCCACCTGGAACACCTATGAGCAGTTATCCAATCCATCAAAAAGGCAGGTCTGACAATTAATCCTAACAAATGTGCATTGGGCATGCAGGAAACCAGGTATTTGGGCTGTGTTTTGGGAAAGGGAGCTGTCACGCTAGAGGTTTCTAAAACAGAAGCTCTAGCTAACACCCCTGTCCCTAAAACAAAGAAACATGCTAGGTAATTTTTAGGGTTGGCTGGTTACTATTGGAGATTTGTTCCCAGCTTTGCCCGGTTAGATACTCCCCTCACTGAACTTATGAAAAACGGTACCTGAATAATATGAAATGGTCCCCAGAGTGTGAAGAAACTAATAATAATAATAACTTTATTTTTAAGGCACCTTTCAAAGTATCAAGGCCCCTGACAAATTTAAAAACACATCAAATATCCATATAATTAAAAATAGTATTAACAAATAAATCAAACACAAGGTTATTTATTCACCAAAAGCTTGAACCCATAAATGCATTTTTAAAGCTTGCTTAAATCCCTCCACAGTCATGCACTCCCGTAACCGATGGGGTAGAGAATTCCAGAGGGTTGGAGCCACGTGCATGAATGCACGGGCCCCTGATGATTTCAAGCACACCCTTGGAATCTCTAGCAACCCCTCGTCGGCTGAGCGGAACAGTCATCCAGGGCTGTAGGGGACCAGAAGCTCTTTCAGATAGTCGGGGCCAAGTCTGTGTAGGGCTTTAAAAGTCAGAAGACTGACTTTAAAGGTGATTAGACACTGTACCAGCAGCCAGTGCAGTCCGCACAGCACTGGCATAATATGACAGGATCTGGAGGTCCCTGTCAAAAGCTAGGCCACAGCATTCTGCACTAGCTGCAAGCAGTGGATTTCCACCTCAGATAGACCTAGGTAAAGGGAGTTGCAATAATCGAGGCACAAGGACACAATGGCATGTACCAGCTTAGGAAGATCGCTGGACAGAACAAGGTGCTTAATCCTGGAGATATTCCTAAGATGATAAAAGGAGGATTTTATGATGGCTGACACCTGTGAATGCAGGATCAGCCCTTCATTGAAAATTACCCCCAGGTTTCACACCTGTTCAGAGGTCAATAGTGAAACACCCCCAAGAACAAGTCCTGAGGGAAAACCCATCCCCCTATTCGGCATGCTGGATCCACAACCAACACCTCAGTCTTTTCCGAGTTCAACTTTAGCCAACTGGAATCCATCCACTCCTGGATTTCAGTGAGGCAGTTATTAAAGACAGAGAGAGCTCCATTTTGGTCAGGTGCAAAAGAAAGTTAGAGCTGGGTATCATCAGCATAGCAGTGAAACCTCAGCCCATACCTTCTTACATTGTCTCCAATGGGCAGCATGTACACTGTGAACAACATGGGGGACAGCACTGAACCCTGAGGGACCCTACAAGGCAGAGAAACTGTCAGACCATTAAAGCTAAATTTTGTTCAGCCCATTTCATGAATCCCAGACTTTGAAAAACAATGTTTGTTACATACAGATGCATCAGAGGTGTAGATGCAGTCTAGGTGCAGTCTTGAGTCAAAATGTAGATGAGAAGGAGCATCCCATTCTACACATAAGTAGAAAATTGCATGACAGGAGAAAAGGTGCTCCACTATTGAAAAGGAATGCCTTGCAGCAAAGTGGGCCATGGGGTCCCTTAACTTTATTTGCTAAGAGCTGACTGTGCTTATAACTGATCATAATCCTCTCTGTTGGCTTAACCAAATGAATGATAATGATTCCAGAATCACAGGGTGGTACCTGGCACAACAGCCATTTAAATTCCAAGTGAGGCACAAATCTGGAAAAGAGAATGTCACTCCTGATTTTCTGTCATCGTATCGATCAGGAATTGAGAATTCCAAAGGTTGAAAAAATAGTGTGAGTTTAAACTTTACCTTTTGCTGTACTGGCTGTTTTGGAAAAGATACTGCATATGCACAGAACTGTAAAAGGTTATAAGGTAATGTTGGAAGAGAATTAAAAGCAAGTTTTGGAAACCTGTTTTTTTAAACAGGTTCCCTCTTAAAGAGGGGGGTATGCGAAAGGGCTGAATAAGACCCGGTCTCATTTGTTATGTAGAAAGAGTCAAATGCAAGGATGTGGTCTACCTCCTCCTTTTCTGTCTCTTGTCTGGTTGCACAACCAAATGTTCTTAAGAGAACTAGGAACTGATCACTCTCACAGTCTTGTGATTCTCTGCCTCTCACTGTCTCTCTGCTTTCACTTGCTGTTTCTGTCCTCTCTTCCCGCTTGCATATCTGTGGTTATAAAAATATATGTGTCTTTTTATATGAAACTGGGATCCTATGGTTTGAAATGTATACAGTTATATTGTTGAAATTATCTAAAATAGCTATTGGGAATTTAGGTGGTTAACCTGAGATGCAGTTTGAGATCCTCTCAGGCTTGTTTGCAAACTCTTTTGTAGAGCTGTCAGCAGGAGGCTGACTTGGAACACTGTTCTGTTTACAAGCCAGGTCTGAAAAGAAACTGACAAGAACTCTGATACAGTTTGTGAGAAACAGGCTGTCTCTTTAACAAGCTCAGGATGAAGAAGTTAATTGTCAGGCAAAGACTTGTTATAAAAAGAACAGCAGGGTTTTAAATAATTGATTAGCAGTTTTTTCCTTGGGACAATACTAACTGTACAGAAAGCATTTATATAGGTTTTCTGGAAGTGTTATGTTTGTTAAACACAGTGAGTCGAGTGCAATGCATTTTCACAATGTTTTAGAACTTTATGAGCAAAACGCTAATCAATTTTTAGAGTTAAAACCCTGGAACAGCAATATTTTTGATAGAGAGACTTCTTGGCAACTGAAAGAAACCCTTAGATGAATGACTTTTGTTTCCTCTGTTTGTACTGCCTTTGTATTTCTCTATCCTTAATTATTTTTATGTTTGCTTGCACGCATGTGCAAGAAACATAGTGCCATCATCTGAGTTTTTCAGAGGTGTGTCAGCATCTTCCAATTCAGTCAGTGTGTTTGCAGGCGTGGTCACAGTTCTCCAATCACTGCTGAAGCTGTCTATGACAGCAGTTGAAAATGCAGTGGCATACAATTGAAAGAGGGAGCTATGCTTCAGTGAGCAGCTCCCCCCCCCCCCACACACACAGATCAACTGTGTTGGTTGCCTGATAGAATGGTGTAGTCTTGTCTAGCTTAGAGAGACAAGCCACACATCATTACTTTAATAAACTGTTCCTTGCCAAAGCAGGACCACCAAAATGTGTGGGTGCCTAACAGTCCTTACACACGCCAGCTCTCCAAAGCACACCTTCATGGACTTCATGGGTTCTAATCCTCCAGAAAAAAATACCTTAGCATTTGATGTGAAAACTCAGACTTCTTTGTACGTGTAATTCCAAGCGTTTTCTCTTACTAGACTCTGTCAATGTGAACTCCTCGCTGTAAAACCTATGCAAACGAACTTGAGCGTACTGTACTACCTGCAGCTGAAGCAAAGAACAGCCAGAATGCACAAAGAACATACTGCTATGCATTTCAGCAACAGCCAGTGGGGGAGGTTTTCATGACTGAAGCACTTTAATGCGCCTTTTAGTGCTGTCATATACACACCCTTGTGTGGTAATTCACTAAATTGCACACTTAGTCTGGTAATGCAGCTTCAAAATATTTTTTTTTCTCTGAATTGCCGTGAGCTGGCATTTAGATAGAATCACACAGCTCTTTCTCATATCAGATGCTCAATGAAGTCACATCACCTTGTGACCCTAAACATCTTAGGGTTGGACATGTCCCTAACAAAATAGCAAAACTAGGTATAGAAAAGAAAACACAAATTCAACTGTAGCTCACAATCGAATCCACCCTTTTCTCCGGTGAATCTGAAGCCGCCTAACAGCCCACCCCTGGGTGCTCATGCACTCCCTCCACCCGCACAACATATGGCCGACGGGGGTGCTGTTACATTTTATTTCATAATTTCCTGATCCTGTTGCTGCCACCATGCTGATACAGTAATACTTTTTATGGCTTGAAAACTGCTTGAAATTAGCTGAATTATAAATGGCATCCCTGTTTGATGCTGTGGTGCGGAATATGGTGGTGCTCAAATTTTAAGCCAAGTATTACATGCAGATATGTTGTTATTGACTCATGTCACTTACCATTTTATACATCTATTGATTTTTTCAATTAACTTTTGCTGACAAATGTGGATCGCAGGGATTCTGGTGTCACAATTCAGTTCAGTGACGTGTAACATCTTAGTGCAGATGCTAAGTAACTGTTTTAAAATGCTGAAAAAGTTAGCAGTGATGAAAGTGCATGAACTTCTTTCTTCTGTGTCTGGAGTTGTGGTGGTGTTATTGGCAAGTGCATGTCCCTTTGCTCCAGATCTATCAGTGAGATGTCTATTCTGTGCAATGGACAGTGGCTGAATGTTATCAGCTGAAAGTTTTCATTTCATTATCAACAGATAAATATTCAGGGCTTTGCAAATGCAACTTTGCTGATAGCACAGTTTCATGCCCCCAAGTGTCTCATCAGTTAGTGGTTATATCTTAACCGATGATCACAAAAAGTATGAAAAAGATTTGCCACTGAGTAATGTAAATGCCAATCCACCTAAGCACCTTTAAGCTGCAAACATAATTTAAACGTATAGGGATTCTGGACCGGTGTATCACTCCTTGGCACAGCAATGGTTAATAAGTTTAAGCACATTCTCAGGACATTGTTTCACTTGCCCTCTCTCCCCACTACGATCCTAGTCACCTGAAATAAACTTGACATTTTAGTGTCTGTTTTACATCTTGGCTCAGTTAGGCAATCAGTGCTGTAAGAACATAAATGGACATATACATGGGAACTATAAGAACATGCCGTGGGTGCTTCTGCCTTAGTCCAGCTGTGCAACATCAGCCTGAAGCTCAGGTAGAGCTTACTGTCTACCACTTTGTTCACCCCCCCATGTACCTGTACCATTTCACATCCTTCCTTGCCTTAGTCCAGCTGTGCTACATCAGCCTGAAGCTCTGATAGGGCTTACTGTCTACCACTTTGTTACCCCCCCCATGTATTGCATGTATTGCTGTGCTACATCAGCCTGAAGCTCTGGTAGGACTTACTGTCTACCACTTTGTTCACCCCCCATGTACCTGCACCATTTCACATCCTCCCTTGATCTACAGTGAGTGGATCCCTCATTCATATGTCACATATGCACGCACAAAAAAGAAAAAAATTGTCTTCAAAAATTAAGATACATTAATTATGTTTGTTATGTTTGCTTGCACGCATGTGTAAGAAACATAGTGCCATCATCCGAGATTTCGAAGGTGTGTCACCCCCTCTTCCAATTCAATCAGTGTGTTGGCAGGCGCGGCCCCTGTAAGCCAATGCATGATGAAGCTGTCTATGACAAGCTCCAAAATGCAGTGGCATACAGTTCAAAGGGGGAGCTATGCTTCAGTGAGCAGCGATGAAGATATCGCTGCCATGCGCGCAGCTCCCCACGCCACACACGCACACAGGCGCAGTATGCCCCCGCATGCACGCACACACTCGTATAGCCGATGGGGGTGCCCAATCCCCATCAGCTGTGCTGCGCTCCCCGCCCCAAAGCCTTCCAAATGCCATGGTGGGTGCCCACCCCAGCATGGCAACTCATGATATAGCTGGGGTGCCCAATCCCCATCAGCTCCACTGTCCTCACCCCCAAGTACTGGGTGCCAGCTGGGAGCCACCCCAGCATGGCAGTGATGCTTTGGGTGGCCGGGTGCCCAATCCTCCATCGGCTGAATGCCCCCCAACCATTCTTGTGCCATGCGCGGGGAGCCAAACTCCCAGCATTGAAAAACGCCCTGCATTGTCATTGAAACAAAAGAACACCTGTAAAGAAAAACAGTCCCAATAGTCTCGGCCCCCTCCCACAACCCGCACCCACCCATTGCACGCCCTGCCTCCCCACCCCCCTCACCCCATACTTACCTTCTGGACCTCGGCGCCAGCGATCTTCGGTGGACCGGGAACACGTCTGCACTCTTCAAAGCCGACTGCGAACTGAGGAAATGCCGGTAAGCTGTATAATGGGCTAGATAGGGGGTTTTCAACTTTGTTGCATATCGCAAGCATTTTTTTTAATTTTTTGCACCAAATTTTCAACATGGGGTTTTTGGGACCCCTTCTCATGAATTATGTCACTGTCATGGCGTTATTGGGGCCCGAAGGGTGATTTTGCAGTCACTGCACGAAATCACCTTTTTGGGACTGATTAATGAAATGACACTGCCAGTATTCATAAGGTGGGCTCTTAAAAGCCTATTTTGAGAATGGTGAAAATTTAAAAACGACTGTTTCTGACGTCGTTGTGCAGTAGCACTATGCACGTCGTAAGTTCGCAAATTTTCAATATTTTCACTCCAGATTTTCAACATTGACATTTTACCACACCTTCTTATAAGTAGTACAGCTGTCATTTTCACTTCTCACCAAAACGTGTTTCTGCCCATGGTGCAGTCGGTGTGCTAAATCAATGTACGGGACAAATTAAGAAAATCACAGTGACACTGTTCATGAGCAGAGGTCTTAAAATTACTATGTTGAAAATTTGGTGAAAAAATTCCGAAAAATGACTGTTTTACGAGCATGCGTTGTGCAGTTCCTACGTACGTGCGTAAGTTCGCAAATTTTCAATATTTACACTCCAGATTTTCAACATTGCCATTTCACCACACCTCCTTATAAGCAGTACAGCTGTCATTTTTCACATCTTGGCCAAAATGTGTTTCCGCCCATGTAGCGCACAATGGCGCAGTTGATGTATGAAATCAATGTATGGAACACATTAAGAAAATCACAGTGACACTGTTCATGACCAGAGGTCTTAAAATGGCTATGTTGAAAATTTGGTGAAAACATTCCTTAAAATGACTGTTTTACGTGCGTGCGTTGCGCAGTTCCTATGCATGCTCATACGTTTGCAAATTTAATATTTTCACTCCAGATTTTCAGCATTGCTATTTTATTACACTTCCTTATGAACAGTACAGCTGCCATTTTTCATATGCTGCCCAACATGTGTTTTCGCACATGTAGCACACAATGGTGCTGTTGGTGTGTGAAAGCAATGTTTGGGACAGATTAAGAAAATCACAGTTACACTGTTCATGAGCAGAGGTCTTAAAATGGCTATGTTGAAATTTGGTGACAAAGTCCATAAAATGACTGATGTTACGTGAGCATTGTGCAGTTTCCACGCACCCTGTAAGTTCATGACTTTGTAATATTTTAAGTCCAGATTTTCACCAGTGGCATTTTGCACACTGCCTTATTTACAGTACAGCTGTCATTTTGCAACATGGCCGAGGTGTGTTTTCACACTTTCAGTGCAGAGATGCGTGGTCGCTGTGGGAAATTATAGTTCGGGACAGATAAAGAAAATCACAGTGACACTGTTCAAGATCGGAGGCACCAAAATGCCTGAGTTGACAATCTGCTGTAAAAAAAATCCCCAACCTAATTATATTACGGGTGTACATTGCACAGTTTCTATGTACGCTCAAGATTTAACCATTTTTTTTAAATATTTTTACTTTAGATTTAAAACATTGCCATTTTTTACACCTCCCCATGAACAGTACAACTGTCATTTTTTACATCCTGTTCGGAATGTTTTTGCACCTGTGGTGCTAAATGCTGTAGTCGCTGTGCATAAGCAGCTTTTGGCTAAGAAACTGATATTCCCCCTGTTCATGAGGTGGGGTCACTAAAAAACCATGTTGAACATTTGGAGTGAAAATACCAATGAATGCCTGAGGTATTAGGGTTTCCAATCATAACGCCCAACCCTGTAGAGAATGACAGGCATCAGGGGTGTGACTTGGGATTCTTGCCTGTAACGCTCGTACCATTCCACACCCTGCAGCCAGTGAAAAGCATTGAGGTATGTCTTGGACTCTTCGGCCCCAAAGTTCACCCCATTCTCCTATATCGCACCCATCCCACTGTATTTCCTAATGGAATGGGGTGTGCATAAGGACCAAAGACCCTAAGGAACACCGTGACACTTGCCAGTGTCTACAGGGTGGGGTGTACTGAAACGGCATGACCGTTATGGCTGTCGACCCAAAGGCACACCCCAATGTCTAACACTCTCTGCAGGGTGGTGCTGGGGTTGGTTTCAGTTCAATACTTCACTGCCATTACTATTACACAGCTCTGTAACTTCTACACTAACACTGCCAATGCCAGCAAGCAAACATTCGGCATTGACAAATGCTTGTTTTAAATTGTTATTCTATTGTTATTGATAATAATAAAACATTGCTTGTGAAGTTTATAAGTGCTCCTAGTTTTCCTATGTTTCCTGACCTACAGTATGCCTTGATGACACCAAGAAACCACCTTTTTATCATTAAATGAAAGTTCTTTGAGTGGAAGCAGCACTAGTCATTATCAACATTCCACTGCAACAGTTCCAGCTCAGGGACAGAGGTCCGAGAAGCGAAGAGCACATTGTTGTCAAATTGCTTGTGAATGTGCAAGGAAACACAGACAGAAAGGATATCATTTAGAAACACAGGGAAGAGGATGGGGCCAAGCATGAAGCCCTGAGGGACACCAGAACTAATGGGCAGGTGTGAGGATAATGTATCACTGATGGGGACCAGCTGGTGCTGGTCAAAAAGGTACTGTAGGATCAGAACCACCGAACCACCAGGTCAGATAGACACTTAGCTTATCTAATAAGAGGGAATTGGTCACTGTATGAAAGGCCTTAGCCAGATAGATAAAAACAGCTGCAGTGATGTGGCCCTGATCCATTCCTTTAAGAATGGAGTCAGTGACATGGAGGAGGAAGGAGATAATGGAGTGGTGTTTGCAAATGCCATACTGTAAAGAAAAGAGGGATGAAGGAACAAAAATAAAAAAGGGGGAAAGCTGCAACAGGGCCAGTATTTTCTGTACCTTGGCCACAGCATGAAAGAGGAACATGGAGCAGTAGTTCCGGGGAGAAGAGGAATGACTTCTTTAGTGTATGTAGAGGACTTTAACCTGCTTCCATGTCTGGTAGGTGATCTTGAGCTTGAAAGAGTGGTTTAGGTGGAGATTATAGGTACAGCAATGGTGGAGGCAGAGAAAAGGAGTTTGGAGTCCGGACTATAGGGGCTGTGCCCTTTGAGAGGGCTGAGAGTATTCAAGGCAGCAAGACTGGATCTAAGGGAGATTGAGAAGAAGGTAAAAGCATCAGGGAGAAGGATGGGGAGATAGTGGGCTAAAAGGAGAGGGAGGAAGGAGTAGAGGCTGATGAGGTAGGGAGGAAGAGAGGGCAGTAAGTAAAGAATTGGTTAGAAACATTAGTAATCATAATCATAGATGAGTCAGAGATAGAGGAGCAACCTAACTTGAGAACAATGGAACAAGACAGGTTTTGTGGGGCCATAGAAGGAGTAGTTAACCTTTCAGAACTTATCAAAAGATTTGAGATTGTTCTGTAGCCTGGTAGTAAAGTAATGTGACTTGGCCTTCTTGATGGCCTCAATGTTGGCATTCAATAGTGTTTATGTATCCAAAGCCCAAAGCCTTTTGGAGATGTCAGGTAGAGTCGCAGTCTTTGAATAGGTCAGTGATCTCTGGGGTGCTACAGAGAATGTGGTATCCATGGACACAAGCTTTTCCAGGGAGATGTTTGTCCCAGGTTGTGGAGAATTTGGACTGGAAATAGGACAGATTTCCATTTATAACAGTGCAAATAAATAGGGGTGACCTGTCTGTGTTGAGCACCAAGCCCAATTAAAATATAGAAGACTAGAGACCAGAGATGGCAGACCAGCCCAGCCCAGGAGGGGAGAGGAGTAGAGGAGGGCTAGAGAACAAAATTAAATGCAGGTACAGGAGGGAGCAAAGTGAGCATTTAGAAGCTGCATGAGAGAGGGGTGAGGGGAATTGCTCCAGAGAGGGAAGAGAGAGAAGGTGGATTGACATGCTAAGGTTTTGCAGCAAGGGTTAGGGAAGGAATGAGAATCAGAAAATCGAAGGGAGTAGTTAAATGTTGTAGGGAGGAGGAGGGTGGAGAAGCAGGGAGGAAGTGTGGGACGAGAAACAGCATTTGGAGAATAAGCACATTTTAAGAAATAGGATGCTGAAGTTGGGGAAAAAATGTTTTGTGGAAGGCATCAATGTGTGAGGAGAAATTCAAGTGCTGATCCAGCAGCACCAAGGTACTTGATTTGAGAAAACTCATTAAGGTGGTGTCATCCAGGGTTTTGAAGACAGGTAGAGAGCTGAGCACTGCAAACTTTGGATAATGTTTAAGGATGTAGGTGCAGTTGTTTTGACTTTAGCACTAATTAGTTTGAGTGGAACCAGCGCTGGTCATTGCCAAAGTCGCACTGCAGTGATGATTCCAGAAAAGTGATCAAGGGACCGGAAGTGAAAATTATGGTGTAATTTGCATACATCTAGATGTTTGTGACAATGCAAGCAAGGGGAGGATAATTTAGAAAGATGGAGAAAAGGATGGGGCCCAGTATTGACCCTTGGGGGACCCCAGAGCAGATGGGTAGCATAATGCTTCACCAGCCTTTTCCAACTGGAATCAGTCAGTGAGGTAGGAGTGGCACCATTCAACTGAAGAGACAGAAAGTACCACTCCCTTTAACTTGTTCTGAAGTAGAGATGCGTTACGAGACTGAGGATGTGGTGCTCATAGCTAACGGGGAGAGCTAATTTACATATAGGTCTCTAAGGATCAGCTTGCTCCCAAAGCAAATCCAAAATTAGCAGTTCAGCCCAAGCACTTTCACAAACTTTAAATTGCTTTTTTCATTGGAATTCTTCTGGTTATGACATACATGAGTTTAAACAAAAAAATGCAGTGAACACCCTGCACCCTACACATAAAATTTTCAAGTCATTAAATTGTTGTAGTATGCTTTCTGCATCAAATGGTTACTCACTTATTACATCCCAAAGGGGAGAGGGGATCTCTTAGTTTTTCATATCAGAGCTCTGGTGTGAAAGCAGCTCAGCCACCAGTCGGCAAGGTGGACCTCCCATCAGCGGAGGCCATATTCTAAAATGCAGCTGCTAGAGTTGCTTCCTTTTAAAAGATGGTACACTGCCTTACTGGCTCACATTAAATGAGGTGCAGTCCCCAGCAAATGTACTTGCACTTCCTTACTGGCTAACTGTAAAAAAGATACAGTCCCCAGCCAATGTACTGGTAATTGGTGGGGAGCCAGGTAATGGAGACAGCCACATATTTCCCAAACGTGAACAAATCCGAAATTAGCAGCTCAGCCAATGGCTGTCTCTGTTAGCTGGCTCCCCACCAATTTCCAGTACAGTTGCTGGGAACTGTACCTTACTTAAAGTGAGCCAGTAATGCAGTGTACCATGTTTTAAAAGGGAACAACTCTGGGAGTTGCATTTTAGAATAGAGCCTCAGACGATGGGAGGTCCATCTTGCTGACTGGTGACTGAGTTTGCTTTTACACCGGCGCTCTGATCCGAAAAACTAAGAAACCCCCCATTCCCCTGGGGAATGTAATACGTGAGTTACCACTTGAAGCAGAAAGCACTTTGTAATAATTTAATGACTAGCCAATTTTGTGTATGGGGGCAGGGTGTGCACTGCGTTATTTGTTTTAAGTTATGTATGCCATAACTGGTAGCACTCCAATTAAAAAAGCAATTTCGAGTCTGTGACAGTGCAGGGGGCAATCTTGAGAGTAGAATGAGTGAGGCCCCTTGTAATGTGGGACAACTGAGAAGTATGCTGGCCATTGAAGGGGTGTAATCGTTTTTTTATGAAAAATTCAACACTGCCCCGCTTAGTTCTAAGTTAAGTCACATGCCTTCATGGCACTATTTCAGCACAGCATATCTAAATACTGTACTCCCAGCCCGGTTAGGCCAGACTGCTTTCTTTGGCTCTAAGGCTGTGGCCGCTTGTTTTTCTTCATCCTCCACCTTGTGATTAACAGTTCTGGAACTTGTTTCCTTACATACCACATGGGAATTTGTACTCAGTACTGAAGAATCAACTGTTGCAGCAAAGCTCTAACTTTGGAGTGTTCTCATATATGTGAATTTGAAGCTTGGCATCAGTTGGACAGTTTATTTTTCTTGTTATGAGGAAACCATGTGTTTTTGAGTATAAAAATAGGCCTTAAAATAACACATCATTTTCCCAGAGATAATCTGAGCTATTAGCACTGTAACCTGTTTTTTAACTCATAACAAAAGCTGTTGAATTAGAAGATACTGTTTTTGGGTAAGCCATCTGAGCTGTTTGCACTGTAGCCTGTTTTTAACTTATACAAAAAAAAAAAACCCTGTAGAATTAGAAGATATTGTTTTTTGGGAGGTTGTTATTGGAAGGTCATCAAATCTGGTCCACATCCTCAAGGCTTTGTGCTAAACGGTGGTAGGTCATTCTGTAACACGTTATAAGTCCAGATATATATTGTATAAAGATTTTTTAGCTGCCTTGTTGTCAGGGAGGGCCAGCCAATCAAAGCATACAGAGAAGAGTGGTGGCTAGGTTGGTTAGAAGTCTGAGTGTCCTGTGATAGAGCACATGTTCTTTCTGGGTAGGTCATTATAGGTAGGCCATCATGGGTAGGTCATGTAGATCATCATAGGCGCGACAGTATCATTAGGTTATCATGGATAGATCATTATGAGTAGGCCATCATTGGTGGATCAACACTGGTAGGGGAGTTATCCACAGGTCAACATAAGAGTAAGGGAGTTATCTACAGCATACTGGCCAACATTCTCACTCAGTAATACAGGTTCTAATGCAGTGTGTGTGTGTGTGTGTGTGTGTGTATGTATATGTGTGTGCGCGTGTATGTATATGTGTGGGTGTATGTGTATGTGTGTGTGCGCACGCATATGCTAGTAATGTACTTAAGGGATGTTACATGGGCACCACATATAGATCCTACACTACCACCAACATCTGCCTCATTGCTCACTGTAAAGTGTTTGGATTCATTCACATATCTGGAATGTGTAGTACGGTACAGTCTGCACACCCATTGGCCCATGCTGTGGACCAATGGGTGTACAGCTGTACTGTACACAGTCAGTCAATGGATGGCTTTTGGTGTGGAGCTGCCGCCTGCAGACCGTGGGAAGCGGTGGTGGTGCTTAGTGGAGCGGGTGGGGAGGGGTGCCGTTTGACCACCAGGGATGGTTTGAAATATTATATTTTCATCTATGCCTGCAATTGGGCTGGGAACAGTCCACTGGATCACCAGGGATATAGGACTGTTTATTTTAATACTTATGCCCACGATCAGGCTGGGAGTGGTCCACTGGACCACCAGGGATATTGGACTATTATATTTTAATTCGTATGCCTGCGATTGGGCATTGGGGCACTTTGCCACTTGTGCAGGGGGCATCGGTCACAGACAGCTGCAGCCTGGCAGGGCGCCAGGCGCAAATCACTGGGGATCAGCACACCTGCATGCAAATGGGGCCATAATGACATGCAAATGGCCCCATTTGCACCTTGCATGCATTATGGCTCCATTTGCATGTCCAGCACTGAATATCATGGTTGATGCACCTAGCACAATGACACTTGCGCTAGTGCATCCCCCTGACTCTCTCTGCCCACTTGGCTGGTGCAGTGCCACTGCGCCATGCACGATGCAGGTGGCCACAGAGCGATATTCAACGGTGTTGAGCCATGGTGCAGCACTATTGAATATCACCCTGTCAGCACCCTGGTACATCCCAATTGTGCTGCGCCCAGGCTTGTGCCACAGCCTGGCGCAGACTAAATATCCCACCCCGGGTGTGTAGGACTCGGTGAGCCCCAGTGCCATACTCCCATCTCCCTGCTATCTTTAAGTCCTTATCCATTTGCTGTGTCGGCTAGTTCATTTAGAACTGACTCTCTAGTCTGGCTTCCTAGATAATGCATAATGTGGAGTCACCTCGCTGTATGTTTATGTATATGCTACCTACGAACATACGAAATTTGCCAGCAGATAAAGGCCTAGAGGTCTATCAAGTCTGCTCGAATGTGCAGCTAGCACCCCTTATTCTGCAGCTGCCCCTCCCTTCCACCCTTCCCCTTCATTAACCCTCCCCCTTGTCCTGTCCCATCCTCGTTTGAAGCAGTCCACTGTTCTACTGCATACCATTTCAGCAGGTAACGCATTCCACCCAGTCACCACCCTCTCAGTAAAAAAGTGTCTCCTCATCTCCGTCCTGAACCTTCCTTGCTCCAGTCTCATATCATGGACCCTGGTGGCCCTCCCCTCCCTTACTTTGAACAGCTTCTCTGTACCTGTCTTGTTTATTCCTTTCATGTATTTAAAGGTTTCAATCATGTCACCCCTGTCCCTCCTCTCCTCCAGTGAGTACATGTTCAACTCCTTCAGCCTCCTCTCGTATGATAAGTCCCCAGCCCTTGATCATCTTTTGTCGCTCTAGCCTGCACCCCTCCAGTAACTTAATGTCCCTCTTCAGATACGGGCGCAGTACTGCATGCAGTACTCAGGTGGTCTAACTAATGACTTATACAGTGGCAGAATCACCTCCTCCCTCCTCTAAAATATACCCCTTGCAATACAACCCAGCATTTTGTTGGCCTTTTCAGCTGCCTTCCTACATTGTGCAGAGTTGTTCATTGACCCTGTAATGCGCACACCCAGATCCTTCTCCTCCTCTGTCTGGGCTAGCTGCACTCCCCCTAGCTGGTAACTCCTCCTTGGATTCTTCATCCCAAAATGCAGCACCTTGCACTTTTTGGCATTAAAGCCCAGTTGCCAGGTGTCTGACCAGGTTTCAAGCTTTGCCAGATCATCCTGCAACCCCTGCCATCCCCCTAGGTCATTCACCACTGTGCCTACCTTGGTATCATCAGCAAACAGACTGATCTTGCTCTTGATGTCCCATGATATGTCTGCAATGAATATCTCAAACAACTCTGGTCCCAACACTGAGCCCTGTGGAACACCACTCGTCACTGCCCTTGGATGTGAGAGCTCCTCACCACCACCTTCTGTTGCCTTTCCTGCAGCCAGTTCCTACCCATCTCACCAGCTTTGCACCCAACCCTGTGCTTACTAACTTCCTTCCTAGCTTTCCATGTGGCACTGAGTCGAATGCCTTACTGAAGTCCAGATACAGGACATCCACTGCATGGCCCCTGTCCAGTTGCCTAGTTACCCAGTCATAGAACTCGACCAGATTGGTTTGGCAGGATCTGCCACATATGAATCCATGCTGTTCTGTCCTGTAGTCCTTTGGCCTCTAGGAGGGTCACCAGCCTCTCCTTCAGGATAGTCTCCATTAGCTTACCCACGATGGATGTGAGGCTCACTGGTCTGTAGTTTCCTGGTTCATCCTAGGGGCCACTCTTGTGGAGGGGCACCACATGAGCCATCCTCCAGTCCTGAGGTACACACCCGAATGTAGTGAGGCATTAAATAGGTCTGCCAAAGGTCCTGCAAGGACCTCTGCCAGCTCCTTCAGTACCCTGGGTGGATGCCATCTGGGCCTGGCACCTTGTCCACCCTCAGTGCCTTCAAACCCTCTCGAACTCTGCCCTCCATGATTTCCCCATCTGTCACCACTTCCTCCCTGCTTCTGCCATTTCTCCCACCTTGGGTGTCACCCCCTCTTCTCTTTAGTAAATACTGAGCAGAAGTACTCATTTAGTGCTTCCGCCTTATCGTAACCTGCTTCCACCCAACCCCCCTTCCTAATCCTTATTATGTGGTCCTTATATCCTTTTCTCCTGATGTACTTAAAGGCGTTCTTTTCCCTTCTAATGCCTTGTGCCAGCCTGAGTTCCGTAGATGCTTTGGCTCCCCTTACTGCCCTTGTCACCTCCTTCGATTCTGTCAAGTATTCCTCCCTGTCCTCCCCCCTCCCTGTTTTCTTGTACCTCCTACAGGCAGCTCTTTTCCTTCTTACCTTTTCCATGACCTCCTTGATCAACCAGATCGGTTTCTTAGCCCTAGCCTTCTTACTCTGGGCTTTGCAGCAGGTTTTGGTTGCCTCCACTATCCCCAGCTTTATGAGCTCCCACCTCTGGTTAGTGTCCATACTAGATTGAATTATGGCCAGGTACCCTTTTACCACTTCCCCCATCCTCCCAAAGTCGGCCCTCCTGAAGTCCAGCACTATTGTGCCAGATTCCACTCCTTCCTTACCCATATCCAATGTGAGCCATACTGAGTGGTGGTCACTCCCTGACAGCAGTTCCTCCGCTGTAAGTTCCCTCACAAAGTCCCCATTTGCCAGCACAAGGTCAAGAATATTTCCTCACCTGGTTGGTTCACTGACCATTTGCAGCAGGAAGCTGTCCTGGAAGGCATCCAGCAGTACCTGCTCCCTTCTGTTCCTGGTTGTTGGGGTGCTCCAGTCCACTCCTGGCATGTTGAAGTCCCCCACAATCACCACACTACCCTTCTCGCAGGTCCTCCTGATCTGTCCCCCTAGTTCCCTGTCTAACTCCTCTGTCTGAGATGATGGCCTGTACACCACTCCCATTCTAAGAATCCTATTCTTGGAATCCTGGATCTGCATCCAAAGTGACTCCGTACTACCCTCCTCCCCTTCCTCCCTTACACACTTCAGTCCTTCCTTCACATATAGTGCCACCACCCCCTACCTTTCCCAATCACCCTGTCCCTATGAAATAACCTGTACCCTGGTACAGACAGGTCCCAGTCATTATATTGGGTGGCCCATGTTTCCGTGATGGCTGCAATGTCCACTTCTCCCTCTGCCATGAGAACCTGTAACTCTGCAGTTTTTCTCCCAAGGCTCCTAACATTAAGGGTAACCACCTTCCACCCCCCCCCCCATCCTGCCCTCCTTTCCTAGTGTAACCCCCGGGGTGTGCTACCTTTAGGGCTACTACCCTGCCTACCTCCAATAAGGCAGGGTGAGGGGCCCAGATCTGTAGACGGGTGCCTCCACCCAGAGGTCGGGGTTACTACAGTTGAAGCTGCCTCGGTTACAGCCCTCTGGGCTACTGCAACCCCCCCCTCTCATCCCACTAGTGGCTCACACTGGGTACCAACAATTCTTTTCACCAGTACACTTACCCCCCGGATAGTATCTTTCAGCTCACTCCGGGGACCCCCTGAAAGTAAGGTACAGTTATATCACAGTCACTATGCAGCAGTTCATCAGGGGTGCACAAACCAGCCAGGGTGTAATTGTAACACAACAATCTGATTTATTAAAGGGTCAGGTAACAAGGGAAGGGGGTAAATCAAGTTAATTAGCTTACACTATACTTATATACCTAGGGCTCTGTGCACAGGCCTAACCCTACGATATACTGTCCCTGGGTACCCAAGCCCTAACGGCTAGTCCAAACGTGGCAGCTGGTTGGGGCCCTTAACACAGATAAGCATTACAGTCTCTAATTGGTCAGAATAGGAGGAACGTTCAATTAGGCAGTCAGCAATATAATAATGCACTGAAACCACGGTGTAAACACTCTGCAGGGAGCTACTCTGAATCAGTACTCACAACCCCAGCCAATAACGATTCCTTCAGTGCTACCAGGTGGGAGCCTGAACTTTACCAGCCTTCTCACGCATTTATATGGCAAACAGCAACAGAGGGGTACCACACCAGGCAGCTGCTTCCAAGGCTTCCACAAACTTACAGCCACTGAGATACTGCAATGGCAGCTTTCACTTTTCCTTCGGACCGGGCGTGATTCAGCAATTCTCTCCAGTCCTCCTACAGGTCGAGCCTGGTGGGTAGCTGTACAGGGCACAGCCTCCTCTGACCGCCCGCTGGCAGATTTTAGAGCGAACTCGCTCGCCGAGACAAACGGCTGCCTAGGCCTTCACGTGCTTCCCGCGCGAACACTTCCCAGCACAGAAGCACAGAAGCTCCTCACTCCTCACCAGCCACAACGCATCTTCCCCCAACAGCAAGGGGCTCTTCCTTCAGTTCGGGCGCTACCACTCCCATTGGCCGCCGGCACCTGCCAGTCACTTTCTCCGGTTCTCAGTGGTGCGAAAAAGCGCCATAGCCCATAATACCTTTCTCAAAGGACGAAAAGCTCCCCCATTGTCAGTCAGCTCTGCAGGGTCCCGAGGTACTGGTTGGCCCACTTCAGCAGTTCTGGGGCAAAATGGAGGAGGCAATCAAACAGTCCTTGCTGCAACCAAAAACAGGTTAGAACAACTACAATATCATTACTACTCTAATAGATAGTCAGCAGACAAGCACATCTTCTAACGAAGCTCCCTCTGCGCAATTAGCGATGGCAGAAACAGAGCGATTATTCTGCAGCCCGGGCCGGAGTCGAGCATAACAACACTCAAACCCCCTCCCATTTCAACTAACTCTGACTGCAACAGGCAGCTCTTAAAGGGACGAATCTGAGGCCTAAAAGAGCACTCACAGGTCCCCATTTAGGTGGCTTCATGCCGATCATCAAGCAGGCATAAGGCACATTAGGAACCCCCATTTGCAAGGGGGTTACACCCTCCCTGGCCTGGAAAAGCTTGGCGTCTGCGTCAAGCCATTACCCTTGAGGCAATTTGGGCGAGCATTTCAATTAACACTACATCACATTTTAAATCACATACAGAAATATTACATTAACAATATATTATGATCCATACACATTATACACATAACTCTGGTTTCCCTCTTGTTTTCAAATCAAGTTACTAATTCCTGCTTATGGCACCGGGACTGGGGGGGCCCCTCTTTTCTAGTCACTGGTGCAGCACCCTGAGCAGAAGCACTTCACTCAAAGGGTAGTACTAACAATCTGGAGTTATCCCCCAACGCTAACTTAGGCAGGGAACATGGGGACACATATACCCCTTGTGGACCACATTTAAAGGCAGATCCACTGGCTGACCCAGCGATTCATAGCTCAACTTTATTACTGGCCGTATTGGTCGGCCGGATCGTCTAGGGGTCTCGGGGGATCCTAAACCAGGCCCTGACTCCACTTCAGTATCAGTGACATTAGCAACGGGAATCTCCTCAAGGGGAACAGGTTCAGTGCTCATAATACTATTAGGGGCTGGACCTTCTATCCCTGAACCCATCCTATTGGGCTCACCTGGGGGCGGTTTAGGTACTAAAGGGGAACCATCAGGGCATTCCAAATATTCATGCGATTCAGACATATCCCTGGCTTGTTCCCTCATCTCACGTCCTTCTTCTGGAAAGTCAGATAATTCAGCCAGGTCAGACAGTTCAGCCAAGCCTAAGGACTCAGCCCCTTGAGTTGGTCTACTACCCCATTCATCTTCTGGAGGCATTTCCTCCGGGGACAAAATAGAGGGCTCAATCAACACAGATGGGCCAGCTTCAGTTCCTGAGTTAATAAGGGGATTGCCACGAAACAATTGACTTAGTTCATAAGAGGGATAGTATTCAACATCATCGTCGCTGTCTTCTGACACTGAGTGTTGACCATCTCCTTCTGCAGGGGGGGTTAGGCAAGGCTCCCTTGGTGGACCTGTTGAAGACTCCACGGGCTTGGTTCCTCTCTTAGTAACAGATCTGGTCACAGGCCTGGAAGGAGAGGTAGAGGAAGGGTCAGCTTCAATCAAGATCTGCCCAATTGGCAGCAGATGATTTCTGTGTATGGTTTTCACATCTTTCAAATTGTTTTCAGGCCGCACTTTATACACAGGTAGGTCTGCCAGCTATCCCACAACAATATGAGGGAGGTGATGCCATCTGTCGGCAATTTTATGTTTGCCATGCAGTCCCAGATTTCTCAACAACACTCTATCCCCTTCTCTCAACTCTACTGTTTTCACTTTTTTGTCATATCTCTCCTTGTTAGCCAGATTTCGTTTAGCAGCCATGGTCTGGGCCAGTTGGTAGGCATGATTTAATTGGGCCTTTAATTTCTGTATGTACTGTAGATGGTTTTCTGCTCGCACTCCATCAGGGGAAACCCCAAAACACACATCCACTGGCAATCTAGCCTCTCTTCCAAACATCAGGCGGTAGGGGGAGAACCCAGTGGCATCACTTTTGGTGCAGTTATAAGCATGTACCAAATTCCCAACTTCCTCTATGTACTCCTCCATCCTCTGTTTCAACACTTTCTTTCCCTCCTCACTCAAGTGTAGTCTGTACTTAGCATAGAGACTACTGTCCTCCCAGGTCCCTCCCCACCCCCAACAGCCCATCCCTTTAGCACAACACCAGGTTCTTAACCATCCGTTAAATTCCTCTATTCTCAGCTATCTTGTTGTGCTTGCCTTTGGCACGGGAAGTATCTCTGAAGAAGTTACTGATCTTACTGCCCCCTCACATAATTGTGCTAGTTCCTCAAACCTCCTCTGGACTGTATCTACTGTCTTTTCAGCCAGGTCGTTTGTCCCAAGATGTATAATTAAATGAGGCTTGTCCCTACCCCTTCTAGCATATTTCAGAACAGACTGTCCCACCCTTTCCGCTGTCATTCCTGGCATGGTCTCCACCCAAATGCAACTATGCCTCTTCCCTTTGCTACCCCACCTAACTCCTCTTAGTATTGAGTCCCCCAGCACTAAGATTCCACCCCTCTTACTCCCTGCTTGCTTCCAATCATCTCCCTCTCTCATTTCCAGCTCCTCTTCTTCCTCCTGCACATTATTTCCCCCTTATACCCCTGTTGCAATTCTCCCAGCAGAACTTCCCCCCCGCTCCAGTTTGGTCCAGGCATTTATCAATTACTCCTCTAATTTCATCATTTCCCTCCTCCACCTTCTTCCTCTCTAGCAGTGCACAACTATTTTCTGAAGGCCCTTCACAAATGCTCGCTCCCTCTCTCTTCATAATAACCTGTTCTCTCCTTTCCACTCCATGTCTTTTGCCGCTTCTTCGCCTCCCCTCACAAGTCCCTATCTCCTCCTTCCATTTATCTTTTGTCTCCTGACCTGGATACCTCTTCATAGATAGTTGGTAAGACCTCACCTAGAATACTGTGTACAGTTCTGGAGGCCACATCTCTGGAAGGACGTAGACAGAGTGGAGGTGGTCCAGAGGAGGGTAACTAATATGATGCGGAGTCTGCATCAAAAGTCCTATGAGGAGAGACTAAAGGAGCTCAATATGTACACCATGGAAGAGAGGGGAGATATGCTACAGATATTGAAATACTGGTACTTCATGTACTGTAGATAAATGAGGTACAGGAGGAAAGTATTTTTCAGAAGAAAGGTGCTCAAGAACAAGAGGACATGCTATGAAGTTGGAGGAGGGTAGATTCAGGAGAGATGTGAGGAAGTACTTTTTCACAAAAAGAGTGGTGGATTCCTGGAACAGCCTACCAGGTGAGGTGGTGGTGGAGAAAACAGAGACAGGAATCAAGAATGCATGGAATAGGCATAAGAAAATTTTAGTGGAAAGGAATGGACAGAGGGAGATAGAGACTGAGATCAAGTAGTGTCTGCGGTGGTACTGTACATAGGGAAAAATGGGCAGATAGGGTGGGCCAAGCAGTCCTTATCTGCCAACAAATTCTATGTTTCTATTTATCCATCAAGTGTGCCAAGAGGTACTCCATACTTCGAATTTGTTTATATATTGTCAGACAATTCTTTAAGGTGGGTGGTGTGTTGTGCAACCATTTACAGGTTATGGCTTTGGGCACACCACTGACCAGTACCTGAAATAAATGACAAGTGTGTTTTTTACGGAATCCGTGGGGAGGAAAGTACCATGTGCTGAACCTCCCAGGGAACAGGACATTCAACAATCTGTACTAGGGCTTCTGCTACTCCCTCACAGAAGGAGTTTGTGTAGTTGAGGCATAGGTCAGGAAGCACAGACAGACAAGGAGAAGTTATAAAATTTGCAAGTAGCAATTTTATTATTACAGACTGTCCAAAAAACAAAACAAACATACTCCATCTGATTCTTCTTCTCTGGAAAAGCATTGCTGTGCTCTGCTTTAAATGAGATGTCTTTTCCTGGCAGTTAAATTCTGCACCCTGCTGACCTTAAGCTGTATGTCTTGTTTCCACACAATTAAACAAAACTTTGTCATTGTCCTTCCTGTGACCAGCCTAGAGTACATCTAGTCTTCTTAACAGGTGAAGCCAAGTAGGACGTTTTGTCCCATGGTTGATTTCCTGATGACAGTTCTCTTAAACTTGTGAAGTTCAAAAGGTTTCTCAAGGTTAATCTCCTATGTTCCAAACTGCTAACTTCTCTAACAAAACCAAGTAGCTGTCTGTAATAATTTCAGCAATCTAATTATATACATTTGCAAACCAAGGGTCACCACTTACATGTAAAGATTCACATATACCTCTTGTAACCACAGAGAAGTGAGGGGAGACAGAAAGAAAGAAAGAAAGACTAGAAACAGCAAATTAAAGAAGGGAGATAGCAGGGGGAAATTGTGGGACCATCAGAGTGGCCAGTTTCTAGGGGCCACAAGGAAAATTTGATTGTGCAATCAGACAGGCAAGAGACAGATGAGAAGCAGTATACAACAGGACAAAATGCAGTAGAAAATTGTTTTAACTTTCTCTGCGTAACGCATGGGACAGGATCACATCCAACCCTGTCACATCCCCCTCTTTAACAGGGAACCTGTTTATAAAACAAGTTTCTAAAACCTTCCGTTATTTTTCTTTTAGCATTACCTTGTAACATTTGCAGTTCTCTGCATATGCAGTGTCCCTTTTTCATAACTTCTTTTACAGCAAACATTTCAGTTATGCATACACGTCTTTTTCAACCTTCTGAATTCTCAGTTCCTGAACCATGTCTTGACAGAAAATTAGCACTGGCATTCTCTTTTCTGGATTTGTGCATCACTTTGAATTTAAAATGACTGTACTACCAGGTACAACCTTTTAATTCTGGGATTTTTTTTTTTATCTTTAATGTTATTAAGCCAACAGAGAGGATTGTGATCTGTTATAAGAACAAAATCAGTTCCTTGCAGATGAAACTTAAGGGACTGCATTGCTCATTTTGCAGCAAGACATTCTTTCCAAATAGTGGAGTACCTTTTCTCTCTGTTGTACAGTTTCCTATTGATATACAGAATGGGATGTTCCTTCCCATCTGTATTCTGATTCAGAACTGCTCCTAGGCCTATCTCTGATGTATCTATCTGTAACAGAAATTGTTTCTTAAAGTCTGACTGTCTTAAAACAGGGACTGAACATAATGCAGCCTTGATGGCCCGAAAAGCTTCATCATACTCTGGTGGCCACTTCACATTATTTGGGTATTGTGTTTTCATGAGTTCAGTGGGAGGAGTAGCTAACTGGGCACAGTTGGAAACAAATCTCAGACCTAAAAATGACCTGACATGTTTGTTTGTTTGTTTTAGAGACAGAGCCGTTAGCTTTCACATATATCTTGGAAATCTCTGGCTTTACTTGTCCATTTCCCAAAATTTAACCCACATATTTGTTTTTTTCCATGTCTAATATGCACTTGGTAGGATAAATGGTCAGACTGGCATTTTTGATAAGCTGGATAACTACCTGTAGATGTTCCAGGTAGCTTTTCCATTCTGGACTGTACACCACAATGTCATTCAGGTAAGCAGCACAATAACCAGTGTGAGCAGCTAGGATTACATCCATGTACTGCTGGAATGTAGCAGGTGCACCATGTAAACCAAACAGCATGGCGGTGAACTGATAGAATCCTAGTGGAGTAGTAAATGTAGTTTTGTCTTTGGATTCTTTGGCTAGGGGAACTTGCCAGTAATCCTTGGCAAGATTGAGGGTACTAATGTACTTGACACTTCCCAATCTGTCCACCAAATCATCTATCCTGGGTATATGATAGCTCTCAAATACAGACACTTGATTACGTTTCCTAAAATCAAGGCAGATTCTTACACCCCCTTCTTTTTTATTTACAATCACCGCTAGTGATGACCAAGCACTTCTTGATTTTTCAGTGATACCCAATTCTTTCCTTTTTTTGTATTTTCTTAACCATGTCTGCTATTAATCACTCTGGTAATCCGTATGTCTCTTGTCTGATAGGGCGAGCATTCTCTGTCATTATTACATGCTCAGTCCCTTTTGCTTGGTCTGGCACTGTGATAAAAGTACATTGAAATATCTTTACCAAATTACAAATTTTTGTGGTTTGTTCTGTGGGTAAGGAAACAGTCACCTTTACAGCATCAGAAGTTACAGTTTTTTACAGTCTATCATAAGCTATATCAATATCTTCTTTAGCAGTTTCTGGTAATACTAACAAAGCAACCTTTGGTGTTTTTTGATCCATTTCTTCAGGAGGTTAGCAAGGTATATCTTAGTAGGATTTTTCCTATCAGAGGTTTCAGTCTCATAGTTAGCTCCACCAGTACATCTAACCTCTTTATAAGGCCCTTGCCACTTCATTAACAGTTTGTTTCTGTGGGTAACAATAACCTTTTCACCTGGCTCAAAAACTGTTTCTTTTATCTCATGGTCATAATACACCTTCTGCTATTTTAGGGCTTCTTCCTAATTAGCGTGAGCAATTTAAGCAATAATGCACGATGGTGTGTGTTGTGCTGGGATAACATGACACCTGGGCTGATTAGACATGAGGCCGCAGGCCGAGTGTGACTAATCACCCCAGAAGTGACGTTATCCCAGCACAACACACACCCTGGAGTGCATTATTGCTATTATACAATGGCTCGTTGTGCTTTAAGAAAATTAAAATGTGAAAAATATGTTTACAATACTTTTTTTTCTTAGTTTTTTTGCTAATGGAGATATAACTATTGGAAAAAAATCCTTAGAATCTGTATTGTCCAGCAGGTGACACTGCACTTATATACTTGTGTGTATTCCCTTTTTGGTGTGTGCTTGTGCTATGATTCTCTGTATTTATTTATTGAGAACCCCCATCACTCCGCAAAAAAAAAAAAAAAAAAAACAAGGGAAGTACTTAGTTGTGCTGGTCCTGCTGTACTTCGTGGATTGGCTTAATAATTTTTTTAATTATTTATGTGAAAGCCACAAAGTTTTGAAAGTGGACTGGGAACTGCAGATGAGTTTAGTAACCATGATCCTACTGCCTGTATTGCGTGCTATTTCAAATCGGATTACAGGTACTGTAGTGAGGCATTTTGTTCATGGCTTTGTTTGAATTGTCCCCCATTTGGTTACAGCGGATGAAAGCACTGTGTCTGTTTCTTCCAGGAACTGGGCAGTCTGTGCACTGAGCGACGAGCGGCTGTTTGAAAGTGCTCACGCGACCGCCCAATGCAATGAAAATGCCATTTGAGATAATGGCTTTTTTTCCATTAAAACATGTTTCTTTGAGGGAATACGGGGGGAAGGGTGTAGCGTTGTGCCAGTGTGGTTGTAACAGCTGGTGGCTACTGAGGCACGAGTGGGGAAAAAGAGAAGTGGGCTGTCGATAGGGGATAGCTGAAGCGGACCACTGCATGCATGCAGTGATTTTCTTAACATTTGATGTGGTCATCAGAGGGCTGGGACTAGAGCCGTGATGTGCTGGGATAACATCACGGCTCCAATCCCAGATGGACCAATCAGAGTCCAAGATTATTTTATGCCTTTGTATAATTCAACATATTTTGCCAGTTTTTTTCTCAGGGCACACATATAAGATGTAATAGATTATTTCTAAGTGGAGTTATCTTCCCATGTTTCTTTTATTACATCTAGTGGTGCTCTAGGTTATCTACCATACAGCATTTCATAGGGTGAAAAACCCATTGATACTTGTGGCACTTCCCTTTAAGCACAAATCAGGTAAGGTCCCAGTCTTTCCCTTCACCTTCCATAAACCTTTTTAACATGTGTTTTAAAGTTTGATTAAAATGCTCAACAAGACCATCTGTCTGAGGGTGATAAGGAAAGGCTCCTACGGCAGCGATAACTAGTAGTCAGTACAGCTCCTTCAGCAATGCAGCACCAAAATTATTACCTTGATCAGTAATAATCTCTTTAGGTATGCCCACCCTGCTGAAACTTTTGGCAAGCTCTGCTGCCACTTTTGAGGCGGTGACCATACGCATTGGAATTTCCTCTGGGTATCAAGTAGTATAGTAACACACTATCAAAATGAATTGATCACCCTTTTTACTTTCGTCTAAGGGGCCACCCACATCCACTACAGTTCTCTCATAAGGCATATCTATCAGGAATAGGGGCACCAGGGGCACCTTGTCTTTTTTGGTCACTAGGCTACTTTCTGACACTCAGCACAAGAACTGCGATAAGCAACAACATCCTCATGAGTTGCAGGCCAGTAAAATCTGTACAACAATCTGGTAAGGGTGCGGTCCCTCCCTGAGTGACCATCCATAGGACTATCATGTGCTATCTGCAAAATAATTCAGTTCTATACTTCTTTCATGTGACCAATTGTTTTATTTGTTCCTGCATTCGAGGATTACCCCAAACTCTAATAAAAGTTCAGTGGAGTAGTTTCATAAACTTTCATGGACCTTTATGAACATTTATATTCAATAACGTTCATGAACACAGGAGTGTCATTTAATATTCATGCACAATTCATGAATATTCATGAATAATCTGATGCACATGTAATGAATGTTTTTGAGCAGAATTCACGAATTGTTCTTATGTAATTCATGGATATTCAGGAAATATTCATGATTGTTTTTACTGGGATGAGGTGGTCCATACAAACTTTATGACTGGGTTCAACCATGGGTGGGGGCTGACCAAACGAGCAGACACAAAAGACCGTTAGACCTATTCTGCTGGCATTTTAGTATGTTAGTTTGGGTGGGACAGGCACAAGGGAATAGTATGAACTATGAGGAAAAGGACAGTATTCTAGTGAAAGAGTGTTGAAGAACCACTAAGGCCATTGGCCAATAACTCTTGCCTGGTGTATGCTGGGCATGTCTTCATGTGACATACTGGCAGACTCGATATGCCATTTGGTCTTCTTCTGACATCAAATTGTAGTTACATATCTACACTTTTGTAAGTAATTCTGCAAACAATTTATTAGAGGCTTGCAGATGAATTGATATCATTATGCAACAACAAAGGTATTGTAGCTGCCTCACTTCTGCACTGCATTCCTGATAGTCTTTTATCATTTCACTTTTGACCTGCTCCCTCTGTGAATTGCATTTAGAAGTGCACATTATAAATAAATGATGATGATTTCAGCACAGCTGCAAAGTACATTTCCAGTAAAGGATGCTCCCCATTGTGAAGATGCTAATGTAAATCTTAATGCTCAGTTCAGGAAATGGAGTCATGTCCTTTATATGACAAAATGACACAGAGTCAGGTCAACCTGAACTGTATTTTGGAACTTTCATGTTGTGGCCTGCCAAGTCAGAAGCAGCCGTGCTCCTATACAATTTGGTGACGCTTTTAGAGTTCTGAGGGCTGAGGAGCTGATGAAGTACATCGGGATGTATTATATCAAATACAGACAGCCACCAGACACTGCAGTGGAGGGAGTGGGATTTCAGCACCCTAGATCCATACAGCTTTAGGACTCAGTCTGTGAACTGTTCCGGGCCATTACGCACATGCAGAGGGACAGACAAGCCACAGAGTGCCTCCTCTGCACATGATGCTGACAAGGGGGCACTCTGAGGCATCCACAGTGTATGGTGTGCACCTACTCCGCACCCAACCGTGAGCTGTCTGCATGCCTAAGCTGGCGGCGTGCCAGGGCGCACATTCATCTGACACACAGGACGTTGTACACACTACAGAGGGAGCACAGAAGGTGGCAACTTTACATGAGGGGGGGCCCTGCCGTAGTGGCAGTCCTCCCTCTATGCACATCCCAAATGTCCCTCGCCAGCCCATCTTGGGGGTCTCTGCAGCCCAGAAGTAGTAGCTCCCAGCCTCCTAGATGCCATTATGGGCAGGGGGCAATGTACTGTAGTTGTGTCACTTTAAAAAATAAAACGTCTGCTATTCAATGTTATAGCAGTCCTTGGAGGACTGTCAAACCCCTCTGTTCCCTGCTCTGGATATGTGCCATCAGTCCCTGGACCACCCAGAGCACCCCCAATTCCATCATGCTGCTGTCTATGCATGGGCAGGGGTTGAGTGGCTTGGTACTGTGAATCTCGCCTGGGGTGTGCCCAGTGCAAGTGTAGGGCTCCACAGCCCATATATACATACCTCTGGGACACATATGAACATACGAATGTGCCAGTAGAAACAGACCACCCAGTCTATCTAAGTCTGCTCAAGTGTGCAGCTAGCACCCCTAGTTTGCAGCTGCCCCAATCCCCCTCCCATATGTCATCCCACTGCCATTTCCAACCTCTCCCACCCTCACTCTCCCCTGTTCCCTGTCCCATGCCCTTTTGAAGCTGTTCACAGATTTACATGATACCACCCATTCTGGTAGGGCATTCCATTTTGCTACCACCCTTTCAGCGAAATAGTGTCTCCTCATTTCCTTCCTAAATCTTCCCCCCTCTATTCTTAGCGATTGCCCCCTCTTGACCCTCCCTCTCCTTAGCTTAAAGCCCCCATCTGCCCCATCCTTATTGATTCCCCTCAGATACTTGAATGTCTCTGTCATGTCCTCCCTGTCCCTTCTATCCTCCAGCGTGTACATATTCAGGTCTCTCAGCCTTCTGTCGTAGTCTGTCGCTTCCATTTCACGTATCATCTTTGTTGCCCTCCTCTGCAACCCCTCCAGTAGCCTGATGTCACACTTTAGGTATGGCCTCCAAAACTGCACACAATACTCTAAGTGCTGCCTTACCAGTGACCTGTAGAGAGGCAAGATCACCTCTCTTTGCCTGGGCAAAATCCCCCTTGCTGTGCACCCCAGCATTTTGTTCGCTTTTGCAGCCACTCTCCTGCACTGGGCAGTGTTGTCCATGGTCCCTGTTATCATTACCCCAGGTCCTTCTCCTCCTCCTCAGTAATCCCCAGCTTAACCCCTCCCAGCCAGTATTCTTTCCTTGGGTTCTTCACCCCAAAGTGCATAACCTTACACTTCTTTGCATTGAACTCCAGTTGCCACCTCTCTGACCACTCCTCTAGCTTGCTTAGGTCCCCCTGTAGCTGCTTCCATCCCACCTCTCCATTCACCACTGCTCTGATTTTGGTGTCGTCAGCGAACAGACTTATCTTGCTCACCGCCCCATGTGCAATGTCTGATATGAAGAGCCCAAACAATACTGGCCCCAACACAGAGCTCTGTGGCACCCCACTCATCACTGACCTTGGAGTTGAGAGCTCCCCTCTCACCACCACCCATTGCAGCCTCCCACTCAGCCAGCTTGTAATCCAGTTCATCATTTTTGCCCCTACATGAGTTAGCATCCTTCCAAGCTGCCCACAAGGCACAGAATCGAAGGCCTTGCTGAAGTCCAAGTAAAGAACATCCACTGCATGACTCTTATCCAGTTCACCTGTCACCCAGTCATAATATTGTATCAGGTTGATTTGACAAGACAACCCTGAAACAAACCTATGCTGCCTCTCATCCTGGAGGCCATTGTCCTCCAGGTATGACACCAGTCTTTCCTTTAGTATTGTCTCCATGAGTTTGCACACTATGGAGGTGGACTACAGTAATATTGCAGTTCATCCCTTGAGTCCGCTCTTGTGTAATGGTACTACATGTGCCATCCTCCAGTCCAGTGGCACACATCCCAACTCCAGTGAGGTGCTGTACAGATCCACCAGTGGCTCTACCAACACCTCCGCCATCTCCCTCAGCACCCTGGGGTGGATACCATCCAGCCCTGGTGCCTTGTCTACTTTCAGTTCACTCAGTCCCTCTAGGACTCTACTTGCCTCAATTCTTCCATCTGTTGCCTCCTCTCCCCCTGTCCCCACCCTCGCAGCCCATGGTGGTAATGGTCCCCCCATTTCATCTATGAACACTGAGCAAAGGTATTCATTCAGTGCTTCTGTCTGCTCCTCACCCTTTTCCGTCCACTCCTCAACCCTTTTTATCCTCACTATTGTCTTCTTGCACTTCCTTTTCTCTCTGATGTATCTAAAAGAGTGTCTTCACCCCCCCCCCCATTAATTCCCCATGCTAATCTCAGCTCCCTCTGGGCCTTGACTTCTCTCACTTTTCTGGTCACCTCCCTGGACCATCTTGCATACTCCTTCTTGTCCACTTCCTCCCCCCTTCTATACCTCTGGTGCACCACTTATTTTGCCCTCACCACCTCCACTACCTCGCTGTTCGACCAGCATGGTTTTCTTGATCTTCTCCTCTTACTCTGTGCCCTGGTGCAGGCTTCTGTTGCCTCTGTAATCCTCTGTTTAATAATATCCCATTTCTGCACTGCATCCATCTCCTGACTTATGCCCACTAGTTTCCCTTTCAGTACTTCCTGCATCCTCCCAAAGTCTGCCCCCCTTGAAGTTTACTACCTGAGTAACTGATTTCTCCAGCTCCCAGCACATCATGATATTAAACCACACTGTTTGGTGATCGCTATCAGCTAGTGGGTCCTCCACCTTTATTTCCCTTACTGCCTCCCCATTCGACAACACCAGATCTAAAGTGTTCTTTAGCTTAGTAGGTACACTAACCAACTGTGTCAGGAGACCCTCCTGGATTGCATCCAGGAGCACTTGTTCCCTAGCACTGGAGGTGGCCTGAATGCTCAGTCAACCCCGGCAAGTTGAAATCCCCACGATGACCACCTTCCCTTTTCTACATACCTTTCTGATTTGTCCTACTAATTCCTTGTCAAGCTCCCTCAGACTGGGACAGCAGCCTGTAAACCACCCCAGACCTCAGTTTCCTACCCTGTGAGTCTAGGAGCTGCAGCCAGATTGTCTCTGTTCTCCTTTCTTCACCCTCATCCCTTGTGCATTTGATCCTGTCCCTCACATAGACTGCCACCCCACCACCCCTCCCTTCCTTACAGTCCTTCCTGTATACTTTGTATTCTGGGATTGCCAGATCCCAGTCCCAGTGCTCAGTTGCCAGTGAGGGAGGGGTCTTACTTTTGGGAAGGGGGAGGAGAGAGGCCTGCTTTTACAGATTAGGGACTGAGGCAAGTGACAAGGAGCAATTGAGGAGGTGGGCAATGGGAATGGCAATGAATGGGGCAGAGACAGGAGTCTGGGGTCCAGGCCATTGGGGCTCCCTCCTTTGTGTGGGTTAAGAGCAAGGAGAGCCTTGAAGGTCACAGATGGAGTGGTAGGGAAGAAGGAGAAGGGATGGTGGAGGGGAGCAGGTTGAGCCAGAAGGGGATGGGGTGTTGGGGAGCTGGAGGGAAGGAAGGAGTGGGCACAGGTAGTGAAAAAGGAGTTGAAAGATGAGGCAACTGCAGTTGGTTTGGAGATGTGGGAGTCACCTACCTTGAGGATGGGGGGAGGGGGCTGGGGAGGGCATAGAGGAGAGGGCATGGATGACTTTCCAGAATTTTGAGGGGTGGTTAAGGTTGCTGTGGAGCGTGGATGCAAAGTAGTCGGCCTTCACAAGCCTAGTAGCTGTGGTACAGGTGTTACAAAATGACTTATATTTAGCAAGGTCAGATGGGGAGTCAGTGGACTTGAGAGTCTGCCAGGCAAGATTCCATGCACAATGACAGGCCAGCAACTTCACTGTGATCCAAGGGAGGTGTGAACCTCAGACCCGAGTTTTCCGTATTAGGGCATGATGATGCCAGGCTGACAGGAATTTGGAATTGGAGAACTCAAGAGCTGTATTAGTGTTGCTGGCTGTTAGCATTGGGGGACCAGTCAGTGGCCATCAGGTCAGCAAGTAATGATGAGAGGTGGAGCTAAAAGAAATTGGACACTCATCACGGTAAATAAAGTCGGACACCACTGCAGGTTGAAAGCTTCATTATCATTTATTGTAGACAATCACATAAAATCAAATAGAACACCAAAACACTATAATGTGCCCACCTGATGTGTTTTGGACTCTGTTTCCTCAATTCGTGATCTGGCTTTGAAGAGTGAAGATGTGTCTGTGGTTCAGAGAAGATGAGGGCACTGGAGCCCCAACATGGGTTGTGGGGGGGAGTCGGGAAGTTATGGTAGAAACCCTAATGCTCCGGGCATTTGTTGGTATTTCAACTACAAATTTTCAACATGCACAGTCCACTCAGAATCTATGTACTCAGCTGTTAACTGGGTGCAGAGAGGGTAGCTAATGTTCTTAACAAAACAAAATCCAAATCATACTCTGCACTCTGTGCGTAGTCACTACCGGATAGTTGCTATGTTGCCACAAATTTCTTTTTATTGTGGTTGATATTTTGCTGCATGCAAAATGGCGTGAGTGGAATAGTAAAGACACCCCCAAGCCTGTCAGTCTCTGCAGGGTGGGGTGGTGGTGTAGGCATTACTTCAATACTTCACTGCCATTCCTATTATGCATCCTCTAACTCCTGTATCACCAATGCCAATACCAGCAAAGCAAACATTTGGCACTGACAAATGCTTGTTAGTACTGGCACACTTTATGCACATTGGAAGGATTAGAAAAGGAAGGAGGAGAAGGAAGATAAAGTGGGTAATATATACAGTAGAGAAATGGGTGGGTGGGTGGGTGGGGGGCAACCTCCAGGTGGCCTGCCTGGAAGGAATAAGGTGAAATAATCAGGATAGGACAAGTATAGATAGATATTAGTTAGAGGTGCTGCTGCAACAGACTTAAAGCATAAAGGAAGCCTCCCAGGGTCGTTAGGGACCAACCCTGCCACAGACCCTCTCCTCTCCTTCCACCATACTAATACAATGCTCCTACTGAGTGGCCTGTCCCTCTGTACCTGCCATCCCCCACTCTACATTTCTTCTTATTTGACAAAGCTAACTTGATGCTGTTTCAACTGTACATGAAAGTTCTGTATGTATTACGTGTTTGTAAACTTGTGTACATTGCTGATGTTTATCTTAATCGGTGCCTTGCTCTTTGTACTTGTCATTTGTGTGGCTGTGGGTAGTTGTATTGTTGACATGGAACCTTTGTAAACTAGCTACTCTTAGCTCAAAGGTGATTGTCCGAACAAACAAACAAATAACATTAAATGGCTGGGTTACTGCAACATTACAACAAAAAAATGATGCTACCTACCTGCAGGCAGAATAATTAGCAGTACATTAATGGACCATTAGAAAAGGGCTAAGATAATCCTAGCTTTCTGATTGGCTAGGACAATGATCTTAGCGGGTGGTATTTTTCAATAGAGCACGCTTAAAAGAAGTTCCCATTTGGGGTGCCCCATTAACTGGCATATTCTTGGGCACCCTGAATTTTCAAACACAGCAGCTGCCATTTTTTTTTAACCTCGCTTAATAAGCGAGAGACCTCTCGCCCCAACCTGACTATACAGCATGTGGCACAAAGAAAAAGTCATGCCACTCGCCACATAAGACTTCTTTGATAACTCCTTTCGATAACAGAATGAGTCCTACCAAAACACTATTTGCCACCGTTGCTGACGTTTCCCTTGGTCACTGCACTGCTCACATTCGGCACCCACAGTCTGAAAAACAAATAAAATAAAAAAGGCAAATCTTGCCTGTATTTTGAGAAATAAAAAAGAATATTGAGGTATTCCATCACTTCATACTATATTTCTGGTTTTACGGATGCTCAAGGTAATGACTCATCTCCCCAAGCCCCGAGGTAACGGCTCCACCACTTCAGTAAACAACAAGAAAAAAAGGAAAAGAAAACGGGCCAAAAAAAAAATTGTTTCAAATGCAAGCCTTGTGTGCCAGTGGGGGGAGGGAGGTAACCATGACAACCAAATATGGACGCCCGAGATAATGGCTCATCTCCCCAAGTCAACCACTTTATTAAACAACAAGAAAAAGAAACAGACAGCAAACATAAATAAAAAAAACTTATAAAAAGGTTTTTTTTATCTGCAAACCCTATGTGTTGGGGGGTGGGGGAGGGAGGACCATGCTCACTAACAACTAAGACAAAACTCCTTAGTACAAAAATTTAAAAAGCAGGTGGAGGAACTTTTTAAACAAAACAATTAAAATACTTAAGATATTTAACAATTTACCATGAAAATTAAATTTTTCAAGCATTTAGATAGAATGGACCATTTTCTCAGTGCAGTAATACCCTCCAGGGTAGGTGATATTAGGCAATACCAGCTCTTCCAAGGGCTATAAGGCCCTCCGCCTGTGTTATCGGGCCTCATTACAGCCCTGGGTGGTCGGTGTTGCCCAATACCACCCACCTGTTGGGAATTATTGCTTACGTAACTGACACATAACTAAAACATGACAATGACACTGAAATGCAATAGGAAGAGTAATTAGCAGCACATTAACTATGCCATGAAAATGACACTAATATGCAACAGCCAAAACAATAGCAGTAAAGTAATAGGCTGGTTGCCTGTCCAAGGCCACAACGGGGAAGTAACACTAATCAGCAGGCTGTATGATATGAAGAGTAAGGCAAGCAGGAGACAACTAACACAACAAAAGTCGTGGAAGCTTTCACTAAAATGGTCTGGTGGAGGTTGCTGTGGTGATGACTGGATTGTTGAAGGGGGAGGCGGTCTGCTGTCAACACAAAGCCCCATGTGACCCCCTACAGCAGGTGTTGGAGTCTGATGGTGAAGAGGAGCACCGACCATTCTCACCATTGTTTAATTCTGGCATCCAGTGCTTGACACTTCAGGACTAGTTGGAGTCCTTTTTCTTGGAGGCTCCTGATTGGTTGGAGTTGTGTCCTTGGGGCTGGAGTGGAGCTGAGCCCTAAGGTCTGACAGGGGCCACTGTGGCAATGATTGGTGGAGAGTAAGGGAGTCCACAACTCAGGACAAAACCCCTCGCAACCCCTTATGCAGGCCTTGGAGTCTGGTGGTGAAGGTGTCCTTGGCTGCAACGCTTGTTGATAGGGCTCAGGTGAGGAAACAGCAATCCGGTACCAACAACAGGCAGCCCTGAGGTGTCTCAGTCAGTGGATAATTAGGGCAGATGGGCTACCCTGCTAACCCCAGTAAAGAGAAGGGGTAGGCACTCTTTCCCAGTCACTGCAGCCCCAAATCCCCTGGAGATGACCCCTAGGTGCAGTATGGTGGAACAAGAAGATGCTGTGTCCAAAGCAATATACTCAGTTAAGTACTGTACAATGATTACTTAACAAAGGAGAAGATCCAGGCTAGGATTTTTAGAGTTAGATTAGTAGAAGTTTAGAGTTAGATCAGTTGAAGTTTAGCTTTCTACACAGTTCAAAGGGGAGACGGTATAAGAGAATATCCAAGACTTTGGACCCAGGAGAAGCCGGGAGGAGCGGTGGATAGCTTGAGTTAACAATAAGCCATTCTGAGGCAGTGTTAAATTACTGCCTCAGGAACGGAATAGCCAGTTCCTTTGTCCATAGAGAATTGTAGACCTTTGAAGATTCCAGTACCAGACCGTTCCGTGGATTCTGAAGAAAAGGCTGTTGTTGCCAGTGCTGCTGATATGCTGTGATCCAGTGCACTGAAAGACAGCAGACCTTAGCTTGGTTTGGTATTGCTTCTAAAATGTTGATTTTATATGAAAATGCTGATACTTGGCAGTGATGAATGGTAAGAATTCTGTCCGAAAGACATGCACAGATGAGATGTGCAGAAATGTTATCGGTGCTCTAGCAGACAAACATAAACTAAAACCAACAAAACTAATTTACAGACACAGACACACACAACCACCCACACCAAAACACATCACAAAATCACACTATGTAAAGGAAACATTCTTTGCTTAACTTATTCCCTTGTAGTGAAAGTTCAGAAGGAATAATCTTACCACTTTCCTTGGTCACACCAGAACTCATAGGATACCAAAGAGCAAGGGACCAAGCCTGGAAGCAGCACAAAATCATCAAAGCTCCAGAAAGACTATGACATCTGTCATCAGCTTCACAACAAATACACCAAGTAACTTGTTCAATAAAGCTGACTACTTGCCCCCAACCTTTTAATCAAACATAAACAGACCCTCAAAATTTTGGAAAGTAATTTACTCTCTTCTCCCTCCTCCTTCCCTCTTACCCTTCTCATTATAAACAACATTATTACCTCTGACCACTTGAGTGTCACCTCTGAAGTTAATTATTTTTCACCTCCTGTGCCTCTGTCCTTCTGTTCCTCTGTCCTTCTATCCTCCTTACCATCTCCTTAGTCTGATCCTCCCCTTAACTCACCACACACCTATCCCCAGACCCTTCCTTTCTCATTCACTAACATGCCCTGCTTACCCTAAACCCTTCTAAAGGCAGTTTGCCTGGAGGGCTAGACCCCAAGCTGCTTTACCTTTCTGCTATGGCTATCTCTGCTCCACTGACGGAGCTATTCAACCTCTCATTCACATTGGAAGCTATCCCCTCTATCTGGAAACGTGCCATTGCCCCCTCCCTAAGGGCAGTGACTCATCCTTCCCTGGGAACTATCGCACCTATCCCTACTTCCCACCCTCGCTAAGCTGCAAGAACACCTAGTTCTTACCCAACTCTCTGCCTATCTCTCTCACTCTTAACTTTTTCACCCCTTCCAGTCTGGCTTTCGTAAAAACCACCCCACCACCACCACCTCCCTGATTAGGCTCACTGACTCCATCCTCGCTGGGACGGACAGTGGTCAAATCACGTTCGTCATCTTTGTCGACCTAGCCAAGGCTTTCAACACTGTCTCCCTCTCTATTCTGTTACACTCTCTGTTGCAGGCACGTCAGCTGTCGCCACAAACTGGTTCTGTGCCTACCTGGTAGGTCAGACTCAGTCAGTTAGAATAGAGGATTCTATATCCTCACCCCTCCCTATCAACACAGGGGTCCCTCAGGGATCAGTGTTGGGTCCCATACTCTTCTCCATCTTTTTCAATGACTTGCCGTCTGTCTGCACATCTACCTCTATTCATATGTATGTTGACAACACGGTCCTTTACACCTCCAGCCACTCCTCCACCAATGTTGCAACCAGACTTCAGAACGATTTCAATAATGTTCAGCGCTGGTTTTGCTCACATCGGCTTTTCCTAAATGCCAAGAAGGCTGTCTCCATGACCTTCAGTACAAGGCAGAGACTTTCAAGGCTCCCCTCCCTATCCACTTTCCACACCCTCAATGGGACAGGCCTTGAGGACACCTCCTCATTCAGATATTTGTGTGTTTGGCTTGACCAACCCCTCACCTTCTCTGGTCATGTGGATGCCATCCTTAAAAAGCTGCGCCCCAAATTAGGTGCACTATTTAGGAGCCGAAACTGCCTCCCTCTCCTGGCTAGGTGTGAACTTGTCCAGAAGATGATCCTCACCATCTTTGACTACTGCGACTTAGTCTACAGTGCTGTGCCTAAGACCTCCCGAGCCAGACTGGACACCCTATTTAACTCCTTCTGCCACTTTGCACTTGACCCATCTCTTGATAACAGGCGTCTCATACACTGTGCTAAATTCATCTCCAAATTTTGGTTTGGCTCCCTCCATACTTATCTCAGCTCTTCCCTAACAATCCCCACCATCCACCCCATTCACTTGGGTCCTCAGTTTCCCATACCTTAGGTGTCCCATGCTGTATGACTACTCTCGGCCAGGAAGCCATCTCGTACCAGTTCCCTAAACTGTGGAATCCCCCCCCAGATTCGCCTTTCTTATTCCCCATCTCCTCAGCCTTACACAATTGCCAATTTGTGAACTGCAACTGAGCAGACCATGTTGCATCTAAATGGGCTGTAATAGTTATCCTATTACCGCACCTGCCGACCTTCTGTTCACTATGATGTAATGGAATTTAGATACCAACTGTAATTTCTTGATGCCTGTTACTGCTTGTTAATTATTCTCTACTTGGTAATGTATCCTATGCATAACTGGCACTATATACTGTTTTGTTGTTTGCCTATGACTTATTTGTATGTCTTCTAGTTCACATATATTGGCAATGTATCCTGTTGTGTTGATTATGTTTTATTGTGTGCCTTCAACTCCCCCACCCCCAGGACACACCGTGAGATGAGCAGCTTGTTGTTCAGTGTGCCCTCCTGGTGAAACTCTTAAATAAATAAAATAATCATGACTAGGAAGCCGAATGCTTTAAAATACATTTTTTATTATCCTATTATTATGATTTTCTTTTATGACAAGATTCTCCTGGCGCCCCTTGCTCTGGTGACTCCTAACCATGCATTGCAACCTGTTAACACCCAGGACTCAGTCTGCAATAGGCTGCCAAATTTCTCAACCCCCAACACCTCTAAGGGTAACTCAGTAGCTGCCACCACTCAGAAGTAATTCTGTTACCTGAGGACTTTCTTAATCCAAATCCTACCAGAGCCACTGCCCACACAGTGCAGTGCTCCTTTGGCTAAGGGTTAACATCCTTCCCGTCACTCAATCCTGAGAAAACTCTTTACTTCTTAGAATTTGGTAACCATAGCCTTCTTCTCACTCTCTGATATTTGTGCAGACAGAATAAACTAGAAAACAAAACAAAAAAAAAGTACAAAATTATTGTTCCGTCACTCCCCACTGAGAAATAAAAACCACATTCTTTTAGCATCCATAAAGTATGTTTGTTTTTTCATGTGAGCTGGCTGGCTTCACATGCTTTGCCCCTGGTTCACTCTCTGTGTGGACCCCACACCAGTTCCTTACAGCAACTCTCTCCCCTTTTTCTCCTTGATCCTAGCTTTTTCTAGACAACCCATCAGCATTTCTGTGCTACAACCTACTGTGGTGTCTAATGTCCGGCTTATAGGATTACCGCACCGGGCTCCACCTTAGCAATTTGGGGTTTTGCCAGCTGGTCCTATGCCACCATATGAGGGTTTTGTGGTCAGTGACCAGAGTGAACTCCCTCCCACAGAGATAAGGTGAAGCTCCTGCAAATCCCAGACAATCCCTAGACACTCCTTTTCAATTCCGGTGTAGGCCTCCTCTCTGGACAGCAGCTTCCTACTCAGGTACCTGACTGGTTCCTCTTCAGACTGTGTAACCTGACTCAGAACCATGCCTAGCCCATGATCAGATGCATTTCTGTGCACAGTGAACCTCAGAAAATAGTCAGGCCTAGTGAGCACAGATGCCCGACACCATGACTCCTTCAGCTGGCGGAACACGGTATTGCAGGTTTCCATCCACTGAACCTCCTCTTGCGTGTTCTTCCAGTGAGGTCAGACAGATGTTTAGAGCACGCTTCTGGAATTTGGCACAAAATGATAGTAGTAACCTTCCATCCCTATGAAGGCCCATACTTTTCTATTGGTTTTAGTGTGGCACATCCTTATATAGCCTAAATTTTCACTAGCTCAGGCTGGATACCCACTCCCTGCCCTGTGCCAAGGTATGACACCTCCCCATTCCCATCTGATACCTCTCCACCTTGACTGTCAGCCCAGTGGCCTGCAGTCGGTGGAACACCTCAGTCATCGCCTGATGTGATCCTCCCAGGTCTGGCTATGAAACCTACGTCATCCATGTATGTAAGTGCAAAGCTCCTGCCTCATTCAGAGCGCATTCCACGAGTTGGTGAAAGGTAGCTGGTGTGAGTGATGAAGGCTGACCTGTCTCTGGTTTCAGTGGTCAGAGGTGTGACAGGATTATGCCATGTCGTATTGCAGTGTTCACATTTCATGTTGTTTAATTATTTAATTCACCAGGAAGCCTTCTGTGGTCCAGTTAAGTTGCAAGGGGTCATGGGTAAATAAGAAAATATGGGACACTGGAAGAATCAAAAACCCTATGGTTTAGGTCATGAAATCCCTGTTAGCTGCTCTGAAATATTTCCTGAATTTTGTAACAGATTTTTGGTTGCCAAGGCTGGGCTGAATAATAGGGTCATTAAGGCTTAACAACTGGCAAATTAAGCAAGGCCTGGACGTTCCTGGATCTATTTGCTTAACAAAGTTTCTGAGCTCAGAGAGCCCCAGCCTGAGACTCAGGGATGCAGAAAGAGGTCCATTTGCCTTCAGGTTCTGCACCTAGACCAGGCAATTACATAATGGGTAGCCATTTTGGGCTGAATTGTTTGCTGGGGTCAGAGGGCAAACAAAGGACCTTGGACTAGCAAAACCAGCTGGGGTGAGATATGTTGGCTCTGTCACAAGCCTGAGGGGCATATGTCTTTCCAACCCCCCCCCCGATAAGAAACTGTAAAGTTTATCCTTTAAATTTCAACATGGAGAGCTGGTTGGTCTTTTCTCAGCATGTGACGAGGCCAGCCTATCACAAAAAAGTACACCAGGGGCAGGACTTTGAGCTTTCTTAAAAGAGCCTGCAGAGCGTGCTAGAAACATATAATCTTTACTCTTTCAAAGACTCTCCTGGCAATACCAAAGAATTTGGACCCCTGTCTGTATTTCCACCAAACAGATAGGAAAATCAGCAATCTGCAAAGAACACTTTTATTGCCAGCAACTAAGGACTTCTTCAAGGTAGAACTATATTCACTAGAATTTAAACAGTGTATCTTTTTGTATATTTCAACTTTCTTTTCATATCCTGTAACCAATATTAAGAAAAGTACATAATTTGTATTTGTTTGTTATTTAAAGTCCTTATTTGTCCCATAACATTTAAGCTTGTTGTTGTCTTCTCTGGATCTCAAAATGCTTCCAACATGCTCCTGCAAGCATTGTTTTAGTGGACAAATATTCAGTCCCCAATATGGTCTGTTACATGAACAGACTATACAATAAACAATGGATGCCGTATTACAGCGGAAAGATTCCCTAATCTGAATTATGTGGCCCATCTGAAGATGTTGACATTGGTTATACTGTTTTCCTTAAGTGCATATGTTGCACTTTTTACGCTGGTAAAAAACCTTTTAACAATGGTGGTGACCAATAATGGACACTACTTTGTTTCTAATGTTTAAAATGGCTATGTACTATCTTGTCTCTTACATTATGGTTTCATGTAAAGATGATACGTGGATTAACCTTGGCAACTCTCTGTCCCTGAACAGCTGCATTAGAAACAGAGCACGCAGACTTCAAAGTACAGTATGACTCAGACAGAAACAAGTTTACTTTCAGTGTGCACAGGCTTTATGTGAACACTTTGTTTGATACAGAACTGTTCCATTTTCACAGGCACTCTCATAAGGATGAATTTTTGCAGGCCATTTGTCTAGTCTGGTAGTCTTTGTTTCAATTGATCCAACACCTGGGTACCCAGTCAGCTGCACGTTATGGGAGCACCATTAGGGACTGGGGTAACATTACTGGCACCAAAGCTGGTAGTAGGACCTGCACAGTGTAGTTCAGTAGGGCTGAGCAAACATCAAAAGTATTGCTATTGCCTGGATTATTATCATTTTTGAAAACGCCTTATTCAATTTATCCCCTTTCCTTTCCCCAGATCCTGTTCCCTAACTAGTCATATTTGTTTCAATTACTGACTGTGAGTATATTATTTGTGGAGCAACAGACCTGCTTTGATGTTTGAACCATTGTTGCACTGTGTCATTTTCAGGTGGGGTTGTCCTTTGGGGCCACAGTGGGTGGCTACTGCTTCCAAGATGGCAGTACCTACCACCATCTCACTCACTTTAGCGTTTCCTGGGGGGCCGCACCATGCAGCAAATGCAAGCTAAATAATGAATCCCTGAAGTTTAGCAACCCAGGTCCCTCAGACTCATCACACTCAAAATGCAGGAGCAGTACCCTCTCCTACAGCAACCACTACGAGGATACACATGTGTATGTAATATGTAGAGAATAATGCATATGTGGGGGTTGATATGGAGTTTTTACACCATGTTGTGTGATATTATATAAACCTTGAGTGACTCGAGAGGTTTTACCTAATAATACACAACGAGGTGTATAAAAAACTCCCATATCTACATATATGTTTTATTTATAATAACTGGTGCAAAAAAAAAAACTGTCTCAGAAGAATTACGATTACAAGCTGGCGATCACTTAATTTGCTTTTTAGCGATGGTAAGCTTGTGAGTGTGTGTTTACCGTTGGAGAACTGTCTCGCGCTGCCTCGGACAGTTTCATTGGATTGTGCTGGTGTATGCTTCTCAGCGTGAGGATGTAAAAGTCATATCAACCTGCTGGTTGATACGACTTTTCAAAGTTGCTAAAAATGAGTTGATATTGGGTGTCACCAGTTATTATTTACTGATAGTTGCACAGGGAAACTTGAAGCACAGAATTACATGTACAGTATTCCCCCTAATGCAGTGCATTATTGGTAATATATATACAGTCACGATCATTTTTTCCATTTATTTATTTATTTGTGTGTTTTGACCAGGAAAAGCATACTAAGCTGTGACAGCTTGTTTCCAGGTGTATTTTGGAGAGTCTGTTACATGGACCTGTTTCATTGATGGGGGAATGTTAGCCATAATATCAGAAAAACTTCCCTACTCTTTCTGCAGAAGGCCTTGTTTGCTTCCTGTGGAGGCGTCAGTGAGGAGAGTGGTGGCATGATAGGAGGAGACTGCTTCCCTTCCCATCTGGAGTAACGAGGAATTCTAGTCTGAGAGGGTATTTGTGCCCCCCTCTGTGTCTAATGTTGTGCTAATGAAGAGAAAATGGTGTTGGAAAACCACTTGTCTGTACCCCAGGAGGTGAATGTGGAGTCTCAGGTGGCACCCTGAACTGACATGTCCCTCAAATTGCCACAAAAAAAAATGTCTGGAGTGAGACTTGAAGGAGATAAAAACTACAGCTCCTGTTTTATTCCAAGAAAAGGAAGAAAAATTCCAATGGCAGAAACAAAACAAGTTGTGCCAGGTCTTGCTTTACATATTGTACTATATATTAACCCAACATAGACCAGGTGACATGTAATCGTCATTTGCAGTGGGATCCTGATTTTACAGTTTTATACTGCAATTACCAGCATAGTAGAGGTGAGATCGATATCTCATTCTTAGTCTTGCTTGTACAACATATTTTCTAGGAAAAATAATGGTAGATGCAACATCTCCTTTCCGTTGGGATTTGCCAAGTGTTCATCAACTTATAGGTATATAGGTAGGGTAGCCGTCAAGCCACCACTCACGTGGGGGGGGCATCCTAGCAGAGACTCAAAACTTTTCCTACTGATAGACACTTATGTCATCAGATATGGGAGTATTGAGGTGTATGGCATTAATCAGAGATGGGCTAAAAATACAGAATAAACTAAGTAAAAATATTGAAAAAGAAAAGTTACTAATCAAAGAAAAAAGCTAATTGAAATTAATGGGAAGTGTAAGCCCAGTCAGTTTAATGTTTTTTAATCATCATAGCTTTCTTATTTTTTAATACATTTATGTACTTTTTCTGTAAGAGCCTTTCTAGTCCCTCTCAGAGGAACACTATGGGTGTCAATATATTTGAATCCACCTCGATATTGATGTTTGTGGAGCAGGCTGACATACTCCACAACTGGCATACTCAACAAACACCCATTTTGGGGTGGATGTGAATGCTGACACCCATGGTGTTCATTACAGTGGAACTAAAAAGGCGTTGACAGAAAAAGAAGGAAAAATATTCAAAACAAAAAATTGTCAACTAAAGAAAAATCTCATTGAAATAAATGGGGATGGGATATCCAGGGGGTTAACTAAAGGGGGATTTGGAATGATAGAATTTAAGGGAGAACCCTTTTCAGACCCAACACTCTAATCAAGAATGGGCAGAGTGTGAGACCCTATTACCCCCAGGGGTATGCAGCATGCCATATGGTGTCACACAATCTCACCAGAGTCTATATATTTAATACAAGGTGCAAAACCAAAGGAAGAAAGAAAAGATGGCAGGAAAAGAGGATAACAAGAACAATACTACAGAATTCCTTAAAACATTAACAGAAGAGGTTAGATCTAGCTTCGCAAGATTGGAAACAAAGGCTGGAGATGTACAAAATGAGGTGAAAAGTATAAAAGTAGAGGTACAGATATTAAACATTAGAACAACACATTTCGAGAAAGACCATCGGGGGTAGAAGATGTTGTTCCAGCAATCAAAGAAGATCTAGGATCACAAAAAGGGCAATTAATAAAAATACAAAAAATATGAACCTAGAATGGAGGTCCAGAAGAGATACTTTTAACCATCCTTGGATTACCACAAGGTGTTGAAAAAGCAGATATCCTGGGGTTCTGTGAAGGATGGCTAATGGACCTTTCAGGGAGAAAATTTCCTGAACACAAAGTGGAATTAGAAAAAACTCATAGATATCCTGCCTGACAAAATCCCAATTTCAAATACCCCAGAGTGGTCTTTGTGAAATTCCATAAATTCAAGACAGAGAAAGGGTGTTAAATGATGCAAAAAAAGAAGACGCCCTAATGAATGAGAACAACCAAATTATGATTTTCTTCTGGATATAGGGTCAGGAATGCAAAAAAACAAACAAAAAAAATGCTTATAAGGACAATAAAAAGGTTTTATGGGACAAGCAGATTCCTTTTTCCTACCTGACTCCTACTTCTTTAAGAATTCTGTACATGAGAAAGGTGAAAACAATGGAATCCCCAAGAGAAGTTGAAGAATATGTAGACCAAGAACTGAATCTGTGTTTGGGCTACCTGGAAAAATGAACAACATGGGGAGAAGGGGTAAAAGTACATAAATAATTACATAAGAAGTGCACATGGAGATGAGATAGAATTTGGGATAATACAATAGGCAAGGGAAAATAATAGCTAAAGATAAGAATAAAAAAGGCAAAGTGAATGGTTGTTGCATATGCTGCAGAACCGGAGATGACAGTCTATTTTGTAGGGAATGGAAGTTGTTATGGTCTATGGGGTGATGGACTCAACAAATTAGGGTTGAGAAAGAAGAGCTAGAGTGGGAATATAGATGTAGTGGGAAGGTGGAAGTAGTTATAGTCAGGATTGACAGGTAACAAAGGACTGGACCAAGGCAAGAGAATATATGTTCCTTCAGATAGCTCTCAAAAGTAAGGACATAAGGGAGGGTATACTCAGAATAGAATGGTGATTCATGCTTGGAGTTCATTTAAATGTGACAAAGGTCAAGTAATAACAGCAATCGAATCCTACTGTATAAGAACAACATGCAGCAGGAAGACTTCACTTATTAAATATGAGACAGTATAATGTATTATCCTGGTATGTTAATGGTGTTAAAAATCCTGTTAAAAGAAAAATAATTATACGTTATATTGGAAAAAATATATATACGGTTTAATGCTGCTAGAAATCCACATAAGTCAGTTAGAATGTAATACATTTTGCAAAGCATCGGGTGGAATTGCAGTACATTCAAGCTCAGATAGTAAATCAAAAGGGCCGGATATTACTTTTGCAAAAAAACATAAAGTAGAAGTATTAGAGTCTGCAATAGATAAATATAACAGATATGCTATAGAGCAAGTTGAAATAATTAATGACACCATGACCTTTGCCAACTTATGTGGCCCAAATGAAGATTCTCCTGATTTCTTTACAAAAGTTTTTACTAAGCTTTCACAATGTTCACATTCGTATATCATCAGAGGCAATTTTAATAAAGTGTTAAATGTATCTCTGGCTAGATCAAGCCCCCACTCAGCCCTGTCGAAGTCTGTCCAAGTAATTCTGAATAGTATGAAAGCTTTAGTAATTATTGATATATGGAGGTACAGAAAGGAAAACGCATGTAAATATTCTTATTTCTCTCATCATAGCACATATTCTAGAACTGACTGGGTATTAGGGTCTTTTAATATGACATAAAGCACAGAAAATATATCTTATGAAGGCATAAACCTATCAGATCACTCAGCTTTAATATGCACCTTAACTCTACATCAGAAATTAAAACAGAAGATGGACTAGGGATTTATTATTGTGTAAAGACCAAGAACATGTAAAAAAAGAGTTCAGAATATATTTAGAACATGAGTGGAATGATGATCCCTAAACAATATATATGACAGGAGTAATAATTAAACATAATTGCAAAAAAGGGAGATGAAGGAAAACATTGATAATCTAGAAAAAGAGATTAAAGAGCAACTTTTGACCCAGTCCCCCCAAGAAGCACTAAGAACCCTTACCTGCCCCTAAACCGAATCTTATTGTAATTTTCTTTATGAAGTGCCCCGATTTAGGAAGGGAAGGGAAAGGATCATAATTTGCTCCTCAGAGCTCCACCGTGCAGATCCCTTCCATATCCCTGTACCTCTGCACCGTGCACTCCTCCCCTATCTGTCCCCATGTTACCATTTTGTGACATCAGTGTATGAGGACCATGAGGCAGTGTCCATTGCAGTGAATGGGGCTGTGTTAAAAGTTTCAATTTTGTCATTTGAAGGCAGTTGGAAAAAATCATGGCTACCGTTTAACTAACAAGACCTTGTTAGTTAAGCAGTAGCCATGATTTATTCCAACTTGCTATCTAAACTACAAAATTGAAACTTTGAAATGCAGCTCATTCACTACAATGGACGCTCGCCCCCATGCTCCTCATACACAGATGTTACAAAACGTAGTAGCGCAGTGCTGATCGGGGAGGAGTGCACGGTGCAGAGGCACAAGGAAGTGGAAAGGATCAGCATGGTGGAGCTCCACGGAGCAAAATTACGATCCCTTCCCTTCCTAAATCTGGGCACTTTATAAAGAAAATTACAATAAGATTCTATTTAGGGGCAGGTAAGGGTTTTTGTGCTTCTCAGGGAGGAATTCAATAAAGAGCGCAATAGTTGCTCTTTAAAAGAGTCACAATGAACCATTTCTGCACTAATCAGGAGGCAGATTTGTTAGCACTGACCAACTTGAAACAAGAATGCAATAATTTGATGAATGAAAAAAATAGAGAGATTAAATTAAAGAACTAGAGTAAAATACCATGCTCAGGCTGACTGATCAGGTAAATTTTGGCTTACCAGCTACAGAAGGAGAAAAACTGAAAGAACGATTAAGGAAACTGAAGTAGAGGGAATTACATTTGCTAGTTCAGAAAACAGAAATTTAGAATTTAAAAATTTTTACACAAAACTTTATACAACAGAAAAATCAATGGTAAATAGCCTGATCAAATAACAAGGACAGTTCTAGGATTATGGAACATCAAAAAGAAGTATTAAACACAGCTATAACAGGGAGAATAAGGGGAAGAAGTCACTAAAAGAATTAGATTAGCCTGCCCAGTGGCACTGAGGTTTGAGGCGCTGGATGCCACACCTCACGCTGTGCCGGTGACCCGGGTTGGGAAAGGACTTGGGCCACTGGGGGTCGGAGAGGAGGAGGAGGAGGAGGAGGATTAAGTGTCCCAACGGATGCTCTCCTCCTCCTGGGGTGGGTTCCTGGGGTGCTTTGAGCACCCGACATTCCATTGCCTGTGGAAGCAGGGGCATCGGGGCACAGGCAGCTCTCTTGAAAGTCAGGGAAGGGAGGATATCATGGGCACTTGACAATGGCGTGCATCAGCACACTGTCTGTATGGACGTAAGTCCTGCATGCCGACACCCTCAGGGGATGGAGGGACCAAAGGAAGAAAAAGCGGAAAAAAAACATCTCAGTCCAAGATGATGACCAATCTCAGTCCCGATCACCTACCACGAGCAGATCCCATTGTGCAGATGCTCCAAAGAGAGGAGTAAGGTAGGGGAGACAATGGAGTATGCCTGGCACTGTAGGGGCAAACATTGTGGGAGGGATCTACGAGATTGACCAGGTCCAAAGGAGTGGACTAAGAGGGTAGTAAGGCGGGGTAAAAAGAAAATGAAAAAAAAAAGAATCAGATTGTGGAAATCACAGGATTTAGATGGATTTCCCATAGAATTTTATAAAATATTGAGGGAAGAAATTATTCCAGTAATGACAGAACTGTTTAATTCATTTATAAAACAGGGTTCATTACCAGATTCATTTAAAGATGCCTTGATAAAATAGTGTTGCCAAGAGAAGGGACAAATCCAGAATGATGTAATTCATATCACCTGATTTCATTGGTTAACACAGATTAGAAAGTATTTACAAAAATATTAGCATCCAAATTAGAACAAATTCTACCATCTGTAATAAAGGAGGATCAAACAGGCTTTGTGAAACAAAGGAAAAGCTTTAATAATATTTGAAATGCCATCAATGTTATAATAAATAATAAGACACATATACTATACTGCTATCATTAGATGCAGAAAAGAGCCGGTTCTGTGGCGCCGAGAGCAGGGGTTCCTTCGGCATGGTAGTAATCTGGGTTCATGCCCTGAGCCTGGGTATCAGGAGTGGAGACCGGCAGGGAGGGGTTTCACAAGCGTCCACTGGATGCTTCCCTCCCAGGGGAGTGGGACGGACCTGGGCACCTGTGGGCAGATTGGGTGACATACTAGGAGGATGTGGGCCTTGACATGCCCCCCATACGTCTCCACCCGAGGTTGCCTCCATCTCTTGCCAGGCTAAGAATTGTAGTGATGCATGGCTGAAAGCGGGAAAAAGTGATGCCTGCCTGGCCAGATGATGACAGCTAGCCCTTGCCACCACAAAGCCCTGGGCAGCATGGTCCAGCCCTGCAGCCCTTGGGATGTGTGAATTGCCAATAAGGCACTCCCCCTTGGAAGAGAGGAATGCTCCTGATGCATTGATACGTCAGGCTACTCAAGGTAAGTTGTGATAAGGGCTGGTAGAATGGCAGAGGGATCAGAGGGGCGGCTGGGACCTAGGCACTTCGAAGAAGTAGTTGGACGGAGGAGCCATGTGGGGAAAGAGAAAAAAAAAAAAAAAAAAAAAAGATGCAGAAAAGGCCTTTGACAGAGTTGAGTGGGACTATCTGTTTCAGCTAATGTATTTTGCAAATTTGGGGCAAATGTTATAGATTGAATACAATTAATATATACAGATTCACACACACTGCAGTATTAACAAACCAAGCATGTTCTGGAAGATTTACAGTATCGAGAGGCAAAAGACTTGGATGCTCACTCTCACCACTGCCTTTTGCACTGGTAATAGGACCTTTGGCTAACCAAATTAGAAAGTATCCTGATATTAAAGGGGTCGAGGCAGAAGGAAGACAACTAAAAATCTCAGTATATGCTGATGATATATTACTTTATATAGCAAATTCAGAAATGGCCATTCCAGAATTTATAGATCTAATCTCAGCATTTTGGACAGCTATCTGGGTATAATGTAAATTAAACAAAATCTGAGATACTAGAATTAAACAAACACAATGGATACAGGAGTTATTCTATGGTATTTAGAGAAGCTCACAATGAAATCAGACATTTAGGTATACAGTATACCTTACCAGGAATAGAGTCTATATTAGTAACACTACAGACCCATTCATAGCTAAGATTAAATCAGATTTAGTGGAGCGTGAACATTTACCTATGAAACTCATAGGGTGGAGTTCATGTAATTACAATGAATAATTTGCCTAGACTATTGAATAATGTCAAGCATTGCCAATTCTGATTACATGTAAGAAATAAAGAAATTTGGGAAAAATCATGTAAATGTTTTTATGGAAAAGTAAGAGACCTAGGATAAATTTAGGGACATGGGTGGCAAAGTATGATCAGGGAGGACTAAAACTACTTAACTTTTGATGACACCACCGTGCAGCAATAATAAGTCGTAATACAGAGTACTCTCAAAAACCACCGCCTGGAGGATTGAACAGAAAAAACTAACAACCAAGAATGCAAGAGTTTATCACCATTTGAATAACTCTTCTGAGAAAAAATATATTAAGAAAATATGAAACTGTTGCACAAAAGCAACAGTCACAACTTGGATCACTTAACCATAGGCTGATGAAAGTAAATATTAGACCGAATAGTCGTAGGCCAATAAAGATTAGTAATATGCAAGACTTAGACTGCAATCTGTGGAAAAATAATAGCATATTGAAAATAGGAGATTTATATGATGGAGATCAGTTTAGTTCATTCTCACAGCTCAAGGGAAAAATATAATCTCCCAGAGACTGAGATGTTTAATTCAATCAATAATTTATTTCTTGAAAGCGCAATTCAAATAATTATCAAAGCGCTTGTACAAATATAAAATCACTAAAATACATCATACATAAAATCAATAAAGCTGGCAGCAGAAATTTCAAATTTCAAAAAATGCCTAATTAAATAAATGGGTCTTTAAGGTGGATTTAAAGGCTTCAGTAGTCAGGCACTCTTTAATCCGATAAGGTAGAGAGTTCCACTGGGTCAGAGCTGCAAAAGCAAAGGATCTCGCTCCTGAAGTTTTCAAACTGACCCTGAGAACATCTAGCAATCTCTTATTGGTGGAGCGGACAGGGCGGTAGGAGCAGAGGAGATCTTGCAAATACTGTCATCCCCGTCTGTGTAGGGCCATATAGGTCAGTAATCCGACCTTGAAGGTGATCCTCCACTGAACTGGCAGCCAATGCAGGCCACGGAGCACAGGTGTGACATGGCAAGATCTTGGTACACCAGTCAACAACCTGGCAGCCGCATTCTGCACAAGCCAGAGGCAGCAGAGGTCCACCCTCGGTAGCCCTAGGTATAAGGCATTGCAGTAATCAAAGCAGGAGATCACAAAGGCATGGACCAGTGTTGAAAGGTCATCAGTTGGGACCAGGTGTTTTATTTGGGTGATATTCCTCGGATAGTAAAAAGAGGTTTTGATGACGGCTGACGCCTAAGACTTAAGTGTCAGCCCCCCATCAAGCATAACGCCCAGATTTCACATCCAGTCAGAGGTCATCAGCTGGCTTCCCCCAAGCCACAGCCCGTATGGCTGCCCATCAAACAACTCCTCAACCTGATGGCCTGGGTCCACCACCAGCACCTCAGTCTTATCCGGATTCAGCCTAAGCCAATTGGCACTCATCCAATCCTGGATTTCAGAGAAGCAGTTGTTAAAGACCAAGGCAGCATCACCCTGTTCTGGTACAAAGGATATGTACAGCTGAGTATCACCTGCATAGCAGTGAAAACTCAGTCCATACCACCTAATGATGTCTCACAATGGCAACATGTACACCACAAACAACATGGGTGAAAGCACAGAGCCCTGCGGCACCCTACAAGGTAGGGGGAAAGGGGCCGAGGAAAAAATCCCCAACTCCACTCTCTGAGTCCTGCCTGTGAGGAAAGAATTAAACCATCTGAGGACTGTCCCAGACAGACCACAGATCAGCTGCAGTCACTCCAGCAACACACCATGGTCCACGGTATCAATTGCTGAAGAGAAATTAAGGAGGACCAAAATTGAATGGCGCCTCCGATCACTCGCTATTAGGAGATCAAGTACCCACACCAGCGCTGTCTCAGTACTATACCTCTTCCTGAAACTGGACTGGAGAGGATCATCGACATCATGGGTAGTAAGATGTTCCTCTAGTTGCAATGCATCCACCTTCTCAATAACCTTACCTACAAAACGTAGATTAGAGACAGGCCTGTAGTTAGTGAGACGGTCAGGGTCAAGAGAAGATTTCTTCAGAAGAGGATGTACCACTGGCTCCTTCAGGGTGTCCAGAAACACCCCTGTCTCCAATGAGCACCCAACTATCTCAGTCAGGACTGGTCTGATTACATCCATGCACCCCACAAGGAAGCATGCTGGACCTGGGTCCAAACTACAGTAGATCAGCCACAAACCTTGGATAATCTTCATGACGTCCATGATCGCCAACTGGTCAAAGTCAGACCAGATCAACTGGGCACCTGCAATCTCCCATCTATCACTGCAGCACCCATTTGAGTGAGCTGAACAGATCTCTGACCTGATGGTGACAACCTTATCCGTGAAAAATCGAGCAAACTCATCACATTTATTCTGTGAAAAGGCTCCCCAATTCTGGAGACTGGCTGGATTGTACAGCCTGTCCACAGTACAGAAGAGCTGAGCTGGTCAATTTCACACAGCAGCAATCTCCCTGGACGGGAACTCTGCCTTCTTATGGGAGACAGCCCATTGATAGTCATTGTAATGGGACATCAATCTAAGCCTGTCAACCAGGCCAGATTTCTGCCAGCATCACTCCAACCTTCTCCCACTCTCCAGAACTCCCTCAATGTCCCAGAAAACCAAGGGGATTGAGGGTGAAGGGTGAGGGGGCAAACCTGGACAGGAGCTATGGAGTCCAGGGCAGCCATTACCATCTTATTATAGGTGAGTAACAGATCCCCTGGATCCAAGCTTACACTCTATCTACCCAATGGGCCCAGTACCACCGTAAGACCATCAGGGGTCAAGCCTCTAAAAGGCGGTACTGGACCATCTCCATAGGTGCAGGTCTATTGTGGGGAGCCACAAAGCTGAACCCTATAGTGTGGTGATTGGACCACCTGACGGATTCCACCACCACGTCAGAGATCTCCATCCCTAGTTGGAGCACTAGATCTGAGTGACCTTGCCTGTAGGTCGCAGAGGTAACCACCTGTGTGAAGTGCAACAAAGTCATTAGTTGGAGGAAGTCTTGGCCAAAATGCAAGAGTTTGTCATCTACCCAGGCATTGAAGTCACCCAGCACCAACCATCTGGGAGACTCCAATACCATATCGATGATAAAGTAGACAACTTCCTACAGGAAATCCTTCTTGCCCCAGGTGGACGGTAGATGAGAAGTATTCTGCAGCCCACACCTGCACCCATGATACACTCGAAGGATATGGTGATCCCAACTGGCACCTCTACAAGGCCCAGCTCCATCCTAAAACACATGGCTACACCCCCGCCCCTATGATCCAACCTCGGGTGGTGTATCACCGAGTACCCAGCCAGAACCACTGCCTCCAGTATGGGACCAGCATTCTCGTCAAGCCAGGTCTTGGTGATGTACGCCAGGTCAGATGTTCCAACAAGATCAGCAATTACTGCTGTCTTGTTTTTTATCAACCTGGCATTGCATAACACCACCCAAGTAGGATGAGCAGTCAAAGTCAACTGCACTACTTGCCCACTCAAGGTGAAGCCCTTGGGTATGGGAACCAGGCAGAGCAGACCCCTCTACTGGGCCCATTTCACCCCAGAGCATCTCCTTGACCCCACAACCCTAATCCACCCACTCTGCCCCCCCCCAGCCAGGACCATCCCCCCACCCCTCCGTCGTCCCCTCGCTATGCCCAAGGTGCAATATTCATAATATATTGATATTGATAATTATGCAAAAATCAGGACATATTACACAAAACTGTTAGGTACAAAACTACATAAACCCAGATTAACATTGGAGCAGGACTGGATATACTCAAAAGATAAAAAAAATAAGATTATATCTAAAATGTATAGTAATATTATAAATACAGAACCACTTTCATTAGACAAATAAAAAATAGCTGGAAGAAAGAACTTCAACTGGATATATCAGAAAATAGGTGGCAGGAGGCTACAAAACTTTCAGAGAATGACAGACGAAACCAAATACAAATTAATATTTTTCACAGAATATATCATACACTTTATCTGCTAGATAAAATGAATGAAACTATCTCTCCAATGTTCAGTAGATGTGGCACACAAAGAGAGAGACATTAAAACATGTAGTAGCCACATGTTCAAGAATAAGACCATTGTGGGAGAAAGTTAAAGATATATTCAAAAACATTCAGGGCACAAAAAACATTTTTTGAACCTGCGCTGTGCTTACTAGGTACCTCAATAAATCAAAGTTTATCTCAAGGAAATATTCACAAAATGATTAATGGCATTTATCAGTGTTAGAAGGTGTATAGCTAGACACTGGTGGGACAGTAACCCACCAGATTTTATTCTCTGGTGGAATTTACCTCTAGATTGTATGAACTTAGAAAAATTACACTTTTTTTAATGATAGAAAGACTTAGCACTTTTTATAAGATCTGGGAGTCAATCCCAGAATTAATCTCCAAATAAGTATTATAAGACTAATAGAGGAGGAAGGGGGAAGGGAGGTAGATATAAGGATTAGAAATTGGTTTAGAGGGAGGGGGTTAGACACCTCTGTTTAGGTAAGGATGTGGTACTAGACAAAAAAAGGATGATCTCCAAAGAGGTTTCTTGCTTACCCGTTGTCGCTCCACATATATCTTGGAAAAAAGTATTCTGAATATGAATTAAAAAAAAAAAAGAAATGGGTGCTTGCAGAGTGTGATCTGGCTACTTTTTCTGAATGGCTATGAAATCCTTCTGATGAGGATATAAGGTGAGCCACTGAGATCTCAGGCATTTCCTCTTGTAAAAGTGCCAAGCACAGGCACGAAACATTGAGGTTTGCATTGCCACCTGTAGCGCCTGTTTGCACTTTACTGGATCGTCAATATGGCATTGGATTTTCAATATGGTATGTTGAAATAAATATATTTTTTAACATGGAGGTTAGCGCTTTAGGCTTTCAGACTTTTCATGTTTTTACTTACTTGCTTTTTTGCACAACCTGCTAGCCAGAGTAGCATAGCCATTTCTTTTTACTCTGTAGTATGTAGCAGTTCTGGTCAACCTGCTCCCCCATGCTAAATAAAAGAACCATCCATTCGATTTCATTTATTCTCCTTAACGATTGTCTGCTAAGAGCGGAAATGCTAGACAACAGTAGGAAGCTCATTGGAGGGCCCAGGAGCACCAAGGCAGACAGGAACTGAAACTGCTTGAATTAAGTGTAGAGGAGGCTTTACTCTGAGCTGGATGGAAGAAAAAGTCAGAAAATGTGTTTGGTTGGTCTCCCTAAAGAAACCTAACACAAAACTGAGACTGTCACAAATAAATAAAAAAAAAAAAAAAAGAATTACCAGAGCAGGAGGATGCAGCTGATCCAACAAACTCTAGCTGAGCCACTACGACTGTAAATGTATTAACTAGATAGGAGTGTTTCATGGGCTTAAACATAAACATGAATTGCTGTTGCATTCACTAACTGAATCAAAGTACTGTACGTTGAGAAAGGGCAGATATAAAAATAATGCCACCGACTGTATTACAGTTACCTGAATGTTTCACATTTTATTCTATGAACTGTTACAGCACTCAGCTCAACAGAACCGGGCCATCATATATATGAAGGTACTGTACCTTAATTGCAAACATTGGTGAGACAGACAACTAGGATCAACCAGGCTTTGGTCCAGTGTGAGTTGACCTCTAATATGGCCTGTTCCTGCAGGGTCTCCACTCTGTTTGATGGGAGGAAGACCCCGCCTTGGACCATATCCAGCACTGCCCAAAATTAATTCTAGTCACTTGGAGGGGAGAGGTGGGACTTGGGATAGTTGACTGTTATTCCCAGTCTGGAAAAGAGGTCCAGGGTGAAGGAGAGTGACTCCCACAGACTGCTCTGTGATGGGGCTGATAGAAGCCAATCATCCAGATACAGGCACAATTAGATCCCTCTGCGGCATAGGGCCACACCACCACTGCTAGACACTTGGTAAAAACCAGAGGTGTTGAGGATAGGCCAAAAGGGAGAGCCTTGAACTGATAATGTTCCCTCTGGAAGGCAAACCGAAGAAAGTGGCGGTGGGCCTGGAAGACAGGGATGTGCAGGTAAGCATCCTGCATGTCCAGTGCACAAAAACAATGGCTCTTGTGAAGCAGGGGTAGAAGTCCTTGGATAGTGAGCATGCGGAACCTCTTGTACTCGGCGTACAGGTCGAGCGTGCTGAGGTTCAAGATGGGTCTTAGGTTGTCTGCCTTTTTGGGCACTAGGAAGAAATGGAAGTAGTACCCTCTTCTTATCTGTGCCAGTTCCACTGGCTCTATGGATGACTTTTGCAGAAGAGCCTGGATCTCATCCTCTATCAGAGACAGGTGCCTTGGAGAGGCCTGGGAGGTTGTCCGGAGACTTGTCTAGGAACTCTATGGTGTGACCTCTTGCTATTAACTGAAGGACCCAAGAATCCGTGGTTATGTCCTGTGACCCCGGAAGGTGGAGGGTAAATCTTCCCCTCACTGGTTCCTCTAGAGGATTTGGAGGAGGTGGGGGGGTCTCCCCCAAGCCAGGAGGCTGAGGAGAGGGAGTCAGCAACTCCTTCGGGGGGCTTCTGGGACTTGGCAGTGAGAGTAGGGTTCCTAATGCTGGATACCAGCATTTTGCCTGGCGTTTGGCAGGGGCCTCTTTGGTTTAGCAAATCTGTTGCTGATGAAAAGGCTGTTTGCCTTTGTAACCCTCTCAGTACATGAAGCAGAGGTCATGAAGGGATTTACCTCGCTCCTGCAATTCAGTGATAATACAATTCCTTAGCGTCACCTCCGAATAACACTGATCCCCTGAAGGGGGCATCCAGGATGGAGGTCTGGACATCTTGTGCCAGGCCAGCAATCCTGAGCCACGAATGTTGCCTAATGCAGACAGCAGTGACTGTGGTGTGAGCAACTGAGTCTACTGTGTCATAAGTGGCCCGGAGGGCATGACGACAGAAGATTTTAGCCATTCTCACTGTCTTGGCAATTTTGGCCTTAAGCTCCTGGTCCTGGATAGCTTCCATCTTTGACTCAAGTGAGACCAGGGAAGATTTCTGATAGGAAACCATATGAGGAACATAATTAAGGGACCTGAGGGCACAAGTAGAGAAGGAATGGACCTTGTGACTGAAATTGTCCTGCTGCTTAGACTCCTTATCAGGAGGAGAAATGCTCAAATGTTAGGTTTAGAGGGCCAGTCGTTGGCAGCTGTGATAACAACCGAATCTGCCTTAGGATGGCTAGTAAGGTGTGTGACCCCATCAGCGGGGTGGTACACCCTGTCTGCCTTTTTTGAAACAGCCAGAATGGGGGAAGGCAGTTGCCAGATAGTGGACATCAGGTCTTCATAGGGCTCAGTCCAAGGCAGTATGGGCGTAGGAGCTGTGTCAGTCATGTCTAGATGCTCCACAAGCTTTTTCCGCTTTGGATCCTGTTCCTGGATAGCCCAGCCACAGGCATTTTGTATAGTTATGAGGAGTTATGCAAAGGAAGGGTCCTCCGGAACGGACTTCGGGGACTCCATAGACTGGGGATGTATAGGTGTATGCATACCATAGCTGGAGGACAAATCAGAGTCAGAGTACAAAGAGTGCCTGCTGGGAGTCTGAACCCTTTTTAAAAGACTGTCCTGGGTTTTATCTCTGACCTGGTGTCTAGAAGAGCCTTCTCCAGAAAGGTTGTAATCCACAGGAGAGGCTTATCTAGGGGTTGGAAAGGAGGCGGAAGTACAGGTTGCCACTGGTTTCCAACGGTCAAGCTCTGAGGTTAGTTGAGTCCTGTCCTCCTGGATATCAGCCTGAGGCTGCTGTGGAGGCAGAGGCTTAGGAGGAGGTGGTGAAAGAGGAGGCTGGTATAATGAATAGCCTGGTGTCTGATATTGATGGTATCCATGAGCCTGATAGGAGTACGGAAAGCCAGAAGGAGCATACCCTTGATTAGATATAGCCCGACATCTGGTACCCTGGTACATAATGGGGTTGATGACCAGGCATTGGATACCCCAGCAAAGGGTACATTGGGTATTGCGGGGGCGGATAGCCTGGAACATTACCTATAGGTCTAGCCAGAGGCAGAGCTGAAGGCCCAGCAGGAGGTGGGTCTGAAGACCTGGTAGGAGGTCCAGAAGGACCAGACATTGGCCCCATAGGAACATTCAAAGGGGGTGGCACTAGATCAGGCACAGGAATGTTTGGCGCTTGAAGATTCTGTGCCAGGGCATGATGGAAGGCAGCCATCCAGCATTTGAAGAATGGCCAGAGAGCCAGATATGCCCTGACCCCATGAAGGGTCACATGATGAAGAGTCACTTGGGGTCAGGGTGTGAGTAGAACCCAACGGAAGACCCGCCGTCATCTGGGGAGCCAGAATCCAAGATGGTGGAACCTGGTTGTCCAAGGGGTCTTGGGTTGAGGAGGTCCCGACAGAAGGTCCCCGAAGGGATTAACAATAGGCCCAGTGGGTGAATCAGGAAGATACTGACCTGGCAAAGGAGGGGGACCCTCCAGTTAGTGCCCATGTCTGGCTCTTGATATTCAGGCAAGCCAGGAGGGTCTGGTTGTGTCAGTGAGAGTGAGGAACCTTCAAAAAACTGTTGCATGTCCAGCAGTTGCCTCAACTCAACATTGGGGGTATACTGCAACTCCGATGGGAGAGCCCCAGCTGTGTGGTCCCCAGAGGAACTGGGGAGCGACTTATCAGCCACTGCAGTGCAGACTTCAGAAGAGCTAACATCCAAAGTATTGGCCTGGGCCATGCAGACAACAGCAGAGCTGGAGTCCAGTTTACTGGCTGTGACTGTGTACTCCTCGGTGGGGCTGGGGAGTGACTTATTGACCTGGCTGCTGGCAATAGACCCTGAAGAAGATATGAGCCTAAGGAGCACAATAGGGATTCTGTCATCCAAGAAGAGCCCTGACTGCACCATGAGTAAATCAGGCAGGGAGGCTGTGGTCTGATCTGCCAGAGCAGTAGGAGACTTGGCAGTAGGGGTACTTATCGATGTGGAGGCCCTCCAGTGTCAGTGGTGCCCGATGGTCACTGCCAAGTGGATGGAGACCTATCCCGGTCTTGGTGCCTCTCCTAGTCCTTTTTCTTCTTTTTGGGTTCTGGCGTTGAAGAAGAAGATTTTTCCTGCAGATTCTGCAGCTCGTTTTCCTTCAAAGCTAGGTACTTCTCCAGCAAGTGGGATTCAGGCTTTTTCTGGTGCCTAATCTGTGTGGCTTGGTTGAAGGATTGGCAGGGTGCACAATCCTTGACCTGGTGTTTGGGACCTAGGCAGATCACGCAGCGGGAATGCTCGTCAGGATGCAGGATTTGGGTGCCACAGGACTTGCACTTCTTTTTGACACATCACCCAACTCTTCATGTTCCTGAACTGTACCTCTAACTATATCCCATGCTGTAAATTTGTCACTGTTATCTACTTGCTTCCCCTTTCTTCTGTATATCCCTCAAGATATCTGTATTAGACTTGTTTACACTGCGTTTTACTATGTAATTGTTTGACCTGGTGTTCTGTTCTTTTTTTATGCTAAAGTGGACATTTGTGTAAATGGGCATTTTTGCTCACATACCTTTCAGTATAAAATAAAGATTGATTGATTAAAAACTGAACTGACAGACCTGAACCACAGCAGTTCTGTAAAAATCCAAACTGGCCATATTGGGTGTAACTTGTACAAATACTGCTGGTCCGGTCGCTCTGGTTGCACAGTTCAGTCTGACTTTTGCATATCTGGTCCGCTCCTGGAAGTCTGTTTTTCAGCTCTTCCTTGACATGATTGAAAATGGAATCGACCAGACCAGATTGGCAAAAGTCAGGCCAGATCATCGGTCCTTTTCTGTCGTCACACTTCTGTGAATCTATGAATCTGGAGTGAGTGGATCAGCAATATCTGCACAAGCTGTGCCCAGTCCAGATTTTACAGCTCTGGTTTAGGTGTGGTGATCTTATTTTTACCCATACCCCACTGCATGTGGCTTAGTGATACACTGTACAAATGGATGCAGAGTCTAACCCATTGAAGGTTGAAGTTTCAGAAAACCATTATGCTAAACATACCAAGACTCACTCTCCCCCCCCCAAATCACACTTAGTCCTCTACCAAAGTCATGCTTAAATATTGGTGCCTCTTCATCCACACCATTAAGCTTTTAATGTCATCATGCCTCTTCTGCTGCCATGAGCTCCCCCATCCATGAAGTCCCATTCTGCTTGTGGCAGCCCCCCCACACCAAACCAAGTAATTTTCCAGGGGGAAGTTCTTTACACCACATCAACTAAATTACCACTAAACTCCTTATTTTTAAACATTTTGTTGAAGTTTTTGTTTTAGTATATCCATAGTCAGGAAAAATGAATTGATAAAAGAAACCAAAGACCCCATTTATCAGTTCATTTAATCACAATACAGCATGTTATAAACCGATCAGATTCTATGTGTAACCCAAGTCAAACAAAAATTAGAGACACACATAGAAACATAGACTTTGATGGCAGATAAGGACCGCTTGGCCCACCTAGTCTGCCCATTTCCCTACCTAGAGGATAAGCTGCAGATCCTAGTTAACCAACAGCCTACTTCCTCCTACCCCCACTATAACTACCTTATGTCTGTCCCATGCATTATTGAATTCTCCCACAGTTTTAGACCCCACAACCTCCTCAGAAAGGCTGTTCCATGCATCCACCACCCTCTCTGTGAAAAAATACTTCCTCACATTGCCCCTGAGCCATCCCCCCCTCTATCTTCAAATTGTGTCCCCTTGTTCTTGCACATCTCTTTTTCTGAAAGATGCTACCCTCTTGGACTTGTTGATTCCACTGAGGTACTTAAACATTTCTATCATGTCCCCCTCCTTCCTCAAGGGTACACATATTAAGCTCCTTTAGTCTCTCCTCGTATAGCCTCTCTTGCAGACCCTGCACCATTTTAGTTGCCCTCCTCTGAACTGCCTCCATTCTGTCTATGTTCCTGCGGAGATGGGGTCTCCAGAACTGGGCGCAGTACTCCAGATGGGGTTTCACCAACTGTCTGTACAGAGGGATAACAACTTCCTGTTTTCTGCTAGTGATGCCTCTCCCTATACATCCCAGTATCCCCCCAGCCCTCCCTACCGCCTTCTCACATTGCTTGCCAACCTTAAGGTCATCTGATATGATTACCCCCAGGTCCCTTTCCATTTTTGTTCTTGTTACTACCTCCCCCCATTGTGTAATCTTCCCTGGGTTTTTGTTTCCCAGGTGCATTACTTTGCACTTCTTTGCATTGAATCCAAGCTGCCATACTTCTGACCATTCCTCCAACCTTGCCAAGTCCCTTCTCATCCTTTCCACGCCTCCTTGTGTATCAACCCTGTTGCAGATCTTTGTCATCTGCAAAGAGCATACTTTTCCTTCAGTCCCTCTGCAATGTCACTTATAAAGACATTAAAAGGACTGGACCCAGTACTGAACCCTGCGGTACCCCACTAGTAACCCCTTTCTTCAGAGTGAACTCCATTTACAATTACCTTCTGTGTCCTGTTGTTCAGCCAATGTTTTACCAAGGCTACCACCCTGGGTCCCACTCCCAGGCTGGTTAATTTGACTACTAATCTTTTTTGTGGGACTGTGTCAAATACCTTGCTAAAGTCTAGGTAGGCCATGTCCACAGCCCCTCCCTGGTCTACTACTTTGGTCACCCAGTCAAAGAAATCAGTTAGATTCATCTGACATGACCTTCACAATGTGAACCCATGCTGCCTTGGGTCCTCTGCCCCACTACCCTCTAGGTACTCAACAATTCTTTCCTTCAGAAGTGACTCCATCACTTTCCGTACCACAGAGGTCAAGCTGACAGGTCTGTAGTTTCCTGCCTCTGTCTTGTTCCCACTTTTGTGAAGGGGAATCACATCCACTCTCCTCCAGTCCTCAGGTACCACACCATCCTCCCATGATTTGTTAAAAAGGATAGTCAGTGGTGTCACTAGTTCTCTGCTTAATACTTTAAGAATTCTGGGGTGAATTCCATCTGGCCCCATTGCTTTATCCACCTTCAATTTTAGGAGTTCTTTCAGAACCCTTTCTTCTGTGAAAGGACTGAGATCGACCCTCTTCTCCAGAGTGCTTCTGTTAATTGGATTAGGCACCTCCTCTTTTGTGAATACTGAATAGAAGTATTCATTCACTATCCCTGTTTTTTCACTGTCACTCTCTGCCCACCCACCATCCATTCTATTCAGCCTCACTATCCCTCCCTTTGTCTTTCTACGCTCCCTGATATACCTATAAAAGGTTTTATCCCCCTTCTTAACCAAGTTGGTTATCTTTTCCTCAGTTTGGGCCTTTGCTATTCTGACTACCCTCCCTGCTTCCTTCTCCTTAACTGGTACAGTTCTCTGTCCTGCTCCTTCTGTGTTTCCTTAAACTTCCTAAATGCTATCTTTTTCTCCCTAACCTTCACCGCCACCTCTTTTGAGAACCATAGTGGCTTTTTCTTTCATTTTGATTTGTTTATTTGCTTTACACAAAGGCTTGTTGCCTCTGTGATGGCAGTTTTGATATTTCCCCATTGTTGCTCCACCCCACCTTCTAGCCTGTTTGCTAGTGCTTTTCTAAGGCACTCTCCCATCTTGCCAAAGTCAGCCCTCCCAAAGTGAAGAACCCTCACTTTTGTATGGCTTGACTCTGTAGCTGAGTTTATTGTGAACCACACTGGTGGTCACTTGATCCCAAATGGCTACTGACTTCTAGATCTGAGATCCTCTCACCATCCCCATTTGAGAGTACGAGGTCTAAGATTGCTCCCTCACAAGTAGGTTCCAAAACTAGCTGTCTGAGGCATGCCACCTGAAGGGCATCAAGAATGGCCCTGTTCTTGGATGTGGCTGCAGCAAAGGTGCTCTAGTCAACATCTGGCATATTAAGGTCCCCCATCGACAGTATCTCCCCTTTCTCTGCCATCCTAAGTATACCTTCTATCATATCCTTGTCCATTCCCTCCCCCTGACATGAGGGTCTGTATACAACCCCTGTGCAGATTGTGGTGCCATTTCCAGTCTCTAAGGTGGCCCACAGTGCCTCCTCTCCTTCCTGTTTACTCTTTTGTTCAGTTGCTTTTATCCCTTCCCTTACATACAGAGCTACCGCCCCTCCTCTGCCCTCCCTGTCTCTCCTGTAGGTTGTGTACCCTGGTATGTTAACATCCCAGTCATGGTTCTCTGTGTACCATATTTCTGTGACTGCTATGATATCCAGGCATCCCTCTTCCATCAAGGCCACCAGTTCAGAGAGCTTGTTGCCCAGACTATGGGCATTGGTACTCATTAACCTCCATTTCTTGATGGCCTTACCTCTTTTGCCCCATCCCTGTCCTTGTTCGTTTGTCACTTTCTCCATTTACCCTAGGCTTCTCCCTATCGACATCTCTATGTTGGTGTCTACCTCACTTAGTACCCTGATTTTTGGGGAATACAATTTCCTACTCCTTTCTAGTCTCCCCTTGGCTAGTTTAAATGCTTGCCAATGAAGTATTTAAACCTATCACCTAGGATCCTGATTCCCTCCTGGACAGATGCAGACCATCGCGCCAGTATAGGCATGCATCCCTCCAGGTGGACCCCAGTCCCCAATGAAGCCAAATCCCTGAGCTCTGCACCAGTTTTTCAACCACTGATTTAATCCCATGGTGTGGAGCACCCTAGCCTCACCCATGCCATAGACAGGCAGCACCTCCAGGAAGGTTACCATGTGTGCTATTTGTCTAAGGCCCCTTCCCATTTCAACAAATGCTTCTTGCACTGCTCTGATCCCTTTCTTAGCCAGGTCATTTGTTCCTAGGTGGAGAATGACATCCAGCTCCCTCCCCTGTGCAGTTGCTCCTGTGATCCTGAGGATTCTCTCCCTGTCCCTCCAAGTCACAGAACCAGGCAGGCACCTTACCTCCCTCTCCCTTTCCTCCCCCAGTTCTACCTTCCTAACAATGGAGTCCCCCACCAGGAGTTGTTTCCTTCCCTGTGGGGTCACATGCCACCCTTCTGTGGGTCTCCTTTGTGGAGGTTCACAGCATCCTCCTTGGTCTCCACTGTGGGTGCCTCCATAGAGGAACCACACTTTTTCAGAATGGCACTGAAATTGTGAAAAGGTACAACTGGAAGGATGCGCTTTTGTTCCACCACCCTCACCCTCCCTGAGCCCACTGTGGTCCAGCCACTCCTCTCTCTTGGCAACCTCTGAGGCAACGGCAGTGACCCTGGTGGTCCCTGGGTAGAAGAGGAGGTCCCACAAATCCTGGACAACTCAGCCTGGAGATGAGCAACCTCCTCCCTCAGCCCAGATGCCTGCCTATTTGCAAGTGAAGCAAATGTAGTTACTATCATTCAGTTGTAAACACCTATAGTCACAAACTGCAGGTTAAGAACATTCAGTAGAATATAAACAGTAGCCCAGAACTGCCTGCCTAAGAAAATGAAGTTGGTGTATTATTTGGAAACAGGCAACATGGGAACTTTTGTTATGGAATATCCTGCAAAGTTGAAGAATGACTGCTCTTAGGATGGTGGTGTCAAATGGCTTAATGAGGTGTTCATAGGGGCTTAGGGAAACAGCAGAACTTATTTGTTATGCAGAAAGCTCCAGGAAACGTTTAACCCATTCTACTTCCAATAGCTTTCTATGGTGTCTGTACTATCCATTGGTAATCTGATACAGAATGACTGCCAGAAGATAATGAGTTAATTTTCTGAGGGCTCAATTAACTTCTCAAGCCAGAGGGAAAAATAATGCTCTACAGCTTCCTATACACACAGGCAGCGTAGTAAAGAGACTTCAGTGGAGGAATCTATTTTTAACACACTATCATGTTGTTTGTTAGCAAACATGACATCAGCCCTTTTTTGAATGCAAAACGCCTGCTGAACTACGCCCACAGTCGTAAAAACCAGGCAAGTCCCTTGCATGTCTCTCCTTCTTTTGAATCAACTGATAGTCCCGATTTTCCTTTTTTGGTCCAAGTGAAATGCTATGCTATGAACCCTTCCAAGCAGAAACAACCTGTTATCCCCCTTATACAGGTACTGACTGCACAAAAGGTAGGGGAAGGAATAAGCATAGAGACTCCCGCAACAGTTTTAGAGCAGCCTGTACTGGAACACCCTGCTAACTCTCCCCCTCCCCCAAGCACCTATATTCACAGACGCTGACAACAATGGATGCTACTGTTCTGGATAATACTGTCCATCAAAATGATACAAACCCAGTACGGCCTCCTCCCACATGAAACCTTCTGAGACCACCTCCCCCGAGACAATTCAAACTGAGGAGCAGGAGCCAACATTTTATCCTAGCAATGCAGTAAAAAGAGCACAGTCTGATTGTTGCTGGTACCTGGGAAGTTTCTGGGGATGGAAATACGGAAACCAGCAAACAACTAGATCAAGCTATCACAAGCAGTGAGCAGCTCCCATTAGCAGCAGACGCTGCCAGGCAACAACAAGGGACTGAGACAGGCTTAGTTGAAACTGCACCAGGACACACTTCTCCTGATCCAGAGTCAGAATGGAGGGATAAAACAAACCCCTGATAATGATTCAAATCCAGGACTAAGCAAACTTATAGGTTATGGTAGGCAGAGGCCATGGCTATTCAGAGATTTTTTCAATCTGTGCTGAACGAGCAAACAGATGCAATGTAGTGTGACTGGAATATAAAGGAGGTATATCAGAGGTGCCTGACAGAATATTTGTGGCTAGCACTTTACTGAATCAAAATCTCAGATTTTCTGCAAGTGAAATTTATGCCCTCGTTCACACAGCTGGAGACACAGGGGCCCAATTTTTAAATGACCCCTTAGATCAGTATACCATATGCTGAACCCATACTTGCAGCATACTCAGGTGCAACAGGGACTCTGCACCAGATTTTAGTAGAGCCAGGGTCCTGGCACCAAAGTCCTTGAGTTTGCCACAAGCTGTCCCATGCACTGAACAAACGGCGCATGGGAGGAGAATTCTGAAAGCTGTGGAACGGCCATGCTGCAGCAGTGGCCCTGGCAGAGACATTCCAGCCATACACCCAGGTGGCTGGTAAGGATCATGGAGGGCAGGAGGGAGTGGGTAGGGTGATGTGGGGTGGCAACAGCCCAGGACTGGGACAGTGCATGGCCACCACAGTTCCAGGGACTGGTCCTTTGGGGGGTTGGATAACTGGTGCTGTAAGGTGGTGAAGGACTCAGAGGGCACCAACTGTGACTCCACTGGTGATGAGATAGGTGTTTGGGTGTGGTGTGGGCATGGGTGTCCATTGGCACTGCCCACAACAGGGGGACACAGTCTACCTCCCACCCAGCAACAGCTCTAGAGATGGTGCATGGGCTGTTAGACCAGCTCTGGGATAATCTAACTGTGGTGGACCATGAGCCCTTTGGGAGGGTTTACAAAATCCTGTTTTAGGGGATGCTGCAGCACTGCTCTGGTGCAAGCCCCCTCCCACCATGGCGCACTGGTACATCTGTCACAAGGATGGTGCAGGCTTGGCTGGCGCTGGTAGTTCCCCAGCTGGTGCAGGCCGTGTTGTAATATTGGGATGGCGCAAGGTGCGATGCTGTGAACCCCTTGCATCATTTCTCTTTGATGTAAGCACCTCGTGTCATTCCTGATGCTTTAAAAATCAGGCCCACAGTCTTTGATGTGAGTTTCAAGACTGCTAACACTGTTGAGCATTTCTGGAATTACTATCATGAGCTTATCCAGAAACAAATGATTTGATACCTTTTATTGGACTAACATGGATGTTACAGAAAGAACAAAGTGCTTTAGCTTTCGAGACCAACCAGGTCCTTCTTCAGAAGCTTTGTGGCCACAAAGCTTCTGAAGAAGGACCTGGTTGGTTCGAAAGCTAAAGCACTTTGTTCTTTTCTGTAACATCCATGTTGGTCCAATAAAAGGTATCAAATCATTTGTTTCTGGATCTGTTTTTAAAAGGACCAATACGGCACCTACAACATTTTTTTGTATCATGAGCTTAAGAACACCCCATTTTGGTCACCCTTTTCTACCGTCCCTTTGACCAAACCAGCTTTTTAAACTGTAACCAAATTATTTGAAAATGAGGTTGTTAGCACCACAGACATTATGAACTGGCTGAAAACAAAATAAATAAAAAATGTACTGTACTGGATTCAACTGACCCAATTATGGACACTGAAAACACATGGACTGGGGGTTGAAGAGACAGAGTTCTTTTTCCACAAATTGATATAGCCCTAACTGCTTTGATCTGTGGAAGGACAGGGGTTTTGCATTTTACTCAGGACAACCTAAAGCCTATTTCTGGTGTAGGTTCAGGTCTCATTTAAACAGCATACGTGACGAAATAAAATGTGGTCTGTATAGTGGTATTGGGCATCTGGGTAAACAATGCAGGAATTAATGTGCACTGCAATTTGTGTGACAAGATATAGCATTCTTTTAAGACCTGTCCATGGATATCCCATAACAAGGATGATTCCATGCAGCACACTGAGCAAGATTACAATGTCATCATTGCTCAAAAAGTTGGTTGAAAAAACACTCGTTCCATTAAGAAGAGAATGGGCCCCCTCCTCGTTTTCAGCCTCCTTGTAATATTTCTATGCTTGGCCCTTCAAACAGCACCACAAAAAAAGTCCTGGACTGTTACCCTCCCTAGGACCCTGATTCACAGGATATTCCCTCACAGCAAACAGTTACCCCAGACCTGCTCCAACAGTATGGGATGCTGTCCTATCGCCTCAGGAAGAGGATATTGTCTTAATGCAGGTAGATCTCTCAGAGATTTACCTGCCTCTGAGAAAAAAAAATGCCTTAGGACAAGCAGAAAAAGAGCCTTCATCATACTCCAAAGAAAGTGGAGATGCCCCCCCACAGTCCACAGCAGTTACTGAAGAACTCCATGTGGCTACTGGGAGAAGGAGTAGAAAAAGAAAACCTAAAGCTAAGTTTAAAAATAGCAGATGTTTCCTAACAATAAAGTATGATGTATTAACATCACAAGGATCTTGGGATATACAGAGGAAGACTCACGTCTTCAATAATGCCTTCCCAACCAGATCAGTTTTCAGAAATGGAAGGTAAATCAACGGACTCCCACACCTCCAGACGAAGACAGGTGACATCACGTAGGGTACAGAGGGGTGGAAAAACACAGCCAGGGGATTATTTTTTTCTCATATTTCTTCCCTCCTTTTTGATGGGGGGTTTTAGTTTGCTCCTCTCTATTAATGTTATAATTAAAAATAAGATCAGCTGTTTAACCACATCTTCAACTTTGAAACCTCAGAACAGTGATATATTTTTTTTTGTGCAGGATACCAGATTACATATCAGTGGTGATGTGGCAAGAGTAACTAAATAATGGTATGTTGGGCTATCATTCTGGTCTACAGGGCAGGATCCTTGCTTGGAGGTGTCAAAGTCCAGAGATTAATTTATTTAGTGCCTGGTAGAGTTTGGATTCTGGACATGCAATATCTTCACCACAGTTTATGGGTAATAAATCAACATGCCCTCCAACTGAAAGCAGCAAGGGTCGAGATATTTAAGCTAATTCAACCTTTTCTGTTTCCCACCAGAAGAGTCCTTATAGGAAAAGATTTCAAATGTGTTACATCTTTATCAGAGAGGGACACACAGAACATTTTCACTGATACAGCTTTATCCAAAAGAAAAAACATCTGACTTGTCTGATGCCTTAAAACTCCATTCAAATAACTCGGATCATAACTTTTTTAAGGGGGACCTTATCTTCCAGAATTAATTTCTAGTTCATTTCCACCTGGCTTCCATTAACAGATGAGTACACTCTGCTAATGGACATTTCAGACCATAAAGTAATTGTCATTAACATTAGTTCTCCTATATACAGTATCTGCTTCAAAAATCTGTAGATTGAATGTTTCTCTTTTGGAAAATGAGAGTATTCTTATTCAATTTCACTCTCTTTTGTCAGCTAGACAATAGGTATCTGAATTGTATGATAATCCTCTCTCATGGTAGGAGGGCATCTTCTTTAAGACTGAGACAACTAACATACTGAAGCACAAGTATTTTAAGTATTTAACTGAAGACACAACTACGACAATTATTTTCTCTAACTACAACAATGAGTATGGATTATTCTACATAATTTCAAAATACAAACTCTAATATAAAGGAAATGCAGTATGACATTGTAACATCTTTGCCCCTAGAGCAGAAGTTTGGAACCCACGGCAAGGCACAAGAAGTGAAGCCCTATGAAAGTTATTCAAAAAGAGTAACACAGATATTTCTTTCACTCTTTAAGAGATGACAATGACACTCTGCATATAGATGCACCCTTCATAATAGTCCAAACTTATATGGATACCTTTTTTGGGTCTCCAGCAAGTTGGATTCAAACCTGAAGACATTTCTTTCAGATATAATCCTTTCAGGTCTTTCACAGATTCTGAAATCCTGACTAAAGACCTTGCCTTAGAAGAACTAAATTGGGCAATCCGTTCTCTAAATGTTGGAGTTTCACCAGGGAAAGACTGTCTCGTGGAATAATTATATAAAAACGTAATCCTATTTTTACAAAATGAGTTCTTAGAAGTATTTAGGTATACACTGGGACATAATGTGCAGAGGAAGACTATGATCAAAGGGATTATGGTCTTTTTACATAAAAAAGGAGATAAGGCCAATATTAGTGCTTAGCTTCCAATCAGTCTCTTAAAGAGCCACCAACACCTCCAGAAGAACTTTGGAAAACATTATATTTGGACACAAAGTAGCTTATATGTCTCATTAGCTCTGTATTTCGTATCCCCATTATTTATTACTGAGGTCATATGCATGAAAACAGGAGAGCTGTTCTCTGATAGTTCAACAGCTACAGTTGCTTCTTCCCAACTTGACATCACAATACACTTCTTGTGACATCACAGTTGTTCCCATAGGAACAGACTGTGATGTCACAACAGAGCATTATGATTTCAGGTAAGGAGTAAACTATAGAGGAGGAGGAACTCTAAAGGATAACGATCTTGTTTTTGTGGGAATTTCATAGTAATAAATAATGGAGAGGAGAAACCTATAGAATATATATGAAATAGAAGACTTGGTTTGCTGGCCAAGGCACCTAGCTTCACCTGAGCTCTTTCCTTCTAAGACTGCTTGAAAGGCAGAGTAGAAAAACTTACCAGAGCAAGGGAGAAGGATTAAGACTTAGTTTGGCTAAGCAGATTTACTGTGTGGTGGTGTTTTATTTTTTACTCACAGGGATTGCTACTGTTTGTTGCTAACATTTCATTGCTTTATTTTTTCTCTGATTCAAATTGTTGTTGCTGGTATACCTTCTTCTGCATTATTACAAGGTGTGCCTACAGGTGTGTGCTAACAGATTACTGCTGTAATCTTCTGATTCAAATTGTCTTTTGCAAGGTATATCTTCTGTTACTGCTTTATTTTTCTCTGGAGCAAAGTGTTTCTTACAGGGTATATCTTCTCTGAAATTACTGTATTACAGGTGGAGCTTACATTTTTGTGACTTTTTTATCATTGGGCTAAGCAAAATTACTGTTTGACACTGGTTTTATTTTATTCTTGTTTGTTGAAAGGTTTGTTGTCTCAGAGGTGTTTCAGTCTCCTTCTCACATTGAAGGAGCTAATTGCTTTTCCTCCCACAGCTCTTCCAAAGGATTAGGTGTGTATGTGGGGGTGGAGCTGGCAAACTGTCAGTAATTTACAACAGAAAGAAGGGTTAAAAAGTCAGGTTAGTTGATATCTTGGAGGTAGAAGACTTGGTTTGCTGGCCAAGGCACCTAGCTTCACCTGAGCTCTTTCCTTCTAAGACTGCTTGAAAGGCAGAGTAGAAAAACTTACCAGAGCAAGGGAGAAGGATTAAGACTTAGTTTGGCTAAGCAGATTTACTGTGTGGTGGTGTTTTTATTTTTTACTCACAGGGATTGCTACTGTTTGTTGCTAACATTTCATTGCTTTATTTTTCTCTGATTCAAATTGTTGTTGCTGGTATACCTTCTTCTGCATTATTACAAGGTGTGCCTACAGGTGTGTGCTAACAGATTACTGCTGTAATCTTCTGATTCAAATTGTCTTTTGCAAGGTATATCTTCTGTTACTGCTTTATTTTTCTCTGGAGCAAAGTGTTTCTTACAGGGTATATCTTCTCTGAAATTACTGTATTACAGGTGGAGCTTACATTTTTGTGACTTTTTTAATCATTGGGCTAAGCAAAATTACTGTTTGACACTGGTTTTATTTTATTCTTGTTTGTTGAAAGGTTTGTTGTCTCAGAGGTGTTTCAGTCTCCTTCTCACATTGAAGGAGCTAATTGCTTTTCCTCCCACAGCTCTTCCAAAGGATTAGGTGTGTATGTGGGGTGGAGCTGGCAAACTGTCAGTAATTTACAACAGAAAGAAGGGTTAAAAAGTCAGGTTAGTTGATATCTTGGAGGTAGAAGACTTGGTTTGCTGGCCAAGGCACCTAGCTTCACCTGAGCTCTTTCCTTCTAAGACTGCTTGAAAGGCAGAGTAGAAAACTTACCAGAGCAAGGGAGAAGGATTAAGACTTAGTTTGGCTAAGCAGATTTACTGTGTGGTGGTGTTTTTATTTTTTACTCACAGGGATTGCTACTGTTTGTTGCTAACATTTCATTGCTTTATTTTTTCTCTGATTCAAATTGTTGTTGCTGGTATACCTTCTTCTGCATTATTACAAGGTGTGCCTACAGGTGTGTGCTAACAGATTACTGCTGTAATCTTCTGATTCAAATTGTCTTTTGCAAGGTATATCTTCTGTTACTGCTTTATTTTTCTCTGGAGCAAAGTGTTTCTTACAGGGTATATCTTCTGAAATTATTACAGGTGGTGCTTTACAGGTTTTACAGTTTTATCTAACATTAGGATAAGCTTTCAGGGTTACTGCATTTGTTGTTGACTGATTGTTTCTGCTCTTACCTCCTTGTTCTTTCGTCCGTGGTTCTTCTTTTTGGCAGGGAAGGGCCCAGCCACCCACCCCATCCCCAACCACCCCACACTACACTCTTTATAGGGTACCACAGTTGTAACATTTCCTGTGGCAGAACAGGAAGGGGCGGATCAGTGGGGCCTCCACAAGGTGATCTCATTTACAGGGCACTAGTAATTTAACTTGTTATAACAAGTTAAACAAAGCACAATTAAACCATTACTTGCATTTTTTTTTTTCCTTCTAATTACTCTGACTAGGTTACAAACCCAGCAACTTATTTGGAATGGATTTCATTAACTGTAGGTACTGTGGAACAATTTTCAGAAGGACAGTCTTACAGGATTTAGGACACTGTCCTACATGCTGGGCCTTTGGAGATCTTAGGTCTCAGCTCCGGGCAGCATGGGCAGAGATTGCCCGCCTCAAATTTCATATTGAAGAGGAAATACATTATAAGAACCACCCGCCATTTCCCCAGCATCCAACAGAAAAACCTCGACCGCAGAGGGTAGTTGGTCCAGGAGGTTGGCAGGTGGTTAGGAGGAGCAAATCAGGTGCCCCATCACTCTCTGCTCTCCAACACATTACCTCCAAAACCATATAAACACTACAAACAGGTATCTGCCTCTATCTCTGAAATCAATAAAGAGGCAGAAGACACTGCAGAGCAGGAGCTAGCACAACAATACTCACCCAAATCAGGAACCAAAACTAAACAAGCAGAAAGGAAATCCAAAAACTTCTGATCATAGGAGACTCATGATTCGGGAGTTGATACCATCCCCAGCTAGGGGTGATGGTCAGATGTCTCCAGGTACATCAGCATGGAGACACTGACCGCATTGCTAAAATTGTTCACAAAGCAGGAGAAAACATTGATGTCCTAGTACACATAGGGACTAATGATCTCGCCAGCCGGTCAGTTGTGGAGACCAAGGAACACCTGACTAGGCTGGGTGACAAACTATCATCTATTTCGTCCGGCATCTCCTTCTCTGAGATCCTGCCAGTCTGGGAGAAGGGAGCAGATGGACGGAAGGTCAGAGAAGGGGAGATAGGGGAGCTAAACACGTGGCTCAAGGACTGGTGCCAGGAAAAAGGACACAGATTTGTAGGGAACTGGCAACAGTTCTGGGAGCGAAAGTTCTTTAAATTTGATGGACTGCATCTGACTAAAGAGGGAGTCAGTGCATTGGGGCAGAAGTTTGACGTCTTTGCAGAATATTTAAACTAGCAAATGGGGAGAGGGTGCAGCACCCCATACGTCGAATGGGAAGAACACCCTCCCCTCAGCTAGTGGTCAAACAGGAATTCAAGCGTGTTTGCCATTCATTTGCATCACCAGGTAAGAAAAAGGTTGGTCTCCCATACGATGCACAGGGGTAATGCCAAACTTCACCCAACAACTAACACACCAAAATCTGGCCAATGGAAAATCATGTACACAAATGCTCACAGCCTGGGAAATAAGATCCCAGACCTGCAGGCAATAATGTCAGAGGCTAAACTGGACATAGTAGCAATTAGTGAGACGTGGTTTACCAGTAACCACACTTGGGAGACTTCAGTACCTGGATATGTATTGTTCAGAAGAGACCGAGGTGAAAGGGGGGAGGGTGGCCTGTATGTTAATGAAAATATCAAAGCTACAGAAATTCAGAATACACATAAGGAGCCAGAAGAACTGTGGGTCACCCTGAAACAGGTAATGGGACAGCCATAAGAACTGGGGTTGTCTACAGGCCCCAGACCAGAGGGAGGACATAGACACATTACTGTTAGAAGATATACAAAACATGACAGCTAAAGGGGAGGTTCTGATAATGGAGACTTCAACATGCCAGATACAGATTGGTCAATACCAGCAGGAACATCTGCCAGAACTAGACTCATAGTGGATTCCTGCAGGGGAGGGCCTCAAACAACTGGTACAGCAACCCACAAGAGACAGGGCTATCCTAGATCTAGTACTGACTAACAAAGAAGGGATCACAGATCTCCAGGTAGAAGGTCACCTGGGGCCAGTGACCATCACATGGTATGGTTCAATTTGGCTACTACATCTAAATCATCCCATTCCAAGGCAAAATATGGGACTTCAGAGGAGCTGACTTTGATAAGATGGCCAACAGAGTTAAGCTAGCCCTGGCAAAAAGAAACACAGGTGAGGAGGTACAGGCAAAGTGGGCAAGCATTAGGATACAATACTTGAAGCAACATCCATTGTGTTAGACAGAAAAGGAAGTGCAAAAGAAGAAGGAAACCACTTTGGTTCTCAAATATAGTAGCAGAAAAGGTCAGAGCCAAAGGCTGGCCTTCAGAAAATATAAGGGAACACAGCGGGATGAAGATAGGAGGCATACCAAACTGCCCTAAGGGAAGCAGGTAAGCAGTAAGGCAGGCAAAGTCCCAAACTGAGGAAACACTAGCACGAACAGTAAAGAAGGTGACAAGACTTTCTATAGATACATTAGTGAAAGGAGAAAGTCCAGAGGGTATTGCTAAGCTTAATGGAGAAAAGGAGCATGTGAGGAGGAGGACCCTGTAAAGGCATCTATCCTAAATAGATACTTTTGCTCAGTATTTACTGAAGAGAAGGTAGGCAGGGCCCACAGCTCAGCATCATGGACACAGGGGAGGGAGGTGAGCACTACTCCCTTCACAAAAGAAAGGGTCCTACAAGAGCTTACTAAGCTCAGGGTGGATAAGGCAATGGGACCTGATGGCATACATCCCAGGGTACTTAAGGAGCTAAAGGAGGAACTAGCAGAGCCATTAGCAGAATTGTTTAGTGAGTCTCTGAGCACAGGAGAGGTCCCAGAAGACTGGAGAAAGGCTCATGTGATCCCACTCCACAAGAGTGGTAGCAGGAGGAGGCGGGAACTACAGACGGTCAGTCTTACCTCAGTAGTGGGCAAGATTATGGAGGCACTCCTTAAGGAAAGGATAGTGCAACTACCTGGAATCCATAGGGGCACAGGATCCAAGACAGCATGGGTTTACAAAAGGAAGGTCCTGTCAAACTAATCTCATAGATTTCTTTGACTGGGTAACCAGAGTGGTGGACCCAGGGGGAGCAGTTGATGTCGCCTACCTTGACTTCAGCAAAGCTTTTGACACTGTTCCACATAGAAGATTGATAAATAAGCTAGGTAGGCTCGGGGTGGGTCAGAAGTTGGTCAACTGGGTGGCAAACTGGTTGACTGGCAGAAAACAGAGAGTGGTGGTAAATGGTATACAGTCAGAAGAGATGCAAGTCACAAGTGGGTACCTCAGGGATCAGTCCTGGGGCCAGTCCTATTCAACATCTTCATTAGTGACCTCGAGATGGACTAGAGGGTAGGCTTGTCTGTTTGCAGATGACACCAAGATCTGCAACAGAGTAGATGATCCAGATGGGGTGGGCAGAATGAGAAGAGATCTGGATAAACTAGCAGAATGGTCAGAAGAGTGGCAACTGGGATTTAATGCAAAGAAGTGCAAAATCATGCACATAGGGAAGAGAAACCCTGAAGCCACTTATAGGCTGGGAGGGAGTTGCTAGCAGTCACAAAGGAAGAAAGAGACTTGGGCATCATCATCACTGATGACCTAAAATCATCCAAGCAGACCTCTAAAGCAGTAGGTAAGGCTAGGGGGGTGTTAGGGTGTATTAGTAGGGGTATCACAAGTCGTAAGAGGGAGGTAATAATCCTCTGTACAAGATATTGGTTAGGCCCCATCTGGAGTACTGCGTGCAGTATTGGAGGCCACACCTTCACAAGGACATTAACTCAAATTGAGGCAGTCCAGAGAAGGGCAACCAAAATGGTGCAGGGACTGCATCAGAAGACATATAAGGACAGATTAACGGAGCTCAATATGTATACCCTTGAGCAAAGGAGGGAGAGAGTGATATGATCGAGACATTTAAACACCTTAAGGGCATAAACAAGGTGAAAGAGTCTAACATGTTTAAATATAAGAAAAATAGCAGGACAAGAGGACACAGCATGAGATTAGAGGGAGGCCGATTAAGGGGAATGTGAGGAAATTCTTTTCACAGAAAGGGTGGTAGATGCATGGAATGGCTTACCACAAGAAGTGGTGGCTATGAATACAGTGCAGGGCTTCAAACAGGCATGGATAGGCATAAGGGAGCAATACAAATGACTATGAATAGATAGGTCACTGACAGAGCAAAGGCCGATGGTACATTTATAAGGTAGAAAAAGAAATGGGCAGACTGGATGGGCCTTGAGGTCCTTATCTGCCGTCAACTTCTATGTTTCTATGTTTCTATGTTTCTAAATAGAAGCTATCTTGTATCTAGCCATTATGCTTTCCAAAGTTTTCTCTGAGGCGTCACTTGCTCTTAAATTCAGACTGGAAAATTGTAACCAAAATCTTAGGATGGGGATTAGCGAATGTGGTTGGGCAGCTCATAGTGCCAGTTCAAGACTTTTCTATAGCAGGTCAAAAAATTCAAGATGGACTCAATAACACCAGAGAAGTAGTCAAAATCTATAATAAAGACATGGCTGAGGGCCTTCTCCTGGCCTTTGACCAGGAGGAGGCTTTCGACTGCATATCCTTTTTGTACCTGTTGTATGCTTTAAGAAAATATGGCAGCCCATAAAAATTTGGTGGGTAGAATTCTAATTTATAGTTACTACAATAACACACTAGCTAATGGAACCTTAGAAAAGTCTTGCCAGATCTTGAAGGGTGTCAGACAGGGCTGCCTCCTAAGCCCTATCCCTTATGTTTTTGGATTGGACCCAGTCTTACTTAAAATTGAACAGCCTGCTGGCACAAGACATATTGGTATGCCAGTAGATCCAGTTCCACATTGTCTGGTAGCTTACGTCAATAATATTTATTTATTATTCCCTAATGTGTCATCTGAGGAACTGGCATCACCATGTATGAAAAGGTTTTGGTTGAGTATCGGCTCCAGGGTAAACTTACATAAGCGTAAAGGTTTGTTCTTAGTATCTGGAGTAGGTGTCTCACACTCTGTAGGCTATAGGAGGAATTAGTCTTGAAAAAGGTCCCCTAAAGATTTGGGGCAAAAAATTTGGAAAAAGGGATATTGTCTCCCTAAATAGGGAAGAAAAAATACAAAATGCTGAAATGAAAGTGGAGAAATGGAAATTGTGGCCCATGTTGAAATAAAAAATAGTCTTTACGAATAAAACATTCATCCTTCCCCTAAGTTATATTTATACAATATAGATTAAGGTTTTTTTAGGTCAAATAAAAATGCTGTCCATTGTACAGAACACCGAGTAGCTAGACACATTTTTTTTTATTTTAACATTAGGGTATGTCATCACATTTATCTAGCTACTTGGGTACATCACAACAAACTTCTGATTCTGCCATCTGTGCCCCGCAGTCTGTATGGTCGTATGTTCCTTTTACTTTCTATATATAAAAAAAATGACGTATAAACTGCGTATGTGATGTGCATTCATAAACTATGGTGTTTACATTCATTCTTGGTTAGTGACCTCTTATGATCTCATTGGTGGCTTCACCACTTGTGGGGTCAAGAGATCACTGACCACTCATGGAGATAAATACCATGTCTTGTGATCGCATATCACATATCCCCTATATATCTACCCCAGTCACCTTAGAACAGGACAATTTGTCTTACAGCCACGGGAGATTATTTGGATTACTTGAAAAAAAATATGAAACTGAAATCAATATATGAGAAAGAGTTTGTTTATCATGGAACATTGTAAATAATTATTGGAATAACGTGTTCTGGATGTATATCTGATATCAAGCTGGCCCAGCATATTCGTGTTTTTTTTGTTGCATTCTTTATGTTTATATTTCCTTAGGGAATTTTTTTTGTACTTTATTTTTTATTCCTTAAGACAAAAAGATTTCCACTTTTCAACGTTAATTACAATCAGAAAATTAAATTTCCCTATTCTCTTGTAACTAAATAAGGCACAAAAGAGTTTTTCATTTGGGGGTTAAAATATATAAACAACAATCCTCAGGGAATTTTTGATTTCGTATTCGGAATGATTATGGGTCGGTTTTGATTTTTATTTGTATGGTTATGGTTTAATTTTCCATTTAATAAAAAATTCCCTACTCTTTTGATAAATATCATGGGATTTTTAACTTCCACCAAGACGGTGACCAGAGATGGGCAGAAGGGTCCTTGGTTTAACATCTGATCTAAAGGATGGTGCTTCAACAGTGCAGCACCCCCTGTACTGTATTTCTGTGTCAGTTATGGGTAATACTCCAAGTATCTTGCATGGGGCTAGAACCCAGGACTTTCTGATCTTCCAGCCCCAGAGGCAATCCTGCTGCCTACTGAGTCACTGACAGTGTTAAGAAGAAAATGGGAAAAAGGAGGAAAAAAATGAAGTTTGAGCTTCTTTAAAATATGATGTTGCTAGCTGTCTGTATATGCATTCAATATAGCCCTTATCCAGAGTGCTTTGCATTCATGTTCTTTTCTCTTAGCCTTGAAACCTTGCCTCTTCACATGTGCATACATGCGCATGCACACACACGCACACACACACACGCTTACTCACTCTCATGAGAGCAGGCTTCAATATTTACAAAATGGCCCTTTAGAACTGCACACGATATGTAACATTTCTGCCTCACCAGAGAAAGCCGTGGTTCAGTAATCCCAGTGCAATCCCACTCCAAGAAATTTCCTTAACTCCCACCACCTCAGAATTCAGTAATGCAAGACATCAGTATTTGGTAAGATTTGTTAATTGTTTTATTCCTCAGAAGACAGTGGGAAACAGCTCAAGGCAGTCATCCCCACACTGTCACCTTGCTGGTGTGGAACTCCATCTGTCTAGTAAATTACTGCCTTTCCCCTACATGTCATTTTCAATCCTTTATATGCAAGCACAGCCTGCACCCTCAGAGTGAAGCAGCTGTACGTAATGTCCCTATAGAAGTATGTGGGTGGCAAAAACAGAGCACTTGTTTTTTTCATCAGCAGAGAACCAATTATGTAGGTGTTCATCATCAACAAGGGAAGACCATTTAGTTGTCAGAAGGGCTTTCATTTTCACTGCCAGTGATGAGTCGTATTTTGAAAAGCTTCGGTGAGTCAGAATGGCTGAATGTGAAAATAAGCTGCAAGTGGAAACGGCAAGGAAAAACAATGAGACCTGAAGGAAAGGGGGAGACAGAAGAGCCCTTGAAAGCATGGGGGTGGGGGAAAAGGGCAAGTAGCATTGGCTGGGCTATGAGGTGGTGCTGGAATTACATGCCATGAGCTTTAGGAGCTATTGAGCTCTGCCTGTAAAATTAACACAATTGTAAGTAAAAGGTAATTTCGCATGTACTGAGCTAGGGGTCTCAGAAGTAAGGGGGCCAAGTCTCAGTGCCCTTACAGTATTTCTGCATTATGCTGAACATAGCTGCTGTAAGTTGGACCGAGAAACTGACAGGAACTAAAGAGATATGTATTGTACAGTAGGTGCCTTAGCTCTAATTCTTTGAGGCCACCTTTTTTGTAAACAGCTGTTTTTATTTATCTAAAACTTATGAGTAAGCTTGGGCTGAACACATTACCTTTAATTTAACTGATTTAAAGGAGAGAGGTGGTCCTCTGCTAGAAGTTGTTCCCCATTTGGTGTATGGGCTTCCTTTTTGCTGATTTATATAGATTTCAGACTGAGGTTCAGATGACTAAATTAATAACAGAGAGAAAAGCAAAATACTTCAACTCACTAGAAACATTTAAGAAAATCTGGGGTAGAAAGAAAATCTCAAGAGGAGTGTACTGACAACAGAGAGAATGCAACTCATGATGTGTGTCTGAGAATTTAAAACAGTGTAGTATATGGTGAATAAGGCAACCTTGCAAGTGGTATAATGCTTGCTCATTTTTCAGCCGTAGCATGCAGCTAGCTACCCACATTTTGTGTTTACTTGTGTAGCAATACAAGCAAACACATTGGCAGTATAGTGGAGACTGTAGGTGTGGCAGTCTTTTCTGCTAGTGAGTGATGGAGAAAACAACCACTCCCAGTGTAGAAGCCAGTGGTTTAGTGTGTGCCTGTCTTACATAGATACATAGAAATTGTCAGCAGATAAGGACCGCTAGGCCCATCTAGTTTGCCCGTGAGCCCTATACTCATATGCAGTTACTGACCCTAAGTGATCAATGGCTTTTCATCACTCCCTCCCCAGCCAATGTTCCCTTGTGCCTGTCCCAGGCATGTTTAAACCCCTCCGCTGTGCTTGTCCCCACTACTTCTTGTGGCAGACTGTTCCAAGCATCCACCACACTCTCTGTGTACAATAACTTCCTCATGGTTCACGGACAATTGGTCAGGGCTAAATTTGACGAGGTCAGTTCATCAATATTGAAATTGTCACAAGCTGAATTGGGTGCTGGCATAATGTAGACACCGAGGTGATTTACCAGCAACATTTCCACCCACTTCTGCAGCTAACAGGTGTGTGGAGTTGTATGCTAGGGTATAATCTGCTACCCAGTCCACACTTCTATAGGTTGAGTCCTGGTGAGGGGATATTTGTGACACCCATACATGTCCTATGATATATGCTCTGGGAACTCTAGGCTCCAAGTTCTGTTAGCTGCTTGAGCTGTATATTAATTGTATGTCAGACAAAATTGCTACGGCCATAAACCCATAAGACGTTTATGCCAGCCTAAAGATGAGCATGAGGAGAAAGACCCAATAGAAGCGGAGGTATGCAGTGATAAAAAGAAAATTAAGGAGGGTATTAGGGATGAAAAGAAAAAGAGAGGAAGAAAAGACTATCACAGCATAGGGAAGACGAAGGGGATGTAAATAAAATGTTGGGGAGTTCGGCATTCAGACATATATCTTTACATACCGTCTTGGGCAGATGAAAGGAGGGCTGTTCCATACATTTGTAGAAGGGGGAAGCTGATTCCAGCTACATAACAAAAGAGAGTAAGACTAGCTACACTTTAAAAAGCACAATCATTTTGTTTTGTGGAGAGTTATGTGAGGCTCTCCCTGATTGGTCAAAAGGAACAAAGAATTTTGAGTCTGCCACATTTTCTGCTTGGATGTGACTAATTAAATATTTCTAGTCTAGACCATTAGTCTGCTCCATTTTCTATTATGTCATCTATTGTCTGGCAACCAATGCGCTGCTTGACATTTATTGCAGCTGCATTTTGTCCCCATGATGTTTCATCCACTACAACGTTTTGTCTGGGGGCCAATAGTCCGTACACGCTTCCTCACATTACCTCTTCATCTATCCCCCTTCAATTTCATATTGTGTCCCCTTGTTCTGATATCTTTTCTACATTGGAAAAGATCCCCCACCTGCACCTTGTTTATGCCCTTGAGGTACTTGAAAGTTTCTATCACGTCCCCCCCGCTTGCTCTCCTTTCCTCCAGTGAGTACATATTGAAAACTCTTAGTCTCTCCTCATATGTTTTGTGATGCAAGCCATGCACCATCTTTGTCACCCTTCTCTGGATAGCATTCACCTTGCTATGTCCTTATGCATGTGTGGTCTCCAGTACTGCATGCAGTACTCCAGGTGAGGCCATACCAGTGTTTTATAAAATGGCATCAACATCTCCCATCTCCTGCTAGTAATATCTCTACACCCCAGCATGCCACTGGCCCTCCCTGCAGCCTTTGTGCCCTGCTTTGATACCTTAAGGTCATCAGATACGATAACCCCTAGGTCCCTTTCCTCTTTGGGAACAGTCAGCACCTCCTCCCCCTTTCTGTAGCTCTCCCCAGGATTCCCCCTACCAAGGTGCATTATCTTGCACTTTTTTGATTGAACCTCAGTTGCCACACCTCTGACCATCTTTCAAGCTTCTCCAGGTCCCTCTTCATTTTCTGCACCCCTTCTGGAGTATCCACCCTGTTGCAGATCTTGGTGTCATCTGCAAACAGGCAGACCTTTCTTTCCAGCCCCTCTGCAATGACACTAATGAAGACATTGAAAAGAACTGGCCCCAATACTGATCCCTGAGGTACTCCACTGGTCACCTCTCTCTCTGTGGATCAGATCCCATTTATCATCACCCTCTGTCTTCTGTCCGTCAGCCAGTTTCTGACCCAGTGTATCACCTTATGCCCTATGCCCAGACTACTCATCTTGTTAACCAACCTTCTGTGTGGAATGGTATTGATGGCTTTGCTGAAGTCTAGGTAGGCAATGTCTACCGCCCCTCTCTGATTCACTTCCCTAGTCACCCAATCAAACAAATCTATCAGATTTGTTTGACAAGACCTTCCTGCTGTGAATCCATGTTGCTTCAGATCCTGGACACTGCTGGATTCCAGGTGTGCCACTATCATTTTTTTCAGCAGTGTCTCCATGATCTTCCCCACCGTTGAGGTGAGGCTGACTGGCCTTGATTTGAATACCAACATGTGACCCTTTTTGCACATCGCTGCTCAGTGATGTTCTCCTGTTTGTGCTTAGTGGATATGATTTATCAGTGCAGCTGCCAATTCCTACCAGATTTATTGCAAAAAAATATATATATTTTCACAGAGGCAGTGTTTTCTCAGGCAAGATGCTTAATTAACAAAGTGGCTATTTGGTCATGATTGTACAAAGGTCACATCTGGAGACCATTTAACCTCTGTCGCAGTATCCTTCAACTGAAAGAAATTGCTAGAGTCAATCTTTCTGTTGTTTTGCTTTAGATTGTTCCCCATGCACCCACCATTGTTCACTCTGTTCTTTCTCGCCTCTCCCTTGATGCCAGGCATGTTTCTCATTGCACAAAACAAGAAAAGCTCGACATTCAAGTTTGGTAAATTCAAAGTGCAGAAAGTGCTATTTTATTCTGACAACACTGCCAACAGAACAAACAGCCCCAGCGCTTCAACCCTGTAGCGGGCCTTCCTCAGGGGGTGGGTCTAAGGCTTCAACAAAACGTGCATACTAATATACAAATTGATTTAAAGTGACAGTACACCATACAAAAAACTTTTAATGCAAAAACTCATATCAAAGAATCTTTCCAATTGTTACTCATACTGAAACATTCAGTCTCTTAATATGGATTTAAATAACTTATGATTATTGCTCAGGTATATAACTTATTCATTTTATTCCAACAGTGTTGCAGTCTGATTCCATCTTTAAGGCATTACTGATTGCCACTTACTGGTACATCAAAAAGATAACACTCATATTACCTTCATTTTACATTACTTAATTCATTGCTAACTACCTTAGCTAGGCCGTACTTTAACACTCTATCTATGAAATTCATTATAAAGGAGGAGGTCAGCTGAAATGCAAAAGGTCACAACTTCCATGATTCCAAAAGTTTGAAATTAAGGATTTTGATAAGTTCATCGTATTATAAACAGTTTCTATAGCGATAGTTAACCACATACACTTGATCACGGATTTAAAAAAGTATCAACTAGTACATGGTTCCTATAGCGGAGGTCAACCCTAGTGCAAAAGGTCACAGATTCAAAACTTTCACCATTGGGTTCTTAAACTCAAATCCTCATAATTTCATTGGACATTGTTTCACATATTTATGTATTTTTGATTCCAAATTCAAGGTCAAGGTTGGACATTACACATTCTCCAAATGTTATTTTACAAAGCACACAGGATATGAGGAGATAGAAATAAAAGAAAATAAACGAAAATAAATATTTTTAATCATCTAGAATCTACAGATGTTTGGGTTATGGTATGGGGGAATACCAAGTTGGGAGATACAATATTATAGTATATGAAAAACCATTACTTATTCTGTCATAAGACTTGTGTGTATAAATTTAAATTAAAAAGACAAACAGTTCCATATTATGACAGTTTGAAAGGTACTATCCCAAACTCTGTTACGCGTCAGTATGCTATAAAGGAAAAGAAAGAGGGGGTACAACCTACAGAAAGAACGTGGGGGGAGAGGGAGAAATTGGGAATGGGGTGGAGGAGAAAATCTTTCAAGTATTTGATAATGGGATCCTCAGTTTCTTTGTCCCAAATAATGATGTATCAGTCCGTGCTTCATGGGCATATAATGATGTGGCTCTCACATAGCATTTCCAATTCAAATGGAGTTACGGTACATTCCCTAAGAGAAGGAAAAATAAGAAAATATGAGAAATTTATTAGGGACTTTGTAAGGGATGAGCTGTTAGGCCATGAACTCTATTAACTCTTCTACAGATATGGAGAAAAATCGATCTCTTCGTTAAGACCTAAAGGCACTGCAGTCTGCAATGTACAGATCCATTTTGTTTCCTTTTGTGACAAAATCTTTGCTCTGTTTCCTCCTCTTTGATGTCTTTCTACATGTTCTAGAATTGTAAACTTCAAACAGTTTGGTCTCCCATCATGGCAGTCTGAAAAATGGTCTCCTAAAGCGTTACTCAGGTTTCTATTAATAATTGCCCTTACATGTTCCTGAATTCTCTCCTTTGCTGGCCTCGTGGTTTTTCCTATATAGCATATAGGACAGGTACACCAGCATGTATACACAACAAAAGGGGTAGTACAGGTGTAGAATTTGTGTATTGCACATGCTTTTCCATCCTTTATAAAAGATTTACCAGCCTGTGCATATTGGCAACTATTGCACCTTCCACATCTATATAACCCACATGGCCTGTTCCTCAACCAGGTTGTACCTGTACAGGACTCAGTAGTTTTCACAAAATGACTATGCATAACTCTATCCCCTGTGTTCCTCCCCTTAGAAAAAGTTATGCGTGGTTTATCTGAAATTTCTTTTGCCAGTTAAGGGCCTGTTAAGAGCAAAGGCCAAAATTTATGAACAAAATTACCCACTTTGCCAGCTAAAGGATTAAATTCTGTTACAAAGGTAACAACCTCATTCCCTTTCAAAGTTTGTTGGTATGAATACTTCTGGGTGTATTTCTTCCTTTTCTCATTTTTTGGAATAAGTAAAGCACCTCTCTCCAAACCCTGAACTCTTTCTTCTGCTTCTTTCAATACACTTTCTGTGTACCCTCTTTCCCTCAATCTAGTCAATAACTCCTCTGCCTGTTCTTCGTACTCAGTTTCATTACTGCAGTTTCTTTTAAGCCTAATAAGTTCACTGTAAGGTATTGATTTTATCAGGTTTTTTGGATGTGAGCTGTTAGCATGCAGTATGGTATTGGCTGCAGTTTCCTTTCTGTATCCCTTTGTAGTAATCCATCCCCTTATATTCCTGTGAGCTCCAGATTTAGGAATTTAATGTTATCATCATTTTGTGTGTAGGTGAATTGAAGCCCAAGATAATGCTGTTTAAATAATTAATAAATTCTGGTATCTTTTCTTCATCACTATTCCACACAATAATATCATCAATAAAACGGTAGTAAATCTCCAAATTATTCAGAAACATATTTTTGGTTCTGTCTTTGATTACCTTTTCCTTGAAATACCCCATAAATATGTTCACATAGGATGGGGCAAAAGCTGCCCCCATTGTAGTCCCACCTTTCTCATTGTGCCTCCTTTGTTTCTAAATGTTGGTTTCCTTCCCTTCCCTCATACCTTTTATCCCTCTTATCCTCTCCCACATCTTCCAGCTACCCCCTCCACTATGCTACTTCTTGTTCCCTCTCTGTTCCTGTTATAAAATGTACTGCTGGTCAGTCTGCTCTCTCCTATTGCTTTCCTAAACTCTGGTCCTCTCTTCCCCTGACAGTTTAGTTGTCTTCTTCTACTTTCTCCTTAAAGTCTCTTCTTCATAATTTTTTTCTCTATCCTACAACTGTACATGTCCTGCTTCCAAACTCCCCCATATTGCCCTTGCAGTCTGTTTCCCTCATTCCTATTCATTGTTTCTATACTTAACAAGTATTTGTCAATGTCGAATATTGTCTTGCTGGCATTGGTATTGCTAGTGCAGGAGTTAAAGAGATGCATAATAGGAATGGCAGTGAAGAATTGAACTGACACCAACCCCACCCCCAACCTGCAGAGACTGACAGGCATTGGGGTATGCCTTTGGGTTGTCGGCCATAACTCTCATGTCATTTCACCTCACCCTAACCTGCAGATACCGACAAGTGTCGCGGTGTGCCTTAGGGGTCTTCGGCCCTAACACTCACCCCATTCCATAAGGAAATACACTGAGATGGGTGCAGCATAGGAGAATGGGTGAACTTTTAGGGCAAAGACTCCAAGGCACACCTTGATGCCTGTCACTGGCTGCAAGGTGGGGGTGGAATGGTGTAAGCATTACAGCTGACCATTCCAAGTCACATCCCTGACGCCTGTCAGTCTCTACAGGGTGGGACATTAAGGTTAGAAACCCTAACACCCCAGGCGTTTGTTGATGCTTTCACTCCAAATTTTCAGCATGGGCTTTTTGCAATCCCAGCTCATGAACAGTGGCACTATCAGTTCATTAGCTGAAAGGTGATTTGGCACAGAGACTGCACCATTTGGCGCCACAGGTGTAAAACACATTTCAGGCAGGATGTGAAAAATGACAGCTGTAATGTTAATGAGGAGGTGTAAAAAAATGGCAATGTTGAAAATCTGGAGTGAAAATATGAAAAATTGTTGAAGTGATGAGCGTGCATAGAAACTGCACAATGCCACCCATAATGAAATCATTTTTGGGATTTTTTAACCAGATTTTCAACATTTGCAACATAAGCTTTTTGGGACCCCACCTCATGAACAGTGGCACTGTTATTTTGTTAATCGGTCCTGAAAGGTGATTCTGCGCAGTGACCATGAAATCGCCTTTTGGGACAGAATAATGAGATGACGGAGCATGTGTTGATGAGGTGGGGTCTTGATGAGGTGGGGTTTCAATAACCCCATGTTGAAAATTTGGAGTCAAAATTCAAAAAAATGGCTGAGAAATCCAGCTACATTGAACCCCTCCCCCATTGATGCCATTACTGTATGTAACTTACCGGCATTTCTTCATTTTGCAGTTCAGCTTTGAAGAGTCCAGACACATCCCACTCCACAGACAATTGCAGCACCGGATCTCCAGAGGTAAGTATGGGGTGAGGTGGGGTGCGCAGAGGATGGGTGCAGGTTGGGGGAAGGGGACGGTGGGGACTACAAGGAACTGTTTTCTTTTTTATAGGGAAAAACAAAAAACAGACATGAGGGACAGTTTTCTATCTTTACAGGTGAACTAAAAAAAAATGTTGGGCACACTAGGGTGGGCTCCCAGTGTGCCCCATGCCTTTCAGGGGGGATGTTGGGCACACTGGGGTGGGCTCCCAGCGTGCCACATGAGTTTTATCGGGGGCAAAGAAAGTGTGTGGGGTGGGGGAACATCCCGACACAGGGGATTTGCCAACCCTGATGTCAGTATGGGGACTGTGTGTGGTGGACGGCAGGAGCCGCCATGTTTATTGAAAAGTTTCACCAGGTAAGGCACGTTGGGGAGCCATGTCCTCTGCCGCTGCATGACAAGCTTGTCTCTGATTGCAGCATCGCATTTCTTTCAGCTTGGTGGCACTTTCCATAATTTCCATTTTAGCGCTAGCATACTCGCTAATTGGGGGATGAGGGATGCACTTACTAAGGCGCGCCCTGCATTCACCAACACTGACACACCTCTCAATGTGGTACTACCACAAGATGTTGGTTGCACCTGTGCAAATGTCAACATAAAAAGTAGTTCCCTTGTCTATATTATAGCATTTGTATGTAATGCACATATCTTTTATACTGTTTACCTTCTATTTTTTTAATTATGCCTCTGTTATGCTATATTTGCTGTATTTTACTTTCCACAATCCCCGTCCCCCAGAACGCATCTGGATATGAGCTGTTAGCAGCTCAGTATCTCTTTCCTGTTGAAACTTTTAAAATCAATCAATCAATATATAAACATTTTACAGTTAATGAAATGAGTACAAAATCAAGTGTAGAAAACCCAAAATCTATTACATTACCCCCCCACAAAAAGATGACATGTTTGATATCTAACTAAACATTTATGCACACTGTAACAAAATGATTTGTTATTTAAAGCAAAAGAAACCCCTAATAGGACTTCAGGGCCCTGATAGCTCAGTCGGTAGAGCATCAGACTTTTAATCTGAGGGTCCAGGGTTCAAGTCTCTGTTGGAGTAGTAGTTGACTTTGGAACTGCTGAAAAGTAATCCTTCAGCCTTTATATGTTTGATGGCATTATAGCATAGAGGTTATAGCAACGAGCTGTGAATGAGCGTGGTACATCCAGCAGACCTGAGTTTGATTCCCACAACCTCCACTTGCATATTGTGTGACTCTGAGGGAGTCACTTAACCACCCAGTGCTCCAAGGTCATCCCTGAAAACAGGCACTTGTGCCTAGTGGGCCTTACTAAAAGAAAAAAAATGAAGAAAGTGAAAACACACACAGATATCTTTTAATTGGAGCCCATAGAACTTCAGCACCCCAAGCATTCAGGAATTTTCTTGGGCCTGTTTTATCTATGCAGTACCAGGGTTAAGCCAGTAGCATCTGATGGTCTGGCAGTCTCACGCTTATCAGCATCTAAAGGTGTGTGGCAGTCACTGCTGTGTTGAGAGGTTCAGCCTCAGCTGTTGCTTTCTCTGCCTCTAGAGGAAGTGGGGCTTCCCATGTGTACTTTCAAAGCCTGTCCCTGTGGACCACCTTAGATTTAAAGTGAGAACCTGCTAGGTATGGTACACCGCTGCTTTTATCCTTTCTAGTATGCCATAGGGCCTTTCTAGGCCCTGTCCAAGTTTGTTGTTTTGCCTTCTTTCTGTAGGGTCATAGAGTCAAACTAGATATCACTTCTACCCCAGTTGTCATGACATAAAGAAAACCTAAACACACACCTATTATATATTTCATACATTTATTTGTCACCAATAAGCTGCATTTCTGTAGTTTTAGGTGTTTGAAAAGTTTGAGTGGTTTGTGTTTACTGTCAACAGTAGCCCCCTGTAAATATCCTGGTTGCTTCCATTGCTGACAGGTGGAATCTCCTTTGTTCTTGAGAACTGCATTAGCATATTATGGTTATCAATCTTTATGACTGACTAGGTGACAAGTCCCTCTATGGGGTGAAGATTGATTGCCTAACTGCCAACCCATCTTTTGAGGTGGGTGAAGACAAGCCCCTCTATGGAGTGAAGATCTGCTGCCAGCCCATCATTTGAGGTGGGTGAAGACAAATCTCTCTGTGGGGTGAAGATCCCCTGCTGGCCCATCTGTTGAGATGGATGAAGATAAGTCCCTCTGTGGGCTGAAGAGGCTCACCGTCATCATCACCTACACCAGCAGAACAGTGGAGATGTCCCACAACACCTGCACCACCTGGTCATCTAAAGGCCATGAGTACTGGGTTTACCCAACCAATTGCTATTTTAAATGTCCAGCTAGATAGCTAGTTAATTTTTCACCTGGGCTTCCTGTGCAATCTTAACCTAAGCCCACAGCAACAGTTACAGCCAGGATCATCTGTGTGTTTCTATCCACTGATGTAATTTGTCTTTAGCAGCTCCAGCTTGACCTAACTGTAATGGTACCACACCCAGTGTCCATTTGTCACAAGCCTGCATCTCCTCATTGTGTGTACACTAAGACTGTTGGGAGCTCCCACAGGGACTGTGGGGTTAACTGGTGCAGCAGTGGGGGGAGAGGGACTGGGACAGAGAATGTACCGTACAGTGCTTGTGTTATAGTATTTATTTGTAGCTGATTGGTTGATGTTTTTACTCTCTCTGTTTCCCTTGTCCCCCACATTGTTTTCCAACTCCCCAAATAAACCCATGTAGTTATTTATCTGCAACTGTTGGAAATATTTGCCATTATTGTGTTAGTGTGATATTTGCCTGTTTAGAGTGATAAGTGGGGAGGGGATTGTGTTACTAATCTACCTGTCACCAAGACAGGAGGCTAAATTCATTCCCTGTGAGGAAGCACCCTGGCAGCATGCTGCTATAAGAATTCCCATCAGTGGAGGCACCATGCCATTTACAAATCTATTTCTAACCACAAACCCAGTCACCGACCTACATCTATTAGAACCACTTGCGAGTGGTTGTGCATATAATAGTAGGGGTGGTTACATGCACATGCTTTCTCCTGGTGATGAGGCAGGGACATCATTACAGGGGACACCGAATGCAATATGTGACTGCATTTGCCAAAGATGGTGCAGTGCTTTGGGGTGCTGTGAAAGCTGAAAAAAACATATTTAGGAGAAATAATACCACCAGCCTTTCTCCATGTAGGGATGGATTGGTTGGTAAGGGTCACTTATTTCTAAAGTGACCCTGAGAGGTACAGATTTCGTTAGTGGACTAGGACCATTAGGGAGCATCTTGCAACCTGCAACAATATGTGTGTGTTAAGATCCTTAGGTTTTGGGACTATTGGTTGTTTCAGAATTGACACAAGTTGAAAACTTGGCTTTTTATGCACACATTTGAGGATTCTTAATTGAGTTTTGCTGCCTTGTTAGACAAAGGGATATTTAAATATCTGTCTATCTATCTATGTCTGACATCAGATGCATATTAATCATTCAACAATAGAAAAATCAATGAACATTTCTATGAGTAGAAGCTGAATGAATGAATGAATGAATATATTTATAGTTTTGTAGGATAGGACTGTCCTGCACAAAGGTATTATACAATTAAATACAAAGAATACAGATATTTAAAACAAAGACAATGCAGTAAAACCAGGACCAGGTACAAATCATAGTTGAAGGAGATCCATTTTAAGATTGCTGCTTTCAATCAGGTGTAGGAAGGAAACGGGCACAATGCTATTGAGTGGCTCACAATGATTTTTAACACTATTTTAGTTATATAGAAACAGAGTGTCGGCAGAAAAAGACGATCAGGCTGTCCAGTCTGCCCTGTTATTTATTTATTGAAAGAGATTTACCAGGAAAGATATACTGAGCCACAAAGCTCATTTGCAGATGTGTCCTGGGGAAGGGGGGTAGGGATAAGTACATAATAAAAAGGCAACAAAATGCGGTAATCTGATAAAGCAAAAGACAAAGCAATGTACAGTATATACAGGAAAGTTATGGCATAATTAAACAAGATAGACTAACTACATCAGGAGTGTGGGGTAACCCAGCACTCGCAGGCTGTGACGTCAGCACAGGACAGAGTGGGAGGAGGACATTAACAGGAAGAGGCAACAGGGCAGAGAACTAAAGAGAAAAACTGAGGGAGGAAAGCGAGGAAGGGGAAGGAGAGACATAAGGGAGAAAGGAGAGGGAAAAAATGGGCTGAGGTATAGGAGAGAAGGGGAATAAGGTTAGGAATAAGGTATAGAGGAGATGAAGGGATAAAGTGATTGCGACAGGATAAGGAGGAGTAGGAGAGAGGGGAAAGGAGTGGGAAAGGAGGGAGAGGATGCAGGAAGAGTGGAATAGTGATTAAGGTAGAAATGGAGGGGAGAGGAGGGGGAGATAAAGAGGAAGAGGGTTGGAAGGTAGTAAGGAAAAGGAGGGTTAGAAATAAGGGGAAGAGAATAAGTGTGGAGAGTTAAACACTTAGTAGTGGAAAAAATTATGAGGTGAGGAGAGGCATAGTGGCTAGGGGACTGGCAGTGGATGGGGAAAGAGAAAAGCGGGGAGGCAGGACAATAGACTATGGGCAGTTGCAGGTGGGAGATGTGTGGACATGGAGAAGCAAAGAAAGAGAGTGTTTGGATGAGGCAGAGTGAATTGTTAGTGGAAGAGAGTTCCAGATATTAGGAAAGTGGTAGGAGAAAGTGTTCTGTCCTGCAAGGGATTTATAAGAAGGGAGCAGTAGGGGGCAATAGCTTCAGTTACAGAGAGAGAGAGAGTAAGAGGAGGGAGGCATAGGGGAGAGAAGAGAACTGAGATGGGGGGGTAAGGCCAGCCAGAATTTAGAAATGAAGGAGGCACAGTGGGTTAGGTGGTGATCTACCAATGAAGAATGGGAGAGATCAGAGTATAGAGAACAGTGATGAGTACGAGGAGGGCAGGCCAAGGCAAAATGGCAGAAGGAGTGAAAGAGGGTTCCAGTCTGGCCAAAGTGGACTTAGGTGCAGGACCATGGACTATATCACCATAATGAAAGCTGAGAAGTATCATCTTAGGAATGATATTCTGGTGAGCAAGTAAAGGGATACAGCTTTTGTTCCTATAAAAGATTCTTATAATGGGGTGAAGTTTTTTTGTGAATGACGTCTATGTACTGAGAGAAGCCAAGGTGCCTGTTAAGCCAGACACCAATTTATTTAAAGGAGGGTACGTTGTCAATTGTACCCCCATCAAGGGCGTGGAAGGTGGGGAGAGAGGACAGCCTAGAAAGCCTCTGCCTAGTACATTTCTTTAGCATTTGGGGTTAATTGATTTGACCAGGACCATTTCTGGATCATGTCAGAATCAAGTTGAAGCCTGGATGATGATGATGATAACTCTAAAGGGAGAAGACCCAGAAGCAAACAGGACTGTCTCATCTGGATACATAAGGATGGAAGCAGAAGAGCAGGCTGAGGGGAGATCATTGAGGAATATGGAGAAATACAATGGGCCAAGGATGGAAACTTGGGGTACACCAGTATGGATGGTGAGAGGCTGACAAGGAATCTCCAATTTGCACAAATTGAGACTTGCCTTCCAGGTAGGAACTGAACCAGTTAATTGCTGAGTCTGTGAGACCCACTGTCTTGAGTTTACCAAGGAGAAGAGGGTGGGAGACCATTTCAAAAGCTTTCACTAGATCAACAACGATAGCAGCTGTGAGGTGGCCTTGGTCCATGGCAATAAAACCCGGGGAGAAACCAAGTTTTTATAATATGGATTGTCTTGAATAAGTATATGTATATGTGCAATGGATATTTATATTTCTTGTATGTCCTTTTGTATAACTGGAGGTTGTGCAGGTACTATGTATATGTCTTTTATATATATATATATATATATATATATATATATATATATATATATATATAATAGAAAGAGGCAGTATAACAGTGGTCTAAGGCTCTGAGCTGCAAATTTGGTGACATCCAGCAGGCCAGACCTGGGTTTGAATCCCACAGCTTCCACTTGCATACTGTGTGACCCTAAGCAAGTCACTTAACCTCCTTGTGCTCCCAGGTCGCTCCTCTAAAAAAGCTTTCAGCTTAGTGTGCTATACCTGGTTAAACAACTAAATAAATAAAAAAATTTACTGTTTTTGTAAAGATCTTTTTAGGTTGAACAATAAAAACTAAGTGAACTGAAAAATAAGGATAGAGTCAGTGAGCTTGAGGAGAGAAGAGGTAGTGGAGTTTAATTTGTGGAAGCCAGACTGGAAAGGGGTGAAGAAGGAGGAGTCATCAAGGAAATTAGAGAGTTGAGACAGAACTGTGTGTTCTTGTAATTTAGATAAGGTAGGGAGAAGAGAAATAGGGTGAAGTTGCCAGGTATGAAGGAGTCACCACCTTTAGGGAGAGGGATGACTGTAGCATGCTTCTAGGAGTTCGGGACTGAGGCTAGAGAGAGAATGAAAGGCTGAGAAGGGAGGAGATGGGAATGGCAATGGCAGATGCAGAGAGGTGCAGGAGCTTAGGGTCAAACCCATCAGGGCTCCTCATCTTTCTGAGCATTGAGAGTCAGGAGGGCCTTTAGAGAGGAAGATGGGGTACCTGGCATGAAAGAGAAGGGAAGTATTGGGAGGGTCAAGACAGATGTAGGGGGAGGAGAGGAGGTGGGGAAGGCAGACAGAAGAGAGGAAGCACAGGTGGTGAAGTAGGAGTTAACGGCAGAAGCGACAGAAAGGGGGTTGGAAATAGTGGAGTCACCCACTTTGAGGATCAGAGGGGGAGAAGAGGGCATGGATTACTTTCCAGAACTTCGAGGGGTGATTTGAGTTTTTCTGGAATTATGAGGAAAATAACTCAGCCTTAGCTAGCCTTGTGACCCTAGTGCAAGTATTCCTCAAGGCACGGTACTTGTTAAGATTTGCCAGAGTGTCAGTGGACTTATAGGTCTTCCAAGCCAGGTCACATGCACGGAGACAGGCCAGATGTTTAGCTGAGATCTAGGGGAGATGAGAACCTCTGACCCTAGTTTTCTGGAGGGGGGCATGCCGATCCCAGCTTAGTAGGAATTTAGTGTGGAAATATTGGAGGACTTGATTGGTATTACTAGCCGTGGAGATAGGGAACCAGTTGGTGGAAAGCAGATCAGCATGTAATGAGGAAAGGTCAATTGACCTGAAGGACCTGATTTGAATAATTTTTTGGGGGAGCTCTGGGGCGGTGAATATTGTGCACCTAGTAAACCATGTGGTGATCACTGAGTGCATCAGGGGGGTACCAGCATCAAAGGTGCGGTGGGGTGAGTAGTTATACACAATGCTACCATGGGACACAATGTCAAGATGGGTTTATGTCCTCACTTCCCCCTTACCCTCTGCCTTACTGCTACTCCTCTAAATAACTGTTGACCACTTAACTCTGTTCCAGTCATACTTGAAACCGTTGATGGTTTTCGTGTCCACCACTTCAGCTGATAGGCTGTTCCAAAGCTCAGTCACCCGCTCTGTAAAGTAAAACTTTCTCACATCCCCCCTGAATCTTCCTCTGTCAGCTTCCACTTATGTCCCTATGTTTTTGGTTTGCCACTCCCACCTAATAGTTTCTCACAGTTTACCTTAATCATTTCTTTCAGGAACTTAACGGTCTTAAGCTAAGTTACATACATGAACTGTTAATGACATTAAAATCATCTTTTTGAGCACCTAAACATCTTTCCTGACTTGTGGATTCCAAATGTCATTACAACATGAATGTTTCCAGCCAGCCCAGTGGGCATAGAGAGTCAAGGCATTGAACCCTTTAACTCCTGCCTCACTGTCAATTTGTGTTCGACAACAAGCACAGGTTGCCCGGGGGATAGCAGGATAGAAACACAGAAACATAGACTTTGACAGCAGATAAGGACCACTTGGCCCACCTAGTCTTCCCATTTCCCTACCTACAGGACAAGCTGCAGACCCCAGTTAACCAACAGCCTATTTCTTCCTACCCCCCATAAGAATTGCCTTATGTCTGTCCCATGCATTCTTGAATTCTTCCACAGTTTTAGACCCCACAACCTCCTCAGGAAGACTGTTCCATGCATCCACCACCCTCTCTGTGAAAAGATACTTCCCCACATTGCCCCTAAACCACCCCCCCATCTTTAAATTGCGTCCCCTTGTTTTTGCTCATCTCTCTTTCTGAAAGATGCTACCCTCTTGGACTTTGTTGATTCCACTGAGGTACTTAAACGTTTCTATCATGTCCCCTCTCCCCTTCCTCTAGGGTATACATGTTAAGCTTCTTTAGTTCATACGGCTTCTTGCAGCCCCTGCACCATTTTAGTTGCCCTCCTCTGGACTGCCTCATCCTGTCTATGTCCTTGCAGAGATGGGGTCTCCAGAACTGCACGCAGTACTCCAGATGTGGTCTCACCAGCTGTCTGTACAGGGGGACAACTACGTCCTGTTTTCTGCTGCAGATGGGGGAGAATTGGGCATCCCAGGCACTGCTCTACCGTCTTGTGGAGGGGTGGCCATCCATCTCGGCCTCTGCCTGCCACAGGGTGGAGGCCCAGTGGTAGTGCCAGTTAGCAAGCGGCACAAAGGGAGGGACCATATTTCTGTAGGACATGCATGCCTCCATGCGCACGTATTGATGTGTCCCCATGGCACGGGTAAGAGGGAGAAAATGGAAAACTGAGGAATACAGGCTTCATGAAGTCCTGCTCACTCTCCCACATCCCGAACCTCCGCTCCACTGCTTGGGAATCTATATTGTTGATTGGGGGTGGCTCTCCCCCTCCTGGCCCCATCATGGGGGGAAATCCATGGGGGACTTAGTCTCCGGTGGCTCGAGAGAGGCGAGCGTTAGTCATGGAAGGCAGGGACAGGGCTGAGAGCCTACATGCCCCAGTAGGAAAAAAGCTTTAAGAGGGGAAAAAATGAAGGCTTCTGTTTATGAGCTAATAGACAGTACTGACAGGCATTAGTTACCATACCAATGAATTTGAGAATATGAGTCATAAGAGAGAATAATGTCTTCACTGCATAAGAGAGTGTTCAGTTACAAAAATGTATTAAGTGAAAAGGACCATTTATTTAAGTACAATCAATAACGGGATTGATTTTAATAACAATTGCATCTCTTGATACCCATTTAATTGAAAAATCGCACAAGCTAAATTGATAGGTTGCTCATAAAATAATATGTTTGGAAAGTAAATGTTAAATTACTTTACATATCCAGAAATATGATTTCCAGATCGGTAGTAGTATTTTATTTGTGAGGTGTACTTCCTCAGAGGCTCAGGGCACCTCACATTTCAAATCTAAGCAATTAAAACCATTTAAAATCATAACACATAGTAAGAACACATTTCAAATATTGAAATAAAGCCCCATCAAATACATTATAATAACCGGGTATCGTATTTGCCCTAAGGGAAATCCAGTTATGATTCGCCATTATACCCAGCTGGTTATAATGGCTAACACGCACTGGGTTTCCCTTGTTCTGCACATGTGCCAGCTGCTACTCTTGCCTTTCACTCTGCTGGCTGCTGGTTCTCAGTGCTGACCAATTCACTACCACTAGGAGTTGGCGATAAAAACATGTTAAAAAAAAAAAAGAGCTAAAAAAATGCTTTTTCACTTTTAAACTGGGCTGCTTAAAAAAAAAAAGTTTCTTTCACGAGCTCCTTCTGACCACTGACTGCGCTGAAGCAGGACCGGTCTGTGGCTTCACAGATATAGCTGTTTATTTTATATAATTGCTGTGGTGAAAAAAACAATCCCCAACAATTATATGAAATAAAGGCTGGGTAGGTGCAGAAACTTGATTTTACACACTCTCAGAGTGGATGTTTTTACAAACCCCTTGAGTTTCGCCTCGGGGTTTATGTGGCATCCCACACCTCAGGTGTGTGTAAAATTTTTACAATAACTAGGGAGCTTTTTCTCCCTTAGGGAAACCCAGTTATAATTTGCCGTTATAATCCATGGTTTATAATGGTGAACACGTGCCAGGTTTCCCTCGATCGGTGCTTGCTGCTTATCAAGCACACACACACACACTCTGTCTCTCCTCCAATCTTTTCAGTGCATCCAGGACTTATTTCAGGGCAGGCGATAGCCCTTTACACTTTAGCGGATTTTTTAATTTTTTTATTTGTTTTAAAATGTAAAAACCCCACAAGCTACATGCCGTACTTCTTGTGCTTCAGGCTTGGGGGGGGGGGGTAAAAATGGCGCTTGCTTCCACCGCGCATCAACTAATACATTGGTCACCAAGATACAAGAGAGGTGAGAGGCAACCTTCGGCGCTCTTATAACAGAAGGGATTTAATTTTTGGGGAGGGGGCAGGGGGCTTTAAACACCACCACCAATGCTGCCTACATGTTTTATTCACCAGCACCATTCACTGCCCGTACTGATTTCTATAATTGCTGTGTAGTTTTTTCGAGGCAAGAAAACTCTACCCAGCAATTATGTAAAACAATATATAGGAGAATATGCGTAACAAATATTTAATACCTTGCGGATGTTTAAACCCACGGGCTTGCCTCAAGGTTTATGTAGCATCCCACCCCTCAGGTGTGCATTAAATTCTCGTTATGCAGTCCTCCCATATATTATTCTGTATGTTATAACCACCTATCCAGCCATTTTATATATATATATATATACACACACACACACACACACACACACACACACACAATAGGGGTGAGTGATAAATGAGTGAGATAAAGCAGAGTATCATCCACTGCAGAGTGATATTTTTATCTACTTCTCTACTGTGATGATATCAGCCATTTACACACACAGGTCACACAAAGGTCACTGATAACATCACTCTAGGCAGCTTTCCCCTCAGCATGCAAGAAACATCTGTGCTGTTACCATAGACACAAATGCAGAACTACATGAGGTCCCACTGCTGCCTGCAGCTAACTCAGTTAGCATTGCAAAACACACACCTATTCCCCACACTCTAAATTCCAGCTCATTACTGTGATACTCTCAGCTTGACTGCAGCCAGAATTGTAAAGAGCACAGCTTCACAGAACAGTCTGTTCCTCACTGCTGCCTGCAGCTAACTCAATTACCACTAAAAACAGTCTCAGCTGTTCCTCACACTCTGACTCCCAGCCCATTACAATTACTGTGATACTCTCAGCTTGACTGCAGCCAGACTTCTAAAGAATACAGCTTCACAAAATAGCCTGTTTCTCACTCCTACCTAAAACTAACTCATTTAGCATTGCAAAACACACCCATCTGTTTCCCAGAGTTTGTAACACTGCCAGCCCATTCAGAAAAACTCACACACAGAATGAGCAAACACATAAACAGGAACAGAACACAAGACAACATAACAATACTTCTGATATTCCTAGCCCTATTGTATAAATCGAATACATGATGTGCAGATCGTGTGCTATGGCAAATTTTGTCACTCCTGCGTCGTGAGCTCTGGATTGCTCACTCGTGCCTTATCTAGAGCTCACTTTTGTCATATCACACTCATAACCATCATGTATCCCATATATATATATATGTATATATATATTCTTTATTTAATTTTGGTAACCGGGTGGGCCTACTGAGACCATTACAGTCCCTTTTTCAAGGGTGTCCCAGGATTAATTACTGAAAATACAAGTTTTTACAGAGTCACAAAAGGTAATTGCTCACATTACCACATACAACATACAGTAATTGTTCACATTACTACATTCAACAATATTTGACATTTGTTAATACATTATATTCATTTGTGGAATACAAACACTTTGAATAGATTTAGCTGGAGCAGAAAGGACTAAACTGTGTTTTCAGCGGTAACAAGTGTAATGGTTCCGCTCCAGTAGGTGAGCCTTGAGTCCCATCTTGAAACCCCCAAGACAGTTACTTTCCTGGATATTTGCTGGGAGCACATCCCAGAGGGGTGGGATGAAGGCAGAGAATGCCTGCACCCCTTAGGCGGACTTAACTTTAGGCACTTGAAGGCACTATCGGTTGGAGGAGCTGAAGGTCCTGCTGTTGTGTTTAGCTATTAGCATCTCAGTCAGACTTGGTGGGGCACTTTTCGGTCTGAGTTTGTATGTTAAGCATAGAGACTGGCATTTTAGTTGGCCTTCTAAAGAAGGCCCGGACAGTGTCTGGAGCACCTGGTAATTATGTTCCTGGGACAGAGCATCTACCATAAATTGGCTTACCCTATGGTATAGGGTTTTAAGTTTTTGAATCTCTGTGCTGTTTACAGAGAAAAGAACTGTGGAACCATATAGCAGGGTGGGCAGTATGGTGCCATTTGCTACCTTTAGCAATGAGTCCTGTGTAAGGAAAGGGCTATGACAATATAGTAAACCGAGCTTCCAGTTCAAGGACTTGGTCAGGTCAATGTGCGCCTTGAAAATACAATCTTGATCCAGTGTAACACCTAGGTACTTTATGGATTCCACTATCTCAACCCTTGAGCCATTTGACAGGGTAGGAGTCAGTTTTAGCGATCTGTCTTGTTCCAAATGTTTTGGTCTCAATAGTATGGCCTTAGTTATTCTGCCATTTAACACCAGTCTATTTTTTTCCAGCCAGCCCTCAAGTACCAATAGGTCCTTCATCAATGAGTCATTCAGTATGTCAGCATCTTTGGAGGACCAATACAGTACTGTATTGTCAGCATACAGGGTCAGATTTGCCTCACCGCAATATTTATGCATATCATTTATAAATAGGGAGAATAATAGCGCCCCCAGGATTGATCCCTGGGGTACCCCATCAAGTATTGGACAGTTTTCAGATATAGCGCCCTACCGTTTGACTAGTTGTGATCTTCACTGAAGATAGTTAGAGAACCGTTGCACTGACAGGCTATCAAAGCTGATGAGTTTTAGATTAGAAACATAGAAGCTGACAGCACATAAGGACCGCGATGCCCATGCAGTCTGCCCATTTATTTTCCTACCTTATGAATGTGCCATAGGCCTTTACTCTGTCAATGGCCTATCTATTCATATTCATCTGTATTTCTCCCGTATGCCTATCCCATGCCTGTTTGAAGTCCTACACTGTATTTATATCCACCACTTCCTGAGGTAGGCCGTTCCATGCATCCACCACCATTTCTGTGAAAAAGAACTTCCTCACATTACCCCTTCATCAGCCTCCCTCTAATCTCATGCTGTGTCCTCTTGTCCTGCTATTTTTCTTATATTGAAACATGTTACTCTTTCACCTTGTTAATGCCCCAAAGGTGTTTAAATGTTTCAATCATATCACCTCTCTTCCTCCTTTGCTCTAGGGTATACATATTGAGCTCCATTAATCTATTCTCATATGATTTCTGATGCAGTCCCTGCACCATTTTGGTTGCCCTTCTCTGGACTGCCTCCATCTTGTTAATGTCCTTATGAAGGTGTGGCCTCCAGTACTGCACGCAGTACTCCAGATGGGGCCTAACTAGTGTCTTGTAAAGAGGGATTATTACCTCCCTCTTATGACTTGTGATACCCCTACTAATACACCCAAACATCCCCCTAGCCTTACCTACTGCTTTATTGGTCTGCTTAGATGATTTCAGGTCATCTGTGATGATGATGCCCAAGTCTCTTTCTTCCCTTGTGACTGCCAGTAACTCCCCTCCCAGCCTATAGGTGGCTTCAGGGTTTCTCATCCCTATGTGCATGATCTTGCACTTCTTTGTGTTAAACCCCAGTTGCCACTCTTCCAACCATTTTGCCAGTTTATCCAGATCTCTTCTCATTCTGCCCATCCCATCTGGATCATCTACTCTGTTGCAGATCTTGGTGCCATCTGCAAACAGACAAACCTTACCCTCCAGTCCATCTGCAATGTCACTGATGAAGATATTGAAGAGGACTGGCCCCAGAACTGATCCCTGAGGTACCCCACTTGTGGCTTGCATCTCTTCTGACTGTATACCGTTGACCACCACTCTCTGTTTTCTGCCTGCCAACCAGTTTGCCACCCAGTTGACCATCTTCTGACCCACTCCAAGCCTATCCATCTTATTAATCAATCTTCTATGTGGAACAGTATAAAAAGCTTTTCTGAAGTCAAGTTAGGTGACATCAACTGCACCCCTTTGGTTCACCACTCTGGTTACCCAGCCAAAGAAATCTATGAGATTAGTTTGAGAGGACTTTCCTGTTGTAAACCCATGCTGTCTTGGATCCTGTGTTCCTATGGATTCCAGGTGCTGCACTATCCATTCCTTAAGGAGTGCCTCCCATAATCTTGCCCACTACTGAGGTAAGACTGACTGGTCTGTAGTTCCCTGCCTCCTCCCTGCTACCACTCTTGTGTAGTGGGATCACGTGAGCCCTTCTTCAGTCTTCTGGGACCTCTTCTGTGCTCAGAGACTCACTAAACAATTCTGATAATAGCTCTGCTAGTTCTACCCTTAGCCCCTTTAGTACCCTGGGATGTATGCCATCCGGTCCCATTACCTTGTCCACCCTGAGCTTAGCGAGCTCTTGTAGGACACTTTCTTTTGTGAAGGGACTTATGCATACCTCCCTCCCACCATGTACATGGTGCTGAGCTATGGGTCGTGCCCTACCTTCTTCTCAGTAAATACAGAGAAGAAGTATCTATTTAGGATAGCTGCTTTTCCTTGGTCTTCCTCCACACACTCTCCCCCTTATCCCCTTTGATCTTAGCAATACCCCCTCTGGACTTTGTATTTTCACTAATGTATCTATAGAAAGTCATGTCCCCTTCTTTTACTGTTTGTGCTACTGTTTCTGTGTTTTGGGCCTTTGCCTGCCTTACTGCCTTCCCTGCTTCCCTTAGGGAAGTTTGGTATGCCTCCCTATCTTTGTCATTCTGCATTCCCTTATATTTCCTGAAGGCCAGTCTTTTGGCTCTGACTTTTACTGCTAGTGTTTTTGAGAACCAAAGTGGTTTCCTCCTTCTTTTGCTCTTGCTTTTCTCCCTAACACAATGGGATGTTGCTTTAAGTATTGCATCCTTAATGCTTGCCCACTTTGCCTGTACCCCCTTACCTGTATTTCTTCTTGCCAGGGCTAGCTTAATTCTGTTGGCCATCTTATCAAAGTCAGCTCCTCTGAAATCCCATATTTTTGCATTGGAATGGGATGATTTTGTTCTAGTGGCCAAATTGAACCATATCATGTGATGGTCACGGGCCCCCAGGTGACCTTCTATCTGGAGTTCTGTGATCCTTTCCCCATTAGTCATTACTAGATCTAGGATAGCCCTGTCTCTTGTGGGTTGTTGTACCAGTTGTTTGAGGCCCTCCCCCAGCAGGGAATCCCCTATGTGTCTAGCTCTAGCGGATGTTCCAGCTGGTATTGACAAGTCTGTATCTGGCATGTTGAAGTCTCCCATTATCAGAACCTCCCCTTTAGCGGTCATGTTTTGTATATATTCTAACAGTAATGTGTCTATTTCTTCTCCCTGGTCTGGAGGCCTGTAGACAACCCCAGTTCGTATGGCTGTCCCATTTCCTGTTTCCAGGGTGACCTACAGTTCTTCTGGCTTTTTATGTGTATTCTGAATTTCTGTAGCTTTGATATTTTCATTGACATAAAGGGCTACTCCCCCCCCTTTTGCACTTCGGTCTCTTCTCAATAGCACATAGCCGGGTACCGAAGTCTCCCAAGTGTGGTTACTGGTGAACCATGTCTTGCTAATAGCTACTATGTCCAGTTTAGCCTCTGTCATTGTTGCCTGCAGGTCTGGGATTTTGTTTTTCAGACTGCGGGCATTTGTGTACATGACTTTCCATTGGCCAGATTTGGAACAGTATCAAAAGCTTTGCTGAAGTCAAGTTTCATGAGGAACAGTTAATGATCTGCCAAGTTGAAGGCCTTGGTAAGGCCAGTAAAGACTGCACCAGTGAGCAGGCAGTTGTCTAGAGTTGAATACATGTCCATGGTAAGGCCGACAAGGGCAGTGTTTGTTCTGTGATTTTTTTTCTAAAACCATGCTGTTGGCCTGTGAATATTTTATGTTGTAGTCCATTACCTGGTGATACACTACCTTCTCTAACACTTTACTCAGGATAGAGAGGAGCGATATTGATCTGTAATTCTCCACTTGCTCATGCAATCCTGCCTTGTGAATGGATGTGACTAAGGCCACTTTCCAGAGAGCTGGGATTGTCCCTTCGAGGAGGTATCTGTTGATTAACCACATGACAGGGGAGGCAATAACCAGGGCAGCTATATTAAGTAATCTGGGTTCTAATTTGTCGTACTCAGCAGATCCATGGGTTTTGACATTAAATAATTGTTCTTCTTTTCTTGAGATTAACTTGAAATAGAAGTTTGGAGAGTGAAGGTAACATTAGAATTATTTTGTGGGGGCAGAGGTGTCCTCGGGTGGTGAGTCTTAAACTTATCTAGATCAGTGAAGAATTTGTTTTTTGCCTTGGAAGCATCCTTAGGCTTCTTGTGGCAAACACCACTGGCTATCATGTTGCATTCATCCTGTTTGTGATGACCCTTGATAAGTGTATTAATTTGTGACCAAAACTTTTTGGGGTCGGAGAGTTTTTTTTCTGTAAATCTCTGAGGTACTGTTTTTTGGCTATGTTTATGTTTATGTTTTTTGTATATGTTTATATCAAGTTTTACTATAAACTGCCCCCTGAACTTCAGGCCTGAAGTTCAACTGGCTCATTCACCTCTTCCTTCAAGGACCACCTCCTCCAATCCACCACCTGTGTCTGCCCCAGTAGGTAACCCCCTGAATGTCCACCAATCCTTGAGTTACTATAGAGTTCATATGTATCTATATGTTGTCTCTAGTGTTGGTGCTCTGTATTGTTTTTTCTAATCTAGATGATCCTGTCATTTACATTGTTGCTATTGTAAATACCGTAACATTTTGCAAATATTGTTTTTACCTTTTTCTCTGTATCATTGAATTTCTGAAATTTCTGTACCACTGAACGTTTGTGAAAATGGGCATTTTTGCTCACATACTTTCCAGTATAAAAGTAAAACTGAATAGAATTGAATGTCCTTACATTTATTTCTAAGTGCCCTGAATTTTGGCCAATCTTTGGACTGACTTAAGGATTTAAAGGTACCCCATGCCTTGTCTCTCTCCCCCATAAGTTTCTTAAAATCTCGAGATGGCCACCTAGCTTTTTGTCCCTTAACCCTGAGCTGTTTTAGTGGGGCATGTTTATTTGCTGCTGACAAGAAATTATTGTTGAAGAAGTCTAGGGTTATGTCCAGGCTTGGGGCTAGTTTGATTTGTATCCAATTACCTTGGCTAGAGTTTTGAGAAAGGAACCCAGTCAAAGTTAGAGTAATCCCAGGCTCAAAAAATTCTAGGGGGGTAGGAAAGTCATTTTTCCAAATTCTGAACATGGGGGAGTGATCGCTCAATGAGTCAGCAAAGGTACCTGCCAATTTGACTCTGTTGGGATTTGAGGCTAAGATCCAACCCAGTTAGGTATGATTGCCTGTTTTCATGTTTAGTCTGGTGTGTTCTTGGATTATCAGGGTTAGATTTGCCTCTTGTAGGGTGTTTTTTAGGTCTCCATTGGTGTGAGGCCCCTAGTGAATGTTGAAATCTCCCAATATCACATTCTTCCTCTGGGGGAGATTGGGTAGTATGGTTATAAATGATTTCAGGGCTTCCTTTGCTACCTTGGGAGGGTTATGCACATACCCTATCAGCAGAGATTTGGTCCCACCCAGTATCAGTTTTATGAATATAGACTCACAGTCAGTGTTACTTAGGTCAAGCATTGTCTCTAAGGAAGCATTTATGGAAAATCTTTAATAGATCATAACACCTCCACTCTTTTTGCCTAGTCTGTCCTGCCTAAAAGTCTTATACCCATTGATGTCAACCTCATGACCTAGTGTATGTGGTTTGAGCCAGGCTGCAGTTACATCTGGTGAGTACAAACTCACCCAGGCTTCCAGTTGATGGATCTTAGGACTTAAGCTATTAATATTCATATGGGTTATTTTTAACCCTTTCATGGTAGCCCAGTTTGACTTGGATGTCATAATCTGGACATTGGTGTGGGGCGGGGGTAGCAGGGTTTACTTCTATATTGCCTCCAAGTAATAACTTAAGATACATTAGTATTTTGACTAGTGACCCTGGGATTGGGAGAGGGTCTATCGTTTATGGACTCTAATGGTAGGTCATTATGTTATATAGGTTCCCTCTTTGTCTCAGTCCTTGCATGTAAATTAATGAGGAATTGAAATTATCTGGGGGATATTCAGTAAGGTGTTGGTGGTGCAGAGGGTCTGCATGCTGCTCATTTTCCTTGTACGCTTGATGCAGAACATAGTCTGAGCCCAGCACTGCCAGAACATATAGCACAGCGAATAATAGTCCCTATGCCATCCCGCTTAAACTTGGTAGTTTGCTTGGCAAGTATGGAGAGAGATTATGTAGTATCCCTAGTGGTAGAGATCAGTATTTCTTTTATAAACCCAGTATCATTGGTAACAGGTACAGTATGGTGTTTTATGGGACCCAGTGTTGAACAAGGAGGCAGTGGGAGAGAAATCTTTTAGCATTATGGAGACCTCTAGTGGTAAATTGCTATGTCCAGCAAGTTGTAAAGTCAGGTGATTGTTAATCACGTGATCACCCTACATCCTATAAAGGTAAGGATAGCCAAGGGTGGGGGAATGGTGGGGCAGCCACAGCACCTGGTTCAAATCCTAGCGCAGCACACTGTGTGTGTGGTCTGAGTGCTGTGAGCTGCTTCGTACTTCTCCGAAATGTGGCGGCGTTCCAAAGCTCCTCTGACCAGAGACCAGATAAACTGCTCAGGGCAATGCTTCTCTGAAATGCAACAGCATTCTGGAGCTCCTCTTACCAGAGAGCAGGTAAGCTTCTCGGGGAAATGCTTCTCTGAAATAAATGTAAATATGTGTTATATATATATATAATGGTATCAGCAGTAAATTCAGTTAAACAACTACATAACAGGGCCATTATGTATTTTTGAATGCCACGCTAAAAAGACATACAGATTTAGTTTAGTTACTGTATTGGTCCTTGTAAGAACAGAAATTAGTATTTTAAACCAATGAGAATGCTTTCTGATTTTTTTTATGTATGATCTGGGTGTAAATAGTATGTAATTTTCTAAATAACTGTCATTAGCTTCTGAAGAAGGACTTGGTTGATCCGAAAGCTTATGCACTTTGCTCTTTTTGTAACATAGTGTTGGTCCAATAAAATGTATCAAACTATCTGTCTCTAAAAAGATGAATTTTGAGTCCCCTTTTAAAGGCCTTCACAAGGGAACCTCCCTCAGGGCTCTAGGAAGGGAGTTCCACTAACAGGGTCCAGGAACTTCAAATGTTTGTTCCCAGGATGATTCTAATCTAACCCTGGGTACTGACAGGAGGACCACCTTAGTGGAGCAGAGAGGGTGGGAAGTTTGGTAGAGAGTCAGAGGTTCCATCAGACAGCCCTGGCTCAACCTGTGTAGGGCCTTATAAGTTACTAATCCAACCTTAAAGGGGATACACCACTTCAACAGCAGCCAATGCAATTTGTGCAGGACTCCGGTCACATGGCATAACCTACTGTAGGAAAATCTGTGTCACCTGACCCTGGCATACTGCACCAGCTGCTGGTACCACAGAATACCACCATTGACCTTGGGGTAGAGAGTCATAAGTGAAGGGCAAAAAATGAAAGTGCTGCTTTAACATGTGGGATGAAAAAAAAAGGTAATATTAAATGCCAACTGAAAATAGAAAACAGTTAGAATCAGTGCTTCAACCCTTCTTCAGGAATTATTTATAAAATAAAATAGCAAAGTTAGTCCACTAAGTTTGCTATTTTCTCTTTCTAGCTAATTTCTGAAGAAGGGTTATGGCTGAAATGTTGATTCTAACCCTGTTTTTCTTTTTCAGCATGCATTCAGTATTACCTTTTTGGATAGCAAATGAAAAATCTATTCATATGCCTTACAATATGTGCATTACTCTAACTAAAACAGTGCTAAAATATTTTTTATCAGCTCAGCTTCTGAAGTCCCCATATTAGAGCAAAAAGTAAATGAAATGGAATGCAGTAGTTGAGTCTGAATGTATCTAACACCCCACAAAGTCATTATTACTAATATTGCAAATCCAAACCCTGCTAGAGACAAATACAATACTCACTATGTGGCCTTGGACAAGCCATTTAACGTCTCAGTGCTCCTCTCCACCTAGCTGCCCAAATGGGTATTAGAAGAAACCCCTTGCAAATGGGATTTTGCATCTCAGCTGGGCTATCCTGGGTAATTAATTGTAAAAATAAATAAATAAATAAACTCAATACTTTAGTAGGATTATAGGGACACAGTAGCACCCCTATAGTTAGGATTGAATAGGTTGTTTAATGGTAAACCCCAGTTTTTTCACCTTGAAAACTTTGATATCATTTGACGAACTAGCCCAATTTTTGGCATGCATGGTCAGGCAGCCAGAGTCTCATAATGTGAAAACTTTGGCGATGGCATCTTGTTCAGTTTTCGAGATATGGAGCACCATAAAATGGAGGGGGGAAAAAACAGTGCTTGGTTTCCCTGTACTTGACATTGGGTATTTTTCTTGCTTTCACCTACAGCCTAATAAGTGTGGAATTTTTTCATGAAATTTCCAGGGTTGAAGGGACCTGCCCCAAGGGTGTGCCTATAGAAGGTTTCATGAGAAAATATTTGGTTCCAGAGTTATAATGATTTTAGAGTTAACGTCCTGATGCAAACGGTAAAAACAAATTATAGTGATTGCTTATTTTCATGATTTAACTCTCATGCCAACAGACATATCGATCATATTGCCCACCTTTTTTCTCTCATGTGAAACTCACAAACATTGAAAATGCATAAAAATACTAGTAATCTCTCTAAAAACAAGCAAACACCTGAATCTAGATAAACGGGAGCCATTCAGCTAGATTCTGCTGTTTGTTTTTTTAAAAACTTTCCAGAACTAACTTTTCTGGGCACCCCAAAATCCAGGGTACCCAGCTTAGTGAGAGGAGTCATTCGCCTGAATTCTCTGCATGAGAACAGTAGGACTTTCTTGAATTCTGCAGTGACAGCTGGAAGTCATGCTGTGGGCTGCAGTGAGACCAGTGAGTCACCAATACCCTCTTCTGTCTGCCTGTCTCTGTCTATCTACAGTATCTATCTATTAAGCAGACCAGGGTGCCCACCCAGTACCACTTCTTTCTCCCACCTCCCCTCCAGTTGCCTGCCCACCATTTGCAATGATTTTATATATAAAAGAAGGAGAGGAGAAGAATAAGGACAACACAGCAACTGAGGTCATACAGGAAGAGGATGCAACAGTTTCGATTAATGAGGCACTGAGTGGACTGCGATTAGCGATGCTGTGGTGTCAGCAGCATGGTCAGACCTCAACGTGGGAGTCACTGTTTCACACTGAAAGAACCATTGCATCCCTGGTTCAGAGTCAAAAGCATCAGAAGACCATCACAGACTTCTTCTCTCCCACCTCATCCACTGCTCCATGCACAATAACAAGCTACTCACAATATGCCACCGCAGCCCACAGTGCACTCGATGTTGTTGAAGAGGAGGCACCAACTGCGTCCTGCTACCTCATCTCACAAACTGAGGATCTTCAGTTACAGGATGATTTCTGCCTAGAAGAAGTTTCTCCTGAAGAGAAACTGTATGCTGTGCTCTAAATGTTCAGTAATAAAGCACATCACTTATGTAGCACAAGCACCAGAAAACAAACAAAAAAAAATTGCACCACGACACTTCACTTCCTTTACCCTATAAGAAAAAAGAAAGAAAATGTGAGCCCAGCAACATTACCACAAGAAAACAAAATCAAGAAAAAACATTCCCAAATAAGCAAAAATAAGCAAAGTACGAGGTGTATATATATATATATATATATATATATATATATAAGTGCTGCTTGTAAACACGTTCTCTCCCGCTGCCACTTGTAAACTCTTGATCTCCCACTGCAGTCACCAGAAACCTTAACTTTGGTTTTCTGGGATGGCTGCTTAAATGGGACAATTGGATTTCCACCCAGCCATGCCACTTAAGTGGCTTTTACTGTGTGTATGTGTGTATATATATGTGTGTGTATATATATATATAAATATATCAGACTAGGGTGCCCATCCTTGGTACTGTTTTTCTCGTCACCCGCCCCATTATCTTTTTCTAAGTGAACATAATGAGCCAGCGCTCTGGAATTCAGTGCAAAGAACCTTTAGAAAGGTTTTAATCCGTAGTAAGGAGAAAAGGAACAACAAGCCCTTAGCACCTCGACCACTCGGTCTTCTGGGGGCATAGCTTAATGCACAAACACATTCTCCTTATATATGTGTCACCACAAAACCAGCCCACAATTATTCAGTTAAACAATTGATCAAATCAGCTCATAGATAAACAGAGCATTAGCAGTTGTAACCATTAATAAAAATAGGGAATAGAGAGCTGTATAGGCAGAGATACAGGGTCATTTGCTTATTTACATACTGTTTAAATAAATTCACAGTATATGTAGAATTAATAATTTATCAAATAATAATTTTTTACATATACATTCCAATGTAAATAAATATAGCAGTGACCATAAGCTTCGGGCTGGGCAAGCTGAAAAATCACAGTGATGGTAAAAAGAATCGTAACTCTCTGCTTTACCTTTGTCCTGGCATGATTTACAAGGGGACTATAGAAATTTCTTCTTGTAAAAAATCCTGCCTCCATATTAATTAGTTTGAAATAGTTAAAATAACTTAGATCCAGAAAGGGTCTCCATATGGGAGGTCATGCCAGGGTGCAAAAGGTCAGCGTTGAGATTTCAGGATAAACAGTGCAAGTCAATATGGCACTCTGCTCCGTTGCTAATTGGAACAGTGCTCACATTTAAATACACTGTAGATCCTTTAACAGAGGAAAAAAATACAAAATGAAGAAAAGGATGAGATGGATAAAATTCAAAATAAATGAAGGTAAGGGGAGGAAAAAGGGAAAGGAAAAAGAGAAATGGGAGGAGAAGGATTGAAATACAATTCAAGGTTTAAAGATCTATGACTATTTATATGTAACTAAATTTCCAATTATTTTAAAGGCACAAATATCAAACTCTGAGAATATTCAAAATAAGATGACAAGAGTTCAATCCAGGACTTTGTGTTAGCTACAAAAAAATGAAAAGATAAATGAGTCAAGCTTGAGATATTAAAGTCCTTAGCAAAAAATGGCCATTAAGTAATTACGGTAGCTTAAAACTATGAGAGTCTATATAATAAAGAACATACATACAGACAAACAAACTAATACTATAAGGCATATTATATTAATTATATCCATTTCTAACATTTCAAAACACTCAAATCTCGACTTAAAATTATCAACTGCTTAGACCCATATAAAATGCATATATATTTTTTTCTAATCATATACATTCAATCAACTTTTTCACATATTATTGTGTCTCTCTATTTCTTCAAATAAGGAGTCAAATCAAAATTCTCATTCATACCATAAGGACTAAGTGCCTTTAAGTTGTACATCCATCTAGTTTTTCTTTGTTGTAGAACTGTTAATCTATCACCCCCTCTTGGATTAGGTGGAAAACGTTTCAGTGCCACGAACCTTAGTCCTCTAGGGTTAGAGTTATGTGCAATAGCAAAATGAGATCCCATTGCATTTTCAAGGTTCTTGTTGAAAATGGCATGGACATGCTCCTAAATTCTCATTTTGCGAAAGCATGTAGTCATATCCACGTACTGCAAGCCACACTGACATCACACCACGTAAATCACGTATGTGCTTCTACAATTTAAACACTGATAAATTCGTGCAGTGTAAGCATGCTGCTGAGGGTGAATGTAAATATCACCCTCCCATGCATAGCTACGGACATTACAGAATCCACACCTATGGAAGCCCCTTGGTTTGCTGGGCATCCAAGTGCAGCCTGCAGTTCATTGCACAAAATGACTAGAGGTTAAACCTAATTATCTACCTTTTCGAAAGGTGAACCTAGGGGAATTTCCCATGCAAGTCTTCAAAGCATTTTCTAAGTAACAGCCCCAGTGCTCTCCTTTGATGCCGCCTAACAGTCACCCAACACTGGGGTACTCAGTGCCCCGTGTCGGAATGTCAGTGTCCCCTGAAGTAAGAAAACAGTCCCATGTTGTTTTTTGCCCTGCAAAAAAGAAAACAGTCCCTTGCTGATCTCACCTCCCACCCCAATCTCCCACTCAGCAGACACAATCCCACACCCCACCCACACACCCTTACTCACCTGAACGTGTCCCACGGTGAAGATCCACTCTATGATTGAAGACACATCTTGCTGCTGGAACCACTGACTGCAATTTGAAATTAGGGTAAGTGCAGTTCAATGTATTTCAATGGGGTTTTGAACTTTGATGCATAACTTTCTAATTTTTGTGTATTTTGACCCCAGATTTTCAACATGGCCTTTTTGGGATCCCACCTCATGACCAATAAAAGTGGAGTTATGCAAATCAGTCCCATAAGGCGATTTCATGGTCGCTTGGCAAAATCACCTCTTGGGTGGGATTTGAACATTTCACTGCCCTTGTTCATGAGGTGGGGTCATAAGAAGGCTATGTTAAAAATTTGGAGCCAAAATATGTAAAAATGGCAAAGTTATGTGCATAAACATTGCTATTTTTTACAACACTTGATGAATGGACAGCTGACTTTTTCAAATCCTGGCCAAAATGAGTTTTTGTACCTGTGGCACAGAATAATCTTTTGGTGCTACGGAATGATGTTTTGGCAGGGATTTGAACATTTTCACTACCGGGTTCATGAGGTGGGGTAATAAGAAAGCTATTCTGACAATTTGGTGTACAAATATGGTAAAATGCCTAGGTTATGAGTGAACGTTGCAGTATTTCAATGTTCGCTCATAACGTCATTAATTTTCAATATTTTGACTCCAGTCTTTCAGCATAGCCATTTTTCCACTCTTCCTCATAAATATGATGTGTCATGTTTTAAATCCTGGACTAGACATATTTTTACACTTCTGGCACAAAATGACATTTCAGCCAGTATACTATAAATGGTTCATGTTATGTTTATAAGGCAAATTATAGAACGATATCTTGAAAATCTGGAATCAAAATTGAAAAAATGAGGTTGCCCCTGAAAAAGGGACCTTCGAGGCGCAGTGGGCCTACCCAGTCACCAAAATTTAATGAATAAATAACTAAATAAATATATGATTGTTAACAAACTTTGTACGTAGCGCTACGTTTGACCCCAATGGGTATGCTTTGTGATCTCGTGCCTGTGAGCTAAGTTCAGGGTGAGCTCAACAACCCATCTGGATGGGGTGAGGGTGGTAGGATGGCACTGTTAGGCATCACCCCCCCAGGTAATGAAAGGTGCAGGGTTGTCCAAACAGGCTGGGTACCATGTAGTGAAGAAAACTGTACTCTTGGCATAGGGTCCTGGACCTCTGCACCCATGGGTGGCAGAGGGCCCTGTGCATTGGCTGAAAGATGCACTCTTTGCCCTGTGCATCTGAATCTGTGGCCACATGGAAGCACAGGGACCACAGGGCCCTGCACTTCTGCAGCCCACCAGACAGCCTCATGAAGTCTTCAAATCCATCGATGTACTTCTGTAAGCGGATGGAGTCCTCCCTTGGGGCAGGTCATCTGCATCTGTTCACACAGGTCCTGAAGGGATCAGCGTGACTGAGGATATGATTTCACTATCTCAAAAAGAAAGGCAATTCTTTGCAAAAAGCTTTGTTAATGTACCAGTTAGGGTAACTTAATGCCACAAAAGTAGGGAAATGTGGTGATAGAATTTCCAACCCTAACTCCCACCCCCCAAGCAGCAAAAGGAAAAAGCATTTGGTTTTGGGTCTCTGGAGTCTTGGCGAATCAGTGGTAGAGTCTTCCTTGGGATTCTTAACCCTAATGCCCACCCCTTTCCCTGAGCATACAATGTCACACGTGATCTCCTTTCTTCACACAGGGCCCCCAGAGCCCTTCATGAAGAAAGCTACAACACACTGTGTTGGCAATATGTGGCAAGACACACTTCTCTACCTTTGAAGACTGTATCGCTATGAGGCACTGGCTTGAACCTGTACCTTGAGCTTCAGATTGGAGGCCATGGTCTGGGATGAGCATTGTGGTACACAACCCCAAGCAATACCCCACCACTGATTTGCCAAGACTCCAGAAATCCAAAACCCTAATGTTTTTTTCTTTTGCTGCTTGGGGGTTGGGTGGGGAGTTAGGGTTGGAAACCCTAACACAACATTTCCCTACTTTTGTGGCATTAAGTTACCCGAGCTAGTGCATTAACAACATTTTTGGCAAAGAATATACTATATGGCCAGCCCTTGCAATTTGTGCTGAACAAAGGAAAGTACAAGAGCACTGGGGTGGACAACCAGAAGAAACAGAATGCGCTAACAATAACAAAACAAAAAAATGCATGTCTGCTGTAAAAACAGAGGGTTACTGGGTGCAAAAAAGAAATCAGACTGCACTATACCCCTGTACTATATGTGTTTTCCTTCATGCAACCAATAAACCCCTATTTTTGCAGCAGACCTGCCTTTTTTATTGTTAGTGCACTCAGCTTCTTCAGGTTGTTCCCTATAATTTGTAAACAGCCATCCATTTGTTTGCCATACTTCAAATTGATATTTGAAACATTAATGTTTTATGAAATAAAGAACAGCAGTGTCTCCTGAATGCAAAATACTAGGGCATATGAGCACCGTGTGCTGTCAATTGTGTAGTGATTGTTGCAAATTTCAAGACAAAATCTCATTACACTACTTGCCAAGAAATGAGTACAAAGTAGTAAATATTATAAAGCTGAATGATTTCTTTTTATCAAATTATTCATAAGATGGGATAATTTATAATTCAAAGATACTCCTCTTCTGAGATTGCAGTGTTAAGAGTAACTGCTGTATACAGTGGTTGCTTCATGTTGTATGATGGCTTAAGTGACCAGGATGGGAACAACCTCCACAGAGTTGGAAAGTGTCAAATTTGTATGAAAGGACATTCTTGCCAAGGAAAAAAAAAATGAGTGATCTAGTTAACTTTAAATCCAAGTTAGACATGGACATGTACTTTGCTACTTTCAATTTCTGCTTTAGTTGTGGGAAGGATTAAAGCATAAGAGTTCCAAGCCCTTTTTTGTGGCATTGCTAATTTGTTAATGCTGCAGCTTCTGTTCACAAACTGAGAGTTGGTTTACAGCACCTTGAGAATTCCATCCTTTGAACAGATGAACAAAGTGGGTGATTTGATGCCTTTTATTGGATCAACAAGAGATTTACAGAATTTTAAGCTTTTGGGCTACACAGAGCTCTTCATCAGATGAATGACAGACTACACAAAAGAAACCACTTTAAGTGCATAGGATGGGACTCGTAAAAACAAAAAACAAAAAAAAACATATGGATGTGACAGTTCTGTTAAAGAAGGAGGATAACTGGATACTGTATATGCAGAGACAAAAAAAAAAACAGTCTTTGAAATCCTAGTTGAGTATAAATCGAATCCTCTCCATGGATAGTGTGTGGCAGCAGAAGGCATATAAATTGTCAAGTGCTTAACTGCCTAACTGAAAACAGACAGCTCACATTGTGAACCAGAGATCATGTAGGAGCTGTGGGGATACTGTAGACTGGGATAAATGGGCAGCCTGGGTGGACCAAGGTTCTTATCTGCTGACAAATTCTATGTTTCCATGTGTGTGTGTGAGCTCAGAAGCACTTATGTGAAAATATGTATAAAACCAGTAGACATAAAGTATGATCAGACATATAAATAGAACCATGTTACTGTATAAAGGCACACTAAACCAGGTACTAGGAAAGATGGGGATACCACAAGACTTACTCCAGATTATACAGAATATATACTCAGCCCCTAAGGCATATGTAAAAGTGGGACGTCACCACTCCATGTATTTTTCACTCCTTAGAGGTGCCAGGGAGGGGTGTCCCCTATTCCCCCCTACTATTTGCAGTTTTTATTGAGCCTCTAGCACAGCAAATTTGGGAGGTGGAGAATCTCCCAGGGATTACAATAGGGGGTACAGAATATTGCATTGCTCTGTGTGCAGACAATCTTCTATTATATTTATGAGACCCAGAAGGATGCTACCAAAGGTTAAGCAGATATTAGAAGATTTCAACCGAGTATCAGGGTATAAGCTGAACCTTACCAAAATGGAAATACTTGCCTTTCACTATATTCCCTCCCCAGATATACAAGCCCTCTTCCCATGCAGCTGGGACCTCACTAAATTAAAATACCTCGGGATTTATCTGTCCCAATCACCAACCGCAGCCTACAAAAACAATTACGCCGCCTTTACTGCACAATTAAAATCTGATCCTACCTCCTGGAATACACTACCCCTGAGTCTAACCAGAAGAATAGATCTCATTAGAATGGTTACACTCACCAGGGAACTCTACCTATTCCAGAATGTCCCAATTCCCATAGCCCAAAAGATGTTCCAAGAGTGGAACTGGATCATCTCAAAGCTTATATGGGCAGGGCAGAGGCCCAGGGTCTGCCTAAAAGTGCTGGTTCTCCCAAGATCTATGGGAGGCCTGTTGCTACCAGACCTACAAGCATACCATAGGGCAGCTCTCCTTACACACCTGATGACTAGACAAACTACTACTTCCTCCCCACACTAGTCCAAGATAGAACAAACCCTCATAGACAGCAACAAATATTTTCAGACACTATGTCAGCAGGTAGTGAAAACACTCTTGGTGCGTCTTACAAACCCATGGCTTTTACATTTCCTAACTATCTGGAATTCCATCAAGAAATCCCGTCACCTGACCCCCTTCTTAGCCCTCCTATTTCCAATTGCTAACCTCTGTCACTTTCAACCAAATAGATTGGACCATGGTTTCCAGGTTTGGGAAATATATGGCCTAAAACACCTAACACAATTAATAACCCAGGGAAGATTATGAAACTTTGAAGAAATACAAAAAAAGTTTCAGCTGCCATGCAAGGGATTTTTATCGCTATCTACAGCTTCAACACTACTATGACAATCTACCTAGGGGAGCCAGAATGCCTGATCTGCACCCACCACTGATTTCTAAACAGGTACAGCGGAACATTAACCCTAATCAGGGCCATCTGAGCTCCACATTTACCAAACACTTATCACACAACAAGAAAGCCCCACAGATGGAGGTGTAAAAAAATGGCAATGTTGAAAATCTGGAATGAAAATATTAAAAATTGGTGAAGTTACAAGCATGCATAGAAATTGTGCAACGCATGCTTGTAACACAGCCATTTTGGGAATTGTTTTCACCAGATTTTCAACATTGGTTTCTTGGGACCTCCCCTCATCAAGACCAGAATTGTAATTATGTTAATCAGTTCTGAAAGGTGATTTTATGTCCTGAAAGTTGATTCTGTGCAGCGACCATGACATCACCATTCTGAATTGACTAATGAGATGACAGTAGCATTGTTCATGAGGTGGGGTCCAATATCACCATAAGTCTAACATGGGGTGACATTGTAGGCAGGTCTTAAATGAGTTGATATTGGAGGCGGGGCCTACATGTGGTGATATTGGAGGCGGGGCTTACATTTTGTGATATTGGAGGCAGGACTTACACGGGTTGATATTGGAGGCAGGGCTTACATGGGTTGATATTGGAGGTGGGGCTTACATGTGGTGATATTGGAGGCGGGGCTTACATTGGGCGATATAGGAGGCGGGACTTATATTTGGCGATATTGGGGTGGGGCTTACATGGGTTGATATTGGAGGTGGGGTTACATGAGTTGATATTGGAGGCAGGGCTTACATGTGCTGATATTGTAGATGGGGTTTACATTGGGTGATATTGGAGGCGGGACTTATATTGGGTGATATTGGAGGCAGGACTTATATTGGGTGATATTGGAGGCAGCGCTTACATGAGGTGATATTGGAGGTGGGGCTTGCATGCTGACTATGTGGCAAAATCAGATGCTCTGACACATGCATTTGCTGATTCAGGGAGCAATGTACATCTGGTGGTTGCAGAATTCAGACCTAGGACTATGAGGTCTTTTGGTTCGTAACTCAGAGCTTTAACCTCAGTGCAATTTTGCAGACCTTATCAAGCAGCCAAAATGTTTTTTGTTTTTATTTTTTTAAGTATCCTTTTGGGTCATAGTATAAACAGTATAGCAAGTGAAAACAGGAATGGCATGGTGAAACCATGATAATAGTGTCTGCATAATTCTTGAGCTTCCTTGATAAGGCAGCATAGAAGTGCACTTAATCTAGAGATCAAAGCCCTGGCCTTTTGCTTGTAAAGCCAAGACACATCCAGTGCATCACCCGAGGAGCTTGGTTAACTAGCTGGTCTAGTCTTTAAGAGCATGTAGTTCGGTAATAAGTGCATATAGCGCAGTAAGTTTTAAGGGGAATGGGCTGCTTGCTGTTAGAAGCATGAGTATAATGACAGCAGAATATTTGAGTATTGCTCATTTATTATTTGAATAGAATTCTGGGTACCCTGGGATCAAATCCTAGCCAATGCACTGATTTGTTTTTATCTCTTCTGTTTCTTTGGGTTCCACTAAAGATGCGTATACTTTGTATTAGAGTCACCTTGATTGCCTGCTTTTTTTTAATCAATACACTTTCCCATCTGCAGTTTGTTGGCACCACACACACTAGAGGATGCTCAATTTTCATGATATATATATATATATATATATATATATATATTAGAGGCAGAAAACTCAGTTTAATGCATCAGTTAGGGTTGTTCCACAGCAACAAAAGTGAGGAAATTCGATGTTAGGGTTGAAACCCCCTTTGTACCCTCAGCCCACCCCCAATCGGAATTGGGGTGCGCATTGGGATCATTGGCCTTAACTCTCACCCCATCACATGTGGAAGGAAGCTGAGGAATAGGAGAATGGGGTGAGAGTTAGGACCGATGATCCCAAAGCGCACCCCGATTCTGGTTGGGGAATGGGCTGGAAGGGTGCAAAGGGGGTTTCAATCCTAACATCGAATTTCCTCACTTTTGTTGCTGTGGAACAAACCTAACTGATGCATTAAACAGAGTTTTTTGCCTCTAATTTCCCTTCTTTTTGAGAATGATAATGAGAAATAGTGAATGTAATGCGGCTGGCTCTCGCCACATGATGTCTTGTCATATAGTAACATTGTGCCCACAAACGCAAATCATAATGCGCATGATGATGCAAAGCAAAAGAGAAAGAAAAACAGTACTGTAAACAGAAATGTTAAAAACAACACAAATGCAACCAAAAATGAAAATGCAAAGGGTAACGCACATGGTGGCATAGACGTGAACGGTAATTGAACCGGGTACGGAACTGCAAGCGGAAACGGTAATGGTAACAGTGATGTAAGTGCACAGACTGGATTTCCCCAAAAGCTGCATAGAGAAAGACAGTGAGTACAAAGAATGTATGCAAAATAATGAGTCTCGGAACAGAAAATGAGGACTTGGAATAGTAAATTGCTTATAGCTCAGGAACCGTACGACATAGAAAATTTTTTTAAAGTCATATGAATTATCACTTTCCTGGCTAGTTTTGTACTTAGCCCCCATTAGGGGGTTAAGTGTTTTTGTGATGAAAAGTCCATATCTTGCATCGTTTCCGAGATACGGGCCCTGAAAGACGTGGCAAATGCTGTAATGTTATCCTATGGAAAAAAAGAGAAGTTCGGAGTGCCATAACTTTGCCTCCCTGTAATATTTTTTCACCAAACCACTGAAAGGCACATCTGTGGGATGTTGGCTGTCTTACCTGCAAATTTCAGCCCAAAAGACCAACCCGTTATTTTGCAGCAGGGCGCCAAAGGATTGCTGCAATGTGTCGGATGCCGTAATGTTATCCTATGGGAAAAAGTGTCAACTTTGGACTGCCATAACTTTGCCGCCATGTAATATTTTTTCAACAAAACACTGAAAGGCACATCTGTGAGATGTCGGTTGTGTTCCCTCCAAATTTCAGCCCAAAACACCAAACCGTTCTTTTGCCGCGGGGTGCCAAGAATTGCGGTCATTTTCCCACAGCCTAGAAAAGTACTGTCGCAATTTGCGAAAGCTTTCGCAAATTCATTCGACAGTGGCGCAAGTGCGAAAGTACTTTTTCCAGAAATGTGAAAAACATATTTCTGGGGTGTTTTACCCCAAAATAAAGACATGGCTAGCATCCTCAGGGTCCGACTAGGTGAATACAAAAGAATTAGGTTGCTAGAGGGTCCCATATTTAAATGCCAAGCATTTTTCTGATCACCAACTGAAAACAAAATGGTGGATTTGTGACAGTAAAAGGGCAATTTGTGAAAGTAAAAACTGCATTTGCGACACTGTCAAACTTTTTAACTTTTCCCATTGACTTATAATGGGAACTTGTTTTTTGAACAGCTTTTGAACTGTTTAATATTTTTTCATGAAATCTTTGAAAGGCACATCAGGGACCCTGGCCACACTTTCCCTGAAGATTTTGGACCTGTCACACAAACTGTGCGACCTGTAGGCGTGAATGTAGAATTCCAAAAAAGTGTAAACGCACATGCAGATCATGCTTAATAACTCCGCAGCCATATAGCTGACCGGTACGAAGCTTGGCAGAGCCCAAGGCATATGGGTCTTGATCAAGTATTCCACATTTCAGGCAAATCTGTTGAACGGTTACAAAGTTATTAAGGTGCAAAATTTTAGGTTTTACATGTAAATGGCTCCTCAACCCTAACTATGGTAACACTACTGTGCTACCATAATATATATATATTTTTTTGCTCTGTTTCTTTTCTGGTGGCTAGAGATGGGTTCAGACCGGGGGTTGGGGTCAGCACCCATCTCCAGCCACCCATCCAGCACCATACCCCAACATCAGGCAGCATCCACTCTTCCCCCATGGATTAAGCCACCCCTGGCTCAACTAAACTGTACCAGGATCCAGTTCAGAGAGCACCATTCAAGGTCAGGGCCTGCGGTGGGTGGCTGCTTCATCCTGCTCAACCGTCAGGACCATTTTTCTCATTTTCACCCCTTACGTGTGAGGGGTGTGCAGTGACACCAGTAGAGGGAGTGAGCACATGTCCGCACAAGCTCCTACGGGCACCTGCCCCATCTCAGCCCCTCCTTTGCAGCATCAGTGCACTGCCCTCCCAGCCTCCACTGGGGGCCAGAAGAACGCCAACCACTGGAGTACCCCCTCCCAGAGAGGCAGAGCAGTCCCTTGGATGCTCGATTCTTCTCCACCCCTGCCATCCCCCAGCTGCCCATGCCTGTACCTGAACATGGGTCACTGGCATGGCTCGAGGTAATGCATCCAGTGCCTCAGCCCTCAGCACCACCGGGCCGGTCACATGTTTTATATATAATTGGGATTCATTGCAAAAAACTTTGTTAATGCATCAGTTAGGGTTAAACTGACAAAAGTGGGGAAATGAGCTGTGAGGGTAGAGCCCCTATCCCCACTACTCCACCCCCCATCCTCCACAGACCGACAGACACTGGGGTGTGCCATGGGATTGTGAGGCTTAACTCTCACCCCATTCCATGTGTAAACAGGTTGACATGCTACAGTAAAAGAGAATGGGGTAAGAGTTAGGCCTCCCGACCCCCTGGGCACACCCTGCCATCTGTCGGTCTGTGGAGGACAGGGGATGGTGTTAGGGAGGGTTGTGGCTCTATCCTACTGTCTGATTTCCCCACTTGTGTCACTTTAACCCTAACTGATGCTTTAGCAAAGTTTTTTATAATGAATTTCCTTACTTTTTGAAAACATGTAATATAACATGGAAAAAGCATGTGTTGGTGGACTCTGTGCTACTACCAAACTGCTAATTTCTGCTTAATTATATGTGTCTGTGGGAGTGTGGGCCCTCCGTGCTCTACACTCCCACTCACATGCAAGTACAGACTTGTAGAGTAGCTATATCAGGCAAGGAACACTTTTGCCACTAACATGCCAATATCTCAGTAACCGTAGCAGCTACTAAAATAATTCAAATGTCGTAATCATGACAGCAAGACCTAAATGTGCGATTAGCCGATGAAACCTCTATCTCACATAGTTTTCAAGTTAGAGGCACCACAGAGGCCACAGTTCAACGGCTGCATGTTACTCAGGCATTTTTAGAATTCTTTCAACCAAATTTTCAACATGAGCTTTTTGGGAAATCCCTTCATGAACACTGGCACTGTAATTTCGTTAATCCATCCCGAAAGTTGAGTTTGCACTGTGAATGCGCAATTCTGTGCCACAGGTTTGCAATCATGTTTTGTGCAAGATGTGAAAAATGGCAGCTGTATAATGTTGATGAGGAGGTGTGGAAAATGGTAATGTTGAAAACCAGGAGGGGAAAATCTGGAAAACTGGTGAAGTTATGAGCATGCATAGAAACTGCGCAACACACACTCGTAACCTGGTCGTTTTTTGGAATTTGTTAACAAAATTTTCAACATTAGATTGTTGGGAAATCCCTTCATGAATACTGGCACTGTGATTTTTTTACTCCATCCCGAAAGTTGATTTTGCACAGCGACGCGCCATTCTGTGGCAGAGATGTGAAAACACACTTCCAGCTGGATGTGAGAAATGACAGCTATACTGTTCATGAGGAGGTGTGAAAAAATGGCAATGTTGAAAATGTGGAGTGAAAAAATTAAAAATTGGTAAAGTTACGAGCATGCGTAGAAACTGCCAACGCATGCTTGTAACACAGCCATTTTGGGATTTGTTTTCACCAGATTTTCAACATTGGTTTCTTGTGACCTCACCTCATCAAGACCAGAATTGCAATTATGTTAATCAGTTCTGAAAGGTGACTTTATGTCTCGAAAGTTGATTCCATACAGTGACCATGAAATCACCATTCTGAATTGACTAATGAGATGACAGTAGCATTGTTCATGTGGTGGGCTCCAATACCACCATATGGCTAACATGGGGTGATATTGGAGGCGGGGCTTACATGAGTTGATATTGGAGGTGGGGCTTACATGTGGTGACATTGGAGGTGGGGCTTACATCAGTTGATATTAGAGGCGGGGCCTACATGTGGTGATATTGGAGGTGGGGCTTACATTGGGTGATATTGGAGGCGGGACTTATATTTGGTGATATTGGAGGCAGGGCTTACATGGGTTGATATTGGAGGCAGGGTTACATGAGTCGATATCACAGGCAGGGATTACATGTGGTGATATTGCAGGCGGGGGTTACATTGGGTGATATTGGAGGCGGGACGTATATTTGGTGATATTGGAGGTGCAGCTTACATGGGTTGATATTGGCAGCAGGGTTACATGAGTTGATATTGGAGGTGGGGCTTACATGTGGTGACATTGGAGGCGGAGCTTACATGAGTTGATATTGGAGGCGGGGCTTACATATAGTGATATTGGGGCGGGGCTACATTGGATGATATTGGAGGCGAGACTTAAATTGGGTGATATTGGAGGTAGGACTTACATGGGTTGATATTGGAGGTGGGGCTTACATGTGGTGACATTGGAGGTGGGGCTTACATCAGTTGATATTGGAGGCGGGGCCTACATGTGGTGATATTGGAGGTGGGGCTTACATTGGGTGATATTGGAGGCGGGACTTATATTTGGTGATATTGGAGGCAGGGCTTTCATGGGTTGATATTGGAGGCAGGGTTACATGAGTTGATATCACAGGCAGGGATTACATGTGGTGATATTGCAGGCGGGGGTTACATTGGGTGATATTGGAGGCGGGATGTATATTTGGTGATATTGGAGGTGCAGCTTACATGGGTTGATATTGGCAGCAGGGTTACATGAGTTGATATTGGAGGTGGGGCTTACATGTGGTGACATTGGAGGCGGAGCTTACATGAGTTGATATTGGAGGCGGGGCTTACATATAGTGATATTGGGGTGGGGCTACATTGGATGATATTGGAGGCGAGACTTAAATTGGGTGATATTGGAGGCAGGACTTACATGGGTTGATATTGGAGGTGGGGCTTACATGTGGTGACATTGGAGGCGGGGCTTACATCAGTTGATATTGGAGGCGGGGCCTACATGTGGTGATATTGGAGGTGGGGCTTACATTGGGTGATATTGGAGGCGGGACTTATATTTAGTGATATTGGAGGCAGGACTTACATGGGTAGATATTGGAGGCAGGGTTACATGAGTTGATATCACAGGCAGGGATTACATGTGGTGATATTGCAGGCGGGGGTTACATTGGGTGATATTGGAGGCGGGACGTATATTTGGTGATATTGGAGGTGCAGCTTACATGGGTTGATATTGGCAGCAGGGTTACATGAGTTGATTTTGGAGGTGGGGCTTACATGTGGTGACATTGGAGGCGGAGCTTACATGAGTTGATATTGGAGGCGGGGCTTACATATAGTGATATTGGGGCGGGGCTACATTGGATGATATTGGAGGCGAGACTTATATTGGGTGATATTCAAGGCAGGAATTACATGGGTTGATATTGGAGGTGGGGCTTACATGGGTTGATATTGGAGGCAGGATTTACATGGGTTGATATTGGAGGCGGGGCTTACATGGGTTGATATTGGAGGTGGGGTTGTATGAGTTGATATTGGAGGTGGGACTTATATTGGGTGATATTGGAGGTGGGACTTATATTGGGTGATATTGGAGGCAGGATTACATGGCTTAATATGGGAGGTGGGGTTACATGGGTTGATATTGGAGGTGGGGCTTACATGTGGTGACATTGGAGGTGGGGCTTACATCAGTTGATATTGAAGGGGGGGCATGCATGTAGTGATATTGGAGGTGGGTCTTACATTGGGTGATATTGGAGGCGGGACTCATATTTGGTGATATTGGAGGTGGGGCTTACATGGGTTGATATTGGAGGTGGGGTTACATAAGTTGATATTGGAGGCAAGGCTTACATGTGGTGATATTAAGGCGGGGCTTACATTGGGTGATATTGAAGGTGGGACGTATATTTGATAATATTGGAGGTGGGGCTTACATAGGGTTGATATTGGCAGTGGGGTTACATGAGTTGATTTTGGAGGTGGGGCTTACTTGTGGTGATATTGGAGGTGGGACTTGTATTGGGTGATATTGGGGGCAGGACTTACATCATTTGTTATTGGAGGAGGGGCTTACATGGGTTAATATTGGAGGCCGGACTTACATGGGTTGATATTGGAGGTGGGGCTTACATTGGGTGATATTGGAGGTGGGACTTATATTTGGTAATATTGGAGGTGGGGGCTTACATTGGTTATATTGGAGGTGGAGTTACATGAGTTGATATTGGAGGAGGGGCTTACATGTGGTGATATTGCAGGCAGGGCTTACATTGGGTGATATTGGAAGCAGGATGTATATGGGGTGAGATTGGAGGCAGGGCTTACATGGGGTGATATTGGAGGCAGGACTTGCATGGGTTGATATTGAGGTGGGGCTTACATGGGTTGATTTTGGAGGTGGCGCTTACATGGGGTGATATTGGAGGCGGGGCTTACATGTGGTGACATTGGAGTCAGGGCTTACATTGGATGATATTGGAGGCAGGACTTATATTTAAGCAATAAGGCATGACCAAGGCTTATGTTAATGGTCTGTTAATCACCTTCTAGGGGTGTACTGTGGCACAAGGTGTAGCCAAGTGCCACATGCCCCTAGAGGGTGATTAACTGACCATTAACATAATCCCTGGGCGTGCCTTATTGCTATTATAATAAAAAAATGTTTTTAAACAGTGTTAAACCTTATTCAGCATGTGCCTAAGCTCTATGGCCCGGATATTCAAACTGCGCCCAAAATGTGCGCAACAGCAGGAGCAAGCACAAACCAATTGCACATATGCACAACAGGTGCGATATTCAAACATGGAGCAGAACAAATTGCGCAAGCAGCCAACGTCTGAATATCGCACATACTGCGCCATAGCGCAACCAGGAAGGAGAAGCTGAGCAGAAATGTTGCACTATAGGCAACCAGGGCAGCCCAGCTGAGCAGTCCAGAGGTGCCATAGCGCAAGCAGAGCCCCCTCCGAGCAATGGAACTGCACATCCAGGGAGGCAGGCTGGGGCCCACCGCCAGCCATGCCACACATGGGCACAGGAACACACTGCAGAACCAACAAGACACCTCTGGGGGTGTGACAGATGATCTACTGGCCCATGGGGACAAGCCAACAAAGCACAGCAGAGCCATGACACCCCAGCACAACCACTGTCAGGCTGAGAGTGCCACACACAGGGGGTTGACAACCACAGTGCACATCAGCCCCCCCGTACGCACAGCACACCCTTCACCGTGACCCCAAGACACCACCCATGTGCAGTGACTGGCACTGCAGGAAACCATGCATCCCCAGCACACGTCCAACCCCATGCAGCAGAGAAGCATACAAGCCAGACACCCTGTGCACCCAGCAGTGGTGGCAGCAGGCAGCAAGACCAACAGAAAGTCACTGCCATGCCAGAGATACCTCCCCATGCACACACGCAGCCACACACACACACACACCCCAGGACCATACCACCCCAGATGGCATGTACACCATGCAACTGAGCACACATAGCCAGCTGCAAATTAGAGACCAACACAGTATTCATATCAAAATATAAATGTATTTTCAAATTTTCAAAGAGTAAATTACAAAACAATAAACAAGAACTATTTACAAGGGGGACGGTACAAGGTAGGTAGTCAAGGGTAGGGATGAACAACTTGGAGAGGGAGGCAGGGTGGTAGGGATGGGTGAAGTGGAATGGTAATGTGGCTCTAAGGCCCAGCAGGCTGGTCATCCTGTGCTTGGTTCCGCTGTTCCTGCGATGCCTCCTCCGCAGGCCATGTCTCCTTATGGAATTCAGGATGGCCTGGTTATCCAGGGACACTTGTGTCAGGCCCGTATGTCATGATGGATCCTCCGGAGAACTGTGAGGCCTAGGAAAATGGGAACACAGTCAATGGCTGTGACTGACCACAACCCTGAACACCACCCAACCTGCAAGCCATATAGCCCAATGTCCCGACCTGTGATGGCATGCACCCACCCACAGTGAACATGCACATGGCCATCACAAACAGGCGGCATCAGCTATGTGCACCACTGCACACACACACTGCCCATGTCCATCACAGCACAAACAAGGTTGTCAAGTGGCGTAGCGACGGCAGATGTCAGTTACACAGCCTATGTGCCCAGTGCATGCATGGACCACCAGTGACACATACACAGGCGTGCTGTGATACTGGACAGTGATGCATGTCACCTGTGTCGTGCATACATACATAGATACATAGACAGTGTCGGCAGATAAGGGCCTATGGCCCACCCAGTCTGCCATTTGAGCTTGTAAGTTCACTTTGTTTTCCTATAAGTCTGTTGCACCTACCCTGACCTCCAGAATTCCTTTATGTCTATCCTGCATTCTTAAATCCCGTGATTGTTTCAGCCCCCACCACTTCCTCTGGCAGGGTGTTCCACTTGTCCACCACCCGTTCTGTGAAGAAATTCTTCCTCATGTTTCCTCTGAATCGTCCTCCCTCCAACTTCATCCCATGCCCTCTAGTCCTGGAACATCTTTTTCGCTTAAAAATAGTGTATTCCTACACCCTGTTCCTCCCTGTAAGATACTTGTATGTCTCTATCATATCCCCTCTCTCCCTCCTCTCCTCCAGGGAGTACATGTTCAGTTCCTTCAACCTGTCTTCATCGGACTTGTGATGCAATCCATGCACCATCTTTGTTGCCCTCCTCTGAACCTTCTCTACCCAGTCTATGTCCATACGTAGGTATGGTCTCCAGAACTGTACACTGTACTCCAGGTGGGGCCTCACTAGTGTCTTGTATAGTGGAATTATGACCTCCCCTTTCCTGCATGGTTGTGTTGTGCATGGCTGGTGGTCTTGCCCCCCCCAGCATGCAATAGCATCCATGAAGTAATGATACTCACACTCCTCAAGCAGCTGGGTCTGCCGCTGCTGCTGCTGCTACTGCTGGGGCGCAACACCCACTGGCACCGGGGCCCTGGCACGGCCCTCCTCACCCCGTGCCTGCATCTTTACATCCCGGCCTGTGGGAGACATATGTTTAGACAAACATCAGTGTGACTCCAAAGCAGACTGCCCCTGCCCCAGTGAGAGTGCCTGCCCACACAGCCAGACCCATGCATCTCACACCTGCACACACTGACACAGCCAACCATGGCAGAGCCATCACCTATGCACAAGCCACCAAAACACACTCCACACCCTACAGAGAATACAGGTGCATAGATGGTACACCCACCTGGCCTAGGCACCACGCTCTCCTGGCACATGACCGCAGCCGATCGAGAAGATCAGAATCCTGCGGAGGTCACCATACTGGTGCCGCACTGCTCAGCTGACCGGCACCGTCCAGTGACCCCACAGGTCAGTGGCCATTTTGCCGCACACCTGCGTCCTGGCAATGGTGAGGGCACTCACCATAAAGTGCCCCATAGTGGGCTCCACTAGGCCACCAAGTTGGCCACTCGACAGGGCTCCACTGTACTGTCTTCTTCGGAGCCATGGTACCAACTTTACAGCAGGCAATATACGGCCTGCTGCGCCGTAACCCCATGTGGAGATGTTGCGCAATAGACCACCACAGGTTCCAATCGCGCTGTTCGAATAGCGCCGTCACTTCGCATAGTGCTGTCACCAGACAGCGCAATAGGGCCATACACATGGCAGCTGAACAGCGCCAGGGGGCAAAGGTCGGACACAAGGTCATGGGCAATGACGCAAGGCCACGCACAGCGTCATCTGACGTATATGCATCCTGTGCAACCGACCAGCTGTGTACCAGTCCCACAGTGGACTATTGCGCAGTAGTGCCACAGCGCCATATAGTGCCCAGTGCTGTAGCGCCACTGGCACAATGGTGGCCATGGCCTGAATTGCCGATCGCGCACAGCATGTCAGCAGCATGGCAGATGCCTGCGTAAGCTATCTGGGCATGTGCAATGCAGTGAACCACACAGTCACAGATCTGCACCATTGGCTCAGCTGACTCAACCATATTGCGCAAAGCGCAAATTTGCGATATTCAGCCGACACATGCAAATCATCTGATCAGCCATTCAAAGGCGCAGTGGTGCGATTTGCATGTCATTATAGTTGCTCCACTCCTAATTTGCATGCATTGCGCTATGAATGTGCGACATTGGGCTGCGCTGGCCAGATTCGGTTACTGCAGGTGAGAGGTGAGTTGCATGCTGTGTGTGATGTTCTGGACAATGGTCATGGGAAAATGCTGTAGACTGCACAGTGACAGGTGTCCACTTGCCCCCATACAGATCGCCATGACCGAGCAGAGCCAAGGTGAAGGTGAGGACGGTGGGCGTAGGAGGAGGCCCAACTTTACCCTAGCAGAGACAGAGGCTCTCTTCCAGGCCTACCTGGATGAGGAGCCAGTACTGAGTGGACGGAGGGGCACCCCTCAGTCCCGTGCGGCTGCATGGGAGGGGGTAGCTTGGGCCGTGAACCTGCACGGAAGCCACCAGCGCTCCGTGCAGGAATGCAAGAAGAAGATGGGGACAGACCGCAGGAGGTTGAAGGAGAAGGTGGCAGCCTTCAGGGCGGCACGTGCTGGCACTGGCGGGGGCCCGCGAGTGGTGTTGGAGCTGAACCCGGCTGAGGAGACACTGGTTGCATCAATGCAGCAGAGCGCTATTGAGGGCGTACCAGGAGGTGGATTCCAGACAGGTGGAAGCCCATCACTGCACGGTATGACATGGTGGTGGTGTTGGGGGTTGGGGGAAGGTTGTTCACATGCACTCACATGTACTCTCTTTCTGTTACAGATCCTGTTCGTCTTCAGGAGATGGTGGTGGTGGGTCCAGGCAGTGATGATGACCTGCTGGACATGGAGGAGGGTCCATCCACCTCTATCACCAGCCAGCAGGCACTGCAGCAGCATGCACGCTGGGCCGCCAACTCTGGTGTCAGTGATTCGGGTGCGGGGGGTGCACAGCCTGTGTCTCAGCAGTCTGGCATGCAAGCATGCCAGCACGCTGTGACTATGGCTGTAGCACGTACCTGCACCATTGATGATGCAAGGACTGCAATGGGCAGTGATAGGTGTGTGTCCCATGACGGACACACAGCAGGCCAGCACGTGCCCCTGGGCCTTTCTGGTTCCAACTTGTGTACCAGCATGCTGGCACAGTCCCAGGCTGTGCCTGTCAGCACCGTGGGGCAGCACCGGTGGCTGTGCAGGTGTCTGGCACTGTTGCTAGCACAGTGGTGGGAACGAGTGGACCCTGGGCACAGCAGTTGGTGGGGCAGCAGCAGCAGTCACCCACCAGGTCTGGGGGTACAGTGTCAAGCGGTGGAACATGTCCGCCACCCTTTGATCCGCCCATTCCTGGTCCTGGTGAACAGCGCCCACCCTCAAGGGGTGTTGTGCATCAGGACCTTCCACACCCTGGGGGACAGGATGCTGTTGGGGCACAGTACCCATTGGACGAGCACACCCACCTGCTGCAGGAATCAGTACAGCTGCAGAGGTGGGTTGCAATATCCGTGGAGGCACTGTCTGTGGCTGTGGAGTGGCACAGCAGGAAGTGAGCTCTGGACCGTGCAGAGCTGGTTCGTATGTGGATGGATGTGACCGCCACCATTGACAGGCTGACCCAGGCAGTGGTCTCTGTCATGGACGCAATGGGCACACAGTCAGGTGCCCCAGTACCGCACACCCCACACAGTTCACTCTCCACTCCCCGTTCCCGGCGTCATGCGACACCAGGCCTGTCGACGCCGGGTTCTGCTGTGGCTATCCCGGCACCCCTGGTGCAGGTTTGTTCGGCATGCTGCAGACCCTGTGCGGGCAAGGTCGCGTTCGCGCAGTGGGACCCCTGGTGGTGCAGCAGTGCCACCCCATGTGTTCCCTGCTCAGCCTGCCAGTGCTGTTGGGTCACGGTGGGCCGCCCACGCATCCGCGGTGGCCGTGGGTCAATGCTACATGACTGAGCTGTCTCCCAGTGCGGGCCCTGTCTGGTGCTGCCATGTGTGCAATGTGTGTCATGGTGGGCAGTGCACTGCTGGGTGCTCTGCTCACCACGCCGACATCACGGACCACCTGCACCCTCCCAACTGCTGTCCACAGGTGCATGTGCATGATGATGCCTACATTGTACTGTACACCGATGCGCAAGGGTGCCCAGCATCTGACACACGTACTTGGACAATACAGGTGGTGGGGTGGTCGGTGGTGCTGTGTGTTAGCAATGTTGGTTCTGCTGTGTCGCATCTGCCCATGTACGCTCTGTGCCTGTGTGTGTGTGTCCATATGAGTGCTCACCCTCCTGATGGTGTGTTTGTATGCCTGGACCCTTCCACTCCCTGGCCGTCATGCACCCCTGGTGTGTTACCCTGTGTGCCTGTGGTTTGAGCATGGACAGTGTTGGTTGCACATGTCCCCTTGACTTGCCTGTGTTCTGCATAGTGCTCCTCTGTGATGGTGTCCCGGTGCAGCTGGGCCTGCCGGATCAGTCGAGGGTCCCGCCGTCCTAGGGGGGGGGCTGCTCATCACCATCAACACCGGCAACACTGGCGTCCCCATCGCTGTCCCCCTCTTCAACCTGTACGGCTATCCCATAGTCTTTGGCCATGTTGTGCAGGATGCAACAGTCCAGGAATATCCCACAGGCCTTTTGGGGGCTGTACTGTAGGGCACCGCCGGAGGTATCTAGGCATCGGAAGCGTGCCTTGAGCATCCCAAACACCCGCTCTATGATGTTGCGTGTGGAAACATGTGCCTCATTATAGCATTGCTACGATGGGATCATGGGGCACCGGTACGGGTGTGAGCAGCCAGGGACGGAGTGGGTATCCGCTGTCACCTGTGTGGAGATAGTGGAGATCAGTCTCAAGTTCAGGTCCATATTGCCCATATCCCTGTGTGCCACTACCATGGCACCTGTGGCATTCCCACCCTTGCCCCGAGTTTGCATTCCATACATGTGTACTCACCCACTAGATGTCCTGTGGGGATGTCCCCACTCTCGAATTGATGGCACAGTGCGGACTGATACCATATGAAGGCATCATGTGCTCCACCAGGGTGTGTGGCACAGACATTGATTATGCGCCCAGTGGCATCACACACCACCTGGCAGTTGACACTGGAGAATCCCTTTCTGTTCCTATATGCGACCCCATCGGGGCCAGGTGGTGTGCGAATGGCCACATGGGTGCAGTCTATGGCCCCTAGCACGCCAGGCATACGTGCTACCCTGTGGAATTCCTGCATGTTTGCTGTCGCCTGCACGGTGCTGGGGAAATGGATTTACTCCACAGCATGTGGCAGCAGTGCGCTGAGGAATTGGGTGAGGATGCGTGACGTGGCCGACTGTGTGATGCCTGTGGTGTCCCCTGTCGGCCTCTGGAAGGTGCCCGTGGAGAGCAGGCACATGCAGGCTGTCACCTTGGTCTCCACCGACAGAGCGTGACTCCGTCGTGAGGGTGCCTGCATCACATCACTGCACAGCTCACAGAGCCGTCTCAGTATTGCCCTGTTCAGGCGGTACCGGCCCACGATCTCTACATCTGTGTACAGCTCAAAGCTGATGCGAGCACGGTACTGCCTGTTGGGGGCATACCGCCGACGGGCCCTTCCACGGCCACGTCCCCCTGCAGCATGCATTCTCACCCCCCTCATTACAGCTTCCATGTGGAAGCTGGCACTGTCCATCTCCCTGGCTTCTGACCCCCCCTGGCTGCTGTTGCTGTGTTACCCCCGCTGTCCTCACTGCTACTTCCACTGCACCGGGCACCCCCCGCTGGCCTCTACAGCCTATGGCCCACGCTTTCCTTGCCTGCCCTAGCCTGTCAGTTGTCTGTCTGTCTGTCTGTCTCTCTCTCTCTCTCTCTCTCCCCACTTGGCAGCCTTGGCGTTCTTGCGCCGCCTCCTTGAGCCTTTTTTATTTTGCTCATTTCCGCTAATCGTAATTCGGCTATTACCGCTTCAGCTATTGCGCATCGCGCAAGTCTTTGAATATCGCATTGCGCTCTTTATGCATGGATCCACCCCCTTCGGTTGTGCATGCCTTCATTTTCATTGCGCTGTTGCTCAGCATGTTTTCGGTGGCGCAACTGCCTCCTTCTGAATATCGCAAAATGGCACATTTTGGGACTTGTGCATGAGCAACCCTGTTGCACATGGCGCAACCCTTTTGAATATCCGGACCTAAATGTATATTAATAAAAGATTAACATAAGGCTGTTATAATGTTTGCAGCCAATCAGAAAGCTCCATTTCTCAGACCCTTTTTATAATTGGTGATAATGGAGGGGCTAACATCGGTTGATATTGCAGGTGGGGTTACATGAGTTGATATTTGAGGAGGGGCTTACATGTGGTGATATTGCAGGTGGAACTTACATGGGCTGATATTTTAGGCGGGGCTTGATGCTGACTATGTGGCAAAATCAGAAGTTCTGAAACATGCATTTGCTGGTTCAGGGAGCAATGTACATCTGGTGGTTGTGGGATTCAGACCTAGGACTATGAGGTCTTTTGGTTTGTAACTCAGCGACTTAACCTCTGTGCAATTTTCCAGACCTTATCAAGGAGCCAAAATGTTTTTGTTTTTGGTTTTTTAAGTAACATTTTGGGTTGCAGTATATACAGTACAGCAAGTGAAAACAGGAAGGGCACGGTGAAACCAAGATAATAGTGTCTGCATAATTCTTGAGTTTCCTTGATAAGGCAGTATAGAAGTGCACTCATCTAGAGATCAAAGCCCTGGCCTTTTGCTTGTAGAGCCAAGACACATCCAGTGTTTCTCTGGGTTCCACTAAAGATGCGTATACTTTGTATTAGAGTCACCTTGATTGCCTGCTTTTTTAATCATTACACTTTCTCATCTGCAGATTGTCAGCACCACACAGTACAGGATGCCCAACTTTCATGATATATATATATATATATATTTTTTTTTTTTTGCTCTATTTCTTTTCTGAGTGCTGGAGATGGGTGCAGACTGGGGGTTGGGGTCAGCACCCATCTCCAGCCACCCATCCAGTACTGTACCCCAACATCAGGCAGCATTTCCTCTTTGCCCATGGATTACCCCCCACAGTGGGGTGGCATGGCAAGGAGCCTCCCCAGCTCAACTAAACTGTACCAGGATCCAGTTCAGAGAGCACCATTCAAGTTCAGGGCCTGCTGTGGGTGGCTGCTTCATCCTGTTCGACTGGCAGGACCACTTTTCTCATTTGCACCCTTTACAGTGAGGGGCATGCAATGACACCAGTGGAGAGAGTGAGCACGTGTCCGCACAAGCTCCTACGGGTGCCTGCCCCATCTCAGTCCCTTCTTTGCAGCATCAGTGCACTGCCCTCCCAGCCTCCACTGGGGCCAGAAGCACGCCGACCACTGGAGTACCCCCTCCCAGAGAGGGAGAGCAGTCCCTCAGATGCTCGATTCTTCTCCACCCCTGCCATCCCCCAGCAGCCCATGCCTGTACCTAAACACGGGTCACTGGCATGGCTCGAGGTAATGCATCCAGTGCCTCAGCCCTCAGCACCACCGGGCCGGTCACACGTTTTATATATAATTGGCATTCATTGCAAAAAAAATTTGTTACTGCATCAGTTAGGGTTAAACTGACAAAAGTGGGGAAATGAGATGTGAGGGTAGAGCCCCTAACCCCACTACCCCACCCTCCATCCTCCACAGACCAACAGACACTGGGGTGTGCCATGGGGTTGCAAGGCCCAACTCTCACCCCATACCATGTGTAAACAGGTTGACATGCTAAAGTAAAAGAGAATGGGGTGAGAGTTAGGCCTTCCGACCCCCTCGGCACACCCTGCCATCTGTCAGTCTGTGGAGGACAGGGGATGGTGAGTTAGGGAGGATTGTGGCTCTACCCTACTGTCTCATTTCCTCACTTTTGTCAGTTTAACCCTAACTGATGCAATAACAAAGTTTTTTGTAATGAATTTCCTTTCTTTTTGAAAACATGTAATATAACTTGGAAAAAGCATGTGTTGGTGGACTCTGTGCTACCACCAAACTGCTCATTTCTGCATAACTATATGTGTCTGTGGAAGGGTGGGCCCTCCGGGCTCTACACTCCCACTCACTCGCAAGTACAGACTTGTAGAGTAGCCATATCAGGCAAGGAACACTTTTGCCACTAACATGCCAATATCTCAGCAGCCGTAGCAGCTACGAAAACAATTCAAATGTCATTGTAATCATGACAGCGAGACGTAAATGTGCGATTAGTCAACGAAACCTCTATCTCACATAGTTTTCGAGTTAGAGGCGACAAGGTGGCCACAATTCAACGGTCGAATGCAACTCGGCCATTTTTAGAATTCTTTCAACCAAATTTTCAACATGAGCTTTTTGGGAAATCCCTTCATGAACACTGGCACTGTGATTTTGTTAATCCATCCCGAAAGTTGAGTTCACACAGCGAATGCTCAATTCTGCGCCACAGGTTCAAAATCATGTTTTGGGCAGGATGTGAAAAAATGGCAGCTGTATAATGTTGATGAGGAGGTGTGGAAAAGGGTAATGTTGAAAGCCAGGAGGAAAAATATGGAAAACTGGTAAAGTTATGAGCGTGCGTAGAAACTGCGCAACACATGCTCGTAACCTAGTCATTTTTTGGAATTTGTTAACTAAATTTTCAATATTAGCTGTTTGGGAAATTCCTTCATGAACACTGGCACTGTGATTTTGTTAATCCATCTTGAAAGTTGATTTCGCACAGCAACACGTCATTCTGCGACAGAGGTGCGAAAACACACTTCCAACTGGATGTGAGAAATGACAGCTATACTGTTCATGAAGAGGTGTGACAAAATATCAATGTTGAAAATCTGAAGTGAAAATATTAAAAATTGTGAAGTTATGAGCGTGCGTAGAAACTGCACAATGCATGCTTGTAACACAGCCATTTTGGGAATAGTTTTCACCAAATTTTCAACATTGGTTTCTTGGGACCTCCCCTCATCAAGACCAGAATTGTAATTATGTTAATCAGTTCTGAAAGGTGATTTTACATCCTGAAAGTTGTTTCCATACAGTGACCGTGAAATCACCATTCTGGATTGACTAATGAGATGACAGAAGCATTGTTCATGAGGTGGGGTCCAGTACCACTATGGTATGGGTGATATGTAGGGCTTACATGAGTTGCTATTGGAGGCGGGGCTTACATGTGGTGATATTGGAGGCAGGGCTTACATGTGGTGATATTGGAGGCGGGGTTTACATTGGGTGATATTGGAGGTGGGACTTATATTTGGTGATATTGGAGGCGGGGCTTACATGGGTTGATATTGGAGGCAGGGTTACATGAGTTGATATGGGAGGCGGGGCTTACATGTGGTGATATTGCAGGTGGGGCTTACATTGGGTGATATTGGAGGCGGGAGTTATATTGGGTGATACTGGAGGCAAGGCTTTCATGGGGTGAGAGTGGAGACAGGGCTTACATGGGGTGATATTGGAGGCAGGACTTACATGGGTTGATATTGGAGGTGGGTCTTACTTGGGTTGATATTGGAGGCAAGGCTTACATGGGGTGATATTGGAGGCGGGGCTTGCATGCTGACTATGTGGCAAATTCTGATGCTCTGACACATGCATTTGCTGGTTCAGGGAGCAATGTACATCTGGTCGTTGTGGGATTCAGACCTAGGACTATGAGGTCTTCTGGTTCGTAACTCAGAGCTTTAACTTCTGCGCAATTTTGCAGACCTTATCAAGCAGCCAAAATGTGTTTTTTTTTTCTTTGAGTAACCTTTTGGGTCATAGTATAAACAGAATAGCAAGTGAAAACAGGAAGGGCATGGTGAAACCAAGATAATAGTGACTGCATATTTCTTGAGGTTCCTTGATAAGGCAGTATAGAAGTGCACTCATCTAGAGATCAAAGCCCTGACCTTTTGCTTCTAAAGTCAAGACACATCCAGTGCACCACCTGAGGAGCTTGGTTAACTAGCTGGTCTAGTCTTTAAGAGCATGTAGTTCAGTAATAAGTGCATATAGCATAGTAAGTTTTAAGGGGAGTGGGTTGCTTGCTGTTAGAAGCATGAGTATAACAACAACACAATATTTGAGTATTGCTCATTTTTTTGAATAGAATTCTGGGTAGCCTGGGTTCAAATCCTAGCCAATGCACTGATTTTTTTTATCTCTTCTGTTTTTCTGGTTTCCACTAAAGATGCGTGTACTTGGTATTAGAGTCACCTTGATTGCCTGCATTTTTTTAATCAATACACTTTCCCATCTGATATATATATATATAATATATTTTTTTCTGGGGGCTGGAAATGGGTGAAAACCAGGGGTGGGGGTTGGCACCCATCTCCAGCCACCCATCCAGCACTGTACCCCAACATCAGACAGCATTCCCTCTTCCGCCATGGATTACCCACCCCATGGTGGGGTGGCATGGCGAGGAGTCCCCCCCCAGCTCAACTAAACTTTACCAGGATCCAGTTCAGAGAGCACCATTCAAGGTCAGGGCCTGCGGTGGGTGGCTACTTCATCTTGCTTGACCGGCAGGATCACTTTTCTCATTTGCACCCCTTACGTGTGAGGGGTGTGCAATGACACCAGTGGAGGGAGTGAGCATATGTCTGCACAAGCTCCTCTGGGTGCCTGCCCCATCTCAGCCCCTTCTTTGCAGCATCAGTGCACTGCCCTCCCAGCCTCCGCTGGGGGCCAGAAGCATGCCGACCACTGAAGGACCCCCCCAGAGAGAGAGAGAGAGCAGTCCCTCAGATGCTCAATTCTTCTCCACCCCTGTCATCCTCCAGCTGCCCATGCCTGTACCTGAACATGGGTCACTGACATGGCTCGAGGTACTGCATCCCGTGCCTCAGCCCTCAGCACCACCAGGCCGGTCACACGTTTTATATATAATTGGTATTCATTGCAAAAAACTTTGTTAATGCATCAGTTAGGGTTAAACTGACAAAAGTGGAGAAATGAGATGTGAGGGTAGAGCCCCTAACCCCACTACCCCAACCCCCATCCTCCACACACTGACAGACAATGGAGTGTGCCATGGGATTGTGAGGCCTAACTCTCACCCCATTCCATGTGTAAACAGGTTGACATGCTACAGTAAAAGTGAATGGGGTGAGAATTAGGCCTCCTGACCCCCTGGGCACACTCTGCCATCTGTCGGTCTGTGGAGGACAGGGGATGGTGTGTTAGGGAGGGTTGTGGCTCTATCCTACTGTCTCATTTCCTCACTTTTGTCAGTTTAACCCTAACTGATGCATTAACAAAGTTTTATGTAATGAATTTCCTTACTTTTTGAAAACATGTAATATAACTTGGAAAAAGCATGTGTTGGTGGACTCTGTGCTACCACCAAACTGCTCATTTCAGCATAACTATATGTGTCTGTGGAGTGTGGGCCCTCTGGGCTCTACACTCCCACTCACACGCAAGTACAGACTTGTAGAGTAGTCATATTGGGCAAGGAACCCTTGTGCCACTAACATGCCAATATCTCAGCAACCGTAGCAGCTATGAAAACAATTCTAATGTCATTGTAATCATGTCAGCGAGACCAAAATGTGCAATTTAGTCGACCTCTGTCTCACATAGTTTTCAAGTTAGAGGTGCCACGGTGGCCACAATTCAATGGTCGCATGTAACTTGGGCATTTTTAGAATTCTTTCAACCAAATTTTCAAAATGAGCTTTTTGGGAAATCCCTTCATGAACACTGGCACTGTGATTTTGTTAATCCATCCTGAAAGTTGAGTTCGCACAGCGAATGTGCAATTCTGTGCCACAGGTTTGAAATCATGTTTTGGGCAGGATGTGAAAAATGGTAGCTGTATAATGTTGATGAGGAGGTGTGGAAAAGGGTAATGTTGAAAACCAGGAGGGAAAGTATGGAAAACTGGTGAAGTTATGAGCGTGCGTAGAAACTGCGCAACGCACACTCATAACCTGGTCATTGTTTGGAATTTTTTAACCAAATTTTTAACATTAGCTTTTTGGGAAATCCCTTCATGAACAGTGGCACTGTGATTTTGTTACTCCATCCCAAAAGATGATTTTGCACAGTGACGTGCCATTCTGTGGCAGAGGTGAGAAAACACACTTCCATCTGGATGTGAGAAATGACAAATATACTGTTCATGAGGAGGTGTGAGAAAAAGGCAATGTTGAAAATCTGGAGTGAAAATATTAAAAATTGGTGAAGTTACGAGCGTGCGTAGAAACTGCGCAACGCATGCTTGTAACACAGGCATTTTGGGAATTGTTTTCACCAAATTTTCAACATTGGTTTCTTGGGACCTCCCCTCATCAAGACCAGAATTGTAATTATGTTAATCAGTTCTGAAAGGTGATTTTACGTCCCGAAAGTTGATTCCGTGCAGCGACCGTGAAATCACCATTCTGGATTGACTAATGAGATGACAGTAGCATTGTTCATGAGGTGGTGTCCAATACCACCATATGACTAACATGGGGTGATATTGGAGGTGGGGCTTACATGATTTGATATTGGAGGTGGGGTTACTTGAGTTGATTTTGGAGGCAGGACTTACACGTGGTGATATTGGAGGCGGGGCTTACTTTGGGTGATATTGGAGGAGGGACTTATATTGGGTGATATTGGAGGCAGGGATTACATGGGGTGAGATTGGAGTCAGGGCTTACATGGGGTGATATAGAAGGCAGGACTTACATGAGTTGATATTGGAGGCGGGGCTTACATGGGTTGATATTGGAGGTGGGGCTTGCATGCTGACTATGTGACAAAATCAGATGCTCTGACACATGCATTTGCTGGTTCAGGGAGCAATGTACATCTGGTGGTTGTGGGATTCAGACCTAAGACTATGAGGTCTTTTTGTTCGAAACTCAGTGCTTTAACCTCTGTGCAATTTTGCAGACCTTATCAAGTGGCCAAAATATTGTTGGTTTTTTTTTGTTTTTTTTAGTAACCTTTTGGGTTGTAGTATAAACAGTATAGCAATTGAAAACAGGAAGGGCATGGTGAAACCAAGATAATAGTGACTGCATAATTCTTGAGTCTCCTTGATAAGGCAGTATAGAAGTGCACTCATCTAGAGATCAAATCCCTGGCCTTTTGCTTGTAAAGCCAAAACACATCCAGTGCACCACCTGAGGAGCTTGGTTAACTAGCTGGTCTAGTCTTTAAGAGCATGTAGTTCGGTAATAAGTGCATATAGCGCAGTAAGTTTTAAGGGGAATGGGCTGCTTGCTGTTAGAAGCATGAGTATAATGACAGCAGAATATTTGAGTATTGCTCATTTATTATTTGAATAGAATTCTGGGTAGCCTGGGTTCAAATCCTAGCCAATGTACTGATTTTTTTTATCTCTTCTGTTTTTCTGGGTTCCCTAAAGATGTGTATACTTTGTATTAGAGTCACCTTGATTGCCTGCTTTTTAATCAGTACACTTTCCCATCTGCAGTTTGTCAGCACCACACACTAGAGGATGCCTAATTTTCATTATACATATATGTGAAATAGTGGTGTGGTTGCGCCACTAGTTAGGGTTGAGTGGTCAGTTACATACTAAAGTCAAAAGTTTGGGCATTAATAACTTTGGACCCGTTCAATGAATTTGCCTGAAATTTGGTATGCATGTTGGGGCATGGTAGATCTCTTGATTTACCAATTTTCATATTGGTTGGAGTGCCAGTCTTTGTGTACAAAAGTGCTGAAAAATGCAAAATTATCCATTTTTGGAGGCACCTTTTGGCATACTAAATGTGGTCCTGCACGGTCGTTGTGTGGTGTGCTATTCTGCGAGATGGCTCGTTTGAAAGAGCTTTGGTAGCCAAACATGTCGCTTTTTGTTTGGTGAAAAAATATTAAGGCATTCCAAAGCTATGGCAATTTTAAATTCCCATTATAAGTCATGGGATAATTTATATGTATATCTTGTGATCAAAGAATGGGGTTCTGGCCATCTCGTCTCACCTGGCTGTCAAAGAATTTTCAGCCTCACAGTTCAAGAATATTTGTTCCCGAGGAATTTCAAAAATTCTTTGACTGCGAGGTCCGCCATCTTGTTTTCAGTTTTCCGATCACACAAACACAAATATCTCGACTCAGGGGTCACTTCTGAAGTAAAACTTCGATGGGTTTTACTCAGGGGACCCCGATCTATTGAGCCATGGCTTTGGTTCCATCCAGATCCATCCAAAAATAGAGTTATTAGCTTTTAAATTCTTTGTTTGTGGCTTGCTAATGATCTTTGATCGTGAGCCTGCTCATTCTTTGAACGTGAGATTCTTTGATCGCGATCATGCATCGAAAGCGAGGAACGAGATGGCCAGATAAAAAAAATAATTTTCTCTGGTCAAGGGTGTCCTAGGAAGATAAATGAGGATGGATTTTACTCAGGAGGCTTCGCTCTGATGAACTATGGTGGTGGATTACTGCAATTGTGTAAATTTTGTTAATTACACTAGTTTTTATTCTTTGATCATGACCATGTAAATTCTTTGATCATGAGCCTGCAAATTCTTTGATCATGAGATTCTTTGATCACGATCGTGCATCATGAGGGTAGGACGATATGGCCAGATTACAAAATCTATTTTCTCAGCCCAAGGGTGTCCTAGGAAGTCAAATGAGGGTGGGTTTTACTCAGGGGGCTTCGTTCTGTTGAACCATGGTGGTGGTTTACCACAATTCCTTCAATTTTTTGTTTTATAAGGGTTTTAAATCTTTGTTCGTGAGCCTGCAAATTCTTTGATTGTGAGCCTACAAATTCTTTGATCATGAGATTCTTTGATCGCCATCTTTGATCACGAGGGAGGGACAAGATGGCCAGATTTTTTATAATGGAATAGATAGGGAAATTTTAGTAACCTTTGATATTGAATATCTTGGAAATGGTTTGGTCTTTTTACTTGAAATTTGGAGGGTGTTTACGACATGTCCTGTAGATGTGAATTATCGTGTTTATGTGTCAGAGAAAATGTATTTTGTGGAGATATTGCATGACGCACTTTACGTGTTGTGGACAGTGTTTTGCTTGTGGTGGTGGCTTGAAATTGATAGGATACTTTGCCTTAGTGTCATGGATGTAGTTTTCAGTCATTGGGCTGGATATTCAAAAGGATTGCACCATGCGCAATAGGGTTGCGCCTGCGCAAGTCCGAAATTGCACCATTCTGCGATATTCAGCAGGAGGTAGTTGCGCCCCCCCACACCATGCTGAGCAACAGCGCAATGCTAATGAAGACATGCTCAACCGGAGGGGGAGGAACCATGCATAAACTGCACAGCCCGATATTCATCCGGGCCCTGCAGAGTTGTGCAGGTGCAACCCCCTACCTGCGCCTGCACAACTTTGAGCCAAAAAAAAAAGATTAAGCCGAGGCCACCACAGGTGAGCTGCCGCATTGCAGGCGCAACACAGCAGCTGCCACTTGTGGGTGGCCCTCCACTTGTTCCCTGTGCCCCCTGCAGCCCGATCAGGCATAATAGTAAACCCCATAGCCTGATCGGGCATAACATACTGTCCCCCTGCAGCAGCCCGATCGTGGGCATAATGTAGATTACCCCCACTAGCCCGATCGTGGGCATAACGTCAAACCCCCAAAGACCAATATCCCTGGTGGTCCAGTGGACCGCGAAGCCTGATCGTGGGCATTAAGTAATCCTTCCTCCCACCCCCCAACTAGCCTGATCGTGGGCATTAAGGAAATCCTTCACCCCCTTCAAAGACCAATATCCCTGGTGGTCCAGTGGACCGCAAAGCCCGATCGTGGGCATAAGGTCAAACCCACCCCCCAATGTCCAATATCCCTGGTGATCTAGTGGCTCCCCACCCCACTCACCCACGGAGCCCACCACCCACTTCCTCCCATCAGCCAGCAGCACCTCACCCACCCACCTGCCACCTGTCCGCCCGCCGAGCTGACAGCTCGGGGGGGCACGCCATTGGTTCAGAGCAAGAGCCACGGGCATGCAGCTCCATAGCGTACAGCAGTCCAGATATGTGAATGAATGTTCATTCGACATATCTGGACTGCCTTAGAGTATGGGCTGCACGCTGATTGGCTCTTACTCTGAACCAATGGGCGGCAGCCCTACAGAGCTGTCAGTCGGCGTGGGCGGTGGGTGGCAGGCGGGTGGGGTGCTGCCACCCACTGGCTGATGGGGGAGCAGGGTGGTGGGGCTCTGTGGGTGGGTGGGTGGGGGCTACCAGATCACCAGGATATTGACATTGGGGGTGGGTTTGACCTTATACCCGCATCGGGCTTCATGGTCCACTGGACCACCAGGGATATTGGTCTTTGGGGAAGGATTACTTAATGCCCACGATCGGGCTTCACAGTCCACTGGACCACCAGGGATATTGGTCTTTGGGGTTTGACGCTGTGCCCACGATCGGGCTAGTGGGAGGGTTAATTCACGTTATGCCCACGATCGGGCTGCTGCGGGGAGACAATATGTTATGCCCGCGATCGGGTTACGGGGTTTACATTACACCAAATTGGGCTGCTGGGGGGGAGGGAAGGAATACTGTTCTGCCCACGATCAGGCTGCAGGGGGCGTAGGTCCCCGATGGCTGCTGCCTGGCAGGGCACCAGGCACATGTCATTGGGGATCGGTGCACCTGCATGCTAATGGCATGCAAATGGGGCCGTAATTAGATGCAAATGGCCCCCGTGTGCCTTGCATAAATTATGGCTCCATTTGCATGTCACCTTTTAAATATCGGAAATTTGCACATGGCGCAATGGAACTTGCGCCACCGCATCTGAATGCTCCTCTGACCACCTTGCGATGGTGCAAGTTCCACTGCACCATGCACAGTGGCTGTCGCCGGGGGCGATATTCAAAGGAGTTGCTCAATAGCGCAACTCTGTTGAATATCGCCCCGGCCACACCCCTGCGCAACTTTTTTGAGCAGCACAAGGGCTTGCGCCACAGAATGGTGCAGTTTGAATATCCAGCCCAATGTGTGTGTTAAATGTCAACAGGTGTGGAACTGTGCCAGTCTGACGAATGAAAATCTTATACGTTAAAATGTTATATCTCGGACACGGTTTGGTCTTTTCACTTGAAATTTTGCAGGGTGTTGACAGCATGTCATGTGGATGAAAATTACAGTGTTTCCATGTCAGAAAATATTTTTTTGGTGCAGATATGGTGTGGTGCAGTTTGGTGTCTGCGGACAGTGTTTTGCTTGTGGTGGTGGCTTGAAATTGATAGGATACCTAGCCTTAGTGTCATGGATGTAGTTTTCAGTCATTGTGTGTGTTAAATGTCAACAGATGTAGAACTGTGCCACTCTGATGAATGAAAATTTCAAATTTTGATATGTTATATCTTGGACATGGTTTGGTCTTTTTACTTGAAATCTGGAGGGTGTTGACGCCATGTCCTGTAGATGTTAATAGAGATGTAATAGAGGTAGCAGTGAGAAACAGAGACTGCTTTGTGAAGCAGTTTCATTTAGAATCCAGGCTATAGTGCGTGACTGGTGACATCAGCAGAGTATGCATATCTGTCAGATATTTTAACTCTGCTGATGCCATCTTCAGATATCACACTCCAGTGGAAATAACTGAGGTTATCCCACTGATATTGCTCCCACCCCTATTGTGTGTGTGTGTGTGTATATGTATATGTGTGTGTGTATATATATATATATATATATATATATATATATATATATAGGATATGCAATGGAGCAAGTGTAATAAATGATTTATCTGCACAAGAGCAGTCTGACCTCGGGTAACCTCACGAGTGGTGTAAGCCACGAGTGTGGTGTCCGAAGTCAAACTGCTCGAGTGCAGATAAATCATTTATTACATGAGTTTTCCATTGCATATTCCATTTATGCAATTATTTTGTTTTTGCTTTTGTAGGGGGCATTTGTTAGTCAAAAAGTAAATAAAAATTGAATTTTCTGCAATTTTTTGCTGATTATAGAAAAACTAAACGGAATCTAGAAACAAAACACATCTCATTTTGTAGATATTTTTATGCTGAACAACCTTTGTGCTCAAAGTACCATACTGTCTTTTTTGTTTTTATGTTATTTGCATTTGTTTGATGAAACAGTGCACAAAAATGGAATTTTTGCTGTTTTTCGCTAATTCTGAAAAAACTAAAAAGTATCTATAAATGAAACACCACTCATTTTGTAGATATTTCTGTGCCGAATAAACTTTGTGCTCACAGTACCATGCTATCATTTTTCATTTTAAAATTATTTACATTTGTTTGCGGACAAAATGAAAAAAATATGACTTTTCTGCTGTGTTTTTGCTAATTATCAAACAATCTATAAGGTATCTATAAATGAAATACCACTCATTTTGTAGATAATTTTGTGCTGCACAACTTTCATGCTCACAGCACTATGCCATCTTTTTTCATTTTAAAGTTATTTGCATTTGAATATAGTTAGTACTGGTACTGAGGCTGAACATTCTAAATGAGTTCCGGAGTGATTGTGACATATCTACTACGTGAATAAATCTGTGATGATGCATTTACTATGTGGATAAAGGTAATATTTTCCCATAGTAGCTCAGATTTATCTCATAGGATTTATGTCCATGCCTATCGCATAAATATATATATATATATATATATATATATATATATATATAATACACACACACACACACTGTGTATCTTATATATATGTGTGTGTGTGTGTGTGTATATATATATATATATATATATTAGTGGTACAATAGTGCCACTATAGTTAAGGTTGAGTACCCACGTTATGGTTAAATCTCAAATTTTGCGCCTTAATAACTTTATAGCTGTATGACAGATTTGCCTGAAATTTTGCATGTGAGGTCTGGTACTATAGATCTCTGGTTCTGGTAAGTTGCATTATGGGCAGATGTATGGTTGCGGAGCTACAAAGCACCAAAAAATGAAAAAAAAACCCAGACTTTTTGCATGTTTTTTGCTTGTGCTTACAGCCTTTTGCGCGTCCAGTCTGAAAACATCAGGGAACATGCAGCTGGGGCCACCAATGTGCCTTTTGAAGATTTCATGAAAAAATATTAACGGTTCAAAAGTTATTCAGAAAACAAGGTTCTCCATTATAGTCTATGGGAAAAGTTAACAACAGATGCGAAAGTTTCACAAATAGCCATTTTTACTGTCGCAAATTACCCTTTTACTTTCATGAGTCGGCCATTTTGTTTTCCGTTAGAGCTCAGAAAAATGTCTAGCGTTTAAAATTGGGACCCTCTAGGGACACAATTCTAGTTGTGTTCACCTAGTCAGGCTCCTGAGGATGCTAGGCATATGTTTTTTTTGGGGGGGGTTAAACCCCCAGAAATATATTTTTCAAATTTTTGGGAAAAGTACTTTTGCAAAATACCTTTGCAAATGTGAAAGTTTAAATTTTTTTTGAAACATGATTTACACAGTAATTTCTTGATATGGCTTAAAACAACAGGAAATCTTTGCCACCCTCCTGCAAAACAACGGTTTGGTCTTTTGGGCTGAATTTTGCAGGGAAGAAAGCCAAGATCCCACAGATGTGCCTTTTGGTGGTTTGGTACCAAAATATTACAGGCCTCCAAAGTTATGTCACTCTGGTTGCTGATTTTTCCCATAGGATAACATTACAGCGTCCGTCGCACCTTTTGGGTTCCGTATCTCGAAAACGGTTCGAGATACGGACTTTTCGTCACAAAAATTATTATTCCCCCTGTTGGGGGGCTAAGTGCAAAACTAGCCTGGAAAGTCATAAATAATTTGAAATTGTATTTTTTTTTCTACCTCATACAGTTCCTGAGATATAAGCAATTTAGTATTCCAAGAGCTCATTTTCCTGTCCAAGGGCCAAGTATTCCAAGAGCTCATTTTCCTGTCCAAGGGCCACTATTATGCCCACATTCTTTGTCATTCTTGACAATGCCTATTAAGCTGCTACTGACTCCAAACTTATGTACCCCCCACCCTTGTGATGATGATCCTTTGCAGATTAATTTTAGCACAAAGGTTGTAATTCTGATTTCTAAAATAAATGAAAAAATAAAATTCTTTGTATTCACTGTGCTTCTTGATGCACCTGTTTTGTACACAATGCGTGTGCGTTAGCATTACTGTTAGCATTTCACTTTGCGTTTGCATCAACATTAACATTACGGTTAGCATTAGCGTTTGAGTTTACGTTTGCGCTTGCGTTTCTGTTTGCATTAGTGTTTCTGTTTGCGTCACTGTTAGCATTACCGTTACCATTTGCATTTCCACTTGCGCTTGCATTACCATTTATGTTTGCGTTTACGTTTGTGTCACTGTTAGCATTACCATTAGCATTTGCATTTGTATCACTGTTACCATTATCATTTGCATTTGCATTACTATTTGCACTTCTGTTTGCGTTACTGTAACTGTTAGTGGTTGCATTTGCGCAGATGTTTGCATTGGTGTTACCATTACCATTAGTGTTTGCATCATCGTTAGCATTACCATTACCATTTGCATTTGCATTACCGTCACTGTTAGCGGTTGTGTTTGCATTGACATTACTGTTACCATTGCATTTGCATTTGCTTCACCGTTACTGTTACCGTTACTATTTGCGTTTCTGCTACCATTGCCATTAGCGCTTGTGTTGCCATTACCGTTCGCGTTAGCATTTCCATTTGCGTCATCATTAGTCTTACCATTGGCGTTATCATTTGCGTTTCTATTTGCGCTTGCATTTGCATTGCCATTTGCATTTATCTTTCCGTTGGCATCACAATTAGCGTTTGCGTTTCTGTTACTGTTGCCTTTACCATTTGCTTTTGTGTTTGCATCACCATTACTATTAGCGTTTGCATTTGCGTTTCCATTTGTGTTTCTGTTTGCATTTGCGTTATCATAACCATTAGCATTTGCATTTATGTTTGCATTGGTGTTACTCTATCATTAGCGTTTGCGTATCGTTAGTGTTACCATTACCGTTTGCATTTGCGCTACCATTACTGTTAGAGTTCGCGTGTGTGTCACCGTTACCGTTAGCATTACTGTTAGAGTTAGCGTTAGTGTGTGCATTACCAGTAGCGTTAGCTTTACTGTTAGTGTTACCATTAGCATGTGCATTACCGTTAGCATTTGTGTTTGCGTTTGCATTACCGTTTTTGTAACCGTTTGTTTTACCATTTGCACTTGCATTTGCTTCACTGCTGCTGTTGCCATTACTATTTGCATTTCTGCTACCATTGCCATTAGCATTTGTGTTTCTGTTTGCATTTGCACTTGTGTTTCCGTTACCGTTTGTGTTAGCATTTCCATTTGCGTCACTGTCACCGTTAGCGTTATCATCAGTGTTACCATTTGCATTTCTGTTTGCATTTGCATTTGCATTACCGTTAGCAGTTCCATTACCATTACCATTTGCTTTTGCGTTACCGTTAGCATTTGTGCTATCGTTTGCATTTCTGTTTGTGTTTCTGTTTGCATTTGTGTAACCATTAGCATTTGCATTTACGTTTGCATTGGCGTTACCACTATCATTAGCGTTTGCATCACCGTTAGCATTACCATTACCGTTTGCATTTGCACTACCATTATCATTAGCATTCACATTTTTGTTTGTGTTTTCATTACCATTACCGTTAGCATTACTGTAGGCATTATCGTTAGTGTGTGTGTTGCCGTTACTGTTAGCATTAGCTTTACTGTTAGCATTACCATTAGTGTGTACATTACTGTTAGCATTTGTGTTTGTGTTATAGTTTTTGCAACTGTTTACATTTGCATTACTGTTTGCGCTTGCATTTGTGTTTGTGTTTACTTTTGCGTTATCGTTTTTGTAACCATTTGTGTTTGCATTTCCATTAGTGTTAATGGTAGCATTACTGCTACTGTTTGCATTACCATTAGCGTTTGTGTTTGCATTACCATTACCATTTGCGTTTGCCTTTACATTACCAATAGCATTACCCTTAGTGTTAGCATTACTGTTAGTGTTACCATTACTGTTTGCATTTCTGGTACCGTTACCGCTACCATTAGTGTTACTGTTACTGGTACCATTTGCGTTTGCGTTAGCGTTTCTGTTACTGTTCACATTTGTGTTTGCGTTACTGTTCACATTACCGTTACTGGTTGCATTTCCATTTCTGCTTGCATTTGCGTTACCATTTGTGTTACCATTTGCATCTGCATTACTGTTTGCATTTCCATTTGCATTTCTGTTTGCGTTTGCGTTATTGTAACCGTTAGCATTTGCTTTTGCGTTTATGTTAGCATTGGCGTTACCGTTATCATTAGCATTTGCGTCACCATTAGCATTACCATTACCATTTGCATTTGCGTAACCATTACCATTAGCATTCGCATTTGTGTTTGCGTCATCATTACTGTTAGCGTTAGCATTGCTGTTAGTGTTACCATTAGTGTGTGTGTTACCATTACTGTTAGCATTAGCTTTACTGTTAGCATTACCATTAGCATGTGTGTTACCGTTAGCATTTGTGTTTGCGTTTGCATTATAGTTTTTGTAACTGTTTGCATTTGTATTACCGTTTGCGCTTGCATTTGTGTTTGTGTTTACTTTTGCGTTATCATTTTTATAACCGTTTGCATTTGTGTTACCGTTAGTGTTAATGGTAGCATTACCGTTACTGTTTGCATTACCATTAGCATTTGTGTTTGTGTTATGGTTACCATTTGCATTTGCGTTTACGTTACCGATAGCATTACTGTTAGTGTTACCATTACTGTTTGCATTTCTGGTACCATTACCACTGCCATTAGTGTTACTGTTACTGGTACCATTTGCGTTTGCATTTGTGTTAGCATTTCTGTTACTGTTCACGTTTGCGTTTGCATTACCATTCATGTTACAATTACCGGTTGCGTTTCCATTTCTGCTTGCATTTACGTTACCATTTGCATTACCGTTTGCATTTCCATTTGTGTTACCATTACCGTTAGCATTACCATTACCATTAGTGTTAGCATTACTGTTTGTGTTACCATTATCTTTACTGTTAGTGTTACCATTACCATCACCCTTAGCATAGCAAATCACTGTTACAAGGTTTTCTTACACTACAGGGCTGCACTATGGCATCCTGCTTCTGTGTATGTGGGAGTGCAGGTTCCGGAGGGCCCACGCTCCCACAAGCACATGTGATTACAATGGAATGGGAAGCTTGGTGGGAGCATGAGGCCCAAAGGGTCCTGCGCTCCCACCAAGACATACCATTCACTATTTATAGTTCACATACACAAAAAGAAGGGAAATTCATGGGAAAAAAAACTCCATTAATGCATCAGTTAGGGTTGTTACACAGTGACAAAAGCAGGGAAATTCAGTGTTAGGGTTAAAACCCTAACTCCACATTCCCCCCCACCCCCACCACACACACACACACATACACACACACACACACACACACACATGTAAGTAGAGGACAGACCAAGGTAACACAACCAATCACAGTCAGCAGCAGGTAACAGAAATAACATACAGCTCTCTAAACCACAACACCCCACCCCCATGCTGCCATCTTCCACACAGCGACAGATGTCGGGGTCTTGCATGGGGTCATCAGTCCTAACTCTCATCCTGGAAGTTTTACACTCCACCAAACACATATGATTATGGACAACTGGGCAGTTTGAGCCCCATGCTGCCATCAACACACAACACAGACTACACATATGCTTTTTGAGGGTTTAGAAGCCCCAAAACACATTTTGGACATTTTCTGAAACTAGTTTCGTAAAATACTTTCGCAAATGTGATAGTTTCGTGCTTTATGTTTGCAAAACTATTTTGCGAAAGCACTTTACATACTTTTGCAAGTGCGAAAGTGTCATGCTTTCCATATGCAACACTGTCGTGTTTGCAACAGTTTTTTGTGAAACTATGCTCAAGATAACTGCACATCTTTGCCATCCTCCTGCAAGCAAACAGTTGGGTCCTTTGGGCTGAAAGTGTTTAGCGAAACTAGTTTCAGAAAATGTACAAAATCCGTTTTCATGAGGGAAAAAAACATTTTCATTTGCTGCCACATTGTTTTTCATTTTTTCCCCCCAAAAATTTCAAACCCCACAAAAATGGCATCATGTAGAGAGACCAACACATGAAACTTGGTCATTGGAATCCTGTTAGGTAGATTCTGCACTTAACTGTTGGAAAAATGACCACCAAAGGTGATTTTTTAATTTTTACATCCCTTTTGTGACATGTTTCCACTTTTTTCATATGGTCTTCTTTCGTTCATATTAAAATTTTTGAATGATATATTCATTCATATGAAAATCTGTGTATGATGTTTTTGTTCACAGGAAAATTTTCATATATTTTCATTCATACAAACATTTTTGTAACCCCTAGATGGTGCTATCCCAAGGGCTACTACCCCTGCCTGCTGGGCTGGTAGCAGGTTAAGGGGCCTGAGTTCTGAAATGGGTACCTCCACCCAGAGGTCAGGGTTGATAGTGGTCAAGCTAACCTGGGCACAGCCTTCTGGAACACTGTAACCCCCCTCTGTCCTTACTAGTGGTCAGAACAATACACAATAATCACTTTCACAATACCCCTGATACACCACACAAGTACCCACACTGTTTGCACTTACCACCGGGGCTTTCCTCTGGCTCAGCCCTGGGGACCCCCTGTAAAACTAGGTTATACACAGCAAATAACAGCAGTACAGTACTCTTGCACAAACTGGAACCACAGTCAGGGTAACTGCAAAGAAGAGTTAGATCTGATTTATTTAAAGGACTTGAACAAGGGAGGGGCATAATCAGGTTAATTTGCTTAAAGGCTGTATCAATCAAACAGTTATGCATGCACTTCAGGGTCCATAAACAGTCACACACTTTGGGTACCCAGATGGAGAACAGTGGGCTAGCCAGGAACAGTGCAGCTGGTTGGGGCCCTGTGATAGAATAAAACAACATACACAACACACACTATTTGTAATCTGGAGCCGGAGGGCTCAGTTCGTGAAAAGAAAACAACAAGACAATCAGATGACACACTTTTAGATTAGGCTGTTGTTGCAGGGAGCTACCCTGATGATTACTCACGATACCCATGACTGGACACAGGCTGGACGAAAATCAAGACAGTAAGTGGTTACTCCGAAGTACCAGGAGAAGCAGGGCCCACACAAATCACAGAGGCATCATTCCTGTTCAAGCGTGGAGCAGGGGGCTGATGCCCAGGCAGGTCTCTCGTCAATGGCTTTCTCTGTGCAGTAGGTAGTCTGGCTGGGCCAGTGTGGCAAGGACCCGGCCAAATGGAGACAAATTCAGATACAGTCCGTTTGGGGCTGAGTACAGCTCCCAGCAAGCAGAACACAGTTCACACAGTGGGGAACCAAATCATGACCCACTTTCAATACACAGCACATTTACATATAAGGAAATTCTACTGTACCAGGCAAACCACTCTCCGATCACAATTGCAAAGTCTCTGCACAAACTGGGGATTCAAAGGCAGCTGGAAATCCTGACAAGCCGATCGCATTCAGCAAAATCTTTGGTCTTCTTCAGGTATGAGCCTGGTAGAAAATCAGTGGCTTACTTTGTTCTCACAAACTCAGATTTAGTCTGAAATAATTCTCTTTTCTCCCTCTCAGGGGCAGCAGGCAGACATGCAGGCCAAAACTTAGCCCTTTCACAGTTCTCCCATGCAAATCCACTCAGGATTGCTGCTCAAAAACACTTGAGCTCTTACTCATTTCACTTCCCAGCCCAGAACTAACTGAAAATTGTAAGCAGTCTGGGATTTCCCCAAGATCCAAAAGGTTCGGTTGGCTGATCGGCTGTCAGTCAAAGCAAGAGCTCCCGCTTCGGTTGCAAAAAGGCACCAAAAGCCCAAAACTACAATTCCTACAGATTTTGACTCCAGACAGCTCCATTTTAGGTCTCACCAGTACTGATTGGTCCAATTCGCGGTCCAGGACCAAGATAGTGGAGATAAACAAAACAGTCCTTGCTGCAAAGAAGGCAGGTTAGACAAACTACATTATCATTATCACTCTAAATGATTTTCAGCAAATAGTTACATCTTTCAACAGAGCTCACTCTCAGATTACTTATTACTGCAATCCAAGCAGCTCTTAAAGAGAGAGTGCACAGAGGTTATACAGGCACTCTCTGGCAATCACATTTAAACTGCTAAAACGCAGGACGCCAACCTGGCAGTGAGCTTTTAGGCAATTTCAAAGAAGACTTTTCGGGAGCCCCCATTTGTAGGGGGGTTACATTTTCATATGGTATTTCTGTTCTCACAAAAAGTTTTATATATTTCTGTTCATAGGAAACATTTCATATGCTATTTCCATTCGAATGAATATTTTCATATGATAGTTACGTTCAAATGAAAATTCTCAGATGATATTTTCATTCCTGTGAACATTTTCATTCCCTCTTTTTCCCTGCTGTCTAGTGATGTCCCCTCCCTCTGTTCGACGTTCCCATATTTGTTTTAATGCTTCCCTGATGTCTAGTGGTGCCCCACTTTCCGATCACCGTCCCCACAATTTTTTTTCCCCATTCTCTCGTGGTGCCCCCCCAATCACTGTCCCTGTAATTATTTAATTTTTACCTGGTGTCTAGTGGCACCCCCCACTCACCGATCACCATCCCCATAATGATTTTTTCCCAGATGTCTAGTGGTGCCTCCACCCTCCAATCACCATCTCTGTATTTGTTTCATTTTTGCCTGGTGTCTTGTGGCACCTTCCACCCTTTCATCATCATTCCCATAATTATCACATCTTTCCCTGGTGTCTAGTGGCATCCCCCACCCTCTGATCTCTGTCACCATAATTATGTAATTTTTACTTGGTGTCTAGTGGCACCCCCCACCCTCCAATCTCTTCACCATAATAATATTTTCCCCTGGTGTCTAATAGCACACTCACCATCTGATCACCTTCCCTTTAGTTGTTTAATCTTTCCCTGGTGTATAGTGGCACCCCTTCCCACCCTCCGATCACTGTCCCCATAATTCTTTTTTTTTCTGGTGTCTAGTGGCACCCTCTGCCACTCTCTAATCACTGTCCCCATAATTATTTTTTCCCTGGTATCTAGTGGCACCTCTACCCTCTGATCACCATCCCCATAATTATTTAATATTTCCCTGGTGTCTAGTGGCACCCCCACCCTCCAATCACCATCCCTGTATTTGTTCCATCTTTCCCTAGTGTCTAGTGGCACCCCCACCCTTGGATCACTATCCCTGTAATTACTGCTTCTTTCTCTGGTTTCTAGTGACACCCCCCCACCCTCTGATCTCCATCACCATAATTATTCAGTGTTTCTCTGGTGTTTAATGGCACCCCTTCCCTCCAATTACCATCCCCATAATTACATTTTTCCCTGGTGTTTAGAGGCACCACCACTATCTGATCACCATGCCTTTATTTGTTTAATCTTTCCCTGGTGTATAGCAGCACCCCCACCCTCCAATCACCATCCCCATAATTATTTTATTATCCCTGGTGTCTAGTGGCACCTCCCCACCCTCCAATCACCACCCCTGTGATAATTTTTTCCCTGGTCTCTAGTGATGCCCCCTCAGTCTCCAATCACTGTCCCCATAATTATTTAATATTTCCCAGGTGCCTAATGGCATGCCCCAACCTCCGCTGACCATACCCATAATGATTTTTCCCCTGATTTCTAGTGGTGCCCCCACCCTCCACTCACCATCCCTGTATTTGTTCCATCTTTCCCTAGTGTCTAGTGGCACCCTTCACCCTTTGATCACCATCCCTGTAATTGCTGCTTCTTTCCCTGGTGTCTAGTGGCAACTCCCACCCTCTGATCACCATCACCATAATTATTTAATTTTTCCCTGGTGTCTAATGGCACCCCTTCCCTCCGATTGCCATCCCCATAATTATTTTTTCCCTGGTGTTTAGTGGTACCCCCACCATCTGATCACCATCCCCACATTTACTGAATCTTTTCCTGGTGTACAGTGGCAGCCCACACTCTCCAGTCTCTGTCCCTGTAATTACTACATTTTTCCCTGTATCTAGTGGCACCCCCCACCCTCTGATTGCCATTCCTGTAATGATTAAAATTTTCCTTGGTGTCTAGAGGTATCCACCACCCTCCGATTGCTGTCATCATAATTATTTTTTTCCTGGTGTCTAGTGGTGCCCCCACCCTCTGATCACTGTCCCTGTATTTGTTTAATATTTCCCTGTTGTTTAATGGCACCCCCTTGTCTCTTATCACTGTTCCAATAATTATTTTTTTCCCTGGTGTCTAGTGGGACCCCCCCACCCTCCAGTCACTGTCCCCATAATTATTTAATTTTTCCCTGGTATCTAGTTGCACCCCCATCCTCCTATCACCAGCTTGTAATTATTTTTTTTGTGTCTAGTGGCACCCCACCCTCAAATTGCTGTCCTGTGTGAAGTAAAGAAAATGGTCCCTTAATGTCTTTTTTTAACCTTTAAAGAAGAAAATGGTCCCTCACTGATCCAGCCCCCCAACCCGATCTCCCACTCAGGACTCACCACCCTGGAACTCCACACATACCCTAGCTCACCTGAACAGATCCCAGGGTGAAGATACACTCTCTGATAAAAGACGCATCTTGCTGCTAGAACTGCCGACTGCACTATGAGAAACTCAGGTAAGTGCGGTTCAATGTATTTCAATGGTGTTTTCAACTTTGATGCATAACTTTGTCATTTTTGCATATTTGACACCAAATTTTCAACAGGGCCTTTTTGACAGCCCATTTCATGAACAACGGTGGTGAATTATGCAAATCAAGCCCAAAAGGTGATTTCATGATTGCTTGGCAAAATCACCTTTCTGGCAGTATTTGAAAATGTTCACTGCCCTTGCTCATGAGGTGGGGTCATAAGAAGGCTATGATGAAAGTTTCAGGTCAAAATATGTAAAAATGGCAATGTTATGCATATCCATTGAAATTTTTTTTTTTTTTTATTTTAGTCTTTGGTAACAGGATAAGGCCCACTAGGCACAAGTGCCTGTTTTTCAGGAGTGACCTGGGAGCACTGGACAGTTAAGTGACTTGCTCAGAGTCACACAGTATGCAAGTGGAGGTTGTGAGACTCAAACTCAGGTCTGGACTGGTGGAAGTACCAAACTCATTCACACCTCGTTCCTCTAACCTCTAGGCTATACTGCCAGCCCAATTTTAGCACACTCATTCATAACTTTGGTAATTTTAAATATTTTGACCCCCAAATTTTCAACATAGCCATTTATTTACACCACTTCATGAACATGATAGCTATCATTTTTCAAATGCTGACCAAACTGTGTTATTGCACCTGTGGTGAATGACATTGCAGTGGCATGGAATCACATTTTGCTGGGCATTTGAAAATTTTCAGTACCTGGTACATGAGTTGGGCTAATAAGACAGCTATGCTGACAATTTGGTTGCTGTTTTCTGGGCCCTGTGCTTCCACAGCAACATACATATATGCATCTATGGATGGATAACAACACAGAGCCCAGAGGGCCCAGCGCTCCCACAGGCAAATAAGGCTGCAATTACAGTATCTCAAAAAGTATGGCTAGATGTGAGCACAGGACCCAGAGGGCAGTGCACCCTCACAGACAAGTAACAATATGATTATACTATCTCAAAAAGTAAGGAAATTCATTGCAAAAAACTTTGTTAATGCACTAGTTAGGGTTAAAATGACAAAAGTAGGGAAATGTGGCATTAGGGTTCCTAACTCTAAGCAACAGGAAAAGCCATTACTATTTGACCTCTCCTGCATCTTCGCAAATCAGGCACTGGGTGTGCCTTGGGGTTGTCAACCCTAACGCTCACTCCATTCTCATAGATTGTACACATCTCAGTTTATTTACTGATGGAATGGAGTGAGCGTTAGCTATTCCTTTGTGAACCATCCTCTTGGCTCCATGTTGAGGCAGCGCTACTCTGGTTAGCGGTAACGTGACCTGGCCCTGTGTTCATTTGCATAACACAGGTGCGCTATCTGACTGAACAAAGCAACATGAGACACCTGGACACCTGGGCAAGCACAAAATGCAGCACAAAATTTTGTGCTGTTTTTTTTTTGACTTGTTCACAATTGTACCCCTGGTCCCTTCATCGGGTGTGAATCAGAGTAACCAGCATTTCAGAAAATGTAATGTAACAGAGTTTGTGGGTGACAAGTGTGGGTGTAACATGAAACTCATTAATCATAGCACTACATAAAATTATCTCACGATTGCAATCATTGTTGCACCAACAACACTGTTATACAATCAGATACTTAACTTATACAGACACACACTTGCTGTGTACACATGTGGAACAAGACCGAGGCCAGATTCAAAATATGTATTATGATTGTCACTTGTAGAGACTGTTACACTGAGAATTTGTTTTCTTGGTTGAGATGACATGCTTGCCTTAGTGCAAGCATAGATTCATACAGCACTGAAATAGCACATTCCTCCCATTTATCTTTGGTTATGGCTTCTGTTTGAAATAACTCACCATTTGCAGGTTTTACCTCTCCCCTTTTTATGTCTTTAGCCTTGTTTCCTGTTAATCACCTGTACTGTACTGTTTTGTTTACTGTCTTCCTTTCCACACCATCATCTTGGAGACACAGAGTCTGGTATCTAATTCTTGTGTAGCATAACACTTCAAACAATTATATTTTCTTTCCTTTCATCTTTTGTTCTAGTATCTCTTTGAACTATTTTACCATTTGAATGTTTTACCTCTTACCTTTTAATGACACGAGGCCGATTTGCTTGCACTCTTATGTATTGTTTTTAATTGCTTCCTCAACCTCTCCCCACCATCATCAGGAAGGGGACACACACAGTCTGCTGTGTCAATATAGTCATTTCCCACATTTCAGCCATTTACCTTTGAGCAACGTAGAATATGGTAACAGTGATGGCCTGATGTCCATCCTACATACAACATTTAATATAGAAGCATACAAACATATAATTTGATGGCAGATAATGACAACTTTGCCCACCTAGTCTGCCCCTTTGCCCTACTTACTGTGATAGCACAGACCCTACTTGGTCTCTGGCTTTACCCTCTCTTTCCTAACCACTGTTGTTCACTTATGCCTAGCCCATGCATTATTTTTTTTAAACTCTGTGTGTGCTCCAGATATTGGAGGTGATGAGGCCCCAATCAGCACTCGGACCGCTCCACTGGTGTCTTCCAACCAGGCCACCTGACTGGGTGGCCTATAGCTTGCTCCCTATGGTGGGGCCCACCAGGGTGGCCAAGCCGAGGTTAGAGACCAAGATCAACCAGAGGCCCCGGCCTAAGCTTAAGCCTGGGGTGTCTTTTGGGAGGGGGGCTGACCGAGGGCTTCATGGAGCTCTGTGACCAAGGGTGGTTCCCCCAGGAGTGCAGATGTGTAATGACATCAACTCTGGATGGGCACATTCCCACACCCATCCCACAGTCATCTGCCAACTACTCCACTGAGCTAAGTGGTCCCCAGCAGGTGGACACCCAGCATCCAGTGGGTGCCACTAGTATGCCAGGAGACTGCAATCTCCTCTCTCCTGAGGTGGAGAGCAGTTCCTGGGATGCTCATCCAACCTCCCACCGAATGACCCTCTGACGTGCCGTGCTAGCTTCCGAACATGGGTCATCAGCACCACAGGCAGTAACTCTACCACTATGCCATCATGCTGGCCTTAGCACATGCATTCTTGAATCCTATGTGTAGCTTTTGCCCCCACCACCTCCACTGGGAGGCTGTTACAGGCATCCACCCCTCTTTCTGTGAAGACGTACTTCCTCACGTTTCCCAGAAGTGTATCACCCTACAGCTTCCTATCATGTCTATTTGTTTTTCAGAGTTCTGTTATAACACAGTAAATTGTCCAGACACCCCCTTCTTGGCAAATCATGGTGTGCAGCTGGCCATGTGTCCCTGTTTCATGGAAGTGTAACCCTCTACCAAAGTCCATGGAGATGGTGCAAGCAGTACAGAATATCAAAGACATGATGCCCATGTGGTGTTTGGTTTTGTACAAGGAGCCACTGCACCCAACCCCTGCATGGCAGCACATGTGAAACATAACGGGTGTGATGTGATCCCACATGCCCTACTGAGTAAAGTTTTCACCGGGAGGAACACAGCTATATGCAGTGATAACACGAGTCCCCCTACAATGAAGAGTGTCACAAACACACTCCAGGGGTCAAGCCCTCTGCTCCCACAGTGCCCAACCTTGAAGTGCAATATGTGAATGGGAGATAAACAGGGTAACCCTCCTGTCTGTTTTGGGTCCAGTCACTACCAGTCTTGAGTCCTGGAGTCAAATATGAACCCTTTTCCACTAGTACGCTCAGGTAACAGGTCCAAATATCACACCCTCTTTGGGAATGTAGTCCAATACTTAACCCAGCGGGCACACCACCTGTTTCACAATCCCCCTTCTGACTCAATTGAGACGATGGTATTTTTCTTTCCTTGCTGCATATGGTAACACACTGTAAGCGCTTAACAGTTCTGTCAGAATTATCAACACTGTCCCAGCATTCACACTCAAAATGAGAAAGCAGCACTGGCAGGATTTCAAGGAAAACCAAATTGACTAGAATTAAAAATAGTAAATAAAATACAAAACACAGAACATATAACATTAATGGTACAGTCATAAAAAGAACAGGACAAATATAAACAAACCACCTTTTCACTGAGTAACTGATTCTACCCCATTTTCAGTTAGTAAATAGTGGTGCTGAAATTACCTATCTTTGGTAGAAGTGCTTCTTAAGAGTCAGAAGTAAAAGTGTCTCTTGAAAGTCCAAACAAAAGTATGCCAAGTCTTGCAAAGTTGGAACAAGAGTGTGTTCTCTCAGGAGTCCAGAAGCAAAAGCATACTGCTCCCTCCACCTTAGCAATATCAAGATGGGCAAAAGGTCCCACCCAGCTGGTGAGGACACAGCTCTGTGGTGATGCTGGCCATGAGGTCACTCTGATTCTGGCATACTGAATTAGTCACATTGCATCTGCACATTGCTAAACATCCAACTTAAACATATATATATATATATATATATATATATATATATATATAACTAGTGAGCTACAGTTTTATGGCAGGTCAGAATTAGCCCTTTGATCTTCAGAACGACATCCTGAAAGCTATTTCTCCTGTCTGTGTGAGGATTTTCACAGGTATCTGTCAGAAGTTGCTTTCCTCCTGAAAGGTCATAAAATGCGGTCTGTTATGGCCAGTTTCCTAGATTCAAAGTAGATGCTAGTTTTACAATCTGTTGCAACCTGGTGTCTAAAGGAAGCTCTTAATTAGATTTTCCACTGGGTCAGGGATAGTGCAGAACCGCTCTTTTTTCTCTGTTCATAAATCCCATGTGGCTTTGCTGCTTAGCCTGTGTTTCTAAGCAGAAGTCTAAACATGTATTTATCAAAAATATAATACAAATAATAACAAGCAGATGGCTATCTTCACAAAGACTATGACACACACACAAGGAGGTACAGGGTACCTCTTGTGTTAGTTTGGGCAGTGCAATCTCCACTGCCAAGCAGGAACAGTCAGCAGGCATGTCAGGCAGACATGGGGTATCCCACAGGACTACCAAAAGCGTTTTTTGTGTACCTGCTGTATGACTTCTAGGTGCATAGTGCTCTCTGGACATTGATGCCTGCCATGAGCCTTACAGTACGACACATGTCTGTGCTGTCCTGTCACTTCCTTGTCCCATGTACGTGCTGTCCCACTGCTTACCTGTCCATTGGTGTGTTGTCATAACAGCTGTACACACTGATTTCCCATATACGCTCCAGTCAACAATCACTAATGTCATAGCAGCATATGTCAGAGGGTCCCTGAAGCACCTGCACTCCTATGCTCCACTGTGGTTCATATGCCATTGCCATGGTGGACAGCGGCTGCACTACTTCCAGTGCCACCTTACATCCCCAACCCAAGCTGGTGTCCCTTCAGGCCATGTATTTAAATAAGGCGCCATGAGGCATGCCGCCAGTGGTTACAGTCACGATAATCCGTATGTAGAGGACTCAGGATATGGCCCCTGCATGTACCGCGATGAACTGTCAAATGCCTCAGTTAGCAGCAACTGTCTTCTACAGTGCTGAGCTGCAACTTCCTCATCAGTACCTGTGCAGAGTACCCACAAATCTGATGTTGGACAAAGCCCCATCAGTGCTCACCATCGCTGCTGCTACCTGCTCCCATCCCCCTGCCTGTCGTCTTTTCTGCCTGTGGCTGATGCCAGAGTGGGCCCCCACCCAGCCTGTCTTCCCCATGTGCACATTGGTATCAGCACACTAAGACATTAGAGCACCCATTAGAGCACCAGTGGCATCTTGAGGCATGGTAGCACCTGTGGCTGTTGTTAGGGGTCTCTGAACATCACAAGGATGTAGTCATTTCTGCACACTGTGCTCTTGCATCATGACTCTTTGCCTAAATCCCATTGTGTCAGTTCCAAACATTGGATGAATAGAGGGCCACATCTTCCTGAAAGGGGCATGCACCTAAAAATGCCATGAGTTTGGGAGGGAAGGGTGTAAAGTCACACAGAGGAAATGTCCTCGTCTATGCTACGTCCCATGCAACCACCCAGTACACATGATATGCTGCATGGACATTCGGTGCAGACTGTCTATGAGCATGTACTGACTTTGGTGAATTTGGGAAGAAGCAGTTGAAGTGTACATCCAGCACTTTGTTTTTTTTTTGAAAATACTGTATTCCCACATAACTATTTGAGAGGTTACCATTAACTATAGTAGGACTGATATTTACACTGTAGTGAAGTGCTACAATGTTTTTCACCTACTTTTAGTGAGTGCTTCATGCATCACACAATGTGCATGCAGTATGCAAGCAAAAGCATAGCGCATTTACTCCAACAAACACCTTCCATCTGTGTCTTCCTTATTCCATAGATGCTTGTTAATAAGAGGTGTCAAACACTGAATCATAAAGCACGCAGTGCTGGCAGAACAAAGTGCACTAGAGCAATACAGACAGCGCCGTTTGTTGTAGATAGAGACATACAAGTGAGTATTTCCACATGGACAACGACAAGTGTTGGTGTTCAGTGCAATTTAGTAAGTGGCCCAATGCCACAAATCATGGAAATATACATTGTGCTAGATGACTGTGACTTGGGCCACAAAACAGATGGTAAGGAGCACCAGGATGATTCCGACAGTGACCCCAACTGGAAGTTGTCTGACAATTCAGACAACGAAACTGTATTTACTGGTTGCCAGCCTGAACAGTATGCGTTCACACTGGCACAACTTCACATTGCTGTCATAACATAGGAAACTTTCTTGTTGGACCTGAATCTGTTTTCTCCCCCCTCTCCCTTTAGGTTGACCAAATTGACAGGTGGCACTGAATCTGACAAAGAAAAATGTACATTGTTTCTGAGAGTGTTATGCTACTTCTACTCCAAGTATGCAGCATTTATCTCAGCCAGGACCATGTGTCTGTTTGCCAAAGTGTTGGCACCATGGCAATCATGGTACAAGTATGAGAAAAAGGACAGAAGTGCACATGGCAAAATATGCCACAGAATAATTTGTTGCCCATTGGGAACCTTTGATAGCCAGTGCAATTCTATTCTTGGGGGGAGGCTCAAGTAGAATTCTAAATTTCTTCTGTCATTTAAACATACTTTATATTTCTCTACGCACATACAATCTGATGCATTCGTACTACCTGATCCCGGTAGTCCAAAGAGTGTCGCATCGCAAACAGATACCTTTCATAATAATGTGGCTAGACTGGGTAGTGATGCATGTTGCTGTTCCCTGGGGGATACTGCAAAGTTTGGTTCTTACTGAGTTACGGATTTAGCCAGATCCAAAATAGTCAGTTTGCAACTAGCTCAGGTACATAAGAAAATATGAACATACGAAAGTTGCCAGCAGCAAAAGGCCATCCTGGTCTATCTAGGCTGCTCGAGATGGCAGTTAGCTCCCTATTCAGCAGCTGACCCACCCCCCCATCTCTCATTTTACCCTCCTTTGCCATGTCCCACCCCTTCTTGACGCATTCCACTGTGTTACATGCCACCACCTCAGCTGGTACTGCGTTCCACTTTACCATCACCCTCTCCATAAGAAATGCCTCCTCTTCTCCTTTCTGAATCTACCCCCAATCTCATGTCATGGCCCCAGTGTCTCTCCCCACCCTCCTCCTCCTCCTCCGAATAGACCCTCTGTGTATGTTTTGATTATCCCCTTCATGTATTTGAAAGTCTCAATTATATCCCCCCGTCCCTCCTCGCCTCTAGTGTGTACCTCATATGACAGTTCCCCCAGACTCTGAATCATCTTTGTTGCCCTACACTGCACCCCCTCCAGCAACCTAATGTCCTTTTGTAGGTACAGGTGCCAGTACTGTATGCAGTATCCCAGGTGGGGTATAACCAACAATCCCTATAATGGTAGAATAACCTCCCTTCTTCTGGAGGTAATGCCCCTTGCAATGCACCCCAGCGTTTTGTTGGCCATTGCTGCTGCCTTTCTGCATTGTGCGGAATTGTTCATTGCTTCCATGGTGAGCACCTCCAGATTCTTCTCCTCTTCTGTTACCTCCAGCCGCACCACCCCCCCAGATGGTAGCTTCTCCTTAAATTTTTTGTTTCAAAGTACAGTACTTTATATTTTTTTGCACTGAACCACAGCTGCCATCTGTCAGACCATGACTCTAGCCTTGTCAGATCCTCCTGTAGCCCCCACCACCCAACCTGGTCGTCCACCACCGCTCCCATCTTGGTGTCATCCACAAATAGGATGATTTTTCTGCTGATGCCCTCTAAGATGTCTGCAATAAATATGCCAAACAGCACTGGGCCCAACATCGAACCCTGTGGAACACCACTTGTCACAGGCTTAGGGGATGAGTATGCCCTACATACCTCCATCCTCTGCTGCCTATCTTTTAGCCAGTTCTCCACCCACCCCACCAGTTTTGCTCCTGCCCCCTGTACCCCATAGCTTGCTTCCAAGTCTCCTATATGGTACTGAATTGAAGGCCTTATTGAAGTCTAGGTACAGGACATCCACCGCATGGCCCCCATCTATTTGGCTAGTCACCCAGTCATAGTATTCCACCAGGTTGGTCTGGTATGACCTGCCCTTGATGAAGCCATGTTTCCTCCTGTCCTGCACCCTGTTCACCTCCAGTAGTGCCACTAGCTGCTCTTTTAGGATGGTGTCCATTAGCTTCCCCACGATGGACGTTAGACTTATTAGCCTATAGTTTCCCGGTTTGTCCTTGGGTCCACTCTTGTGGAGGGGAATCACATGAGCCAGTCTCCAGTCCTGCGGTATGCATCCTGTGTCTAGAGATGAATTACATAATTCAGCCAAGGGTCCTGCCAGGACCTCTGCCAGCTCCTTCAGCACTCTCAGATGTACTCCATCCAGTCCCGGAGCTTTGTCTACCCTCAATGAGTTTAACCCCTCCAGCACCCTCCCCACTGTGATTTATCCATCTATCATCCCCCCCATCTGTTTCTATTCTCCCTCCTACTATGGGTAGTGCCCCCTCCCTTTCTTTTGTAAGACTGAACAGAAGTAGTCATTGAGTACTTCTGCCTTTTTCCCCATCTCTTCCACCCATCCCCCCATCTTCTTAATTCTTACAATTTGGACCTTACAGCTACTTTTCTCCCTGATGTGCCTAAAGAAGTCTTTTCCCCTTGTTTTATCCCCTGTGCCAGCCTGAGTTCTCTTGCTGCCTTGGCTGCCCTTACCCCCCCCCCACTTCTTTGCTTCTTGCAGATATTCCTCCCTATCCTCCTCCCTCTCAGATTTTCTGCATCTCCTGTAAACTGCCCTTTTCCTCTTCACCCTAACACCCTTTGCTTATCCAGCTGGGTTCCCCCCCCAGCTGCCTTAGTCTGGGCTCTACAGCAAGTTTCTGTTGCCTTCACTATCCCATTTATCAGTTCCCACCTTTGTTGTGTGTCCATACCCGGTTGAATTTTGCACAGGAACCCCTGTACCACTTCCCTCATCATCTTAAAGTTGGCATTCCTGAAATCCAGCATCTTTGTGCCAGATGTCCCTCTCTCTTTAGCCATCTGTAACTGGAACCATACTGTCCGGTGGTCACTCTCTTCCAGTGGTTCCTCCACCCTCACATCCCTCACCCACTCCCATTCATAAGTACCAGGTCAAGGGTTTTCCTTTCCCTAGTTGGTTCCTTGACCAACTGTACTGGAAAGCTTTCCTGAAAGGCATCCAGCAGTACCTGCTCCCTTCTGTTTTTTGTGGTAGGTGTGTCCCACTCTAACCCTGGCAGGTTGAAGTCCCCTACTATCACCATCCCCCCCTTCCCGCAGTTCCTCCTGATCTGTTCTGACTGTATCCTGTCCATCCCTTCAGTTTGAGAGGGTGGCCTGTACACCACCCCCAGTCTTAGTGATCTGTTTTTGGGATCCTGTAGTTGCACCCAAAGTGCTTCTGTATCTCCCTCGTCTTCCTCCTCCCTTATACATTTTATTTTCTCTTAATTTCTTTTATCTGCTGAGTCCCTGGTCAGTGATGCGTCCAGTCAGATTGTCCCTGCCCTGTCCCCCGCTCACAGCCTACCCTTCCAGCTCCCCATGGCTTGCCCCCTGTGGTGGGGCAGCAGGGATCCCTCAACCTGCCTAACTACGTATTCGGTGCTGGAAGAGTTACTGCCCATCACAGGGGCAGTGCCTGTGGGGACCATCATCCTGCAGCATCAGTACCCTTTTCCTCCTGTTTTTCCCCCCTTAGGCATGGTGTGCAATAATGCCCAAGGAGCTAGCGCGCACACTCCCATATTTGCTCCTCCGAGCTTCTGTCTCGTCTGTCCCACTCTGTAGCTTTCGGTGCGCCAGCCCCTAGCCTCCACCAGGTGCCAGTCATGCACCAAACCACTGGTGTTTTCCCTCCACAGAGAAGACAGCAGTCCTGTGGACGCTCAATTCTTCTCCTCCCCGTCGACCCCCGGTGGTCCGTGCTCATTCCCAAACATGGGTCACCAGCATAGCATGAGGTAAGGCAACCAATGCCTCAGCCCTCAGTGCCACCGGGCTGACTTGTCCCTTACATATTTTAATCCCTCCTTTACATACTCGTGGATTTGGGTGGCCCATGTCTCAGTTATAGCCACCAAGTCCACTCCCCCCTCCTTCAGGAGAGCCTGTAGTTCCACCCCCTTATTCCCCAGACTCCTGGCATTTAGTGCTACCACCCTCCAACCATTGTCTCTACCCTCCCCCAGCCTCTCTCTGCTTATGTCCTCTCCCTTAGTAGTTGCCTTCCTCCTTACCTTGTTTTTATGAGGGTAAGCACATTTGGTTTCAAATCACTATGCCTCTGAACTCCTCTATCCATCCTGCTACCCCCTCCTAGTTTAAATGCTCCTCAATGTGCTTCCGTATCCTTGCCTTCAGTACATTTTTTCCCTCCTCATTTAGGTGTAGTCTATCTTTTGCATACAGACTGCTGTTCTCCCGAGTTCCTCCCACCCTCCTACCAGCCTATACCCCTGATCACCAGAGACACTCAGCTACCCCAGCAAACCCTCACAGAGACACTCAGCTACCCCAGCAAACCCTCACAGAGACACTCAGTTACCCCAGCAAACTCTCACGGAGACACTCTAAACAGGTACCTTTCCAGCTTAAGTCAGAAAGCATCCTGGTGCCAATTGAAAACAACAATAAGCTGCAAAAGGAGCAATAACAGCAATAAAATCGGAGAAAATCTACAGATGCGTCCCTGAGATGTGTCTGCTTCCTTCCCCAGTTCCACCACTCAAGAGGTTCTTCTCCTTTTCAATGTCAGTCATTATCACACAGCAATTCTACTGGTTATGTGTGCAGCAGTTGTACACTGGCACACTTTCACTTTGCCCACTTCTTTATTCATTACTTGCACAGAGTAACAAAGCATGAAACTTCAATGCCATGGAACTGGAGGGGCTTAAAAGGTGCATTGCAACAGTTCGGTCAGTCGGCGTGACCATTGAAAGTCTGACAGCAGATCATTATGTGGCTGTTAAAAAGTACATGAGGGAAAGTGAAAGTGATATCCAACACTGGTCTGATGTGTGGCAGGTTGCCAAAGGTACTTCCCAAGGTGGTTCTGATAGGCAGATTTGCTAGGTGCTGTTGCGCAGCAAGCAATGGATATCCGGTATGACAGTAACATGGTTTATATCTCCCCCCCAACTGTTCCAGGAATTAAAAAAAAATAGAGGCAAAGGTTAAAAGAAAAGACTGAAGGCTTCTTGGTGAGTGGGCAAAATCTATAAGTACCACCTGCACTGGTACGTCAGCAGCAGTGGGGGTGATGGCAATGTATTGCAGATGAAATGGTGATTGATAGGTAATCATGTTATGGATAAGCACGTTGGACACAGTGACGTTTTCCCTCAGTGTGCCCCAAGTCATCTTCAAGATTGTAAATGGCTTAGAGAAAATTGGTATATCACCCTGTGGAATGCATTTTGCCACATCAACATTGCATATCTTATTGCCTGTGTTGCCCATGGAACACATGCCACTTTACCGTGATACCATCTCACCGATAAGGGAAGGCTATGACAGGGACTACAACATGGGTACTGTACACATTTACTTATGTATTGGTCACATAGCATCAGCTAGGCCTACCAAGTATTACTCTGCAGGCCCCTTACTAATATCCACTCCTAACGACTCCGATCAAATCAAACTTTATCTTTATAGTGCTTTTCAAAACCAAAACGCTGTACATAGAATTAAATAAAACAGATATAAATATTAAGTTAAAACAGAGCCAATAAAATAAATTAACCATAATTAGGGGAAGACTAAGTTAAATAAATATGTTTTCTTAAATCTTTCAGCAGTTAGGAATTCTCTTAACTGACAAGGTAGAGAATTCCACAGGGTTGGAGCCAAAAAAGAGAAAGCATGGGCACCAGATGTCTTCAGTCACGCCTTGGGAATCTCTAGCAATCCCTCATCGGTGGATCGGAGGGGACAGAGGGGGCAGTAGGTAACCGGGTCCCTGATCATGTAGGGCTTTAAAGGTTAGCAGACCAACCTTAAAGGTGATCTGCCACTGAACAGGCAGCCACTGCAGTTCGCCGAGCACAGGCGTAATATGACTGGACCTGGGGGGTGCCAGTCAGAAGCCTGTCTCAGGATCAAGAGCGGTGAAGCAGTGTGAAAGGGTAATGTCATGGATGACGCTGCTGACAGGGTGCCCATGCAGTGGCCCAGTTGCTGCTGCATGATTTGCATTGGCTGCACTGGTCAGATGGTGACCCTCACTGATGTGAGAGTGAAGACCAGGGTCATCTACTTAAGTGAGGCATGGTTCTTCTCCAGTTCTTCCATGCATTGCTGTCAGCACTGCTAATAGATGTACTCACATTTGAGCACCCCTGGGCACTAGCAGGGCACTAGCAAGGCACATGCTTCAGGACTAGACTCTCTCTTTGGCAGTGGGGAACATCCTACGGGACACTGTTTCCGTCACCTGCCAGTCCCATTTAGGACTCCCAAAGTTGAGTTTGACTCCATGTTGCCAGAATGAAAAGCAGCACCCCTGTTGCTGAGCAGTCAGGTCTGCCTGTTTTAAACTGCAGTCAGATAGTACACTCTCATAAGAACCCATGATTCTGAAGTCCCAGGTCTGCCCTTGCTTACACAGTTCTCTTATCTGCTCTTAGCAAGGGCCAGATGGGGAGAGAGCTCTCCTTGGACAGGCACAGCCATGACTACCAGGGGTCTGAATGCAGAGCTGTCAGGGTTCAGGATGGCTAGTCCAGAAATCAGTGCGGCAGTGCGAACTGGACTTGGTGGCTCAAAGGAGTGACTGTGCAGGACTGGCTAAAAAATGCAATCAGCCAGTCTCCAAATCATAATTATCTCAGTTTTTGTTAACTATGTAGTCTCCCAGGATTACCACCCTACTACTCCCTCCCACCTTCCTGCCACCTGCCTCCCTCTCTCCTACTACCTCACTAGCTCCTTCCCCTCCTATCTGCTCACCATCCTTCTTGCTCTCCACCCTTCCCTTCTTCCCACTGTTCCTATAAAACTGACTCCTCCATAGCCTCCATCTATCCTTTTGCCCACTTTCCCACCCTGCTCCCTGACTCCACCCTTTGCACCACACTCACTCCCCAGCTCCTTCCCGCCCCATCTGACTTTCCCTCTCTACCTACTCCATTCTCCTTGTTCTCTCCTCCCCTGCTACCACATCTGTCAGGTATTGTACTACTCTCCCCATCCCTTGTCCTACTCCCCCATCCTCGACTCCTGTACCAGACTCCCCCCCCCCGAATTCAATTTAGTGGGTGAAACCTCTTCTTTATAGGTACCTCAATGGGTGCTCCCATTCCAGTCCCACCTCTTAAGTAGTCCCAGATGAGAGTCTGCAGTTATCAAAACACAAAAGAAAGACTAGGCTCAACATCCATGACTTATTCAGTAACGAGAAATCCTCAATGTGATGCCAACTGGGGCCCAACTTGTCACAGAATTGAGGTATTCAGCTCTCAAGGATGGTGGTAGACGTCCACCTGGCATCCATGCATGTCTTGTGTCAGTTGACTAAGAAGCAGTATTAGCATCAATTGTGAATGCAGCCGCTTGCCAGCCCTCCTGGTTGAAGGAAAGGTGCATCCATGGTGGCACAAATCAGCAGGTCGGGAAAAGGGAATAAATAATAAATGCAAAGGAACAGGAACTAGCTTCTGCCACTTAGGACAATACAGCCACAGAACCATCTTTAAGGGGAAACACTACATGGAATAGTGCTGTTGCTATAGTGTTAGCTACATTAGGCACTGGAAATTCATCCCAAGTGAGAAAGTGTAACACCCCTTGGAGCAGAATACATTCTGCTTGTTAAAATGGTATGATCTAGAAGCCAAGCAAGCTTTTGTTAAAAGGATATGTCAAAAATAGACCAATAGTAGAACATCAAGTGTGACAGTGCATTCAGAAACCGGGGAGATGCATTGCTCAGAAAACGTATAACCCCGTAAAAGAGACACAAGCATCAACTGTTTAGAATGTCAACTCTTAAAAGAAAAGGCAGTCTGCTTCTCCTTCGGAGGCTGAAGACTCGACAAGCTGTACAGAACAAATCTTCCCCTAGATGAGCAGCAGTGACAGCACACAGCTATAATTACTGAGCACATTCTCTCTCCCTCCTTCCCTCCCTCTCCTTGTCCCTAACGAAGCCGCAGCTTTTATTTAGAACATATTTTCTGCCCAGCTGTGTCCCTCAACAACATGGTTTTATTTTATTATTCAGGAAAGTGCGGGCTGCAAACTAAGGCAGGATTGCCACCAGCCTGGATGGTCACACCTAGCAGATCACAAAGCAATGACTTACACCGCACAGTGTTTCCCCTAAAGCATTTATATTCAAGCATGCCCCTGGCTTTTGCCTTATTCTCATTTATTTTAACACCCACATGCTCCCCCAAACATAGACTTTGATGGCAGGTAAGGACTGCTTGACCCAACCAGTCTGCCCATTTCTCCTACCTATTGGATAAGCTACAGATCCTAGTTAACCAACATCCTGCTTCCTCCTACCCCCCACCAGAATTACCTTATGTCTGCCCCATGCATTCTTGAATTCCCCCACTGTTGTTGACCCCATGACCTCCTCAGAAAGACCTTTCCATCTGTCTACCAACCTCTCCGTGAAAAAATACTTCCTCACGTTGCCCCTGAGCTGTCCCCCTTCTATCTTCAAATTGCCCCTCCCTTGTTCTTGCACGTCTCTTTTTCTGAAATATGCTATACTCTTGGACTTTGTTGATTCCCCTGAGGTACTTGAAAGTCTCTACCTCATCCCCACGCTCCCTCTTTTCCCCGAGGGTATACATATTAAGCTCCTTTAGTCTCTCTTCATATGGCTTCTGGTGCAGACCATGCACCATTTAGTTGCCCTCCTCTGGACTGTCTCCATCTTGTTTATGTCCTTGTGGAGATGGGGTCTCCAGAACTGCATGCACTATTCCAGATGGAGTCTCACCAACTGTCTGTACAGATGAATAACTACCTCTTGTCTTCTACTGGTGGTGCCTCTCCCTATGCATCCAGTTTCCACCCCCTCCCTTGTGTATCAACCCCGTTGCAGATCTTAGTATTGTATGCAAAGAGGCATACTTTTCCTTCCACTCCCTCTGCAATGTCACTTATAAAGACATTAAAGAGGACCGGCCCCAGTACTGAACCCTGTGGTACCCCACTAGTAACCCCTCTTTCTTTGGAGTGGACCCAGTTTGCTATTACCCTTTGTGCATAATGTTTCAAAGAAAACCTGGTCCCCAATACTGTTTACCACTACCACACCTGATACGGTTACCCCCACAGCATCTAACACTATGTCTAGGTTACTGAGCATCAAATCTACAAATGATAGATAACATTAACTTTATAGGTGCCCTTGAACAAGCAAATGTAAAAGAAGATTATATATTAATGGGTGATTTCAACTTCCCAAACATCAATTGGACAAAGTTAGAAGGCACAACAAGATTAGAAAACAGATTTATTGAGATGACCATCCAGGAAAACCTTGAACAGCTGATCAGAGAAGGTACCAGGAGAGAAAACACCTTGGATTTGATATTGTGTAACTTTGAGGACAAAGAGAAAGGTGTATCTGTGGAGGGCTCCCTGGGCGACAGTGACCATAATAAGACAATAGTAGAGATGAATATGGAAATCCCAAAAATTAAGGGCAAAACCACCATACAGTGTTATAACAAAGCAGATTATAAGCAAATCAAAAATTAAATGAAAGAATGGAAATGGGAGGAAGAATTCAAAGGTTTAGGACTAAATGCAATCTGGACAAAAATAAAACCAACTAATTGATCATTGTGTCACCACTCGGGTTCCAGAATTACCGAAATATAATGAAAAAGGAAGACTTCCAGCATGGTGGGGAAAAATCAGTAAAGGCATCAATAAAGAAAAGAGAGAGATTATACAACAGATATAAACACAACCCCACAAATATGAACTGGGACAAGTATAAGGCAGTCTGAAATAAAAGCAAGAGTATAATTACATAGAAACATTGAAGTTAATGGCAGATAAGGACCGCAAGGCCCATCCAGTCTGCCCATTTCTTTTCTACCTTATAAATGTGCCATTGGCCTTTGCTCTGTCCATGGCCTATCTATTCATACTCATTTGTATTGCTCCCTTATGCCTATCCCATGCCTGTTTGAAGCCCTGCACTGTATTCATAGCCACCACTTCTTGAGGTAGGCCATTCCATGCATCCACCACCCTTTCGGTGAAAAAGAATTTCCTCACATTCCCCCTTAATCGGCCCCCTCTAATCTCATGCTGTGTCCTCTTGTCCTGCTATTTTTCTTATATTTAAACATGTTAGACTCTTTCACCTTGTTAATGCCCTTAAGGTGTTTGAATGCCTCAATCATATCACTTCTCTCCCTCCTTTGCTCAAGGGTATACATATTGAGCTCTGTTAATCTGTCCTCATATGTCTTCTGATGCAGTCCCTGCACCATTTTGGTTGCCCTTCTCTGGACTGCCTCAATTTGGTTAATGTCCTTGTGAAGGTGTGGCCTCCAATACTGCCGCGCGTATCTTCAGATGGGGGCCTAACCAGTGTTTTGTAAAGAGGGTTATTACCTCCCTCTTATGACTTGTGATACCCCTACTAATACACCTAACACCCCCTAGCCTTACCTACTGCTTTAGAGGTCTGCTTGGATGATTTCAGGTCATCAGTGATGATGATGCCCAAGTCTCTTTCTTCCTTTGTGACTGCTAGCAACTCCCTCCCAGCCTATAGGTGGCTTCAGGGTTTCTCTTCCCTATGTGCATGATCTTGCACTTCTTTGCATTAAATCCCAGTTGCCACTCTTCTGACCATTTTGCTAGTTTATCAGATCTCTCATTCTGCCCACCCCATCTGGATCATCTACTCTGTTGCAGATCTTGGTGTCATCTGCAAACAGACAAGCCTTACCCTCTAGTCCATCTGCAAGGTCACTAATGAAGATGTTGAAGAGGACTATCCCCAGGACTGATCCCTGAGGTACCCCACTTGTGACTTGCATCTCTTCTGACTGTATACCATTTACCACCACTCTCTGTTTTCTGCCAGTCAACCAGTTTGCCACCCAGTTGACCAACTTCTGACCCACCCCAAGCCTACCCAGCTTATTTATCAATCTTCTATGTGGAACAGTGTCAAAAGCTTTGCTGAAGTCAAGGTAGGTGACATCAACTGCTCCCCCTTGGTCCACCACTCTGGTTACCCAGTCAAAGAAGTCTGTGAGATTAGTTTGACAGGACCTTCCTTTTGTAAACCCATGCTGTCTTGGATCCTGTGCCCCTATGGATTCCAGGTGTTGCACTATCCTTTCCTTAAGGAGTGCCTCCATAATCTTGCCCACTACTGAGGTAAGACTGACTGGTCTGTAGTTCCCTGCCTCCTCCCTGCTACCACTCTTGTGGAGCGGGATCACATGAGCCCTTCTCCAGTCTTCTGGGACCTCTTCTGTGCTCAGAGACTCACTAAACAGTTATGCTAATGGCTCTGCTAGTTCCACCTTTAGCTCCTTAAGTACCCTGGGATGTATGCCATCAGGTCCCATTGCCTTGTCCACCCTGAGCTTAGCAAGCTCTTGTAGGACCCTTTCTTTTGTGAAGGGAGTAGTGCTCACCTCCCTCCCCCCTGTGTCCATGGTGCTGAGCTGTGGGCCCTGCCCTACCTTCTCTTCAGTAAATACTGAGCAAAAGTATCTATTTAGGATAGATGCTTTTACATGGTTTACATAATTAAAAAAACAAAATCAAGGGCAGAAAAGAAAATGGCAGGATCTGTTAAGGATAACAAAAAAAAGTTTTTATAGCTATGTGGGGTCACTAAGGAGCAATCCGTAGAAAATTGGGCCTCAAAAGTAGGTGACATTTTAATTAACAAAGAACAGGATATGGCGACTGAACTAAGCAGGTACTTCCTAACAACATTTCAACTAAAAGAAATGCCAAATACTAGTCATTCATACGAAATTAGGCTAAATGCACTTATATCATTCTCGGTCAAGGATATATTGAATAAACTCAAAAAAATTAAACCAGAAAAATCTGTAGGACCAGATGGCTGCTAAGAGAACTGGCAGATGAACTTGCTGGACCAATTACAGAGCTCTGTAACGTATCAACTAAAGAAGGTAGCACCTTAGATCAATGGAGAGAAGCAACACCGATCTACGGTATAAAAAGGGAGATGGAAAGCAGACCTGTAATTACAGACCAATAAGCTTAGCTTCAGTACTGGGAAAGGTAATGGAGGGATTAATACACCTCCTCCTTCTCTTTCTCCTCCCTCTTTAAATCCCTACAGCCTTACCCCCCTTTCTGTCTAGCAACATATCCCTCTTGCAGGTTCTCCACATCCTGAAGGGTCTCTCTGGGACACTGGCTATCCCTTCTGTGTAATCCCCCGTCCCTTGCAGGGTTCCTCACATCTTGAAGGGGTCTCCAGGATACCACTGTTCCCCTCCCCCACCTCAGCCTTTCCACTCCTTTCCCCTTTTCTTTCATGTAAGCACTTGTTTACTTATTAACCCGGCACTTACTATTGTCCACTCTTTCTGCATATTACGTGTAACACTGTTTGAACACGGTAACACCTGCCTTACAACTGTATGCTAATGTTGATCTTGTAACTTGAATGTAACCTGAACACGGCTCTTCCCCTCCCCCACCTCACCCCTCCCTCCCCTTCCCCCTTTTCTTTCACGTAAGCACTTGTTTCATTATTAACCAGGCACTTATTATTGTCCGCTCTTTCTACCTATTATGTGCAACACTGTTGTACCACTGCTTGTAACACCTGCCTTTCAACTGTATGTTAATGTTGATCTTGTAACCTGAATGTTTAATGTCTCACTCCTATTGTACCCCTTCCCCCCCAGATTGCACCGGGAGACGAGTGACTTGTTGCTCAGTGTGCCTTCCTGGTGAAATGTTTCAATAAATAAACACATGACTGGATTATGGAACATATCAAAACTGAGGGGTTACCTGATACAACACAGCATTGTTTTGTACAGTGTAGATCCTGTCTTACAATTCTGTTACACTTCTTTGAAACAGTTAGTGCTGTGTTGGATGTAGGACTCCCTGTGGACATTATATTTCTGGATTACACAAAAGTCTTTGATTCTGTGTCACATAAAATACTATTAGAACAACTGGAAAAAATACAACTACGCCTGGCACGCTGGCTCATGGAAGCAGCCAACTGCGCCAAGTGCACCAACATCTGTGGCCATCGGAGCCGGCTTTCCCCAGCAGCAGCTTCAGCCTTGCCCCAGACCCATGGAACAAGTGCGAGGCCCCTGCTCGGGCACTCGTCCTCCAGTGGTGCGGCACACTTGGAGGAATCTGCAGCCCGCCACATTGATCAAGGAAGCCAATGCACTCTACAGCTCGTGGAAGCAGCCATCTGCACCAAGCACACCAACATCTGCGGCCATAGGAACCGGCTTTCCCTGGCAGCAGCTGCAGCCTTTGCCCCGGACCCATGGAACAAGGTACGGTAGCCTGACCTGCTGCCTGGTTTGACTTTTGGCACCTATGCAGTGACTTTTCTCTGACTGGGTGCACGCCTGGGACCTCAGCCCTGATTGGCTGCTTTTCAAGCCTTCTGTTTTCTCATAGTTCCCAGTGGGTTACCGCTCTGTTTGGGGATTTTTTTTATCATTGGATCTTTTAAAAGTATATGTTCTAAAGTGTTGTTACCTGCCTAAACTATACAAAATTGTTGTAATCACTTTAAAATGTGCTGTTAAATCTGAAGGCATGACCTCCTATCTTTAATCCCTTTCTATGCACACTTTCCCTATCTCCCTTTCATAGCCGCTTCCTCTCAGTCCTCCTGCTAACCACCTTTCTGCCTGTACCTTAGCAGCCTGAGCTCTCTCAGCCTGTAAACTCCTTCCCAAATTTCTGACCACTCTCTGTTTGCTTCCCCCCTGCCCAGCCCATCCCCTCATTTTCACCTGCTTTCCTTAATTGTGCAGCCACTTTAGCTCCTACAGCTAATTCCACCCTCTTCAGCACCTTTTGTCTGGCTCCTTTTGTTTATTTGCCCCCTACTGATTTTTACTATCTGCCCTGTAGCTCTCAAGCCCTTACTTAAGTCTGCCTTTTGTTTCCCCTCCCACTGCAAGGCCCCTGCTCAGGCACTGAAGTCCTCCAGCGGTGCGGCACACATGGAGGAAGCTGCCACCCACTCCTCCACATCAAGGAAGCTGACGTGCTCCGCTGGCTCATGGAAGCAGCCACCCGCGCCAAGCGCACCAACATCTGCAGCCGTAGGAGCTGGCTTTCTCCCGGCAGCAGCTCCAGCTTTACCCTGCCCACCCTCCGCCCTATCTTGGCATTTACTTATATAAGTTTCTTCGATCAGGTGACCGGCCACAATTTTTTATAAGTGTCCGGTTTCTCATTGGTACCTTATACACTGTTACCACTAAAGGGCCTTCACAGGTTTCTCAGCTAACATTGAGACAAAATGTTCCAAGCAGCACTTTGCTCTTAAATCTCGAAAGGACCCTGGGCTGTCCCCCTTCCAAGTACCACCCTTGAAGCAATGGATCCACGCTGTTTTATCCTTCAAGTAGTACTCATACTCAAGATCTTTGGTCATTTCTCTTCTCAGAAATCACCCCAACAACTACAGCAAGGAACGACTCTTCACTACAACATCCATTATGACCTTGGCTTTGTAACCAGTAACCTGTCCCCTTCACCTAAGGACACACTGCCCCCACCTTTGGCCACTTGCTTTGCACAAGCCCATGTGAAACTATTGCACTGCCTACCGGTTTCTGTATCACCCTCTTTTACAGTACTACATACTAAAAATAAGAGAATCCCTATCCAGCGGCAACTCGACAAACAACCTCAAACAAATTAAAAGGACTCGCACTAAGGATCATCCTAATGCAATTGCTTCCGTCAGGTAATGTGCATTCCAGCCCTGGCCCTCCTATGACTACCTCACCTGCAAACCACGCCAAGACTGGTTCACTTAAGTTGGCCTCCAGCAACATCTGCAGTTTACTGTGCAAACTTGACAGGCTCCAAGCCTGGGTCTCACAGCAAAATCTGAACATCCTAACCATTGTGGAAAAATGGCTGTCCCCGAAGATCCCAGACTCGGCAGTGGCCTTACCATTATACTCCATCTTCAGGCAGGACAGACTTACAAAACGTGGGGGTGGTTGTGCCATTTACATTAAGGAAGCTCTCACTGGATATGCACAAACTATAAACGGCCTAGGAAAATCAGCCCTGGCACTAGCTGTTAATGTTCTGCTTGGTGCTCACAATAAAATTCTAACAATTGTATCTGTCTACTAAGGACCCTGACACAAGCTTCCACTTCTTGCTGGAATACATCAGGAACTTGCCCCACAACTCTGAGACAATTATAATGGGTGACTTTAATGTTAACTGGCAGGCCCCAGACATTGGCTTATTTAAGGATGCAAGCTATGTACTCAATCTTACTCAGCTAGTCTCTTTATCAACCAGGATCAACTACAAAAAGGGTACTTGCACCCTAATTGACTGAATCCTGTCCAACCGCCCTGATTGAATCTCTGACATGAACGTGCTCCCTGATGCCTTAAGCGACCACTTGCTCATTACCTGTCTCTGGACTAATAAATTCAAGAAACCTCCTCCCAAAACTATTCTCACCAGGGCATTAAGGCCAGGTCACCTCGAGCACTTGAAACAACACCTCCGAGGTGTAGACTGTTCTTTACTTGACACCACGAAGGATATAAATACACCTCTTGACTACTTCGTTGGACGTTTTAATGAAGCATGTGACATCCATACCCCATGAAAAAAATGAAAGTCCATGGCACAACAAACCCATAGATATTTTCAGACTTTATCAGGCAGATGAATCTCAGAGACCACCTCTGGCACCATGCTAGGGCCACTGGCAAACCACCTCATATCCAGGATTACAAAGCAGCCAGAAACAAGTGCATCCGGGATATCTGGGTGGCAAAAAGAGTGTATCATAGGGAGCAGCTTGCTGTCATATGGGGTGATGGAAAAAGTTTCTGGAACAACATAAAAGAGGCATTGATAAAGACCCCAAGGCTGCTCCTACAATACTCAATATTAACGGAACTCCTACGCTTGACCAGCTGTGACTGTAGCAAACATTTTCAATAACGCATTTACAGACCTTGGCAGTGTCCTTCCCCCAGATTTTTTTGAGAACAATGAGGCTCCCCCCAATAACATTGATAATTGGCTTGATGTCTCGGCCCCTGCACCCCCTCCTTTCTACTTCAAAGAGGTTCCACAGTATATGGTCAAGAAGTACCTCGGAAAGGTTCTAGGTAAGTCCAGGCACAGCGGTGATGCGCTAGATCTCAAACTCGCTGCACTTACCCTTGATGTTACACTGGGACCATGACAAAGATCATGAATCTATTCCTCAGACTGGCACAATTCCCTATGCTCTGGAAGTGAGCCCTTGTTACACCTATTCACAAAAGTGGAGACCATTCACTACACACAAACTACAGACCTATCTTGATCCTCCTGCCCCTCTCCAAGGCACTTGAGCTGATTGTTGCTGACCAATTGGTTGATTATTTGGACAACAACCTGATTCAGTGCCCACAGCAGCATGGATTTAGAAAGGGGCACAGCACCTCTACAGCACTTATTGAGTTCACTGGCTTCATTCACAAATCCCTAGATCAAGGTGGCTTAGTGGGCACAGCCTTCATAGACCTCACTAAGGCCTTTGATGCAGTTAACCACACTCTGCTCCTCAAACAGCTATTCTTCATTGGTCTCTCTACAGACACCATCTCCTGGTTCAGAAGCTATCTATCAGATCGCACACAGCGGGTGAAAATAGCCAATGTGGCCTTGCATCATCAACCTGTCTGGTCTGGAGTTCCCAAGGCTCCATACTGGGGCCACTTCTATTTAGCATCTTCCTTAACAATCTTCCCCGCTCATGCCAACAACATGTCCTACTCTACGCAGATGATGCAGTGATCTTCACTAGTGGGCCTGACCCAGAGCCAGTAGAACAATAATTTCAATCTGGCTTCAAAGAAGTGGAGGACTGGTTCAGGAACCACAAACCGGAACTGAATTATTAAAAAAATTACAGTCATGTTGTTCAATGGTGCCCATAGCAAACACAGAGCCAGAGCCCTTAACATCAAGAACTCATCAGGTGACCCACTCGAACAAATTCATCATTTTAAATACCTAAGGGTGACCCTTGACAGCTCTATGTCCTTCACACAGCATATTGATAACATTGTCTGCTCTGTAAATATCAAAATTAGGTTACTACATAGACACAAGCATAGTCTAACATCAGAATCCCTGAGACTAGCAATCAAGAGCTCCGTTCTTTCCATTGTCGATTATGGATTGGCCATTTATGCCACAGCCACTAACACCTCCCTTCGCAGAATAGCAGTGGTGCTTAATAAAGCCAGACATCTTCTCACTGGAACAACTCGCTCTACCCAAATGTGTGAACTCTATAAACAACAGGTTGGCTGCAGCTTACTGGAAGGATCCAAAATCAAACTTGCCTGCTAACTAAGAAAGCTATGCTAGGGCTCCTTCCCCCTGGAACTACCAACCTACTCAATCCGTACTGCAGCACCCAGCACACTCGGAACTCTGTGAACCAACTTCTCTCTGTCCCAAGATGCCGGACCACCCAGGGACAATGCTCATTTGCATATAGAGCACCCCTCTGGTTTAATGCACTGCCTAATGATATCTTAGCTCTCCCAAAACTGGGTCCTTTTAAAGGCTCTCTTCATCAGTTCCTGTGAATGTGCCCCCTGACAACGCGGCTGGTAGCAGTCCTTTCAGACCCCAGGGTACCCACCCTCCTGCTCCCTCTTCTGTCCACTGCCCACCTTCACCCAGCCTCCCTCTCCTTCCCCACTCCTTTCCTCCCTATCCTTACCTGCCTAACCTTGCTCTACCCGTACCTAACTCCCCTGACTTGACAAAGTCCTTGGCTGCTTGTTTTCTTTTGCAGGATGCTCTCACCACTCCATCCTGCCCTTGCCAATACTAACTGCATCTCCACGTTTTTTAACCTACCTCTAACTTTTCCATTGTACAACACCATCCTTGTTTTATTGTTTATTGTTCTGTTTTTTTGCCTGCCTATTGTTAGTATGTACCGCTTGTCACAATGTCATGTAACGACCACCTTTGTTTGTTTGTCACCCTCTCTTTGATGTGGAACCTTTGTAAACTAGCTATTCTTGGCTTAAAGGTATTATAATCTGAGAAATAATAAATAAAATAAAAAATAAAATGGGCTAGTAGTTGGCTGCAGGACAGAAGGCAGAGAGTAGGACTCAGAGGATACTACTCTGAGTGGGGAGAGGTGACCAGTGGGGTACCCCAGTGGTCTGTGTTGGGCCCGGCACTATTTAATATTCTTGTCTCTAAAATGCAAACATCAGATTGAGTCTAGATATTCTAGTATGCTGATGTCATCAAAATGGGGGCCATAGCACATAACGAAGCTGCAGCTGTAGTATTACAGGAAGAACTGACTAGACTAGAACACTAGCCTAGACAAAACAAGTTAACATTTTTTTTTAATTCTATTTTTGTTCCCTCTCCTTATACCCCCCGAACTCTCTCCGGTGACCGCCCATTACCTGGACTCTACCTCCGCTGTGTGACCCCACTTCTCCTCTCCTCCCCAACACCGGTCATCCTCCGGGGAAGGGTCACCCCACCCATGGCACTCTTTCTGTAGGGTTGAGCACCGGGCTGGGGGGGAGGAGGAAGGGTGAGGAGAGCCATGCCCGACTTCCAGGAGTGTGGTCTGTGGTTGAGAAGCGCCTTCGCCTATCGGTGGGAGGAGGTTTTTTTTTTTAACTTAGTTGTGCCCATTGTGGAGCCCAGCTACCAAGGTAACATGCTGCCATGGCTCCACCCCCAGACATATGCCATGACGCTGCTGTTGGCCACCTCCAGCCACAGCCTGAGGTCGCTCCTTGAGCGATCATTCTTCCTCAGCCCTTCCAGGAAGAGAGAGCAGTCCTCCAGATGCTCAATCTCTTCCCCCCTGCTGACCTGTGCTCACTCCAAAACCCGGGTCACCAGCATGGCACGAGGTGTGGCTTCCTGGCACCTCAACCCTCAGCACTACCGGGCCAGCTAACAAGTTAGCTTTTAATGGGGAAAAATGTAAAGTGATGCATTTGGGGCATAGAAACAAACACTTTACCTATAAATTGAATAATATTATCCTACAGGTAACAGAATATGAGAGAGATTTAGGAGTAACAGTTACAAATACTCTATCCTTTGACAAGCATGTTATGGCAACAGTTAAAAAAAGTCATAAAATCATAGCCTGTATCATAAAACACATCAAGAGTAGGGAGCCGTCAGTGATTATCCCTTTGTAGTGTATGGTGGAACGCTATTAGGGAGGAAAATCCATCCCTAGAATAGTGTTGTTAAGCTGCAGTAGCTACGTCATTGTAGCTGTTATGCTGCACTAGCAGCACAGCTACTGCAGCATAACAACAGCAAACGCCTTCGCACGTGTGTGTTATGCGAACCTCCACCAGTTAGGAAGCAGTGGCAGAGGTGAGAGCAGGAGACGAGGAGAGTGGCGTGGAGACAAAAAAACTAAAATTAAGGACACAGCTGTGCACCTCCTTGCTCCTTTTACCAGCGATAGCGGACCATACACACTGTAAAAGATATTGTATGGTCCTCTGTCTATAACAACCATAAGCTGCCATCTCAAGGTTGCCATGGTGACCAAAACCTCTTGAGCTTTGCTCTCGAGGCTTAAATGGTCACCATTGTCAACCTCTTGATGGCTACACATGGCTGTTATAAATAGAGGATCATACATTATCCTCTATGTACTCCTCATTGGTGAGGCCACAACTGGAGTACTGTTTGCCTTTCTGCGCTCCACAAAGTAGGGGGTAGCATAAAATTGGTGGAGACAGTACAAAGGCGGATAGCCAAAAGGGTAAAAAATATGAAAGGCATAAACTATACCGATAGACGGAGGCACTTAGATCTATACTCATTGGAGTACAGGAGACTACATGGGGACCTATGTCTGGTCTTCAGTGCAACAAAAAGTAAAAAAATGTGAGAAACCATAGCCCTGGTTAAGCATCAAAACACTAAAAACACAAGATCACACAATTTCACAAGATCACACAATTTCACCTTAACAGGTGTAATGCCCCAAAGTTGGCCATTACAGGGAAAATACTGTAAATAATAGAAAAGTGCCCTGTGCACTTACAGCTTTGTAAAAAGTTAGAATTTAAAAGCAATGTGTGTCATAATAGCCTGGATGGAATGCTGTGCTGGGTGGCTCATGCACAGCATTCCACTCCAGCCAATCTAGAACCCTGGGGAGGTTCAAGTTTCAAAAAGCATTCTACAAGTTGTTCAGCTGGAGACAGTAAACCCTGGGCAGAGGTTGAGGAGCCAGGACCCAGAAGTCAGGGGGACAGTTTGGCTTACCTTTTGTTTGGAGCTGTCCCTCTGGACTTGCTGTGGTCCTGTGCTGCCTCCCCTGCCCAAAGACTTCTGCTGCTTCAGTCTGTTGTCGGTGGTGCCATCGGGGCACCACGAAGATGAAAATGCCGTTCCCGCCGCGTTTTAAGGGCTTAAAAGCCCTTCATTTATTTATTTTTAGCCCCGAGTGTTTTAATAGTTTAATTTCAGTCCCCCGTCGGCAGCCCTGCCAGCCAAATCGCGCCCGCATCCTGGTCAGCCCGTGAAGGCCCCCGAGTTGTCCCCCAGCTGCCTGTACATTTCCCTCCCACTGCCAATATCCCTCCCACCTCCCAGCGACAGCAAGAACCCCGGAGACCGCAGAGCGATGAGTCGGCAGTAGCACAAGAAGAGTGCTGACCTCCAGTTTGTTTTGGGGAGCTGTGGTGTTCAAAAAGCGCATTAGGTGCTTAGGATTAAAGGTGGCCAAGCGCCGCAGGAGCATCGGGCCAGTAGGACCTGTGAATTGTAATATTCATAAGGGAAGCGGGGCTAGCGACACCCATGGGGAGGGGCCAGTACATTAAGGCCATTGAAAAGGTCTTTGAATATTCATAAGGGGCGGAGTGGAGGCGGGATTTGCCAAGATAACTGACAGCAGCTCTCAGTGAGCTGAAAGAGTTAAAGGGGCAACGCCATTTAAAAGGGCAATTCCGGCCAAAATATAAAGTAGGGCATTAGGCCCATTATAAAGTGGGGCATCAGGCCCAAAATGTTGAGGGGCATCAGGCCCATTGTAAATTGGGGCACCAGGCCCAATCTATGGTGGGGCACCAGGCCCAAAGCAATGAGGGGCACCAGGCCCAGTATAAAGTGGGGCACCAGGCCCAATGCAACGTGGAGCACCAGGCCCATTGTAAATTGGGGCACCAGGCCCAATCTAAGGTGGGACACCAGGTCAAAGCAATGTAGAGCTTCAGCATTAGGCCCGAGGTAAAGCCTGGTCTAAAGGGAGGCCCCAGCCTAGCGTAACAGGGCAAGCCAGACTAGTGGTACTATAGGGAGGCCCCAGCCTAGCGGAATAGGGCAAGCCAGCCTAGTGGTACTGTAGGGAGGCCCCGGCCTAGTGGAATAGGGTAAGCCAGCCTAGTGGTACTAAAGGGAGGCCCTGGCCTAGCGGAATAGGGCAAGCCAGCCTAGTGGTACTAAAGGGAGGCCCCGGCCTAGCGGAATAGGGCAAACCAGCCTAGTGGTACTAAAGGAGGCCCCGCCTAGCGAATAGGGCAAGCCAGCCTAGTGGTACTATAAGGAGGCCCGGCCTAGCGAATAGGGCAAGCCAGCCTAGTGGTACTATAGGGAGGCCCCGGCCTAGCGGAACAGGGCAAGCCAGCCTAGTGGTACTGTAGGGAGGCCCCGGCCTAGCGGAATAGGGTAAGCCAGCCTAGTGGTACTAAAGGGAGGCCTCGGCCTAGCGGAATAGGGCAAGCCCGGCCTAGTGGTACTAAAGGGAGGCCCCGGCCTAACGGAATAGGGCAGGCTCAAGCTAACGTAGGGCTTCAGGCCCGAGGTAATGGTAGGGCATTAGGCTCAAGGTAAAGCCTGGTTAAAGGGAGGCTCCGGACTAGCAGAATAGGGCAAGCCAGCCTAGTGGTACTAAAGGGAGGCCCTGCCCACAACGTACAGTAAGGGATCCTATCCCAGAATACCCTACCTATAGAAACAGGGGGTTCATTTGAGACTGTTCTATTTGCCTATACTGTGAAATTACTGTAATTACTGTACTGCTAATGCTGAACTATTGCCCTAAGTACCTGAACTATTGCCCTAAGTACCTGAACTATTGTCCAAAGTACCCGAACTATTGCCCTAAGTACCTGAACTATTGCCCTAAGTACCTGAACTATTGTCTGAAGTACCTGAACTATTGCTCTAAGCACCTGGACATTGGCCCTTAACAGTAACAATTACCCCTGAAGTTATAATTTGCCCTCCCTGGCAAATTATTGTACCATTCCACAGTTCTTTGGGTATTCTTCAGTTATATGTTTACTACTGTACGAAGACAGTCTCAATCTTCTACCACACTGCAGTCTCATAGTGTGGTCTGTTACACCACGTGCTCAGAATCAGTCTTTACTCAGAAGAAGACATCCTTCCAGCATTCTTCACTCCAGGAAGATCATCCATCAACTCATCCCATCCGTTTGTGTCATCCGACGAAGTCGAAGTCCGTCGTCAGTTGTACCAGTCGTACCCGTCGTTTTCTTGTTTTCACAGCTTGAAAGTACGTCAACCGAAACGCATCACGACAGCCGTGCCAGTGTCGTTCCATATGGTTCCTGTTCCAGATGTCCCGAGGTTGGTCGCCCTCTACAGAAGAAGAGAGAGCTCACCTTGAAGAACCTGTTCTGCGCCCCCACCTGGTCGTTCGGCGAAAGTCAAGTCCGTCGAAGCCCAGTCCGGGACGCGTCCGCCGTTTCTTTGTTTTGTGTTAGTTCCTGACCTGAGGATTGCAGATTCAACCATCAGCTCTTCAGATTCTTATGGTTCCTGGTCCTGTCAGAGTTCCTTCCGAGTCCAGCTGGCCCTTGGAGTGCTGCAGCATCAGTCGGATCGTGCTAGTCCTCCATTGAATTAATCACCACGCAGATCTTGGTCTTTCTTCATCCTTGGCAACCCTAGAAGTGGGTTTTAGCCGAGGAACCTCTTGCTTCAGTGTGTATTATTTCAGGAACCAGTTGCTTTGGTTCTACATTCCGGCAGCCTCGGAGAGAGTGGGCTTTTGCCGAAGATATATGGTCTGTTTACCAAACCTCTCACCACCCCAGTGGTCTTATCTAGGTCCTTGCTGGGAATTGAGATTAGGGTTCCACAGTTCTGTTTATTTCCCTTGTAGCTACCAACGAAGAACGACGGTGTACACGAAGACGCAGGATCTCTGGACTTTTGTAAAATTCTGGACTTTTTTGTAGATGTATGATGTTGATCACCCTAATGTAGTGCTGAGTAGCCTATGTAACTGGATTCTTGATTAGAGTATAGAAGTACAGTATAACCTAGTGTTAGAGTATAGAAGTACAGTACAAACTAATATTAGAATAAGAGTGGCAGTAGGCCTAAAGTTTATGCTTGTAGTGGTAACCATAAAAGTGGTGGATCGAAAGTATTTCAGTATATCTCTGTTATAATTTGCCCTATTGTTTATCGGGCATCCCCTACTCCTTCTTGTGACTGTGTCTGTCTACCCCTTGGTACCAAATAAAACACCTGCCCTGCGGGCATCGGAAATACTAAGTCGACTCCTGCCTCTCCTTGTCCGGATAGCAGTTATCCTATCCAAAATAATTCAGACCGTTGATGCCTCCTCATTAACCTCATCATAACATCATCTTCTTCTTGAGCGCATCACATACCTCTAAATTTTTTTGGCGTAGTTGGCAGGATAGAGATAATTTATCCGAGGAGCCCAAAGCTGGAGTGGCTTAGTAAAAATATTTTAGAGATTTTAAGAATGTTTTATTAACGTAAGACTTCATAGAGTATTAAATAAGATTTTAGAAGTTGTTCAGATGATAGATTTTATAGAATGTTAAGGGCATACATGGGGACATGTATTTTTAGGCAGGCCCAAATGTAATGCCCCAAAGTTGGCCATTACAGGGAAAATACTGTAAATAATAGAAAAGTGCCCTGTGCACTTACAGCTTTGTAAAAAGTTAGAATTTAAAAGCAATGTGTGTCATAATAGCCTGGATGGAATGCTGTGCTGGGTGACTCATGCACAGCATTCCACTCCAGCCATTCTAGAACCCTGGGGAGGTTCAAGTTTCAAAAAGCATTCTACAAGTTGTTCAGTTGGAGACAGTAAACCCTGGGCAGAGGTTGAGGAGCCAGGACCCAGAAGTCAGGGGGACAGTTTGGCTTACCTTTTGTTTGGAGCTGTTCCTCTGGACTTGCTGTGGTCCTGTGCTGCCTCCTCTGCCCGAAGACTTCTTCTGCTGCTTCAGTTTGTTGTCGGTGGTGCCATCGGGGCACCATGAAGATGAAAATGCCGTTCCCGTCGCGTTTTAAGGGCTTAAAAGCCCTTCGTTTATTTATTTTTAGCCCCCGAGTGTTTTAATAGTTTAATTTCGGTCCCCCGATGGCAGCCCTGCCAGCCGCATTGCACCCACATCCTGGTCAGCCCACGAAGGCCCCAGAGTCGTCCCCCAGCTGCCTGTACATTTCCCTCCCACTGCCAGTATCCCTCCCGCCTCCCAGCGACAGCAAGAACCCCGGAGACCGCAGAGCGGTGAGTCGGCGGTAGCACAAGAAGAGTGCTGACCGCCAGTTTGTTTTGGGGAGCTGTGGTGTTCAAAAAGTGCATTAGGTACTTAGGATTAAAGGTGGCCGAGTGCCGCAGGAGCATCGGGCCAGTAGGACCTGTGAATTGTAATATTCATAAGGGAGGCGGGGCTAGCAACACCCATGGGGAGGGGCCAGTACATTAAGGTCATTGAAAAGGTATTTGAATATTCATAAGGGGCGGAGCAGAAGCGAGATTTGCCGAGATAACTAACAGCAGCTTTCAGTGAGCTGAAAGAGTTAAAGGGGCACCGCCGTTTAAAAGGGCAGTTCCAGCCAAAATATAAAGTAGGGCATTAGGCCCATTATAAAGTGGGGCATCAGGCCCAAAGTGTTGAGGGGCATCAGGCCCATTGTAAATTGGGGCACCAGGCCCAATCTAAAGTGGGGCACCAGGCCCAAAGCAACGAGGGGCACCAGGCCCAGTATAAAGTGGGGCACCAGACCCAATGCAACATGGGGCACCAGGCCCATTGTAAATTGGGGCACCAGGCCCAATTTAAGGTGGGGCACCAGGCCAAAGCAACATAGGGCTTCAGGCCCAAGGTAATGGTAGGGCATTAGGCCCGAGGTAAAGCCTGGTCTAAAGGGAGGCCCCGGCCTAGCGTAATAGGGCAAGCCAGCCTAGTGGTACTAATGGGAGGCCCCGGCCTAGCGGAATAGGGCAAGCCAGCCTAGTGGTACTAAAGGGAGGCCCCGGCCTAGCGGAATAGGGCAAGCCAGCCTAGTGGTACTAAAGGGAGGCCCCGGCCTAGCGGAATAGGGCAAGCCAGCCTAGTGGTACTAAAGGGAGGCCCGCCCAGCGGAATAGGGCAAGCCAGCCCAGTGGTACTAAAGGAGGCCCCGCCTAGCGGAATAGGGCAAGCCAGCCTAGTGGTACTAAAGGGAGGCCCCGGCCTAGCGGAATAGGGCAAGCCAGCCTAGTGGTACTAAAGGGAGGCCCCGGCCTAGTGGAATAGGGCAGGCTCAAGCTAACATAGGGCTTCAGGCCCGAGGTAATGGTAGGGCATTAGGCCCGAGGTAAAGCCTGGTCTAAAGGGAGGCTCTGGCCTAGCAGAATAGGGCAAGCCAGCCTAGTGGTACTAAAGGGAGGCCCTGGCCACAACGTACAGTAAGGGATCCTACCCCAGAATACCCTACCTATAGAAACAGGAGTTCATTTGAGACTGTTCTATTTGCCTATACTGTGAAATTACTGTAATTACTGTACTGCTTATGCTGAACTATTGCCCTAAGTACCTGAACTATTGTCCAAAGTACCCGAACTATTGCCCTAAGTACCTGAACTATTGCCCTAAGTACCTGAACTATTGTCCAAAGTACCCGAACTATTGCCCTAAGTACTTGAACTATTGCCCTAAGTACCTGAACTATTGTCTGAAGTACCTGAACTATTGTCCGAAGTACCTGAACTATTGGTCCAAGTACCTGAACTATTGTTCTAAGCACCTGGACATTGGCCCTTAACAATAACAATTACCCCTGAAGTTATAATTTGCCCTCCCTGGCAAATTATTGTACTATTCCACAGTTCTTTGGGCATTCTTCAGTTATATGTTTACTACTGTACGAAGACAGTCTCAATCTTCTACCACACTGCAGTCTCATAGTGTGGTCTGTTACACCACGTGCTCAGAATCAGTCTCTACTCAGAAGAAGACATCCTTCCAGCATTCTTCACTCCAGGAAGATCATCCATCAACTCATCCCGTCCGTTTGTGTCGTCCGCCGAAGTCGAAGTCCGTCATCAGTCGTACCAGTCGTACCCGTCGTTTTCTTGTTTTCATAGCTTGAAAGTACATCCACCGAAACGCATCACGACAGCCGTGCCAGTGTCATTCCATATGGTTCCTGTTCCAGATGTCCCGAAGTTGGTCGCCCTCTACAGAAGAAGAGAGAGCTCATCTTGGAGAACCTGTTCTGCGCCCCCCACCTGGTCGTTCGCCGAAAGTTGAGTCCATCGAAGCCCAGTCCGGGACGCGTCCACCGTTTCTTTGTTTTGTGTTAGTTCCTGACCTGAGGATTGCAGATTCAACCATCATCTCTTCAGATTCTTATGGTTCCTGGTCCTGTCAGAGTTCCTTCTGAGTCCAGCTGGCCCTTGGAGTGCTGCAGCATCAGTCGGATCGTGCTAGTCCTCCATTGGATTCATCGCCATGCAGATCTTGGTCTTTCTTCATCCTTGGCAACCCTAGAAGTGGGTTTTGACCGAGGAACCTCTTGCTTCAGTGTGTGTTATTTCAGGAACCAGTTGCTTTGGTTCTACATTCCGGCAGCCTTGGAGAGAGTGGGCTTTTGCCGAAGATATATGGTCTGTTTACCAAACCTCTCACCACCACTAGTGGCCTTATCTAGGTCCTTGCTGGGAATTGAGATTAGGGTTCCACAGTTCTGTTTATTTCCCTTGTAGCTACCAATGAAGAACGACGGTGTACACGAAGACGCCGGATCTCTGGACTTTTGTAAAATTCTGGACTTTTTTGTAGATGTATGATGTTGATCACCCTAATGTAGTGCTGAGTAGCCTATGTAACTGGATTCTAGTATTAGAGTATAGAAGTACAGTATAAACTAGTATTAGCATATAGAAGTACAGTACAAACTAGTATTAGAATAAGAGTGGCAGTAGGCCTAAAGTTTATGCTTGTAGTGGTAACCATAAAAGTGGTGGATCGAAAGTATTTCAGTACATCTCTGTTATAATTTGTCCTATTTATCAGGCATCCCCTACTCCTTCTTGTGACTGTGTCTGTCTACCCCTTGGTACCAACATGCCCTGCGAATCAGCCGGGAATACTAAATCGACTCCTGCCTCTCCTTGTCCAGATAGCAGTTATCCTGTCCGAAAATAATTCGGACCTTTGGTGCCTCCTCATTAAGCTCATCATAACATCATCTTCTTCTTGAGTGCATCACATACCGTACAGTCAGTAAAACTAGCAAAAGAAACATTAGTCTCTGGAATTCGTTACTTGAGGTTGTAGTTAACAGTAAAACCATGGATATGTTTAAAACAGCACTAGACAAACATATGGGTATAGAAAAATGTAGATTTTTCCACTGAAAAGTGGCAAGCTATACATAGGTCATTGACCTCCAGTGCTCGTATAATACCTATGAACCTATGATAAAATAACAAAAAGAGATGAGAGGGAAAATGAAAAGTTCAGGGAATAGGAATTATAGGCTCCTTCATAAGGACAAGGGCTCCAGAAAACACAAAGGTTAGCAGCCAGATGCCCTTCATTTCTGACTGTCAGTAAATTCAGCAAACTTCCTGGCTGTGAAAGCATCAATTTCCACACTTCATAGAGCTTCTAACACTAGGATGGTGAGGTGTCCCACATTTTGTCTCTCCCCAAATACACATTTTCCCCCTGCCCTTCCCCCACACATACCTTTTGACCCCATCACCCCTAAATAACATACATTTTGCCCCAACATACCTTACCCCCCACACACTTTGAGGGATAGTGTCCCTTAATTTGGGCACTGACAGATTGAGAGCAGTGGAGTAACCAGTCTCTAAAAAACTGTACACACAAGGTGCAGATATTTACACTATAGACCGGGGGTCTGAGGACCACCTAGGCCCCAATAAAATTTGGGGGTTTTGGTACATTCTGGGTGAAAATTTGTTACAGAATTTGTTATTCTGTTATCCCTCCCCTGGCCTAGTAAGTTGCACCCTAGCTCCCTACCCAGAGTCCTCACAATCCAGTCAATGTTGTGAAGCAGGGACAGATTGCCATTGGTACTCAGTGGGGAAGGATAAATTACCTTCTGGAACTTTTATATTAACAACTGTAACTTTTCAGATATTTTTAATTGAATCTAACAGACATTCACATTCATTTCCAAAGGGGTTAGTATTGTGTTTTTTTTTTTTGTAAGAGTGTCTTTAGTCCTTCTAAGACTGTGATCTTTAAGAAAAAAATTAGAACAGTAATGGCAATACTAAAAGGCATCCAGTTATGACAGAATTCCATCGAGTTGATCAGTCCTTGTGCAATGCACAGCAATGTTTGTAAATTAGGGATATAGAAAATCTTTTGTTGTTTTCCACTTTTTTCTTTTCTTCCTTCCAGTTCTTCTGTCCACTGGCTCTAGTTAGGATAGATGCCTCCTGAGATTCAGTTTCCAAATCTTTGTGTGGGACTGCCTGATTAAAACATCTTATAAAATGGGCAAAGGATTTCAAGCAATCTGATTGGTTCTTAGCTGTGCATTAGATGTGTCTAATGCACAGCTGAAACTAGAAACCCCATTTAGAAAACACAGGCCCATTTTATAAGTGCAATAAGCCACTCTGGGGATGTGCATTAGACAGCTCTAATGCACAGCTAGGGGACTGGATGCACTCGGCCTGTGGCCTTGTGCCTCACTACGTCCCCCTAGCCATGCATTAGATCTGTCTAATGCACACCCCATCGTGTCTTATTGCTTACACAGTACACCCCCATTTATACAAGGAAATCTCAACTTATGAAGAAAGCTATTTTAGAAAGCAGCTTAATGTTGTTATTATTTTTAAACTAATATAATAACACCATCTTTGAAATATATAAAAGATTTAAAACATACATATTTGTCCATTAAGAATTTGGTGTATTCTATGAAAAGATTTTAGTATATCACAAGTGCAAATTAGTAAGTCTGAGCTACAGAATGCTGTTATTCTTTTGCAGTCACTCTTGGCACATTTTGTTCTTCTAAAATCATTCATTCAACACCATCTGACTTCAGATTTAAATTTTACATTATTGTTAATTTCCAGGGTATTGGTCTGACTATAACAGTCCACCAAATGAGAAAAAAATGCAGGTTCCCTTGCTTTCCTGCTCTATTCTTCTATGATCTCTGGTTTCCAATATGCTTTTTATAAAATTTAAAAGTCAAAAAAGAAAATGAAAATACTTACAAGGCTAGGCCGTGTGCTTCATTCATTTACTTGCTCTACCTCTTTATTTTCAAATGTGAAAATAATACTTACAAACAGTAAAAAATATTTAATTGAAAAGTAGCTGTGTAGATCACAGGAATGCTGAAAAATTCCCAGCCAACTCTGTTAAGTCTCTGCACTAAAGTCATTTAGTTCATTCATCCTCTGCTGCTCAGATCCTGTCCCTCCCAGTGTGGCAGTGGTTCCACTCTCCCCAGACTGCCATTGGGATTCAGTGTCCACTGTCCACCTCATTCGCTCATGCCATCCATGGTCCCAGCTCCTCCTGAGCTCTGCAAGCCTCTCCAGAGTCTGGTTCCATTCGGAGTGCTGGTTCCCCCGCACTTGGTATCTTGTGACCAGTCTGCTCGGTAGCATAACATGCTCCACATTTTCTCAGCAGCTGCAGACTCTGGCTTCCTCATTCACCCTTCCTGCTGAACCCATTACTGTGAGTCTCCCTCACAGCATGTAGCTTTGGCGAGTTGGCACCTCAGCACATACTAAAGTGTGAGCGCACCTGATTGGATGTCTGACACTGGCAGATTCAATAAGGAAGCTGGATTCTGCAGCTGCCACAAAGAATTCCGAGCACACTGGTGGCTCACCAAAGGGGGTGGTGCGTGCCCTTGCACCAAGGTCTCACTCCGCCACTGGTTACTCCACCCATGGTGGATGTGATGTCCTGTGCAGCATAGTAGGGGCCATATACTATGCAAGGGAACATTCCTGTCTTATGACACAACAAACTTCGCAGAGCTGTTGAAAACCATGTGTACAAGAAGCTACTAGGGGACATAATATATTGGATGTCATTCTTACAAACAGAAACAAAATTATTAGGAATGTAAATATTCAACTACAAGTGGGGATGAGTGATCATAGTTCCATATTATTTGAATTAAATTGGGAAATGGAGGCAGCAAAGGGTAATACTGTTCAATATCTGTATAAAAAGGGGGATTATGGGGCTATGAGAGAGTAAATAAGGAACACAGACTGGGGCCATATGATGGACAGTAAAAATAAATTTTAAAAAACATGGCAGAATTTTTTAAAAGTAATAAATGAGTTAAAGGAAAAATATATTCCAAAGAAAAAAATATCTAACAACCTAGGAAAAAAGCCTCCATGGTTGACAATGAAAATAAATAGACTTTTAAGGAAAAAGAAAGTTTATTTTTGGAGGATGAAAAAGGATGGCACTCCAGCGAACAAGCAAAGGTATAAAAAGACGTTAAGAAAGCTTAAAGGGGAAATAAGGAAGTTCAAGAAACAACTTGAAATAAAATTTGCAATGACTAAAAATAAAAAATGCTTTTATGCCTATGTGAATAGGCAGAGGGGAGGAAGTGATGTGGTGGGGCCTCTAGTGGTTAATGGGGAAGTAATTTCAGACCCATTGAAGATGTCAGAGGAATTTGCAAAACGTTTTGGAGCTGTATATAAGGAAGAGAATAATAAGCTGGAAAGCAGATTGGGAGGTGCTGGAGAGCTTGATGAAGAGAAGATAATAACGGAGGAAAGAGTGATGCAAAAGATAATGAGGTTAAAGGGAGATGAAGCGGTGGGACCTGATGAGATTCACCCGTATATGGTAAAGGAGCTTAGACATGAGCTGGCAGCTGTTATAACATTGTTGGGGCAAAGGTCACCCACTGAGGATGTGGTGCCAGAGGAGTGGAGAAGGGCTTACATGGTGCCCATATATAAGAAGGGTAAAAGAGATCAGGTGGTAAATTATAGACCGGTAAGTTTGACATCGGTGGTGGGAAAAATAATTGAAGGGATAATAGGCGACAAAATAAAGGATATAATGAGTAAAAAGGGAATAAAAGATCAGTTTCAGCATGGATTTGTTGAAAGGAGGTCATGTGAAAAAAATCTTATAACCTTTTATGAAAATATACATAGATGGGTGGATGAGGGGAGGAGTGTGAGTGTGGTGCTGCCAGATTTTAGCAGAGCATTTGACACTGTCCCACATAATAAGATTATGGACAAAATGAATAGGTATGAGATAAATAATGACATTATAACATGGGTGGAACAGTGGTTGACAAATAGAAAACAACAGGTCAGAATAAGAGGCGTATTGTCGAAACCTCAAGGGGTGGGGAGTGCTGTCCTGCAGGGGTCTGCGTTGGGACCCCTATTGTTTCAGTTATTCATAGGTGACCTAAGAATAGATGGTAGAAGTAGGTTGGTGAAATTTGCAGATGATGTATAAATCGGAGGGATTGTCGACTCTTTTGAAGATAGAGTAACATTTGGGAGAGACATTTTGCAAATCGAGGAGTGAGCAGAGGGAAATGGAATGAAATTTAATGGGGATAAATGTGTTATGATGCGTTTGGGCATGAAAAACACTCACCAGACTTATTACATGAAGAGTGTTAAACTGAAGGGTTCTACCTGTGAGAATGATTTGGGAGTATACATCCAGAATGATTTAAAGAACAATATACAGTGTAGGAATTTATCAAATAGAGCAATGTATTTGGTAAGTAGCAGTAGAAGAGGTTTTCACTCTAGAAGTAGAGAGGTATTAATGCCATTGTTTATGACCCTGGTCAAGCCCTTATTGGATTATTGTTCTACGGTGTGGATTTCTCACTTAGTGGAGGATGTTAAAATGGTGGAGAGGCCGCAAAGGACTTAAACAAAATTGATTGTAGGGTGTAAGGATTTGGATTATGAAGGAAGATTGAGTGAGTTGGGTTTATGGATCCTAAAGGAGAGAAGAACTAGAGGGAATATGTTATGTCTCTATAAGATTCTAAAAGATGAGAGTATGAAAAAAGAGATGGTATTAGAATTTAAAGAGCAAACTTATCAGATGAGAGGGCATAATAGGCAATTAAGAGAGATGAAAAGTAGGACGGCTGTAAGAAAATATGGTTTTAAAAATAGAGCAATTAGAATGTGGAATAAATTACCACAGGAGGTAGTGGAAGTAGAAACTGCAGAGGCCTTTAAGGCTCAGATAGATCAGTACCTAAATTATGTTGGTAACTCAGGTTGCCACCACTGAATTGTGGGGAAAACTTATATGGGCTATGCCCTTTGGCTTTCCTATATACCAGTATGAAATCCAGTATGAAATGTAATGAATGCTTGTTATGCTCTTTAATGTAAACTGCACAGTAAAGGCATGCAATTGGACAATACAGACAGCACCAGTACCTCAACAAAGACTTTATTTCCATTTAACACATACTAAAATAAACATTCACTGAAGAAATTTACAGTGTGACAAGCCTGGGATGCTGGAGGGCTGGCTGGGAGAGGTTTGAATGTCCCAAGGACAGCTCACCTTCTCCAGGGAGGGAGGGAGGGGGTTGACATCCCAGTGCAAGACTGCCATCTTGGGCATAGCATGAGCCAAGATGCAGCAAGAGGAGGACGTTGAGGGCATCGGCACCATGCGCCCTGACATCAGGGATGATGCGACGTCCACAAAGAAACAGGGAAAAATGGCCATGGCATCTCTGGGAGACAAAGCACTAGCCCTGATCCCCAATGCCTCCTACCTGCCACTGAATTGGCATCCTGAAGAGACAAGGAAAAAGAACAGGGTAAGGGCCCCACCTTAACCCCACCTGGGGGGTAAACCAAGGCTCCGTGGGGGATGAGACTGCTCAGATTGGTCAGGTAGGAGAGTGGGGATGTTCCAGGAATAAGCAACTTCTGAAGAGAGGAGTACCATTGGCCAGGGGAGTATAAAGAGAAAGTTAAAATCAAAAAAAAAAAAAGAAATTTACAGTGTGTTACACATACAACATGTAGTTGTATCAATGATGTTTTATTAATAAATCTTGCTGAAATACAGTATGTCTCAAACAAAGGACATTTCCATGCCTGCTACAGTTGTGATGTCTGTGCGTTCGTGGCCCTGCGAGCAACAATAATGATATATGTGTGTGTGTGTGTGTGTGTGTGTGTATGTGTATGTATGTATGTGTGTGCACTGTTACACTTGGTCCCCTCACCCGTATTGGCAACCCACTATACACCACTGACAGCATCTACAATATTAACTAATTGCGGTTCAAATAAGCCATAATCAGTACTAACCGATTAGGGCATGGATACTTACCATATAAGAGTACATATCAGAGACATTATTAATGTTTATTACTGTGATTATTGGAAATATTTAAGTGATGCACCAAGAATGCATTTTGTATTCTTTGTATAACTCTATGTAAGCCATCTTCTAAGAAGTCGTATTGTATTACACAGATTGCACTGCCATCAGTTTTAGTTTTCACTGTATTTTCTGCTTTCCTTTGTTTCAAGACCAAATGTACCTAGATGTTCTCATTCTAATTATATCGCTTTGTTTGTCTCAATCCTCTGCATAACCACCTACTTGTTCTAAATGTACTAACATGGAACCTGTGTAAAGAGCTCTGTGCTCAAATGGTTAATCCGAGATCTGAAATAAATAAATAATATAAATCATGAGGATTAATGTAATAACACACTTATTTGTCTGTTATCTTTGTATTTTGTGAGGATTCTTTGTATTCACACTTTATAGCTGACTTTACAAAAAATGCAAAACTTTTACATTGTGGTGTCACCTAACTTCTGGCCAATAGTGCCCATTCTGTATATCTAATTTATGCACGAAGGACAAGTTTCCATGGTAATTGTCATAATACATAAGCTTCCTATAATGTATTTTCTCAGATACCATCTGAGACTGTCTTCATATCCTAAGGTACAGGGAAACTTTGGCTCCCAGTGTCTACTTTGGTAAGGCTCTGATTAGGGCATATGTCTGCTTTTGTGTAATAAACAAGTTTATTATCACTTACGCCATTTGTCTGTTTCGTTCATTGGTTTATTACCACCAAGAACCTGAGAGGTGATTCACCCTTTACATTCTGGTGACCGTGTGCAGTTGTTCTAAACTAACAGAGATTCCCTACTTAACTGGCATTCTAACGGGTAGTAAGCAGGTGTGCACCCCCTTATCGCTTCACCCATTCTTTTATTCTGTAGCACCCTGCAAAGTCTGGCTGCAAGTACAATGCCATCTCGTCTGGCTCCACAGTAGATTTTTTTTATAATCAATGCTTTATTGAAATTTTTTTTGGTTTTAAATATACAACAACTTACATAGTAAACCGATTTACTGATTAATAATAAAATATACAGGATGATAAAACTCACAATTGAAGTAAATACAAAGAAAACTACAAGAACAAGCAATTAAATATAAGGGAGGGAAGGAAGAGGAAAGGGAGGGAGATATGTAAGAGGACAATAATTGACTACTATTATTAGAAAAAACTCAACTATAGAAACATGAACAAGAAAAACAAAACTTATACAAAAGATTAACAGGTAAGAATTCTTCTAAATTGACAAGCAAACTCACTCTTTTAAGTAAAGCAGAAAGGGCTCCCAGATGCCATACAATGTATCCATTCTACTTATGTAAAGGTAGGCTATTCTTGCATTGCTAGCCCTTATCATAAGGTCCTGTAGCCATTCTTTCGAGCCAGGTACATTCGTACTCATCCAGTGTCTTAATATAACATTTTTAGCCATAATCAAGGCCGTCAATAACCAGAGTTTTGGGGCCGCAGAGCATCGAGGGATGTTGGAACAAATTCCCAAAACAACCAGTGGTGCAGAAAGGTCAATCCGAGTTTTAAGTATACCTTCACAAGTAACTCTAATATTTACCTAAGAGGGGCCTGAGCAGGGGCAGAACCACAGGATGTGGGAGAGTGAGCCTTTTTTCTTCAAACCAAGGCCACCAGTTTGCAAGGTGTGTGATAACATCTGTGGATCACCTTATACTGCAACAATCGACCTTTAGCCTCCCTACATGCCTTTAGAGTCATAGACCAGATATGAGACCACTTGTCTTGCGAAATAATTATTTGGAGCTCCTCCTGCCATTTGATTAACACAGGGGTCAGGGGGTCTGGATTTATATCTAATAGCATTTTATATAAAAGCTTATGTCCTTGGTTAGAGGTATATATCTGGTCTAAGACATGTGCAGCCGGAAAGCTAACGTTCTTGTTAAATATGTTTCTGAGCATATCCCTTAACTGTAGATAACTGTGAAATTCAGTTCTTGGTAAAGCATATTTACTAGATATGTGGGCAATTGTCATTAGTGAAGCTGAATCCAATTCAGTGATATCATCTAGAAATTGTATTCCTCTGCATTTCCATATATCCCAATCCAGGCATCTATCCTTATATTTCAACATAGGATCCCCCCATAGTGAACAGTGCAGAGAACCATTAGGATTCCATTGTAAGGTCGCTGCCACCTCTTTCTAAGACTTAAAAACCTGACAAAGCACTGGATTTGCATGAAAAAGTCTGGTAGAGTCTGCAAAAGAACCATTCTAGGATGATGTCCTTTTAGCAGAGCTTGCTCAAGACCTATACACCCCCTGATGTCCTGCTTGCCTGATAGCCAAAGGGATTTGACACATTGTGCAGCCAGGAAAGCATTATGTCTGATCCTGAAGTTCAGTAGGCCAAAGCCTCCCTTGCAAATGGATTGTTAAAGTTTTTTTATTGAAATTCTTGGAGCTTTACCCTGTACTGGGTTTCATACTGGGTAATAGAATGGAAGAAGGCACTTAGGCCCATTATACCATTCCCCGCAAAGCGGGCTCATTTAAAGCCAAGAACACGTTAACTTACCCATTTCTTTTTTAAATTGTTCTAAGCTATTGCTAGTGACAATATAATCTGGAAGTGCATTCCATACTCTAGCTGTTCTCTGGACAAAAGAGAAATATCTGGAGTTCTTTTTAACCATCTCTAGTTTTATTTGTAACGTATGTCCTCTTAGTCCTTCCAGTTTCTTCACAATTTCTATTCCTAATCCTTCTAATAGTTCTTGCTCTTTCATCATTTTAAATAACTGTAATAAATCCCCTCTTCTTCTTCTATCTTCCAGTTTAAATAATTTCAATCTTTTCAATTTTTCCTCATACCTTCTTCCTTCCTCAGTCTTTATCATGCTAGTGTATGTCCTTTGGACTCTCTCCAGTCTATCAGTTTCACCTTTCGTATACGGACTCCACACCGGTGGTCCATAGTCCATGTAAGGCCTCACATATGCCCTATACAATGGCACAAGACAATGTTCAGATCTATTTATGAAACTTCTTCTAATGTTTCATATCACATAGTTTGTTCTCCTTATAACTTCTGATCTTTGTGTCTTAAATGTCAATCCGTCGTCTACTATTATTCCGCAGTCCTTTTCCTTGTCGGTTTCCTCCATCCTAGAGTCGTTTCAGTAGTACGCACGTTTGGAGTTCTTATTTCCCACGTGCATCACTTTACACTTCTCTATACTTGGTGGCAATTCGTTCTCTGTTGCCCATCTTTCTATTTGTTTTAGGTCAACCTCCATTTGTTTAATTTCTTCCTTGGAGCCCACCTGCCCTCCCAGTTTCACGTCATCTGCAAATTTTACTAGTAGGTTCTGAACACCTTGTTGAATATCTCCTATATATAAGGAAAATAATATGGGGCCTAACACTGACCCCCTGAGGGACCCCACTTGTGACCCCAGCCTCCTCTGATAATACACCTCTTATTCTCACAACCTGTCTTCTGTCCTTCAGCCAGCTCTGCACCCACCTTATTACTCTACCATCCACTCCTATAGTTACCATTTTTACAATTAGTTGGTTATGTGCCCTCCCACAAAAACTTCCTAACCAGAGCCTGCATTCCCAAAAAGTAGTGAGATGGAATATGCACAGGAAGATGCTGCAGTAGATAGTAGACTTTGGGTGCTAAAACCATATTAAATGCCTGAATTTTTCCCTACAGTGAGAGCAACGGCTTGCTCCATCTCACCAGATCAAGTTCTAATTTTTTTTTTTTGTTGACTTTATTTCTGCACCCCTGCTGGAGGAACTCTCTCTGGTATCCCCCTTACCTGCTCTCTACCTCCCGCTGTGACGACCGCAGCTACTCCCCGCACTCTGACTAGCGACACCCCCAGATCTGAACCCCCACAGGGAAGGGCCTCCCTATCCTTCTAGGGCTCTCTATCTATAGTATAGCGTGCCAGTCAGAGCATTGGCCATGGCAAGAGTGAGGTGCCCAGTATTGGGATTGTGGTGCAAATGGTGGTGGTGCCTTCGCCTATCCTCCAGAGTTTTTTTTTTTCATTTTCTTAATCCCCCGGAGCTCGGTCATGCAATGGCATCTGGGCTAATACCGACGCCTGCCACAGCTCCGCCCACTCACTATGTGTGGCGACACAGTCTTGGCTTCCCCCGGCCACTGCCAGAGGCTGCACTTGTGTGATGCAGCCCCTAGAGCCCACCCTGAGAAGAGAGAGCAGTCTTCCAAATGCTCAATCTCTTCCCTCCCCTGCTGACCCCAGGTGGCCCGAGTCCATTCCCAAACCCAGGTTGCTGGTGTGGCGTGAGGTGTGGTGTCCAGCGCCTCAACCCTCAGCACCACCGGGCTAGCAGACCAAGTTCTAACTTATCTATGAGTTTTTTAAAGTTGTCACTTACTATTTGTGAGATATTAAAGAACAGGTGGATATCCCTAAGAACTGAATTCCCACTTGTGGGATTTTTATATCATGTTTGGAAAATATCGAACAGTCAATGTTATCCACTAATAATAACACTTCAGACTTCTCAAAGTAAATTTTGAGACCTGAGAAACTGGAGAATTCAGTTACTGTGCTGAGAAGGGCTGGGACAGAAGTTTTTGGGTTCGTTATTGAGAGCAGAACATCATCTGCATACACTGAAACCTTAAATTGCTTACCCACCACTACACCTTCTACAGAAGGCGATGCTCCAATTTTAATCAACAGTGGTCCCAGTGCTAATGCAAATAAAAGGGGGGATAAGGGACAACCTTGCCAAGTACAGCAAAAGATAGGGAAGCTAGCAGATGAGAAACCATTTGTTCTGATTTTGGCAGACAGCTCGGCATATAAAACCTGTATTGTTTTGCAAAAAGAAATCACCCAAATTATGTCTATCCAATATTTTTATCAAGTAATTCCATTCAATTCTTTCAAAGGCCTTGTCAGCATCCAGTGACAGCATAGTGGCCGGAAGTTTGCGTTGCCTTGCTGTATGTATGATATGAGCAATCTTACAGAATAGGTCTGAACTCCTACCCACAATAAACCCCACTTGATCAGTATGAATCAATTGATGAATAACCCTATTTAGTCGATTTGTCATTATTTCAGCCAGTCTACATTTATCAAGGAAATTGGTCGATAACTGCCACATAGTAGGGGGTCTTTATCTTTTTTAGGTAGGACAGTAATCATGGCTTCCTTCATTGTGGGTGGCAAGGTGCCCACCTCAAAGGCATTATAAAAAACCCTGTTCAGAATAGGGGTGAGGTTCTGTATAGTTGCTTTATAAAACTCACCAGAGAGTCCATCAGGACCCGGAGATTTCCCCATGGGTAAAGAGTGAATTGCTTTTAAGATTTCTTCCTTAGAAATTGGTTTGTTTAATTGTTCCCTATCCTGACCTGAAATAGCCGGTATTTTAATGCCTGCCAAAAAGGCCTCAAATTTGTCCTGATTAAAACAATCCTCTGACTGATACAGTGAGTAATAAAAATGCTTAAAAGTATCAGAGATAGATTTAGTTGAAAGCACAGTTTTGCCACCTTTATCCTTGATAGCAGCTATTGTCGTAGAATCAGACAACTTTCTTAATTTGTACGCAAGTAGCCATCCTTGTGCTTCCCCAGCCTCCCAGTAAGCTTATTTCAACCTAAACAAAGTTAATTTGGCCTTTTGGTTATAAATAATGTTAATGGCACATTTATCCCTAACAATCTCTCTGTACAGGTCATTATTTGTAGCACCACTGTTCACATAAAGGGATTCCTTTTCTTTTAAATTCTTCTCTAGCTGTACGAGTTCAGCCGCTTTTGCTTTCATTGTCATTTAGCTTGAAAAACATTTTAATTTAATTATTTAACCAGTCTGGGAAGTCATTATGTTTTAGTAGACTGCAATTAACTCTCCAGCAGTGTTGGGTAAGTTACTTTTTCAATTACTTTCTTTTACGTTTGAAAACTTGTTCCAGGAAGCTTTGTGCAGTCACTAGCAATGATGGAGAAGTACTAGAAAAAGTAACACACCTTACAGTTACGTAATTTTTTTTCATCCAAAAACAACACAAAAGTAATACATAACTATAACAGATTACATTTTTTTTGAGAGTAATAGGTTAGTTACTTTCAAATAATTGTAATCAGTTACAGTTACATATTACTTTTGTATAAAAAGACATAAGTGACTGTAACTGTAAGGTGTGTTACTTGTTCTGGTACTATCTCCATCCTTGCTAGTGACTGCACAGAGCTTCCTGGAACAAGTTTCCAAAAGTAATAGAAAGTACTAGAAAAAGTAACTTACCCAACACTGCTCTCCAGTGCCTTTCTGAGGGAGTGATTTATTCAAGTAGCATATCAACTGAAATTGCAGCATGGTCCGAGATGGTGATATTACCAATATTGCTTGTGCTTAGACTAGCCGAGAGAGGCTTGGACAGAAAGATGTACTCTAACCTGCTAGCCGAATGGTGCCTGTTTGAGTGAAAAGTATAATCCCTACCTTTTGGGTGTGTAATTCTCCAAGAATCTATTGACCTAAATTCAGAGCAGAAAGCTTTAAGAGTATTAGAGTTGGCAGAATGTGCAGTTGGGTTACTATATGTACTGTCAATATATGGATCAACCACGCTATTCATATCCCCTGCTATTACCATCTCTTCGTATGCGTGCTGTGAGATTTGATCTGCTAGAGTGGTGAAGGATTCTGCTTGATGATTATTTGGGGCATAAACACTGACCAAAGACATGTCTCTACCTTCAGTTTTAATATTTACAATAATAATTCTGCCCTCTGGATCTGTAAAAACATAAGCTACTGAAGCATTAAGTCTCTTGTGAAACAAGATGCATACACCTTTACTTTTAGTACTGAAAGAACTCCCATGTACACTACCCACCCATGATCTTTTTAGTTTAGCTGTCTCTTCTGAAGACGGATGCGTCTCCTGGATGAAGGCAACATCGGCCTTCAGGTTTTGCAAATAGGATAGGACCTTGGAACTTTTTATGGGATTATTACAGCCTTTAATGTTCCAGGAAACAAACTTGATATTTGTTTTGGTTCTTGACATTTTCAGATTATGTAACTGATGAAGCGCAGACATAAAGAAAGCAAGTCTTCTGTCGCTTGACACCAAAGAGAGAAGAGTACCTGGGTAACCTTTGTTTAAAAAAAAATATGCCTAAACTTGTCTAAGTCAAATGTGTAACTGGCACACTACACGACTATATTACTACTAAAACCTCTATAAATAAAAGATAAACTAAGGATCTCAAAACACTCCAACAATGGGAATAAATTAGATGCAGAACTTTATCAAGAGCGAGAAAAAAAAAAGACAAAAATATGGAAAGCTGATTGTTGATACAGCTGCTATACCTGTCATAATTATGTCAGTCTGCACAGTGTAATGATATTTATTTATTTAGTTTTTGTTGACCGGGTAAGTGCACTAGACAAATCCTGCCTATTTTCAGGCACAACCCGGGGGAGGAGGATACAGATGAATGCCAACTGACCTTGAATCAGATTAAGCTGTTGGTGGTATTTTTAGTGAATGTGGGAAATTTGGCCAGGACACCGGGGAAATTCCCCTACTCTTTTCGATAAGTGCCATGGGATCTTTAACATCCACCTGAACTACCACCAGTCCAGGCAGATGGGATCTTGGTTTAACGTCTCATCCGAAAGACGGCACCTCAGAAGTGCAGCACCCCTCTAATGCTGCACTGTAGTGTCAGTAATGGGATATTAACCCAAGTGCAAGATGTGGGAACTGAACCCACAGCCCTCTGATCTCCCAGCCTCAGAGGCAAGTGTGCTACCTACTGAGCCACTGACACTATATAATGGCTATTAACGGCTGAGGCAGAAAAAAATGAGGCTCTCTCCGGGGTACTAACCCAAAGTTTCACACATGTGTTGAGCAAAGCCCTGATCAACCCCCAGGACAAGGCCAAGACTTAGCCTACCAAATGAAGACATATATATACATAAATGCACGTATAAAAAGCAAGAAGTAAGCATCGAAAGCATGTGCATATGGTGTTACAGACATTTAAATATACGTTATATAAGTACATCGAATAAGCAGATGTTAAGGCATCTGTAACACTAGAATCTGCAGCCCACACCATCACTGTGGCTGTGCCCCGTTCTTGAAATGCACCTTGTAAGTTGCAACAACCATTTGTTACATATCAACAAACCTCCTTGGGTTACCGAATTAGATCTTAATTCTTTAGCTATACTAAGTTTTGAAAAGGTAATTAGCTGGGCCCCAGACACCTAGGGACAGCTGGAGAAGAGAAGGGGTAGAGCTTAATTATGCAGATGCCTATATAAAATAACCCTGACAATCAGCAAACACGCACAGCCCATCTTTGTCACATCGCATAACAGCAGACCACCTAGCTAGCATAATTGCTATTCTAGCTCCGGTTTCTACAATTCTGTGGCAACGAAGGACCTCAATAACCTCATTCTCCAACTTTGTTGTAATGCCAATTAAATAACTGTTAAGGCAGCCAATGATGGTTGTGGCTATTTGAAACGAGCCCGCATGAGCAGTAATAAAATACATCGATTACTTAACTTATTGTAATGTCTGAACATCATAGGCTTACTAGAGTTATCAATTGTAGATAACAAGGGGTACAGCTATCCATAGGATTAAGAATTCAGGTGCAGAGCTCTCCAGAAATGTGAATCTCAGGCATGAAAATACCCTATATACCCAACAGATGGCCCTGACCATCACTAAACAGTGTGGAATATATCAATTTTAACGGGTAGAACTATCTCCAACAGTATGAACCATTCAGAGACAAGTAGATTTTGCAGACAATGGAACTATACAGAAATAGCACACAGCTCATCTACCCACAACAAGACTCCGTGCTGACTGTGAGACGGAACCCATGACAGACTGCAGCTAAATGTACAAAAAAAAAATCACAGAATTACCCTCTGCTCCAAATAAAAGGCATTAGCTAGGGCCCCTCAAGCAGCTAAGGGAGTACATGTAACCATGAACTTAACACATGCACATGGATTCCTTTGTCCCTGCTTTCGAAGCTTTTCTGATTCAAAATCAGACACGAGTGTAGCCATCCATTCATCAGACTGAATCACCACAATCAGAGGCCAAGCTCAAAAGAAAGAAAATAAATGGAGAAAGAATAAATAAATAAATAATATTGAATTAAACTCCTTAATAGAACAGCTAACAATGAAAGCAAATATTCCGTAAGTGACACCCTCAACGATATATAATGTCAGTATAATTCACTGTGATAAAAAAAAAAAAAAAAAAAAAATCCAACGTCTGCATGCACATTGAGCCTCATTTGACCCGGATGTTCAATCATACTCCCAGTGTCCCAGAAGTCTATGGGAAAAACAATGAGCCAGTGTTGTCATGGTGCTTTCCAGTATTGGTTTACATCCATGCTTACACGCTGAAAAGATTTTATACATTCAGAGAGGTCAGAGCATTTTTTCCATTTCTAATGGCTCATCCTCCTGCACCGAATCTTCGATCAACTGGGTCAAAATGGATCCATCTGGACATAAGACATTCAGGTGAACAGGCTGCAGGTTACAAGCTGAGAGGGCAGCCGGTTTAATCCTTTGACTTTACTTGAGTGCTGGATAAAAGACGGAGTTCTTGTGCCTATTTGTAGAATGTGGTCTAATAGGTGGTTTACTCCTCCGTGAGATGAAAGAGAAGGCAGTGGATTTAGAGGAGTTTCTAAAACATATGGCCACCAAGGAATAAGGGAGAGGAGTGTAGACTTTGGGGGTCTTTGCATCAGGCATATGAGCAGTGTTGCATGGTTGCGTTAAACTAGTGGCTCAAGGAGAGAATGTCGAGGAGTCTTTGGAATTGCCCTGTTCCAGGGAAGCACGAGAGTGGTTGTCGTTGTTTGAATTGCAGGTGGCAGTTTTCAATTTGGGCCTATCATTGAAGGTGTCTATGAGTGCCCAGACCTGCTCAGGATGATCACAGAACTGCGAGCAACTGCCTGGCAGAGTAACCACAAGCACTGCTGGATATTTAAAGTAGTACAGACAATTCATTTTCTGTAGTTGTTTTTTAATGCCAAAAAACTGTTTCCTTATGTCCACCACCACAGTGGAGAAGTCCTGGAATAGATAGATTCTCTCCCCCTGCCAGTGAAATTGTTTTTTTTTCCCTAGCCACACGCAGTATCTCTTCTTTAATAGTAAACCTCAAAAAGTTGACAATTATGGATCTAGGTCCTTCTCCGGGCTTGGGTTTTAAATCGAGTGACCTATGTGCCCTTTCTATTTCTAATGGCCACTTCCATTTGTAATTGAGTAGTTCAGGAAGCATATTCTGTAGAAACTGAATCATATTAGTACCTTCTAGATCCTCTTTAACACCCACAATACAAATGTTTCTCCTTCCTCTATTCTCCAAACCATCCACTTTATTAAGGAGACACTGAATCTGTTCAGTTTGCTGTTCAATCTTATCCTCAATAAAAGACATCACGTCCCCCAGAGAAGTGATTTTATGTTCTGTGGTGTCAAGTCTACTGGAATTAGTGGTAATGTCTGCTCTCACATTACCCATTGCTTTTTTAATTTCTGCCATGTCCAGTTTCATATTTTGAGACATTTCTCTGACTTCCTGCATCTCAGACTTACAGTGTGTCTGAGCCTCCTCAGGTCCATTCTGTTTAAACGAATTGTCGAAGAACATAGCTGCTCTCCCATACTCAGCCATCAGTTCATTGTTTTATATTCTCCCTTAATGTAACTGTGAGCCAGTGAAATAGTTGCTGAGAAAAAAAATAATGAAGAAAAGTTCCAGATTGAGTTTGTTTTTATGTCGGAGACACCCGCGGCAATCCTTAACTTGATTAAACAAAAATCGTAGATAACACTATATGAGAAGTGTAGTATTTTACAGTAAATTAATGCAGTAAGCAGGAGCTGTCACCATTACTAGTGCTCATGCGCAACCCCCCTCCACAGCAGTTTTGAGTTGTAGGGCTACATAAGTACAGATGCCCGACCGTCTTTTGGTTTAACCACTGTGGATCGATATACAGCGGGGCACCACTAATGGGTTATTTAAGTTTCCCCTAACATGTCCAATATCTGTGCAGATCTGAGACTTGATGTCTAATTTTCTCACTTCCCATGGAGGCTGGAGTGACTTCGCGCTGGAAGCGAAATCCTCCAATAATCCCATGCTGAGGATTTCAACCCACTATTCGGAGACTGGGCAAACAGCCAGAAAGCAAATGCAGAAAGGGCTGTTAGTCACAGCTCTTTATGCTGCCTCCAAATCAAGGTTTCATTCCCTCGAGCCGCAAAACTCCACTCTAAAAAGAGAGTTCGGCTTGCAGGCAACTGAAATGGTTAGGAAAGAGCAGAGACTGGACAAACAATTTCCGTCTCTGCGCAGTAAGAAAGAGACACTTTTGCGCTGTGCTGTACAGAATAATGATCGAGAGTTATGTATGTATGAGGGAGGACTGTGACATGTTGAAGCAGGATAAGAGGCAGATATTGGAAATAAATGATTTGTGGAGTGAAACAATGACATGTTACAAGGTGAGAATGAGTGACTGTGAGAGGATCTGAAAAGAGTAAGTGGTGAATTGGACAGGAAGCTTAGGGACAATTGCGAACTCAGCACCACGTATAGAGTGTTACAGAAAGAGATTACAGGAGGTGTTGGGCAGAACAATGCAAACGTTAGTCACAAGTGGTGTAGAGCTATGATGGTGAAACTGCGTCATCAGCGAGAGGTGTTGGCTGGTCATGTCAAAGCAATGGGCGGAGATCACTACACCCCCATCAACACTGTGTCATTAGACGAGGATGTCTCGGATGATGAAACCACCCAAGATAGTGGCAGCCAGCCACATCCTCAGAATGGTACTTCCCACCCACACCACCCACAAGATCGTGTTCCCCTACGCTATGATAGCATGACCCTATGTCATAAGAAATATGGTGACTTTCATGTGCGATGCCAAGATGACAAACTCAATGGCACCGGGGGTGGTTGAAGGTATCCACCTCCGATTTCTGTTCTTAAAAAGGAGGATAGAATGGAGATTAATCAAATGATCTATGTGGCCCATGCCAGGACCAAGATGACTGGGGAGCAAAAACAAATCTTTCAAGAAAACATCGAACCAATGTTGAGAGAAGCTGCTACTCATGAATCTATGTTCTGCAGTGTACAAACACTGCAGCAGAGGCCACCCTTCATGGTACACACTCCAATTCCTTCCCTGATTTGTGTCCAGCAGTTTCCAATAATCTCCTCCAGGCAGCCCACTCTGTTCAGCAGATCACTGACAGTATTGGCCACATGGGCCTTAGTGACAATCTTAGTTATTATTTGGAGAGGGTCCAATCTAAGTGTAAGATGCTTAGTCTCCCAGTGGATGATCAGGTACAGGTTCTTTGACAGACTGTAGACCCAGACTTCTGGGCAAATCTCCCAGAAGCAGTCCACCAAGCTGCAGATGTGACATTTGATGATGTAGCTGCTGAACTCTTTGCCGCTCATTCACCAGGTGTGGTTGGTGTCATGCTGACCTACCCCATCAAACAATATGCCAAGGAAAGCCCGACATCCTACCTTCAGCGGTTATGGTTGGCCTACCGCACTGGCAAGTCTCTCTCACAGGAGGGAGCAGATAGGGACCTGATTGAGTAAAAATCCATGTCAATTCAGAACATGCTTCCGGCAGTATGTTGCAGGTTGGAACCTGCGTTTTTTCCCCGAACCGACAAGTTCACTGACATCCTCATGAGAACAAAATGAGTTTACGAACTCTACCTCTGAGATCTCAGTTCTGGCTCGAAAGCCAAGGTGGCCATGGTAAACTTGCCAGCAAGCCCACAACACACTATATGGTGGAAAGCAAGGCCCAGGATGGTAAGGCCACACCCTCCAATGACAAACAACCCTATTGGGGGGGATTGCAACAAGAACAGGCAAAAGAACCGGAATAATTCCAACCAAAATGGCAATTGGGGCAATCAGAATTACTGTTCGGGCCCTTCCTACAACCAGGTAGTGGAAGAAAATAAAAACCTCTGGAAAATTATTGGAACAGTCCATTCAGTGGCAGAGTCCATCCCAAAACAGGCCATAGTGGTACTTGCACCTGTGGCCCTGCCTCCATCAGGTCAAAGAGACACCAGAACTTCCTCTGGCCAAGCCACAACAGGCCAAACCTCCAATCCCCTGTCTGTTGCTGCCACAACTACCCAAGAGCACCTGTATCCCATACAGGACCTGGAAGAGGCCCGGTGAGACCCCACAGGCCTATGTTTCCAGGACCCACCTGAAGATGATAGTTCAGATTGACTATTACAGTCCCCAGTCCATAGTGTAAAAAAATATCACCATCGACACAAACAGACGGCCTTGTACAAAGGCCATGGCCAGGGGCTGCCAGCTTACTGTATTTCTTGATACAGGCACAGCCATGGCTGTATTACGTGATGAAGATTCATCCTCTTCTTCCTGGTCCACTGGACAGAGGACCAATGCCCAAGGTGTAGATGGTACTACACTGCTCACCTACCACTCCATTGTGCTTCCTGTGATATTGGGGACCCTTACCACAGATTTCAGCGTTGACCTCATGATATTACATCATCATCCCAGCATTCTAGGAATTGACTTCCTAGCACTACATGGCTGTGTAGTAGACTTAGCCAACTGGCTTTTGGTCCAAATCAAAGGACAGTTATTCAGTTAACAACAAGGAATATGATGTCATAGGTCTCTTCCAGACTCATGAGTTCTTCAAAGAACTATTTCCCATTTTGCAGAAGCACCTAGACATTTTTGCAAAGCACAAACATAATTATGGGAGAATGCAAAACAGCACTGAAGTCCCAGGCCCTGAGTCTATCAGGCAAAGACAGTATCCTTTTCCTGCAGAAGCCTTACCGTCACTCAGGGAAACTATTCAGTCACTCCTTCAACAAGGTGTTATTAAGCCTTGTGTCTCAACCCTCAACTCACCAGTCTGGCCTGTGAAGAAGCCCAACAACTCTTGGAGACTCACTATTGATTATAGAAAACTTAATCAAGTCACTCCTAGCTGCTCCCTTACAGTAGCATTAGCACCAGATGTGCTTAAATTGCTAGCACCAGACCGTACCTGGTTTAGTGCCCTTGACATCTCCAATAGGTTTTGATCACTGCCTCTTGACCATGAAAGCCAATACAAGTTTGCTTTCACCTTTGAGGGCCCCCAGTACACAAGGACCTGGCTCCCACAGGGCTTTCATAACAGCCCCTCCCTTTTTCATCTATACATGATGGATGCCTTGCAGGGCTTCTTTACCCCCCAGTGCCTTCTGCAATATGTGGATGATTTACTTTTAGCCACTACCACTAAGGAGGAACACTTTGACCTCCTGGAGGAACTACTCTCTCTCTTGCAGAGAGACGGCTTCAAGTGCAACCCTGCAAAGGCACAACTTTGCCAGAAAGAGGTTACGAACATATGAATCTGCCAGCAGAAACAGGTCACTAGGCCCATCAAGTCTGCTCAGTTGTTCAGCTAGCACCCCTAGACTGCAGCTGCCCTGCTCTTCTCCCCCCATCACCTTGACCCCCCACGGAAACCACATCCTCTGGCAGTGTGTTCCATTTTGCCACCACCTACTCTGTGAAATAATGCTTCCTCATCTCTTGCCTAAATCTGCCACCCTCCAACTTGAGCCCATGTCCTCTTGTCTCACTTCCCTTCTTCAACATCAACAACCCTTCTTTGCCCATCCTGTTCATCCCTTTCAAGTACTTGAAGGTCTCACTCATATCCCCCGATCCCTCCTCTCCTCCAGAGTGTACAGTCCCAATACATTCTGTCTATCCTCATAGGTCTTGCTCTCCAGCCCCTGGACCATTCTTGTTGCTCTGCGATGCACCCCCTCCAGCAGCCTGATATCCTTTTTCAGATATGGGCACCAGTACTGTACGCAATACTCCAGGTGCAGCCTGACCAATGACCTGTACATTGGCATGAGTACATCCTTATGCCTAGCTGAGATACCTTGTGATATACACCCCAACATCCTGTTAGCCTTAGCTGTTGCCCTTCTGCACTGAGTGGAGTTCTTCATGTTCCCTGTTATGATCACCCCCAGGTCCTTTTCTTCTTTGGTGGCCCCTAACCAAACCCTTCCCAGCCAGTACTCTCTCCTCAGGTTCTTTCCTCCAAAGTGCATAACCTTGCACTTCTTCACATTGATCACTCCTCCAGTTTAGTCAGGTCCTCCTGTAGCCTCTGCTACCCTTCTTTATCATCCACCACCACCCCATCTTAGTATCATCTGCAAACAGACTAACCCTGCTCTGAACTCCATGTGAGATGTCTGACAAGAACAACTCAAACAACACCAGACCCAGCACAGAGCCCTGCGGCACCCTGCTTTTTGCTGCCCTAGGGGATGAGATCCCCACCACCACCACCACCAGTACCCTTTGTTGTCTCCCATTCAACCAGTTCCCTATCCACCTTGCCATCTTTGTCCCTACCCCCACATACTCCAATTTTCCCCCCAGCTTCCCAGGAGGCACTAAATCAAATGCCTTGCTGAAGTATCTGCGGGTGTACTCATTTCTCCTGCTGTATTTATACCACAATCATTACCAACTGTTGTACCCCCTTACCTACCTAACCCTGTATTTGAATGTTCACTGTGTTTTATTTTGTGTTTGAATGTATTCACTGTGTTTTATTTTGTATCCATTGTATTGTATTTTTAATCTTGTACCTCGTGCCTATCTAGCCCGTATCGTACCTGAAAGTGGTGCACTTATCTGGTTATCAAATTCGGAAATCAATAAATAAATAAGTCCAAATACAGAACATCCACTGCATAGTCCTGATCCAGCTCTCTCATCACCCAGTCATAGTACTTTATTAGGTTGATCTGACATTATCTTCCCAAGACAAATCCATGCTGCTGATTGTCCTGGAGTCCATTCTCCTCCAGAAAGGTCACCAGTCACTCCTTCAGGATTGCTTCCATGAGTGCATCCCCCATACCCCACCCTTCCCTCCCTACTCCTTCCCTCCTCCTCCTCTACTCCCTCCACACACCTCCTCGCTGGCCCTGCCCTGACCCACCCCCACTCCTTCTCTTTCTCCCTCTTTACACCAGCTTCTGGCCTCTCCTCCCTCTGCCAGATGGCTACCTATACAAATCTACATTGTTTAAATTGTTATAGAAGTGATTTGCACAATTGTGATGTTTTGGTAATTGACAAAGCCCTCTGGCCACTATGTTTATTTCTCTTTTGCACAATACCACTGCCTGTCTTAAAATTTCAAGTAACCTGATGTGGAACCTTTGTAAAAGAGCCCCTGGCTCAAAGGTGTATCTGATTACCTTAAATAAATAAATAAAATAAATAAAAATGAGTTTGCCAACAATGGCAGTGAGGCTTACATGCCTGTAACTGCCCAGTGCATCCTATGGCCCACTCTTGTGGATGGGTACCACATGTGAAAGGTTATCTTTGTTGGTCTGCACATCACTGAACAAGGCAGGAGCCCAGCCTGGAACAAGATCCAAGGCCTACAAGATTTGCCACTACCCACAAGTGTGGCCACACTCAGATGTTTCTTGGGAATGGTTAACTATTCCAGGGATTTCATCTGTGACTTTGCACAAAAAGCCGCCCCTCTGTATGAGCTCCTTAAGAAAGACATCCCATGGACATGGGGTCCTGTTCACACCAATGCAGTGACCTTACTGAAACAATCTTTGACCTCCGCTCCAGCTTTGGTCAATCCAAACCCAGCACTGCCTTTCCATCTGGAAACTGCTATCTCTGACATTGCCATGTCAGCAGTGCTGGCCCAAAAGGTGAATGGGAAACTCAGACCCATTGCCTATGCTTCCCAGATATTCTCACCAGTAGAACTAAAATACAATACCTGAGAAAGAAATCTTCTGGCTACCTACTGGGCTGTGAAGCATTTCCTGTACATTATAGGGTACTCACCCATTGTGTTACACATAAATCACACACCCACTAATGTTTTGCTGTCAGACAGAGTCAAGGATGGTTCCGTGTCTAATATTAGACTAATACATTGGTCTCTTCTCTTGGAGGACCATGACATACAGGTCCACACTGCCAAAATGCCTTTAATACTGGTACATGGTCTCCTGTATACAGGGACCACCCATGACTGTGGACTTCAGCCTCCTGATCTGCCTGATTCAGGGACCTTTCTTCCTGCTACCCCAAAACTCCTGGCTGACACTTCACTGTGTCACTTTTTTTTATTTTTGTAGACCTTATTCTGCATCATAGTCCTGAGGCATCTCTCAGAGGTACTCACTCGATCTGAAGCCTTGCTACTCCCCGCCAAGACCCTGCCACCGATGGACCCCCCCACCAGGATATTCCAGTCCTCCAGATCACCCCCCCAGGGAGACCTCACCCACCTACCTTGGCAGCGTGTTCCTGAGGTTAGAAGGATCCATCCTGTGGGTATCCTTAGGGACGATCGGGGCAGCAGTCTGACGTTGGGGATTTGAGGCCAGATCCCTGGAGCCCTTGTTGCCTCCTCAGTCCTCCAGGGTTTTTGTGTGTGTTTCACTCCTTGGAGCGTGGATATGCAATGGCATCCATGGTGCTAACGTGCCAATGTCTGCCGGTGCTCCACCCACTGCAATCACAGAGCACCGCTTGTTCTAGCACTGCCCTCGGCCACCACCAGGAGCTGCATGGGAGCAGTGCTAGCCCCAGATCCTTCCCTGGGAAGGGAGAGCAGTCCTCTGGAAGCTCAATCTCTTCCCTCCCCTGCTGATCCCCGGCAGCATAGGCTCACTCCTGAACCTGGGTCGCCGGCATGGTGCGAGGTGTGGTGTCCAGCGCCTCAACCCTCAGTGCCACTGGGTCAGCTTACCGTGTCACATTTTTACTGATGGTTCTGCCTCATATCACCAAGGGGAACAGGTAGCCGGATAAGGAGTGCTGATTCTCTGGCCTAATGGTAGCACTGTCCATATGTTGCAGTGTTACATCCTCTCAGTACACAGAATTGGCAGCTGTAGCCTCTGCTCTCAAATTTGTACATCATGGTACAGCAGGTACCTTCATTTTTATAGACTCTAACTGGGTCTGTTGCTCTTTGACTCTTTGACAGACGTTTTACCTTTCTGGCAGAGAAACCGCTTTGCCTCTTCTTATGGCACCCCTGTCAAATACAAAGATCTCTTTGTATACATTCACACACTGGTTCAACAGTTTAAACACAAACTGTACCTTTACAAGGTGAAGGCTCACTCAAAGTCAGACCCATAACATGTATTCAATGACCAAGCTGACGTCCTTGCCAAGGAGGGTGCTTGGGGGGGGGGACATGAGACATGGTTCATCCAGTTGCTCTCACAGCAATACACGTAGCAGCTGCGAAGAAGAAGAAGAATGAAACGTTTGTTCCACTGGATCTATGCACAGAACAAAAAGCTGATCCACAGCTAAGAGAAGTATTCAGATTCCTAGACAAAGGGACTGAACAAAAATTGCCGACCAACAAACCCTACAAGAGGCATGCATAAAAACTGCATTTATCACATATTATATGAGAGGCATCTCCTCTCAGTCAATCACAATTAAGAACTGCCACCAGTTATTCCCCCACAAATTGCATCTCAGCTCCCCCAGAGTCATTTATTCATCTTTGCCCCTTCCACCATTGTTTAATCAAACACAAACCACACCTACAGTCGTTTATTCAAACCTCGATCATCACAAAATGAAAAAAAAAATAAAAAATGGCATCGGAACAGCTGTCACCTCACCAGCTTCTGTACTGACCACCATAAGCTTTGACACTCTCACACAGAAGAAAAACCCATAATTATGTTACAAAAAAAATGACGACTAACAAAAATCGAATGAAATGGGTACCGAGACTTTTGAAACAAATTTATCATTACTACTACACTAAAATTTCCCTGATACATTTTCTGACACAACCTCATTCCTTCAGACATACACAAATACAAAACCTCCACACAGAGAACACAACAATTCTTAAATATGGCACTCTTGTACCACTTTTCTTCTCTTTGTTTTAAAAAACACATCACTACCACAAATTTTCTCAACTGTGCGGCGCGAGCACCCCCCACCTGCAATGACTTCATACTGCATGCACAGTCCGAGGCGGGGACCATCCCAGTGTCCCCATGGTATCCACAACAGAATGATGTTCTTACCATGGTACCACTGGCAGAAGGTACTCCTCGATGCTCGCTGACCCCCAGAAGCACTGCACTCAGTGCTTGTATTTGCGCCGCAGCCTGCCCATGCCCTTTGACTTTCACTGTGGCTGACACTCTAAACTGCGGGAGCCTCGGGATGTAGTGTCATTTCTGAGGAGATCACACATTCTCACATTCAGGTCAGTCCAAGTCATAGGCAAAGTGAGTGCAGAGCGATCGGAGGAGCGATTGTGTCTGACATCGCAAATTAATATTACCCCAACTGTTGGTCGGATCATCAGTCTCATGTCTCTGACAATCTTAAGCCGAGCATCATCACCAGAAGCAGACTCAGAGCAGCAGGAGTGGAGTATCATCACTGGGGAACAGAGCAGCAGAGCATGACTGTCAACCACACAACAGATATCTCCCAATGGAGCCATCTCGCTACAGGTGACGAGAAGGATGGGGTCAGGGTGTGACCAAATCTCAACCCAAAATATTTCACATTCAAAAAACTGCTTAGCTAGCCAATGTTTGGCATTTAGTTTATTGTGAAGAAAGCAGATATGCATACAGTTTAAGGACCCATGAGAAGTCAGCTTCAGGCACACAGAAATAGCAGCAGACAATGAGAGGCTTCTATAGGAAGTTGCATGGTTGGAATTTTGGAAAAAACACAGCTTCTAAGTTTACACAGCGGCAATCTACCTTAGTAAATAATAAAAACTACACTTATAAGCAACTCCAACTCGTATAATAGTAATAACATTCAGTTAGTTGGAGTACACTCGCAATAACCAGCTTCTGTGGATGATTAACTGCCTCGGCTTCGCCTCGGCGTTTAATCATCCACAGAAGCTGGTTATTGCTTCGTATACTCCAACTAACTGAATATTGTCACTTAAACAAACTGGTATGGTACCAGCCCGATGACTTAAACTACAGGTTGTGGGTGGTTCCCACAATGCTGCAACCTGGTGTGTATTCATCAGGTTCATGACACCCCGACTGGTGGACATCAGGGGATGGATAACACAGTCAAAAGACTGAAAACTGTGGGTTGGTGACCCGGTCTTACTAAAGATGTTAGGTACTACATTAACAGTTGTCTGATCTGTGCACAAAACAATCCAATCCCAACCAAAAGAAATGCTAAATTACTTCCCCAGAGACAATCTGGCACTTGGCATGCAATTCAAATTGATTTCATTGTACCATTGACTAATACCAGCAAACACAACAAATATGCCCTTGTAGTCGCCAATCTATTCTCTAAATGGGTTGAGGCTTTTCTGACCCGCAAAAGCACAACAAAGGCAACCGCATAAATCCTGGTAGAACAATTGTTTTCCAGGTGGGGCCTACCTCTCAAGGTAGACTAGAAATATAGAAACATAAACTTTGTCAGCAGATAAGGACCGCTTGGCCCACCTAGTCTGCCCATTTCCATATCTGCTGGATAAGCTGCAGATCCTAGATAGCCAGCAGCCTACTTCCTCCTATCCCACACTAGAATTGCCTTATGTCGGTCCCATGCATTCTTGAATTCCCCCACTGTTTTTGACCCCATGACTTCCTCAGGAAGGCTGTTCCATGCATCCACCACCCTCTCCATGAAAAAATACTTTCTCACATTGACCCTGAGCTGTCCCCCCTCTATTTTCAAATTGTGCCCTTGTTCTTAGCATCTCTTTTTCTGAAATATGCTACCCTCTTGGACTTTGTTGATTCCCTTGAGGTACTTGAAAGTTTTTATCATGTCCCCCCCTCCTCCTTTCCTCAGGGTATACATATTAAGCTCTTTTAGTCTCTCTCTTCTATGGCTTCTCTTGCAGACCCTTCACCATTTTGGTTGTCCTCCTCTGTACTGCCTCCATCCTGTCTATGTCCTTTTGGAGATGGGGCCTCCAGAACTGCATGCAGTATTCCAGATGGGGTCTCACCAACTGTCTGTACAGAGAGATACTTCCTGCTTTCTACTGGTGATGCCTCTCCCTATGCATCCCAGAATCCCCAGCCCTCCTTATTGCCTTCTCCACATTGCTTGCCTACCTTAGGTCATCTGATATGAGTACCCCCAGGTCTCTTTCCATTTTGTTGTTGTTAATGGAGTCCCCATTGTGTACTCTTCCCCTGGGTTTTTGTTTCCCAGGTGCATTATTTTGCACTTCTTGGCATTGAAACTAAGCAGCCATACTCTTGACCATTGCTCCGGCCTTGCCAAGTCCCTTCTCATCCTTTCCACCCCCCTTGTGTATCAACTCTGTTGCAGATCTTTGTGCCATCTGTAAAGAGTCATACATTTCCTGCCAGCCTCTCTGCAATGTCACTTTTAAAGACATTAAAGAGTACCAGTCCCAGTACTGAACCATACAGTACCCCACTAGTAATTCCCCTTTCTCCTGAGTGTACTCCATTTACTATTACCCTCTGCATCCTGTTGTCCAGCCAATTTGTTACACAGGCTACCACCCTGGGACCTACTCCCAGGCTGGCTAACTTGTTTATTAATCTTTTGTGTGGTATGGAGTCAAATACCTTCCTAAATTCTAAGTAGGCCATATCTACAGCCCTTCTGTGGTCTATTACTTTGTTCACCCAGTCAAAGAAATATATTAGATTCATCTGACATGATCTTCCCACTATGAATCCATGCTGCCTTGGGTCCTGTGCCCTGCTGGCCTCTAGATACTTGACAATTCTTTCTTTCAGAAGTGATTCCATCATTTTCCCTACCACTGAAGTCAAACTAACAGGTCAGTAGTTTTCTGCCTCTGCCTTGCTCCCACTCTTGTGAAGGGGAATCACAACTGCCTTCCTCCAGCCCTCGGGTACCACACCATCCTCCCAAGATTTGTTAAAAAGGGTAGTCAGTGGTGCCACTAGGTCTCCCCTTAGTTCTTTTAGAATTCTGAGGTTAATCTCATCAGGTCCCATTGCCTTATCCACCTTAAGTTTTGAGAGTTTATTCAGGACTCTTTCTTCTGTGAATGGACTGGTTTCAACCCTTCCCCCGCCCAGAGTGATTTTCTTGTTTAGTTTAGGTACCTCCCCCTCTTCTTCTTTAGTGAATATTGAGCAAAAGTATTTGTTCAGTATTTCTGCCTTCTCACTGTCGCTCTCTGCCCACCCCCTCTCCTTTATTAAGCCTCACTCTCCCTCCCTTGGTCTTTCTTCACTCCCTAATGTATCTGTACAAGGTTTTATCCCCATCTTAACTGAGCTGGCTATCTTTTCCTCGATTTGGGTCTTTGCTCTCCTAACTGCCTTTCCCACTTCCCTCTGCACTCTGATCAAGGAACCAGCTTTATAGGTGAGTTGATGCAAGAAACACTCAAACTTCTTGGAGTACACCAGAAGTGTCAGATCCCCCACCACTCTCAATCTTCAGGTCAGGTAGAAAGAGCCAACAGACAGATAAAACCCATGTTATCCAAATTCATTGAGGACAATCCCAAGGATTGGGATTCCCTTTTGCCTTTACTCTTTATGGCAATTAGGGGTGCTCCTGCTGCCACCACCCAGTGTACACCCTCTGAGGTTATAAGTGGTATAACCATGAGATTACCTGAACACCTGCTGATTGATCTGAATACACCCACTGCAGATAGAGTGTCTGTAAACACTTATGTTACTAAACTCAGAAATGACATTGTCAAGACCCACTTGTATGCAGCACATCACATGGGTAAAGCCCAACAACGATCCAAGCTTCACTTTGACAAACATGAACAAGAAGTAGACTGGCAAGTTGGAGACCAGATAATGGTACTTAAAAACTGCACACCCTACACATTCCTTTGCCAACAAATGGGAAGGACCCTACCCCATTATCAACAAACTTAGTCCAGCCATCTAACAAGTTAGACTCAAACATATGAAGAACCCTACTGCTAAATGGCTACATGCTAATCAGTTTAAGCTATTCAAAGGAGAATAATTACTTTTTCTTAACCCCATTGGGTGTAATAGTACCTACTGATCTTTTCTTTCTTCTTTACAGGTACACCCGCAAGATGGCTAGCTTGCTTTTGTTTCTCTTTGCAGAAATACTTCCCATTGTCCATTCCAAGGATATGAGTACAATATTTGACACCAAAAAACATCTAATGTCACTCCTTCCACTTCTCCAGCCTGCAGAAGAACGATACCTCACCCCACACAACAAACCCACCACCATCCCAGAAGGAGTCAGCATAGATGTTCCCAGCAAACTAATCACTGTTCAGGAAGGCACAGATGCCTACCTGAATGCCATGGTCATGGCACCAGACAAACCATCACTCCAAATTGAATGGTAGACTGACAGTAATGGACAACAAATTCCTGTGGCTGCCTCTCCAAAGGCACTTTCCAAGGCTGGCCCAATACCAGAATTGCCCCTAATGACACACTGTCCATCAGACAAGCTAATTAAAAACATACTGGTTTATACAACCTCACTGCTCTGATCAATCCCACCTTTTGTGATCATTACCCAGAAGACTCTGCAAGAGACTTTTGCTCACGACACTACATGGCTACAGCTGCCTTGTTTTTATCAGTAGTTCCCCCTACTGAAGCAGAACTCAGACTGCCCCATACAGGAGCCAGGACCAGCTAGTGGCCTGGCTGCCACATCCCTTCCATAGATACATAGACAGTGTCGGCAGATAAGGGCCTATGGCCCACCTAGTCTGCCCATTTGAGCTTGTAAGTTCAGTTTGTTTTCCTAGAAGTCTGTTTCCCCTTACCCCTGCCTCTAGAATTCCTTTTATGTCTCATCCCATGCATTCTTTAAATCCTGTGATTGTTTCAGCCCCACCACTTCCTCTGCAGGTGTTCCACTTGTCCACCACCGCTCTGTGAAGAAATTCTTTCTCATGTTTCCTCTGAATCGTCCCCTCCTCCAACTTCATCCCATGCCCTCTAGTCCTGAAACATCTTTTTCGCTTAAAAATAGTGTTTTCCTGCACCCTGTTCCTCCCTGTAAGATACTTGTATGTCTCTATCATATCCTCTCCTCCTCTCCTCCAGGGAGTACATGTTCAGTTCCTTCAACCTGTCTTCATAGGACTTGTGATGCAACCCATGCACCATCTTTGTTGCCCTCCTCTGAACTTTCTACCCTGTCTATGTCCTTCACGTAGGTATGGTTCTCCAGAACTGTACACTGTACTCCAGGTGGGGCCTCACTAGTGTCTTGTATAGCGGAATTATGACCTCCTTTCCTGCTGGTGATGCCCTGCCATACATCCCAGCATCCTAGTTGCTTTACCTGATGCCTTGTCACACTGTTTCTCACCTTGAGGTCATCAGAGATGACAACCCCAAGATCCCTTTCCTGCTTGGCATGCTATATCCTCACCCCCAACTGATATATTGTGCCAGGGTTTTGTGCCCCATATGCATTATCTTGCACTTTGCATTGAATTTCAACTGCCAAACCCTTGACCATTCTTCAAGTTTCTGCAGGTCCTTCTCATTCTGTCTACACCCTCTGGTGTGTCTACTCTGTTACAGAGCTTTGTGTCATCAGCGAACAGTGAAATTCTGCCTTCTAGATCCTGTGCAATGTCACTGATGAAGATGTTGAATAGGACCGGTCCCAGCACTGATCCCTGTGGTACCCCACTGGTTACTCTTCCCTCTGTGGAGTGACAGCCATTTACCACCACCCTCTGTGTCCTGCCACCCAGCCAGTTACCTACCCACCACACTACTGTCCTGCCCACACCCATATTCCCCAGTTTGTGTAATAGTCTTCATGTGGCACAGTGTCAAAGGCCTTGCTGAAGTCCAGATAGGCCATGTCCACTGCCCTCCCCTGATCCACCTCCCTAGTCACCCAGTCAAAAATTCAATGAGGTTGGTCTGACATGACCTCCCCTGGTGAAACCATGCTGCCTTGGGTCCTGTAGTCCATTGACAACCAGATGTTCCACCAATCTCTCTTCAGTAGTGCTTCCATGATCTTCTCACTACCGAGGTGAGGCTGACTGGTCTGTAGTTCCCTGCTTCCTCTTTGTTCCCACTTTTGTATAAGGGGACTACATCTGCTGTCCTCCAGTCTTTGGGTACCTCCCTGTTTCCAGTGATTGGCTGAACAGGATAGCCAGAGGTTCAGCCACCACCTCTCTTAGTTCTTTAAGGACCCTGGGGTGCACCCATCTGGCCCCATTGCTTTATCAGCTCTTATTACTTCCAGTTCCTTCAGGACCCTTTCTCGTGTAAGGGACTTGTGTCCATTTCTGCACCATTCTCACCCTTGTACTCCTTCAGACCCATTACCCCTTCTTCCTTAGTAAAGACTGAGCAGAAATACCTGTTCAATATGTCAGCTTATTGTTGTCATCCTCCACACGGCTCCCATCCTCCCCTTCAGTCTCACTATCCTCCCTTTGTCTTTTCTTTTTCACTTATGTACCTGTAAAGGTTTTGTCCCCTTTACTCACTGATTTTGCAATGTGTTCTTCTGTCTGAGCTTTGGCTTCCTTACTGACTTCCCTGCCTCCCTTTGTTTCTCCTGATACTTCTCCTATCCCCTTCTGCTCTGTCTTTTTTATTGCCTGAATGCAATCTTTTTGGCTTTCACTTTCTTTGCTACCTCTTTGGAAAACCATAATGGTCTCCTCTTCCTTTTCCTCTTGCTAACCTGCTTAATGCATAATTCTGTTGTTCTTATAATCCCACTTTAAATACTGCCCACTGTTCCTCAACCCCTGATTCCTGTCCCATTCCCCTTAATGCCTCTTTCAAGTATCTCCCATTTTCCCAAAGTCTGCCCCTAAAATCCAGGATACGTGTTTTGTGTGGTTTGGTTCTGCTCTTTCTGTGATTTCAAACCACAATGACTGGTGGTCACTGTTACCCAGGTGCTCCCCACTGTTACCCCCATCACACTGTCCCTGTTTGTGAGCACAAGGTCCAGTATTGCCTTCTGCCGAGTTGGTTCCATGACCAGTTGCTTGAGGAAGGCACCCTGAAGGAGTCCAGGATAAATCTGCTCCGTAGTTGATGCTGCTGCTGGGATGCTCCAGTCCACGTCTGGTGTATTGAAGTCTCCAACCAGTACTACTCACCTTGTCTGCCATCCTTTGGATGGCTAGCATCAACTCCTATCTGTTTCTTCCTCCTGGGCTGGTGGTCTATAGACCACACCTGTGCTGGATGGCTGGCCCCATTTTCCTTTCCAGCTTAACCCACAGTATCTCTCCCCATTTTGTTCCTCCTGATCTGTGTGGCCCTTACGTCATTTTCACATACAGTGCCACTCCTCCCTTCCTGCCTGCTCTGTCTCTTCTGGAATATGTTGTAGCCAGGTATGGCCATCTCCCAGTCATGGTTATCATTACACCAGGTTTCAGTGATGGCCACAATGTCCAGGTCTGACTGTACCATGACAGCCTCCAGATCTTCCATCTTGTTGCTAAGGCTCCTGGCATTTGCACACATGGCTTTCCATGATTTGACCTCCCTAGACTGCTTCACTGTTCTACTCCAGCCCCTTCCTTGGTTGTCATTTATCCCTGGTTCTCCTTGCTGTTTGCCCTTCTGCTGAATTTTGCCCCTTTCTGCTTATCCACCTTTTGACACTAATCTCCATCTTTTGCACACTGCTTTGCAGAGATAGCCACTCCTCTGGTTCACTGGTTCCACTACTAGCTGTGGGGGTGAGCAAGTAGGTACCATCCTTGCTGGCCTACCACCCCTTTGTTAGTTTAAATGCTTGTCAATGTAGCATTTAAACTTATCATTGAGTGCTTGATTCCTCTTCAGGATGGATGCGTACGTCAGGCTTGAACAAACCTCCATCCCTCCAGGTGGGTCCCCAGTCACCAATGAATCCAAACCCTTCCTCACAGCACCAGTTCTTCAACCATGAGTTAAAGTTCTTGGTGCATGCACCCTATGCTCTCCTTGCCTCTCACAGGTAGTACTTGAGAAAGTGACAGAAGTAGCTACTTGCTTGAGACCCCTCCCAGTTTCCTAAACTCTTCCTGAACTTCCTTTGGCTCCCCATTTGCCAAGTCATTAATACCTAGGTGGATAATGACATCCAGCTCACCCTCCCATCTTGCCTTCCCAGTGATCCCCAGTATCTTCCTTCCATTCCTCCATGCCGTGGCACCTGGTAGGCACCTCACCTCCCTGTCCTCCCCCTCCTGTGTTCCTAGCTGGATCCCTCTTACGATGGAGTCCCCCACCAGGATTCACTTCCTCCTCCTCCTCCTCCTCTGAGGTCCACTGCTTTCCCCACTGAGGTCACCTCTCTGCCAACCTCACATCCTCCTTCCACTCCCTGGGTACTTATTTGGTTGTCTCTCATTTGCCAGTGTGGCATATGAGTTCTTGAGAGAATAGGATCTGGGATGTGCCTCTGCCTGACTGCTCTAACCTCCCTGAGCCCACTGTCATCCAAGTGCTCCTGCTCTCGGCATCCTTTGAGGCAGCTGCATTGGACTGGTGGTCCCTGGATAGGGATGATGGTACTCTGACCCAGTTTACTGCTCTGAGTCTGGCTACCTCATCCCGCAGTCCAGAGAGATGGTCAGCAGGTAGGGCAGCACCTCAGTGTCCAGAAGGTCTGCCTGAATATGGCTGCCCCACAGCCACTGCATTGCACCACTCCCCACATTATACTGCAATTCCACTACTTCTCTGCTACTGAAGCTCTCTTAGTTCTCTTTTTATTTATTTACAGTACTAAAAATCCTGTAACTGATCGTCAGATATATATATTTTTTTTTAAGGAAAAAGAAACCAATAAATAAATAATTCCAGGTACACTTGTTAACTTGTTAACAATGTGTAGTTCATGTACATCCCTGTTAACTTTAATCTTACACATTGGAATATGGCCGAATTTGGCATGTGCTCTAAAACAAACACATCTAAATTTCATAGTACCATGTTACAAGACATTCTTGCAGCATACTAGACACATACATAAGACCCATTAGCTGGGCCACATACTACTGAACACTTAAGTGTATTTCAACCAAGACCTAACCCCAACAATAAGAATAAGAAATGCACTAGACATGCCACTGCTGATATTACGGGCGCCGCTGGCACCGTATCCAGTCTCTTTGGAACCGGCATGTCCATCTGAAATAGGGCAGATCTTGCTGCCATTAAAAGCCAAACAGTAAAATTCCAGACTGGCATGAAGAATAATGTTTTACCCCCTTTACTGCATGGTGAAAATGGGCTTAGTCAGGAGGAGAGATATACCATATATAACATGCAAAATATTATATTGCCAAGAGTTTCAAAGACACTAGAAATAAAATCAATAAACTTGTGTTCCAAAATAACAAGGAAGCAGACAAGCAATATATTGCCTGGAAACTTTCATGTTCTGCCTATGGCTCTTATGTTTTAACTACTATGAACAATCTCTTCTGGGATTTGGAATCAGGACGCATTCCAGATATCATTCTTTTTTTTTTCCAATTCTTTTTATCACTGCCTTAACCCGGACCCTCTCCGGTGGGGGTTGCTCAGCTCAGCCATGATCCCACCCACCTGAAGTCCTCTGTTCCTCCTCCATTGGCAGCCTCTCTGTCCACTACACAGCCACTCAACCCTCCTGGCTTTGAGTCCTCCAAGGTGGCACTGCCTACTCTTCCTGGCACTTTATCTATAATCTAGTAGAGCAAGCAGGCAGGGAGGAGAGCTGGAGGCACGAATGGAGGGACCCGGCACTGGGTGTGGTTGGCCAGCCCCTGTACCCCCCTTTGCCTACCAGGAGGTAGGGTTTTTTCCTTGTTTCCACCCCTTGGTGCGGCCGTGCAATGGCATGAGCGCTCTAAGTGAGTGAGCCTGCCCACTCCCACTCCCACAGACAACGGCTGACAACAAACCCCATCTGTTTCCCCCCAAATGCAGTGCCCCTAGCCTCCACCAGGAGCTGCCATCGAGCGGAGAAATCACCAGATCCCACCCCAGGAAAAGAGAGCAGTCCTCCAAAGACTTGATCTTCTCCTTCCCCTGCTGACCCCCAATGGCCCAGGCTGTTTCCCGAACCTGGGTCACCAGTGTGGCATGAGACGTGGCATCCAGCATCTCAACCCTCAGCAACACCGGGCCAGCCCCAGATATCATTCATGACAGGAGATTATCCAAATGGTACTGTCCACATTGTAGATCTGTTTCATGTCTTACACTATGCATGTCTAGGTCTGTTTCTATTCCATTATCAACTGCTAGAAATCTAGGCTATGTCACATGTTATCCCAACCAGGGCCCCTGTTATTCCACTCATCAATGTACTATTCATGACACCATGTTTGTAACATTGACTGTCTCACTGCCATGTTTTGATCCACAAATTGTCATGTTCGACAAGCTGGCCTCCGTCCACTCCATTGGACACCTGGACAATGACATCTTCTAGGAGAGAATCCCACCTCTACTGCTCTTTCATCCCACCCTAGAAGCCTGGGTGGCACCTCATACTGACTGTTGCACCAGAAAGGGTTACCATTATCTTTGTCACTGTGACATGTTCAACGTCATCAAGCCTGTTTGCAGCCACTCACTGGAAAGCATTGATTGGTCCTTTACTTTGGACTCTGACCTTTCTTTGAATGAAACTCTTAACCGTAGGGCAACAACGTCTCCTCCTTCACTAGTTGGCAACACTGGACATCTCTACAAGGACTACATGGGAGGAAGTTCATTGCTTTACTACAAAGCTGACAAATCAATCTTTCACCTGTCCAGTTCGACTGCATAACTAGTGGATCCCAACAGTGAGAGTGTCATGTAATTCTGACGGCCAATATTGTGTCATTACTAATCATAAATGTTTCTCTTACGGTTCAAAAACTTTTTTTTTTTTTTTAGTCTTTGGTAACCGGGTAAGGCCCACTAGGCACAAGTGCCTGTTTTCAGGGGCGACCTGGGAACTTGTGACATTGTACAATCTAACTTTTGTTTTATTCCTCATCAAACAACTTTTATTGGTCATACCATTATTACTCCTGTTCCTATCCCGGAACCAGATATCATTGATACTGACCCTGATTATTTGCTCGCACTGTCCCAGTATTTACCCGTATTTAATGTCCACATAGATCCTTTGAACTTGGCACTCAAGACTCTTTTAGAAGAAATGATACCAATCACATCTACATCAGCAATCACATCTCCAAAGCTGGAGATGGTCTCAGTACTCTTATCTATGATGGTGATTTAAGCACCACACTCTCCAATACCTAGTTAGAATTAACTTTCAAAGGTTTTGTTATTATACAAATATGTGTGATATTATTTATGATACTAATACTTTGCTGTCTGAGGCATGCTCTAAATCAACACCATAAACAATTACAATTCCTTTACAAGACTCATGTCTCGGGTCTGTAAATGATACTATACCCATTACTTACTCATTCATGTTACCTTTTCAATAGGGCAACAAGGGGGGGAATGTTACACTTGGTCCCCTCAACCATATTGGCAACCCACTATACACCACTGACAGCATCTACAATAGCACCTAAATGTGGCTCCAGTGAGCTCCAATGAGCTATAATCAGTATTAACCTATTAGGGCATGGATAACCTTGCGCAGTAGTCCAGGTGCAGGGGCACCATTGCTCTATATTATGGAAGGATTACCTCCCAACTTCTGCTGCTTATTCCCCCTCTCTTTGGGCCCTAGCATCCTGTTAGCTCCCCACTGCCTTGTTTCACTGAGCTGTGGATTTAAGATTTTCTGATATAATTACCCCCAGATCTTTTTTTCTGCTGCACCCTACAATACCATGTTTAGATGCTAGCATGGCTCAGTTGGTGGCACATTTGCCTCTGGGCCATAAGGTCAGGGGTTCTAATTCCACGCTGGACTTGGGCTCATGCTATAAATGCTGGCATATAAGTGCAGTGGTAAAGGGATGCTGTACAGTTAGGGCGTGCAATCCTTTGAATGAAACGTTAAACTGAGGATCTGTCTGCCTGTTCTGGTGGTTGTTCAGGTGGATATTAAAAATCAACATAAAAAAAATCTGAGCACACTCCTGTGGTCATTTCAGGATCCAAGTTAGCAGTAAAGAAAACAAGCAAATTTTAAAGTGCATAGCATTACACATCCATTCTCAGTGAAAGCTATAAATCCCCAGTGCTTTCAGACAAAAGACTGCTCATGAGGCCCCCCCGAATGGTTCACAGGTAAATTACAGGTCTAAAGATCAGAAGATCCATGGTGACTCACCACTAGTTAGTGGTATTGTCTGCATTTTTCTCCTCCCAAATGTCAATCCAAACTATGTTTGAAGGATGTCAATGAACTACAGGACACAACCTTCTCTGGCAGTGCATTCCAGATTTTGACTACTCGCTGACTGAATCACTTGCCCCTCATACTAGTCCTATACAAATCCCCTTTTAACTGCTGACTATGTGATCTTGTAGTCATTAAGTTCTGACTTTTCTGCAATCCTATTGATTCCCATAAGAATGTATTTTTACTGGCATTATATACATGGCAGAGATCTCATCTTAGACTCCTGTACTCAACAGAATATAGATTCAGCTCAGTCAGTCTATTATTAGCCATGTTATGTTCTTTTAGTCATTTTGTGCTGCACCTTCTCCATTGATTTTTATTATCCTTTATTGTTTGAGGGGCACAGAAGGGGGAGCAATATTCCAGGTATGGTCTAACCAGTGATGAATATAATGGAATGATTACCTCTTTATGTCTACTTCTAATATTTCTAAAAATACAATCCAGAATTTTATGACATTTCTGAACCATATACTTTGAGTGTGTATGTAAAGAAAGGTTATTAGTCATAAACACCCCCAGATCTTTTTCATTATTAGTTTCAAAGAGTAAGGTGTTACCTAGCAAATAACTGGTTTGAGGGTTCTTGTGTCCAAAGTGCATGACCCAGCACTTATTGACGTTAAATCTCAGTTTATTCATTTCTGACCATTTATATATTTGATCCAAGTCTTTCTGTAAAGACTTCCCATCATTCTGATTATTAAAAATGGCCCCTATTTTAGTATCGTCTGCATATTTAGCCATCCATGATTTATTCGATGTCTGCATTCCTGAGACAAACACATTGAAAAGTGTCGAGCCAAGCACCGATCCCTGAGGAAACCCCACTTGTCACAGAACCCCATTCTAAGCAATAACCTCTTATTTTCACCATTTGTCTCCTATCATTCAACCATGAATTTAGCCATGATATAAGATTGTAATTCAGCTGAGGTTCAATCAATCTTTTGATTAATTCTTTATGTGGAACAGTGTCAAATGCTCTGGATAAATCCAGATAAACCACATCAACAGAGAGGCCTGAATCTAGTGCAGCACTTACTGGTTCGAAAAATGACAGCATGTTTGAAAGACACGACTTCCCTGAACTGAACTCATGTTGTGTCATATCCATTTTTTCACATTCACTGATGTGCTTGTTAATTCTATCTTGTATAATACCTTCCACTAATTTTCCTATAATGGACGTCAGACTATTTGGTCTGTAATTTTTCATTATGTGCTTCTCCCCTTTCTTATATAGTGGGACAACTACTGCTTCTCTCCACTCTTTAATAGTTTTCCCCTCCTGAATAGATTTATTAAACAGTATAGTTAATGGTCCACTAAGGTTGTCTGATAATGTTTTAATAACCTTTGAGGGTATGCCGTCCTGTCAGCAGATTTATCAAACTTAAGTTTTTTTTAATTTTATTATACACTTCTTGTTCTGTAATATGTATTTCTTTTTGTGGAAGAATTTAATTATTATTAGGTATTGAAACCCTTTCCTTCCCTTGAAATATGCTTAGAAAGTAATTGTTAAATTCTCTTGCCATCTCAGATTCTTCAGTTATTAGTAGCAGTAGTAGTAAATCTTTTTTATTCATATGAATAAGGGAAACATTCAATTGAGCATAACTCATTTACAATGAAGTCCCAGTTTCAAAACAGCAAACATCAAACATCAGTTTCAAAGAACATAACATACAAAAACAGACATTAGTTACAGTATAAAAAATATACAATATACAACAAGGAGCAATATATGTAAACAATCAGGATTAATAAATATCACATTGATTACAGTGGAATTGACTTATCATCCTTTCATAGTGGTCCTACACTAGTCTGGTTTTCCCATAAAGCCCCTATATGACTGAGAACTTTTTGGTATTGTTCTTTACTGTTGTTGCTAAGTTACATGTCTTATTTCGCCTTTTATAATAGCTCTTTTACAGATCTTTATCTTACTTTTATAGTCAGTCCAGGTATCATTAGTTTGTCTTTTATTATGTTTCTTAAATGCTTTCTTTTTTTGCTTTATAAGTTTTTTAATCTTTTCATTAAACCATGGGGGCACCCTACCTGAACTATTATATGTGCCAACCTCGGGCACATAGTCTTTATGCAATAATTGATTTTTTCATTAATTTTTTTTCCAGGTTGTTTCTAAATCTAGATTTCTTAAATCTGTTTCCCATTTTCAGGAGAACAGATAACTTTTCATTCCATTAAAATCTGCTCTATTGTAAAATGTTAATTTTGTTAAACCTTTTATATTGTCCCAAGTAGTTTTAATTTAAAATCTAGCAGTGTAATGATCACCACAGCCTAGTGGTTTGAGTATCTCGATGTTATCAATATGGTCTGGAAAGTTATAAAAAACTAAACCTAGAATACTACTAATGCTGGCATTACTTGTAATTACTCATTGTAAACTTTTGTGCATTGCTATTTCTATCAATCTGTCCTCAGTAGTATTCTTTCCTTCTAACTCTAACCAATTTATATGTGGTAAATTAAAATCACCCATTAGGAGGTAATCACCTTTGGGCTCTACCTTTTCAATTGAGTTTAAAAATGTTGTATTTTGTTCCATATTATACCCTGGAGGTCTATATGCAAGACCGATTGTTAGTTTCTTATTTAACAGATGTACTTCTGCCCAGAGGATTTCATTGTCTTGCTGTACTTCTGTGTGTTTAATTTCTATTTCTTTGAGACTATTTGATACATATACTGCTATCCCTCCCAGCTTTATTGGGTCTTTCCTTATGAATAACATTATATCCTGGGATTTGCATTCCCCAGTCACCTTCTTTACACCAGGTCTCATTGACTCCACAGATAGATATGTTATCCCTTTTGAGGATATATTGCAGTTCTTCCAGTTTATTTTTTAGACTTCATGCATTAACAAGTACACACTTAAGGTTTTTTGTTGTTATACCCCCCTTTGTTCTTTTTAGGTTGTGACAGATTATACATGTAAGGACAATCAAGAGTTTGCGTCATTGGTTATGAGTTATATATATGAATTATATATAGAGGGTATGAGAAAATGCAATGTTATAGTGTTATATTGAACTGCTTTCTGATCTATTACCATATATGTTAGATCATGTGATCTATGTGTGCTTCACTCTGAAATGTTATAGATTATGGTATTTTACCATCTTAATAAGTATTTATGGTTTTTCCAAGGGCAGATATGAAGCACAGTCCCTCCATGATTGTGCAAATGATGTTGTAAATGTTTTTAGCTATCTCTTTTTTTCTTCCCTCTCCTGCCTCTTCCTGATCCTTTTCCTTGTTCTTCTCTTTTCAGATTGTACTGCCACTGTAATTGTAAGGCTTTTTTGCACTTACGGCTTTATAAATAGTGGTGAACACTAAGGGCCACTTATCCTTGTGAAGTCTCTATAGGAATGAAGGATTGGTCTATAGCACAATGCTAGTTTGAGCCTACACAGTGGTTATTGGTTCAGTTGTGAATAAAGAGCCTGCAAACTACAATTTTTGAATGGACTGACATATTTGAAAAGTGGTGAGTGCTGTGGTTACATTTTCTGCTGATTTGTGACTTTGTATGCTGGCGCCACACTCCAAGAAGCAGCATTCACTTTGCTCACAGTCACTTTCTCCTTTTTATTTTTTCAACTTTATTTGTAAACTTTATTGTAGAACAATACAGCATATAATACGTAGGTAGGCATTATATAAATGTTAAACTCTGATTACATACAAAGAGTACAGCATTATTACAGTTAGCCAGTTGTCATGCCCCTAACACTGTTACTTCACATGGGGGAAGCCAGTATATCGCAATTTAATGCAAAATCGATATCTAGTAAAGACCAAGTGTTGCCATGAGCAGGGGTAAAACAATAATAGACGAATAACATGGTACACCCTGAAATAGGACAGTAGGGTTTAGTTCCCCCTTTCCCACAATGCATGTACATCATTCCGCACGCATCTTAACAGTACTCCTTAGACAGAGTAAGCAACAGCATACATACACGTTTTACATCATACACATATTGGCTCATCATACGCGAAAAGAAACAGGGTGGTATGCCCTTAATAATCTCCTGCCATACCCAGGGCTAACTTAGCAAAGCTATATAACTCATGGAGTATAAATTCTAAGATACACTTTCAGTGATTAAGCTAGTACCGCTCATGTTTAAACATTAACCTGGAAACCACAACACATTGGACATTAATATTTTCAGCTTACTGGCTCCAAAATGGTATTGTAGGTTCCAATGTCTATTAATCTGAGTCAATCATTCAGTCCCACCTTGTTTCTTCACCTTAATGTGGAAGTCTAAGTGGCATGAAAACAGAGGCGTAAAGGATAAGAGGGAAGACATGTTGAAGTTCTTGATGGGAAACACCATGTGGCGGCGCCATTTTCTCATCTTAGACTATCCTGTATTTCAATGCCCCATGGCAAGTTTCAAGGCCCTGCATATTGTATTAACCTCTAGTGTTTCCAAATATCAACAGAAGATAGTTCACTGAAACATACTTCCCTTGGTTACTGATAAATGCATACTGCACAGGAAACCTGATCAATCATCTTCATGATCTGGTTCATTGTCACTGCTCCATTTCTGGAAATCCTTCTCCACCTTATCCAGTAGTTTAGTCGCATCCTTGGGGGGTCTAAGAACTGATAAGTGTCTTCCCCATAGGTGATCTTTAGGCTTGCGGGCAGCAACAGAATATGATAAACCCCTAATTGTCTCAGCCTCATACGTATACTATCGAATCCCTTTCTACGTTGTCTGGTTTCATAGCTGAGATCTGGGAAAAGATGGACTCTATTGCCCTGCCACTCCAAAGGTCCCTTTTGCTTGGCTTTGAGTAATAGACTGTCCCGCTCCAATACCGACCCCAGCACTATCTGGATTGTACATGACTGGGTTACATAGGTTTGAGAACAAGAGTGGGAGCCTTGGGGAGTAATTCTGTAGCATTTAAGGATGTTGGAAGCTGTGGGGAGCTGATAATGTTCACAGAGCCATGTCTGGAGAAAGGTTAGTAAATTGTCCCCTTTTGAGCCTTCTGGTAGCCCTAGGATATGGACATGTGTTTCCCTGATTGAGTTTTCCAAATGTTTAGCCTTCTTCACAAAAATATTGTTTCTTTTGTTATGCCCATAACAACAGTAAGAGCTCTATTGGCTGTTTGTGTAGTTTTCAAAGTGTCTTCTGAGGAAGTGCAGATTTTATTGTCCATAGTCTTCATCTTCGTTTGAAAATCTTCTATCCTGCTGTCGATTGCTTGTATGACTTTTAATAAAGTGGCGTTGGTGGATTGGGGAAAGTCTTCATGCAGACTCGGTCGCTGTGTGGACTTGCTACTGCTCAGCAGCTGCTCCTTTGGTCGGGCTCCTTCTCCACCAGTACCCACCAACTGATTAGATCATCCCATATTTGTTATCCTGAGAAGCTGAAGGACAAATTTAGTATGTATGTACTCCACTCAATGTCCTCTTGTTGTTTATGTTAATATTTTTGAAATCTGAGCTCTCTGGAAGCGTTATAAAATAAACTTTGCCTCCACAGTCTTCTGAGCACTGAAAAGTTGCTGCTCATTGCTCAGCTGCTGGCCATTCCCCCCCCCCCACTTTCTCCTTTTAATGAGTCTTTCTCTGTGAAACAGTAAAACCTGAGCACACAGAAAACACATTCTAACACCAGCCTGGAGATCAATGGTCCACCTTCCCAAGAGAGCAGCTGATACGGTATTGCAAGTGATTACTGGCATGGGAATAGCCCAATCTGTGGGACTGACAGACCTCATGTGGAGTCCATTTAGAACATTCAGAGTAAGCATACTAGACAAGCACTCTTCCCTTTTTATGTGAAATCATAGAAGCCATTACACATTCCTGGTATAGATTGCCATAAGTTAAATGACAGCTCAGTGACTACATTAAATAAATTCTATTTTTATTGTTTTTCCATTGCTTCTGTTCCTCCCAAACACCATAGATTAAAATTGGCCAAAATAATAATATTTAGTTGATGAAACAGAGACACTCGGAACAAAGGGAACCCCTTAATGGCAGTCCTAATATGGCCTCTGTAAGGCGACTCAATATTTTTAACAGGAAAGTTAAGTAAAAATTGCAAAGTGTTGGATCAAAAAAGTCATCAATATTCTTAGAGATGGGGTCACACACCAGCGCTTGAAGCAAATGGATATCTGCTAGATTGTGCGGCCTGAGTCCATTTAATTTTGATTAATTTAAACAGTATTGCAGAACATTATTTTGGGAAAAGTGTTAAATATCTGCTTATTAAGTGTCAGGCAATAACAAGAGATCGTTTTTGAGAGCTGTCATCTTGGCCTCAAGTTAAAATATTTGATATTAGCTTCAATGACTCAAAAGTCACATACAGTGAATGGGAGGCTGATGGAAAACTGCAGGTCAACGACAAATCACCATAGCAACACATATATGGCTACAGCCATACCGATAAATGACTTGCAAGTAAGAGTGATATAACACTGTGACAGAAATGGGAAGGAAAGAGTTAATGGTTTGGATTATCTAGCTGGTGTTTTTTCAGCAGTTTGGAAAAAAACACACACAGGCTAAAATCCACTGTCCAGCAGCATCCATGAGCTGGAATTCTCAGTCCTCCCTAGCTGCTAGATAAGAGCTGGGCCATAAATCTCAAGTGGACATCTCCACACACACATGCCAGTTTGATGGGATTGGTTCACGTAAATATAAACTTAAGGGTAAAAGGGAATATAATTGGTCACTGATAGGTGGTCACTCTGATTGGGACAATTAAATACATACATGTTAGATGGTTGGTGCATTCAAAGGGAGAATAGGAATGGCCTATTCTCAAGAGAGTATATAACCATCTGAAAGACAGGGAAGGGTGTCCTTCTTACTTTTGAAGCTGGAGGAAGAATCTAAGCTTGGATGCCTACCCTTTTAGCTATGTCCGTGGGAGCTGGCAGTTAGCACAGGGTCCAGTGTCTCTTGTAAGGACAGGGAAGGGTAAGTTTAGTACTAGCATACTGCAGTAATAGCCTTTTTCTTTTGCCATCTGTTATTTAAAAATATTTGTTTACTTTTCCTGTATTAGTGTTATTCTCTTGTGTTGTAAATATATATCCTGTAAATGCTCAGTGCACTTTCTGTTAAGTAAAAAGCTATTTATTTGCTCAACAGTTGTGACTGTGATGAAATTTTTCTAAGGTAATATTTGGTTTCCACTGGCTGAGGTAAACTCTGTGTAGCATCCGCCACCCGAGAGAGACACACTACCAGACTTCAACTTGTGCAATTGCACATTTAATTATTCAAGTTTGTAGACTTGAAGGAGGTGCTGGAAGCAGGTCCTGCTGGTGGCAGTGAATATCCGAGGACAGACACCTATCTAAAAGCTGTTTCATCCCAGAGGGAGAGGTGGGTTGTCACAAACACAAATAAAAGAATTACTAGCTGGCCTTAAAACAGACATTTCTGATGTGAATCAGGCAAAGCTTAAGCTCCAGACAGAAATAGAATTTATTAAAAACGATGTTAAAGCAATGTATCAGTAAATTGATGAACTCAAGGAAACTGTTGCATACTTAAATCAGTTTCACAAAAGCAGAGTACACAGATTGAACTTTTGTTGGGGAAAGTCGGTAATTTGGAAAACAGAGGATGTAGGAATAACATTAGGATTATTGGTGTGCCAGAGGGTTGGGAAGGTAATAATATGAGGAGCTGTAATTGTGGGCTGCATCGGCAGTATGAGGAGCTCGGGGACTGCCGGGGAGATTCTTGGCCACATTGGCAGCATGAGGAGCTTGGGTCCCTACCAGTAAGATTCTTGGCTGCATCGGCGGTGGGAGGGTGCCAGGATGAGCAGATCCTGGCTCGGCTGCATCAGCGGTGAGTCAGGGCAGGAGAAACAGACTTGTGCTGGGACTGCTGGAGAGAAGAGAGTGGCCCAATCAGCGCACAGGGCACCAAGTTTTAAATTTGCATCTGGGTAATAAAAGGGCAAGTCCCAGTCACCTTCACTTGACTGGAGGGGCTGTAATTGGGGGCCACATTGGCAGTGTGAGGAGCTCTGGGCCCTACCAGGGAGGTTCTTGGCTGCATCGGCGGTGGGAGGGCACCAGGATGAGCAGATCCTGGCTCAGCTGCATCAGCGGTGAGTCTGGGCAGGAGCGGCTGACTTGTGTGGGGACTGCCGGAGAGGAGAGAGTAGCCCAATCAGTGCACAGGGCGCCAAGTTTCAAACTCATGGCTGGGCTATAAAAGGGCAAGCCCAGCAACCTTCACTTGACTGGAGGAGCTGCAATTGTTTCCTGGCCCCCCATCCCAGCCACAAGCTGTATTAAATAGTCAGAGGGGGAGAAGTCAGGGGAAAGGAGTGGGCTGGACTTGTAGCTTTGGACCTTGGGTAATCCAGTTTTTAACTGTCATTCTTGCTTGGTGTGTGTGGGAATTTTTTATGCAAAACTCTTATCTATATTGCTGTTACCTATTACTAATTACTGCTTTTAAATATGCATGAAAGCTCTACCTGGATGCGGCTGTTCAGGGTGAGAGCCAAGCTTAAACCTACTCTGTAATTTGCAAAACTGAGTAGGGCTAATGTGTGCACTCGAGCTGGAGGCTGGGGCTTATTGCAAGAAATGGTGAAAAGGGGCCTGATAGGGAAATCTTGCATGACACAGAAAAATAATATGGAGTCGGAGATTAAACAGGGGCCACAAATCACTAGGTCAGGTATCTTTTTAAGGCGGTGGGATGTACAGGATGTTGGTCGGCCATGGTTCTGGCCTTATCCTGGAGGATGGACGACTGTATGGTGTGCCGATAGTTAGCTCAATTGAGGGAGGAAATGAGATCGTTAAAGTGGAACCTAGGTGGGAGGGGTGGGGAGAGAGGAGGCTGTCCTGGTGGGGAAAGCAGGGTTGGGGGCTGGGGGGGGAGAGATGGGCCAGGTCTTCTTGGTCCAGCTGCTGTACCCAAGAATGCACACACGGATGGATCAGGTGGTGCGGGGTAGGTGCAAGGGAGGAGATAGGTTGGGGGGTAAATGGAGACAAATGCGGAGAAGGCTGGCAGAAAGTGGAGTTCAGGGGCAGAGGGTAGCCCAGACTGAAACAGGATGGGGGAAAGTACTACAGAGGGGAGCAAGGTAGCTGACTTAGAGCTTAGAAACAGATTCGAGCCTCTGCTCATGTTAAAGGATGGGGGGGAGGATGATAGAAATGGAGCAGAGTTGAATAAGGGGTGATGGGAGGAATGGGCAGAAGGGTACACCAGGTGCACGGGAGACAAAAAGGAGGGATCTTGCATGTAAACGCTCTGGAGGCCAAAGGTGCAGTCAGCCCAGTGGAGACAGATAAGGGGGTGATGGAGGGGTTGGGCACAGGAAGCGGCCAGGAAGGTAGGAGCAGCAGGGAGATGTTTCCGCATGAGAATACACATGGATCAGGGGGGTGTGGGAGGCCTGGCAGATGAGAAGGGTGATGTTATATTGCAGAGGGACACTGTGGGGGCAGGGGGCTCTGGCAGCAGTGAAAGGAATGCAGTTGTGGCAGATAGGGATGGGGCAAATGAAGTAGAGGGCATAGGACAAGGTAGGGCACTGGAGGTGGGGGGAGGCAGGATCTGAGAGCCAGAGATCAGATGAGGAAAAATGATCACAGGAAAACAGGGAAGACATCCGGCAGCAAGGAAAAGACAGGCAAAAAAGAGGTGGCAGGAGGGGGTCAGGATGAAGAGGACAGAGAGCAGAGGAAAGCGCCTGCAGTGGGTGGAGGGTGCATGAAAGGACAGGACAAGATAAACGAGACACCATCGAGGACAGAAAATGCAGAGGCTGTTGTGGTGTATGGAGATTCGATCATTAAGGGGATCCATTGGCAAAGGAGGAAAGTAGCCTTTAAGGGGAGGTCAGTTTTTTATGATCCAGGCATGCAGGCTAGAAGAGTTCTCCCCAGAATAAGAGATTGCATCAATCTGGTGACTTAGCAGGGGAAGAGGTGGAGGTGGTTCAAAGGAGGTTCAGGGGACTGGCAGATGGATGCAGAGGACTGATCAGTTCCCTTGCCTTCTCGGAAGTCCTGCCAGTGCTTTGTGCCAGTGTGGTCAGGCAACTCAGAGTAAAAGAATTTAACTTCTGGCTAAGGCAGTGGTGCACGGAGGAAGGCTTCACATTTCTGGGTGATTGGAGGATATGTGGATGGATGAACACCTGTACGCAAGGGACAAGTTACACATAAATAATGCAGGAGCCAGTCTATTAAGAGCAAAGCTGCAGGGGTACATTGATGAGAGGCTGGGGATAGACATAAATTTAAACTAGCCAGGGGACAGTGTAGCACTAGGGAAAAGGAGAGTCTCGAAATAGCAAGTAAACCCAGCCTACACTCTCCCGAGGTGAGAAATAATGGATGGCAGGAGGGAAGGGGACCATACGGTCAGGAAGGGGTGGAAAGAGATACTAGCAAACCCCAGGAGCCTAGAAAATAAGATGGCGGACTTACAGGCAGTGGTGGGAGTTGAAGACACAGACTTAATCGCAATAACAGAAATGTGGTGGACAGAGTGCCATAGCTGGGAGGTGGAGCTACAAGGGTACAGTCTTTTTAGGAGAGCTAGGCAGGGAAAAAGGGAGGGGGGTGGCCCTGTACATGTGAGAAGGGATAGCGGGAGAGGAAAGTACAGAGGAAAGGGGATCTGCTGAGATCCTTTGGGTTACCCTGGGCAGAAAGGGGGGGTGGGGCAATAAGGGTAGAGGTGGTGTACAGGCCACCTCACCAGAGTGAGGAAGTGGATATGAAGATAGCCAGTGCCATACAGGAGAAAGCCAAAAAGGCGGAGATTCTAGTAGCTGAGGATCTAAACCTGCCTGATGTGGATTGGCAAACCCCATCGGCCACATCATAAAGAAGCAGGGACTTGCTAGAAACCATGCAGGGTACTCTCCTAAATCAGCTGGTCACAGAATCTACCAGAGGGACAATACTCAACATTGTATTGACCAATGGGGACAGCTTGGGGGAGATAGAGGTTGGGGAAAACTTGGGAGACAGTGACCACCGAATGGTCAGGTTTTCCATCTGGGCAGGGCCATCCACCAAGGTACTCGACTTCAGGAGGGCAAATTTGGGAGGATGAGGAGCATTCTGAGGTGGGACATGGAAGAGGTCCACCATCAGGGGTGGTAGAGCAGCTGTGGGGAGTAATAAAGGGAGGAATCCTAAAAGCCACAGGTCAATGCATCCAGAAAATTAGCAAACGTAAAAGGGGAAGAAAGGCTCTGTGGTTTACAGCAGGAGTCAGGGAGGCAATCAGGGAGAAAAAAAGGCATTCAAGGCCTACAAAATGTCACAGAGGTAGAGAAAAGGGCTGTCCATAAAGAAAAGCTTAGGGAAGAGGGTAAAACAATCAGGAAGGCAAAAGCAAGCACACAGGAGAAAATAGCTAGGGAGGTGAAAAGGGGGGAGAAAAAAAATTTTTTAGGTATGTCAGCAAAAAGAGGAAAAGTAGGCAAGGGATACCAAGACTTAGAGGGGAGGGGGGAAATATAGTTGAAGGGGATAAGGAAAAGGCGATCCACTCAATGAATATTTCACGTCAGTAGTCACAGCAGAAAAGGGTGGTGGTGGGCCAGTATTCAGAAGAAGGGGTCCCGGGGGCAAAGAGGCAGACACAAGTCCCTTCACAGAGGTGAGGGTGATGGAGGAACTGAGAAAAATAAAAACTGATAGGACTGTGGGGCCAGATCAGGTACGCCCAAAAGTTCTCAGAGAGATGAGGGAGGAGATGGCAGGACCTCTTGCCAAGCTGTTTTATCTATCACTCGAAACAGGGTGGGTCCCAGGGGACTGGTAGAGGGTGGAGGTGATGCTGCTTTACAAGGGGGGGAGAAGACCCTGCAAACTACCGCCCAGTCAGCCCTCACCTCCATGGTAGGCAAACTGACGGAAAACCTCATTAAGGAGAGACTGGTGAGACTCCTAGAGGAGGATGGGCTAAGTGACGACAACCAGCAAGGGTTCGCAGGGGGTAAGTCTTGTTAGACCAACCTGGTAGAGTTCTTCGAGGGTGTTATGGAGGTGTATGATCGAGGATGGTCGATGTGGCCTAACTGGATTTCAAGAACGTGTTCGAATCTGTCCCCCACATAAGGTTGGTAAACAAGTTAGCCAGCTTGGGAGTAGGGGCAAAGCTTACAAAGTGGATGGCGGATTGGCTGTGAGGAAGGACTCAGAGAGTAGTAGTTAATGGAAAGCACTCCAGGGAACTGGGGTGAAGAGTGGGGTTGGGTACCACAGGAATCAGTGCTGGGTCCAGTATTGTTCAATGTGTATGTGGAGGATTTAGCGGAGGGTCTAAATGGAAAAGTGTGCCTGTTCACAGATGACACAAATATCTATAACAGGATAGACACACAGGGGTGGGGGTGTGTGGAGAAAATGAGGCAAGATCTAGCCAGGCTGGAGGAGTGGGTTGAAAGGTGGCAATTGGAATTCAATGCAAAGAAGTGCAAGATAATGCACATAGGGCAAAATAATCCAAGAGCAAATTACTGCCTAGGGGGTGAGCTACTGCAGGTCACAGAGCAAGAGCAGAACCTGGGTATTTGGATCACTGACACATTAAATGTTAGAAACCAGTGTGAAAGGGCAGCGGGTAAGGCAACAAAAATGTTGGCGTGCATTGGGAGGGGTTTCACAAGTAGGAGGAGGGAGGTAATCATGCCACTGTATAAGACACTGGTTAGATCACAACTGGAGTATGGAGCACATTCTGGAGGCCCCATTTACAAGGAGACAAGGATAGGCTAGAGAGGGTAGAGAGAAGGGCAACTAAAATGGTCCAGGGGCTGAATGGGAGACCATATGGGGAGAGGCTGCAGAGCTTGGTCTGTATACACTGGAAATGAGAAGGGATGGGGGGACATGTTGGAAACTTTCAAATGCAGGAAGGAAATAAATAAGGTCAAAGGGACTAGCATCTTCAGACTGAGTGAAAACAAAACCACGGTTTTTAAACTAACACAGCCTTTTTTTCTTATAGGTGTTAATTCCTCACAGTTTAATTATAATGTTTAAATGGTACTTTTAAGAAGTTCAGTTGCATTACTAAAGTATGCCAAATAAGAAGCTGTAATATAAATAGCTGATGGAACTATTTTGTTATCTGTATGGGGGGGGGGGGACGCCATCCCCATCCTTTTTCTCTCTCTCTCTCTCTCTCTCTCTAGTTAAATTTACAAAATCTCCTAAGTCCAATTTGATCTTTGCTAGAAAAGTATAAGTTACATAGAGAATAATGAATGACTAACTATTGGTAACAAGCTGGGTAGTTCATCGAGAGGTTCCTATGATGGCCGCTTGAACCTCGAGAGCGTAGCTCGAGAGGTTTGGTTGCCATAGGAACCGCGAGATGAACTTACCAGCTTGTTGCCAATAATTGGTCATTCATTGTTTTGTATAGTGTAGGATGGTCAAAAAGTGGCGTCCTTAAATATCTGAACTTACTTTTGGCTGTTTTCTCTTCACAGGATTAGCTCTGAACGCTGCGGCTGCTACTGAGTAGAGGGAAGATAATGCACCGAGCATGCGTTATAACGTTCTAAATTGTTATGCTATACTAGCTATGTAGGTAGTGCAGTATAACAAACTGGCTGACATAGCTAGTACAGTATAACAACATTTTGAAACTGATGGAATTCAGAGTATAACAGCATTCCATCATACACTATAACTCATTTGTGCATTCAAGTAGTCTTTAGAACATTTGGTTCCTCATATGCAGGCTTCTTATCTGTAATTCCCTAATTTTCCAGTATGGCCTAGGCACAAATGCTTTCCTTCTTTGAGTTGGAAATTAGTGATGGACTTCTCTAACTGCATAAGAACAGTATTTATTTTGTTGGGTTGACAATGGATTGGATGGGTCAGAAAGCTTATGCAGATAATTCTAGCACTTGTTTGCAAACCCAGACATATACATTTTTATAGGATAATATGCAGCCTGCTGAGTAGGATTACCTGGGGCTCGACAAACCCAAATATCACGTTAGCAGAAAAGGGAGGATCCTATGGAAGTGATGAAGTGCATCCTTATTGGGTGCTAAGAAAAAAGTCACTGAAATAGTGGTGGTAAAACCTCTCTGTCCCTCTAGTCACATTGCAACCTAACAGTTGACCAAATGACAATATCTAAGGTGCCACACTCTAGGGTAAAGGAAGGAGTCCTTCTGCATGAGTGCCTAAAGCAAATTAATTCTGGAGTTAACTGGAAACAAAATAAGGAAAAGGAAGAGAAGATAACCAGGCTGGTAATGACTTGAGCTAATTAACCTGGTTACAGTACGCACATGAGCGGGTAGTCTTTAATGCCTTGGTTTCATGGAGTTCTCTGTGGAATCTGGAATAGTAGATTGTCCTATTTAATAAATGGCCTCTTATTAGCATACCTATAGAGTTTTGGCTGACACAGATTGCTAGAGATATTGGCTTGTTGGTAAACACACTTAATTTCAAATATATTCCCAATGTTATAATGTTATCTTACTTGTTACTTTTTGTAACTGTTAATATACATTATTGCTACTTTTTTTTAATGGACTAAGTGACTCATAAGCAGATAAGAGCCGGAGTTAGAGCTTTTGGTTACATCACCACCTTGGACTAGTAGTTCAGAGGTTTCAGACTCATCAGTAGTTAACATCCTAATGTTATTAGAATTCATTTCTTAGACTTTTTTTTTACTGTTTTCTTTTCACCTCTTTTTTTGTAATCCCTTTTTTTAGAGTTCTAATTAACTAATACATATATAAAAGATTACAACTGTACTAAAGCTAAGTTAAGTTTGTATACCTACTGCAGCAGCACTGTTGCTGCTGATACTCATTTAAACAGATACCAAATAGCTTTTACAGTTAAAGAGCTAGTACTGATCTTAGGAATATACAGTTGTTCTGGTTTTTCATTTACTGTAAACCTTAGGTGAAGCAGTGATATATATTGTTAAGTACTTAACGTTTGCTGTGTGAACCAGGAACGTCTCAATATAGAATTGTATCCTGGAATGTAAATGGGCTAGAATCCCCCATTAAAAGAAAAAAAGTATTGTCTAGACTTAACAAACAGAAGGTAGACATAGCACTTGTCAAGGAAACACGTGATGCATGAAGAATCAGAGAAACTTAGAAGGTTCTGGGTGGGTCAAGCTGAAAGTTCATGTTTCTCTTCGAAAAAACGTGGCACCTCAATTTTAATAAGAAAAGGGGTGAATTTTTGTAAACATGATCATTACTCTGACTCGGAAGGGAGATATCAAATACTTTCGGGTGTACTTGATGGTCAAAAGTAGTATTCTGTAATATCTATGCCCCCAACATAGGTCATGAAGAATTTTTGTAATTCTATTGTGGTTACTCTCAGTATGTTTTCTGAATATGCAATTATTCTTGAGGGTGATTTTAACAAAGTGCTAGACCCTATTCTAGACAGATCCTCAACTCACAGAGTACAGGTCAGTGTGAACTCCAGAAATTCCTTTAAGAAATTGCTGGTGGCTACAGGCCTTGCAGATGCATGGAGGGTGGTTCACCCTACAGATAAAGATTATTCATTTTTCTCAAACAGGCATGGATCCTATAGTAGGACTGATTACTTGCTAGTGCCTAACACTCTGATCACAAATGTTATAGATGTTAGGATAGAAAGTATTATTATATCAGACCATGCGATGATCATTTTAGATCTGATGTTAGGTGGAAGAAGGGAGAAATCACACATATGGAGGTTTAACACAGGCTTGCTTAAAGAAAAAGGCTTTCTAACATAGGTGACTAAACAGAGGAAGAAATACTTTGAAATTAATGACAACAGAGAAGTTTCCAATTTGTGTCTATGGGAGGCATATAAAGCCTACATTGGGGCAGAATAATAAGCGCCTCTGCAAACAGGAAAAAAGAAAGAGACACAATACTTGAGGATAGAGAGAGAGAGAGAGAGAGAGAGAGCTTGCAAATTTATCTAAAACATCAAAACAAAGTATGACTCCAAGTGGAGATGCCCTACACCAAATTGTAGTCTTACAGGAAGAAATTAACACAGTTCTCTCCCAGAAAGTGGAATGTGCACTTTTTAGGACAAAACAAAGACACTGGGAAGCTGGGGACAAAGCAAGTAAGCTTTTAGCTTTTAGATTAAAGAAAGTGCAGCAGCAAAATATTGTAACTGAAATTAAAAATAGTTCAGGCAAGACAGTCGCTGCCAGTAAGGAAATCAAAAATGTGTTCCATAGATTTTTCCAAAATATTCAAATCAGGAACTGATAGATAAGGATAAACTTGACAGCTTCTTTAAGCGACTCCAATTACCCACGCTTACTTAATAGAACAGGGAGCAGCTAGAAAGAATCATATCTCTTAAGGAGATACAACTAGCTACACATGAACTTCCATCAGGCAAAACCCCTGGACCTGATGGCTTCACAAGTGAATATTACAACCAAATTAGTCCCACAATCCTACCCCACTTACCTTCTTGAAGCTTGGGAGCAAAAGACATTACTTCACACTATGAGACAAGCCTACCTAACTCTAATACCCCCAGAAAATAAAGTTACTTTTGAGTGTTCCAGTTATAGGTCGATTTTGTTAATGAACACGGACTATAAAATTCTGACAAAAGTATTGGCATGAACAGTACAAGGCACTATCACAACTATAATTGGCTTAGAACAAGTAGGATTTATTAATAATAGTTCAGGTGCAGATAGCACTCGTAGGCTTTTTAATGTAATATGGTCAGCTAATAAAAGAAAGGAAGCCTTTGTGGCATTATCACTTGACATACTAAACGCATTTGATTCTGTGAGCTGGGCCTACATGTCAAGAGGTCTGACTAAATTTGGTTGTGGGGAAGATTTTTGTAAGTTGATTGCTATTCTTTATGATACACCCAATACACATATTCTGACAAATAGAATACTATCTCCACAAATTGAGCTAGCATGTGGCACTAGACAAGGATATACAAAATCACACATGCCTCCACAATGCAAAGCATCATGGGCTGCATATGCAAATCACAACAGAATGTTATGCTGGTCCAATTTTAAGCAGAATTGCATGGTGCCAAAAGGCCTCTCACACAGTTTGCAAAGGATGCTAACAGAAGACATAGACATGTGTTTCGTCCTACCAGGACTCATCAGTATGCCTCGTCTGCTTGACAGCCCAGTGGAATGGACCAGCTACCCTTAAGGATGCACTAGACAAGGATGCCTCCTCTCTTCTTACCGTTTTATTTTAGCTTTTGAGCCTCTTATAAGACTAATGCAAGAACACCCTGGGGTAAAGGGTTTTAGATCTGGGAAACAGGAACATAAATCATTCGCATTTGTAGATGATTTGTTACTAAAGGAATAATGCCCGACAGCGTGGGTGTTATACTGGGATAACATCCCGCCTTGGGTGGTTGGGCCTGAGACTGCAGGCCGAGGGTGTCCAACACCTGAGGAGAGATGTTATCCCAGCATAACACACACCCTGAAGGGCATTATTCCTATTATATAATGGTTTTGTTGTTTTATACAGGATAAAAAATAATTTTAAAGAATGCGTTTGTTAGTGTGTAAATATATTTTTGTTTAAGAGACCATGATGCAAACAGTCAGCTGGGATGTTATGCCAGGATAACATCACTGCTGTGATGGCCAACTGAGCAATCAGAAGTCAGGATTCTTTCTTGCCATTTTATAAGCCTTAGTAATCCGGTTCATTCTTGTCTAAGTGTGAAAGCAATTCTTTTAGACCTTGAAAACATTTCTGGGCTTAAAATCAACTGGGACAAAACTCAAAAATTACATAATAATTTGAATAAATATAATATGAACTGTCTTGAAGGAAGCCTGGATAACAAATGGTATAAAACTAGTATCACTTACTTAGGTCTTCAGATTTCAACTAACTTTAAGGAAATAATCTCCCTTAATTATGAACAACTGTTGAAAGACATTGAATTGGATCTGTCCAGGTGGGGGAAGCTCAACTTATTCTTATGGGGGAAAAGTAAATTCAATCAAGATGCACTTGGGGATTAGGAGCAGAACAGCAGGGTACACCCAAGGTGGGGAGGAAATTAAAGTAACAGAACAGGAGAGGGATCTGGGGATCATTGTCTCCTCGAACCGTAAGGTAGGAAGCCAATGTAGTAGGGCGGTGGGAAAGGCCAATGGAATATTGCCATGCATAGGCAGGGGCATTACTAGCAGAAAGAGGCAGGTAAAAATGCCCCTTTACAAAGCCATGGTGCGGCTGCACCTGGAGTACGGGGTTCAGTTCTGAAGGCCACGTCTCTGCAAGGATATAGATGCATTGGAGAATTGGAGAGGGTTCAGAGAAGGGCAACCAAGATGGTGCAGGGTATGCAGGGAAAGTCAGACGAGCAGAGGTGTAAGGAGCTGGATCTGTACACGCTGGAGACAAGGAGGGAAAGGGGAGACATGATTGACACTTTTAAATATGTAAAGGGGCTCAATAAAGTGAGAAAAGAGGGTTTACTTAAGAGGAAGGAGGGGGTCAAAACTAGAGGGCACAGCCTCAGACTGCAAGGAAAAAGATACAGGGGCAATGTGAAAGGGCATTTCTTCATGGAGAGGGTGGTGGAGCCCTGGAACATACTACTAGACAGATTGGTGGGGGCTAAATTAATGGAAGAATTCAAGAGGGCATGAGACAAGCATATGGGGCTGAGTATTGGGGGGAGGGCAGGGGCTGGCAGGGAGGAGGAGGAGGAGGAGGAGGTGTAGGGGGTATAAAAAGGGCAGACTAGATGGGCCGGTATGGTCCTTTTCTGCCGTCAAGCTTTTGTGATTCTATGATATGATTCTATGAAGATGAACATTGCACCCAGGCTATTCTGCTTATTTCAAAACCTACCAATACTTGTAGGGAAAAAGTTATTAAAAAGGCTTGATAGAATCGTTAGGAATTTTTTTATGGCAAAGCAAACCCCCTAGAATTGGAGCAACAAAGATTAGATTCACCGTGTGTTTTTGGAGGCCTTGCTTTACCATGGTGGGAACAATATCAGCTGGTCTTTATACTCAGACATGCTTTGAGTCATTTGGCAAACCCATCATCAAATAAAGAGTCTCAGCCCTTATGGTTTCAAGTAGAAAAGGAAATACGTGGGCCTTATAGTCTTTTTGATTTCATATTCATGCCACTAACAGCGTCCATGTTGAATAACCCTTGCTTACAAGGCTCTGTGATAGCACTTTAAAATATAAATGTCAGTGTTAATCCTAAACAGGTACCCCTGGATGTGACACTCATATGGAATAAGGTTAAATTGGTACTTCATAACTCTGAATGGTGTAAAATGGGAATTACAAGACTTATACACTTGATAGACCCCAATCCAGAGTGATGCTACCCTTCCAAGAACTGAAAGTCAGTTATGGTATGTGCAATTACTACTTTCACCATTATTTACAGTTAAGGGAAGTACTTAGGAACTCTAATATACTAAATCCGAACTATGAATTTTCAATCTGTGAGGAGTGGGAACAGCTATTGGTACTTAAGAAAGAGGCAGATTTTTTATAAAAATTCCTAACTAACAATCTATCTCTACATGTTGAACTACAAAGGCCAAACAGAAGTGGGAGGAGGAGCTTCTTACAGGCATAAGTGATGAAGAGTGGGATGCCACTTGGGGAATGGCTATCAGATCTCACAAAGAATTGCAAGGTAGATTGCTTCAGTTCAAAATCGTACATAGGTACTACCTTTGCCCAGAAAAATTGAACACCGTGGGGTTAACTGGGGAAACCAGCTGTTGGAAGTGTAAAAAACAGGATGGCAATTTGACACACATGCTGTGGGGCTGCCCCAAGATCAGAGCAATGTGGAACAGTGTGCAGTCCATCTGTAATCTAGTCACAGGACAAAATGTCCCTCATTCACCTGTAATTTTTCTATTAGGGATTTATCCAGAATCTTTAAACTTGAATAGACATCAGGAAATCTGGATCTCCCAGGCCTCTCTTTATCTAAAAAGACTCTTACTGCAAAAATGGAAAAGCACACTGACACCCACACTTGCAGAATGGTACAATCAAATGGTGTTTCTATATAATAACAGACGAATATGTTGTTATTTGTCTGATAAATTGGACATTATGCAGGATATCTGGGCACCTTTCTAATCTCTGTAGTAGATGTTGGGGTCAACAGTAACGTGATATATAAAAGGAGGGTCAGGGTATTGGTTTCAGTTATGTTTCTTTTTCTACTTCAATCTTTTGTTCTCCCTCATGTTTAAAGAAAGCTATATTGAAATGGCATAAGACCAGTATACTTTTTTTAAGAGAACATGAAACATTTTAATTATATTGCACTACTGTGACATTATGGCCAAGCTCTTATTTAAAATGGATGTAATGTTTAATATGAAAGACTTACAATTTGCTGTTATGTTTTACATTTCTGTTTAAAACTTTGGTCTATTCTTTTTTGCTGTTTCATTATTAGTGCTGATTCATCTTTGAAAATCAATAAAAAGTATTATGGAAAAAAATATTCTTGGAGACAAGTGGCTGCTGTTATCTGAACACAGTCAACATACCCAGCACAAAGAAAACCTTGTTGTTCATTGAGCATCTCTGCAGTAATGCTGTAAGCCAAGGCCCCAATACAGATAAAACAGCTTTGTATTACCGCCAGGAAAAAAAATTATCTTGTGGCAAAGTTCCAGTGAAAGCAAAGCGCTTACAGTAAACCATGTTCCTGCTGCCAGAACGGAGCCAATACTTGGATTGCTAGGGGCTATACTACACAACATAAACAGGCAATAAACAAACTGCCTCTGTATTTTCCCTGTGCCATGATTATATTTAAGTTTGCTTTACCAATACAGCGTGCCACTATTTACAGAAGTGGAGACAGTATTTGAGTTGGATATAAATAATCCACTAAATAAATATTAAAACTCTGAGTTATCACTTGGCCCTGAGTGACTCGGCACATGTCCGTGATGAGACAGTGTTCTGGCCAAAAATATTTTCAATGAGAAGCCCCATGAGCAGAATTGCCCATATCTATTAAAACATTGGAGTTCAAAGTGTGTATTAGCTGCAAACATGGTGTACTAACAATTAAATCCAGTAAATGTATCTCATAATGGACTTTTATTATATTTAAGGATCTGGGCTCTGGAAAAGGGTGGGGGCTGTTTATTTGCTATAGTATTTCCCCCCAAAAAATAGGGAATGAATAGTGCCACTATTCGTTATTTGGATCCAGATAACAAATAGCACTTTATTTGGAAAATGTTACTCATTACTCTCACACACCTAGTGCATTCAATGGCATCACCAGTTAGGCATACATGCACAGTGTGTCTTGTTCATTGCCTGGTAGGGTTTGGATCTCTCAGCCCTCTCTTAATTCTTCTTTGCTTCTCCTGCCATCTTTCTCTCTTTTCTTTTTTTGACTCCATCTCCTTTTCAGCTTTTAGCTGCTCTTCTTTCCCTCTTCCTATTTTCCTTTCTCGTCTACTTTTTAAGGGGGACACCCAAATTGTCTTGGCCATGGTTGTATATGACCTGTTACCCCGGGTGGACTCCTGTGTCCTTGCAGACTCGCATACTCTGCTATGCCAATGTGTTAATCTATACTTTACTTATGTTCTATTCCTGTGACAATTTAGTTGACTTATAACCTTTGTCATGCCTATTATGTTGTGTATTACCTACTGTCATATTGTGTAACCTTTGACATGCCTATTATGTTGTGTATTACCTCCTGTCATTGTGTAACCTTTGACGTGCCTATTATGTTGTGTATTACTTACTGCCATACTGTGTATCTGTCCTTCTGTCCAGGACCACTTTGGAAATTAGCTTGCTCAACAGTGTTATGCCTGGTTAAATAAAGTTTTGATTGATTGATTGATTTGAAAGGAGTGAGGGCTGAGATTTCAACTGTCTCTATAGGAGTGAATGGGAGGCGAGTCAGGAACTAGTCCTATCAATGACAAGAGGCTGCCAAGTTCTGTGTCGCCTAAAAAAGGGTTAAAATCAAACACATTGTTTAAATCTTTAGGGAACTTGTGACACCAATGCAATTATTTTTATTATTATTATTTACTTTTGTCTATAAAATATTTTAGCTGATGTGGGAGGTGTGTGGGGAACTGGTTATGCATTTTCTTTTCCCTCTTTGTGGTCCCAAGCTTGTGGGAACTCAGCTGGGTGGGGATAGCTGAGCCCCTCTGATCTAAAAGATTCTATGTTTTGGGTCTCAGCAAATGGATTAGCCTCTTTGATCTAAAAGAGGCTACTTGTTTACTATACACAAAAGGTTGAGCCAGTCATATGCACCCTACTGGGACGTGAGACATGGCAACAATGGAAATTAATCCAAATCCACATGGCCAGTTTGGACCACTTCTGTCATGGAGGTGAGCTCAAATAGCAAAGAACTGCCCAGGGTGTGGTGTAAGTGAGGCAGAGCAGGGCAGATGATACAGACAAAGGGGGCCAGCCTGCCAGGGTTTTTCTGTCCCTGTAATCTTCCATGGAAGATCATTCATTACTTAGAATTTGGAAGACATGCCATCACTGCCCAGTCTACTAGGACTCAATGGCACTGGGTCCAAAGAGTGCTGACAAGAATAGTATCAGCAAGGAGCATGCTATAAAGGAAAAAAAAGACACCAATTTTTCATTTGCGGGGGGCTATGCCCCCTGCACCCTCTGTCTATAGGATTCTCACTGTGAGGAGGAGGAGTGGATCCTAGGGAAAGTTAGAGGGGCCATGGAATACTGTTTCCACGGCCCTATGTAAAAAAAAACAAAAAAAAAAACAAAGTCCTAATATGTTAAAAAATGTCAGAGACCAGGATTAGAACCCTGGTCTTCATTGCCACTGGCCAACCTGTTCCATGGCCCAGCCTTCACACCATGGGAACAGTTCTACCCGCCTCCTGTTCCTTGCAGCCATTGTCCTTTTACAGGACCATGGACAGCAACCAGGGGAGCGCTTACAACAAGCGCTGTAAAACCCCACTCGCTGTCCATGTGAGCACTTACCCAACTATAGCCATATAGTGCGGCGCTATTCTGGTAGCACTCACTTAATAGGTGCTACCAGAACAGTGCTCACTTGATGGGGTACCAGACTGAATAGATTCCAGTTGGGGTAAGCTTAAACTATCTACCTAGAAGTTAAGCTAGTGAGGTTATTCTTTGTGAATTCTATCTGTTCAAATGTTTTGTTTCCCATTTCTTTAGTGTACTGTATTCCCATGGTCTTTCGAGTGTATAATCCTATACCATAAGCAGGTACTGTGGAGTATTCAGTATTATTTTATATACTTCATGCTCCCTGTGACCATGTTTTTAAAGGTATATATAGCCTGTGGTAATTAGCAAGTATGTGGTCCATTTCTGAAGAGACAGGCTACTAAACTGTCCAAAGCAAAGTGTTCACAGCTGTGACCAAAGGGGTGGGTCATTTACCCTTTGGGAGCGGTCGCTGTACTGTGTGCAGTGGATTTGATGGGATTCTGATCTAAAGACATCTTCAGTGAGAGTCATGCTGGATGGTGGCAGTATATCAAGGTGTCTGATTGGCCATGAGAACTGGCAGCGCAGTGCTGGCTGAGTTCCGGGAGTACCAGTCTGTGCTAGGACTATCTGTGGATCCATCAGGATTCCTGTTTGCAAGAGTGATGAGACATGGTCCCCACCTCTTGTTTTCTGGGGGACAGGCTCTAATCCCTCAAATGTAAGACTGTTCAGGTTCCTGTTATTGTTTTGTTGAAATATAACCCAAATGTTTTCTCTTACACAGTTTTTTTATTGCCCTCACATGTTCCCATAGGCAGATTTTTAGTTATATTGTTGTCCTCCCAAGTAACCATTGCCTCAGTGCTTGTTTTAATTGGGTTCACCACAACATAACCCAGATAGACCATCTTAGGGTAGCTGTTTCATTCCACTGGGGTGTCAAACAGATGAGGGATACTGATGAGTCCTGGTAGGACGAAACACGTGTCTATGTCTTCTGTTGGTACCCTTTGCAAACTGTGTGAGAGGCCTTTTGGCACCATGCATTTCTGCTTAAAGTTGAACCAACATAATATTCTGTGGTGATTTGCATATGCAGTCCATGATGCTTTGCATTGTGGGGGCATGTGTGATTTTGTATTTCTCCCAACATATATCTTCAAACAAGAGAATCATGCTGCATAAACAACAAATTCCATATTTGAATTAATGTGCTATCTGACATGGACTAGAAGATTGATTTAGGAGGGCAACACAGGTGCACAGCAAACTGGCTGAGCAAATTTACAAATGCTACCATTATGACACATAAAGAATTTGCATAGTTTCATACCAAGCCAGGTGTTCTGTAAGGCTGGTGTGTAATGACTGTAGATTAAGGTGTCAATCAAATTTCTCCCTCAAAAAAATGTCCTTCTTGTGAACTTTCCCACCAACGGTGATATTTGGAAATCAGAGGTTAAAATGCCCCAATGTTTAGTCACCATTTTCATTATCTCTGGTGCCAGATAATTATATATAGCCACCAAGATGATGGGCTGCTGTCCTGTCTGAACCTAAGAGAGATGAACTCGGAGGCTGCCCCTTGGGGTGGCTCTGACCCACTAGCAGATCCAACTATGTAGCAAAGTAACATCCACTACCCCCTTAAGCCAGCAAAAAATATATTTTTTAACCTAATCTGAGATTTAAAAGGTAACATTTTACATTTTTTCTGGGAAAGTGCTACACCTTGACAAAATTTCTACCCCTGAGTGGGCCTGCCTTTTACATAGGCATAAGTTATAGGTCTGCAAGAGTTCATGGAATTTCATTTGACAGTTTTGGAGTTGAGGAGGCAAATGATTTGAAACCAGTCATGGTCATAATAAGCTAATACCTAGTGTCATGTGTAGGATGCCTGTAGTGTTGTCCCCCCCCCAGTTTGGGTAGCTGAGTCATTGCAGGTCTGTTGGTGTTACCTAAATGGTGCCTGTGGTGACACTTGTGCCATAAGAGACAACCCTAGACCTGATATGTAGGACAGACTATATGGAAGAGAATGTGGATATTCTGTAATAATCACATATCCAGCCTTTTCAAGTGACCAGGAAGTATAATTACTACAACATAACTGCACCAGAGTACCTGGAACCATTTGTAGATAATTTAGGATGTGCCCCATATTGTGGTCTAGCCCATGACCCAGCTACCCATGTAGTTCCACTTACAGCATGGGAAAAGGCCAAGCAGTGATCATGATTGGCCAGAAACAGTCTTCCAGGAAGTAGAACACACAGATAAAAAGAAATACCAATCTGGGCTGATTGCAGACAAAGAAAATCCAGTCTAGATACTTTTGCACACAGTGGAAATATTTCTACATTCTGACAGACTGTATTGCAGGAAGCTTTTCTCTCTCTTGTAAGATGCGTATGGATAAATCAGTTCTTTAAGGCAAAGGTGTTAGCATTCATTACCATGTTTCATTTACTGCTGGAAATGATAATAGCAAGAGCACAATATGGAAGATTTGAAGGAGGGCTTATACCCTGGTCAGAGTTTATTTGGGTGAAGAAGATGTCATTCTTGTGATCTCAGCCTTGCGATGCACCACTTCTGGACTGGATCCTGCTACATCTCAGCTGCTGTAAACCGAGCTAGGAGCATTAGCCCCAGGCTTTGAAGGGTTTGTCAATGCTTCTTTGAGTGAGGGCAGTATCCTGGCTCCCCTAAAGTGAACAGGGGGTCATTTGCCTCTATTCAAGAAGCCATCTTTTGATTCAGACTTGCATTTTCAAGACACAAAGCTGCTGGACCGGACGGAGTTCCTATAGATATGTTTATGAACCAAATAGACATTTGGGTTCCTTGCTTATATAAAGTTTTCAAACACATACATAAAACAGGAAATTCCTAAAACATGATTAGAAGTATTTTATCCCCTTATTCAAAAAAGGTGATACAAAAAACAGTCTGTTGTAGACCTATCAGCTTGATTGACAATACACAAAAAAATTGCTAGGATCATAAACAACAGAGTTTTAGACTGGATACTAGAAAATAGTATAATACATGAAGCCCAAGCAGGTTTAATGCTGCAACACTGTACCATACATCAGTGTTTTGTCTTATCACATTTAATTCTCAAATACATAGGGATAAAAAAACACAAAAAATTCTATTCCATCTTTGTTGATTTGGAATCAGCATTTATTTATTTATTTATTTAAGAATCAGTTTACAACCTTTGAGCCAGAGGCTCGTTTCGAAAGGTACTTCATCACATAAAGACATACATTGCATTTCGGTTACATAGCAAAGATTTGCAAAAAATCAATAGGCATTCACCAGAGGTGCCACGTCACATTGTGGTCAGACAAATACAATTGGGTACAGGGTACATGTAATTGATAACAGGTATTACACAAGTCGGTATCAAGTGAGCATTCTGGTAGATAAACATTGAAACAGCTGGCACTGACCAGGTTAAACCTAGGCATGGTGTACAGGGAAGTGGTGGAGGGGATGGTTGGGTGGAGAGCTGCCCGGGGGGCATTGTCAAGAGAAAAGAGGTGGAGGCTATGTTCAGAGACAGGAGCATTTACGAGTGCTGAAGATGTGGTTCTGAAGTGCGGTTTTGAATGTGGAGATGGTGATGGCATTGGTGATGGTGGCAGGGAGAGAGTTAAACCAGGTTGGGGCTCTATAGCTGAAGGACCTCTGGCCTCGGCTGATTCTCGTTCTGGGGACCTTTAGAGTGGTCTTGTAGGAAGACCGTGTTGCAATGGTGGGAGGGCTCTGGTGGATGGATGCCGTTATCCTGGGGGTGAGAGCCTGAGTAGGTTTTTTTTGGTGAGGAGACAGGTCTGGTATCGGAGCCGTTCATCCAGGGTAAGCAGGTTAGCATCGACATATAGCTGACATGTGTGTGTGTGAGCCTGGGGGCACCAGTAATCAATCTGCACACTTTATTCAGGGTTAGGTGAATTTTTTGAGTGCAGTGGTGTCGGCAGCACCGTATATTGGTAGACCATAGTCTACAAGGGACAGAACGGATGATGTAACAGCTAGCCGGAGAGCATTTGGGGGAAGGCAGGTTTATGGCGGAATAGGATGCCAAGCCGTGTGTTGGTGGCAGGCAGATGTTAGCGTCCGATATGGTTGTGGAAATGTGAGGGGCTGAATCAAGGTAACCCCAAGGTATTTGTAGGAGCAGACTTGTTCCAGTGGTTGGTTGATGCTTGGAAGGATATAGAGTGGGTGGTTGCTAGCTTTGTTTTGGGGGTGTGAAAAGAGCATAGTTTTGGTTTTCTTAAGATTGATGGCGAGTCTCGTCCTTAAACCAAGCCTCAGCACTGTTGAAAGACTGCTGTAGGGAGTCCTGTAGGGAGATGGGATTACGGTGGGTGGCAAAGGACAGCGTCATCTGCATACAGCAGAATTTTGCCAGAGCATGCACTGGGCAGGGTGTTCAGATACAGCGAGAGAGAAGGGGCCCAGGATGGAGCCTTGGGGACCCCAGAGAGAATGGGGCCGGGTATGAGGAGAGTGCTATTAATCTTGACACACTGGGATCGAGTGTCAAGATAGCTAGCACACATGCCAGGGGCCAGCCGAGAGACCAATGAGGCAGAGTGCATTCAGCAGCAGTGGATGGGAGACAGTGTTGAAAGCCTTTGAGAGGTCAATGAACACTGCACCAGCTAGGGAGCTGGTATCCAAGGAGGAGTGTAGGAAGTTGGAGAATTCAATAAGGGCAGTGCTGGTACTGTGACCCGCACGGAAGCCATGTTGCTCTGGGCATAAGATGTTATGCTTAGCCAGATAATCAGTGATTTGAATGGCCACCACTTTCTCCAGGGCTTTAGAGAGGGAGGGAGGATGGAGATTGGCCGGTAGTTGTTGGCCGATGACCTGTCGCCTCCTTTATGAATAGGTGTGATAATGGCTGTTTTCCAAGCTGTGGGGAATTGTCCCAGGCAGAGTGACTGGTTAATTAGGCTTGTGAGAGGTGCAAGGACTTCATCTAGCACCAGCCTGAGGATGCTGGGGTCCAGTGAGTCACTGCCGGGATTGTTGCCATTGAGAGCTTTGATTAGGATGGGTCTGGCTTCCTGGGTGGAAATTCTTCAGGAGGAAGCTGGGATGCTGGAGGACAGGGGAGTTTGGCTGGGGGAGGGTCAAAGAAATTACTAGGAGGACTGAGCTAAGGTCAGTGAAAGTGGTGTTGAACCAGTTAGCTATGGTGGCAGGCTCGGTGGAGGTTGTGCCATTTCTAGTGAGCTGGGATGGGGCAGGAGCAAGCTTTACCATTGAGTTGCTTAATATTATCCCAGAAGGTCTGGGCTGAGCCCCAGGAGGAGGAGGAGGCCTGGTAATGGTCTGCCTTGGCTTTCCTGATGGCCCATGAGCATTTATTTCGGCTGCATTGTATGCTTGCCTATCAGACAGACGACCTGTTTCAGTGGCAAGGTGCCAGAGGTTATCCCGGTTTCTAAGTAATTGTAGGAGGGTCAGGCTAACCCAGGGTGCGTTCTGTTTTTTGGACTGGGTTTTGGTTAAGGGTGCAAAGAGATCACAGGCCATGTTGAAGGTGTGAGTGAAAAAGGTGAGGGCAGTATCAATGTTGGTTGCCTGCTGAATGGGGGACCAGTCTATCTGGGTGAGGAGTGCCTTAAGTTTCTTCAGCCCACCAGGGCGGAGGCGCCTGCGGAGGGTGGTCTGGGCTTTGGGCTTGGGATTGGGGGCTACCCAGTGGAATAGGATAGGGAAGTGGTCACTCAGGGAGTCTGGGAGGACCTGGATGTTTTGGATTTTATGGGGTAGGTTAGTTATAATAACATCCAGCAGGGTGCTGGTACCACTCTTAGGTATCAATAGTAACTTGCTTTGGCTAACTCTAGAGGAATTAGGTATTGAGAAAGCCATTCTCAACATTTTGAGTATTCTGTATAATAACAATACAATGCAAGTTAGATACAACACAAGAGGTGATAAAAGCACAATGTTTAACTCAAATAACGAAGTCAAGCAAGGATGTGTTCTATCCCCTATATTATTCAATCTTTTTTCTAAATAATAGTTTGTCCAAGTTATATGACCCAGAATTTCACATGCCACGAGTTGGGGAAAGATATTGCCCTTATCTTGCATATGCTGACAATGTTGTGTTAATATCTACTAGTTTCCTAGAGATCAAAAGAATATTTTATAGACTATATCAGGCATGCACAAAAACTGACTTGAAAATAAATTTCAGTAAAACAAAGCTGATTATATGTGGAAATAAAGGGAGATATAAGGTTGCACTTGATAATTCAGAAATAAAGACTGTAAAAAAAGTCTGCTATTTGGGAATTACATTCACAGACAATATATCCTGGGGGTAAGCACAAGAAAGACTTGGAAATAAAAATTAAAAAATCAATCCATGCAATTATAAGTTTTGCATATAAATTTGGAGGTCATTCCATCAAAGGATGTATTAAATTAATAAATACCAACATTAAGAACCCAAATACTCTGTGGCACTGAAGTCTGGGGAATAGAGGCTAATGGAATGATAGAAAAAACATTAAACATGCACTATAAAAAACTTTAGGTTTCCCACTGGGAGCACCATCTGCTCTAGTAAGAGCAGAATTGGGGCAGTTGCCTCTAGAATGTCTCATCCAGGAAAGAATGATTACTTATTGGTTAAAAGCATATGCCATCGAGGAGAAGAGACAACCCTGCATGTAGAGAAAGCCATAAAGTACATAGACTCCCAGATAATTTTCCCAAGTTTGCTAGTTATTGAAACTGTTGTGAAACCCTATGGGCTACTATACTGTCTAGTTGAAGTATTTTATAAACCTTTAATTGTAGAGACACAGCACAGACCTAGAGACATTCCAAATAAATTCCAGGCCTCAATAAACGACAGACTGAGGTACATTTTTAAACAAAAGGAATTAGGCATCTGCCTACAATTTAAGATCAGTAAGTGGCTAGCACATAATATTTTGGCTTTGAAACATATCTAATCCTTCTTAAGAACCCACAATGAAGGAAACTTTTTACAAAATACCATTCCTGAATATCATGATAGTCATAGATTAAGATACATGTTTAAGAAATATCAATCTGAGACTCTTATGTAAGTGACAAAAAGGAGAGTATGATTTAATGCACCTACTGATCATCGTATGTGCTTGTACAGCAAATACAGGCAGATATTGTTAGGAGACATACTGGCTACCCTAGAACTGGAACCATAACATTTAGTCACCCATCGTTTTAAGTCTAACTGACTGGAGATCTTGGAATGAGTAATTTCCTTCCTTAGACCATATATGGAAAAAAATGCACATCATCAAAGAAATAGAATGGAAAACATAGAGAATTAAATGTCTTTCATTGACTTTTTATTATATCCACATTGTATTATGCCCTGGTTCTGAATATGATATTGTGTCTTAATTCTGAATATTTATGAATTGGAAAATGTTTTGCACACTGTATATCAGATTGTATTGTCTTAAGAACATAACTTGACAATTAAGGTATTCTGTTTACATGCTGCGTATCTGATTTTATTGTAAAGCAGTCTGCTGATCAATAAACTAACTGAACTGAACTGAAAAACCAATTTGGACAATCTTGCCAACTGTTAACCAGTCTTAAACTTGCAGTTTCTAGAGAAGGTTGGAGAGACAGCAGCAGCTGAGCAGCTTGCAGAACACCTAGAGATTAACAATGTCTTCGAGCCACTGCAGTCTGGTGTCCATTGGTGACATGGAGACAGCTCTGACCAGGGCCTGCCATAGCTTAATCTAGCAAGGGATCAGAGCAAGAGAGAGACCTCTCCATTCTTGATCATCTTGACCTGTCATCAGCTTTGGTCACTGTAGGGGACAAACAGATACAGAGTTATTTTCCCTTTTGGTTTGGAATAAAATAATTTACTATTATGGCTTGTATGTGTTTACAGCCAAAATGTATAAAAGTTAGTTAAATGTGTCACTCAAAAGAGACTGAAACAAGTTTTGTTATAAATATGATATATTTATTATCTAAGCTACACTACAGAAGATCTAACAGTGTACTAGGTTTCACACATACAGTACATTACATTGTAGATAATTAATAATTTGGTATTTTAATATGTCATCAGTTTAAGGCTACACACAAGTGACATTTCCTTTCAAAAAACACTGTGGGTTATCTCTTGGCAGATGTAATCAGACAGGTCTGGATAAAAATCATACCCACTGAATTGCATTTAAACAATGGACCGGCCTCTGCCCCAATGGCTATCCCCAACACAAGCCTTTTTAGCAAAAACTAGTACTTTACTGTGCTGATATCATGAAACATCTTTATTCTCAGTCTTAGATGGGAGGAAGGAGGTATTTTTTTGGCTGGCAGATTTCTGAGCCACAGGTTCCGTTCTGGTGCCATTTCCATGAAGCATGATCTGTTAGCTGACAAAAGTTATTAAAAGCCAGGTTCAGAATTTCAGTGCTTGTTAACAAAAGTTCAGAGTTCTAGAACCAGTAGTCTCTGCTGATATTTCAAGGCAGTGTCCAAAACTCCTTTTCCTGTTCCACAGCATTGTTATGCTTGGTAGTCCCAAGGAGAGATGTGCTCTGTTTTCACATGTCTGTCAGTGTCCTTGTCAGTGTCCTCTGTTTTGCTTGTCCCAGATGAAAGACATACAATAAAGAGTCTTTGTTCAGTGTCTTAAATGATGAGTCCAGTCCACTATATTCATTATACATGAGAAAGCCTCATGCCTTTCAAGTACTTGAGGTTTCTTTTTTATGGACCTCTAAGCATATTATGATGCCTGCATTAGTCTCACTGACATTTGGGATAATATAACATGGAGATTTGTGACAGTTAGCATTTTATATCATAAACTAGCAAAACATTTTACAATTTTCAACAGCCTTGTGTTGGAATTTAAAGCTGTTTCATCTTAATCCAGCAAACACACTCTTCTAGTTGGAGAAGCATTCCAATACCAGTGCCCCTGGATTTACTGCTATTTATGTGATAACTGAGAGGCCTCTTGCCACTGATGGGAGTTATCTGGCCCACTCTCTTTTGTATTCTCAAGACATTCGCTTTTGTGAGACTTTTTTTTTTTTGTAATTACTATTTACACCTCCATCCCAGTCTGCCACCCTGACCCATCAGGGGATATACCAACACTCAACTGCCTTCCACCCTACCCAACAGAGCCCCTGATCCCCATGGAGCCACAGCAAAACCCCTGGCTGGGGACGAGATGGGGCCAAACGCTCGAAAACTTACATATCATCGGTCCAGGGCTCACTGAGTGGGTGGAGGCAAATCATGGGCACGTCCCAGTCTCCTCATCTTCCCAGTGGTGGCAGGCTCTTTTTCCATTTTCTCCCTCCCCATACAGCATGTAGATCCCCTGATGTCAAGGTGCTAGGCACCGACGTCCATGCTGTGAAGCGACCAACCATCCATGTAGGGCTTGCAGTACTCTGAGCCAATGTTCGGAGTCAGGCAAGTGTGCAGGCAGTGGCCTGTACCCTTCCCAGAGAAGGTGAGCTGTTGCCAGATGCTCCAGCCTATCTCCCCCCTGCTGACCCACCAACGACCCGAGTCTGCTCTCAAACCCGGGTCACCAGCATTGAGCGAGGTGTGGCATCCAGCGCCTCAACCCTCAGCACCACCAGGCTGGCTTGTGAGACTGTTTTAACTCCTTGTTAATATTCAGCCTGCTGCTAGCTTTTGGCAGACAGCAGTCTTGCTTTCAGAGCAAGGAGCAGCTGACTAAAGAGCTAGAACTTTTCTTACTAATAGAACACTTCTAACTCAGCATGAGTCAGAGCCTGTTGGGAATAAGCAACCAGTTACTTTATTAGAAGTGTGGGGTCTCAGTTAGGGTAAAATAAAAGAGTCAGTGTGTTTTTCTGTGTTGGGGAAGGGGACTGTATCAGCTTCTCAGTTTGCTAAGTCAGGAGGAGAACAGTTAATTGGGGTGTGGCTTAGGCAGCAGAAAATCAGGTGTCTCCAATTACAGTTCCCTGCTGCTAGCTTTTGGCAAACAGCAATCTTGCTTTTAGACCCAGGAGCAGCTGACTAAAGACCCAGAACATTTCTTACTAATAGAACACTTCTAACTCAGCAAGAGTCAGAGCCTGTTGGGATTAAGCAACCAGATACTTTATTAGAAGTGTGGGGACTCAGATAAGGTACAAAAAAGAGTCAGTGTGTTTTTTTGTGTTGGGAAAGGGGACCGTATCAGCTTCTCAGTTTGCATAGTCAGGAGGAGAGCAGTTAATTGGGGTGTGGCTTAGGCAGCAGAAAACCAGGTGTCTCCAATTACAGTTCCCTGCTATTAGTGTTTGGCAGACAGCAATCTTGCTTTCAGAGCAGGGAGCAGCTGACTAAAGAGCTAGAACTTGTCTTACTAATAGAACACTTCTAACTCAGCAGGAGTCAGAGCCTGTTGGGATTAAGCAACCAGATACTTTATTAGAAGTGTGGGGTCTCAGTTATGGTAAAAAAAAATGAGTCAGTGTGTTTTTCTGTGTTGGGGAAGGGGGCTGCATCAGCTTCTCAGTTTGCTAAGTCAGGAGGAGAAAAGTTAATTTGGGTGTGGCTTAGGCAGCAGAAAACTAGGTGTCTCCACTTACAGTTCTTGGCTGCTAGCTTTTGGCAGACAGCAATCTTGCTTTCAGAGCAAGGAGCAGCTGACTAAAGAGCTAGAACTTTTCTTACTAATAGAACACTTTTAACTCAGCAGGAGTCAGAGCCTGTTGGGATTAAGCAACCAGATACTTTATTAGATGTGTGGGGTCTCAGAGAGGGTAATAAAAAGAGCCAGTGTGTTTTTCTGTGTTGGGGAAGGGGACTGTATAAGCTTCTCAGTTTGCTAAGTCAGGAGGAGAGCAGTTAATTGGGGGTGTGGCTTAGGCAACAGAAAACCTGGTGTTTCCAATTATAGTCCCTGCTGCTTGATTTTGGCAGACAGCAATCTTGCTTTCAGAGCAAGGAGCAGCTGACTAAAGAGCTAGAACTTTTCTAGCTAATTGCCCTCCTTCTCTCCCCTCCACCCTCCCACCCTTACCAGTTCCACTTTTATAGGCACTGGATTTGACTGACAACAGGAACTTCCTGTTTGGCAGTAGGAAGGGAAGGATCACTGAGACACATAAGTTTTGTCATCCTTGAAGGAAGATGCTGGAGGTCTGACTTTGAGCAAGGAAGAAGGAGACTACCAAAGAATACAGGAAGTTTCTGTCCCAGAACAGGAAGAATGACAGCTGTAAGGGCACATAGGCAGTAGGAAAGTAGGTGGAAAAATAAATAGAGGGATGAGACAGTAAGCATACAAAGCAACAGGAGAGGGGCCACAAAATAAGACATGATGGAAGTGGTACAGTGCAATGGCTGTGGGGTGGCAGTCTTCTGGGAGATGTTCTGGAGGCCACAGTACTGCCCTATGTGCAGGCACCTCTCTGGTCTGAGGAAGGAGGTTGCCCCTTCTCCAGGCCACCCTGGCTAGGATTTGTGAAACCTCCTCCCCCACTCAGGGACCATCAGGGCCACAGCAGCTGCCTCAGAGGTTGCCAAGCAAGAGGAGCGGTTGGACCAAGGTGGGCTCAGGGAGGGTGAGGGTGGTGGAACAGAGGCACTTCCCTCCAGTTGTACCTCTCCACAATTCATATGCTGTTCTGGTGGAGAGTGGTTCCTCTGTGGAAGCACCTGCAGTGGAGACCAAGGAGGATGCTAGGAACCTCCACAAAGGAGACCCACAGGAAGGTGGCATGGGAACCCACAAGGGAAGGAAACAATTCCTGGTGGGGGACTCAATTGTTAGGGGGGTAGAACTGGTGGAGGGAGGGGAGGGGAAGGGAGAGGGAAGTAAGGTGCATGCCTGGTGCCATGACTTGGAGGGTCAGGGAGTGAATCTTCAGGATTGCAGGAACAGCTGCATGGGGGAGGGAGGGAGCTGGATGTCATTGTCCACCTAAGGACAAATGATCTGGCTGGGAATGGGATCAGAGCAGTGCAAGAGGAGTCTGTGGAGTTGGGGAGGGTCCTTAGACAAGTAGCATGTATGGTAACCTTCTCTGAGGTGTTGCCTGTCTATGGCAAGGGTGAGGCTAGGGTACTCTGCACCATGGGATTCAATGAATGGTTGAAAAACTGGTGCGGAGCTCAAGGTTTTGGCTTCATTGGGTACTGGGGGTCCACCTAGAGAGATACAGGCCTATACTGGCGTGATGGTCGGCATCTGTCCAGGAGGGGAACCAGAATCCTAAGTGATAGGTTTAAATGCTTCATTAGAAAGCATTTAAACTAGTCAAGGGGAGAGGCACTGAAAAGGAGCAGGGAAATCCCAGCCTCCCCCATAAAACAGGGTAGTTAGTGAAATAAACACCAAGGAAGAGAGGTCAATAGGGAGCAGGACAAGGGTAAATGGAGAAAAAGGCAAAGGCAGTAAGGACAGAGATGGGGCTAAAAGGGGTAAGGCCATCAAAAAATGGAGGGTGATGAGTACTAATGCCCATAGTCTGGGTAGCAAGCTCCCTGAACTAGTGACCTTGATGGAAGAGGGATGCCTGGATATCATGGCAGTCACAGAAACATGGTACACAGAGAACCATGACTGGGATGTCAACATACCAGGGTACACAATCTACAGGACGGACAGAGAGGGTAAAAGAGGAGGAGGAATAGCTCTCTATGTAAGGGAAGGGATTAAAGCAATGGAACTAAAGGGTAAACAGGGAGGAGAGGAAGCACTGTGGGTCACCCTGGAGACAGGAAATGACACCACAATCCACACAGGGGTCATTTACAGACCCCCATCTCAGGGGGAGGCAATGGACAAGGAAATGATAGAAGGAATCCTTAGAATGGCAGAAAAAGGGGAGATATTGTTGATAGGGGACCTGAATATGCCAGATGTTAACTGGAGCACCTTTGCTGCAGCCACATCCAAGAGCAGGGTCATTCTCAATGCCCTACAGGGGGCATGCCTCAGACAGCTAGTATTGGAACCCACTCAGGAGGAAGCAATCTTAGACCTGGTACTCTCAAACAGGGATGGAGAGAGGATCTCGGATTTAGAAGTGGGTAGCCATCTGGGAACAAGCGACCACCAAACAGTGTGGTTCATAAACACAACCATAGAGTCAAGCCATACAAAATCAAGAGCATTGGACTTTAGGAGGGCTGACTTTGGGAAGATGGGAGAGTGCCTCAGAAAAGCACTAGCAAATGGGCAAGAAGGAGGGGTGGAGGAACAATGGGGAAAAATCAAAACAGCCATCACACAGGCAACAAGCCTTTGTGTGAAGCAAATCAACAAAACAAAATGAAGGAAAAAAACACTATGGTTCTCAAAAGAGGTGGCAAGGAAGGTTAGGGAGAAAAAGGTAGCATTCAGGAAGTATAAGGAAACACAGAAGGATCAGGACAGAGAACTGTACCAGTTAAAGCAGAAGGAAGCGGGGAAGGCAGTCAGAATTGCAAAGGCCCAAACTGATGAAAAGATAGCCAACTCAGTTAAGAAGGGGATAAAATATTTTATAGGTACATTAGGGAGCAAAGAAAGACCAAGGGAGGGATAATGAGGCTTAATAAAGGGAAGGGGGGTGGACAGAGGGTGACAGTGAAAAAGCAGGGATACTGAATGAATACTTCTGCTCAGTATTCACAAAAGAAGAGGAGGGGAAGGTACCTAAACCAAAGAATAGAAGCACTCTGGATAGGAGGATTGATACTAGTCCTTTCACAGAAGATAGGTTCCTGAAAGAACTCCTAAACCTGAAGGTGGACAAAGCAATGGAGCCTGATGGGATTCACCCCAGAATTCTAAAAAAACTAAGGGGAGAACTAGTGACACTAGTGATTACCCTTTTTAACAAATCATGGGAGGATGGTGTGGTACCTGAGGACTGGAGGAGGGCGGATGTGATTCCCCTTCACAAAAGTGGGAGCAAGACAGAGGCGGGAAACTACAAACCTTTTTTTTGACCTCAGTGGTAGGGAAAATGATGGAATCACTTCTGAAGGAAAGAATTGTTGAGTATCTAGAGGCCAGTGGGGTACAAGACTCAAGGCAGTATGGATTTACAGTGGAAAGGTCATGTCAGATGAATCTAATCAATTTCTTTGACTGGGTGACCAAAGTAGTAGACGATGGAAGGGGCTGTGGACATGGTCTACCTAGTCTTTAGCAAGGCACATGACACAGTCCCACACAAAAGATTAATAAACAAGTTAGCCAGCCTGGGAGTGGATCCCAGAGTTGTAGCCTGGGTAAAACATTGACTGGACAACAGGACACAAAGGATAATAGTAAATGGAGTCCACTCCGAAGAAAGAGGGGTTACTAATGGGGTACTGCAGGGTTCAGTACTGGGACTGGTACTCTTTAATGTCTTTATTGGTGACATTGCAGAGGGGCTAGAAGGGAAAGTATGCCTCTTTGTAGATGACACAAAGATCTACAACAGGCTTGCATATGGGGGGTGGAAAGGATGAGAAGGACTTGCACGTTGGTGGAATGGTCAAAAGTATGGCAGCTTAGATTCAATGCAAAGAAGTGCAAAGTAATGCACCTGGGAAACAAAACCCCAGGGAAGAATACACAATGTGGGGGAGGTACTAACAAAAACAAAAATGGAAAGGGACTGGGGTAGCCATATCAGATGACTTAAAGTGGGCAAGCAATGTGAGAAGGCAGTAAGGAGGGCTGGGGGGATACTGGGATGCATAGGGAGAGGCATCACCAGTAGAAAACAGGAAGTTGTTATCCCTCTGTACAGACAGGTGGTGAGACCCCATCTGGAATACTGTGTGCAGTTCTGGAGACCCCATCTCCGCAATGACATAGACAGGGTGAAGGCAGTCCAGAGGAGGGCAACTAAAATGGTGCAGGGTCTGCACCAGAAGCCATACAAAGAGAAACTAAAGGAGCTTAATATGTATACCCTCGAGGAAAGGAGGGAGAGAGGGGACATGATAGAAATATTTAAGTACCTCAAGGGAATCAACAAAGTCCAAGAGGGTAGCATCTTTCAGAAAAAGAGATGTGCAAGAACAAGGGGGCACAAAGCATTTTTTCATGAAGAGGGTGGTGGATGCATGGAACTGCCTTCCTGAGGAGGTCATGGGGTCAAAAACCGTGGGGGAATTCAAGAATGCATGGGACAGACATAAAGTAATTCTAGTGGGGGGTAGCAGGAAGTAGGCTGTTGGTTAAGTAGAATCTGCAGCTTATCCAATAGGTAGGGAAATGGGCAGACTGGGTGGACCAAGCGGTTCTTATCTGCCATCAAAGTCTCTGTTTCTAAGCAAACTGCCATGGTTTCAAACTGAGTTCTCCATTATAGTCCTTATGTTTTTAACCTGTATTTTTCTCATGTGGCCTCAGTCCACATCACAGCCATTTTACAGAAAAGTCTAGCCCAAGCTTTTGGAATGTTTGCACATGAATTCTTTAATTATAATAGTTTTGCTAAGGCATGATAGATAATAATAAACTCAGAATGCTAGCTCTGATATAATAACAATTGAATATTTGGCATCTTAGCCTAATTTTCCTATTGTCCACAGAAGAAATTAATAAAGTGAAAAAGATCTGGAAGCAGAGCAGGAGAGTCAAGTGATTCCCAGAGGACTGAGGTATTCTACTATGTTGGTGGATCAATTATGTATCCTGGAGTTCTAGAGATACTGCTGTATGCAGGGAAAGAGGTCCCAAAGAGCAACAGAGATTAAGAGTGTTGAGAGCTAGAGATAAGGTATAGGCATATTCAGAAGAGAGAGAGAGAGAGAGAGAGAGGGAGGGAGGGGATACTATATATATATAATATCTCTCTCTCTCTCTCTCTATATATATATATATATATATATTAGAGCAAAAACTCAGTTTAATGCATTAGTTAGGGTTGTTCCACAGCGACAAAAGCGAGGAAATTCAGTGTTAGGGTTGAAGCCCCCTTGGACCTCCAGCCCACACCCCTAACTGGCATCAGGGTGTGCATTGGGGTTGCTGGCCATAACTCTCACCCCATCACATGTGTAAAGAAGATAACCCCAATGCTCACCCGATGCGGTTGGGGGTGTGGGCGGGTCCGGGCGCGGCTTTCAACCTAACACCAAATTTCCTCGCTTTGGCGCAGTGGAACAACCTAACTAATGCATTAAACAGAGTTTTTGCCTCTAATTTCCCTCTTTGAGAATGATAACAAGAAATAGTGAATGTAAAGGGCGAGGGAGGCTGGGGTCCATGATGTCTTGTCACATAGTAACACGGTGTCCGCAAAGCGCAAATGGTATATGTGCATGGTGGCATAAAGCAAAACAGAAGAGAAACAGTACTGTGAACAGAAATGGTAAAAATAATGCAACGCAAACTCAAATGAAAGCATAAAGGAATGCACATGGTGGTGATGGAATGGTACATGAACGGTATGGAAAACACAAGCGGAAGCGGTAACGGTAACAGTAATGTAAGCACACAGGCTGGTTTTCCCCAAAAGGTGCATAGAGAAAGACAGTGAGTACAAAGAATGTATGCATAATAATGGGTCTCGGAGCAGAAAAGGAGGAGTTGGAATACTAAATTGCTTATATATCAGGAACCGTACGACGTAGAAAAAAAATTTAAAAGTCATATGATTTATGACTTTCCTGGCTAGTTTTGTACTTAGTCTTCATTAGGGGGCTAAGAATTTTTCTGACGAAAAGTCCGTAACTCGTGATCGCTTCCTAGATATCGGCCCTGAAAGGCGCGACGAACGCCGTAATGTTATCCTATGGGAAAAAAGAGAAGTTCGGAGTGCCCTAACTTTGGCTCCCTGTAATATTGTTCCACCAAACCACTGAAAGACACATCTATGGAATGTTGGCTTTCTTCTGTCCAAATTTCAGCCCAAAAGACCAAACCGTTATTTTGCAGCAGGGCGCCAAAGGATTCCTGTAATGCGGCGGACGCCGTAATGTTATCCTGTGGGAAAAAGCGTCAACTTTGGAGTGCCGTAACTTTGCCACCCTGTAATATTTTTTCACCAAAACCTTGGATGCCTCCAGAATGGCCGCTTAATTGTTCCAAGTCTCTCTTCCACTCCAATTATGTTATCCACCCCTCCCCTACTAATGTATCCCTGACCAGCTCCCTCAGCCTATTTAAAAAGTCCACCCTTTGTAAATGAAGAACTTCAGCTCTCAATTGCAGTTTTCTGAACTGGAGCGCCAGTTTGTACCAAACTGCATTATGGCTGCTGTTCCCCAGTGGTTCCCTACTCCCACGGCTCCTACCAGTGTTTTATTTTCAAGCTTTGGGCCCTTGGAGCAATACCTGCAAGATCTCCTGGGTCCTCACTGTCCATCTCACACCCTTCGTTCCTCTGAGTGTGGCCACCTGATGGTTCCAAGGATGAGGTTGCAGCTGTCAGGTGACCAGGCTTTTCTGGTGGCCGCACCTATCCTGTGGAATTCGTTACTGCTTCATCTTAGAAAGGCCCCCTCGGTGGAAACCTTTAAGAGGGGGCTTCAGATACCCCATTTGAACAAGCGCATAGGCTGACATAAGTTTATATTTTAGGTCTAATAGTTACTACTGAGATCATGAATATTGAATTTCAGTTGATGATTAGTTGGGGGGTTGGAGATACATTCTGAAATATGTTTGTGAATAATGTTTATGAATAGTTTATATGGGTGTGATATATGTGTGTATTATATTATACAGTGCTCCAAGCCCCCGGGAAGAAGTACTTTATAAATAACATTTTGATTGATTGATCAAACATGCTATACTACTGCATATGTGAGCTGCAAGCTACAAGCGAAGCAACAGCCATGTTTACGTAGCTGCCTTTGCACTGCAGCAACCTGAGCGTCTGGGTTGCGATGGTACAAAAGTGGCCACATGGATACTTACCATAGCACTGTAAGTCATCCTGTCATCCTCTCCTGAAGCTGGTGCAGAAGGAGGGACGTGTTCTGGAGCGAGCAGCTTAAGCAGTGTCACTCGCTCCAGCACACAGTGCCAAGTTCCCAGCGCAAGTTGCTGATGGCCATGAAACTGGTGGCCCCTTTCAGCGCAGCTTGCATCCGGGCTGAGAAGGGCCATATACTGTAAACACGCTCAATGATTGTCTCAGGCAGTCTGGGAAACAGCAACATTAAAAAGTAGAGGAAGCACATTTGCCATGTAAACAGGCCTCAGTACAGATTAGAAGCAATATGATCTGTGCAGAGTCAATAGCACGTAATTTAATCTGGAGGCAGGCATATAAAGAGAAATTGCAAGCTATCAGAAGCAGGTCAGCAATTACACCATTTGAATCTATTGAACCTGTACTCTATGGAATGTATGTTGCACCTGCCTGGGCAGGCTGTATATCACATATGATTTTGCCTGAGGTTCATCGCTCTGCCTGCTCTATTTCTGCATGCAGTACAAAGCACATGCAGTCGTGACTGTCAGATGCACTGTCCTCCTGATAAGATGCAGCCATCACTTTACTTAATCACTTTGTCCAGCACGACCAACACCATCAATTCTCTGCACATATTTTAAAGATTGCCTGCTGCTGCTGTTGTTGCAATATTTGTAGCTTTCATCTGGGGCATCTTCGTGTTTAATTTGTACATGTCATTGGCAGGTTACTTGCCTTATAACAGATCCTTAATAAAATGAGAGATTGGGTGTAATTCAGGCATTTCTGATGTAAATCAAGGCCCACTTTAATGATCAGTGGGAATCTAAAATGCACTTATATTTTTCACTGCTGAAGTGTTGTTTGCAACAAAATATTCTTTATTAACAAACAATTTCCAAATGTACTAGTATATTGTGTGTTTGTCACTGCTGCTTCAGGCCTAAGTTCTCATAGCCAAAACGTTCCATGGAAAATGGTGTGGTGTCTTTTTGGTCATGTTATTGTTTTTTTTCCTTGCAGCACAGCCTAGCCTAGAGGACAGAGCACTGAGCTTTAAATCTGAAGACCCAGCAGACTTGCGTTTGAATCCCACAGCTGCCAGATACAGTATATACCATGTGACCCTCAGCAAGTCACTTAACCTCCTCATAGTTAATTCTCTCCCAGGTTGCACCTGGATATGAGCTTCAGCACTGTGAGCCATTCCCAGCATAAAATTCTAAATAATAAATACATTTTGAATGGTCTCTCATGATCCTATACAATCTTGTGTACATGATAGGACTTGTTTACACTGTGTAATTATTGTTCTGTTATGCCTCCCCAACTGTTACCACCCCCATCCCACCCCCACACTGGAACCCCTTGGGAATGAGTTATTGGCTTAGTATGCCTTCCTGGCCAAAACGTTTATTTATTTATTTATCTGAATTTTGGTAACAGGGTGAGCCCACTGAGACCATGCAGTCCCTTTTTCAGGGGCGACCCAGACAGAAAATACAACACAATACTAACAGATACGCTACACAGAACAGGGAAACAAATACACATGCACAGCATATGTTAAGAACAGTTAATATATATATATATATATATATAGTATATATACAGTGAGCAGTCGACGATAGCATATAAACAGTAATTAATATATATATATATATACAGTGAACAGTCGACGACAGCATATAAACAGTAATTAATATACTCTAAAGACTGAGGTAGGCAAGGTAACAAAGGTAGCAACAGTGAGTAAATAATATACATAAATTACAATATTATATACCATGAGATATACAAACTAACAGAGAAATATGCATATTTACACAATATATAAATAGCAGCTTCTAATGAGATTTCGTCAGCAGACTATAGGAAAACAGCAATAGATTTGGTCAGCAGAATATAGAAAACAATAACAGGATTAGGATGAACGTAAGTAGTGCAGAGCAAAGCAAGCTTTGCAACAAGCTCCTGGGATAATTAATTTGAGAGTAATTAGGGTACAGTGTTAAGAAAAACAGATGCAAGTAGGAGGTTCAAGCCGGTGTGTAGCAAGTGATTTTTTGAATAGTGGTAGAGAAGGGCAAGAGAGGAGATGAGGAGGTAGCGCATTCTATGCTGTGGTGGCAGAGTAGGTGAAAGATCACCTCCCTGTGAAATGGCGAGTGTTCGGGATGGCTAGAATAGGTAAAGTAGAAGAACTGAGTGGTCAAGCAACGTCTTTGCGATAGACAATTCCTCTTAGACAGGGTAGATTAAAAAGATTTACAAGTTTATATACAAAGCATAAGGTGAGGTACTGTAGCCTTGCGTCATAATCTGGCCACTGTAGGGTAGTCAAGATACCGAAGTGGCATTTTCTAGGTTCAGCCCCTAAGGCAAAACGCTCGATTCTGTAACAGAGTTGTCGGAGTAGGGCAATGGATGAAGGTTGAGCAGAGAGAAGTAGTGGTGCACCATAGAAAAGTATAGGGAGGAGGGATGTGGAAGCAATTTTCTGGCAGGAGGTGGCGGATAAAAGTGGGCAGAGTCGATATAACAGACCTAGCTTCTAATTGATAGTTTTAGTTAACAAGGAGATGTGGGTCTCTAAAGAGAAGGCTGAGTCAAGGTGTAGTCCTAAGTATTTAAAAGTTCTATGGAATCCAAGTAGATTTTGAGAGGTGTTGCAAAAAGATTTGGGAGGTTTTAGAGGAGGGATTGTGGAATACCATGGCTTTGTTTTTTTTGGTATTAAGAATTAGATGGTTATCTGAGAACCATAATTCGAGCTTTTTGAAATCTGAGTTAAGACTCTGATAAAGCCAATCTATCTTAATGGAGGAATGGAATAGAAGGACATCATCAGCATAAAGTTGTGCTGATGCACCTCCGCAGGGAGCTCATTAATGAAGAACAAGAAAAGTAACGGACCCAAGATAGATCCCCTGGGGAACACCATGATAAATGGGTCTGAGAGAAGACAGTGCTCTGGACCACTTCACCCTTTGGGATCTCCCACTGAGATAGCTCTTTAGCCAGGTTAGCATTTAAGCAATTGAGACCCAAGAGGTTAAGTTTTCTTAATAGGAGGTGGTGTTTGACAAGGTCAAATGCCTTTGTCAGGTCAACAAACACCGCTCCTGTAACAAGGCCTTTGTCACCTGCATTGAGAATCTTGGTAGAGACCTTATCAAGGGCCGTAGTCATCCTATAGTTCTTTTTAAAGCCATGCTGGCAGTCATTGAGTAGGTGGTGTGTCTCCAAATAGGACTGTAGTTGATTGTAAAGTATCCTCTCTTGGATTTTGGCCAGGGGGCAGAGAATTGAAATAGGTCTGTAATTTTCTATGGCAAGGGAGCCACCCTTATGAAGGGGGACTACCACAGCCACTTTCCATTTGCTTGGAATGGATCCAGAAAGGAAGGACTTGTTAATTAGATTACAGATAGGTGCAGCAAGTGCAGGTGCTTCTAATTTAAGGAACTTGGGCTCAATCGTATCATGACCAGGGGAGCTATCTTCTTTGAGTTTTGATAGCAATCAGAGAACTTCCTTTTTGGTTGTGGTTTTTACATGGAAAGCGGGGCATGAGCCTAGACTAGTATGGGGATGAGCGGAGATGGAGAAGTCAGGGGTTGACGAAAAATGTGAAGTGTACCTATCTAAGTCCATGAAAAATTGGTTTATTCCCTCTGCAATGGAAGGGGGGGTTTTGTAGGAGTTTGCCACCTGAAAGAATGGGACTAGGACACTGTGCTGATTTATTCTTGATTAAGGAGTTAATCTGTTTCCAAAATTCTTTAGGTTTGCTAAGATGTTCGGTTTGGAGTGAGCAGTAGTAGGCTCTTTAGGCTCCCTGGATCCTGGTTTTGTAAGTGTTTCTCAGCTGCCGATAGATTAACCAGTCAGAGTGAAGATTAGTACTCTTGAAGGATTTCCATGCAGCATCCCGACTCTTCATGAGGGACCTGGTTTCCTTGGAAAGACAAGGAGCTCTGATGCCTTTGGACCTACGTTTGGTTAGGGGTGCATGCCTGTTGATAATGTTGGTAAGGGTCATAATAAAATAGTCTAGGGCCTGATCGATAGTGGGCAGGTTGGTAAGTGGGCCCCAACCAGCATCATTAATTGAGACAAGAAACTTATTTCTAACTTGTTTCTGTTAAGGTGTGTCATATTTCTGGACTCCAGCACTTTGGGAGGGGTCAAAGGTGTTGCACCATACACAATAAACAGGAGAGGGGTCACTGATACGGTCGGGGAGTACCCCAGCTGTTTTCATCCTATGGGGTGATTGGACACTATCTAGTTTAAGAGTGTTGACATGCCAGTTTTATAATTTAGTCGAGTGGGGTCATTTATGAGTTGTGTGAAGTTATTGTCTGATAGGATTGAATGGGCCTTATTTTTTTTATTAGGGGAAAGCCAATCATTATTAAAATCCCCACAAAGCACTATATCATGTGAGGGAAGATCAGATAGGGATGACGTAAAGGAAGGTAATATATTGATGACATCTTTAGGAGGGAGTTAGATACAACCAATTATTAATTTTTTCACGTTATCAAAAGTTAGGGATATACATAACGATTCTACAGAGGGAAGATTATCTGCCAGAGAGGTGATTTCAGAGGCAGATAGGCTAGACTTTACAAAAAATAGAACACCACCTCCTTTTTCACCTACATGGTCTTTCCTGAAACACGAGTAACCTTGAAGGTTTACCTGAAGTTGTTGAATGCCAGGCTTTAACCATGTCTCTGTTATGCCAAGAACATCAGGGTTATGCTGATCTATCCAGGATTGTATCTCAGCAACTTTGGGGCAGAGGCTTTGTTCATTTAAGTGGGCAGTTTTGACGCCTTTAGTATTAGGTCTGTTATGTATGGGTGCTAGTTTAGGCATGCATGAGGAACCAGAAGGACCAGGATTAAGTTCAGTATCACCATGAACAAGGAGTAGGAACAAGGGTAGGAAGGTGGTTAACTTTCGTGGGGATAGGCCAGCAGGACTACAAACAGTCCTGTTTATAGAATGAAGGAAGACCCTTATGCCAGTCCCTAGCTAAAAAGCACCCTTTTTACACATATGACGTAGGTAATTAGGGGGAGATGCAATCTCAGCGTAAAGAGCACTGATGGAGAGAGATGCAGGACAGGAGTGCAGGTACTTCAGACTATGTGCAATAAGAGTGTCTACTAATGAGAAAGACAGCACATAATGAAGAGCAAGAACAGCTCCTGGATGTACCATGGTGTACACAAGGGATACGAGTAGTGGCTAATTACTGTAAAATAAAGATCAAGCTCCGAAAAATGGGGTCAACCAGGATTAAGGTAGAGGGGATGAGATTGCGGAGCGAGTAGAGGAGTAAGAAGATGGGGGAAGCTGTCTAGACAGGGCAATAGGTGTGAGGCAATAAGAGGACGGGGGGGGCGGCTAACTTGAAAAGAAATAGGAAGGCAAAGGCTTATGTCATGCAAAGAGGGCTCAGAGTGCCCAGAAATAAAGGCACTGGCAATACTCCAAAAAGGAAATAGCTGTGTGACAGATTAAGTGTCTCAAAGCTAAGATGGGAGAAATTTAATCACAGATAAGGGGGACAGAGAGAGGGTGAACTGCAGAGAGGGATTGGGGTGCCAGGAAGAAAGGCGTAAGAATAGGTGACATTGGTGTAATCACTGGAAAAAGGACTTGTCTCTGTGGGCGTTGAGGAGTTGCACCATAACCATATATTAGAGTGTAATTGAGAGGACACGAAAGAGGGGGGTTCTAGGACCCAGGAGATAAAGTAGAGAACTGGGTGGAGGGAAATACCAAGTAGATATACAGGGGTGGGGGCTAGCGTACTATTAGATAGCAGCAGGTGGGAATCAGTAACAGGCTGGGTGGCCTAGTGGATAGAGTTATTGGCTTTGGATTCAGCTGGACACCACAGATCAGGGTTCAAGACTCATAGGAGGGAGAATAGAAATCATAAAGAAAGGAGGGCAGTTTACACAGGGGGAGGAAGGTGGGATGTACAGAAGTTAATAGTTGGGGACAGGGTAGGTTCAGTTCTATCTAAACATACTGTAAGTGGAGCACAGCATTCCCTGGTGGTTAAGCAGTATACCCTGCCAATGGGAGATTACAAAAAATTACAGCAAGCATGTGACCATGTCACGTGACCCAGACTACCTATAAATGAAATGCCCACTGTGGGCGGGTTAGTCCTGCCCAGTAAGCTGGAGTCTCTGCTGTACCTGTTTCAGAGAGGAGGTCTTCTGGCTGGAGGGAGGAGGAGTGAGCTTTCCTCGGTGCGGTCGGTCTTGTGAATGCAGCCTGTTTTGGAGAGGAGGTATCCTGGCTGGAGAGAGGGGGAGTAAGCTTTCTTCGGCAAGGTCGGTTTTGTGAATGTTTAAATAACGTTTAAATAAATAAACTTAGAAAAAAGCAGGCAGGTTGAACCTTTTGGTACATTATACAGGTATAATTTATTGAATTAAAAAGTTTTGCCAGGAAAGGCATACTGAGGTGATACCAACTCATTCTCAAATGCATCCTGGGAGAAGGGGCATGGAGAACATTACCATGAAATGATAACATCAGTACCATAAAGGCAAGTAATCCCCGTATCAGCCTGGTATGGTGTCACAGTAGGTTGATACAGAGAAAGTCAAAGCTGTTCAATCACCCATGTGGGAAGCTGTTATGCTGTCACACTAACTGAAGCCAATTGTAACAGTGTCTTTCACCTTACTCCCGCTCTCACGCTTACGGTCGTTTTATACATCCTCACTTGCTCACTCACAGTTCTGGTTAATGTCAGACCCTAACAGACACTGGCCCCTATATTGTAACAGTTAGCATGGTACTAACCAGGATAGCAAACATGTACAAGGAACCAGCCACACTCTAAACGTTTTTCCACACTCTTGATTATTTATTCTGATTATCTTGTCAAACGTCCAAAGTTTCAACCTGTGGGCTTCCTAAGGGGCAAGGATCTATGGTTGAATACATAAAATATAGTAATTTAGTAAACCAAAACTTAATATATGTGTAAAACTCTTATGGGTGTTTCAAAAATAGATTACTGTCTCTTTAAATAATCCGGTCATCTATTATTCTGCTATTACGGTTCCCCTTCAAACAGATACTTCAAATATTTTACCCTTTTAAATCACATTTTATATCTGAAAAATATAGTTGCATGACTCCATAAATACATGCCTGCAATTAGAACAATAGGGCGTGCTGTCATTGTCAAGATTTGAACAAACGAGCTCCTATATTGACAATGACAGCACTTCCTCTTGTACTCATTGCAGGCATATGCAAAACCCTACTCTAAAGATTTTTTAAGTATGAAGAAACAGTAAAATACAGAATAGGTAGGTTACCTTCTTTATATAACTTGTGTCTGCGGTCTGTGGAACATTAGTGACTGTTTCTAAGAGTGAAAGGAACTCTTGTGATGGTAGAGAAAGCTTACATGAACTGTTTTAACTTTTTGTAACAACCACAGGGTGCTAGGCAAAAATGATGATGACTATGCTCTAAATTAGGAGAATTTAAGGGGTAGAATATGCTGATGACCTTTGAGGAATAGGATTTATGGGTGCTGTCATTATATAGTTTTTTGAATGTACCAGGATGGTAATGCTTATGTATTTAAAAACTAGAAACGGATGCATGTCATGACTGTTCAGGACCTTTTCCTTTTATGGATTCTATCTAGGAACCTAAATTTGAAAGTGAGAATTTTTTTGTACCAGTAGAGACTAATTGATTGAAGTGAAAAATGGGTATGCATTTGATTTTGCTGTATTATGCTGATCACACATAATTAGTATGAATTAATTTGCCCCATTTATGGAGTCATGCAACTATATTTTTCAGATATAAAATGTGATTTAAAAGGGTAAAATATTTAAAGTATCTGTTTGAAGGGGAACTGTAATAGCGGAATGACAGATGCCAGGATTATTTAAAGAGACAGTAACCTATTTTGAAACACCCATAACATTTTTATACATATATTAAATTTTGGTTTACTAAATTACTGTATTTTATGTATTTAACCATAGATCCTTGCCTCAGAGTAAGCCCGCGGGGTGAAACGTTGGGCATTATTTGGGGGATCTGTTTGACAAGATAATCAAAATAATCAAGATTTTGGAAAAACTTTTGGGGCCGGATATTCAAAGGGTTGCGCCATGCACAATAGGGTTAGCATCGCATGATCCGAAGTGCGCCATTCTCGATATTCAGCAGGAGGCAGTTGCGCCACTGAAAACAGGCTGAGCAACAGCGCGGTGCAAATGAATGCATGCTGAACTGGAGGGAGGAACCATGCATAAACTGCACAGCCCGATATTCAGCCAGGCTGTGCAGAGTTGTCTGGCGCAACCCACAACCTGCGCCTGCACAACTTTGAGCCAAAAAAGGCCTAAGTCGGGGCCACTTACAGGTGTGCTGCTGCATTGCAGGGGCGCAACACAGCAGCTGCCACCTGTGGCTGGCCCTCAACCCACCCTGTGCCCCCCCTGCAGCCCGATCGTGGGTAAAAAGAGTAATATCCCACCACCACACCCCACTGGCGGTCCGGGCATGAGTGTAAATTCCCCACCAGCCTGATTGCGGGCAGCAAAGTGTCTCCCCAACATATCCTGGTGGTCAGTGGACCCGTAAATCGATCGGCGGGATTGTGTGTACAACCCCCACCTCCCGATCATATCCCTGGTGGTCAGTGGACCAGAACATCCCGATCGCGGGATGGGTGTACAAACCCTCCCAAAACATTCCTGGTGCCTAGTGTCCCCACCCACCCACCGTGAAGCCTCACCCCTCCCCGCGGCGGCGGTGGCAGCATCCACCCGCCTGCCCGCCCCCGCCATTGCCGTCTGGTCTGGGTGCCCGCCTATTGGTGCAGAGCAAGAGCCAGGGTTGCAGCCCTATACCAGAGAAGATAGTCCAGTTTTGTGAATGAATGAATGTATCTATTCACAAATCTGGACTGTCTTAGATGGTATGGGCTGCACGCCCATTGGCTCTTGCTCTGCACCAATGGTGCAGGCTCTACCGGCAGTCAGTCATGGGGGGGCAGGCGGGTGGGATGCTGCCACCCGCCGGCTGTGGGGGAGGGGGGGGAGGCTTCTGGTGGGTGGGTGGGGTGGACTAGGCACCAGGGATGTTTTGGGGAGGTTGTTTGCACACTCCATCCCGCGATTGGGATGTTCGGTCTACTAGACCACCAGGGATATAATCGGGAGGTGGGGTTGTTAATAAACAATCCCGCGATCGGGATGTTCGGTTCACTGGACCACCAGGGATACGTCTCGGGGAGCTATATTGCTGCCCGCGATCGGGCTGGTGGGGGGTTTAAACTATGCCCGCGATTGGGCCAGTGGGGGTGGTGGGGGATTATACACTGTTTCACCTGCGATCGGGCTGCAGGGGGCGTCGGTCCCCGACGGCTGCTGCCTGGCAGGGTGCCAGGCGCAAGTCCTCGGGGATCGGCGCACCTGCATGCTAATGGAATGCAAATGGGGCCATAATCAGATGCAAATGGCCCCCCCTGCGCCTTGCATGAATTATGGCCCTATTTGCATGTCACCTTTTGAATATGGGGATTTTGCGCATGGCGCAATGGTACTTGAGCCACCGCAAGTTGAATGCTCCACTCTGACCACTTGCGGTGGCGCAAGTTCCACTGCGCCACGCACAGTGGCTTTGGCCAGGGGGTGATTTTCAAAGGAGTTGCTCAATGGCGTAACTCCTTTGAATATCGCTCTGGACACACACCTGCGCAACTATTTTGTGCAGCGCAAGGGCTTGCACCACAAAATAGTGCAGTTTGAATATCCAGCCCTTGGAGTGTTGCTGGACTGGTTCCATGTACATTTTTGCATTTCTACAACTCTGTCACCAGCCCACATTAGCATTCACTTGAACTTCTGAAGGGAATCCACCTGACTCTGGATACTTTACTAACCAGGATAGGACAATGCAAGGCAATCTTATTTATATGGTGCCCAATCCCAGAAGCTCTGGGTACCTAGCAATAAATAAAACAAAATAAACCACAATTAAGAGCAGAGCTATAAGAACATTTAAATCAGGAATCTAGGTCAAAGAATGCCCTATCACCCAAGTACTTCATCCAGGATCTAGGTATGGACAGGAGGTCAGCCTCCACTGACTGGAGAGCACAAGCAGGAGTGTATGGCACCAGAGGGTCTTGCAGGTAGCTCGGATCCAGACGGTGCAGGACCTTGTATGTTTAAGCACACCTTAACGCTAATGCACCACCGAACTGGTGACCAGTGCAGAACACAGAGAACTGGCTTGATATGATTAAACCCAGAGTTCCCAGTAGCTAGCCATGCTGCTGCATTCTGGACTAGCAGTAGGTGATGTATCAGCCTTGCGGATAGCCCAAGGTAAAAAGCGTTGCAGTAATCCAACCTAGTTGCCACTAAGGCATGCACCTGTGTTGCCAGGTCAATTGGTCCAAAAAGGGCTTGATCCAGGTGATGTTATGAAAATGATAAAAGCCACTGCAGATAACAGCTGACACCTGGAACTCCAGACACAATGACTCCCAGATTCTTCACGCTGTCTGCAACACAAAACGTCGTCCGACAGAGGAAGGGCTGCACTACCACTTGTTACCACTGAACCTGACTGACCCCGTTTCACCAGTAAAACATCAAGTCTCTGACGAATTAAGCCTAAGCCTGCTAGCTGCCATCTAATCTTGTATTTCTTTAAGGCATTCACTCAGTTCTAGAATAGCTGTGCTATCAACAGGACACAAGACACATACAGCTGGGTGTCATCAGCAAAGCAGTGAAACGCCAGACTGTCGCATCTGATGATCTCCTGCAATGGCAACATGTACATGGTGAATAACATGGGAGCCAGAATTGCCCCCTGAGGCACTCTACAGCAGAGCGCAGTACTGTTTGATGTAAAGGAGCCAAGTATTATCTGTTACATTCTGCAGGACATGTAGAACTTAAACCAGCACAACACTGTTCCCAAGAGTCCCACATAGTGCCCAAGGTGATCCAACAGCACTCCATGGTCCACTGTGTCAAATGCTGAAGAAAGATCAAGCAGGACTAGAATACAGCATTCGCGCAATTGCCCACTGACTGGAAGATGACGGTAAGCCAAGACTGTGACTGGAGGGCTGCGTACTTATAACAGCAGCAGGAAAATAAAGAAAAGCAATTAATTAAGTCACTATAAAAATGAATCCCACTGCTTTTTTTTCCCCTTTTATTTTCCTTCCTACCTTGCTCCTACGTGCCTGTCTCCCTGAGGCCTCCGATCACAGCCCTGAATGTCCAATGAACTCACTCCTATCACTGTAACAGGTAACCAAATTCCTCCTGTGTACATGGTGCCCCTAGCCCCAGTTCCAGATTCCTCCCCCAAGGTGGTCATCCCTCTACTACTAATGGAGGAACAAAAGTGGTCTCTCACTGACAGCATGATTGGAGGTGATATGTGCAGCAATGTGGGGGTGGGGTGGAGTGCACACTTTCTCCCTGTATTAATCCTGGACCTTCTTAGTACTGTATGATTTATTATGTCTGTAAGCCTTTGTTTTGTATCTTATTTGTTTTTGTATTTTGCTTGTTAGCCACACAGGTTTCACTCCTCTTTTTCTGCATTAAGCCTGTTCTGGCAAGGCAAATGTATTTGTTAGGTGTTTATGCAAGGCTCTAAGCGCTGTACAGACAGTAAACTTAATGCAATTAAATACAACAAATATACTGTAAAAACAGGATATATGTATACAGTATATATTTTTGTTTTGTATTCGCGAAGAAGGAGAAGGCGAGGACCACAGTTAGACAACATGAACAAATATGGGAGGGAGACGGACACCAGTCCATTTACGGAAGAGAGACAGTCCTAAAAGAACTCACAAAACTGAAAGTGGACAAGGCACCGGGACTGGATGGGATGCATCCTAGAATGCTAAGGGAACTACAGGAGGTGCTGGTAGCACTGTTCAATGAGCCATTTGATACGGGAGTGGTACCGGAGGACTGGAGGAGGAGAAATGTGGTCCCTCTTCACAAAAGTGGGAGTAGGGAAGAGGCTGGAAACTACAGACCAATCAGCCTCACCTCAATAGTGGGGAAAATGATGGAATCACTACTTAAATAAAGGATTGTGGAACACCTTGAATCCAGCAGAGCACAGGATTCAAAACAGCATGGATTCACAGCGGGAAGGTCATGTCAAACAAATCTAATTGATTTCTTTGACTGGGTGACTAGGGTCATGGCTCTTTGGGGAGTGGTGGATGTGGCCTACCTGGATTTCAGTAAGGCCTTCGATTCCGTTCCACATAGAAGACTGGTGAACAAGCTGGGCAGCCTGGGAGTGGGTCTCAAGGTGATAAACTGGATTAGGAACTGGCTGAGTGATAGAAGACAGAGAGTTGTGATAAATGGAGCTCAATCTGAGGAAAGGAGGATGACCAGTGGGGTGCCACAGGGATCAGTTCTGGGCCAGTCCTGTTTAATGTCTTCATAAGTGAAATTGCAGAGGGGCTGGAAGGGAAGGTGTGCCTCTTTGCAGATGACACTAAGATCTGCAACAGGGTGGACACTGTGGGAAGGATGGAAAAAATGAGGAGGGACCTAGGTAAACTGGAGGAACAATCTAGAGTGTGGCAGCTGAGATTCAATGCAAAAAAGTGCAAAATCATGCATTTGGGGCAGAATAACCCAGGAGAGGATTACATGATAGGGGAGATATACTGGGGGTCACCAAACAGGAAAGGGATTTGGGGGTAATCTTATCTGATGACCTAAAGGTGGCCAAACAATGTGACAAGGCTGTGGGAAGAGCCAGTGGGATTCTGTGGTGCATAGAGAGAGGCATCATCAGCAGAAGAAAGGAGGTGGTGATGCCACTGTACAGATCATTGGTGAGGCCTCATTTGGAATACTGTGTCCCGTTCAGGAGGTCGCATTTCCGTAAGGACATAGACAGGGTAGAGGCAGCTCAGAGAAGGGCAACAAAAATGGTGTAGGGCCTGCACCAAAAGTCATATGAGAAGAGACTGGGAGACCTCATTATGTATACCCTGGAGGAGAGGAGAGGAGAGGAGAGGAGGAGAGACGGGAGATATGATAGAAACCTACAAATATCAAAAAGGCATAAATAGGGTACTGGAGGGTAGCATCTTTAAGAAAAGGAGATATTCAGGAATGAGGGGGCATGACATGAGGTTGGAAGGGGGTAAATTAAGGGGTAAGGTGAGGAAGTATTTCTTCACAAAAAGGATGGTGGGTGCATGGAATAGACTCCCAGTGGAGGTGGTAGGGGAAAACACAGTGGGGGAATTCAAACATGGCGTGGGACAGGCATAAAGGAACCCTAGCAATAGGTACGAGCCACCCTCCTACACTGTGCTGATACCTTCATGTCCCCTGTGACTATTACCCCAAGGTCTCTTTCCTTCTCTGAAGCTTGTGACCTGCACTCTCCCCAGCCAGTAGCTGGTCCTGGGATGTCTTGCTCCGAGGTGCATGACCTTGCCCTTCTTAGCATTAAACCCCAACTGCCACTCCCTAGACCAGTGTTAGAGTTTAGCTTGATCCTCCCTGAGTGCCTGCCTCCCTTCCTCATTGTCCACTTTTGCACAAATCTTAGTGTCATCTGCAAAAAAGACTGATCTTACTCTTGACCCCTCTCTGCAATGTCTCCAATGAAGACATTGAACAAAACAGGGCCCAGCACTGAACCCTGCAGTACCCCACCTGTTACTGGCCTTTGCTTGGATGTCTCCCCCCCCCTTACAATAACCCTCTGTAGTCTGCCCTGTAAACGGCTCTCAACCCACCCCACCAGTTTCTCCCCCACCCCCATGCCCCTCAGCTTGCTCATTAACCTCCCGTGGGGCACCAAGTTGAAAGTCTTGCTGAAGTCCAGGTACAGAACATTCATAGATTCTTCAACCGCCTAGCGACCCAGTCAAAGAAGTCGATCAGGTTAGTTTGGCACAATCTTCCCAAGACAAATCCATGCTGAAGACCATTACTATTGAGAAAGGTTATCAATCTCTCCTTTAGAATGGTCTCCTTCAACTTCCCCACTATGGAAGTCAAGCTTACTGGCCTGTAGTTGTCCAATTGGTCCTTGGGTCAACTCTTGTGAAGGGCACAACGTGAGCCATCCTCCAGTCCCTGGGTACCTTCCCCCGTCTCCAAGGAGGTGTTGAAGAGGTCCATCAGAGGGCCTGCCAACACCTCTGCCAGTTCCTTCAGGACCCTTGGGTGTACACCATCTGGTCCTGGTGCCTTGTCCACCCACAAGACTTTAAGGTCCTTCAGAACTCTATCCTCTTGGATGACCATATCTGTTATCGCTGCCCCTCCTTCACCCTTACCCCCTTTCCCCTGTGGTATTGGGCCATCCCTTTCTTTTATGAACACCGAGCAGAAGTACTCATTGAGTACCTCTGCCTGTTCTTCCTCTTGTTCCACCCATCCCCCATCCATCTTGATTCTAACAATGTCATCTCTACAGCTCCTCTTCTACCTTATGTATCTTCATCTCCTTTACTGCCTTGGCTGCCCTGACTGACCTTGTCATGCCTTTGTGAACACCTCTCTATCCTCACGCCCCGATTTTTTTGAACTTAATAAAGGCCAGTCTTTTTTCCCTCACCTTCCACTCCACTTTCTTGCTGAGTCAGCTAGGTTTTTGGACCTGGACTGCTTACTCTGAGATTTGACACACATATTCGTGGCCTCATTCAGCCCCTTCCTAATGATTTCCCACTCCTGTTTAGCATCCATCACTGGGTTAATTTTAGCTAAATATCCCTCTAGGATGCCACCCATTCTGGAAAATCTGCCTTCCTGAAGTCCAACATTCTTGTCCTGGTCTTAGCTGACTGCCTCCCTGTGTTGAGGAGGAACCACACTAAGCAGTGGTCACTTCCTGCTAGAGGGTCCAGTACTACCACATCCTGGACTTGATCACCATTTGTTTACACCAGATCCAGTATGTTCCCCTTTCTAGTAGGTCCCATTACCTCTTGCACTAGGTAGCTGTCTTGGATAACCTCCAGCAGCACCTGTTCCTTGGCGTGTGCTGTAGTTACTGTCTGCCAGTCAACCCCAGGTAGGTTGAAGTCTCCCACTATAACTGTATTCCCTTCGCCACTGACCTTCCTGATTTACTCCACCAGCTCCCTATCCACCTCCTCGCTCTGTAAGGGGGGTCTGTACACCATCTCCATCCTGAACTTCTTACCTTTAGGGCTTTGGAGCAACACCCATATGGCTTCTGGCCTCCCCTCATCCCCCTCCTCGCTGGTACACAGTATCCCCTCCCTGACATAAATAGCCACCCCTTCAGCCCTTCCCCCTTCCCGGTCCCTGCAGAACACCTTGTAACCAGGGATCATAAGATCCCAGTCATGGTATCGTGTGGCCCAGGTCTCTGAGATGGCGACAATATCTACCTCTCCCTCTACCATCATTGCCTGGTACTCTGCCGCCTTGTTTGCTAAGCTCCTTGCATTCAAAGATACTACAGTCCACCTTGTGTCCTGCCCCTCCTCTTCCTGCCTCTCCCCCTTCCACTTTTGTCTTGGTAACTTCCCCTCATTCTTCTCCTCCCTCTCTGGGGAAGAGGCCTTCCAGTCTCCCCTTGAAGGTGACTCCTCCTTGCTATCCGACTCAGCCATCTCCCCTCCTCAGTTTAAATCTATGTTGTTTTTAATGTAATTCTCCAGCTCCTGTCCCAATGCCTTGTACCCTCAATGCTGAGATGCAGCCTATCTTTGGCATAAATCCCCTTATTGTTCCATGTCTTGCCCCACTCCCCTACTACCCCATACCCCATTTCTGCACACTGCCCATTCAGCCACCCATTAAACTCCTGTATTCTTAGCTTCCTCACCATGCTTGCCCTAGGTACTGGGAGTACCTCGGAGAATGTCACTTAGCTTCCCACCTGACTGCAGATACCTCCAACTTCTCTGAACCTGTCCTGTACTTCTTCCACTGTACTGCCCTCTAGGTCATTTGTTCCTAGGTGCACAGTGATATGAGGCTTCTCTCCCACCTTCTTCACACTTTTTTGAATGCACTGCCCTACTCTGCCCGCTGTCACATCTGCCATACACTCCACCCAGGTTCGGCTCTTCCTCGCTCCCTTACCTCCCCATCTCACCCCCCTGAGCATAGAATCTCCTAATACAAGTACTCGCTCCCCCATCCCTTGCACTTCCCCCATGGTTTGCCCCCCTCGAGCCCCTGTTCCTCAGCGTTCTCTCCTTCCATACACTGCCCTTTCCCCTCCTTTCTCCTTCAATTGCACCTCCACCTGGTCTCCTCCTCCTCCGTCCCTTCTGTGCTCCCTCCCTTCCACAACACTTCCACTATGTGTACCTCCTCCCACTGCCCCCTGCATTGTGACCCCTCCTCCCCCACTCCCAACATGTTTGGCCTTCCTCCCCCTTTATTTAGTGTGTTCATACCAACTCAACCTGCTTCCCTGCCACTCCCCACTTCTACCCCACAGTCTTTCCTCTCACCTTGTAACTTTTATTTCTCCCTCCCCTTCTAGTCCCCTGACTCTTGTTCTGTGGTACCTTCCCCAACCTCCTGCTCTGTTTCATCAGCCAGTACCTTGTACCTGTTTGCTGTCTTCAACCTACTGCCCCAGCCCTCTCCTGTAATTCCTCCCTGCCTCTTCTTACCCTGAACCTCTTTTCTACTTCCTTTCTGTCTGCCCATGTTCCCTACCACCTGCCAACACCCCCTTTCAGTGCTCCCAGGACCCTGTGGACTTGGTCCCCCTGGCCCAGTGCCCCCTTCTGGCCCTTAGCAGTCTGGTCTATCCTGCGATGGAGCCCGCTCTGCCCCTCTGCCCCATCTCCTCCTCGCCCTCTCATTCCTGTCCCCTCCCCCCAGTTCCCATCTCAAGCTCTCTATTTCCAGTGTAAGCTGTCCGAACAGCCTGCACACTGAACAACACCCCCCCCACCTTCCATCAGGTTCCCAGAAACAGAACTGCCCCACACCCATTGCAGCTCACAACCCTCCCGGCCTCCCAGTGCCCCCAACCCCCGTCATCACTACCCCTCCACTCTTCCCTCCCATTCATCCAGCTGCCTCCTTGCCCTGGTCTCCACATCGTCCCTGTATCCCCTAGACTCTAATATGTCACAGATCTTTACAAATGCGTCCGTATTACTTAAGAACTGTAAATCTGCATTTCTATCAAAACATTGTCTCCAGAATAGCCCTTACCTCAAAAAAGAAAATGCACAACCATTACATTTGCATCAGTACTTCTTTAAGACTTTAAACCAGATTTCACCCCCCTTGAAATTACTCTGCCTCCTGCCCCTTCCTAATAGGTGGAACTACTACCGGAAGTGGTCCACTTGCCTATTTAATAGTGGTGACGGTGAGGGGAGGGAGGGAGAAAACAGGCCACAAGTCCTCCTCCCAGTACAACTAACCAGACCAAACTACAAGCTAACCAAACTACAAGAGTAAAAACTTCCCTTTAGTCCCCAGGAATACATACACTGTAGCTCCTGCTTCTTCGAGCTCCAAATGCAAAGAGAAACAATTAAGTAAAAGCCCTGCCCGTCTACCCTCATTCCCACATCTCTAGGTCTAATACACTAAGGGCTACCTACTTTTATGGCCATATGATCCCTTGTGAATGGAATTCATTACCAGATAGATTTCATTTGAAGGACAGAAAATTTCCATCTTTTGCGGCTATAAAGACTTGGTTTTTGTCTGTTACTGTTCATTGTGAGAGATGTAGTCACCTCACAAAAGGGGTCGCTCAGGGACAATATATAGATAATAACACATTATGTGCAACATATTGTGTGTTGTTAGGTTCTCACTGTTAATGTACTGAAGTCTCCTTAAACTGTATGTTTATTTAGGAATTCTATATGCAGCCTGTGTTTTTTTATGATGGGACATCATTGTAAATAAGCTTGCTCAATGCACTAATTTCCAAATAAACAAACTTGAAACTTGAAGCATCGCTGCTTGATCACCAACCCCCAGTTCTGGATATGAGTCTTCAGGTAGGGGGAGGACAGCCCTTCCCTTCCTGTCCCTGCTGGGGGGGGGGTGCAATCTGTGAGGGAAACTACAGGGCAAGATGAGTCGAGCAGGTAGGTACTGGGCGGGGAAGGAAGGGATAGCACTGAACAGCCTGTCAGATGCCAGCCAAGGAAGAAAACCCTCCATGGCAAACAAATTTCCTGACTGATACATTTTTATGTTTGCTTGCATGCATGTGCAAGAAATGTAGTGCCACCATATGAATTTTCGTAGGTGTGCCACCCCGCTTCCAATGCCCTGCTCCTTCTTACAGGCATAGCCTCACCCCACCAATAAATGTCTGAGCTGTCTATGACAGCAGTTCAGATGCAGTGGCATACAGTTCAAAGTAAAAGACCGCTACAATGAGCGGTGGTAATGTGTAGGCAGTTTGCATACTGCCGTTGGCAAGCAATTTACATATTGCCGTCGGCAGTATGCAAAGTGCCTACAAGTCAGCACTACATCTGAACAGCTGTCATAAACAGCTCTGTTTTTTCTTGGACCCCCCCCAACAAACACCCAAGTAGCATGCTGGGAGCCCACCCCAGTGTGCTCATGCGATCCTCCCCTCTCCCTCACAGTGTATGGCCAATGGAGGTGCCCAATCCCCGTCGGCTCCACTGCCCCCAAACAGACTTCCAGGTGCCACACTGGGAGCCCACCACAACATGGCAAAAAGTCTGTATATGGCCGGCAGGGTGCCCAATCCCCGTGGCTCAGTGCAACCCCCCACCAAAACAGACTTCCAGGTGCCATGCTGGCAGCCCACCCCAGCGTGGCAAAGTCTGTATAGGCCAGCAGGGTGCCCAGTGCCCGTCGGCTCCACTGCCCCAAACAAACTTCCAGCTGCCGCGGCGAGCCCACCTAGCGTGGCAAAGTCCCACATCATCTCCAAAAAATACACCTATAAGAAAAAACAGTCCTCGTTCGCTCTCTCGCCCCTCCCCAATCTGCACCCACCGTCTACGTACCCCACCTCCCCACACCCTCACCTCACCACATACTTATCTCCGGACGCTGGTGCGATGATCTTTGGTGGACCGGGAACACGTCTGCACTCTTCAAAGCCAACCGCGAACTGAAGAAATGCCGGTAAGCTGTATAATGACATAAATGGTTTTTTTTTCCAACTTTGGTGCATATCTCTGCCATTTTGGGGAATTTTTTTCACCAAATTTTCAACATAGGGTTCTTGGGACTCCACCTCATGAACTCAGCCACTGTCATTTTGTTATCACGGTCCCGAAGGCGATTTTGCGGTCTCTTGGCGGAACCACCTTCGGACCGGTCAAAGCGACAGTGTCACAGTTCATGGTGAGCCCAAAACCCTATGTTGAGGATTGGTGAAAAATCTCAAAAATGACTGTTTCTGAGTGTGCATTACTGTAGTTCCTCATGCTCGTAACTTTGAGAAATTTTAATATTTTCCTCCAGATTTTCAACATTGCCATTTTACCACACCTTCTTATGAACAGTACAGCTGTCATTTTCACATTGCCCAAAATGTGTTTCACATGTAGCGCACATTGGCGCAGTTGGTGTGTGAAATCAATGTTCGGGACACATTAAGAAAATCACAGTGACACTGTTCATGAGCAGAGGTGTTAAAATGGCTATGTTGAAAATTTGGTGACAAAAGTCCATAAAATGACTGTGTTACGAGTCTGCATTGTGCTATTTCCTCGCACCCTCTTAAGTTCACGAATTTGTAATATTTTCAGTCCAGATTTTCAACACTGACATTTTTCCACACTTCCTTATGAACAGTATAGCTGTCATTTTTCATACCCTGGACGAAATGCATTTTCGCACTTCCGGTGCAGAATAGCACGGTCGCTGTGGGAAATTAGTGTTCGGGACAGATTAAGAAAATCACAGTGACACTGTTCATGAGCGGAGGTCCCAAAATGCCTATGTTGAAAATCTACTGTAAAAAATTCCCAAACTAATTACATTACGGGTGTACATTGAGCAGTTTCTATGCACGCTTGTGATGTCACCAGTTTTTTTATATTTTCACTCCAGATTTTCAACAATGCCATTTTTACACCTCCTCATGAACAGTACACCTGTCACTTTTCACAACCTGTTTGAAATGTGTTTTCGCACCTGTGGCGCCAAATGGCGCAGTCACTGTGCAAAATCACTTTTCGCCTAATGAACTGATAGTGTCACTGTTCATGTGGTGGGGTCACAAAAAGCCCACGTGGAAAACTTGGGAGTAAAAATACCAAGAAACGCCCAGGGCATTAGTGTTTTCGACCATAACGCCCTACCCTGTAGGGACTGACAGGCGTCATGGATGTGACTTGGGATTGTCAACAGTAATGCTCATGCCATTCCACCCCCACCCCCACCCTGCAGCCAGTGACAGGCATCGAGGTGCTTCTTGGACCCTTTGCCTCCAGAGTTCACTCCATTCTCCTATACTGCACCCATTTCAGCATATTTCCTTATGGAATGAGGTGACTGTAAAGCCCAAACACCCCAAGGCACACCTCAACACTTGTCAGTGTCTGAAGGGTAAGGTGAGGTGAAATGTCATGACCGTCATGGGCGACGACCCAAAGGCACACCCCAATGCCTGTCCATCTCTGCAGGGTGAGGTTGGAGTTGGTATCAGTTCAATACTTCAGTGCCATTCCTATACTGCATCTAACTCCTGCAATTCCGCTGCTAATGCCAGCAAGCAAACATTTGGCATTGACAAATGCTTATGTCCTCCTGCTTCATAATATTTTCCTTATCCCCTGGGTTATTTCTCCAAGCAAAGGGAGTGCACAGTTAAATCATCTCCTGTTTAAATATTAATCAGTGCCTGTTTAAATTAAAATGCCCCATTTAAATGGTCTCTCTCATGCTCAGCATGTCTTACACGCGTTTCTGTGGTGCTCCAGACTACCTCTGACAGGTCTTGGGGGAACTGTAAGTGATTAAAATCTCTTAATAATGCATGCATTCTGAGCAGAGGAGGCACGTATACAGAATAAATAGTCTAGGGCCGGCCTAAAAAATGACTCACACGAAGAAGAAAAACAACAGAAATCCCTTAGCTTATTTAATGTTATCTGCATCAGCACTGCAACAGAAAAAAAATGTGATTTTTTTTTTCAAATTTGTGTTTATGCGAAAACCTTGCCATTCTGCCAGCTCTAAACTCTGACAGATGGTGGCAGTGGCTCGCACAAAAGAAGCCTTTTGAAAGTAGCTATTTGTTTTTTTGTTTCCCATCTAAAGAAACGTCTACCAGTGCCATGACAACTCTCTTAGCTGTTTCACGGGCAACCCTGACCCACTTTTCTGGAGAATGCGTGAGGAGTTCTTGTTCTGGTAACCCCTCCACTAGCCCTTCCCTGGAATAATCACACCAACACAGGTCTTGGAGGAAATGGACGCTGCCATGAATTGTTTGCTTTATACACACACATTATGAGCAGCATGTGAGCATAGCAAAAGATTTTCTGAACTTTAGACATTGAATACTTGTCCATTTTGGAAAAGTGGCAGAAGCTATAAGCTGGAAAAAACTAGGAGAGACAGACCACCATATGTGGAATGGTGAGTGCTGGATTTTAATCATTCCTTATGTAAGCCCCCTCTCATTTGAGAGGGGGGCTTATTGCTCGCCTTAGGGTTCCCCTGGAGCGTAGGCCTTGTTGTTTTAGTGCTCTTTTGGGAGTAATTTCTGCTGGTCACCACTTGGGGGGCAGCAGAGAGTTGGGATCCGGGTAGTATTCTGGGGGAAGTCAGGAAGCTTTCTGGGTCTTCTGGAGGGAGAGAGACTGGCAGGCAACATCTGCTAGGACAATTGGGGGGAGGGCCCCCCCAGGCAGAGTCAGCAGCTTTTGTAACGATGTGCCGGGTCCCTGGGTGGGCATCCACAGGGAGGACATCTGTGAGGTAGCTGTGGTCATTTTGGGTCCAGGCCCTGGGGGGTTGGTTGGTGAGAGCAGCCAGGTAAGCAAGAGAGCGAGGTACAGTAGGACCTCTGGGGGCATAGTAGGCCCTGGTTTGTGGTTCCAGTTTCCTGGGCCATCGGAGCTACAGCAGGCTGTGGCAGGGCTTCTGCAGGGACTGGGGCTGGCAGAAGCAGCCCCAGTCCATACCTCACATGGCAGGGCGGCCCAGGAGTAAAGTGAGGGAGGCTGGGCAGGCCTTTACTTTTATGGGGTCTACTTAGAGGGGTAGGCCTCAGGCTTGGGGTTAGAGTCCCCAGGCAAGTCCTCGGAAGGAGGGTTTCAGTCCCGGTACCAAGGCCCTTTAAGCCGGTCCTTCTAGTTATACAGCTTGGGCAATGCAGAAAGGGAATAAAGGGGGACAGTGCCATGTTAGCTGCATATTTTGGAGCATTTCTCCTGTAAGAATGACTGGATGCGTAGACAAGAGAGACAGATCACTCGAGGGACTAGGTGGGCCAGGTCGAGGGCTCGGGGCTAAGTTTGGAAGTGTGGCAAGGCAGCCGTGGAATTCGCAGGCTGCAGTAGTAGCACCCCTTAATGGATGGATTGCTTTGGGGGTGCTTGGAGGAGCCTATCCCTTCTCAGCAGGTACAGTGCTCAAGGATGGAAAATTTTAGGGAGCACTAGGAGGTAAATTAAAGGAAAGAGCCCTGTTTGAATTAGTGAAGCCATTCAATAAGTACTTACCAATGTCGAAGGATAATCAAAGCTTCACATTCCAGGATTTGAGAGGTCTTTGTCCTGGGGAGAGAATTACTGCTAAAGTTTTGCTTGTAATAATTTTTGATCTGCCTTAATAGTCTGCCCTCGAAGTCTCCCTCTTTAGAATCTGTAAAAAATTTAGCCCCACGGAGCTGAAATTTAGCATTTTATTAAGCAGTGTGACCCCTGAGCCCTCTGATAATTTTTTTGGGCTCAGGAAAAATAAAGTTAAATTGTTTTGAAGCAAATCTTGGAGTCCCGTAGTTTTAATTTGATCATAGAGATTTTAATGACACGTTATTCCTTAGTTGTAGTAGTCGCTGTAGATCTCCTTCTCAGGGGTTTCAAGACTAGCTCGAGAATTCCTGCACCCTCCTGCTGCCGGGTCCGGTGGGGAATCGAGCGATTCTGGGATGAATTTGGGGTGTTGCCTCCTGCCAGATTCCTCTGGGATTTGAAGATACAGCCTGGCTACCTCAAAGAAGAAGAAGAGAAGATGTCTCAAGGTAGGGTGTATTTATTTCCATCAGGTAGATGCTTTATGGAGTTCTGGTGAGATTTCTGTGGTGGGCCCCCCTTCCCCGGAACAGCGGGCCCCTAGACACATGGGAAGAGGGAAGGCTTACACTTATGTTGTATTCACTGTTGGTGCCAGAGTCTTCTCATCGGTACAGTTTACACATCTGTCTCTCTATGTCTCTATCTTAGTACCTCACCATTTCTCTTTGTATATCCTAAATCAACTATCTGTCTTTATTCTTTTTTTCGCTCTAATGAAAATGTCTTCCCGTCTTCATATTTAGCAATCCGGTTGGCAGTTACACTTGCATCTGCTGCTCATATGTGTACTGCTTATTATCTGTTATGACACATCTATGTATTATATACTGTTAAGAACTGTAATTTTGTAAAAGAAAGCTGTACTTCTGCATTTATTTTTGTTTTTAATATTTCTGTTTTACTGTTTCCTCTGGGATGCATTTTCAGACATAAAATATGTGTGATAGATGCTTGAATCAAATAAATGGTATTGCTTCATACTGTATTGTACATAAACAGGGAATATAAAATGGCCTTGCTCGGAATCTACAGTTTATGTTCAAGTGCATGTGGGTGGGTTGGGCAAGACCACAATTCATGAGCGGCAGAAACGAAAGTAAAGTCCTGCTCCCTCACAAGTAATCAGAAACTGTGTATTTTGAGTCAGGCAATTATATATTCAGGTTATACAACATCATTTTACCAGATTAATATTTGTATATGCTGTTTATTTGTAGATGTAACCATTTCTCTTTGATTTCAACTGCTGGCTTCAGTACAGCACTATGTAATTGTGATGTCATCAGCATTGGTAAATCTTCTTTCTGATTAGCTCAGTATTTTGTTGTGATGAGACTAACCTTCAAGACAACCATTTTGACAACAGTAACAGCAACATATTTTTGATATATTTCTGTTACTGTTGTCATCAGTCAATATGTAACCTATGACAGGGTGTGCAGTTATTGGGATTAATCAACATCCTGGGTGCATTGTGAGGCACGAGGCCACATACTAAGGGCCCTCACCCACTTCACAACAACTGTACACAACTTCCAAGTTGTGTACAAGAGTGCTTGGTGACAACTGAGAAGCTGCGTGGGATTTACTAGTTTGGACAAATTATCTGTAACTAAACTCTCTCTCTCTCTCTCTCTCTTGCTTACATCTGAGAGAAGTTTTCCTCACTTATAAAGCAGCATTGCGTGGTATTTTAGTTTTTAATTCAGAAAGGGTTTTTTTAAAACTGTTTATCTTGTCAGCATCCTCATAAGGGCTGAAATAACTGCATATTTGATTTTCCTTTGTGGCTAACAAACCACCAGGCTGTTTTGGGGCTGGAGAGGTTTACCTGCGTCTGACTTGGATGTCTGGATTTTTCTCTGTTTGATTAGCAGGGTAGTTTCTCTGTCAAATTGTTGTGTAGGGTATCTTGCTGACAGGAAGGCACTAATCGCAGCGGTGGGTGAGAGCTTTTAGTCAATTGTTTTGTGAGGACACAGTTTAGGCTCAACCCTTCCCACCCCTCACCCCCACCCCTGGAAATAGTTCCTTTATACCTGAGGTTCTGACATCATTTCCTCGAGTGCAAGTGCATTTCTCTGTCATATCCTCTCTAGCACACTGCACCGATAATATAAGCATACAGTTGTATAATATATATATATATATATATATAAACAAATCACACACGCACGCTGCACACACACACACAAATACAATTAAAAAACTAGATAAATATGGGGAGTAGTGCAATGTAAATGGCTGTGGGGCAGCAGTCTTCTGGGAGTTTTTCTGGAGGCTGAGATGCTGCCCTATTTGCAGACAACTGTCTGCCCTGAGGGAGGAAGTTGCCCATCTTCAGGCCACACTGGACAGTAGTAAGGAAACCTTCCCCCAGGCCGCACTGGACAGTAGTAAGGAAACCTTCCTCCAGGCCACACTGGACAGTAGAAAGGGAACCTCCCCATCCAGGGTGCACTAGCACCACCACCACTACCTCAGAGGTTGCAAAGAAAGCACAGCAGTTGGACCACAGTGGGCTCAGGGAGGGTGAGGAGGGTGGAACAAAGGCACACCCAGTCAATTGTTCCACTCCACAATCCATACACCATTCTGGGGGAGCATAGCTCCCCTATGGATGCACCCGCAGAGAAGACTGATGATATCTGTCACAAGGGAGGCCCACAGAAAGGAGGCAGAGGGCACCAAAGGGAAAGGAAGCAGCTCCTGGTGGGGGACTCAATTATTAGTGGTATAGAACTGGGGGGAGCTGGGAAAAATGAAGTAAGTTGCCTGCCTGGTGCCATGGCTTGGAGGGACAGGATGCGCATCCTCAGGATCACGAGAACAGCTGCAAGGGATTCCGAGCTGGACGTAATTGTCCACCTAGGGACAAATGACTTGGTTCATCATGAGATTAGAGCCGTGCAGGAGGACATTGCAGAGTTGAGGAGGGACCTAAGACGAGTAGCACACACAGTATCCTTCTCAGAGGTGCTGCCTGTCAAAAGCATGGGGGAGGCGAGAGCAATTGGCACCATGCAGTTTAATGAATGGTTGAAAAAATGGTGCGGAGCACAGGGTTTAGCTTCATTGGGGACTGGGTTCCACCTGGAGGACACCACCCTATACTGGCAGGATGGTCTGCATCTGTCCAGGAAGGGAACAGTCTTTTGAGCAATCGCTTAAATGCTTCATTGGCAAGCTTTTAAACTAGTCAAGGGAGGCACTGACAAGCAGCAGGAAAATCCCAGCCTCTCCCTACAAAACAGGGTACTAAATGAGAAAAAGACTGAGGTAGAACGGTCATTGGGGGATGCTGCAACAGAAGGTAAAGCCATCAAAAAATGGAGAGCAATGAGTACTAATTCCCGTAGTCTGGGTAACAAGCTTCCTGAATTAGTGGCCTTGAAGGAGGAGGAACATCTGGATATCGTGGCAGTCACAGAAACATGGTGCACACAAAACCATGACTGGGACATAAACATACCAGGATACACTGTCTACAGGAGGGACAGGGAGGGTAAAAGAGGAGGAGGAGTAGTTCTTTACATAAGGGAAGGAATAAAAGCAACAGAACAAAAGGGTAAACAGGGAGGAGAAGAAGCACTGTGGGTAAATTTGGAGACAGGCAATGGCACCACAATACGCACAGGGGTTATATACAGACCCCCTTCTCAGGGGGAGGAAATGGACAGGGAAATGATAGAAAGTATACTTAGAATGGCAGAAAAAGGGGAGATATTGCTGATGGGTGATCTGAATATGCCGGATGTTAACTGGAGTGCAGTTGCAGCTGCCACTTCGAAGAGTGCAGTTATTCTAGATGCCCTCACAGGGGCATGCCTTAGACAACTAGTACTGGAGCCCACCGAGAGGGAGCAATATTAGACTTGATTCTCTCAAATGGAGATGGAGAGAGATTACAGATGTAGAACTGGGTAGCCATCTGGGAACTAGCGACCATCGAACAGTATGGTTCACAATAACCACAGCAATAGAGTCAAGCCATACAAAGACAAAAGTACTGGACTTTAGGAGGGCTGACTTTGCTAAAATGGGTGAGTGCCTAAGGAATGCACTAGCAAATGGGCAGGAAGGAGGGTGGAAGAACAATGGGGAATAATAAAACTGCCATCACAGAGGTAACGAGCCTTTGTGTGAAGCAAATAAACAAACAAGACAATGTAAGAAACCACTATGGTTTTCAAAGGAAGTGGCAGTGAAGGTTCAAGAGAAAAGGAAGCATTCAGGAAGTACAAGGAATCGAGAAGAAGCAGGACAGAGAACTGTATCAGTTAAAGCAAAGGAAGCTGGGAAGGCAGTCAGAACAGCAAAGGCCCAAACCGAGGAAAGATAGCCAACTCAGTTAAGAAGGGGAAAACCTTTTATAGGTACATCAGGGAGCGAAGGAAGACCAAGGGAGGGATACTGAGGCTTAATAAAGGGGTGGAGGGTGGGCAGAGGAGACTGTGAAAAGGCAGAGATACTAAACAAATATTTTGCTCAGTATTTACAAAGGAAGAGGGGAGGTACATAAAACAAACAGTAGTAACACGCTGGATACAGAAGTTGATACCGCCCATTTACAGAAGAAAGGGTTCTGAAGAACTCTTAAAACTGAAGGTGGACAAAGCAATGGGGCCTGATGGGATTCATCCCAGAATTCTAAAAGAACTAAGGAAGAACTAGTGACACCACTGACTACCCTTTTAACAAATCATGGGAGGGATGGGGTGGTGCCGAGGACTGGAGGAGGGCAGATGTGATTCTCTTCACAAAAGTGGGAGCAAGGCAGAAGCAGGAAACTATAGACCTGTTAGTTTAACCTCAGCGATAGGTAAAATGATGGAATCACTTCTAAAGGAAAGAATTGTCGAGTATCTAGAGGCCAGAGGGCACAGGACCCTAGGGCAGCATGGATTACAGCGGAAGGTCATGCCAGACTAATCTGATAGATTTCTTTGACTGGGTGACCAAAGTAGTAGATCAGGGAGGGGCTGTGGACATGGCCTACCTAGACTTTAGCAAGGCATTTGACACAGTCCCACACAAAAGATTAATATACAAGTTAGCCAGCCTGGGTGTGGTCCCAAGATGACAGCCTGGGTAAAGAATTGGCTGAGAATAGGACACAGAGAGTAATAGTAAATGGAGTCCACTCAGAAGAAAGGAGGGTTACTAGTGGGGTACCGCGGGTTCAATATTAGGACCGGTCCTCTTGATGTCTTTATAAGCTTACATTGCAGAAGGACTGGAAGGAAAAGTATGTCTCTTTGCAGATGACACAAAGATCTGCAACAGAGTTGATGCACAGGGTGGGGTGGAAAGGATGAGAAGGACTTGGCAAGGTTAGAGGAATGGTCAAATGTATGGCAGCTCTAGATTCAATGCTAGCAATGCAAGGTAATGCACTTGGGAAACAAATACCCAGGGAAGAGTACATAATGGGGGTGAGATACTAACAACAACAAAATGGAAAGGGGCCTGGGGTAGTCATATCAGATGACCTAAAGGTGCAAGCAATGTGGAGAGGGCAGCAAGGAGGGCTGGGGATACTGGGATGCATAGGAGAGGCATCACCAGAAAACAGGAAGTTTATCCCTCTGTACAGACAGCTGGTGAGACCCCATCTGGAGTACTGTGTGCAGTTCTGGAGACCTAATCTCCGCAAAGACATAGACAGGATGGAAGCTGTCCAGAGGAGGGCAACTAAAATGGTGCAGGGTCTGCACCGGAAGACATATGAAGAGAGACTTAAGGAGCTTAATATGTATAGCCTCGAGGAAAGGAGAGAGAGGGGGGACATGATAGAAACTTTCAAGTACCTCAAGGGAATCAACAAAGTCCAAGAGGGTAGCATCTTTCAAAAAAAGAGGTGTGCAAGAACAGGAGGGCACAATCTGAAGATAGAGGGGGGGCGGCTCAGAAGTAATTTAAGGAAGTATTTTTTCACAGAGAGGGTTGTGGATGCATGGAACGGCCTTCCAGAGGAGGTTGTGGAGTCAAAATCAGTGGTGGAATTCAAGCATGCATGGGATAGTCATAAGGCAGTTCTGGGGGTGGGGGTAGGAAGAAGTAGGCTGCTGGTTAACTAGGATCTGCAGCTTATCCAGAGGAAATGGGCAGACTGGTGGGCCAAGCAGTCCTTATCTGTCACAAATTTATAGCTTTATGTAACTGTGCAGATATTAGATTAATCAACAGTCACCTGATGCTGTTCCACCAATGTGGTGACTGCATTTTACTAGCTCATGTTATAAAGAAAATGTACTGTATCTTGTCATTTTTACTCACACTCGTGTTGCATAAATATATTTATAACATGGGATAGTAAAATGCAGTCACCTCATCGATGGAACAGCATCAGGTGACTGTTGATTAATCCCTAATATATGCACAGTTGTGAAGTGGCTCAAAAGGGAAAACCCTGGGCAGAACAGCATTCATTATTGTGGGGAAAACTGAAATCACAAAGGCAGTCATTGTAAGATTCCCCATGCGTGTCAAACCTGATACTGTTCTGGCAATGGGGCGACTCTGTTTTACTTGTTCTGTGATGATCCCAGTGTGTGCACCCCCACCACCATCACTGTCCTCAGTGCCATACAGTGCTGCCGATGTGGTGACCAGCCTTATCTCGAGAGACAGACATGAGTAAGAGAGAAATGGTTGCTGCAATGGGAGAGACACAACGATCAGCGGAACAGAGCCCTGTGTGCTATGGAGTGCCCTGTGCTCCAAGAGCTGCCCCCCCCAACAATGTCAGACCAGCCTGTGCTCCCTTACAGTGACAGTAGAGCACGAGCAGTTCATGGGTGCCCCTCCCACACACACAAAATGGTGTCTGCTCCCCGTCAGGGTTTCCAGTAATGGGAAGAAGGTAATGCAGACATGCAGCAGAGCTCTAAACCATTCTTACTCTGTGCAACTTGTTGACAGTGACACTGTGACAGGTTCTCCACTGATCAGCCAATGCCCTCCCTGAGAGAGACAGAGAGTGAGAAAGACAGAGAAGGAGCAGCGTGGGTGCAGGAGACCAGCTGAACAACAGAGAAAGAGAGAGAGCGCAAGCCTATCCAGCTGTCAAGGATGTAAAGAGAAGTTGTGCGCTGGTCCCCCCACATGTGTGCGAGAGAGAGAGACACGGGGAACAGCGCGAGTGCTGTCACGTGCGATGTCCGCGGCTGTCAGCTAAAACTAGTGAGAAGGAGAGAGGCAGAGATACTGAGCAACAGGACTGGGACAGCAGTGGAAATGAGTGACATGTTGTCTCTTTCTTTCTTTCTTTCTTTCTTTCTTTCTTTCTTTCTTTCTTTCTTTCTTTCTTTCTTTCTTTCTTTCTTTCTCCACTGACATGTTCCCTCTCCATGCTGCAGGGACACAGCTCATTTCATGCACAGTTGTGGAGCGTAGGGTGTAAAACAAATGACATGTTCTCTGTCTCTCTGTTTATCTCTCTACACTGACATCTTCCCTCTCCATGCTGCAGGGACAAAGCACACAGTGACTGAGAAACACAGTGACAGTGAGACAAATGATACAGTGCAGTTGACAGCCATGCACAGTGCCCGCCTGTGCTACACTTAGCAGTTCTAGAGTGGAACTACTTTGTTTAGTGGAAGGACACATAGTAAATCTTATGTATTGCTTGGGGAAAAAAACAGATTTCTGTTTATTTGATCACAGTTATGGTTAACCTATGTTATAAGCGCAATAACCCACTCCAGAGTGTGCAGTTATTAGGGGTTAATCAACACTCCAGGTGCTGTGAGGGCACTTGGCCTGTGGCCTTATGCCTCACAATGCACCCAGGGTGTTGATTAATTCCCAATAACTGCACACCCTGTCATGGGTAATTGCTTTCATGTTATATGTACTGCCACTTTAACTTATGTACTGTTATCTGTCCTAGCCAGGACCTCCTTGTAAATGAGCATTGCTCAGTGGAGCTTTCTCCTGGTAAAATAAATACAAACACAAATTTTTGCTTGTTATTGCTTCTCCCCATGAGAATAACGACACATTTTTTTGTGTTAAACCGTGGTCATAATAATGATGGTCCCTGGGTATTCACTGTTTAGGAGGGATAGAGGAACAGGTCAAGGGGGAGGAGTTCCCCATTTTGTCAAGGAGGACATCAAGATGGTAGAAGATGGGGGCGGAGCCAACAGCCGAAGGAAACAGACGTCCCTCAGGGAGCTCCCTGGTTCAGATCTCTATTTCAGAGCAAATAACCCTTCAAAAGAGATTTTTAATCCTTAAAATGTATATTAGTCGGTGTGATTTTAGGAGAGGAGCAGATTGATATAAAAATCGATGCTCTCCAAAATGGAACACCTGAAGAAAAAGCCTCCACAAGACAGTGGCGGTGCGAAGGCAAACAGGCAAGGGGATCAGCTAACGGCAGGGGCCTCAAGCCACGAGGTGAGCACATCCGAACCAATGAATGGGGTGCTACTGCAAGCAATTCAACAGCTAGATAAAAAGGTGGATGTATTAACAGTTTGTCTGGCAGCTATGGACACGAAAATAGCGAAGACTTCTGTTCTCGCCGAAAGAGCTGCCGAATCCGCTAATAATACAGATACGGCCGTTTCAGGAGTTATCTCAGAAAACAAACTCCTGAGGCTCCGCATGGAACAGCTTGAAAACACGGTTCGCTCAGCAAATCTCCGTTTTCTAGGAATCCCAGAAAATTTGGAAGGATGGGACTTAATGAGCTATATGGAAGCACTGATTCTCTGACTCTGGGACATTGAAATAGCAGGGGACATAGTAAAGATCTACCAAATCACACCCAGATGCCGTGAACCTTCCCCAGATCAACCGCGTGCATTCCTGGCGATGACTACGGGGCAACATATTTGAGATAAGGTGCTAGCAGCAGCCAACATGAAGGGAGCAGTTATGCTATTTACAGGGGAGAGAGTGCACTGTTTCCCGGACCTGAGTTTTTTCACTCGACAACGTCGTAAGGCGTTTGATGCATTTCGTTCGGGATTACAAGCCCTGGGAGTTTCCCACGCATTACAAATCCCAGCCCGAGTAAGAATCCAGTACGCAGGGAAAACATATATATACACGGATCCTTCTGAAGCAGGGAAATGACTGGCTGCAATACAAAAGGATTTCGCTCAGCAGGAATTAAATAATGACTCTGACGAGGGGGACTGATGGTGGACTTAACTGTCAATTTAGTAAGTTGACCACCATGTGGTGGGCCTATTGACACACGCGATATCAAACCCCAACTAGTCTCAGCCCCATGCTTGTTGCCTTTGCTAATAGCTGGTAATATTTCTTTCTTAGTATGTCTGTTTAAATATGCATACACTCTGTTTTCATTACATACTGCTGGTTTGATAAGAAGGGGCGACTTTGGGGACTTTGCTAAAATGCGGTAAGAAATGTAAAACAATTTCTGAGTGACTGTGAGAGAGTGCGGGGGGGATCCTCTGAGAGATGTTTGCTGGAATAAAGGAACCTTATTAAGCATAGTGTTACATGGACAAAACTAACGCCCTGAGCGGTACAGTTTGTGCACTAATTAAGCACACAGACATTTATCGGATTTAATTGCAATTAATGTCCACGTTCTTTCTGCCTGGTTATTTGAATTTGTATCTCATTTGAATAAGTTTAAAACTTAGATACCAGCCCTCATATGATGTAAAAATGGATGCTGAGTTAACTATCCTAGTTATTCGATGTACACTATCTAATATCTTTTACTCAAAACCAGGGTAACACTTTCTTGTATGTCTGTACTATGAAAAGTATTAAACATAAAGTAAAAAAAAGATGGTAGAAGGTGGGTGTATTGGGGTAGAAATTGGGAGGCTGAGTCACTATAGGTACAACTCACGCTGCCTCAGGCAGAAAAATTCGCTTGGAGTGATCTATAGGCCTCCAGGGCAAGGGGAGGAAAGGGACAGATAGCTTAGGGAAAACTTGAAAGAAGGGTAGCAAAGGGAGACGTGGTAGGAGACATGAACCTGCTGGGCATTGACTGGGATGTTCCGGTGGCCAAGAGTGCCAGAAGTCAGGTCTTGATGTTTAACCTCCAAGACTGTCTACTGGTACAGCTAGTTAAGGAACCCACCAGGCAGCCCACAATCCTTGACATGGTACTCAACAACTCAGAAATAGTGGGAAGCTGTGGGAGTGGGGGAGCTGCTAGGCAACAGCAACCATTACTCAGGTTTGAATTGGTCCTTGGGTCCCACGAACCACAATCAAGAACTGAAGTCCTTGACTTTAGATGGGCAGACTTCAATAGGCTTGAGTGAGGTGGTCAAGGATAAGTTAGCTGGGTGGAGGACATAGGTGGGGTGGAAGAGAGATGGGAGGCAATTAAGAGAGCCATTCCTGAGGCATGTAGGACATGCATAAGAATGGTAACAAAAAAATTAGGTTTAATAGACCATTATGGTCCTCGGCAAGGGGCTAGGAAGCGGTGAGGGCCAAGAAGAAGGCCTTCTACAAATACAAAGGAAAGCAGGGAGAAGTAGAATGGGAGGAGTATGCACAGAATAACAAGGAGGTAAAGATGGCTTTTAAGGAGGTGAAAGCAGGCACAGAGCTGCATATTGGGGAAGGTGTCAGGAATGAGGAAAAATAGCTTTTCAGATATATTAGTGAAAAAAGAAAACGGGGGGATCATAAGACTAGTTAAGGAGGGTAGTGTGATAGAGGAAGACAGGCAGAAGGCCACGCTCCTTAATGACTACTTTTGCTTAGCTTTAACTAGAAAGGACGGTGGGTCCTTGCTGGAGAGTGGCATCAAAGAGGCCACAAAGGGTGTCCTGGAAATGAGTTAACCAATATTTACTAGTGAAAGGGTCTTGAAAATGGCTGGCAGCCCTTAATATAGATAAGGCTTCAGGACCAGATAGGTTGTATTTGAGGATACCCAGAGAGTTAGGAGGGGAACTGGCTGAACCACAAGTAGGTCTATTCAATAGCTCACTCGGGATGGGGGAAGTTCCAAAGGATTGGAGGGCAGAGGACGTGGCTCCATCCACTTCACAAGTGTGTGGGAGGACAAGAAGCAACCAGGGAACTACAGATCTGTCAGTCTAATCTCTACCATAGGGAAGCTGATGGATTCACTGATCAAAAAGGAACTTGTAGGCTATCTGGAGAGCAATGAGCTCCAGGATAGTAGATATGGTTTAGTGGCAAGAAGGTCTTCTCAGTCTAACTTGATAGCTTTCTTTGACTGGATGATGAAGGAATTAGACAGGGGCCACGCTGTGGATTTGCTGTACTTTGACTTCAACAAGGCTTTTGATTCAGTATACTGTACCTCACAAATGACTGTTCAAGAAAATGGAGGATCTGGGTACAGTTAAACCCACAGTAAACCGGGTGGGTAACTGGATAAAGGGGAGGCAGCAGAGGGTGGTGGTTAATGGGGTTAAATCAGAAGAAAAAAGGTTATGAGCAGGGTTCCACAGGGATCAGCCTTGGGTCCAGTCCTCTTCTACATGTTCATCAGTGACATTGGAGAGGGAATCCAAGGTAGGCTGTGTCTCTTTGCAGATGACACAAAGCTATGTAGGATGGTCAGTACTGAAGAGGGAATAAGGAATATGCAGAGACTTACAAAAGCTAGAGGGGTGGTCAGGGGTTTGGCAATTTATTTATTCATTAGCTTTTGATGACCGGGTAAGTGCGCTAGGCAAGAAATTTGCCTATTTTCAGGCACAACCCGGGAGAGTACAGATTACAGTAAACGCAGCAATGACAACAATGAGGTACAAAAGCTGAGATAACAGTCAGAGCTATTCAAACAGCATAAAAAAAACAGCAGAAGATTGAAATTCAACTCCAAAAAGTGCAAGGTAATGCACTTAGGGAACAAGAACCCTGAGACGGAGTACTGGCTGTGTGGGGAGAGACTTAGCATTACAGTTGAGGAATGGAATCTTTAAGTTATCATAAGCAACTCACTTAAGCAATCGAGTCAGTGCAACCAGGCCTACAGCAAGGCTAACAGGATGATGGAATGTATCAGGAGGGGTACTGATAGCAAAAGAAAAGAAGTAATACTTCCCCTCTACAGATCCCTGGTGAGACCTTGCCTGTGATACTGCACACAGTTCTGGAGTCCTTACCTAAGAAAGGATAACAATAGGCTGGAGATAGGGCAGTGCAGAGTAACAAAATGATTCAGGGCCAGCAGGGCAGATCCTATGAAAAGCACCTCAGGGCACTGAATATATACTAACTGGAGACCAGAAGCAAAAGGGGAGATATGATAGAGACCTTCAAGTTCCTTAAGGGAGTTAGCAAAGTGAACTGCGGGGAACTATTTAGCTAAACACTAACTCACAGTCTTGTGGACATAAGTAGAAAATCACAAGAGGGAGGTTCAGAAGGGACATGAGGAAATACTTCTTTAGGAAGGGTGGTGGAACCTTGGAACAGTCTGACAGTTGAGATGTAGGTGCAAAAACAGGGGATTCAAGCAGGGCTGGGATAGAATGAAGGGCATAGAAGCTGCTCGGGGCGATGGAACCAAGGAGAAGAAGTGTGGGGGGGGGGCCAGAAGGGTTAGTACCCTGGAGGAACAGTAGATTTCAGGGATTATATGGAACTCAGGCAGACTGGATGGACCATGGACCACTGGTCTTTTTCTGCCATCATTGTCTATAGAAACATAGAAACATAGAATTTGATGGCAGAAACGGACCGCTTGGCCCACCCAGTCTGCCCATTTCCCTACCTACTGGATAAGCTGCAGATCCTAGTTAACCAGCAGCCTACTTCTTCCTACCCCCAACCCCTAGAATTGCCTTATGACTGTCCCATGCATGCTTGAATTCCACCACTGTTCTTGACTCCACAACCTCCTCCGGAAGGCCGTTCCATGCATCCACAACCCTCTCTGTGAAAAATACTTCCTAAATTACTCTGAGCCGCCTCTATCTTCAAATTGTGCCTTGTTCTTGCACACCTTTTTTGAAAGATGCTACCCTCTTGGACTTCCTTGATTCCCTTGAGGTACTTGAAAGTTTCTATCATGTCCCCCTCTCCCTCCTTTCCTCGAGGCTATACATATTAAGCTCCTTAAGTCTCTCTTCATACATCTTCCGGTGCAGACCCTGCACCATTTTAGTTGCCCTCCTCTGGACTGCTTCTATCCTGTCTATGTCTTTGCAGAGATTGGGTCTCCAGAATTGCATGTAGTAATCCAGATGGGGTCTCACCAGCTGTCTGTACAGAGGGATAATAACTTCCTGTTTTCTACTGGTGATGCCTCTCCCTATGCATCCCAGAATCCCCTCAGCCCTCCTTGCTGTCCTCTCACATTGCTTGCCCACCTTTAGGTCATCTGATATGACTACCCCCAGGTCCCTTTCCATTTTTGTTGTTGTTAGTATCTCACCCCCCATTGTGTACTCTCCCCTGGTTTTTATTTCCCAGGTGCATTACCTTGCACTTCTTAGCATTGAACGTAAGCTGCCATACATTTGACCATTCCTCTAACCTTGCCAAGTCCCTTCTCATCCTTTCCACCCCACCTTGTGCATCAACTCTGTTGCAGATCTTTGTGTCATCTGCAAAGAGACATACTTTCCTTCCAGTCCCTCTGCAATGTAACGCATAAAGACATTGAAGAGGACCGGTCTAATACGAACCCTGCAGTACCCCACTAGTAACCCCCTTTCTTCAGAGTGGACTCCATTTACTATTACTCTGTGTCCTATTTTCCAGCCAATTCTTTACCCAGGCTGTCATCTTGGGACCCACTCCCAGGCTGGCTAACTTGTATATTAATCTTTGTGTGGGACTGTGTCAAATGCCTTGCTAAAGTCTAGGTAGGCCATGTCCACAGCCCCTCCCTGATCTACTACTTTGGTCACCCAGTCAAAGAAATCTATCAGATTCGTCTGGCATGATCTTCCTGCTGTGAATCAATGTTGCCTTGGGTCCTGTGCCCCTCTGGCCTCTAGATACTCGACAGTTCTTTCCTTCAGAAGTGATTCCATCATTTTCCCTATCACTGAGGTTAAACTAACAGGTCTGTACCCTCTTGGACTATGTCTATCTTGTTCCAAGTGCCCAGCTTTTAATATGCTTTAGGTCCTCTTTCATACTGTCTCTGTTTGCTGTGCTTAATTTCAGCTTTTCTTCATAGTTTTGTGCCTGCAAATTTAGTAATAATAAATTTACGGACAACACAAAACTAGGAGGAAAAGCTCTTTCTTGTCTGTCTGTCACCATCTCCAAATTTCAGAGTATTCCTTCTGGGGGCCTTCCGCTTTTAATACCAGCAGGAGGAAAGTGCCTTAGTCAGTGGCGATGACTGGAGGGAGAGGGGAATCCAGGTGTGCTGAGGGGTCCTGTGGCATGGGGAACGTGAGGAGGGCAATCATCTGGCAGCTAGGTTGGGTGGTTTAGGCATTTCTCTTTACGCTCTCTCTACCAACCTCTGATTGGAATGCACATGCTATGGCATCCTGTGTTGTGGTCACTGATGCCATCAGTGGCACCGCTGCTATGTCCCTATTTTATTTTATTTAATTTGAAAAAGTTTCACCATATAAACATAGACTTTGATGGCAGATAAGGACCGCTTGGCCCACCCAGTTTGCCCATTTCCCTACCTAATGGATAAGCTGCAGATCCTAGTTAACCAACAGCCTACTTCTTCCTACCCCCACCCCCTAGAATTGCTTTATGTCTGTCCCATGCATTCTTGAAATCCACCACTGTTTTTGACTCTACAACCTCCTCAGGAAGGCCACTCCATGCATCCACAACCCTCTCCATGAAAAATACTTCCTCATATTACCTCTGAGCCGCCCCCCAATCTTCAAATTGTGCCCTTGTTTTTGCACATCTCTTTTTCTGAAAGATGCTACCCTCTTGGACTTTGTTGATTCCCTTGAGGTACTTGAAAGTTTCTATCATGTCCCCTCTCTCCCTTCTTTCCTCAAGGGTATACATATTAAGCTCCTTTAGTCTTTCTTCGTATGTCTTCTGGCGCAGACCCTGCTCCATTTTAGTTGCCCTCCTCTGGACTGCCTCCAGCCTGTCTATGTCTTTGCAGAGATTGGGTCTCCAGAACTGCACGCAGTATTCCAGATGGCGTCTCACCACCAGGAAGGACATACTGAGCTGCAATAGCTCATTTCCAGATGTGTCCTGTGGGGAGGGGGATACAAGGAAGGGTGCAGTAGACATAACATCACAGAGTGAATACAGAAAATGCAGTGCACACCATCATTTGGGAAACAGGTAAGAATATACAGTTGCATATAACTTAAACTTAGAACATATGCAGTTGTTTTACAAAGAGTCAAATCACATATACTGTACATTTACCGAGCAGGCTATAAATTTCCAGATATACAGTACAAAACAAGCTTAGACTTTAACATATACACTTGATTTACAGTGATACCAAACACAATACACGCAAAGTTCTAAATTATACATTTCCATGCCAGAAACCTAGCAGGTAAAGTAGTATAGCCAGACAGTTTATTTGTAATTGGTACAGTCACAAGGGTATGAGTATGGGCTAGAGGAATGAGGGGTGGGAGGAAGAAAGGACAGCCAAAGGCCTTCTCCCCTTCGGGATGCTAAGAACCCCACAAGGGGACAGGGAAATTGGCATGAGGTACGGGATTGATCAAATTAGCTGGGCTTTGTAGAAGAGGGAGAGTAGAACTAGGGCAGGAGGGGGGAATTGGGTGCAATTGCAGGAGGGAGCTGTGTGTTGTAGGAGGAGGGATAGGGAGCAGGGGTCTGAGCAGAGTGGATTTCTAATGGGAGGAAGTTCCAGACACTTGTGAATTGATAAGCGAAGGTGGCTCGCCCTGACATGAAATGACACGGGGGGGGCGAGATCCCTGTGGGTGGAGTTACGGAGGATGTATGGGGGGTATATGGGACAGAGATGAGGGATTGTATGTAGGATGGCAGAGAGCCAAGCCAGTACTTCCCAATTAAAGTAGCACTATGGGCAAGGTGTCTGGCACTGAGGGAAGGGAATGAGAGCAAAGTGTAAAGATCACAGTGGTGAGTACGACGAGGAAGACAGCCGAGAGGAAGCGGCAGAAGGAGTTGAAAAGAGTGTCCAGTCTGGATAGGGTGGATTTGGGGGCAGAGCTGTAGACAATATCTCCAAAGTCAAAGATAGGGAGAATCATCTTTTGGATGATCTCTCTCTCCGGACTTGCGGTGAAAGGCAGCTGTGGTGTCTGTACAGAGCACCAAGTTTGGGGAATACCTTTTTGTGGATGTCATCCACATGCACCGCAAAGTCGAAGTTCTTGTCGGAGTCATAGCCAGAGGTATTTGAAAGAGGAAACACTATAAGGAGACACTAAAAAAGTAGTACACTAGTCAACCAACTCTTAAGAAGAGAGCATCCTCCATGAATGTTGATAATAAATGTTTATTATTCTAGAGCTTGGAACAAGTCTACAAAGGGTATTATTCTGGAGCTAAAATAATTCTAAAGTATATTTTGGAGCCAAAGCAATTCTAAAATAAGTATTTTCTAGAGCTGAAATGATTCTAAAATTAGTTTATTATTCTAGAGCTTAAACAGCTCTCAAATGAATTTATTTTGCAGCTTTAACATTTCTAAAATTAGCAGTATTGCTCTAGAGCTAGAACAATTATAAATGACTTTGTTATTCTAGAGCAAGAACCATTCAGCAAAGATGCCATTTGCTAGAGCTGGAAGAATTCTAAAATACGATTATTCTAGAGCTGAAACAATTCTAAAATGGGTTTATTAGAGCTAAAATAAATAATTCAAACAAAACGCCAAGCTTCTTAGTGCCCAGTTCACACTAGGAAGCTTAAAATGGTTTAACTGCCTTAAACCATTTTAAGCTCCCAGAACACAGTTTGCATTCACACTGTAACACAGTTAAAACCATGTTACAACCGTGTTCTAAAACCATGCTAAAACCCTGCTAAGAGGTGGTCTTTAGCATGGTTTTAGCTAAACACGGTTACTTTAATCCACGATAACAGCAGTGTGTACACAAACCGTGCTGTAACACGGGTTAAGGCAACCCATCTGGCGAGAAAATCCATTTTGTCAGCCACAGAATAAAAAAAAAGGATACATTACACTGTGCAGAAGAATAATCCCCGATTCTGCCCATATATTTTTTGTCCCGATCAGTTTTGGTCTGCGTTCACAGGTATCCCATCATGCACTGAGGCACCAACCAGAACCCATAATGCTTTGAGTTGGTGCCACAGTCATGCCTGGGAACCCTTTCCACCTGGCACAGTTGTCTGAATTGAATGTGAATGCTCCAATAACCATGCTATGGACCAATTTATAAAACATTTTTAGTAACGTTTTATAAACAGTCCCTAGTGTGAACGGGGCCTAAATGTCATGCTTTCAGTTCAGAGATGCATGGAAGCATCACACAGTAGACAGGACCACTCCGAGGTAACTTTCCACTCCCTCTCAGCCTTTGCTCCAGTCGACACAGTCTTAGGGAGAAAGTCTGGCCCAGTAGCATACCAGAGCAGTCCCCTACCACTCCGCACCACAATGTAGGCACAAGAGACAATTGTAATACAAAAAGGGCACAAACTGTACCCTTTGGGGATTTGCCATCGGACAGGAGAGCAGTACCAGCACTCTCAGCAGTGTGAAGCACCATAGCATGCCCCACCCTCAGCCGGCTGTTACAGAAGTTCCCCGTAGCTGATTCCAGTGGTGATGTCCAGCATCGGAAAATGGAGTTTCCATGTTTGGATGGTGGGGAAAGAGGTTGTCACAGGATCAACCAGATAAAATTGTATTCAACATTACAATTAAGTATTGAAAAAAATTGTATCAGGAAACATTTGCAGTTCAGGACCTCCGAGTCCCACTACATTGTTTGTGGATATGCTTTCAGTCCCCTGTAACCGCTGAAGTACCTGATACACAACCTTGTAACTCACATGTCTTAATGCATCCCTTATGTCTATCTATGTTATTTAGTCACATCTCAGATTACAATACCTTTGAGCCAGAGGTTCTTTTACAAAGGTTCCATGTCAGTAGGATTGATACAAAGGCATACAAAACAAATTGGTAAAACATTCGATATCAACAATAAATACACTTTTACACAGTAAGAAACAGTCATGTCTATACATTCAAAAACAACAGTAGTGTATGCAGATCGAGACAACAATAAAGTAGGCCAGAAGGGTGTTATCAAAATAGTCAGTAGGTAAAAGCAGCCAGAGGTAGGCTTTGTTGGGGGTGGGGGGAGCTGAATGGGAAGGGAGAGGGGTGGGGTAAATAGAGGGGGAACAATATCAACAACAAAGAGGAGGGGTAGGGCTGGTAGGGGCTCAGGTTTGGGTGGGAGAAGCAGTAGCAGAAGCACAAGAGTGGGAGAGAGAGGAGGGGATGAGAGGAGGGAGGACGGGGTTTCCAGCAAGAATTGATGAAGCTGTATCTGGTGTCAAGGAGGGGAAGGGAGAAGAGTGGAAGGGTGGAGAGGAGGGGACGCATGTCCTGTAGGGAAAGAAGGCAACCTATAGACAGCAGTCACAGCTATTAAATGCAGAGAGTTGCTGTCTAAGTTTACTCTTAAAAGGGCCTATCCTTGTTGCTGGGGGCACTTGTGAAAAATGTCATTTTAATACACATTCCTGTATAAATGTCATGTGTTTTCTATATTACACTTCTTGTTTGTTTTTGTTTTTTTCATAGCAACTGCACATAAACACAAAAACAAGATCCCTGCTATGTAGGCTTCATCTGCTCTGTCTGACTGCCTACACCTGATATCATAATCTACTGTTTATGACATCATCATTTTTCCATAGTAGCAGCTTGCAATGCCAGGCACAGACAAGCAGCCAGAGCAGGCGAAGCCTAGGGGACAATAATTCTTTTTTCATTTTAATGAGCATAATTATGAAGAATAAAGGGGATACTAAATGCAGACAATAACTGACATATTGTCTAGAATGTGCCTAAAAATTATGTTGGTTTAAAACTTCCCTTGCGATGTCAGTGGCTCTAAAGACATAAAAAAACTGCTGAATAGAGGGAGCGAGTTCAAGCAATGAGAAGGGACAAATGAGAGGTATACAAGCAATCCGACAATTCATCATAAATTAATTGTAGAGACAACATTGATTTATAAAGTTAAAGAGTAGGCACCATTAGTAAAGGACAGCAGTGCCGCCACTATCAGCAGTGTGAAGCACAGCAGTATCCCCCATCCTTAGCTGGCTGTTACAGAAGTCCCCCATGACTGATTACATCGATGATGTCTAGCAGTGGAACACAGAGTGCCGCATATCAGGATGGTGGGGAAGGGGGGGTGTTAGAGGATCAACCCGATAAAATTGTATTTAACATTATAATTAAAGAGCTAGTGGAACCAAAACAGACAGACAGGAAAATTATACAAACTTTAAAAAGCAGTCAGTTGTACCTTTTTATTTCTGAGGTATTTTTCTTTTTCTTTTATTTATTTATTTATTGAAATGTTTCACCAAGAAGACACACTGAGCAACAAGTCACTTGTCTCCTGGTGTGACCTGGGGGAAGGGGTACAATTGGAATGAGACATTAAACATTCAAGTTACAAGATCAACATTAACATACAGTTGTAAGGCACATGTTACAAACAGTGTTACAACAGTGTTGTGCATAATAGGTAGAAACAGCGGACAATAATAAGTGCCGGGTTAATAAGTAAGCAAGTGCTTATGTGAAAGAAAAGAGGGAGGGAGGGGAAGAGTCATGTCCCTGGAGACCCCTTCAAGATGCAAGGAACCCTGCAAGGGGACTGGGGGGACCAGAGAGAAGGGGATAAGGCAGTGTCCCAGAGAGACCCCTTTAAGATGGTGGGGGAAGGGAGTAGATGAGAGATACAAGGCCCTTAGGGAGTAGGAGAGGGACCCATGGAGAGCATTCAGGGTCCTTTACACTCTGTGAGAGATCAAGGCAGGCCAGTAAGGGGGAGCAATTAGTGGGAAGGGGAGGAGGTCTAGAGATTTTGGGGGGGTGCACAGGGTAAAATGAAGGTGGGGGGGTAGGGTTTGTCCAGGGCTTACAGGAGGGAATTAGGGAGGGACATGGCAGGAGCACCTAAGTGCAAGGTAATTTTTTTTTCCAGTTGTTTTACCAGGAGTGGCACACTAAGCTGAAAGCTTGTTTACAGGTGCAACCTGGGAGCACAGGGAAGTTAAGTGACTTGCTCAAGGTCACACAGCATGCAAGTGGAGGCTGTGGGATTCAAACCCAGGTCTCCAGATTTGCAGCTCAGAGCCTTAAACCACTGCACTATACTGCCTCCTTTCCATGGCTATTGAGAGCAGAGCTGATAGAGTAAGTGGAGGATGAGTGCCGGATTTGAGGGGGGAAGGAATTCCAAATTTTTGGGAGGCAGTGAGAGTAACCAGATTGGCTGATTTGGGTGGATCTGCAAGGATAACCGGGGTATGGGAGTCGATTGATCTAAGGGAATGGGAGCATGGTGGGGTGTCATAAAGGAGGAGGTGAGGTAGGAAGGGAGCTCACCCAACTAGTGCTTGGAGGTGAATTTAGCACAGTGGGAGAGTTGCCTATTTGTAAGAGAGGGGAAGGATAGGGCACAATGGGTGCGAGGGGGGGGCATCCAGGGCAAAGCGGCAGAAGGAACTAAAGAGGGTGTCCAGTCTGGCCAGGGAGGCCTTAGTGGCAGCACCATAGACCATGTCACAGTAGTTGAAAATGGGCAGTATCATCTTCTGAACAAGTTCACACCTAGCCGTAGGAGGGATGCAACTACAGTTCCTGAACAGGGCACCAACCTTGGGGTGCAGTTTTTTCTGAAAGGCGTAAATATGTCCAGAGAAGTTTAGGCGTTGGTCCAACCAAACACCTAAGTACCTGAAGGAGGATGTGTCCTCAAGTAAAGTCCCCTCAAGGGTGTGAAAAGTGGGTAGGGAGGGAAGCCTAGAGAGTCTCTACCTTGTGCCAAAGGTCACGGAGACAGTATTCTTGGCATTGAGGAAAAGGTTATGGTTCGCAAACCAGAGCCGAGCCTTGTCGAAGTCTTGCTGTTAGCTGGTTGTAACCTCATCAGGATAGGAGCCAGATGCACACAGGACTGTATCATTGGCATACGTATGTATAGCAGAGGATGGGGAGCAAACAGAGGGAAGGTTGTTTAAGAAGATGGAGAATAGGAGGGGCCCTAATACCGAGCCCTGGGGGACTCCAGTGCTAATTGGGAGGGGAAGGGAAGTGGAGTCCAAGATCTTAACTGATTGGGTTCTACCAATAAGGTAGGCCTTGAATCAGTTTGTGGTGGAGGGAGATAGGCCAGCTGCTGGGAGTGAGTCAAGGAGAAGGGAGTGAGAGACGGTGTTGAAGGCCTTGGCCAGGTCAACAAAAATGGCAGAGGTAATTTGGCCATTGTCCATCCTGGTTAGGATGGAGTCTGTGAGATGTAGGAGAGAGGTGGTGGTTGAGTGGTTTTCTTAAACCAGACTGAAACGTGGTGAAAAAGGAGGTGACAGATAGAAAAGAGGTGAGTTGGGAGAGGACAATGTGTTCTTGAAGCTTGGCAAGGGTAGGGAGGAGAGAAATAGGGCGATAGTTACCAGGGGACAAGGGGTCACCCCTTTGGGTAGAGGGAGGACCACAGCATATTTCCATGAAGAGGGGACTGAGGCAGTAGAGAATGAAAGATTTAAGATTATTGGGGGAGGGGGTAGGCAATGGCCAGAGTGGAGAGGGAGAGGGGTTTTGGGTCAAAGCCATCAGGGGAGGCACCTTGAGAGGAGTTAATGATGAGGAGGGCACTTCGGGCATCATTTGGGGTTACAGTAGTGAAAGAGAAGAGAAGGTGGGAGGGTAGTGGAGGGGCACACTGGTAGACGGTGGGGAGGGGGAAGGGTAGGAGGGAAGGGATTTTAGTAGCTCAGTGGCACAGGAGGTATAGTCTATTGCTTATTATAAAGTTTTTTTATGCGATAATATTGTGCTAGATATGTGGAATAGCTCTCAATCTGGCAGCTGACACATTTATTTCTAGTCCCCCCCCACTATATCGGCATTGTGATCTCACTGACAGTGACATCACAGGTGACTGACCTGGCAACTATTGTATGGCTGTTCTTAGGCAGCAATGATGTCACCGTGAGCGAGGTGACAATGCTGAGGATGTAGTGGGTGGAACAGAGCCTGATATGTCAGCTGCCAGGGAGAGTGCTGTGGTACATAGCACACTTACTGACATCAGGCAAACAATCTTCTAATTAACAAAAGGAAAAAGAAAACTTTATTTTGTTTTATTTATTTAAATTTTGGTGACCAGGTGGGCCCACTGAGACCAAAAAAATTCCTTTTTCAGGTGCGACCCGGGATTAATTACATACAGTAGGGGAAAAAAACATCAGGAAGACCAAATACATAATGAACAGTACAATCACACGGCACAACATTGACGTACAGTGGGCTGGTTAAATACAAATTAACACCAACAAGAGAAGCAGTACATGATTACACAGTACAATCAGGTACAGGTGAAGATCCCAGTTAGGGTGCAGATTCTGCATCGAAACCACACGACTGCATGAGTAACCTCCCACAATTGCACTTAACCTCAGCGGTAGCAGGTACAGTGAATAAGCTCCAGAAAGCGAGTCTTAAGTCCCTTCTTAAAGCCCCCGAGGGAGGTACATTCATGGAGACTACTAGGGAGATTCTTCCAGACGAATGGGATGAATGCAGTGAAAGACAGGTGTGCTTGGGAAGTCCTGACCTTGGGAATATGGAGAAGGTGGCGATCAGAGGACCTTAAAGTTCTTCCGTTCTGCTTGGCTGTTATCGAGTTAATTAGGCTTGGGGGGAACATTATTTTGCTGGACTTTGAAGGCAAGGCACAGTGATGGATAAGCTAATCTGCCTTCAAGAGAAGGCCAATTTAGATGAAGTAGTACCTTACAGTGATGCTTCAGCGGTGGGCCCCTGCAGCGCAGCACCTGACCCTGTGATACAAGGTTCTTAGCCTTCGTAATTCGGAGCTTCTTACTGAATGTAGCACAGGGGAACCATATAGCAGGGTGGGTAGGAGTATACCAGTGGCTACCTTTAGTTTGGAATCCTGAGTGAGGAATGGGATCAGACAGTATAGAAGACCTAATTTTTGGTTTAAAGTCTTGGTCAGGTGGTCAATGTGACCCTTGAAGGTACAGTCTTGGTCTACATAGACACCTAAATACTTGATACAGTCAACCACCTCAATCTTGGAATCATTAGAGAGAGCTGGGGCCAACAGATGCGACCTGTCTGGGCCCACGCTTCTCGGGCCGAATAGTATGGCCTTGGTCTTTTTGCCAGTCAGAACTAATCTATTAGTGTGAAACCAATTCTCAAGTGCTGAGAGGTCTTGACTGAGAAGGTGATTCAGTTGGACAGTGTCTTGGGAGGATCTATAAAGTACGGCATCGTCAGCATATAGTGTCATATATAGAAGGTGATCATTGACTATCATTGACTACTTTTAACATCTAATAGTACTTTTAGGCAGTACACTAGCTCTTTAAGTACTGAAAACGTGTATTAGAGAACATTTGCAGTTCAGGACCTTTGAGTCTCATTACATTACTTGTAGATATCCTTTAGTCTCCTGCAACCTCTGAAGTACCTGATGTACAACTTTCTACCTGATATGTCTTAAAGTGTCCCTGATGTTGCTGGGGAACCTGCAAAAAATGTCATTTTGATACACATTCCTGTATAAATGGCATGTATTTTCTGTATTAACGCTTCTTGTTTGTTTGTTTTTTCATAGGAACTGCACATAAACACAAAAACAAGATCCCTGCCACGTAGGCTTCATCTGCTCTGGCTGACTGCCTGCACCTGTTATCATAATCTACTGTTTATGACATCATCATTTTTCCATAGTAGCAGCTTGCAATGCCAGGCACAGACAAGCAGCCAGAGCAGGCGAAGCCTAGGGGGCAATAATTGTTTTTTCATTTTAATGAGAATAATTATGAAGAAAAGGGGATACTAAATACAGATACTAAGAAGATGAAATGTGTCTAAAAATTGTTTCTTTCTTTCTTTATTTATTTATTGAATTTTGATGACAGGGTAGGCCCACTGGGCCCCGAAGGTCCCTTTTTCAGGGGCAACCCAGGAAACAGAAACAGTACAATACAGTCAGGCGTTACAGGGTAACGAGAAGCAGACATGTCAGGGCTGACTTTGGGAAAATGAGAGAGTGCCTCAGAAAAGCACTAGCAAACAGGCAAGAAGGAGGGGTGGAGGAACAATGGGGAGTGATCAAAACAGCCATCACAGAGGCAACAAGCCTTTGTGTAAAGCAAATCAGTAAAACACAATGAAGGAAAAAAACGCTATGGTTCTCAAAAGAGGTGGCAGGGAAGGTTAAGGAGAAAAGGATAGCATTCAGGAAATATAAGGAAACACAGAAGGAGCAGGACAGAGAACTTTATCAGTTAAAGCAGAAAGAGGCTGGAAAGGCAGTCAGAATAGCAAAGGCCCAAACCGAGGAAAGGATAGCCAACTCTGTTAAGAAGGGGATAAGACCTTTATAGGTACATTAGGGACAAAGAAAGACCAAAGGCGGACACTGAAGCATAATAAAGGGAGGAAATGTGGGTAGAGGGTGACAATGAAAAAGCAGGGATACTGAACGAATATTTCTGCTCAGTATTCACAAAGGAAGAGGAGGGTGAGGTACCTAAACCAAACAAGAGAAACACTCTGAAGACAGGGGTCGATACCAGTCCATTTTCAGAAGAAAGGGTTCTGAAAGAACTAATAAAATTGAAGGTGGACAAAGCAATGGGGCCTGATGGGATTCACCCAAGAATTCTAAAAGAACTAAGGGTAGAACTAATGACACCACTGACTACTCTCTTTAACAAATCGTGGGAGGATGGGGTGATACCTGAGGACTGGAGGAGGGCAGATGTGATTCCTCTTCACAAAAGTGGGAGCAGAACAGAGGCAGGAAACTACAGATCAGTTAGTTTGACCTCAGTGGTAGGTAAAATGATGGAATCACTTCTGAATGAAAGAATTGTTGAGTACCTAGAGGCCAGTGGGGCACAGGACCCAAGGCAGCATTGATTCACGATGGGAAGGTTGTGTCAGACGAATCTAATAGATTTCTTTGACTGGTGATCAAAGTAGTAGACCAGGGAGGGGCTGTGGACATGGCTTACCTAGATTTTAGCAAGGCATTTGATACAGTCCCACACAAAAGATTAATACACAAGTTAGCCAACCTTGGAGTGGGTCCCAAAGTGGTAGCCTGGATAAAAAATTGCAGACAACAGGGACTAAAGGGTAGCAGCAGTAAATGGATCCACAGTGAAGAAAGGAGGGTTACTAGTGGGTACCGTGAGGGTTCAGTACTGGGACCGGTCCTTTTAATGTCTTTATAACTGACATTGCAGAGGAACTGGAAGGAAAAGTATGTCTCTTTGCAGATGACACAAAGATCTGCAACAGGGTTGATACACCAGATGGAGTGGAAAGGATGAGAAGGGACTTGGCAAGGTTGGAGGAATGGTCAAATGTATGGCAGCTCAGATTCAATGCAACGAGTGCAGGTAATGCACCTGGGAAACAAAACCCAGGGAAAGAGTACACAATGGGGGTGAGATACTGACAACAGTAAAATGGAACGGACCTGGAGGTAATTATATCAGATGACCTAAAGGTGGGCAAGCAATGTGAGAAGGAAGTAAGGAAGGCTGGGGGGATACTGGGATGCTTAGGGAGAGGCATCAATAGTAGAAAACAGGAAGTTGTTATCCCTCTGTACAGACAGTTGGTGAGACCCCATCTGGAGTACTGTGTGCAGTTCTGGAGACCCCATCTCCACAAAGACATAGACAGAGTGGAGGCCGTCCAGAGGAGGGCAACCAAAATGGTGCAGGGTCTGCACCAGAAGACATACGAAGAAAGACTAAAGGAGCTTAATATGTATACCCTTGAGGAAAGGAGGGAGAGAGGGGACATGATAGAAACTTTCAAGTACCTCAAGGGAATCAACAAAGTCCAAGAGGGTGGCATCTTTCAGAAAAAGAGATGTGCAAGAACAAGGGGGCACAATTTGAAGATAGAGGGGGACGGCTCAGAGGTAATGTGAGGAAGTATTTTTTCAGAGAGAGGGTTGTGGATGCATGGAACAGCCTCCCTGAGGAGGTCGTGGAGTCAAGAACAGTGGGGGAATTCAAGAATGCATGGGACAGACATAAGGCAGTCCTAGTGGGGGTAGGAGGAAGTAAGCTGTTGGTTAATTAGGATCTGCAGCTTATCTGTTAGGTAGGAAAATGGGCAGACTAGGTGGGCCAAGCAGTCCTTATCTGCTGTCAAATTCTATGTTTCTATGTTAGACATGATGATGAAGATTACAATAAAGGCAATGTTTCAAAATCTAGACTGTAAGTGCAACAATTGAGAGAATTAAGGCATGATTTAGGAGTCAGTTTTGGTGAGAAGAGGAGAGGGATTGGTGTTGGGTTTAGGAACGGGGGTGATTGTCCTATACCCTCACAATGGCACGAGCTTGCCCCAAGCAAGTGGGACTTGAGCCTTGTGCAAAAGTTTAACAGCGAAGGGGCTTCCTGTACTAACGGTGGGAGAGTGTTCCACAGCTTAGGGGCAGTGAGAGCGAAGGATTTGCCTCCCGTGCGTGTCTTGACTCTGGGGATTACCAGTAGGGACCAACCCGAGGTCCTGAGCATTCGAAGGTTTGGCTTGGGCATGATAATTCTTGTTAGGCTAGGTGTGGCAGCTGCGCTCTGCAATTTGTATGCAAGGCAGAGCAGGGGATACTGTAGACGAGTTTCAAAGGAAGGCCAGTGCAGCTGGGCTAGCGAGATGCAGGGGTGGCTTCTTGGGTCTCATTGTCACAAACCTCGCCACCTTGTTGTACAGGACCCGAAGCCTGTCAGCCTCACCCTTTGATATACCCTGAATTACAGGGTCAGCGTAATTCCCTTGCAAAGTCAGTGGCTTTGTAAAGACATAAAAAAACTGCTGAATAGAGAAAGTGAGTTCAGGCAATGAGAAGGGATAAAAGAGGGGTATACTGTACAAGCAATCCGACAATTTATTATAAATTAATTGTAGAGACAGCATACATCTATTAAGTTAAAGAGCAGGCACTGTTGCTACAACTTTGAATAAATGTAACATTTAGATGTGATTCTGTGTGTATTTCATATTGTTTCCTGTAGTTCTTATCCTAATGTTTCATTGCTAAGGATGTTAGCATGAAAACAGGATCTCTGCCCTGTCTGTTCTAGCTGCTTGTCTACACCTGACATCGCAGTTCTGGTTATGATGTTACAGTCTGTTGTGTTGGTAATAATTACAGTGTCATCAACTGAAGATTGGGGTGTCACGTGTAGACAAGTTGCCAGAGCAGATAAAGTCTGTTGTTTCATGCAAATGACCTCAACAATAAAGAAAACTAGGGAAAAAAATACAAAAATACATAAGAAATATAAACTGAATTGTGCCTAAATCTTGCATCTTTCTAAGTTATCTGGACAGTGTCGGGGCTTTGTAAATTAAATACTGAACAGCACAAGAATAACAAACACTCCAGTGCACGTTATACAGTAGTCCTGTCTGATCATGCCTTTGCAATTTGCAGACAACTACACAGGCTTTGTTAAGATTTGAAGCATTCTTCTGAAACTGGCAAAATGTGCCATTTTTTCAAACTTGAATTTCACAAATGCTCAGCACTGTAAATTCTGAATGTCACAGGCAATACCCGGACTGCGTCAAGAAGAGAACCTGGCAGATTTACTTAGGAGAATTCCAGAAGTGGAACGTGGATTGTTCAGGAAACATGGTGCAAGAGCTCTGATAAGAAATGTAAAACAAGTCCCGGAACCCAAGGACACAGCGAGGCTGTCAAGCAGCTGACTTCAAGGCCATCTGTAGCTGTGCACGTAAGAAAGGAGACTAGGGCAACAGGAAGCGTGGTCACTGTGAAAGGCAAAGTAAAAACAAAACAAAAAAACAAAGACTCTTTACAACTCTCCAGCTGAAAAGGAAGGAAACAGGACCTGAAAACAAAATGCTACAGCTACAAAGGTAGCTCATGTGAAGGAAAAAGAGCCTAGTGAGTTACGAAACCTCAAGTGTAATCAGTTGTTTGGGGCTGTGATGCTGCCAAATATCGCACTGGTTCTGCTGAGTTAATAACTGGGAGAACTGCCTTGATAGCTGTTGACTGCTGGGAACCGTCTTGGTGTTGCAAGCCCTGAAGCCATGCTCGAATGGGGTCACAAGGTTTACCTGTGCATTCGCAAACTCATTTTTAAATGTGTGGGGAAGAGATCAAGGGTAGCTGAGCAATTGGCCTGCAAGGAATTCACAAAGCACGGACACCTATCCACCACTACTGCAGCACAGCAGCAGGAGACAGAGTGGCTGTCGAGCGGGGGCAGACAGCATCAAGAGACTAGAAGAAATCTTAAAGAGCCATTGACGCCTCAAGAAGAACTTTGGAAAACAGCAGTTTTGGGGCACAAAGCAGCTTATATTTATCATTAGCTCTGTATTTCTTATCCCTATTATGTGTTACTGAGGTTGTATGCATGAAAACAGGATAGCTGTTCCTTGAGGGTTTATCAGCTCCTATTGCTTCTTCCCAACCTGATGTTATAATACTGTGCTTGTGACATCACAGTTATTCCCATGGCAACAGACTGTGATGTCACAAGAGAGCATTATGCTTTCAAGTAGGGAGTAAGCTATAGAGGCAGATGAACCCTGAGGGATAAAGATTTTGTTTTTGTGGGAATTTCTTCAATAGAAAATAACAGGGAGGAGAAATTCATAGAATATATATGAAATAGAAGGTGGATTGTGTTCAACTATTATGTTTTCCAAAGTTTTCTGTAAGGTGTGAGCTGCTCTTTAAGCTATGCAGAGGAACAAATCTTGGTGGTACCTCTCAGGGCCGCAGTAATGGGGGGGGGGAGTGGGGAAGTTGTCCGGGGCCCCGAGCTCAGGAGGGGCCCAGCTGAGGAGTTGGCAATACCCCTGGCATTAGCTGGTTTGGGAAACAGGGGCCCATTTCAAGTGACTTGTCCGGGGCTCCAAAATTCATAGCTGCAGCCCTGGTACCTCTAAACACTAGTGAGTGCTGCAGGTATGGGTTGAGAGTGGGGGGGCACCATTGGACCACCAGAGAAGAAGCAGATGAGGCTCAAAAACTGAGACAGCCAACAGCTCATACGTGGGCCTTCAGGTCCTGGGCAGATGGGTAGGTGGAAGACTATGGTGGTGACAGTGGTCCCGCTGGGTGCTGTGCATTGCATTACATACTGAGACTGGTGCTATATGCAGCACTCTGTGGGCGTATTGATAACCAGGGTGTTTGCAGGAGCAAACTCCATTTACGCCCATTAACATATGGAAACCCCAATAGAATCAGGACATTGTCACGGGGAGACCCCTTCCTTATATAACAGTGCCTGTTTGTGTATCGCAGAAGTGTGTGTTAGTACAACAGGAAGCCTATTTACACTCCAGTCTGTGCTGCCATCCACTGCAATGAAGAGCACGAGTTGTTTCAATATTTGCACATACCGCAGTTACACAAGTTACAGGAATAGGTCATTGAGACACCCTCAACTCCACAAGTGAAATTAAAGTTATTTTTCTAAGTTATTAGTTATTTCTTTTCCACATACAAACCTAGGGCCCTGTTCAATAAAGGGACCAATACATGTCAGTAATGATTTATACTGAGATGCATTACATGTTGTGGAGTCTGTCCCAGCAGGACATGCAGGGTCAGCATTCATCGTCTATGTCTGCAGGGGCTAGGTGTCGAGACCTCTCTTGAAATGGCCGTTCATCGTGCAGGCGTATGTGATGCTCCGCACCCTGGACACATCCCATATCCCATTCCTTCAATGAAAACACGATCTCTCTGGGCAAGTTTCTGGCTAATTCTAGTCTTCCATTCAGCTGGCAATTGGGAGTCACCAAAATCAAACGAGTCGGGAGTCACTCTATCTGTCTTGCCAGGGGGCTTGTTGCTGGGCAACACTGCAATGTCTGCATAGTGTACCATAGCTAGGGTGCATCCTCTGTTCACTCAGATCTCCCGATCTGACACATTATGAATCTGGACCATCACTCATCGTGCATAGGCATGAGCATGAGCTGGCAAGATGCTGGGCTTAACCAATAATCCTTCCGTCAATTTTCCATCGCCTGGCGCGTCCAACATCAGTATTTTGTTCTTGACATCTTTGTAGAGGTGGACCTCCCCATGAATGGTACACTGGGCGTTAGGGGCCAGTACCATTGAATCTGGATCCTTCTTCCACACGACCCCTACCGGTTCATCCTGGTCCACTCCCTCGGGGTTCTGCTGCAAATCATAGGCCCTCTTAATCAAAGCGGGAATTCTTAGGGCCCTCCCAGTCCATCACCCTTGTTTCTCATGACAGAGTTGTGCCAGTCTCCCAAATATATGGGCGTTGGTTCCAATTAACAGGGGAACCCTATCATACAATCCAGTAGGGGGGGACACACTAAGGCCAGTGTCTCGACTTGCTCCTCTACACCAGTTACAGCTGCAGGAAATGACAACCAGAGGCGGATATATCCTAGGTAGGGATAAGACTTGTCACTCAGCCCCCACACACGTAGGCCTTCCAGGGATTGTTAGGACACAGCAGATAAGTGTTTGTCATACCAGTCCTTAAATACAATGGTCACTTGTGACCCACTGTACAGCACAGCCCAAGTAGGAATACCATTCACAGCCACCGTAGTCTCCATTGAAGGGCCCACTATTTTGGACCAGTCTGGAGGGACAGCAGCAGGTGCCTGAACAGATAATTTAGCCACATAGGGATTTGAGTTACTACTTCTTGAACCCTCACTGCGGTCATTTTGGGCACTTCTCGACCACTGATTCGTTCTCCGAAGCTCGCCTTGAAGCCTATATACAACTTTATCTAGGTCTTTCATGGACCTGCATTCTCTCTTCATGTGCCCATCCTTCCCACAGTTATGGCAAAATATGTTTTCTGGGATTTGGGGTGGCCGAGGCATCACACTGGGAGCTGGAGCAGTGGTACTACCAACTGAGAACCTTGTTGCCATCTCTGTCTGCTGTGTGGTGAGCATTTGGAGACATCTCTTCAGTTCTCTCACTTTCATAGTCAAGACATCGAGTTTTGAGCTGCTGTCAGCAGAAGATGCCTGGGTGGACACCCCCACCCCCATAGCAGATGCAGTTGGATAAGGGTCGGTGCCTGTACTTGCAGGAGCGGCCTTCATAAAGAGACTGTTTTTTGTTTCCCTGAACTCCCTCAGCAGGTCACCCCATGGCAGCACACCGTCATTGGTCCCCACTGCGGAAGGGCCTTCCGATGCCGTGATCACGTGGGCTGTGCTCACCCTAGAATTACAATCCCCCTCTTCATCTTCAACCTCCCGGAGTTCTTTTATCAAGTCACAGTAGTCCAGTGGGTTACCCCTTCTATCTGTAAGCCTTAATTGAAGGAGCTGCAATTTAGAATGCTTTGCATGTTGCAGTATGTGCCCCAACCTCACATGGTTTAAGTCACTGGCGGCTACCACACCTTTTCGGTAAGCCTTCTGCAGCGCTCTTTCCAGATGAGTAACATATGCAGACAAACTTTGCCCTGGCCTTTGTTTTGTGCCTTGAAATTTCCACATCAAGTTCTCCCCTGACTCAATGCTCCCAAAATTGCCTTCAAGTGCAGATAGGTACTTCTGGGGTGCTGCATCAGGGTTTGTGGACCTCAGAAATGTAATGGCCTCTAGGGCGGGACCCCTCAAACTTTCTATGATCCTTTTCCATTTCTCAGTCTCTGCACACTGCCATTCAGGTACCAAAGAGGCAATTCAATCTATCCAGATCTCCCAATCATCCTCCTCTTGGGGGGTTGGGAGGGTGCCGGAGAAGATTCTCAACCTTCGGTAAGGGTCATGACTAATGACAGATACAGACATAGGAACCAGCATTGGCATGGGCACAGAAGGAGGGGCAATAATGGGTGCTGGAGCGGGAGGGGGTGTTGGGAGAGGAACACCCCCAGGTGGCAGGAATAGTTTCTTTAAGACCTACACTGCTTTCCCTTCCTTCAGCAACAACTTAGCAAATTTCTCCTCAAAAGTCTCAGATAGTGGGGGGGGGCTCATTCTCCCCAGGGTCTTTACTGTCTTTAGTTATTACTCTCCAGACAGTGAGGGCTCCTTCGGTGGTGATAGTCCATGGCACTTTGGAACTGTCTACTGGATCTTTATACTCTACTAATGCCATGAAACTTTGGGCGAGCAGATTAGCCTGTCGACCCACCACCACAAGGTTTTGTAAACATTCAACCTTGGAAAGTACTCCCTCTACAGTGTTCTTATTGGTACCCAGGGGAATATCCAGGATAAGTATAGCATTTTGGGGGTCGATGTCCTGCCCAGTACACCAACCCACCAACTGGTGTACAGCCACTTCTGTTGGGGTAGCCATTTAATTTTAACAGCAATTCGCAAATTTGGCCACTAGAAGACACAAAATCAGCGGTGAGCCTCCAAGATGTAACCCCTAGGTGGCGCTATCCCAAGGGCTACTACCCCTGCCTGCTTGGCTAGTAGCAGGTTAAGGGCCTGAGTTCTGAAATGGGTGCCTCCACCAGAGGTCAGGGTTGGTAGTGGTCAAGCTAACCTGGGCACAGCCCTCCGGGACACTGTAACCCCCTCTTCCCCTCTAGTGGCCTGAACACTGTACAATAATCACTGTCACAATACCCCTGGTACACCACACAAGCACCCACGCTGTTTGCACTTACCACCAGGGCTGGTTCCTCTGGTTTGACCCTGGGAATCCCCTGTAAAACAAGGTTATGCACAGCAAATAGCAACAGTACAGTACTTTGAGCACAAACTGGAACCACAGTCAGATTACATGCAGAAAAAGTTAGATCTGATTTATTCAGAGGACGTGAACAAGGGAGGGGCAAAATCAGATGAATTAGCTTAAAGGTTATATCAATCAAGCAGTTATGCATGCGTTTTGAGTCCCACCACACAGTCCACCTCTGGGTACCCAAGTGGAGAAGAGATGGGCTAGCCAGGACCGTTGCCCAGGGTTGCAACTGGTTGGGACCCTGTGATGGAAAACACAACATGCACAGTACACAATATTTGTAATCCGAAGCTAGAGGGCTCAGTTCGTAAAGGAAATGAAACAACAAGACAATCAGATGACACACTGAGATTAAGCTGTTGTTGCAGGGAGCTACCCCGGTATTTACTCACGATACCCAAGACTGGACACAGGCTGGACAAAAACCGACACTGCAGGTGGTTGATCCGGAATGCCAGGAGAAGCAGGGCCCACACGAGTTGCAGAGGCATCATTCCTGTTCAAGCGTGGAGCAGGGGGGCTGATCCCCAGGCAGATCTCTCATCGAGGGCTTCTCTGTGCAGTGGGTAGTCTGGCTGGTTCAGTCTGGCAAGGCCCAGACTGCATGGAGACAGATTCGGATGTAGTCTGTTTTGGGCTGGATACAGCTTCCAGCAAGCAGAACACAGTTCACACAGTGGGGAACCAACTCACAACCCACTAGCAGCTCATAGCACATTTACATGTACGGGAATTCTACTGTACCAGGCAAAGCGCTCCCCAGTCACAATCGCAAAGTCTCTGCACATACCAGGAGCTTAGGGGTAGCTGGAACTCCTGACAGGCCGATCGCATTCAGCAAAATCTTCAGTCTTCTTAGGTTGAGCCTGGCCCACTTCAGTGGCTTACTTTAGTCACACAAACTTGGATTTAGTCCAAAATAATTCTCTTCTCTCCCTCTCAGGAGCAGCAGGCAGACATGGAGGCCAAACTCTCAGCCTTTTCATAGTTCTCCCATGTGAATCCACTCAGGATTGCTCTCAGAATCACTTCAGAATCACTTTAGCTCCTCTCCTTTTACTTCCCAGCTCAGAAACTAACTGAAAACTGCAAGCAGCCCGTGACGTCCCCAATATTCAAAAGATTTGGTTGGCTGATTTGGCTGTCAGTCAAAGCAAGAGCTCCCCCTTCAGTTGCAAAAAAGGTGCAAAAACTCAAACCACAGTTTCTATAGATTTTGAATTCAGACAGCTCCTGTAGTCCGGCTACATTTTAGGTCCCACCAGAAGTGATTGGTCTAATTTGCAGTCCAGGACCAAGATAGTGGGGACAAACAAAACAGTCCTTGCTACTAAGAAAGCAGGTTAGACAAACTACATTATCATTATCACTCTAAATGATTTTCAGCAAATAGTTACATCTTTCAACAGAGCTCCCTCTCAGACTACTTATGCTGCAATCAAACAGCTCCTAAAGAGACAGTACACAGAGGCTATACTGGCTCTGGTAATCACATTTAAATTGCCAAAATGCAGGACACCAACCTAGTAGTGAGCATTTAGGCAAGCTCAAGGAAGACTTTTTGGGAACCCCCATTTGTAGGGGGGTTACACCTATAAAAGGTTTTATTCCCCTTCTTAACTGAGTTGGCTATCTTTTCCTCGGTCTGGGCCTTTGCTGTTCCGACTGCCTTTCCTGCTTCCTTTTTGCTTTAACTGATACAATTCTCTGTCCTGCTCCTTCTGTGATTCCTTAGGTCACGGGTGGTGCAGTGCTGCTGGCTGCATAGTCCAGGGGAAGACAAAGCAAAGAAATCATTAAGGTGCCATAGGTCACAGTCATAGGTGGTGCAGTGCTGTTTGCTGGGTAGTCCAGGAGAAGGCAAAGCCTTCAGTAATTAAAGGGGAACTGTCAGCAGTAAAAGCCTCACACCCAAATGTCAGGCTGACCCAATTTGCACTTTGTATACAAAAAACATTTTTTTTTTACTTACTTTTTACTGAAGCATAGTAGAACACACTGGGCTCATTTTGATGACTTCTAAGATGCCATTTTGTGTAACCAGACATCCCAGAATCCCCTGCTGCTGACATCAGAGGAGAACTGCAGAGCTGGGAGATTCAATAGCTTTCAATAACCTGCAGTATACACGTCAAAGATTTTGTAAGCTAAAATCAGATGTTTGCTAGTCCTGCTGTGCTCACAGGGCTTAGTACAGTCCTCTGTGATAGTACCTAGCCCCAGGTGAACAGCAGTCCAGCAAACTGAAGATTACAGCTTACAAAAAAACCTCTGACATTCACTGCAGGCTATTGAAGGCAATTGAATCTCCCAGCTCTGCAGTTCTCCTCTGATGTCAGCAGCAGGGGGGGATTCTGGGATGTCTGGTTACAAGAAATTAGCCTAATTTATTTTTTACACTGCAGTAATGAGTAAGGAAATACAAGTGCTGCTCACACAAAGGGCTGACTAGGATCAGCTTCACACTTGGGCGTGAGGCTCTTAGTGCTGACACTTCCGCTTTAAAATACGTACAAGTTGCCATAGGTCACGGTCACGGGTGGTGCTGTGCTGCAGCCTGTGTAGTCCAGGGGAAGGCAAAGCAAAAAAAATACAGTTCTATAACAAAAAAATACAGATTTGGCAGCAAAACGAGGAAAGAAAGAAATAAAAATACCATACAGGCTGTGTTTCTCATTCAATGCTTTATTCAACTACTTTTTCACTAATTGTTTTTCTAATTCAGAGTCAACTACTGCAACTGTATTGTAACAAAAACCCAGGGGAAGATTACACAATGGGGGAGGGGAGGTAGTAACAACAACAAAAATGGAAAGGGACCTGGGGGTAATCATATCAGATGACCTTAAGGTTGGCAAGCAATGTGAGAAGGCAGTAGGGAGGGCTGGGGGGATACTGGGATGTATAAGGAGAGGCATCACCAGCAGAAAACAGGAAGTTGTTATCCCTTTGTACAGACAGTTGGTGAGACCCCATCTGGAGTACTGCATCCAGTTCTGGAGACGCCATCTCTGCAAGGACATAGACAGGATGGAGGCAGTCCAGAGGAGGGCAACTAAAATGGTGCAGGGTCTGCAAGAGAAGCCATACGAGGAGAGACTAAAGGAGCTTAATATGTATACCCTTGAAGAAAGGAGGAGAGGGGGACATGATTGAAACTTTTTAATACCTCAGTGGAATCAACAAAGTCCAAGAGAGTATCATCTTTCAGAAAAAGAGATGTGCAAGAACAAGGGGACACAGTTTGAAGATAGAGGGGGGACGGTTCAGGGGCAATATGGGGAAGTATTTTTTCACAGAGAGGGTGGTGGACGCATGGAACCGCCTTCCTGAGGAGGTTGTGGGGTCTAAAACTGTGGGAGAATTCAAGAATGCATGGGACAGACATAAGGCTATTCCAGTGGTGCAAGTGGTAGACAAGAAGTACAGGAACTCAGGCACTGGCAAATATGAAATGCAGAATGAAGATCCTCAATCCGAAGGATAACTGTGCGAAGACACGTCTATTTGTTTAGACACTAGTAGATTCAGTTAGGGATATTGAAGTATTTCTAGCAAAATAGCACTGTTGTACAAGTCAAATGTTGTTATGGAAACCCTGATTTCAGGGTTCAGGGCCAGAAACTGTCATTATGTTGCTGGTTTAAAAATTTCAGTTCCAGTGTCAGTGGGAAGAAGTACAGGAACTCTGTTCCTGCTGCAAAAAAGGTACAGGGACTGAGTTCCTGTGTGTTCCTGTTCACTTTCATCACTGGGCTATTCTTGTGGGGGTTAGGAAGAAATAGGCTGTTGGTTAACTAGGATCTGCAGCTTATCCAGTAGGTAGGGAAATGGGCAGACTAGGTGGGCCAAGCGGTCCTTATCTGCCGTCAAAGTCTCTGTTTCTGTGTTCTAGGTAACTGTAGACAACACACTGCCCAATAAAGGTATATAAGTGTCATCATCAGTTATATTCCTTACTTCTCAATTTGTTCATTATCACCAGCAATAAGTAGCAATTCACCACTATACCAGTGTGCTGTGCTTTGAACGTCTGCATCACCAGTTTATATTCCAGTGCTGTAGTACCATAACACTGTTGAGCTGCTGAATACAGTCAGTCACTGAACAGTAACAGTAGGACTCGGGGGTGTAGCCAGGAATTTTAAACTTGTGCTCAAAACTGATGCACAGTTGCCCCCCCATTATGTAAACATAAACCAAAATGTGCGCTGCCACCCCACACCAACAATAGGCCTGCCCCCTACCCCCCATTTGCCAAGTCTGAGTTCAAGTAATCTGTTTCTTCCTGTAATCCTCCTTCCTTTGTTTCCTGCCTGCCTGGTAAGTTGTTCTGGTTTGTGTATTTGGTTGGTGGTATCAGTGCCCCACAGCGAACAACAAAGGCAAAAGGGCTCAGCGTGACACAGACACAATGTGACTCACAATGTCCTTGCTTTCCTCTTTTTGTTGCCCCTGCCTGATTTTTTATTGTACTCTCCTGAGTACAGTGCATATGCTGCAGACACCCCTGGGCCAGGACTCGGAGTCACCCTTAACGAGCTGAGAAGGAAGTGGTACTGGTCATTTGTACCTGTAGATCTGCAAGTCAAAAAAAACAAATAATAAAAAAATGGATGAAAATGTTCAGGCAAATTCTGACTTTCATGTAGGCACTGCAGCTTTTGGCAACCAAAAGGGAGGGCCAAAAGACAGACTAAGTGGTCACCCTGCACAGGGCCAGCAAAATCGAACCCCAAAAGTGTTTCTGGTAAATCTAAAGTGTCATCTTCCAAGTGAATGCTTGAACCCAATAAAGGTGCATCCACTTGACCAGACCCACCAGAAAAGGTTCTTTAGTTAACACAAATGAGTTAGTGGACACCATCCATAGAGGCACTCCAGGTATGGATCAATTGCATACTATCCTACTGTTAGTCCCTCAACATCTAATTTCTCTGAGGCTGAGCCCAACGAGGATGAAGAAAATAAAGATGATGAAGGAGGCAGTGATGGTGCAGGTTTACTGGAGGGGATGGGAACTGGAAATGAGGAACAATTAGAAGCAAATATTTCTGATTCTATGGTTGAGGAGGAGGAGGAGGAGGAGGACAGTGGGTTAGAGGAAGGGAATAAATCACAGCAGGAAGAGACCCAAGAAAAATCCGAAACACAAAAAAACCCTAAGGTGACTCAGCTGCAGGGACTGCTCTCTGGCAACAAAACTAAAAAGATATCTTTTGTTTGGTCATATTTTCTCCATTTGTGTTTCTAATGAGTTGGTGGCAACGTGCTATTTGTAAACAGGCAATCAGCAGGGGTAAGAGGAAAGGAGCATTGGGAACTTCCGCACTGAAAAGGCACGTAGTCAGATGCCATAACATTACTGAGGAATCCACTTTTTGAGAACAGAAGAGAAAGTGATAGTGATGATAGCTCACTACACTCAGGGACAACGCCAATAGATGAAGGCAATGGCAGCCCTTGCAGCAATACAGAAACACAGCCAGCACTTCCATTCAGTCAAAAAACTCTGAGTCCTACTCTTACTAGTAGTGGCCATGTGTTCAGCCACCCCCCCCCCCAAGGAAACAGCTTACCATTTCAGAAACATACGGACGTACAACCAAATATGCTTCATGCCACCCAGTTGCTGTTACAATAACAACATTTGGGAGACAATAACCATTGACTTACTACCATACAACATGGTTAACATGTAGGATTCAGGTGGCTGCTTGAGTACCTCGAACCTCAATATGCTATACCATTGAGAAAATACTTCTCCTAAACAGCAATTCCAGATTGCTAGGATGTTGTATGCAAAAAAAACTGAGATGACTTTTGGCCAGTGCTGTTGGGAGGGTGGTGCACCTCACAGCAGAGATGTGGACAAGCTGTTGCCTGTACCCTTCATGTCTGTCATTATACATAGGACATGTTTTGATCATTCTTGTGGGGATAGTGAATCCCGAGAGTATGTCCCCTTACGGAGACCACGACACAGCGAAATACGCTTCTGTCAGCAAAATCGACACTTTGCCGACAGGTCGCTGTGTTGGTGTGCCCGAGACAGGGGCATGCTGCCTCCCAGTCCTGCATCCCTGCCCTGACTTAACTCCAGCTGGAGATAAGAATCCTTTGGTTGGGGGGGTATGGGGGGGGCAAAGCCTCCCGACGAAAGCAGAACTGGGAGTCTGTCAAGGAATCATGCCGACCGTGATTTGCGGTTGACATGATTCCTGTCGCTGTAACACCGGTCGACATCAGAGATGTCGAACCGGGCATGGTAGAGCCAATCCCGAGTTGCTTTTCTAAGAATATTTCATTTTCCATCTGAACATAACTCATACAGTATCAATGAGGAGTGCAAATAATTAATATAGCAGTGGTTCACATCACAGGGACTGTTGGTTGGCTTTATAAAAACATAGAAATTGACAGCAGATAAAGATTGCTTGGCCAACCTAGTCTGCCCATTTTCCTTACCTACTGTAATACTGCAGGTCCAACTTGATCTCTGGCTTGTACCCTCTCTTTCCTATTGCTAGGGTTCCCTTGTGCCTATCCCATGCATTCTTGAATTTCCCTACCATTTTTGTCCCCCACCAGCTCCACTGAGAGGCTGTTCCATGCATCCACCACGCTTTCTGTGAAAAAAATACTTCCTCACATTACCCGAGTTGACCCTTCCTCAGCCTCATATCATGACCCCTTGTTCTTGAACATCTTTTCTTCTGAAAGATGCTACCCACTTGTACCTTATTTATGCCCTTGAGGTATTTGCAAGTAATATTTTATTATCAATAACAGTAAAAAAAATGGTTGGTATAACTATCTACAAAGGCAATACAAACACAGAAAACAAAATCCTTTGTCTGAGGGTATCTCTAATTCCAAGTTTCAGTCTCATTCTCCCTCTATCAAAAGTATCACTGCTCTTTTTATAAGTCTTTGTTGGGAACTCGTTAAGAGGACATCGTGTTTCTCAGAAAATGTTCTTGTCAGTTTCTTTGCAGGTGCAACTAAATACAACAGTAAGTTAAGTTGCCCTCCTGCTGACAGCTGTGCAAAAGAGTTTGCAAACAAATCTACGAGGAGCTCAAACTGCATCTCAGGTTAACCCCCTAAATTCCAAATAGCTTTTTGCAATCATTTCAACAGTATAACTATATACAGATTCAAACCAAGGGATCCCAGGTGTCACTTACAGTTTCACACAAAGATTAAAATATATTTTAATAAATGCAGCTACGCAAGGGGGAAGAAAAGACAGAAATAGCAAGTGAAGGCAGAGAGATAGTGAGAGATGGAGAATCGCAAGACTGTCACAGTGATCTGTTCCTAGGTTTGACAAGAACATTTGGTTGCACAACTAGACAGACAAGAGAAGGAAAATGAGAAGATAGAACAGATCCTTGCATTTAACTCTTTCTGCATAACAAATGGAACAGGGCCTTATTCAAGCCTGTCAAATACCCCCACTCTTTAAGAAGGAACCTGTTTTAAAAAATTGGTTTCCAAAACTTTCTTTTACTTCTTTTCTAACATTAGCTTATAACCTTTACAGTTCAGTGCATATGCAGTACAGCAAATAGGGAAAATTAACTCACACTTTTGTTTTTTCAGCCTTTCAAATTATAAATTCCTGATCCATATCTTGACAGAAAATCAGCATTGACATTCTCTTTCCCAGATTTGTGCATCACTTTGAATTTAAATGGCTGTAGTGCCAGGTAACACTGTGTGATTCTGAAACGGTTATCCTTCATTTGGGTAAGCCAACAGAGATGATGGTGATCTGTTATAAGTACAAAGTCAGTTCCTAGCAAATAAAACTTAAGGGACTCCATGGCCCACTTTGTTGCAAGGCATTCCTTTTCAGTAGTGGAGTACCTCTTCTCTCTCTGTCGTGCAATTTCCTACTGATATAAACAATAGGATGTTTTTTACCATCTCTATTTTGATTCAGGACTGCACCTAGGCCTACCTCTGATGCCTCTGTCTGTAACAAAAATGGTTTCTCAAAATCTGGGCTTCTTAAAACAGGGGTTAAACATTATGCAGCCTTGATGGTCAGATAAGCTTCATCACACTTTGGGGTCCATTTCACAGTATTCGGGAACCATTTTTTTGTGAGTTCAGTAGCTAACTGGGCAAAGTTGGGAACAAATCTCCATTAGTAACCAGCCAGCCATAAAAATGACATGTTTCTTTGCTTTAGGGAGAGGACTGTTATCCACAGCTTCTGTCTTGGAAATCCCTGGCTTGGCCGGCCCGCCAGCACAGTGGTAGGGCTACCGCTCATGGCACCAGCAACCCGAGTTCGGCAACGGACTCAGAAGGCTAGAAGGCCGGCTGGGGGGAAGTAGGATTTAGCCTCTAGAGGCTGCTCTCCTCCTCTGGGGAGGGGTGGGCTGCAAGTCCCGTTGCTCTACAACCACCTGGGTGACCACAGGTGGAGGTGCAGTGAGAAAGCTTGCAGCAGGGTGGGAGGAGGTTGGCCGGGAGCCACAGCGCTGGTGCATCACAATGTGCCCCACCTCTAGGCTTCCCTAGCATGCTGATGTCCTGAGGGCTGGGACCAGAAAAGCAAAAAAACAAAAAACAAAAAAAAAAATGCCTGAAGATGGGACCCGGCCGTCCCGAGAAATCCAGAACCAGGCTCCATAGAAGGGGTCAATGAGGCCTCCCTATGCACACTTAAGGACTGGAGGAGACTACTGGGGGTCTCTCTCCTCCCTGCCCGGGGTAAACTGAGGCAAGAGGGAGGTACCTGGGCAGACCTACGGGATTGTGCATGGCATTGGGATTCCCCGAAGATAGGAGCTTGAGGCAGTGAGTAAGGGGCAAAAAAAAAAATCTCTGACTTTACTTCTCCATTTCCCAAAACTTTAACCCAAATATTTTTTTTCCTGCATTCCCAGTGCACATTTGATTATTTGTCAGACATGCCTTTTTCATAGATTGTATAACTGCTCGTAGGTGTCCCAAGTGGCTGTTCGGGTCTGGACCGTACACCACATCATCATCCAGGTACACAGCACAATGACCAGTGTGAGGGGATAAAATTACATCCATGTACCACTGGAATGTAGCGGGTGCACCATGTAAACCAAATGGCATGGTGGTGAACTAATAGAATCCAATAGGAGTGGCAAATGCAGTTGTGTATCTGGATTCTTTAGCTAGAGGGATTTGCCAGTAACCCTTGGTGAGATTGACGGTACTGATGTACTGGGCACTCCCCAATCTGTCCACCAAATCATCTATTCTGGACATAGGATAACCATCAAATTCTGACACTTAAGTTTCCTAAAATCAAGGCAGATTCTTACACATCTTTCTTTTTTATTTACGATCACCACTGGTGATGACCAAGCACTTCTCGACTCTTCTATGATACATTAATCTGTCTTGCTGTACCTTCAAATAGCTCCAGTTTGGAGCCTGCATGAGTCCATGCTATACCGAGACCAGGTACAGACTGGCAGGCACCCTGCCAGTATGTAACTGGTGTCAGAATAGCACAGACAGTCGTCAGCTCCAAACTGGAGCTATTAGAAACTATAGGGCTACAACAGTCCTATGGAGGCACCCCGGCTGTTCCCCGCACAACACGTCACACTGTGGACAGCCGCAGGTCATTGTGGGCATGCCAGGAGGGAACTGCAGTCATGAAATGCCGGTGGGGAGGGTGCAGGATCAACAAGATAAACTTTTAAATATAAAATGACACGGTGAGTGAAAAAATGCTATTACTTATTAAACAGCTAATCGGGCCCTGCTTCACACGGAGGTGGGGCCCCTTCAGATGTGGACGTTTCCCTTTAAATGTCTTTAGCAAGTTACAAATGTCTGCAATTTGTTTGGAGGTTAAGGAGACATTCACCTTTAAAACATCAGCAGTTACAGTTTGCTCCTGTCTGTCATAAGCTACATCAATATCTTCTTTATCAGTTTCAGGCAAAACTAGCAAAGCAGCCTGTGGTGATTTTTCAACCCATTTCTTTAGGAGGTTAGCATGGTATATCTTGGTGGACTTTTTCCTGTCAGGGGTCTTAATTTTGTAGTTAACTGTGCCAGTACGTCTAAGCACTTTATAAGAACCTTTCCACTTTATTAACAGTTTATTTTCTAGTGGATAACAGTAGCAAGACCTTTTCACCTGGCTCAAAAAATACACCTTTGGCTGGTTTGGGGACACTTCCTGATTACTATGGGCAATTTCAACATATTTTGCCAGCTTTTTTCTCAGAGCACACATATAAGATGTAATAGATTTTTTTCTGAGTGGGGTTATCTTCCAGTGTTTCTTTCATTACATCTAGTGGCCCTCTAGGTTGTCTACCATACAGCATTTCAAACGGTGAAAAACCTGTTGAGGCTTGTGACAGTTCTCTGTAAGCAAACCGCAGATAAGGTAAGTACTGGTCCCAATCTTTCCCTTCCCCTTTTACAAACCTTTTTAACATGCATTTTAGGGTTTGATTAAAATGCTCAACAAAACCATCTGCCTAAGGAGGATAAAGGGAGGTTCTTTTGACAGAGATACCTAAAGTCAGTACAGCTCCTTCAGCAATGCAGCACCAAAATGATTACTTTAATCAGTAATCTCTTTAGGTATTTCCACCCTGCTGAAAAGTTTGGCAAGCTCTGCTGCCACTTTTGAGACTGTGACAGTACGCATAGGAATTGCCTCTGGGTATCAAGTAGCATAGTCACATACTACCAAAATGAATTGATTGCCCTTTTTACTTTTGTCTAAGGGCCCAACCACAACCATTGCAATTCTCTCAAAAGGCAGATCTATCAAGGGTAGGGGCACCAGGGGCACCTTGCCATGTTTAGTCACTGGGGTTGCTTTCTGACACTCAGCACAGGAACTGCAATAGGTAGAAACATCTTTCAACATATACATTGGGGACATCACAGAGGGTCTATGGGGGAAGGTGTGTCTCTTTGCGGATGACATGACAATTTGTAGTAACAGGGTTGATACAGCGGAAGGTGGGGTGAAGGATATGAGGGAGGATTTGGCCAGGCTTTTGGAGTGGTTGGAAAGGTGGCAATTACAGTTCAACACAAAAAAGTAAAGAATTGTGCACTTAGGGCATAACAACCCAAAGGCAAAATACCATACCAACTTGAGGGGGGAGCTAGAGGAGACAGAGCAGGAAAGAGACCTGGGGATAACCATCTTAGAAAGTCTGAAAGTAAGGAGTCAATATTACAGAGCAGCAGGAAAGTCATAAGAATGTTGGCATGCATAGGGAGGGGTTTCACAAGCAGGGGGAGGGAGGTGATCAGCTGCTGTATAGAACCATGGTCAGACTACACGTGGAATATGGGGTCCAGTTCTGGAGGCCATACAGGCAAGGGGACAAGGACATGCTGGAAAGGGGCCAGAGAAGAGCAACCAAAATGGTGTAGGGGCTGCAGGGGAGGTCATATGAGGAGAGGCTGGGGGAACTGGGCCTGTACTCACTGGAGAAGAGGAGGGAGGGGGGGATATGGTGGAGACATTCAAATACTTGAAGGGCATAAACAGGATGAGAGTTGACAACATATTCAAACTGAGCAATACCAATTCCTCAAGGGGTTATATCCTCAAACTAGAGGGGGGCAGATTCAGAGGAAACATCGGGGAAGTTTGTTTACTGAGAGGGTGGTATAGCCATGGAACAGGCTGCTGGAATGGGTGGTGTGGGTGAATACAGTGGAGAGTTTTAAGAGGGCCTGGGACTAGCACATGGGACTGGTGGGCGGGGGCAGACTGGAAAAGGAAAGAGGGGGTCTTCCTAGGAGAGGTGGGGTTACAGGCAGACTGGATGGGCCTTGGGGTCCTTTTCTGCCAGCAGATTTCTGTGATTCAAAGGTTCTGTGATCTTCATGAATTCCAGTCCAGTAAAATTTGTACAGCAAGCCAGCAAGGGTGCGATCCCTCCCCAAGTGACCAGCCATAGGACTATTATGTGCTATCTGTAACAACTCAGATCTATACTTTTGTGGTATAACCAATTGTTCTGTCTGTTCCTGTGTCTGAGGTTTAACCCAAACTCTATACAACAACTCTTTAAATTTTTTAAACATTGGTTCACTCTGCTTTGGTTTCATCTCCAGCTGCTTAAAATAACTGTAGACAGAAACATTGTTAGCTTGCTCAGAAAAATTGGGGAGAGATACTGTGAGTTAAGCTGGAAAGGAAAATGGGAACAGCCATCCGCACAGGTGTGGTCTATAGACCACCAGCCCAGGAGGAAGAAACAGATAGGGAGCTGATGCTAGCCATCCAAAGGATGGCAGACAAGGGTAAGGTAGTACTGGTTGGAGACTTCAATATTCCAGACGTGGACTGGAGCATCCCAGCAGCAGCATCAACTAGGAGCAGATTTATCCTGGACTCCCTTCAGGGTGCCTTCCTCAAGCAACTGGTCATGGAACCAACTCAGCAGAAGGCAATACTGGACCTTGTGCTCACAAACAGGAACAGTGTAATGGAAGTAACAGTGGGGGAGCACCTGGGGAACAGTGACCACCAGTCATTGTGGTTTGAAATCACAGAAAGACCAGAACCAAACCACACAAAAACACGTATCCTGGATTTTAGAGGGGCAGACTTTGGGAAAATGGGGAGATACTTGAAAGAGGCATTAAGGGGAATGGGACAGGAATCAGGGGTTGAGGAACAGTGGGCAGTATTTAAAATGGGGATTACAAGAACAACAGGAATTATGCATTAAGCAGGTTAGCAAAAGGAAAAGGAAGAGGAGACCATTATGGTTTTCCAAAGAGGTAGCAAAGAAAGTGAAAGTCAAAAAGATTGCATTCAGGCAATACAAAAGACACAGGCAGAAGGGATAGGAGAAGTACCAGGAGAAGCAAAGGAGGCAGGAAGGTCAGTAAGGAAGCCAAAGCTCAGACAGAAGAACACATTGTAAAATCAGTGGGTAGAGGGGACAAAACCTTTTACGGGTACATAAGTGAAAAAAGAAAGACAAAGGGAGGGATAGTGAGACTGAAGGGGGAGGATGGGGGCCGTGTGGAGGATGACGGCAGTAAAGCTGACATATTGAACAGGTATTTCTGCTCAGGCTTTACTGAGGAAGAGGAGGGTAATGGGTCTGAAGGGAGTACAAGGGGTGAGAATGGTGCAGAAATGGACACAAGTCCCTTTACACGAGAAAGGGTCCTGAAGGAACTGGAAGTAATAAGAGTTGATAAAGCAATGGGGCCAGATGGGGTGCACCCCAGGTCCTAAAGAACTAAGAGAGGTGGTGGCTGAACCTCTAGCTATCCTGTTTAGCCGATCACTGGAAACAGGGAGGTACCCAAAGACTGGAGGACAGCAGATGTAGTCCCCTTATACAAAGTGGGAACAAAGAGGAAGCAAGGAACTACCGACCAGTCAGCCTCACCTCGGTAGTGGGAAGATCATGGAAGCACTACTGAAGGAGAGATTGGTGGAACATCTGGTTGTCAATGGACTACAGGACCCAAGGCAGCATGGTTTCACCAGGGGAGGTCATGTCAGACCAACCTTGTTGAATTTTTGACTGGGTGACTAGGGAGGTAGATCAGGGAGGGCAGTGGACATGGCCTATCTGGACTTCAGCAAGGCATTTGACACTGTGCCACATAGAAGACTATTACACAAACTGGGGAATATGGGTGTGGGCAGGACAGTAGTGTGGTGGGTAGGTAACTGGCTGGGTGGCAGGACACAGAGGGTGGTGGTAAATGGCTGTCACCCCACAGAGGGAAGAGTGACCAGTGGGGTACCACAGGGATCAGTGCTGGGACTGGTCCTATTCAACATCTTCATCAGTGACATTGCACAGGACCTAGAAAGCAGAATTTCACTGTTCGCTGATGACACAAAGCTCTGTAACAGAGTAGACACACCGGAGGGTGTAGACAGAATGAAAAGGGACCTGCAGAAACTTGAAGAGTGGTCAGGGGTTTGGCAGTTGAAATTCAATGCAAAGAAGTGCAAGATAATGCATGGGGCACAAAAACCCTGGCACAATATATCAGTTGGGGGTGAGGATATAGCATGCACAAGCAGGAAAGGGATCTTGGGGTTATCATCTCTGATGACCTCAAGGTAGGGAAACAGTTGACAAGGCAGCAGGTAAAGCAAATAGGATGCTGGGATGTATAGGCAGGGGCATCACCAGCAGGAAAAGGAGGTCATAATTCCGCTATACAAGACACTAGTGAGGCCCCACCTGGAGTACAGTGTACAGTTCTGGAGACCATACCTACGTGAGGACATAGACAGGGTAGAGAAGGTTCAGAGGAGGGTAACAAAGATGGTGCATGGATTGCATCACAAGTCCTATGAAGACAGGTTGAAGGAACTGAACATGTACTCCCTGGAGGAGAGGAGGGAGAGAGGGGATATGATAGAGACATACAAGTATCTCACAGGGAGTAACAGGGTGCAGGAATACACTATTTTTAAGCAAAAAAGATGTTCCAGGACTAGAGGGCATGAGATGAAGTTGGAGGAAGGACGATTCAGAGGAAACATGAGGAAGAATTTCTTCACAGAACGGATGGTGGACAAGTGGAACACCCTGCCAGAGCAAGTGGTGGGGGCTGAAACAATCACGGGATTTAAGAATGCATGGGATAGACATAAAGGAATTCTGGAGGTCAGGGGTTAGGGGCAACAGACTTCTGGGAAAACATAAACTGAACTTACAAGCTCAAATGGGCAGACTGGGTGGGCCATAGGCCCTTATCAGCCGACACTGTCTATGTATCTATGTAAATAAAATCACAATCAGTCATCAATTTAGTTTCAGCATTTTCACAGATTAATCCCTTATATCCACCAGTCTTTTGTTGCCACTGTTTTGTCAAGCATTTTCTTTCTTTTCTGGACTTCTGGATCTTGGAGCTGTGCTCAAACAAATCAGAATCAAAATCTCCAAAAGGAAAAGTGTCCCCACCATCTGAGATTTCCTTTGCCTGAGCTCTTATCACAGCTGCTGAAACATCAGGATTTACACCCTCTGTAATTAACTCAGTAAATCCTGGAAAGGCATTTCCAGTAATCAAAGGTACAGGCAACTTTGGTACCTCATAACGTTCATTGGGTGCGACACCCCATTAATATTCAGAGTTACTTGGGTGGTGGGATAGCACTGAATGTCCCTGTGGATGCAGATGACACCAGTACCTGGTCCTTTGGCACAGTTCTTTTGAGAACTTTGACATGCACTAGGGTCTGTCTGTTTCCCAAATCAATAAGTCCCTTCCCAGTCTTATCTCTCACCTTGACATCTGTTACGTACTTGCCCCAGTTTGCTAAGGACAAATCTGCTCCAGTGTCACTCTCTTTACTGTGGCAGTTTGTTGCAATATGGTCTGGCTTGGTACAATTAGAACAAATAAAGTCTTTGGGTGCTGATTAGTGACCCCCACCAGAGTTCTAATCAGACTTGGAGTTAAATTGAGGAAAAAGAGGGTCTTACTGGTGCTTGGCTGCTACCTCGCTGCAGTGGCATCTGTCTGGCCATCTGGTAGTCTTCAGCCAAAGAAATGGCATTTTCCCCACTTTCTGGTCAGTGTTCTTTTATCCAAGCTGCAGGTCTGCAGGCAGGATGTTGATGAACTGTTCTATTGCAAGTATGTTGATAATCTGTGAGACTGTTTTGCCCTCTGGTTGGAGCCATTTAATAAGGAGGTCATATTATTTTTGCAATTTCAGGATGATCAGCGAATATAGCGAAAATAAAATGAAAGTGAAATATCTTAGTTCTACAGTATCAAAGCAAGTATTGAGTGAAAATTACACTTCTTTATAGGCAAACAAGAAATAATTGATGGCATGCATGCTGTCATGGAATGTGGTACGCCAGCAGATTTGCAGTCTTCATCACAACTCAGCACAGCATCAGGAGCCCCCCCCTCAATGTTCCATTTTTTTCCCTCTTCCTCTCAGCCACTGTGGCAAGATCCTCTTCTCTCTACCATTCAAAAATAGCAGCACTGTCTCACCCAGTTCAACCTCAGGTCTCTGGAGTCACTTACAAGATGTCATAGTGACATCTTCATCTATTTCTTCCAACACAGCCTCAGCACAGACCATTGTTGAGATGCACCTAGCAGAGCACAAATTACAACGAAGTACATGAGTTGCCCATTCAGAATGATTGTTTAGTTCAGCTGGTAATGTTATTACTGACACAAAATGTTGTTTGACACCAGAAAATGCTGAGCATTTCATATTTCCGAAAGTAAATATTCCTCACTTTGATTTCAGATATGATACCTGAATGAAATATGTGCATATTGACTGTGGGCAGGCTCTATCCACTAAATACTTTCCCATTGTGCCTGTGGTGAAAAATGTGTTGTGAATAGGGTCTACCTACTATGACATACCCATGAGATAAGTCAGATAAGACTCAGGACAGGCCAGAGCAGACCAGAACTACCTGAATGAACACAATGAGCAACAAAAAAATAACATCAGTGGGTCTGAGTCCATGTAATACAGCAAGCAACTGCATTTCATGTCCCAGACATACTTGGTAGTACTATTTATCTGATTTGGAAGCTACTGTTCCCTACTACAACTGCTTCTTGTCAGCAACTGCGTAAAAAAACACATTATTTTATTTTACCACCTGACTGTGATGTGGTGTGATGTTAATACTATGGTTACTGTTTTAATTTCCTTACAAAGGATGGCTGAGCTGAAGCTTGAATGCTCTCCGTTGGATAAATACGTTTTTTTTCACTTACATCCGTCCATATTTTGCTGTGTGATTACTGAAGACAAATGCTACTAAATTCATTCATTCATTGCTTGTATTATGATGAAATACTACATCTCGGTGACAGTAACTGGACTGAGATCATATTTTATATACCTATTTGTAATGTATGTGGCACTGGCCAGCAACTGCTTTTTGGAAGTAAGAAGTATTTATCATTGTGTGTTGTCAGGTGCACACACAGCAGTGGGAAACTATTTTATTGACTGCGCTGCACTCGACTGATGTGACTGCCTGGGTAGTGGTCAGTAAGAAGACATAGTATCTTTCATTCGTCTTTAAAAAAAATGTTGCTGTGCTGACTAGAAGCAGTAACAGAAAACACTGCCACCTGCTGGACCAGGTAGTGTACCACACCATTGTACACTGGGACATGCAATGCAGCTGCATTGCATGGGTAGGGTGGGGGGACTCTTACTGATGCTCATTTGATCATTCATTAGCCATTTATTTCTTTGGCCTGTTCTGCTCTGGAGCATCCATAAGTAAATATACCCCTTCCCCACAAGCAGCATTAATAAAAAAAAACATGGTGGTAGGTATGGACGTGTGTGTGTGTGTGTGTGTGTGCGTGTGTCTGTCTCTCTCAGGTATGCCCCCAAGGGTGGCCACAAGCCATGGCATGGAACTACTTATTGGTTTGCTTAACACTTTACTTTTCATACAAATAATGAATTAAATTACTCCAGTTGGGCCTCTGTGTCAAATATTACAGAGTTTGGCCCATTTTAAGCATTTCATTACATTTTTAAAAATATTTATAAATAATCAGAACTAACTAGAACCCCACCCCCATGTTGTGGTTCTTATTCAATAAGGGTCAGAACTTCACTAAGTTCTCCCAGCTCTAGTATTCAATGGCCCCTGCGTTGACCCAAACTGCAGATGGCAAAACCGGGTTTGCCCTTACAGGAAGCCATCTCTTGCTTGAATTTGAATGAAATATTAACTGCAGGTTATAATGTCTATTAGTTTTTCCCCCTACTCATCCCCTTCCCCCATTCCTCTCTCCCCTCACTCATTCATTCCCCCAGCTCCTAGGTGTCAAATTCTTCCTGCTCTTTGACTTCACCTTGAAGTTTTGTGGTGCTTTCTGTCCCTTTTCTCCCCTGTCCTCCCCCCCCAATCCCCTTCTGCCTCATTCAGGCAGTATATTGGCTCCTTAAAGCTCATTGTCACCTTTCTACTTTTGCTAGCAGGTGACATTGACTTTAATTCTGGCCCCATCACAACTCCCCCCTTGCAACTTCCCAAAGGATTGAGGGTTATCCATTTAAACATCCGAAGCCTCCTCCCCCAAAACTGACAAACTACAATCTATCCTGCTTAACCTACAGCTGGATATTCTAGTCATATCTAAATCATGGCTGTCCTCTAAGGTGCAGGACTCTGCTGTGACTATCCCTGGCTACACCTTAGCCAGGCAGGACTGCACAGAGAGAGGCAGTGGTGCTGCAGTTTACTTGTCCAGCAGCACCCAATTTGTGACTGTGCTTGCGGTCTTTTTCCTCTCTTCCTATAAGCTGCTGCTCCTTAAACTCTCCCTTCCCTTCTCTGTTCCCATCTTTATCTCTGGTGTTAACTATTGTCCTGGTATTTCCCCTGCCTTAGTTACCGAGCTCCTTTCCTCTCATCTGTTCTAACTCTTCCAGAGGTAAGCTACTTATTCTCGGCAACATTATTATAAATGGGCTCTTCCCCCAAGCAAATGTTCCCAAAATGTAGTCACTCCAATTGACTTGATTGATTTCTGACCCCACACATCTAAATTTTAAATTTGTTTTAATCACTTAATTTTAGATTTGGTCCTCTCATCTCATCCCCACCACACTGTGGATGCAGGAATCCTTCCTGATGTGCTCAGTGACCATCATGTGGTTTACTGAGTTTGCAAGGTACATAGTCCTAAGGCTTCCATAAATTCATCTATCTCAGGTCCTTTAGGTCACTGGACTTGTCCTTTCTCCTGGCTTACTTACAGGCATTTGACTGATCCCCCATCTCTGCAGCCAATAATAGAAATTTTGCCTTTCAATACTTTCAGTCCAAATTTGTGGAAAACCAGGGCTGTCATCTTCCCTAGATAACAGCTGAGATGTTCACTTGTCTCTGTCCTGGAGACCTTGCTGGGCAATCCTTTAAGATCACTCTTTCCCCTGTTGCCTTGGCCAACTATTAGCACTTTCACAAAGCCTGTACTAAAGCCTTCAGACCTGGGAAGTCTGAGTATTTTGCATCCACACTCCAGAACAACATTAATCATCTCTCCAAGTTCAGGAAAGTTATCCATTCCCTTTTCTTCCTCTGATCCACTTTCTCTCATCTGTTCTGAAGGTTGATGACTCCCTCATCTCTGACTGATGCTGCCTTTTCCTTTAACTCCTGCTTCACTACCTCTGCTCTCTTTTGCATTCCTTTCTCCCCTCCACCTTTTCTTCCCTCAATCTGCCCCCTTAAAAAAGCCTTGTGAAAGGAGTAACAAATGATACCATTCCTTACTTGTCTTAGGTGTTAAAGTAGCAGCTGTCTTCTGCTATACTAACGCCTGACACATTTTGGACAGTAGCATCTCCTTTCTCAAAGGCTCGTGAGCCTTTGAGAAAGGACATGCTACTGTCTGAAATGCATCAAGCATTTTATTTTAATAAATATCTTAAATTTATCATAGTTCTGGCATCCCTCTATTTGGGTTTGTGTGTGTCTGAATTTGGATCTATGACAGTCGGCCAACAATTCTGTTGTCGACTGACATTACAGTGACTTCTTTATGTTGACTGCATTTGCAGTCAGTATAATGGGAGTCACTTCGGACTGTGTTTTCTTTGTGGGGCTTTGCCCATTGAACTACCCCTGCGGGGGCTCTGCCCCCACACCCTCCACTACTTAATTAATCAGCTCAGAGTCAAAGTTGCTTCCGGGAGGGTAACAATACCCAGAAAGCAGTGCTAGGAAACTGGCCAACACTACAGTGACCTGGTGCTATTGTCACTGTAGTGTCGGATGCAGTAAACTTGTCATCGTAGCAATGGTAAACCCCTGAATTTATGTGTTTGGTATATAGTGAGTTAGTACAAAACACAGTGCTTATCATAAATACAGTAAATGTTAGGGTTAAATGTATAAGTAAATAAATACCATTTAAGGCAATGTGTGTGTGTTAGTGTCTATGTGGCAATACTCTGGATGTGTAGACAGTGCACTGCTGTGTTATACTGGAATATATATGCATATATGTGTATATGTATTAGTCGGTGAGTGTGTATCACAACAATTAGAAAGTGCAGTTAGGTGGCTCCATGGTTAGTGCAAAAATTGTTAGTTTACACATTTCTCACAGCCCACAACACCAATATTTTGCAGCTGTAATGGCTCTTGCTAGAATTTGTTCCTCTTGCTTTTACTCACTGCCTTTGTGCAGATATGTATTGCCTTCACTATGCCTTAGCTTGGCCCACTGTTCTTCCACCCCACCCAGGTAAACTACCCCCCAATTAGGTAGTCCCTGAGGCATTCACCCATTTATTTTTCAATTTCTATTTTTGTTTTAGTTTTGGTAACTGGGTAAAGCCCACTAGGCACAGGTGCCTGTTTTCATGGGTGACCCGGGAGCACTGGGGAGGTTAAGTGACTTGCTCTGTCACACAGTATGCAAGTGGAGGTTGAGGGAATAAAACCCAGGTCTGCTGGATGTACCAAGCTCATTCACAGCTCGTTACTCTAACCTCTAGGCTATACTGCCAGCCCCATTATTTGCTCTCCTGAAGTCACGGACGTTGGTCCATGTGTGGGTTGCATCCACTGCTGTCCTTATGTTGAACCACACTCTACAGTGGTCACTGGTCCCTAGGTTGCTCCCCCCTTGACATCTGACACACTGTTCCTCTTAATGAGCACCAGGTCCACTACTGCCCCATCACGAGTGGACTCCCTGACCAGTTGCCCGAAAAAGCCCCTCGGGGGAGTTCAGAAGGTCCATGTTTCTAGCTGACTCTATTTGATCAAATCAGTCAATCAAAATCTTTATCCAGGTGAACATCGTTGACCAGGCTCATTTACAAGATGGACCTGGTTAGCTCCGGGTCAAATGGTACAATGCATACAGAGATATTTACAATAGAGCCAAATAACACAAGTAAAAAACAATTAATGCAATTAATGCAAGTAAGTACTCAATTTGACATCAGCCATATCAGTTCAGAGTGCTTCTGTAATATTTAGGGAGGACAGAAGATGAAGCTTAGTAGGAACTTCAGTCAGGAGAAGTGATCGACTGCTCGTGTAGGGAGCTGATGCAAGCACAGAATTTCAAAAGTAGTGTAATCACACAGTATCCCTTGATGTAACACTCTAAACTGAAGGATGAGGGTCTTAACAGTCAAGGAGAAAAGTAATTACAGCTCTTTTTTGGCACATTTCAGTATGGAAATCAGATTTATGCTTGGTTTAGAGTGGACATAGAAGCAGACTGCAGGATCCAATCGGAAGCAAACGCCAAAGAACACTCATGTTCCAGTTGGATGGCTGTTAATGCAGTGCTTTTCTAATGGAGAGCCCAAGCTTAGGTCCTCAGGTGGCAGTAGAGGCAGCGCTGACTGCCCAGTGCCTGGGTTTCCCCCGTGTATGGGCAGGGAGCCCGTGGAGATCATATCCTTGGCAGGGGATGGAGGAAGGGGTGGGTATTAAGTACTGGGCCACAGACAATGAAACATCTGAACCAGCAGGAGGACGAAAACAGCAGGACAACAGAGTTGAGTATTCCTTGATGCCTAAAGACTGGCCCAACCACAGAAATTCAGAAAGGAGTGTAATCAAACAGAGTCCCAACTCTTGACACTCTAAACAGGAAAAAATAGAGGTCATAACTGTTAGGCAATAAGTAAGTACAGCTCTTGTTTGTGCAAGTTGTAGACACAAGATAAGACTTTAGCTTGGTATTGAGGGAGGCACAGGACTCAATCAGACATCAGAGCAGAAAAGTGCTCGCATTCAGATTGGGTATCAGCAATGCCACACCTCGCTAGTAAGGAGTCCGGTCTGGGTGTTTCAGACAGCGGCTATGGAAGCAACAACCACCTGGTATCCGCATTTCTCCCACCTGAGGGGCAGAAAGCCCCTGAAGGGCAAGTCTACGGCAGGGAAGAGAGTTAGGGGACAAAGGAAGGAGATAGTAAGAGTGGAATGCAGCAGAAAGGAATACGAAGATGAACTAGGGCAGTTTAATGATACAGGGTAGGAATAAGAGCCACAGAGTAAGCAATATGTAAAAGACAGCAGGGTGAGTAAGGTTTAGCAGCCGCAAAAGGCATGAAGAGATAATAACCCTACAGGGATTTCTAGAGGGGAAAGACATTTAAGGCATAAGATGCTCACAGAGTTAAGGTCACCAAAGGTTACAAATGATCATAAATTCAATTACGCACAGAGGGCAGCAGCCTGATGCTTCAGACTAAAATTAGGGGCTGGGGTAGCAATTGCAAGGCTCACACATACTGAGCATATAGAGATTTAAAGGCATTCATACTGTGGAGGCAGCTTAATTTCAATTATTTTTGTACTTTGTTCCACAGTGTTGGCAACAGAAAACTAACGGCCACTCTGCCATAACGAGAGGAAGCCTTGGGGATACATAATGTGATGTAGGATGCGCTTCTTAGGGCATACGTCCCTGGCTCACTTAGTGTGAGACAGTCTATTATATATTGCGGAAGCCGCTTCAAGAAGACTCTATAAGTCCAAAGAACTGCATTTCTATTATGCCTAAACATAACAGAGGCCCACCCTATGGCTTTGTACAAGGAACAATGATGGGTAGAGATGGGGAGACCAGTAATAAACTGGATGGCCCTGTGCTAAAGCGTATCCAGCTTTGCAAGCGAGGCTTTGGGACATTAACTATAAAGGAAATCTGCATAATCGATCAGCGAAAGAAAAGTAGTCTGGACAAGGCACACTTTTTGCATCTCTAGTAAGAAACTGGTTAATTCTAAAGAATAGCCCCAGCCTCTGCCTTAACTTCTTTACAAGGTCCTCGACGTGCTCAGTGAATGATTGATTATGGTCTAACCACATACCTAGGTATTTAAACTTTGAGACAAACTTCAGTTTCTCTCTAAGAATTGTGGTAATCTGACGTAGTGCTCCAGAGCTGGCCGGATTCATCACACGGCTATAGGGTGAGAACAACATTGCTTTTGTTTTTTTTTTTTAGCATTTAGAAGACATTTATTTATGGAGGAGCTGGTTCTGGAGCTGGTTAAATTCCTCCTGGAGGTCAGCACAAGAGGCTTCAGGTATTGGATGACATATATACAACCATGTCATCAGCAAACAGGTGTATGTTGTCCTTGTTAATACTCTCATCAATGTTATTAACATAGATAGTGAATAGTAAGGGACCAAGTATGGATCCTTGCGGTACTCCCTCAGTAGAGGTTTGCGTCAGATAGCTCACCCTCAGCCTTAATTTGTTGACACCGTCCTACAAGGTACTCAGTAAACCAATGCAAAGAAACTGAGTCTAGTCCTATACTCTTCAGAGAAGAGAGAAGCAGGCTATGATCCACTGTGTCAAAAGCCTTACTAAGGTCTAGAAATACAGTACAAAGTTTCTGCTGTCCAGTTCTCGATACCAATCATTTGTTACTTTGGCAAGGGCCAAAATAGTCCTGTGTTTAATTCTAAAGCCAGATTGCATAGGGTTTAGTTGGTTATTGGATTCGAGGTAGTCCCTCAGTTGGTTGCTGACAATCTTTTCCAGAAGTTTCGACAATGTCGGGAGGAGGGAAATTGATCTATAATTGTCAAGGTCGCAGGGATCCCCTGATTTAAACAAGGGGAAGACATGAGCAATTTTCCAGATCTGGGGAATAAGCCCTTGGGACAATGATAAGTTAAATAAGTGGGTGATAGGAACAGCTAGGACATGATAGGCGATTTTAAGGAAATATGGATCCAAAGAATCAGCACCAGCACTTTTCTTAATATCCAACTGGAGCATGAGGTCTTCAATCTCTTTCAGAAAGACCAGGTGGAACGAGAAACCAGGTACTGGGACAGGAGAGTCTGAACATGGGACACTTAATTGGGAGCGGATCAGGGATGCAGGGGAATTTTCGAAAGCAAGGCCACCTGTGGCAAAATGATTGTTAAATGCATCTAGGATTCCCAGTTTATCATTGATAGTAGTACTCCCAGTTGTAATCTTAGGTGGCAAGGAATTACCAGGCGTATATCTGGACATGTCCTTGATTGTCCTCCAGAATTTGAAGGAGCACTTTGCTGCAGAATCCAATTCGGTAAGATAAAATGCTGCCTTAGGATCCCTGACCATTTTTGTACAAGCATAGTGTGCCCTTCTGAATTGACACCAGTCTGAGTCAAGTTTAATCTGACGCGCTTTTTCCATAACTTATCCCTACCAAGCAATGTAGCTTTCAGCTCAGCAGAGAAGCAATGACATGTTTTTGTTTTTTACACAAATTTTTTACCATAGGGCATACATATTTAGTGCCCCAACAAGTATATCATGGAAAATATCATATGTCAAGCTAACCATGTTAGCTAAGTAGAAGTCTTGCCAACGTGGCGAGTGTTCCAACTCATAGACATAGGCAGCCACACCAAAGTTACAACAAGAATTTTTTGTAAGAAATTTAGCTGTAGGTCCTGTATGATGCAGTGATCTGACCGCAGCAATGAAGCAATGGTCACAGACATCAGCAAAGAAGGTTCCAGCATGTGAGAAGAGATAAGGCTTATCGACTAAAATAACATCCAGCAGTGTGCTGTTGCTCATGTTCTTTTCGTTTGGACGTGTGGGTTCGTGAATTAGTTGCACCAACCCACGGGAATCGCAGAAAGTGTTTAAGGGTGAAGCAGACTTCGATAAGTAATCGAAATTAAGGTCCCCTAGGGTGATAGTTTCAAGGTTCTCTTTCTCCATAATAGAGCCAAGATGTGTAAGAAGGAGTGTACCAGCAGATGGGGGTCTATAGCAACCAATCACTCTGAAGGCAAGGGAAGTAGATACATCCATCTTCAGGGTCAAACACTCAAATTCATTTTTGACAGAAGTAGAATCCAGGCAGGACATTGTAAACCTTTCCTTAATGAACACTGCCACACCACCTCCCCTAGTAGACCTGTCCGTTCTGAATAACTGGTAGGAAGGAATACTAATCTCCCTGTCCTGAGAGGCTGGCCTAAGCCAAGATTCGGAGATTACCAGAATATCTGGCTGAGTATGGCTGACCCACACCTGAATCATAGAGAACCTTTTTAAGAGGCTGCAGACATTAACATGCCAGAAACTCATGCCTTTAAGATGAGCGGCATCCAAGGGGGATGCAATGGTAGCGATAGGACTAGGGTTTAGCTCAATGTTACTGGAGCATAACAGCAACAGAAGTGATATATTTGATAGGGCAATGATAGTTCATTTAAGAATCCTGGTCCTAGTAAGTCTATAAGGCTTGCCAGGTTGGGTAAGCCAATCATCACCCCGAAGGTGAACTGCCAATGAGCCATTGTTGAGAATGGGAACAGGCAAACATACACCACCCTATCATGGTTCTCTGGGTGTTACCAGCCATCCCCATGGGAGAATGGGGGAGTATAGACAAGCTCAGTTGGAAGGGTACCAGAGTGGGTGTAGATAAGGTAAATTCTGTAGCCTAGAGGAAGAAAGGGATATCTAGCTCCAGGCAGGAAATACAGCGGAAGCAGGGAGCAAAAGAGAATAAGACAAAGAGGCAGAAGGGGCATAGCCATAGTGCTTAGAGGATATGCAGAGAATAACTGAGAGGATCAGTAGGGCAAGAGCCAGTCTGTGGAGATGAAGCAAAGAGAGGGAGAGGGAGCGGCGAGGGGGGGGTCCCAAGTAAGTGAGCCCAATGGGGTTCAAGTAGGGTGGATACCAAGGTTGAGTGCTTGACGTATGCACTTGGGTGGAGGTTGGGAGAGGAGGGTGAGGTGCCTAAGAGGTGATTTGGCTTGGAGAGATGGAGAGCATATCCAGAGGATCATTAGGGCAGCAGGAAATGGGAGGGATCTAGGTATCATTGGCCACCCAGGGACAAATTATCTGGCAAAGGACAGTGGAGGGGTAGTGCAGTAAATTTCCAGGAGCTGGGGAAGGGCATCGAGCTGGTAGCATGTGTGGTGGCTTTCACCGAGGTGTTACCTGTGTAGGGCAGGGGAGAGGAAAAGAAACTCCACACCTGGGCATTTAATAATTGTTTGAAGGCATGGTGCATGGAGGAGGGCCTCAGCTACATTGGGAACCAGGGCAAACCTGGGACAATATAGGCCTCTATAGGGGAGACAGCCTGCATCCTTTCAGGCAAGGGACCACAGTCCTAAGTGCTAGGCTTAAATTCTACTTGGATGAGCGTTTAAACTAGTCAGGCGGGCTGTAAAACTAAAGGAGGCAATAATTCCCCCCAGTGATGGAGCAGCAGGGAGGGAGGGTCTGAGGGGAGTAAACTCTCCTGTGACAGGGGCACAAGGAGACAAGGGGACAAAGCAGAAAATAAGGGGGTACATATCAGGAAAGAAAGAATAAAGGAGACAGCCAACAGAAAAGGTAAAAAGGGAAGAAGTGGGTCGGGGCATACCTCTCAACTGTCCCTGATTATCAGGGACATCCCTGATTCTGCCGCAAAATTCTGCTCTGTCACTCCAAAAAAGTTGTGTTTCTGTGACCCAACAGTGGATGTTGTAAGCACAAAATATTGCCAAACATTAAAGTTAGTAGAAGTAGTAGTAAAAAGTTTATTTCTGATACTAGAAACAGGATAAAACCCAATTTAGCATCAGCTAATTTACAATGGGGTCCTACTGTACAAAAACATCAGTTTCATTTTAAGAATGTACAAATACATACATTGTACATACATGCAACACAGTACATATATGACCAAGGAAAGAAAAAAAAAATAAAAGTTACAACAATATATCATATGCAAGCAATTAGATACGACAAGGTGTGGGTTATCTCCTGATAAGAGCACGCCCAGGTGCGTTGTTAGGCACGAGGCGCTTTTGTGGTGTGCTTGTGGAATTGCTGAGTAGTTAACTTTGATGCTGTGCCGTGACAAGAGAGAGCTTCTTTGTTCACGTAGCTAGCAAGTTTAAACGTAGCAAAATTAGATTCATTAAACTGGTGTCTGTGATGTGCCGAGTTGCTTGGTTTTTTGTTCTTCGAGGTAGTTTGTTAAATATTTTTTTATTTTTTTATTTTTTTGTATACTGGAAGTTGCGTTGTGCCAGTGGGGTTCTGGCGGAAGACTGGGAGCTCGATGACAAAGACGTGATGTTGTGAACTGTGACAGTCTTTTTGTGTTTTTGGTGGCACTGCTCAGTGATTTCCTGCTGTTGTGGGGCTGAGGTGTGGAGGGTAGTGCCGGTTGGCTACTATATCATCTGATAAGGACACGGCTCAGATGATGTAGTAGCCAATCAGGGTGCTTGATTTCTTTAGCCCATTTTATAAATACAAGTATCTCAAGTTGCAGATTTGTTCTTCCTTAGAAAATGCATTTTACACCAAGCCCCTTATTCTACCAGCTTCCTGACAGGAAGATGTGTCCTTGATTTTGGTCCTTTGTCCCTAATTTTATAGAATTATAGAAATATGATGGCAGAAAAGGACCCTCAGGCCCACTGAGTGTGCCCCCTCCCCTCCCCTTTACTTATTACCTGTGTCACAGGACCTCCCCTTCAACCCTCTTGTCAACCCCTTATGTTTCTCCCATGCCCTCTTGAATCCCTCCACCATTTCTGCCCCCACCACTTTCTCCGGTAGTTTATTCCAGGCCTCCACCACCCTCTCTGTGAAGTAATGCCCCTCACATTGCCCCTATATCTTCCCCCCTCCAATCTTACACTATTCCCTCTAGTTTTAACCCCCACCTTCCTTTTAAATAAGCTCCCCTTCCTTACCTTATTGATCCCCTTCACATACTTAAATCTATCATGTCCCCCCTCTCCCTTCTAGTCTCCAATGGGTACAGATCCAATTCCCCACCTCTCCTCATGTGACTTCCCCTGCATACCGTGCACCATCTTAGCTGCCTTTCCTTGCAACCTCTCAAGCCCATCTATGTCCTTGCATAGGTGTGGTCTCCAGAACTGGACCCCGTACTCCAGGTGCAGCCTCACCATGGCTTTATAAAGAGGCATTAGTACCTCCCTTCTTCTGCTTGTTATGCCCCTCCCAATGCAAGCCAACATTTTATTTGCCTTTCCTACCGCTTTATTGCATTGTTGACCTACCTTAAGGTTGCTGGATATACGAACATATGAAGAAGCTAGCAGAAGAAGGCCATTTGGCCTATCAAGTCTGCTCGTATTGTAGGGTCCACAGATTTAGCTAATGTCTCTGCCCTTCCTCCCCACTCCTCCCATCCTCCCTACCCATGACCCTTACCTCCCCTCATGCCTATCCCAGCCTCTCTTAAAGCTGCCCAATGTCTTCAATGAGATGACCTCTTCCGGCAGCGCATTCTAAGTGTCCACCACCCTCTTTGTGAAGAAGTGCTTCTGACCTCCCTCCTAAACCTCCCACCCTTCAGTTTAAGACTGTGCCCCCTCATGTTATGGTTGCCACTCAGCTTAAAGAGACTCTCCTTATCAACCTTATTTATCCCTTTCAAGTACTTAAAGGTCCCAATCATGTCCCCCCTCCCCCGTCTTCCAAGGAGTACATGTTCAGTGCCCTCAACCTCTCCTCTTATGCCTTACTCTGCTGACCGGCTATCATCTTACTAAGAGCTCCAGCTCCCTCTCCTATTCAGTTGACTTAATTACCTCCCCCTTCCCCAGAGTGTAAGCTGCTTGCAGATTCTTACACCCCATGTGCATCACTGCACACTTTTTGGCACTGAATTCTGGCTGCCAAGTTTCTGACCACCCTTCCAGAATCTTCAGGTCCTTCCTCACAGAAACATAGAAACATAGAATTTGATGGCAGATAAGGACCGCTTGGCCCACCCAGTCTGCCCATTTCCCTACCTACCTACTAGATAAACTGCAGATCTTAGTTAACCAGCAGCCTACTTCTTTCTACCCCCACCCCCTTGAATGGCCTTATGACTGTCCCATGCATGCTTGAATTCCACTACTGATTTTGACTCCACAACCTCCTCCGGAAGGCCGTTTCATGCATCCAAAACCCTCTCTGTGAAAAAATACTTCCTTAAATTACCTCTGAGCTGCCCCTCTATCTTCAAATTGTGCCCTTTTGTTCTTGCACACCTCTTTTTCTGAAAGATGCCACCCTCTTGGACTTTGTTGATTCCTTGAGGTACTTGAGCATTTCTACCATGTCCTCCTCTCCCTCCTTTCCTCGAGGCTATACATATTAAGCTCCTTTCGCCTCTTTATATGTCTTCCAGTGCAGACCCTGCACCATTTTAGTTGTCCTCCTCTGGACAGCTTCCATCCTGTCTATGTCTTTATGGAGATTGGGTCTCCAGAACTGCACACAGTACTCAGATGGGGTCTCACCAGCTGTCTGTACAGAGGATAATGACTTCCTGTTTTCTACTGGTGATGCCTCCCTATGCATCCCAGTATCCCCCAGCCCCTTGCTGCCCTCTCACATTGCTTGCCCACCTTTAGGTCATCTGATATAACTACCCCAGGTCCTTTCCATTTTTATTGTTGTTAGTATCTCACCTCCATTGTGTACTCTTCTCCTGGGTTTTGTTTCCCAGGTGCATTACCTTGCACTTCTTAGCATTGAATCTAAGCTGCCATACATTTGACCATTCCTCTAACCTTGCCAAGTCCCTTCTCATCCTTTCCACCCACCCTGTGCATCAACTCTGTTGCAGATCTTTGTGTCATCTGCAAAGAGACATACTTTTCCTTCCAGTCCCTCTGCAATGTCGCTTATAAAGACATTGAAGAGGACCGTCCTAATACTGAATCCTGTGGTACCCCACTAGTAACCCTCCTTTCTTCTGAGTGGACTCCATTTACTATTACTCTCTCTGTCCTATTCTCCAGCCAATTCTTTACCCAGGTTGTCATCTTGGGACCCACTCCCAGGCTGGCTAACTTGTATATTAATCTTTTGTGTGGGACTGTGTCAAATGCCTTGCTAAAGTCTAGGTAGGCCATGTCCACAGCCCCTCCCTGATCTATTACTTTGGTCACCCAGTCAAAGAAACCTATCAGATTCATCTGGCATGACCTTCCCACTGTGAACCCATGCTGCCTAGGGTCCTGTGCCCCTCTGGCCTCTAGATACTCGACAATTCTTTCCTTCAGAAGTGATTCCATCATTTTTCCTATCACTGAGATTAAACTAACAGGTCTGTAGTTTCCTGCTTCTGCCTTGCTCCCACTTTTGTAAAGGGGAATCACATCTGCCCTCCTCCAGTCCTCGGGTACCACCCCATCCTTCCATGATTTGTTAAAAAGGGTAGTCAGTGGTGTCACTAGGTCTACCCTTAGTTCTTTTAGAATTCTGGGATGAATCCCAACTGGCCCCATTGCTTTGTCCACTTTCAGTTTTAAGAGTTCTTTCAGAACCCTTTCTTCTGTAAATGGGCTGGTATCAACTTCTGCATCCAGGGTGTTTCTCCTGTTAGTTCTATGTACCTCGGCCTCTTCATTTGTAAATACTGAGCAAAAATATTTGTTTAGTATCTCTGCCTTTTCACAGTCTCCCTCTGCCCACCCTGCCTCCCCTTTATTAAGCCTCACTATCCCTCCCTTGGTCTTCCTTTGCTCCCTGATGTACCTATAAAAGGTTTTATCCCCCTTCTTAACTGAGTTGGCTATCTTTTCCTCAGTTTGGGCTTTTGCTGTTCTGACTGCCTTCCCAGCCTCCTTTTGCTTTAACTGATACAGTTCTCTGTCCTGCTCCTTCTGCGATTCCTTGCACTTCCTGAATGCTTTCTTTTTCTCTTGAATCTTCACTGCCACTTCCTTTGAGAACCATAGTGGTTTCTTACATCATTTTGTTTTGTTTATTTGCTTCACACAAGGCTTGTTACCTCTGTGATGGCAGTTTTTATTATTCCCCATTGTTCTTCCACCCCTCCTTCCTGCCCATTTGCTAGTGCATTCCTTAGGCACTCACCCATTTTGGCAAAGTCAGCCCTCCTAAAGTCCAGTACTTTTGCCTTTGTATGGCTTGACTCTATTGCTGTGTTTATTGTGAACCATACTGTTTGATGGTCGCTAGTTCCCAGATGGCTACCCACTTCTACATCTGTGATCCTCTCTTCATCTCCATTTGAGAGAATCAGGTCTAAGATTGCTCCCTCTCGAGTGGGCTCCAATACTAGTTGTCAAAGGCATGCCCCCTGTAGGGCATCTAGAATAACCCCACTCTTCAAAGTGGCTGCTGGCCTCCATCACCCAAAGGGTGATCACCCTATAGCAGATCTTTGTATTATCTGCAAATAGGCACACCCTCCCCTTCAGCCCATCCACTATATCACTGATATACAGTAGATATTAAAAAGGAGGGTCCCAGTAACAACCCCTGGGGTACCCCACTCATTACTCCCATCTCCCTGGAATATACCATATTAACCACCACCCTCTGGCTTCTGTCCTTCAACCAGTTTTCTACCCACCCAGTTATGAGCCAGGCGGTTGAGAGGGATGGTCAGGGGGAGCTTCATGGAACAGCACAGGCAAGAAGAGGGAGTAAGGTATGGAGAGTCATGCGTGCCAATGCATGGAGTCTGGGAAATAAAATTCCAAACCTGGAAGCTATCATGGCAGAGGCTAGCCTTGTTTTATAATGACCATAACAGAATCATGGTCCATTGACAGCCACGACTGGGACATGGACATACCAAGCTGGGCTAGTCTCTGTTTAGGAGAGACAGGGCAGGGAGGAGGGGAGGAAGAGTAGTGCTATATGAGGGAGTGAGAATCAAGTTGACCGAGGTGTAGGGGTACCCAGGGAAAAAGAAGGGCTGGAGGTATGGTGGGTCATCCTGGAGACAGGCTATGGGGCTGCTGTCCATACAGGGGTAGAATACAGACCTCCAGCACAGGGCAAGGAGTTGGATAGTACACTAGGGGAAGCCATTATCAGGGTGGTGAGTAAGGGGGGAAGTCCTGCTAGTTGGTGACTTCAATCTGTCAGACTTGGACTGGAGCCTTCTATCTGCAGCTTTGGCAAGGAGCAGGGTCATGCTTGACTCCCCAGAATGGGCTTTTCTCAAATAGTTAGTCAAAAGCCCCACTAGGATGAGGCAGTGCTAGACCTAGTGCTTAAATACAGGGGCATAATTGCAGACATCAAAGTAGGCAGTCTCCAAAGTACCAGTGACCACTGTATGGTGTGGTTTAACACTGAGACAGAAACACAGGCTAACTATGTGAGAACGAGGGCCCTTGACTTTATAGGGTAGATTTTAAAGAAATGGAAGACTGCCTCGGAAACTGCCTGATTGAGGGGGGATTGCCAGGAAGGGATAGAGGCACAGTGGGGAAAAATAAGGGAGGGCATAATTAAAGCAAACTAAATAGTCACCCCGCCACTCATAGGGGGTTTTCCACAGGGCTACTGACGGTAAAGCACCTTTAACCAACATGATCTCATATATTTTTACAGCTCTACAAGCCAGTACAGTGTACTCATTGCTTTCAGTGAAACAAACATGGGAAAAGGACCTAGGAATCAATCGTGAGGAGGTGGACTGGGAGAGATATTTGTGATACCTGCACTCAATCACCAGCTCATACCTCTAGAGGGGATTCAACCAATCAATCAATCAGTCAATCAATCAATCAATCAATCAATCAAAATCTTTATTTATCCAGGTGAACATCGTTGAGCAAAGCTCATGTACAAGATGGACCTGGTTAAGGCCGGTCAAAATACAGTTACATACAACAGTGACACTATATCATTAAGTCAACAAAAAATACAGAACTCATTTACAGGATGGGCCTGGTTAATACCAGTACACAATAGATTTATATACAACAATGACAATACATCATATGACACCAATAATACAAGGTAGGTGCTCAATGCAGTGGCAGAATAAAACAGAAGGGAATAGTGAGGGTGGGGAGCTGGGAGGGCATGGTGGGTACGGGAGAGCAAAAGGGAGGGAGGTAGAGGGCCAAAGCCAGAATGCAGGTAGCTATCGTGCAGTTGCAGCCTAATTGGACAGAGAGAAATTAAAGGGTTTGCTCACAACATGCGATGGATCCATAGGGCCAGCAGTACTCTAGTCTGCACTGAAGGCAGCTGAGAGCTGGGAGCCTAGGACTCAGGATAGGTTATGGGGCGAGGGAAACAGTTACAGTGTTCCCTCACAGTTCGAGCAAATAAGGGAATTCTCCTGGAAGGTAACCATCAGATATTTTCTCATGCCTGCTATCCAAGTGAAGTACCTTCCAGGCAGAGGAGCAGCATTCTGGAGGGACTGCGGTATCTCCTGCGCTACACATGGCAACATTTTTTGGACATGCCCTATTCTCCAACCCTTTTTTCAAGCATTACAAGGGAAGTTAGAGACTTCTAGGTACACCCGTAACTTTGACTGGGGAGTCTTTTCTATTTTCCAAATACAAGGCACCTCTCCGTGCCCCACAAAATTGAAAGTTTCTGAACAGTACCCTTTTGTGGCCAAGAAAGCAATCACCCAACAATGGCTGTCTGCCTCCCCTCCCACAATTTCTCAGTGGCAGGATATTTTAATAGGTATCTATACAATGGAAAAATGAACTGCTTATATTAATCACCAGGCTGAAGCATTTGAGATATTCTGGAGGAGATGGGTGATCTATATCATGGCCATAAGAAAGGACTTTGTCCCATGAGCTGAACCATCAACCCTCTCCTTTTTATCTATTTGTTGTCTGTTTCCACGGGGACATGATGACTCCTACATTGGAGTCATATTACCTGCCCGTATAATATATCTGGAGAGGGTCAAGAGTAGCAGGTTTTTACTTCTGCCATCTCCCCCCTACCTCCTCTACCCCCAATTAGCCACCCCCAGGCCTATCCGAATGGAAAGGTATTTATTAAACTAAAATATTGCCAGCCTGCCAGCGTAGCGGTAGCATGACTGCTTGTGATGCTGGCAACCTGGGTTCTAGAATGAGCCCGGGTCGTCGGAGGGCCAGCCAGAGGGAGGAGGCTTAAGTGTCAAAGGGACTGCTCATCTCCTCCACAGGAGAGGGGGATGCACTAACTTGGTGCTTGCCTGGCCTCTGGTGGTGGCTGACGGTACAGCAGGCCCAAGTCTGAATTAAGGGAGGGGAGGCATGACAGACACCGGCATAGGCCTTGGCATTAGTGCACATCATGCCTCTGGGGGGGTATAAACAAGAAAAAAATACTTACCCTGCTGCAACACCAACGAGAGGGCCTGACTGGTGGCCCTCACCTGCCAGCGCTGTGATCCACCCAAGGGGAACCCGATAAAATGTGAAGGTATGGTTCGGGGGGGGCTAAGGAGTGGGGCCCCTCATCACATCCCCACCTGGGGGCTAAAGCCAAGGCTCCGTGGGGGGTCCTCTTTGGGTCGCAGTGGCAGGCAAGGGGAGTCAGGTGACAGTGCCAGTGTAGAGGGGGCATAAACAGCAATCACAAACAAAGTGAAATATTGTGCTACAAGACCAGCCGATTGAGTTGGGCAAACATTAACTGAACCCATACACACCTCTTATGTGTTATATGTTATAGATATTACTGTTCCTGTATTGTCTTAAGTATTAATTTTAGTATAAGTATATTGTGTTTTTATGTGTTTATAAACTCGGGGAATACAATCCTAAGTTTATTGGGCAATTATATACTGTATCATGTACTGGGATGATTTTTGTATGTACCCTACTGACGAAATTTCTTTAATAAAGATCTAAAGTTTAAAAAAATAAATACCCTTAATACCTTGCAGAGGTAAAGAAGGTACAGGAGGAAAGTAGTTTTCGGGGAAAAAAAGGTTCACAAGAACAAGGGAACATGCTATGAAATTGGAGGGGGTTAGAGTCAGGATTGATGTGAGGAAGTGCTTCTTCACAGAAAGAGTGGTGGATTCCTGGAACAGCCTACCAGCTGATGTGGTGGGGGCAAAAACAGTGGTGAGATTCAAGAATGCATGGGATAGGTGTAAGAGAATCTTAGTGGAAAGGAATGGGGGAGGGAGAAAGAGCTGAAGATCAAGTAGGGTCTACTGTGATACTGTAGGTAGGGAAAAATGGGCAGACCGGGTGGGTTGAGCGGACCTTATCTGTCAACAAATTCTATGTTTCAATGCTTCTAGTGCCAGTTTATTTGTTAGGTGCCTATCCCAGGCTGTATGGATCCACATGGTGGCACGTGCCAGTCCTCAAGACGAGAGGGCCCATGTTCAGAGCACCACGGGGGGGCATCTCCACAGAGATAAAGCATGCATAAACAAGACGGGTACAGAGAGGCTGTTCAAAGTAAGGGAGGGGAGGGCCACCAGGGGCCATGATATGAGACTGGCGCGAGAAAGGTTCAGGAGGGAGACGAGGAGACGCTTTTTTACAGAGAGGGTGGTGGCTGGGTGGAATGCATTACCTGCTGAAGTGGTATGCAGTAGAACAGTGGACTGCTTCAAACAAGGATGGGACAAGACAAGGGAGAGGGTTAATGTAGAGGAAGGGTGGATGGGAGGGGCAGCTGCAGAATAAGGGGTGCTAGCTGCACATTCAAGCAGACATGATGGACCTCTAGGCCTTTATCTGCTGGCAAATTTCGTATGTTCATATGTTCGTACAACATGCTCATCGCACGTTCATGGGCCCCGGGGAGAAAATAAGGAGGAACCATGGAGGACGGGCTTCATGAAGCCCCGCCCATCACACCATGGCTCGCCCAATCTCTCTGAGTGCAGGACAGTCTGGATTTTTGTTCCACGTGGGGGAGGATGGCCCTCTCTTCCCAGCCCCAGCACAGGGTGCAATCCGTCAGGATAATGGTCCCAGACACTGGAGGAGATTTGGGATGTCGGCAGCTGATGGTGTTGGAGCTGAAATCAGTCGCCCGTACCTGCCAAGGAGGATAAAAAACTTATGAAGAAAAAAAAACTGTGTTAAAGACTAAGTAATAAACCAGGTCATGTATAAGCGGTAAACCACACAAAAACATACCAATTCAAATCTTAACTAGATTTAACTACATAGTCCCAAATGCCTGATTAAAGAAATGGCTTTTGAGTAAACCCTTGAAATGTTCCAAAGAAGTGACCCCTCTAATCAAAGCCGGAAGAGAGTGCCACAAAATAGGAAATGCAGCATAAAAAACTGTCAGCCGGACTGTTGAGTTCTTCAAGAACTGCAAGCAGTGCACTAGCCCCACAGATAGTCCTAGGGAAAGTGCATTTTACAGCAGTCCAGACGAGAGGTAGCAAAAGCATGCACTAATGTTTCCAAGTCAGAGTTTGCAGGATAGGCTTGAACACATGCGAAATTCTGCAGATGATAAAAGCCACTGTGAACAACAGACAACACCTCATATTCTAGCAACAGTTCACTGTCCACAATGACTCCCATATTTTTACCTCATCAACAGCTCATCAGATGGTGCCATTTAACAGTGGCAACAAGGCTTTAACACTGTTCATTGCTGCACCCACTTGACCATGGTTTTCCAGTAACACCTTCCTTTTCAATGAGTTGAGTCTGAGCCAGTCATTCAGTCTTGGATTTCAACCAGATGCTCGTCTAACACAGCTACCACGTTTACACCATCAGGCGCACACAACAGATTGATCTGGGTGTCATCTGTGTATCAGTGAAAACCAAGACCATAATCGAGCTTGATTAATAATATATTTTTACCACCACAGAGACCACACTTATGCTTGTAAGAGAGGTCTCACTTATATTCTTAGGGTATCAGACCGCAAATCAAACTCACACCCTAAGAATGTGCATGAGACCATTCTTACAAGTGTAAGAGTGGTCTCCGTGGCAGTATTAAGTAAGCAATAAGACACAAAGGGGTGTACATTAGACAGTTCTAATGCACGGCTAGGGGGACGTAGTGAGGCACGGGCCCACAGGCCAAGTGCTTCCAGTCCCCTAGCCGTACATTAGAACTGTCTAATGCACATCCCCGGAGTGGCTTATTGCACTTATAAAATGGGCCTGTGTATTCTAAATGGGGGTTCTAGTTTTAGCTGTGCATTAGACACATCTAATGCACGGCTAACAACCAATCAGATTGCTTGAAATCCTTTGCCCATTTTATAACATACAGATAATAGAAGTAAAGTTTAGAAATACTTAGCTTCTCAGAAGATTCCAAATTCTGTCTGAGTTCCCCTGTTTTATGGTGAACAACTGGTTGCTATGGACTGATGTCATAAGATTCCAAACATGATGTTCTTTGCAAGACAGGAAACGTTCTTGTTTGTAAAATTTGAACAGATACAAAGCAAACAAAAACTGATTTCCAAAAAGATAGGCTTTCCAATTAGATGACAGCAGTGCAGAGGAATGCAAGCTTCAGCAAGTTCCAGGAGACGATCTGCAACACAGAGACCAAACCTACCGACAAAACTCAGTAAAAACTGCAGATGGAGAGGTCCAATAACCAAGTCCTTAAAAAAGAGCAAAATTATACACAAAGCCACTGGTGGACTGCAGTTACACTCCACACAGGAAAATCAGCAATCGGGGTGATACTGTAGCACTCTGCCCCCCCCCCCACCTTGCGCTACTTTTCTGTTATGATAAAAGACACAGAAAGCTATGGTATGATGATGCCAACATCTACATTGTGAGGTTGATGCTCCTACACACCATCGTTTTTTAATCCGTTTATTTGAGTTGGAGGGCATCGCTCCCACACCCCCCTGTGATCTAAAATGGGTCGGGACAGAACCCCCCCAACTGAAATAAACCGATGTCTCCTAGCTACCCGACCGCTTTGCTGCCAACTACTGCTATGACCACAAACCAAACTAAATAACCCAAAACTCAAAAGTAGTAAAAATTACCATTCTGTACTTTTTATCAGTTTATTTGAGTTGGGGGGGCTTTGCCCCACAAACCCTCATGTTAAAAATAGGTGTGTGGGGGGCAGAGCCTCCCCATCTCAAATAAACTGACAAAAAAAAACACAGCCATTGGTCATGATGACGTTCAGTTAAGTTACAGAGTGACATGTTTAACGTAGCAGAAATGTATGGTAATACATTCTATTTCCGCGAGGCACCACTGTGCTACCTGCAGGGGTCTGGCGTGCTACAGTGTTGCCCAGCCAGGTGATTCAAAACAGCCCACAAGATTTTAGCCTACAGCTGGTCAGAAGTCAGTGAAAATAGACAGCAACAAACAGGTAATTTTTAGTAACGAAATCATCAAAAAAAGTCACTATATAAAAAACAATAAAAATAATCTGTTCAAAATTTTGTTTTTAGACAAAAATAAAAAATATTTCTAGTAAAAGTAAAATTAGTAGAGTATAGATTGATAGCAAACGAATGTAGCAGCCATCTTCCCAATCAGTCACACACACGCACACACTCACACACACACACACACACACACACACACACACCACACACACTCACACACACACACACCACACACACTTGGACACACACACACACACACACACACTCTCACACAAACACACCACACACACACTCAGACACACACACACACACACACCACACACACACTAACACACACACACCACACACACACACCCCACACACACACATATTTTTCAGTGCAGTCCAGCTTAGACCAATTTTACAACTTGGGTGGACTAAAGAGCTGGGATATTATGTGACATGCTCAAGGTCACACAGTAAGTAGTTCTGGGGGATTTAAACCTCAAACTCCTGGTTCACAGCTCTGTGCTGTACAGGTAGAGGCGTTAGAGTGAATTCCCTGTGTTTGTACCAGAGAACTGGTTCCTCCAGGTTAATACTGGATAAGGAAACTTCTGCAGTACCACCAGCCAGTGGACAAACAGGATTTCATTCTTCCAGTGTTGTCACTGACAGTTTCATACTTCCCACTGGTACTTTAAGAGTTACACTGAAAAGAAAAGTTGCAATAAAATGGAAATATTTCCATGACGGCCGGTTTGTGTGGCTGTGCCTATTTCATAAGATAGCAATCCAGTTCATAAGCCAATCATCTGAATCCATTGCTGCCTTGTTTGTATGATTCATCCACCCAGCTAATTATCAAATAACCACTCAGAAAAAACTGCAGCATGAAAGACTAAAGGGCCCTGAGTACTTAAACCAACAAAAGCTCCTGGGTACAAAACAGCCGTGTTAATCAGAGAGATCATAATGTATCTTTCAGAGCCTTGGTTTGAATACCTGCCTTGTTATCTTGTAAAGCAAAAAGCCCTTTTGTGTGATGCACGTCGCCGTTGCCCAACAGCTATATAGCTAGCTTTTGCCTTGACATTTTTCCTGGTTAGGTTCTATACTGTAGCTGTGACAGACGTGATCAGATTATCTTTTCATTTGTTAGTGTATTTTTCTTTTATAAGTTCTGTTATTTGGGAGTGGATGCAAACATGGCTTCCAGGTCACATGTCCAGCCACATCTTATGAGAAACACTAGCCATCTGGGAAGTGCTGAGTCTCCCACGAGCTCAGCTAGCTACATACCCCGGCAGATGTGAAGGTGCAATTTCTAACTTCACAGACATCCTGCAGACAAGGCCATAAAGCCGGATGAAGGATGTCCTAGGTGTGAAAGATACCAGTTGGCCTGGATCATGTCACACACACACACACACACACACACACACACACACACACACACATCTACCTGGGTGGGGACCTGTCACTCAAGGGAGAGGTCACTGCCCCACAGCTCAGAGGACATAAATTGGGGAGCCGGGTGCCCAGCTTTCTCTGTCTCTGACCCTTCTTATCTGGAAAAAGGTGAGAAGCCTTGCTAAGACAGCTAGTTATTTTCATGAGGAAAATACCAACTCAGTGGAAGTTCTTTCAGGCTAGTGGCAGGTAAGATAGACACTAGGAGAACCTAGGTTTTGAGATTCTTCTAGCCATCATCTGTCTGTATACTTGACATTATTTTCCTTTCCCAGTAACTGTGTAAACATTTTATAGTGTATAGTAGAACGTTGTTGTTGGCGAATTTCATTGAAAGCTAACACTGTTGTACCATCGATGTGACGTCACCTTGCTGTTGTACCATCTTAGGTATGTCACATCGATGGTACAACAGCAGTGAATGCATTTGCGCATGTGCCAAACATATGTGCTGCACTTCAGGGAAACGGCCATATTGTTTTGCTGAGGAAATGCAATAAACATCGACGATCCAAAGATCACAAAGTAAGATATTACATTGGCTTACCTTCAGTGGAGGGCAACAGCAGTACTTCAGAACTCATTTTTTGGGGTGGGGGGGGAAGTAGTTTGTGACATAGTGGGACTGGGGTATGAATGAGGATAGTTCTTGGGTTGTGGATGGGGGGTCATGCAAAGATGTAAATCGCGTTGCATGGACCAAAGCAGTGTTCCTCTGTTGTTTTACTAATGCCCATACACTATACAAGACAGTGGATGGGCATCAGTAAATGACAACACTGTCTTCACTTCTCCTGGTTGTATGACAAACGTAAACCTCTCAAGCTTCGCTCTCGAGGTTTACATGGTTGTCATGACAACCTCTCGAAGTGAACAACAGTAGTGTTGTTCGCTGTTGTCCTTCCATTATCCTCTATGTCTTACTGTATATACAGTATCCTGTATATCTGTTAATACCTGTAGTAATTACTACTAAATATCTGTAGTAATTACTACTAAAGAATCTATCTTTATAGAATCAGTGGCTATGCCTCCTTATTGAGAGGGTAATTTTGATACAGTATTTCTACTGGCACAACAAATGTTCTGTTTACCATCCACTATCCTAAGTGCACTCGTCCTAATTTTATTGTATTTGACCTTCCTGAACTTGAGCAATGGGGCATTTTCCTAATATAATCAGGTGGTGGTGTCTAAGGAACCAGTGTACCCAGACAGCTGCCCTGTAAGCTGGTACAGCCCAAGAGGCATGTTGTTACAAATGGTTAGTAGTGGTGTGAGATCACTGGCAGAATACCACTGTGATATCTTTTCCAAATGGAGACTTTCAGATATTTCCCAGTTGATGTGGATACTTTTAAATGGGTAGCAGGTTTTGGGACATTTGAGTCTGAAGTGAAAAGATAAAATCACTTGCAGTCTACAATGCACAGAAAAGAGTCTTCAGGCCTGCCTGTCACTCATCCTCTGGGCTTGCTGGTAGGGAAACAAAGATATTTCGACAGCAAGCAGGCAGACCTACCTTGGGAGCAGGTCAAGCAGTGCTTCTGATGCTGTAATTGGTAGACATCAGTGGCAGAGGACAGTAGAGCTTTGGAGAGGCACGCAAGGAAGCACTCCCAAGGTCAAAAGGTAGACCGACGGAGATCCCTGCACGTTTCAAAGATGTGTTGTAGAGGGATCATTTTGCCACCTTACTAACTGCTAAGTAACACTCTGCCCAATACAGCGGGAGGGGGGTAAAAATAAACAGAAAGTATTAGATTAACAAACAAAATTGTGATTTCACGTTTAATGCCAAATCATGCTACATGATGTCTCCAGTCCAAACGTCACTAGTTAATCACACAGTGTGAAAATAGGATGCCTTAAATCCTATATACCACTTTATGTTTTCATTTTTCAGTCAAATTATTAGCAATACTCCTTGTACGCCACACAAGCTCAAACTAAGCCAGCATTTGTCAATGCCGAATGTTTGCTTGCTGGCATTGGCATTGGTAGTGTAGGAGTTAGAGAGCTGCATAATAGGAATGGCAGTGAAGTATTGAACTGAAGTCTACCCCACCACCACCCTGCAGATACTGACAGGCATTGGGGTGTGCCTTTGGGTCGTCAGGCATAACGGCCACGCCATTTCACCACACCCTACCCTGCAGAGACTGACAAGTGTCACTGTGTTCCTTGGGGTCTTTGGTCTTATGCTCACCCAATTCCATAAGGAAATAGGTGAGATGGGTGCAGTATAGGAGAATGGGATGAACTTTGGGGCTGAAGGTCCAAGGCACACCTTGATGCCTCTCACTGGCTGCAGGGTGTGGGTGGGGGTGGAATGGTATGAGCATTAAAGGCAAGAATCCCAAGTCACACCCCTGATGCCTGTCAATCTCTACAGGGTGGGGTGTTATGATCGGAAACCCTAACACCTCAGGCGTTCATTGCCATTTTCACTCCAAAGTTTTCAACATGGGTTTTTTGTGACCCCCACCTTATGAATAGTGGCACTATCAGTTCGTTAGCCGAAAGCTGATTTTGTACAGTGACTACGCCATTTGGCACCATAGGTGCAAAAACACATTTTGAACAGGATGTGAAAAATGACAGCTGTACTGTTCATGGGGAGGTGCAAAAAATGGCAATGTTGAAAATCTGCAGTGAAAATATTTAAAAAAATGGTGAAGCCATGAGCGTGCATAGAAACTGCACAACGCACACCCATAATGCAATTAGTTTGGGGATTTTTTACAGCAGATTGTCAACACAGGCATTTAGGAACCTCCGTTCATGAACAGTGTCACTGTGATTTTCTTAATCTGTCCCGAACAGTGATTTCCCACAGCGACCATGCATTTCTGCGCTGGAAGTGTGAAAACACATTTTGGCTACGGTGTGAAAAATAACAGCTGTAATGTTCATAAGGAAGTGCGGACAAAAACCAGTGGTGAAAATCTGGACTGAAAATATTACAAATGCATGAACTTATGAGGGTGCATGGAAACTGCGCAATGGTCGCTCGTAACACAGTCATTTTATGGACTTTTTTCACCAAATTTTTAACATAGCCATTTTAACACCTCTGCTCATGAACAGTGTCTCTGTGACTTTCTTAATCTGTCCCAAACATTGATTTTGCACACCGACAGAGCCATTGTGCGCTACATGCGCGGAAAAACATTTTGGGCAGGATGTGAAAAATGTCAGCTGTACTGCTCATAAGGAGCTGTGGTAAAATGACAATGTTGAAAATCTGGAGTGAAAATATTGAAAATTTGCGAACTTATGAGCATGCGTAGGAACAGTACAATGCATACTCATAAAACAGTCATTTTTGGGAATTGTTTCACCAAATTTTCAACATAGGGTTTTTGGGGGCCTACCTCATGAACTGTGACACTGTTGTTTTGTAAACAGGTAGCGAAAGGTGGTTCCACGCAGTGAGCACGAAATCACCATTCAGGGCCGACTAACAAAATGACAATGCCAGAATTCATGAGGTAGGGCCCCAAAAACCCCATGTTGAAAATTTGGTGAAAAAATTCCCAAAAATGCCTGAGATATGCATCAAAGTTAAAAAAAAGAGTATTTATTCCATTATACAGCTTACCGGCATTTCCTCAGTTCACGGTCGGCTTTGAAGAGTGCAGACGTGTTCCTGGTCCACCGAAGATTGTTGCGCCGAGCTCCGGAGGTAAGTATGGGGTGTGGGGAGGTGGGGTGCACAGAGGTTGTGTGTGGGTTGGGGGAGGGGGCAAGGGACTCAACAAGGGGCTGTTTTCTTTTTTAACATACATTTTTTTTTTAAAAGACACTGCGGGATGCTTTTGGCTCACATGGGTGGACTCCCAGCATGTCACCTGGATGTATGTTGTGGGGGAGTGGAGTCAATGGGGACTGGGCACCCCATTGACCATACAGTGTGCTGGGGGGGAAGTGCATGAGCACGCTGGGGTGGGCTCCCAGCGTGCTACCTGGAAGTTGGTGGTGGGGGACTGGAGCTGACAGAGATTGGGCACTCCCATCGGCCATACAATGAACTTGGGGGAGAAGCGTGCATGAGCTGAGGGGGATTGGGCACCCCCCTGGCACACAACAAATGGGGGGGGTGCATCATGCCAACGGGGATTGGGCTACCCCATCAGCTTTAACATGGATTAGGAGAGGCGGTGGCTGTCCATTGGCTTCGTGGGGACTGTGAGAGTCCGATGGAGAAGCCACCGCCATGTTTCTCTGAAATGGGACACCAGATAATGCAGCTGTAATTGGTTGCTGCAGTCAGGGACCACCCCGCAAGCACAGCTGATTGTTTAATGACGGGGCGCTCCCTGATTGCAGCGGCCAGTTTCTTTCAAGGTTCTAGCAAGCTACAGTACTGCTGTCAAGGACAGCGTGATTTCCTATTGGTGCCACACAGACCAGACCCAAAATGAGCTGCTGACATTAGCAACAACACTGTCGCACCTGCACAACTCGCTACTGAAGCAAGCTGCCACAATGTGTTTCTTGTGCATGCACACTAGCAAACATAAAAATGGAGACTTCACATATGCAACAGCCCAACATGTAGCACTAACAGAGAGGAACATGTTTTCTCTTTTAAAGGAATAGAAAAGGCATTCAGAAATCCAAGGGGTGGTGATTATGACAATTTTATTCTGGAAAGAGAAGGATTCTGTACATTCACTCTAGGAGCATAGAAATGGCCAGGTCTGAATGAGAGATTTGATCTCACCCCCTTTTTTAAGGAAAAAGAAATGAAATACAGTTGGTTATAATAAATTCTGATTTAATAACATAATTATCTATACATTTCCAAATATAATGGTCTATATACGTTATCTGACATGGTTATAAATTGTACTAATGAGCTGATACTAACTGATGTTTATTGATATGTCTCTTTCAGAAGCAAAGTCACATAATGGAATCAAGAGAAGCCACACAGACCTTATGTCTCTGTGTCTTCATTTGATTTTAATTATTTTTAAACAACCTTTTCTTTAAACATTAAACTGACTGTAGTATGTGTATATATATTAGATTTTTAACATTCTTTATTTAGCAAATTCACTGCACTTGTTTGTTTACACATTGATGGTCACTTTTTGATGAGGTCATTATGATGTCACATCCATGCACATATAAACAGAGCACTCTTCAGTTGTAAATCCATTGAAAAAGGAATTTAACATTCCGAAACGTGTGTGGAACTGGCACACTGCACTTTTTTGGAAATAAAATGAAGCACCTTTAAAATCTTGGAAGCAGTTTCTTTTACCTTGGGTAGTAAGTGCAGGATTCTACCTTTCACACTGTTGTTTTTATATCCTAGCACCCCTGTCCTGCACAACCTCTTTTACTTTTCTGCATGCTATCCTCAAACATCCAGTCTGAGCCCGTGCTCTGTCTCCATTCTCCCCACCTATGAGATGCTTCTTCTCAAACTCCTCCTCTCCTTCTCTGCCCCCATATTTGTTGCTGGTGTCTACTGCTGCCCTGGCATGCCCCCACCTTCAGTAACAGAGTTACTCACCACCATCTCCTTGTAGGCCTTCTCTGGTGAGTTACTCATACCAGGTGATTTCAGTTTAAATAGGCTCTCCCCCTCTCTTCATAAATTTTGTCTTAATGTGAAGTCCCTCATGTTAATCCGACTCATCTCTGTCTCCACTCACTATAATTTTAAATCTCTGAATCACTTAATCTTGGACTAGGACCTTTCCTCCAATTCCCATTGTACTGTGGATACTAGTTCCCTGCCTGTTGCCCTCAGTAACCACCATATGGTCTACTGTATGAGTAAGATTCATTGTCCCAAAGCTCCCCTCAAATTCATCAAGATATGACCTTTCCAATAGCAGGACTTGCCAAGACTTCATGCTGACCTGATAGTCACCAGCTGGTCCCCTATTTCTACAGCTGGCAACATTGACAATTCTCTCAAATTCCTCACCTCTTAATTCATGTCCGCCCAGGATCATCGTGCCCCTCCCCCCTTAGAAGAACCAGAGTCGGAGGAGCTCATCTCCAATGGATCTCACCAGAGTTGTGGCTTGTCACCATGCACGTGACCTTGCCTGGAGGATTTACGAGTCATCTGCCTCCACTTCTGACCTTACAAATTAGCTCTGTCTCTATCTTACTACCCCCTCCTCCCTTTTTTTATTCTCACCCACTGCCCCTGCTATGGCTTTTGAGGCGCTCTTGGCTGTAAACCCACACAAGAGTGGAAGCCTTGATGGTCTTGCCCAGGATGATACGGTTTTCTTTGCCTCTGGCTCCTCTGCCTGTGACCTCATAAATCGACTCCAGCTGGACCTTAACACTGTCCATTGCTGGTTCTGACAAAATCAGTCATCCCTCAGTGTAAAGAACATGGTCTCCATATGACCATTGGCACCAGGCATAAAAGAGGAAGAAAGATCTGTAGCTCAGGTATGGTCTGCAGAAATAATGTATGTAGGGAAAAATGGCCAGAGTGGGTGGGCCAAGCAGCTATCTGCAATCAGATTCTATGTTTCTCTGCAGAGGCTTACTAGGGTCCCCCCCTTCCTTCCTTTCATTACCTTGATGGTGCAGCTATTGAAGATGTCTCCTCCTTCAAGTACCTCAGAGTCAGATTGCCATCTTGATTTTTCTGTTTGTGTGGATGCGATCTGCAAGAAACTCGACTCCAGACTTAGAGCACTTTACAGAAACAAGAGAAGCGCCCTGCTTCCTGTTCACGGAAAGATCCTCACTAAGATGATTCTCTCCATTTTCCATTATGCAGACATTGTTTACAGTGTCGCTCCAAAGTCCTCTTTAGCTAGACTGGACCCCTTCTTTCATTTCTTCTGTCGATTTGCCCTTGACAAACCCCTGCTTACTCACCACTGTTCTTTGTATACCTCCCTCTCCCTTATCTCTCTCTTGATGCCAGGTGCCTTACCCACTGCACCTCTTTTATCTCCAGATATTGGTTTGGCTCCCCTCCCTTCCCCTTGTGTCTTGCTTCTCTTTGGTCTCCCCTCCCCCACCCCCCACCGCTTGCTCCCTTTGCAGCGCTCGCTCTTGCTCTCCCACTAGTGGAATCTACCGCTGACCAAGCTCCATTTTTATTCCACTTCCCTAAACTTTGGGGCTCTCTCCCTCCTTCCGAAAGTCTGCTCCTTCCCTTCTTCCTCTGAAATCTCTCCTCCATGATTTCTCTAGAGTTGCTTCTGATATTGGAGTGGACGTCCATAACCTGCCATCCACCCTATACTATCGCTAGCACAGCCCCTCTCTCCCAGTTCATCATTCACTATTCCCTGCTCCTCATATTATTTTTTTTAATTATTTTTTTTTTGATATATTGTTTTTTTCTGCTCACTATTTAATGTTCTTTTGCCTGTTCTGTAATTTACTGTATGTTAATTTACTGTACAGCAATTGTACTCTTAAAACATGTCCTATAAATTGTATATTTTGTTTTAGTTATTTCCATATAACTGTATTACTTTTGTACATTGTGATTTGCATCTGTTCTGATCTCTTCCCCTTCCCCAGGATGCATCTGGAAATGAGCAGATACCAGTTCAGAATGGCTTTCCTGGTAAAACGTCGGAAGTAAATAAACAGTCCTGCTTTGAAAGCTTGAACAGTATTTACTTCTACTATCTTTTCTGATGTTTCCCTTGATCTTGCCTGATTTCCTCTATTTCTAATTGTACTCACCATCTCATACAGCTATGTATACTACAACTTGTCTTTGCTTATGTAAGCCCCCCACCCCTGCCTTTTGCAAATGACAGGTGGTATGCTGTTTGAATCTGACAGCATTACCAGGTGGGGACTGGGTTCGAGGAGGAATAGGTTACTCGGCACAAGAGCTAGATTTGGCTACTCTGCACAGGGGCACCCAAGTAACTCCAAACACAGGAAGCAATAACTGTAATGTCCAATACCAGGAATGGGATTCTAAAGTGTGGCTTTATTCACATCCAAACAGAACAAACAAAGCATAGACGGACCCCCACGGGGCTACACTTCTGGTAATGCAGATTAAAAGAATTACAAACTCTCCTTCAACACTTCAGCCCTCAGGCTCTGAACCCACCAGACGCATAGCCCGGACTTGCATGCTGCTTTGGATACACAGCCCAAACCTGTACACTATTCTGGGTTTTCTCTGGCTCGGCTCCCCTGCCGGCCACTCGGATACCTTCCATATGTCATGGAAGCCTTTTCTGGTGGCTCCCTAAACCACCTAAGAGCACCTCAGCTCTATCAGGGAATTTTCCTTTTAATCCCTCATCTGAGTACTTTCCTCAGGCACTGGCCAAGTACCTGAGAGAAAGTAAAGGTGCCACAGAACAAATCCGTAGAGGTGAATTTGGTTACTACAGATGGGGGGTCTCCCACCTCTCGCTCCCACAATTCATACCCGGCCATTTCTCTGGACAGTAAACATCTCACTCTGTAAAGCTTGGCAATGTAGATTAAGGCTAAATGTCAGTCACATTTCCTCTACTTGTCTTGCTTTTCCATTGTGCTGGACTTGAACATACTTTTACTTGGCATAGCCCATTGCTCTAAGCCCCCCACTGATTAAGCAGTCCAGTCCCCACTTCACTTCAGTTTTTGTGCTGGGCTTGAACCTACTTGAATTAACCGGCAATGTGTATTACACTAGACCTCCTACAGATTAAGTAGTCCAATCCCCTCGTTCCAGCAGTTCAGGTGAAAAACCTCTGTTAGAGCGAACTCACCCTTTGGTTACAGGTGCCCCACAGGCAATTCCTCACAGGAATTTCTCTCCCATAGCTTCTGATGCCGCAGCACAACTTGAATTAGGCAGCTTCTTCCCTTAGCCGGAACCAGGAGGGGTTGCCCCTGGAAAACAGGCAAACCTTCCCCTCCCCCCCAGGGAGGGGGCACTTGGACCAGTGACAGTGGTCTCCACCACTTCAACAATCAGCTTCTGTGTTCCTCTTATGGTGGAAACACACACCTCCCTTACAGTAGCTCTAAAACAGAACTTAAAGCTCTGAGAGCCTGCACACAGACTGCTGTGCTACTTCCTCTCTCCAAGACTGTACATACAGTAGACTCTGTTCAAATTCCCCCAACATTCTATCCTAACTTCCAACTGCAGATTCCAATGTGGCTCATGCAACTGCAAGAGTTCTATGGTGATGTCATCCCTCAGTCTCAGCTGAGACTGAGAACACAGTGAGACAGTGTGAAATCCATTTTACTGGAGTTTCACAAGCTGCCTTCCCTGCCTACCACTAGGTCTTACTGGGATTCTAGTAACCCCGGGTAACGGGGGGTTACACTTAGATAGAACCATTCCAATCCCCAATAATTCGCATGATGCCATAATTGTTTTTTTGAGGAAAAGGTTGATGTTTACTCGACATAAATTTTAAACATACGTCAAAATTAAATCCAACATTTTTTACATATACAAAAATTTTCTTAGCACACACAGTTTTAGAAATAGAGTATGCTCCCTGGGGCAGCAGACACATTCGGTTCTGAATCAAAACCATCTTAATAATACCAGCCAGCCTTAGGCCAAGAAAAGCCCAGCAAGCCCCCGAAGGGCTGACCAGCCCATCGACAAGCATGGCCTGATGGAATTTGAGACCCGCTAAGCCACAGCCATGCAGTGCTGCCCTCACAGGGCCTCAACTGCCCAACCATCACCCACACAGTTCCCCCGCTCCATCCCACACTGTGCAAGTCTCTGAAGTGTGCCCTCATGAGGCCACTCCATCTCTCATTCCTGAGTGTACCCTCACTAGGCCACCCCTTTCGTTCACTGATTTACATCTTTTATTTACATCCCCGAAGAATCTGCTGCCCACCTAGCCCCTTATTTGTTGCTTCCTAAACCAAACCCCGACTACATACCATCGACCCTTCTAACTGAGGGAAGGTATTGATGTGCTTGTCTTGTCCAGGCAGAAAGAAGCTGGCCCTCTTCTGTCTGGACTGTAAGTAGCCCAGCCTTTTCCCCTCCATGCTTCAGGCTACTCCTAACCTACCTCAGGTCAGGGCAAAGGCCATTGGCCACAACCTTCCCGGTCGCTGTAACTGGGCAGATTATGCCCAGGGATTGGATCAGGTCACTGGGCAAATGACCTCCCAGGAATGCCTGGGAGGAACTATGCGAAGATAGAACCATTCCAATCCCCAATAACACACAGGATGCCTTAACCTTTTTTGGGCAGAAAAGGTCAATGTTTACTCGACATAAACTTTAAACATACATAAAAATTAAATCCAAAATTATTTACACATACAAAAATGTTCATATCACATACAGTTTTAGAACCAATAGCGTACTCCCCCTGGGGCAGCAGATGCATTCTGTCCTGAATCAAAACCATCTTAGTAATAGCAGCCAGCCTTAGGCCAAGGAAAGGCTGGCAAACCCCTACCGGGCCGACCAGCCCCTTGACAAGCATGGCCTGATGGAATTTGGGGTCCACTAGGCCACAGCCGTGCAGTGCTACCCTCACAGGGCCTCAACTGCCTGACCATCACTCCCCGTAGTTCCCCAGCTCCATCCCATGTTGTGCAAGTCTCTGGAGTGCACCCTCACCGGGCCACTCCATTGCCTATTCCTGAGTGCACCCTCACCGGGCCACTCCATTGCCTATTCCTGAGTGCACCCTCACCGGGCCACTCCATTGCCTATTCCTGAGTGCACCATCACCGGGCCACCCCTTTTCTTCACTGATTTACATCTTACTTTTATGTACATCCTCGAAGCATCCATCACTAGATTCATAATGCAGTTATACATCTCCCAAAATGTCCCAGGGTGAATCATCTAGACCAATTTTTCCAAAACCTCCTGAAGACTGTTGTTAGATAATGACTGCCCCACCTCAGACAGGTGCACCCCATTTCTGTTGTATAATCCCACATAGTCTGGCATAATGTATTGGTGGCAATTTACCTGGATTCCACGACACCTCTCAATTCACCTCCCTGAGTACTTTCCACAAGGGCCTGGCAGCCGACTGCTTCCTCCGTGTTAGCTGAGGCACTATCCTGAACCAAGCCAGCTTAGTGTTCAGCATTTGCCGGCTAATCCAACTCAGGTCGATCATAATACCTCTAATTATGCTGATCGAGGGCAAGCTGCCAAGGTCGTTCCCCCCAGGTGAATGACTAAGTCATATGGTGGAGCGCTAACTAACCCCAAATTCTTAATGTAGGTATCAACTCTCCCCATCTCATGCCTCCTGTTTCACACCACTGCATGTTTGCCTTTTCCGAGGGCATGCCAGGCTGCTTTCCTTGACCTTGATGAGCCATCCACTCGCGAGCTCTGCTGGTCAAGGAATGGCCAATCACAGAGATGCATTTGGCTGTGGGGAATGCACCTGTAAAATAAATCAAAACCATTAGCATGTGGCATGCTCTCAAGTGCCTTGGCCTGCCACCTCGTCAGTGTTCCTGGGCCTTACGTACCCTTTGTATACCTTTGACTACCACCTTCTGATTGCCCGTATCTGTGATTCTTGGCATCCCAGCCTTGTCGCCTCAGTGGCCGCACCTATCCTAAAAGAATGAGTGTTAAGATGTATTGGCCCTGCCTGTAGCCCAAACCTCTTTCCTCAACACCACTGTGAACTGATACCTCGTGACTAGCTTGCCATTGGCATGCATGAAAAATGTGCCCTGTTTGTGACCTCTCTGACCCTTGTAGTCCTTGACTAGGACCCAAGGGCAGAGCTTGTGTCCCTGAGCCCAGTGTAGCATGATTACTTGTGGGGGCTCGTGGCACCGTCTTTGACTGACGCAATACTATCTCTATTCTGTCCTCCTTGACACTGATGTCCTCTCATTGAATGTTGTGCCCAGTTCCAAGCGTGGAGTCTTCCACTAGCTCTGACACCCTGAATGCTCAAAAAAGGCACACGCAAACAAAGGGTCTTGTATGATCTCCCGACTTTCTATTTACCAACAGTCAGTAGCCCGCAATTACAGTCCCGACTAGTACTGTCTCCCAACACAGTTTTTACCACTCGTTCATTTTCCTGATCAAAAAAACAAATGAACATGTTGAAAGCGAGCGTCAGTTCTGAAACTGTAACTGTAAACAGGTGTTCTGCTGTTTAGTTTAAGTTTTGTGCTTTGCTTTGTGCTGAAAACCTGTCACACAACAAAACGAACAAACTCACTACTTTTGATTCTCTCTCTCTCTCTATCTTGTGAATCACTAAATGGCAAAATGGCCTGCAGTTCCCTGGTTCTCTATATTAGCTGTCACAGTCACAGTCACTAGTCACTAACCTTCGGCCGAAGGAACATAGAGATCGCCCCTGTCACCATGGAAATGCTTGGCGCAGCCGCTGATGATGCCATCTCTACAGGGCAACTGTCAATGCGCATCCAATTATTTATAATGTATGGTAGAACGCTGTTAACCTTAGGAAATCATCATTTCCTAAGGTTGTCAACCTATCGATGTGATGTAGAAATATTGTTAACCTATCAATGCTACGTCACATCGGTAGGTTAACAACAGCGATCGGTCTGAGCATGTGTGCACCTTTTTTTAGATGGGAACGGACGGATGAATGCGGTGGTTAGGGAAGGACTGAAGGGCTGCAGTGGTGACTTTTTAAAAAAGTAAGCCGTTTTACTTTTTCAGTGGGACCATACACTATAAAAAATAATGTATGGTCCCTCTGTCGGCAACCGGTCACTGTTAACCGTCTCAAAGTTGCCATGGCGACGTAAACCTCTCGAGCTACAGTCGACCTGGCAACCTCTCGACAGTTAACAGACCGGTTACCGACAGAGGACCATACATTATCCTCTATAGAAAGTATGTCAGCTGTTAGCTTCTGAAAACATTGCTACAGTCCATAATCGCAGCTTCTATGGTTCAGTCCTGCAAAACTGTTCCCTCACAAAGGGGCCACAACATGCTGTGCATTAAGGGATACATCTATGTGAAAGAGAGGAACTGGGGGGATCTTTATTACTGGTGCTGCCAGAAATGAAAGTCTGGATGCCATGGCAGGGCAAGCACAGTCAAGATTGGGGGGGAACATCAGCTGCGAAGCGAGAACGAACGTACACATTCACCAGATGCTAATGATGGGCCAGTTGCAGAGGCAGTTGTTGCAGTAAAACAGCGTGCAGTGACCACAAATGATTGCTCTGCTCAAATAATTCAAACTGAATGTGCCAATGTCACAGCGAGGTACAGCATAATATGCTATCCCTCTACACTCTACAGCAGATAATCAAGAGAGCCAGGGGAGAAAATATGCCCCCAGAGCCATGATCTCTGGATAAACTTTCTGTGCCTGACTCGATGAAATATTTAAATGGTGAGCTATTTTTAGTTAAAGACTCTGTCTGTGGTGAAGACAGAATATTGGACTGTCTACAAAAATATGGTTCGGAGCCCGATTTCAGCCTGCTCCTGCACCAATTGCAAGCACTTGCTTTCTTGCCACCGGCCGATATTCCGGCAACATTTACTGAAATCAAAAATGATTTGCCTGATTGCTGTTCCCAAATAACGGAATGGTTTGAAGATAATTATGCTCTTGGCCATGTGAGGAGGAAGATGCGGAATGACACAACCATCTGTAAGCCCTTCTCTGTTCCCCCTTGAACTGTGGTCTGTTCACGACCAAACTGCTTTCGGATTGCCAAGAACACAAAATAATGTGGAGGACCAGCACAGACAGCTGGCAACATTGATAGGAGCATCCCATGTTGGCACTGGAAGATTTGTGCAGGAGCTGAGACATGAACAACAGAACACTGAATGCACAATTGAGAAAATAGCATGCGGTTCCCCCGGTCCCCTCTTAAGAAGAAATATGCTGTGCCTGAAGAGAAAATTGGGAACATCATACATGACAAAGATAATCATTCATCCAAGGACTTTGTCTGTGACATTGGCTACAGCATAGTCTTATAAGGAATCAATAAAGTTTGTTTTTAACACAGTGTGACACAATACCTAGCGGTCCAAAATATGCTTCTGTGTTGCAGCTGTCAGTGTTTGAATCACAGCTTTAATGCAGAAGCATAAGACAGGGCTAGATAATATCTTCTGATCCACTAAAAGCTGCACTTCAAGAATGGTGACGTCTTCTGCCTATGTCTGATCGACTGCTGCTTTGAAACAGAGTGTTTCCATGGAGACTGTTGCGAGAGAGCGAGTTTGCACTAGTTTAAAGTTTAAACCCAGTGTCTGAAACTGCATCCTGTAGTGAGCAGAGGTGTAGCCAGGAATTTTAAACTTGTACTCAAAACTGATGCACTGTTGCCCCCACACCCCCGTTATGTAAACATAAACCAAAATATGTGCTGCCATGCCTCATCATTGCCCTCTGTTTGCCATGTCTGGGTTCAAGTACAGTAATCAGTTTCCTCCTGTAATCCTCCTTCCTTTGATTTTCTGCCTGCCTGGTAAGTTGTCCTTGTTTGAGTATTTGGCTGGTGACATCAGTACCCCATAGCAAACAAACAACAACAAAGGCAAAAGAGCTCAGCATAACAGACACAATGTGACTCATAACGTCCATGCTTTCCTCTTTTTGTTGCCCCTGCCTGACTTGCTGCCCCAGACAGATTTTTTTTACTGTACTCTGCTGCGTACAGTGCATATGCCTGCCGACACCCCTGGTAGTGAGTAGTTGAAAGCGAGCGTCAGCTCTGAAATTGTAAACAGGTGTTGTGCTGTTTAGTTTAAGTTCTGTGATTTGTAGTTTCATGAATCCTGTACTGTCTGCAGGGAGCTCTGAAATTCCCATTTAACTTCTTCTGTCTGCAGTGAGTAACTGAAGTCTGCATCTAGTGTCTAGTTGGGAAATTGTCGTTTGGTAAGACGGACAGCGGTCATATGATAGATACGGGCAGTTGGAGTCAGGAAACAGACAGTCGGGCTGTTGATAGTCGGGAGATCGTACGGATCCCCAAACAAAGCCTTAAAAAGTTTTGCCTCATCCGGGGATGAGTAAATCCATGTTAGAGTGATTAATATTTCCCCCAGTAAGATGCTGTCAACTGGTTTCCTACAGTCTTTCCTAGTCCCCCTTATCTGAGCCCAACCTTCAGTCATTTTCCTGGTAATGAAGGATACTGTCACGTCTTGGAGACCTTGCATTTTTGCTATGAAAACAGTTCCAGACAGGTGACTGTGAATATATGCAGGCGCCCTGCCTTCTTTATAGAAACATAGAATTTGATGGCAGATAAGGACCGCTTGGCCCACCCAGTCTGCCCATTTCCCTACCTAATGGATAAGCTGCAGATCCTAGTTAACCAGCAGCCTACTTCTTCCTACCCCCAACCCCTAGAATTGCCTTATGACTGTCCCATGCATGCTTGGATTCCACCAGTTTTTGACTCCACAACCTCCTCGGAAGGCCATTCCATGCATCCACAACCCTCTCTGAAAAAAAATTCTTCCTTAAATTACCTCCTGAGCCACCCCCCATCTTTAAATTGTGCCCCTTGTTCTTGCACACCTCATTTTTTGAAAGATGCTGCCCTCTTGGACTTGTTGAGTCCCTTGAGGTACTTGAAAGTTTCTATCATTTCCCCTCTCCCTTCTTTCCTCAAGGGTATACATATTAAGCTCCTTAAGTCTCTCTTCATATGTCTTCTGGTGCAGACCCTGCACCATTTTAGTTGCCCTCCTCTGGACAGCTTCCATATTGTCTATGTATTTGCCGAGATTGGGTCTCCAGAACTGCATGCAGTAATCCAGATGGGGTCTCACCAACTGTCTGTACAGAGGGATAATAACTTCCTATTTTCTCTGGTGATGCCTCTCCTATGCATCCCAGTATCCCCCCAGCCCTCCTTGCTGCCCTTTCACATTGCTTGCCCACCTTTAGGTCATCTGATATGACTACCACCAGGTCCTCCTTTCCATTTTGTTGTTGTTAGTATTTCACCCCCACTGTGTACTCTTCCCTGGGTTTTGTTTCCCAGGTGCATTACCTTGCACTTCTTAGCATTGAATCTAAGCTGCCATACATTTGACCATTCCTCTAACCTTGCCAAGTCCCTTCTCATCCTTTCCACCCCACCTTGTGCATCAACTCTGTTGCAGATCTTTGTGTCATCTGCAAAGAGACATACTTTTCCTTCCAGGCCCTCTGCAATGTCTCTTATAAAGACATTGAAGAGGACCGGTCCTAATTCTGAACCCTGCGGTACCCCACTAGTAACCCCCCTTTCTTCAGAGTGGACTCCATTTACTATTACCCTCTGTGTCCTATTCTCCAGCCAATTCTTTACCCAGGCTGGCTAACTTATATATTAATCTTTTGTGTGGGACTGTGTCAAATGCCTTGCTAAAGTCTAGGTAGGCCATGTCCACAGCCCCTCCCTGATCTACTACTTTGGTCACCCAGTCAAAGAAATCTATTAGATTTGTCTGGCATGACCTTCCCGCTGTGAATCCATGCTGCCTTGGGTCCTGTGCCCTTCTGACCTCTAGATACTTGACAATTCTTTCCTTCAGAAGTGATTCGATCATTTTCCCTACCACTGAGGTTAAACTAACAGGTCTGTAGTTTCTTGCTTCTGCCTTGCTCCCACTTTTGTGAAGGGGAATCATATCTGCCCTCCTCCAGTCCTCGGGTACCACCCCATCCTCCCATGATTTGTTAAAGAGTGTAGTCAGTGGTGTCACTAGTTCTACCCTTAGTTCTTTTAGAATTCTGGGATGAATCCATCAGGCCCCATTGCTTTGTCCACCTTCAGTTTTAAGTTCTTTCAGAACCCTTTCTTCTGTAAATGGGCCGGTATCAACTTCTGTATCCAGAGTATTTCTATTGTTTGTTTTAGGTACCTCCCCCTCTTCATTTGTAAATATTGAGCAAAAATATTTGTTTAGTATCTCTGCCTTTTCACAGTCACCCTCTGCCCACCCCTCCCCTTTATTAAGCCTCACTATCCCTCCCTTGGTCTTCCTTCACTCCCTGAAGTACCTATAAAACGTTTTATCCCCCCTTCTTAACTGAGTTGACTATCTTTTCCTTGGTTTGGGCCTTTGCTGTTCTGACTGCCTTCCCAGCTTCCTTTTGCTTTAACTGATACAGTTCTCTGTCCTGCTCCTTCTGAGGTTCCTTGTACTTCCTGAATGCTTTCTTTTTCTCTTGAACCTTCACTGCCATTTCCTTTGAGAACCATAGTGGTTTCTTACATCATTTTGTTTTGTTTTTTTGCTTCACACAAAGGCTTGTTACCTCTGTGATGGCAGTTTTTATTATTCCCCATTGTTCTTCCACCCCTCCTTCCTGCCCATTTGCTAGTGCATTCCTCAGGCACTCACTCATTTTGGCAAAGTCAGCCCTCCTAAAGTCCAGTACTTTTGCCTTTGTATGGCTTGACTCTATTGCTGTGTTTATTGTGAACCATACTGTTCGATGGTCGCTAGCTCCCAGATGGCTACCCACTTCTGCATCTGTGATCCACTCTCCATCTCCATTTGAGAGAACCAGGTCTAAGATTGCTCCCTCTCGAGTGGGTTCCAATACTAGTTGTCTAAGGCATGCCCCCTGTAGGGCATCTAGAATAACCCCACTCTTTGAAGTGGCTGCTGCAACTGCACTCCAGTTAACATCTGGCATTTTCAGATCACCCATCAGCAATATCTCCCTTTCTGCCATTCTAAGTATACTTTCTATCATTTCCTTGTCCATTTCCTCCCTGAGAGGGGGTCTGCATCTAACCCTGTGCGAATTGTGGTGCCATTGTCTGTCTCCAAATTGACCCACAGTGCTTCTTGTCCTCCCTGTTTACCCTTTTGTTCTGTTGCTTTGATTTCTTCCCTTATATAAAGAGCTACTCCTCCTCCTCTTTTACCCTCCCTGTTGCTCCTGTAGATAGTGTATCCTGGTATGTTTACATCTCAGTCATGGTTTTGTGTGTACCGTGTTTCTGTGACTGCCATGATGTCCAGATGTTCCTTCTCCATCAAGGCCACTAATTCAGGAAACTTGTTACCCAGACTACAGACATTGGTACTCATTGCTCTCCATTTTTTGATGGCTTTACCTTCTGTTGCAGCATCCCCCACTGACCTTTCTACCTTGGTCTTTTTCCCATTTAGTACCCTGTTTTGTAGGGAGAGGCTGGGATTTTCCTGTTGCTTATCAGTGCCTCCCCCCTTGACTAGTTTAAAAGCTTGCCAATGAAGCATTTAAACCGATTGCTCAAAATACTTGTTCTCTTCTGGACAGATGCAGACCATCCTGCCAGTATAGGCTGGTGTCCCTCCAGGTGGAACCCAATCCCCAATGAAGCCAAACCCCTGTGCTCCACACCATTTTTTCAACCATTCATTAAACTGCATGGTGCAAAGTACCCTCGCCTCACTCATGCCATTGACAGGCAGCACCTCTGAGAAGAATACTGTGTGTACTACTTGTCTTAGGCCCCTCCCCAACTCTACAAAGTCCTCCTGCAGTGCTCTAATCTCATGATGAGCCAAGTCATTTGTCCCTAGGTGGACAATGATGTCCAGCTCAGACTCCCGTGCAGCTGTTCTCCTGATCTTGAGGATGTGCTTCCTGTCCCTCCAAGCCATGGCACCAGGCAGGCACCTTACTTCAATTTTCCCTGCTCCCCCAGTTCTATCCCCCTAATAATTGAGTCCCCCACCAGGAGCTGCTTCCTTTCCCTGTGGTGTCCTCTGCTTCCTTCCTGTGGGCCTCCCTTGTGACAGTTGTCCTCAGCCTCCTTAGTCTCCTCTGCGGGTGCATCCATAGGGGAACTATGTTCCCCCAGAATGGTGTATGGATTGTGGAGTGGAACAACTGATTGGGTGTGCCGCTGTTCCACCATCCTCACCCTCCCTGAGCCCACTGTGGTCCAACTGCTGGGCTTTCTTCACAACCTCTGAGGTAGTGGTGGTGACTCTGGTGCTCCTTGGATGGGAGAGGTTCCCTTCCTACTGTCCAGTATGGCCTGGGGGAAGGTTCCCTTACTACTTTCCAGTGTGGCCTGAAGACGGTCAACTTCCTCCCTCAGGGCAGAGGGCTATATGCAAATAGGGCAGCATATCAGCCTCCAGAAAGACTCCCGGAAGACTGCTGCCCCACAGCCATTACATTGCACTACTCCCCACATGTTTATCTACTTTTCTTTTTGTGTGTGTGTGTGTGTGTGTGTGTATGTGTATGTGATTGGTTTGTTATATAGAAATATATATATTATACAATGTGTATACTTATATTGTCAGTGCAGTGTGCTAGAGAGGATATGACAGTGATATGCACCTTGCACTCTTGAGAAATGATGTCAGAACCCCAGGTATAAAGGAACTATTTCCAGGGGTGGGTGGGGTGAGGGGTGGGCAGGGTTAGGCCTAAACTGTGCCCTCATGAAACAATCAGCTAAAAGCACTGACCCACCACTGTGATGAGTGCCTTCCTGTCAGCAAGATTCCCTACACAACAATTTGACAGAGAAAATACCCTGCTAATCAAACAGAGAAAAATCCAGACATCCAAGTCAGACACAGGTAAACCTCCCCAGCCCCAAAACAGCCTGGTGATTTGTGCTCTGAAAGTAGTCAGCCCCAAAATAAGTCAGCTGTGCACCAGGACAGATGCAGTAAACAGTATTCCGTCCCTCAGGGTTTAAACTCTTCCTGCACTGAAAATGTTAACAATTGTAACAAAAGTAAAGCAAGATCCGCCTCCCTCTGTTGCTTGAAAGACTGTCTTTCCTGGTAATTCTAAGTTCCTTATTTTACCTTTCAGTTAGAAGTAGCCTCCACCTGCAGAATATCTGCTATAAACCAAAGACAATTGTAAGGTTCACCTCCCTCTGTTGTGAGCACAACTCACTTTATTGCAAATCCTATGTTCAATATTGCAGCTTCCAGCCAGAGGTAGCTTCACCTGAAGAATATTAGCTATTCTGATGAGTTTGCTATAAAACACTTGCTTATAATACTGTTGTTATCAGGTCTGTAAGACTCTTCCAAAGCTATTGGCTGATAAGTAGCTGTGATGCAAGCACTTCCTGAAACAGTCTGGTCTGGCCTTTTAAGGCACACACAGATAAACACAAAAAACAGTTTCCACCCCCTGGGACACTATCTGGGTCAAATATACAGCCTGTTCCTGCACTTACTTCAGGACTCATCTTCAGTGAGGAAATGCACAAACTGCTGAACCAACCTTGGGTTCTATAGCGTGTCTGTCCCCACCCACATTCTCCACAAAATTCCCAAAAAGCATTCACAAGTGCATGGTACTTATGCCAGGTTCCCGGAGCCAGAACTTTCTGGACCAGTTCAGCTGTTTAAGGATCGCTGCCTGCCACAAGAACGCTGGCACTTGAGCTGTGGTTGCCTCTGCTATTGGTGCCATCTGCCAGAAACACTCAAACTGCAAGTGAGACAGCACATCCACGGTTACATTCAATGCCCCAGGAATGTGCCTTTTTCTAAACATGAGATTGAGCTGCAAGCATGGCAGCACAAATACCTGCATGTCTCATTAACTCTTTTTAGTCTGAAGACTATGTATTCAAAATCCCAACTGCCGCCATATTATCCAACTAGAACAGTACCTTCCGATCCTTCAGTCTGTCCCCCCCACACAAATATGGCTGCAAAAATGAGGAAGAATTCCAACAATGTCACATTTTTTGTAAGGCCAGCACCCCACCAGCTGTCATCCGAGGGTCCCATGAACCAGAAGCCCTAAAAATATGCCCCATAGCCAATACTCCCTGCAGCATCGGTAACCATCTGATGGTTCTGTTTAAATTCTAACCCTGCCTGCCATATAGACACCCTGTTAAACTGCTTCAGAAACCTGTCCCAAATTTCCAGGTCAACTCTTATGTCTGAGGTCACCCTGATGTGATGGTGCAGCTGTAGCACCCCACTCGTTGCCCATGCTAAGTGCTTCAGGAATGGCCTCCCCAGGGCAACCGCCTTATAGGCAAAATTCAAATGGCCAATTAATGACTCACATTTTCAAGGTAACTTTCTTAGCGGAGTGTGCCTTGGCCACCAAATGCCCCAGCCACTCTACCTTTTCAGCTCACAATCTGGAAACCATCTCTACTGATGCTGAGGTAAGTCAGCTGAGTTACCAGTCCCTCAGTCTTCTCGTGTGCGAGTGGCACCATAAACCAACCCATGAGCTGCAAAAAGGATTTAAGTGTATCCCCACATTCCACCATATCAGGGGCCCCAATGAACAGGAAATCATCCAGATAATGTGTTATCTTGCTGTTGTCACTGTTTTGTGCTGTGGCCCATTCCAGAAAGTGGTTGAAAGCTTCAAAGGCTGTGCAAGAAATGGAGCAACCCATCAGCATTGCCATGTCGTAATAAATACTTCCCTCAAAAGAAAAACATAGAAGGTGAAAGTCCTTCAGACTGACAGGTAGTAAATGAAAAGGGGACTTTGTCACTTGTTGCTAAACAAGCTCCTGTGCCTGCTTGTTGAATAAGCCTGACCAGTCTTTGAAAGGACGCATAACAACTGCACTATCTTCTGCACTAATGTGGTCATTAACTGAGGTACCCTTAGGGTACGAGAGGTGATGGATCAACCTAAATTCTCCTTGTGCTTTTTTGGGGACAACAGCCAGGGCTGAAATCCTGAGTGGGTCCAACGGAGGTTCCAGAAATGGTCCTGCCATCCTACCAGCTTCCACCTCTTTGCAAATCTTTTCTGCAACCACCTGTTTCAGTGAGTTCGCTGATTTCAGATTGCATGCTGTGGTAGATATCTGGGAGCACTGGTAGGGAATGGGGAAGCCACTGGCAAAGCCATCTAATAAGTAGCATGCATCCTTTTTACAAGGGTAGCAGTCTAGCCAGGGACGAAGCTGTTCAATGTTTATTGGAGACCTTGCCAGTCTTTTTTTGGGGGGGTCTGTCCCCCTGTTTGTTATCCGTCTGCTGGGCATCCCCTTCCTGAAACTGCCACCTCCTTGGCAAGCACTAGCCTTGTGTTTGCCTCCACAGCTACTGCACTTGTGTCTGAATTTGCAGTAGTCCCAAAAACACCTACCCATGTTGTACTGGCGACAAGTACGCCCCCTTTTGCCCTGTCCAAGGCGTCCTGTGTACCATGTGACCACTCGCCTTGTATGTCATGTGTCTGCATCACAAATCATCATCTATTTTGTCCCATCGCATAGCTGGTGCCCTGGTTAGCATCATTCTAAACAGCTCGTCATATCGCAACCACGCATTCCCCTCATAGGCAAGTGTACGGTTATGATATTGTCTCTGTATTTTATGAGCTACCCCATCTTCTGCAGGAATCTGCTGCAGTATATGGTTATAAAAATGTTGAATGCTGGTACCCATTTTGGCCTCTGCAGCTTCTCCTACTTTACCTTATCTTTATCTCTTATGTCTGGCAGTTCCCCTATGCAATAGTTCAAAAATCTCAATGTCAGGGCATGGCTTGGCTCCTAGTGGAATGGCAGCTTGACTTCATCGCTCCATCAACCTTGGGGATGTTAATCCAAAACAATGCATGAACTAAGCAGAATTTTACAGACTCTTAAGCTGCAATCAGTACATCATGCCAAAAGCTAAAGATATACCTACTTTTGTGGAGCCGATCGGAGCCTTAGTACGGACAACCCAGCATAAAAAGCCCTGCATGGTGCACAGCATGGCCGTTGCAGTAGGCTCAGCCATGAATATGCAGCAGATAAACAAAATGTTCATCGCCTTACTCCAGCAGATGTCCAAAGTCACCATGGCTTTCGAATGACACGACCCTCGCAATTCATCAGCTGGACAACAGAACCTGTCAGATGGAAAGAAGGGTCACAGCAAACACCACGGCCATTGATAAGCCGAACTCCACACTCCATAACCAATCTCACACCATAAAACTGCTCAAAGGAAAGCTTGATGATTTGGAGAATAGGAACCGGCGAAATAATCTGCAGCTCCAAGGGTTCCCGGGGGTGCGGAAAAAGGGAACTCAGTTGACTTTAAGTACTCAGAGCTACCTTGCATTCTCCAGCATGAGCTGCCACCAGGAAGGGCCATACAGTGGGCCCACAGAACACTGAACCCGGCACCCAAACCCGGTGAAAGGCCAAGGCCCATCATGGCCTGTATACTTAACTACGCAGATAAGGACTGGCTGCATTCCCGAGCCCGCAAACTCAGATCACTGACTTAGCACAGACACCACATTCTAATCTTCCAGGACTATTCTAGAGAGCTCTCCAACAGATGGAAGGAATACATGGAGGCCCACCGATTGCTGCACTCTCTGGGCACCCAGTTTTTGCTGCGCTACTCTGCACCCATGCAGTTAGTAGTAAATGGAGTCCCCATGCTTTTTACAACTCCGGAGGCCCTGATGGACTTTATTCATCGGACCTGGCCTAATCAATCATGGGGCACAGAGACAGCTCAACGGTAATATCCAGAGCCTAATAAGGTCAGGGAAGACAGAGAAAATAGCACCAGAATGCAACCTCAGCTTGAAGAAGTGCACTCCTCCCACAAGCAACCCTCTTGAGCCTGGGCCCTCTCAGTCAGATCATGGAAAAGGCACCAAACAGGTCACCATTCCAAACATGACCACCTGCTGCAAAGAGCACACAAGAGGAGCCACAGAGGAAAGGTTCACTGGCGGGAGAAAACAAAGTATTAAGCCCCTACTTTTCTAATTAATAAATATGTTCCTCTCTTGCACTTGGAAATGTCAGGGACAGAAGCTTCCCCCAGCTACTCAGAAGAAGCCATGGTCACCAGGAACACTGAATCACATTCTGTCAACGAGACCTGGGTAGGGACTGTAACCCACAATGCAGCTTCGGATCGGAACTCAGTCAGTACACCATCTCTGGATGCTAGCCTTCTGAAGCAGGCTTCACAGACTCAGACAGCACTGGAGGCATCTAATACTGTCGGACCAGACTAATTTTGTAAGATAAGTGTCTCGTTTGTTATTTTTTCTCAGGGTACCAAAGGCATGAAGAGGCCTGTCCCCCAAAGACTACATGTTGAGCCTTTCTAATCTCTCTTTGTAGGATGTACCCTGCTGCCCCTGGATCATTTTAGCCCTCCACTATGTAGTCTCTTCTCCCAGTCCTTTCTTAGATGTGGGCTCCAAAACTGAATGCAATAGTCCAGGTGCTGTTGAACCAATGACCTCTACAGTGGTAATACCACCTCCTTTCTGAGACTACCAAAACCCTGCCTGGTGCACCCCAATATTCTGTGTGCTTTTGCAAATGCCATATTGCACTGGGATGGAGTTTTCAAACTATTATCACCCCAGTTCCATTTCCTCCCCTGAGTTCTCAACCTTCACTTCATTAATGCAATCCACCAGTGCAGCGGTATTGCTACCACTTGCGGCGCTAACGACCCTTGTTGAGGAATGAGCCTGGGGCATCAGAGGGTCAGTGGGGAGGAGACTGGATGAACATTCCAAGGACAGCTCTCCACCTCCGGGGGGAGGAGGGGGGTTGTGGTTTCCCACCATGCTAGTGACACCCAGTGAAAACTGGGTGTACAGAAGCTGGGAGCATCTGGCATTATGGAGACACTGGCAGATGTCTCTGGAACAGTGCACAAGTGCGCCCACCCTGTGCTGACACCATTGCACATCTGTTTCTCCTGGGGAACCATGCAAGGAAAAACACCCTGGTCATGGAGCTCCATCACTCCCCTGGACCGCCTCCCAAATGATGCTCCAGGCGTAAGCCTCAGCTGGGGCCTGTGGTGGATTTTGGTCTCTCCGCCAGCCCCCAGGGGAGCCCCACTGTTGGGGGCAAACAACAGGCTACCCAGCTCGGAGGCCTGGAGGGGGATGCCGGCATGGTGGTTCGGGCATGGATAGGGAATACATCCCCTGCCCGTAGTCTGGGAGACCTAAAATGAGCTGGAAAAAAAAATTAAATCCGCTGATTTTTGGTACTGATCATGTTACATTGTTTGGCATTGAATTTAAATTACAAAATTCTGTATTGCTGTTCCTGCCTCTGGATCTCTTTCTGTGCTGTTTATTCCCTCCTCACTATCCACTCTCCTATAGAGTTTTGTGTCATCTGCAAACACACTCAGTTTTCATGATGCAATCCCACCCCACTATCATTAATATACCTGAAAGCTTTCATGGATACAGTACTAGTCACTTAATTATAACACTGTATGATTCCTATTTTTCTTCCATTTATTTTGTTGGTTTTGTAGTGTCTATACTGAATATGGAACAGCAGAGAATCTCTTTACAATACCTGTTGTAGGAAATAAAATGAAAAAAAAAAAAACAGTCAATTTTCTTATTTTCAGACAGCAGTGCCTGAACAGTATGTTCCAATCCAGACATCAGATTTTTGCTGCTTATTCCCAGCTCTTACTGTCAAATGACTTGGACTTGCCTTGTCTCTGACTAGTGATGACGCAGGTCTGTGGAGTTATTATTGGCCACTGGCACCAACCAAACATACTTCTGGAAAATCTACTCCCAACCAGAGCTTTGGAGATGCTGACTTAAAGGTCATAAATTGCTGGATGCTTTTCCTGCTCTACTTGAGTACTGTACTCACCACATTTTTAGTATTTCATATTTCAGAAGCAAATCAGACTGCTAATTCAAACGATTCTCTCTTGTTTCAACAACATTTTCAGTGGTCTGTCTTAAAGGGCTCCTTCTCAACTGTTATAACATTGTTTCCATTGCTGGGGAGCATTGACCATAACTCCTGCCCATTCAGTCAGAGCTATGATTCTTCAGAACCTTTCAGTCTTTGAAAGGAGCCATTCCTTGGAATACTTGATTCGCTCTTTGGAACTCTTCCCTTAATGAAATGGGAAAATCCATTAGAAATCCCCTACCTCATTACATGGGGGCCACTCTACAGAGCTCCATTCCCTAAAGAAATGGGACTTCTGTCCAAAACTCCTTCTCCATTGAAATGGGTTCACTCTCTAGAGCGCTCTCTTCCTCTAAAGAAAGGTGGCCACTCAGATCTTTCTGCCCCAAGGTAAGTGGGTGGTTCAATGAAACTCTTCCATATTAAAGGGATGCTGTCAACCCCCCTTGACCTCAAATTGTTTATTTATTTTTATTTATTGAAGAGTTTCACCAGAAAAGGCACACTGAGCAATAAATTGCTCATCTCATGGTACGTCCTGGGGGAAAGGGTAGAGGGAGGCAAGTAAACTTTTAAACAGTACATCAGAGTAATAGTCAAGTACAAACTTGTGAACAGAACATCAGACTAACAATCAAGTACACATCAGCTGATTACATAACAGTTGCTTAACATAGTAGGGCAGTCAATACATTTCGAGGGGTGTACAGACAATAATAAAGGTAGTGATGTAGTTGAAACTAAAATAATAGACACAGACAAGTACAAGGTAACTTGTAAAAACTGAATATAATTCAAGTGTTTGGGAGGAAGCCAGGACTGTCTGGCTGGGGGTTAATGCAGAACTAGTAGAAATCAGATAGGTGAAGCAACATAGACTAGACAGGATAGTGCTGCATAGCTAAGGGCCTAAGCAATTCGAGGAGTAGAAATTAGCAAGGGCACTTGAGATAGAGTGAGGGGAGGAGGAGTGCCTGATGTGAGGAGGTAGCGAGTTCCATAGTTTAGGGAAGGAGTAGGAGAAAGCAGACTGGCCAGCAGAAGTGAGCCTGTGAGGGATAGCCAGGGTCCTGGAATCCAAGGATCTAAGTGAATGCACAGAGAGAGGCGGTATAGATGGTGAAGAGGAGAGATGGGAGGGGTTGGACCAAAATTTGGAGGTAAAATTAGCTATATGGGACAGGCAAGGGTTTGTAAGGGAAGGGAAAGCCAGGGAGTGGTAAAAGTTGCAGTGATGAGTGAGGGGTGAAGAGTTTAGTGTGAAGCAACAGAAGGAGTTGAAGAGGGAGTCCAGTCTGGTTAAGGTGGACTTAGGGGTGGCACCATAAACTACATCACAGTAGTCAAAAATGGGGAGAATCATTTTCTGGTCTAGTTCTCACCTGGCTGTTAGAGGTAGACAGTAACGGTTCCTGAAAAGAGCCCCTAACTTGGGGCATAGTTTTTTTCAGGATGGCATCCACATGTCAGAAAAGTTGAGGTGCTGGTTTAGCCAGACCCCAAGGTATCTGAAGGAGGTGGTAGGGAATTGTCCCTAGTTAAAACAAATTCTGGTCAGAGACAACACAGCTGCTGTGCTTCAACATTGAACAAAGTTTTAGGTTTTTTTTTCCTTTTGTTACAGAAGTCCTTCAAAAATGCAATGCTTTAATTGATATAGTCTAATTTGGCTGGTTTTGTTGTTAAAGTGTGATGTGTTAGGGGACTGGGCAGTTGGGGAGAAAAGGACAAGAACTACATTTCAAAATCTGGAGGGGCTGTTAAGGTTCTCCTGGAAGGAGGAGGAGAAATATTTTTTTGGCAAGTCTGATAGCTCTAGTGTAGACATTCTGGAGAGAGCGATACTTTAACAAATCAACAGGAATACCAGAGGCCTTGTAAGTCTGTCTTGCTTGGTCTGAGCATGCTGGCAGGCCAGAAGTTCAGCTGTCACCCACAGGAGATGGGAGCCTCGGACTCTGTTTTTTCTTATTAGAGCGTGCCAATCCCAAATATTCAAGAACTAGGTTTTGAAGTAGTCCAAAGCTGAGTCAACAGAGGAGTCATTAGCTATTGGAGACCAATCAATACCGACAAGTTCCTCATGGAGGGGTGTCAAGTGACCTAAAAGAGCAAAGGTGAAGGATATTTGGCTGTGCTTTGGGGTGATGGATTTTACACACACAGTAGACCATGTGATGGTCATTAAGTGCATCTGGCATGATTCCTGATGTAACTACCCAGTGGAGGCAAGATGACAGCACTCAGTCAATTAGAGAATGCTTACCCGATTTGTGGTTTAAAGGGGTTGGATCAGAGATCAACTGAGTGAGATTCATGGAGGAGATTTGGTTACTAAGTTTAGATTGTGTGCTAGAAAGTTAGTTTATATTAAGCTCTCCAAGGATTAGGAGTTCACCACAAGAGGAGTAAGTAGTGAGATTAGTGATGATGTCTAAAACAGAGGAAGAGGGGAGGCTAGGGCAGCAGTAGATACCCCCTACAAAAATAGGAAGGGAGCAAGGGAAGGAATGTTTTAGCAGCAGAAGCTCATAGGCAGGTGGTGAGGTAATAAGAGAGGCAAATGGAATATTGGACAGATGATGCAATGTATATGACTACCCCCAACCCCTGGTTGACCGGTCCTGCCAAATGAGGGAGTAGCCAGGGATAGAGATGGAAGAATCAGGGATTTTGGAGGACAGCCACAATTGAGTGATGATCATCACACTGGGATTTAGGGTAACCATGAGAGGCTGAAGCAGATCAATCTTTGGGAGAAGGCACCTGAGATTTAGATGGAGTACCTTTAATCCTTTAGGGAGATCACTGAGGTGAAGATGGGATGGCATGGGGTTGGGTTCGATATCACCTGCAGAAAGGAGTAGTAGAATGATAAGCAACTTGGAGGGGTTAAATGTACACCTCCAAGACAGGGAGGTTATATGAGATAAAGAGGAGGGGGTAGGAGCAGGGGATTGTCGATGTGTGGACAGTATGGAGCAAATGGAGGCTAAGTGGATACAAGGTGAGTGGAGGATGGAAGGGCCTGGGCACCATGGAGAATGAAGAAAGGGAGGAGACAAGAGGATGGAAGAGGGGGGGAAGGAGGAATGAAGAAAGGAGGGAGATGTTGGCAAGGGAGGAAGGGAAGTTGGAGGGAGGGAAGGAAGTAAGGGTAAATAACAGGGAGAAGATAGTGAGGATAAGGAGAAACAGAGTGCGAAGGGCAAGGAGATGGAGTGGTGATAATAAGGAGGTAACAAGGTGGAGGTAGAGGGGGGTAGGATAAGGGAAGTATATGTATAGAAATAGCAATGTAAGGAGACGTGATGGGGAGAGGGCAGGAAATAGAGTAAAGGGAGACAGAAGGGAAAAATAAGAGTTCTAGCAACAGTTTAAATAAACAGTGGTGAAGTAATTAATATAACTCTACAAAAATGAAATAAGCTGAAATAAAAAACGAGTAAGTATGGAATACAAGTCACAGCACAGTGCAGTAAAATCGATAATACACAGTAACTCACCAGCAGATGGTCCTTCCTCAGTATGTACTCATTTCAACTGATCAGAGTGGCAAAACCATTTAGGACGCTGTACTAAACAACTAATAGACCCTCCAATACACTTAAATAGAACCCAACCCTAAATCAAGAATCTGTAACAGCCCCCCAACTTGCAGACTCCAAATACTGCTGCATTAGAAGACTTAATGCAGCATGTTGCTGCATTTTGGGATGAAGAACCCAAGGAGGAGTTACCAGCTAGGGGGAGTGCAGCTAGCCCAGACAGAGGAGGAGAAGGAACTGGATGTGCTCATTACAGGGTCAATGAACAACTCGGCACAATGTAGGAAGGCAGCTGCAAAGGCCAACAAAATGCTGGGTTGTATTGCAAGGGTATATCCTCGAGGAGAGGAGGTGATTCTGCCACTGTATAGGTCATTAGTTAGACCACACCTGGAGTACTGCATGTAGTACTGGTGTCCGTATCTGAAGAGGGACATTAAGTTACTGGAGGGGGTGCAGCACAGAGCGACAAAGATGATCAAGGGGCTGGGGGACTTATCATATGAGAGGAGGTTGAAGGAGTTGAACATGTACTCACTGGAGGAGAAGAGAGGAGAGACAGGGGTGACATGATTGAAACCTTTAAATACATGAAAGGAATAAACAAGACAGGTACAGAGGGCTGTTCAAGTAAGAGGAGGGAGGGCCACCAGGGCCGATATGAGACTGGAGGCGAGGAAGGTTCAGGAGGGAGATGAGGAGACACTTTTTACAGAGAGGGTGGTGGCTGGGTGGAATGCATTACCTGCTGAAGTGGTATGCAGTAGAATAGTGGACTGCTTCAAACGAGGATGGGACAGGACAAGGGGGAGGGTTAATGAAGGGGAAGGGTGGAAGGGAGGGGCAGCTGCAGAATAAGGGGTGCTAGCTGCACATTCGAGCAGACTTGATAGACCACTAGGCTTTTATCTGCTGGCAAATCTCGTATGGTCGTATGTTATCAGTCTATAACTTTACAGATTAACATTTAAAGCCCCGGTTATCCTTTATTGAGCACTGCGGTTGAAACTGTTGTATTCAGTGGCCAAAATTAAGTACCTTAAATACATCAGGGTCTTGGTAGAAAGGAAAACATCCACCATAGAAATCTAGGCCTTCTCGGTTAACTTCCATTTAGCACAGATATAAAGGGAAACTTATCTCAACACGCACAGGAAGAGTTACAGGAAGTATATTTCTTAAACCTGTGCTGTCTAACATTTCTTAAAGCTGCACTACACATAACAATCCCTCCTGACTTAGCTAGAAGTACGCAAGTCAATAATTCAGAAAATAGTATGAAGCTATTAAAGTGATTACTGCACTGTCCCTTTTAGTCATGTCATGAGGCTATATCTCTACAAGTCCATCCTCTTTGATGGACATCTTACACATCCTGACCGACGTAGTAGGACTGGAGGTTGTTGCTCTGGAATCTGATTAGCATCAGCCACATCTTGTCTCAAATGCTGTGGTTCCACTATCTGTTCCTTTTCTTATTCTGTAACAATTAATGCTGGATAACTATCTCGACTCTGGGTATCCTTCTTTTGTTCCGTCTCAATTCTAATATGTGATTGGTCCACATGTTTTTGCACTCTCCTTTGGTTAGTCAGTCGAACAGTATAGACAATATTTCCAAACTTTTTTCCACCAAACCTTCTATCCATCTCTTTGGGCCTGCATACATCCTGACCCACACAAGGTCATTGGGTTTGAAGATTCTGGTCTTGGGAAGCATTTCAGTTACTGACTTATAGCCTAGAGGGTGAAGAAGGTTTAATTGAATTTGAATCTGACATCCAAACAACAATTCTGCAGGGGATATTCCAGTGACACAATGTGGTGTTGTTCGATACATCACAAGAAAGTCCAATAGGGCTATCTGTATTGCTGTCGGTGTAGTAGGATTAGCTTTGTCCATACTCTTTTTAAAAGTCTAAACCAGGTGTTTCACTTCACCATTTGAACTTGGATGGTAGGGAGCTAAGAAAATATGGTGGATACCACTTTGCTGGCAAAATTATTGGGATTCAACAGACGTGAACCGAGGTCTGTTATCCGAGACAATCACTTGCGGAAAACCATGAGTAGCAAAGATAGATTTCAACACTTTAATGGTACTCTCAGTAATTGTTGAAGACGTTGATGAATTTCTGGCCATTTACTATAAGTATCAGTTAAGAGTAACCACATGAAATTTAAATAGGGTCCTGCAAAATCAATATGCAACCTTTGCCAGGGTTTTTCAGGCCATTCCCAATGATGAACTGGAGCTCTTGCCAGATTTCTCATCGATATAGCACAACTTTCACAACTTTGCACAAGCGGGTATATGTTTCTGTCAATGGAAGGCCACCATACATGAAGTCTGGCCAGGGATTTCATTTTAGCAATGCCTGGATGGCCTGCATGCAAAAAAGTCAACACATTTGAACGATAATATTGGGGTACTATGACACGCAATCCCCATAGAAGACACCCCTCAGCAATGGACAACTGCTATCTCTTTGTATAGTAGGATTGTAGTGCAGTCAAAAAAGTAGTGTATTGTGGCCAGCCCTCAAGCATATACTGATACACTTGTTTTAAAATTACATGTTGACTAGTCACTTATGCAATGTCCTTGGCTAGTACTGGAAGCTGATCTAACTGTTGTAGCTCCATTGCACACACAACAGTAGAATCCTCCATATCTTTGAATTACACTGGAAAACTATCTGGCCCCACCTGGCATACTAATGTTCTGCTTCTGTCTTGACTGTGACAATGATGTCATCCAAATAACAAGCAACACCTGGTATATCACCCACCGTTTGCTCAGTCACTTTTTGAAAAATAGTCGGAGCGGAACTAACGCTAAAACATAACCATTTGCACTTGTACAGTCCTTGGTGTGTATTAATCATTACCAATTTCAGAGAGTCTGTATCCAACTCCACTTGAATGTATGCATCAGCGAGGTCCAGTTTAGAGAACCCCACACAACCATTCAGTCTGTGAAAAAGTTCCTCTGGTAAGGGTAAAGGAAATACATCTGTGCTAAGTACTGGATTAAGTGTCACCTTAAAATCTCCACATATTTGAACCTTACCACCTGGTTTAGATACCACCACAATTGGAGTAGCCCAATCTGAACTTGAAACCTTTTCTAGCACACCCGCTTTGCCAGTCTGTCCAATTCTGCCCCAACCACTGGTTTTAAGGCAAAAGGAAGTTTCCATGGTTTACAAAACTTAGGGACTGCATTAGGTTTTGAAAATAATTTTTCTTTAGCTGTTGTGCAACATCCCAGGTCTTTCCACAGCTCTGCATACATGTCTAAAATCTTCCCAAGCTTGGGCGGGTTATTACTTTGTGGTACCTGGACAACAGCAAGTAGGTCAAATCTGTTGGATCGATATGAATGTTTAGAAGAACCTGAGCGTCTCTGCCCAAAATGTTGACACCCTTTTTTAAAACCATAAAAGCTAAAGATATACTAGGAGAATCAGTCCTGTGTACCAAAGTGGTAAATGAGCCCAGTGGCTGAATTGGTTGCCCTTCAAATGCAGCAACTTATTACAAGGAGACAATGGTGGCTTATCCAGATCAGACCATGTTTAATGGTTAATAAAAGTAACTGGGGAAGCAGAGTCTACCATTAAACGCAACTGACGCCTCAGTTGTGGCAACTGAAGTAACACATAAACAGGAGGAACATCTTTAGTCTGTATTTGTGGTGCAATAGGAACCACTGCACTGTCTGTGCTCTCTGAACTGACCACTGCAGTTCTCCTGCTCCTGCAGACCTTAGCAATATGTCCCTGGCATTTACATACATGACACTGAACTTCTCCAAACTTGCACTGGTCCCTGCTATGCTGAGATGACCCGCATGATGGACATGTGTACTGGCCATGCAGTTTGGGTGTAGTGGTTGTATTTTTCTTTGAAAACAGTGGTTTAGACTTAGGTTTGAGCTGTTTCAATCTGGGGTTTACTGCAGTTACTTGTACCTCATTTTTAGTGTTCATCTTAGTATGCACTTCATTTTCTGCAGCCTCATACATTTGTGCCAACTGTAAAAGTTCATCAGCAGACTTCTTGACACTTACAGAAAATAACTGCAGAATACGATGCTTATTATTCAACCCCATGACAAACTTATCAGCTAGATTAGATTCAAGATGCTCCCTGCTCCACTCACATCTGAAAGCTAAGCTTTTGACCTCAGCCAAATAAGATTATAATGACTGACCTGGTTTCTGCTGGTAACTGTAGAATTTATAATGTTCAGCCCTTGGCAAAGTTGTTAAACTGTATTGTGCATTCAATTTAGCCTTTGGCTCTTGATATGACAAATCCTCTGGCTGGTCCGGTGCACACAGACTGCATAAAAGTTTGAACGTTTCACTTCCCAAGAAAGTACAAAAAGCAGCTCAAATAAGTATATCCTGTCGCTCAATATTTGCAGATTTTATGGCAAGATTAAATAATAACTACTGATCAAACCATCTGGACCATGTATCCCAGTCTGTTCCTGTAAAAATCTCAAAGCTGGCTAAAGTTTCCATAATACTGTACAGTTCCAAATTGCTTACTTGTCTCCAATGGAAAAAGTCACAAAATGGTGCAATTCAGTAAGCTGAAGCTATGAAAATTGTCACCATCCTTGTCACCAGTTTGTTGTATTTGGTGGCCGAGAAAAGTACGTTAGAAACACATCAGTGTCTTGGTAGAAAGAAAAACATGCACCACAGAAATCTAGGCCTTCTCTGTTTACTTCCATTCAGCACAGATATAAGGGGAAAACTTATCTCAACACACACAGGGAGTGTTACAGGAAGTACATTTATTAAAGCTGTACTGTCTAACATTTCTTAAAGCTACACTACACATAACAGAAACCCAAACTGCTCCTTCACCCACCCCCCATGACAATGACCCAACACAATGTAGTATTCCAAATACAGCACACATAAACTACTTAAAGTCCAACATTAAGCATCCCATATTAATCTCCCTCTGACTGTAACCCAAAAGCAGAATTTCAATACAGTGTATATAAAAACACTTAAAATAATAGGTTAACAACCTTGAGCATTACAGATCAAGTTCCACTAGTGATATTAACCCAAAGACTGAGGTACATTGACCAAAAGCCATGAGCATTGTCTCAGTTCTAGTCATAGACTTTTCACACTCCACTGCACTGTGCTCCTCCTCCTCCTCTTTTCTGCCCAATCCCCATTTACCTGCTCTGCCCAGTCTCATCTGTGCAGACTTCCTCCCAATGTTCCTAGTAAATCTTCCTGCCAATGCTTCTAGTTGGTGCAGAGGAAGCCCACAGAAAAACTTCCTCCAGATGTGTCTATTAGGTGCAGGGGCAAAGGGGGTCCCAATTAGGACAAAACCAGCCTCCTTCCTCTGTGCTGCTCCCAGACTGGGCTGGTGCTGCGTGGTGCAGCTTAGCTGGACTCCTTGTAAAATATTCCTCTCACTGTTTCTAGCAGGTGCAGGGGCTGGACGCCATAGCCATTCCTGGCAGGGAGGCCATTCTTAGCAGCTTAACTGGACACCATGGCCATTCTTGGCAGGGACTGAAGCACTAATGTAGATCCACTCTGAAGCACTCAGGGGAATAACACAGCCTTCATGTCCTGTCAATCCTCCCTCCCTCTCTCTCTCCCTCTCTCTCTCTCTCTCCCTAGTGATGCCAAAATGCCTGCAGGTCTCCGTCCATGTAGGCGTAAAAATATATTTGATGATTGCTCACATTCTGTAGAATTTGCTAATGTATTTGTTTGCTTGATTCTGATTCATTTTGTTTCTTTTTAGTGAAAAACAGACTGACCACCATGATGGTGTTACCACACACAGACATGTTTGTTTGCAGCTCTTGATCAACTTCCACTGCATCTTTCCTTGACTTGGTAGCACCCCTAACACAGTCTAGCCACTCATGATGCTATAGGAAGAGAGGAGACATTTGTATCATGGGTGTCCACACTGTTTGGGAGTATTTCTAATGTTCAGAAATTAATGCTGTAAAAGTAGATCAAGGATTTGAAATAAAACAAGGCTGGGTATAATTACACCGTTTGCATGCATTTCAGTTCTACTAAGAAATGAAGCAGATGAAACAACCAGCAACATCAGTGAATTTTAGAGAAGTTAAGCAATCATAAAATGTTGGTTTTCAACTAGAAATAACATGATGAAAACATGTTGACCATGTCTCTGTAAAGAAAAACCCCTTGTTGGAACTCTTTTCCATTTATAGGGGCCACCTTCCAGAACTGTCTCAATGGAAACGGAATTATCTAGAGCTGGTGGTCCACTGCTGGTGGTCCACTGCTCGAAAGTGGTGCCTGCTTGCAAAGAGTTATAACCACATCCACCCGGAAGGTGAGTGACGCAGCCAGGTATAATTAAGGAGGGGCTATATCTTTAGGCCTTGGATGAATGTGCCTGAGTTCCCATGGTGTGTACCTGGGATTTAGGGTGATGGAGTGCTGCCACCTGTGGGGATCCTTGTGACAAACCTAATCTGCCGTGGTGCTGCCCCCCAGGAAACCATTTAGCTACATTATAAAAAAGGTCTGAGAAATGGAGCTTTCTAATTGGCTGTGAACATTCTAACAGCCTTATGTTAATTAAGCAATAAGGCATGACAGGGTGTGGGTTATTGGGGTTTACCATGCCTCGTGTGGTGTGTCCACGAGTCACAGCCGGTGACTTAACCACTAAGAGATGGAGTAAATCCCCAATAACTCCCACCCTGAAGTACTACTGTGATACCTAAAGGACTCATGTGTAAAATAAATTTTAAATGTGTTTAAGTATGTTTTATAATTGCCATTTCTCAGCCGTGGGTTATTACAGGATATACCACTGTCATGTGATGTGTTTTGACCAATGAGGTTACAGGATTTTTATACCCCATTGTATAATCATTTATTAACATACATGCAGAGCTTAATCATATGCTGAACAAGGTTTAACACTATTTAAAAAACATTTTTATTATAATAGCAATAAGGCACTCCCAGGGGTTATGTTAATGGTCAGTTAATCACCCTCTCGGGGCATGTGGCACTCGGCTATGCTTCGTACAACATTACACCCCTAGAGGGTGATTAACAGACCATTAACATAACCCCTGGTCATACCTTATTGCTTAATTATCCATGATAACTGAAGACCTAATACTTTGTAAAACAATACCCCACAAACCAGATGCAATACTATTATACAGTAACAACACAATGCGCTAACTGCTATGGAGAAAGTAAATGCAGGCCAGCCAAGCAATGGCTTTATTATTTTTTTTTTTGGGGGGGGGGATATGAGCATAGGAACTGGGGTCTGGAAGGGAAAAGGGTTCTGAAATTAATTGAAATAATCAGTGGCAATTAGCATTAGTCACAACCCACTACCCTCCAACATAGTTATCTCCCACAGTTTCGCAACCCCCTCCCTTTAATGCACCAGGTATCTCAAACTACCATTGGGAGTTCCCATAGTCTATGTGTGCACAGCAGTTGACAGCAGGGTTGCAGAAGAAAGTGATGCAACACCGGTACCTGACAGGTATTAATAAGGTACAGGAAGGTAGCATTTTCCATAGAAAAGATGCACCAGGATGAGGGGTCATACTATGAATCTGGAGGGGGAAGGGAGGCTCAGAGGAGATGTGAGGAAATACTTCTTCACAGAGAGGGTGGTGGATGCCTGGAACAATCTCCCAGCCAAGGTGGTGGGTGCTAAAATGGTAACAGGATTCAAGTATGCATGGGATGAACACAAGGGGACTTTAGAAGTAGGGCAAGAGGGGAGAAGACAGTAAGTTGAGTAAGGTCTGCGATGGCACTGTAGGTAGGGAATAAAGCGCAGACTAGGTGGGCCAAGAGGTCCGTATCTGCCAACAACCTCTATATTTCTATGTTTCAGTGGCATTATTTAAAGGCATAGCAGGTTTCAGTGGCTTTCCCAAAGACGGTGGCAAAGCATGTACGTAGGCAGTCACTTATGTATGTAGGCAGGGGTACAGAGTCAGGGGAAGGAAAGGGGGGTAGAGAGGGAGGTTAAGTGCCTACCTAGCACATTGGCTCAGAGAGATGGAAAGCATATCCAGCAGATTACAAGGGCTCTAGAAAGAAAGGGGGAGCTGGATGTCATTGTCCACCTGAGGACAAATGACCTAGCTCTGGAAGGGACAGGGGCACTGCAGGAGCAGTTTAGGGAGGTGGGGAAGGGTCTTAGGCAGGGGGCATGCACTGTAGCCTTTATGGAAGTGCTGCCTATCTACAATGGGGGAAAGAGAGGGAGCTACGCAATAAGGCCTTCAAATCATGGTTGAAGGAATGGTGCAGAGAGGAGGAGGAGTATGGCTTCATTGGGAACTGGGGCTCCATTTGGAGGGATCAGAGTTGTACCGGGTGGGATGGCCTGCATCCATCCAGGAAAGGAACAGCAGTCCTCAGTAGTCAGTTTAAGTGTTACTTTGACAGACATTTAAACTAGATAATGGGAGTGGCGGAAGGCAAAGGGGTGGCAGAACCTGCCCCCAAAGGCTGTAATGGATGGTAAAGAATTTCTGAGGGAAAAGATTCCCACCAAAATGAAGGACAACCAAGGGTGCAAGGGATCAGCATGGGAAGAAGGGGGAAGAGAAGTAGGCAGTATGGAAAGGAGAGGAAGGGGGAACAACTGGAAAACATGAGAAGGGACAAGAATAGGACTAACAAAATCTGGACAGCCATGTGTGCCAGTGCTAGAAGTCTGGAAAATAAGATATCGGACCTGGAAGCCACCATGGCTGATGCAGACCTGGATACTGTGGCCATCACCGAAACATTGTGCACCAGTAACCATGACTGGGAAATGGTAAAACTTGGCTACATGATGTTTAGAAGACACAGGGTAGCAATAAAAGCTGAGGGAGTAGTACTTTATGTTAGGGAAAACGTTAAAGTGATGGAGGTAGAGAGAATTCGGGGAGGGGGGTTGAAGTGTTGTGGGTCAACCTCAAGCTTGTAAATGGAGCCACCATTCGGATGGGAGTTGTATACAGGCCTCCGACACAGGGAGAGGACTTAGACAAAGAGATGTTGGAAGACATAGGCAAAACGGCTATGAAGGGGGAAGTGGTACTGGTGGGGTACTTTAATCTGCCAGATATTTTTTTTTGTCAACTTTGTTTCACTCCAGTCACCAGTGATGGGGCAGCTCTCTGGTGGGGCCCTCTCAGCCGCTCCTCCACCACCCACCAGAACCCCTCTCTCAACTGAGGAATTTGGTGCTGGGTCCCCTCTCTCCCACACTCCCATACAGGAGGAGGAGGGGACCACGGAGAATCAAGTTGGGATTGGGGCCGGCATTGGGCATGTGGGAGCGGCCCTGGAGCATCTTCCGTCACATCCCCACAACCAGGGTTTTCCTCTTTAATGTGTTTTCCCCGAGGTGCTGGGCATGCAATGATGCCTGCGTGGAGGACATACCTGTGCTGACATCTGCCAGTGCCTCTCCCTTGAAGCATGCTCCTTGCGGTGCCCCCGGTCTCCACCAGGGGCCACCACAGAGCAATGCGTCCCCACAGGCCTACCCCAGGAGAGGAGAGGAGAGCAGTCCTTTGGATGCTCAGTCCTCTCCTCCCCCCAACACCGACCTGAGTCTGCTCCCAAACCCCAGTTGCCAGCATGGCGTGAGTTGTGGTGTCCAGTGCCTTAACACTCAGCACCACTGGGCCAGTCTAATCTGACAGATATTGAGTGGAACCTACCTGCTGCAGCATCATCTAGGAGCAAAGGCATCTGGGATTCCCTGAATGGGGTATTCCTAAGGCAGCTGGTCAGTGGACCCACTCGGGGTGGGGCAATACTGGATCTGATACTTGTGAATGGGGACAGTGTGACGGACGTTACAGTGGGAAGCCATCTGGGGATATATAAGAACAACAGAAGAATTCAGCCACACAAGGGCTAGGGTCCTCGATTTCAGAAGGGCTGACTTTACAAAGATGGGATAATACCTCCGAGAGGACCTGGGGGGATGTGGGGAGGGGTAGAGGGCTAATGGGCCAAATTAAGAATGAGCATATCAAAAGCAATAAACTTGTACATCTGGCAAATAAGGGAGGAAACCATTATGTTTCTTGAGGGAAGAGGCCAAAAAGGTAAGAGCAAAAGCAATGGCACTCAGAAGGTATAAGGAGACCCAGAGAGAGGAGGACAGATAAGTGTATCTGGGGAAACAGAAGGAGGGAGGGAGGCAGGCAAGGCTAAGGAGTACAAAAGCGCAAGCTGAAGAAAGAATAGCATAGACAGTACAGAGGGTGGACAAGGCATTTTTCAGGTATATCAGTGAGAAAAGGAAGATCAAGGGAGGGACTGCACAGTTAAATAAGGAGGGGTGACTGTACAGGGGAGGATCAAGAGAAAGCAAACATCTTAAACAAATATTTCTGCTCAGTGTTCACAACTGAGGGGGAAGGAGAGGGACCACAAATAAGCACCAAGAGATTGGAGAGAAGGGAAGTGGACACCAGTCCCTTTTCTGAAGAGAGGGTCAGGAAAGCACTCACTAATCTGAGGGTGGACAAATCCATGGGGTTGGATGGGTTGTATCGAAGGGTGTTAAAGGAACTCAGGGAGGTGCTTTTATAGGCTGCTGTAAGGCTGCTTTAACCAATCAGCCAAGTTCTCCATTTGCAGCTTATAATTTTCTACCACTAGAGGCTGCTTTCAGAATTCTCTCCAGTTTCCCTGCCACAAGTACAGCCTACATTTCACAAACTGACATGATTACTTCTATCATTCTGCTATTCTGCCAGCTGCTCCCCCCTGCCCAGCCACCCACCCTGTCACATCCAGTTACTCCCTTATTCACCTCCCATACATCAGCCTACTGTATAAATGCCTGGCAATTTGTGACTCTCTGGGTTACCAAGAGCTTCTCCCACGACCCTATTATTGGAGCTTGGGGAATAGACTACTCTCCTCACACTCGCCATACATGTCAATCTAGCCTGTTTACCCTTACCACCCCCCTATGGGGTGTCCTGTTTCAGCCGACCAAACTGGTTACTCTGTCAAACACCTTTGACCATCGCCACCTACTACATGCCTACCACATGTGGTGGTGACTGTTTCCTGTGTAGTCCTCAGCTGGGGGTAAAAGTCTGTCCTAAGAAATGAGATTCGTGAGTGCTCGGCTGTATAAAGCACTAGGAAGATATTTAAAACTGTGCCCGCATTGTGTCAGAGGAGACTGGGCCCATATGGCAGTAAAGATTTAAGTGAATACTCATAGCTCTCACTCTTGAGGAAGTGTTGATGCCCCTCACTAAGATCATCTATCTATTGCTACAACTCTTGCAATTTCCTCAAGTTTGGAAATCAGCACTAGTCACCCCGGTGCACAAGAGTGGAGACAGGACCCATCATGCAAATTACACACCCATATCTAACCTCCCACCAATATCTAAGGCACTGAATGCATTGTTGCTGACCAACTGGTGGACTACCTTGAAAAATACTCTATCCAATGTCCGCAGCAACACAGGTTCTGGAAGGAGCTCAGCACCACTCAGCCCTGTTGGAGTTTGCTGGCTTTATTTATCAATCTCTTGATCATGGCACCTTAGTAGGGGCTGCCTTCACAGACTTCACTAAGGCGTTCGATACTGTCCATCACTCACTACTCCTCCAACAGCTTACTACTACTGGCCTCTCCTCTGACACAACACTTTGGTTCAAAAGCTATCTTGTCCAGCCTGGTGGCGCTGAGGGTTGAGGCACTGGATGCCACACCTCACACCACGCCGGTGACCCGACTTGGGGAATGGACTCAGGGTCACCGGGGTCAGAGGAGTGAGCATCCCATTGGATGCTCTCCTCCTCCAAGGGAGGGATCCTGGGGTGTTTTGCACACCTGACACACCGGTGCCAGTAGAAGCATGGGCACTGGAGCACAGGCGGCTCTTCGAGAGCTGGGGGGAGGATGTTGTGGGCATTTGACTGTGGCGTATGTCAGCATGCCATTGGACTGGATGTACATCCTATGTGCTGACGCCCTCAGTGGAAGGAAAGACTAAGGGGAGAAAAACGCGAAAAAAACCCTCTTGGGCCAAGATGATGACCGATCCACCTCAGATCCCCAATCCGCAGGACAGGCTCCATTGTGCAGGCACTCTAAAGAGAAGGAGCAAGGTAGGAGGGATAATGGAGTAAGCCTGGCACTCTAGGGGCAGATTCTGTAGGAGGGAACTGCAGGGATGATCAGAGGTCTGAAGAAGTGGAATGAGAGGGTAGTAAGGCAGATAAAAAAAGGAAAGTGTAAAAAAAAAAAAGCAATCTTGAAGACTGCTCTCAACAGGTGAAAATAGTCAACATCGTATCTGACCGACAGCCCATCTGCTCTGGCGTGCCACAGGGCTCAATCCTGGGGCCACTCCTATTCAGCATCTTCCTTAATAACCTTCCACATTTCTGCCACCAAAGGATCCTCCTCTATGCAGATGATGCAGTCATCTACTCCAGCAGCCATGACTCCAAGTAACTGGAAGTTCGCCTTTACAGTCGGTTTGCAGAAGTGGAGGACTGGTTCTCTAAACATAGACTAATCCTCAACTACAAGAAAACCAAAGTAATGCCGTTCAGCAGCACCCAAAACAAGCACAAATCCCATTCAGAAACTCTTGTGGAGTCCCTCTTGAACAAATACCACATTTCAAATACCTGGGGTTCACCATAGACAGCTGTTTATTCTATGCTAAACATATAGATAATGTAGCCAGGGCTGTCAACATCAAGATTGGTTTCCTATATAGACATAAACACTGCTTTACTCCAGAAGCCCTCTGACTTGCTATATATAGTTCCATCATATCCATTGTAGACTATGGTCTTGTAATCAATGAAGCAGCCCCCATGTCTTCGTTGTGCAGGATATCCACTGCTCTGAACAAGGCATGTAGACTACTCACGGGGTCCACACGTATTACCCACACCTGTGATTATTACGCTGAGACTGGTTGGCTACAATTCTCCAGGAGGATCCAATACCAAACCTGTCTTTTAGCCAAAAAAGTACTTTTCGGCCTTCTGCCACCAAGCACTGCAAACCTGCTAAGCCCTTATTGTAGTTCACAGCATACGTGAAGCTTGAACAGCCATCATCTCCATGTTCTTAGATGCCAGACAGCCCACAGGCAATGTTCATTTGCTACAGAGCACTTCACTAGTTTAATACTCTTCATAGTGAAATAACTACCCTACCTAAATTGGGACCATTCAAATTGAAGTTACGCCAACATCTCACAGCCAACAGTTCTAGTGACTGCTTCACCTGAGACTCCCATCTAATAGCATTCAGTCTTCTCCTCACAACTGGATAACCCTGTATCTCTGCTGTTACCTCTATAATTCTGAGGCTACCCCCCTTTTCGCACTTTGACAGTGCCCCTAGGCTACCCCGTCTCACCTCACCCCCACCCCTACCCCTCCCACACCAGCTTGACAAGGTCTGTGGCTGCCACTTCCTACCTTTCTTACCACCCTGTCCACCTCACCCCCCTGCCCCTAATCCCCCACACCAGCTTGACAAGGCCTATAGCTGTCATTTCCTTCCTACCTACCTTTTTCTTTCCTTCCTTCCTTTCTTTCTTCCTTCCTTCCTTTCTTTCATCTTTATTCTTCCCCCTCTCATCTACGCTTTCCTCCTATTAGAACAATAAAACTGCGTTATCGATACATATATATTTGCTCACTTTATTTTACTGTTTTGGAAACATTGTACTTTTACCCCTTTATACGTTTTGTCTCTCCTCTCCACTGATGTGGAACATTTGTAAATGAGCTGTCTGCTCAGACGTATTGTAATCCAAGAATGAATAAATACATAAAATAAATAAATAAATAAATGGCATATGGGTCCTTGAACCTGTTCGACTACTCAGTATGCAGGATATTTCAGAGCCATTTTATAATTAGGTTTAATATTAATTACAGAATGGGCTGTGAAAATTCAGTGACCTGATTACTCTTAACACATCCCATGGCCATGGATTAATCTCTTATGACTGCATACATTCTCTGAGCTCATTTTTTTTTACAAACAGTTGCCCAGTTTATAATTGGGATAACACACACGCACACACACACAACTGTGTATGGTTATCAGTGAATAATGTACTTCTCAGTTGGTTGCAGCACTCGGCTTTGCCTCATCAATAGCAATCATCGGAGGTGTGCATTATTCCTTTACGACAGCACAACTTGTCATTTGTTGTCTATTATGAATGACACTTACTGTGCTTTATCGATGCACTTGTTGCTGGCTTTTAAAAAAAGTCTGACTGCAGATGATTGCAGAGTAAATGTTCCTAGTTATTTGCCAAAAACACGTTTCCATGACAACCTATTACGATAAAAAACATGTTTTATTTTGAGCTCAGAATTTCCAAGGGGATTCCATGTTTAAGCAATATTATACAATAGCAAGAAAGAATCTTGGACTGTGATTGGTCAGTCTGGGGCTGGACCCATGGCGTTATCCCAGCACAACACCACAGCTCTAGTGTCAGGCTCTGATTTCTTTTTTTTTTCCATCCCCTGTTAAGAAACAAAAATATTTTTCCACACTAATAAAAACATTCTTTAAAATTGTTTTTTTATTCTATATATAACAACAAGCCATTGTATAATAGGAATAATGCACTCCAGGATGTGTGTCATGCTGGGACAACGCCACGCCTGGGGCATTGGACGTACTCAGCCTGTGGCCTCTTGCCCAACCCCCCAGGTGTGGTGTTATCCCAGCACGACACACACCCTGTCATGCATTAGTCCTTTAGTTAAACCTCAGCACTACAGTATCTGTAGTTGAGTTATTGGAAGACGTGTAATGTTTTGCTTCCTCTAACCTCATTTTGAGGAATAGTATACAACTGACCCTATCTGGGAGGCAAACTTCTGATGGTAATACAGAGGAGTACACTCAAAATTCTCCACTCTCTGCCATCCCCCCTTGCCCCCCCCACCACACACACACACACACACACACACACTTGGAGAATCCATCTATTTAGATTAACTGCACCACTGTTGCTGTTGAAACTTCAGTTCCTCTCAGCCAAATCATGTAATGCAGAAAGCCAGCAGCACAGAGTAAGTAAGGAATAACTCACGACAGCATGGTTCTACTGAAGAATTAATCCAGAGGTGTTTCCATAGAAAGGAGCAATTCCTGCAAGTGATGAAATACATTTCTAATAGAGACTCCCAAGTGCTTGGAGGCTGCTAATTGTGTAATACACAAATTACTTTTGTTTCATTCACTTTTTGAGCAGGAAATTGCTACTTTAATTTACGTACTTTTCCACTTGCTACCACACAGCTATTGTTAACACTTGTTTTAACACTGAGTTCCCTTAGGAAGTTCCGGCTCAAAATAAAATGTGTTTGTTGCTGTGCAGTAGGCCTCTTTAATATCTTTATAAGTGATATCACAGATGAGCTGGAAGGGGAGGGAAGGTATACCTCCTTGTAGAGGACACTAAAATCTGCAATAGTGTGGATACTCCAGAGAGGATGAAGAGAACGTGCAGAGACCTGAGAAAACCCGAGGAGAGTCAAGGGTACGAAAGCTGGAGTTCAATGCGAAAAAGTGCAGAAATCATGCACCTGGGGCACAGAAACCCAGAGGAGGAGGAGTACAAAATGGGGGATGAGGTAAAGTAATCATACCTCATGACCTCAAGTTGGCCAGGCAGTGTGACAAGGCAGTAGGTTGGGCTAGTGGGATGCTGGGGGACATAGGGAGGGGTAGCACCATCAGACAGAGGGAGGCGGTGTTGCCACTATATAGATTGGTTAATACCCCACCTGGGGTACTGTGGCCAGTTCTGGAGACCACATCTTGGGAAGCACATTGACTGGATAGAGGCTGTCCAAAGGATGGCAACTAAAATGGTGCAGGTGCTGCATCAGAATCCCGATGAGGAGAAACTGAGGGACCTCAGTATGTCCACCCTGGAAGAGAGGAGGGCGGGGGCATGATAGAGACCTATAAACACCTCCAAGAGTTGAACAGGCTACAGGAGAGAAGTATTTTTCAGTGCATCTTACCTCAGACTTTAATTTGACTGACAGGCCAACATTTTATTTTTGAAGAGTGACAAGAAAGGAGGTTGAGAGGTTACCCAAGTCCATACCAGATATGTTTAGTGATCGTGGGGAGGGGTTTGCTGGTAGATTTATTAGATTGTCAGCCTTGTTTGTTGTGGGACCACTCAGCACAATTTTTAATTGTTGTCTAACAACTGGTCAGTTGCCATCTAGTTGGAAGTGTGCTAAAGTGGTTTCTGTTCCAAAGAAATGCAGTGATATGACGCTAGAAGATTTTCGGCCTATATCAATCTTAAATCCTATCAGTAAGATCTTTGAAAGACTTGTGGCTAATCAATTTACAGAATTTTAGGAAAAATATGATGTTATGGCTTCACAACAGCACAGCTTTCAAAAGGATCATATGACTGAGACTGCCTTGGTCAGGTTCATAAATACCACCCTACTGGGATATGAAAAAGGTCCTATGACTGGAGTGCTTTTTGTGGATCTTACCAAGGCATTCGATCTTATTGAATATGATCAACTAGTGGAGAAATTGGCGCAACTTGGCTTTTCTTCATCGGTTGTAGGTTGGTGCAGAGGTTTCTTGCCTAGTTGTACACAGTTTGTTGTTATTGGCTCCACAGCTTCTTCTGTGTCTTCTGTGAATTTTTGGGTACCCCAGGGTTCAGTTTTGGGCCCATTATTGTTTAGTTTGTTTATAAATCAGTTGCCCTCTTTTTGTAAATCCTGAGAAAGTCTATTGTATGCTGATGATCAGGTTTTGTTTTATCAGTCTGATTCTATTTTGGAGTCATCCCCTGTTGTTGAGAGAGAATTCATCATGATCAGCAATTGGTTTGTTGAGAATGGCTTGACTTTGAGTTAAAAAAAAAAAAATCAGTGCTTTTTGGTACATCTCACATGTTACAAGCTAATCCCAAGTTTCTGATTTGGGATGCAACAGGTGTTTTAATAGATCAGGTATTTGAATTTAAATATTTGTTTTTTTTTACTTGATCCTTGCCTAACCTGCTCCTTACAGGTCAAGGCTACCTGTCGTACCATAAATCAAAAATTGGACTTACACTATAAGGTAAATATAGCCAGTGCTCCACTTGAGCTAGCCATGGAGGATCTTTGGGTGTAGCTGAGCTGGGACTGTGGGAGCACTCCTTGCACTCCCGTCGAGACTCGGACCCTCCAATCTTGGATGGGTGCTTGACAGGGGTTGAACTGCGGGAACAGGCTAGCGGCTCTGCCATTGCAGCAAACAGTGCTTGGGCATACCAGCAAATCAAGCAGAGAGCAGACTGAGGGACAGGCAGAGCAGTTACGTGCAGCAGTGAGCGGCAGCAGATCCATTCCAGGAGCTGCCGTAGCTGATCTGCTGAAGCTGCTGTTCATTTTCAGTGTTTTTTTCCCAGGTTGCTTCTGCCTCCCTCAACCTCTGGGAGTCAATATAATAGGGTAAAGCGGTGACAACCCGCGCGGCCCTACCTCATAGTCATAGGCTGAAATCTGTATTTGTTTCCCCCATGGACCACATACCACATCGTAAGAGGAGTTACCTGCTGTCCAGCGGTAACTGCGATCCTCTAGGGTACTTCTCTCTAAATAGGTGTGGACAGGACTCAGAACACCGTCTACTGCTGGGGGCTTGACTGATTGTTTTTTCATTAAGACAGCCACACAGGGATTTGGTAATCGAATACGCGGACCGGGGATACCATTTCCCTAGTGACGAAGACGGAGCTCCTCCAGTAGGAGCGCCAGGTGCATTCCCGTCAGATTCAAACAGAGGGTCTCTGGCTTTAAATAGCCAGTGCTCCACTTGAGGTAGCCACAGAGGATCTTTGGGCATAGCTGAGCTGGGACTGCAGGAGCACTCCTTGCACTCCCCCCCTCACCGGCCGTCAAGACTCGGACCCTTCCGTCTTGGACAGGTGCTTGACAGAGATTGAACTGCAGAAACAGGCTAGTGGCTCCCCCATAGCAGCAAACAGCACTCAGGCATACCGGCAAATCAAGCAGACAGCAGACTGGGGGACAGGCAGAGCAGTTGCGTGCACCAGTGAGCAGTGGCAGATCCATTTGCCATAGCTGATCTGCTGGACATTTTCAGTGTTTTTTCCCCAGGCTGCTTCTGCCTCCCTCCACCTCCAGGAGTCAATATAATAGGGTAAAGCGGTAACAACCCACATGGCCCTGTGACGTAGACAGCCAGTTCTGAGTGCTGTGTCAATTTTTTTTAATATAAAATGTATGACTGACTGTCTCTGCTAAAAAAAAATCTGATGCTCTTAGAATGACCTCACTCATCAACCCCACCCCAGGTTTCAGCTGAAAGATGTAAGCCATAAGAAAACTGCTGACAGCATGTGAGTTTACACACACTCAGTTTTTAGAGACCATGTGTTACATGTAAGGCCTTAATTAAGGATCCTGTCTGTCTGAGTTAATTACAACCATAGTTGCTAGAACATATCCATTTTATGACATTGAAAGGAAAACCCAGGTGATTACATAGAAGTGCGAAAATCATAAAGATGCTGTCATGTCCTGGGAGGCGGGAAGCTTATTATGAGATCAAAAGAAGTGTCATTTGAAGGAGAGGAATTATGCTGAAGTTGCGGAATGTAATTGCAACCCCCTTACCCCTGCCTTTTTGCAAAATGACAGGTGGTATGCTGTTGAAGCTGACAGCAGTACCAGGTGGGGACTGGGTTCGTGGAGGACTAGGTTACTCGGCACAAGGGGCCTAGGTTTGGCTACTCTGCACAGAGGCACCCAAGTAAATCCGAACACAGGAAGAATAACTGTAATGTCCAATACCAGGAATGGGATTCTAAAGTGTGGCTTTTATTCACATCCAAACTGAACAAACAAAGCATAGACGGACTCCCACGGGGCTACATTCCTGGTAATGCAGATAAGAGATACAGAACACTTCTTCACTATTTCAGCCCTCAGGCTCTGAACCCACCAGGCACACAGCCCGGACTTGCACGCTGCTTTGGGTACACAGCCCGACTTGTACACTATTTGGGTTTTTCCTGGCCCAGCTCCCCTGTCGGCCATCCGATCCCTGTCCATATGGCGGTGGACAAATTTTCCTTTGGTAGCTCCCCAAACCACCTTAGAGCCTTCGACTCCTTAAGGGAAATTTCCTTTCAATCCCATGTCTGGGTACTTCCCTTAGCACTGGCCAAGTGCCTGAGGCAAAGTAAAAGGGCCACAGAGCAAATCCGTACAGGTGAACCTGGTTACTAAAAGGTGGGGGTCTCCCACTTCCAGCTCCCACAATCAATACCTGGCCATTTCTCTGGACATTAAACAACTCTTTTTGAAAGCTTGGCAATGTAGATTAAAGGGTAAATGTATAGCACATCTCCTCTACATGTCTTGACTTTCCCCTTGTACTAAACTCGAACACACTTAAACATCTCTTCCTGAAAAGCTTGGTAGTGTAGATTAAAGGGTAAATGTATAGCACATTTCCTCTACATGTCTTGGCTTTCCCCCTTGTGCTGGACTTGAACATACTTTTACTTTGGCTAAGACTATTCCTCTAGGCCTCCCACTAATTCAGCAGTCCAATCCCCACTTTAACACAGTTCAGGTGAAACATAGGCCCTTTGACAAGAGCAGAACTCACCCTTTGGTTGCAGGTGCCCCACAGGCGAATCTTGACAGCTTCTGGTGCACAACACATTTCAGAAAATAAGGCAGCTTCTTCCCTAGCCGGAACCAGGAGGTTGCCCCTGGAATAACAGGCAAACCTTCCACCCCTATCCCCTCAGGGATGGGGCACAGAGACCAGTATACAGCAGTCTCAACCACTTCAAGAACAGCTTACTGTGTTCCTCTTTAGGCGGAAACACACACCTTTCCCTAAAAGTAGCTCTATATCAGAGCTTAGGCTCCAAGAGCCTGTGCACAGACTGCTGTGCTCCTCTCTTCTTCACTGCTGACACACAGCTGCTGCAGCTCACTGTTCAAAAACTCCCAACATTCTAATCTAACTCCCATCTGCAGATTCCAAAGTGGCTCATGCAGCTGCGATATTTCTATGGTGATGTCATCCCTCAGTCTCAGCTGAGACTGAGAACAGAGTGAGACAGTGTGAAATCCATTTAACTGGAGTTTCACATGCTGCCTTCCCTGCCTACCACTAGGTCTTACTGGGATTCTAGTAACCCCGGGTAACAGGGGGGTTACATAATACTTTTGTATAAGATATATATATATATTTTATACATAACCTGACAGAGGAGGAGCTAGCTGACCTCACACAAAAATGGGTTGTCCCATACAGTTGTTTAAGGAATACTCTGTTTTACTTAGACACTTTTACCTAGACTCTGACTGAGGAAAGATCTTTGGAGCACTTGTAAATAGATATTTAGAAAGATTTCAAATCTAAGTACTGCAAGTAGGAATTTGCACTGTTTAAACCTTGTTTCTTTTAAAAGATTTGCATGTCTTGTGATATAACAGTTCTGTATTTTGTGCTTTATATATTTTTAACTATTTTAGTAAAATTCTTTTTAGAACTTACTTGGTTTGTCTTTGAATTTCTTTTAGTTGTAAGAAAAGTATTTATGGTTATAGCAGGCAGCAGGCATAAGCTTGAATTGTGGTACCAAACTGGAAAGAGAAGCGTTTTAAATCTGAGGTCTTTGTTAAAGTTGTTAAGGGTTCATCTCTGTATACCTGGTTAGGTGCCCGTAGGCAAAGATATCTGGCCCCACTGAAGACAGAAATATCTGAGTCTGTGTGTTGGGTACACTAGCAAGAGGTTCACAGTTTGAATCCCTTCAGAACTTGAGACCAAAGGTTGATCCGAACTCACAAAAACAGACAAGAGGGTTACCTTGTCAGTTACACTGTTCACAAGGCTGCGCTCAGAGGTTGGCACTTTGGGAGTAGAGGGCCTGACCTGCTGAGTGGGTTTGTGACAGGCCCTACCTCATACCCGTTGGCTGAAATCTGTATTTGTTTCCCCCATGGACCACATTCCACATTGCAAGAAGAATTACCTGCTATCCAGCGGTTATAGCAATCCACTAGGGTACTTCTCTCTGAATAGGTGCAGACAGGACTTGGAACGCCGTCAAGTGCTGGGGGCTTGACTGATTTTTTTTTTCAGGGAGCTGGCTACACAGGGACTTCACTCCCTTCCCCTAATCCCACCCACCCCAGGGTGATCTATCTTTATTACAGCCTGACAACACTCCAGCTTCCTGCCTGCTAGGAGGAAGGGGTGGAGTTTCAGCACAACTCATAAAATTTTTTTTTTTCTTTCAGACAATTGTGTATTGCACAACAGTGTATTGTTTCCCATATACTACTACCTCTACTTTCTTTCATCCTCAAAGGCATCCTAATAGGCCATAGACATCATCACCTGACAGGGATGCACTGCATCCTTTCAGAGGGCACACATTCAGGCACTAGAACACTGCCCTACTTGCTGAACAATACAGCATATGAAAGCACAACTCAAAGAGGCATGGAACCAAATAAGTCATCTCCACAATGTCATTATAAACCGCGTACCTGCTCGCCACTATACACCGCACCATCTCCACCAGGAGGTCATTCCGCACTGCTTGACCACCCCTCGTCCAGGAGAATGGCAGGTAGTAAAGGAGAGCAGGAAAATATCACACAGGCCTCAAAGACAGCCCCTCTATACACCACACCATCTCCACCAGGAGGTCATTCCACACCGCTTGACCACCCCTGGTCCAGGAGAATGGCAGGTAATAAAGGGGGGCAGGAAAATATTGCACAGGCCTCAACAGCAGTCTCCGTACTATGAGGCACAAATCAAAACAACTAATAGATGCACCCCTGTAGCCATAGAAAGCAAACAGGGGTATAATAACACACACCGCCGGATAGGGTACAAAACAGGAAACAGCAAGGAAAGCACTGCAAAGGCATCTATTAATAAGAAGCTAAGGAAAGTTCTGATTAAAGGTGACTCCATGATCCAAGAAGTAGAATCACATATACAGCAGGGTCCGGAGACAGAGGTCATAGTTCAATGTCTATCTGGTACCTCTGCAAAAACGGACACCAACCACATACACAGGTTAATAAAAAGAGAAGGTAAATGTGCTGGCGTTTCTGTCCACATAAGTACTAATGATCTGGCAAATCAGATGATTGAAGAGACAAAACAGCACCTCTCTTGCCTAGGTGACAAATTGTCCTCCCAGTCCTCAAACTTTGCCATCTCTGAGGTCCTCCCAGTATGGGGGAAAGGAGGCAGTATGGATAGGATACAGAAAGAGCAAATTGATGAGGTGAACAACTGGCTCCAGAGCTGGTGCCAAGAAAAGGGGCACCTCTTCAAAGGAAACTGGCACGACTTCTGAGACAGAGGGCTCTTCAAATTCGATGGTCTGCACCTCACTTGGGAAGGCATGCGGGCTCTTGGTCAGAAACTGGACTTAGCCGTAAACCATTTAAACTAACACTGGGGAGAGGACAGCAGCAATGTATGGATCTTTTAAATGTTTTTTTATTTTAATGGGTTCACCACAATATATCCCAGGCACACTGCCTTAGGGGTAGCTGGTCCATTCCACTGGGGTGTCAAACAGATGAGGCATACTGATGAGTCCTGGTAGGATGAAACACGTGTCTATGTCTTCTGTCAGTACCCTTTGCAAACTGTGTGAGAGGCCTTTCGGCACCATGCAATTCTGCTTAAAGTTGGACCAACATAACATTCTGTGGTGATTTGCATATGCAGCCCATGATGCTTTGCACTGTGGGGGCATGTGTGATTTTGTATTTTCTTGGAACTTGGCTTCCCAGCCAAATGCCCTTTGGGGTAACCCTTGCCTCAGTGTTTATGCACAGAGGTTCTTTGTCTTTTAAATGTTTTTTTATTTTAATGGGTTCACCACAATATATCCCAGGCACACTGCCTTAGGGGTAGCTGGTCCATTCCACTGGGGTGTCAAACAGATGAGGCATACTGATGAGTCCTGGTAGGACGAAACACGTGTCTATGTCTTCTGTTAGTACCCTTTGCAAACTGTGTGAGAGGCCTTTTGGCACCATGCAATTCTGCTTAAAGTAGGACCAACATAACATTCTGTGGTGATTTGCATATGCAGCCCATGATGCTTTGCACTGTGGGGGCATGTGTGATTTTGTATTTTCTTGAAACTTGGCTTCCCAGCCAAATGCCCTCTGGGGTAACCCTTGCCTCAGTGTTTATGCGCAGAGGTTCTTTGTCTTTTAAATGTATGGATCTGCTACCTCTCCCCCAAAATACAAACAAATCAGGGGTACAAATGCAAAGGAGGAAATCGACCTATCTGATGAAGTCAAGACAATAAATTGTTCAAACATACAACAGGGCACCAAAAAAGGGGGCGACCATGCATGGAAAGCTATGTTCACAAATTCAAGGAGCCTGACAAATAAATTAGCGGACCTCATTACCGTCATTGCAGAAGCTGATCTGGACTGGGTCGCCATCACAGAAACATGGCTCAACAATAACCATGACTGGGGCATGACTATACCAGGATACTGTCTATTTCGGAAAGACAGAACTGGTAGAAAGGGGGGGGGTGGTTATGTATGTAAGAGAGGGAATAAAAGCTACTATGACTCAAAATGACAATACCAAAACAAGTCACTTTGGGCCACTCTATAGGCAAACAATGGAGCAGCAACTCAGGTAGGAGTGTTCTACCGGCCCCCAGCAACAAGTGTGGTGGGGAACAAGGAAATATTGGAAAACATACACAAAATGAGAGACAAAGGGGAGGTGACTGTACTGGGTGACTTCAGTTTACCTATTGTAAACTGGGATACACATACAGTGAGTTCAACCAGAAGCAAGGACTTTGTAGAGGCCCTGCACGTATCGGGCCTTAAACAGCTTGTAAAGGACAAAACAAGGGGGGAAGCGGTCCTAGACCTGCTACTAATAAATGGGGACAATATCACAGAGGTAGAGGTTGGGAGCCACCTGGGGACCAGTGACCACTGTATGGTGTGGTTCCAGATCAAGACAAAAACAGACACAAAGCACTCCAAAACAAAAGCCATGAACTTTAGACAAGCAGACTTCAAAAAAATGAGGCAAAGTCTTAAGATGAGTCTGGCTAACATTACGTGGGGGATAGATGTTGAAGACTGCTGGATACAGCTCAAAAGGGCTATACTAAATACTGCAAACCACTGCATAAGAAGGGTGAGCAAAGCTTAAAAGAAAAGAAAACCACTCTGGTTTTCTAAAGAAGTAGCCACTAAGGTCAGGGAGAAAAGAATGGCTTTCAGGAAATACAAACAAACCGGATCTGACAAGGACAGAGAAGAATACAAGGAGACACAGAAGGAAGCAAACAAAGTGATCAGAACAGCAAAGGCAGAAACTGAGGAGAGGACAGCCAAGGTGGTCAGAAAGGGTGACAAGACATTCTATAGATAGGTCAATGAGAACAGAAAGGCATCAGGAGGTATTATTAGCCTCACGAGGGTGGATGGGTAGATCACAGAAACAAGGACAAGGCTGAAATCCTCAGCAGTTACTTCTGCTCTGTTTTCACCAAGGAGGAGAAAGGATGCAGACCCAGCAATGCAACAAACAATAAGGAAGGAGTCGGAATACACTCGGGTCCCTTTACAAAACAAAGGGTCCTAAAGGAACTGGAGAAACTCAGTACAAACAAGGCCATGGGACCAGATGAAATTCACCCTAGATTACTAAGAGAACTAAGGGACGAGCTGGCAGTGCCCCGGGCTGATCTTTTCAACCTATCATTCAAGCTGGGGGAGGTCCCCCAAGACTGGAAGAAGGCAGAAGTTATTCCTCTGCACAAAAGCAGAAGCAGGGAAAGTGCAAACAACTACAGACCAGTAAGCCTAACCACAATTGTGGGCAAAATAATGAAAACCCTGCTCGAGGAGAGGATTCTATCCTTCCTAGAATAAAACAACAAATTAGACACAAAATAGCATGGCTTTACAACGGGAAGGTCATGTGAAACCAATCTGATAGACTTACTTAACTGGAAGACTAAAATAATAGACCAGGGAGGAGCAGCAGACATAGTATACCTGGATTTCAACAAAGACTTCAATTTGGTCTGACACAGAAGGCTACTCAACAAACCGGGCAGAATGAGAGTAGGACAGCAAGTAGTGAAATGGGTAAGGAACTGGCTCACTGGAAGAACACAGAGGGTACTTGTAAACGTCTCACTTTTAGAAGAAAGAGGAGTAGATAGTGGTGTGCTGCAAGGATTAGTACTCAGTTTGATCCTATTCTATATGTTTATTAGTGACATAACTGAGGGACTAGAGGGGAAGGTGAGCTTATTCACAGATGACACAAAAATAAACAATAGGGTAGACACTCCAGGTGGAGTAGACAAGATAAAGGCTGACCTTAAGGCTCTGGAAAAATGGTCAGAAACATGGCAACTAATGTTTAATGCAAAAAAATGCAAATTCATGCACCTAGGAAGGGCCAACCCAGGAGAGGACTACTACCAGGGAGGAGTATAACTGGAATCTTCCAAACAGGAAAGGGTTCTGGGAATAATGATAATGGATGACCTGAAGATGTCCAAACAGTGCGAGAAAGTGGCACTACGGGAGAATGGCATATTGGGCTGCATAAGCAGGGGGATCACCAGCAGAAAAAAGGAGGTCATCCTGCCACTCTATAGATCTCTGGTGAAGCCGCACCTGGAGTACAGTGTACAGTTCTGGAGACCACGCCTAGAAAAGGATATTAACAGACTGGAGACAGTGCAAAGTAGAGCTACGAAAATGATACATGGTCTACAGAGCAAAAACTATGAAGAGCATCTGCCAAACCTGAACATGTACTCCCTGGAGCAGCGGAGGGAGAGAGGAGACATGATTGAGACCTACAAGTTCCTAAATGGAATAAACAAGGATCAGGTTCAGGAACTGTTCCAAGTCAGAAAGCACACAAGAACTAGGGGGCACAACATGAAGCTGGAGGGGGCAAATTCAGAGGTAACGTAAGGTTTTCTTTACCAAGACGGTGGTGGATGCATGAAATAGCCTTCCTCAGGTAGTGGTGGGGGCAAAAACAGTGGTAGGTTTCAAGAATGCTTAGGACAGCTACAAAGGCACCACCACACAGACTAGCAGTTAAGGGAAGGGGGTAGGCCAATGGGCAGACTAGATGGACCTTATGGTCTCCTTCTTCCATCACTTTCTATGTTTCTATGTAAAACATTATTTTTCATCTAATGTTCGAAGGGCTATTGCCCAGGGGCCTTTGATGCCTCATTTTGATTACTGTGCTAGTATATATTTCAACCTTGGACTGTGGGAACTTACTACCCTTGCAGTAGCTTACAATAGCATTTGTTAGTTTATTCTAGGTTCTCCATTTCACACTCACCATTGCGTGTTATATTCTCAGTTGCATTAGTTATCTCCTAAATCTAAACTTGCTTACTTCTTTGGGTGTCAAATTTTTAAATCCATTTTTTCAACTTCAAAATTTCCTTTAGCTGATTTGGTAACCCTTCGTCATTGTTCCGGGTATTTTTTTTTTTTTTTTGTGGAAAATTTCTTTATTGTGAATGTGAAAAGTTCACAGTACATCCAGAGCATTATACATATATATATATATATATAATACATCCAACAGGAGGTAATGGTACATAGTAGAAGGCATCACATGACAATATACTGGTTATAATGTATAGAGGTTCCCTTATCAACATGAGCTAGCTAGCTATGCATCAGGCAAGAGGGCAGCTGGGTTTTAAAGTAAGGGTCATACCGCCATTTGATAATCTATAGTCATCTACTTTATAGCCACCAAGTGGCTAGTCAGAAATTATGCCGGTCTCTACGGCTCGTAGCCATGGTTTCCATGCTTCCCAAAAAGATGATGTTTTGCCCTGTGCACCCAGCTGTGCCCTTTCCAGCACCGTGCAGTTTTTCGTATTTGGAATCCATCTTGTCACCGTTGGTGATACAGTAGACATCCATAACTGTGCTATTGTTCTTCTAGCATTAATTAAAGCCATTGACCACAGGGGATTTGATTTCCTTCATTGTGAGTGTACGGGGTTGGCTTCCACTAGTAATTCTAGAGGAAATTTAGAAGATGCATAACCCAAAACCTGGGACATAATATTATGAATCTCATGCCAGAAAGGTGGGCAAGTAAGTGATAAGTGCAGAAAGTCAGCACCATCAGCTGCACATTTGGGGCATGCTGATGACTGACTTTCATCTAGATTGTGTAGCCAGTAGGGAGTCACATATGCCCTGTGGAGAAAGTACAACTGAATCTGTCTCAGTTTATTGCTGCGTGAGCAGTGTAGGAAACGGAAGCATGCTAGGTTCCAGGTTTTCAAGACTATAGGGATGGAGAGATCTACGCTCCACTTATGTTGACTCTGATTAGGTGTCTGAGGAAGTGGACTCATGAGTGCCCTATAATAAATAGACATTGGCCTATCTGTTGGCTGTGGGCAGAACAATTCTTCCTCAAAGGGAGAGGAAACTACCCATTTATTAGCACTGTTTATATTAATACCACAGCGATGGCAAACTGTTAAATAAAGGAAAAAGTCTCCTGCAGGTATATCCCATTTAGCACAAATTTGGGCAAAACTCATTAGTAAACCCACTTCATGGAGTTGATTAATTACCAGCAATCCCTTTTTCCTCCATGCCCACAGTCTCTGTACCATTTTAGTGGTACATCCCCCTTCTGACTTCATAAAACTTAAAATACTCAAGTTAAGGGATATGCCCCCAAGGAATCCAATCTTTTTGTGGGCATTTAGCCATATTAATTGGGTAGTGGCTGTGAAAGGATTGCAAAGATGTTTGAGTATTAAGTTTCCAAGGCCGCCAACCAGGGTGTCGTTCCAGAGGTTCCCCTCCATCAGATCTTCCTCTAGGCTAATCCACGGGCATCCCATTACACTATCCCCAGTTGGTATAAAAGCCAATTGCGCTGCCCAATAGAAACATTTAAAATTTGGCAAGCCCACTCCCCTCTCCCCAGGCCTTCTATATAGCACAGCTCTAGATATTTTAGCTCGACTTCCTTGCCAAAGAAATGTATGTATTGTCATATCCACCTGTTTAAAATGTAGCTGATGCATCTTGATGGGAAGGGATTGATACAAATATAACAATCTAGGCAATATAGACATTTTAACCACCCCTACTCTACCCAGTAAGGAGGTGGGCAATGCCACCCACCGGGTCACAGTCTTCTGCTATCTCATGAAAAATTGGCTTAAAATTAAGTCTATACAGTTCCCCACTGAATGCAGATATTTGCACCCCCAGATATTTTATTCTCTGAACAAGCTGAAGCCCCCCCAACTGCACAATAAGCTGCGCTATGTCTCTAGTGCCAACTGGCAGTACCTTGCTCTTGGACCAATTAAACTTATGTCCTGAGATAGCACCAAAAGCACTCGTTAATTTATGAACTAAAGGCAGATCCTCAGCAGGATTCTGCAAATACAGTAACTGATCATCAGCGTACGTTGCAATTTTGTGTTCCCTGCCTCCTCCTACGAAACCTCTCATTTCTTTATGTGCCCAGAGTACTTCCCCCAGTGGTTCCAGAGATAACACATATAGCAGCGGGGACAGGGTGCACCCCTGGCGCATCCCCCTGCCCAGCTGGAAGGAGCTTGACAATCGGCCATTTACCATGACTTGAGCTGAGGGACCTTGATATAGTGCCTGAACCCAGGCAGAAAAAGAGGGTCCAACTCCCAGCTTATCTAGAGTGTAAAACAAGTACCCCCACTCCACATGGTCGAAGGCTTTCTCTGCATCTAAAGCCACCATCGCAGCCCCATGGGATCTCTTAGTCCTGGCCCAGCGGAATATAATATTTAGCGTACGCCTGATGTTATGCTTACCCATTCGCCCCTTAACAAACCGGATTGATCCGGATGTACTATTCCAGGCAGCACAACCTCTAGTCTAGATGCTAGGGCTTTTGCCAAAATCTTATAGTCCGCTGTCAATAGGGAGATAGGTCTATAAGAAGAGCAATAAGTTGGATCTTTACCCGGTTTGGGCAGGACTGCAATGGTAGCGGACCGAGTGGAGGGGGGCAACCTACCCTCCCGTAACCCCTCTACTATGGCGTCATATAGAGGTTCAAGCAGATGTCCCTCGAAAGCCTTATAAAAATCTATTGGAAGTCCATCGGGACCCAGGCCTTCACACTTTTAAGAGGTTTCATTGTATTCCTGATTTCTTGTTTTGTTAAAGGTGCATCTAGCTCCGTCACCTCTTCATCACTAATCTTTTTAAGAGGGATCTCCTGGAAGAAGCTGTCATACTCATCCTGTGAGGGATTGCAATCAGAAGAATAAAGTGATTTATAAAATGCTCCAAATGCATCACCTATTTCCCTCATATCTCTTGTACGTTCCCCTTGTCCATTGTGAACTTGGCTTATTGTTTTAGCGGACTCCTTTCTTTTAATCTGCCAGGCTAAATATTTCCCTGCCCTGTCCCCATCAAAATACTGTCCCGCGTTTGAGAGCAGAATTATTCTCTCTAACTGTGCACTAGACAGGGTATAAAGCTTCCATTTTAATGTCTGCAGTATCCCATATAGAGCAGCTGTTGGGTTTAGCATGTGTGCTTTCTCACAAGCTTCAATTTTGGTTCTAAGAAAGTCCAATTCTCTAGTGACAATGCGCTTCTCCCGCAAAGCAAAGGCAATAGTCTGCCCTCTCACATATGCTTTCAAGGCTTCCCAGCGCATGCAATGCGAGGTGTCCCCTCTACGATTAAAGTGCAGAAACTCTTGTATGTTCTCCCCCATATATGCAAGGTAACCCTGATTTTTTCAGCAGCCGTGGGTCCAATCTCCATGCTTTAGGGCCTACTGAAGAACCAGTGCCTCGTATGACAACATAGTGCAGTGCATGGTCCGAGATCATAATCGGTAGGTAACCTGGTTGGCAACTAAAAGGCTTGACAGCAATACCCTGTCTATTCGGGCATATGAGTTATGAGCATGTGAGTAGAAGCTATATTGTCGCCCTGAATGGTTTCGGTAACGCCAGGCATCAACCAGGTCAAAGTCAGCTTGTAATGCTTCCAGAGCTTTGGCATTATGGGATTTAGGGATAGGGACTAGTTTGATCAGTCTAGAATTGTGTCAGTGATGCAATTATAATCCCCTTAGTAGCCAGGGGCCTTCCTAACTCAACATATCTAACGCAAGCTTCTGAAAGAAACCAGGGTTGTCGACATTAGGGGCACATACCGACCCAATTAACATTATCCCTCTGCCCGGAATCTCCACCTTAACCAGTACATAACGGCCAAATTGGTCCACTATGGAATCCAAGAGTTGCACAGGGGAGCCCATAGGAATCCAAATAGAGGCCCCTCTGACTTTGGAGGAGAATGTTGATGACACCCAGGTACCGCCCATAAAAGCAGCAGTTTTTTGAGATTCAGAATGAGAAAAATGTGTCTCCTGTAAGAGAACTATAACACCCTTCATTCTGTGTACCTTCGTCATGACCCTTTTGTGTTTAATAATGAATTTTAGACTGTTGATGTTCCAGGACAAACATTTAACATCATCCCCCATCATGAAACAACCTTCTAGTATGCATTTTAGATCTGGTATATAGCTTACAAACATCTACATTCTTTTCTTCCATTAACCCAGCTCCATCCCTTCCACCCCCCAAATAGATAACTGACAACCCCAAAAGTAAACCCCAACTGTGTGACCAGGCCAAATCATCAAGCAGTTTAACCTCATAAAGAGGCTGCAGGCCATCATCCACCAGAGACAGCAATTTAAGGTGGAACCAGGCCGAAGCCTCCACTGCTCTCACAAGTGTAAGGGCTAAATAATGCCCAAGTCTGAAGGCCAAGTGCAACTCCCTCCCCCACCCTAACCCATCTTTCAGTCCTCCTCCCCCCCCCCGCAAACAGCAGTCCCTTGGATTGATCCAATTAAAACTAAGTATCCCCCCGCAAGTGAAAACCTGCCAGTAATCCCACTACAAACAATAGGCAGCAGTATAACTTTGTGCCCATATTTCTAGCCTTGTTGTTTGAAGGAGGGGGGTGAAGACCCTCAGGTCATATAGAGAAAAAAAACATTTGAACAGCTGAATAACATAAAATCAAGACCTCACACAACAACATCCGGTGAGATATGGAGATATAAAAAAAACTGCAATGCAAGAAACTTGCTCCTAAATTGAGCATTCCAATAATACTCCCTGATATTAAGAGTAGGAATAATATGGCGGGTGATCTCAAAATACAGGTCTTTGACCCACCAACATATAAGTCCCCTAAGCACAGTCTAATTCTATCAATTCTTAATATAGAGCCGCATAGTGTATCACCAATCCCCCTATATAAGCAGGGCCGGAAAGTGTGTGTGAACTCTACTCAGTACTTTCGCCTAGTTATTAACCAGTTAGGAGGGTTGGCCCAGCTTCCTACTCTCTGAAGGGTCAGAACAAACTGCACTTTATCCTCCCCACTCCCCCGGGGGAGGGGAGTCCCAGATGAACAGCGATAACTCCAAAGCATATGGTCTCCTGCTGATACCCGAGTCCCAAGACTCGGCCGGGGGTGTGTGCTATGGCACGCAGGTCCTGTTGATAAAGTTCCATTAAACTAGTCTCACATCATAGCAGCCGATGGCATAGATCCCGTGAGGAGAAAATAAGAGATCCAGGATATTATACAGAAGGCTCAACAATAGAGGTTTAACAAAGAGAAAAACAAAACTAGTAGAGCAACTTTCAGAGTGCATTTCTAAATAGTACACACACCTCATTTTGCATTAGGTTGCAGTTCAATTCTCCTGTTCTCCTCCTTCTCAAGCCCATCATTCCACCATTTTGTGGCATGTGAAGAATTGGGGACTTTGTCCTGGTCTATCCACTCGCAACCTTGATGGATATGCCAAAGAAAATTTCCATCCTAGTCGATACAGTTTATTTTTAACCGGGTTGAACTTCTGCCTCTTCGCTTATAACTCCCGACTGTAATCTTGATATATATGCACCAAAGCATTTTCAGTGTTTATGGGGCCCATCTCTCTAGCTTTCTGCAACACGATCTCTTTATCTCGAAACCACAAATACTTCATGAGACAGTGACGAGGGTGATCTCCAGGTTTTGGTGATGGGCTCCCCCGTGAGCCCTCTCAATTTCAAAGCTTTCAGCTTCCTCTCCCAGGCCCAATTTCTTAACGACCCATCTGTGAATCTCTACATTCTGGTTCCTCCCCTCCAACCCCTCAGGCAGTCCAATGATCTGAATATTGGATCTATGGGAGTGGTTCTCTTGGTCATCTAAACGCTCTTTTAGGTCTGCAATCGTTGATAAGAAGCCATTTCACTCTGCTGAAGCCCCCACATATGTATCCTCCGTTTCACTCATTCTCTGCTCCAACTTGCAGATCTGGGAAGTGTGAGTAGTAGTCATTTGAGTTAAACTAGCAACCACAGACTGCAGGTGTGAAAACTGCATGTTTAAATTTTAAAAACCGGCTTTCATATCGCTCCACATTTGTGCTAGCGTTTCGGGAACCTCGGCTAGTGATTTAGTTAGTTCCATCACAGCGCCTTCAGTTTGCATGCCTTCTGTACTTGCAGCTGGTGAAGGAGGCCCCGAGTGGCGTAGTTCGCTTTCAGTTTTTCTAGCCGGTATTTTAGCTCCAAATTGCAACTTTGCCTGCCGGTTTTTTAGATTTTTTAGAAGCCATCAGGGTTTGGAAAGTGAGGATCGCCTACCAGACGGTGCATTAGCAGTTATTCAGCTGAATTTTAAGATTATGAGCCTTCACCCCAGGGAGCGATGTTACCAAGCATCCTCCATGCTTGCCAGTTAGCCAGCCCCCGTTCTGTTTTTTTTTGTTTTTTTTACGTTCTTCTCAAGGTACACTTTAACAGACTGTTGTTCATAAGACTAAGGCAGGTCCAAGATCATTCTTAGTATCAGCACCTTTGTTCTGGAATAATTTACCTGATAATCTTCATGCAGCAACTTTATTGCAAACTTTTGAAGTTAATTTCAAGCAATATTTAATGTCTATGGATAATTGTCATTGCTTTTTGTAAGTTGTTATGTCCTGTTCTTTTGTTACTGTATGTATTTTTGTCAGGCTGGGCCTGAAAATAGACTTGTTCCAGTGCCCTATCCCGGTTAACAAAATAAAAATGAAATGAAAAGGTGCACAAGAACAAGGAGACGTACAATGAAACTGGAAGAGGGAAAATGGTATCCTGTTACGTGGGTGACTTAAATTGAGCAACTCACTTTTGAGCAACTCAGTTTGAACGCCTGTGATGTGAGCCACCCTGAAAGGGTAGCAAGGTGTGGTTATAGAGAGGGCGGAGGAGAAGAATGGCGATTGAACAAGAGAGTGAACGGAAGAGGGGAGGGAAAGGAAACGGTATATAGGACGTAGTTTAGCAAGGCAGTCCCGAGCTGGTCGTGTGGTCTGGTGGTGAGAGAGGATGCCTGTAGTGTGGGAGGATTCAGGGTTGGGGCTGGGTAGGCATAGTAGTATTTTTCTGTGTTATAGGTAGATAAACTTGTATTTTTTTCTGCTGTACCCTGATCTCCTAGTTTTGAGTTCAACAGAGTACCCCCCAAATAGCCCCCTCCCAAGCTGTCTCCATTATGCCAGTGTCAGGCCCACCTGGAGTTGATTATAATTAGAAAGGGGGGTATGCGGGGAATGCCCCCTGCATGTGGGGTGTGGGGGTGCAGCCCCCTGCATAAAATGTTATCGCATCCTGACTGTATTGTGGACCCTCACTGATTGTGAGTCCGCTATTGTGCAGAGTAGCCGCTTGTGTTTTTGGCACTGTGCACTCGCCAATCTGGAAGAAACGGTAATATTTTTGCTGTTATTACATGGAACCAGGGAAAATTTAGGAGAGATGTGAGGAAGTATTTCCTCATTGAAAGAGTAGTGGATGCCTGGGACAGTCTTCCAATGGAGGTGGGGGGGTGAAAATACTAATAGGCTTCAAGCACACATGAGATAGGAACAAAGGGATCTTAGCTGGGAAGCAGGGAAGTTGCCGGAGATGAAACAGGGTCTGCGGTGACAGTATATGCAGGGGAAAATGGGCAGACTAGGTGAGCTAAGTGGTCCTTATCTGCCATCAAATTCTGTGTTTCCCTTAGCCTTCACAAAGGAAGTGTCTCAGGGGCCTAGTTACTGGAGAATAAGAACTATAGCTGTACCCCATAACCTCCACCCTCAACACAGATGGGGTGAGAAGAGCGTCTACTACACACTCGGCAGGATCCACGCAGGGGTACCTTAGAACGACATCAGAACAGATTACTTAACAGGTTTGCTTTTCTGCAGACACTGATCATATAGCCCTGGCATAGGGAGTGTTGTGCACATGGGAGGGATTGCACCTGGAGAAGGGTCTCAATTACAGGGTGCTCGGAAGGTGGCCATCCACCACCAACTCATGCGCCACAGATTTCAGAATAACGGAAGTATTACTTACAGTACGTTGGGCCTACATCCTCCGTCTGTCTCTTTTTAGGGTTTGGAGAGGCTACTGGGATCCCCCCCTCTGAATTTGCCCATAGAAGAATATCCAACATTTTTAGAATCTGAGCGTTTGAAGAATAGCTCCCACTAGGAGTAATTCACTTAAATCTTTATTGACATACAGGCCCAGTCTCCTCTGACACACTGCGGGCACAGTTTTAAATGTCTTCCGATTGCTTTATACAGCTGAGAATTCGCAAGTCTCATTTCTTAGAACAGACTTTGCCTTTTACCCCCAGCAGGGGAATACATGGGAAATGGGCATCACCATGTCTCTAATAAAGTTTTGGGTCTCCTTCTTCCCAAAGAAATTGTATTTTCTGGGCAGAGAGAAATGTGAGCAATGCCTCTTGCTCTGGGGCTTTCTTCAGATCTGTTCCCTCCGGATGCACTGCAGCTCAGCACACTGTATCTACTGTTGCAGCTGGCTCCTTCCGCCTCGGCTTCAGTGCCTCTAATTGATAAGGGAGGCTGTGGAAGCACAAAGGTTAACCCTTAGGTGCCTACACAACCTAGATTAATTATGTATTCTAGGAATCCACAGTGATCTCGGGGTGGGGGGTTACACCTATGTCTTCGAAATAGCATGTAGCACTTTGTCCTGGTGTCAAGGTCATTTTGTTACACCCCCAGGTCCTTGTAAGTGTCATTAGATCCTAGCCTTTGAAGTGCATCAGACCCCCTAGCTTGTCCATTTCTTTTGAGTGCACTCTACGCACTGGCCTGCAAGCAAGTAAGAATATCGGCCCCTTTTTGCTTCCACATTCCCCCTGTGAGTCTCCTCTCTTCTTGCTCTGCCGCTCTTTTGTCCTTCCCTCTGTGATCCCCTGTATCTGTCCATGGACAACCCTTGCACCTGGGTGATGCCTAGACAGTGATTTCTTATCATTACAGGTTGAGAAAACAAGTTCCAAATTCTAATTCCTGTGCATCTGTGTGGACTTAACATATTGGTCATTGATCCTGTTCAACCAATCAGTTTGCAGGATATTTCAGAGCCATTTTACAATTAGGTTTAATAATAATTACAGAATGGGCTGTGAAAGTTCAGCAACCTGATTACTCTTAAAACATCCCATGACCATGGATTAAGCTCTTATGACTTCATACATTCTCTGAACTCATTTTTTTTTTTTTTACAAACAATTTCCCAGTTTATAATTGGGATAACACGCACACAACTGTGCATGGTTATCAGAGAATAATGTGCTTCTCAGTTACTTGCAGCACTCGGCTTTGCCTCATTGGTAGCAATCACCGGAGGTGTGTATTATTCCTTTACGACTGCACACCTTGTCATTTATCTCTTTCGAATGACATTTACTGTGCTTCATCGATGCACTTGTTGCTGGCTTTTTAAAAAAAAGTCTGACAGCAGATGATTGCAGAGTAACTGTTCTTACTTATTTGCCAAAAACACATTTTCATGAGAGCCTATCGAGGCAAAAAACATGTTTTGTTTTGAACTCAGAATTTCCAAGCGGACTCCATGTTTAAGCAATAGTCAAACCTCAGTACTACAGTATCTGTAGTTGTGTTATTTGAAGACGTGTCTAATGTTTTGCTTCTTCTAACCTCATTTTGAGAAGTAGTATGCAACTGACCCTATCTGAGAGGCAAAATGTTGATGGTAATGCAGAAGAATACACTCAAAATTCTCCACCTCACCCCCCCCAACGCGCACACACACACACACACACACACACACACACACACACACACACACACACACACACACGGAGAACCCATCTATTTAGATTAACTGCACCACTGTTACTGTTGAAACTTGAGTTCCTCTCAGGCAAATTGTGTAATGCAGAAAGCCAGCAGCACAGAGCGTTAAATAAGGATTAACCCACGACAGAGCATGGTTGTACTTGAGAATTAATCTAGAGATGTTTCTATAGAAACGAGCCATTCCTGCAAGTGAAGAAATAACATTTCTAACAGAGACTCCCAAGTGCTGGGAGCCTGCTAATTAATTGTGTGATATAAAAATTGCTTTTGTTTCATTCACTTTTTTGAGCAGGAAATTGCTACTTTAATTTACATACGTTTCCACTTGCTACCGCACAGCTATTTTTAACAAATGTTTTAACACTGAGTTCCCTTAGGAAGTTCAGGCTCAAAATAAAACATGTTGCTGCTGTGCAGTAGGCCTCTTTAATATCTTTATAAGTGATATCGCAGATGAGCTGGAAGGGAAGGGAAGGTATACCTCCTTGTAGAGGACACCAAAATTTGCAATAGTGTGGATACTCCAGAGAGGATGAAGAGAATGTGCAGAGACCTGAGAAAACCCGAGGAGAGTCAAGGGTGCGACAGCTGGGGTTCAATGCGAAAAAGTGCAAATCATGCACCTAGGGCACAGAAACCCAGAGGAGGAGTACAAAATGGGGAAAGAGGTAAAGTAATCATACCTCATGACCTCAAGGTGGCAAGGCAGTAGATCAGGCCAGTGGGATGTTGGGAGATATAGGAGGGGGTAAGCACCAGCAGAAGGAGGGAGGTGGTGTTGCCCACTGCACAGACTGGTAAGACCCCACCTGGAGTACTGTGGCCAGTTCTGGAGACCACATCTTAGGAAGGACATAAGACACAGTAGTGGTTGTCCAAAGGATGGAAATTAAAATGGTGCAGGGACTGCATCAGAAGCCCTACGAAGAAAGAGACTGAGGGACCTCAATATGCCCACCCTGGAAGAGAAGGGGTACATCATCCATGATACAGACCTATGAACACCTCCTAGCGTTGAACAGGCTAAAAGAGTGCAGTATTTTTCAGAGGAAAAGATGCACAAGTACAAGGAAACATACATGAAGCTGGAAGGGGGAACATTTTTGGAGAGATATGAGGAAGTATTTCCTCACTGAAAGAAGGGTGGATGCCTCTAACAGTCTTCAATGGAGGTGGGGGAGGTGAAAACACTGGCAGGTTTCAAGCACGCATGACGTAGAACAAAGGGATCTTAGCTGGGAAGCAGAGACGGTGCCAGGGGTCAAACAGGGTCTGCGGTGACAATCTACGCAGGGAAAAATGAGCAGACTAGGTGGGCTAAGTGTTCCTTATCTGCCATCAAATTCTATCTTTCTGTGTTTCCCTTAGCCCTCACAAAGGAAGTGTCTCAGGGGCCTAGCTACTGGAGAATAAGAACTACAGCTGTACCCCATAACCCCCACCCTCAGCACAGAAGGGGTGAGAACAGCGTCCACTACACACTCGGCAGGATCCACGCTGGGGTACCTTAGAACGACATCAGAACAGATTACTTAACAGGTTTGCTTTTCTGTAGGCGCTGACCATATAGCTCTGGCATAGGGAGTGTTGTGCACACGGGAGGGACTGCACCTGGAGAAGAGTCTCAATTACGGGGTGCTCTGAAGGTGGCCATCCACCACCAACTCATGCTCCACAGATTTCAGAATAATGGTAGTATTACTTACAGTACGTTGGGCCTACATCCTCCGTCTCTCTTTTTTTAGGGTTTGGAGAAGCTACTGGGTCCCCCCTCTGAATTTGCCCATAGAAGAATATCCAACATTTTTAGAATCGGAGTGTTTGCAAGAATAGCTCCCACTATGAGTATTCACTTAATTCTTTACTGACATAGGGGCCCGGTCTCCTCTGAAATACTGCAGGCAGAGTCTTAAATGTCTTCCTATTGCTTTATACAGCCGAGAACTCACAAGGCTCATATCTTAGGACTGATTTTGCCTTTTACCCCCAGCAAGGGAATACATGGGAAATGGGCATCACCATGTCTCTAATAAAGTTTTGGGTCTCCTTCTTCCCAAAGAAATTGTATTTTCTGGGCAGAGAGAAATGTGAGCAATGCCTCTCGCTCTGGGGCTTTCTTCAGATCTGTTCTCTCCGGATGCACTGCAGCTCAGCACACTGTATCTACTGTTGCAGCTGGCTCCTTCCGCCTCGGCTCCAGTGCCTCTAATTGATAAGGGAGGCTGTGGAAGCACAAAGGTTAGCCCTTAGGCGCCTAAGCAACCTAGATTAATGATGTATTCTAGGAATCTACAATGATCTCGCGAGTGATCTCGGAATAGCATGTAGCACTTTATCCTGGTGTCGAGGTCATTTTGTTACACCCCCAGGTCCTTGTAAGTGTCATTAGATCCTAGCCTTTGAAGTGTATCAGACCCCCTAGCTTGTCCATTTCTTTTGAGTGCACTCTACGCATTGGCCTGCAAGCAAGTAAGACTATCGGCCCCTTTTTTCTTCCCCACTCCCCCTTTGAGTCTCCTCTCTTGTTGCCCCCCCGCTCTTTTGTCCTTCCCTCTGTGATCCCCTGTATCTGTCCGTGGACAACCCTTGCACCTGGGTGCTGCCTAGACAGTGATTTCTTATAACAGGTTGAGAAACCAAGTTCCAAGTTCTAATTCCTGTGCATCTTTGTGGGCATAACATATGGGTCCGTGATCCTGTTCAACCAATCAGTATGCAGGATAAGAGCCATTTTATAATTAGGTTTAATATTAATTACAAAATGGGCTGGGATAGTCCAGCAACCTCATTACTCTAAACACATCACATAGCCATTGATTATGCTTGTGTGACTGCATGCCTCCTTTGAACTAATTTTGTTTTACAAACAATTGCCAGATTTATAATTGGGATAACACAGACACACACATACACACCATTGTGTATGGTTATCAGGGAATCATGCACTTCTCAGGTGGTTGCAACACTCGGCTATGCCTCACCGGTAGCAGTCACCAGAGGCATACATTATTCCTTAACCACCGCACACCCTTGTTATTTGTTACCTGTTACAAATGACACTTAGCTTGCTTCATTAATGCACATGTTGTTGGCTTTTAAAAAAAAGTCTGGCTGCAGACAATTGCAGAATAAATGTTCTCAGTTATTTTATTTAGTTTTTGTTGACTGGGAAAGTGTCTATGTCTTCTGCTGGTACCCTTTGCAAACTGTATGAGAGGCCTTTCGGCACCATGCATTTTTGCTTAAAGTTGAACTAGCATAATATTTTGTGGTGATTTGCATATGCAGTCCATGATGCTTTGCACTGTGGGGGCATGTGTGATTTTGTATTTCTAGGCAATTGTGCCTATTTTCAGCCTCGTCCCGGGGAAGATACAGATGCAAACTGACATACAGAACTAGATTAAGCTATTGGTGATATTTTTTAATGATTGGAGAGACATTTGGCCAGGGCATCATGAAAATTCTCCTATTCTTTTTGAGAAGTGCCATGGGAACTTAACGTCCTCCTGAACAACTACTAGAACAAGCAGACAGGACCCCGGTTTCACGTCTCATCTGAAAGATTGTACCTCAGGAGTGAAGCACCCCACCACCACCACGCTGCACTACAGTGTCAGTACTGGAATTAATTCCAAGTTCCTCAAAATCAAACTTACAGGGTCACCTATTGTGCTAAAAAACGCATTATTTTGAACTCAGTATTCCCAAGGGGACTCCATGTTTAAGTAATAGTTAAAGCTCAGTACTACTGTATTTGTAGCTGGGTGATTGGAAGACATGTCCAATATTTTGCTTATTCCAACCTCATTTTGAAGAGTAGCACTATAGAACTGATCCTATCCTAAGGAGCTTAATATGTATACGCTTGAGGAAAGGAGGGAGAGCGAGAGGAGGACATGATAGAACGTTTAAGTACCTCAGTGGAATCAACAAAGTCCAAGAGGGTAGCATCTTTCAGAAAAAGAGATGTGCAAGAACAAAAGGACACAATTTGAAGATAGTGGGTGGACGGCTCAGGGGCAATGTGAGGAAGCATTTTTTCACAGAGAGGGTGGTGGATACATGGAACTGCCTTCCTGAAGAGGTTGTGGGGTCTAAAACTGTGGGAGAATTCAAGAATGCATGGGACAGACATAAGGCAATTTTGTGGGGTAGGAAGAAATAGGCTGTTGGTTAACTAGGATCTGCAGCTTATCCTCTAGGTAGGAAATGGGCAGACTAGGTGGGCCAAGCTGTCCTTATCTGCCATCAAAGTCTGTGTTCTATGTATCTGGGAGGTAAAGTTTGATGGCAATGCAGAAGTGAACTACCCAAAAATTCCCACCCACTTGAGAACTACAGTATACGTCTGTTTAGATTAACTGTCTACACCACTATTGCTGTTGGAATTTGAGTTCCCTCAGCTAACTTGTCTAATGCAGAACACCAACAGCAGTGCGTGTTAAATGCTTGTAGAGACGTTTCCATAGGAACGAGCAATTCCTGCAAGCAATGAAATACTGTACATTTCTAACAAAGACTCCCAAGCGCTGAGCCTGCTGATTCTGTGATATACAAATTACTTTTATTTTGTTCTCTTTTTGAGCATTTACATATTCCGCACAGCTATAGCTATTTTAACAACTGTTTAAACACAGAGTTCCCTTGAAGTTCGAGCTCAAAATAAAACATGTTTGTTGCTGTGCAGTAGGCTCTCATGGAAGCTTGTTTTGGCAAGGACTGGGGAACATTTGTTCTAGAAATTATCAGTCTTTTTCTAAAAGTCAAACAGCTGTGCAGTGATGGAACAAAGTGAGTGCCATGTTGCATAATTATGGCCACTCACCTATCATGTGCGTCGAAATCAACAATTGCCAGAGGATGATTCCCACCAGCAGAACTGGTCAGTCAGTAGGTTTCTAGTGAGAAGTTCTTTTTGGCCATGGTGATTTCCAGAAATTTGCCATCTGAATGGTGACTCTATAGTCAACTAATTCCCCTTTGCAGCACAAAGTTAGAAACCTAGGCAATGATGGAAGAAAAAAGACCAGTGGTCCATTCAGTCTGCTCGGCCCATAATAACCCTATCTTTACCCCAAGACCTGCTGTCTATACAGGGTTTTTGTCTACACTATCTGCCCCCATGTTCCTTCTCTTCCTACTCACCCGCTGAGTAATAATTTTTGGGGGTGGATTCTGTCTTGGGAGTGGGAACACTGCGGTTCCTGCACTAATCATTGGGTGAAGGAGGGTGTAGCACTAACCTCCTTGATTGATGGGATGGGTACACACATCTGTACAGTCCTGCCATTTCCAAGGATGGAAATTAATCTTTCTTGGGGGGTAACAAACCCTACCTTACAGAAGTGGTGTATTTTAATTCCTCAAGAAAGGTGGTAATTCAGGCCCAGCATTCTCTCACTGGATGTCTGGCTTGTCTGTTCTTCTCTGCTCTAGGGAGAAAAAAAAGAGAGAGAGAAACAACAAAATATCCACATTCAGTCATTGGGTACCTTGTCTGTAGGAGCTACATTGCTCACATCTTGATGCCCAGGTGCATGTGTCATATCCGTATACCGTTACCACAGTGACTCTGGCACAGCAAAGACCACCACAGCGACAGGAATCGGGCAAAATCCGCCCGTCGCTGTAGTAGTCTGTCAGGTTTCTGCACTGGGTGTTTGCTCCCCGATCCAACTCCGACTTAGACTTGCAGCCCCCCTATTGTGCGCGCCGACATCCCTGTGGCTGCAATGCCAACAGTCAGCATTGCAGTCGTCGCTGTAGGGGATGTCGGCGCTAGCGCTGTCGAAACACTACGGGTAAACCTGTGATATCATCGCTGCTCGTGTACTACTTGCATTGCTCTCAGTGGTATCATGACAGTGACATCTCGATACTACTACCCAGCTGTACTGGGCATTTATGTACATATCATGGATGAGTTTAAGCTGGTGCGACTTGCCCCTTGCACTTACAGGAGCCCACTGCCATGATACAGATGTCTATGCCCTGATTACGACAATGGGGTATCCAACTAACCTTCACTCACATCTCTCATCAAGGTGCCACTTAGTGCTGCTCCCACCCTGCCCTGCTACAATGATACCAACGCTTGCACCACTACCTAAATGTTCCAGCAGCAGGCCTTTTAGGTGCAATATTTCACACTTTTACATACACGTCTGTTCAGCACTACAGGCACCAATGAGGCATCCTCATAGAGCTGGCCACGCCCCCAAATTTTTAACTGCCGATTGGTCCATATGCAACTTATTTAAATGCCCATCAGTCATACCATTTGACTTTCTTCGCAGTGCACTTTCTTTAGTGGCACTATCAGGCAGTTGGCTGTTGGTGCCATTCTACAGTTACATTTCACGGTTTGTAACTTTTACAGGCTTCCTTTTGTCCCACAGATCTTACATACCCACAAAATAAGAAATAGACAGTCTCTCATTAAACCTCAGTCTCCAAATTATTTTTCCAAATGTTAAATCCACTGCCAAATCACAAATCTTAGACAGGACCTCACAATGCATCCTCCCTTTTAGGTGGTACACTTAGCACCTGCATCAGTGCCTGGGAAGAGGGGGGCATGTCCCATGATAACACTAGTATCTGGGTATCTTTTGCTTGCCAAGAAAGGAACTCCCTTGCACTTGATATTCAGGCTGCCGATACAGATTTTGGGGCACTCAGGATTTTGGAGTACTCTTAAGACTTTGCTTACCAGTAATTAATCATACATGCTGCAAAAGGTTCAAGCCCTTGGCATGCAAGGTTTGGTTCAAGTTATTGCAAGGTTTAGTTCAGGTTCATTTGTACACAGTATTTCAGGTCCAGGAACCCCCAATTCATCACTTCACAGTCACGCTTCAATATATTCCCAAACATTATTCCCGGGGTACCGAGGAGCCTCTGATCCACTTTCAGACTATTAAGGATGAACCATTCTCTCCGTCTAACCTCCAGTTGGAATGTTAACATCTCCTCCCACTGTTCCTCATACCTCACTCTCATTCCATGAGTCTCTATTCTTTCTTTACAGGCACACTGTGCTCCGTGGTAACCCTCTCTGTGATCCTCAGTGTGTGACTCCACCAGGGATTCCCAGTTCCCAACTGATTTGTCTCTAGCTTGCATCTGACTTAAAGTGACACTGTCAACCCCTTAGGTCTCAAACTGTCCCTAATTTAAACAACGCATGTCATGATTGTTCACATTCCGTAGAACATGCTGGCGTAATGAGTAGTTGCACCAGTCCCTAAATGTTCCAGCAGCAGATTCTGACTTCTTTTGTCTTTTTGAAAGTGAAAAACAGACTGCCCACCATACTGTTGTTACCATGCCAAAATGTGTTTGTTTATGTTACTCCAACATTGCATCTTTCCTGGACCTGGAAACACCCCCAACACTCTTACACCAGGCCCACTTAAATCTAATCTCTGGTGCTGGCAATGCTACATTTAAGCAATAAGGCATGACCAGGGGTTAGATTAACAGTCTGTTAATCACCCACTAGGGGTGTAATGTGGCACGAGGCACAGTCGAGTGCCATACTGCCCCTAGGGGGTGATTAACTGAATGTTAATCTAACTCCTGGGAGTGCTTATTGCTAATATAAAAATGCACCAAAAGAAAAGAGTTTAAAGTATACCTTTTCAATGTTTTCTTCAAGTAGAGGGAGATTTTTAATAAAATAGTTCTTCCACCAACAGTTTAAGAATGCTGGTTCAAAATCAGAATGCATCATTCCACACATTCAGCAGTGCTAGAGAATGGAATGCTGACAGGGAGAATCCATGTGCCATGGTGATCAGGCTGTACATGACAGTATAGCATGGATTAATGTAAGGCTGTTGGAATCCTAACAGTCAATCAGATTGCAGCATTTCTGAGACCCTTTTATAATCAAACTTAAAATGTACCCCAGTCTGGAATTTAACAACCCAGACCACCCAACCTTGCTTGAGCCCACAAGGCAGGGTAGTAACTGCAATATCCACAGTTACATTTTTTCTAGGTTGCCATATAGAGATACCGTAAATGTGTTACAGTTTTCACCAGGGACTAGCACAAAGTCCAGAACTGTGGAAGTACTGAAGCAGACAACAGAAACCTTAAATATTGAAGAGTGGTGGGATACACCAGTTGGACTTAAGAATTACATATTATAGCTCTCTTATAAAATTCAAAATAATGCTTGTTTCTCTGATTAATCCCCTAATCTATTATGGTTTAATGTATGAACTCTTGTGTTTTAAAATTTGTATCTCTGTTTTTAAATCTGTAGGGTCCTCATTGTAACCCAGGGGCTGTGTATAAAATGGGAGGACGTATTCATGGTCACAAAGCAGGAAAGAGACCCTGAGGTTATCATATCTAATTACCTCAGGGTGACGGGGCAGTGCAACAAAGCAGTAGGAAGGACCAGCAGAATGCCAGGGTGCACAGGGAGGAATCACCAGCAGCAGGAGAGGTGGTGTTACTACTGTATCGGCCATTGGTGAGACACCACCTGGAGTACCATGACCAGTTCTGGAGACCACACCTTAGAAAGGACATAGACAGGGTAGAAGCTGTCCAGAGAAGGGCAATGAAAATGGTGCAGGGGTGCATCATAAGCCCTATGAGGAGAGACTGAGGGATTTCAATATGTACACCCTAGAAGAGAGGGGGGGATGTAATACAGACATATAAGTATCTCATGGGGGTGAACATGGTGCAGGAAGGGAGTATTTTTAGAAGAGGTGTACATTGACAAAAGGAGATTCAGTGAAGCTGAAAGTTTTTTTTTTTTATTATTATTATTTCTCTATGTCCTCGGTTTGGGGGGGTTGTGCGTTTGGTTTCCCCCTTCCAGTCAGCCTTCACAACAACCTCCCTGGTCATGACCAGAGCTCACCTCCCACCACAGCCCTTCCCAGGCCACATCGCGGTGGATACCCACCCCACCACTGTGGAGGGTGGAGGGTGGGTCCAGGAGGAGCTGACTTGGGTGCATCATTGGCGGCACCATTGAGGCAGCGACTCATACTGCTGAGGATTTTCTTAGGTATAAGTAGCCCCCCTCTGGCTGGTGTGCAGTGGCATCAATGGCAGCTGCAGCGCTCTCTCCGTGCATTGCCGCAGATGCTGCCAATGCCATCCCTTTCTGTTGGCCCCAAAGTTGCAAAGCCCCCACTGCAGCCAGGAGCCAGCACTTTGGCCGTCCTACCCACGCACCAACCCTCCCTGGAGGAGAACTGTCCCTGGGATGCTCAATCCCCCTCCTCCCAGCCAACCCCCCGCGATCCATGCCCGCTCCTGAACACCTGTCGCCAGCGTAGTGCAAGGTGTGGCGTCCAGTGCCTCAACCCTCAGTGCCACTGGGCCAGCAGTGCAGCTGAAAGGTAACAAATTTAGGAGGGAAGTGAGGAGGTACTTCACTGAAAGACTGGTGGATGTCTGGAACAGTCTTCTAGCGGAGGTGGTGGAAGTGAAAAGAATGGAGGGTATTATGCATGCATGAGATAGGCACAAAGGAATCTTAGTAGGAAAGCGGTGGGGGGAGGAGTAGCCAACGATAAGGTAGGGTCTGGGGTGCCAATATAGGCAGAAAGAAACTGGGCAGACTGGGGAGGGCAAGTAGGCCTTATCTGATGACAAATTCTATGTGTCTATGTATTTGTATAAAGTTGCACTTTGTTCTCAGGGTTTACAATCTTGCTTGCCCTTTAAATCTATTTATATGCTCATTTGCTTATTTATTCAATTTAAGCAAAGTTGAGAAATGAGTGCCTGCACCTTTAAGAGCATGGCTATAGACGGAGGCCACAGACAATGTGGTGTTTCTTTTGACAGTGTGTATAACAGAAAACACATTATTAGGAATAAGATTGGGTAGCCTGACAGAAGGGTACTTGCCTCTAGTAGTTACTGCTGTTCTTCCCTTGGATACACAAAATGAGGATTAAAAATGGTTCCTGTATAGCTACTGTGAACATGGCATTTATTCATGCCCTCAGGGAGGTGAGTGACCATCTCCGATTGGCTGTATGTCACTGTTTAACTGTACACAGCTGACCTAGGTTGCAGCCTGTTTGTTTACTTTATAAAAGTACCTTTTAATATCCAGAACGAATCTACTTATGGTGCTTTTTTAAATGCTCTTTTAACTCATTATACTGGAAAGTTTGTATGTGAATGTGTTTAATATAAGCACAAACAATATTGTGGCGTATGACTATTTGTTATATATCTGATGTAGAATTATATAATTCTTATACATTGCTTTACTATTTAATGATTTTGTATGCTTAAACGTGATCTTATATGTTGAAATGTGATTTTGACGTAGATCTTGGGTCACACCTGTAAAAGGAATTTTATTCCAGAGTGCTTATGTAACCCCCCTACAAATGGGGGTTCCCAAAAAGTCTTCCTTGAGCTTGCCTAAATGCTCACTCTCAGGCTGGTGTCCTGCATTTTAGCAGTTTAAATGTGATTACCAGAGCTTGTAAGGCCTCTGTGTACTGTCTCTTTAAGAGCTGCCTAATTGCAGCATGAGTAATCTGATAATGTAGTTTGTCTAACCTGCTTTCTTTGTAGCAGGGACTGTTTTGTTTGTCTCCACTATCTTGGTCCTGGACTTCAAATTGGGCCAATCACTTCTGGTGGGACTTAAAATGTAGCCGGACTGCAGGAGCTGTCTGAATTCAAAATCTATATGAACTACAGTTTGAACTTTTTGTGCCTTTTTTGCAACTGAAGGGGGAGCTCTCACTTTTACTGACAGCCAAATCAGCCAACCAAATCTTTTGGATCTTGGGGAAGTCCCGGGCTGCTTGCAGTTTTTGAGTTAGAACTAAGCTGGAAGCTGAGCAAGAAGGAGCTGAAGTGTTTCTGAGCAGCAATCGTGAGTGGATTCGCATGGGAGAACTCTGAAAAGGCTAAGTTTTTGGCCTGCATGCGGTGTGCTGCTCCTGAGAGGAGAGAAGAAATTATTTGGGCTAAATCCAAGTTTGTGTGACTAAAGTAAGCTACCGAAGTGGGCCAGGCTCAACCTGAAGAAGACCGAATATTTTTGCTGAATGCGATCGGCCTGTCAGGAGTTCCAACTACCCCTAAGCTCCCGGTATGTGCAGAGACTTTGCGATTGTGCCCAGGGAGTGCTTTGCCTGGTACAGTAGCATTCCCGTACATGTAAATGTGCTATGAGCTGCTAGAGGGTTGTGAGTTAGTTCCCCACTGTATGAACTGTGTTCTGCTTGCTTGAAGCTGTATCCAGTCCAAAACGGACTGCTTCTGAACTTGTCTCCATGCGGTCTGGGCTTTGCCAGACTGGCCCAACCAGACTACCCACTGCACAGAGAAGCCATCGAGCAGAGACCTGCCTGGGATCAGCCCCTGCTCCATGTTTGAACAGGAGCAGCGCCTCTGCGATTTGTGGGCCCTGCTTCTCCTGGCATTCCATATCAACCACCTGCAGCCTCGATTTTTGTCCAGCCTGTGTCCAGTCTTTGGTATCATGAGTAAATACCAGAGTAGCTTCCTGTAACAACAGCTTAATCTGAGTGTGCCATCTGATTGTCTTGCTTGTTTAGTTTCCTTTACGAACTGAGCCTTCTGGCTCCGGATTACAAATATTGTGTACTGTGCATGTTGTGTTTTCCATCACAGGGCCCCAATCTGCTGCAACCCTGGGCAACTGTCCTGGCTAGCCCATCTCTTCTCTACCTGGGTACCCAGAGGTGGACTGTGTGGGGACTAAAGCTCAGCATAACTGCTTGATTGATATAACCTTTAAGCTAACTAACCTGATTTTGCCCCTCCCTTGTTCAAGTCCCCTGAATAAATCAGATCTAACTTTTTCTGCATGTAATCTGACTGTGGTTCCAGTTTGTGCTCAAAGTACTGTACTGTTGCTATTTGCTGTGCTTCACCTTGTTTTACAGGGGGTCCCCAGGGCCGAACCAGAGGAACCAGTCCTGGTGGTAAGTGCAAACAGCGTGGGCACTTGTGTGGTGTACCATGGGTATTGTGAAAGTGATTATTGTACAGTGTTCAGGCCACTAGAGGGGAAAGAGGGGGTTACAGTGTCCCGGAGGGCTGTGCCCAGGTTAGCTTGACCACTACCAATGCTGACCTCCGGGTGGAGGCACCCGTTTCAGAACTCAGGCCCCTTAACCTGCTACTAGTCAAGCAGGCAGGGGTAGTAGCCCTTGGGATAGCGCCACCTAGAGGTTACACTTACCCATTAAATAAATAAATAAAATGAAAATGATCAACCTCCTCCCTCTACTAAAAGGAGTGGGTTGTTACAAACATTCCAAGATGAACAGGAATTGTACTTACAGATATGTCCTGGGGCGAGGGGGATGGGTGATACAAATCAGAAGGGCACTAAAGAAATCCCCCCCCAAACTATAATAATTAATGGCATTGAACTTCAAAACTGTATGCAGGTACACACGTACATGTTGGGCACTGAGTTAGAGCAAACTGTGTTGGTTAAGCACCACGTATCAAGCCTAACAGGGAAAGCCAGCTGCAACGATGACTTTCTTTAAAATTACTAGACTGTCTGACAGAGCCAACAGCTGCTTCTCCCACACTGTGATTATTGTGATGTGATCAGAATACAATACTTAGTTGACTGTTACATAAATTACAGATTCCATGATACCAGTCTAGCTGAATAATTATAAATGTTTCTGTAATTACACCATCCGAGGTTACATTTGCAAGGCTAAACTGGATACCCAGGTCTAGCAGAAAAGATTAGGTATCCTTCAACACTGATGTAAAACCATTTAAATAATACTACAGCTCCTGGCTTGGGGTGTGCGAATACCTTTTCCAGAGTATTCAGCTCAATATTTAGTATTCGGCAGCCATGTTTGGGTATTCAGTATCAGTGGTTTAAACTAAAAAAAAAAACACCCTCCCTCCCCCGGTTTTTTTCCCATACAGGTTTTTCTCCACAGGTGGTGTGGACCCCGCTCCTGTCCCCATCTCCACCTCCTCTCACCTGGCTCCTGCTGCACCGTACCACCACGCCTGAGATCCTCCATTGATTGCCTATGTTGCAAGGCAGGGAAGGGGCGTCCTCCCCCACCTGGTGACACACATCCAGATTGGGCAGGGTGATCAGCTGACAGCGTGGGTCAGAGATAGGTGGGAAGGGCTTCGTATAGCCCACACAAACTTGATGTTTTTTCTATCCCTGGTTTTCCTGCCATGACAGCATGTCAGGAGGAGCGCATGGAGGCATACATGCCCTGTGGGATCATGGCCTCCCTTCAAGTCACTCGTGCCTCGCAACCCATGGTCCTCCACCAGGTGACAGTCAAGGGCCAAGATGGCTGGCCACCCCTTCCTGGAAGAAGAGGCAGTCCCTGGGACACTTGATCCTCTCCCATGCCAAGACTCTGACAACCCATATTCATTCCCAAACACGGGTGGCTGGCATGGCAGGGGGTAAGGCAATCGATGCCTGAGTCCTACATGCCACTGGGCTCGCTCCTCTGCTTATTTTAAATGTCCCACCCTGCTCAGCCTGCACATCCACCCAGTCGCTGTGACTCTGCACCCTGAACCCACCCTCCTTCCACAATATTGTAACAGGGTGCCCCTGTAGGATTATTATTTGCTAAAATATATGTGCACCCCTTCCATAATTCCTTTCCTGCTTTCCTATTGTCTATTTTTTCTTTCTTCTTTTTCTGTGATTTCGTGCCAGGGTGGCCAAGCTGGCATTTCTACAACTCTTTACTGTCCCTTTAAATTCTTAATCCCCTCTTTTTGTGCACATCTCTTAAGGAAGAACCTTGAAATGTTCATAACAGCGTCCCTTATGTTTAAAAGGTGCCCCTGGTTTGTTTTACATATGGCCACAGCGCTATGCAAAATTATGCTGGTGCCCTTTAAAGCATGCAAGAAGTGCTGTGCTGCAAGCCCAAAGCTGGGCTAGGTAAATAAAAGAAATTGCTGGTTGCGGTGAAATAAATAGCTCTTCTTGCAAGCTTCGATGGAGAAAGAGCTGCCTCCTGCAGCTATCTGAAGCGCAGTTGCTGCATTGTGCATCGGAGCAGGATCACGCTCTGACGTACATGCACAGCGCGCTGCTGACCGAAAGCAGGTTGCTTCATAACAGGAAGTAAAAGTGCTGCCCAGGGCTGCCAAAGTGACAGAATCAGGAACCCATGTAAGGACACTACAGGTAGAAAGGGAATGCCCTTTAGTGTCCCCAAATTAAAGTGCTGCTACTTTTTGTTGTTTAAAATGCCCCAGTACTAGAAAATGGAGCAGTCAAATGAAAGGCCAAAATGAAAGATTTAGCCGACGGCTGACATTTCAGCTGTCAGGGTTGCTTGAAAGCAAAAGAAAGTATTATTTTACAGGACTCCTAAAAGGAGTGCAGAGCCTTCTGGTGCAGAAGCATGCAGCTAGACATAAGATTGCAGTGCAGGAATGCATAATATTTCCTCGCTGAATAACATACTTGTGCTCTGAGACAGGTCTCCTGGGCTGGTAGAGGAAAGCAAATAGGGACGTGCCCTTATTTGCTATTCCCTGTCCAGGCTGGGTATTCCAGTGGGTTAAAAGAAATAAAAAGCATGAAAGAAATGTTTATTACCAGAACCTTGTCTTTTGAGGAAGCTCCTAATATAGGGCAGGCTCCCCATAAAATGACTTCTCTCATAGGAATCAGGAGATGAGATCACAGCAAGTGGGAGGGCTAATCTCCTAATGAGAGATAAACCTACTAATTAAGGTTTTAAATGGTCTAAAATTACAATTCTTAGTAGCTATTCTAGGAAGGATGTTACAATAGAAACTAGCATTTGTCAATGCGAATGTTTGCTTGCTGGCATTGGCATTGGTAGGAAGGAGGTTAGAGCTGTATAATAGGAATGGCAGTAAAGTAATGAACTGAAGCCAACCCGCCACCACCCTACAAAGACTGACAGGCATTGGGGTGTGCCTTTGGGTCGTCAGGCATAACAGCCATGCCATTTCGCCACACCCTACCCTGCAGACACCGACAAGTGTCACGGTGTGATTTGGGGTATTTCGCCCTTATGCTCACCCCATTCCATCAGGAAATACAGTGAGATGGGTGCTGTATAGAAGAATGGGGTGAACTTTGGGGCCAAAGAGTCCAAGGCACACCTCAATGCCTCTCACTAGCTGCAGGGTGTGGAATGGTATGTGCATTACAGGCGAGAATCCAAAGTCCACACCCTGATGCCTGTCATTCTCTACAGGGTGGGGTGTTATGGTCGAGACTCTAACGTCTCAGGCATTCGTTGGCATTTCCTCCAAATTTTCAACATGGGTTTTGTGACCCCACCTTATAGAACAGTGGCAATAATATCAGTTCGTTAGCAGAAAGCTGATTTTGCTGAGCTGACTACACCATTTGGCACCACAGGTGCAAAAACACATTTTGAACAGGATGTGAAAAATGACAGCTGTACTGTTCATGGGGAGGTGCAAAAATGGCAATGTTGAAAATCTGCAGTGAAAGTATTAAAAAAACTGGTGAAGTCACAAGCGTGTGTAGAAACTGCGCAACGCACACCCATAATGCAATTAGTTTGGGGATTTTTTACAGCAGATTCTCAACACAGGCATTTTGGAACCTCTGCTCATGAACAGTGTCACTGTGATTTTCTTAATCTGGCCCGAACAGTGATTTCCCACAGCGACCACGCATTTCTGCTCTGGAAGTGCGAAAACACATTTCGGCCATGGTGTGAAAAATGACAGCTGTACTGTTCATAAGGAAGAGTGGAAAAATACCAGTGGTAAAAATCTGGACTGAAAATATTAGAAATCCATGAACTTACAAGGGTGCGTGAAACTGCACAATGCATGCTCATAAAACAGTCATTTTTGGGAATTTTTTCACCAAATTTTTAACATAGCCATTTTAACACTTCTGCTCATGAAAAGTGTCACTGTGATTTTCTTAATCTGTCCCAAACATTGATTTTGCACACTGACTGCACCATTGTGCGCTACATGCGCAGAAACACATTTTGGGCAAAATGTGAAAAATGACAGCTGTATTGCTCATAAGGAGGTGTGGTAAAATGACAATGTTGAAAATCTAGAGTGAAAATATTGAAAATACGTCAACTTACAAGCGTGCATAGGAACAGCGCAATGCATGCTCATAAAACAGTCATTTTTGGGAATTTTTTCACCAAATTTTCAAAATCGGGTTTTTGGGGGCCTACCTCATGAACTGTGACACTGTCATTTCATAAATTGGTCCCAAAAGGTGGTTCTGCGCAGTGACCGCGAAATCACCTTTTGGGGCCAATTAACAAAATGACAGTGACAGAATTGATGAGGTGGGGTCCCAAAATCCCATGTTGAAAATTTGGCGAAAAAAGCCTCAAAAATGCCCGAGATATGCAACAAAGTTGAAAAAACCCTATTTATTACATTATACAGCTTACCGGCATTTCTTCAGTTCGTGGTCGGCTTTGAAGAGTGCAGACCCATTCCTGGTCCACCGAAGATCGTCGTAGCGAACTCCGGAGGTAAGTATGGGGTGATGGGGGTGTGGGGAGGCAGGGTGCACAGAGGGTGGGCGTGGGGGGGAGCAGGGTCAGGACAGTCCGTGAGGAAGGTTTTTCTTTCAGGTTTTTTCTTTGGACAACGTGGGACTTGTGCCGCTGGGGTGGGCTCCCAGCGTGGCAGCTGGAAGGCTGTTTGGGGGCAGTGGAGCCGACGGGATTGGGCACCCCGTTGGCCATATGGACTATTGCCACGCTGGGGTGGGCTCCCAGCATGGCACCCGGTTGTCTGTTGGGGGGAACCATTGGGCCGGCGGGGGTGGGCACCCCGTCAGCCATGCAGACTGCTGCCACGGGGGCGGGCTCCGGTGTAGCACCTGGAACTCTGTTGAGAGGCGGCGCAGCAGGGCGATGGGTGATTGGGCACCCCCGTCGGCCATACAGTGTGTGCAGGGAGGGAGTGCATTAGCATGCAATATACGTGCATGTGTGCGTGTGGGGGGGAGCGCATGCGCACGCAGTAGCTTCTCGCTGCTCACTGAAGCGTAATTCTGCCTTTCAACTGTACGGCACTGCATTTTCAACTGCTGTCATTGAAAGCTGCAGCATTCATTGGTGAACTGTGGCCATGCCTGCAAACACACTGACTGCATTGGAAGACAGGGTGCCACACCTACGAAAATTCGGATGATGGCACTATGTTTCTTGCACATGTGTGCAAGCAAACATAAAAACTACTCACCATAGTAATCTTGTTTCTTCAAAGGGATCACTCATTATGATTAAACGAATGTAGTCAGCCTCCTGTGTTAGACTGCCTGGAGAGATGGAATTATATGCAAATGATGGAACTCTCAATTGGCTCATGCTACTTTCAAACTGCTGCTCTAGCAACTGTTGCACTCTGAGTGCTTCAGAATCTTATGTAGCCTAAACTGGGTGTAAGACCCATTAACTATGATAATATTTATATGTAATAATTTTTTGTCCTCTCAAGTCAAAAAAAATCCCAATAAATAAACTTAAGAAACTTGAGACCACAAGGGAACCAACTGGTTAACAAAAGGTGAGTCTCTAACTTAACCTATGTGGAAAAAATATACTAAAACAGGGATGCAGAACAACGTTCATAGGTTTTTTAGTAGGGGAGGCAGGTGGGTGCTTTAATCATAATGAGTGATCCCTTTGAAGAAACAAGATTACTGTGGTGAGTAATTTTTCCTTCTAACCCCAGGAATCATTCATTATGATTAAACAAATGCAGACTACCAAGCAGTACCTTTGGAGGTTGGGCAGAAAACCTATTTAGGAAACAGGTTCTGCAGCACTGGAGTACCAAACTTGGCATCACTTCTGGACTGCTTTTCCATGTAGCTGCTTTACAGATTTCCAAGAGTGGAATCTCTCTTGAAGCTGCCACTGAAACAGCTGTACCCCTGGTGGAGTGTGCTCTGAGGCCCAGGGGAGCCTGTTTACCCACTTTACTATAGCAAAACTGGATGCATGCCACTATCCAATGAGCAATTGTCTGTTTTGTGGCAGGTCTACCCTTACCTACCTCTCCATAGGTAAGAAATAGCTGTTTCTGGCCTGGTCTGTAAGACTTAGTTCTGTCAATATAGTGGCTAAGTGCCCCTTTGACATCAAGGGAGTGGAGCCTCCTTTCTGGAGAACTGGAGTTCTCTGTGAAAAAGACAGATAAAGTGATGGACTGATTTAAATGGAAATCAGACACCACTTGGGAAGAAATTTTCTATTGGTCCTGAGGACCACTTTGTCCCTGTGGAATGAGATGTAATCTACCTCCGTACACAGGGCTTGTAACTCACTGATTCTTCTGGTTGAAGTAATAGCAACCAAAAACACAGTTTTCCAAGTGATATACTTCAAGTCTGCTGTTGCCATCGGTTCAAATGGGGCATCCATAAGCCTGGCAATGCAGATATTCAGATTTCAGGCCGAAACTGGTTCCCTCAAAGGAGGGTACAAAAGGTTAAAGCCTTTAAAATATTTCCTGAAGACTGGATGAGAGGCCACGGACCTCTCTTTACCTGCTGACAGGTAAGCTGAAACTGAAGCCAAATCAACCTTGAGTGTGGAAGGCTTTGGAGCTAAAGAATGCAGGCGTGTCAGGTAATCCAGAAGAATGGCAAGGTCAGCCCTGGATGTGTCTATACCCTTACCTGCACACCATATGGAAAACCTCTTCCACTTGGCAGAGTATGTCTTTTTAGAGGAAGGTTTCCTGGAACCCCTAAGTACTGCCAAAACTTGTTCTGACAGTTTAAGATCTGCATACTCGAAGTCCTCAAGAGCCAGGCCTTCAGCCTGAGTGATCTGAGGTTGGGGTACAGTATCCTGTCCTGAGAGGAAGTCAGCAGGTTGTGCTTCCTGGGCAGATGAATTGGAGATTCCAGCAGAAGCGAATACCAGTGCTGCCTCGCCCAATCTGGTGCCACCAGAATCATTGCTGCTGGTTGGCACCTCAATTTCAGCAGAGTCCTGAATATCAGTGGAAAAGGAGGGAAGGCATACAGGAACTTCCCTGTCCAATCCAGTGCCAATGCATCCAGGGGTAGTGTGCCCCTGAGAGGAGGCCTGCAGCAATATATTGGTCAAGAAAAGGAAATACCATGCGCTCATGGGAATTGGTGGTGCTCTAGTAGAGTTTTGCCACCTCAAATATAGACATAAAAGAAAAAAACTAGGCACACAATCACTGAAAACGCACCAGTGCAAAATTTATTTTCAGCAAGCCACCTGAACAGACCAAGCCCTGCACTTCAACCCTGAAGTGGATCTTCCTTAGGGGCGGATCTCTCTTTTATAGTAATATATTGGTAGCTGGTGATTTTCTGCAGAGGTGAAAGATCTATCTCTGGAGTGCCCCAACACCTGAAAATCGAGCAGAGAATTTGGTGATTCAGACACCACTTGTGGTGATCCTGACTTATCCTGCTGAGGGAGTCTGCCAGTACATTGTCCTTTCCTGGAAGATGCATGGCTGAAAGGGATACTTTCATGGAGTAGGCCAGGGACCACGGCCTCATTGCTTCTGTGCACAGTGGGGCTGATCTGGTTCCTCCTTGTTTGTTTATGTAATACATAGTAGTGATGGTGTCTGTTCTGACCTGCACCACTTTGTTTTGAAGATGTGGAGCAAATGCCTGCAGGGCTAGGTACATTGCTCTGAGCTCCAGAAGATTTATGTGCAACATGGATTCTTGAGTAGGCCATGTGCCACTTGCTGTATAATCCAACATGTGTGCTCCCCAACCTAGAAGGGATGCATCTGTTGTAAGAACTAAGGAAGGTTGTTCCTTTGTGAAAGAAACCCCTACCCGAAAGTTTTGTTCATCCAGCCACCACTGCAGTGCCTGTAGGAGAGTGTGGGTGACTGGAACCAGTTTGGACAGAGGATCTGTCCTCTGTGACCAGTATTGTATCAGGTGGAACTGAATGTCCCTCATCTGGAATCTGGAACCTAGTACCACTGTGGTGGCAGCTGCCATGTGGCCCAAAAGCCTGAGGAAGTCTCTGACTGGTTTGGGTTTTCCTGGTACAAATGAGCTTGTAATTCATAGAATGCTGTTTACCCTGTCCTGTGGCAAGAAAGCTCTGCCAGGACTGGTGTTCAGTTCTGCTCCAGTGAACTCGAGTACCTGAACTGGTGTTTGCTGCTACTTTATGAGGAAACCCAGGGATTCCAGAGTAGACTTTGTTAGTGCTAAGGCCTGCTCTGTAAGATGTAGAGATGGACCCACCACTAACCAGTCGTCCAGGCAGGGAAAGACTGGTACTCCTTGTTTTCTCAGAAACTCCACTACCACAGCCAGACACTTTGTGAATGCCCTAAAGATCAAAAGGAAGGGCTGCAAATTGATAATGGCCTGAGGCCAGTGTGAACCTCAGAAACTTTCTGTGAGAAGGTCTGATGGGGATGTGAAAATAAGCGTCCTTTAAAACTAGGGAGGCTAGCCAGTTTCCCTTCTGTAAAGTGGGAATGATCAGAGCAAGAGTGACCATTCTGAATTTTGGTTTCAGAATGTCTGTTTAGAAGTCTTAAATCCAGGATAGGTCACCAATCCCCATTTTTCTTCTTTGTTAGGAAGTATCTGGAGTAGAAACCTTTGCCCTGCTGGTTTAGGGGCACAGGCTCCACTGCCTTGATAGCTAGCAGATGTTTTACTTCTGCATCCAGCAGTATCCTGTCTACAGAAGTGACTGATGCAAATGTTCTTGCTCTCAGCTTGGGGAAAGATTTGAAGCTGAGTGCTAAACCCTGGCTCACCGCCTCCAGGACCCACTTGGCTATGGCGATGGTATACCAATCCTGGAGAAAATGAGCCAGTCTGTCACCCACTGGTGGATTTTTGGAAGGGGATGCAACCTGTACTAGTCCGTCAGGGGTTTCTGAGTGGGCTGTGCCTGAATCACTGGGGAGGGAGAAGCTCTCCTCGTGGCTCTCGTGTCCCTTCCTTGGAAGTATCCTCTAGGCTGTTGTTGCAGCTGAGAGGCCTGAGCTTGGAAAAAAGGTCTGGAGTAGGATCCCCTACCCCTGCCTCCCCTGGCCTGCGACCTATAGGATGAGGAAGGTCTATCCTTAGAATTGCTTCTGTAGGTGGCCTTATATTCTTCTACCGTCTTCATACAGGCCTCTGTTTTATCTCCAAATAGGGAATTTTTCTCAAAAGGAAAGTCCATCGCCTTGGCCTGGGTGTCCATGGTCAGGTTTGTGGCCCTGAGCCAGGCAAATCTTCTAAGGGAGACAGATAGTGCCATCAACCTGGCTGCAGAGTCATTAGTGTCCACAGCCATGTGGAACTGGTATTTTGTGGCATTTAAAGCGGCCCTTGCTGTATCCTGCAAGTCCACTGCCACGTCACCAGACACTTTGTCAGCCAGAGCGAACACTGCATTCCAGAGTGCCTTCTGGTATTGCACTGCATAGGCTATATAATTGGCCTGTCTAAGGATGAGAGAAGCAGCCATATACCCTTTCTTTTGCATTGCATCCATCTTCCGAGAATCCTTATGTGGAGGATGGGTAGTCAAGGGGATTCTGGCTTTGTCGCAAGCAGCAGCCTGCACAACCCCTTCAGGGTCAGGGTGGCTGAACAGAAAATCAGCTGTTGTCCTATCAAGCTGCTATTTCTTATCAGCTTTTTTATCGACTCCTGGAATAGAATTGGGAGTTTGGAATACTTGCATTGCTGCCTTTTTTAAGGACTTATGCATAGGCAGTAATAAACGTTTTGTTGGGGTTAACCCCATCATATCCAAGAATTCTGCTTCCTCTACATCCCCCCTCTGTCTCCTGCAGAGGGAGGTTGAGTGTTTCTACCATGCTTTTAACAAAAGCACAATGTGAGGAATAATCCTCTGGGCCCCCTGGTGGGGGGGACCGAACTCCATTTCTGGAGAAACCTCTGGGTCTATCTGTTCCTCCTCGAAATCATCATCATCCTCCTCCTCAGGAAAGGAAGCCTGTGGCTCCTGAGAGGGTGGAACTGGTACAGGAACTGGGGCAGTTGGTATTGGAACCAGGACTGCAGCTTGCAGTGCTTGCAAGACCTGTAAGGCCTTGGCAATGTCCTCAGCTGAGGGCACACCAGTTTTGTCAGCTGGGAGCTCCTTAGCCTTCCCGGCCGGAGGTGCAGCGACATCCTTTTCCTTACACTTTTTCTTCAGTGGCACAGGTTCAGTCCCTGACTCCACTGGCCTTTTTGGCTTACCCTGCTCAACTTTATCTGATCCTTTATCAGGATCCTTAGCTTTACTGCCATCCTTTCTTGTGCCAGAGGTGGAGGAACCAGTTTCACCAGTATTAGTAGAGCAGAGGCCATCCCTTCTAATATTTTTGACCTTTTCTTAAGAGTTTTAGGGCAAAATGTTTTACAAATGCCACAATTTGCAAAAATATGGCTAGTACCCAGACAAAAAATACACAATGAATGTTTGCCTGCTTTAGCTATTATCTGACCACAAGACTCACACAATTTAAAACCAGTGGGTCCTGTGCGTTTTTTAGGCTTAACAACAGGAACCTCTGACATTGAGCAGGAATCGTTGAAGAAAATATAATGAATTATCGGTTCCTTAGAACTGAATATAACAACTATAAACAATTGATAACGGTTTTGGGAAATGAGTGCTACTTGGTTTCTGACACCGAGAAACTAAGAAATCTATATAAGATTGAAATAAATGTATGTGGTTAGGAACCTACCACAAAAGATTAACAAATATAAAAGATTAAGGTAAAAACCTCACTAGAAATAGCAGAACCCTCGGTTCCAAGGAACCGCTAAATACAATAAAAATTACACAAATTACAAAATAAACTAAAACTAAGGCGGCAATCTGAAATCCAAAGTAAAAACACTGCTTATTGATCAGATAATTAGATTTTGAAAAGGTTGAAGGAGAGCTCTCCGGGACGTCTTCACTAGGCAGGCAGAGTAAAGAATCGGAAGCACTCAGAGTGCAACAGTTGCCAGGGCAGCAGTTTCAAAGTGGCATGAGCCAGTTGAGAGTTCCATCATTTGCATATAATTCCATCTCTCCGGGCAGTCCAACACAGAAGACTGACTGCATTTGTTTAATCATAATGAGAAAGTCCTGGGATTAGAATGCCTGTTTTCCTGTTGGTGTATAAATTATCCAGACATACTTAGATAGAACCCAGAAGAAGGGTTTATTCATGTTGAGTAGGAGATCACTTGATGGTGATGTCACCTTGGTACTGCTATAAATCCTGCCATCAGGGGGCTAAGAAAGTAGAGGTGGGTTAGTATCTTTTGGCCACAGAGTGAGAAGGAGGTAGTGTGAGTGCTTACACACTGCATTGGATACAGTATTGCGTCTACAGAAGAAAGACAGGAGTCTCAAGGAGAAAGTATTCCCTGATGTTTGGATAGTGTGATGAACTAACACCCAATTTTTCTTTCTGTAAATATCACGTTTATTTATTTATTTTTATTCAAGTTTTCACAAATAAATTGATAAATGCATTTCGGTGCTTTTTTTATGCACTTTGTATACTGTCTGGTATCTGTCACTGATCTCACGCTTCTAGAAATATTTGTAATTTTTTTTTTATTTGAAACTTTATTAAAGGAGATCTACCGGGAAACTAAAGTGAGCCACCCTAGCATATACTGTGGCTAGAGCACCCCAATCCCTCCTGTAATCGCAAAATATATTCAGTAGTTAATATTACCTATACACTCATAAAATTCCACTTTCCTCCTGGTGCAGTGGGCATTTTGGTAAACGGGGTCCAGCGTTAAAGTGTTATATTTGAGTAGTTAATAAATATTTTGACATTGGGTAGCCTTATCTGGGGTATTACATTCTGTTTTTAGTACCATTCATGTTATGTTATAACAGACTGACTCCTTCAACATCTATGGGTTTACATGACGTGCCACAAGTATTTTTTGGTCTGCTGCTGATTGGTATTTGACTGCAATTTCTAAGTTAGTTGTACTCTATCTTCCAAACCTTTTGTATAGAATGAATGTAATATCTGTTACTGGTGTAAGCCTCCCAAATGGGCTTACCTGGGAGGGCTGCAGCTCCCGACACTCCCCGCCAAGGTCCCCAAGTGACTCTGGGAGGGCTACGGACCCTGGGGTCCTTCACTGTCCTCGTGGCTGTGGCTGCTGATTCCTTTGGTTCCTTGGCCCTGTGCCAGATATGGGCCCAAGTCCGATCATGTTTCCACACCTCTGGGTGCTTGGGAGCAGCCTGTTCGGTCCTGGGAGTGGTAAGGAAAGCCAAAAGTAAATAAACAAAATGGCGGCCAGCATGTTACTGGGCATGTATGGCTGCCAGGAGTTGGAATTTAAAGGAGCAGTGGCTCCCAAAGAGTTGGGTGGCTACACCACAAATTAAATAATCCCCCCAGCTCCAGGGAAAGCAGCGGAGTCAGGGACTGAGTGCATTTCAGAGTGGAGAACCTCCAGTTGTGGGGGAAGTGTTTTCTGCCTGAATAAGGGCTGCAGTTATTAAAACTAGGGTTTGGACTGTTCTAGGTTAAATGTAAACAACGATGGTCATCCCCATGGGACTACAAAAGCCAGGGGACTACTAGGAAAAGTCAGAGGGCACAGAAAAGAGCCAGGATTGGAATGTGGCAGCCAATCAAAAGAATAGCTGCTAGAAGCTAGATATTGACTGGTTTGCCAACAAAAAGAGGAGTCTTCGAGAGATCAGTGTAGAGTGTGTGAAAAACACTGTTGTGGGTTCCTGAACCCAAGTCCTGCACATGTGCTCCCACTGTTTTGGACCCAGACTTCACCAGGAATCCACAAGCTGTGCTACGGGAGGGAATAGAGACTGGGTTTTGCTGCTGAAATTTGAGATTTTTGTCCTTTTTTGAACCGAAGATTGGGAGCTGCATTTGATCAAATCTGTAACCCCCAGCGACAGACTGAAGTACTGTGTCTTCCCCTCAGTGGGGTAAGTGTGAGCCCCTGTTTTTCAGTGAGCTGGAGAGAGTGTGAACATGCAGTGGCTAGAGACTGTGCAAAGGCCCCCGTGCTGCTGCGCATAGAGCAATCAAAAGTGAGAGTGCTGGGAGTGAGAGACTGTACCAAGGTACAGCCATTAATGGTGCATCCAGGGTGTGCAACAGAGGGGTCTAGGGGACTACGTTTGTCCCGTACCTAGACTGAAGAAGACAACAAGAGGCCTGCCTGGTGAAAACAGCTTACAAAGGCCCCAACAGCCAAGTTTGCAAGGCCAGGCAGGTGAAGACCAGCTTTCTCCAACTTCTCTCAGTCAGCCCTGCTGCTGTGTGGTGCACCACCATTGAGATACCCCCACAGTACCATGCAACTGCCATTCAACTGCCGCCCCCCCCCCGTGAACTTCTGAACTGTAAGTACCCCAGAGCTCTGGCTTTGGGGAGTTTTTCTAGATAGCTAGTTAGTTTACGGGGGATAGGTCCTGGGCTGGACTGCACCACATACAAAGCTGCACCCACACAGTTTTTAAAAAAAGGTATTTGGGCCTCGATGAATGGTTTCTCACTCGAGCAGCCTTCATCATCTCAGTGAGTTACCCACTGCATCATAGGGGCTGTAATTAGGGTGCAACCTAAAGTGGGAGGTGGGAAACAGTGTGGGGTATCTACTGTTCTATTGTGTCGCATTATCCCAACTTTCTCCTTCCTCAATAAATAATGTTATGGTTTGCACGTTATGCTTGATACTGGTGCATTATCGCTAGGGTGGGGTGGTACAGTGTTATTGTGGGGAAAGTGTCCCCAGGGGCAGTTAGTTGTATTTTCCTGGGGGGTGGTAACCTGTAATTTGTCCTTAGGTATTCCCTGCCAGTGCCCTGGGTGGAGGCACCGCCACAAGTCTCCGGTCTATCATGGAACCCGGGCCGGCCACCTAGGAGGTGGGTGCATTTCGGACCCCGAGGGCCCTGGAGTGGCCAAGGTGAGTGAAAGGGCTGTTACACTGGTTTATAGATTCTAATGGCATCTTCCCCCATTGATTGCAAAGGAAAAAATTACTTACCATAGTAATGTTGTTTCTTCCAAAGGGATCCCTCACTATGCTTAACAACTGCAATCATTCACCTGGAATGAGCTAGCTATCCCATAGCCTAGAATTTTATGCTAAAAGAACTTAGAATGAAATCTGAAACTCTGCTGTGGTCATGCTCTCCTTGCCCTCTAATGGCAGATTTACTTCTCAAGTTGTGGGACAGCAGTGACCACTAAAACTAGTTAAGTGGCTACCAAAAAAAGTTTTATCAAAAAGTGTTTTTTAAATGTAACCCCCCCCCCATCCTCATCTCTTGTCTAGGGTCCCGATGTTATAGCGAGGGGTTGGGGCACAGACCTGAAACCTTCCTGGCATTGTCCACATTAACAGAGGTAATAAGAAGGCCTTACCTGGCAGATGTTTTCAATGCAAAGACCTTTCCTTACCCTTTAGGCAGATCTCAAAGCTGGCAACATCCCACTGATCCTGAAATAGGGAGGAAGGGGCTGGAACTTTACTCAAAAGCAAGAATAAAAATTGTGCAGTGGATTAGTTCATTGACCACACAACACAAGCTGAATCACAGAAACCGTAAAATTAGTTATTTTGGACATGAAATGATTGCGTCCAAAAAATAAAGTAAATGGAGCAGCTCCATGGGGCTGAGAGATTAGGTATGAGCACAAACGGCATTTTGAGAGCATGAGAAACGGCCACAACAAAACAAGACTTTTCAGGGCCTAAAGCATAGACTACACTGGCTCCACGCTGATACTTGTGCAGAGATTTTAAATACCTTTCAGGATTGCTTTTCCTTCAAGTGTACCTTTGATTCTCCTAATGGGGGAGTGCATTACTCCTCCCTGCCAGCTGGGCTGAAAAAAAAAAAAATTGAATCCAGGGTGTATGCAGCCTAATGCCTCTGCGGCTGCTCCCAAACCAGCTACCCACTCATCCACTGAGCCAAAGTGTGCCAAAATTCCTCCTTTTTTCCTCTGAGCCCACCCAGAACTGAACCAGAGCCTGAAGCAATGGCTCCCTCCTTAGACAAATACTGGTTCCTGGAGCCATGTCCCTGAAGCCTGGAAGCATGCCATTGTTCTTCCTCTACCTAAAGTTGGTGACCCCACTACTCCAGGGAACTATTGCCCCATCTCACTTCTACCTACCCTGGCTAAACTTCAGGAACACCTGGTTCTCTGTTCAGCTATCCTCTTTCCTGGATAACTTCTCCTTTTTCATTCCTTTCCAATCTGGATTTTGGAAGAACCACTCCACCACCCCCTCCCTACTTAGGCTCACTGACTCTATCCATTCTGCCGTGGATAGTGGTCATATCACATCTGCCATCTTTGTCGAGCTTGCCAAGGCATTTGACACTGTTTCCCACACCCTCCTTCTTGATAACCTCTCCTCAGCTGGCCTATCCCAGTCAGCCTCTAACTGGTTTAAAGTCTACCTGGTAGGAAGAACTCAGTCAGCTAAAGTAGCTGATTCCATGTCCTTGCCACTGCCCATCTCAACTGGTGTGCCTCAAGCTCCATACTTGGCCCACTTTTAGTCTCTATTTTCCTTCATGGCCTGCCATCATTATGTTGTTCCTCCTCTGTCCATATGAACGCTGACGACACAGTCTTGTTCACCTCTGGCCACTCTCTGTTGTATCTGCTAGCCTCCAGCTCAACTCTAATAATGTTCAGCGCTGGTTTAAGTCACATCAGCTTTTCCTGAACACCAAGAAAACAGTCTCCATAACCTTTGGCATGAGGCAGAGACTCTCTAGGCTTCTCTCCCTACCTACCTTCCACACCCTGGACGGGACCACACTTGAGGATGCCACCACTTTTAAATATTTAGGTGTTTGGCTTGACCAACACCTAAACTTTTCTGAATATGTCGACGCCATTCTGAAGAAACTGCGCCCCAAGCTTGGTGCCCTCTACAGGAACCGCAGTTGCTTGCCTCTGTCAGCCAGGTGCTACCTTGTTCAGAAAATGATTCTCCCTATTTTTGACTATTGCAACATAGTCTATTGTGCTGCTCCTAAGTATTCTCTATCCAAATTGGATTCCTTTTCAATTCTTTTTGTCACTTTGCTTTTGACCCCATATCCTGCTGCTCTCTCTCCCACTCCCTTGCTTTCCCTCCTGGAGTGCAGACGACCCTTGCAATTGCATGAAATTTACCTCTAAATTCTGATTTGGTCCCGTCCCATCTTACCTATCTGCCTCCCTTTCCATTCCACCTCCCATCATCATTCTCTCAGATCCACAGACTCTCGCACTCTGGCTATTCCACGACTTACTACTACAAGCGGACAAGGTGCTTTTTCTTATCACTTCTCTATACTCTGAAACTCATTACCTATGCCCATCCGACACTCTTCACCCTCCTCTTCCATCTCCCAGGCCCTACACAACTTTTACTCCTCAAACTTCACTTTTCAATGAAGATTCTGCTGTATTTCCCAATGTTTATTGCACTTCAAGCTTATTTTGCTTTCTTGTACTACATGTATAACCTTGTAAATGTATTTGGTTCGATTCTACCTTTGTATGTCTTATCCAACTGCTTTTGTATATGTGCATTCAGTTTATCTGCACTGGTTTGCTATGTATATGCCATACCAAACTGTAATTGAAAATGTACATTTAATTTATCTATACTGTATTGCCTGTATTCCCCTCTTCTCCCTCCCCAGGATGCACTGTGAGATGTGCAACTTGTTGCTCAGTGTGTCTTTCTGGTGAAACTGTTCAATAAATAAATAAATAAGTGCTGGTAGCAGATGTTTTGCCTGACATTCTCTCTGGTTACAACCCCAACAACATTTTCAATCTGGATGAAACGGGGCTCTTTTTTCATTGCATGGGCAGTGGAACTCTTACCTTCCACTCCAACCTGCCGAAAGGCCAAAAAAAGCAGAGGAGCCTATTTTGGTCATGGCTTGTTGTAACATGGATGGCTCACAGAAGGAACAGCTTCTAGTGATCAGGAAATCAGCACAGCCCTGGTATTTTATGGGGGTTGCCCATCTGCCAGTTCTCTACCGGAGCAACAAGACAGCGTGGATGACCAGAGAGATTTTTACTGAGTAGGTGCGTCAATGGGACAGACAGTTATGTGACAGAAAGATTGCAGTCCTGCTTGACAAATTTCTCCGGCCATCCCGTTTGCTGTCCAAGGGCTAAGAAACGTCATTTTTTTTACCACCCAACACAACATCGGTCATACAACTGCTGGATCAGGGCATTACTTATTCTACGAAGAGGCACTACATAAAGGGCAAGCATTTAAGGGTACTTTCGGAAATAGAACATGGGACAGAGCTCACTGCCAGTGAGTGTGTGAAGCATATAACACTTCTAGATGCCATTCCCTTTGAAGACTGCCTGTGAGAATGTCAGTGCACAAACAATTTCGAACTGCTTCCATAAGCTGAATTCTTGGCAGCTGCTAGATTTGAGGAGCCATTGTCTGATGTGAATGAGCCAGAACCAGAAATTACAACTCCTGAAGGGATGATGGAAGACGAAGTTTTCCAACCTGTGCCATCTGGAAGAGGTAGACCCAGAACCAGAGCTCGAGGACAATGTGGCCAAAGTGATCAAAGCACTACACTGCACCAGCGACAAAACAGAGGAGTCCGAGTAAACACAGGGCTCAGAAGCAGCAGAGGATGTCGCCGAAGCATAAGTCTCCTGCTCTGACATGTGGTAAGCACTGCTAACTCTCCAAAGGGGCATGGAGCAGAGAGAGGAGACTGAACCCAACTAACGCCTCATTGAGCAATAGAGAGAGACTGGCTTTACACAGTCCCACTTCAAAAGCAGCAGAAGAGTACCATGTTCTTCAGAAACGTTGAAAGCACAGATCTACAGTGAACAAGTAGGCAGAGTAAAGAGCACACATTCACTCGTTTTAATTTTCTGCATTGCTAATGATGAATTAAAGTATGTTTTAAGCACAGTACCATACTGCACAAAAGCACTAAAGCACTTGTAACTGCAACATAATCCCACCACCATCCCCTGCTGCTGCTGTTAGCCATGATCAGGATTGCAATCCAGCTTAATACACAGCTTACCAAAAGTAGAAAAAGCACCCCATGCCTAGCACGGACGCTGCTTAAAATGAACGGTTTGTTGGTACACAAATGAGTCTGTTTTTGCCAGCTCACTGTACTCCCCAGCCCCCACAGCTGCAAAGTTCCTAACAGTCCTCCCTTGAGATCTCCCCCATGTCATACTGACGTTGCCAGACAACTTCTTTTGGGCTGGAAGATAATGCCCCTCCCCCCGCCATGCTCTCCTCAGTACTGCTGTCTCCCCATATCTCCTGCCCGGGGAAAAACCCAGGGCTTAAATAACAAACCCTTCCCCTGGTGGCAATAAGCAGGTATTGCACCCTAGCTGACTAAGAAAAGGGGTGCCCTACCAGAGAGAGAGGACCTAACTTAAGCCAGGGTAGTAAGCCCACCCTGCAAGGGGAGGGCTTACATAAACAAAAAAACAAACTAAACATGTGATACACTAAATTTCAATTGTGAAGCAATGTAGAAAGTAATGCTTAACTACACTAAGAACTGCCTGTTGTGAGAACCTTTTCCATATTCTGGAAGGGGAGGTAGGGATGGGATTGTTATGCATAGTGAGGGATCCTTTTGGAAAAACATTACTATGGTGAGTCATGTTTTCTTAAAAATCCAGGAATCCCTTACTATTGCTTGACATACAGAAGACCCCATAGCAGTAATGAACCTATTTAGGGAAAAAAGTTCTGCAAAACAGCAATGCCAAAGCTGACATCCCTTCTGTACTGAATGTCCAGATAATAGTGCTTTGTAAAGGCATGCACTGTTTTCCAGGTAACTGCTTTAAAAATTTCCTGAATGAAGACACCTCTAGATGCTGTCACAGAGGCAGAGGTACCCTTGTGAGTGGGCCCTTGGCCCTCAGGGTGAAACTTACTAAACAAATGTCATCAAAAAGGAGGAAGATTCAAGGAAGCATCTAAATAATTCCCTTTTATTCCTAGGTTTTCCTTTAAACTGTTTCCGCTCCTACTCCCTCCTGTCCTCCCTTAGCTAACCCCTCTTCATTCTTCCTATCATGCAGACATCTGGGCTGTTCACCATCATCCTTTCTATCCTTCCCTTTATGTTCTCCCCAACTTCTCTCCCCTGCTTCTTTCATACACCCTCTTCTCTTCCTCCCCCTCTCCTTTTTCCTCACACCCCTCTTTCCCTGCCACTACTTTTCTCTCCTCGTGTCTCCTCCCCCTCTACACTACACCTGGCTTTCGGACCTCTCCTTCCCTCCATGACTTCCTAACTCCACCAAGTGTCCATTAGACTTTCTGTCTCCTGCCATCCTCCTATCTCCTCTTCCCTGTTCTCTCCTTCACGTCTCAGACACACTACAGTTCCTGCTAAGCTTATCCTGCTCCTACTACTTCTCAAAGCAGGTGACATCGAGCTCAAGCCTGGACCTCCCCACTCCCTTCTCCCTGACCTACCCAAAGGTCTATGTGTGGCTCACATTAATATTCAAAGTCTCTTGCCTAAAATTGACCTGCGCCTACTCCTCGTGGTCTTCCTCCTCCCTGATGTTCAGACAGTCTCAAAATCTTGGTGTCCCCTAAGATTCCTGACTCTGCCATCACCATTCCTGGCTACTCCTTCTCCCATCAAGAATGTGTTAAGAAGGGTGGTGGTATCGACATATACCTTTCCTCCTCCATTCAAGCTACTCCAGCACTTTCAATCATCTCTGCTGCTGCTTATGAGCTCCTCATGTGTCTCCAATTACATTTCCCCGCTGCTAACTTTTGGCAGACAGGAATCTTGCTTTCAGAGCAAGGAGCAGCTGACTAAAGAGCTAGAACTTTTCTTACTATTAGAACACTTCTAACTCAGCAGGAGGCAGTGCCTATCGGGATTAAGCAAACAGATACTTTATTAGAAGTGGGGGGGTCTCATTTAGGGTAAAAAAAAGTCAGTGAGTTTTTCTGTGTTGGGGAAAGGTGACTGTATCAACTTCTTAGTCTGCTAAGTCAGGAAGAGAGAAGTTAATTGGGGGTGTGGCTTAGGCAGTAGAAAACCAGGTGTCTCCAATTACAGTTCCCCGCTGCTAGCTTTTGGTAGACAGGAATCTTGCTTTCACAGCTAGGAGTAGCTAACTAAAGAGCTAGAACTTCTTTTTACCAATTGCCCTCCTTCCCTCCCACCCTTAGCCAGTTCCACTTTTATAGGCACTGGATTTGACTGACAACTGAAACTTCCTGTTTGGCAGTAGGAAAGAAAGGATCACTGAGACACATACGTTGCATCATCCTTGAAGGGAAAGAGTAGCTCCCCCCCAGTTGGTGGAGGTCTGACTCTGAGCAAGGAAGAAGGAGACTACCGAAGAATACAGGAAGTTCCTGTCCCACAACAGGAAGGGCAAGAGCTGTAAGGGCACATAGGCAGTAGGAAAGTAGGTGGAAAAATAAACAGAGGGAGAAGAGAGTAAGCATACAAAGCAACAGGAGAGGGGCCACAAAATAAGACATGATGGGAGTGGTGCAGTGCAGTGGCTGTGGGGCGATAGTCTTCTGGGAGACATTCTGGAGGCTGTGATGCTGCCCTATTTGCAGGCACCTCTCTGGTCTGAGAGAGGAGGTTGCCCATCTCCAGGCTGACCTGGCTAGGATTTCTGAAACCTCCTCCCCCGGCCAGGGACTACCAGGGCCACCACCGCTGCCTCAGAGGTTGCCAAGAAATAGGAGCAGTTGGACCAAGGTGAGCTTGGGGAGGGTGAGGGTGGTGGAACAGAGCACATCCTCCAGCTGTACCTCCACAATTCATATGCTGTTCTAACAGAAAGCGGTTCTTCTATGGAGGCACCTGCAGTGGGAGACCAAGGAGAATGCTGGGAACCTCCACAAAGGAGACTCACAGGAGGGTTGCAAGGAACCCCACAGGGGAAGGAAACAACTCCTGGTGGGGGACTCAATCATTAGGGAGGTAGAACTGGGGGAGGGATGAGAGAGGGATATAAGGTGCCTGCCTGGCACCATATCTTGGAGGGACAGGGAGCGAATCCTCAGGATTGTAGGAGCAACTGCACGGGGGAGGGAGCTGGATGTCATTGTCCACCTAGGGACAAATGACCTGGCTTGGAATGGGATCAGAGCAGTGCAAGAGGGGTTTGTGGAGTTGGAGAGGGGCCTTAGACAAGTAGCATGTACAGTAACCTTCTCTGAGGTGCTGCCTGTCTATGGCAAGGGTGATGCTAGGGATGCTGCACATTGGGATTCAATGAATGGTGGAAAAACTGGTGTGGATCTCAGGGTTTTGGCTTCATTGGGGACTGGGGGTCCACCTGAGGGATACAGGCCTATACTGGCGCGATGGTCTGCATCTGTCAGAGAGGGAAACTAGGATCCTAGGTGATAGGTTAAATGCTTCATTGGCAAGCATTTAAACTAGCCAAGGAGGGAGCCACGGAAAAGGAGCAGGGAAATCCCAGCCTCTCCCCACAAAACACAGTAGTTAGTGAGGTAAACACCAAGGTACAGAAGTCAATAGGGAGCAGAAGAGGGGTAAATGGAGAAAATGGCAAAGGCAGTAAGGGCAGGGATGGGGCTAAAAGGGGTAAGGCCATCCAAAAATGGAGAGTAATGCATACCAATGCCCATAGTCTGTGTAATAAGTTCCCTGAACTAGTGGCCTTGATGGAAGAGGGATGCCTGAATATCGTGGCAGTCACAAAAACATGGTACACAGAGAACCATGAATAGGATGTCAACATACCAGGGTACACAATCTACAGGAGGGACAGGGAGGGTAAAAGAGGAGGAGGAGTAGCTCTCTATGTATGGGAAGGGATCAAAGTATTGGAACTAAAGGGTAAACAGGGAGTAGAGGAGGCACTATGGGCCACCCTGGAGACTGGAAATGAAACCACAATCACATGGGGGTTGTATACAGACCCCCATCTCAGGGGGAGGCAATGGACAAGGAAACGATAGAAGGTTTCCTTAGAATGGCATAAAAAGGGGAGATATTGTTGATGGGGGACCTGAATATGCCAGATGTTAACTGGAGCACCTTTGCTGCAGCCACATCCAAGAGCAGGGTTATTCTCGATGCCCTACAGGGGGCATACCTCAGACAGCTAGTGCTGAAACCCACTCGGGAGGGAGCAATCTTAGACCTGGTATACTCAAACAGGGACGGTGAGATGATCTCAGATTTAGAAGTGAGTAGCCATCTGGGAACAAGCAACCACCAAACAGTGAGGTTCATAAACAAAGCCATAGAGTCAAGCCATACAATAGCAAGAGTATTGAACTTTAGGAAGGCTGACTTTGGGAAAATGGGAGAGTGCCTCAGAAAAGCACTAGCAAACGGGCAAGAAGGAGGGGTGGAGGAACAATGGGAAAAAATCAAAACAGCCATCACAGAGGCAACAAGCCTTTGTGTGAAGCAAATCAACAAAACAAAATGAAGGAAAAAAACACTATGGTTCACAAAAGAGGTGGTGGGGAAGGTTAGGGAGAAAAAGGTAGCATTCAGGAAGTATAAGGAAACACAGAAGGAGCAGAACAGAGAACTGTACCAGTTAAAGCAGAAGGAAGCAGGGAAGGCAGTCAGAATAGCAAAGGCCCAAACTGAGGAAAAGATAACCAACTCCCTTTATAGGTACATTAGGGAGCAAAGAAAGACCAAGGGAGGGATAGTGAGGCTTAATAATGGGAAGCAGCAGTGGGCAGAGGGTGACCGTGAAAAAGCAGGGACACTGAATGAATACTTCTGCTTAGTATTCACAAAAGAAGAGGAGGGGGAGGTACCTAAACCAAAGCATAGAAGCACTCTGGATAGGGGGGTTGATACCAGTCCATTCACAGAAGGAAGACTCCTGAAAGAACTCCTAAAACTGAAGTTGGACAAAGCAATGGGGCCTGATGGGATTCACCCTAGAATTCTAAAAGAACTAAGGGGAGGACTAGTAACACCACTGACTACCCTTTTTAACAAATCATGGGAGGATGGTGTGGTACCTGAGGACTGGAAGAGGGTGGATGTGATTCCCCTTCACAAAAGTGGGAGCAAGACAGAGGCAGGAAACTACAGACCTGTCAGTTTGACCTCAGTGGTAGGGAAAATGATGGAAGCACTTTTGAAGGAAAGAATTGTTGAGTTCCTAGAGGCTAGTGGGGCACAGAGCCCAAGGCAGCATGGATTCATAGTGGGAAGGTCATGTAAGATGAATCTAATTAATTTCTTTGACTGGGTGACCAAAGTAGTAGACCAGGGAAGGGCTGTGGACATGGCCTCACCTCGACTTTTGTACAAGGCATTTGACATAGTCCCACACAAAAGATTAACAGTCAAATTAACCAGCCTGGGAGTGGGTACCAGGGTTGTAGCCTTGGTAAAACATTAGTTGGACAACAGGACGCACAAGGTAATAGTAAATGGAGTCCACTCTGAACAAAGAGGGGTTACTAGTGGGGTACCACAGGGTTCAGTATTGGGACCGGTCCTCTTAGATGTCTTCATAGGTGACATTGTAGTAGTAGTAGTAAATTGTTTATTCATGAATTACTTTACGAATTGGATACACTCAGCTCATGTACAATGACGTCCATATGTTACACCATATTACAACGAGTTCAAATAAATACAAAAGTACAAATTTCAGTTAAAAAGAGAAACACATCCTGAATTCAGTACTCTACTAACTTTTAAATTCTATGTGCAGCATTCCAATACATGTATGTTGAACATTTATTCATTTTAAGGTGCAACCATACCTAGAATGTTCATTGGATACCCCTTGCCAAAGTTTTATATCTCCCCCCCACTTAATCATATTTCCCGCAATTCTTAAATTTTTAGGGAGGCCATTTCACAACCATGGTCCTCTAACAAATACTAATTGTTTCCCTGTTTCTGTATTGTACAATGGTATAACAAGATCCAAAGTGCCCACGGATCTCAAGGAATCAACTTTTACCCTTGGAGCCATTTTCTCCATAATATAATTTGGTAGTTTTCCCACTAGCCCTTTTTGCACAAAGGCCTGAAGATGTTCATTATGAATATCGGTAGGTACTTCCATCTGGTTGCCAATGCAACAGACATTTCATGCAGTTAGGCAAGGGCTCCTAATATGAAGCAGGCCAGCCTAATACTAAGGCAGATGTCCAATTTATGCATGTCTTTTTTCAAACCTGAGGAGTATAGAATATCTCCATAGCTAAGCAAAGAGAGAAACATATAGTCCACCACCTGCTTCCTTACCTCTGAACTCATACAATCTTTGATTCTGTAGAGGGCACCTATCCTTTTCCCTATATTCCCAGCAGTGGGACTGGAAGGGAAAGTATGCCTCTTCACAGACGACACAAAGATCTGCAACACGGTTGAAACACAAGTTGGGGTGGAAAGGATGAGAAGGGACTTGGCAGGACTGGAGGAATGGTCAGACATATGGCAATGCAAAGTGTAGAGTAATGCACCTAGGAAACAAAAACCCAGGGGAAGAGTACACAATGTGGGGGGAGGAACTAACAACAACAAAAATGGAAAGGGACCTGGGGGTAGACATATCAGATGACTTAAAGGTAGGCAAGCAATGTGAGAAGGCAGTAAGGAGGGCTGGGGGGATACTTGGATGCATAGGGAGAGGCAACACCAGCAGAAAACAGGAAGTCGTTATCCCTCTGTACAGACAGTTGGTGAGACCCCATCTGGAATACTGCATGCAGTTCTGGAGACCTCATCTCCACAAGGACATAGACAGAATGGAGGCAGTCCAGAGGAGGGTAACTAAAATAGTGCAGGGTCTGCAACAGAAGCCATACAGAGAGAACTAAAGGAGCTTAATATGGATACCCTCGAGAAAAGGAGGTAGAGGAGGTACATGGTAGAAACATTTAAGTGCCTCAAGGAAATCAATAAAGTCCAAGACAGCAGCATCTTTCAGAAAAAGAGACTTGCAAGAACAAGGGGGCACAATTTGAAGATAGAGGGGGGACAGCTCAGGGGCAATGTAAGGAAGTATTTTTTTCACAGAGAGGGTAGTGGATGCATGGAATGACCTTTCTGAGGAGGTTGTGGGGTCAAAAATAGTGGGGGAATTCAAGAATGCATGGGACAGACATAAAGCAATTCTTGGGGGGGTAAGAAGAAGTAGGCTGTTGGTTAACTAGGATGTGCAGCTTATCCAATAGGTAGGGAAATGGGCAGACTAGGTGGGCCAAGTAGTCCTTATCTGGCGTCAAAGTCTGTTTCTATGTTTCTCATATTTAAACTCTCCTTCCTTTTCTCCCTTCCTATCTTTGTAGCTGGTGTCTACTACTGCTGCCCTGGGATGTCTTCTGCTTCTGTCACTGAACTCCTAACCATTATCTCTTCACATGCCTGCTCCAGCAAGCTACTCATTCTGGGGGATTTCAAACTTAACTGGTTTTCCCACATACACCCATATCTTTGCCAAATCATTAAGTCCCAGTACCTAATGCAGCTCATCTCTGTCCCTACTCTCCATCATCCCACAAAAGGTTGATCATGAAGCTGGTGGATCTCGGGGTTGGTGAAATGATGGCCAGATGGGTGGAAAACTGCCTGAAGGACAGAACTCAGAGGGTGGTTGTGGGGGGGAGAGTTATCTGGCACAAGGCAGGTAACCAATGGGGTCCCGTGAGGGCCTGGTGCTGGGGCCGATGTTGTTCAATGTCTTCATCAATGGCATTGGTGATGGCATTAGGGCAAAACATGCATATTCACAGATGACACCAAGCTCTGGGACAGTGGACACAACTGAAGGGATACAGGACCTACAGGAAGATCTGGAAAAGCTAGGGAGGTGGTCCAGGATCTGGCAGCTTGGCTTCAATGCCAAGAAATGCAAAGTTATGCATACTGGAGCCAAGAATCTTGGACAGAGTACTACCTGGGTGGAGTCTGAGAATTTGCATCAGAGGAGGAGAAAAACCTGGGAGTGATGATCACTAGTGACCTGAAGCACTCCACACAGTGCAAGAAAGGAGCAGCAAAGGCAAACAAAATGCTGGGATGCATATCTAGGGGGATCAGTAGTAGGAAAGAGGAGGTTATACTGCCCTTGTACAGGTCACTGGTAAGGCTACATCTAGAGTATGGAGTTCAGTACTGTGCCCACACCTCAAAAAGGACATTAACCTGCTGGAGAAGGTCCAGAGGAGGGCTACAAAGATGATAGCTGGTCAGCAGGGTAAGGCATATGAGGAGAGGTTGAGGGTACTGAACACGTACTCCTTGGAAGACAGGAGAGAGAGAGAGAGAGAGAGAGAGAGAGAAAGAACATGATTGGAACCTTAAAGTACTTGAAAGGGATAAATAAGGTTGATAAAGGAGAGTCTCCTTAAGCTGAGGGCAAACTATAACACAAGGGGTACAATCTTAAGCTGGAGGGTGGGAGGTTTAGCAGGGAGGTCAGGAAGCACTTCTTCACAGAGAGGGAGGTGGACACTTGGAATGCGCTGCCAGATGAGGTAATCTCATTGAAGACAGTGGGCAGCTTTAAGAAAGGCTGGGACAGGTACAGGGGGAGGGTAAGGGTCATGGGTAGGGAGGATGGGAGGAGTGGGAGAGGGGGCAGGGACAGTACTCAAGCTGTGGATCCTGCAACACAAGCAGACTTGATAGGTCAAACGACCTTCATCTGCTGGCTTCTTCATATGTTCATATAATTTCGTTCCAAAACAACCTTTACTGGACTGGGTACTCACTACTCACCCACACTACATCACTGATGCTGGTACCCTCCCTGATGCACTCAGTGACTGCCACATAGTTTACAGTGTGCAAAATTCACCACCCTAGACCCCTACAAAAAATATTATTCATATCAGGTCATTCAAGTATACTGACCTATCATCATTACATGCTGCTCTATCTCCATGGCCAGTAATATTAACCAAGCCCTACAATAGTTCCTCTCTAATTGCCTACTAATCTGGGATCAGCATGCCCCTGTTCGGAAAACCAGGGTGAGAGGTTCACACCTCCCCTGGATCTCAGCTGAACTTCTGACCTGCCTCCATGCACGTGACTTGGCACGAAAGTCTTACAAGTCCTCTAGAACTCTGGCAAATCTTAACAAATACCGAGCCTTGAGGAATACTTGTACTAGGGCCACCAGGCTAGCCAAGGCTGAGTTCTTTTCATCCTCATTCCAGAACAATCTAAATCACCCCTCTAAGTTCTGGAAGTCATCCATGCCCTCTCTCCTCTACCTAGTTCCCTCTCCATCTCTCAAGGTGGATGACTCCACCATTTCTGACCCTCTTCTGTCACTTCTGCCTTCAACGCCTACTTCACAACCTGTGCCTCATCACTCCTGTCAGCCTTTTCCTCCTCCTCCTCTCCACTCCCTTCATCCCCATGACCCCCTTCACTCTCTTCTCCTTCCTGCCAGATACCCCATCATCCTCTCTAAATGCCCTCCTAGCTCTCAACTCTCAGAAAGGTGACAGCCCTGATGGCTTGACCCCAAACTCCTACAGCTCTCTGCACCTGCCATTGGCATTCCTTTCTCTCCTCCTCAACCTATCATTCTCTCCTGCCTCAGTCCTGGAATCTTGGAAGCATGCAACAGTCATCCCTCTTCCTAAAGTGGTGACTCCTCCTCTCTGGCAACTTCCACCCAATTTCTCTCCTCTCAACCTTATCCAAACTGCAGGAAAGCATAGTTCTGTCTCAACTGCCCCCAACCTCAACTTTTCCTCTTTCTTCACCATCTTCCAGTCTGGCTTTCACAAACACCACTCCACCACCTCCACTCTCCTCATTCTCACTGTCTCCATTCATACTGGCATGGACCAAGGCCACCTCACTGCTACCATCTTTTGATTTAGTGAAAGCATTTGACACCATCTCCCACCCTCTTCTCTTAACAAACTCAAGTCAGTGGGTCTCACAGACTCAGCAATCAACTGGTTCCACTCCAACCTGGAAGGAGGATCTCAATCTGTGAGAATTGGAGATTTCGCTGCCCCCCAGTCCTCAATGGCATACCCCAAGGCTCCATCCTTAGCCCATTGTTCTTCTCCAGATTCCTAAATGACCTCCCCTCAGCCTGCTCCTCTGCTTCCATGCACATGTATGCAGATGACACGGTCCTGTTTGCACCCGGGTCTTCTCCTTCTGAGTTTACATCCAGGCTTCAACTTGATTTTGACACTGTCCAGAAATGGTTCAGGTCAAATCAATTATTCCTAATTGCTAAGAAAATGGTCTTCATGTGCTTTGACTAGGCAGAGGTTGTCTAGGTTCTCCTCCCACCCCACTTTCCACACCCTTGATGGGGTGCAATTGAACACATACCCTCATATAAATATCTTGGTGTCTGGCTTGACCGCCACCTTGGCTTCTCTCAGTGTATTGATGCTATTCACAAAAATTCCACCTCATGCTCAGTGCCCTTTATAGGAACAAAAGCTGTATCCCTATCCTCCTCACCAAGATGATCCTCCCCATCTTTGACTATGGTGACATTGTCTGCTGTGCTGCTCCTAGGTCCACCTTGGCCAGACTTGATCCCCTTTTCCACTCCTTCTGCCATTTTGCCTTGGCTTGCCCTCTTTGTACTCACCACTGTTCTCTATACTCTGCTCCCCCCCCCCCTTGTTTGATCACCGCCTAACCCACTGTGCCTCTTTCCTTTCTAAATTCTGGCTGACTTCACTGACCCATTATCTCAGCTTGCTTCTTTCTCCTATGCTTCCTTCCTCTTATTCTCTCCATAACTCAGTCTATCGCTCCCTACTGCTCCTTTCTCATAAATCCCTTGCTGGACAGGATGCTTTCTCAGTCTGTTTTCCTAGTATCAGGAACTCTCTTCTCCTAACAATTCACTCTGCCTCCTCCAAATGCTCTCTCTCCTCTTTACTCCAAGCCCACACTGCTCCCTCCTGCAAATGCCCATAGCGTAATGTCCTGCCTCCCTTCTGCTTCCTACACTCTGCCCATCCCTCCTACCCCTTTTATTCCCTCCCTCCCTTCAACCTCTCTTTTCTCTCTCTCTCTCTCTCTCTCAATCTCCTCCCTCCAAAACTTTCTCAACCCCATTTTTATTCTTTCTGCACCCACTTCTTTCTCCCCTTCCTCATTCTCCATTCTCCTTCTTCTCCCCTTATCCTATCCCCATCATTTTGTTTTGTCCCATCCTTTCCTACATACTTGCTATTCTTTACTCTTCTCTTCTTTCTTACTCCTGTCTCCTCCTGTGGTCCCCTCCTGTTTAATTGACTCGTCCTACCCTGTTCTGCTCCTTGACTTTCTAGCCTGGGATGCTGGTTCCTCTCACTCCTGATATAATCAATTTGTACTGTTTCTAATTATGCCAATACATTATTGTGTGTTACTGTGCCTATTGCATCATTTTACTGTGCTTTTTCTTGTTACTATGTAACCATTCCCTCCCCCTTCCCCCAGGACATATTTGGAAACAAGCTTTATGGCTCAGTATGTCTTTCCTGGTAAAGCTATTTTAAATAAAATAAATACAAATAAATCTACAAGAGCTTTGGAAGATGAGGGGGGAACACCTGGAACAGACGGCCAAAGCATGTGGTGTCAACTGATACTGTATTAACCTTCCAGCTCGAACCCAACAAATACACTGAAGAAAAAAGGGTGACTGGGTATTCCCACTCAGCTGGTAGGAGCAATGAAGGACCTTGATGGACCAATGGGCTTTTTTCCTCCCTGGCAGTATAGCCTAGAGGTTAGAGTAATGAGCTGTGAATGCACTTGGTGCATCCAACAGACCCTGGTTTGATTTCCAACACCTGCGCTTGCATATCGTGTGCCCTTTGTGACCCTGAGCAAGTCACGTAACCTCCCCAGTGTCCCAGGTCAACCCTGAAAATGGGCCATAGTGAGACTTTCCTGCTTACCAAAGAATAAAAAATATATATTTATGTATGTAAATGAAATGAGTACTTGAGTTTTGGTGTTACCACACCCCGTGTTTATTTTCAGATTCAAATTGTATTATTAAAACAGAAAACGCTAGTCTCTTGATTGGTGATGATTAAGTTCTGTTTTATACAGGAAATATTGACATAACAGCAAAAGTTGTTTACAAGGTAAAGTCCTGTTGTACAACTATTACTATTTCAAAAGATTCTAAGTGGTAATAAAAGGAGAAAATGACAACTAATAAACAATAACAACAATAAAAATCATGCTTCATCAAAACAGCTGCAATTGTGTAATGTTTCTTGATTTTTTTTTCTTAAAAGCGGCCATTGAAGTTGGAACACATGATGACATAGAAATTCTGTTCTAAGTTTCAGCTATACTGACCATAAGGATCCCTGGGCCAAATTTAGTACGGATATTTGGAGCTGATAAAATACGTTTGTATGCTTTATCTTGTGGGATATCTTGCAGATGTCTTAAAATCTATCTACAAAAGGAGTTTCTGGGGTGGGTGGGGATAGAGAAAGGGTGTCAAAATGAGTTAAGAGACATTTCACTTCTCTGTCCTCATGCCCAAAGGCTGCCAGCTAAGGGCCCCATACAGAGTACAACGATCTTTGGTTTAGATCACAACACTAAACAAGCAGTTTCGTTGAAAGTTACGTATTAGTTTCTATTATTATTGACTTACATTGGTGAATTTTGAAAAGTAGCCAGCTGTTACCTTTGATTTCTGAAATATTTTTCTTCTGCTAAGTGAAAGGTTTCTTACTCAATATTATATTATTAGATGTGATACACAGAACAGCACCCTCCAAAAGTTGGCATATGTAGTGCCCTTTCTCTTCATACCATATCAGAACTGTGACCTCACTGACCGTCACATCACAAACACCCGATATGGCAGAAGATTAGTTGTGATGTCAAAGTCTGTGAGGTCACAATGCTAACGAGGTATGAAGGAAAAGGAAGTGGAGTGCATGTAAAGGAGTCATCGGACAGAAAGATGTGGGAGGAGAAGGGGAGACCATGGGAGGAGGACGGACACCAGAGTGTCTCCAAGTATATCATCTTGGGACAGACTGGATGAACAGTCAAGGTCCTTTTCTGTTTGTCACATTTCCACATTTCTATGAAACAGAACTAGCTATATCATAGCCAGCCCTCCAGCACAATGGTGGCACTACTGCTTGTGATGCTGGCGACCCGAGTTTGGTAGCAAGCTCAGGCCATCGGATGGCTGGCTGGGGGGAGGAGGACTGAGCATCTGGAGGACCACTCTACTCCTCTGGGGGGGAGGGATCGTAGAGTTCTGTGTACGCCTGAACCCTAGGGGTCAGGTAGGGGAAAGCCACCCAGGACTGCCACAGAGTGAGTAGGGGGCAGACAGATGCCGACATGGCATGTGGGTGCATGGGTCACGATCATGTTGTCATTGCACACTGCGCCCTCGGGGAAAGGAAACAGGAAAAACCTCGGAGCAGGACAGTGCACAGACCTCGCAGGACCAGATCCATCTAGCTGGGCTCAACAGTCCAACTATTGGATCTGTTTCACGGTGGGAGATTAGGGGACCCCACCAACCCTGCTGGGGAGCAAGCCCAGGGATACTGGCTGGCAGTAAGTCCTGGTGGATGTTGGGATGATGGGGTGGGGCGTCCAATGGATGGGGGTCATCTGAGGTGGGAGAAAACAAAGAACTAGCTATGTCATCCTCCAGGTAGAGGATGTTGCATACATCATACCAAGCACTGTCAAGTAGAAAATCTTCTAATCCGCAGAAGGAAAAAGAAATAAAATAATTCAAATGCAAAATGGAACTTGATTACTTTTAAAGTAAATATATTTAATTCAGGCAGTGTACTAGCTCTTAACCACAGAAAGTGAAATAAATCAAGGGGGAACATGTTGGAGACAATGATCCTCTTGCAAGAAGCTAGTGCTAGAGAATAAAAGAAGTATAGAAATAAGCCAGAAAATGTCAGCTGACTTGTGTCTAAATATTATACTGTGCAACGTTTACCCATAAATGACAAATTATTTTTAAATAAGCATGTACAAAGCCAGTAGACAGTTCTTACTGAATTTGTTTTGTAACTAATCATAAACCAACTTTGTTTAGGAAACTGTGAGTGTGAAGAAAGAAAAAAGGGAACGCAAACCACTCAACCCAAGATCCATCAATGACCAAAGAACAAAACTGACAGATTATGAAAAACAAACTGACAAAGCAGTGAGCAAGAGAAATTATGAGACCAGAAGAGATACACAGAGGGTACATCCTCTGAGTCAGCTGCAAAAGGCGACCTTCAAGCAGAGAACCAGATCATTGGAACAGTCACTGAGTTCCACGTAAACAAAGATGTGCCTGTGAAGGCTAAGAATGACAGGCTGTTATTATCCACCGAGGCCGAGCAACACGACAAAACAAATAGAGTGTTCTACATGAAAAATGGCAATAGTCTGATCTCACAAAACACAAGTATCCTATTCTTCTTTTTGTGTATTACTTCTTTATTCTCCTGTTTACCTACGAGCACCACACTTTTCAGATCACTGGAATTCCATCTCTACATCCCGAATCCTGCATCGCTCTGCTGGTGTCTGGTTTGTCCCTGCTAGGAGCTGCCCTCTGCTATCACTATGGAGGAAGCAACATCATAATGTTGGCTTGATGGCAGGGTGGGTGTAGCCAGCTTCCTGAAAGGTTGGGAGTCATGGAAGATGAGGGAACTGGTCAGGGAGATATTAGTAGGGGTGGGGGTCATAGGCAGGGTGGAGGAGAAATGGAAGACAATCAAGGAGCTAACCTTGAGGCATTGAAGACATGAGTACAAGCAGAGACAAAGAGAAATAGGTTGAAGAAACCACCATGGTTCTCACCTAGAGTCAGGGAAGTGATCGGGCCAAAAAGAGGGCCAATCAATCAATTAATCAAAATCTTTATTGATCCAGGCGGGCACCGCTGAGTAAGGCTCATTTGCAAGGTGGACCTGGTCATAGCAACAAATACAAATAAAAGAGCAAGCAAGGAGAGACAGAATGGGAGGAATATCTTCAAAACCAAGGAGGCCAAGAGGACAATGAGGTAGGAGAAAGCAGACACAGAACTGCATCATGGAGGGGTGAAGAACAGTGAAAACAGTTTTTGGATATATTAATGAAAACGAAAAAGTGGAGGAATCGACATCTGGTGAAGGGGTAGGGTGATTGAAGAGGATGGGCAAAAGGCTACCGCTCTGAATGACTATTATTGCTCATCATCACTAAAATGAAGGTGGACTCCTGCCTAAGAGCAGCATCAAAGCAGCCTTGAAGGAATCCCAGAAATGAGTTTTCCAGTGGTCACCAGGGAAAGAGTCCTGAAAGGGTTGGCAGCACTCAAGCTTGATAAGGCCCTGGGTCGCCAGCCCGGTGGCGCTGAGGGTTGGGAGGCGCTGGACACCACACCTCGTGGCACGCCGCAACCCGGTTCGGGAACGGACTCAGGTCGGCGGGGGTCGGTCAGGGAGGGAGGATTGAGCGTCCCAACAGATGCTCTCCTCCCTCAGGGGTGGGATACCAGGGTGCTATATGCACCCAACACCCTAAGAGAGCTGGTGGGAACACGGGCTCTCGAGGGGAACTGGCGTGTCTGCTCACGGAGTCGGGGAGGGGGATGCTGTCAGGCGCTGAGAGACGGCCAGCATCGCCGCCTCTGGACGATGTCCTTGCGCCGTGTCCCAGGGGCGGGGTTGAGGGGAGCACAGAAAACGGATAAGCCCCTCAGTGGTCCTAGATGAAGATGGCTCCACCCAAGACCACCGATTCGGGACAGACCCCACTGTGCAGATAGGGAGGGTGGAGAGGCACTTTAGGGGCAGATCCTGGAGCGGTGGCACAGAAGGGTATGAGCAGTCCCAAGGAGGGACACCGAGGTAGGGAGGTGGATAAATAAAGAGTTAAAAAAAAAAAAAGATAAGGCCCTGGGTCCAGATAGGTTGCACCTGATGATACTAAGGGAGTTAGCAACCAAACTGGCTAATCCACTGACTGAGCTGCTCAACAGTTCACTCAGGACTGGGGAAGTCCCAGCAGACTGGAAGTTAGCAGACATAGTGCTGCTACATAAGGGGGGAGACAGGGAGCAACCATGGAATTATAGGCCTGTTAGCCTGACCTCTATTGTGAGGAAGCTGATGGAATCCCTGACTAAAGAGGACCTCGTAGAATGCCTGGAGAGCAACAGACTCCAGGATGAGAAAGTACATGGCTTTGTTGCAGAATCTGATAGTCTTTGACTGGGTGACAAACGAGACAGATAAGGGCCACAGAGTGCACTTGTTGAACTTTGACTTTTAGTAAGGCTTTTGATTTGATTCCGCAAAAGAGATTGCTTAAGAATGTGGTGGACCACCGGACTGACCGCCTGCAGTGTTGACGACCCGTGTTCAGAAGCGAGCATGAGGCATCAGGGAGTCAGCCAGGTGGAGGCTGGATGAGCGTCCCATGGACAGCTCTCCACCTCCGGGGGGGGGCTTGTGGTTTCCCGGCATGCTAGCTACACCCAGTGGAAACTGTGGAGTCCAGCAGCCAGGACTGCCTGGCAGTGCAGAGATGTTGGTGGATATGTGTGGGTCAGGTGAGGGAGTGTGCCGTTCTGTGCTGATGTCATTGCATGTCCACATCTCCTGGGGAACTAAGCAAGAAAATCCTTGGTCATGGAGCTCCGTGATGCCCCTGGACTGCCTCCTGAATGATGCCCCAAGCGTAAGCCTCAGCTGGGGGCCTCTGGTGGATTTTGGCCTCTACCCCAGCCCCCTAGGAGAGCCCGCCATAGTGGGCAAGCTATGGGTCACCCAGCTGGGTGGCCTGGAGGGGATGTCGGGATGGTGGTCCAGGCACTGAATAGGGTATATCCTCCACCTGTAGTCCATGAGACAAACAGAGTCGAGGAAAAAAAGAGGGAGAACTTGGGGCAGCGAAAACTCTAGCAAGCTGAGGGAAACCAGTTAGCAGGTGCTGGTCAATGGGTTAAATCAGAAGAGAAGGCGGTAACTAGCAGGGTTCCACAGAGATCGGGTCCTGGGTCTGGTCCTTCCACACGCTCATTAGCAACATTGGTGAAGGATTCTAAGGCAAGTTGTGTCTATTTGTGGATGACACAAAACTATGTGGGAGGGTGGATAGTGAAGAAGGAATAAGGAATATGCAGAAGGACTCCGTTGAAGTTAGAGGAGTGGTCAAAGGTCTAGCAGTTAAAATTCAAAGCAAAAAGTGCAAGGTAATGCAGCTAGGAAAAAAGAGCCCCATGGACGGAGTACTGAATGGAAGGAAGAGACTTCTACAAATGAGGAATGGGATCTCGGACTTATCATCAGTAACTTCCTTAAACAAACTAGCCAGTGCAACAAGGCCTACAATAAGGCCAACAGGACACTGGGATGCACTGGGAGGGGGATTGATAGTAGGAGAAAAGAGGTAATATTACCCCTCTATAGAGTCTTGGTGAGGCCTCACCTGGAGTACTGTGCCCAGTTTTGGAGTCTTTGCCTTAGAAAAGACAAGGATAGGTTAGAGACAGTGCAACGCAGAGTGACCAAAATGATTCAGGAACAGCAAAATCCTATGAGGAGCACCTTAGGGCACTAAATTTGTACTAACTGGAAATCAGAAGGGAGAGGGGCGATATGATTGAGACCTTCAAATTCCTCAAAGGAATTAATAAAGTGAACTGCAGGGAATTATTTAACCTGAGCACCAGCTCATGGTCACGAGTGGAAGCTGGCAGGCAGGAGGTTTAGGAGAGACATGAGGAAGTACTTTCATGTGTAACCCCCTACAAATGGGGGTTCCCTGAAAGTCTTCCTTGGGTGTGCCTAAATGCTCACTGCCAGGCTGGTATTCTGTGTCTTAACATTTTAAAAGTGTTTGCATGAGAGTGCCTTAATACCTCTATGCTTTGTCTCTTTAAGAGCTGCCTATATCACAGTGTATAATTAATCTGGGTGGTGAGTGTGTCTAGGTTCGAGTCCCACCTGGGCTGCAGTGCTTTTGCTTCTTTCTGCAATCGCTAATTGTGCAGAGGATGCTTTATTAGAATCTGTTTCCCAAGTGTCTGCTGTAATAGCAATAGTAGTGTAGTTTGTCTTACCTGCCTTTTGGCAATGTAACCCCCCTACAAATGGGGGTTCCCAAAAAGTCTTCCTTGAGCTTGCCTAAATGCTCCTTGCCAGGCTGGTGTCCTGTGTTTTAGCAGTTTAAACGTTTTGCCAGAGAGTGCCTGTATAGCCTCTGTGTACTGTCTCTTTAAGAGCTGCCTAGTTTGCAGTTATAATTAATCTGGGAGGGGGGCTGAGTGTTTCTATGCTCTAGTCACACCCGGACTGTCAGATAATTGCTCCGTTCTGTCCTCGCTACTTGTGCAGAGGGAGCTCTGTTAGAAGATGTATTTGTTTGCTGAATATCTGTTAGAATGGTAAAGATATTGTAGTTTGTCTAACATGCCTTCTTTGCAGTATGGACAGTTCTGTTTATCTCCACCACCTTGGTCCTGGACTGCTGAAATGGGCCAATCGATACCTTTGGGGACTTTAAAATGGAGCCTGTCCCCAGGGGTCTTGTGGGAGCAAAATTATGTAGGAATTGTAGTTTTGGGCTTTTGCATCTAAATGAACCTGGAGGGGAGCCCTTGTTGTGACTGACAGAGGACTCAGACAACCAAACCTTTTGGATCCTGGGGAAAGTCTCAGGCTGCTTGCAGCTAGCTTCAGATCTGAGTTGGGAAATGAAGGAGTAACTGCTCGAGATACTCGAGAAGCAATCCTGCGTGGATTCACCCGGGAGAAATGTGAAAGGGCAGAGTTTTGGCCTGCCTGTCTGCCTGCTGTCCCTGAGAGGGAAAATAGAGTTGATTCGGACTGAATCCAAGTTGTGAGGACGATTTAAGCCACTGGACTGTGACCAGGCTTTAACCTGAAGAAGACCGAAGATTTGCTGAATGCGATCGGCCTGTCAGGATTTCCAGCCACCTCTGAACTCCGGTTTGTGCAGAGACTCTGTAATTGAGACTGGATAGCAATCTACCTGGTACAGTACAATTTTTACATGTAAATGTGCTGTGTGCTGTTAGTGGTCGTGATTTGGTACCTCACTGTGTGCTGAACTGTGTTCTGCTTGCTGGAGGCTGAATCCGTTTGCATCTTCATTTGGCCTGGGAATTGCCACACTGGCCCAGCCAGACTACCCGCCACACAGAGAAAGCCATTGATGAGAGACCTGCCTGGGGATCAACCCCTTGTTCAAAGCTTTGAACAGGAATGATGCCGCGGTGATTTGTGTGGGACCTGCTTCTCCTGGCACTCCAGTTCAACAACCTTCTGTCTCGATTTCGTTCTGCTTGTGTCCTGTATTGGGTATCATGAGTAAACATCAGAGTAGCTCCCTGCAACAACAGCTAAATCTAAAGTGGTGTCATCTGATTGCTTTGTTGTCTTTTCTGTCACGAACTGCACTGTTGCTATTTGCTGTGCATAACCTTGTTTTACAGGGGGTCTCCAAGGTCAAGCTAGAGGAATCAGCCCTGGTGGTAAGTGCAAACAGTGTGGGTAATTGCATGGTGAATAAGGGTAATTGTGAAAGTGATTATTGTATACTCTCCAGGTCACTAGAAGGGAAGGGGGGGGTTACAGTGTCCCGGGGGGCTGTGCCGAGGTTAGCTTGACCACTAACCACCCTGACCTCCGGGTGGGGGCACCCGTTTCAGTACCCAGGCCCCTTAACCTGCAACTCGCCACACAGGCAGGGGAAGTAGCCCTTGTGATAGAACCACCTTGGGGTTACAGCAGCATGAACTTTCTGTATTGCACCACTATTTTGGTTTTGGACTGCCAATCAGTACCTTTGGGGACTCTAAAATGGAGCCTGTCCCCGGGGGTCTTGTGGAGCAAATTTCAGTAGGAATTGTAGTTTTACATTTTGGCACCAAAACAGACTTGGAGGGGAGCCCTTTATTTGACAGACAGATGGATCAACCAATTGGACCTCTTGGACTGAGGGGAATTCCAAGCTGCCTGCTGCAGTCAGTCAATCTGGAGTTAGAGTTTGAAGAGTAAACAGCCTGAGTGATTCAAGCAGCTGCTTTTGGCCTGTCTGCCTGCAGTCCCTAGAGAGGAAATCTTTGAAAGGCTTAGCAATCAGATTATATCCGAATTGAGTGTGACAAAGCCACTGAAGAGTGACCAGATTTTAAGCTGAAAAAGACCGAAGATTTTCTGTATGCGATTGGCCTGTTAGGACATCCATTTACCACAGAATTCCCAGTTTTGCTCAGGGGACATACTTATATTGTGACCAGACTGCCTTCTGCACTGTGGTATGGTGACTGCTTTACTATAAATGTGCTGTGTGCTGTTAGTGGGTGCATTTGGTTCCCCAATGTGTAAATGTGCACGCTTGCTGGAAGCTGCATCCAGCACTACGGACTCAAAATCCGAACTGTTCCACCCAGCCTGGGTCTTGCCACCTGGCCCAGCCAGCTACTTCAGGCACAGAAACCATAATCAACAAGAGACTTCGCCCGGAGATCAGCCAGCTGCTCAACCATCTCGAACAGGAGCGACACCTCGGTGATTCGTGTGAGCCCTGCTTCTTCTGGCAAACGAGTCATCAACCTGAAGTCTCCATTTCATCTAGCCTGTGTCGCGTATTGGGTAGTGTGAGTACCAATCAGAGCAGCTCCCTGCAACAACAGCTAAATCTCAAGTGTTGTCATCTGATTGCATTATTGTTTTTCCTTTCATGAACTGAGCCTTCAGGCTCTGGATTACAAATTGTGTGTGGTTGTGCATGCTTTTTCTTTTCATCACAGGGCCCCAACCAGCTCCGACGCCGGCCTACCCCGAGCAATGTTCAAAATAACCCACCTTACTTCCAACTGGGTACCCGTGATAGTGACTGTGTAGGGACTAAAGGTGCATGCATAATTGCCTGACTAGATCAGTTTTCGAATCATTCAGCCTGATTATGCCCCTCCCTTGTTCAATTCCCCTGAATAAATCAGATCTAACTCTTTTTGCATTGAATCTGACTGTGGTTCTAGTTTGTACCAAAAGCACTGTACTGTTATTTACTGTGCCTAACCTTGTTTTACAGGGTGTCTCCAGGGTCGAACTGGTGGAACCAGCCCTGGTGGTAAGTGTAAACAGTGTAGGGATTTGTATGCTGAATAGGGGCTACTGTGAAAGTGTTTGTTGCATATTGTCTAGGCCACTAGAGGGGAAGAGGGAAGTTACAGTGTCCCAGAGGGCTGTACACAGGTTAACCTTGTTACTAACAACCCTGTCCTCCGGGTGGAGGCACCCGTTTCAGTACCCAGGCCCCTTAACCTGCAACTAGCCAAGCAGGCAGGGGTACTAGCCCTTGGGATAACACCACCTAGGGGTTACACATGGGAAGGTGGTGGAGCCTGGAAGAGTCTGGTAGCTAAGGTGTTGGGTGCAAGCACAGTAAGGGATTACACAGGCCTGGGATAGAATGAAGGAATAGCGGTTACCTGGGCTGACAGGACCAGGGAAGAAAGTAGGAAAGGTCTGGGAGGGTTAGTACCTGGGGAACATTAGGTTCCAAGAATGATTCCAGGGATTTAGGGAACTTGGGCAGACTGGATGGACCATGGGTCTTTTTCTGCCATCATTGTCTATGTTTCTATGGCCATGTCCATGAGTTGATGATTGTCCATGCCCCCAAGATATCTGGAGGTTGCAGCACCCCACCTCCCTTGATTTTTTCCTTTTCATCAACAGTTCACAACTCTTCTAGTAGGTTGGATTTGTGGCTTACATTCCCGTCGGTGTCTCAGATGGTGAATTCCCTTAATATTGCACCTATGTTCCCATCTGACCATGTGGCCACAGCACTCATAGAGGTGTGGGGCCCCCCACCCCTCGCTCTGCCTCCTGGTGCTGAACCCTTTTCTTCTTTAGGACAAGGAGTTTGGCCCCTGGTTGCTTGAAGAAACCAAGCTGTTTTTTTGAGTCCAATGATAATGGGGTCATGAGAAAATCCACCCTCCAGGAAACCTTTAAGGAGTTCCTGTGTGGCAGGATTGTTGGGTATGTAGCATCCTGCAGGCATAAACATGAAGCTGAACAAAAGAAACTTAGTTAGATCTTGCTTTCAAGGAGAAACAGTTTAAAGAACTTTCTCCCATGCAATCAGCCCCTCCCTCTTGCAGGACATTAGATCCCTGCATATGCAAGTTAACCTATCGACCAAGAGGAAGGAATCATTCACGGCTGAAGCAATGTTACTGAATGGGGGCGAGGAAGGTGTGTAAACTTCTTTCCTATCAGTTTTATGAGCAGCAGGCCGACAGGTTTATGCATGGTCTGTGGGACCCCGGTGGCACTTTTCACACCAAACCTGCCATGGTGAATCACATCATGTGTGCCTTCTATGATCAGCTCTATTCCTCTAAAGGCCCCCTGAGTGTACCCAAGCTCAAGGCTTTTCTAAGAGATCTCCCCTTTCCAACTCTCTCTAGCTCCAACAGGGATGTCTTGGAGGCCCCTTTTGTGGTCCAGGAGGTGCACATGGCCCTCTCTCCCCCCACAAGACCCCAGGTAATGACGAAATTCCAGTTGACCTCTATCAAGGGATCTCAGATCTGATTGCTCCGGTTACAGTGGTGTACCAGGAATCCCTAACATGTTCTCTTCTAACACCCACGATGTGGAAGGCGACCATCACAGTCCTTCCTAAGGACGGGAAAGATCCCACCCTGTTGGGTAGTTACAGACCCATCTCACTTATTAACATGAATGCAAAAGTCCTTGCCAAGATCTTAGCCTCCAGGCTTGAGCTGTTTCTTTCCCTCTTAATTTATCCCTCTCAGGTGTGTTTCATGAAAGCCTGCTTAAGTTCAAATCATCATAGGGCCCTTCTCTCACTTATCGCCACATTTCGCTTGACTCTCACTCCAGCAGCGGCTGTCACTATAGACTTCGAAGAAGCTTTTGATTTGATGGAGTGGGGTTACCTGCTTGCCAGCTTGAGAAGATTAGGGGTCTGGCCCATACCTGGGAGAGGATCAGGATGCTATATGCATCCTGCTGCATATGGGTTCTGATGAACCTCCCCTTTCTGACCTGCCTCCTTCAAAGTGGTATGTGGCAGAGGTGTCCCCTTTCCCCCCATGCTTTCTATGCTGGTGATTGAGCTGCTTGCCATCTCTCTGCGGCATTATCCTGGCCTCAAAGGGCATATGGTTGGTACAACTGAGTGCTGCACATTACTTTACTGTATGAGGGTGATTGTCTAATGCTCCTGCCAGTGTCCCATTTTGCCAGGAAGACTTTCTGCTTGGGCCACCTTCCTGTCATCCCCCTTTGCCACTGTGGATGTCTTGCCTTCCTCTATGTGATCTTTGCTGGGCTTCTGGTTCTGGTTCTCTTCGCCGGCCTATTTCTGCCTGGGACCTTCAAAGGAGTTCTGTAATTGTTCATGCTATGTGTTTTTTTTTTTTTACTGTATATGTCTGTAGCACAGCTGTATGTAACCTGATGCTGTACTCTGGAAAGAAGCCATTTGTCTTTCCTTATAATCTAAATAAAAGTTTAACAGCAATAAACTTCCGTGATGGATTTCTGTCCATAGATTGACTAACATACCTTGTGATGTCACTGGTGACATCTGAGCTTGAGCATGGGGAATAGGGCTTCAGAATAAATAGCGGTGGGGAAGAGACGAAGAGCCTGGAGTTATATGGCAGTGGCGAGAGTACTTAGTTCTGGGAGTGCAATTAAAAGCCTGACTTTGTTTCAAGAGCAAACTGGGGAAGGGCTGCTCCTATGTCAAATATACCCGCCCCCCATAAAAATGTCTAAGTAAAGTGTAGATATGCAACATATGCTGTGCAGTAATGAAGAAATGTTTCCTCAGACCGTTGTAAAGTAGGTTCAGTACTATCAAAGGTGGTATGTTCTCATGGTGATTTTTTTGTCATTTCCAACACTGTGGAAAACTACCATGTTAAAAAATTTATCAAAAAGGCTGACGTTTGCAACAACACACAAGTTCCGTCATTGCAGGATCCCAAAAGTCCATGTGGCTTTGCTCAAGTGTTCCTAGGAGTTAGAGCGGGCTTAGGTCAGATGACTTGCTCCAGTTCACACAGTGCACAAGTGGCTGTGGTGAGATGGAAACCTGGCATTTGTTGTTTTGCAGTTCAGTGCTTGGGCTGCCCAGGTCACCATAGCAATATAAGACAATGGTATACCACATTATGGTAGTTAATAAACAATAGAAAGGGAGAAAATTTCATGGTACAGATCCAAGCTGTTTTCACCTTGAGGTAGGAGAACTTGTCCCAGGACCTACAATAGCAAAAGGGGGCATTGCCTGCTGAACTCTTTGCTGGGGAGGCATCCAGTCTAGTGGTTAGAGCACAATTTTTTTGTTTTTTTAACATGTCATTATTTGTCACCTTCTGTGGCTCATCTGGCGGGGGCATCCAGCCACCGGCCCCCACTGACCCAAGGAGCAGCAGGCTCACTCGCATGATGGGGGTCTGGTGCAGCCACCCCAACCCTCCGCAGGACCCCCCCATGCCTCTCCGAGTTAAGCTGGACTGGGTCCCCCAGCGTGATTCTACGACAGTCCTCCAGGTCGGCGGAAGCGCAGCCATCAAGCTGCCTCGGTCGCACCCAGCCATTTTTCCTCCAGTTTGTTTCCCCCAGGAGCCGACAGTGCAATGACATCCATGTGTAAGCCAATGTCTTGCCGTGCTCCTTCCCTTGCTGAGCACTGCAACTGTGCTGCACCCGGACATCGCCAGGTGCCACTACAGCGCAACGTGCATTTCCCAATCCACCCCAGAGAGAGGAGAGCAGTCCTCAATCTACCCTCTCCCAGGCAGCCTGAGTCCATTCCCGAACCCGGGTCACCAGCATGGTGCGAGGTGTGGCATCCAGCGCCTCAACCCTCAGCGCCACCCGGCCAGCAGAGCATATAGTTGTAAACCTGGAGACCGAGGTCTGAAATCTAACACCACCACTTCCTTACTGAGTGACCCCCGCAAGAAATCGACTGCAAAAGGCAGGACAGCTCAAAAGTGAAACCCTGACAGTACATGTAATAATATTTCAAGTCACTGATGCGGCGTAAAGTATCAGTGCTTTTGCTCTATTGCAGTTCGTATTTAAGAGCTAGTGTACTGTCCGGAATTAATAGTAACTTTCAGAAGTAGTCAGCTATCACTTCTTTATCCACAGTATTTTTCTTTTCTTTTTGTTACTTAGAAGATTTTCTACCTGACATTACTAGGTGTGATGTGGAACAGCACTCTACCTGGATGCTGATCTAGTCAGTTCTGTTGCACTCTAAACATCATCATCAGCACTGTGACAAGGGGTTGCTTGGATACCTCAAAATGTGATTCAAATAGCCGGCCTGGTGGTGCTGAGGGTTGAGGCACTAGACGCCTTACCTTGCGCTCGCTGGTGACCCGGGTGGGAACAACCTCAGGATATCAGGGTGCGGCGGGGAAGGGAGGGAGGAGCAGGATCAAGCAGAGCCAGCAGGCTGCTCTCCTCTTCTGGGGGTGGGTTGTCACCCTCCCGTAGTTCCACTCCCACTGGGTCGAGGTCCGGTGGAATAGTGTAGGCTGAGGGGGCGGCAAGGACTGGAGGGTGGAAGGAGCTGCGCTGGCACCACGGCGTGCGTGCGTGCCTCCACACACATGTACAGCTGTGTGCCAGGGCCTCAGGCGGGGAAGTGGGACACTACTACCTACAAAGAAAAGTCCCATTGAAAAAAAGAAATCCGATCCAAGTTAGGATAGTCGTATATTCAGACAATCCTCATCTGAATCTGACATCCAATTTTAGCATCGGATGTCACTGGATTAGGATTCAGATATCCTAAAAAGGACCTTAAAACAGTTGTCAACCCCCAGCCTCCCCCCAAAGCTCCCTGGGAGCACATAAATGCTTATTTTAATTAACTACTGCTTGCTGCCTTACAGTATGTCTAGCTCCTTAGCTTTAGAAAGGGTCTAAAACCTCACCTACTTGAGTGGTGCCTATGCTCAAGCCTTCACTGACCATCCTACCTATAGTTAATTAAGGTCCCCACGGATGAACGATATAGCTTCTGCTCTGGTGCTACAACTTACCAGTACATCTATACACTGTAAACGTTCTGTTTTCTTGTCTGTCCCAGATGTCGTGCACCAAAAGGGCACCTTGTTCAATCTAAAATTTCCATATTGTATTGTCTCACATGTTAAGTGCTCATGTCTAGGATTATATAGGGTTCTGTCTCCTATGACCAAAATGTTAATGTTCACTGTAGTGTAATTAATCCAGTCATTACTTGATACCTTGTATACAGTGTTTTCAGTATATCGTTCCTTCTAACTGTTAATGATGTACTGTCCATTCAATTGCTATGCGTGTAATTAATCCTGGGTCACCCCTGAAAAAGGGACCCATGGTTTCAGTAGGCTTACTCGATTTTCAAAATGAAATAGATAAAAAACCCGCCCCTCACCCAAATTACAAGCCTACTCCTCCCTCCCTAGTTCAAGCCCAACTCCCCAATTTATTAATGAACCCCCCGCACAATATACCCACCAGCCCTCACTTTCCTCAACCCCAAGCCTCCATGTGCACGTACATATTTATAATTTAAAATGCCGCCTTATAATAAGCTGCCCCCTCCCATACAAAATCACAAGTATCTCACCTCCCCAGAAAAGGTAAATGAAACTAGCACATCTCCTACAGGAACACCTGACTGGCCGCTTGTCAGCCAATCAGGTGTTACTATAGGAGATACCATAACTTCCTTCACCTTGTGAATGAAGACAAGCAAGCCACTGCACTGCAGGACCACCTTCTGTCTTCCTTCTGCACTCGACTCAACTGGATATATCCTTTACTTATGGGGGAGGAGGGAACAGGGACTAGTGGGTGTGTTGGACGGGGGTTGATTAATATACTGGGGGTGGACTTGAACTATGGTGGGGGAGCTGAGAGGCTTGTGATTTTACGTGGTGAGGATAGGATTTTTATTATAAGGCAGCATATTAATAAACATTTATGTGCTCACAGCTGGCTTGGAGGGAGGAGGAAAGTGGGTGCTACTCTGGGGGTGTGTTGGACGGGGGGTCGATTACTAAACTAGGAGAGTCTGGGCTTCAACTATGGTGGGGGACATGGGAGGCTTGGCGCAGGTTTTTGCCAGCCCTAGAGCAATGCACACACACACACACACACACACACACCAATTTCAGTAGGAACAATCTTTGCAAGATTAGGAAGATAGCTGGAAGGGAATTATGTCAAGTGTCATGCATAGTTTTGTACTGATTTAGCCCCATCTAGTGGTGATTATACATAATTCACTATGTAGCACTGTAACCTGCACTATTTTACATGTTTGGTCCCCTTAGAAGAAGCAGATAGTTGTTAGTCTTGCACTGAACTGTATTTAATTGCAGTGGTTTGTGCTTGGTACAGAATAATCTGTTGCTGAACTATTAGTGGTCTTCTATCTAAGGATCTTCTAACTCAGGGTTAGACACCATATCACACTGCATACTGTCAGAAGGTTTTTGAACTCATGCATCAGATGAAACCACTGGAAAATTATCCCTGGAAGGGAATTTGACTAACAACTGGAGAATGTGGCTCCAATGTTTACAGTTTTATATGGATGGTGATGGCACTGCAGGGCAGCAAGGGAAAGAGCAGTCTTCAGTGTTTCTGCGTACCTTTTCTTTTATGGCATATCTTTGTCCCCAACTGCTGGCGAGGGCTCCGTGGTGGCGTACCTGCCATCCAGACTCCATCTCTCCTCACAGGGATCATATGGCATGGCAGTGGGGGGGGCGGGATGTTTCATTATTGCAGAAGTAGCTATGTGGTCCTGTATCCCCACCCGAGGACGCGGCACAAAGGACTGAGGTCCAGGCATGCAATCATGCTGAGAACACGGCTTCAGTCAAGTGCCTAATGGCATCCTCCCCTCCCGCCCTCCCCACACTGCATCCTGGTGGAGCAGTGCCTGAACCCTCCCCTGGAGAGGAGAGCTGCCATATGGCAGCTCAATCCAGCTCCCGCCTTCCCCCTCCGGCCGACCCTCGACAAGCCAGGCTTGTTCACCCTGGTTGCCGGCACAGCACAAGGTGTGGCGTCCATCGCCTCAACCCTCAGCGCCACCGGGCCACCTCCTACTATATACCTTGATCCAGTTGACAGTATAATACTTTTCAGTGAGAAGATGAAGCAGACCCAATAACACTTGAAAAGACAACTGTAAAGTTTACTGAACATTGTAATTTTACAAAAAAAATCACTTCAGCATGGCTTGTGTTTAACGCAAGAAACCAAGAGCAGAGTGAGTCAGTTCACCATCATGTGACTGATCTGAGCACAAAAGCCAAAATTCATGAGTTTGAAACTAGGGATGGGATGACTGACTCTGCGTCAAATCAGAACCCTCTCCCACCCCCTGAATGGCACTCCTCAGTCCAGCTCTGGAAATCAGACTCTTTTGTGACTTGACTGATCTGACCCAGTTCAGTCTATTGACCAGGTTTTAATTATCAAGTGACCCAGTTCTGACCTGGTCAAAAGGGTTTTGAGGGAGCTCATGGAGGTACTGGCTGCACCTCTGACAGTCCTATTTAACAGCTCACTAGGAACGGGTGTAGTTCTGGAGGACTGGAGGAGGGCAGATGTAGTCCTGTTTCATAAAACTCTAATTAGTACCACTGGTCCCCTTGCCCACGACAACAAATTTATCCTCCTTGGTAATTTTAATATTAAATTGGTTAAAACATAATAGGCATTTGGTTGAATTATCTAAACAAGCTGCTCCTCACTCTGTTACTCTCTCACCCCGCCAGACTCTCCAAAAATGGGCACTACACCACCCTTATTGACTGGGTACTAATCCCTAACACTGACTGAATAATCTGTTCAGGTGCACGCCCAGATTCCATCAATGACCATTCCCCAGTCTATTGTGTATGGTGGGCTATAGCCTCTAAGGCCCCCCTCGCCTGATTCAGTTTCATGATTTTTCTCATTTAGACCCCTTCCAATTTAAAACTGAAGTCACCTTCCTTGACTTGTCGTACCTGTGGGCAACCTCTGATATTGATCAGACTGTCTCTCAGTTCAACAGTACCTTTGCTAGTCTCCAGGACAAAAAATCCCTTCTCACCACAGGGAGGGTCCATGATCCGACAACCAAATGGCTAGACTACCCTCTAGTATCCCTTCTAAAAAAGAGAGACAAAAGCTGGTCTACCTTCAGGGATGGGGTGACCAGCAGGGCCACTGAGGGTCCATCCTGGGTCCTTTACTCTTCAATATTTTCATAAGTGACATCACTGAGGGGCTGGACAGGAAGGAGAGTATGTTTGCAGACAACACAAAGATCTGCAACAGAGTGGACACTGCTCAGAGAATGGAACAAATGAAAAGTGGTCTGCTCAAGCTAGAAAAATGATCCAACATGTGGCAGCTAAAATTGAATGCAAAAAAAATGCAAAGTGATATATCTGGGCAGGAGCAATCCAGGGACAGTCTACTATCTGGGAGGGGAGCAGCTAACAGCAGCCAGACAGGAGCTGGATCTTGGGGTCATCATCTCCGATGACTTAAAAGTGGGCAGACAATGTGAAAAAGTGGCACAAAAAGCCAGCAAAATGCTGGGATGCATAGCAAGGGGCATCACAAGTAGAAAGAGGGAAGTGATCATGGCACTATACAAGTCCCTGGTAAGGCCCACCTTGAGTACTAGCGTACAGTTCTGGAGGCCTTATCTCAGGAAGGACATGGATAGACTAGAGATGGTACAGAGGAGGCAATAAAAATGGTACAAGGGCTCCATGAATTGCCATACAAAAGCAGATTGCGACAACTCAATATGTACTCACTGGAGCAGCGCAGAAATAGAGGTGACATGATAGAGACATTCAAGTTCCTGAAGGACATAAACAGAGCCCCTACCCAGGAACTCTTTCTGATCAATAGCTCCACAAGGACAAGGGGTCATGAAATGAAATTAAGGGGAGGGGGTTCCGGGGTAACGTGTAAGTTCTTCTTTACGGAAAGGGTGGTGGCTGTATGGAATAGCCTACCTGCAAAAGTCATTGACTCAAAACAGTAGGGCAATTCAAATCTGCTTGGGATAGGCATGAGGGATTGTCTCTAAGAAATTCTATGGGGGGTAGCACTCAGGGCAGACTAGATGGAGCTTTGGTCCCCATCTGCCATCACTTTCTATGTTTCTATTACCTTCAGGGCTACCAGCTCCATCTTTGACTGGACGATCTACAGAAACCTCAGAAACAAATGTATGGTCATTCAACACAGCAAACACCTTCTGTAAAACACAGCTTGATACTACTCCACCAGTAATGCCCATCAGTTTTGGAGTTATGTCAAAAAGATTCTGGGCCAGGATGAAACCCCCACCCCTACGGATATTGAGGTAAGGGGTGTAAACTTCAATAATCCCGCCACAATCTCAGATGCATTTAGCAAATTATTCTCGGACCTCACAGTCTATACTGGGGCTTTTCCTCTCTCCTCGCCTAGTCAGACCTCACCCACTATTACTGAATGAGTGCAACATCCTCATTTTCACCTCAAACGCATAAGAGTCTCGGAGGTGTACAAACTCCTAAGGCAGATTCTGGGATCTAAATCTGGCTCTGATGTAACTGAGCCCAGACTTCTCAGACTAGCAGCCTATGAATTGCCCTCCCATTAGCCAGGATTTTACCCTATCCCTCACCACCAATACTGTACCATCTATCTGGAAAATGTCTAATATAATACCTGTGTTCAAAAGGTAACAACAAAATTATAGGCCTATTACCATTCTACCAGTTCTCTGCAAGGTCCTGTAAAAAATTGTCTCCACCCAACTTACCACATATCTCACTACTCACAATCTCCTCTCCCTGGCCCAGCATGGTTTCCTTTTTATTTAGTGTACTTTATGGCCAAGCCGGACCATCGGGATCAGTCCTGGTCATGGATCCCCAAGCCTCCACCTCCAAAAGTGCCGGCGCTCCCCAGTCACCCCTGGCTTGCCTCCCAGAGGGTGGGAATGCGGCATCGTCCTGGTACCGGCACCTCAAGTCTGGTGTCTGGTCGGGGAGCCGGCTTCAGAGTCTGATTGAGGCCTTGGAGGCAGGGCATCATGGAGACGGTTGGCTTGGTATTTTTCCCGTTAGGAGGGGTGGGGATTTGCAATGACGCCTGCGTCCGCCCTGCCCCTGAAGCATGATGATGCCAGGCATGTGGGATCCCCCAGCCTTCACCAGGAGTCCTCAGTGCACCGGCACACAACCCCACCTCCCCCTTGAGAAGGAGAGCGGTCCATAGGATGCTCAGTTCTTCTCTCCCTGGCCGGCCCTCCGGTTTCCCGGGTCCATTTCTGAACCCGGGTCGCCAGCATTGCAGACAGAATTCCAACTGCTGCGCCGGCGGGCCGGCCTCTCCCAGCATGATTTCTACTGGAGCCATAATACCATCACCACATTGCTTACCCTTACCAATGGTATTTATTTATTTATTTATTTTAGTCTTTGGTAACCAGGTAAGACCCACTAGGCACAAGTGCCTGTTTTCAGGGGCAACCTGGGAGCATTGGAGTCGTTATGTGACTTGCTCAGAGTCACACAGTATGCAAGTGGAGGTTGTGCGAATCAAACACAGGTCTGTTGGATGTACAAAGCTCATTCACAGCTCAGTACTCCAATCTCTAGGCTATGCTGCCACTCACAGTATCTTTAACTTAGCTCACTGGCACTGTATTCATAGATCTCACAAAGGCCTTCGATATGGACAATGGACGCCATAGTATGTAACAAACTTAGTGCCCTGGGACTCTTCAATGATGCCCTCCCTGGTTCAGAAGCTACCTGACCAACAGGCAGCAGCATGTCAGGTTTGGATCCTCCCTATCCATCCCACCCTGTCACTACTCATGTCCCCAAGGCTCCATACTTGGACCATACTCCACCCCCCCCCCACGTCAACTCTTGTTCACTGTTGCTTCACCATTAGTACCCCTCTTCTGTACACTGACTACCTGGTCTTTTTCACCAGTGCCCAGAACATGGCTGATATCAATAAAATCCTGTCTGCTGACCTGCACTCCATTCAATTCTGGTTCCTTGAGAACAGGCTTTTAGTGAACCCACCAAAGTCACAACTGCTCACTTGTTAAAGAACATCCCTACTCTGCTTTCAGTGGCCTGTGACAATGGCACCCCCGGTCACTGTCCCTTCCTTTAAGTACCTTGGGGTTAGCTTGACCCCTCCCTCGATTTCTTTCTCCACATGTCTTCCACCTGTAAGGCAGTCAATGTCAGACTTGGACTTGCCTACCGTGCTAGCCAAAATCTCTCCACTTCTGCCTGCATTGCTGTTGCCCATGGTATCCTGTTACCCAAGCTATCCTATGGCCTGCCCATTTTTTCTAAAGCCTCGTACTCTATCTTACGCAAATGAGACATGGCTTCCAACAACATCTGTTGTTTAGCCCTTGCCTGTAACCATCTCACCCACCACTGTACCCTGTTTTCAAAACTAGGTTGGCCACCTCCTGCTGCTCTGTGTGATCTGTCCCTGGGTGGTATCATTCACGGTGTAATATGGAATCAGACACCCTTATCAATAACCTCCCTCCCTCCTGGTGCCCTATAGTAATGCCTACCCTTTCAGATCCTCAGATCTTGACCTCTTAGTCACACCTAGGTCCTGGACCAAACTCAGAGAGACAGCCTTTGCTGTCACTGCCCCGAAACTATAGAACAGCATACCTGCTAACATTAGACACTGCTCTATTGCCGTGCCTTCCGGAACCAGAATTGCTTACTCTTATTACAGTTGAAAGTATGCTCCTGTTCCTAGCTCTTGGCTGCAGTAACTCTAGCCTTCATTTAAGACAGTCCCTGCACTTATCACTTTGAATACCTGCAAAGTCTGTACTTCTTAGCTTTTTGCCAATTTCCTCTCTCCTATGCTTCCTCAATTGATAATCAGGTACCGTATTGTTTACTCTGTTTTTTTTAACATGAACCTTTTTATTGAAAGTTTCAAAATAAAACAATGAACAAAATCAACAAAATACATGTCAAAATACTGAATATATACAAAAGATACAACCAACAAAGATTCATAGACACAATAAATACAACAAGCATGCAACAACACACATTGGATAAGGTAAGGGACAAATCTCGTAAATTGTAGATAAACAGGCAGGTTAAGGAAACTGATGACCAGATGTCTTAAAGGCGAGCCATATGTATCACTAACAAAAGGTAAACACAAGGGATATAAGACCCATGTAAGCGGGAGAGATAAAAGAAAACTAATGAACCACATATCCTATGGCGTCCGGTCAAAACCACGACAGCAAAAACATGACAAAAATGGCACAGTCATAACAGCGCCATGCAGTTTTGGAGTTTGTATATCTAATCTAGCATGGTTTTGGACCGTGCAGTTTTGTAACGACCGCACGGTGCAGTCATTGACCACACTGTCTGTGAACACACAGTCTTGACATAGCGCCATACCCTACAAATCTAGGAAACTGTTGGAGGATTAACAAATCGAGGTAAGGGGGTGGAACAAAGATGTTAATGTAAAACCAGGTTCCATTTATTATGATACAACTCTTGCTTTCCAGTAGCTGTATAGGATAATCTTTCAAAGGGAGCCAGTCTAGAGAGGGCTGAGTGCCATTTAAGAAATGAAGGAAAAGTAGACTGATTCCATGACATGAGAAGTAGTCATCTGCAGTACTTGCAGCTTACACATGCAGTACTGAGCCACATGGGTCCACTTCCTTTGTCCAGCGACCACGGTTCAATAATTAGCCAACTTCAACTTCAGTAGCCCCAATGCCATTTCGACACTATATGCTACCATTCCTGCAAAATGCCTTTCCACAGGGACTGAAACAGGACATTACTGAATGCAAACTTTACAAGCTTTTAGTGCAAATCGGGAGTGGGGGAAATATGGATAAATGTATACAAATACATAAAGATAGAACCTCTATGTTTGATGTAATATAAAATACTTAAATTGTACTTTACTCCCAAAAAACTCTATAAAGTGGGAAAACGCACTGATAGTACTTGCACAAAATGTAGTGAGTCCGTAGATAACTTACATCATATCCTATGGGAATGTGTTTAAGCTAAACCCCTATGGGAAAGCATCAAAGCCAATAGGGACAACTTGCTTAGTCTGGAAAATGCCTTTACACCAGAAGTTTGTACAGTCGGCCTATACGATGGATGACTCCTCACTACTCAGAGGTACCACACTGCATTAATAGCTGCAACAGCTAAGAAACTGAGATTTTCTGACATTGGAAGGACGATTCTATACCATCATGTGTAGAATGACATAAGAAATATTAGCCATGTTGAGAATAGAAAAACATATTGCCTGCGCTAATAATCGATACAGTAGTTATAGAAAGACATGGAAAAAGCTATAGATTTTACAACCTTAGAACCAGCCTCAGGATAGTGGTACAAATTTTAAGTGAGTGGATCCCAGCGGCAGCGCTATGGGAGGTTAAAACATGGGTCAACTTGACCACTGGTTTAAAGAATGTGGGTCTAAAGAGGATCCTGCTTGGTCAAACAATAATCATAGCAGGAGTTGCATAGTTCCCTTTACAGTCCTCTAGATATTGTCGTACAGTAGCTGCATCCATCTTCACCCACTGTCTGAGGAGAAAAGTGGCCATGTCTGGGCAGACTGCACCTTTAGCCCTTTTGGTGCATGTCAGCGCTGTCTCTGGAGTGTGTATTGCTGAATTCCATGTTTTAATATATCATCTATCTCCTTACCTATCATTTATCATCAAATGTAATTCACCTTAGTTCTTACCAACCAATGTGTGAAACTCAGTTGTGTACTGTTTAAACTTAAGACTGTCATCAAGCGTATTGTATTGTATTGTGATTGTAATGTATTTGTAAGTGTTTGGTTAGTCGCATGTCTGTAAGTCTATGTATGTCAAAAATGTGAAAATGAAATAAAGTATACTTAGTTGAAAAAAAGAAAGAAGTAGCCATTTGGCATTCATAAGTGCCGCAAGGAGCCAGCATCATAGAGGTTAGTTTACTCTGTTGTTTAATTTCCTGTCACGCACAGTGTTGTTTGCTAACTTTGTCCTGCATGCTAATGTTGAAATCATTGCCTTGCACTCTATTGTTTTATTGGTTTGTACTCCACCAGGTCATGCCTAAAAATAGGCAAATGTTTGTCTAACACACCTTGCCCAGTAAACAAAAACTAAATAAATAAATAAAAGGGGAAGCAGGGAAGAAGCTGGCAACTACAGGCCAGACAGCCAGTCATGAGTGGTGGAGAAGTTAATGGAGACACTGCTGAAGAAAAGGATTGTGGAGTATCTTGTATCCAATGGGTTACAAGATACAAGGGACATGGATTCATGGGGAGGTCACGTCAAACAAATCTGATAGATTTCTTTGAGTGGATGACCAGGAACTAGATCAGGTTGAGCGATGGGCGTGGTCTACTTTGATTTCAGTAAAGCTTCGACATAGGTTCCATATAGGAGACTCATAAGGAAGCTGGACAACTTAGGTGTGGGTCTGAAGGTGGAGAACTGGTAAGAAATTGGTTAGGGATAAGCAGCTGAGGGTGGTGGTAAACAGAGTTCACTCCGGAGAAGGGACAGTGACCAGGGAGTGCCAGAGGGCTCAGTATTGGGATCAGTCCTCTTTAATGTCTTTACAGGTGACATTGCAGATGGGCTGGAAGGGAAGGTATGCCTTTTTTATGGATGGTACCAAAATCTGCAATAGGGTGGACACTCGGGGGGGGGGGGGAGAATGGGCAGACACCTGAGAAAATTCGAGGAGTGGTCCAGGGTATGGCAGTTGGGTTTCAATGCGAAAAAGTACAAAATCCTGCACTTAGGGCAAAGAAATTAAGGCAAAGTACTGAATGGGAGAAGAGGTATTGACAGTCACCACACAAGAAAAGGACCTGGAGTAATAATATCTGATGACCTAAAGGTAGCCAGGTAGTGCAACAAGGCAGTCGGTAGGACCAGTGGGATGTTTGGGTGCATAGGGAGGAGAATCTCCAGCAGAAGGAGGCATGTGGTGTTGCCACTGTGTAGATCACTGGTGAAACCCCACCTGGAGTACTATGTCCAGTTCTGGAGGCCAAATCTCCAGAAGGATATAGCGTGGAGGTGGTCCAGAGGAGGGCAAATAAAATAATGCAGAGTCTGCATCAAAAGCCCTACAAGGAAAGATTAAAGGACCTCAATATGTACACCCTGAAAGAGAGGAGGGGGGACATGATGGAGACCTATAAATACCTCACGGAGGTAAATAAGGTACAGGAGGGGAGTATTTTTCAGAGGAAAAGATGCATGAGAACAAGAGGACATGCAAAGAAGGTGGAAGGGTGTAAATTCAGGAGAGATATGAACAAGTAGTTCTTCACAGAAAGAGTACTAGATGCCTGGAACAGTTTTCTGGCATAGGTGGTGGGATCGAAAACAGTGGTGGATTTCAACAATGCATGGGATACGCATAAGGGAACCTTAGTGGAAAGCAAGAGGGCGGGGGAGCCAGAAATCAAGTAGGGTCTGTGGTGATGCCACAGTACATGCAGGAAAAAATGGAACACAGGAGGAGAATCACACTTAAGAAATACGGTGCTTTCAGACACATCGGTACAAACTTGGTTATAGGAGTCTGGGGCACAGGTGTCAGCACAGTTCACAGAATCATAGACTGATAGGCAGGTTCAGTTACACAAACCCTTTTATACAGGAAGGCATGCTGGAACAGTCAGACAGTGCAGAGGTACAAATGGCCCAACATTTCACACAGGCTTACTGTGCTTTGTCAAGGTGCTTGTCCCTATAGGTGATATACTTAGGTCAAAGTGCTAAAGTGCATGTGATTTAAAAATACTCATGTGAGACAAGCTGATAGTTTTCTTGCGATACAAAGCCTCTAGTGCATACAGATAAATAGTTAAAACAGATCACTTACTTCTGGACTCAGTATGACTCATTTAACAGTTGTTCCTTGAACTGATCTTGATCTTGTGCCAAAGAGATAGACAATGAATTGCTAGCTAGATGTCAGTGGGTGGGAAGAGGGGAAGGCACTATACAGCTAGCGATATAGATCATTCTTACATAGCGCACCTTACCACTGCTGCTGTGCTTCTGAGGCAGTAACCTGGTTTTATATAATTATGACAGGTGGGCCAGGTGCCAGTTCAACCTACCATTAAGGCTTTGATACTGCAAGGCCTTCATTTGAAAATTCAGAACCCTTCCCGTTTCAAAAGCAGATTATCGAGGTTTCTCCCTCTGGCTCCTTTGTGATCTTTGTGGTCTGCCTTTTTAGTCCAGCGCAATTGTAACCTTCAACTTTATTCAGTTTCTCTCTGAACATAACCTGTGACTTTTTATACAATGACCTGTATGGATTTTTTTTTAAACTGTATGTAATTCTTGTGTCTTAAGTGCTTGGAGCGTGACTCAACTGTATTTCCCCTGGAACTGGTTATTGTAATTTTTTTTATGACTATGTATTTGATGCCAAGCCTTTGTAAATGAGCACTTTTTTTCATTTTGTTTTTTTGTTATGGATTTATACTCCTGTGCCACTGCCCCTACCTCCACAGGGAGCCCCCAGCCCCGTCCCCCGGCATCCACCATCCGGAGCTGACCCATACCCCCAGGGCTTGCCCCCACAGTGGGGCCGGTGGGGTTTCCCAACCCCCCATTGAAGACCGGATCCAGTGTGGTCAGCACTGTGGCTAGCTGGGAGGCGGAGCCTGTAAGGCTCCTCCAGCATTCACCGTGGCACCTTTTTCCCTCCATTTTTTTCTCCTTGCAGGAGGTGAGGCATGCAATGCGCCCATGGAGAACAGCGCACGTGTCCCCATGCACTCCTCCTGGTGTCTGCCCATCTCCTCTCACTTACTGCAGTGTCAGCGTACTGTCCCCCAGCCTCTGCTAGGGCAATCAAATGCCAACCACTGGCCCCACTCCCTGAGAAGGGAGGAGTCCACCCGGACAGTCGATCCTTCTCCTCCCACCGACCCCAGGCAGCCCGTGCTCATTTCTGAACACAGGTTATTGGCATGGTGCGAGGTAAGGCATCCAGCACCTCAGCCCTCAGTGCCACTGGGCTGGCATAAATGAGCACTTCTGCTCGTAGGTAATCTCCAAAGTTTTCAAGAAATAAATAAATCATGAAGGGTACTAAGAAAAGGTGAAGGGATAATTATATTGGATAGAGAAATGTATAGAAGAGAATGCCTCTCACAGTTGGTAGATACCACTAACCATGAAAGAGTAGAGGATATGCCCTTTGAATCAATACATAAGACTATTGAATCCTGCCTTCAGCAAGCAGAAGGAAATAGGCGGTTAGATAAGTGGGAGATTGATGCTTTAACAAAACGTTTCCACTAACAAAAACATTTCCAAGAACCCACTACTGCCTTCCAAGGTGCACAAAAATCCTACTAATCCCGGGAAGGAGGAAAGGGGACATGATTGAGAACCTTCACAAGTACCTAAATGGTATAAACAAGTGCCAGTGGAGCATCTTCCAGCTGAAAATCAGAGGACTAGGGGCATGGGTTGCAGATTGTGGGGGACAGTTCAAGGAGAACATTAGAAAGTACTATTTCACAGAGAAGGTGTGGATAAATGGAATAGGCTCCCTGAGGAGTTGGTTGGAGAAACAACAGTGGAAGGGTTCAAAAGAGCATGGGACAGACACAAGGGACTGTTGAGGATGGGGGTGGGGGGGGGGGAAAGGCATGTCCTAGCAGATAACTTGGCAAGTGGGCAGACTAGGGGAGCCTGACAGTTCTTTTCTGCTGTCACATTTCTATGTATCTATATAAGGCCCATAGTTTGGGGAATACACTCCATAACGGAGACCCTTTCTATTTTTACTAATTTACATGCCAAAGATAGTGTCCCAGAAACAAAGACTTAACATAAGGGATTCTAAAACATGCTATTCAGATGTTAACAGATTATAACAAACCAAATATTGATCTCAGAAATGTAATAATGGTAACTGTAGACATCCGGTTCAATGGATTGCATTTCCAGATATAGGCATTATATCGCAGCATGGCCAACATATGACTCCCATAGATTCTGGAGTCATATTAAAGGTGATGATGGTTTAACTAGTATTATAAGTTTAACTAATTATTCATGAGCGAAACTAGCTCTCTGATCGACTACTGTGCTTGGCGTTAATCTCTTAAAAATGCCTGCTACAGCTGCCACACTCAACTGATCATGCTCCTTATGCAGTCGCTGTTGGTGGCACTGTTGGCTGTTGCTGTTGGTGGCACTGTTGGAGGCACTGTTGGCTGTTACTGTTGGTGGCACTGTTGGAGGCACTGTTGGCTGTTGCTGTTGGTGGCACTGTTGGCTGTTGCTGTTGGTGGCACTGTTGGAGGCACTGTTGGCTGTTACTGTTGTTGGCACTGTTGGAGGCACTGTTGGCTGTTACTGTTGGTGGCACTGTTGGAGGCACTGTTGGCTGTTGCTGTTGGTGGCACTGTTGGTGGCACTGTTGGCTGTTGCTGTTGGTGGCACTGTTGGAGGCACTGTTGGCTGTTGCTGTTGGTGGCACTGTTGGCTGTTGCTGTTGGTAGCACTGTTGGAGGCACTGTTGGCTGTCGCTGTTGGCACTGTTGGTGCACTGTTGGCTGTTGCTGTTGGTGGCCCTGTTGGCTGTTACTGTTGGTGGCACTGTTGGCTGTTGCTGTTGGGGTCACCAGTGAATGTTGTAAGAAGGTCCTGGCATGTGTGCATATGAGTGCCATTTCTGTCTATTCCTATAGGACCCTATTGCAAATGACATATTACATCTCATCTGGTCTGTCTTGGGTAAATATATAGTAAAAATGTGTACAATCAGGATGCAGTACAACAGCAGCATAAAAGCAAACATTTAGCACTGACAAATGCTTGTTCTTGTGTTACCATGCTATTTAATTTTATAGTTTTCTGACAGTAATTAGTTAAACTAACACCCAGATATTGTATTTTGTTTTCAAACTTTAACATGGTTTATTTAAAGTATGGTTTGATAACTTTAGTAATTGGTAATACTATTTTTATGTTGGTTTTTTTTTCGGATTTACTGATAATTAGCTAGAGAGCTGGGAGACTGCCTCAATGTTCTTTATAAATGGATTGCAAGAACAATAAGTTTTTTTCAAGAATAGTAACACGTTGTCTGCAAAAACATTACATTTTAACAGTGAATCACCCATTTTTATTCCTTTGATCTTTCCTTTCTTTCTAATACTGTTCAATAATGATACCATGGAAAATATAAAAAGGAGAGGAGAATGGGGGCATTCCTGTCTAACTCCCATTTTGCATAATCAACGGTTCAGATGTAGACTGGTTAATTCTAAATACTACTTTTGGTTTCTTGTTTAATGCAGTTATCACCTTATAAAGTCCATCTGTTTCACCCCATGTTTTTAAAGGGACCCGTCAACCCTCTTAGGTCTCAAAAGTGTCCTAGTTTAAAAAACATATTTTATGATTACAAAATTCTGTAAAGATTGTTGATGTAGCTAGGGTTACCACCTTTTAAGAAGCCCAAAGTGGTACATTTCTTACTGAAATGTGATTTTTAGCAGGACATAACCTCGACCAATGCAGCAGACTTGTTTTCTATATAATCAGAATTAAGACTAAGTATTGTAGTTTCTTAGAGGCTTATGTTGTTTCTTATCATTTTAAGGTATTTTAGTTAAAGTATTGTAGTTTACTGCAACATTTAGTGGAAAGTTGAAAAATATTTTTTCCAACTATAAAATCAGGACATGTACAGTTTTTCCTGTTTTTTTGCAGGACACGACTGCCCAAATCAGGACTGTCCTACGAAAATCGAGACAGGTGGTAACCCTAGATGTAGCTGGTAATCTGATTCGGACTCTTATTTTCTTTAAAAAAGTAAAAAACAGACTGCCCAACATACTGGTGTTATCACACCAAAACAGGTTTGTTTACATTACTTGATCAACTCCAAATGCATCTTTCCTGGACTTGATAGCACACTTAACACAGTCTAGCCCCTCATGATGCAGCGGGGGTTTAGGAGGCTACTGCAGAATGAGTGACTGCACTGTCTGTGTGTGTTTCTAATGCTCAGGATATATGCAGTAAGAACAGAACCATGTATTACACCTGAGACAAAGAGAGTCCGTGAAAAGCTCTGGAATGGTGCGAATGTAACTCGGAGAGGAAATGGCAACACAGGGGTGGGTCCTGGAGCTTGCTCATCCAGTGATGCACCAGGAGATGGCTCGGAGGTGCAGCTAACAGCTGACGTATTTTAAATGAAAGAAAATGTGTCGCTCCAAATGACTTAATGACAGTCACAGTTTCCCATGTGTAAGTGGCTGTTGTGGATTGCAATCCCAGGGCTATTGGGTCTACAGCTTGATGCTTGAATCCTCTAAGCTATACTGCCTGCCCATGTATCATGCTGTCCAGTAATAGCTTTGTATGTTTGTATCTCTGGCTCCAGCATTTGGAAGAGGGGCTACAGGAGGCCCTCATCCCATGCTGTTTAATGGTTGTAGTCTGATACATGGCAGTGTTTGGGAGGTCACTGCAGGGGGGACCTCCGCTAGATTGTGGGTTGCTGTGCTTGGGTAGGGGTCATTACGGGAGGGACCCTAGGCCAGAAGCTGGCTTTTTGGCTGATGTTGGTTCAGGACCCGCTACAGGAGGGGGTATCTGGCCCTATGCTGCGTTATATTAAAGATGCTGCAGCTGCTGATTGTCCCTTCAGTTTGGGGCAAAGCCTTTTGAACTGGCTGACAAGAGACCCAGACAAGATGGTGACGGGCAGTTCTTGCAGGAAACCATGAGGATTGGGGCACTGTATATTGTGCCTGTCCCAGTCAAATGGTGCTGAAATTGAGTGAGATTTTGCACAAGATTTTCGTGCCCCTCCAGCTCTATGGCTGCAGTTATCGTGAGAGCTGCCGCACATCGTGGGGCTCCACATTCTGTGGGAGGGCGAAAGGGAACATGGCTGGGAGCTGTCTCGGGGGTGGAGTAACTGGATTTATGGTCCTCCGAGACAAAGGAACTACAGGGAGAGTCTCAAAATGGCACGAATCAGTGCCCGAAAAATGCAGAGAATAGCAAGAAGTGACCTGGCTTGTTTCCTGCTCACACTCGCAAGGGGTAGAGCATGGAGCTGCAGCAGTACCGCATGTATCAGATAGGCTGCTTGCTGCCACACTTAATCCCCAGGTTCTTGTGGTCAGGTGAGGGCTACAGGAGGCCTCGTTCCACATTCCTTTCGTCCCATGGAAGCAATTTGACTTGTTGGCAGTGCCCAAAGCGGGTTCTGCTGGATGAGCCTCTCGCGTGGTGTGTTTGGGGTTCTCAGTGGGTAGGAATCACCACGGGGGGGAGGCCCAAGCCCTGAGCTGTACAAAAGATGAAAGTGGGCAGACACTGTGTGGATCAGGAGCCTGCTATGGGGGGTACCTGTCCCCTGCACAGTGCTACATATAGTTATCTCCACGGAATCTGAGTCTTTTAGCCTAGCTGTTCTGTCTGAACTGAATTCCTTAGGAGTGTATAGGTCACCCAAAGCAAAAAATATCAATCAATCAAACAAATCTTTATTTATTCAGGTAACATCATTGAGCACAGCTCATTTGCAAGATGGACCTGATAAGGTCAAGGTTCAATATTTGGTACATATACAGGTATATTTAAAACACTTAGATACAGTATTCAAAAGCAAAATTGCCTAAAACATAACAAGACAAGGTAGGATCATATAAATGCACACTAATTCAATCCAATATATACACATCAACATTGGAAATATCATGGTATATATTCAAAATAAAGCAACCAAAATTTCAAAGTTCCAGGGTAATTCATAGCGGACAAGGAGACGCAGTGATTGAATGACTGTGCGCCGGCCTTCCATTTGCTAGATAGGCCCCCCCCGTAGTGATTCCTACCCACTGAGAACCCCACACACACCACGCAGAGAGGCCCATCCAGTAAACAGACGCTGCTTACAGTGGACTGCATGCAGTTAGCATTATATTGAGCTATGCTGGCTACCAGACTGCTTGTGTTAGTAAGAAATAAAAGGAAATGTACCTGTAATGATGGTGAAAGTTGCTGAAAGCTGTTGGGAGCAGTTAGGATGTGACCAACCTATCTTGATGCACAAAGTAAACTGGAGATATTCTGATGAGCACAGAGGTATGTCCTCGTCCACTTTGATTTGATTGGATCGTGCATCAACCTATAGGATGGACGAGGAATACCCACTGGTTATGACTGCGGAGTACTATAAAAGCTACAAAATATAATGGCAGTTGAAGTACATCAAGGGCGTTTGAAGCATCAGGGCCAATGCTGTATATTCTTCAGTGTTGTTTCTAACATTTCCATCATGATCTGAACTTGGACAATTCCCCGTAAACCGTTTTGCCTGTAATGAAGCCACGTTGATTGGGGTGTATTACCTTTTGTATCTGAGCTTCTAATCTGTTTACTAGGACAATAATTTTCTGTGCATCTTCTATCCTTCATTTCTTTGGATAACAAAATGACTATGGCCTCTGACACCGAGTACAGAAAAAATTAACCTTATTGTACTTCGAACTAATTTTTGAAACCAGGGTGCTAATTCATCTATGAAAACCATGACAAAATTCGGCTGTGAAGTGACTTTCTCCTGGACTTTTTTCCTTGTCTCATGCTAATAATAGCCTCTAACATCTGAAATAGAGGATTCCTCATTAAGTTTATTTGCGCATGCAGTGCACAAAAACATATTGGGATAGAACCACTTCAGAGGTGTGTCAGTGTTGTGGCCAACACAGCGGACCCTTTATTGGGCACGTCCCTCAGCCACCAATCAATGGGGAAGCTGCTGATGACAGCAGTTTCAGAGAGAGGGCCACACTAGAAAGAAATCTGCCACTGCAAAGAGGAACAGTTTCGTCATTGCAGCGGGACCTCCCCCCTCCCTTGCAACCAGGCACACAGACATACCTTCTCACTGTTGTCAGCAGCTGACAAGACTCTGGCCATGTGCATTACAGTGCACAGTAATATGCATGGCTGGAGTTACAGTTCTTGTCGGCTTCACCGCTGAGCACTCTGTCCCGTTGCTCCATGAGCAACCTGTTTGTTAGGTGTGCCTTTCCTGGTGAATCATTTCAATAATTTAATAAATGAACCATGGCATGGCCTTCCACATTGGCAGCTCCTGCCACCCACCATACACTCCCTGGAAAGCCGGCATCAAGGTGCCCAATCCCTGTGTCGGCATGTATCATCCCCATTAATGTGGCACACTGGGAGCCCACCCCAGTGTGCCAAAATAATTTTTTATGTTTCCGACACCAGGATGCCTACTCCCGGTGTCAGATATGCCCCCTCAAACCTGTCTATATTATCTGCTGACATTGGGGGTACCCAATCTCCATGTTGGAATGTATCCCCCCTTCCACTTAACAGTGGCACACTGGGAGTCCACCCCATGCTGAAATAATTTTTATTTATTTATGTTTTTGTACACCAGAATGCCCACTCCTGGTGTCAGATATTCCACCACCCACCCGAATATTTCAAGTGCACGCCGGGTGCCCAATCCCTGTCTCAACATGCCCCACACACACACACACACACACTCACACTATTGTGGCACACTGGGAGCCCACCCAGTGTGACTAAATGTATTTAATTTTGGTTACCTGTAAAATAAAGAGAACTGTCCCCTGAAGTCTTTTTCCCTATAAAATAGAAAATGGTCACTCGTTGTCTCCCATTCCCACCCTCCCCCTGCAGATTCACCTCCCTGCACCCCCCCTTACCCCATACTTACCTCTGGAGGTCGAAAGCAGCAATCTTCTATGAGCCGGGATACGTCTGCACTCTTCAAAGCTGACCAGCAAACTGAAGAAATGATGGTAAGCTGTATAATGAGAGTCAATGGGGGGGGGGGTCCAACTTAGGTTGATATCTCAGCCATTTTTAAGAATTTGGGCCTCAGATTTTCAACATGGGGTTCTTGGGACCTCATCTCAAGAGTGATTTTGTGGTTGCTGCACAGAATCACCTTTCGAGACTGATTAACTAAATAACAGTGCCACTGTTCATGAGGTGGGGTCCCAAAAAAAACATGTTTCAAATTTGGTGAAAAAAATTCAAAAATGACTGCATTATGAGCGTGCATTATGCAGTTTCTAAGCATGCTCGTAACTTCACAATTTTCAATATTTTCACTCCAAGTTTTCAACACTGTCATATTTTCACACCTCTTTATGAACAGTGCAGCTGTCATTTTTCACATCCTGTCTGAAATGTGTTTTTGCACCTGTGGCACAGAATGGCGCGGTTGCTGTGGGAAATCAATTTTTGGGACACATCAACAAAATCACAGTTCATGACAGGAGGTCCCAAAATGCCAATGTTGAAACTTTGGTGAAAAAATTCCAAAAAGTGATTGCATTACAGGCGTGCATTTCGGAGTTTCTAAGCACACTTGTAACTTTGCCAGTGTTTCATATTTTCACTCTAGATTTTCAACGTTGCCATTTGTTCATGCTCCTCATGAACAGTACAGCTGTCATTTTTCACATCCTACCTGAAATGTGTTTTCGCAACTGTGGTGCCGAATGGCGCAGTCGCTGTGCGAAGTCACCTTTCGGGATGAGTAACAAAATGATAGTGCTACTGTTCATGAGGTGGGGTCCCAAAAAGCCCAGACTTGGGTTCATCAACTGTAAGGCTTAGGCCATTCCACCCCCACCCTGCAGCCGGTGACAGGCATTGAGGTGTGCCTTGGGGTCTTCAGCCCTAACATTCCCCCATTCTCCTCTACTGCACCCATCTCGGCTTATTTTCTTATGGCATGGGGTAAGTGTAAGGGCCAAAGACCCCAAGGCACACCGCAACACCTGTCGGTGTCTGCAGGGTGGAGTGAGGTGGAATGGCATGAGCATTATGGCTGATGACCCAAAGACACCCCCCCCCCAAATGCCTGTCAGTCTCTGCAGGGTTGGGGTAGGGGGCTGGCATTAGTTTAATACTTCACTGCCATTCCTATTATGCATCTCTAGCTCCTGCACTACCAATGCCAATGCCAGCAAGCAAACATTCGGCATCGACAAATGCTAGTTTTTGATACGCATAGTCATAGATATTATTTTATCTAGGTGTTCTGTTATATTACTTTTATTATTATTTATTATTATTATAGTTCGCAATATTTTACAAACTCTGTGGCTATGTCACTATCCTTGAACAAGGATTGTTCTCTGATTACCTATTATATTAGTAATAATATTATGTTTGTGCTTTAACCCTATTTGTCAATAACTTACTTGTTTTGCCCCCCGTTATTGCACATTGTACATCTTATTTTTAGTATGTTTTTCTTTTATTTCTTTGTAGGGATTTCCCTTTTTTCCATTTAGTTTACTGTGTTTCTCAGTTTATGCTCCATCTGTCCCATTGAATTATTCTTTGATCTACTGTATTTGTTACTGAGTTTAATAAATCAATTTTATTTTCTATTGTATGGTTTTCCTTTAGGGGTGTCCCATATATCCCTTATCTTCTTCAATGGGTCTTAGTTAAATGCCCAGTAATCTCAAACAGCCCAGACTGCCAGGATTTTATTTGTAGTCTGTCAGTTGAAGGAATAAATTCCATTATTACTTATACATGATCAGACAAACATATATTGTCTATTAATACCACCACTTAGTTTCTGCAATATTGAAGGAGGAATGCTCCATCTAGAGGGATGAGAGGAAATTAGATTGTTGCAGAGAAAAGTGTACTGAATTGATAGATTCTGGGCTGCTCCTTGCAAGTGTCTATGGCATTGGCCCCTCCACTTCTCTCACCAGACTGGACACCCTCTACAACTCATTCTGCCGCATGGCTACAGACTCTACCTCCCCACCCCGTACTCACCACTGCTCCATCTACTCCGGCCCTCTCCATCATTCCTCTGCCCTCTCATTGCCAGGCTCACTATACCTCCTTCATATCCAAATACTGGTTTGGTTTGGCCCTTCCCTCCTACCTCTCCTCTGCCAACTGCTCTCTGTCTCCTGCTCCCTCTGTTCCAGGGCTCGTCGCAGTTTCTTCACTGCTCATCACTGCTCCTCTGCTGGGCAATATGCCTTCTCTTACCGATTTCCCTTACTCTGGAAGAAACTCCCCCTCTTCACTCCGCCTCTCTTCCTTTCTTGGCTCCTTTAGTTAACAGTTGAAACTTCAACCACACCCCCCTACTCCTGTTTCCCTTCCTTCTAACTCCCCCCCCCCAAAGGCCTTGCCTCAGCCATCCTTGGCTGGGTCTCTGGCTGGATCTCCTGTACCTGCCTACTGACTGCATTTCTCACTACTACTGCTCTTCCTTCTATACAGGGTTAGGTCTAAGCTTTTTTTCTGGTCTGTCGCCTGTGCCAGTTAATAACTGCACACAGTGGACTGTCATTGCTTCCTTGCACTTGAATCTGGCATCTTATTTTGTGCGGTGACTGCACTTTGCTTATCTATATGACTTTATTTTTGTACCAGTTTATTTATTAAACATTGCTCTATTGACTTGCTTCATGTATTGTGCTGTGCTTCTTCTGTCTCCCTCCCCCAGGTCACACCTGGGAACGAGCCTCGGCTCAGTAAGCTTCTCCCAGTTACCGATTTTCAAATAAAAATAAATGTGGAGGCAGTGTTGTCTAGTGGTTAGAGCACTGGTTTGTAAACTGGGAGATCACAGGTTCAAACCTCAGCATAGCCAAATACTCACTGTGTGACCTTGGAGAAGTCACTTAAGCTTCCAGTGCTCTAGTCCACCCAGCTGTGGAAATGCACAGCAGCAGGATCCCATTGGAAACAAGATGTGTGTCTCAGCTGGACCACTCTGGGTAAACAAACTGTTAAATTAAAATTACAAAAAAAAAGTTTAAGTACCCACTTAATCATACAGAAGTCTATAAGCCATGTCCTTCCTAGAGAGACAGCTGCAGCAATGCCTGGGCTGTCCTTAGGGTATGTGTCACCCCTAGGCAAAGTTGCAAATGGTGCCCCGGATAAAAAACCAGTTTAAATTATACTCCCCAAAAAATAAAATGACATATTCATTGTGGCAGTTAACCATTTCTTACATACTATAAGTGGGGATTAGCTGCGCACCTGGCATAGCAGGGCACAAGTACCAGTGAATTAATTGAAAGGTGGGTGTAACACACTCCCAACAGCTCGGAAGTGAACCCTAATAGCTAAGCTACACTTCAATTTATTTATAAACAGGGATGGAGCTCAGTTTAAAACAGACCAACTACTCAACTAAATCAAACTGAGATAGGCAAAGGAACCTCAGTTTAATTGCTCATCCGACGACCAAAATGAATCAGTTTTGGTTTATTTTCCAGATCCCTCTCCAAACATCTAAGTACACCATTCAAACTGGATTGGAAAATTTTAGGAAAAGTAGAAAAGGATTTTCCATAAACATTCTTAAAACATACTTACTAAAGTTTCAACATTGATGATATTCCAGCACCTTTGATGAAGTAGATCTGCCTGTCTGGGATGCACTTTGACTTGCTTCTGAAGCTGAAGTGCTCCAGGTTGTCTCTAGTTTGTGCCCTACCAGCTGTACACTGGATCCGGGACCAATATGGCTGATCCTCGGTTGTAGGCGAGTTCCTGGGCCCAGTGTTCATGGAGATCATTAATGGCTTTCTGAGGAAGGGTGTCTTTCCATCAGCCTTGAAAAGACTGTCGTTAGACACCTCCTAAAAAAGCCTTCCTTAGACCCTGCTGTTCTGGTGAATTACAGGCCTATCTCTAATCTACCTTTTTTAGGGAAGGTTATCAAGAAGTTGGTGGCGGAGCAACTAACAGACCATCTGGAGCCTTTTTCCATCTGCAAACTTCTCCAATCAAGCTTTCAGCCCGGTCACAGCATGGAGACTGCTCTCATCAGGGTAACTCATGATTTTCTCCTAGTGAGAGACCGAGGACATGATTTTGTCTTGGTCCTCTTGAATCTCTCATCAGCATTTGATGCAGTTGACCAGGGGGTGCTTCTGGATCACCTGTGGAACTATGTGGGCCTCACTGGTACATCTCTTTGTTGGTTTGAGTCCTGCATAAGTGGGAGAACACATCAGGTAGCTGGGGTGATTCTACCTCTGGGGCTTCTGCATTGTCCTGTGCAGTTCCTTAAGGCTCTCTTCTCAAGCCCATTTTGATTTCTGTGTAGGCGCTGCCACTGGGGAGATCATTAGGCGGTATGGTGTTGAGTTTCACTGCTGTGCAGATGATATTCAGTTGTACCTGTCTTAATCTCCTGGTGAAGATCTTGCAGATTCTGTCTTGAGTCAGTGTCTGGCTAAAATAAATGGCTGGATCATCTCAAACTAGTTATATCTCAACCCAGGCAAGACAGAGGTTATGGTGATTGAAAAGGGACACTAGGGCTCAGCTGCTATGGAAGGTATGGCTCTCCCTTCTGTAGTAGGCCAGTCTCTCATGGCTGCTGATGCAGTGAAGGAGCTTGGGGTCATTTTGGACTGGAGACTGATGCTAGAATAACAGGTGTCATCTGTGGTCTGATCTGTCTTTTACTATCTTTGAAACATCGCCAGGATTAAGCCACATCTAGCGCAGGTGGACCTGGTGATGATCATTCATCTTTCATCACCTCCAGGTTGGACTATTTCGATGCTCTTTACTTTAAGCTATCTGGATATTTGATGTGATGCCTTCAGCTAGTCCAGAATGCCACCGCCTGACTGATAGTGGGCTCCCCACAGAGTGACCATATCATGCCGGTCTTGCGTGCGCTGCACCAGCTGCCTATGTGGTGGCACATCACCTTCAAAATATGCTTGTTGACTTATAAGACCCTACACGGTTTGGGATCAGACTATCTGAAAGAGCTCCTTATTCCCTACCACCCAGTTCACCTCTCTGCTCCACTAACGGGAGCCTGGTTGTTGTCCCTCCTTCCCAGCTAAGACTTTCAGGGGACAGCATTTGGAATAGCTGCTCCAGTTTTGTAGAACTCACTGTCTATATTTGCACGAACATGAGGGTGAGGACCTTAAAGCCTCCTAAAGGCCTTTTTGTTTGAACAGGCATTTCTCAGTTAATTATCTGTGCCCTCGCATCATTAATTTTTAATCCAATCGTATTAAGTTTTGTTTTGATTTAGTTCTTGTTTGGACTTTTACTATGATCTATGTACAGCGACCATAGTCTTCAAGATTGAGGCTTTATAAATAAAGATTGTCTTGCCATACCTTGCCGACCTTAGCTGATCGTCATAACACCAAGTTATTTTATTTGGACATGCAATAAGTGTGTTATATATTTCTTAGACATAACATTAAACAAAAGCAGGGGACAAAGGTTTCAACGTCAATTGTAATTCTCAGCTGTTATAAACAAAGTGCTCTGAAACCAGGACCTCCCACCTATCATGTGCAAAACATTTCTAGACAGCAGTGTGACGATTAACTTCTGTGAAATGTCAGCAAATCAAAGAATGTGGCTGTCCTGAGCTTCACGTGAAGGCAACCAAGCTAACGTTAAACTTTAAAACCCATACATGAAACTCTTTAGGTTTTGTGACCATCTGACAGTGTCCGATTGCTGTCTTGGCAAAATATTATTTGTGCAAACAACACTCTAATGCAGATCTTACCACAAAAGGTGCTGTACTTATATTAAAATATACAACCAAGAGTGCAGAAAAAAACAAAACATATCACAGGGCCCCACTGCTCAGCCTGTGATTAAACATTTTTAACTCACCTCGGTGTTTCTCTTTCTTGTAACATATTTGTTGGGCCGCTTCCTTATGATCCTTATCTACCAGGATGAAAGACAGTTTTCATACACAAGGAAGTGGTGACCATATGGAAACCAAACAAACCGAAGAGAGAAATAATAAGTGCCTTTGCTGGGATTTGAACCCAGGCCACCAGGAATACCATCCAGTTGCACTACCAGCTACACCACCAAGGCAACTGGAAACCTAAAACTCGTAGACGCCCCTTATGCTTGCTCTAATACACAACCTAGTGTTGCACAGATAAACACAGACCATAGAAACATCAAAACTGTCGGCAGATAAGGACCGCTAGGCCCATCCAGTCTGCCCACAAGCCGCGTACTTGATTACAGCTTTTAACCCTCCCTCTGCTTTACCTCCAGGGCTGGCTTTGGGGGGAGTAGTAGGGGCAGCTGCCCTGGGCCCTACACTTTGAAACAATACTGCCCAGCCAGGGCATCAGATGAGTCACATATTAAGACCCAACTGACAGCAGCCCTGCAGACAGCTAAGGTAAGTCACTTGATCGTGTGATTACCGTTGGAGCACTGAGCAAGGTCACATGATCAGGAGTCATGCACACGCACAACCTTTCCCTTTTCCGCACCAAATCAAAGAGACCAGGCCCTACAATAGGCACTTTAGCTCAGGCTCGGCCAGGTCTGAGGCTGTCGGCCTCTCAGCCCAGACTGAGCCGCATGTCTCGCTGACTTGGAGTAGTCACTCTCAGAAATGCCAGCACTGCATGCCCATCATCTGCAAATTTGCACCGGGCTGCTGGCATTTGGCATAAAAAATTTTATTGACCTGGCACCATGGACTCCCATCTCTTCCTTCTCCTCTTCAGACCCTCAGCTGGGCTCTGTGACAGTGAGTCTTGAGTGTATTGTTCTCTCTCTCTTGGTGTGGGGTGGGTGACAGATGTTGGTGTTGGTAGTAGGGGTTGAGGCGTTGAGTGGGTCTTTCTGGGAGATTCAGAACAAAGATTGGGTGCTCAGTGGCCTCAGCCTCTTCCAATCCAGATGCCATCTCGGAACAAACAGGCAAGCCAAATCCTGCCAGTGGGGTGTGGCAGGAGGTAGTGTGTAATCTCTCCAGAGGAATCACAGGGATTGCATAGATGAGACCCACTGCAGTACAATTGTAAACTGCCATGGCCTGCAAATGTTTACCGATATCCTGGAAGCTATTTGGATGTAATGACTAACACAAGTTCTAGTTCACGTTTATTGGTAGGAAAGCTCCATTAAGCAAGCTCATTTACAAGGAGGTCCTGATAGACAAATGAGGTCAAATACCTGGACATATACTAGAAATGTACACAGTAAAATAGAGAGCATCAGCTGCAAAAGGAGAACAATAAAATTGACAAAAATGTACACAATGTATACAATAAGTCACCCAAGTACATAAAAGTAAGTTGCACACTGCTTACAATGAGAACACAGGTACAACTGATCTTTTGGGGCTGTACCACAACTAGCATCTCACTGTGCGATTGTGCCTTTCCTTGTAATAGGCAGTATCAACTCTGGTGGCAGTGCAACTGGACAGATACAATTGGGTTGTAGTAAGTAGTATAGGATGCAGTGTAGAAGAAGAAGAGAAGAGAGAAGAGAGAAAGAAGCGAGAAGCGAAGGAAGAAGAAGGAGAAGTATGGTAGGGGGAAGGGAGAGGAGAGTGAGTAAGGGTTGCCTAGGGAGGCAGAGGTGTGGACATGGGGTGGTATAGGGGGTAAGTGGAAAAGGAGGGCTAGACTGGGATCAGTGGAGGTGGAAGGAGGAAACAGGAGGAAGAGAGATAGCTAATTAGATCAGGCTTAAAGGGTCAGACGCCTGACCTAAAGTTAGTGGCAGATGCAGGTGTAACCCCTAGGTGGCGCTATCCCAAGGGCTACTACCCTTGCCTGCTTGGCAAGTAGCAGGTTAAGGGGCCTGGGTAATAGAATGGGTGCCTCCACCCAGAGGTCAGGGTTATTAGTGGTTAAGCTAACCTAGGCACAGCCTTCCGGGACACTGCAACCCCTTCTTTCCCTTCTAGTGGCCTGAGCAATATACAATAATCACTTTCAGTACTTGAACACCATACAAGCACCCATACTGTTTGCACTTACCACCAGGCCTGGTTCCTCTGGCTCGACCCTGGGGACACCCTGTAAAACAAGGTTATGCACAGCAAATAGCAACAGTACAGTACTTTTGGCACAAACTAGAACCACAGTCAGGTTAAATGTAGAAAAAGTCAGATCTGATTTATTCAGGGGACTTGAACAAGGAAGGGGCATAATCAGGTTAATTGGCTTAAAGGCTATATTAATCAAACAGTTATGCAAGCGCTTTGAGTCCCCACACAGTCGCACCACTGGGCACCCAAGTAGGGAGATGATGGGCTAGCCAGGAACGTTGCAGCTGGTTGGGGCCCTGTGATGGAAGAAAGCAACATGCACAACACACACTATTTGTAATCCGGAGCCGGAGGGCTCAGTTCGTGAAAGAAAAAGCAACCAGACAATCAGATGACAACGCTTTAGATATAGCTGTTGTTGCAGGGAGCTACCCTGATGTTTGCCCACGATACCCAATACTGGACACAGGCAGAGAGAATGAGACTGCAGGTTGTTGAGCTGGAGTGCCGGAGAAGCAGGCCTACATGAATCACCGCGCATCATTCCTGTTCAAGTGTTGAGTGGGGGCTGATCCCCAGGCAGATCTCTCGTTGATAGCTTTCTCCGTGCAATGGGTGGTCTGGCTGGGCCAGTGTGGCAAGGCTAAGGCTAAATGAGAATGAATCGGATTCAGTCTGTTGGAGCTGGATGCAGCCTCAGCAAGCAGAACACAATTCAACACACAGTGGGGAACCAAATCATGACCCACTAACAGCACACAACATATTTACAAGTAAGAAATTCCACTATACCAGGCAGACCTCTATATATCACATTCTGAGAGCAGAACACAGTTCAACACACACTGGGGAAACAAATCACGACCCACTAACAGCACACAGCACATTTTACAGTAAGAAATTCCACTATACCAGGCAGATTGCTATCCAGTCACAATTGCAGAGTCTCTGCACAAACCAGGAGTTCAGAGGTGGCTAGAAATCTGACAGGCCGATGCATTCAGCAAATCTTGGTCTTCTTCAGGTTAAAGCCTGGTCACAGTCCAGTGGCTTAAATAGTCTTCACAACTCGGATTCAGGCCGAATAAACTCTAGTTCCCTCTCAAGGACAGCAGGCAGACAGGTAGGCCAAAACTCAGCCCTTTCACAGTCCTCCCACGCAAAACTACACAGAACTGCTGCTCAAATCACTTGAGCTGTTGCTCATTTCACTTCCCAACTCAGAACTAACTGACAACTGCAAGCAGTCTGGGAATTTCCCCAAGACCCAAAAGGTTTGGTTGGCTGATCTGTCTGTCAGTCACAACAAGGGCCCCCCCTTCAGGTTCATTTAGGTGCCAAAATGCAAAAACTACAATTCCTACAAGTTTTGAACCCACCAAGCCCCCTGTAGGCAGCTCCGTTTTAGAGTCCCAACAGTACTGATTGGCCCATTCTGACAGTCCCGGGCCAAGTTGGTGGAGATAAACAGAACAATCCTTGCTGCAAAGAAAACAGGTTGGAACAAACTGCAATATTATTATCACTCTAATAGATATTCAGCAAATAAGCACATCTTATAACAGAGCTCCCTCTATGCAAATAGCGATGTCAGAACGGAGCAATTATCTGGCAGTCTGGGCGGGGCTCGAGCATAGAAACACTCAGCCCCCTCCCAGATTAATTATAACTGCAATCCAGGCAGCTCTTAAAGAGACAGTACACAGAGGCTATACAGGCACTCTCTGGCAATACATTTAAATTGCTAAAACACAGAACACCAGCCTGGCAGTGAGCATTTAGGCAAGATCAAGGAAGACTTTTCGGAAACCCCCATTTGTTGGGGAGTTACACAGGGTTTGCATAATTTAGCACTGGCATGGTTACAAGTCGGCAACAAACAGGGATTGCATGACCTATATATCTCCACAATCCTAAAGGGCTTTTTTGCTTTGAGTTGCCCACTGTAGCAGGTCTCTCTTGCCCAAAGTTTTTTTTCTTGTCAGCTGCTTTCTCTGGTGGCTATCCACAGCCTAATGAGCTTTTCCTTTCGGCTGCCCAATGTGAGTGGGTCTCCACAGCCCCTGAAGGGTTTTTCTTTAAGCTGCCTACAGTAGTGGGTCTCCACAGCCCCTGAAGGGTTTTTCTTTAAGCTGCCCACAGTAGTGGTCTCCACAGCCCTGAAGGGTTTTTCTTTAAGCTGCCCACAGTAGTGGGTCTCCCACAGCCCCTGAGAGGGTTTTTCTTTAAGCTGCCTAATGGGGAATCTCTATAGCATTGAAGGACTTTTCTTTCAGCTGCTCACTGGCACTGTGGTCTTCTGCCCTCCTTCAAATACAGGCAGCCCAGGTTCTTTTTATTCCCGCTCGGCAGCACAGAAGTCTACTGCCTACCACAATACTTTCAGTGTGGGTTCTTTTCCTTTACATCGCAGTGGCACTGAGGTCTCCTGCTCACCTCCAAAAAATACAGGCAGTACCAGTTCTGCTGTGAATACGGCAGTAAGCGAACACTAGACTGCCATTTGCCGGTTATAGGGGCCCCATGTTTTACCTCTGCCCCGGGGCCCTGCACTGGATACAAAGTCTAAGGCCGCCACTGTTTACCTCTATGGTTCCCCTATGCCTGTCCCATGCATGTTTAAATCCAACCACAGTGCTTTCTCCAACCAACTCTTGTGGCAGCCCATTCCATACGTCCACCACCCTCTCTGTGAAGAAAAATGTCCTCACATTCCCTCTTAATCTGCCACCTTCCAATTTTATGTCATGCCCCCTCATTCTTATACCTCTCTTGTACTGGAAGATGTCTCCCCCCCGCACCTTGTTTATGCTTTGAGGTACTTGAGTGTTTCTATCATGTCCCCTCTCTCCCTCCTCTCCCCCAGCGAGTACATATTGAGGTCCCTTAATCTCTCATCGTAAATTTTGTGGTGCAAGCCCTGTACCATCTTAGTCACCCTTCTCTGGACCATCTCCAGTCAGTTAATGTCCTTTTGAAGGTACAGCCTCCAGAACTGCACACAGTACTCCATATAAGGCCTGACCTGGGTTTTATATAACTGCATCACTACCTCCCATCTTCTGCTAGTGATACCCCTGCCTATGCACCCCAGCATACCACTGGCCTTCCCTGCTGCCCTTGTACTCTACTTTGACATTTTCAGATCATCTGAAATAATAACCCCCAGGTCCCTTTCTTCCTTGGTGACTGTCAGCAACTCCCCCATCCTGTAGCTCTATCCAGGATGTCTATGCCCCAGGTGCATAATTTTGTACTTCTTTGAATAAAACCTCAGTTGCCACTCCTCAGACCATTTATCAAGCTTCTCCTGGTCCTTCCTCATTTTCTCCACCCTCCCTGAAGTATCCACCCTGCTACAAGTCTTGGTGTCATCTGCAAACAGATAGTTACATTTTTCATACATGTAGGGGCAGTAGGTTCCATGCGATATGAGTGAAAGCAAAATAGCGATCGCCATATTAGAGAGTGAACATCACCAAAAATACAAACGGCAATGTGCACTACACCAACAACAATAACAGTGCGTTCAGTACCATGTACTCTGGTGGCCGACAGTTACCATTTTTTTATGTAGGGAGGTTACGCCTGCACCCCTATAATTAAAATTCTCATTTTGAGGGGGCCTGACACTGGGGTACATGAATGTTTGAGAAGGGGCAATTCGAGATCAACGAGGACACATGGGGCCAAAAATACAGAGTCCCAACCAGCATAAAATATTTAGCATGGCAACTGTTTCCGAACCTGCAGCCTCTCACACAGGCCGCGCGCCTTCTACTATGCCAATGAGCAGCTGGTACCTGCTTGTCCAAACTTCCTCCCATATACTGTTCCCCAATACCTCCCTCCTATCTCCTTTCACAATTCTTGTCCATAACAGTCGCTGTTCCTCTCCTCGCTATCCTTTCCTGCTCACTCTTATTCCAGGCAGTCAAACTGAGTCACTCCAGCTTGACTCGCCTATATCACTGGATACCGCTGAAGTGTACACATATAGAATCCAAACAAACAGAAAAAATAAATAAGTGCTTTAGCTGGGATTTGAACCCAGGATGAAATAAAGTAGAGTACCAGCATCCCCATTTAGGAGCCTATGGAAGGCCGGTGGCAGCAATGCTCTTTGGAATGTGCATCTTGCCTTTTGTTGGGGCTGGAGAAAGTGTGGAGAGGTACTCCTCTTCCTGCTTTTTCAGACTGCAGTGTCCGACTCCTTCATAGTTGTAATTCTAACCCTTCCTGACATATCAAACTGGACACCACCAGACTTCAGGTTCTCCTTTCCCAACTCAACTAGCCAACTCCGCCCTGTCCTCCGATGCTGGTGTTTCTCCCACCACCTTGTGGACCCGCTGCTCCCAGCCTGGTTGACATGGTTCCACTGTCTCCACCAACGAGTTCAGTCACTGTTTGCCACATGGTCACGGGGCCCATTGACCTGACAACCCTGGGTGCTGTGGGCATGATGGTTCAGTTCTGTGTCCTCCCAGGCAAGCATCACTGAGCACTGGCTGCTATAAATCCAGCTGCACTGGACTGACACTGCACTTTTTTGGGGAGCAGCCAGAGACTAGTCTGACTAAACTAAATAGTTCTCTCTGTGTGGCCATCACCTGCTAAAGCTGCCTGCCTCTGTGACTGAAGCAATACTCTACATCTGCCTTCTTAGTTCCAATAGGCGGGGGGGGGGGCGTGACGCCACACCTAACCTCACCCATATACACACACAAATTACTTATTTTCAGTACGTACTCACACATTAGAAAAAAAGGTTTTTTTGTTTTGTTTTAAAATGGCAATGTATTTCCAGTACCCCCAATGATGGGTGCACTAAGTGACTGCCTGGTTCATCTATCCTTAAGGCCATCCCTAACCAACGTCAATGTTTTGATTAGTAGAAAAGAAAACAAAAGCAGCACCATAATTCATAGATTGCAGCAAAGCCTACCTGTAACCCAGTAAAAAGTCATAAATTGCATTTTCTTTAACTCATTACTGTTTTTTTTTTTTTTTAAATAATACCATTACTTTATAGGCTGTTTTGTCCTGTTCTGTAAGTGACAGAAACCAATACTTTACATGGATGGAAAGCTGGGACACTCAGCTTTCACCAGTATCAAACAGTACATGAAGAAACAGACCATTATGTAACCCTGTTTTTTAGAAGAAAATGGCACTGACTTTTTTAAACAATCATATTATTTTATGGGCTGCATTCCCCAGATCTGTAAAGGCTTGTTCAGACTGCATCCCACACTGGCTACCACCCTAACATACCTACAGAACTCCAGTACCACTACCACCCAAACATGTTTACTCTGCAATTTGCAAGCAAACATAACAAGGATAATTATGGTTGGATTACTGTGGGGTTAGACATGTAGGTCAGTCACTGTGGGGCTAGACATAGGGGTTACTGTGAGGATAACCATAGGGTCACTAAGGGATAACAATGGCGGTGTCTCACAGTGGGCATAGACTTGGGGTTAGAGTGGAAATGTTGGGGTCACTGTAGTAGAAGAGTGGTAAAAGATTTATTTTTATACAGGTACATACAATTTGGCCAAGGCTCACAGTATTTAGTATGTCTTCCTGTGAATTTCCTAGTTACAATACAAATACAAAGTGTGAGAACAGACATTGGGGTCCTGTGGGGTAGACATGGTGGGGTCAATATTAGGATAGACATGAGTGGGTGGCAGGGTCACTGACCCACCATCATTAGCACAACCAAATATTTTGCTGTGCTGGCAATTCTGTTTTTTGGGTTTTTTTTTTAATTTGGCACCAAAAAAAAACACATCTGTTTGGCATATTCCTGCTGCTGTGCAAAGCTTGTGTCAATCATGGATAAGATGGACACAGAGTTAGAGGTGGGCAAGCCAGGAATTTTTCACCTAGAGCAGAGCCAGAGTCAAGCCAGAGGCGTGGCTTGACTCTACGATTCAAAGCATGAGCCGAGCCCTGACTGCCACTGGCTGTCCATTACAAAACTGACCGTGTCCCTCACAAGTTTCAGCCACTACTGTAACTGCTCAGCCCGACAATAAACGCTTTCTTTGACCATAACTGGCTTGGCTTGACCTTGGCTCTTAATTGTTTAAAGAGGTCGAGCCAAGTCAAGCCAGGCAATTGAGCCAGACCCGAGCCTGCTCTGGCTTGCCCACCTCGCCACACAGTCAGGAAGCAGCCAGAAGAGTCATTGAATGGGGACGACTAAGTAGCCAGCTAGCCAGTTACACATGCCCATCCACCAGTGTCCAAAGCAATGGATCATCTGGTTGGCAGTTTTCAGCAGGACAGAGACAATCTGAGAGGAACAGAGCAGGTATCGCGACACTACAGCAACTGAGCTATATCAGCTGTCTTACAGGAGAGCTGCAATCACTCAGAAGACACATGCTGCTTAAGTTAACCCTTGCAGGGCCACAGACTGATATATCAGTCTTAATTCCCATACATTCTAATTCTGTTGGCAGCCCAAGGGTTAACACTCAGTTATTAATGAGGTCTGTTTTTCAAAAACTGTAACTTGAGGCTTTTCTGCCTGCTGTGCTGTTCTCATGGCACTGAGTACTGTCTCCAGTGTGTGTTGCTCCCTAAGTACTCAGTGACGCATCTTTTGTCCCCGAGCTGACAGGAAATCTCCCAGAAGCACCAAAACATGAAAGTTAGATGGGAGAGATGTGCTGTTCCTGGAGTAATTGTGTTTACACAAATGGCATATAGTTTACCCAATCTGGTATTTGTTTAGCCGCACTAATTCCCATTTTTGTTCTTATTTCATGTCTGTTTCTTTTGTTTGCATGCGGTACTTTGAACTGTTGAGACTCTTCATCTCCACCTGTTGTTGCTGGTTGTTGCAGCTCTCATTTAACGTGTGGAAAGGAAATGTGGTTTGGTGTTTTTAAATGCAAAATATCCAACTGATGGCAAGCAGTTCATCAAATTATATAAAAACAGCATAAGGTGAGAGAGAGAGAAAAAATTAGCTAGAACATCTACTTAATTAAATGGGAGGTGGAAGAGTGCTTTGAAAAGAAGCACACAGCTGCAACCAAAGCCTGCCAGCCTGAGACCGTTTTTCCAGCATTGCTGAGCTTACAGGCAGACATTTATGACAAGCAGGTTGAGTGTTTTCTGTATACTAAAGGGGACCTTTACTGCATTGTCCAAATATGGAGAAGGGGCATAAATCTTGGGAATAGCATGCTCCTACACTGTACTGGAAAACTAAAATAATTGTTGGAAAATTGAAATAATGTCCTCAAAGCATTTGTGTAATGAAAATGTGTGGGTTTTTTCAGCAAAAAGCTAGTTTCAGCTACAATTAACACAAAATATTAGTATGCCTGCAAATCTACTTTCTATTACCTCTTATGCTGCGTACTATAAGTTTTTTTTCTTTCTCGATCCTAACCTTGCCAGGTCTACAGTGCTATCTCTATGCCAGATTTGTGGCCATCTTTTTCTGAGAAAAAACTAAATTAAAACATGAACAAAGTACTAAGATTTTGGTGGAACTAGAATATTTTACTACCAAAGAAAACTGGAAGATGCCGGGACTCTTTTATAGTGAAAATAGGTAGGGTCAACATTTTTGCCCAGTTTCATTTCACTGCTGCTTTAAAGTATAATAGATCATTCTCATGATAGTCCCAATATTTCTCTTTTATGCTAACTTGGCCATCATTGCATTTTTACAATACTGTGGGAGCCTGTTATTCCCAAGATTTTTTGTTTATTACATTAGTAGCTAAAAGTTAAAAAAGTGGCACATGTTTTTGTCGTTATTCATGTTTCTCCTCTCCTGCCCAGGCTGGCTTCTGTGCTCTCCAACCTCCTCCAGCTCCAGTCCCATAAACTGGCATACCCCAAAGGTGCCTGCATCAGATTTCACCATGTCTTACTCCCCCCCCCCATGGCAGAGAGCCCAGCTCAACCTGCCAGACAGGATCTAGTTGGAGCCACACCAGGCACTGCTGTGGGGCCTGTGAGGGGTCAGAGAATCATCCTACCAGCCAGGGTGATTTTTTCCATTTTCCTCCCTACCCTGTGGTGCGATCAAGCTGGAGTGCAATGACCTCAACTGCAGTGCTGCACATGCTTCCGTGCGCAGCATGCCAGACATCTGCCTCACCTCTGCTCCCTGTGTTATGGTTCAACCCTCTGTCCCCCAGCCATCGCTATGAGCTAGGCTAACACTGACTGCTACTCCCACCCCACCATGGAGGAGGAGAGCAGTTCCATTGGACACTCAGTCTTCCTCCTCCCAGATGACCCTCCGAGGACCTTAGCTTGGGGTGTATTTATTTATTTATTTAAATTCATCAGAAATAACCTTTGAACTTGGAACTCATTTACAAGGTTCCCGTCATGAGACAAATAAGGACGGTTACAATGGAAACAATCCACATTAACAGATATACAGGTATCTATCATATTAACACTAGCAGAACAAAACATTTATAAGCAGTTAATAACAATCATGTTGCAATGGATTGAGAGAGCAAAGTAGCTGCCTAGGCACTCGGCATTGTCACTGGATTACAGGACCTTATTTCACTAAAAGGTACGGTATTGGATGGAAGGAGATGGGTAAGGAGCAGGAGATGAAACAGTCCCAGTCCCAGTGGTGGGACAGGCAACAGTTGGTGCTGGAGGAGAAACTGGTGAGATGAAGAAGGCGGAGAATGGTGAGTATGTTGTAAGGGCAGGATTAGGGTGGAGTGCCAGGTTTAGGAAGGGAGAGGAGGTGTGGGGTGGGAATAGGATAAGAGTCCCAGAGCTGGGATCAAAAAATTACTGGAGCTATTGCAAACAGGGCGTAAAACCCGGGTCACCGACATTGCCAGTGGTAGCTCTACCACTGCACCAATGAGCAGGCTACACAAGGAAAAAAAACCTTTAACACAAGTAGTGGTGAAAAAGAAAAAAAAACAGAGTCAGCCCTGGTTTAGGGATAGAAGAGGTCACTGTGGGGAAAGATATGGGGGTCACTATGGGGATAAGCATGGGGTCACTGTGAAGCTAGGCATAGTAGAGTTACTGTGGGGACATACACAGTGGGGTTACTATTGGGATAGACAAAGGGGTCACTGTGGGGATAGACATGGTGGGGTCACTATAGGGATAGACATGGTTGGGCCACTGTGGATATAGACATGGTAGGGTCACTGGGGGGAGAGACACAGTTGGGCCACTGTGGATATAAACATGGTGGGGTCACTGTAGGGATAGACATGGTTGGGCCACTGTGGATATAGACATGGTGCGGTCACTGCAGGGATAGATGTGGTTGGGCCACTGTGGATATAGACATGGTGGGGTCACTGCAGGGATAGACCTGGTTGGGCCACTGTGGATATACACATGATGGGGTCATTGTGAGGATAGACATGGTTGAGCCAGTGTGGATATAGATATGGTGGGGTCATTGTGGGGATAAACATGGTTGGGCCACTGTGGATATAGACATGGTGGGGTCACTGTGGGGATAGACACAGTTGAGCCACTGTGGATATAGACATGAGATGCGGTCACTGCAGGGATAGATGTGGTTGAGGCCACTGTGGATATAGACATGGTGGGGTCACTGCAGGGATGAGACCTGGTTGGGCCACTGTGGATATAGACATGAGGTGGGGTCACTGTGGGGATAGATGCAGTTTGAGCCACTGTGGATATAGATATGGTGGGGTCATTGTGGGGATAGACATGGTTGGGCCACTGTGGATATAGACATGGTGGGATCATTGTGGGGATAGACATGTTTGAGCCACCATTCATATTGACATGGTGGGGTCACTGTGGAGACAGACATGGTTGGGCCACTGTGGATATAGACATGGTGGGGTCACTGGGGGGATAGATGTGGTTCGGCCATTATGGATATGGACATGGTGGGGTCACTGCAGGGATACACATGGTTGGGCCACTGTGGATATAGATACAGTGGGGTCATTGTGGGGATAGACATGATTATGCCACTGTGGATATTGACATGGTGGGGTCACTGTGGGGACAGACATGGTTGGGCCAGGGAGCGCTGTTGAGCTCCCAACATGGTGGATGTGTAACTTATAGGCTCCTGACTAGCTGAACTTTAAAATCCTAAATTCAGCATCTTAAGCAAAGATTACCAATATCTGTTACCAGAATCCTGGGTTGGAAGGACCGGAGATCCGAATATGGGCTCTAAAAAGGATAACAGACATGCTGCAAGGAACTTAGATGCCTTTCTTTCACTGTCATATTCATCGAGGGCTGCTACATCAGGGCCATCTTCCTCTCCTGAACAAACAAAGAGTGAAGCCCTGAATCCTCATATCATGGCCCTTCTCAAAAAAATACAGGCGACTGGGGAAGACACGAACCGCAGACTAGCCACAGTGGAGGCTCGGTTCACCGAACTGGAAGATAAGGTCTGTGCTACCGAGACAGACTTACAAGAACTCAAATCCGATGGAGATATTCAGGGCTCAAGAAATGCCATGCTCATCAGAGACCTTACCTTCCTGTGGGCTGAAATGAAGGACCCAACGACAGTCTAATATCCGTATCGTTGGTTTCCCTCCGAGATCCGCATCCAACATGGAGATCCTATTCAGCAGTGACTCAACTGATCTTTTCGGATTTGGAGCTACTGCCTGCCGACGTGGGGACTAAAGTAATTAAAGCCTTTGCCATCCCTATGTGCTCCAGACAAGGCCCAGGAACTGAGCGACCTCTCACAGCTATTGTTACCCTATCTTATCCGGAGAGCCACATACATCTACTCCATGCTGCATGACTCAAGGGGACCGATCTGGGAGGGTAGCAGATCGATTTCTTTCCTGACATCTCCTCGCAGTCTCAGACCAACAAAAAGGCCTTACAATTAACAAAGAAACTTGCTGGAGAATGGTATTGAGGCCCAGATGTTATTTCTCTGCTAAGCTCCTGGTTAAGCACTCACGGTAAAAGTCATTTACTAAGTGACCCTGAAGCTGTGGCCGTTTTTGCAGACAAACTATTAGAAGCCCAAAAATCTTTGTCTAAGCAGATGACAGGCTCAGATGATGGTTCTGAATCGGACACAAATTACTGATTCTGTACTATTTAAATCAGATCTTTTTCTTTAGGCTAACACATAGAAGACCATGTCTTTCTTGATAGTGTTCTAATGTCTGGCTTGTTCAGCTCAGTTGGTCATGCCATGTCGGGTTGCTTTAAAATTTAACCTGTTATGAAACTGCCTGCCTACTTTGAGAAATCTCAATTTTGGGGGATTTTATTACCCCACTCAGTTTGTGAATTACTGCATTCTCCTTACACTAGCCTGTCTCCCTGTCAGTTAGCAGATCTGACAGTATTGTCAGGGGTGCAGTGTAACTTAATTGAACCAAGGCAATCTAATTTTAAATCCTAGCTTAGTTTCTCACTGTAGGGTTGCTCAGCCCTCCACTGTTGCTTTGCTCTCCTGCATGGGGCAGAAATAATGGCAAATTGTCTACTGTGTTATATGATGGGTGACACTGTTATACCCTACATTATTATCTAGCCAGAGGGTTTTTCCTTCTTATGATAGATATTTTTAGTGGCTCACTCGACAAGGATGATTGTAAAACAGTGTTTTTTTTTTCTCCAATTTATAATGTGTACTTGGGAGTGAGATATCACAAATATCTTCCTCGGTACAATATGTCATATGGTCTTGCTGTATTACATATAATCTACTAAAAAAAAAAAAAGACATGGTTGGGCCACTGTGGATATAGACATGGTAGGTCACTGTGGGGATAGACATGGTTGGGCCACTGTGGATATAGACATGGTGGGGTCACTGTGGGGATAGACATGGTTGGGCCACTGTGGATATAGACATGGTGGGGTCATTGTGGGGCTAGACATGGTTGTGCCACTGTGGATATAGAGATGGTGGGGTCACTGGGGGGATATACATGGTTGGACCACTGTGGATATAGACATGATGGGATCACCGGGGGGATAGACATGGGTGGGCATGTGGATATAGACATGGTGTGGTCATTGTGGGGATAGACATGGTGTGGTCATTGTGGGGATAGACATGTTGGAGCTACTGTTGGAATAGTCATGTGGGTTACTATGAGAATAGACATGGTGCGGTCCCTATGGGTTCAGACACCGTGGTGTCACTATGGGAATAGACATGGTGGAGTCACTGAGGGGATAGACATAGGTTTTACAGGTTCATAGGTGTCATGCAAGTTCGAGGGACATGCCCATATTGAACTCGTCACCTAAAGGCAATAGTGAAATTTCTTTTCTCCCATATGGTGATCCAGCTTGTACTTAAATTCTGTCAAGCTATCACTTGTGACAACATCAACTGGCAGTGAATTCCAAACAGGAGGTAGTCGCTGGGTAAAGAAGTTACTCCTTTTAGAAGTTTTATTTACTGTAGATTTTAACTTTAAATTATGTGATCTGGTGTTACAGCCAGATGCAGTTTCTCTTCGAGACAAATAGCCTCACACAGAGTGGGGTCATGTAATGCCCTATGTGCAGGCATAGGTCGCCTCTAAAGATCTGTATCCCAGTGTGTATAAGCCTAGAACTCAAGTCTACCACTGTACTCAGTGTTTTTTAATCCTGTGACCTTCTTGGTAATTCTTCTTTGTACCTTCTCAATAGATGCCTTGCCTCCCAAAGAGGTGGGTGTTCAGAACGGGCCACAAAAGTCTATATGTGACCTAACCAAGCCTGTATATAGGGTATTAAAACCCTGGTTCCCTACTCTTGATATGTTTCAGGGTACATGATAGTATACCTTGACATTTCTTAATTATATTATTGGTATGAGAGGTAAACTTTAAATCATTTGTGATAGTGATACCCAAATCCCTTTCGGATGTAACAGTTTGTAATATGTTGTTATTAAGTTTGTAAGTGGCTAACATGTTATTCCTACCCAAGTGCATAACCTTGCATTTAGTGGTAGTAAAGGTCATTTTGTTCGTGACTGACCATCTATGTAAATTATCCAGATTTGACTGTAGGGAATTCACTGATTCTGAGTCATTAACAATGCAGCCAAGTTTGCTATCGTCGGCGTATTTATGTATCCAGACACCGTTATAGGTTTGCATGCTGGTAATTAGAATATTAAACAATAAAGGTCCCAGGATGGAGCCCTGAGGGATGCCACTACTAACTGCACCCCATTCAGACATTTGCACCTTAATTCTAACTCATTGCTTCCTTTCACTAAGCCAGGAATTGATCCATTTGATAATATTGGGATAGAATCCACATCCTTTCAGCTCCTCAATCAATACTTCATGAGAGACGGTGTCAAAAGCCTTCTCAAAATCAAGGAAGATAACATTGACTGGGAGTCCCTGGTCTAGTGCCATACTTACTGGTTCGAGAAAGTTTATTAGATTAAACTGACATGATCATCTCTGTATAAAACCATATTGAGATATATCTATGATATTCATATTTTTAAGGTGCATTACCGTTTTCTGTTGTAAAATCTTTTCCATTAATTTACCCAGATGAGAGGTAAGGCTAATAGGCCTATAATTTTTTACATGCTGTTTGTTATCACCGTTATGAATTGGTACCACTGTTGCCAGTTTCCACTCAGAGATGGCAGTACCTTCATGGAGTGATGCATTTAATAATAGAGTAAGTACCCCTAGTAATTCAGTGGCCATTTCTTTGATAAATTTGGCTGGAATGCCATCAGGACCAGCTGAAGAGTTGGCTTTGGTGGTCTTAATGGCTGATATAACTTCCTCGGATGGATGGATATGGTACATCAGTTAGTATATTATCCAGACATGCGGCCACTTGGGATTGGTGCGCCTGGCAAGCCTGCTACTTGGGCGATGCTGTCTTGGCTGCTCCCTTTAGTTAATGCTCTGGATTGGGGCTATAATTTGTCATGCCCCCACCACCCCCTCCCAGGCCTCCTTTAAATACGCTCTTGCCCCTCCTCCTGAGCGTGACAAAGCAATCCATTGGGGGTCTTGGCTCTCTCTGAGCCCTGCCAACCCAGTTTGGTATACGCCTCACTCTCCTTAGCCATTGGCCCTTTCTTCAATCCTTGCTGAGCCCCCAAGCCACTTAGCTCATAGACTGCTCAGACTTCTGGAATCATTTCTTTTGCAATTAATGATACGCACTGCTCAGGGAGCCCTATCATTCCTGCTGCACTACTCAGAGGGCTGTAACCTGACACATATTGTAAAAAGCTGCAGTTTTCACTACTGCTCCAGATCATAGCTGTAACGGGCAGGATTCATAAATCTCTACAAGCCCTCACACTACTCGCCATCCCGTGTTTGGACATTGACGCAAGGGGCCCAGATAGAGATCCTGCCCCTCTTTACCCCCTGGTCCTGCAATGGCAAGAAATGAGTGGTAAGAGTGGAACAAACCCTGAGCCTACCTCCCCTCTTCACCACCTGGCCACTCCACAGGAACCACTGAATAAACTCATATACCCCCTTCCTCTTACTGCTCTGATTGGCCTACGTTCTAGTATAGTAACCACCACAAGACTTACCTTTTCCAGGAAAAAACGCACATGCTCATTCAGCTTTACAGTATGCCATCTGCTCCGCTCCCTAATTCTACTACTTCTGCTGCTAGCTGGGAACGTCCACCCTAACCCTGGTCCCACTGTAAAAAGACCACCTAAACTAAAAGGACATCTCAGTATTGCCTCCCTTAACATCAACAGTCTTCTTCCCAAAATTTACTCAATTCCAGGCCTGGGTGCAGGTAATTAAACCTGACATACTCGCACTCACTGAAACATGGCTGTCTCCAAGGACTCTCGACTCAGCAGTCTCCCTTGAAGGTTATAATTCCTTCCGGCAAGACAAACTAACCAAACAAGGGGGTGGATGCCTAGTTTATATCTGATCTGGAGTAAAGGTGCAGGCACTGGACTGTAGTCTGCACTCAAAAGAGGCCTAGATATTGAACCTTAAGCTTAGTATAGGTCAATAGAACAAAGTGCTCCTGCTCTCTACAGTCTACATCCCACCTGTACACCAAACCACTGGTCTTAACCACTTCATAGCGAATCAACAGCTGATAGGCAGCCAATGGGAGAAGATCATTGTTGGCAATTTCAACATTAACTGGTGCGCCTAAAAGGAATCTAAAGCCAGGGACCTAATATCCAGCCTATTCCTTACCCAGATGGTCACTGATGACATTCGGCTCAACTACAGAACAGGAGCAGTACCTAATTGACTGGCTCCTATCAACACATCCCAAGCATGTCTCCAATGTCACTGTCCTGCCTGACAGCCTCAGCGACCACTCCCCAGTGATATGCACCTGGACTAACTACTTCACCCAAAATCCCACCTAATGTGTCCAAAAATCGCTGTCTGCGGCCTGGGCTACTTGACCACTTCATGATGTATCTGACACAAATAGACTGGTCACCACTGGCTGCGGATATTGATGAAAATGAGGCCTTGATCTACTTTATTACGAAATTCAATCATGCCTATGATATCTTTGTGCCCTTTAAAACAAAAAAGATTAGGGGCACCTCAAACCCCTGGCTTACCAGCTCTCTTATCGATCGGATAAAGAATAGAGACAATCTGTGGCACAAAGCTAAAGCAGCAGGAACACCTGCTTCTCATAGTGCCTACAAGACTGCCAGAAACATCTGTACCAATCTCATACGACAGGCCAAAACAACTTACTATAAGAAGCTTCTAAGCAAAACCTGGGACTCTGGTAAAGAATTTTGGAACGACATTAAAGCACTGACGGGAAATTCCCCTAAGACACCTCGTGACCTAATAATCACCGTGGATGGTACCTTTCAAGAACCTATTGAGATCACCGATATGCTTAATAACGCTTTCACAGACCTTACCGGCATATTCCCTGGGGACTACCGTAAGGAAACGAAGGGTCATCAGCACTATACTGCCCCACAGAGTCCCCTAAGGAAGGACCTGCTGCTTTTTGACTTCAGACGAGTCACAATGGCCGAGACAACCAAGCACATTAAAAGGGCCCTAGGCAAGACCAGGGTAGGAGCAAATCTGATCGACATGAAGCTTGTTGGCCTGCTCCTGAATCCCCTAACCATGGTATTTAATGCCTCACTAAAGTCAGGGGTGTTTCCGTATACAGGGAAGTCAGCCATTGTCACACCTGTATTCAAAGCAGGGGACAAAACACTAACATCCAACTATAGGGCTATATCCATCCTGCCCCCACTCTCTAAAGTACTAGAAAGAATGGTCTCTGAGCAGCTCACAGAGTATCTTGATAAATATAATCTACTCTGCCCTCAGCAACATGGCTTCCAAAAAAAACATTCCACACTTTACTGCCCTGGTCGACTACTCCTCCCAACTTTACAATGCCTTAGATAGTGGGCAGGCTGGGGGCTCAGTTTTCATCAATCTTAACAAAGGCCTTTGACTCAGTAAATCACAATCTTCTTTGAGCTGCCTTCAGTCAACAGGCCTGTCCCCAGACACAGTATCATGGTTTGGCAGCTACCTTTCAAACAGATCACAACGTGTCAAAATTGGAGATACTCTGTCAGCATCTAAAGGTGTGTCATTTGAGGTCCCTCAGGGATCCATTCTTGGACCTCTCCTCTTCAGTCTCTTCATCAACCCAGCCCCATTGTTTTGCTCAGCACAGATGGTGGTAGTGTATGCGATGATGCAGTTATATCGGTTGCTGGTAAAGACTATAGCTCTATTACATCAGAACTTCAGCGCTGTTTCCTCCAACTTGGATCCTGGTTCTCTCAAAACAAGCTACTCCTAAACCACAAAAAACAAAGAGCATGTTTTCTACACAACCCAAAGCAAAAAGAAATATCTACCCTGCTCATACACAATCACAAGGGTGAGGTTCTAGACCAAGTTACTAAGTTCAAGTACCTCGGCATCACCTTTGATGACGACTCACTTTCTCTAGCCACATAGACTCCGTAGTCAAGACAACAAACATAAAGCTTGGGTCCTCTTCCACACAGGCACTCAATGACTCCCAAGGCACTCAGACTTGTTACCAGTAGTTCAGTACTGTCGTCCATCGACTATGGGCTGCCTATCTATGGGGCCGGCACAAAGACTGTACTCAACAGGGTCAGTACACTGCTTAACAAGGCATGCCACTTAACACTGGGGTCCTCTCTTGACACACACACTTGCTCCCTCTACACAGAAATTGGGTGGCTCCCCCTTCATCTTAGCGTACAATACCAAACCTGTCTTCTCCTAAAAAAAGTGCTTCTTGGGCTTACGTCCCCCACCCTGGGCAGCCTCTTTAAACAGGCAGCACCAACTAAATTCACCAGAAGTGCATCCACCCACAGGCTGACAATCCCTTTCAAATGTACAAAACCTGCACAGAATTCCGTCTTGTACAATGGACTGAAATGGTACAATGAACTACCAGCTGACCTCACTGAAACTACCAAGATTGGAACGTTCAAATCTGGGCTCAGATCCTAGCGGGATCTTGTTCTGTCATTTAAAAAAGTCTACCCTCTTAAAGTCACAGTTGCTTTACTTGCTATATATCTTCCTTGTACTGCCTCCCTACTAAATCCTATTTTGCCAAAATTTTCGCCGAGGTTTATTTCAGCCTACTGTACTGATTCAAATTGGGAAATTCTGTTTTGGGGAAATGCTTATATTGTACTGCTTCTAATTTGGAAATTTGGGAATTTTGTCTTGGGGAAATGTTTTACTGTTTAAAGTTGACTGAACTCCTGTGAAGTTTCCTCCCCCCACCCCCCTCCTACCTTAGTTAAATACGGTTTAGCTCCGCCCCTCTTTCTCACACTCCACCCTCGACTGCCTGCTGGTCCCTCCTATTGGCCTACAACACTTGCTTGCCTTTTATCTTCCTTTCTGTCCTGCCTAGCTCCAGCCTACACTGCTCTCTCTCCCCAGCTGCTCACATACCCCATCCTCGTCGTTCCTGCTCACTCTCAGCTCTCTTTTCACTACCTCTCCCTGCCTGTTTCTTTTTTCCTTTATTTTGCCCTACACAAGCTATGAATTCCCTCCCCATCTGCTCCTTCCCCTTCTCTCCCTCCTTGTCCTTCCTCCCTTGTTCTCTCTCCCAGGCCCCTGCCACCCCCACCCCGTCCCACTATCTACTTAATCAATACCACAGCACCTTGGGAATGCTCCACTTCTTGACCAATCCTCCCCATGTGCCTCCACTTGGAAATATCTGGCTGCTTCTTAACACCACTAAGACTGGTCTTAAAGCCAGCCTATCCCTACTGCACCACATTGCATATCATCAGGGCTGTCATATGGACTCTACCTACTGCCATACACTAAAAGGAAACACGAATTATCAGTACTGGACCTGCGCCTCTGTTCAATGATGCTCCTCCTGCTTCTCCTACTGATCTCGAGCAACGTCCATCCGAACCCTGGCCCAGGCTGTTCAAGCCTTCTGAAAAAGGCAGGGGCCCTCACCATCACAACCATTAACATCTGCAGCCTGTTACCAAAGCTTGATGCACTCCAAGCCTTTATTAGCCAACATAGTCCTGACATCCTTGCTATAGTTGAAACATGGCTGACTCTAACAGTTCCTGATCTGGCAATTACCTTACAGAGCTACAATGTTTTCAGACTGGACAGTGTCTCTAAAAGGGGAGGGGGCTGTGCCATCTACATTAAAGATAATCTTCTGGGGCACCTTGTTCCAACCCCCATCCCTGCCGCCTCCTCGGCCCAGCTTCTACCCATTAAAATTCTTCTAGGTCCCAATCAAAAAGCCATCACCATCATCTCTGTATATATTCCACATTGAGATCAAGATCTTGGCATCAAAGAAGTTCTTAACTTCGTCAGTTCCCAACCTCCTGGCTCTGAACACATTCTGCTTGGTGATTTCAATATAAACTGGCTGCATCTGATGTCTACACTCATAAGGATGCCCTTGCAGCTGCCAACCTCTCACAATTGGTCACCACACCAACTCGGATAAATTACAAAACTGGCACCCATATCCTGCTGGACTAGGTTCTCACCAATCACCCTACCAGGATCTCTCATACCTCCGTTCTCCCAGACTCTCTCAGTGACCACTCCCCGGTTATTTGTGAATGGTCTAATAAATTTCTAAAGCAATCCCCTATAATCATTACCGGCAGAGTCCTCCCCCCGTGGTCAACTTACCCATCTCAAACAGTACCTATCCTTGCAAGACTGGCTGCCCATCTACAAGGCGATGGATGTTAACCTAGCCCTCTGCTACTTCATCACTGCTTTCAATAAGACCTGTGACCTCTTCCTCCTTCAAAAAATGGAAAACAAAAGCCCTCTGCAACCCTTGGTTAACTGCGGAGCTCCTTACCCAGCTGAAATCTAGGGACCACCTGTGGGCAGTGGCTAAAGCCACAGGCAAGCAATCTGACATCCAAAAATACAAACATGCCCGTAATGCCTGCACAAAATCCATTCGTCTCACAAAAAGCTCATATTATAAGGACGTCCTCACCAACACCTGGGGAAATGGTCATGCTTTCTGGGACAGTATCAAGGACATTAATGGGAAACAGTCAAAGTCCCCTCTAGCCATGTTAATTGTTGAAGGGTCCACTACCCTTGATCCCATGGTCATTGCAAATACCTTTAACATGGCTTTTACTGACCTCAGTACTGTTCTACTACCTGATTTCTTCACAGCCAGTAAAACCCCCACTAACACACCCTGCACTCTGTCAAACCCCCCCCCCCTCATTTCTACTTCCAGGAGATTAAGATGAATGAAGCTCGCCGCCACATCACCTCAGCCATCTCCACTTCCAGAATCAGCAGTGACACCCTGGACCTTAAGCTGCTATCACTTACACTTGACAAGGTCCTCAGTCCCCTAACTAAAATTCTTAACCTTTCCCTCCACACCAGAACATTCCCTGAAATATGGAAAACTGCCACTGTAACCCCGCTCCATAAAAGTGGGGATAAGACCTGCCACTCTAACTACCGACCGATCTCCATATTGCCACCACTATCCAAGGCCCTAGAGTGTATTGTTGCAGACCAGCTCACTGATTATTTGGACAAATACTGTATAATACTCTGTGCACTCAACAGCACAGTTTTAGAAAAGGGCATAATACCACCACTGCCCTGCTTGAATTTACTGGTGCAGTGCATAGTTCCTTTGATAAAGGTCTTCTTACTGGGGTTGTCTTCATTGACCTCTCGAAGGCATTTGACACGGTCCATCATTGGCTGCTGTATGACCAACTACTCCTTGCTGGCCTTGCACTGGACTCAGCCCACTGGTTCAGAAGCTACCTTGACAACCACTCTCAAAGAGTAAAAATTGCCAATGCTATCTCGGATACCTTGCCTGTCCGCTCCGGCATCCCTCAGGGGTCCATACTGGGCCCTCTCCTTTTCAGCCTCTTTTTAAACTCCCTACCACAATCCTGCTTGGAACAAATCATCCTGTATGCAGATGATGCTGTTGTCTTTTCTACGCACAAGGACCTTTCACTCGCAACACAGCCTCCAACTCGGATTCAGTACCATTGAAACATGGTTCTCAATCATAAACTAGTCCTCCTCAATCACAGGAAAACCAAGTCATTGCTGTTCTGCAGTTCACATAACCATTACAAGCAACACCCTTGCCATCTCCACCAAGCAAGGGACTGTCCTCGAACAAGTTTACTCATTTAAATACCTAGGGATTCTGCTTGACCCCAATCTCTCCTATTCGGCTCACATTGACAGCGTGGCTAAAGCTGCTAACACACACCTTGGATTACTCTACAAGCACAGGCAGCACCTCACCACAGAGGCCCTGAAGATTGCCGTCCAGAGCTCTGTGGTGATAATTATTGGTTATGGCCTCATTATCTATGGCTCCGCCATAACGTGCGCCCTCTGATGTATAACAACTGCACTTAACAAAGCATGCTGACTCACAACTGGTGCCCACCACCTCACCCACACCTGTGCCCTTTATGAACAATCTGGATGGCTCCAACTCTCCAACCGTATAAAGTATCTCACATGTGCTATTGTGGGAAAATCAATATTGGCCTCACACCTCCGGGTTACTGTCTTGTCACATCAAACACCAACCAACAGAACACCAGGAGCTCAACAACCCAGATTCTACAAGTTCCTCACTGTCGAACTCATGAGCCCAATGCTCCCTTAGCCTATAGGGCTCCTCTATGGTTGAATGGTCTCCCAGCCACACCATCTCTTCTGCCTCAACACTAGGTCTGTTCAAAACCAGGCTCCAGGCCCATCTCATTGCCTCTAACTCCTGTGACTGCCTCTCCTAGCTGGCGACCTACAGCTTAATCCTAACTTATATACTGCTTAACCCTCAGTCCCTCCCCTCAGCCCTGAGGTGCCACTTCAAATCTCAGGTCTTCATACCACCTCATTAGTCTCTCCTGCCCCATTATAGCACTTATCCCCCACCCTGCCCCTTTTTCTCTTCTATCAATCCTTCCTATTTATTTTCGACAAATGCCTCCGGCTGCATCTTCATCCTCCGTCTCTCCTCTCATCCCTGTTTCTCTGCCACCTCCAGCTGCCTGACCCTACCCATTCCTTGTGGGCACATGCGTCCTAGCTGTGTTCACCATTTTACTATAGCTACCTCTGTTAACTACCTACACTTCCTCTCCTCATCTACACCTTACTCTTCCTATAATTGACCCTTTCAATAGCCCTGTTGTACATGAATTGTTTACTGTTATTTCACTGTTGCTTCCTTGTTGTTTGTTATTTCTGATGTGGAACCTTTGTAAAAGAGACTTGGCTCAAAGGTACTTGTAATCCTAAAATAAATAAATAAAATGGAAATGCATGTTAATAGTGTAGTTATACTCAACCTTGTTTTGTTTCTAATCCTTGATCTACGCCTAGTGCATACATTCTGAACATTGGGAACACCCCCAAACAGTGCAGCCACTCATGATGCAATCCTCTCCTTCCACTGCATCATAACTAGGTAGACTGTGTTGCGGGTGTCCCCACGTCCAGGAATGATGCAGTAAGGTGGGCAGTCTGTTTTCCAGTTTTAAAAAGAAAAAGTAACCAGAATCAAACAGTCAGCTACATCAACAAATTCTACAGCATGTGAGCAGTAATATAATGTGTTTTTTCTTACTAGAGACACTTTGCCACCTAAGGGGGTTGACAGTGTCCCTTTCAACCTTGTATATGTACTCTTGACGAAATCTCAAATATGGGATCATTCAGTTCTTTATTCAGAAATCACTGCTCCATTCTGTGTGCTAGTAACAAACTGAGGGCTCTTTAAGAAACTCATATAAAATACCACTTTGCAAAAATCACTACATCTCACTCTGTTTAAAAGAAAACTACAGTTTTCACTGCTATCATTGGGCGATGGCCAGTTCCCCTTCCCCCGCTCTGGACCACCACCAGTTTTCAGATCTCCAAGACGTGAGTGAGACATCGTAGACAAACAGCATGCTTGGGGTAATGTTGTTCTCTTTGATTCAGTGAAAGGAAGTATTTTAATGATTTCCAGTGAGGTTTTGACATAACTGCCTGCTGCAGTCCAGTTCAGCATCTCCCCGAGCCATAAATTAAGGCTTTGAACTCCACATGGACACAGCTGCAATAAATAACAGAGCCATGCTGACGTTAGTAGTACTGGGCTCAGAACCAGAGAAATGTTGGCATCAGCTTTAAAGTAAAGTATCCTGCTGAAGTATAGTAGAAACATAGAAACATAGAAGTTGATGGCAGAAGGAGACCGCTAGGTCCATCTAGTCTGCCCATTTGTTTTAGACCTATATTGACACTCTAGTTGCCCTTTGTAGTCAGGGCTCCCTTGTGTGTATCCCATGCATTCTTGAATCCCCCCACAGTGTTGACCCCCACAATCTCATGGGGCAGGCAGTTCCAGGCATCTACCACTCTTTCTGTGAAGGAAAAACTTCCTGGTGTTGGTGAGAACCTCCTCCTTGCAGCCTGAGGTCGTGTCCCCTGGTCCTGGAGCCCTTCTTGAAGTGAAAAAGTTCCTGTGCCTGTACCTTGTTAATGCCTTTTATGTACTTGAATGTTTCAGTCATATCCCCTCTCTCTCTTCTCTGCTCCAGGGAGTACATATTCAGTTCCCTAAGTCTTTCCTCATAGGACATGTACTGCAGACCCTGAATCATTTTTGCCACCTTTCTCTATACTGTTTCCACCAATGTCCATCCTGAGGTGAAGCTACTGGAATTGGACTCCATATTCCAGGTGAGGCCTGACTAGTTATCTATACTGTGGTAGTACCGCCTCTCTCCTCCTGCTTGTGATTCCCCTCCCAGTGCAGCCCAGCATTCTGTTGGCCTTCAATATTGCCTTCTCACACTGCTTACTAACCTTCAAGTCATCTGAGATTATGATTCCCAGATCTCATTTCTAGTTTGAGATCTCCAGTCTTTCACCTTCTAGGTAATACTCCTTTCTTGGATTTTTCTTTCCTATGTGCATGACCTTGCACTTTTTGGTGTTAAATCTTAGCTGCCACACTCCAGACCATTCTTCTAGTTTCTGAGGTCAGCTTCCATCTTGCTCACTCCTTCTGAGGTGTTCACCCTGTTACATATCTTGGTGTCATCTGTGAATAGACGCACCTTCCCTTCCAGTCCATTAGTGAAGTCTGCTATAAAAACACTGAAGAGCAGAGGCCCCAATACTGAGCCCTGGGGCACCCCGCTGGTCACCCTGCCTTCCATCAGGGGCACGGCCTGATCAGCGACATGGCGGCAGCTTAACTTCGCAGCTCCGTCCCTATTCAGGCACCATCCATGGGATTTAGATGTGATCTGTGACCCTACCGGGCCCTCCTGATGGGCTGTTGTTAGCTTCCACCCCCCCCCGACTGCTGATGTGTCCGTTTTGTTCCTCTGGCCATGTAATTTTGTCAACCCTCCCAGACTCCTCCTTGGCCTCTTATCCCTGTGACCAGTGGTTTCCATTAGGCCTCACAGGCCCAGACATGATCTACTAGTATTTCCTTCTCGGGATTGGTAGCGTCGGGTCGAACTCACTGCCAGAGCGGGCACTGAGTACCGCGGGGATCTCTTGGACACAAGGACCCCCCCACACACTGCAGTTGAGATCCAAGCGGAGATCTCCTTGTACGTGCTAGGCCATGGCCGAATCCACAAACCCAGGCAGAGTCCGGATCCCTCCCACCAACAGCTACAGGGGAGGAGACCTGCTTACCCACATCACAAAGATGCTCGAGGCAGTGCTGTGCAGAGTTGATAGTATAAATGCTGCACTCACCGGAAATGTAGCTGATGTTCACCAACTGGAAGATAAGGTAAACATCCTGGAGCAGCGAGCAGAGGGGCTGGAGGACCACCAGGAGCAGTTGTGGAGGCGAATGCAAGACCATGAACACAAGCTGGCAAGGTTATGGGAAAGGGCCGAGGACCAGGAGAACTAGGGATGCCGGAATAATATCCAGATTCTTGGTGTCCCTGAGGGAGTAGAGGGGGTCCAACATGGAAAAGTTCTTAAATGACTTTCTGCCTATACTGCTGGGAGATCAGTTGAAAGAACCAGTAAATGTGCAAAGGGTCCATAGACTGTATGTGATATCAGACCTCCACTCCTCTCCCCGCCCATCATCGCATATCTATTGCATTATTCTACTAAAAGAAATTGCTGAGAGCAGCTAGAGACATGGGAGACTTATCCTGGAAGGGTCTTGTATTTCTTCTTTAGAGATTACTCATGAGGTGGCAATGAAGAGAAAAGCCTCTATCCTATTAAGAAGCTGTTGCAGGCACATGGTTTTAAATAACAGATGAAGCAGTTTACCTTGCTCTATGTTGCCAAAGATGGGAAGGAGTTTCTGGCCCAACACCCTAGTGAGGTGGAGGAATGGCTGCGAGGTTCTGGCCTGAGGTGATGCAGCGCAGTACATCTCCCAGACATCTCTGGGTGCCTGAGGGGTGTGCTCCAGGGCATAGGAACCAAAAAGATTCACCACATTTTCAGGGGGAAGTAGCTCCAGACCAGACTGTGCAGCAAGTAGACAAGCCCCCCAGTGCTAGCTCGAGGAGCCACTTGAACTTTACGGAGGCTCAGCATAAGGATCTCCCAACCCCCCAGAGCTTGCCAGCACCTTCATCGCCTCCTTCAGAAAAGGCTAAGGGAGGATGTGGGTATAGATCGAAGCCACGAGCCCACAGTAAGGGAAGACAAATTGTGAGCCAGGTGGGGGCTTCCCCCCAGCTAAGCTTTTGAAGGGAGATTCCAGCTTGGAGAAGGACCACCTACAAGGCAGCGATATGAAGGTGGATGAGATGGATACCAGTGCACCACTGGACTCGGTGACTGAAGCGGATCCAGGTCCCGAAGAGGAAGTGCCCCCCTCCTCACCAATTAGACCGGGACTATTATCCTTCGCAGCGGCTCTATCGCAGGGCCTTTTGCAAGGCTCGATTCTGAGGTTGCCCCCTCAAGCGTGAGCAATGCCAGTCCTGAGGGTTGAAGTGGGCTCTCAAGGGTCCTAAAACTCAGTAATTGCACTTTTTTTAATTTTTTTTTTTTGCTCACTGATGCTCCTGCTTATCTTGTTGTTTGCTGTAGGTGATAAGTGGATCACTTTAATAATTTATTTCTTGCAAACCCCATCCCCACATGAAGGGTGGGCTTGTCTGCTGGGAAGGTGCAAGATATGCTGAGGTGTGTAGGACCCTCGATATCTGCTGGGGTCTCTTTTTAGCCTCCTGCTTCTCCCCCCCTCCCAAGTTGTAGGGACCTCAGCTTTATGTTGCTTGAATGTCACCTCGATATTCGATATCCCATCCTGCTCATACACAGACTCAGCCCGCTCTGACCCCTCCACCTCTCATGGGTTTAGTCACTATGGGCCAAGGGCCGATGGGGTGGCCATGGGTGCAGCATCGGTCCACTCTGCTCTTTTTGGTTGACAGTCGGGTCCCTACCCTTTAGATCTCACCCCCAGGTTTCCCTTTCCCCTTCCTTCTTATCACCCCTCTATATCCATAGTCATTGGATCATATACTAGAGGGTCTGGACCTGGGTAGGGATGGGCCACTATGATTGTGACCTCTTGCTCTATCCCGTTGGGTGCTGTGAGTTAACATTGCTCGGGTGTATCAGTTATTTGTGGTGCAACCCTAAACGTGTTTACCTCCCTCACCCTTAGTGGACACACAGGATTTATTGATCCTTGCAACTGTTGTTATCTTGGACTAGTCCTTAATTTGTTATTACCTGTTCTTCATTGTATGGCATTGTCATTTCTGCTGTTTTTGTCCTTGTTCATAAACACTGTTATTCCTTCTTAAGATTCGAACACTGCTAAGACTGTTGTTACAGCTCCTTTCCAGAGATCTTTCCAGGTGTTGACAAGGATACAGCCCGGAGGCCTGTCCATAACTTGAGAGTTCCCTAGTCAGGTATTTGGGAAGCGCCAGTCCATAGGTAGGTGGTATTTTCTTTTTGTAGCCCACCTGACGGTAGCATGGCTGGAATTAATTCAGTAGATATGAGGCTGGTCACTTGGAATGTTAAGAGGCTGAACCACCCCGTGAAGCGTACAAAAGTACTACAACACCTCTGATCCTTGAGAGCGGACATAGCCCTCATCCAGGAAACTCACCTCACTGTGAGAATGATGACCTGGCTTAAAAAGATGTGGGTGGGCAGGGTGATAGCCAGCTCGGCACCAAGTAAAGCCAGGGGCATAGCTATACTGGTGCATAAAGCCTGTCCATAGGTCCCTGAAGAGGTCAAGATGGATGCTCAGGGTAGGTGGGTGGTAGGTGGGTGGTAGCCCGTTTTTCCTATGCGGGTGGCGGAGCGGTGGTGGTTAACATGTACGGTTCAAATATGGATTTGGTGGAGCCTATGCTAGGTGTAGGTCAGGCCCTTACATCCATTACAAAGGATCATGCCAACCTGCCTATTTTGTGTGGGGGGGGGGATTTCAACCTTGTGCTGGATATTTTTTTGGATAAAACTAGGTCCACCCCCCAAACTCACCCCAAAGGCAAGGGCTGCTCTACAAGAGATCATAGAGGAGTGTGGGCTTATAGACCCCTAGAGATGGGATCACCCTACCGGCAGGGTTTACACCTTTTCTCTCCTGTTAATTCATCCCACAGCCGAACTGATTTTTGGTTGGCAAACGGGGAAGCCTCTCAGGGAAATGATGATGCAAAAATCAGTAATATTATAATTTCGGACCATGCGTAAGTTCTGCTTCACTACTCACCTGTTGGGCTAGGGCCCAAAAGCACCAGGTGGTGCTAAAATCCCCTGTTCATGCAGGACAAAGAATTCCAGGAAATGAGCCAGGCAGAGGCCAAGGATTATTTCTTGCATAATTCAGGAGTCGAGGCTAAAGCAGGTACTGTGTGAAGGCATTTAAAGTGGTCATGAGGGGGAGGATCATTGCATATGCCACCTCCAAAAATAAAGCGAGGTGGGACGAGCTCCACAAGTTGCAGGCAGAGTTGTCTTCCTTAGAGGCCAAGTTTAAAACCTCCCCTATAGCCCATGATGATAAACTCCTTGTCACCGCCGTCCAGGTGATAGGTACACATGGTAGCCTCTCCCAAAGGTTTTAGATGTTTGTACCTCAGTAGATCTCCATAAATTCTCCATGATTCCATTGAATCCCTATGAACAATTTACTTAGCGCTCGACAGCACTAGCCGACATCTAATGACAGTCAATGCGACTGTTGGCATTGTATCCTGAGTGTCGCACTCACATCGGGGGCTGTGCCCCCAGAACCCCTGTCTCTAGGATTCTAACTCCGAGTCAGATTGGACCGGGGGGGGGGCAATCACCCAGCTAAGCAGTCCTGATCACCGCACGGACCACCACAGCGACAGGTGGATTTTGCCCGATTTCTGGCGGTGTGGTGGTCTTCGCGGTCAGTGAGTCACTGCAGTGACATTATACGCCCCGGAACAGCCCTTCACTGAACAGGAGCTGTGTACTGCCCTTTCCCAGATGGCAACGGGGAAAGCCCCAGGGTCAGATGGGGTGACAGTTGAGCTTTATCGACTGGTGGTAGATGAAATCTCCTCCCCTCTGCTGTCTGCCCTACAGGAGTTGCACTGTAATGGAGTTCTCCTTCCCACAATGAGAAGCCTTGTGACACTGCTGCAAAAAAATCAACTGTTGCTTATGACTTTACCAATGTCGCCCTATTTCCGCCTATCAGTGAATACATAAATTGCAGCCAAAATTCTTGTCACCCAGTTGGTCCTGGTCCTTCCGATATTGTCCACCCTCCCAGACGGGATTTACAAAGGTAAGGCCAGGAGCGGACAATCTCCAGCAAGTGTTAAACCTCAAGTGGCTTGCTATGCATTCTCCGACCAACAGCAGCTTTGGCGATTGATTTCTCCGAGGCATTCGATTCCCTGGAGTGGGGTATTGCATGAAGTATTGAAGGTTTATGGTTTTGGTCCATACTTTCAAGAGTGGGTTTCCACCCTGTATAATACTCCCTTGCCAGAATTATGACAGATGAGAATATCTCATTCCCTTCCAGCTTCATAGGGGTACTCAGCAGGGTTGCCCTTTGTCCCCACCACTCTTTCTGGTGGCACTTGATCCTTATTAGGAAACTTGTACAGACCAAGGATGTGGCGGGCAGTCGGTTCGGGGCCAAAACTACCTTGTGAATGCCTACGCAGACGACCTTTTACTCACTGTTACACAACGCAGCACTTCCCTGTCGAAGGCCCTTAGCATTCTAAAGGGCTTTGCGCAGCTCTCCGGTCTAACAGTTAATCAGAGAAAGACCATCCTTGCCCCATTGAATAGCTCCTGTTCTAAAGATTACCTAAAGGGCACTGAAATTGCCTGAGCTCCTAGTAGCTTCACATACCAGGGTGTGATCATCCCCAAAAGATGGAGTGACCTGGAAAGTATCAACTTTTCCCCCCTGCTTGCCTCGCTGACGGCAGAAGTGGACAGATGGGGCAGGCTTCACTTATCCCTTCGTAGCAAGGTAGAGGCTGTCCGTATCTTTGTTCTCCCCCATCTGGCTTACCTATTCAATAACCTCCCCATTAACCTATCTACTCGACTGTTTTACATTATAGACAAACTGATTTCCCTGCTACTTTGGGAGGGAAAAGTGCCTAGATGGAGCAAGGCCAAGTTACACGCACATTGGTCCCTGGGGGGGTCTGGGACTCCCCTGTTTTCAGAATTACCGGTGGGCTTTTTTAGCCACCCAGGCAGTCTAATGGTTTGTCCCCACCACTGCCCCCCCATGGGTAGGGTTGGAACAGAGCCTCACACCTGCTACTCCCACTTTGGTCCTTGTTGGTACCTAGGACATGGTTGCATGGTGGTCTTTCTCCTGTCATGGTGGAAATCATGAAGGCCTGGAGGAAGTGTATGTCCTTGTCCTGCACACCACAGAAGGCTTGGTATCTCCGCCTGTGATACTGCCCCCTTTGGAATAATAGGAGACTGCTCACTGGCAGCCAGTCTGTCCATTGGATAGGTTGGGCAGGCAAGGGCATCTAATTCCTGCAGGACCGGTATATCCCCGGTACTCAGGACTTAATGTCCTTTGAACACTTACGTGCATGATTTTCTCTGCTGGCCCAGGATTTTTGGAAATTTTTACAAATCCACAGTTCGATCACAGAGCTTCGAGTGCAAGCTTTTAATGACCCATGGTGGCGATGGTTGGATGGATTGCACAAGTCATCCTCCCAACGGGGCATCACAGATGGGTTTTACAAAACGATGAGAGGCACTCAATCCGACCCCTCTGAAGCTTGTAGGATATGCTGGGAGGAGGACTTAGTGACACCGCTCTCTGCTGACACTTGGAGCCAATGTCTACGGTTGGCTCATACAGCATATAGAGATACTAAGGAGTCAGCCATTCAGCAGAAAATCTTACTTAGGTGGTACAGGACTCCTGCCACCCTACAGAGAATGGGCCTCCTTAAACACTCAAACTGCTGGAGATGCCACCAACCCTCTGCAGGCCTAATACACATACTAGGGAATGTCCAAGGTCCTTCCTTTCTGGGAGGTGGTATTTGAGGACTGCTCTACAGTAGTAGGCTGCCCCATGAAGCACTCTAGTACCATGCTGCTCCTTGGTGATCCCTCCTCTCTTGAAATGCTCCCCCCTGCTCTTCAGAAATATATTCTAGTGGCCTTGATTGAAGCCAAACATGTGAGCCTGATTCACTGGAGAAAGTCCCCCCCCCCACCCCTTTCAATGTGGAGAGTGACACTAGCACAGGCAGCTATCTTGGAAAGGCTTTCCTTTTCCCAACTTGGGCAGCATACTAGATATCAGAAAAAGTGATCCTCCCCCTGCTAATCCCCCACTGATGCCTATTCACCCAATCAGGACAATTTAACCTCCCATACCTTTCGGGACGCACCTGTGGTTATACCCTTGATGGAGCTTTCCTAGTAGGTTATTATTTAACATTGATAAGCTATCAGAAACCACTTAATGTTCCATTTCCTTGATGTGTTACGGCACCTTTTATTTGCTTAGGCAAGGTTATGTCTAGCTCTATAGGGGCCCTTAGCATTGCTATTAGAAGGTTGATCGACTGAGCTTTGTATTCGCTGGAGAATTATCCATTGTTATATTGGCTATATGACCCTGTATGGCTTTTCTGGATAAAAATTTACTGTATTGTGGAATAACAATAAAAATCTGATATGATAAAAAAAAACCTGCCTTCCATCAATTGCGTTCCATTAACCTGTACCCTCTGGGTTCTGCCTTGTAACAAGTTTTGTGCCCATCTGACTATTTCTGGACCAACCCCTGTGTGATCAAGCTTCTTTACCAGCCTTCTGTTTGGAATTGAGTCAAAGGTCTTACTGACATGTAGGTAGCCCATGTCACAAATGCACTCCGCAGGTCAGGCCCTCTGTTCCCACAGTGCCAACCTCAGAATGCAATAGTGTGAACATCTCATGACTAGTTCAACATTGGGAAATATTATTGCTGGGAGATTTCTCAATCTCCCAGGTATAAACTGGAATGATCTTACAACATCAAACATCAAAGAACAGTGTTTCATCAACATGCTGCTACATAATGGGTTACACCGGATGGTGGATGCACCCCAGAAGTAATAAATATCTCTGGATCTGTCATCACAGATTTAAGTGGAGGAATAACTGACATTCTAATATTACAACCTTTGGGGAATAGTGATCACTACATGATCCAGTTCCACCTTGTAGCCAATACTAAATAGGTTACGGGACATACTGTTGCTAACAACGATAACAGAGCTGATTTTATATCAGTCAGTGGGTAACTTAGAATTGAGACTGGATGCAAAGTTACAGTACATTAAGTGTGGAACTATTCTGGTCAGCTATTAAGAATAAGACACTTGAACTGGAGAAAGTATACATACCAAGAAACCCCTATACAACAGCAATGGTGAAATACCACAGTGATGTACCCACAAGATCAGAAAGCAGCTGAATAAAAAGTGATCTGCTTCAAAGCCAAAAAATAGAGGATGGCAGCTTTAATAGGTATAATTATAGGAAACAACTGAAGATTAGTAAGAGCATGACAAGGAAAGGAAGGAATAAGCTAAAATTCAGAAGACCACATAGAAAGAAAATGGCAAATCCTTTGATTCCTAGGTTAATAACAACCAAGATACAGATATAACTGGACCAATAATTTAGGACAACAAGGAAATTAATGACCCAAAACTATTAGCAAATGCATTCAATAAATACGTCTGCTCCATATTCACCAAAAACAATGATAAACAAAAGGATAACCTAGACATAGGAGGAGGAAGAGGAGGAGACCCAGTACCCGGGTCCAGTACAGCAGACCATGTCACAAGTGAATGGAAGTTAAGAACATAACAAAATCAGAATCTGTAAATTAGCAGGTCCTGATATGCTGCACTCTAGAATTTTGAAGGAAATTGGGGATTGGTTAGTGGAACCTTTGACTGCTTTGTTTAACAAATCCCTGGAAACGGGAGGTACCCGAGGACTGGAGAAAGGCAATAGTGGTGCCAATTTTCAAAAAGGGAGATGACGGTTAGTTCAAACTACAGGCTATTAGTCTGATGTCAATCCTGGGGAAGATAACAGAACATGTTTTATAAAAGACAAGCTAGGTTCTGTCATTATAACCAAAAATCTAGGGAACAAGAGTCAGCATGGCCTTAACAAAAAATGGGTCCTGCACAACAAATACATTCATTTTCTATGAAAAAGTAAACCATGCACTAAATACCAGTACCCTGTAGACAAAATATACCTTGATTTCCAAAGGCATCTGACAAAGTGCCACATAATACGCTGATAGAAAAAATCCATAGATAGAATTAGAGAAAGCTGTCAGACATCTTTCCGCTTAGCAAAGCTTACCTCCAGTTAAGCTTTTAATGTATGTTGCAGCATTTTCAAACACTGCAACAAACAATATTTTAACTTTTGAAAATCCACAACCCGGAAGTATGATGGAAATGGGGGGGAGCTCCATTATCTGTAAAGGTGCGGTGACACATCGCTTGCTTCAATACAAAATGTACTGCAGCGAGCAGTGTGTCGCCGCACCTTTACAGATAATGGAGCCCACCCTACGTCCGCCATACTTCCAAGTAGCAGATTTTTACAAGTAAAAATAATGTATGTTGCGGCGAGAGAGAAACACTGCAACATACATTAAAAGCTTAACCGGAGGGTAAGCTTCGATGGGGCAGGATGGGGTAATAAAGACAGCTCCCTTTTAATAGCAAAATAACAGCTTGGAAAACAGAACACAGAGGGTGAGAATAAAGGGAATATTATTTTTTACCAGGAGGTGTCTTAAGTGGTGTCCTTCAGGGATCTATGCTGGGGTCTGCATTATTCACACTATACATCAGTGATATGGACAGAAGGGTAGACAGCTGGTTGGTAAAGTTTGCTGATGACACCAAACTAGGAGGCATTGTAAACACAACTGAACAAACAAACAACATTGAAAGTGACCTGAAATATGTTGAACAGTGGGCCCTAACAAATGGTATGCCTTTAAATGCCAACAAATGTGTGGTTATGCATCTGGGATCTAATAACAAAAACCATAAGTACACACTAAATGGGACCACTCTAAAACAGTGGATAGTGAAAAGACTTAGGAATTATTATAAACAAAGACCTGAAATTTAATAAACATTGTAGAAAGGTCATTGACATCTAATAGACTCCTAGGCTGTATTAGGAAGTAATTTATGTCAAGGAATGACAACTGTATCCTACCATCTACAAGAACTATATAAGATCACAACAGACTACTGCACTCCACTGTGGAGCCCATACCTAAGAAGAGACACTGACAGTATAAACAGGTGCAGCATACAGCTATGAAGATGATTACTAGGCTTAAGGAAAGACCATATGAACAGAGATTGAGGAAATTGGGACTGTACACTTTGGAGAGTGGAGGGACATGCCGAAATCTTAAAAATTGCTAAAGATTAAGACCTAACGAATAGTCTTGATATGGAATTTAACATCCGAGACATCAGTCTAAGGTGCCACAGTAAATAGCTCAAACATGAAGAAGCTAATAAAAAATGACAGGAGGGGGTTCTTTACTCAAAGAGCAGCGATACTGTGGAATACCTTATCAAAAGAAATAGCATCTGCAGATATGGTTGAGACACAGTGAGGAAGAAAGCAGCCACAGCTTCCTTGAATTAAGGAGGTTATTTTCTAGACTACACTGAACTGAATTATTACTTTTGGACCTGTGTAAGTAACTAGTAGTGATTTTGTTTTTGTGGTTAACTTTGCTTAGTTTTAACTTTAATTAGCTAGGAGGAACTGTAGCTGGGAGATATTTGCAGTCATTTGTGACTAGTCCTGGTACTTAACTTCTGTGAAATAGGTGGCTGAAAGGAAGGAAGGCACTCCTGGGGTGGAGAGTCAGAGCTGTAGTTGATTGTTTCTGGACGGCATAGGTTTACTCCATCTCGTTGTTTCTGGATGGCATAGTTTACTCCCTCCCACTCTTCCCCACACCCCACCCGCCTAAGTGCATAACTTCCTTTGCAGCAGGGGTTCTGACGCTACTTCTCCAAAACTGCTAACAACATACACCTGTTCATATCCTTAAAGGCACAGCACACTGAATAGATACACTCACACTAGCACACAAAAAACAAGAACAAAAACAACAAAGAAAAGCATCTGTAACAGGAAGGGACACAGACATGTGGAAGTGGTGCAATGCACTGGCTGTGGAGCAGCAGTCTTTCAGGAGACATTCTGGTGACTGTGTTGCTGCCCTATTTGCAGGCACCTCTCTGGTCTGAGGGAGGTTGTTTGTCTCATGCTGACCGCAAGGATCAGGAAACCTGCTCCCCACCCAGGCCACCACCACTACCTCAGAGGTTGCCAAGAAAGAGGAGTGATTGGACCATGGTGGGCTCAGGGAGGGTGAGGGTGGTGGAAAAGAGGTGCATCCCTCCAGTTGTGCCTCTCCACAATTCATTCGCCACTCTGGCAGAGCATGGTTCCTCTATGGAGCAATCCACAGTGGAGACTAAGGAGGATGCTGGGAACCTCCACAATGGAGACCCACAGGAGGGTGGCACAGGACCCCACAGGGGAAGGAAGCAACTCATGGTGGGGGACTCAATTGTTAGGGGGGTAGAACTTGGGGAGGGAGGGGAAAGGGAGGTAAAGTGCCTGCCTGGCGCCACGACTTAGAGGGACAGGAAATGAATCCTCAGGATCGTGGGAGCAGCTGCAAGTGGGAGGGAGCTGGATGTCATTATCCGCCTAGGGACGAATGACCTGGCTGAGAATGGGATCAGAGCAGTGCAACAGGAGTTTGTGGAGCTGGGGAGGGGCCTTAAACAAGTAGCACACACGGTAACTTTCTCAAAAGCGCTACCTGTCTACGGCAGGGATGAGGCTAGGGTACTCCACACCATGGGATTCAATGACTGGTTGAAAAACTGGTGCAGAGCTCAAGGATTTGGCTTCACTGGGGACTGGGACTCCACCTGGAGGAATGCAGGCCTATACAGGTGTGATGGTCTGCATCTATCCAGGATGGGAACCAAGATCCTAGGTGATAGGTTTAAATGCTCATTGGCAAGCATTTAAACTAGCCAAGGGGGAGGCACTGAAAAGGAGAAGGGAAATCCTAGCCTCCCCCCCAAAAATCAGGGTAGTTAATAAGGTAAACACCAAGATAGAGCAGTCGATTGGGAGAAGGGCACGGGAAAATGGAGAAAAAGATAAAGGCGGTAGGGACAGGGATGGGATAAAAAGAAATAAAGACATCAAAAAATGGAGGGTAATGAGTACCAATGCCCATAGTCTAGGTAAAAAGCTCCCCAAAATGGTGGCCTTGATGGAAGAGGGATGCCTGGATATTGTGGCAGTCACAGAAACATGGTACACAGAGAACCATGACTGGGATGTCAGCATACCGGGGTACACAATCTACAGGAGGGACAGGGGGAGAAGAAGTAGCTCTCTATGTAAGGAAAGGGATCAAAGCAACAGAACTAAAGGGTAAAAAGGGAGGAGAACAGGCACTGTGGGTCACCCTGGAGACTGGAAATGGCTCCACAATCCGCATAGGGGTTGTATACAGATCCCCATCTCAGGTGGAGGAAACAGACAAGGAAATGATAGAAGACATCCTTGGTATGGCAGAGAAAGTGGAGGTATTGATGATGGGGGACCTGAATATGCCAGATGTTAACTGGACCACCTTTGCTGCAGCCACATCCAAGAGTAGGGCCATTCTTGATGCCCTACAGGGGGCATGCCTCAGACAGCTAGTTTTGGAACCCACTCGGGAAGGAGCAGTCTTAGACCTGGTACTCTCAAATGAGGACGGAGAGAGGATCTCTGATCTTGAAGTGGGTAGCCATCTGGGAACAAACGACCACCAAACAGTGTGGTTCATGATAAACTTAGCTGTAGAGTCAAGCCACACAAAAGTGAAGGTACTGGACTTCAGGAGGGCTGATTTTGTCAAAATGGGAGAGTGCCTCAGGAAAGCACTAGCAAACAGGCAAGAAGGTGGGGTGGAGCAACAGTGGGGAAACATTAAAACCGCCATCATAGAGGCAACAAGCCTTTGGGTGAAGCAAATAAACAAATCAAAATGAAAGAAGAAACTTCTATGGTTCTCTAAAGAAGTAGCAGGGAAGGTAAGGGAGAAAGAGATAGCATTTAGGAAGTATAAGGAAACATAGAAGGAGCAGAACTGAGAACTGAACCAGTTAAAGCAGAAGGAAGCGAGGAAGGCAGTCAGAATAGCAAAGGCCCAAACCGAGGAAAAGATAGCCAACCTAGCTAAGAAGGGATAAAACCTTTATAGGTACAGTACATTAGGGAGCAAAGAAAGACTAAGGCAGGGAATACTGAGGCTGAATAAAGAGGAAGATGGTTGGGCAGAGAGCAACAGTGAAAAAGCAGGGATACTGAATGAATACTTCTGTTCAGTATTCACAATGGAAAAGCAGGGGGAGATACCTAATCCAGTCAATAGAAGCACTCTGGATAGGGGGGTTGCTATTAGTCCTTGCACAGAAGAAAGGGTTCTGAAAGAACTCTTAAAACTGACGGTTGATAAAGCAATGGGGCCCGATGAGATTCACCCCAGAATTCTAAAAGAATTAAGCAGAGAACTAGTGACACCACTGACTACCCTTTTTAATAAATCATGGGAGGATGGTGTGGTACCTGAGGACTGGAGGAGGGTGGATGTGATTACCCTTCACAAAAGTGGGAGCAAGACAGAGGCCAGAAACTACAGACCTGTCAGTTTGACCTCAGTGGTAGGGAAAATGATGGAATCACTGCTGAAGGAAAGAATTGTTGAGTACCTAGAGGCCAGTGGGGCACAGGGCCCAATGCAGCGTGGATTCACAGCAGGAAGGTCATGTCAGACAAATCTAATTGATTTATTTGACTGGGTGACCAAAGTAGTAGACCAGGGAAGGGCTATGGACATGGCCAACCTAGACTTTAGCAAGGCATTTGACACAGTCCCACACAAAAGATTAATAAACAAATTAGCCAGCCTGGGAGTGGGTCCCAGGGTGGTAGCCTGGGTTAAACACTGACTAGACAACAGGACACAGCGGATAATAGTAAATAGAGTCCACAGTGAAGAAAGGAAGGTTACTAGCGGGGTACCGCATGGTTCAGTACTGGGGCTGGTCCTTTTTAATGTCTTTATAAGTGACATTACAGAGGGACTAGAAGGGAAAGTATGTCTCTTTGCAGATGATACAAAGATCTGCGACAGGGTTGATACACAAGGTGGAGTGGAAAGGATGAAAAGGGAATTGGCAAGGTTGAAGGAATGGTCAAATGTATGGCAGCTTAGATTCAATGCAAAGAAGTGCAAAGTAATGCACCTGCGAAACAAAAACCCAGGGGAAGAGTAAACAATGGGGGGTGAGATACTGACAACAAAAAAATGGAAAGGGACCTGGGGGTAGTCGTATCAGAAGACCTAAAGGTGGGCCAGCAATGTGAGAAGGCAGTAAGGAGGGCTGGGGGATACTGGGATGCATAGGGAGAGGCGTCACCAGTAGAAAACAGGAAGTTGTTATCCCTCTGTACAGACAGTTGGTAAGACCACATCTGGAGTACTGTGTACAGTTCTGGAGACCCCACCTCCGCAAAGACATAGACAGAATGGAGGCTGTCCAGAGGAGAGCAATCAAAATGGTGCAGGGTCTGCACCAGAAGACATATGAAGAAAGACTAAAGGAGCTTAAGATGTATAGCCTCGAGGAAAGGAGGGAGAGGGGGGACATGATAGAAACTTTCAAATACATCAAGGAAATCAACAGTCCAAGAGGGTAGCATCTTTCAGAAAAAGAGATGTGCAAGAACAAGGGGGCACAATTTGAAGATAGAGGGACGGCTCATAGGTAATGTGAGGAAGTATTTCTTCACAGAGAGGGTTGTAGATGCAAGGAACAGCCTTCCTGAGGAGGTCAGAGTCAAAAAACAGTGGGGAATTCAAGAATGCATGGGACAGACATAAGGCAGTTATAGTGGGGGGTAGGAGGAAGTAGGCTGTTGATTAACTAGGATCTGCAGCTTATCTGTTAGGTAGGGAAATGGGCAGACTTGGTGGGCCATGCGGTCCTTATCTGCCGTCAAATTCTATGTTTCTGTTTAAAAAAACTTGACGCATATTTCTTGAATTTCAGATCCACAAAGTGGCCCATCTGAGGCAGGAGACAGACTCGATGGGCAGTAGCCTTCTTCTGTCTTACTACCAAGTATAGTACCAAGATGGCAATGAACAGGTACTGTGCTGCCTCAGTGGCCTCGAACGACCTCATTAGATGGCAGTGAAGTTGTACTGTACTGCCTCAGTGGTCTTGAGCAAGCCCAGCCTGTGTGGCATTATTTTTGCTTCTAATATGTTGTCTCATCTGAAAGGAAATGCATTGCAACTGTACCGTACTGTATTGTATTTGCATTGATTACTGTTGCACATCTGCACAGTCTGGGTGTTATTATGTGCTCCCTTTCTGGTGTTCCTCCTGGTATTGCACTGTGCTTGTCCTTCTTCCACTGTCTTTGTACCTTTTATTGCAGGTTGCACTGGTTTACCCGCCTGTGTAACGTGACTGCTCAACTGTAATGTACGTATTTTATTTTTATCACTCTTACCAGGTACAAGATACATCTTACAAGATACAAGGAAACACAAAAGGATGAGGATGGAGAACAATATCTGGAGAAGCAGAGGGAATCTGGGAAAATAATTAGAAGGGCTAAAGCACAGACAGAGGAAGGTATAGCCCAGGCCATTAAGAAAGGCGACAAGACCTTCCTCAGATATATTAGCAAGAGGAAAAAGACGAGAAATGGGATCGTTAGGCTGAAGAAGGAAGGAGAAGAAAGGGTGGAGGATGACTTAGAAAAGGCTGAGATACTGAACAAGTACTTTTGCTCAGTATTCACCAGGGAATGGGAGGGTGAGGGACCAAGACTCATTAAGAGAGGTATTCAGGGGAGAGAGGTAGACAGCAGCCCCTTCACGGTGGAAAGAGTCCTGGAAGAACTCGGGGGGGGGCAGATAAGGCAATGGGGCCAGACAGGATCCACCCCAGAGTAATAAAGGACCTCATGGAAGTACTGGCAGAACCACTGGCTGCCCTTTTCAATGCATCACTAGAGATGGGGGCAGTACCTGAGGGCTGGACGAGGGCAGATGTGGTCCCTCTCCACACGAGAGGAGACAGGCAATTACAGGCCTGTATGACCTCAGTAGTGGGGAAACTAATGGAGTCCTTGCTTATGGAGAGGATTGTGACGCTTCTGGAGGATGCAGGGGCACAGAATCCAAGGCAGCATGGATTCTCAGGGAAGGCCCTGCCAGACGATCTTGTATAGATCTCTTTGGGTAACCAGGGTGATAGATCAGGAGGGGGTGGTGGATGTGGCCTATCTGGATTTCAGCAAGGCACTTGACACTGTCCCACACAGGAGATTACTTAATAAATTGGGAAGCCTGGGAGGTGGGTCTTGCGGTAGTAAAGTGGGTTGGGAACTGGCTAAGGGACAAGACTCAGAAGGTGGTGGTAAATGGCATGAAATCTTGAGGGAGGAGTGACCAGTGGGGTGCCACAGTGGTTGGTGCTGGGGACAGTCCTAGTCAATGTCTTCATTAGTGACATTGCAGAGCATCTGGAGGGAAAGTGTGCCTCTTCACAGATGACATCAAGATCTGTAACAGACTGGACACACCGGAGGGGGTGGAAAAAATAAGAAAGGACCTAAGCCTATTAGAGGAGTGGTCAGGTGTCTGGCAGATGAGTTGCAATGCTAAAAAGTGCAAGATCATGCACCTGGGTCATAGGAATCCAAGGGAGGTGTATAGGATGGGTGGGGAAATTTCTGGCCACCACAAGTCAGGAGAGAGACCTGGGAGTTATCAAATCTGACAATCTGAAAGTGACCAAACAGTATGAAAAGGCAGTGGGGAGAGCAAACAGAATGTTGGGGTGCATAGGGAGGGGCATGACAAGCAGGAGGAAAGAGGTGGTGATGACACTGTACAGATCACTGGTGAGGCTTCAGTTAGAGAACTGTGTCCAGTTCTGGAGACCACATCTCCAGAAGGACACTAACAAAATGGAGGCAGTCCAGAGAAGGGCAACAAAGATGGTACCAGAAGTCCTACAAGAAAAGACTTAAGGACCCTAATATCTATTCACTGGAGGAAATAAGGGAAAGGGAATATGATAGAGACTTTCAAGTACCTTACAGAAATAAACAGGGTACAGGTGGATAGCACATTTCAGCGAAAACTCTGCACAAGAACAAGGGGGCATGACATAAGGCCAAAGGGTGGAAGGCTCAGGAGTATTGTTAGGAAGTACTTTTTCACTGAAAGGGTGGTGGAGCCGTGGAACAGCCTTCCAGCAGAAGTGGTGGGTGCAAAAACAATATGGGGGTTCAAGAGTGCATGAGATAGACGTAAGGGTACCCTGGAGATGTGCAGAGCAGGACAGCCACAGATCAAATAGGATCTGGGGATTGCAGCAGTGAATAGGGAAATGGGCAAACTAGGTGGGTCGTATGGCCCTTATCTGCCAATAGATTCTATGTTTCTTACACCTTACTGTATTTTATTTTCCCTTTCACCTACTGTATTCTTACCCACCCACCCCACCCACCACCCTTACGGATGCATCTGGAAACTAGCTGTTACCAGCTCAATATGTCCTTCCTTGAAAACTTTTGAAATAAATAAATGAATATTAGATGGCAGTGGACAGGTACTGTGCTACCTCAGTGGCCTTAAGAAAGCCACATTGATGGCAGCAATGCTGTTACTGTCCTACCTCATTGCTTTGAGCAAGTCACATTACATGGCAGTGAAGGACACAAAGTACAGAAGCCAATGAGGATATACTGTACTATTACCTGCTTTGTAGTTTCCATTTCCAGTGACATTTTAACACTGTGGATCAGTTAACAACAGAAGATGAAAGCTGTGCATGAGAAGTCTGTGAGATCTCACAAACCAGTCGTATTCAGTGTCAGAATCCTCAGCAGAATGGGACACATCAAGGAGTGCACTTCCGTGCAGTAAGTTAATATACCTACTATATCACTTTCTTTAAGGAACCTACATGTGTACAGTACTGCACATACCTATCAACCTCTTGCCTCATAAATCAGGGGCAAGGCATATACAAATTAAGAACAAAGGACCAAAATCATGGCCACATCATCAAACTGGTGATAGCAACACAAGATGTTAGTATAATAAGGGGTTTAGTGAGGCAAACTCAGATGCACCCCTGATGTACTGTGCTGAGTGCCCATATGATGCATTAGTGTGGTACCATTTTGCATATGCCAAGATGCTGACAGTCATAGAAAAGTACAGTTACGTAAGAACTTACCGTAACAGTAGATCTTCGAGACAGGCTTGTGCAGTAGGTACTCGCTTATAGGACTAAGCCAGCAGGTGTCAGAACCACATGGAAAACTTCAAACCAGCACCATTGAGTGGGGGACCGCCCACCCCAACATCACGTAACCAACGTCAGCGTGGCGCTATATAGGGAGGAGGCCCCATGCCCGCCCTCCAGTTCTCCCACCAGAGACCTAAAAAGGCACAACAGGAGAAAGAAATGGGCTCCTGGAGTAGAAGAATTATCAGGAGAAAGAGAAGAAGCAGAAGAAACCCAGGGGTAGGTGGGAGGAAAGCAGTACCTACTGCAAGAACCTCTCTAAGATCTACTGTTACGGTAAGTTCTTATGTAACTGTACTACCTTACTTTGAGAGGGCTCTTGCAGTAGGTACTCACTGGTAGGATTGAATCCAAAGCAGTCAAGTCATAACAAGGTTGAGATATGGGAGGTAGGTATGGGTCTGCAGAGAATAGTGGCTTCAGACAAAAGTACCTGCAGGACAGCTAGGCCAGACCCCGCTCTCCGCCTTGAAGCTATGTCCAAACTGTAGTGTTTAGTGAAGGTGTAGACGGAACTCCAGTTTGCAGCAACACATAGTTCGGCATTCAAGACATTTCTGAAACAAGCAGTAGAAGCAGCCAAACCTCTGATTGAATGTCCTTTGACCTCCCCGGAAGGGTCTTGTTATAACTTCTGGTAAAAAGAAGTAATGCCTTTGCCAAGCATTTTGACAGGCACTGTTTTGAGAAAGCAGCGCCTTCTCTTTTTACGTGTAAAGGAGGCAAACAATTGATCTGTCTTCCGGACAGATTTCATCCTGCGTGTAATGCCAAAGAATTCAGTGAACATCCAAAGTGTGTAGAATTCTTTCACCCTGGTTATAGTGCTCAGGGTAATACACTGGTAACACTATGGACTGATTCAAGGTGGATTCAGAAGCCACCTTAGGTAAGAACTTAGGATTAGTTCGTAGAACCACCCGGTCTCTGTGAAAGATCAAACAGGGAATCTTACATATAAAGGCTTGACGCTCAGAAATCCTTCTGGCTGAAGTAATGGCTACTAGAAACAGCGTCTTCCATGAAAGAAAGCTTATGTCAGCATCTGCTGCCGGTTCAAAGGGAGGCAGAGTGAGCTTCTCTAGAATAAAGTTTAGGTTCCGGGGGGGACCGGTTCCATACTGGTGGTTTTAAATGAAGTATCCCATTCAAGAAGGTTTTAGATACCTCCAGCTGGGTCAAAGGTTTATCATCTATGGGAACATGATAGGTCAAAATCACTGAGAGCTGAACCTTTAAGGTCGAGTAACTGAGACCGAGGTCAAAGAGATGCCGCTTGTAGTCTAGGACCTTCATGACTAGACAGGAAAAAGGCTCTAATCCTTTGGATTCTGCCCATATGGAAAACTGTTTCCATTTCATCGCATACGTAGCCCTGGTGGATGGCTTCCTAGCCTCCCCAAGGACCTGTGCTACTTTCTGGGAGACTCCAAAGCATGCAGCAGCTATGTCTGTAGGTGCCACACAAGTAGGTGGAGGGACTTGAGACCTGGGTACACCGAGGTCCCCTGTTCCTGAGATAAGAGGTCTGGTGAAACTGGCAGTTGGACGGAGGGTCCACTGACAGTTGTTGCAGAAGAGAGAACCACAGTTGTCTCGGCCAGAAAGAAGCAATGAGAATCATTTGTTCTTCCTCTGTCTGAAGTTTCATTAGCACCCTCTGAATTAAAGGAAGTGGAGGGAAGGCGTACACAAACCTCCCCTTCCAGCATAGAGACTGTGCGTCTCACCAGAAAACACCACGCCCTGGAAAGAGCGAGCAAAAGGTTGGTAGTTTCGTGTTGAGTGGGATGCAAACAGATCTAATTGTGGTCTTCCCCACCTTTCGAAGATGTCCTCAACCACTGACTGTTTGAGCTCCCACTCGTGCACTGACCTGAGTGCGACTGAGAGTGTCTGCCAAGATGTTTTGCTCCCCTAGAATGTGGACTGCTGTCAAGTGAAGGTTGTGATTGGCTGCCCAATACCACACCCTCATTGCCTCTTAACACAGAGGATAAGAGCGGGTACCTCCTTGTTTGTTCATGTACCAGACTACGTACATGTCATTTGTCTTAAAGGTGAGGCAGCCCAGGTGAATGAGGTGTTGAAAGCTTTCCAGAGGCGTGCAACACTGCCCTCATCTCAAGAACATTGATATGAAGAGACAGTTCATTGTGGGACCAGGGGCCTTGCGTCCTGTGTGTCCCCAGGTGTGCTCCCCATCCCATGCCCGAGGCGTCTGTTGTTAGGATCTGTGAGAGAAGGTCTGACCAGAATGGAACACCTCTGGAAAGGTTGTCCTGGTTCTGCCACCACAAGAGATCCCGAGCCATGGGATCTGAGATCAGGATCTCTTGTTCCAGAGTCTCGGACGTCTGATCCCACTAGACTCTGAGAGTCCACTGTGTGATCCTCATGTGTAGCCTGGCTAGGGGGACTGAGGGAATGGCTGCAGCCATTAGACCAAGCAATCACAGCATCACCCTGGCTGGCAATCGTCTGTGCGAAGCCACTAGGTGCGCTTGGCGCTGTAATGTTGCCACCCTGTTTCAGCGGCAGAAAAGCCTTGCCCTGGACTGTGTCCAATATTGTTGCAATAAATTGGAGTTGTTGGGTGGGAATAAGGTGGGACTTGGTGTGATTGACAGTGATGCTGACCTTGTGAAAAACATTCAGGGTGAGGGTCAAGGAAGAGATGACGGCAGCCCTCGATGGGGCTGAAATCAGCCAGTCGTCGAGGTATGGGAATACTCGGACTCCCTGTCTGCGCAGAAAGGCTGCCACTACCGCAAGGGATTTCGTAAGCACTCTGGGTGCCAATGAAAGACCATAATGGAGGGCTTTGAACTGGAATTGCTCCTCTTGAAAACAAAAATGGAGAAATTTGCAGTGTGGAGGGAAGATAGGGATATTCAGGTAGGCATCCTGCATGTCCAGAGCACAGAGTCAATAACCCTTCTGCAAGAGAGGAAGGAGATTGGAAAGGGACAGCATTCTAAACCTCTTGTACTCTACAAAGAGGTTCAGGGAGCTCAGATCGAGAATGGGTCTTAGGTCACCCGTCTTCTTGGGGACCACAAAGAAGTGCAGTAATACCCTGTCCCTGGTATTGTGTGGGTACTGGCTCTATGGCTGCCTTGGACAGCAAAGAGTTTATTTCTTCTCTTACCAAGGGTATATGATGGGAGGTGATGACTGACCTGGGGGCTTTACTATGGGTCTTTTATGAATTATATTGTGTGGCCTTTTGCCACTGGTTGTAGCACCAAGTGTCTGATGTGATTTTTCCATCCAGAAGATGGTGGGAAAATCTGCCCCCTACCGGCTCCACTGGAGTTTCCAGCAGTGGGCAGGAGGCCAGGAGTCAGGAGGTGGTGGGCAGGAGGGCTGTGGCGCCGAGACCTTGTGATATTTGGCTGGGGGCTCTAGCCACTGCAGTGGCCCGTTATCTGTTTTGGCATTGCTTCTGAGGCTGTCTTTGTTGGTGACGTTGCTGCCTCCAAAATGTCTGCTTCTGCTTCTGTGGAGGTTTATACATGAACTGCACAGAATGCAGAGCTTTCTCTTTCTCTTGCAGGTTGGTGATGATGTCCTTGACGTCTCCTCTGAAAAGGACAGATCCCCTGAAAGGGGCATCCTGTATGGCTGTCTGCACCTCCGGTGCCAGGCCAGAGATCCTAAGCAATGCATGTCTTCTTAGGCTAGTGGCTGATTCAGAGTGTCTACCTGCAGCATCTACTGGATCATAGGTGGCTCGAAGTGTGTGCCTGCTTGCAGATCTAGCAGTACGTACCAGATCTGCCATCTCTAACTTCACGGATGAGTCTGAAAGAGAGTCTATTTTGGACACTCTAATTGTCCTAGTACTGATTTTTGGTAGTCACCCATATGTGCCACATAATTGAAAGCCCTATTATCCAGAGAGGAGGAAGTGTAAATTTTCTTCCCATACTGATCAAGGATCTTGGATTCCTTGTCTGGGGGAGAAGAGCTAAGATGTTTGAGTCTTGCGGACCGATCGTGGGCTGCACTAATGACCACTGCATCAGCTTTTGGTTGAAGGCTGAGGTATTTCCTATCCTCTGGTGCCTGGTAAAGCCTATGTGCTTTCTGAGCTACTGGAGCAAGGGAGGAGGGCTGTTTCCAGATTGTTGTCACTAGATCTTCATGTGGCTCTATCCAGGGTGGAATAAGAGTTGGGGAGGAGTCAGCCAAGTCCAAGTGGGCAGCCAGCCTCTACCTTTGAGGGTCCTGGGCGACGGTGCACCAGTCATATGCCGCTTGGATTTTCTTGAGGAGTTCCAAAAAGGATGGGTCCCCCTGGGGTGAGGACTTGGGGGACTCTTTAGGTTTGTGGTCCTCTGGTGTGTGAGTATCAAAATCAGAGTCTCAAGGAACTAAGTCACTGTCAGATTCCGATGACTGGCTGTCGTCGGGAGAGCTGATGACCAGAAGAGGGGATGTCTATGGACCTGGGAAGATCCTGTAATCGGGAGTAGTCCAAAGGCCATATGATAGGAGGGGCCTCTGTTCTTCTATCTGATGTTGGGGCTCCAGGACCCGACAACAGAGGTGGCATCAGAGAATAGGCTCTGAGGGCTGGCGGCAGGGTCATCAGCGGCTGACGCTTTTTGAGCTCTGACATGAGCTGTGATTTAGCTCGGCCCACTATGATTTAAGAATTGCCTGTATGTCCACTGATGGTTGGGGCTGGAACCCATAAACCTGATACCCATAATAAGGGTAATTGAAACCCTGTGAGAACCCTGCCATTTGAAAGCCCAGCATTGGGTAGTGCAGCGTCGGGTATCCTGGCACCGGGTAATGTGTCAACAGGTAGCCCAGCGTCAGCTGTCCAGAAGGGTTACCAGATGGTCCTGGAGTAGGACCTGACATAGGGCCAAAGGGCCTGGCATCGGCCCTGCCGGTGGGATTGAAGGGTTCTGGAAAAACCCTGGTGTAGGGCCTGATAGGCCTGATGTTGGATCCGAAAACTCCAGAAAGCATGTCGGGGGGAGGGACATAGGGCCCCGAGAAGGGATCCGGAAAGGTAGGACCTGATGGTCCATGCATCGAGCCTGATGGCAGACCATGAGGGATAGAGGGGCCTGTGGAGAGCGGAGGGACCCTCATCTGGTCTGACAGCTCAACAGGCATCGGAGGCTCCGATGCAGGGGTAGCTAAAGCCCCTGACAAATGGGCTCCTTCCTCTGATCCCCCAGCTGGGGGAGCGGGAGGTACCATCAGAGCTGGTGGTAAAGGAGAAGACTCCATGGCAAGCTGCATATCTGACATCAGTTGGTCCATCACCCCATCATCAGGTCTGTTATCAGGGCCTGACATAGGATCCGGGGCTGTGTGGCCATTGGTGGAGCCAGCAGTCGACTTAGCAGCTATGTCCATGTGAGACCCGGATGGGCCTGGACTCGACTTACTGATCCCACCAGACGCTAGGCCTTGAATCTTGAGGCCTTAGAGGAGGTGGGTGCCACCTGATCCCCAGAGGCTCCTGCCAGACCCATGCCCAGGCCGGGCAGGGGGGCTGATGGCTGCTTGGTAGACACCAAAGCAGATGTTGAAGGTTGATCCCCCAGAGGGGAAGTTACCTTAAGGGCCACAACTCCAGCTGGAGGTGGCAGGATTGCTGGGGACCCTTCCCGGTCCCGAAGTCTCTCCTTGTCCTTCTTCTTTTTGTGATGGCCCTCCGGGGAGGACGAAGATTGCCCGAGTTTCTTCAGCTTCTTCTCTATATTGGCCATCTTTTCTTTTAAAAGATGTGCTTCCAAGGACTGCAGGCAGCACTTACGTGTGGCTGAGTTGAATTTCTGGCAGTCCTCACACCCCTCAACCATATGGCCTGGGCCCAGGCTAAAAGGACAGAGGGAATGGCTGTCCTTGTGAGGGAGCTGAGTTCCACAGGAGTTGCACTTGTTTTTATGTGATTCTGAAGGTGTCAGAGATGACATACACGGTTGTTAGTTTAACACTTTTCAGATGAAAAAAAAGGAAAAAATTGATTAGAACAGATAGTTGAAAGCGATATACTCATCCAAAGATGGCGGTCGACAGAGCTGCATTCGTCCGTGAGGTCCGACATGCAAGGTCGATGGAGGGAAAGAACTGGAGGGCAAGTGTGGGGACTGCTCCCTGTATAGTGCCACACTGACATCGGTCACGTGACATTGGGTGGGGGCAGTCCCCCACTGGACACTGCTAGCTAGAAGTTTTGGTCATGGTCCTGATGCCTGCCGGCTTATTCCTAACAGTGAGTACTACTGCAAGAGCCCTCTTGAAGTAAGATCATAGAATTATAGAAACTGATAAAAGAAAAAGACCATCTAGTCTACCAATAGTACCCTATCATACCTGCCTGCCTATTATGGGGTTTATGCTCATGCTACCCACCCCAATGTTTCCTGTCTTGCTGCTACCCCCCTGGGTGACTATGAAGTCCTTAACTCTGAGCCATGTTCGAAGCTGTTAATGGTCATTATGCCCACCCTCCTCAACTGGCAAGTTGTTGTTTGACTCAATTGCTGTCTCGTTAAAAAAAGAACTTCCTCACATCTCTCCTGAATTTCCCAACTGCTGGCCTCCACCCATGTCCCAATGTTCCAGATTTTGCTTTTCCTGTTAGATAGTTGCAGTTTGCTTTGTTCATTTCTTTTAGAAACTTGAAGGTCTGTCATATGGTCCCTTCCCTTCTGTCTAGGCGACTCAAGTACCTATTCAGTGCCTTAAGCTGAGCCTCGTAGGACCTGTCCTGCAGGCTACCAGTCATTTTATTAAACTATGCTGCCGTCCCTGTTTTTCTCAAGTGAGGGCTACAGAACTGAATACAGTAGCCCAGGTGTGACCTAACTGGTGACCTACAAGGAGGTAGTTTATACCTCCTTTCTCTTGCTATCAAATCCCCTCCCAATACACCTCAGCATCCTGGCTGCCTTGCTGTAGATCTTTTTCATTGGTTAGATAAGGAGTCATTCATGATGACTCCTAGATCCCTCTCTTCAGTACTACTGTCTAGCTTAACCCCTCCCATCTAATACAGTGTCCTGAAGTTCCTATTCCCAGTCTGCATCCCCTTGCACTTTTTGGCACTGAACATCAACTGTTAAACCTTGGACTACCTCTGCAACCTCTTTACCTCCTCCTTGGTGTATACCCCACCACAGAGCTTAGTGTCATCTGCATCATCTTGCCCTGAATTTCTTCTCCTAAGTTGCGATGACTGGACACAGGAATGAACCCAGTGACTTCCACTTATGACCTCTCTCTCCCTGGAATCTGACTCTGTTTACCAATACCCTCTGCTGCCTTCCCCAACCAACTACACACCCATCTAACTATGTCCATCACCACTCCTAGTTCCTCTAGCTTCTTCAACAACCTTCTGTGTGGCACTGAATTGAATGCCTTGCTGAAATCAAAGTAGAGTGGAGCTACTGCTTGTCCCTTGACGTCTGCCCTAGTTACCCAGTCAAAGACCAGTGTCAGGCTGATCTGATGCACCCTCCCTGCCACAAACCCCTACTGTTTACTATCCAGGAGCATATTACTCTCTAGGTGGCTTCATCAGTGTACCCACAACAGATGTAAGACTGACAGGCTCATAGTTAGCCAGTTGTTCCTTTCCCCACCCTTATGAAACTGAAGTGCATCCGCTACCGTCCAGTCTTTTGGAACCACCCATGACTGAATTAAGACAATTTTAATGTCCTGCAGACACTTCCTCTGATCCGTGACATCAACAAAACAAAGCAGTTACAGGAGGCCAGGAGTGAATGGCTGCAAATGAGACTTTCTGGTGTCATTCTAACAGCTGAATCAGCCATCCCCATGTAATCATTTTGTCCATTTGGCTTTCTGCAAAGAAAGGGAGACAGTCCTTGAAACCACAGCCAAAGCACCCACTTAAAATCTGTATCTCAGGTGCCATCTCACGACAATGTCCCAGATCAATACTGCTATTTAGTTGTATCACGATGGATGATTTTTTTCAGAGATGAGACAGTGGCAAAGATACTGGTGCCCTTCGTCGAGTGGGTGTTTGTAGATCAGCATAGTTCTTTTCAAGGTAATATACTGCACAGGATGAAGGCACTGTAATAGGTATGCTATAGCATAATAAAGACAGTCAGCCACGGGATGAGACCGTCAGAGCCAATTTACTATTGACATTCTCTCTCTCTTTCTCTCCATTTCCTGCATTCATTTTATTTTACAGACAATGATCGAAACACACAGTGCCAGAAGTGCTTATAAAAGAGAATGAAGCAAACTGGGTGAGGACACCACCGTGTCTCCAGTTTTATTTTTCTTTGCTTTACCAAGAGATGTCTGGACAAATTTTTCCTAACACTTGAAAAGTACGAAACAGAAATACAATATAACAACATTTAACTTACATATAGTTACAAATTTTCAATGTTGTAAGTCTTAAATTGGTAGTCTCCTGAATTAAAATTCAGTTTCTGCAGTCATTAAAACAAGCACACAAAAAGGATTTTTTTAGGCTTTCCAAAACAATACTCTTAAATCTCATTCTTGAAATACCCAATTCAACTCCGTCTGGTAGATTATTCATTAATTTGGGCCCATACTTTTCAAACAATTTTTTTTCCAGACTTTGTTCTTGACATTCTTTCTTTGAATAATAAACAATTCTTGGTATTATGCTAATTCTCATATTGCATATATTTGTGGCATCAGATGAAGCACTACACAGGGAGAAAGGTGAAACTCCAGAACCGGGCTCAGCTGGTATGTGCCATCAGGCACTTCTGGAGGAGAGTGCTACATGCAAATGGTTGTGCTACTGTATTGTATCAGTTACTCCCCACCCTCTGATCCCAACCGGGTAGTGTAAATACAGGTTCCTGGTATCCAGTGCTCCCTCCCCTCCCGAAACCCATCCCCATATCGGTATAATACATCCCTGGTGTCCAGTGGTCCCTCCCCTCCCATGTTCACTGATCGATCCACCTATAACACAGTAGATGCCTTGGTAGAGTCTATTGCCTCCCAATTGCCGATCCCACCCCATTATTTAAGTTCTTAACATTACTCTGGTAGTCTAGTGCTCTCTCCCTATCACCATCCTTAAATACTAAGCAACATCCGGTTGGATGTACAGATTCTGAGATCCGGACAGTGAAAAGGTGAAAAAATCAATGCTTTTTGCTAATTTTTTTGTCGTGCTCCAGCACCCAGATGGTTTGCAATTGGTCTGAAATTTTCAGAGTAGCACAGCAAGGCAAATTTTATTTCAAAAGACGCCCATCCCGGAGCTCTGGGCACTGAACATATTAAAATTTCATAGAAAACTCAATCAGTAAATTATATATACAAAAATAACACAGTATGAGATATATATTTAGAATACTACAACAATTGTAATACGATTTATAAATACTACCCTCAGCGATAGCTACTAACTCAGGAATGGCCATGGGCCAATTAAGGCACGCGGGTCTAGAGTCAGGATAAGGCTAAACAGCACAGTCCGGGAAGGCCTGATTATACAAGAAGGCCCTGAGGCAGGCTTTGAATACCTCAACCAAAGGGGACTCTCTAGCAGCTGGAGAAAGTGAATTCCACAGGACAGGGGCAGCGACACTAAATGCTCAGTCACCTATTGTTTTTAGCCTCATCCTGGGAATCGCGAGGAGGCCCCTAGAGGGGGAGCAGACAGAGACAGCAGGTGTAAGAAGGTCCTTCAGGTAACCAGGGCCCAGGCTGTGTAGGGCCTTAAAGATAAAGCAAGCCACCTTAAAGAGGACCCTCCACCTGACTGGCAGCCAGTGCAGTTCACACAGCACCGGGATGATATGACAGTAATTAGGCTGTCCTGTCAACAGCCTAGCTGCTGCATTCTGCACCAGCTGCAGGGTACCCCCCCCCCCAGAGCCTGAGAGAGAGAGCACATTACAGTAGTCAAGCCTGGACATCATGAAGGCATGAACCAAAGTGGGGGGGTCCAGAGGCAGAACTAGGGGCTTTATCCTGGCGATATTCCTCAGATGATAGAAACCGGTGCAAACAACGGACGACACCAGAAATTCAAGCGTCAGTCCGCTGTCATAAATAATGCCCAGATCACACACCCTAGAGGAGGTCTTCAATGGTACAGAGCCAAGAAAAAGTCCTGTCTCTGCACCAGAGGCCAACCTATCATGCCCTCTGTTCAACTCCACCACCAGCACCTCTGTCTTATTGGGGTTCAGTCTCAACCAGCTGGAGGCCATCCACTCATTGATCTCAGCAATGCAGCTGTTAAGCACTTCCACTGTGCAAGATGTTCCTGGGGCAAAGCAAAGATACAGCTGGGTATCATCAAAATAGCAATGAAAACCCAAGCTGTACTTCCTAATGAGCTCTCCCAGGGCAGCATGTAACCGGCAAACAACATTGGCAACAAGACCAAACCCTGGGGAACTCCATGACAGGAGACCAGGGAGGAAGAGGAGGAGGAGGAGGAGAAATTCCCATTACTACCCTTTGCCTGTTAGACTGAAAAGACTCAAATCCAGCAGATGACAGCACCAGTGAGTCCACAGAATTCCCTTAGGCAATCAAGTAACACACGATGGTCCACCGTGTCAAATGCTGAAGAGAGATGGAGGCGGATGAGAATTGTTCCCTCCCCTCGATCTCTTGCCCTGAGGAGGTCATTGTGCACCCAAACTAACACAGTTTCTGTGCTATGCCTCTCACAAAATCCAGACTGGAGCAGCTCGTATAGATCATGGGCCATGAGGTGCTCCTCAAGCTGAAGCGCCACCACCTTCTCCACAATTGTACCCAAGAATGGAAGGTTGGAGATGGGACAGTAATTTGCCTTAATGCCAGTGTCCAGCAATCGTTTCTTCAGAAGTGGTCTTACCAATGCCTCCTTCAAGACATTGGGAAAGACCCACTCTGACAGGGAACACTGAACAACCAAGGGAAACACTGGGCCAACAGAGTCTACACATCCCATTAAGAAATGAGTCGGCACCAGGTCCAGTTCACAAAAGGTGTGCTGTAGCTTGGAAGCAACCTCCAATGACCTCAGCCACCTCCACCAGTCTAAACTCGTTCAGCCAGGCAGAGTGCTCTCCATATGCCCATGGTGACCACTGTCGGCTGAACTATAACTCACTGCTGGAACCCCTGCCTGATGGTGGAAACCCTGTCTGAGAAGAACAGAGCAAACTCCTCGCATAATGTGTTTGAAAAAGCTACTTTCAGCTGTAGACAGGAGGGATGAAGAAGCCTGTCCACAGTCCAAAAGAGCACAATTGGTCTGTTCCTCCTGGCAGCAATCTCCCTGGACAGGAATTCTGCTTTCTTACGGGTAATTGCCCCCTGGTACACAACATAGTGCGCACACAGGGCCAATTTATCCACCTCCAGACCAGACTTCTGCCAGCAGCGCTATAATCTCTCACCCACAATCTTCATTGCCTTGAGCTCCCCATCATACCAAGGGGACCTCAAGTGAGAAGAATTGGGCCATACACGGACTGGTGCAAGGGAGTCGAGTGCACCAGACAACGCCCTATTATAGACATAAACTGCGACACACACACCCCCAATACATGCACTGTTCACACTAGATAGATCAGCCACTGCCAAAATCCCTCACGGGTCAACCCCCTCAAAGGGTGGTAACTGACCATCTCAGCAGAGGGGGCTCTTGGGGGGGGCCCGAACGAGAACTCCACCGTGCAATGATCGGACCAAATGACCCGATCAATCCTGAGATTATTTATATCAAGCCCCAGTGAGAATATCAGGTCCAATATGTAGCCACCCTGATGAGTCACGGAAGAAACTACTTGTGTCAGGCCCAGAGATGACATTATCTGGAGGAAGTTGTAACTGAGCCGAGAGGATTCATCATTGGCCCAAACATTGAAGTCCCCCAGCACTAAGCATCTGGGGGCCTCCAATGTTTCACCAATGACAAAATCAGCTACTTCTTGTAGGAAATCTCCCACCACCCTAGGAGGGAGGTAAATCAGGAGAATCCAGCAACCTGCGCCCGGAACCCCACGGACGGCCAGACTTGAAATGAACCTGGTGCTTTCACCAGGTGCAGAGTGAAGCCTAGCTCAGATCTAAAACAGATGGCAACCCCCCCCACCCCTGCATTCTGCTCTGGGGCAGTGCACTACGGTATACCCGGGTGGAATGGCAGCCTCTAAGACCAGACCAGCATCATCATCAATCCAGGTCTCCATAATGCAAGCTAGATCGGCTGAAGAAACCAAGTCCGTGATAATTGCAGTCTTGTTTCAGACCAATCTGGCATTGCAAGCACTGCCCTCAGGGATTGTGGACAGTGCAGCCCTTCTGGCTACCTGCCCTTCGGTCTGGTGGGAACGCTGGTGATGGGAACTAAACACATCTGACCTCTCTCCAGAACCCGTCTAGCCCCAGGGCGCCCTCTGCGCCCAACTACCTTGATCCTAGCACCCACCGTGACACTACATGGGACACCCCAATCTGATCGAACAACACGGTTCCTCTTTATTCCAACCTCCCTACAGTGCCTTGCTGTGGTGGCAGAAACAGGGAGGTTGAAAAAAGACCACAAATCAAGCAACTGGGATGCCTCATACACTATCCTAGCCCACCCCAGGCCCTCACACCTTCCCATACACATCCCTCCTGACTATACAATCCCAGACCCACAAAATACTAATCCCACAGACACAAGCACACACTACTCACACACACTACAACAATACAAGACCGTATACCACACACTCCACACACATATAAAATTAACTGAAATCCAAAAAAATGTATTAAACCCAATAAAACCCAGCACCCCCCCAAGGAAAGTGATGACAAAACCCGGAGTAGAACTTGTATAAGGGAGCAACACTGTCCGCAGCTCAACTTAAAAGTTCTACGAGACAGGACAAATTAAAACAGTAACATATGAGAATTATATTAGCAACTTGTGCCAAAAAAGAAATAAAGTTTTCAGCCCACTGCATACAGTCAGAGGGCTCTCTCACCACCTTCAGTCACTGCAGAGTGCTGAGTCCATACACGGTACCAATCATGCAGGGTAGAGTTCAGAGTGTGCACAGAACTGCTCCCACCAGTCCTGAGAACCCAAAAAATAGAGCCACCAAGCCTGATGACCAACCCCTAAATGATAATCCAGAGGGGCACACGTGCAAAACCCAGGACCACGGGCATACAGACCATCTGCAGAGGCACCAGAGATCGACAGCCACGCCATTCGCCACTTTTGCCCTGGGAGACCATACATGGAAGTGCCCTCTGAACTGCACACTCCCAGGAATGCAGTCCAAGCAGCAAGCAGGATCCTGTCACGCCGCTGGCCCTCTCAAAAAGGTGTAGAAGAAGCACTTTTGGGGAAATCAAGGGTCCACAACTGCCACTGGATCTGCAGGCGAAACACTGGCGTAGATTGAAGCTGAAGACCTCAAGCCTTGGCACTAAGTCCAAAATCCTTGGCCCTCCTAGTCCAAAAAGCAATTCTCTGCCAAAAGGAAAACCTCGCTTAAGGACTGTGCGAACTCGTGAATCCATCAGCTTGTTCAAGTTGGACTATTGAACTGCTGGGAAGCAAAGTCCAGCTAAATCGTCAGGTCTCTAGGCAACACTAAACCTGCAGGATGGGTACTAGGTAGGCGAGCTATGGTTTATCAGGATACTCACTTAAAAACAAGAAAACAAACTCACTGGGCTAGCTCACTTAATGGCCCTGTGTCAAACTAAAACCCTAACTCCCAAACTCAGCATTAAAATATATTTTTGGTAATCTGGTCATCCACAAAGCAACCCGAAAACTCACACACCAAATTTTTAGCTCTCCAGGTAGCGATATAGCCAGAGTATTAACTTTATTCAGGGGGCAAGTGCTCACAATAAGGAGCTTACAAGCTGCAGCTCAACATTGCTGCCATCTTGCTTCCTTGCTCCTCCCCAGAGGCCACGATCTAGAGTAGAGTAGAAAGGACTTGCCCCAGAATGGTGCCTTTCCTTGGTTTGGTGCAAAAATATTAGTCTATTCCAGAGTTATAAGGATTTGAAATTTCAGTTCTGAGCTCAGTACAGACTTTTGGATAGCTGTTTCATACAAAAGAAGACGTTGGCCATATGAAACAGGATTCTCTTACATGTGGGTAATCCTGTTTCATGAGAAAAAATTCTTGTTTCATATGGCGGCTAGCTTGTTTCCTTTTTTCAAAATAGCCTGCAGAGATGCTAACACATGTATCTTTGCTGCACAGGACCCCATTAACTGGATTCTGCAGTTAATCTTTGGAAAAAGGGTCTAGAAATGTGTTTTTAAAACATTTTAAGAATCTTGTTTTGTGAGATGATTTTTTTGTTTCATATGGTCTCATGAAACAGGCATAGAGCCATACAAAACAAGATTAGATTCATGCAAAAGAAGACTTTGGACTTATTTTTTTTCCCACATTCTTCTTTTGTATGAACTAATCCTCTCCCGTGAGAATGACACAGTCTCACGAAACAAGATTGGTTCATACAAAAGAAGAATTGTGACTTTTTTGTTTTCACAGTTTCCTCTGAACCAATCTTGTTTCGTGAGAATGGCACACTCTCTCACGAAGAGGACTTCTTCATATGAAAAGAATTATGACTTTATTATGTATGCACATTTGAACTTTAATAAGCCATAACTCCATACATATTTGCAATTAAGGGGTCATCTATATCACAAGAAAGGTCTTAATGAATACCACAATACTAACTCATAATACCCTCCAAACAATTCAGGGGCCATATTAAAAAAACATAGAAACATAGACAATGATGGCAGAAAAAAACCAGAGGCCCATCCAGTCTGCCTAAGTTACCTATAATCCCAGGAACCTACTGTTCCTCCAGGGTACTAACTCACCCTGTTCTCTCTATATTCTCTTCCTTGATCCTGTCACCCTCGGGAACCACTATACCCTTCATTATGTCCCTGCCCTGCTTGAATCCCCTGACTGTTTTCACATCCACCACTTCAGTCGACAGATTGCTCCAAGGTTCCACCACCCTTTCTGTAAAGCAGTATTTCCTCACATCTCTCCTGAACCTACCTCCTGTTAATTTCCATTCATGTCCACATGACCGCAAATTGGTATTCAGGCTAAATAGTTCCCTGCAATTCATTTTGTTAATTCCTTTAAGGAACTTGAAGGTCTCTATCATATCTCCCCTCTCCCTACTGGTCTCCAATGAGTACATGTTTAGTGCCTTAAGGCACTTCTCCTAGGAGTTGCCCTGAATCATTTTTGTTACGGCACTGCACTGTCTCCAACCTATCCTTACCTTTCCGAGGTGTGAATCCAGAACTGGCCAGTACTCAGGTGAGGCCTCACCAGGGATCTATAGAGGGGAAGAATTACCTCCTTTCTTTTGCTAAGAATACCCCTCACAATATATCCCAGCATCCTGTTAGCCTTGCTATAGGCCTTGTTGCACTGTCTCAATTGCTTAAGTGAGTTGCTAATGATAACTCCCAGATCCCGTTCCTCAACTGTAGTGATACGTCTCTCTCCTCACATTCAGTACTCTGTCTTGGTGTTCTTTTTCCCTAGGTGTATTACCTTGCATTTTCTAGTATTGAATTTTAACTGACAGACCTTTGACTTGACTGCCCCTCTAGCTTTTGTAGGTCTCTCTGCATTTCCCTTATTCCCTCGTCACTATCCATCCTCCCGTATCAACCCATAGGATAACATAAAAATTTGAAAATTAAAATTCCCATAGGATAACATTGCAACTTTAGTAAGCTGTAACTCCATCAAACTTTGGAGTTAAGGAACAATCTATATATAAAAGAGAGGTCTCAAAGAGTACTGCTACACTAAGCCCTTAAAAATACCAGCTGAAAATAGACATGTGAAAAACTTTCAAATAAATTTGAAAATTCACATGGTATAACATTGCAACTTAAAGCTTAACTCCGTCCCCACAAAAGAACAAAAATTACAACAAAGAGATAAATTGTTTTCTTGGAGGAATGGAAGGGCCCAGCACTTCCACAACCACATACATGTGCACATGACAGGCGGCAAGAAACCCAAGGCCCACTCCGTAACCACATGGATGTAAGTCTATACGTCCCTTTGGGACCTGTGCGAATGACGATACAATTCTACTTCTCAAAAAAGTAAAGGAAATTCTTTGAAAAAGCAGCATTCATGCACCAGTTAGGCTTCAGATTAAAAGTGACTAAAGTAGGGAAATGTGGCGTTGGGTTTCCAACGCTAACTCCCCACCCCCAAGCACCATGTCTCATACTATATGATTACAGTATGCCCTCACCCTGACCAAGGTTCCACTGAGGGTGTGCAGTAATTAATGCAGGTGGCCAAAAGCCTCAAACAGAGGATGGGACCACATTACTGCCAGCCATCAATTGGAGGAGACATGTATATGATGACCCCCTTTGACCTGGAGTGAGTGGGTGGTCATGTTGCACAGGGTGAGTGCCATGTATTAGTGTGCCAAGACATGTACTGTACTGCACAGTATGGTACAGGCATACGCAAGGTAATACGTGACAGGGTGGGCAGTATTGGGCAACACCAGACTGCCCAGGGGCATAATGAGGCCCAACACCGCAGAAGGTCCAGTATTGCCCATACCACCCACCCTGCAGGGTATTATTGTGCTTAGAAAATGGGCTTCATAGTTTTCTTTTAAATAAAATAGTTTACAACATCTTTAAAAATAGTGGAAATAATTCATTTTATTAATAAATAAAACTTTGTGTAAAGTAGTCCCTTTGATGCTGTGTTTATCACTAGCTATCAGTAGACAGCGCTGTTGTATTTTGTGATGGGTATTCAGTTGCATGTCATGCCCTCTCAGCTAGTGTGTGAACCGAGCATCTGCCACAAGTCTATTTTCTGTGCCCTTATTTTTATGTTGTCTTGCGCATGTGCAAGTGACATCTTGGGGCAGTAGGAGAGATGCAGAGGTGTGTCAGTGTTGACGAATGCAGGGCACACTTTAGTAGGCATGTCCGTCATTCCCCAATTAGCCAGCATGCTAGCGCTAACACAAGAATTATGCAAAGTGCCACCAACTTGAGAGAAACATGCCGCTGCAATCAGAGATAAGCTCGTCATGCAGCGGCATAGATGACACGCCTCCCATATGGGCCTTTCCTGGTGAAACATTTCAATAAACATGGTGGTGGCAGGAGAGAAAACAGCTGTTCGCATTGTGATGTCTCCTCCTCGCCATCCCACCAGTCCAAGCCTGAAAGGTGGGAAGAGGCGCTTTCCTCGCCTGCCTCCACATCCTGCTGTCTCTGTCTTGAAAGTTTTTCCACCTGTGTGGAACAGGCCACAGCCTAAGCTCCATATGGGCTGAGAGTATTCAGTGCCCAAAGGCACTTTACTCCTAAGCACAACTGATCATGCTGCCAGACCCCCATGCCCTCCTGGACATCGAGGTGCTTAATCCCAATGTCAGCAGCCTGTATCCCCATCCTTTAATGTAGCACACTGGGAGCCCACCCCAGTGTGCCAAACCCTCTGACCTTGGGGTGCCTAATTCCTGGGTCGGCATTGACCCCCCCAGTACTCTGGCACACTGGGAGCCCACCCCAGTGTAATGAAATTCATAGTTTCCCTGTAAAAAAGAAAACAGTCTCACAACGTCTTCTTTTTTAAACCTGAAAAAAAAGAAAACAGTCCCTCATTGCTGCAGGCCCACTTCCCCCAACCAACACCCTCCCTCTGTGCACCCCACCTTCCTGCCCCCCCTCGCCCATACTTACCTCCGGAGGTCAGAAGCAGCAATCTTCAGTGGACGAGGAACATGTCTGCACTCTTTAAAAGTCGACTGCGAACTGAAAAAATGATGGTAAGTCCTATAATGGCACTGAATGGGAGGGGGGTTAAATTTAGGTTGATATCCTAGCCATTTCTGGGAGTTTTGGTCCCAAATTTTCAACATGGGGTTCTTGGGACCCCACCTCATGAACACAGTCACTGTCTTTTTGTTATTAGGTCCCAAAAGGTCATTTCACTGTCACTGCGTGGAATCACCTTTTGGGACCAATTACTGAAATGGCAATGCCACTGTTCATGAGGTGGGCTCCCAGAAAGCCTATGTTGCAAATTTGGTGAAAAATATTTCAAAAAATGACTGTGTTACAAGCGTGCATTGTGCAGTTTCCACACACGCTTGTAACTTCGACAATTTTTAATATTTTCACTCCAGATTTTCAACATTGCCATTTTTTCACACCTCCTTATGAACAAGTACAGTTGTCATTTTTCATATCCTTCCTGAAATGTATTTGCGCACAATGGCATGGTCACTGTGAGAAATCAACATACAGAACAGAATAACAAAATCACAGTGCTATTGTTCATGAGGGAGTCCCAAAATGCCTATGTTGAAAATTTGGTTTAAAAATCCTAAAATAATTGCATTACAGGTGTGCATTCGCAGTTTTACACGCTCATGGCTTCACCAATTTTTCATATTTTACTCCAGATTTTCAGTATTACCATTTTTTACACCTTCTCATGGGGAGTATGGTTGTCATTTTCACATCCTGATCGAATGTTGTTTTGCACCTGCATAAAATCACCTTTGACTAATGAACTGATAGTGCCACTGTTCATGAGGGGTTCTAAAAACATGTTGAAAATTTGGAGTGGAAATACCAACAAATGCCCTGGGCGTTAGGGTTTCCAACCATAATGCCCCACCCTGTAGAGACTGACAGACATCAGGGGTGTGACTTGGGACTGTCAGCTGTAATGCTCATGCCAGTCCACTCCCATCCCTACCCCGCAACCAGTGATAGGCATCGAGGTGTACCTTGGACTCCAAAGTTCACACCAGTCTCCTATACTGCACCCATCTCAGCATATTTCCTTATGGAATGGAGTTAGCATAAGGCACAAAGATCCAAAGGCACACTGCAACACTTGGTGTCTGCAGGGTAGGGTGAGGTGAAATGGCGTGAGCGTTATGGCTGACAACGCAAAGGCACACCCCAGCACCTATCAGTCTCTGCAGGGTGGGGGTGGGGTTGGCATCAGTTTAATACTTCACTGCCATTCCTATTATGCATCTTTCTCTAACTCTTGCACTACCAATGCCAATGCCAGCGAGACAACACTCGGCATTGACAAATGCTTGTTTATTTCTGACATTTTGTCAATGCAGATGGTCACTAGAGGGATCACATTGTGGACTGTGCACCTCTTCAAGACATCAGAACAGAATGGGAGAGGTCAAGTAATGTCGACAATGAGCACCGAGTATTCTGGTATCCTTCTATTTCGTCTTTTTGGGCAAGTGTTTAAATGCAGTGCTGTTTTCTAGTGGTAACTTTGCTTTTGTTTTTTGAGTTAGTGCTCTTGTTCAGCTGTTGCCGTCTGGATTGTAATCAGGATCGGAAGTAACAAAAACAGAGGCATAGTAGTGACAGGGCCAGAGTGTACGGGTATGGCGCTTGACACAGTGTTGTGGGAGCTGGACTGAATACTGACATTTGATTTCAGAAGGTCTTTTTCATTGTTTTTTAATAAATATTAGACTGCTGTATGCTTGGTTATGCTGAGGTTGAGATGCAGCAAGTGCACTGTCACAGTAGTGGTTATGCACGCGTGCTACCACTACTACTGTTACGTGAAAACTGATGCTTTTTGTTTAAATGAAAAATTGAAATTAAATTTACTGCAAAACTTGTAAGAACTAATCGGTGAGGTTCTCCATCTGGTCAGCCAGTGGCACTAGGTTTGTAGTGATGGAAGGGCCATGTCTCTCACTAAGTGGAAAAAAAAAACGTGGCTGTTTGATTTTGAAATCGAGAGTAGCACACTGATACCAGTTTTATTTTGAAGCAGGCTGTGCTGGCACTTGTTTTTTTACTGGGCTCTAACTGTTAATTAATGTACCCCTGGCAGCCAATCAGATTACTTATATTTTAAAGTCCATTTTCTAAAGTACAGTACAATACCTGCTGCTATTCTTGTTAACGATTCTAAGTGGCATGTCTGTCTGTTTGTCACATCAGTAACAACATGACAACCAGTGGTGGCTCTACACCAGGGCCCGCCAGGGCATGTGCCCTGGTAAAAAAATGCTTTGCCCCAGTTGGTGCCCCATATGGTGCAGAGCTTCCCCCATAGTAACACTATATCAGTGCCCAGGCTCCCATCTGTTGTGCCCCAGCTGTGCCCTGGTAACCATTTGTGGCTGAAGCCACTACTGGTGACAACAGTAATCAACGTGTTCCACCAGATGCCACCAGCATATTGAGGCCCCGTCCAATGAACTGTCCTAACCTCCCTCGTAACCCAGCAAACAAAAATTGCCTATATTGTTCTGAAAATAAATTCTGGTTGACTTTCCCTTTGGGATGTTGCCAGTATGTGCACTGTGTTGTGATTTGTCACTGTTTGCAGTTTGTTCTCATGTTGAACCCCCTTTGTATTTTGCTAGTTTTAATGAATTCCCATAATATGTGCAGGTGCATGTGCTCAGCCTGTCACATGCTGTAACTTTCTGCACTTACACTGTGTGATGCCACCTCTATGACCATTTTTGGGGGGTCACAAACTGTATTTAAGGACTTACTAAAAGGTCATGATTTAACTGACAAATAAGTACTGTAGTGTAACAGATGCTCTCTGCCCAATTTTACCCATTTAGATCTTTGCAGGATCACTGCAGGAGGCACTGGCCTTATTGCACAGGTTCTTCTACCCATCTGGTGTTGCTCCAGTCCCTGCTGTCCTCCACCATGTGGAACCCAACCTTTATCGGAACAGCAGAGGGCAACTCTGGTGGGCTACCGCCACGCAAAGAGTAATTATGTATGCATTATTAATAGTATTTAATAATTACAATTTATTGGTTGCGTTCACTGTTTATTGTCTGGAAAGGGAGGGCTAGACAGGACATTGAATCTAATGTGTTTTGGGTACTTTTAATGCACTGTGCAGGACTATATTGTATGTATCATCATACTGTAAAACACTCCTTTCCTTGCACCTTTAACATCGTAACATAGTAGTTGATTGTAGATAAGGACCTAGGCCCACCTAGTCTGCCCATATTCCTTGCCTGCATCAGCAGCTACTGGCCCTACTTGGTCATTCATTTTGCCTCTTTCCCCCATCTAGGGTTCCCTTAAATCTATCTCATGCATGTTTGAATCCCCATACTGTGTTAGCACCCACCACTTCCTGGGGTAGGCTATTCCAAGCATCCACCACACTCTCTGTGAAGAAAAACACATTTCCCCTTATCCTGCCTCCCCTCCCATCTCATATCATGTCACCTCATCCTTGTACAACTCTCGTACTGAAAGATGTCTCCCCCCCTGCACTTTGTTTAAGCCTTTAAGATACTTGAAGGTCTCTATCATATCCCCCCAGTCCCTCCTCTCTTCAAGTGTATACATATTGAGGTCTTTTAATCTGTCCACATATGTTTTCTGATGAAAGCCCTGCACCATCTTGGTCACCTTCCTCTGGACTGCCTCCACCATGTCTATGTCTTTACAAAGATGTGGCCTCCCGAATGGAACACAGTATTCCTGATGAGGCCTCACCAGCATTTTGTACAATGGCATCACCACCTCCCTTCTTCTGCTGGTGATACCCCTTCCTATGCACCCCAACATCCCACTGGCCTCCCCACAGCCTTGTTTCACTGTTTGGCCACCCCTAAGTCATCTGAGATGATTTTCCCTAAATCCCTCTCTTCCCTGGTGACTATCAGCAATTCCCCCCCATTCTGTAGCTCTTTGCATGGCTTCTTCACCCCAGGTCCATGATTTTGCACTTTTTTGCATTACATTTCAACTGCCACACCTTTGACCATTTTTCCAGCTTTCCCAGATCCCTTTTCATTTTTCGATTCCCTCTGGAGTGTCTACTCTGTTGCAGATCTTGGTATCATCTGCAAATAGGTAAACCTTCTTCTCCAAACCTTCAGCAATGTCACTGATGAAGACACTGAAAAAGATTGGCCCTAGGACTGATCCCTGAGGCACCCCACTGGTCACTCTCTTTTCCTCGGATTTGATCCCATTTACTACCACCCTCTGCTTCCCACCCTTCAACCAGTTTCTAACCCAGTTTTCCGCTTTGTGGCCCACCCCCAAGCTCCCTAGTTTGTTCAGTCTTCTGTGGGGTATGGTATTGAAAGCCTTACTGAAACCAAGGAAGGTGTTATCCACCGCTCTTCCCTGATCCACCTCCTTTGTCACCCAGTCAAAAAAGTCAGTCAGAGTTGTTTGACATGATCTTCCTGCTGTGAAACCATGCTGCTTTGGATCTTGTGCCCCATGGTTTCAAGTTTTTCCACAATCCTTTCCAAGTAGTGCTTCCCATAATCTTGCCCACCACTACTGAAGTAAGGCCCTGAGCCGTATAGTTTCCTGCTTCCTCCCTGCTACCACTCTTGTGGAGAGGGACATTTTCCCCCTTCCAATCCCCTGGAATACCCCTGTATCAAGCGACTCACTAAACAGGGCTGCCAGCAGTGCTGCTAGCACCATCCATAATTCCTTTAATATCCAGGGGTGTATATCATCTGGTCTCATCGCTTTATCTACCCTCAATTTTGTGAGTTCCCTCAGGACCTGCTCTGCTGTAAAAGGACTGATGGTTACCTCTCTCCCCCCAATTGTTTCTGCTGCCTAGCTGTGGTCCCTGTCCTTCCCCTGTACCATAAATACTGAAGTATTCATTCAGTATCGATGTTTTCTGTAGGTCACCCTCTATGCACTCCTTCCTCCCCTTTGAGCCTTACAATCCCTTCCTGGCCTTCCTTCTGCTGCTTATGTACTGTATCTATAAAATGTCTCCCCCCTTAAGGAGGCAGTATAGTGTAGTGGTTAAAGGCACTGAGCTACAAACCTGAAGAACTGGGTTTTAATCCCACCTGCCCCATTTGCATTTTGCATGACCCTGAGTAAGTCACTTACCTTCCTTGTGCTCCCAGGTCATATCGGGAAACAAGCTCTGGCTTAGTGTGCCTTTCCTGATTAAACAATTTTCCCTTCCCTTTCCTACCGTCTGTGCTAATCTCTCCTCTGTTTGCGCCTTTGCGCTCCTAACTACTTTCCCTGCCTCCCGTTGTCTCTTTAGGTACACTGCCCTATCCTCATTCTCCTGAGTCTCCTTGTATTTTCTGAAAGCCCCCTTTTTGTCTCTCACTTTCTCTGCCACCTACTTTGTGAACCACAGTGGTTTGTTCCTTCATTTTCCCTTGTTACTCAGCCCAATGCACTGATTTGTCACCTCCACTATGGCTTCTTTTAGGTGTGCCCACTGTTCCTCGACCCTTTCCCCTGGATCCCTTCCTGACAGGGCTTCTTTGATCCCCCTCTCCATCTTAGCAAAGTCTGCCCTCCTAAAATCCAGGACCCTTGTCTTTGTGTTGCTCTCATGCAACACTGTACTGATGCTGAATCACACTGTATGGTGGTCACTGGACCCTAAGTGCCCATCCACCCTGACATTCTTCATCCTATTTCCATTGGTCAGCACAAGGTCTAAGATCACCTTGCCCCTGGTGTGCTCCTGAACCAACTGCCTGAGGTCTGCCCCTGAAAGGATTCTACAATGTCTCGGCTCCTGGCTGAGGCAGCTGCTGGGATAGTCAGTCCACATCTGGCATGTTAAATTGCCCAGCAGCAGTACTTCCCCCTTGCTGCCATCCCATGTATTTCCCACCACTATTGTCCTATCACCTCCTCCCTCTGTGCAGGAGGCCTGTAAATTGTTCCTGTGTGAACTGCTGTGCCATCTCCTGGTTCAAGTGTCACCCACAGTGCCCCAGCCTCCCTGTTTATCCTGCACTGCCATCGCTTTAATGCTGTCCCTGATGTAGCGCACCCCCTCCCTCTTTACCCTCCCTATCCCTCCTGTGTAGAGTGTACCCTGGTACATTTACCTCCCAGTCATGGTTTCCAGTCTACCATGTCTCGGTAATTGCTGCTATGTCCAGGTCCACCTCTGCCATCAAGGCTGCCAGGTCTGGGATTTTGTTTCCCAGACTGCGGGCATTTGTATACATGGCTGCCCATGTCTCGCAACCTGTACCCCTTGCATTTCTACCTTTGCCTTTTTGCTCCCTCCTTCCAACCCTGTTTTTTTTCTCCTGCTGCCTGTTTTCCTCTGTCTTATCTCCTTGTAACTAGTCCAGTCACATCTGTCCATGTTTCCCAGCCTTTCCCTATACTGGTAGGATGGTCTGCATCTGTCCAGGAAGGGAACAAGTCTTTTGGGCAATCGGTTTAAATGCTTCATTGGCAAGCTTTTAAACTAGTCAAGGGGGAGGCACTGATAAGTAGCAGGAAATTCCAAGTCTACCCCTACAAAACAGGGTACTAAATGAGAAAAAGACCAAGGTAGAAAGGTCAGTGGGGATGCTGCTACAAAAAAGGTAAAACCATCAAAAATGGAGAGCAATGAGTACCAATGCATGTAGTCTGAGTAACAAGCTCCTGAATTAGTGGTCTTGATAGAGGAGGACATCTGGATATTGAGGCAGTCACAAAACATGGTACACACAGAACCATGACTGGGACGTAAACAAACCAGGATACACTATCTACAGGAGGGACAGGGAGGGTAAAAGAGGAGGAGGAGTGGCTCTCTACATAAGGGAAGGAATCAAAGCAACAGAACAAAAGGGTAAACAGGGAGGAGAAGAAGCACTGTGGGTCAATTTGGAGACTGGCAATGGCACCACAATCCGCACAGGGGTTGTATACAGACCCCCTTCTCAGGGGGAGAAAATGGACAAGGACATGACAGAAAGTATACTTAGAATGGCAGAAAAAGGGGAGATATTGCTGATGGGTGATCTGAATATGCCAGATGTTAACTGGAGTGCAGTTGCAGCAGCCACTTCTAAGAGTGGGATTATTCTAGATGCCATACAGGGACATACCTTAGACAATTAGTATTGGAACCCACTCGGCGGGGCAATCTTGAGACCTGGTTCTCTCAAATGGAGATGGAGAAGATCACAGATGTAAGTAGGTAGCCATCTGGGAACTAGCGACCATCGAACAGTATGGTTCACAATAAACACAGCAGTAGAGTCAAGCCATACAAAAGCAAAAGTACTGGACTTTAGGAGGGCTGACTTTGCCAAGATGGGTGAGTGCCTAAGGAATGCACTAGCAAATGGGCAGGAAGGAGGGGTGGAAGAACAATGGGGAATAATAAAAACTGCCATCACAGAGATAACAAGCATTTGTGTGAAGCAAATAAACAAAACAAAATGATGTAAGAAACTACTATGGTTCTCAAAGGAGGTGGCTGTGAAGGTTCAAGAGAAAAAGAAAGCATTCAGGAAGTACAAGAAATCACAGAAGGAGCAGGACACAGAATTGTATCAGTTAAAGCAAAAGGAAGCTGGGAAGGCAGTCAGAACAGCAAAGGCCCAAACCGAGGAAAAGATAGCCAACTCAGTTAAAGGGGATAAAACCTTTATAGGGTACATCAGGAGCCAAGGAAGACCAAGGGAGGATAGTGAGGCTTAATGGGGGCAGAGGGTGACTGTGAAAAGGCAGAGATACTAAACAAATATTTTGCTCAGTATTTACAAATGAAGAGGAAGAGGTACCTAAACCAAACAACAGAAACACTGAATACAGAGTTGATACCAGCCCATTTACAGAAGAGAAGGTTCTGAAAGAACTCTTAAAACTGAAGGTGGACAAAGCAATGGGGCCTGATGGGATTCATCCCAGAATTCTAAAAGAACTAAGGGTAGAACTAGTGACACCACTGACTACCCTCTTTAACAAATCATGGGAGGATGGGGTGGTACCTGAGGACTGGAGGAGGCAGATGTGATTCCACTTCACAAAAGTAGGAGCAGGGCAGAAGCAGGAAACTACAGACCTGTTAGTTTAACCTCAGTGATAGGGAAAATGATGGAATCACTTCTGAAGGAAAGAACCGTCAAGTACCTAGAGGCTAGAGGGCACAGGACCCAAGGCAGCATGGATTCACAGTGGGAAGGTCATGCCAGACGAATCTAACAGATTTCTTTGACTGGGTGACCAAGTAGTAGATCAGGAGGGCTGTGAACATGGCCTACCTAGACTTTAGCAAAGCATTTGACACAGTCCCACACAAAAGATTAATATACAAGTTAGCCAGCCTGGGAGTGGGTCCCAAGATGATAGCCTGGGTAAAGAATTGGCTAGAGAATAGGACACAGAGGGTAATAGTAAATGGAATCTACTCTGAAGAAAGGGGGGTTACTAGTGGGGTACCGCAGGGTTCAGTATTAGGACTGGTCCTCCTCAATGTCTTTATAAGTGACATTGCAGAGGGACTGGAAGGAAAAGTATGTCTCTTTGCAGATGACACAAAGATCTGCAACAGAGTTGATGCACAAGGTGGGGTGGAAAGGATGAGAAGGGACTTGGCAAGGTTAGAGGAATGGTCAAATGTGTGGCAGCTTAGGTTCAATGCTAAAATGTGCAAGGTAATGCACCTGGGAAACAAAAACCCAGGGAAAAAGTACACAATGGGGGGTGAGATACTAACAACAACAAAAATGGAAAGGGACCTGGGGTAATCATATCAGATGACCTAAAGGTGGTCAAGCAATGTGAGAGGGCAGTAAGATGGGCTGGGGGGATACTGGGATGCATAGGGAGGCATCACCAGTAGAAAACAGAAAGTTGTTATCCCTCTGTACAGACAGCTGGTGACACCCCATCTGGAGTACTATGTGCAGTTCTGGAGACCCAATCTCCACAAAGACATAGACAGGATGGAAGCTGTCCAGAGGAGGGCAACTAAAATGGTGCAGGGTCTGCACCGGAAGACCTATGAAGAGAGACTTAAGGAGCTTAATATGTATAGCCTCAAGGAAAGGAGGGAGAGGGGGGACATGATAGAAACTTTCAAGTACCTCAAGGGAATCAACAAAGTCCAAGAGGGTAGCATCTTTCAGAAATAGAGGGATAACGATTGAACGATTGAGAGATAACAATTGAACGATTGAAGGATAAAGATTGAACGATTGAGGGATAACGATTGAACGATTGAGGGATAACGATTGAACGATTAAATGATTGAGGGATAACGACTGAACGATTAAACGATTGAGGATAACGACTGAACGATTAAACAATTGAGACATAACAATTGAACGATTGAAGGATAAAGATTGAAGATTAAGACGATTGAGGAATAATGATTGAGCGATCAAACGATTGAGGAATAATGATTAAACGATTAACGATTGAGGATAATTGAACGATTGAAGGATAAAGATTGAATGATTGAGGAATAGCGATTGAGGAAAGCGATTGAGGATAATGATTGAACGATTGAGGGATAACAATTGAACGATTAAACGATTGAGGGATAACGATTGAGGGATAACAATTGAATGATTAAACAACGACTGAACGATTAAACAATTGAGAAATAACGATTGAACGATTGAACGATTGAGGATAAAGATTGAACGATTGAGGATAACAATTGAACGATTAAACGATTGAGGATAACGATTGAACGATTAAACAACGACTGAACGATTAAACAATTGAAATAACGATTGAACGATTGAACGATTGAGGATAAAGATTGAATGATTGAAGGATAACGATTGAATGATTGAGGATAACGATTAAATGATTGAACGATTGAGGGATAACAATTGAATGATTAAATTATTGAGGGATAACGATTGAACGATTGAGGGATTCAATGATTGAGGGATAACGATTGAATGATTGAGGGATTAAACGATTTGAGGGATAATGATTGAACAATTGAACGATTGAGGGATAACGATTGAACGATTGAGGGATAACGATTAAATGATTGAGGGATTAAACGATTGAGGGATAACGATTGAACGATTAAGGGATAACGACTGAATGATTAAATGATTGAGGAATAACAATTGAACGATTAAACAATTGAGGGATAACAATTGAACGATTGAGGGATAACGATTGAAAGATTAAACGATTGAGGAATAATGAATGAACGATTAAACGATTGAGGAATAACGATTAAACGATTGAGGGATAACAATTGAACGATTGAAGGATAAACATTGAACGATTGAGGGATAATGATTTAGGGAAAACGATTGAACGATTAAACGACTCAACGATTAAACAATTGAGAATAACGATTGAACAATTAAGCGATTGAGGATAACGAGTGAACAATTGAGGATAACGATTGAACGAATGAACAATTGAGGATAACGATTGAACGATTAAACGATTGAGGATAACGATTGAACGATTGAGGATCGATTGAACAATTAAACGATTGAGGATAACGATTGAACGATTAAACGATTGAGGATAAACGATTGAACGATTGAATGATTAAACCATTGAGGATAACGATTGAATGATTGAAGGATAACGATTGAATAATTGAGGATAACGATTAAATGATTAAACGATTGAGGGATGATTGAATGATTAAATGATTGAGGATAACGATTGAACGATTGAGGGATTCAACGATTGAAGGATAACGATTGAACGATTGAGGATTAAACAATTTGAGGGATAATGATTGAACAATTGAACGATTGAGGGATAATGATCGAACGATTGAGGGATAACGATTTACCGATTAAATGATTGCGGGATAACGTTTGAGGGATAACGATTAAACGGTTGAGGGATAACGATTGAATGATTAAATGATTGAGGGATAATGATTGAACGATTGAGGGATAACGATTGAACGATTGAGGGATAACAATTGAAAGATTAAACGATTGAGGGATAACGATTGAACGCTTGAGGGATAACAATTGAATGATTAAACGATTGAGGGATAACGATTGAACGATAAAACGATTGAGGGATAACGATTGAATGATTAAATGATTGAGGATAATGATTGAACGATTGAATGATTGAGAGATAACGATTGAGGGATAATGATTGAACGATTGAAGGATAACGATTGAACGATTGAATGATTAAACGATTGAGAGATAACGATTGAATGATTAAACGATTGAGGGATAACGATTCAGGGATAACGATTGAACGATTAAACAACGACTGAACGATTAAACAATCGAGAAATAATGATTGAACGATTAAACGATTGAGGGATAATGATTGAATGATTAAATGATTGAGGGATAATGATTGAACGATTGAGGGATTCAACGATTGAGGGATAATGATTGAACGATTGAGGGATTCAATGATTGAGGATAATGATTGAACGATTGAGGGATTCAACGATTGAACGATTGAATGATTAAACGATTGAGGGATAACGATTGAATGATTAAACGATTGAGGGATAATGATTGAATGTTTGAGGGATAACAATTGAATGATTAAACGATTGAGGACAACGATTGAACGTTTGAGGACAACGATTGAATCCATTAAATGATTGAGGATAACGATTGAATGATTGAAACGATTGAGGATAACGATTGAATGATTGAGAGATAACGATTGAGGATAATGATTGAACGATTAAACGACTAACGACGATTAAACAATTGAGAAATAACGATTGAATGATTAAACAATTGAGGATAATGATTGAACGATTAAAATGATTGAGGACAACGATTGAATGATTGAGTGATAATGATTGAAGGTTTGAGGATAACGATTGAGCGATTAAATGATTGAGGATAACGACTGAATGATTGAGGACGATTAAATGATTGAGGGATAACGATTAAACGATTGAGGATAACGATTGAACGATTAAATGATTGAGGATAGATGAACGATTAAAGATTGAGGGACAACGATTGAACGATTAAATAATTGAGACATAAACAATTGAACGATTGAAGGATAAGATTGAAAAGATTAAACGATTGAGAATAATGATTGAACGATCAAACGATTGAGAATAAAGATTAAAAGATTAAACCATTGAGGATAATTGAACCATAGAGAATAAAGATTGAAATCATTGAGGAACAACGATAGAGGGAAACATTGAGGATAAAGATTGAAAGGATTGAGGGATAAACATTGAACGATTAAACAATTGAACGATACCCATTGAGGGACAACATTGAAAACCATTAAAAAACACTGAACAATTAAACAATGAGAAATAACGATTGAACGATTGAACGATTGAGGATAGATTGAATGATTGAAGATAACCATTGAATGATTGAGGATAACGATTAAATGATTGAAACTGAGGACAACAATTGAATGATTAAACTATGAGGATAACCATGAAACGATTGAAGTTCAATTGAGGATAAGATTGAACTTGAGGATTAAACGATTTGAGGATAATGATTGAACAATTGAGGATAAAGATTGAAACTTACGGATAACGATTAAATGATTGAGGATAGCCATTGAGGGATAAATTCATTAACGATAGCGATAACCATCAAATAAATGATTGAGGAATAACAATTGAAAGATTAAACAATTGAGGGACAAAATTGAACGACTGAGGACAACGATTGAAGATTAAACGATTGAGAAAAAATGAATGAATAAACCATTGAGAACAACGATTAAACGATTGAGGACAAAATTGAACGATTGAAGGATAAGATTGAACATTGAGGAGGATTTAGGAAAACGATTGAACGATTAACGATCAAGATTAAACATTGAGAAATAACGATTGAACAATTAAACGATTGAGGGTAAACGAACGATGAGGATAACCATTGAACGAATGAAATTGAGGATAAGATTGAACGATTAAACGATTGAGGGACGATTGAACGATTGAGGATAACTGAACAACCAACGATTGAGATACATTGAACGACAAACGATTGAGGATAAACGATTGAACGATTGATGATTAAACCATTGAGGAGACCCATTGAGTTGAAGGATACATTGAATAATTGAGGACAACATTAAATGATTAAACGACGAGATAATGATTGTGATTAAATGATTGAGATAACGATTGAACGATTGAGGATTCAACGATTAGGACAAGATTGAACGATTGAGGATTAAACGATTTGAGGGATAATGATTGAACAATTGAACGATTGAGGGACAACGATAGAACGATTGAGGACAACGACGCGATTAAATGATTGCGATAACGCTGAGACAACGATTAAACGTTGAGATAACGATTGAATGATTAAATGATTGAGGAGAATGATGGAACGATTGAGGACAACGACGAACGATTGAGGACAACAATTGAAGATTAAACCATTGAGGATAACGATTGAACGATAAAACCATTGAGGACAACGATTGAATGATTAATGGAGGGATAATGATTGAACGATTGAATGATTGAAATAAGATTGAGGATAATGATTGAACGATTGAGATAACGATTGAACGATCGAATGATTAAACGATTGAGGATAACGATTGAATGATTAAACATTGAGGATACCATCAGGATAACATGAACGTTAAACAACAACAGACGATTAAACAACGAAAAGATTAAACGATTAAACATTGAGGATAACGATTGAATAATTAAATGATTGAGGATAACGATTAAACCAATGAGGGATAACGATTGAAAGTTGAGACAACAATTGAAGATTAAACGATTGAGGATAACGATTGAACGTTTGAGATATGATTGAACGATTAAACGATTGAGGGAACATTGAATGATTAAATGATTGAGGATAATGATTGAACGATTGAATGATTGAGAGATAAAGTTGAGGATAAAGACTGAACGATTGAATGATTGAGAATAACGATTGAACAAAGTCCAAGAGGCAGCATCTTTCAGAAAAGAGATGTGCAAGAACAAAAGGACACAATTTGAAGATAGTGGTGGACGGCTCAGGGGCAATGTGAGGAAGCATTTTTTCACAGAGAGGGTGGTGGATACATGGAACTGCCTTCCTGAAGAGGTTGTGGGGTCTAAAACTGTGGGAGAATTCAAGAATGCATGGGACAGACATAAGGCAATTTTTGTGGGGGGTAGGAAGAAATAGGCTGTTGGTTAACTAGGATCTGCAGCTTATCCTCTAGGTAGGGAAATGGGCAGACTAGGTGGGCCAAGCTGTCCTTATCTGCCATCAAAGTCTGTGTTTCTATGTATCTGGGAGGTAAAAGTTTGATGGCAATGCAGAAGTGTGCACCCAAAAATTCCCACCCCACTTGGAGAACTACAGTATACGTCTGTTTAGATTAACTGTCTACACCACTATTGCTGTTGGAATTTGAGTTCCCCTCAGCTAACTTGTCTAATGCAGAACACCAACAGCAGTGCGTGTTAAATGCTTGTAGAGACGTTTCCATAGGAACGAGCAATTCCTGCAAGCAATGAAATACTGTACATTTCTAACAAAGACTCCCAAGCGCTGGGAGCCTGCTGATTCTGTGATATACAAATTACTTTTATTTTGTTCTCTTTTTTGAGCATTTACATATTCCGCACAGCTATAGCTATTTTTAACAACTGTTTAAACACAGAGTTCCCTTGAGAAGTTCGAGCTCAAAATAAAACATGTTTGTTGCTGTGCAGTAGGCTCTCATGGAAGCTTGTTTTGGCAAGGACTGGGGAACATTTGTTCTAGAAATTATCAGTCTTTTTTTCTAAAAGTCAAACAGCTGTGCAGTGATGGAACAAAGTGAGTGCCATGTTGCATAATTATGGCCACTCACCCATTGCCATGGCCGTCGAAATCAACAATTGCCAGAGGGATGATTCCCACCAGCAGAACTGGTCAGTCAGTAGGTTTCTAGTGAGAAGTTCTTTTTGGCCATGGTGATTTCCAGAAATTTGCCATCTGAATGGTGACTCTATAGTCAACTAATTCCCCTTTGCAGCACAAAGTTAGAAACCTAGGCAATGATGGAAGAAAAAAGACCAGTGGTCCATTCAGTCTGCTCGGCCCATAATAACCCTATCTTTACCCCAAGACCTGCTGTCTATACAGGGTTTTTGTCTACACTATCTGCCCCCATGTTCCTTCTCTTCCTACTCACCCGCTGAGTAATAATTTTTGGGGGTGGATTCTGTCTTGGGAGTGGGAACACTGCAGGTTCCTGCACTAATCATTGGGTGAAGGAGGGTGTAGCACTAACCTCCTTGATTGATGGGATGGGTACACACATCTGTACAGTCCTGCCATTTCCAAGGATGGAAATTAATCTTTCTTGGGGGGTAACAAACCCTACCTTACAGAAGTGGTGTATTTTAATTCCTCAAGAAAGGTGGTAATTCAGGCCCAGCATTCTCTCACTGGATGTCTGGCTTGTCTGTTCTTCTCTGCTCTAGGGAGAAAAAAAAGAGAGAGAGAAACAACAAAATATCCACATTCAGTCATTGGGTACCTTGTCTGTAGAGCTACATTGCTCACATCTTGATGCCCAGGTGCATGTGTCATATCCGTATACCGTTACCACAGTGACTCTGGCACAGCAAAGACCACCCTGGCAGCGACGGGGAATCGGGCAAAAATCCGCCCGTCGCTGTGGTGGTCTGCTCTGTCCAGGTTTCTGCTTGGGTGTTTGCTCCCCGATCCAACTCCGACTTAGACTTGCAGCCCCCTATTGTCGCGCCGACATCCTGTGGCTGCAATGCCAACAGTCAGCATTGCAGTCTGCCGCTGTAGGGGATGTCGGCGCTAGCGCTGTCGAAACACTACGGGTAAACCTGTGATATCATCGCTGCTCGTGTACTACTTGCATTGCTCTCAGTGGTATCATGACAGTGACATCTCGTTACTACTACCCAGCTGTACTGGGCATTTATGTACATATCATGGATGAGTTTAAGCTGGTGCGACTTGCCCCTTGCACTTACAGGAGCCCACTGCCATGATACAGATGTCTATGCCCTGATTACGACAATGGGGTATCCAACTAACCTTCACTCACATCTCTCATCAAGGTGCCACTTAGTGCTGCTCCCACCCTGCCCTGCTACAATGATACCAACGCTTGCACCACTACCCTAAATGTTCCAGCAGCAGGCCTTTTAGGTGCAATATTTCACACTTTTACATACACGTCTGTTCAGCACTACAGGCACCAATGAGGGCATCCTCATAGAGCTGGCCACGCCCCCCCCCCAAATTTTTAACTGCCGATTGGTCCATATGCAACTTATTTAAATGCCCATCAGTCACGTACCATTTGACTTTCTTCGCAGTGCACTTTCTTTAGTGGCACTATCAGGCAGTTGGCTGTTGGTGCCATTCTACAGTTACATTTCACGGTTTGTAACTTTTACAGGCTTCCTTTTGTCCCACAGATCTTACATACCCACAAAATAAGAAATAGACAGTCTCTCATTAAACCTCAGTCTCCAAATTATTTTTCCAAATGTTAAATCCACTGCCAAATCACAAATCTTAGACAGGACCTCACAATGCATCCTCCCTTTTAGGTGGTACACTTAGCACCTGCATCAGTGCCTGGGAAGAGGGGGGCATGTCCCATGATAACACTAGTATCTGGGTATCTTTTGCTTGCCAAGAAAGGAACTCCTTGCACTTGATATTCAGGCTGCCGATACAGATTTTGGGGCACTCAGGATTTTGGAGTACTCTTAAGACTTTGCTTACCAGTAATTAATCATACATGCTGCAAAGGTTCAAGCCCTTGGCATGCAAGGTTTGGTTCAAGTTATTGCAAGGTTTAGTTCAGGTTCATTTGTACACAGTATTTCAGGTCCAGGAACCCCCAATTCATCACTTCACAGTCACGCTTCAATATATTCCCAAACATTATTCCCGGGGTACCGAGGAGCCTCCTGATCCCACTTTCAGACTATTAAGGATGAACCATTCTCTCCGTCTAGCCTCCAGTTGGAATGTTAACCTTATCTCCTCCCCACTGTTCCTCATACCTCACTCTCATTCCATGAGTCTCTATTCTTTCTTTACAGGCACACTGTGCTCCGTGGTAGCCCTCTCTGTGATCCTCAGTGTGTGACTCCACCAGGGGATTCCCAGTTCCCAACTGATTTGTCTCTAGCTTGCATCTGACTTAAAGTGACACTGTCAACCCCCTTAGGTCTCAAACTGTCCCTAATTTAAACAACGCATGTCATGATTGTTCACATTCCGTAGAACATGCTGACGTAGTGGGTAGTTTGCACCAGTCCCCTAAATGTTCCAGCAGCAGATTCTGACTTCTTTTGTCTTTTTGAAAGTGAAAAACAGACTGCCCACCATACTGTTGTTACCATGCCAAAATGTGTTTGTTTATGTTACTCCAACATTGCATCTTTCCTGGACCTGGAAACACCCCCAACACTCTTACACCAGGCCCACTTAAATCTAATCTCTGGTGCTGGCAATGCTACATTTAAGCAATAAGGCATGACCAGGGGTTAGATTAACAGTCTGTTAATCACCCACTAGGGGTGTAATGTGGCACGAGGCACAGTCGAGTGCCATACTGCCCCTAGGGGGTGATTAACTGAATGTTAATCTAACTCCTGGGAGTGCCTTATTGCTATTATAAAAAAATGCACCAAAAGAAAAGAGTTTAAAGTATACCTTTTCAATGTTTTCTTCAAGTAGAGGGAGATTTTTAATAAAATAGTTCTTCCACCAACAGTTTAAGAATGCTGGTTCAAAATCAGAATGCATCATTCCACACATTCAGCAGTGCTAGAGAATGGAATGCTGACAGGGAGAATCCATGTGCCATGGTGATCAGGCTGTACATGACAGTATAGCATGGATTAATGTAAGGCTGTTGGAATCCTAACAGTCAATCAGATTGCAGCATTTCTGAGACCCTTTTTATAATCAAACTTAAAATGTACCCCCAGTCTGGAATTTAACAACCCAGACCACCCAACCTTGCTTGAGCCCACAAGGCAGGGGTAGTAACTGCAATATCCACAGTTACATTTTTTTCTAGGTTGCCATATAGAGATACCGTAAATGTGTTACAGTTTTCACCCGGGGACTAGCACAAAGTCCAGAACTGTGGAAGTACTGAAGCAGACAACAGAAACCTTAAATATTGAAGAGTGGTGGGATACACCAGTTGGACTTCGAAGAATTACATATTATAGCTCTCTTATAAAATTCAAAATAATGCTTGTTTCTCTGATTAATCCCCTAATCTATTATGGTTTAATGTATGAACTCTTGTGTTTTTAAAATTTGTATCTCTGTTTTTAAATCTGTAGGGTCCTCATTGTAACCCAGGGGCTGTGTATAAAATGGGGGGGGACGTATTCATGGTCACAAAGCAGGAAAGAGACCCTGAGGTTATCATATCTAATTACCTCAGGGTGACGGGGCAGTGCAACAAAGCAGTAGGAAGGACCAGCAGAATGCCAGGGTGCACAGGGAGGGGAATCACCAGCAGCAGGAGAGAGGTGGTGTTACTACTGTATCGGCCATTGGTGAGACACCACCTGGAGTACCATGACCAGTTCTGGAGACCACACCTTAGAAAGGACATAGACAGGGTAGAAGCTGTCCAGAGAAGGGCAATGAAAATGGTGCAGGGTGCATCATAAGCCCTATGAGGAGACTGAGGGATTTCAATATGTACACCCTAGAAGAGAGGGGGATGTAATACAGACATATAGTATCTCATGGGGGTGAACATGGTGCAGGAAGGAGTATTTTTAGAAGAGGTGTACATTGACAAAAGGAGATTCAGTGAAGCTGAAAGTTTTTTTTTTTTATTATTATTATTTCTCTATGTCCTCGGTTTGGGGGGGTTGTGCGTTTGGTTTCCCCCTTCCAGTCAGCCTTCACAACAACCTCCCTGGTCATGACCAGAGCTCACCTCCCCACCACAGCCCTTCCCAGGCCACATCGCAGTGGATACTTACCCCACCACTGTGGAGAATTGGAGGGTGGGTCCAGGAGGGAGCTGACTTGGGTGCATCCGTGGCGGCACCATTGAGGCAGCCGTCATACTGCTGAGGGATTTTTTCTTAGGTATAAGTAGCCCCCCTCTGGCGCTGGTGTGCAGTGGCATCAATGACGCTGCAACGCACTCTTCCGTACATTGCACGTCAGATGCTGCCAATGCCATCCCTTTCTGTTGGCCCCAAAGTTGCAAAGCCCCCACTGCAGCCAGGAGCCAGCACTTTGGCCGTCCTACCCACGCACCAACCCTCCCTGGAGGAGAACTGTCCCTGGGATGCTCAATCCCTCCCTCCCAGCCAACCCCAGCGATCCATGCCCGCTCCTGAACACCTGTCGCCAGCGAGTGCAGGTGTGGGTCCAGTGCCTCAACCTCAGTGCCACTGGGCCAGCAGTGCAGCTGAAAGGTAACAAATTTAGGAGGGAGTGAGGAGGTACTTCACTGAAAGACTGGTGGATGTCTGGAACAGTCTTCTAGCGGAGGTGGTGGAAGTGAAAAGAATGGAGGGTATTATGCATGCATGAGATAGGCACAAAGGAATCTTAGTAGGAAAGCGGTGGGGGGAGGAGTAGCCAACGATAAGGTAGGGTCTGGGGTGCCAATATAGGCAGAAAGAAACTGGGCAGACTGGGGAGGGCAAGTAGGCCTTATCTGATGACAAATTCTATGTGTCTATGTATTTGTATAAAGTTGCACTTTGTTCTCAGGGTTTACAATCTTGCTTGCCCTTTAAATCTATTTTATATGCTCATTTGCTTATTTATTCAATTTAAGCAAAGTTGAGAAATGAGTGCCTGCACCTTTAAGAGCATGGCTATAGACGGAGGCTACAGACAATGTGGTGTTTCTTTTGACAGTGTGTATAACAGAAAACACATTATTAGGAATAAGATTGGGTAGCCTGACAGAAGGGTACTTGCCTCTAGTAGTTACTGCTGTTCTTCCCTTGGATACACAAAATGAGGATTAAAATGGTTCCTGTATAGCTACTGTGAACATGGCATTTATTCATGCCCTCAGGGAGGTGAGTGACCATCTCCGATTGGCTGTATGTCACTGTTTAACTGTACACAGCTGACCTAGGTTGCAGCCTGTTTGTTTACTTTATAAAAGTACCTTTTAATATCCAGAACGAATCTACTTATGGTGCTTTTTTAAATGCTCTTTTAACTCATTATACTGGAAAGTTTGTATGTGAATGTGTTTAATATAAGCACAAACAATATTGTGGCGTATGACTATTTGTTATATATCTGATGTAGAATTATATAATTCTTATACATTGCTTTACTATTTAATGATTTTGTATGCTTAAACGTGATCTTATATGTTGAAATGTGATTTTGACGTAGATCTTGGGTCACACCTGTAAAAGGAATTTTATTCCAGAGTGCTTATGTAACCCCCCTACAAATGGGGGTTCCCAAAAAGTCTTCCTTGAGCTTGCCTAAATGCTCACTCTCAGGCTGGTGTCCTGCATTTTAGCAGTTTAAATGTGATTACCAGAGCTTGTAAGGCCTCTGTGTACTGTCTCTTTAAGAGCTGCCTAATTGCAGCATGAGTAATCTGATAATGTAGTTTGTCTAACCTGCTTTCTTTGTAGCAGGGACTGTTTTGTTTGTCTCCACTATCTTGGTCCTGGACTTCAAATTGGGCCAATCACTTCTGGTGGGACTTAAAATGTAGCCGGACTGCAGGAGCTGTCTGAATTCAAAATCTATATGAACTACAGTTTGAACTTTTTGTGCCTTTTTGCAACTGAAGGGGGAGCTCTCACTTTTACTGACAGCCAAATCAGCCAACCAAATCTTTTGGATCTTGGGGAAGTCCCGGGCTGCTTGCAGTTTTTGAGTTAGAACTAAGCTGGAAGCTGAGCAAGAAGGAGCTGAAGTGTTTCTGAGCAGCAATCGTGAGTGGATTCGCATGGGAGAACTCTGAAAAGGCTAAGTTTTTGGCCTGCATGCCGGTGTGCTGCTCCTGAGAGGGAGAGAAGAGAATTATTTTGGGCTAAATCCAAGTTTGTGTGACTAAGTAAGCTACGAAGTGGGCCAGGCTCAACCTGAAGAAGACCGAATATTTTTGCTGAATGCGATCGGCCTGTCAGGAGTTCCAACTACCCCTAAGCTCCCGGTATGTGCAGAGACTTTGCGATTGTGCCCAGGGAGTGCTTTGCCTGGTACAGTAGCATTCCCGTACATGTAAATGTGCTATGAGCTGCTAGAGGGTTGTGAGTTAGTTCCCCACTGTATGAACTGTGTTCTGCTTGCTTGAAGCTGTATCCAGTCCAAAACGGACTGCTTCTGAACTTGTCTCCATGCGGTCTGGGCTTTGCCAGACTGGCCCAACCAGACTACCCACTGCACAGAGAAGCCATCGACGAGAGACCTGCCTGGGGATCAGCCCCCTGCTCCATGTTTGAACAGGAACGACGCCTCTGCGATTTGTGTGGGCCCTGCTTCTCCTGGCATTCCATATCAACCACCTGCAGCCTCGATTTTTGTCCAGCCTGTGTCCAGTCTTTGGTATCATGAGTAAATACCAGAGTAGCTTCCTGTAACAACAGCTTAATCTGAGTGTGCCATCTGATTGTCTTGCTTGTTTAGTTTCCTTTTCGAACTGAGCCTTCTGGCTCCGGATTACAAATATTGTGTACTGTGCATGTTGTGTTTTCCATCACAGGGCCCCAATCTGCTGCAACCCTGGGCAACTGTCCTGGCTAGCCCATCTCTTCTCTACCTGGGTACCCAGAGGTGGACTGTGCGGGGGGACTCAAAGCTCAGCATAACTGCTTGATTGATATAACCTTTAAGCTAACTAACCTGATTTTGCCCCTCCCTTGTTCAAGTCCCCTGAATAAATCAGATCTAACTTTTTCTGCATGTAATCTGACTGTGGTTCCAGTTTGTGCTCAAAGTACTGTACTGTTGCTATTTGCTGTGCTTCACCTTGTTTTACAGGGGGTCCCCAGGGCCGAACCAGAGAACCAGTCCTGGTGGTAAGTGCAAACAGCGTGGGCACTTGTGTGGTGTACCATGGGTATTGTGAAGTGATTATTGTACAGTGTTCAGGCCACTGGGGGAAGGGGTTACAGTGTCCCGGAGGGCTGTGCCCAGGTTAGCTTGACCACTACCAATGCTGACCTCCGGGTGGAGGCACCCGTTTCAGAACTCAGGCCCCTTAACCTGCTACTAGTCAAGCAGGCAGGGGTAGTAGCCCTTGGGATAGCGCCACCTAGAGGTTACACTTACCCATTAAATAAATAAATAAAATGAAAATGATCAACCTCCTCCCTCTACTAAAAGGAGTGGGTTGTTACAAACATTCCAAGATGAACAGGAATTGTACTTACAGATATGTCCTGGGGCGAGGGGGATGGGTGATACAAATCAGAAGGGCACTAAAGAAATCCCCCCCCAAACTATAATAATTAATGGCATTGAACTTCAAAACTGTATGCAGGTACACACGTACATGTTGGGCACTGAGTTAGAGCAAACTGTGTTGGTTAAGCACCACGTATTAAGCCTAACAGGGAAAGCCAGCTGCAACGATGACTTTCTTTAAAATTACTAGACTGTCTGACAGAGCCAACAGCTGCTTCTCCCACACTGTGATTATTGTGATGTGATCAGAATACAATACTTAGTTGACTGTTACATAAATTACAGATTCCATGATACCAGTCTAGCTGAATAATTATAAATGTTTCTGTAATTACACCATCCGAGGTTACATTTGCAAGGCTAAACTGGATACCCAGGTCTAGCAGAAAAGATTAGGTATCCTTCAACACTGATGTAAAACCATTTAAATAATACTACAGCTCCTGGTTTGGAAGTGAATACCTTTCCAGAGTATTCAGCTCAATATTTAGTATTCGGCAGCCATGTTTGGGTATTCAGTATCAGTGGTTTAAACTAAAAAAAAAAACACCCTCCCTCCCCCGTTTTTTTTCCCATACAGGTTTTTCTCCACAGGTGGTGTGGACCCCGCTCCTGTCCCCATCTCCACCTCCTCTCACCTGGCTCCTGCTGCACCGTACCACCACGCCTGAGATCCTCCATTGATTGCCTATGTTGCAAGGCAGGGAAGGGGCGTCCTCCCCCACCTGGTGACACACATCCAGATTGGGCAGGGTGATCAGCTGACAGCGTGGGTCAGAGATAGGTGGGAAGGGCTTCGTATAGCCCACACAAACTTGATGTTTTTTCTATCCCTGGTTTTCCTGCCATGACAGCATGTCAGGAGGAGCGCATGGAGGCATACATGCCCTGTGGGATCATGGCCCCTCCCTTCAAGTCACTCGTGCCTGCGCAACCCATGGTCCTCCACCAGGTGACAGTCAAGGGCCAAGATGGCTGGCCACCCCTTCCTGGAAGAAGAGAGCAGTCCCTGGGACACTTGATCCTCTCTCACCCCGCCAAACTCTGACAACCCATATTCATTCCCAAACACGGGTGGCTGGCATGGCAGGGGGTAAGGCAATCGATGCCTGAGTCCTACATGCCACTGGGCTCGCTCCTCTGCTTATTTTAAATGTCCCACCCTGCTCAGCCTGCACATCCACCCAGTCGCTGTGACTCTGCACCCTGAACCCACCCTCCTTCCACAATATTGTAACAGGGTGCCCCTGTAGGATTATTATTTGCTAAAATATATGTGCACCCCTTCCATAATTCCTTTCCTGCTTTCCTATTGTCTATTTTTCTTTCTTCTTTTCTGTGATTTCGTGCCAGGGTGGCCAAGCTGGCATTTCTACAACTCTTTACTGTCCCTTTAAATTCTTAATCCCTCTTTTGTGCACATCTCTTAAGGAAGAACCTTGAAATGTTCATAACAAGCGTCCCTTATGTTTAAAAGGTGCCCCTAGTTTGTTTTACATATAGCCACAGCGCTATGCAAAATTATGCTGGTGCCCTTTAAAAGCATACAGAAGTGCTGTGCTGCAAGCCAAAAGCTGGAGCTAGAGTAAATAAAAGAAATTGCTGGTTGCGGTGAAATAAATAGCTCTTCTTGCAAGCTTCGATGGAGAAAGAGCTGCCTCCTGCAGCTATCTGAAGCGCAGTTGCTGCATTGTGCATCGGAGCAGGATCACGCTCTGACGTACATGCACAGCTCGCTGCTGACCGAAAGCAGGTTGCTTCATAACAGGAAGTAAAAGTGCTGCCCAGGGCGGCGAAAGTGACAGAATCAGAACCCATGTAAGGACACTACAGGTAGAAAGGGAATGCCCCTTAGTGTCCCCAAATTAAAGTGCTGCTACTTTTTGTTGTTTAAAATGCCCCAGTACTAGAAAATGGGAGCAGTCAAATGAAAGGCCAAAATGAAAGATTTAGCCGACGGCTGACATTTCAGCTGTCGGGTTGCTTGAAAGCAAAAGAAAGTATTATTTTACAGGACTCCTAAAAAGGAGTGCAGAGCCCTTCTGGTGCAGAAGCATGCAGCTAGCACATAAGATTGCAGTGCAGGAATGCATAATATTTCCTCGCTGAATAACATACTTGTGCTCTGAGACAGGTCTCCTGGGCTGGTAGAGGAAAGCAAATAGGGAGCGTGCCCCTTATTTGCTATTCCCCTGTCCAGGCTGGGTATTCCAGTGGGTTAAAAAGAAATAAAAAGCATGAAAGAAATGTTTATTACCAGAACCTTGTCTTTTGAGGAAGCTCCTAATATAGGGCAGGCTCCCCATAAAATGACTTCTCTCATAGGAATCAGGAGAGATGAGATCACAGCAAGTGGGAGGGGCTAATCTCCTAATGAGAGATAAACCTACTAATTAAGGTTTTAAATGGTCTAAAATTACAATTCTTAGTAGCTATTCTAGGAAGGATGTTACAATAAGAAACTAGCATTTGTCAATGCCGAATGTTTGCTTGCTGGCATTGGCATTGGTAGGTTAGGAGTTAGAGAGCTGTATAATAGGAATGGCAGTAAAGTAATGAACTGAAGCCAACCCCGCCACCACCCTACAAAGACTGACAGGCATTGGGGTGTGCCTTTGGGTCGTCAGGCATAACAGCCATGCCATTTCGCCACACCCTACCCTGCAGACACCGACAAGTGTCACGGTGTGATTTGGGGTATTTCGCCCTTATGCTCACCCCATTCCATCAGGAAATACAGTGAGATGGGTGCTGTATAGAAGAATGGGGTGAACTTTGGGGCCAAAGAGTCCAAGGCACACCTCAATGCCTCTCACTAGCTGCAGGGTGTGGAATGGTATGTGCATTACAGGCGAGAATCCAAAGTCACACCCCTGATGCCTGTCATTCTCTACAGGGTGGGGTGTTATGGTCGGAAACTCTAACGTCTCAGGCATTCGTTGGCATTTTCACTCCAAATTTTCAACATGGGTTTTTTGTGACCCCCACCTTATGAACAGTGGCAATATCAGTTCGTTAGCAGAAAGCTGATTTTGCACAGCGACTACACCATTTGGCACCACAGGTGCAAAAACACATTTTGAACAGGATGTGAAAAATGACAGCTGTACTGTTCATGGGGAGGTGCAAAAAATGGCAATGTTGAAAATCTGCAGTGAAAGTATTAAAAAAACTGGTGAAGTCACAAGCGTGTGTAGAAACTGCGCAACGCACACCCATAATGCAATTAGTTTGGGGATTTTTTACAGCAGATTCTCAACACAGGCATTTTGGAACCTCTGCTCATGAACAGTGTCACTGTGATTTTCTTAATCTGGCCCGAACAGTGATTTCCCACAGCGACCACGCATTTCTGCTCTGGAAGTGCGAAAACACATTTCGGCCATGGTGTGAAAAATGACAGCTGTACTGTTCATAAGGAAGTGTGGAAAAATACCAGTGGTAAAAATCTGGACTGAAAATATTAGAAATCCATGAACTTACAAGGGTGCGTGGAAACTGCACAATGCATGCTCATAAAACAGTCATTTTTGGGAATTTTTTCACCAAATTTTTAACATAGCCATTTTAACACTTCTGCTCATGAAAAGTGTCACTGTGATTTTCTTAATCTGTCCCAAACATTGATTTTGCACACTGACTGCACCATTGTGCGCTACATGCGCAGAAACACATTTTGGGCAAAATGTGAAAAATGACAGCTGTATTGCTCATAAGGAGGTGTGGTAAAATGACAATGTTGAAAATCTAGAGTGAAAATATTGAAAATACGTCAACTTACAAGCGTGCATAGGAACAGCGCAATGCATGCTCATAAAACAGTCATTTTTGGGAATTTTTTCACCAAATTTTCAAAATCGGGTTTTTGGGGGCCTACCTCATGAACTGTGACACTGTCATTTAGTAAATTGGTCCCAAAAGGTGGTTCTGCGCAGTGACCGCGAAATCACCTTTTGGGGCCAATTAACAAAATGACAGTGACAGAATTGATGAGGTGGGGTCCCAAAATCCCATGTTGAAAATTTGGCGAAAAAAGCCTCAAAAATGCCCGAGATATGCAACAAAGTTGAAAAAACCCTATTTATTACATTATACAGCTTACCGGCATTTCTTCAGTTCGTGGTCGGCTTTGAAGAGTGCAGACCCATTCCTGGTCCACCGAAGATCGTCGTACCGAACTCCGGAGGTAAGTATGGGGTGATGGGGGTGTGGGAGGCAGGGTGCACAGAGGGTGGGCGTGGGGGGGAGCAGGGTCAGGACAGTCCGTGAGGAAGGTTTTTCTTTCAGGTTTTTTCTTTGGACAACGTGGGACTTGTGCCGCTGGGGTGGGCTCCCAGCGTGGCAGCTGGAAGGCTGTTTGGGGGGCAGTGGAGCCGACGGGGGATTGGGCACCCCCGTTGGCCATATGGACTATTGCCACGCTGGGGTGGGCTCCCAGCATGGCACCCGGTTGTCTGTTGGGGGGAACCATTGGGCCGGCGGGGGTGGGCACCCCGTCAGCCATGCAGACTGCTGCCACGGGGGCGGGCTCCGGTGTAGCACCTGGAACTCTGTTGAGAGGCGGCGCAGCAGGGCGATGGGTGATTAGGCACCCCGTCGGCCATACAGTGTGTGCAGGGAGGGAGTGCATTAGCATGCAATATCACGTGCATGTGTGCGTGTGGGGGAGCGATGCCACGCAGTAGCTTCTCGCTGCTCACTGAAGCGTAATTCTGCCTTTCAACTGTACGGCACTGCATTTTCAACTGCTGTCATTGAAAGCTGCAGCATTCATTGGTGAACTGTGGCCATGCCTGCAAACACACTGACTGCATTGGAAGACAGGGTGCCACACCTACGAAAATTCGGATGATGGCACTATGTTTCTTGCACATGTGTGCAAGCAAACATAAAAACTACTCACCATAGTAATCTTGTTTCTTCAAAGGGATCACTCATTATGATTAAACGAATGTAGTCAGCCTCCTGTGTTAGACTGCCTGGAGAGATGGAATTATATGCAAATGATGGAACTCTCAATTGGCTCATGCTACTTTCAAACTGCTGCTCTAGCAACTGTTGCACTCTGAGTGCTTCAGAATCTTATGTAGCCTAAACTGGGTGTAAGACCCATTAACTATGATAATATTTATATGTAATAATTTTTTGTCCTCTCAAGTCAAAAAAAATCCCAATAAATAAACTTAAGAAACTTGAGACCACAAGGGAACCAACTGGTTAACAAAAGGTGAGTCTCTAACTTAACCTATGTGGAAAAAATATACTAAAACAGGGATGCAGAACAACGTTCATAGGTTTTTTAGTAGGGGAGGCAGGGTGGGTGCTTTAATCATAATGAGTGATCCCTTTGAAGAAACAAGATTACTGTGGTGAGTAATTTTTCCTTCTAACCCCAGGAATCATTCATTATGATTAAACAAATGCAGACTACCAAGCAGTACCTTTGGAGGTTGGGCAGAAAACCTATTTAGGAAACAGGTTCTGCAGCACTGGAGTACCAAACTTGGCATCACTTCTGGACTGCTTTTCCATGTAGCTGCTTTACAGATTTCCAAGAGTGGAATCTCTCTTGAAGCTGCCACTGAAACAGCTGTACCCCTGGTGGAGTGTGCTCTGAGGCCCAGGGGAGCCTGTTTACCCACTTTACTATAGCAAAACTGGATGCATGCCACTATCCAATGAGCAATTGTCTGTTTTGTGGCAGGTCTACCCTTACCTACCTCTCCATAGGTAAGAAATAGCTGTTTCTGGCCTGGTCTGTAAGACTTAGTTCTGTCAATATAGTGGCTAAGTGCCCCTTTGACATCAAGGGAGTGGAGCCTCCTTTCTGGAGAACTGGAGTTCTCTGTGAAAAAGACAGATAAAGTGATGGACTGATTTAAATGGAAATCAGACACCACTTGGGAAGAAATTTTCTATTGGTCCTGAGGACCACTTTGTCCCTGTGGAATGAGATGTAATCTACCTCCGTACACAGGGCTTGTAACTCACTGATTCTTCTGGTTGAAGTAATAGCAACCAAAAACACAGTTTTCCAAGTGATATACTTCAAGTCTGCTGTTGCCATCGGTTCAAATGGGGCATCCATAAGCCTGGCAATGCAGATATTCAGATTTCAGGCCGAAACTGGTTCCCTCAAAGGAGGGTACAAAAGGTTAAAGCCTTTAAAATATTTCCTGAAGACTGGATGAGAGGCCACGGACCTCTCTTTACCTGCTGACAGGTAAACTGAAACTGAAGCCAAATCAACCTTGAGTGTGGAAGGCTTTGGAGCTAAAGAATGCAGGCGTGTCAGGTAATCCAGAAGAATGGCAAGGTCAGCCCTGGATGTGTCTATACCCTTACCTGCACACCATATGGAAAACCTCTTCCACTTGGCAGAGTATGTCTTTTTAGAGGAAGGTTTCCTGGAACCCCTAAGTACTGCCAAAACTTGTTCTGACAGTTTAAGATCTGCATACTCGAAGTCCTCAAGAGCCAGGCCTTCAGCCTGAGTGATCTGAGGTTGGGGTACAGTATCCTGTCCTGAGAGGAAGTCAGCAGGTTGTGCTTCCTGGGCAGATGAATTGGAGATTCCAGCAGAAGCGAATACCAGTGCTGCCTCGCCCAATCTGGTGCCACCAGAATCATTGCTGCTGGTTGGCACCTCAATTTCAGCAGAGTCCTGAATATCAGTGGAAAAGGAGGGAAGGCATACAGGAACTTCCCTGTCCAATCCAGTGCCAATGCATCCAGGGGTAGTGTGCCCCTGAGAGGAGGCCTGCAGCAATATATTGGTCAAGAAAAGGAAATACCATGCGCTCATGGGAATTGGTGGTGCTCTAGTAGAGTTTTGCCACCTCAAATATAGACATAAAAGAAAAAAACTAGGCACACAATCACTGAAAACGCACCAGTGCAAAATTTATTTTCAGCAAGCCACCTGAACAGACCAAGCCCTGCACTTCAACCCTGAAGTGGATCTTCCTTAGGGGCGGATCTCTCTTTTATAGTAATATATTGGTAGCTGGTGATTTTCTGCAGAGGTGAAAGATCTATCTCTGGAGTGCCCCAACACCTGAAAATCGAGCAGAGAATTTGGTGATTCAGACACCACTTGTGGTGATCCTGACTTATCCTGCTGAGGGAGTCTGCCAGTACATTGTCCTTTCCTGGAAGATGCATGGCTGAAAGGGATACTTTCATGGAGTAGGCCAGGGACCACGGCCTCATTGCTTCTGTGCACAGTGGGGCTGATCTGGTTCCTCCTTGTTTGTTTATGTAATACATAGTAGTGATGGTGTCTGTTCTGACCTGCACCACTTTGTTTTGAAGATGTGGAGCAAATGCCTGCAGGGCTAGGTACATTGCTCTGAGCTCCAGAAGATTTATGTGCAACATGGATTCTTGAGTAGGCCATGTGCCACTTGCTGTATAATCCAACATGTGTGCTCCCCAACCTAGAAGGGATGCATCTGTTGTAAGAACTAAGGAAGGTTGTTCCTTTGTGAAAGAAACCCCTACCCGAAAGTTTTGTTCATCCAGCCACCACTGCAGTGCCTGTAGGAGAGTGTGGGTGACTGGAACCAGTTTGGACAGAGGATCTGTCCTCTGTGACCAGTATTGTATCAGGTGGAACTGAATGTCCCTCATCTGGAATCTGGAACCTAGTACCACTGTGGTGGCAGCTGCCATGTGGCCCAAAAGCCTGAGGAAGTCTCTGACTGGTTTGGGTTTTCCTGGTACAAATGAGCTTGTAATTCATAGAATGCTGTTTACCCTGTCCTGTGGCAAGAAAGCTCTGCCAGGACTGGTGTTCAGTTCTGCTCCAGTGAACTCGAGTACCTGAACTGGTGTTTGCTGCTACTTTATGAGGAAACCCAGGGATTCCAGAGTAGACTTTGTTAGTGCTAAGGCCTGCTCTGTAAGATGTAGAGATGGACCCACCACTAACCAGTCGTCCAGGCAGGGAAAGACTGGTACTCCTTGTTTTCTCAGAAACTCCACTACCACAGCCAGACACTTTGTGAATGCCCTAAAGATCAAAAGGAAGGGCTGCAAATTGATAATGGCCTGAGGCCAGTGTGAACCTCAGAAACTTTCTGTGAGAAGGTCTGATGGGGATGTGAAAATAAGCGTCCTTTAAAACTAGGGAGGCTAGCCAGTTTCCCTTCTGTAAAGTGGGAATGATCAGAGCAAGAGTGACCATTCTGAATTTTGGTTTCAGAATGTCTGTTTAGAAGTCTTAAATCCAGGATAGGTCACCAATCCCCATTTTTCTTCTTTGTTAGGAAGTATCTGGAGTAGAAACCTTTGCCCTGCTGGTTTAGGGGCACAGGCTCCACTGCCTTGATAGCTAGCAGATGTTTTACTTCTGCATCCAGCAGTATCCTGTCTACAGAAGTGACTGATGCAAATGTTCTTGCTCTCAGCTTGGGGAGAGATTTGAAGCTGAGTGCTAAACCCTGGCTCACCGCCTCCAGGACCCACTTGGCTATGGCGATGGTATACCAATCCTGGAGAAAATGAGCCAGTCTGTCACCCACTGGTGGATTTTTGGAAGGGGATGCAACCTGTACTAGTCCGTCAGGGGTTTCTGAGTGGGCTGTGCCTGAATCACTGGGGAGGGAGAAGCTCTCCTCGTGGCTCTCGTGTCCCTTCCTTGGAAGTATCCTCTAGGCTGTTGTTGCAGCTGAGAGGCCTGAGCTTGGAAAAAAGGTCTGGAGTAGGATCCCCTACCCCTGCCTCCCCTGGCCTGCGACCTATAGGATGAGGAAGGTCTATCCTTAGAATTGCTTCTGTAGGTGGCCTTATATTCTTCTACCGTCTTCATACAGGCCTCTGTTTTATCTCCAAATAGGGAATTTTTCTCAAAAGGAAAGTCCATCGCCTTGGCCTGGGTGTCCATGGTCAGGTTTGTGGCCCTGAGCCAGGCAAATCTTCTAAGGGAGACAGATAGTGCCATCAACCTGGCTGCAGAGTCATTAGTGTCCACAGCCATGTGGAACTGGTATTTTGTGGCATTTAAAGCGGCCCTTGCTGTATCCTGCAAGTCCACTGCCACGTCACCAGACACTTTGTCAGCCAGAGCTAACACTGCATTCCAGAGTGCCTTCTGGTATTGCACTGCATAGGCTATATAATTGGCCTGTCTAAGGATGAGAGAAGCAGCCATATACCCTTTCTTTTGCATTGCATCCATCTTCCGAGAATCCTTATGTGGAGGATGGGTAGTCAAGGGGATTCTGGCTTTGTCGCAAGCAGCAGCCTGCACAACCCCTTCAGGGTCAGGGTGGCTGAACAGAAAATCAGCTGTTGTCCTATCAAGCTGCTATTTCTTATCAGCTTTTTTATCGACTCCTGGAATAGAATTGGGAGTTTGGAATACTTGCATTGCTGCCTTTTTTAAGGACTTATGCATAGGCAGTAATAAACGTTTTGTTGGGGTTAACCCCATCATATCCAAGAATTCTGCTTCCTCTACATCCCCCCTCTGTCTCCTGCAGAGGGAGGTTGAGTGTTTCTACCATGCTTTTAACAAAAGCACAATGTGAGGAATAATCCTCTGGGCCCCTTGGGGGGGGGGACCGAACTCCATTTCTGGAGAAACCTCTGGGTCTATCTGTTCCTCCTCGAAATCATCATCATCCTCCTCCTCAGGAAAGGAAGCCTGTGGCTCCTGAGAGGGTGGAACTGGTACAGGAACTGGGGCAGTTGGTATTGGAACCAGGACTGCAGCTTGCAGTGCTTGCAAGACCTGTAAGGCCTTGGCAATGTCCTCAGCTGAGGGCACACCAGTTTTGTCAGCTGGGAGCTCCTTAGCCTTCCCGGCCGGAGGTGCAGCGACATCCTTTTCCTTACACTTTTTCTTCAGTGGCACAGGTTCAGTCCCTGACTCCACTGGCCTTTTTGGCTTACCCTGCTCAACTTTATCTGATCCTTTATCAGGATCCTTAGCTTTACTGCCATCCTTTCTTGTGCCAGAGGTGGAGGAACCAGTTTCACCAGTATTAGTAGAGCAGAGGCCATCCCTTCTAATATTTTTGACCTTTTCTTAAGAGTTTTAGGGCAAAATGTTTTACAAATGCCACAATTTGCAAAAATATGGCTAGTACCCAGACAAAAAATACACAATGAATGTTTGCCTGCTTTAGCTATTATCTGACCACAAGACTCACACAATTTAAAACCAGTGGGTCCTGTGCGTTTTTTAGGCTTAACAACAGGAACCTCTGACATTGAGCAGGAATCGTTGAAGAAAATATAATGAATTATCGGTTCCTTAGAACTGAATATAACAACTATAAACAATTGATAACGGTTTTGGGAAATGAGTGCTACTTGGTTTCTGACACCGAGAAACTAAGAAATCTATATAAGATTGAAATAAATGTATGTGGTTAGGAACCTACCACAAAAGATTAACAAATATAAAAGATTAAGGTAAAAACCTCACTAGAAATAGCAGAACCCTCGGTTCCAAGGAACCGCTAAATACAATAAAAATTACACAAATTACAAAATAAACTAAAACTAAGGCGGCAATCTGAAATCCAAAGTAAAAACACTGCTTATTGATCAGATAATTAGATTTTGAAAAGGTTGAAGGAGAGCTCTCCGGGACGTCTTCACTAGGCAGGCAGAGTAAAGAATCGGAAGCACTCAGAGTGCAACAGTTGCCAGGGCAGCAGTTTCAAAGTGGCATGAGCCAGTTGAGAGTTCCATCATTTGCATATAATTCCATCTCTCCGGGCAGTCCAACACAGAAGACTGACTGCATTTGTTTAATCATAATGAGAAAGTCCTGGGATTAGAATGCCTGTTTTCCTGTTGGTGTATAAATTATCCAGACATACTTAGATAGAACCCAGAAGAAGGGTTTATTCATGTTGAGTAGGAGATCACTTGATGGTGATGTCACCTTGGTACTGCTATAAATCCTGCCATCAGGGGGCTAAGAAAGTAGAGGTGGGTTAGTATCTTTTGGCCACAGAGTGAGAAGGAGGTAGTGTGAGTGCTTACACACTGCATTGGATACAGTATTGCGTCTACAGAAGAAAGACAGGAGTCTCAAGGAGAAAGTATTCCCTGATGTTTGGATAGTGTGATGAACTAACACCCAATTTTTCTTTCTGTAAATATCACGTTTATTTATTTATTTTTATTCAAGTTTTCACAAATAAATTGATAAATGCATTTCGGTGGGTTTTTTATGCACTTTGTATACTGTCTGGTATCTGTCACTGATCTCACGCTTCTAGAAATATTTGTAATTTTTTTTTTATTTGAAACTTTATTAAAGGAGATCTACCGGGAAACTAAAGTGAGCCACCCTAGCATATACTGTGGCTAGAGCACCCCAATCCCTCCTGTAATCGCAAAATATATTCAGTAGTTAATATTACCTATACACTCATAAAATTCCACTTTCCTCCTGGTGCAGTGGGCATTTTGGTAAACGGGGTCCAGCGTTAAAGTGTTATATTTGAGTAGTTAATAAATATTTTGACATTGGGTAGCCTTATCTGGGGTATTACATTCTGTTTTTAGTACCATTCATGTTATGTTATAACAGACTGACTCCTTCAACATCTATGGGTTTACATGACGTGCCACAAGTATTTTTTGGTCTGCTGCTGATTGGTATTTGACTGCAATTTCTAAGTTAGTTGTACTCTATCTTCCAAACCTTTTGTATAGAATGAATGTAATATCTGTTACTGGTGTAAGCCTCCCAAATGGGCTTACCTGGGAGGGCTGCAGCTCCCGACACTCCCCGCCAAGGTCCCCAAGTGACTCTGGGAGGGCTACGGACCCTGGGGTCCTTCACTGTCCTCGTGGCTGTGGCTGCTGATTCCTTTGGTTCCTTGGCCCTGTGCCAGATATGGGCCCAAGTCCGATCATGTTTCCACACCTCTGGGTGCTTGGGAGCAGCCTGTTCGGTCCTGGGAGTGGTAAGGAAAGCCAAAAGTAAATAAACAAAATGGCGGCCAGCATGTTACTGGGCATGTATGGCTGCCAGGAGTTGGAATTTAAAGGAGCAGTGGCTCCCAAAGAGTTGGGTGGCTACACCACAAATTAAATAATCCCCCCAGCTCCAGGGAAAGCAGCGGAGTCAGGGACTGAGTGCATTTCAGAGTGGAGAACCTCCAGTTGTGGGGGAAGTGTTTTCTGCCTGAATAAGGGCTGCAGTTATTAAAACTAGGGTTTGGACTGTTCTAGGTTAAATGTAAACAACGATGGTCATCCCCATGGGACTACAAAAGCCAGGGGACTACTAGGAAAAGTCAGAGGGCACAGAAAAGACCCAGGATTGGAATGTGGCAGCCAATCAAAAGAATAGCTGCTAGAAGCTAGATATTGACTGGTTTGCCAACAAAAAGAGGAGTCTTCGAGAGATCAGTGTAGAGTGTGTGAAAAACACTGTTGTGGGTTCCTGAACCCAAGTCCTGCACATGTGCTCCCACTGTTTTGGACCCAGACTTCACCAGGAATCCACAAGCTGTGCTACGGGAGGGAATAGAGACTGGGTTTTGCTGCTGAAATTTGAGATTTTTGTCCTTTTTTGAACCGAAGATTGGGAGCTGCATTTGATCAAATCTGTAACCCCCAGCGACAGACTGAAGTACTGTGTCTTCCCCTCAGTGGGGTAAGTGTGAGCCCCTGTTTTTCAGTGAGCTGGAGAGAGTGTGAACATGCAGTGGCTAGAGACTGTGCAAAGGCCCCCGTGCTGCTGCGCATAGAGCAATCAAAAGTGAGAGTGCTGGGAGTGAGAGACTGTACCAAGGTACAGCCATTAATGGTGCATCCAGGGTGTGCAACAGAGGGGTCTAGGGGACTACGTTTGTCCCGTACCTAGACTGAAGAAGACAACAAGAGGCCTGCCTGGTGAAAACAGCTTACAAAGGCCCCAACAGCCAAGTTTGCAAGGCCAGGCAGGTGAAGACCAGCTTTCTCCAACTTCTCTCAGTCAGCCCTGCTGCTGTGTGGTGCACCACCATTGAGATACCCCACAGTACCATGCAACTGCTTATTCAACTGCCGCCTCGTGAACTTCTGAACTGTAAGTACCCCAGAGCTCTGGCTTTGGGGAGTTTTTCTAGATAGCTAGTTAGTTTACGGGGGATAGGTCCTGGGCTGGACTGCACCACATACAAAGCTGCACCCACACAGTTTTTAAAAAAAGGTATTTGGGCCTCGATGAATGGTTTCTCACTCGAGCAGCCTTCATCATCTCAGTGAGTTACCCACTGCATCATAGGGGCTGTAATTAGGGTGCAACCTAAAGTGGGAGGTGGGAAACAGTGTGGGGTATCTACTGTTCTATTGTGTCGCATTATCCCAACTTTCTCCTTCCTCAATAAATAATGTTATGGTTTGCACGTTATGCTTGATACTGGTGCATTATCGCTAGGGTGGGGTGGTACAGTGTTATTGTGGGGAAAGTGTCCCCAGGGGCAGTTAGTTGTATTTTCCTGGGGGGTGGTAACCTGTAATTTGTCCTTAGGTATTCCCTGCCAGTGCCCTGGGTGGAGGCACCGCCACAAGTCTCCGGTCTATCATGGAACCCGGGCCGGCCACCTAGGAGGTGGGTGCATTTCGGACCCCGAGGGCCCTGGAGTGGCCAAGGTGAGTGAAAGGGCTGTTACACTGGTTTATAGATTCTAATGGCATCTTCCCCCATTGATTGCAAAGGAAAAAATTACTTACCATAGTAATGTTGTTTCTTCCAAAGGGATCCCTCACTATGCTTAACAACTGCAATCATTCACCTGGAATGAGCTAGCTATCCCATAGCCTAGAATTTTATGCTAAAAGAACTTAGAATGAAATCTGAAACTCTGCTGTGGTCATGCTCTCCTTGCCCTCTAATGGCAGATTTACTTCTCAAGTTGTGGGACAGCAGTGACCACTAAAACTAGTTAAGTGGCTACCAAAAAAAGTTTTATCAAAAGGTTTTTTTTAAATGTAACCCCCCCCCCATCCTCATCTCTTGTCTAGGGTCCCGATGTTATAGCGAGGGGTTGGGGCACAGACCTGAAACCTTCCTGGCATTGTCCACATTAACAGAGGTAATAAGAAGGCCTTACCTGGCAGATGTTTTCAATGCAAAGACCTTTCCTTACCCTTTAGGCAGATCTCAAAGCTGGCAACATCCCACTGATCCTGAAATAGGGAGGAAGGGGCTGGAACTTTACTCAAAAGCAAGAATAAAAATTGTGCAGTGGATTAGTTCATTGACCACACAACACAAGCTGAATCACAGAAACCGTAAAATTAGTTATTTTGGACATGAAATGATTGCGTCCAAAAAATAAAGTAAATGGAGCAGCTCCATGGGGCTGAGAGATTAGGTATGAGCACAAACGGCATTTTGAGAGCATGAGAAACGGCCACAACAAAACAAGACTTTTCAGGGCCTAAAGCATAGACTACACTGGCTCCACGCTGATACTTGTGCAGAGATTTTAAATACCTTTCAGGATTGCTTTTCCTTCAAGTGTACCTTTGATTCTCCTAATGGGGGAGTGCATTACTCCTCCCTGCCAGCTGGGCTGAAAAAAAAAAAAATTGAATCCAGGGTGTATGCAGCCTAATGCCTCTGCGGCTGCTCCCAAACCAGCTACCCACTCATCCACTGAGCCAAAGTGTGCCAAAATTCCTCCTTTTTTCCTCTGAGCCCACCCAGAACTGAACCAGAGCCTGAAGCAATGGCTCCCTCCTTAGACAAATACTGGTTCCTGGAGCCATGTCCCTGAAGCCTGGAAGCATGCCATTGTTCTTCCTCTACCTAAAGTTGGTGACCCCACTACTCCAGGGAACTATTGCCCCATCTCACTTCTACCTACCCTGGCTAAACTTCAGGAACACCTGGTTCTCTGTTCAGCTATCCTCTTTCCTGGATAACTTCTCCTTTTTCATTCCTTTCCAATCTGGATTTTGGAAGAACCACTCCACCACCCCCTCCCTACTTAGGCTCACTGACTCTATCCATTCTGCCGTGGATAGTGGTCATATCACATCTGCCATCTTTGTCGAGCTTGCCAAGGCATTTGACACTGTTTCCCACACCCTCCTTCTTGATAACCTCTCCTCAGCTGGCCTATCCCAGTCAGCCTCTAACTGGTTTAAAGTCTACCTGGTAGGAAGAACTCAGTCAGCTAAAGTAGCTGATTCCATGTCCTTGCCACTGCCCATCTCAACTGGTGTGCCTCAAGCTCCATACTTGGCCCACTTTTATTCTCTATTTTCCTTCATGGCCTGCCATCATTATGTTGTTCCTCCTCTGTCCATATGAACGCTGACGACACAGTCTTGTTCACCTCTGGCCACTCTCTGTTGTATCTGCTAGCCTCCAGCTCAACTCTAATAATGTTCAGCGCTGGTTTAAGTCACATCAGCTTTTCCTGAACACCAAGAAAACAGTCTCCATAACCTTTGGCATGAGGCAGAGACTCTCTAGGCTTCTCTCCCTACCTACCTTCCACACCCTGGACGGGACCACACTTGAGGATGCCACCACTTTTAAATATTTAGGTGTTTGGCTTGACCAACACCTAAACTTTTCTGAATATGTCGACGCCATTCTGAAGAAACTGCGCCCCAAGCTTGGTGCCCTCTACAGGAACCGCAGTTGCTTGCCTCTGTCAGCCAGGTGCTACCTTGTTCAGAAAATGATTCTCCCTATTTTTGACTATTGCAACATAGTCTATTGTGCTGCTCCTAAGTATTCTCTATCCAAATTGGATTCCCTTTTCAATTCTTTTTGTCACTTTGCTTTTGACCCCCCCCCCCCCCATATCCACCTGCTCTCTCTCCCACTCCCTTGCTTTCCCTTCCCTGGAGTGCAGACGACCCTTGCACTGCATGAAATTTACCTCTAAATTCTGATTTGGTTCCGTCCCATCTTACCTATCTGCCTCCCTTTCCATTCCACCTCCCATCATCATTCTCTCAGATCCACAGACTCTCGCACTCTGGCTATTCCACGACTTACTACTACAAGCGGACAAGGTGCTTTTTCTTATCACTTCTCTATACTCTGAAACTCATTACCTATGCCCATCCGACACTCTTCACCCTCCTCTTCCATCTCCCAGGCCCTACACAACTTTTACTCCTCAAACTTCACTTTTCAATGAAGATTCTGCTGTATTTCCCAATGTTTATTGCACTTCAAGCTTATTTTGCTTTCTTGTACTACATGTATAACCTTGTAAATGTATTTGGTTCGATTCTACCTTTGTATGTCTTATCCAACTGCTTTTGTATATGTGCATTCAGTTTATCTGCACTGGTTTGCTATGTATATGCCATACCAAACTGTAATTGAAAATGTACATTTAATTTATCTATACTGTATTGCCTGTATTCCCCTCTTCTCCCTCCCCCAGGATGCACTGTGAGATGTGCAACTTGTTGCTCAGTGTGTCTTTCTGGTGAAACTGTTCAATAAATAAATAAATAAGTGCTGGTAGCAGATGTTTTGCCTGACATTCTCTCTGGTTACAACCCCAACAACATTTTCAATCTGGATGAAACGGGGCTCTTTTTTCATTGCATGGGCAGTGGAACTCTTACCTTCCACTCAACCTGCCGAAAGGCCAAAAAGCAGAGGAGCCTATTTTGGTCATGGCTTGTTGTAACATGGATGGCTCACAGAAGGAACAGCTTCTAGTGATCAGGAAATCAGCAACAGCCCTGGTATTTTGCGGGGGTTGCCCATCTGCCAGTTCTCTATCGAGCAACAAGACAGCGTGGATGACCAGAGAGTTTTTACTGAGTAGGTGCCATTAATGGGACAGACAGTTATGTGGACAGAAAGATTGCAGTCCTGCTTGACAAATTTCTCGCCATCCCGCTTGCTGTCCAAGGCTAAGAAACGCCATTTTTTTACCACCCAACACAACATCGGTCATACAACTGCTGGATCAGGGCATTACTTATTCTACGAAGAGGCACTACATAAAGGGCAAGCATTTAAGGGTACTTTCGGAAATAGAACATGGGACAGAGCTCACTGCCAGTGAGTGTGTGAAGCATATAACACTTCTAGATGCCATTCCCCTTTTGAAGACTGCCTGTGAGAATGTCAGTGCACAAACAATTTCGAACTGCTTCCGCAAAGCTGAATTCTTGGCAGCTGCTAGATTTGAGGAGCCATTGTCTGATGTGAATGAGCCAGAACCAGAAATTACAACTCCTGAAGGGATGATGGAAGACGAGTTTTCCAACCTGTGCCATCTGGAAGAGGTAGACCCAGAACCAGAGCTCGAGGACAATGTGGCCAAAGTGATCAAAGCACTACACTGCACCAGCGACAAAACAGAGGAGTCCGAGTAAACACAGGGCTCAGAAGCAGCAGAGGATGTCGCCGAAGCATAAGTCTCCTGCTCTGACATGTGGTAAGCACTGCTAACTCTCCAAAGGGGCATGGAGCAGAGAGAGGAGACTGAACCCAACTAACGCCTCATTGAGCAAATAGAGAGAGACTGGCTTCGATACACAGTCCCACTTCAAAAGCAGCAGAAGAGTACCATGTTCTTCAGAACAGCGTTGGAAAGCACAGATCTACAGTGAACAAGTAGGCAGAGTAAAAGAGCACACATTCACTCGTTTTTAATTTTCTGCATTGCTAATGATGAATTAAAGTTATGTTTTAAGCACAGTACCATACTGCACAAAAGCACTAAAGCACTTGTAACTGCAACATAATCCCACCACCATCCCCCTGCTGCTGCTGTTAGCCATGATCAGGATTGCAATCCAGCTTAATACACAGCTTACCAAAAGTAGAAAAAAGCACCCCATGCCTAGCACGGACGCTGCTTAAAATGAACGGTTTGTTGGTACACAAATGAGTCTGTTTTAAGCAGCTTTCACTGTACTCCCCAGCCCCCACAGCTGCAAAGTTCCTAACAGTCCTCCCTTGGAGATCTCCCCCCATGTCATACTGACGCTGCCAGACAACTTCTTTTGGGCTGGAAGATAATGCCCCTCCCCCCGCCATGCTCTCCTCAGTACTGCTGTCTCCCCATATCTCCTGCCCGGGGAAAAACCCAGGGCTTAAATAACAAACCCTTCCCCTGGTGGCAATAAGCAGGTATTGCACCCTAGCTGACTAAGAAAAGGGGTGCCCTACCAGAGAGAGAGGACCTAACTTAAGCCAGGGTAGTAAGCCCACCCTGCAAGGGGAGGGCTTACATAAACAAAAAAACAAACTAAACATGTGATACACTAAATTTCAATTGTGAAGCAATGTAGAAAGTAATGCTTAACTACACTAAGAACTGCCTGTTGTGAGAACCTTTTCCATATTCTGGAAGGGGAGGTAGGGATGGGATTGTTATGCATAGTGAGGGATCCTTTGGAAAACATTACTATGGTGAGTCATGTTTTCTTAAAAATCCAGGAATCCTTACTATTGCTTGACATACAGAAGACCCCATAGCAGTAATGAACCTATTTAGGGAAAAAAGTTCTGCAAAACAGCAATGCCAAAGCTGACATCCCTTCTGTACTGAATGTCCAGATAATAGTGCTTTGTAAAGGCATGCACTGTTTTCCAGGTAACTGCTTTAAAAATTTCCTGAATGAAGACACCTCTAGATGCTGTCACAGAGGCAGAGGTACCCCTTGTGGAGTGGGCCCTTAGGCCCTCAGGTGGAAACTTACTAAACAAATGTCATCAAAAGGAGGAAGATTCAAGGGAAGCATCTAAATAATTCCCTTTTATTCCTAGGTTTTCCTTTAAACTGTTTCCGCTCCTACTCCCTCCTGTCCTCCCTTAGCTAACCCCTCTTCATTCTTCCTATCATGCAGACATCTGGGCTGTTCACCATCATCCTTTCTATCCTTCCCTTTATGTTCTCCCCAACTTCTCTCCCCCTGCTTCCTTTCATACACCCCCTTCTCTTCCTCCCCCTCTCCTTTTTCCTCACACCCCTCTTTCCCTGCCACTACTTTTCTCTCCTCGTGTCTCCTCCCCTCACACTACACCTGGCTTTGACCTCCTTCCTCCATGACTTCCTAACTCCACCAAGTGTCCATTAGACTTTCTGTCTCCTGCCATCCTCTATCTCCTCTTCCTGTTCTCTCCTTCACGTCTCAGACACACTACAGTTCCTGCTAAGCTTATCCTGCTCCTACTACTTCTCAAAGCAGGTGACATCGAGCTCAAGCCTGGACCTCCCCACTCCCTTCTCCCTGACCTACCCAAAGGTCTATGTGTGGCTCACATTAATATTCAAAGTCTCTTGCCTAAAATTGACCTGCGCCTACTCCTCGTGGTCTTCCTCCTCCCTGATGTTCAGACAGTCTCAAAATCTTGGTGTCCCCTAAGATTCCTGACTCTGCCATCACCATTCCTAGCTACTCCTTCTCCCATCAAGAATGTGTTAAGAAAGGTGGTGGTATCGAACATACACCTTTCCTCCTCCATTCAAGTTACCCAGCACTTTCAATCATCTCTGCTGCTGCAGAGCTCCCTCATGTGTCTCCAATTACATTTCGCTGTTAACTTTTGGCAGACAGGAATCTTGCTTTCAGAGCAAGAGCAGCTGACTAAAGAGCTAGAACTTTTCTTACTATTAGAACACTTCTAACTCAGCAGGAGGCAGTGCCTATCGGGATTAAGCAAACAGATACTTTATTAGAAGTGGGGGGGTCTCATTTAGGGTAAAAAAAAGTCAGTGAGTTTTTCTGTGTTGGGGAAAGGTGACTGTATCAACTTCTTAGTCTGCTAAGTCAGGAAGAGAGAAGTTAATTGGGGGTGTGGCTTAGGCAGTAGAAAACCAGGTGTCTCCAATTACAGTTCCCCGCTGCTAGCTTTTGGTAGACAGGAATCTTGCTTTCACAGCTAGGAGTAGCTAACTAAAGAGCTAGAACTTCTTTTTCAATTGCCCTCCTTCCCTCCCACCCTTAGCCAGTTCCACTTTTATAGGCACTGGATTTGACTGACAACTGAAACTTCCTGTTTGGCAGTAGGAAAGAAAGGATCACTGAGACACATCGTTGCATCATCCTGAAGAGGAAAGAGTAGCTCCCCCAGTTGGTGGAGGTCTGACTCTGAGCAAGGAAGAAGGAGACTACCGAAGAATACAGGAAGTTCCTGTCCCACAACAGGAAGGGCAAGAGCTGTAAGGCACATAGGCAGTAGGAAAGTAGGTGGAAAAATAAACAGAGGAGAAGAGAGTAAGCATACAAAGCAACAGGAGAGGGGCCACAAAATAAGACATGATGGGAGTGGTGCAGTGCAGTGGCTGTGGGGCCATAGTCTTCTGGGAGACATTCTGAGGCTGTGATGCTGCCCTATTTGCAGGCACCTCTCTGGTCTGAGAGAGGAGGTTGCCCATCTCCAGGCTGACCTGGCTAGGATTTCTGAAACCTCCTCCCCCGCCCAGGGACTACCAGGGCCACCACCGCTGCCTCAGAGGTTGCCAAGAAATAGGAGCAGTTGGACCAAGGTGAGCTTGGGGAGGGTGAGGGTGGTGGAACAGAAGCACATCCCTCCAGCTGTACCTCTCCACAATTCATATGCTGTTCTAACAGAAAGCGGTTCTTCTATGGAGGCACCTGCAGTGGAGACCAAGGAGAATGCTGGGAACCTCCACAAAGGAGACTCACAGGAGGGTTGCAAGGAACCCCACAGGGGAAGGAAACAACTCCTGGTGGGGGACTCAATCATTAGGGAGGTAGAACTGGGGGAGGGATGAGAGAGGGATATAAGGTGCCTGCCTGGCACCATATCTTGGAGGGACAGGGAGCGAATCCTCAGGATTGTAGGAGCAACTGCACGGGGGAGGGAGCTGGATGTCATTGTCCACCTAGGGACAAATGACCTGGCTTGGAATGGGATCAGAGCAGTGCAAGAGGGGTTTGTGGAGTTGGAGAGGGGCCTTAGACAAGTAGCATGTACAGTAACCTTCTCTGAGGTGCTGCCTGTCTATGGCAAGGGTGATGCTAGGGTATGCTGCACATTGGGATTCAATGAATGGTGGAAAAACTGGTGTGGATCTCAGGGTTTTGGCTTCATTGGGGACTGGGGGTCCACCTGGAGGGATACAGGCCTATACTGGCGCGATGGTCTGCATCTGTCAGAGAGGGAAACTAGGATCCTAGGTGATAGGTTAAATGCTTCATTGGCAAGCATTTAAACTAGCCAAGAAGGGAGCCACGGAAAAGGAGCAGGGAAATCCCAGCCTCTCCCCACAAAACACAGTAGTTAGTGAGGTAAACACCAAGGTACAGAAGTCAATAGGGAGCAGAAGAGGGGTAAATGGAGAAAATGGCAAAGGCAGTAAGGGCAGGGATGGGGCTAAAAGGGTAAGGCCATCCAAAATGGAGATAATGCAACCAATGCCCATAGTCTGTGTAATAAGTTCCCTGAACTAGTGGCCTTGATGGAAGAGGGATGCCTGAATATCGTGGCAGTCACAAAAACATGGTACACAGAGAACCATGAATAGGATGTCAACATACCAGGGTACACAATCTACAGGAGGGACAGGGAGGGTAAAAGAGGAGGAGGTAGCTCTCTATGTATGGGAAGGGATCAAAGTATTGGAACTAAAGGGTAAACAGGGAGTAGAGGAGCCTATGGGCCACCCTGGAGACTGGAAATGAAACCACAATCACATGGGGGTTGTATACAGACCCCCATCTCAGGGGGAGGCAATGGACAAGGAAACGATAGAAGGTTTCCTTAGAATGGCATAAAAAGGGGAGATATTGTTGATGGGGGGACCTGAATATGCCAGATGTTAACTGGAGCACCTTTGCTGCAGCCACATCCAAGAGCAGGGTTATTCTCGATGCCCTACAGGGGGCATACCTCAGACAGCTAGTGCTGAAACCCACTCGGGAGGGAGCAATCTTAGACCTGGTATACTCAAACAGGGACGGTGAGATGATCTCAGATTTAGAAGTGAGTAGCCATCTGGGAACAAGCAACCACCAAACAGTGAGGTTCATAAACAAAGCCATAGAGTCAAGCCATACAATAGCAAGAGTATTGAACTTTAGGAAGGCTGACTTTGGGAAAATGGGAGAGTGCCTCAGAAAAGCACTAGCAAACGGGCAAGAAGGAGGGGTGGAGGAACAATGGGAAAAAATCAAAACAGCCATCACAGAGGCAACAAGCCTTTGTGTGAAGCAAATCAACAAAACAAAATGAAGGAAAAAAAAACACTATGGTTCACAAAAGAGGTGGTGGGGAAGGTTAGGGAGAAAAAGGTAGCATTCAGGAAGTATAAGGAAACACAGAAGGAGCAGAACAGAGAACTGTACCAGTTAAAGCAGAAGGAAGCAGGGAAGGCAGTCAGAATAGCAAAGGCCCAAATGAGAAAAGATAACCAACTCCTTTTATAGGTACATTAGGGAGCAAAAGAAAGACCAAGGGAGGGATAGTGAGGCTAATAATGGGAAGCAGCAGGGCAGAGGGTGACCGTGGAAAAGCAGGGACACTGAATGAATACTTCTGCTTAGTATTCACAAAAAGAAGAGGAGGGGGACCCTAAACCAAAGCATAGAAGCACTCTGGATAGGGGGGTTGATACCAGTCCATTCACAGAAGGAAGACTCCTGAAAGAACTCCTAAAACTGAAGTTGGACAAAGCAATGGGGCCTGATGGGATTCACCCTAGAATTCTAAAAGAACTAAGGGGAGGACTAGTAACACCACTGACTACCCTTTTTAACAAATCATGGGAGGATGGTGTGGTACCTGAGGACTGGAAGAGGGTGGATGTGATTCCCCTTCACAAAAGTGGGAGCAAGACAGAGGCAGGAAACTACAGACCTGTCAGTTTGACCTCAGTGGTAGGGAAAATGATGGAAGCACTTTTGAAGGAAAGAATTGTTGAGTTCCTAGAGGCTAGTGGGGCACAGAGCCCAAGGCAGCATGGATTCATAGTGGGAAGGTCATGTAAGATGAATCTAATTAATTTCTTTGACTGGGTGACCAAAGTAGTAGACCAGGGAAGGGCTGTGGACATGGCCTACCTCGACTTTAGCAAGGCATTTGACATAGTCCCACACAAAAGATTAACAGTCAAATTAACCAGCCTGGGAGTGGGTACCAGGGTTGTAGCCTTGGTAAAACATTAGTTGGACAACAGGACGCACAAGGTAATAGTAAATGGAGTCCACTCTGAACAAAGAGGGGTTACTAGTGGGGTACCACAGGGTTCAGTATTGGGACCGGTCCTCTTAGATGTCTTCATAGGTGACATTGTAGTAGTAGTAGTAAATTGTTTATTCATGAATTACTTTACGAATTGGATACACTCAGCTCATGTACAATGACGTCCATATGTTACACCATATTACAACGAGTTCAAATAAATACAAAAGTACAAATTTCAGTTAAAAAGAAACACATCCTGAATTCAGTACTCTACTAACTTTAAATTCTATGTGCAGCATTCCAATACATGTATGTTGAACATTTATTCATTTTAAGGTGCAACCATACCTAGAATGTTCATTGGATACCCTTGCCAAAGTTTTATATCTCCCCCCCACTTAATCATATTTCCCGCAATTCTTAAATTTTTAGGGAGGCCATTTCACAACCATGGTCCTCTAACAAATACTAATTGTTTCCCTGTTTCTGTATTGTACAATGGTATAACAAGATCCAAAGTGCCCACGGATCTCAAGGAATCAACTTTTACCCTTGGAGCCATTTTCTCCATAATATAATTTGGTAGTTTTCCCACTAGCCCTTTTTGCACAAAGGCCTGAAGATGTTCATTATGAATATCGTGTAGGTACTTCCATTCAAGTTGCCAATGCAACAGACATTTGCGTGTTAGGCAAGGGGCTCCTAATATGAAGCAGGCCAGCCTACTAAGGCAGATGTCCAATTTATGCATGTCTTTTTTCAAACCTGAGGAGTATAGAATATCTCCATAGCTAAGCAAAGAGAGAAACATATAGTCCACCACCTGCTTCCTTACCTCTGAACTCATACAATCTTTGATTCTGTAGAGGGCACCTATCCTTTTCCCTATATTCCCAGCAGTGGGACTGGAAGGGAAAGTATGCCTCTTCACAGACGACACAAAGATCTGCAACACGGTTGAAACACAAGTTGGGGTGGAAAGGATGAGAAGGGACTTGGCAGGACTGGAGGAATGGTCAGACATATGGCAATGCAAAGTGTAGAGTAATGCACCTAGGAAACAAAAACCCAGGGGAAGAGTACACAATGTGGGGGGAGGAACTAACAACAACAAAAATGGAAAGGGACCTGGGGGTAGACATATCAGATGACTTAAAGGTAGGCAAGCAATGTGAGAAGGCAGTAAGGAGGGCTGGGGGGATACTTGGATGCATAGGGAGAGGCAACACCAGCAGAAAACAGGAAGTCGTTATCCCTCTGTACAGACAGTTGGTGAGACCCCATCTGGAATACTGCATGCAGTTCTGGAGACCTCATCTCCACAAGGACATAGACAGAATGGAGGCAGTCCAGAGGAGGGTAACTAAAATAGTGCAGGGTCTGCAACAGAAGCCATACAGAGAGAGACTAAAGGAGCTTAATATGGATACCCTCGAGAAAAGGAGGTAGAGGAGGTACATGGTAGAAACATTTAAGTGCCTCAAGGAAATCAATAAAGTCCAAGACAGCAGCATCTTTCAGAAAAAGAGACTTGCAAGAACAAGGGGGCACAATTTGAAGATAGAGGGGGGACAGCTCAGGGGCAATGTAAGGAAGTATTTTTTTCACAGAGAGGGTAGTGGATGCATGGAATGACCTTTCTGAGGAGGTTGTGGGGTCAAAAATAGTGGGGGAATTCAAGAATGCATGGGACAGACATAAAGCAATTCTTGGGGGGGTAAGAAGAAGTAGGCTGTTGGTTAACTAGGATGTGCAGCTTATCCAATAGGTAGGGAAATGGGCAGACTAGGTGGGCCAAGTAGTCCTTATCTGGCGTCAAAGTCTGTTTCTATGTTTCTCATATTTAAACTCTCCTTCCTTTTCTCCCTTCCTATCTTTGTAGCTGGTGTCTACTACTGCTGCCCTGGGATGTCTTCTGCTTCTGTCACTGAACTCCTAACCATTATCTCTTCACATGCCTGCTCCAGCAAGCTACTCATTCTGGGGATTTCAAACTTAACTGGTTTTCCACATACACCATATCTTTGCCAAATCATTAAGTCCCAGTACCTAATGCAGCTCATCTCTGTCCCTACTCCATCATCCCACAAAGGTTGATCATGAAGCTGGTGGATCTCGGGGTTGGTGAAATGATGGCCAGATGGGTGGAAAACTGCCTGAAGGACAGAACTCAGAGGGTGGTTGTGGGGGGGAGAGTTATCTGGCACAAGGCAGGTAACCAATGGGGTCCCGTAGGGCTCGGTGCTGGGGCCGATGTTGTTCAATGTCTTCATCAATGGCATTGGTGATGGCATTAAGGGCAAAACATGCATATTCACAGATGACACCAAGCTCTGTGGGACAGTGGACACAACTGAAGGGATACAGGACCTACAGGAAGATCTGGAAAAGCTAGGGAGGTGGTCCAGGATCTGGCAGCTTGGCTTCAATGCCAAGAAATGCAAAGTTATGCATACTGGAGCCAAGAATCTTGGACAGAGTACTACCTGGGTGGAGTCTGAGAATTTGCATCAGAGGAGGAGAAAAACCTGGGAGTGATGATCACTAGTGACCTGAAGCACTCCACACAGTGCAAGAAAGGAGCAGCAAAGGCAAACAAAATGCTGGGATGCATATCTAGGGGGATCAGTAGTAGGAAAGAGGAGGTTATACTGCCCTTGTACAGGTCACTGGTAAGGCTACATCTAGAGTATGGAGTTCAGTACTGTGCCCACACCTCAAAAAGGACATTAACCTGCTGGAGAAGGTCCAGAGGAGGGCTACAAAGATGATAGCTGGTCAGCAGGGTAAGGCATATGAGGAGAGGTTGAGGGTACTGAACACGTACTCCTTGGAAGACAGGAGAGAGCGAGAGGAGAGAGAGAGAGAGAGAAAGAACATGATTGGAACCTTAAAGTACTTGAAAGGGATAAATAAGGTTGATAAAGAGAGTCTCCTTAAGCTGAGTGGCAACCATAACACAAGGGGCACAATCTTAAGCTGGAGGGTGGGAGGTTTAGCAGGGAGGTCAGGAAGCACTTCTTCACAGAGAGGGAGGTGGACACTTGGAATGCGCTGCCAGATGAGGTAATCTCATTGAAGACAGTGGGCAGCTTTAAGAAAGGCTGGGACAGGTACAGGGGGAGGGTAAGGGTCATGGGTAGGGAGGATGGGAGGAGTGGGGAGAGGGGGCAGGGACAGTACCTCAAGCTGTGGACCCTGCAACACAAGCAGACTTGATAGGTCAAACGACCTTCATCTGCTGGCTTCTTCATATGTTCATATAATTTTCGTTCCAAAAAACAACCTTTACTGGACTGGGTACTCACTACTCACCCACACTACATCACTGATGCTGGTACCCTCCCTGATGCACTCAGTGACTGCCACATAGTTTACAGTGTGCAAAATTCACCACCCTAGACCCCTACAAAAAATATTATTCATATCAGGTCATTCAAGTATACTGACCTATCATCATTACATGCTGCTCTATCTCCATGGCCAGTAATATTAACAAGCCCTACAATAGTTCCTCTCTAATTGCCTACTAATCTGGGATCAGCATGCCCTGTTCGGAAAACCAGGGTGAGAGGTTCACACCTCCCCTGGATCTCAGCTGAACTTCTGACCTGCCTCCATGCACGTGACTTGGCACGAAAGTCTTACAAGTCCTCTAGAACTCTGGCAAATCTTAACAAATACCGAGCCTTGAGGAATACTTGTACTAGGGCCACCAGGCTAGCCAAGGCTGAGTTCTTTTCATCCTCATTCCAGAACAATCTAAATCACCCCTCTAAGTTCTGGAAGTCATCCATGCCCTCTTCTCTCCCTCTACCTAGTTCCCCTCTCCAATTCTCAAGGTGGATGACTCCACCATTTCTGACCCCTCTTCTGTCACTTCTGCCTTCAACGCCTACTTCACAACCTGTGCCTCATCACTCCTGTCAGCCTTTTCCTCCTCCTCCTCTCCACTCCCTTCATCCCCATGACCCCCCCTTCACCTCTCTTCTCCTTCCTGCCAGATACCCCATCATCCTCTCTAAATGCCCTCCTAGCTCTCAACTCTCAGAAAGGTGACAGCCCTGATGGGCTTGACCCCAAACTCCTACAGCTCTCTGCACCTGCCATTGGCATTCCTTTCTCCCTCCTCCTCAACCTATCATTCTCTCCTGCCTCAGTCCTGGAATCTTGGAAGCATGCAACAGTCATCCCTCTTCCTAAAAGTGGTGACTCCTCCTCTCCTGGCAACTTCCACCCAATTTCTCTCCTCTCAACCTTATCCAAACTGCAGGAAAGCATAGTTCTGTCTCAACTGCCCCCCCAACCTCAACTTTTCCTCTTTCTTCACCATCTTCCAGTCTGGCTTTCACAAACACCACTCCACCACCTCCACTCTCCTCATTCTCACTGTCTCCATTCATACTGGCATGGACCAAGGCCACCTCACTGCTACCATCTTTTTTGATTTAGTGAAAGCATTTGACACCATCTCCCACCCTCTTCTTCTTAACAAACTCAAGTCAGTGGGTCTCACAGACTCAGCAATCAACTGGTTCCACTCCAACCTGGAAGGAGGATCTCAATCTGTGAGAATTGGAGATTTCGCTGCCCCCCAGTCCTCAATGGCATACCCCAAGGCTCCATCCTTAGCCCATTGTTCTTCTCCAGATTCCTAAATGACCTCCCCTCAGCCTGCTCCTCTGCTTCCATGCACATGTATGCAGATGACACGGTCCTGTTTGCACCCGGGTCTTCTCCTTCTGAGTTTACATCCAGGCTTCAACTTGATTTTGACACTGTCCAGAAATGGTTCAGGTCAAATCAATTATTCCTAATTGCTAAGAAAATGGTCTTCATGTGCTTTGGCACTAGGCAGAGGTTGTCTAGGTTCTCCTCCCACCCCACTTTCCACACCCTTGATGGGGTGCAATTGAACACATACCCTCATATAAATATCTTGGTGTCTGGCTTGACCGTCACCTTGGCTTCTCTCAGTGTATTGATGCCATTCACAAAAAATTCCACCTCATGCTCAGTGCCCTTTATAGGAACAAAAGCTGTATCCCTATACCTCCTCACCAAGATGATCCTCCCCATCTTTGACTATGGTGACATTGTCTGCTGTGCTGCTCCTAGGTCCACCTTGGCCAGACTTGATCCCCTTTTCCACTCCTTCTGCCATTTTGCCTTGGCTTGCCCTCTTTGTACTCACCACTGTTCTCTATACTCTGCTCCCCCTTGTTTGATCACCGCCTAACCCACTGTGCCTCTTTCCTTTCTAAATTCTGGCTGACTTCACTGACCCATTATCTCAGCTTGCTTCTTTCTCCTATGCTTCCTTCTCTTATTCTCTCCATAACTCAGTCTATCGCTCCCTACTGCTCCTTTCTCTCTATAACCCTTGGCTGGACAGGATGCTTTCTCAGTCTGTTTTCCTAGTATCAGGAACTCTCTTCTCCTAACAATTCACTCTGCCTCCTCCAAATGCTCTCTCTCCTCTTACTCCAAGCCCACACTGCTCCCTCCTGCAAATGCCCATAGCGTAATGTCCTGCCTCCCTTTCTGCTTCCTACACTCTGCCCATCCCTCCTACCCCTTTATTCCCTCCCTCCCTTCAACCTCTCTTTCTCTCTCTCTCTCTCTCTCAATCTCCTCCCTCCAAAACTTTCTCAACCCCATTTTTATTCTTTCTGCACCCACTTCTTTCTCCCCTTCCTCATTCTCCATTCTCCTTCTTCTCCCCTTATCCTATCCCCATCATTTTGTTTTGTCCCATCCTTTCCTACATACTTGCTATTCTTTACTCTTCTCTTCTTTCTCTACTCCTGTCTCCTCCCTGTGGTCCCCTCCTGTTTAATTGACTCGTCCTACCCTGTTCTGCTCCTGACTTTCTAGCCTGGGAGCGGCTGGTTCCTCTCACTCCTGATATAATCAATTTGTACTGTTTCTAATTATGCCAATACATTATTGTGTGTTACTGTGCCTATTGCATCATTTTACTGTGCTTTTTCTTGTTACTATGTAACCATTCCTTCCCCCTTCCCCCAGGACATATTTGGAAACAAGCTTTATGGCTCAGTATGTCTTTCCTGGTAAAGCTATTTTAAATAAAATAAATACAAATAAATCTACAAGAGCTTTGGAAGATGAGGGGAACACACCTGGAACAGACTGACCAAAGCATGTGGTGTCAACTGATACTGTATTAACCTTCCAGCTCGAACCCAACAAATACACTGAAGAAAAAAGGGTGACTGGGTATTCCCACTCAGCTGGTAGGAGCAATGAAGGACCTTGATGGACCAATGGGCTTTTTTCCTCCCTGGCAGTATAGCCTAGAGGTTAGAGTAATGAGCTGTGAATGCACTTGGTGCATCCAACAGACCCTGGTTTGATTTCCAACACCTGCGCTTGCATATCGTGTGCCCTTTGTGACCCTGAGCAAGTCACGTAACCTCCCCAGTGTCCCAGGTCAACCCTGAAAATGGGCCATAGTGAGACTTTCCTGCTTACCAAAGAATAAAAAATATATATTTATGTATGTAAATGAAATGAGTACTTGAGTTTTGGTGTTACCACACCCCGTGTTTATTTTCAGATTCAAATTGTATTATTAAAACAGAAAACGCTAGTCTCTTGATTGGTGATGATTAAGTTCTGTTTTATACAGGAAATATTGACATAACAGCAAAAGTTGTTTACAAGTAAAGTCCTGTTGTACAACTATTACTATTTCAAAAGATTCTAAGTGGTAATAAAAGGAGAAAATGACAACTAATAAACAATAACAACAATAAAAATCATGCTTCATCAAAACAGCTGCAATTGTGTAATGTTTCTTGATTTTTTTTTCTTAAAAGCGGCCATTGAAGTTGGAACACATGATGACATAGAAATTCTGTTCTAAGTTTCAGCTATACTGACCATAAGGATCCCTGGGCCAAATTTAGTACGGATATTTGGAGCTGATAAAATACGTTTGTACGTTTTATCTTGTGGGATATCTTGCAGATGTCTTAAAATCTATCTACAAAAGGAGTTTCTGGGGTGGGTGGGGATAGAGAAAAGGGTGTCAAAATGAGTTAAGAGACAATTTCACTCTCTCTGTCCTCATGCCCAAAGGCTGCCAGCTAAGGGCCTCATACAGAGTACAACGATCTTTGGGTTTGCATCACAACACGAAACAAGCAGTTTCGTTGAAAGTTACGAATAGTTTTGCTAATATTGACTTACTGGTGAATTTTGAAAAGTAGCCAGCTGTTACCTTTGATTTCTGAAATATTTTTCTTTCTGCTAAGTGAAAGGTTTCTTACTCAATATTATATTATTAGATGTGATACACAGAACAGCACCCTCCAAAAGTTGGCATATGTAGTGCCCTTTCTCTTCATACCATTTCAGAACTGTGACCTCACTGACCGTCACATCACAAACACCCGATATGGCAGAAGATTAGTTGTGATGTCAAAGTCTGTGAGGTCACAATGCTAACGAGTATGAAGGAAAAGGAAGTGGAGTGCATGTAAAGGAGTCATCGGACAGAAAGATGTGGGAGGAGAAGGGAGACCATGGGAGGAGGACGGACACCAGAGTGTCTCCAAGTATATCATCTTGGGACAGACTGGATGAACAGTCAAGGTCCTTTTCTGTTTGTCACATTTCCACATTTCTATGAAACAGAACTAGCTATATCATAGCCAGCCCTCCAGCACAATGGTGGCACTACTGCTTGTGATGCTGGCGACCCGAGTTTGGTAGCCAGCTCAGGCCATCGGATGGCTGGCTGGGGAGGAGGACTGAGCATCTGGAGGACCACTCTACTCCTCTGGGGGAGGGATAGAGAGTTCTGTGTACGCCTGAACCCTAGGGGTCAGGTAGGGGAAAGCCACCCAGGACTGCCACAGAGTGAGTAGGGGGGGCAGACAGATGCCGACGCATGGCATGTGGGTGCATGGGTCACGCATCATGTTGTCATTGCACACTGCGCTCCTCGGGGGAAAGGAAACAGGAAAAAAACCCTCGGCAGCAGGACAGTGCACAGACCCTCGCAGGACCCGCATCCAACTAGCTGGGCTCAACAGTCCAACTATTGGATCTGTTTCACGGTGGGAGATTAGGGGACCCCACCAACCCTGCTGGGGGGAGCAAGCCCAGGGGATACTGGCTGGCAGTAAGTCCTGGTGGATGTTGGGATGATGGGGTGGGGGCGTCCAATGGATGGGGGTCATCTGAGGTGTGGGAGAAAAACAAAGAACTAGCTATGTCATCCTCCAGGTAGAGTGATGTTGCATACATCATACCAAGCACTGTCAAGTAGAAAATCTTCTAATCCGCAGAAGGAAAAAGAAATAAAATAATTCAAATGCAAAATGGAACTTGATTACTTTTAAAGTAAATATATTTAATTCAGGCAGTGTACTAGCTCTTTAACCACAGTAAAAGTGAAATAAATCAAGGGGAACATGTTGGAGACAATGATCCTCTTGCAAGAAGCTAGTGCTAGAGAATAAAAGAAGTATAGAAATAAGCCAGAAAATGTCAGCTGACTTGTGTCTAAATATTATACTGTGCAACGTTTACCCATAAATGACAAATTATTTTTAAATAAGCATGTACAAAGCCAGTAGACAGTTCTTACTGAATTTGTTTTGTAACTAACTGCGAAACCAACTTTGTTTAGGAAACTGTGAGTGTGAAGAAAGAAAAAAGGGATCGCAAACCACTCAACCCAAGATCCATCAATGACCAAAGAACAAAACTGACAGATTATGAAAAACAAACTGACAAAGCAGTGAGCAAGAGAAATTATGAGACCAGAAGAGATACACAGAGGTACATCCTCTGAGTCAGCTGCAAAAGGCGACCTTCAAGCAGAGAACCAGATCATTGGAACAGTCACTGAGTTCCACGTAAACAAAGATGTGCCTGTGAAGGCTAAGAATGACAGGCTGTTATTATCCACCGAGGCCGAGCAACACGACAAAAACAAATAGAGTGTTCTACATGAAAAATGGCAATAGTCTGATCTCACAAAACACAAGTATCCTATTCTTTCTTTTGTGTGTGTATTACTTCTTTATTCTCCTGTTTACCTACGAGCACCACACTTTTCAGATCACTGGAATTCCATCTCTACATCCCCCGAATCCTGCATCGCTCTTCGGTGTCTGGTTTGTCCCTGCCAGGGAGCTGCCCTGCTATCACTATGGAGGAAGCAACATCATAATGTTGGCTTGATGGCAGGGTGGGTGTAGCCAGCTTCCTGAAAGGTTGGGAGTCATGGAAGATGAGGGGGAACTGGTCAGGGAGATATTAGTAGGGGTGGGGGTCATAGGCAGGGTGGAGGAGAAATGGAAGACAATCAAGGGAGCTAACCTTGAGGCATTGAAGACATGAGTACAAGCAGAGACAAAGAGAAATAGGTTGAAGAAACCACCATGGTTCTCACCTAGAGTCAGGGAAGTGATCGGGGCCAAAAAGAGGGCCAATCAATCAATTAATCAAAATCTTTATTGATCCAGGCGGGCACCGTTGAGTAAGGCTCATTTGCAAGGTGGACCTGGTCATAGCAACAAATACAAATAAAAGAGCAAGCAAGGAGAGACAGAATGGGAGGAATATCTTCAAAAAACCAAGGAGGCCAAGAGGACAATGAGGTAGGAGAAAGCAGACACAGAACTGTGCATCGCGGAGGGGGTGAAGAACAGTGAAAAACAGTTTTTTGGATATATTAATGAAAAATGTAAAAAAGTGGAGGGAATCGCACATCTGGTGAAGGGGGTAGGGTGATTGAAGAGGATGGGCAAAAGGCTACCGTTCTGAATGACTATTATTGCTCCATCATCACTAAAAATGAAGGTGGACCCCTGCCTAAGAGCAGCATCAAAGCAGCCTTGAAGGGAATCCCAGAAATGAGTTTTCCAGTGGTCACCAGGGAAAGAGTCCTGAAAGGGTTGGCAGCACTCAAGCTTGATAAGGCCCTGGGTCGCCAGCCCGGTGGCGCTGAGGGTTGAGGCGCTGGACACCACACCTCGTGCCACGCCGGCAACCCGGGTTCGGGAACGGACTCAGGTCGGCGGGGGTCGGTCAGGGGAGGGAGGATTGATCGTCCCAACAGATGCTCTCCTCCCTCAGGGGTGGGATACTAAGGGTGCTATATGCACCCAACACCCTAAGAGAGCTGGTGGGAACACGGGCTCTCGAGGGGAACTGGCGGCTCCGTTCACGGAGTCGGGGAGGGGGATGCTGTCAGGGCGCGAGAGAGACGTTCGTCAGCACGTCGCCTCTCTGGACGTATGTCCTTGCGCCGTGTCCCAGGGGGCGGGGTTGAGGGGAGCACAGAAAAACGGATAAGCCCCTCAGTGGTCCTAGATGAAGATGGCTCCACCCAAGACCACCGATTCCGGGACAGACCCCACTGTGCAGATAGGAGGGTGGAGAGAAGCACTCTAGGGGCAGATCCTGGAGCGGTGGCACAGAAGGGTATGAGCAGTCCGAAGGAGTGGACACCGAGGTAGGGAGGTGGATAAATAAAGAGTTAAAAAAAAAAAAAGATAAGGCCCTGGGTCCAGATAGGTTGCACCTGATGATACTAAGGGAGTTAGCAACCAAACTGGCTAATCCACTGACTGAGCTGCTCAACAGTTCACTCAGGACTGGGGAAGTCCCAGCAGACTGGAAGTTAGCAGACATAGTGCTGCTACATAAGGGGGGAGACAGGGAGCAACCATGGAATTATAGGCCTGTTAGCCTGACCTCTATTGTGAGGAAGCTGATGGAATCCCTGACTAAAGAGGACCTCGTAGAATGCCTGGAGAGCAACAGACTCCAGGATGAGAAAGTACATGGCTTTGTTGCAGAATCTGATAGTCTTTGACTGGGTGACAAACGAGACAGATAAGGGCCACAGAGTGCACTTGTTGAACTTTGACTTTTAGTAAGGCTTTTGATTTGATTCCAAAAGAGATATGCTAAGAATGTGGTGGACCACGGACTGACCGCCTGCAGTGTTGGCGACCCGTGTTCAGAAGCGGGCATGAGGCATCAGGAGTCAGCCAGGTGGAGGCTGGATGGCGTCCCATGGACAGCTCTCCACCTCCGGGGGGGGGCTTGTGGTTTCCCGGCATGCTAGCTACACCCAGTGGAAACTGTGAGTCCAGCAGCCAGGACTGCCTGGCAGTGCAGAGATGTTGGTGGATATATGTGGGTCAGGTGAGGGAGTGTGCCCGTTCTGTGCTGATGTCATTGCATGTCCACATCTCCTGGGGAACTAAGCAAGAAAATCCTTGGTCATGGAGCTCCGTGATGCCCCTGGACTGCCTCCTGAATGATGCCCCAAGCGTAAGCCTCAGCTGGGGCCTCTGGTGGATTTTGGCCTCTACCCCAGCCCCCCTAGGAGAGCCCCGCCATAGTGGGCAAGCTATGGGTCACCCAGCTGGGTGGCCTGGAGGGGGATGTCGGGATGGTGGTCCAGGCACTGAATAGGGGGTATATCCTCCACCTGTAGTCCGCGAGACAAACAGAGTCGAGGAAAAAAAAAGAGAGTGGAGAACTTGGGGGCAGCGAAAACTCTAGCAAGCTGAGTGGGAAACTAGCTAGCAGGTGCTGGTCAATGGGGTTAAATCAGAAGAGAAGGCGGTAACTAGCAGGGTTCCACAGAGATCGGTCCTGGGTCTGGTCCTCTTCCACACGTTCATTAGCAACATTGGTGAAGGATTCTAAGGCAAGTTGTGTCTATTTGTGGATGACACAAAACTATGTGGGAGGGTGGATAGTGAAGAAGGAATAAGGAATATGCAGAAGGACCTGCTGAAGTTAGAGGAGTGGTCAAAGGTCTAGCAGTTAAAATTCAAAGCAAAAAAGTGCAAGGTAATGCAGCTAGGAAAAAAGAGCCCCATGACGGAGTACTGAATGGAAGGGGAAGAGACTTCTACAAATGAGGAATGGGATCTCGGACTTATCATCAGTAACTTCCTTAAACAAACTAGCCAGTGCAACAAGGCCTACAATAAGGCCAACAGGACACTGGGATGCACTGGGAGGGGGATTGATAGTAGGAGAAAAGAGGTAATATTACCCCTCTATAGAGTCTTGGTGAGGCCTCACCTGGAGTACTGTGCCCAGTTTTGGAGTCTTTGCCTTAGAAAAGACAAGGATAGGTTAGAGACAGTGCAAGCAGAGTGACCAAAATGATTCAGGAACAGCAAAATCCTATGAGGAGCACCTTAGGGCACTAAATTTGTACTAACTGGAAATCAGAAGGGAGAGGGGCGATATGATTGAGACCTTCAAATTCCTCAAAGGAATTAATAAAGTGAACTGCAGGGAATTATTTAACCTGAGCACCAGCTCATGGTCACGAGTGGAAGCTGGCAGGCAGGAGGTTTAGGAGAGACATGAGGAAGTACTTCTTCATGTGTAACCCCCCCCCTACAAATGGGGGTTCCCGAAAGTCTTCCTTGGGTGTGCCTAAATGCTCACTGCCAGGCTGGTATTCTGTGTCTTAACATTTTAAAAGTGTTTGCATGAGAGTGCCTTAATACCTCTATGCTTTGTCTCTTTAAGAGCTGCCTATATCACAGTGTATAATTAATCTGGGTGGGGGCCGAGTGTGTCTAGGCTCGAGTCCCACCTGGGCTGCAGTGCTTTTGCTTCTTTCTGCAATCGCTAATTGTGCAGAGGATGCTTTATTAGAATCTGTTTCCCAAGTGTCTGCTGTAATAGCAATAGTAGTGTAGTTTGTCTTACCTGCCTTTTGGCAATGTAACCCCCCTACAAATGGGGGTTCCCAAAAAGTCTTCCTTGAGCTTGCCTAAATGCTCCTTGCCAGGCTGGTGTCCTGTGTTTTAGCAGTTTAAACGTTTGCCAGAGAGTGCCTGTATAGCCTCTTGTACTGTCTCTTTAAGAGCTGCCTAGTTTGCAGTTATAATTAATCTGGGAGGGGCTGAGTGTTTCTATGCTCTAGTCACACCCGGACTGTCAGATAATTGCTCCGTTCTGTCCTCGCTACTTGTGCAGAGGGAGCTCTGTTAGAAGATGTATTTGTTTGCTGAATATCTGTTAGAATGGTAAAGATATTGTAGTTTGTCTAACATGCCTTCTTTGCAGTATGGACAGTTCTGTTTATCTCCACCACCTTGGTCCTGGACTGCTGAAATGGGCCAATCGATACCTTTGGGGACTTTAAAATGGAGCCTGTCCCCAGGGGTCTTGTGGGAGCAAAATTATGTAGGAATTGTAGTTTTGGGCTTTTGGCATCTAAATGAACCTGGAGGGGGGAGCCCTTGTTGTGACTGACAGAGGACTCAGACAACCAAACCTTTTGGATCCTGGGGAAAGTCTCAGGCTGCTTGCAGCTAGCTTCAGATCTGAGTTGGGAAATGAAGGAGTAACTGCTCGAGATACTCGAGAAGCAATCCTGCGTGGATTCACCCCGGGAGAAATGTGAAAGGGCAGAGTTTTGGCCTGCCTGTCTGCCTGCTGTCCCTGAGAGGGAAAATAGAGTTGATTCGGACTGAATCCAAGTTGTGAGGACGATTTAAGCCACTGGACTGTGACCAGGCTTTAACCTGAAGAAGACCGAAGATTTGCTGAATGCGATCGGCCTGTCAGGATTTCCAGCCACCTCTGAACTCCCGGTTTGTGCAGAGACTCTGTAATTGAGACTGGATAGCAATCTACCTGGTACAGTACAATTTTTTACATGTAAATGTGCTGTGTGCTGTTAGTGGTCGTGATTTGGTACCTCACTGTGTGCTGAACTGTGTTCTGCTTGCTGGAGGCTGAATCCGTTTGCATCTTCATTTGGCCTGGGAATGCCACACTGGCCCAGCCAGACTACCCGCCACACAGAGAAAGCCATTGATGAGAGACCTGCCTGGGATCAACCCCTTGTTCAAAGCTTTGAACAGGAATGATGCTGTGATGATTTGTGGGACCTGCTTCTGCCAGTTCAACAACCTTCTGTCTCGATTTCGTTCTGCTTGTGTCCTGTATTGGGTATCATGAGTAAACATCAGAGTAGCTCCCTGCAACAACAGCTAAATCTAAAGTGGTGTCATCTGATTGCTTTGTTGTCTTTTCTGTCACGAACTGCACTGTTGCTATTTGCTGTGCATAACCTTGTTTTACAGGGGGTCTCCAAGGTCAAGCTAGAGGAATCAGCCCTGGTGGTAAGTGCAAACAGTGTGGGTAATTGCATGGTGAATAAGGGTAATTGTGAAAGTGATTATTGTATACTCTCCAGGTCACTAGAAGGGAAGGGGGGGGTTACAGTGTCCCGGGGGGCTGTGCCGAGGTTAGCTTGACCACTAACCACCCTGACCTCCGGGTGGGGGCACCCGTTTCAGTACCCAGGCCCCTTAACCTGCAACTCGCCACACAGGCAGGGGAAGTAGCCCTTGTGATAGAACCACCTTGGGGTTACAGCAGCATGAACTTTCTGTATTGCACCACTATTTTGGTTTTTGGACTGCCAATCAGTACCTTTGGGGACTCTAAAATGGAGCCTGTCCCCGGGGGTCTTGTGGGAGCAAATTTCAGTAGGAATTGTAGTTTTTACATTTTGGCACCAAAACAGACTTGGAGGGGGAGCCCTTTATTTGACAGACAGATGGATCAACCAATTGGACCTCTTGGACTGAGGGGAAATTCCCAAGCTGCCTGCTGCAGTCAGTCAATCTGGAGTTAGAGTTTGAAGAGTAAACAGCCTGAGTGATTCAAGCAGCTGCTTTTTGGCCTGTCTGCCTGCAGTCCCTAGAGAGGAAATCCTTTGAAAGGCTTAGCAATCAGATTATATCCGAATTGGAGTGTGACAAAGCCACTGAAGAGTGACCAGATTTTAAGCTGAAAAAGACCGAAGATTTTCTGTATGCGATTGGCCTGTTAGGACATCCATTTACCACAGAATTCCCAGTTTTGCTCAGAGACACTTATATTGTGACCAGACTGCCTTCTGCACTGTGGTATGGTGACTGCTTTACTATAAATGTGCTGTGTGCTGTTAGTGGGTCGCGATTTGGTTCCCCAATGTGTAAATGTGCCACGCTTGCTGGAAGCTGCATCCAGCACTACCGGACTCAAAATCCGAACTGTTCCACCCAGCCTGGGTCTTGCCACCTGGCCCAGCCAGCTACTTCAGGCACAGAAACCATAATCAACAAGAGACTCGCCCCGGAGATCAGCCCGCTGCTCAACCATCTCGAACAGGAACGACACCTCGGTGATTCGTGTGAGCCCTGCTTCTTCTGGCAAACGAGTCATCAACCTGAAGTCTCCATTTCATCTAGCCTGTGTCGCGTATTAGGATAGTGTGAGTACCAATCAGAGCAGCTCCTGCAACAACAGCTAAATCTCAAGTGTTGTCATCTGATTGCATTATTGTTTTTCCTTTCATGAACTGAGCCTTCAGGCTCTGGATTCTAAATTGTGTGTGGTTGTGCATGCTTTTCTTTTCATCACAGGGCCCCAACCAGCTCCGGCCCTGCCTACCCAGAGCAATGTTCAAACTAGCCCACCTTACTTCCAACTGGGTACCCACAGCGGTGACTGTGTAGGACTAAAGGTGCATGCATAATTGCCTGACTAGACTGCTTTCTAATCATTCAGCCTGATTATATGCCCCTCCTTGTTCAATTCCCTGAATAAATCAGATCTAACTCTTTTGCATTGAATCTGACTGTGGTTCTAGTTTGTACCAAAAGCACTGTACTGTTATTTACTGTGCCTAACCTTGTTTTACAGGGTGTCTCCAGGGTCGAACTGGTGGAACCAGCCCTGGTGGTAAGTGTAAACAGTGTAGGGATTTGTATGCTGAATAGGGGGCTACTGTGAAAGTGTTTGTTGCATATTGTCTAGGCCACTAGAGGGGAAGAGGGAAGTTACAGTGTCCCAGAGGGCTGTACACAGGTTAACCTTGTTACTAACAACCCTGTCCTCCGGGTGGAGGCACCCGTTTCAGTACCCAGGCCCCTTAACCTGCAACTAGCCAAGCAGGCAGGGGTACTAGCCCTTGGGATAACACCACCTAGGGGTTACACATGGGAAAGGTGGTGGAGCCCTGGAAGAGTCTGGTAGCTAAGGTGTTGGGTGCAAGCACAGTAAGGGGATTCACACAGGCCTGGGATAGAATGAAGGGAATAGCGGTTACCTGGGCTGACAGGACCAGGGAAGAAAGTAGGGAAAGGTCTGGGAGGGTTAGTACTCTGGGGGGAACATTAGGTTCCAAGAATGATTCCAGGGATTTAGGGAACTTGGGCAGACTGGATGGACCATGGGTCTTTTTCTGCCATCATTGTCTATGTTTCTATGGCCGCAGTCCATGAGTTGATGATTGTCCATGCCCCCCAAGATATCTGGAGGTTGCAGCACCCCACCTCCCTTGATTTTTTCCTTTTCATCAACAGTTCACAACTCTTCTAGTAGGTTGGATTTGTGGCTTACATTCCCGTCGGTGTCTCAGATGGTGAATTCCCTTAATATTGCACCTATGTTCCCATCTGACCATGTAGCCACAGCACTCATAGAGGTGTGGGCCCCCACCCTCGCTCTGCCTCCTGGTGCTGAACCCTTTTTCTTCTTTAGGACAAGGAGTTTGGCCCTGGTTGTGAAGAAACCAAGCTGTTTTTGAGTCCAATGATAATGGGGTCATGAGAAAATCCACCCTCCAGGAAACCTTTAAGGAGTTCCTGTGTGGCAGGATTGTTGGGTATGTAGCATCCTGCAGGCATAAACATGAAGCTGAACAAAAGAAACTTAAGTTAGATCTTGCTTTCAAGGAGAAACAGTTTAAAGAACTTTCTCCCATGCAATCTGGCCCCTCCCTCTTGCAGGACATTAGATCCCTGCATATGCAAGTTAACCTATCGACCAAGAGGAAGGAATCATTCGCCGGCTGAAGCAATGTTACTGGAATGGGGGCGAGAAGGTGTGTAAACTTCTTTCCTATCAGTTTTATGAGCAGCAGGCCGACAGGTTTATGCATGGTCTGTGGGACCCCGGTGGCACTTTTCACACCAAACCTGCCATGGTGAATCACATCATGTGTGCCTTCTATGATCAGCTCTATTCCTCTAAAGGCCCCTGAGTGTACCCAAGCTCAAGGCTTTTCTAAGAGATCTCCTTTCCAACTCTCTAGCTCCAACAGGGATGTCTTGGAGGCCCCTTTGTGGTCCAGGAGGTGCACATGGCCTCTCTCCCCACAAGACCCCAGGTAATGCGAAATTCCAGTTGACCTCTATCAAGGGATCTCAGATCTGATTGCTCCGGTTACAGTGGTGTACCAGGAATCCCTAACATGTTCTCTTCTAACACCCACGATGTGGAAGGCAACCATCACAGTCCTTCCTAAGGACGGGAAAGATCCCACCCTGTTGGGTAGTTACAGACCCATCTCACTTATTAACATGAATGCAAAAGTCCTTGCCAAGATCTTAGCCTCCAGGCTTGAGCTGTTTCTTTCCCTCTTAATTTATCCCTCTCAGGTGTGTTTCATGAAAGCCTGCTTAAGTTCAAATCATCATAGGGCCCTTCTCTCACTTATCATCACATTTGAGCTTGACTCTCACTCCAGCAGCGGCTGTCACTATAGACTTGAAGAAGCTTTGATTTGATGGAGTGGGGTTACCTGCTTGCCAGCTTGAGAAGATTAGGGGTCTGGCCCATACCTGGGAGAGGATCAGGATGCTATATGCATCCTCCGCTGCATGGGTTCTGATGAACCCTCCCCTTTCTGACCCCGTCTCCCTTCAAAGTGGTATGTGGCAGAGGTGTCCCCTTTCCCCCCATGCTTTCTATGCTGGTGATTGAGCTGCTTGCCATCTCTCTGCGGCATTATCCTGGCCTCAAAGGGCATATGGTTGGTACAACTGAGTGCTGCACATTACTTTACTGTATGAGGGTGATTGTCTAATGCTCCTGCCAGTGTCCCATTTGCCAGGAAGACTTTCTGCTTGGGCCACCTTCCTGTCATCCCCTTTGCCACTGTGGATGTCTTGCCTTCCTCTATGTGATCTTTGCTGGGCTTCTGGTTCTGGTTCTCTTCGCGGCCTATTTCTGCCTGGGACCTTCAAAGGAGTTCTGTAATTGTTCATGCTATGTGTTTTTTTTACTGTATATGTCTGTAGCACAGCTGTATGTAACCTGATGCTGTACTCTGGAAAGAAGCCATTTGTCTTTCCTTATAATCTAAATAAAAGTTTAACAGCAATAAACTTCGTGATGGATTTCTGTCCATAGATTGACTAACATACCTTGTGATGTCACTGGTGACATCTGAGCTTGAAACATGGGGAATAGGGCTTCAGAATAAATAGCGGTGGGGAAGAGACGAAGAGCCTGGAGTTATGGCAGTGGCCGGGGGTACTTAGTTCTGGGAGTGCAATTAAAAGCCTGACTTTGTTTCAAGAGCAAACTGGGGAAGGGCTGCTCTATGTCAAATACCGCCCCCATAAAATGTCTAAGTAAAGTGTAGATATGCAACATATGCTGTGCAGTAATGAAGAAATGTTTCCTCAGACCGTTGTAAAGTAGGTTCAGTACTATCAAAGGTGGTATGTTCTCATGGTGATTTTTGTCATTTCCAACACTGTGGAAAACTACCATGTTAAAAATTTATCAAAAGGCTGACGTTTGCAACAACACACAAAGTTCCGTCATTGCAGGATCCCAAAAGTCCATGTGGCTTTGCTCAAGTGTTCCTAGGAGTTAAGATGGGCTTAGGTCAGATGACTTGCTCCAGTTCACACAGTGCACAAGTGGCTGTGGTGAGATGGAAACCTGGCATTTGTTGTTTTGCAGTTCAGTGCTTGGGCTGCCCAGGTCACCATAGCAATATAAGACAATGGTATACCACATTATGGTAGTTAATAAACAATAGAAAGGGAGAAAATTTCATGGTACAGATCCAAGCTGTTTTCACCTTGAGGTAGGAGAACTTGTCCCAGGACCTACAATAGCAAAAGGGGGCATTGCCTGCTGAACTCTTTGCTGGGGAGGCATCCAGTCTAGTGGTTAGAGCACAATTTTTTTTGTTTTTTTTTTAACATGTCATTATTTGTCACCTTCTGTGGCTCATCTGGCGGGGGCATCCAGCCACCGGCCCCCACTGACCCAAGGAGCAGCAGGCTCACTCGCATGATGGGGGTCTGGTGCAGCCACCCCAACCCTCCGCAGGACCCCCCATGCCTCTCCGAGTTAAGCTGGACTGGGTCCCCAGCGTGATTCTCACGACAGTCCTCCAGGTCGGGCGCCGCAGCCATCAAGCTGCCTCCGATTAGCACTCAGCCATTTTCCTCCAGTTTGTTTCCCAGAGCCCCACAGTGCAATGACATCCATGTGTGCTTCAATGTCTTGTCGCGTTCTCCCTTGCTGAGCACTGCACTGTGCTGCACCCGACATCGCCAGGTGCCACTACAGCGCAACGTGCATTTCCCAATCCACCCCAGAGAGAGGAGAGCAGTCCTCAATCTACCTCTCCCAGGCAGCCTGAGTCCATTCCGAACCCGGTCACCAGCATGGTGCGAGTGTGGCATCCAGCGCCTCAACCCTCAGCGCCACCCGGCCAGCAGAGCATATAGTTGTAAACCTGGAGACCGAGGTCTGAAATCTAACACCACCACTTCCTTACTGAGTGACCCCCGCAAGAAATCGACTGCAAAAGGCAGGACAGCTCAAAAGTGAAACCCTGACAGTACATGTAATAATATTTCAAGTCACTGATGCGACGTAAAGTATCAGTGCTTTTGCTCTGTTGCAGTTCGTATTTAAGAGCTAGTGTACTGTCCGGAATTAATAGTAACTTTCAGAAGTAGTCAGCTATCACTTCTTTTATCCACAGTATTTTTTTCTTTTCTTTTTGTTACTTAGAAGATTTTCTACCTGACATTACTAGGTGTGATGTGTGGAACAGCACTCTACCTGGATGCTGATCTAGTCAGTTCTGTTGCACTCTAAACATCATCATCAGCACTGTGACAAGGGTTGCTTGGATACCTCAAAATGTGATTCAAATAGCCGGCCTGGTGGTGCTGAGGGTTGAGGCACTAGACGCCTTACCTTGCGCTACGCTGGTGACCCGGGTTCGGGAACAACCTCAGGATATCAGGGTGCCGGCGGCGGGGGAAGGGGAGGGAGGAGCAGGATCAAGCAGAGCCAGCAGGCTGCTCTCCTCTTCTGGGGGTGGGTTGTCACCCTCCCGTAGTTCCACTCCCACTGGGTCGAGGTCCGGTGGAATAGTGTAGGCTGAGGGGGCGGCAAGGACTGGAGGGTGGAAGGAGCTGCGCTGGCACCACGGCGTGCGTGCGTGCCTCCCACACATGTACAGCTGTGTGCCAGGGCCTCAGGCGGGAAGTGGGACACTACTACCTACAAAGAAAAGTCCCATTGAAAAAGAAATCCGATCCAAGTTAGGATAGTCGTATATTCAGACAATCCTCATCTGAATCTGACATCCAATTTAGCATCGGATGTCACTGGATTAGGATTCAGATATCCTAAAAGGACCTTAAAACAGTTGTCAACCCCAGCCTCCCCAAAGCTCCTGGGAGCACATAAATGCTTATTTTAATTAACTACTGCTTGCTGCCTTACAGTATGTCTAGCTCCTTAGCTTTAGAAAGGGTCTAAACCTCACCTACTTGAGTGGTGCCTATGCTCAAGCCTTCACTGACCATCCTACCTATAGTTAATTAAGGTCCCCACGGATGAACGATATAGCTTCTGCTCTGGTGCTACAACTTACCAGTACATCTATACACTGTAAACGTTCTGTTTTCTTGTCTGTCCCAGATGTCGTGCACCAAAAGGGCACTTTGTTCAATCTAAAATTTCCATATTGTATTGTCTCACATGTTAAGTGCTCATGTCTAGGATTATATAGGGTTCTGTCTCCTATGACCAAAATGTTAATGTTCACTGTAGTGTAATTAATCCAGTCATTACTTGATACCTTGTATACAGTGTTTTCAGTATATCGTTCCTTCTAACTGTTAATGATGTACTGTCCATTCAATTGCTATCGTGTAATTAATCCTGGGTCACCCCTGAAAAGGGACCATGGTTTCAGTAGGCTTACTCGATTTTCAAAATGAAATAGATAAAAACCGCCCCTCACCCAAATTACAAGCCTCTCCTCCCTCCCTAGTTCAAGCCCAACCCCCAATTTATTAATGAACCCCGCACAATATACCCACCAGCCTCCACTTTCTCAACCCCAAGCCTCCATGTGCCATTTTATTTATAATTTAAAATGCCCTTATAATAAGCTGCCCCTCCCATACAAAATCACAAGTATCTCACCTCCCCAGAAAAGGTAAATGAAACTTAGCACATCTCCTACAGGAACACCTGACTGGCCGCTTGTCAGCCAATCAGGTGTTACTATAGGAGATACCATAACTTCTTCACCTTGTGAATGAAGACAAGCAAGCCACTGCACTGCAGGACCACCTTCTGTCTTCCTTCTGCACTCGACTCAACTGGATATATCCTTTACTTATGGGGAGGAGGAACAGGGACTAGTGGGTGTGTTGGACGGGGTTGATTAATATACTGGGGTGGACTTGAACTATGGTGGGGGAGCTGAGAGGCTTGTGATTTTACGTGGTGAGGATAGGATTTTTATTATAAGGCAGCATATTAATAAACATTTATGCTCACAGCTGGCTTGGAGGGAGGAGGAAAGTGGGTGCTACTCTGGGGGTGTGTTGGACGGGGGTCGATTACTAAACTAGGAGAGTCTGGGCTTCAACTATGGTGGGGGACATGGGAGGCTTGGCGCAGGTTTTTGCCAGCCCTAGAGCAATGCACACACACACACACACACACACACACCGAATTTCAGTAGGAACAATCTTTGCAAGATTAGGAAGATAGCTGGAAGGGAATTATGTCAAGTGTCATGCATAGTTTTGTACTGATTTAGCCCCATCTAGTGGTGATTATACATAATTCACTATGTAGCACTGTAACCTGCACTATTTTACATGTTTGGTCCCCTTAGAAGAAGCAGATAGTTGTTAGTCTTGCACTGAACTGTATTTAATTGCAGTGGTTTGTGCTTGCGGTACAGAATAATCTGTTGCTGAACTATTAGTGGTCTTCTATCTAAGGATCTTCTAACTCAGGGTTAGACACCATATCACACTGCATACTGTCAGAAGGTTTTTGAACTCATGCATCAGATGAAACCACTGGAAAATTATCCCTGGAAGGGAATTTGACTAACAACTGGAGAATGTGGCTCCAATGTTTACAGTTTTATATGGATGGTGATGGCACTGCAGGGCAGCAAGGGAAAGAGCAGTCTTCAGTGTTTCTGCGTACCTTTTCTTTTATGGCATATCTTTGTCCCCAACTGCTGGCGAGGGCTCCGTGGTGGCGTACCTGCCATCCAGACTCCATCTCTCCTCACAGGGATCATATGGCATGGCAGTGGGGGGGGCGGGATGTTTCATTATTGCAGAAGTAGCTATGTGGTCCTGTATCCCCACCCCGAGGACGCCGGCACAAAGGACTGAGGTCCAGGCATGCAATCATGCTGAGAACACGGCTTCAGTCAAGTGCCTAATGGCATCCTCCCCTCCCCGCCCCTCCCCACACTGCATCCTGGTGGAGCAGTGCCTGAACCCTCCCTGGAGAGGAGAGCTGCCATATGGCAGCTCAATCCAGCTCCCGCCTCCCCCGGCCGACCTCGACAAGCCAGGCTTGTTCACCCTGGTTGCCGGGCACAGCACAAGGTGTGGCGCCATCGCCTCAACCCTCAGCGCCACCGGCCACCTCCTACTATATACCTTGATCCAGTTGACAGTATAATACTTTTCAGTGAGAAGATGAAGCAGACCCAATAACACTTGAAAAGACAACTGTAAAGTTTACTGAACATTGTAATTTTACAAAAAAAATCACTTCAGCATGGCTTGTGTTTAACGCAAGAAACCAAGAGCAGAGTGAGTCAGTTCACCATCATGTGACTGATCTGAGCACAAAAGCCAAAATTCATGAGTTTGAAACTAGGGATGGGATGACTGACTCTCGGCCAAATCAGAACCCTCTCCACCCCCTGAATGGCACTCCTCAGTCCAGCTCTGGAAATCAGACTCTTTGTGACTTGACTGATCTGACCCAGTTCAGTCTATTGACCAGGTTTTAATTATCAAGTGACCCAGTTCTGACCTGGTCAAAAGGGTTTTGAGGGAGCTCATGGAGGTACTGGCTGCACCTCTGACAGTCCTATTTAACAGCTCACTAGGAACGGGTGTAGTTCTGGAGGACTGGAGGAGGGCAGATGTAGTCCTGTTTCATAAAACTCTAATTAGTACCACTGGTCCCCTTGCCCACGACAACAAATTTATCCTCCTTGGTAATTTTAATATTAAATTGGTTAAAACATAATAGGCATTTGGTTGAATTATCTAAACAAGCTGCTCCTCACTTGTTACTCTCACCCCGCCAGACTCTCCAAAAATGGGCACTACACCACCCTTATTGACTGGGTACTAATCCCTAACACTGACTGAATAATCTGTTCAGGTGCATGCAAATTCCATCAATGACCATTCCCCAGTCTATTGTGTATGGTGGGCTATAGCCTCTAAGGCCCCCCTCGCCTGATTCAGTTTCATGATTTTTCTCATTTAGACCCCTTCCAATTTAAAACTGAAGTCACCTTCCTTGACTTGTCGTACCTGTGGGCAACCTCTGATATTGATCAGACTGTCTCTCAGTTCAACAGTACCTTTGCTAGTCTCCAGGACAAAAAATCCCTTCTCACCACAGGGAGGGTCCATGATCCGACAACCAAATGGCTAGACTACCCTCTAGTATCCCTTCTAAAAAAGAGAGACAAAAGCTGGTCTACCTTCAGGGGATAGGGGTGACCAGCAGGGCGCCACAGGGGTCCATCCTGGGTCCTTTACTCTTCAATATTTTCATAAGTGACATCACTGAGGGGCTGGACAGGAAGGAGAGTATGTTTGCAGACAACACAAAGATCTGCAACAGAGTGGACACTGCTCAGAGAATGGAACAAATGAAAAGTGGTCTGCTCAAGCTAGAAAATGATCCAACATGTGGCAGCTAAAATTGAATGCAAAAAAAATGCAAAGTGATATATCTGGGCAGGAGCAATCCAGGGACAGTCTACTATCTGGGAGGGCAGCACAGCAGCCAGACAGGAGCTGGATCTTGGGGTCATCATCTCCGATGACTTAAAAGTGGGCAGACAATGTGAAAAAGTGGCACAAAAAGCCAGCAAAATGCTGGGATGCATAGCAAGGGGCATCACAAGTAGAAAGAGGGAAGTGATCATGGCACTATACAAGTCCCTGGTAAGGCCCCACCTTGAGTACTGCGTACAGTTCTGGAGGCCTTATCTCAGGAAGGACATGGATAGACTAGAGATGGTACAGAGGAGGCAATAAAAATGGTACAAGGGCTCCATGAATTGCCATACAAAAGCAGATTGCGACAACTCAATATGTACTCACTGGAGCAGCGCAGAAATAGAGGTGACATGATAGAGACATTCAAGTTCCTGAAGGACATAAACAGAGCCCCTACCCAGGAACTCTTTCTGATCAATAGCTCCACAAGGACAAGGGTCATGAAATGAAATTAAGGGAGGGGTTCGGGTAACGTGTAAGTTCTTCTTACGGAAAGGGTGGTGGCTGTATGGAATAGCCTACCTGCAAAAGTCATTGACTCAAAACAGTAGGGCAATTCAAATCTGCTTGGGATAGGCATGAGGGATTGTCTCTAAGAAATTCTATGGGGGGTAGCACTCAGGGCAGACTAGATGGAGCTTTGGTCCCCATCTGCCATCACTTTCTATGTTTCTATTACCTTCAGGGCTACCAGCTCCATCTTTGACTGGACGATCTACAGAAACCTCAGAAACAAATGTATGGTCATTCAACACAGCAAACACCGCTTCTGTAAAACACAGCTTGACTACTCCACCAGTAATGCCCATCAGTTTTGGAGTTATGTCAAAAAGATTCTGGGCCAGGATGAAACCCCCACCCCTACGGATATTGAGGTAAGGGGTGTAAACTTCAATAATCCCGCCACAATCTCAGATGCATTTAGCAAATTATTCTCGGACCTCACAGTCTATACTGGGGCTTTTCCTCTCTCCTCGCCTAGTCAGACCTCACCCACTATTACTGAATGAGTGCAACATCCTCATTTTCACCTCAAACGCATAAGAGTCTCGGAGGTGTACAAACTCCTAAGGCAGATTCTGGGATCTAAATCTGGCTCTGATGTAACTGAGCCCAGACTTCTCAGACTAGCAGCCTATGAATTGCCCTCCCCATTAGCCAGGATTTTTACCCTATCCCTCACCACCAATACTGTACCATCTATCTGGAAAATGTCTAATATAATACCTGTGTTCAAAAAAGGTAACAACAAAATTATAGGCCTATTACCATTCTACCAGTTCTCTGCAAGGTCCTGTAAAAATTGTCTCCACCCAACTTACCACATATCTCACTACTCACAATCTCCTCTCCCTGGCCCAGCAGTTTCCTTTTTATTTAGTGTACTTTATGGCCAAGCCGGACCATGGGATCAGTCTGGTCATGGATCCCCAAGCCTCCACCTCCAAAAGTGCAGGCTCCCCAGTCACCCCTGGCTTGCCTCCCAGAGGGTGGGAATGCGGCATCGTCCTGGTACCGGCACCTCAAGTCTGGTGTCTGGTCGGGGAGCCGGCTTCAGAGTCTGATTGAGGCCTTGGAGGCAGGGCATCATGGAGACGGTTGGCTTGGTATTTTTCCCGTTAGGAGGGGTGGGGATTTGCAATGACGCCTGCGTCCGCCCTGCCCCTGAAGCATGATGATGCCAGGCATGTGGGATCCCCCAGCCTTCACCAGGAGTCCTCAGTGCACCGGCACACAACCCCACCTCCCTGGAGAAGGAGGCGGTCCATAGGGATGCTCCAGTTCTTCTCTCCTGGCCGGGCCCTCCGGTTTCGGATCCATTTCTGAACCGGGTCGCCAGCATTGCAGACAGAATTAACTGCTGGTGCCGGTGGGCCGCCTCTCCAGCATGATTTTACTGAGCCATAATACCATCACCACATTGCTTACCCTTACTAATGGTATTTATTTATTTATTTATTTTAGTCTTTGGTAACCAGGTAAGACCCACTAGGCACAAGTGCCTGTTTTCAGGGCAACCTGGGAGCATTGAGTCGTTTATGTGACTTGCTCAGAGTCACACAGTATGCAAGTGGAGGTTGTGCGAATCAAACACAGGTCTGTTGGATGTACAAAGCTCATTCACAGCTCAGTACTCCAATCTCTAGGCTATGCTGCCACTCACAGTATCTTTAACTTAGCTCACTGGCACTGTATTCATAGATCTCACAAAGGCCTTCGATATGGACAATGACGCCATAGTATGTAACAAACTTAGTGCCCTGGGACTCTTCAATGATGCCCTCCCCTGGTTCAGAAGCTACCTGACCAACAGGCAGCAGCATGTCAGGTTTGGATCCTCCCTATCCGATCCCACCCCTGTCACTACTCATGTCCCCCAAGGCTCCATACTTGGACCATACTCCACCCCCACGTCAACTCTTGTTCACTGTTGCTTCACCATTAGTACCCCTCTTCTGTACACTGACTACCTGGTCTTTTTCACCAGTGCCCAGAACATGGCTGATATCAATAAAATCCTGTCTGCTGACCTGCACTCCATTCAATTCTGGTTCCTTGAGAACAGGCTTTTAGTGAACCCACCAAAGTCACAACTGCTCACTTGTTAAAGAACATCCCTACTCTGCTTTCAGTGGCCTGTGACAATGGCACCCCCGGTCACTGTCCCTTCCTTTAAGTACCTTGGGGTTAGCTTGACCCCTCCCTCGATTTCTTTCTCCACATGTCTTCCACCTGTAAGGCAGTCAATGTCAGACTTGGACTTGCCTACCGTGCTAGCCAAAATCTCTCCACTTCTGCCTGCATTGCTGTTGCCCATGGTATCCTGTTACCCAAGCTATCCTATGGCCTGCCCATTTTTTCTAAAGCCTCGTACTCTATCTTACGCAAATGAGACATGGCTTCCAACAACATCTGTTGTTTAGCCCTTGCCTGTAACCATCTCACCCACCACTGTACCCTGTTTTCAAAACTAGGTTGGCCACCTCCTGCTGCTCTGTGTGATCTGTCCCTGGGTGGTATCATTCACGGTGTAATATGGAATCAGACACCCTTATCAATAACCTCCCTCCCTCCTGGTGCCCTAGTAATGCCTACCCTTTCAGATCCTCAGATCTTGACCTCTTAGTCACACCTAGGTCCTGGACAAACTCAGAGAGACAGCCTTTGCTGTCACTGCCCCGAAACTATAGAACAGCATACCTGCTAACATTAGACACTGCTCTATTGCCGTGCCTTCCGGAACCAGAATTGCTTACTCTTATTACAGTTGAAAGTATGCTCCTGTTCCTAGCTCTTGGCTGCAGTAACTCTAGCCTTCATTTAAGACAGTCCCTGCACTTATCACTTTGAATACCTGCAAAGTCTGTACTTCTTAGCTTTTGCCAATTTCCTCTCTCCTAGCTTCCTCAATTGATAATCAGGTACCGTATTGTTTACTCTGTTTTTTAACATGAACCTTTTATTGAAAGTTTCAAAATAAAACAATGAACAAAATCAACAAAATACATGTCAAAATACTGAATATATACAAAAGATACAACCAACAAAGATTCATAGACACAATAAATACAACAAGCATGCAACAACACACATTGGATAAGGTAAGGGACAAATCTCGTAAATTGTAGATAAACAGGCAGGTTAAGGAAACTGATGACCAGATGTCTTAAAGGCGAGCCATATGTATCACTAACAAAAGGTAAACACAAGGGATATAAGACCCATGTAAGCGGGAGAGATAAAAGAAAACTAATGAACCACATATCCTATGGCGTCCGGTCAAAACCACGACAGCAAAAACATGACAAAAATGGCACAGTCATAACAGCGCCATGCAGTTTTGGAGTTTGTATATCTAATCTAGCATGGTTTTGGACCGTGCAGTTTATAACGACCACCGCAGTGCAGTCATTGACCACACTGTCTGTGAACACACAGTCTTGACATAGCGCCATACCCTACAAATCTAGGAAACTGTTGGAGGATTAACAAATCGAGGTAAGAGGTGGAACAAAGATGTTAATGTAAAACCAGGTTCCATTTATTATGATACAACTCTTGCTTTCAGTAGCTGTATAGGATAATCTTTCAAAGGAGCCAGTCTAGAGAGGGCTGAGTGCCATTTAAGAAATGAAGGAAAAGTAGACTGATTCCATGACATGAGAAGTAGTCATCTGCAGTACTTGCAGCTTACACATGCAGTACTGAGCCACATGGGTCCACTTCCTTTGTCCAGCGACCACGGTTCAATAATTAGCCAACTTCAACTTCAGTAGCCCCAATGCCATTTCGACACTATATGCTACCATTCCTGCAAAATGCCTTTCCACAGGGACTGAAACAGGACATTACTGAATGCAAACTTTACAAGCTTTTAGTGCAAATCGGAGTGGGGAAATATGATAAATGTATACAAATACATAAAGATAGAACCTCTATGTTTGATGTAATATAAAATACTTAAATTGTACTTTACTCCCAAAAACTCTATAAAGTGGGAAAACGCACTGATAGTACTTGCACAAAATGTAGTGAGTCCGTAGATAACTTACATCATATCCTATGGGAATGTGTTTAAGCTAAACCCCTATGGGAAAGCATCAAAGCCAATAGGGACAACTTGCTTAGTCTGGAAAATGCCTTTACACCAGAAGTTTGTACAGTCGGCCACTACGATGGATGACTCCTCACTACTCAGAGGTACCACACTGCATTAATAGCTGCAACAGCTAAGAAACTGAGATTTTCTGACATTGGAAGGACGATTCTATACCATCATGTGTAGAATGACATAAAGAAATATTAGCCATGTTGAGAATAGAAAAACATATTGCCTGCGCTAATAATCGATACAGTAGTTATAGAAAGACATGGAAAAAGCTATAGATTTTACAACCTTAGAACCAGCCTCAGGATAGTGGTACAAATTTTAAGTGAGTGGATCAGCGGCAGCGCTATGGGGTTAAAACATGGGTCAAACTTGACCCACTGGTTTAAAGAATGTGGGTCTAAAGAGGATCCTGCTTGGTCAAACAATAATCATAGCAGGAGTTGCATAGTTCCCTTTACAGTCCTCTAGATATTGTCGTACAGTAGCTGCATCCATCTTCACCCACTGTCTGAGGAGAAAAGTGGCCATGTCTGGGCAGACTGCTCCTTTAGCCCTTTTGGTGCATGTCAGCGCTGTCTCTGGAGGTGTGTATGCTGAATTCCATGTTTTAATATATCATCTATCTCCTTACCTATCATTTATCATCAAATGTAATTCACCTTAGTTCTTACCAACCAATGTGTGAAACTCAGTTGTGTACTGTTTAAACTTAAGACTGTCATCAAGCGTATTGTATTGTATTGTGATTGTAATGTATTTGTAAGTGTTTGGTTAGTAGCATGTCTGTAAGTCTATGTATGTCAAAAATGTGAAAATGAAATAAAGTATACTTAGTTGAAAAAAGAAAGAAGTAGCCATTTGGCATTCATAAGTGCCAAAGGAGCCAGCATCATAGAGTTAGTTTACTCTGTTGTTTAATTTCCTGTCACGCACAGTGTTGTTTGCTAACTTTGTCCTGCATGCTAATGTTGAAATCATTGCCTTGCACTCTATTGTTTTATTGGTTTGTACTCCACCAGGTCATGCCTAAAAATAGGCAAATGTTTGTCTAACACACCTTGCCCAGTAAACAAAAACTAAATAAATAAATAAAAGGGGAAGCAGGGAAGAAGCTGGCAACTACAGGCCAGACAGCCAGTCATGAGTGGTGGAGAAGTTAATGGAGACACTGCTGAAGAAAAGGATTGTGGAGTATCTTGTATCCAATGGGTTACAAGATACAAGGGAGCATGGATTCATGGGGGGGGGTCACGTCAAACAAATCTGATAGATTTCTTTGAGTGGATGACCAGGGAACTAGATCACGGTTGAGCGATGGACGTGGTCTACTTTGATTTCAGTAAAGCTTTCGACATAGGTTCCATATAGGAGACTCATAAGGAAGCTGGACAACTTAGGTGTGGGTCTGAAGGTGGAGAACTGGTAAGAAATTGGTTAGGGGATAAGCAGCTGAGGGTGGTGGTAAACAGAGTTCACTCCGGAGAAGGGACAGTGACCAGGGGAGTGCCAGAGGGCTCAGTATTGGGATCAGTCCTCTTTAATGTCTTTACAGGTGACATTGCAGATGGGCTGGAAGGGAAGGTATGCCTTTTTTATGGATGGTACCAAAATCTGCAATAGGGTGGACACTCGGGGAGAATGGGCAGACACCTGAGAAAATTGAGGAGTGGTCCAGGGTATGGCAGTTGGGTTTCAATGCGAAAAGTACAAAATCCTGCACTTAGGGCAAAGAATTAAGGCAAAGTACTGAATGGGAGAGAGGTATTGACAGTCACCACACAAGAAAAGGACCTGGAGTAATAATATCTGATGACCTAAAGGTAGCCAGGTAGTGCAACAAGGCAGTCGGTAGGACCAGTGGGATGTTTGGGTGCATAGGGAGGAGAATCTCCAGCAGAAGGAGGCATGTGGTGTTGCCACTGTGTAGATCACTGGTGAAACCCCACCTGGAGTACTATGTCCAGTTCTGGAGGCCAAATCTCCAGAAGGATATAGCGTGGAGGTGGTCCAGAGGAGGGCAAATAAAATAATGCAGAGTCTGCATCAAAAGCCCTACAAGGAAAGATTAAAGGACCTCAATATGTACACCCTGAAAGAGAGGAGGGGACATGATGGAGACTATAAATACCTCACGGAGGTAAATAAGGTACAGGAGGGGTATTTTCAGAGGAAAGATGCATGAGAACAAGAGGACATGCAAAGAAGGTGGAAGGGTGTAAATTCAGGAGAGATATGAACAAGTAGTTCTTCACAGAAAGAGTACTAGATGCCTGGAACAGTTTTCTGGCATAGGTGGTGGGATCGAAAACAGTGGTGGATTTCAACAATGCATGGGATACGCATAAGGGAACCTTAGTGGAAAGCAAGAGGGCGGGGGAGCCAGAAATCAAGTAGGGTCTGTGGTGATGCCACAGTACATGCAGGGAAAAAAATGGAACACAGGAGGAGAATCACACTTAAGAAATACGGTGCTTTCAGACACATCGGTACAAACTTGGTTATAGGAGTCTGGGCACAGGTGTCAGCACAGTTCACAGAATCATAGACTGATAGGCAGGTTCAGTTACACAAACCCTTTTATACAGGAAGGCATGCTGGAACAGTCAGACAGTGCAGAGGTACAAATGGCCCAACATTTCACACAGGCTTACTGTGCTTTGTCAAGGTGCTTGTCCCCTATAGGTGATATACTTAGGTCAAAGTGCTAAAGTGCATGTGATTTAAAAATACTCATGTGAGACAAGCTGATAGTTTTCTTGCGATACAAAGCCTCTAGTGCATACAGATAAATAGTTAAAAACAGATCACCTTACTTCTGGACTCGTATGACTCATTTAACAGTTGTTCCTTGAACTGATCTTGATCTTGTGCCAAAGAGATAGACAATGAATTGCTAGCTAGATGTCAGTGGGTGGGGAAGAGGGGAAGGCACTATACAGCTAGCGATATTAGATCATTCTTACATAGACGCACCTTACCACTGCTGCTGTGCTTCTGAGGCAGTAACCTGGTTTTATATAATTATGACAGGTGGGCCAGGTGCCAGTTCCAACCTACCATTAAGGCTTTGATACTGCAAGGCCTTCATTTTGAAAATCCAGAACCCTTCCCGTTTCAAAAGCAGATTATCGAGGTTTCTCCCTCTGGCTCCTTTGTGATCTTTGTGGTCTGCCTTTTTAGTCCAGCGCAATTGTAACCTTCAACTTTATTCAGTTTCTCTCTGAACATAACCTGTGACTTTTTATACAATGACCTGTATGGATTTTTTTTTAAACTGTATGTAATTCTTGTGTCTTAAGTGCTTGGGCGTGACTCAACTGTATTCCCCTGGAACTGGTTATTGTAATTTTTTATGACTATGTATTTGATGCCAAGCCTTTGTAAATGAGCATTTTTTTCATTTTGTTTTTGTTATGGATTTATACTCCTGTGCCACTGCCCCTACCTCCACAGGGAGCCCCAGCCCGTCCCGGCATCCACCATCCAGCTGGCCGCACCCCCAGGGCTTGCCCACAGTGGGGCAGTGGGGTTTCCCAACCCCCCATTGAAGACCGGATCCAGTGTGGTCAGCACTGTGGCTAGCTGGGAGCGGAGCCTGTAAGGCTCCCTCCAGCATTCACCGTGGCACCTTTTTTTTCCCTCCATTTTTTTTCTCCCTTGCAGGAGGTGAGGCATGCAATGACGCCCATGGAGAGACAGCGCACGTGTCCCCATGCGCTCCTCCTAGTGTCTGCCCCATCTCCTCTCCCTTACTGCAGTGTCAGCGTACTGTCCCCCAGCCTCTGCTAGGGGCCAATCAAATGCCAACCACTGGCAACCCCCACTCCCCTGAGAAGGAGAGGAGTCCACCGGACAGTCGATCCTTCTCCTCCCCTGCCGACCCCAGGCAGCCCGTGCTCATTTCTGAACACAGGTTATTGGCATGGTGCGAGGTAAGGCATCCAGCACCTCAGCCCTCAGTGCCACTGGGCTGGCATAAATGAGCACTTCTGCTCGTAGGTAATCTCCAAAGTTTTCAAGAAATAAATAAATCATGAAGGGTACTAAGAAAAGGTGAAGGGATAATTATATTGGATAGAGAAATGTATAGAAGAGAATGCCTCTCACAGTTGGTAGATACCACTAACCATGAAAGAGTAGAGGATATGCCCTTTGAATCAATACATAAGACTATTGAATCCTGCCTTCAGCAAGCAGAAGGAAATAGGCGGTTAGATAAGTGGGAGATTGATGCTTTAACAAAAACGTTTCCACTAACAAAAACATTTCCAAGAACCCCACTACTGCCTTCCAAAGGTGCACAAAAATCCTACTAATCCCCCGGGAAGGAGGGAAAGGGGGGACATGATTGAGACCTTCAAGTACCTAAATGGTATAAACCAAGTGCCAGTGGAGAGCATCTTCCAGCTGAAAGGAAATCAGAGGACTAGGGGGCATGGGTTGCAGATTGTGGGGGGACAGTTCAAGGAGAACATTAGAAAGTACTATTTCACAGAGAAGGTCGTGGATAAATGGAATAGGCTCCCTGAGGAGTTGGTTGGAGAAACAACAGTGGAAGGGTTCAAAAGAGCATGGGACAGACACAAGGGACTGTTGAGGATGGGGGTGGGGGTGGGGAAAGGCATGTCCTAGCAGATAACTTGGCAAGTGGGCAGACTAGGGAGCCTGACAGTTCTTTTCTGCTGTCACATTTCTATGTATCTATATAAGGCCCATAGTTTGGGGAATACACTCCATAACGGAGACCCTTTCTATTTTTACTAATTTACATGCCAAGATAGTGTCCCAGAAACAAAGACTTAACATAAGGGATTCTAAAACATGCTATTCAGATGTTAACAGATTATAACAAACCAAATATTGATCTCAGAAATGTAATAATGGTAACTTAGACATCCGGTTCAATGGATTGCATTTCCAGATATAGGCATTATATTCGCAGCATAGCCAACATATGACTCCCATAGATTCTGGAGCTCATATTAAAGGTGATGATGGTTTAACTAGTATTATAAGTTTAACTAATTATTCATGGCGAAACTAGCTCTCTGATGAACTACTGTGCTTGGCGTTAATCTCTTAAAATGCCTGCTACAGCTGCCACACTCAACTGATCATGCTCCTTATGCAGTCGCTGTTGGTGGCACTGTTGGCTGTTGCTGTTGGTGGCACTGTTGGAGGCACTGTTGGCTGTTACTGTTGGTGGCACTGTTGGAGGCACTGTTGGCTGTTGCTGTTGGTGGCACTGTTGGCTGTTGCTTGTTGGTGGCACTGTTGGAGGCACTGTTGGCTGTTACTGTTGTTGGCACTGTTGGAGGCACTGTTGGCTGTTACTGTTGGTGGCTGTTGTTGGAGGCACTGTTGGCTGTTGCTGTTGGTGGCACTGTTGGTGGCACTGTTGGCTGTTGCTGTTGGTGGCACTGTTGGAGGCACTGTTGGCTGTTGCTGTTGGTGGCACTGTTGGCTGTTGCTGTTGGTAGCACTGTTGGAGGCACTGTTGGCTGTCGCTGTTGGCACTGTTGGTGGCACTGTTGGCTGTTGCTGTTGGTGGCCCTGTTGGCTGTTACTGTTGGTGGCACTGTTGGCTGTTGCTGTTGGGGGTCACCAGTGAATGTTGTAAGAAGGTCCTGGCATGTGTGCATGTATGAGTGCCATTTCTGTCTATTCCCTATAGGACCCTATTGCAAATGACATATTACATCTCATCTGGTCTGTCTTGGGTAAATATATAGTAAAAATGTGTACAATCAGGATGCAGTACAACAGCAGCATAAAAGCAAACATTTAGCACTGACAAATGCTTGTTCTTGTGTTACCATGCTATTTAATTTTATAGTTTTCTGACAGTAATTAGTTAAACTAACACCCAGATATTGTATTTTGTTTTCAAACTTTAACATGGTTTATTTAAGTATGGTTTGATAACTTTAGTAATTAGTAATACTATTTTTATGTTGGTTTTTTTGGATTTACTGATAATTAGCTAGAGAGCTGGGAGACTGCCTCAATGTTCTTTATAAATGGATTGCAAGAACAATAAGTTTTTTCAAGAATAGTAACACGTTGTCTGCAAAAACATTACATTTTAACAGTGAATCACCCATTTTATTCCTTTGATCTTTTCTCTTTCTAATACTGTTCAATAATGATACCATGGAAAATATAAAAGGAGAGGAGAATGGGGGCATTCCTGTCTAACTCCCATTTTGCATAATCAACGGTTCAGATGTAGACTGGTTAATTCTAAATACTACTTTTGGTTTCTTGTTTAATGCAGTTATCACCTTATAAAGTCCATCTGTTTCACCCCATGTTTTTAAAGGGACCCTGTCAACCCTCTTAGGTCTCAAAGTGTCCCTAGTTTAAAAAACATATTTTATGATTGCCAAAATTCTGTAAAGATTGTTGATGTAGCTAGGGTTACCACCTTTTAAGAAGCCCAAAGTGGTACATTTCTTACTGAAATGTGATTTTTTCGCAGGACATAACCTCGACCAATGCAGCAGACTTGTTTTCTCTATATAATCAGAATTAAGACTAAGTATTGTAGTTTCTTAGAGGCTTATGTTGTTTCTTATCATTTTAAGGTATTTTAGTTAAAGTATTGTAGTTTACTGCAACATTTAGTGGAAAGTTGAAAAATATTTTTTCCAACTATAAAATCAGGACATGTACAGTTTTTCCTGTTTTTTTGCAGGACACGACTGCCCAAATCAGGACTGTCCTACGAAAATCGAGACAGGTGGTAACCCTAGATGTAGCTGGTAATCTGATTCGGACTCTTATTTTCTTTAAAAAAGTAAAAAACAGACTGCCCAACATACTGGTGTTATCACACCAAAACAGGTTTGTTTACATTACTTGATCAACTCCAAATGCATCTTTCCTGGACTTGATAGCACTTAACACAGTCTAGCCCTCATGATGCAGCGGGGTTTTAGGAGGCTACTGCAGAATGAGTGACTACTGTCTGTGTGTGTTTCTAATGCTCAGGATATATGCAGTAAGAACAGAACCATGTATTACACCTGAGACAAAGAGAGTCCGTGAAAGCTCTGGAATGGTGCGAATGTAACTCGGAGGAAATGGCAACACAGGGGTGGGTCCTGGAGCTTGCTCATCCAGTGATACGCAGGAGATGGCTCGGAGGTGCAGCTAACAGCTGACATATTTTAAATGAAAGAATGTGTGCTCCAAATGACTTAATGACAGTCACAGTTCCCATGTGTAAGTGGCTGTTGTGGATTGCAATCCCAGGGCTATTGGGTCTACAGCTGATGCTTGAATCCTCTAAGCTATACTGCCTGCCCATGTATCATGCTGTCCAGTAATAGCTTTGTATGTTTGTATCTCTGGCTCCAGCATTTGGAAGAGGGGCTACAGGAGGCCCTCATCCCATGCTGTTTAATGGTTGTAGTCTGATACATGGCAGTGTTTGGGAGGTCACTGCAGGGGGGACCTCCGCTAGATTGTGGGTTGCTGTGCTTGGGTAGGGGTCATTACGGGAGGGACCCTAGGCCAGAAGCTGGCTTTTGGCTGATGTTGGTTCAGGACCCGCTACAGGAGGGTATCTGGCCCTATGCTGCGCTATATTAAAGATGCTGCAGCTGCTGATTGTCCCTTCAGTTTGGGGCAAAGCCTTTTGAACTGGCTGACAAGACCCAGACAAGATGGTGACGGGCAGTTCTTGCGAAACCATGAGGATTGGGGCACTGTATATGTAGCCTGTCCCAGTCAAATGGTGCTGAAATTGAGTGAGATTTTGCACAAGATTTTCGTACCCCTCAACTCTATGGCTGCAGTTATAAGTGAGGCTGCCGCACGTAAATCAGGGCTCCACATTCTGTGGGAGGGCGAAAGGGAACATGGCTGGGAGCTGTCTCGGGGGTGGAGTAACTGGATTTATGGTCCTCCGAGACAAAGGAACTACAGGGAGAGTCTCAAAATGGCACGAATCAGTGCCCGAAAAATGCAGAGAATAGCAAGAAGTGACCTGGCTGTTTCCCTGCTCACACTCGCAGGGTAGAGCATGGAGCTGCAGCAGTACCGCATGTATCAGATAGGCTGCTTGCTGCCACACTTAAATGTCCCCAGGTTCTTGTGGTCAGGTGAGGGGCTACAGGAGGCCCTCGTTCCACATTCCTTTCGTCCCATGGAAGCAATTTGACTTGTTGGCAGTGCCCAAAGCGGGTTCTGCTGGATGAGCCTCTCCGCGTGGTGTGTTTGGGGTTCTCAGTGGGTAGGAATCACTACGGGGGGGGGGAGGCCCAAGCCCTGAGCTGTACAAAAGATGAAAGTGGGCAGACACTGTGTGATCAGGAGCCTGCTATGGGGGGGGGGTACCTGTCCCCTGCACAGTGCTACATAGGTTATTCCACGGAATCTGAGTCTTTTTTTAGCCTAGCTGCTTCTGTCTGAACTGAATTCCTTAGGAGTGTATAGGTCACCCAAAGCAAAAAATATCAATCAATCAAACAAATCTTTATTTATTCAGGCGAACATCATTGAGCACAGCTCATTTGCAAGATGGACCTGATAAGGTCAAGGTTCAATATTTGGTACATATACAGGTATATTTAAAACACTTAGATACAGTATTCAAAAGCAAAAATTGCCTAAAACATAACAAGACAAGGTAGGATCATATAAATGCACACTAACTAATCCAATATATACACATCAACATTGGAAATATCATGGTATATATTCAAAATAAAGCAACCAAAATTTCAAAGTTCCAGGGTAATTCATAGCGGACAAGGAGACGCAGTGATTGAATGACTGTGAGCCGGCCTTCCATTTGCTAGATAGGCCCCCCCCGTAGTGATTCCTACCCACTGAGAACCCACACACACCACGCAGAGGCCCATCCAGTAAACAGCGCTGCTTACAGTGGACTGCATGCAGTTAGCATTATATTGAGCTATGCTGGCTACCAGACTGCTTGTGTTAGTAAGAAAATAAAAGGAAATGTACCTGTAATGATGGTGAAAGTTGCTGAAAGCTGTTGGGAGCAGTTAGGATGTGACCAACCTATCTTGATGCACAAAGTAAACTGGAGATATTCTGATGAGCACAGAGGTATGTCCTCGTCCACTTTGATTTGATTGGATCGTGCATCAACCTATAGGATGGACGAGGAATACCCACTGGTTATGACTGCGGAGTACTATAAAAGCTACAAAATATAATGGCAGTTGAAGTACATCAAGGGCGTTTGAAGCATCCAGGGCCAATGCTGTATATTCTTCAGTGTTGTTTCTAACATTTCCCATCATGATCTGAACTTGGACAATTCCCCGTAAACCGTTTTGCCTGTAATGAAGCCACGTTGATTGGGGTGTATTACCTTTTGTATCTGAGCTTCTAATCTGTTTACTAGGACAATAATTTTCTGTGCATCTTCTATCCTTCATTTCTTTGGATAACAAAATGACTATGGCCTCTGACACCGAGTACAGAAAAAATTAACCTTATTGTACTTCCCGAACTAATTTTTGAAACCAGGGTGCTAATTCATCTATGAAAACCATGACAAAATTCGGCTGTGAAGTGACTTTCTCCTGGACTTTTTTCCTTGTCTCATGCTAATAATAGCCTCTAACATCTGAAATAGAGGATTCCTCATTAAGTTTATTTGCGCATGCAGTGCACAAAAACATATTGGGATAGAACCACTTCAGAGGTGTGTCAGTGTTATGACCAACACATGGACCCTTTATTGAGCAGTCCCTCAGCGCAATCAATGGGGAAGCTGCTGATGACAGCAGTTTCAGAGAGAGGGCCACACTAGAAAGAAATCTGCCACTGCAAAGAGGAACAGTTTCGTCATTGCAGCGGGACCTCCCCCCTCCCTTGCAACCAGGCACACAGACATACCTTCTCACTGTTGTCAGCAGCTGACAAGACTCTGGCCATGTGCATTACAGTGCACAGTAATATGCATGGCTGGAGTTACAGTTCTTGTCGGCTTCTACCGCTGAGCACTCTGTCCCCGTTGCTCCATGAGCAACCTGTTTGTTAGGTGTGCCTTTCCTGGTGAATCATTTCAATAATTTAATAAATGAGCCATGGCATGGCCTTCCACATTGGCAGCTCCTGCCACCCACCATACACTCCCTGGAAAGCCGGCATCAAGGTGCCCAATCCCTGTGTCGGTATGTATCATCCCCATTAATGTGGCACACTGGGAGCCCACCCCAGTGTGCCAAAATAATTTTTTATGTTTCCGACACCAGGATGCCTACTCCCGGTGTCAGATATGCCCCCTCAAACCTGTCTATATTATCTGCTGACATTGGGGGTACCCAATCTCCATGTTGGAATGTATCCCCCCTTCCACTTAACAGTGGCACACTGGGAGTCCACCCCATGCTGAAATAATTTTTATTTATTTATGTTTTTGTGACACCAGAATGCCCACTCCTGGTGTCAGATGACCCCCCACCCACCCGAATATTTCAAGTGCCGACGTGGGGTGCCCAATCCCTGTCTCAACATGCCCCACACACACACACACACACACTCACACTATTGTGGCACACTGGGAGCCCACCCCAGTGTGACTAAATGTATTTAATTTTTGGTTACCTGTAAAATAAAGAGAACTGTCCCCTGAAGTCTTTTTTCCCCTATAAAATAGAAAATGGTCACTCGTTGTCTCCCCATTCCCACCCTCCCCCTGCAGATTCACCTCCCTGCACCCCTTACCCCATACTTACCTCTAAGGTCAGAAAGCAGCAATCTTCTATGAGCAGGGATCGTCTGCACTCTTCAAAGCTGACCAACCAAACTGAAGAAATGATGGTAAGCTGTATAATGAGAGTCAATGGGGGGTCCAACTAGTTGATATCTCAGCCATTTTAGGAATTTGGGCCTCAGATTTTCAACATGGGGTTCTTGGGACCTCATCTCAAGAGTGATTTTGTGGTTGCTGCAGAATCACCTTCGAGACTGATTAACTAAATAACAGTGCCACTGTTCATGAGGTGGGGTCCCAAAAAAAACATGTTTCAAATTTGGTGAAAAAAATTCCAAAAAAATGACTGCATTATGAGCGTGCATTACGCAGTTTCTAAGCATGCTCGTAACTTCGACAATTTTCAATATTTTCACTCCAAGTTTTCAACACTGTCATATTTTCACACCTCTTTATGAACAGTGCAGCTGTCATTTTTCACATCCTGTCTGAAATGTGTTTTGCACCTGTGGCACAGAATGGCGCGGTTGCTGGGAAATCAATTTTTGGGACACATCAACAAAATCACAGTTCATGACAGGAGGTCCCAAATGCCAATGTTGAAACTTTGGTGAAAAATTCCAAAAAGTGATTGCATTACAGGCGTGCATTTGGAGTTTCTAAGCACACTTGTAACTTTGCCAGTGTTTCATATTTTCACTCTAGATTTTCAACGTTGCCATTTGTTCATGCTCCTCATGAACAGTACAGCTGTCATTTTCACATCCTACCTGAAATGTGTTTTCGCAGCTGTGGTGCCGAATGGCGCCGGTCGTATCTTGAAGTCACCTTCGGGATGGTAACAAATGATAGATGCTACTGTTCGGGTGGGAATCTAAAGAGCAGACTTGGGTTCATCAACTGTAAGGCTTAGGCCATTCCACCCCACCCTGCAGCCGGTGACAGGCATTGAGGTGTGCCTTGGGGTCTTCAGCCCTAACATTCCCCATTCTCCTCTACTGCACCCATCTCGGCTTATTTTCTTATGGCATGGGGTAAGTGTAAGGCCAAAGACCCCAGACACACCGCAACACCTGTCGGTGTCTGCAGGGTGGAGTGAGGGAAATGGCATGGGAGCATTATGGCTGATGACTCCAGCACACCTCCCAAATGCCTGTCAGTCTCTGCAGGGTTGGGGTAGGGGTCACATTAGTTTAATACTTCACTGCTATTCCTATTATGCATCTCTAGCTCCTGCACTACCAATGCCAATGCCAGCAAGCAAACATTCGGCATCGATAAATGCTAGTTTTTGATACGCATAGTCATAGATATTATTTTATCTAGGTGTTCTGTTATATTACTTTATTATTATTTATTATTATTATAGTTCGCAATATTTTACAAACTCTGTGGCTATGTCACTATCCTTGAACAAGGATTGTTCTCTGATTACCTATTATATTAGTAATAATATTATGTTTGTGCTTTAACCCTATTTGTCAATAACTTACTTGTTTTGCCCCCGTTATTGCACATTGTACATCTTATTTTTAGTATGTTTTTCTTTTATTTCTTTGTAGGGATTTCCCTTTTTTCCATTTAGTTTACTGTGTTTCTCAGTTTATGCTCCATCTGTCCCATTGAATTATTCTTTGATCTACTGTATTTGTTACTGAGTTTAATAAATCAATTTTATTTTCTATTGTATGGTTTTCCTTTAGGGTGTCCCATATATCCTTATCTTCTTCAATGGGTCTTAGTTAAATGCCCAGTAATCTCAAACAGCCCAGACTGCCAGGATTTTATTTGTAGTCTGTCAGTTGAAGGAATAAATTCCATTATTACTTATACATGATCAGACAAACATATATTGTCTATTAATACCACCACTTAGTTTCTGCAATATTGAAGGAGTGAATGCTCCATCTAGAGGGGATGAGAGGGAAATTAGATTGTTGCAGAGAAAAGTGTACTGAATTGATAGATTCTGGGCTGCTCCTTGCAAGTGTCTATGGCATTGGCCCCTCCACTTCTCTCACCAGACTGGACACCCTCTACAACTCATTCTGCCGCATGGCTACAGACTCTACCTCCCCACCCCGTACTCACCACTGCTCCATCTACTCCGGCCCTCTCCATCATTCCTCTGCCCTCTCATTGCCAGGCTCACTATACCTCCTTCATATCCAAATACTGGTTTGGTTTGGCCCTTCCCTCCTACCTCTCCTCTGCCAACTGCTCTCTGTCTCCTGCTCCCTCTGTTCCAGGGCTCGTCGCAGTTTCTTCACTGCTCATCACTGCTCCTCTGCTGGGCAATATGCCTTCTCTTACCGATTTCCCTTACTCTGGAAGAAACTCCCCCTCTTCACTCCGCCTCTCTTCCTTTCTTGGCTCCTTTAGTTAACAGTTGAAACTTCAACCACACCCCCCTACTCCTGTTTCCCTTCCTTCTAACTCCCCCCCCCCAAAGGCCTTGCCTCAGCCATCCTTGGCTGGGTCTCTGGCTGGATCTCCTGTACCTGCCTACTGACTGCATTTCTCACTACTACTGCTCTTCCTTCTATACAGGGTTAGGTCTAAGCTTTTTTCTGGTCTGTCGCCTGTGCCAGTTAATAACTGCACACAGTGGACTGTCATTGCTTCTTGCACTTGAATCTGGCATCTTATTTTGTGCGGTGACTGCACTTTGCTTATCTATATGACTTTATTTTTGTACCAGTTTATTTATTAAACATTGCTCTATTGACTTGCTTCATGTATTGTGCTGTGCTTCTTCTGTCCCCCTCCCCCAGGTCACACCTGGGAACGAGCCTCGGCTCAGTAAGCTTCTCCCAGTTACCGATTTTCAAATAAAAATAAATGTGGAGGCAGTGTTGTCTAGTGGTTAGAGCACTGGTTTGTAAACTGGGAGATCACAGGTTCAAACCTCAGCATAGCCAAATACTCACTGTGTGACCTTGGAGAAGTCATAAGCTTCCAGTGCTCTAGTCCACCCAGCTGTGGAAATGCAGCAGCAGGATCCCATTGAACAAGATGTGTGTCTCAGCTGGACCACTCTGGTAAACAAACTGTTAAATTAAAATTACAAAAAAAAAGTTTAAGTACCCACTTAATCATACAGAAGTCTATAAGCCATGTCCTTCCTAGAGAGACAGCTGCAGCAATGCCTGGGCTGTCCTTAGGGTATGTGTCACCCCTAGGCAAAGTTGCAAATGGTGCCCCCGGATAAAAAAACCAGTTTAAATTATACTCCCCCCAAAAAATAAAATGACATATTCATTGTGGCAGTTAACCATTTTCTTACATACTATAAGTGGGGATTAGCTGCGCACCTGGCATGGCAGGGCACAAGTACCAGTGAAATTAATTGAAAGGTGGGTGTAACACACTCCCAACAGCTCGGAAGTGAACCCTAATAGCTCGCTACACTTCAATTTATTTATAAACAGGGATGGAGCTCAGTTTAAAAACAGACCCAACTACTCAACTAAATCAAACTGAGATAGGCAAAAGGAACCTCAGTTTAATTGCTCATCCGACGACCAAAATGAATCAGTTTTGGTTTATTTTCCAGATCCCCTCTCCAAACATCTAAGTACACCATTCAAACTGGATTGGAAAATTTTAGGAAAAGTAGCAAAGGATTTTCCATAAACATTCTTAAAACATACTTACTAAAGTTTCAACATTGATGATATTCCAGCACCTTTGATGAAGTAGATCTGCCTGTCTGGGATGCACTTTGACTTGCTTCTGAAGCTGAAGTGCTCCAGGTTGTCTCTAGTTTGTGCCCTACCAGCTGTACACTGGATCCGGGACCAATATGGCTGATCCTCGGTTGTGGCGAGTTCCTGGGCCCAGTGTTCATGGAGATCATTAATGGCTTTCTGAGGAAGGGTGTCTTTCCATCAGCCTTGAAAAAGACTGTCGTTAGACACCTCCTAAAAAAGCCTTCCTTAGACCCTGCTGTTCTGGTGAATTACAGGCCTATCTCTAATCTACCTTTTTTAGGGAAGGTTATCAAGAAGTTGGTGGCGGAGCAACTAACAGACCATCTGGAGCCTTTTCCATCTGCAAACTTCTCCAATCAAGCTTTCAGCCCGGTCACAGCATGGAGACTGCTCTCATCAGGGTAACTCATGATTTTCTCCTAGTGAGAGAACCGAGACATGATTTTGTCTTGGTCCTCTTGAATCTCTCATCAGCATTTGATGCAGTTGACCAGGGGTGCTTCTGGATCACCTGTGGAACTATGTGGGCCTCACTGGTACATCTCTTTGTTGGTTTGAGTCCTGCATAAGTGGGAGAACACATCAGGTAGCTGGGGGTGATTCTACCTCTGGGGCTTCTGCATTGTCCTGTGCAGTTCCTTAAGGCTCTCTTCTCAAGCCCATTTTGATTTCTGTGTAGACGCTGCCACTGGGGGAGATCATTAGACGGTATGGTGTTGAGTTTCACTGCTGTGCAGATGATATTCAGTTGTACCTGTCTTAATCTCCTGGTGAAGATCTTGCAGATTCTGTCTTGAGTCAGTGTCTGGCTAAAATAAATGGCTGGATCATCTCAAACTAGTTATATCTCAACCAGGCAAGACAGAGGTTATGGTGATTGAAAAGGGACACTAGGGCTCAGCTGCTATGGAAGGTATGGCTCTCCTTCTGTAGTAGGCCAGTCTCTCATGGCTGCTGATGCAGTGAAGGAGCTTGGAGTCATTTGGACTGGAGACTGATGCTAGAATAACAGGTGTCATCTGTGGTCTGATCTGTCTTTTACTATCTTTGAAACATCGCCAGGATTAAGCCACATCTAGCGCAGGTGGACCTGGTGATGATCGTTCATGCTTTCATCACCTCCAGGTTGGACTATTTCGATGCTCTTTACTTTAAGCTATCTGGATATTTGATGTGATGCCTTCAGCTAGTCCAGAATGCCACCGCCTGACTGATAGTGGGCTCCCCACAGAGTGACCATATCATGCCGGTCTTACGTGCGCTGCACCAGCTGCCTATGTGGTGGCACATCACCTTCAAAATATGCTTGTTGACTTATAAGACCCTACACGGTTTGGGATCAGACTATCTGAAAGAGCTCCTTATTCCCTACCACCCAGTTCACCTCTCTGCTCCACTAACGGGAGCCTGGTTGTTGTCCCTCCTTCCCAGCTAAGACTTTCAGGGGACAGCATTTGGAATAGCTGCTCCAGTTTTGTAGAACTCACTGTCTATATTTGCACGACCCGCAGGGTGGGGACCTTTAAAGCCTCCCTAAAGGCCTTTTTGTTTGAACAGGCATTTCTCAGTTAATTATCTGTGCCTCGCATCATTAATTTTTAATCCAATCGTATTAAGTTTTGTTTTGATTTAGTTCTTGTTTGGACTTTTACTATGATCTATGTACAGCGACCATAGTCTTCAAGATTGAGGCTTTATAAATAAAGATTGTCTTGCCATACCTTGCCGACCTTAGCTGATCGTCATAACACCAAGTTATTTTATTTGGACATGCAATAAGTGTGTTATATATTTCTTAGACATAACATTAAACAAAAGCAGGGGACAAAGGTTTCAACGTCAATTGTAATTCTCAGCTGTTATAAACAAAGTGCTCTGGGAAACCAGGACCTCCCACCTATCATGTGCAAAAAACATTTCTAGACAGCAGTGTGACGATTAACTTCTGTGAAATGTCAGCAAATCAAAGAATGTGGCTGTCCTGAGCTTCACCGTGAAGGCAACCAAGCTAACGTTAAACTTTAAAACCCATACATGAAACTCTTTAGGTTTTGTGACCATCTGACAGTGTCCGATTGCTGTCTTGGCAAAATATTATTTGTGCAAACAACACTCTAATGCAGATCTTACCACAAAAGGTGCTGTACTTATATTAAAATATACAACCAAGAGTGCAGAAAAAAACAAAACATATCACAGGGCCCCACTGCTCAGCCTGTGATTAAACATTTTTAACTCACCTCGGTGTTTCTCTTTCTTGTAACATATTTGTTGGGCCGCTTCCTTATGATCCTTATCTACCAGGATGAAAGACAGTTTTCATACACAAGGAAGTGGTGACCACATATATGGAAACCAAACAAACCGAAGAGAGAAATAATAAGTGCCTTAGCTGGGATTTGAACCCAGGCCACCTGCAATACCATTCCAGTTGCACTACCAGCTACACCACCAAGGCAACTGGAAACCTAAAACTCGTAGACGCCCCTTATGCTTGCTCTAATACACAACCTAGTGTTGCACAGATAAACACAGACCATAGAAACATCAAAACTGTCGGCAGATAAGGACCGCTAGGCCCATCCAGTCTGCCCACAAGCCGCGTACTTGATTACAGCTTTTAACCCTCCCTCTGCTTTACCTCCAGGGCTGGCTTTGGGGAGTAGTAGGGCAGCTGCCCTGGGGCCCTACACTTTGAAACAATACTGCCCAGCCAGGGCATCAGATGAGTCAATATTAGACCCAACTGACAGCAGCCCTGCAGACAGCTAAGGTAAGTCACTTGATCGTGTGATTACCGTTGGAGCACTGAGCAAGGTCACATGATCAGGAGTCATGCACACGCACAACCTTTCCCTTTTCCGCACCAAATCAAAGAGACCAGGCCCTACAATAGGCACTTTAGCTCAGGCTCGGCCAGGTCTGAGGCTGTCGGCCTCTCAGCCCAGACTGAGCCGCATGTCTCGCTGACTTGGAGTAGTCACTCTCAGAAATGCCAGCACTGCATGCCCATCATCTGCAAATTTGCACCGGGCTGCTGCTGGCATTTGGCATACAAAAAAAGAATTTTATTGACCTGGCACCATGGACTCCCATCTCTTCCTTCTCCTCTTCAGACCCTCAGCTGGGCTCTGTGACAGTGAGTCTTGAGTGTATTGTTTCTCTCTCTCTTGGTGTGGGGTGGGTGACAGATGTTGGTGTTGGTAGTAGGGGTTGAGGCGTTGAGTGGGTCTTTCTGGGAGATTCAGAACAAAGATTGGGTGCTCAGTGGCCTCAGCCTCTTCCAATCCAGATGCCATCTCGGAACAAACAGGCAAGCCAAATCCTGCCAGTGGGGTGTGGCAGGAGGTAGTGTGTAATCTCTCCAGAGGAATCACAGGGATTGCATAGATGAGACCCACTGCAGTACAATTGTAAACTGCCATGGCCTGCAAATGTTTACCGATATCCTGGAAGCTATTTGGATGTAATGACTAACACAAGTTCTAGTTCACGTTTATTGGTAGGAAAGCTCCATTAAGCAAGCTCATTTACAAGGAGGTCCTGATAGACAAATGAGGTCAAATACCTGGACATATACTAGAAATGTACACAGTAAATAGAGAGAGCATCAGCTGCAAAAAGGAGAACAATAAAATTGACAAAAATGTACACAATGTATACAATAAGTCACCCAAGTACATAAGGTAAGTTGCACACTGCTTACAATGAGAACACAGGTACAACTGATCTTTTGGGGCTGTACCTGACAACGCTACTGTGCGATTGTGCCTTTCACTTGTAATAGGCAGTATCAACTCTGGTGGCAGTGCAACTGGACAGATACAATTGGGTTGTAGTCGTAGTATAGGATGCAGTGTGAGAAGAGAAGAGAAGAGAAGAGAAGAGAAGAGAAGAGAAGAGAAGCGAAGCGGAGCGAAGAGAAGAGAAGGAGAAGTATGGTAGGGGGAAGGGAGAGGAGAGTGAGTAAGGGTTGCCTAGGGAGGCAGAGGTGTGGACATGGGGTGGTATAGGGGTAGAGTGGAAAGGAGGGCTAGACTGGGATCAGTGGAGGTGGAAGGAGGAAACAGGAGGAGAGAGATAGGCTAATTAGATCAGGCTTAAAGGGTCAGGCGCCTGACCTAAAGTTAGTGGCAGATGCAGGTGTAACCCCTAGGTGGCGCTATCCCAAGGGCTACTACCCTTGCCTGCTTGGCAAGTAGCAGGTTAAGGGGCCTGGGTAATAGAATGGGTGCCTCCACCCAGAGGTCAGGGTTATTAGTGGTTAAGCTAACCTAGGCACAGCCTTCCGGGACACTGCAACCCCCTTCTTTCCCTTCTAGTGGCCTGAGCAATATACAATAATCACTTTCACAGTACCCCTTGAACACCATACAAGCACCCATACTGTTTGCACTTACCACCAGGCCTGGTTCCTCTGGCTCGACCCTGGGGACACCCTGTAAAACAAGGTTATGCACAGCAAATAGCAACAGTACAGTACTTTTGGCACAAACTAGAACCACAGTCAGGTTAAATGTAGAAAAAGTCAGATCTGATTTATTCAGGGGACTTGAACAAGGAAGGGGCATAATCAGGTTAATTGGCTTAAAGGCTATATTAATCAAACAGTTATGCAAGCGCTTTGAGTCCCCACACAGTCGCACCACTGGGCACCCAAGTAGGGAGATGATGGGCTAGCCAGGAACGTTGCAGCTGGTTGGGGCCCTGTGATGGAAGAAAGCAACATGCACAACACACACTATTTGTAATCCGGAGCCGGAGGGCTCAGTTCGTGAAAGAAAAAGCAACCAGACAATCAGATGACAACGCTTTAGATATAGCTGTTGTTGCAGGGAGCTACCCTGATGTTTGCCCACGATACCCAATACTGGACACAGGCAGAAGGAAATTGAGACTGCAGGTTGTTGAGCTGGAGTGCCAGGAGAAGCAGGGCCTACATGAATCACCTCGGCATCATTCCTGTTCAAGTGTTGAGTAGGGGGCTGATCCCCAGGCAGATCTCTCGTCGATAGCTTTCTCCGTGCAATGGGTAGTCTGGCTGGGCCAGTGTGGCAAGGCTAAGGCGAAATGAGAATGAATTCGGATTCAGTCTGTTGGAGCTGGATGCAGCCTCCAGCAAGCAGAACACAATTCAACACACAGTGGGGAACCAAATCATGACCCACTAACAGCACACAACATATTTACAAGTAAGAAATTCCACTATACCAGGCAGACTGCTATATATCACGACTCCGGCGAGCAGAACACAGTTCAACACACACTGGGGAACCAAATCACGACCCACTAACAGCACACAGCACATTTACATGTAAGAAATTCCACTATACCAGGCAGATTGCTATCCAGTCACAATTGCAGAGTCTCTGCACAAACCAGGAGTTCAGAGGTGGCTAGAAATCCTGACAGGCCGATCGCATTCAGCAAATCTTCGGTCTTCTTCAGGTTAAAGCCTGGTCACAGTCCAGTGGCTTAAATAGTCTTCACAACTCGGATTCAGGCCGAATAAACTCTAGTTCCCTCTCAAGGACAGCAGGCAGACAGGTAGGCCAAAACTCAGCCCTTTCACAGTCCTCCCACGCAAAACTACACAGAACTGCTGCTCAAATCACTTGAGCTGTTGCTCATTCACTTCCCAACTCAGAACTAACTGACAACTGCAAGCAGTCTGGAATTTCCCCAAGACCCAAAAGGTTTGGTTGGCTGATCTGTCTGTCAGTCACAACAAGGGCCCCCCCTTCAGGTTCATTTAGGTGCCAAAATGCAAAAACTACAATTCCTACAAGTTTTGAACCCACCAAGCCCCCTGTAGGCAGCTCCGTTTTAGAGTCCCAACAGTACTGATTGGCCCATTCTGACAGTCCGTGCCAAGTTGGTGGAGATAAACAGAACAATCCTTGCTGCAAAGAAAACAGGTTGGAACAAACTGCAATATTATTATCACTCTAATAGATATTCAGCAAATAAGCACATCTTATAACAGAGCTCCCTCTATGCAAATAGCGATGTCAGAACGGAGCAATTATCTGGCAGTCTGGGCGGGGCTCGAGCATAGAAACACTCAGCCCCCTCCCAGATTAATTATAACTGCAATCCAGGCAGCTCTTAAAGAGACAGTACACAGAGGCTATACAGGCACTCTCTGGCAATACATTTAAATTGCTAAAACACAGAACACCAGCCTGGCAGTGAGCATTTAGGCAAGATCAAGGAAGACTTTTGAAACCCCATTTGTTGGGGAGTTACACAGGGTTTGCATAATTTAGCACTGGCATGGTTACAAGTCGGCAACAAACAGGGATTGCATGACCTATATATCTCCACAATCTTAAAGGGCTTTTTTGCTTTGAGTTGCCCACTGTAGCAGGTCTCTCTTGCCCAAAGTTTTTTTTTTTTCTTGTCAGCTGCTTTCTCTGGTGGCTATCCACAGCCTAATGAGCTTTTTCCTTTCGGCTGCCCAATGTAGTGGGTCTCCACAGCCCCCTGAAGGGTTTTTTCTTTAAGCTGCCTACAGTAGTGGGTCTCCACAGCCCCTGAAGGGTTTTTTCTTTAAGCTGCCCACAGTAGTGGGTCTCCACAGCCCCTGAAGGGTTTTTTCTTTAAGCTGCCCACAGTAGTGGGTCTCCACAGCCCCCTGAAGGGTTTTTTTCTTTAAGCTGCCCTAATGGGGAATCTCTATAGCATTGAAGGACTTTTTTCTTTCAGCTGCTCACTGGCACTGTGGTCTTCTGCCCTCCTTCAAATACAGGCAGCCCAGGTTCTTTTTATTCCCGCTCGGCAGCACAGAAGTCTACTGCCTACCACAATACTTTCAGTGTGGGTTCTTTTCCTTTACATCGCAGTGGCACTGAGGTCTCCTGCTCACCTCCAAAAAATACAGGCAGTACCAGTTCTGCTGTGAATACGGCAGTAAGTGAACACTAGACTGCCATTTGCCGGTTATAGGGGGGCCCCATGTTTTACCTCTGCCCCGGGGCCCTGCACTGGATACCAAAGTCTAAGGCCGCCACTGTTTACCTCTATGGTTCCCCTATGCCTGTCCCATGCATGTTTAAATCCAACCACAGTGCTTTCTCCAACCAACTCTTGTGGCAGCCCATTCCATACGTCCACCACCCTCTCTGTGAAGAAAAATGTCCTCACATTCCCTCTTAATCTGCCACCTTCCAATTTTATGTCATGCCCCCTCATTCTTATACCTCTCTTGTACTGGAAGATGTCTCCCCCCGCACCTTGTTTATGCTTTGAGGTACTTGAGTGTTTCTATCATGTCCCTCTCTCTCCTCCTCTCCCAGCGAGTACATATTGAGGTCCCTTAATCTCTCATCGTAAATTTTGTGGTGCAAGCCCTGTACCATCTTAGTCACCCTTCTCTGGACCATCTCCAGTCAGTTAATGTCCTTTTAGGTACAGCCCCAGAACTGCACACAGTACTCCATATAAGGTCTGACCTGGGTTTTATATAACTGCATCACTACCTCCCATCTTCTGCTAGTGATACCCTGCCTATGCACCCCAGCATACCACTGGCCTTCCTGCTGCCCTTGTACTCTACTTGACATTTTCAGATCATCTAAATAATAACCCCCAGGTCCCTTTCTTCCTTGGTGACTGTCAGCAACTCCCCATCCTGTAGCTCTATCCAGGATGTCTATGCCCCAGGTGCATAATTTTGTACTTCTTTGAATAAAACCTCAGTTGCCACCCTCAGACCATTTATCAAGCTTCTCCTGGTCCTTCCTCATTTTCTCCACCCTCCTGAAGTATCCACCCTGCTACAAGTCTTGGTGTCATCTGCAAACAGATAGTTACATTTTCATACATGTAGGGGCAGTAGGTTCCATGCGATATGAGTGAAAGCAAAATAGCGATAGCCATATTAGAGAGTGAACATCACCAAAAATACAAACGGCAATGTGCACTACACCAACAACAATAACAGTGCGCTTCAGTACCATACTCACAACGCGCGACAGTTACCATTTTTTTATGTGGGGAGGGTTACGCCCCTGCACCCCTATAATTAAAATTCTCATTTTTGAGGGGGGGGGCCTGACACTGGGGTACATGGGAATGTTTGAGAAGGGGCAATTCAGATCAACGGGACACATAGGGCCAAAAATATAGAGTCCCAACCAGCATAAAATATTTAGCGTGGCGCCTGTTTCCGAACCTGCAGCCTCTCACAACGCAGAGCGCAGCCCTTCTACTATGCCAATGGCAGCTGGTACCTGCTTGTCCAAACTTCCTCCCATATGCTGTTCCCCAATACCTCCCTCCTATCTCCCTTTCACAATTCTTGTCCATAACAGTCGCTGTTCCTCTCCTCGCTATTCTTTCCTGCTCACTCTTATTCCAGGCAGTCAAACTGAGTCACTCAGCTTGACTCGCCCATATCACTGGATACCGCTGAAGTGTACACATATATAGAATCCAAACAAACAGAAAAAAATAAATAAGTGCTTTAGCTGGGATTTGAACCCAGGATGAAATAAAGTAGAGTACCAGCATCCCCATTTAGGAGCCTATGGAAGGCCGGTGGCAGCAATGCTCTTTGGAATGTGCATCTTGCCTTTTGTTGGGGCTGGAGAAAGTGTGGAGAGGTACTCCTCTTCCTGCTTTTTCAGACTGCAGTGTCCGACTCCTTCATAGTTGTAATTCTAACCCTTCCTGACATATCAAACTGGACACCACCAGACTTCAGGTTCTCCTTTCCCAACTCAACTAGCCAACTCGCCCTGTCCTCCGATGCTGGTGTTTTCTCCCACCTGCCTTGTGGACCCGCTGCTCCCAGCCTGGTTGACACAGTTCCACTGTCTGCCACCAACGAGAGAGTTCAGTCACTGTTTGCCACATGGTCACGGGGCCCATTGACCTGACAACCCTGGGTGCTGTGGGCATGATGGTTCAGTTCTGTGTCCTCCCAGGCAAGCATCACTGAGCACTGGCTGCTATAAATCCAGCTGCACTGGACTGACACTGCACTTTTTTGGGAGCAGCCAGAGACTAGTCTGACTAAACTAAATAGTTCTCTCTGTGTGGCCATCACCTGCTAAAAGCTGCCTGCCTCTGTGACTGAAGCAATACTCTACATCTGCCTCTTAGTTCCAATAGGCGGGGGCAGGGGGCACAGCGTGACGCCACACCTAACCTCACCCATATACACACACAAATTACTTATTTTCAGTACGTACTCACACATTAGAAAAAAAGTTTGGTTTTTTTTTGTTTTGTTTTAAAATGCAATGTATTTCCAGTACCCCCAATGATGGGTGCACTAAGTGACTGCCTGGTTCATCTATCCTTAAGGCCATCCCTAACCAACGTCAATGTTTTGATTAGTAGAAAAGAAAACAAAAGCAGCACCATAATTCATAGATTGCAGCAAAGCCTACCTGTAACCCAGTAAAAAGTCATAAACTGCATTTTCTTTAACTCATTACTGTTTTGTTTTTTTTTTTTAAATAATACCATTACTTTATAGGCTGTTTTGTCCTGTTCTGTAAGTGACAGAAACCAATACTTTACATGGATGGAAAGCTGGGACACTCAGCTTTCACCAGTATCAAACAGTACATGAAGAAACAGACCATTATGTAACCCTGTTTTTTAGAAGAAAATGGCACTGACTTTTTTAAACAATCATATTATTTTATGGGCTGCATTCCCCAGATCTGTAAAGGCTTGTTCAGACTGCATCCCACACTGGCTACCACCCTAACATACCTACAGAACTCCAGTACCACTACTGAATCAAACATGTTTACTCTGCAATTTGCAAGCAAACATAACAAGGATAATTATGGTTGGATTATTGTGGGGTTAGACATGTAGGTCAGTCACTGTGGGGCTAGACATAGGGGTTACTGTGAGGATAACCATAGGGTCACTGGGGATAACAATGGCGGTGTCACAGTGGGCATAGACTTGGGGTTAGAGTGGAAATGTGGGGTCACTGTAGTAGAAGAGTGGTAAAAGATTTATTTTTATACAGGTACATACAATTTGGCCAAGGCTTACAGTATTTAGTATGTCTTCCTGTGAATTTCCTAGTTACAATACAAATACAAAGTGTGAGAACAGACATTGGGGTCCCTGTGGGGGTAGACATGGTGGGGTCAATATTAGGATAGACATGGTGGGTGGCAGGGGTCACACCGACCCTCGCCATTAGCACAACCAAATATTTTGCTGTGCTGGCAATTCTGTTTTTGGTTTTTTAATTTGGCACCAAAAACACATCTGTTTGGCATATTCCTGCTGCCAGGCAAAGCTTGTGTCAATCATGGATAAGATGGACACAGAGTTAGAGGTGGGCAAGCCAGGAATTTTTCACCTAAGAGCAGAGCCAGAGTCAAGCCAGGCGTGGCTTGACTCTACGATTCAAAGCATGAGCGAGCCCTGACTGCCACTGGCTGTCCATTACAAAACTGACCGTGTCCCTCACAAGTTTCAGCCACTACTGTAACTGCTCAGCCCGACAATAAACGCTTTCTTTGACCATAACTGGCTTGGCTTGACCTTGGCTCTTAATTGTTTAAAGAGGTCGAGCCAAGTCAAGCCAGGCAATTGAGCCAGACCCGAGCCTGCTCTGGCTTGCCCACCTCGCCACACAGTCAGGAAGCAGCCAGAAGAGTCATTGAATGGGGACGACTAAGTAGCCAGCTAGCCAGTTACACATGCCCATCCACTAGTGTCCAAAGCAATGGATCATCTGGTTGGCAGTTTTTCAGCAGGACAGAGACAATCTGAGAGGAACAGAGCAGGTATCGCGACACTACAGCAACTGAGCTATATCAGCTGTCTTACAGGAGAGCTGCAATCACTCGCAGAAGACACATGCTGCTTAAGTTAACCCTTGCAGGGCCACAGACTGATATATCAGTCTTAATTCCCATACATTCTAATTCTGTTGGCAGCCCAAGGGTTAACACTCAGTTATTAATGAGGTCTGTTTTTCAAAAACTGTAACTTGAGGCTTTTCTGCCTGCTGTGCTGTTCTCATGGCACTGAGTACTGTCTCCAGTGTGTGTTGCTCCCTAAGTACTCAGTGACGCATCTTTTGTCCCCGAGCTGACAGGAAATCTCCCAGAAGCACCAAAACATGAAAGTTAGATGGGAGAGATGTGCTGTTCCTGGAGTAATTGTGTTTACACAAATGGCATATAGTTTACCCAATCTGGTATTTGTTTAGCGCACTAATTCCCATTTTGTTCTTATTTCATGTCTGTTTCTTTTGTTTGCATGCGGTACTTTGAACTGTTGAGACTCTTCATCTCCACCTGTTGTTGCTGGTTGTTGCAGCTCTCATTTAACGTGTGGAAAGGAAATGTGGTTTGGTGTTTTTAAATGCAAAATATCCAACTGATGGCAAGCAGTTCATCAAATTATATAAAAACAGCATAAGGTGAGAGAGAGAGAGAAAATTAGCTGAGAACATCTACTTAATTAAATGGGAGGGTGGAAGAGTGCTTTGAAAAGAAGCACACAGCTGCAACCAAAGCCTGCCAGCCTGAGACCGTTTTTTTTCCAGCATTGCTGAGCTTACAGGCAGACATTTATGACAAGCAGGTTGGAGTGTTTTCTGTATACTAAAGGGGACCTTTACTGCATTGTCCAAATATGGGCGAAGGGGGCATAAATCTTAGGGAATAGCATGCTCCTACACTGTACTGGAAAACTAAAATAATTGTTGGAAAATTGAAATAATGTCCTCAAAGCATTTGTGTAATGAAAAATGTGTGGGGTTTTTTTTCAGCAAAAAAGCTAGTTTCAGCTACAATTAACAAAAATATTAGTATGCCTGCAAATCTACTTTCTATGTACCTCTTATGCTGCGTACTATAAGTTTTTTTTCTTTTCTCGATCCTAACCCTTGCCAGGTCTACAGTGCTATCTCTATGCCAGATTTGGTGGCCATCTTTTTTTCTGAGAAAAAAAACTAAATTAAAACATGAACAAAGTACTAAGATTTTGGTGGAACTAGAATATTTTACTACCAAAGAAAACTGGAAGATGCCGGGACTCTTTTATAGTGAAAATAGGTAGGGTCAACATTTTTGCCCAGTTTCATTTCACTGCTGCTTTAAAGTATAATAGATCATTCTCATGATAGTCCCAATATTTCTCTTTTATGCTAACTTGGCCATCATTGCATTTTTACAATACTGTGGGAGCCTGTTATTCCCAAGATTTTGTTTATTACATTAGTAGCAAAAGTTAAAAAGTGGCACATGTTTTGTCGTTATTCATGTTTCTCCTCTCCTGCCCAGGCTGGCTTCTGTGCTCTCCAACCTCCTCCAGCTCCAGTCCCATAAACTGGCATACCCCAAAGGTGCCTGCATCAGATTTCACCATGTCTTACTCCCCCATGGCAGAGCCCAGCTCAACCTGCCAGACAGGATCTAGTTGGAGCCACACCAGACACTGCTGTGGGGCCTGTGAGGGGTCAGAGAATCATCCTACCAGCCAGGGTGATTTTTCCATTTCCTCCCTACCCTGTAGTGCGATCAAGCTGGAGTGCAATGACCTCAACTGCAGTGCTGCACTGCTTCCGTCGCAGCATGCCAGACATCTGCCTCACCTCTGCTCCCTGTGTTATGGTTCAACCCTCTGTCCCCCAGCCATCGCTATGAGCTAGGCTAACACTGACTGCTACTCCCACCCCACCATGGAGGAGGAGAGCAGTTCCATTGGACACTCAGTCTTCCTCCTCCCAGATGACCCTCCGAGGACCTTAGCTTGGGGTGTATTTATTTATTTATTTAAATTCATCAGAAATAACCTTTGAACTTGGAACTCATTTACAAAGGTTCCACGTCATGAGACAAATAAGACGGTTACAATGGAAACAATCCACATTAACAGATATACAGGTATCTATCATATTAACACTAGCAGAACAAAAACATTTATAAGCAGTTAATAACAATCATGTTGCAATGGATTGAGAGGCAAAAGTAGCTGCCTAGGCACTCGGCATTGTCACTGGATTACAGGACCTTATTTCACTAAAAGGTACCGGTATTGGATGGAAGGAGATGGGTAAGGGAGCAGGAGATGAAACAGTCCCAGTCCCAGTGGTGGGACAGGCAACAGTTTGGTGCTGGAGGAGAAACTGGTGAGATGAAGAAGGACGGAGAATGGTGAGTATGTTGTAAGGGCAGGATTAGGGTGGAGTGCCAGGTTTAGGAAGGGAGAGGAGGTGTGGGGGTGGGAATAGGATAAGAGTCCCAGAGCTGGGATCAAAAGAATTACTGGAGCTATTGCAAACAGGGCGTAAAACCCGGGTCACCGACATTGCGAGTGGTAGCTCTACCACTGCACCAATGAGCAGGCTACACAAGGAAAAAAAACCTTTAACACAAGTAGTGGTGAAAAAGAAAAAAAAACAGAGTCAGCCCTGGTTTAGGGATAGAAGAGGTCACTGTGGGGAAAGATATGGGGGTCACTATGGGGATAAGCATGGGGTCACTGTGAAGCTAGGCATAGTAGAGTTACTGTGGGGACATACACAGTGGGGTTACTATTGGGATAGACAAAGGGGTCACTGTGGGGATAGACATGGTGGGGTCACTATAGGGATAGACATGGTTGGGCCACTGTGGATATAGACATGGTAGGGTCACTGGGGGGAGAGACACAGTTGGGCCACTGTGGATATAAACATGGTGGGGTCACTGTAGGGATAGACATGGTTGGGCCACTGTGGATATAGACATGGTGCGGTCACTGCAGGGATAGATGTGGTTGGGCCACTGTGGATATAGACATGGTGGGGTCACTGCAGGGATAGACCTGGTTGGGCCACTGTGGATATACATGATGGGGTCATTGTGAGGATAGACATGGTTGAGCCAGTGTGGATATAGATATGGTGGGGTCATTGTGGGGATAAACATGGTTGGGCCACTGTGGATATAGACATGGTGGGGTCACTGTGGGGATAGACACAGTTGAGCCACTGTGGATATAGACATGGTGCGGTCACTGCAGGGATAGATGTGGTTGGGCCACTGTGGATATAGACATGGTGGGGTCACTGCAGGGATAGACCTGGTTGGGCCACTGTGGATATACACATTGGGGTCATTGTGAGGATAGACATGGTTGAGCCAGTGTGGATATAGATATGGTGGGGTCATTGTGGGGATAAAACATGGTTGGGCCACTGTGGATATAGACATGGTGGGGTCACTGTGGGGATAGACACAGGTTGTGAGCCACCTGTGGATATAGATATGGTGGGGTCATTGTGGGGCTAGACATGGTTGGGCCACTGTGGATATAGACATGGTGGGGTCACTGTGGATATAAACATGGTGGGGTCACTCTGGGGATAGATACGGTTGAGCCACTGTGGATATAGATATGGTGGGGTCATTGTGGGGATAGACATGGTTGGGCCACTGTGGATATAGACATGGTGGGGTCACTGCAGGGATAGACCTGGTTGGGCCACTGTGGATATACACATGGTGGGGTCACTGTGGAGACAGACATGGTTGGGCCACTGTGGATATAGACATGGTGGGGTCACTGGGGGATAGATGTGGTTGGCCATTATGGATATGGACATGGTGGGGTCACTGCAGGGATACACATGGTTGGGCCACTGGGATATAGATACAGTGGGGTCATTGTGGGGATAGACATGATTATGCCACTGTGGATATTGACATGGTGGGGTCACTGTGGGGACAGACATGGATTGGGCCAGGGGCGCTGTTGAGCTCCCAACATGGTGGATGATGTAACTTATAGCTCCTGACTAGCTGAACTTTAAAATCCTAAATTCAGCATCTTAAGCAAAGATTACCAATATCTGTTACCAGAATCCTGGGTTGAAGGACCGGAGATCCGAATATGGGCTCTAAAAGGATAACAGACATGCTGCAAGGAACTTAGATGCCTTTCTTCACTGTCATATTCATCGAGGGCTGCTACATCAGGGCCATCTTCCTCTCCTGAACAAACAAAGAGTGAAGCCCTGAATCCTCATATCATGGCCCTTCTCAAAAAAATACAGGCGACTGGGGAAGACACGAACCGCAGACTAGCCACAGTGGAGGCTCGGTTCACCGAACTGGAAGATAAGGTCTGTGCTACCGAGACAGACTTACAAGAACTCAAATCCGATGGAGATATTCAGGGCTCAAGAAATGCCATGCTCATCAGAGACCTTACCTTCCTGTGGGCTGAAATGAAGGACCCACGACAGTCTAATATCCGTATCGTTGGTTTCCCTCCGAGATTCGCATCCAACATGGAGATCCTATTCAGCAGTGACTCAACTGATCTTTTCGATTTGGAGCTACTGCCTGCCGGCGTGGGGACTAAAGTAATTAAAGCCTTTGCCATCCCTATGTGCTCCAGACAAGGCCCAGGAACTGAGCGACCTCTCACAGCTATTGTTACCCTATCTTATCCGGAGAGCCACATACATCTACTCCATGCTGCATGACTCAAAGGGGACACGATCTGGGAGGGTAGCCAGATCGATTTCTTTCCTGACATCTCCTCGCAGTCTCAGACCAACAAAAAGGCCTTACAATTAACAAATAAACTTGCTGGAGAATGGTATTGAGGCCCAGATGTTATTTCCTGCGAAGCTCCTGGTTAAGCACTACGGTAAAAGTCATTTACTAAGTGACCCTGAAGCTGTGGCCGTTTTTGCAGACAAACTATTAGAAGCCCAAAAATCTTTGTCTAAGCAGATGACAGGCTCAGATGATGGTTCTGAATCGGACACAAATTACTGATTCTGTACTATTTAAATCAGATCTTTTCTTTAGGCTAACACATAGAAGACCATGTCTTTCTTGATAGTGTTCTAATGTCTGGCTTGTTCAGCTCAGTTGGTCATGCCATGTCGGGTTGCTTTAAATTTAACCTGTTATGAAACTGCCTGCCTACTTTGAGAAATCTCAATTTTGGGGATTTTATTACCCCACTCAGTTTGTGAATTACTGCATTCTCCTTACACTAGCCTGTCTCCCTGTCAGTTAGCAGGTCTGACAGTATTGTCAGGGTGCATGTAACTTAATTGAACCAAGGCAATCTAATTTTAAATCCTAGCTTAGTTTCTCACTGTAGGGTTGCTCAGCCCTCCACTGTTGCTTTGCTCTCCTCATGGGGCAGAAATAATGGCAAATTGTCTACTGTGTTATATGATGGGTGACACTGTTATACCCTACATTATTATCTAGCCAGAGGGTTTTTCCTTCTTATGATAGATATTTTTAGTGGCTCACTCGACAAGGATGATTGTAAAACAGTGTTTTTTTTTTTCTCCAATTTATAATGTGTACTTGGGAGTGAGATATCACAAATATCTTCCTCGGTACAATATGTCATATGGTCTTGCTGTATTACATATAATCTACTAAAAAAAAAAAAGACATGGTTGGGCCACTGTGGATATAGACATGGTAGGGTCACTGTGGGGATAGACATGGTTGGGCCACTGTGGATATAGACATGGTGGGGTCACTGTGGGGATAGACATGGTTGGGCCACTGTGGATATAGACATGGTGGGGTCATTGTGGGGCTAGACATGGTTGTGCCACTGTGGATATAGAGATGGTGGGGTCACTGGGGGGATATACATGGTTGGACCACTGTGGATATAGACATGATGGGATCACCGGGGATAGACATGGTGGGCATGTGGATATAGACATGGTGTGGTCATTGTGGGGATAGACATGGTGTGGTCATTGTGGGGATAGACATGTTGGCGCTACTGTTGGAATAGTCATGTGGGTTACTATGAGAATAGACATGGTGCGGTCCCTATGGGTACAGACACCGTGGTGTCACTATGGGAATAGACATGGTGGAGTCACTGAGGGGATAGACATAGGTTTTACAGGTTCATAGGTGTCATACAAGTTCGAGGGACATGCCCATATTGAACTCGTCACCTAAAGGCAATAGTGAAATTTCTTTTCTCCCATATGGTGATCCAGCTTGTACTTAAATTCTGTCAAGCTATCACTTGTGACAACATCAACTGGCAGTGAATTCCAAACAGGAGGTAGTCGCTGGGTAAAGAAGTTACTCCTTTTAGAAGTTTTATTTACTGTAGATTTTAACTTTAAATTATGTGATCTGGTGTTACAGCCAGATGCAGTTTCTTCGAGACAAATAGCCTCACACAGAGCGGGGTCATGTAATGCCCTATGTGCCGGGCATAGGTCGCCCCTTAAAGATCTGTATCCTAGTGTGTATAAGCCTAGAACTCAAAGTCTACCACTGTACTCAGTGTTTTTTAATCCTGTGACCTTCTTGGTAATTCTTCTTTGTACCTTCTCAATAGATGCCTTGCCTCCCAAAGAGGTGGGTGTTCAGAACGGGCCACAAAAGTCTATATGTGACCTAACCAAGCCTGTATATAGGGGTATTAAAACCTCTGGTTCCCTACTCTTGATATGTTTCAGGGTACATGATAGTATACCTTGACATTTCTTAATTATATTATTGGTATGAGAGGTAAACTTTAAATCATTTGTGATAGTGATACCCAAATCCCTTTCGGATGTAACAGTTTGTAAATATGTTGTTATTAAGTTTGTAAGTGGCTAACATGTTATTCCTACCCAAGTGCATAACCTTGCATTTAGTGGTAGTAAAGGTCATTTTGTTCGTGACTGACCATCTATGTAAATTATCCAGATTTGACTGTAGGGAATTCACTGATTCTGAGTCATTAACAATGCAGCCAAGTTTGCTATCGTCGGCGTATTTATGTATCCAGACACCGTTATAGGTTTGCATGCTGGTAATTAGAATATTAAACAATAAAGGTCCCAGGATGGAGCCCTGAGGGATGCCACTACTAACTGCACCCCATTCAGACATTTGCACCTTAATTCTAACTCATTGCTTCCTTTCACTAAGCCAGGAATTGATCCATTTGATAATATTGGGATAGAATCCACATCCTTTCAGCTCCTCAATCAATACTTCATGAGAGACGGTGTCAAAAGCCTTCTCAAAATCAAGGAAGATAACATTGACTGGGAGTCCCTGGTCTAGTGCCATACTTACTGGTTCGAGAAAGTTTATTAGATTAAACTGACATGATCATCTCTGTATAAAACCATATTGAGATATATCTATGATATTCATATTTTTAAGGTGCATTACCGTTTTCTGTTGTAAAATCTTTTCCATTAATTTACCCAGATGAGAGGTAAGGCTAATAGGCCTATAATTTTTTACATGCTGTTTGTTATCACCGTTATGAATTGGTACCACTGTTGCCAGTTTCCACTCAGAGATGGCAGTACCTTCATGGAGTGATGCATTTAATAATAGAGTAAGTACCCCTAGTAATTCAGTGGCCATTTCTTTGATAAATTTGGCTGGAATGCCATCAGGACCAGCTGAAGAGTTGGCTTTGGTGGTCTTAATGGCTGACATAACTTCCTCGGATGTTGATGGATATGGTACATCAGTTAATATATTATCCAGACATGCAGCCACTTGATTGGTCGCTTGGCAAGCCTGCTACTTGGGCGATGCTGTCTTGGTTGCCCTTTAGTTAATGCTCTGGATTGGGGCTATAATTTGTCATGCCCCACCACCCCTCCCAGGCCTCCTTTAAATACGCCTTGCCCCTCCTCCTGAGCGTGACAAAGCAATCCATTGGGGGTCTTGGCTCTCTGAGCCCTGCCAACCCAGTTTGGTATACGCCTCACTCTCTTAGCCATTGGCCCTTTCTTCAATCCTTGCTGAGCCCCCAAGCCACTTAGCTCATAGACTGCTCAGACTTCTGGAATCATTTCTTTTGCAATTAATGATACGACTGCTCAGGGAGCCCTATCGCTCCTGCTGCACTACTCAGAGGGCTGTAACCTGACACATATTGTAAAGCTGCAGTTTTCACTACTGCTCCAGATCATAGCTGTAACGGGCAGGATTATAAATCTCACAAGCCCTCACACTACTCGCCATCCCGTGTTTGGACATTGACGAAGGGGGCCCAGATAGAGATCCTGCCCCTCTTTACCCCCTGGTCCTGCAATGGCAAGAAATGAGTGGTAAGAGTGGAACAAACCCTGAGCCTACCTCCCCTCTTCACCACCTGGCCACTCCACAGGAACCACTGAATAAACTCATATACCCCCTCCCTCTTACTTCTCTGATTGGCCTACGTTCTAGTATAGTAACCACCACAAGACTTACCTTTTCCAGGAAAAAACGCACATGCTCATTCAGCTTTACAGTATGCCATCTGCTCCGCTCCCTAATTCTACTACTTCTGCTGCTAGCTGGGAACGTCCACCCTAACCCTGGTCCCACTGTAAAAAGACCACCTAAACTAAAAGGACATCTCAGTATTGCCTCCCTTAACATCAACAGTCTTCTTCCCAAAATTTACTCAATTCCAGGCCTGGGTGCAGGTAATTAAACCCTGACATACTCGAACTCACTGAAACATGGCTGTCTCAAGGACTCTCGACTCAGCAGTCTCCCTTGAAGGTTATAATTCCTTCCGGCAAGACAAACTAACCAAACAAGGGGGTGGATGCCTAGTTTATATCTGATCTGGAGTAAAGGTGCAGGCACTGGACTGTAGTCTGCACTCAAAAGAGGCCTAGATATTGAACCTTAAGCTTAGTATAGGTCAATAGAACAAAGTGCTCCTGCTCTCTACAGTCTACATCCCACCTGTACACCAAACCACTGGTCTTAACCACTTCATAGCGAATCAACAGCTGATAGGCAGCCAATGGGAGAAGATCACTGTTGGCGATTTCAACATTAACTGACGCGCCCAAAAGGAATCTAAAGCCAGGGACCTAATATCCAGCCTATTCCTTACCCAGATGGTCACTGATGACATTCGGCTCAACTACAGAACAGGGAGCAGTACCCTAATTGACTGGCTCCTATCAACACATCCCAAGCATGTCTCCAATGTCACTGTCCTGCCTGACAGCCTCAGCGACCACTCCCCAGTGATATGCACCTGGACTAACTACTTCACCAAAATCCCACCTAATGTGTCCAAAAATCGCTGTCTGCGGCCTGGGCTACTTGACCACTTCATGATGTATCTGACACAAATAGACTGGTCACCACTGGCTGCGGATATTGATGAAAATGAGGCCTTGATCTACTTTATTACGAAATTCAATCATGCCTATGATATCTTTGCGCCCTTTAAAACAAAAAAGATTAGGGGGCACCTCAAACCCCTGGTTTACCAGCTCTCTTATCGATCGGATAAAGAATAGAGACAATCTGTGGCACAAAGCTAAAGCAGCAGGAACACCTGCTTCTCATAGTGCCTACAAGACTGCCAGAAACATCTGTACCAATCTCATACGACAGGCCAAAACAACTTACTATAGAAGCTTCTAAGCAAAACCTGGGACTTGGTAAAGAATTTTGGAACCATTAAAGCACTGACGGAAATTCCCTAAGACACCTCGTGACCTAATAATCACCGTGGATGGTACCTTTCAAGAACCTATTGAGATCACCGATATGCTTAATAACTGCCACAGACCTTACCGGATATTCTGGGGACTACCGTAAGGAAGACTTAAGGGTCATCAGCACTATACTCGCCCCACAGAGTCCCCCAAGGAAGGACCTGCTGCTTTTTGACTTCAGACGAGTCACAATGGCCGAGACAACCAAGCACATTAAAAGGGCCCTAGGCAAGACCAGGGTAGGAGCAAATCTGATCGACATGAAGCTTGTTGGCCTGCTCCTGAATCCCCTAACCATGGTATTTAATGCCTCACTAAAGTCAGGGGTGTTTCCGTATACAGGGAAGTCAGCCATTGTCACACCTGTATTCAAAGCAGGGGACAAAACACTAACATCCAACTATAGGGCTATATCCATCCTGCCCCCACTCTCTAAAGTACTAGAAAGAATGGTCTCTGAGCAGCTCACAGAGTATCTTGATAAATATAATCTACTCTGCCCTCAGCAACATGGCTTCCAAAAAAAACATTCCACACTTTACTGCCCTGGTCGACTACTCCTCCCAACTTTACAATGCCTTAGATAGTGGGCAGGCTGGGGGCTCAGTTTTCATCAATCTTAACAAAGGCCTTTGACTCAGTAAATCACAATCTTCTTTGAGCTGCCTTCAGTCAACAGGCTTGTCCCCAGACACAGTATCATGGTTTGGCAGCTACCTTTCAAACAGATCACAACGTGTCAAAATTGAGATACTCTGTCAGCATCTAAAGGTGTGTCATTTGAGGTCCCTCAGGGATCCATTCTTGGACCTCTCCTCTTCAGTCTCTTCATCAACCCAGCCCCATTGTTTTGCTCAGCACAGATGGTGGTAGTGTATGCTGATGATGCAGTTATATCGGTTGCTGGTAAAGACTATAGCTCTATTACATCAGAACTTCAGTGCTGTTTCCTCCAACTTGAATCCTGGTTCTCTCAAAACAAGCTACTCCTAAACCACAAAAAAACAAAGAGCATGTTTTTCTACACAACCCAAAGCAAAAAGAAATATCTACCCCTGCTCATACACAATCACAAGGGTGAGGTTCTAGACCAAGTTACTAAGTTCAAGTACCTCGGCATCACCTTTGATGACGCACTCACTTTCTCTAGCCACATAGACTCCGTAGTCAAGACAACAAACATAAAGCTTGGGGTCCTCTTCCGACACAGGCACTCAATGACTCCCAAGGCACTCAGACTTGTTACCAGTAGTTCAGTACTGTCGTCCATCGACTATGGGCTGCCTATCTATGGGGCCGGCACAAAGACTGTACTCAACAGGGTCAGTACACTGCTTAACAAGGCATGCCACTTAACACTGGGGTCTCTCTTGACACACACACTTGCTCCCTCTACACAGAAATTGGGTGGCTCCCTTCATCTTAGCGTGCAATACCAAACCTGTCTTCTCCTAAAAGTGCTTCTTGGGCTTCGTCCCCACCCTGGGCAGCCTCTTTAAACAGGCAGCACCAACTAAATTCACCAGAAGTGCATCCACCCCACAGGCTGACAATCCCTTTCAAATGTACAAAACCTGCAACAGAATTCTTTGTACAATGGACTGAAATGGTACAATGAACTACCAGCTGACCTCACTGAAACTACCAAGATTGGAGCGTTCAAATCTGGGCTCAGATCCTAGCGGGATCTTGTTCTGTCATTTAAAAGTCTACCCTCTTAAAGTCACAGTTGCTTTACTTGCATATATCTTCCTTGTACTGCCTCCCTACTAAATCTTATTTTGCCAAAATTTTAGCGAGGTTTATTTCAGCCTACTGTACTGATTCAAATTGGGAAATTCTGTTTTGGGGAAATGCTTATATTGTACTGCTTCTAATTTGGAAATTTGGGAATGTTGTCTTGGGGAAATGTTTTACTGTTTAAAGTTGACTGAACTCCTGTGAAGTTTCCACCCCCCCCTCCTACCTTAGTTAAATACGGTTTAGCTCCGCCTCCTCTCACACTCCACCCTCGACTGCCTGCTGGTCCCTCCTATTGGCCTACAACACTTGCTTGCCTTTTGTCTTCCTTTCTGTCCTGCCTAGCTCCAGCCTACACTGCTCTCTCTCCCCAGCTGCTCACATACCCCATCCTCGCCATTCCTGCTCACTCTCAGCTCTCTTTTCACTACCTCTCCTGCCTGTTTCTTTTTCCTTTATTTTGCCTCACAAGCTATGAATTCCCTCCCATCTGCTCCTTCCCTTCTCTCCCTCCTTGTCCTTCCTCCCTTGTTCTCTCTCCCAGGCCCTGCCACCCCCACCCTGCCCACTATCTACTTAATCATACCACAGCACCTTGGAATGCTCCACTTCTTGACAATCCTCCCCATGTGCCTCCACTTGGAAATATCTGGCTGCTTCTTAACACCACTAAGACTGGTCTTAAAGCCAGCCTATCCCTACTGCACCACATTGCATATCATCAGGGCTGTCATATGGACTCTACCTATTGCCATACACTAAAAGGAAACACGAATTATCAATACTGGACCTGCGCCTCTGTTCAATGATGCTCCTCCTGCTTCTCCTACTGATCTCGAGCAACGTCCATCCGAACCCTGGCCCAGGCTGTTCAAGCCTTCTGAAAAAGGCAGGGGCCCTCACCATCACAACCATTAACATCTGCAGCCTGTTACCAAAGCTTGATGCACTCCAAGCCTTTATCAGCCAACATAGTCCTGACATCCTTGCTATAGTTGAAACATGGCTGACTCTAACAGTTCCTGATCTGGCAATTACCTTACAGAGCTACAATGTTTTCAGACTGGACAGTGTCTCTAAAAGGAGGGGCTGTGCCATCTACATTAAAGATAATCTTCTGGGGCACTTGTTCCAACCCCATCCCTGCAGCCTCCTCGGCCAGCTTCTACCCATTAAAATTCTTCTAGGTCCCAATCAAAAAGCCATCACCATCATCTCTGTATATATTCCACATTGAGATCAAGATCTTGGCATCAAAGAAGTTCTTAACTTCGTCAGTTCCCAACCTCCTGGCTCTGAACACATTCTGCTTGGTGATTTCAATATAAACTGGCTCGCATCTGATGTCTACACTCATAAGGATGCCCTTGCAGCTGCCAACCTCTCACAATTGGTCACCACACCAACTCGGATAAATTACAAAACTGGCACCCATATCCTGCTGGACTAGGTTCTCACCAATCACCCTACCAGGATCTCTCATACCTCCGTTCTCCCAGACTCTCTCAGTGACCACTCCCCGGTTATTTGTGAATGGTCTAATAAATTTCTAAAGCAATCCCCTATAATCATTACCGGCAGAGTCCTCCCCCCGTGGTCAACTTACCCATCTCAAACAGTACCTATCCTTGCAAGACTGGCTGCCCATCTACAAGGCGATGGATGTTAACCTAGCCCTCTGCTACTTCATCACTGCTTTCAATAAGACCTGTGACCTCTTCACTCCTTCAAAAAAATGGAAAACAAAAGCCCTCTGCAACCCTTGGTTAACTGCGGAGCTCCTTACCCAGCTGAAATCTAGGGACCACCTGTGGGCAGTGGCTAAAGCCACAGGCAAGCAATCTGACATCCAAAAATACAAACATGCCCGTAATGCCTGCACAAAATCCATTCGTCTCACAAAAAGCTCATATTATAAGGACGTCCTCACCAACACCTGGGGAAATGGTCATGCTTTCTGGGACAGTATCAAGGACATTAATGGAAACAGTCAAAGTCCCTCTAGCCATGTTAATTGTTGAAGGGTCCACTACCCTTGATCCCATGGTCATTGCAAATACCTTTAACATGGCTTTTACTGACCTCAGTACTGTTCTACTACCTGATTTCTTCACAGCCAGTAAAACCCCCACTAACACACCCTGCACTCTGTCAAACCCCCTCATTTCTACTTCCAGGAGATTAAGATGAATGAAGCTCGCCACATCACCTCAGCCATCTCCACTTCCAGAATCAGCAGTGACACCCTGGACCTTAAGCTGCTATCACTTACACTTGACAAGGTCCTCAGTCCCTAACTAAAATTCTTAACCTTTCCCTCCACACCAGAACATTCCCTGAAATATGGAAAACTGCCACTGTAACCCCGCTCCATAAAAGTGGGGATAAGACCCACTCCTAACTACCCCTGATCTCCATATTGCCACCACTATCCAAGGCCCTAGAGTGTATTGTTGCAGACCAGCTCACTGATTATTTGGACAAATACTGTATAATACTCTGTCACTCAACAGCACAGTTTTAGAAAAGGCATAATACCACCACTGCCCTGCTTGAATTTACTGGTGCAGTGCATAGTTCCTTTGATAAAGGTCTTCTTACTGGGTTGTCTTCATTGACCTCTCGAAGGCATTTGACACGGTCCATCATTGGCTGCTGTATGACCAACTACTCCTTGCTGGCCTTGCACTGGACTCAGCCCACTGGTTCAGAAGCTACCTTGACAACCACTCTCAAAGAGTAAAAATTGCCAATGCTATCTCGGATACCTTGCCTGTCCGCTCCGGCATCCCTCAGGGGTCCATACTGGGCCCTCTCCTTTTCAGCCTCTTTTTAAACTCCCTACCACAATCCTGCTTGGAACAAATCATCCTGTATGCAGATGATGCTGTTGTCTTTTCTACGCACAAGGACCTTTCACTACCGCAACACAGCCTCCAACTCGGATTCAGTACCATTGAAACATGGTTCTCCAATCATAAACTAGTCCTCAATCACAGGAAAACCAAGTCATTGCTGTTCTGCAGTTCACATAACCATTACAAGCAACACCCCCTTGCCATCTCCACCAAGCAAGGGACTGTCCTCGAACAAGTTTACTCATTTAAATACCTAGGGATTCTGCTTGACCCCAATCTCTCCTATTCGGCTCACATTGACAGCGTGGCTAAAGCTGTCAACACACACCTTGGATTACTCTACAAACAGGCAGCACCTCACCACAGAGGCCCTGAAGATTGCCGTCCAGAGCTCTGTGGTGATAATATTGGTTATGGCCTCATTATCTATGGCTCCGCCATAACGTGCGCCCTCTGATGTATAACAACTGCACTTAACAAAGCATGCTGACTCACAACTGGTGCCCACCACCTCACCCACACCTGTGCCCTTTATGAACAATCTGGATGGCTCCAACTCTCCAACCGTATAAAGTATCTCACATGTGCTATTGTGGGAAAAATCAATATTGGCCTCACACCCTCCGGGGTTACTGTCTTGTCACATCAAAACACCAACCAACAGAACACCAGGAGCTCAACAACCCAGATTCTACAAGTTCCTCACTGTCGAACTACGCAGGCCCAATGCTCCTTCGCCTATAGGGCTCCTCTATGGTTGAATGGTCTCAGCCACACCATCTCTTCTGCCTCAACACTAGGTCTGTTCAAAACCAGGCTCCAGGCCCATCTCATTGCCTCTAACTCCTGTGACTGCCTCTCCTAGCCGATGACCTACAGCTTAATCCTAACTTATATACTGCTTAACCTCAGTCCCCTCCCCCAGCTCCTGAGGTGCCACTTCAAATCTCAGGTCTTCATACCACCTCATTAGTCTCTCCTTGCCCCATTATAGCACTTATCCCCCACCCTGCCCCCTTTTTCTCTTCTATCAATCCTTCCCATTTATTTTTCGACAAATGCCTCTGACTGCATCTTCATCCTCCACCTCTCCTCTCATCCCTGTTTCTCTGCCACCTCCAGCTGCCTGACCCTACCCATTCCTTGTGGGCACATGCGTCCTAGCTGTGTTCACCATTTTACTATAGCTACCTCTGTTAACTACCTACACTTCCTCTCCTCATCTACACCTTACTCTTCCTATAATTGACCCTTTCAATAGCCCTGTTGTACATGAATTGTTTACTGTTATTTCACTGTTGCTTCCTTGTTGTTTGTTATTTCTGATGTGGAACCTTTGTAAAAGAGACTTGGCTCAAAGGTACTTGTAATCCTAAAATAAATAAATAAAATGGAAATGCATGTTAATAGTGTAGTTATACTCAACCTTGTTTTGTTTCTAATCCTTGATCTCGCCCTGTGCATACATTCTGAACATTGGAACACCCCCAAACAGTGCAGCCACTCATGATGCAATCCTCCCTCCACTGCATCATAACTAGGTAGACTGTGTTGCGGGTGTCCCCACGTCCAGGAATGATGCAGTAAGGTGGGCAGTCTGTTTTCCAGTTTAAAAAAAAAGTAACCAGAATCAAACAATCAGCTACATCAACAAATTCTACAGCATGTGAGCAGTAATATAATGTGTTTTTCTTACTAGAGACACTTTGCCACCTAAGGGGTTGACAGTGTCCCTTTCAACCTGTATATGTACTCTTGACGAAATCTCAAATATGGGATCATTCAGTTCTTTATTCAGAAATCACTGCTCCATTCTGTGTGCTAGTAACAAACTGAGGGCTCTTTAAGAAACTCATATAAAATACCACTTTGCAAAAATCACTACATCTCACTCTGTTTAAAAGAAAACTACAGTTTTCACTGCTATCATTGGGCGATGGCCAGTTCCCCTTCCCCCGCTCTGGACCACCACCAGTTTTCAGATCTCCAAGACGTGAGTGAGACATCGTAGACAAACAGCATGCTTGGGGTAATGTTGTTCTCTTTGATTCAGTGAAAGGAAGTATTTTAATGATTTCCAGTGAGGTTTTGACATAACTGCCTGCTGCAGTCCAGTTCAGCATCTCCCCGAGCCATAAATTAAGGCTTTGAACTCCACATGGACACAGCTGCAATAAATAACAGAGCCATGCTGACGTTAGTAGTACTGGGCTCAGAACCAGAAGAAATGTTGGCATCAGCTTTAAAGTAAAGTATCCTGCTGAAGTATAGTAGAAACATAGAAACATAGAAGTTGATGGCAGAAGGGGACGCTAGGTCCATCTAGTCTGCCCATTTGTTTTAGACCTATATTGACACTCTAGTTGCCCTTTGTAGTCAGGGCTCCCTTGTGTGTATCCCATGCATTCTTGAATCCCCCCACAGTGTTGACCCCCACAATCTCATGGGGCAGGCAGTTCCAGGCATCTACCACTCTTTCTGTGAAGGAAAAACTTCCTGGTGTTGGTAGAGAACCTCCCTCCTTGCAGCCTGAGGTCGTGTCCCCTGGTCCTGGAGCCCTTCTTGAAGTGAAAAAGTTCCTGTGCCTGTACCTTGTTAATGCCTTTTATGTACTTGAATGTTTCAGTCATATCCCCTCTCTCTCTTCTCTGCTCCAGGGAGTACATATTCAGTTCCCTAAGTCTTTCCTCATAGGACATGTACTGCAGACCCTGAATCATTTTGCCACCTTTCTCTATACTGTTTCCACCAATGTCCATCCTGAGGTGAAGCTACTGGAATTGGACTCCATATTCCAGGTGAGGCCTGACTAGTTATCTATACTGTGGTAGTACCGCCTCTCTCCTCCTGCTTGTGATTCCCCTCCAGTGCAGCCCAGCATTCTGTTGGCCTTCAATATTGCCTTCTCACACTGCTTACTAACCTTCAAGTCATCTGAGATTATGATTCCCAGATCTCATTTCTAGTTTGAGATCTCCAGTCTTTCACCTTCTAGGTAATACTCCTTTCTTGGATTTTTCTTTCCTATGTGCATGACCTTGCACTTTTGGTGTTAAATCTTAGCTGCCACACTCCAGACCATTCTTCTAGTTTCTGAGGTCAGCTTCCTCTTGCTCACTCCTTCTGAGGTGTTCACCCTGTTACATATCTTGGTGTCATTCAGAATAGACGCACCTTCCCTTCCAGTCCATTAGTGAAGTCTGCTATAAAAACACTGAAGAGCAGAGGCCCAATACTGAGCCCTGGGGCATCCCGCTGGTCACCCTGCCTTCCATCAGGGGCACGGCCTGATCAGCGACATGGCGGCAGCTAACTTCGCAGCTCCGTCCCTATTCAGGCACCATCCATGGGATTTAGATGTGATCTGTGACCCTACCGGGCCCTCCTGATGGGCTGTTGTTAGCTTCCACCCCCGACTGCTGATGTGTCCGTTTTGTTCCTCTGGCCATGTAATTTTGTCAACCCTCCAGACTCCTCCTTGGCCTCTTATCCCTGTGACCAGTGGTTTCCATTAGGCCTCACAGGCCCAGACATGATCTACTAGTATTTCCTTCTCGGGATTGGTAGCGTCGGGTCGAACTCACTGCCAGAGCGGGCACTGAGTACCGCGGGGATCTCTTGGACACAAGGACCCCCCCACACACTGCAGTTGAGATCCAGCGGAGATCTCCTTGTACGTGCTAGGCCATGGCCGAATCCACAAACCCAGGCAGAGTCGGATCCCTCCCACCAACAGCTACAGGAGGAGACCTGCTTACCCACATCACAAAGATGCTCGAGGCAGTGCTGTGCAGAGTTGATAGTATAAATGCTGCACTCACGGAAATGTAGCTGATGTTCACCAACTGGAAGATAAGGTAAACATCCTGGAGCAGCGAGCAGAGGGGCTGGAGGACCACCAGGAGCAGTTGTGGAGGCGAATGCAAGACCATGAACACAAGCTGGCAAGGTTATGGGAAAGGGCCGAGGACCAGGAGAACTAGGGATGCCGGAATAATATCCAGATTCTTGGTGTCCCTGAGGGAGTAGAGGGGGTCCAACATGGAAAAGTTCTTAAATGACTTTCTGCCTATACTGCTGGGAGATCAGTTGAAAGAACCAGTAAATGTGCAAAGGGTCCATAGACTGTATGTGATATCCGACCTCCACTCCTCTCCCCCCCCCGCCCATCATCGCATATCTATTGCATTATTCTACTAAAAAGAAATTGCTGAGAGCAGCTAGAGACATGGGAGACTTATCCTGGAAGGGGTCTTGTATTTCCTTCTTTAGAGATTACTCGCATGAGGTGGCAATGAAGAGAAAAGCCTCTATCCCTATTAAGAAGCTGTTGCAGGCACATGGTTTTAAATAACAGATGAAGCAGTTTACCTTGCTCTATGTTGCCAAAGATGGGAAGGAGTTTCTGGCCCAACACCCTAGTGAGGTGGAGGAATGGCTGGCGAGGTTCTGGCCTGAGGTGATGCAGCGCAGTACATCTCCCAGACATCTCTGGGTGCCTGAGGGGTGTGCTCCAGGGCATAGGAACCAAAAAGATTCACCACATTTTCAGGGGGAAGTAGCTCCAGACCAGACTGTGCAGCAAGTAGACAAGCCCCCCAGTGCTAGCTCGAGAGCCACTTGAACTTTCACGGAGGCTCAGCATAAGGATCTCCCAACCCCCAGAGCTTGCCAGCACCTTCACCGCCTCCTTCAGAAAAGGCTAAGGGAGGATGTGGGTATAGATCGAAGCCACAGAGCCCACAGTAAGGAAGACAAATTGTGAGCCAGGTGGGGCTTCCCCAGCTAAGCTTTTGAAGGGAGATTCCAGCTTGGAAGGACCACCTACAAGGCAGCGATATGAAGGTGGATGAGATGGATACCAGTGCACCACTGGACTCGGTGACTGAAGCGGATCCAGGTCCCGAAGAGGAAGTGCCCCTCCTCACCAATTAGACGGACTATTATCCTTCATGGCGGCTCTATCGAGGGCCTTTTGCAAGGCTCGATTCTGAGGTTGCCCCTCAAGCGTGAGCAATGCCAGTCCTGAGGGTTGAAGTGGGCTCTCAAGGGTCCTAAAACTCAGTAATTGCACTTTTTATTTTTTTTTTTGCTCACTGATGCTCCTGCTTATCTTGTTGTTTGCTGTAGGTGATAAGTGGATCACTTTAATAATTTATTTCTTGCAAACCCCATCCCACATGAAGGGTGGGCTTGTCTGCTAGGAAGGTGCAAGATATGCTGAGGTGTGTAGGACCCTCGATATCTGCTGGGGTCTCTTTTTAGCCTCCTGCTTCTCCCCCCCTCCCAAGTTGTAGGGACCTCAGCTTTATGTTGCTTGAATGTCACCTCGATATTCGATATCCCATCCTGCTCTACACAGACTCAGCCCGCCAGACCCTCCACCTCCTCATGGGTTTAGTCACTATGGGCCAAGGGCCGATGGGTGGCCATGGTGCAGCATCGGTCCACTCTGCTCTTTTTGGTTGACAGTCGGGTCCCTACCCTTTAGATCTCACCCCCAGGTTTCCCTTTCCCCTTCCTTCTTATCACCCCTCTATATCCATAGTCATTGGATCATATACTAGAGGGTCTGGACCTGGGTAGGGATGGGCCACTATGATTGTGACCTCTTGCTCTATCCCGTTGGGTGCTGTGAGTTAACATTGCTCGGGTGTATCAGTTATTTGTGGTGCAACCCTAAACGTGTTTACCTCCTCACCCTTAGTGGACACACAGGATTTATTGATCCTTGCAACTGTTGTTATCTTGGACTAGTCCTTAATTTGTTATTACCTGTTCTTCATTGTATGGCATTGTCATTTCTGCTGTTTTTTGTCCTTGTTCATAAACACTGTTATTCCTTCTTAAGATTCGGAACACTGCTAAGACTGTTGTTACAGCTCCTTTCCAGAGATCTTTCCAGGTGTTGACAAGGATACAGCCCGGAGGCCTGTCCATAACTTGAGAGTTCCCTAGTCAGGTATTTGGGAAGCGCCAGTCCATAGGTAGGTGGTATTTTCTTTTGTAGCCCACCTGACAGTGCATGGCTGAATTAATTCAGTAGATATGAGGCTGGTCACTTGGAATGTTAAGAGGCTGAACCACCCCGTGAAGCGTACAAAAGTACTACAACACCTCTGATCCTTGAGAGCGGACATAGCCCTCATCCAGGAAACTCACCTCACTGTGAGAATGATGACCTGGCTTAAAAAGATGTGGGTGGGCAGGGTGATAGCCAGCTCGGCACCAAGTAAAGCCAGGGGCATAGCTATACTGGTGCATAAAGCCTGTCCATAGGTCCCTGAAGAGGTCAAGATGGATGCTCAGGGTAGGTGGGTGGTAGGTGGGTGGCAGCCCGTTTTTCCTATGCGGTGGCAGAGCAGTGGTGGTTAACATGTACAGTTCAAATATGGATTTGGTGGAGCCTATGCTAGGTGTAGTCAGGCCCTTACATCCATTACAAAGGATCATGCCAACCTGCCTATTTTGTGTGGGGATTTCAACCTTGTGCTGGATATTTTTGATAAACTAGGTCCACCCCCAAACTCACCCCAAAGGCAAGGGCTGCTCTACAAGAGATCATAGAGGAGTGTGGGCTTATAGACCCTAGAGATGGGATCACCCTACCGGCAGGGTTTACACCTTTTCTCTCCTGTTAATTCATCCCACAGCGAACTGATTTTTGGTTGGCAAGCGGGAAGCCTCTCAGGAAATGATGATGCAAAAATCAGTAATATTATAATTTCGGACCATCGTAAGTTCTGCTTCACTACTCACCTGTTGGGCTGGGGCCCAAAAGCACCAGGTGGTGCTAAAATCCCCTGTTCATGCAGGACAAAGAATTCCAGGAAATGAGCCAGGCAGAGGCCAAGGATTATTTCTTGCATAATTCAGGAGTCGAGGCTAAAGCAGGTACTGTGTGAAGGCATTTAAAGTGGTCATGAGGGGGAGGATCATTGCATATGCCACCTCCAAAAATAAAGCGAGGTGGGACGAGCTCCACAAGTTGCAGGCAGAGTTGTCTTCCTTAGAGGCCAAGTTTAAAACCTCCCCTATAGCCCATGATGATAAACTCCTTGTCACCTGCCGTCCCGGTGATAGGTACACATGGTAGCCTCTCCCAAAGGTTTTAGATGTTTGTACCTCAGTAGATCTCCATAAATTCTCCCATGATTCCATTGAATCCCTATGAACAATTTACTTAGCGCTCGACAGCACTAGCCGACATCTAATGACAGTAATGCGACTGTTGGCATTGTATCCGTGAGTGTCGCACTCACAATCGGGGGCTGTGCCCCAGAACCCCTGTCTCTAGGATTCTAACTCCGAGTCAGATTGGACCGGGGGCAATCACCCAGCTAAGCAGTCCTGATCACCGCACGGACCACCACAGCGACAGGTGGATTTTGCCCGATTTCTGGCGGTGTGGTGGTCTTCGCGGTCAGTGAGTCACTGCAGTGACATTATACGCCTCGGAACAGCCCTTCACTGAACAGGAGCTGTGTACTGCCCTTTCCCAGATGGCAACGGGGAAAGCCCCAGGGTCAGATGGGGTGACAGTTGAGCTTTATCGACTGGTGGTAGATGAAATCTCCTCCCCTCTGCTGTCTGCCCTACAGGAGTTGCACTGTAATGGAGTTCTCCTTCCCACAATGAGGGAAGCCCTTGTGACACTGCTGCCAAAAAAATCAACTGTTGCTTATGACTTTACCAATGTCCGCCCTATTTCACGCCTATCAGTGAATACATAAATTGCAGCCAAAATTCTTGTCACCCAGTTGGTCCTGGTCCTTCCGAATATTGTCCACCCTCCCAGACGGGATTTACAAAAGGTAAGGCCAGGAGCGGACAATCTCCAGCAAGTGTTAAACCTCAAGTGGCTTGCTATGCATTCTGCCGACCCAACAGCAGCTTTGGCGATTGATTTCTCCGAGGCATTCGATTCCCTGGAGTGGGGGTATTTGCATGAAGTATTGAAGGTTTATGGTTTTGGTCCATACTTTCAAGAGTGGGTTTCCACCCTGTATAATACTCCCCTTGCCAGAATTATGACAGATGAGAATATCTCATTCCCCTTCCAGCTTCATAGGGGTACTCAGCAGGGTTGCCCTTTGTCCCCACCACTCTTTCTGGTGGCACTTGATCCCCTTATTAGGAAACTTGTACAGACCAAGGATGTGGCGGGCAGTCCGGTTCGGGGCCAAAACTACCTTGTGAATGCCTACGCAGACGACCTTTTACTCACTGTTACACAACGCAGCACTTCCCTGTCGAAGGCCCTTAGCATTCTAAAGGGCTTTGCGCAGCTCTCCGGTCTAACAGTTAATCAGAGAAAGACCATCCTTGCCCCATTGAATAGCTCCTGTTCTAAAGATTACCTAAAGGGCACTGAAATTGCCTGAGCTCCTAGTAGCTTCACATACCAGGGTGTGATCATCCCCAAAGATGGAGTGACCTGAAAGATCAACTTTCCCCTGCTTGCCTCCTGACGGCAGAAGTGGACAGATGGGCAGGCTTCACTTGTCCCTTCATAGCAAGGTAGAGGCTGTCTGTATTTTGTTCTCCCCGTCTGGCATACCTATTCAATAACCTCCCCATTAACCTATCTACTCGACTGTTTTACATTATAGACAAACTGATTTCCCTGCTACTTTGGGAGGGAAAAGTGCCTAGATGGAGCAAGGCCAAGTTACACGCACATTGGTCCCTGGGGGGGTCTGGGACTCCCCTGTTTTCAGAATTACCGGTGGGCTTTTTTAGCCACCCAGGCAGTCTAATGGTTTGTCCCCACCACTGCCCCCCCATGGGTAGGGTTGGAACAGAGCCTCACACCTGCTACCCCACTTTGGTCCTTGTTGGTACCTAGGACATGGTTGCATGGTGGTCTTTCTCCTGTCATGGTGGAAATCATGAAGGCCTGGAGGAAGTGTATGTCCTTGTCCTGCACACCACAGAAGGCTTGGCATCCGCCGCTGTGATACTGCCCCCTTTGGAATAATAGGAGACTGCTCACTGGCAGCCAGTCTGTCCATTGGATAGGTTGGGCAGGCAAGGGCATCTAATTCCTGCAGGACCGGTATATCCCGGGTACTCAGGACTTAATGTCCTTTGAACACTTACGTGCATGATTTTCTCTGCTGGCCCAGGATTTTTGGAAATTTTACAAATCTGCAGTTCGATCCCAGAGCTCTAGCGCAAGCTTTAATGACCCCAGTGGTGATGGTTGGATGGATTGCACAAGTCATCCTCCCAACGGGGCATCACAGATGGGTTTTACAAAACGATGAGAGGCACTCAATCCGACCCATCTGAAGCTTGTAGGATATGCTGGGAGGAGGACTTAGTGACACCGCTCTCTGCTGACACTTGGAGCCAATGTCTACGGTTGGCTCATACAGCATATAGAGATACTAAGGGTCAGGCCATTCAGCAGAAAATCTTACTTAGGTAGTACAGGACTCCTGCCACCCTCCAAAGAATGGGCTTCCTTAATCACTCAAACTGCTGGCAATGCCACCAACCCTCTGCAGGCCTAATACACATACTGTGGGAATGTCCGAAGGTCCTTCCTTTCTGGGAGGTGGTATTTGAGGACTGCTCTACAGTAGTAGGCTGCCCCATGAAGCACTCTAGTACCATGCTGCTCCTTGGTGATCCCTCCTCTCTTGAAATGCTCCCCCCTGCTCTTCAGAAATATATTCTAGTGGCCTTGATTGAAGCCAAACATGTGAGCCTGATTCACTGGAGAAAGTCCCCCACCCTTTCAATGTGGAGAGTGACACTAGCACAGGCAGCTATCTTGGAAAGGCTTTCCTTTCCCAACTTGGCAGCATACTAGATATCAGAAAAGTGATCCTCCCCTGCTAATCCCCCACTGATGCCTATTCACCCAATCAGGACAATTTAACCTCCCATACCTTTCGGGACGCACCTGTGGTTATACCTTGGATGGAGCTTTCCTAGTAGGTTATTATTTAACATTGATAAGCTATCAGAAACCACTTAATGTTCCATTTCCTTGATGTGTTACGGCACCTTTTATTTGCTTAGGCAAGGTTATGTCTAGCTCTATAGGGGCCCTTAGCATTGCTATTAGAAGGTTGATCGACTGAGCTTTGTATTCGCTGGAGAATTATCCATTGTTATATTGGCTATATGACCCTGTATGGCTTTTCTGGATAAAAATTTACTGTATTGTGGAATAACAATAAAAATCTGATATGATAAAAAAAAACCTGCCTTCCATCAATTGCGTTCCATTAACCTGTACCCTCTGGGTTCTGCCTTGTAACAAGTTTTGTGCCCATCTGACTATTTCTGGACCAACCCCTGTGTGATCAAGCTTCTTTACCAGCCTTCTGTTTGGAATTGAGTCAAAGGTCTTACTGACATGTAGGTAGCCCATGTCACAAATGCACTCCAGGTCAGGCCCTCTGTTCCACAGTGCCAACCTCAGAATGCAATAGTGTGAACATCTCATGACTAGTTCAACATTGGGAAATATTATTGCTGGGAGATTTCTCAATCTCCCAGGTATAAACTGGAATGATCTTACAACATCAAACATCAAAGAACAGTGTTTCATCAACATGCTGCTACATAATGGGTTACACCGGATGGTGGATGCACCCCCAGAAGTAACAACATTCTGGATCTGTCATCACAGATTTAAGTGGAGGGAATAACTGACATTCTAATATTACAACCTTTGGGGAATAGTGATCACTACATGATCCAGTTCCACCTTGTAGCCAATACTAAATAGGTTACGGGACATACTGTTGCTAACAACGATAACAGAGCTGATTTTATATCAGTCAGTGGGTAACTTAGAAATTGAGACTGGATGCAAAGTTACAGTACATTAAGTGTGGAACTATTCTGGTCAGCTATTAAGAATAAGACACTTGAACTGGAGAAAGTATACATACCCAAGAAACCCCTATACAACAGCAATGGTGAAATACCACAGTGATGTACCCACAAGATCAGAAAGCAGCTGAATAAAAAGTGATCTGCTTTCAAAGCCAAAAAAATAGAGGATGGCAGCTTTAATAGGTATAATTATAGGAAACAACTGAAGATTAGTAAGAGCATGACAAGGAAAGGAAGGAATAAGCTAAAATTCAGAAGACCACATAGAAAGAAAATGGCAAATCCTTTGATTCCTAGGTTAATAACAACCAAGATACAGATATAACTGGACCAATAATTTAGGACAACAAGGAAATTAATGACCCAAAACTATTAGCAAATGCATTCAATAAATACGTCTGCTCCATATTCACCAAAAACAATGATAAACAAAAGGATAACCTAGACATAGGAGGAGGAAGAGGAGGAGACCCAGTACCCGGGTCCAGTACAGCAGACCATGTCACAAGTGAATTGGAAGTTAAGAAACGCATAACAAAATCAGAATCTGTAAATTAGCAGGTCCTGATATGCTGCACTCTAGAATTTTGAAGGAAATTGGGGATTGGTTAGTGGAACCTTTGACTGCTTTGTTTAACAAATCCCTGGAAACGGGAGGTACCCGAGGACTGGAGAAAGGCAATAGTGGTGCCAATTTTCAAAAAGGGAGATGACGGTTAGTTCAAACTACAGGCTATTAGTCTGATGTCAATCCTGGGGAAGATAACAGAACATGTTTTATAAAAGACAAGCTAGGTTCTGTCATTATAACCAAAAATCTAGGGAACAAGAGTCAGCATGGCCTTAACAAAAAATGGGTCCTGCACAACAAATACATTCATTTTCTATGAAAAAGTAAACCATGCACTAAATACCAGTACCCCTGTAGACAAAATATACCTTGATTTCCAAAGGCATCTGACAAAGTGCCACATAATACGCTGATAGAAAAAATCCGCAAGATAGGAATTAAAGGAAAGCTGTCGTTATTACCCCCTCCCGCCCCAGCAAAGCTTACCCTCCAGTTAAGCTTTTAATGTATGTTGCAGCATTTTTCAAACACTGCAACAAACAATATTTTAACTTTTGAAAATCCACAACCCGGAAGTATGATGGAAATGGGGGGGAGCTCCATTATCTGTAAAGGTGCGGTGACACATCGCTTGTTTAACATAAAAATGTACTGCAGCTAGCAGTGTGTCGCCGCACCTTTACAGATAATGGAGCCCACCTTACGTCCGCCATACTTCCAAGTACAGATTTTATAAGTAAAATAATGTATGTTATGGCAGAGAGAAACACTGCAACATACATTAAAAGCTTAACCGAGGGTAAGTCATTGGGGCAGGATGGGGTAATAAAGACAGCTCCCTTTTAATAGCAAAATAACAGCTTGGAAAACAGAACACAGAGGGTGAGAATAAAGGGAATATTATTTTTTACCAGGAGGTGTCTTAAGTGGTGTCCTTCAGGGATCTATGCTGGGGTCTGCATTATTCACACTATACATCAGTGATATGGACAGAAGGGTAGACAGCTGGTTGGTAAAGTTTGCTGATGACACCAAACTAGGAGGCATTGTAAACACAACTGAACAAACAAACAACATTGAAAGTGACCTGAAATATGTTGAACAGTGGGCCCTAACAAATGGTATGCCTTTAAATGCCAACAAATGTGTGGTTATGCATCTGGGATCTAATAACAAAAACCATAAGTACACACTAAATGGGACCACTCTAAAACAGTGGATAGTGAAAAAGACTTAGGAATTATTATAAACAAAGACCTGAAATTTAATAAACATTGTAGAAAGGTCATTTCGACATCTAATAGACTCCTAGGCTGTATTAGGAAGTAATTTATGTCAAGGAATGACAACTGTATCCTACCATCTACAAGAACTATATAAGATCACAACAGACTACTGCACTCCACTGTGGAGCCCATACCTAAGAAGAGACACTGACAGTATAAACAGGGTGCAGCATACAGCTATGAAGATGATTACTAGGCTTAAGGAAAGACCATATGAACAGAGATTGAGGAAATTGGGACTGTACACTTTGGAGAGTGGAGGGACATGCCGCAAATCTTAAAAATTGCTAAAGATTAAGACCTAACGAATAGTCTTGATATGGAATTTAACATCCGAGACATCAGTCTAAGGTGCCACAGTAAATAGCTCAAACATGAAGAAGCTAATAAAAAAATGACAGGAGGGGGTTCTTTACTCAAAGAGCAGCGATACTGTGGAATACCTTATCAAAAGAAATAGCATCTGCAGATATGGTTGAGACACAGTGAGGAAGAAAGCAGCCACAGCTTCCTTGAATTAAGGAGGTTATTTTCTAGACTACACTGAACTGAATTATTACTTTTTTGGACCTGTGTAAGTAACTAGTAGTGATTTTGTTTTTGTGGTTAACTTTGCTTAGTTTTAACTTTAATTAGCTAGGGAGGAACTGTAGCTGGGAGATATTTGCAGTCATTTGTGACTAGTCCTGGTACTTAACTTCTGTGAAATAGGTGGCTGAAAGGAAGGAAGGCACTCCCTGGGGTGGAGAGTCAGAGCTGTAGTTGATTGTTTCTGGACGGCATAGGTTTACTCCATCTCGTTGTTTCTGGATGGCATAGTTTACTCCCTCCCACTCTTCCCCACACCCCACCCGCCTCAAGTGCATAACTTCCTTTGCAGCAGGGGTTCTGACGTCACTTCTCCAAAACTGCTAACAACATACACCTGTTCATATCCTTAAAGGCACAGCACACTGAATAGATACACTCACAAGCTTGCACACACTAAAACAAGAACAAAAAACAACAAAAGAAAAGCATCTGTAACAGGAAGGGACACAGACATGTGGGAAGTGGTGCAATGCACTGGCTGTGGAGCAGCAGTCTTTCAGGAGACATTCTGGTGACTGTGTTGCTGCCCTATTTGCAGGCACCTCTCTGGTCTGAGGGAGGTTGTTTGTCTCCATGCTGACCGGCAAGGATGCGGGAAACCTGCTCCCCCACCCAGGCCACCACCACTACCTCAGAGGTTGCCAAGAAAGAGGAGTGATTGGACCATGGTGGGCTCAGGGAGGGTGAGGGTGGTGGAAAAGAGGTGCATCCCTCCAGTTGTGCCTCTCCACAATTCATTCGCCACTCTGGCAGAGCATGGTTCCTCTATGGAGCAATCCACAGTGGAGACTAAGGAGGATGCTGGGAACCTCCACAATGGAGACCCACAGGAGGGTGGCACAGGACCCCACAGGGGAAGGAAGCAACTCATGGTGGGGGACTCAATTGTTAGGGGGTAGAACCTGGGGAGGAAGGGGAAAGGGAGGTAAAGTGCCTGCCCGGGCGCCACGACTTAGAGGGACAGGAAATGAATCCTCAGGATCGGGAGCAGCTGCAAGTGGGAGGGAGCTGGATGTCATTATCCGCCTAGGGACGAATGACCTGGCTGAGAATGGGATCAGAGCAGTGCAACAGGAGTTTGTGGAGCTGGGAGGGCCTAAACAAGTAGCACACACGGTAACTTCTCAAAGCGCTACCTGTCTACGGCAGGGATGAGGCTAGGGTACTCCACACCATGGGATTCAATGACTGGTTGAAAAACTGGTGCAGAGCTCAAGGATTTGGCTTCACTGGGGACTGGGACTCCACCTGGAGGAATGCAGGCCTATACAGGTGTGATGGTCTGCATCTATCCAGGATGGGAACCAAGATCCTAGGTGATAGGTTTAAATGCTTCATTGGCAAGCATTTAAACTAGCCAAGGGGGAGGCACTGAAAAGGAGAAGGGAAATCCTAGCCTCCCCCCCAAAAATCAGGGTAGTTAATAAGGTAAACACCAAGATAGAGCAGTCGATTGGGAGAAGGGCACGGGAAAATGGAGAAAAAGATAAAGGCGGTAGGGACAGGGATGGGATAAAAAGAAATAAAGACATCAAAAAATGGAGGGTAATGAGTACCAATGCCCATAGTCTAGGTAAAAGCTCCCCAAAATGGTGGCCTTGATGGAAGAGGGATGCCTGGATATTGTGGCAGTCACAGAAACATGGTACAGAGAGAACCATGACTGGGATGTCAGCATACCGGGTACACAATCTACAGGAGGGACAGGGGAGAAGAGTAGCTCTCATGTAAGGAAAGGGATCAAAGCAACAGAACTAAAGGGTAAAAAGGGAGGAGAACAGGCACTGTGGGTCACCCTGGAGACTGGAAATGGCTCCACAATCCGCATAGGGGTTGTATACAGATCCCCATCTCAGGTGGAGGAAACAGACAAGGAAATGATAGAAGACATCCTTGGTATGGCAGAGAAAGTGGAGGTATTGATGATGGGGGACCTGAATATGCCAGATGTTAACTGGACCACCTTTGCTGCAGCCACATCCAAGAGTAGGGCCATTCTTGATGCCCTACAGGGGGCATGCCTCAGACAGCTAGTTTTGGAACCCACTCGGGAAGGAGCAGTCTTAGACCTGGTACTCTCAAATGAGGACGGAGAGAGGATCTCTGATCTTGAAGTGGGTAGCCATCTGGGAACAAACGACCACCAAACAGTGTGGTTCATGATAAACTTAGCTGTAGAGTCAAGCCACACAAAAGTGAAGGTACTGGACTTCAGGAGGGCTGATTTTGTCAAAATGGGAGAGTGCCTCAGGAAAGCACTAGCAAACAGGCAAGAAGGTGGGGTGGAGCAACAGTGGGGAAACATTAAAACCGCCATCATAGAGGCAACAAGCCTTTGGGTGAAGCAAATAAACAAATCAAAATGAAAGAAGAAACTTCTATGGTTCTCAAAGAAGTAGCAGGGAAGGTAAGGGAGAAAGAGATAGCATTTAGGAAGTATAAGGAAACATAGAAGGAGCAGAACTGAGAACTGAACCAGTTAAAGCAGAAGGAAGCGAGGAAGGCAGTCAGAATAGCAAAGGCCCAAACCGAGGAAAAGATAGCCAACTCAGCTAAGAAGGGGATAAAACCTTTTATAGGTACAGTACATTAGGGAGCAAAGAAAGACTAAGGCAGGGAATACTGAGGCTGAATAAAGAGGAAGATGGTTGGGCAGAGAGCAACAGTGAAAAAGCAGGGATACTGAATGAATACTTCTGTTCAGTATTCACAATGGAAAAGCAGGGGGAGATACCTAATCCAGTCAATAGAAGCACTCTGGATAGGGGGGTTGCTATTAGTCCTTGCACAGAAGAAAGGGTTCTGAAAGAACTCTTAAAACTGACGGTTGATAAAGCAATGGGGCCCGATGAGATTCACCCCAGAATTCTAAAAGAATTAAGCAGAGAACTAGTGACACCACTGACTACCCTTTTTAATAAATCATGGGAGGATGGTGTGGTACCTGAGGACTGGAGGAGGGTGGATGTGATTACCCTTCACAAAAGTGGGAGCAAGACAGAGGCCAGAAACTACAGACCTGTCAGTTTGACCTCAGTGGTAGGGAAAATGATGGAATCACTGCTGAAGGAAAGAATTGTTGAGTACCTAGAGGCCAGTGGGGCACAGGGCCCAATGCAGCGTGGATTCACAGCAGGAAGGTCATGTCAGACAAATCTAATTGATTTATTTGACTGGGTGACCAAAGTAGTAGACCAGGGAGGGGCTATGGACATGGCCAACCTAGACTTTAGCAAGGCATTTGACACAGTCCCACACAAAAGATTAATAAACAAATTAGCCAGCCTGGGAGTGGGTCCCAGGGTGGTAGCCTGGGTAAAACACTGACTAGACAACAGGACACAGCGGATAATAGTAAATAGAGTCCACAGTGAAGAAAGGAAGGTTACTAGCGGGTACCGCATGGTTCAGTACTGGGGCTGGTCCTTTTAATGTCTTTATAAGTGACATTACAGAGGGACTAGAAGGAAAGTATGTCTCTTTGCAGATGATACAAAGATCTCGACAGGGTTGATACACAAGGTGGAGTGGAAAGGATGAAAAGGGAATTGGCAAGGTTGAAGGAATGGTCAAATGTATGGCAGCTTAGATTCAATGCAAAGAAGTGCAAAGTAATGCACCTTGGAAACAAAAACCCAGGGGAAGAGTAAACAATGGGGGGTGAGATACTGACAACAACAAAAATGGAAAGGGACCTGGGGGTAGTCGTATCAGAAGACCTAAAGGTGGGCCAGCAATGTGAGAAGGCAGTAAGGAGGGCTGGGGGATACTGGGATGCATAGGGAGAGGCGTCACCAGTAGAAAACAGGAAGTTGTTATCCCTCTGTACAGACAGTTGGTAAGACCACATCTGGAGTACTGTGTACAGTTCTGGAGACCCCACCTCCGCAAAGACATAGACAGAATGGAGGCTGTCCAGAGGAGAGCAATCAAAATGGTGCAGGGTCTGCACCAGAAGACATATGAAGAAAGACTAAAGGAGCTTAAGATGTATAGCCTCGAGGAAAGGAGGGAGAGGGGGGACATGATAGAAACTTTCAAATACATCAAGGAAATCAACAGTCCAAGAGGGTAGCATCTTTCAGAAAAAGAGATGTGCAAGAACAAGGGGGCACAATTTGAAGATAGAGGGGGGACGGCTCATAGGTAATGTGAGGAAGTATTTCTTCACAGAGAGGGTTGTAGATGCAAGGAACAGCCTTCCTGAGGAGGTCGTAGAGTCAAAAACAGTGGGGGAATTCAAGAATGCATGGGACAGACATAAGGCAGTTATAGTGGGGGGTAGGAGGAAGTAGGCTGTTGATTAACTAGGATCTGCAGCTTATCTGTTAGGTAGGGAAATGGGCAGACTTGGTGGGCCATGCGGTCCTTATCTGCCGTCAAATTCTATGTTTCTGTTTAAAAAAACTTGACGCATATTTCTTGAATTTCAGATCCACAAAGTGGCCCATCTGAGGCAGGAGACAGACTCGATGGGCAGTAGCCTTCTTCTGTCTTACTACCAAGTATAGTACCAAGATGGCAATGAACAGGTACTGTGCTGCCTCAGTGGCCTCGAACGACCTCATTAGATGGCAGTGAAGTTGTACTGTACTGCCTCAGTGGTCTTGAGCAAGCCCAGCCTGTGTGGCATTATTTTTGCTTCTAATATGTTGTCTCATCTGAAAGGAAATGCATTGCAACTGTACCGTACTGTATTGTATTTGCATTGATTACTGTTGCACATCTGCACAGTCTGGGTGTTATTATGTGCTCCCTTTCTGGTGTTCCTCCTGGTATTGCACTGTGCTTGTCCTTCTTCCACTGTCTTTGTACCTTTTATTGCGGGTTGCACTGGTTTACCCGCCTGTGTAACGTAGACTGCTCAACTGTGCACGTACGATTTTATTTTTATCACCTTACCAGGTACAAGATACATCTTACAAGATACAAGGAAACACAAAAGGATGAGGATGGAGAACAATATCTGGAGAAGCAGAGGGAATCTGGGAAAATAATTAGAAGGGCTAAAGCACAGACAGAGGAAGGTATAGCCCAGGCCATTAAGAAAGGCGACAAGACCTTCCTCAGATATATTAGCAAGAGGAAAAAGACGAGAAATGGGATCGTTAGGCTGAAGAAGGAAGGAGAAGAAAGGGTGGAGGATGACTTAGAAAAGGCTGAGATACTGAACAAGTACTTTTGCTCAGTATTCACCAGGGAATGGAGGGTGAGGACCAAGACTCATTAAGAGAGGTATTCAGGGGAGAGGTAGACAGCAGCCCTTCACGGTGGAAAGAGTCCTGGAAGAACTCGGGGGGCAGATAAGGCAATGGGGCCAGACAGGATCCACCCCAGAGTAATAAAGGACCTCATGGAAGTACTGGCAGAACCACTGGCTGCCCTTTTCAATGCATCACTAGAGATGGGGGCAGTACCTGAGGGCTGGACGAGGGCAGATGTGGTCCCTCTCCACACGAGAGGAGACAGGCAATTACAGGCCTGTATGACCTCAGTAGTGGGGAAACTAATGGAGTCCTTGCTTATGGAGAGGATTGTGACGTTTCTGGAGGATAGCGGGGCACAGAATCCAAGGCAGCATGGATTCTCAGCGGGAAGGCCCTGCCAGACGTATCTTGTATAGATCTCTTTGGGTAACCAGGGTGATAGATCAGGGAGGGGTGGTGGATGTGGCCTATCTGGATTTCAGCAAGGCACTTGACACTGTCCCACACAGGAGATTACTTAATAAATTGGGAAGCCTGGGAGTGGGTCTTGCGGTAGTAAAGTGGGTTGGGAACTGGCTAAGGGACAAGACTCAGAAGGTGGTGGTAAATGGCATGAAATCTGAGGAGAGGGGAGTGACCAGTGGGGTGCCACAGTGGTTGGTGCTGGGGACAGTCCTAGTCAATGTCTTCATTAGTGACATTGCAGAGCATCTGGAGGGAAAAGTGTGCCTCTTCACAGATGACATCAAGATCTGTAACAGACTGGACACACCGGAGGGGGTGGAAAAAATAAGAAAGGACCTAAGCCTATTAGAGGAGTGGTCAGGTGTCTGGCAGATGAGTTGCAATGCTAAAAAGTGCAAGATCATGCACCTGGGTCATAGGAATCCAAGGGAGGTGTATAGGATGGTGGGAAATTTCTGGCCACCACAAGTCAGAGAGAGAGACGGAGTTATCAAATCTGACAATCTGAAAGTGACCAAACAGTATGAAAAGGCAGTGGGAGAGCAAACAGAATGTTGGGGTGCATAGAGGAGGCATGACAAGCAGGAGGAAAGAGGTGGTGATGACACTGTACAGATCACTGGTGAGGCTTCAGTTAGAGAACTGTGTCCAGTTCTGGAGACCACATCTCCAGAAGGACACTAACAAAATGGAGGCAGTCCAGAGAAGGGCAACAAAGATGGTACCAGAAGTCCTACAAGAAAAGACTTAAGGACCCTAATATCTATTCACTGGAGGAAATAAGGGAAAGGGGAGATATGATAGAGACTTTCAAGTACCTTACAGAAATAAACAGGGTACAGGTGGATAGCACATTTCAGCGAAAACTCTGCACAAGAACAAGGGGGCATGACATAAGGCCAAAGGGTGGAAGGCTCAGGAGTATTGTTAGGAAGTACTTTTTCACTGAAAGGGTGGTGGAGCCGTGGAACAGCCTTCCAGCAGAAGTGGTGGGTGCAAAAACAATATGGGGTTCAAGAGTGCATGAGATAGACGTAAGGGTACCTGGAGATGTGCAGAGCAGGACAGCCACAGATCAAATAGGATCTGGGGATTGCAGCAGTGAATAGGGAAATGGGCAAACTAGGTGGGTCATATGGCCCTTATCTGCCAATAGATTCTATGTTTCTTACACCTTACTGTATTTTATTTTCCCTTTCACCTACTGTATTCTTACCACCACCCCACCCACCCCACCCTTACCGGATGCATCTGGAAACTAGCTGTTACCAGCTCAATATGTCCTTCCTTGTAAAACTTTTGAAATAAATAAATGAATATTAGATGGCAGTGGACAGGTACTGTGCTACCTCAGTGGCCTTAAGAAAGCCACATTGGATGGCAGCAATGCTGTTACTGTCCTACCTCATTGGCTTTGAGCAAGTCACATTACATGGCAGTGAAGGACACAAAGTACAGAAGCCAATGAGGATATACTGTACTATTACCTGCTTTGTAGTTTCCATTTCCAGTGACATTTTTAACACTGTGGATCAGTTAACAACAGAAGATGAAAGCTGTGCATGAGAAGTCTGTGAGATCTCACAAACCAGTCGTATTCAGTGTCAGAATCCTCAGCAGAATGGGACACATCAAGGAGTGCACTTCCGGTGCAGTAAGTTAATATACCTACTATATCACTTTCTTTAAGGAAACTTACATGTGTACCGTACTGCACATACCTATCAACCTCTTGCCTCATAAATCAGGGGCAAGGCATATACAAATTAAGAACAAAGGACCAAAATCATGGCCACATCATCAAACTGGTGATAGCAACACAAGATGTTAGTATAATAAGGGGTTTAGTGAGGCAAACTCAGATGCACCCCTGATGTACTGTGCTGAGTGCCCATATGATGCATTAGTGTGGTACCATTTTGCATATGCCAAGATGCTGACAGTCATAGAAAAGTACAGTTACGTAAGAACTTACCGTAACAGTAGATCTTCGAGACAGGCTTGTGCAGTAGGTACTCGCTTATAGGACTAAGCCAGCAGGTGTCAGAACCACATGGAAAACTTCAAACCAGCACCATTGAGTGGGGGACCGCCCACCCCAACATCACGTAACCAACGTCAGCGTGGCGCTATATAGGGAGGAGGCCCCATGCCCGCCCTCCAGTTCTCCCACCAGAGACCTAAAAAGGCACAACAGGAGAAAGAAATGGGCTCCTGGAGTAGAAGAATTATCAGGAGAAAGAGAAGAAGCAGAAGAAACCCAGGGGGTAGGTGGGAGGGAAAGCAGTACCTACTGCAAGAACCTCTCTCGAAGATCTACTGTTACGGTAAGTTCTTATGTAACTGTACTACCTTACTTTGAGAGGGCTCTTGCAGTAGGTACTCACTGGTAGGATTGAATCCAAAGCAGTCAAGTCATAACAAGGTTGAGATATGGGAGGTAGGTATGGGTCTGCAGAGAATAGTGGCTTCAGACAAAAGTACCTGCAGGACAGCTAGGCCAGACCCTGCTCTCCGCCTTGAAGCTATGTCCAAACTGTAGTGTTTAGTGAAGGTGTAGACGGAACTCCAGTTTGCAGCAACACATAGGTCGGCATTCAAGACATTTCTGAAACAAGCAGTAGAAGCAGCCAAACCTCTGATTGAATGTCCTTTGACCTCCCCCGGAAGGGTCTTGTTATACTTCTGGTAAAAGAAAGTAATGCCTTTTGCCAAGCATTTTGACAGGCACTGTTTTGAGAAAGCAGCGCCTTCTCTTTTACGTGTAAAGGAGGCAAACAATTGATCTGTCTTCCGGACAGATTTCATCCTGCGTGTAATGCCAAAGAATTCAGTGAACATCCAAAGTGTGTAGAATTCTTTCACCCTGGTTATAGTGCTCAGGGTAATACACTGGTAACACTATGGACTGATTCAAGGTGGATTCAGAAGCCACCTTAGGTAAGAACTTAGGATTAGTTAAGTAGAACCACCCGGTCTCTGTGAAAGATCAAACAGGAATCTTACATATAAAGGCACGCTCAGAAATCCTTCTGGCTGAAGTAATGGCTACTAGAAACAGCGTCTTCCATGAAAGAAAGCTTATGTCAGCATCTGCTGCGGTTCAAAGGGAGGCAGAGTGAGCTTCTCTAGAATAAAGTTTAGGTTCCGGGGGACGGTTCCATACTGGTGGTTTTAAATGAAGTATCCCATTCAAGAAGGTTTTAGATACCTCCAGCTGGGTCAAGGTTTATCATCTATGGGAACATGATAGGTCAAAATCACTGAGAGCTGAACCTTTAAGGTCGAGTAACTGAGACCGAGGTCAAGAGATGCCGCTTGTAGTCTAGGACCTTCATGACTAGACAGGAAAAAGGCTCTAATCCTTTGGATTCTGCCCATATGGAAAACTGTTTCCATTTCGCATCACGTAGCCCTGGTGGATGGCTTCCTAGCCTCCCCAAGGACCTGTGCTACTTTCTGGGAGACTCCAAAGCATGCAGCAGCTATGTCTGTAGGTGCCACACAAGTAGGTGGAGGGACTTGAGACCTGGGTACACCGAGGTCCCCTGTTCCTGAGATAAGAGGTCTGGTGAAACTGGCAGTTGGACCGGAGGGTCCACTGACAGTTGTTGCAGAAGAGAGAACCACAGTTGTCTCGGCCAGAAAGAAGCAATGAGAATCATTTGTTCTTCCTCTGTCTGAAGTTTCATTAGCACCCTCTGAATTAAAGGAAGTGGAGGGAAGGCGTACACAAACCTCCCTTCCAGCATAGAGACTGTCGTCTCACCAGAAAACACCACGCCCTGGAAAGAGCGAGCAAAGGTTGGTAGTTTCGTGTTGAGTGGATGCAAACAGATCTAATTGTGGTCTTCCCACCTTTCAAGATGTCCTCAACCACTGACTGTTTGAGCTCCCACCGTGCACTGACCTGAGTGCGACTGAGAGTGTCTGCCAAGATGTTTTGCTCCCCTAGAATGTGGACTGCTGTCAAGTGAAGGTTGTGATTGGCTGCCCAATACCACACCCTCATTGCCTCTTAACACAGAGGATAAGAGCGGGTACCTCCTTGTTTGTTCATGTACCAGACTACGTACATGTCATTTGTCTTAAAGGTGAGGCAGCCCAGGTGAATGAGGTGTTGAAAGGCTTTCAGAGCGTACAACACTGCCCTCATCTCAAGAACATTGATATGAAGAGACAGTTCATTGTGGGACCAGGGGCCTTGCGTCCTGTGTGTCCCCAGGTGTGCTCCCCATCCCATGCCCGAGGCGTCTGTTGTTAGGATCTGTGAGAGAAGGTCTGACCAGAATGGAACACCTCTGGAAAGGTTGTCCTGGTTCTGCCACCACAAGAGATCCCGAGCCATGGGATCTGAGATCAGGATCTCTTGTTCCAGAGTCTCGGACGTCTGATCCACTAGACTCTGAGAGTCCACTGTGTGATCCTCATGTGTAGCCTGGCTAGGGGACTGAGGAATGGCTGCAGCCATTAGACCAAGCAATCACAGCATCACCCTGGCTGGCAATCGCCAGTGAGTTACTAGGTGCGCTTGGCTGTAATGTTGCCACCCTGTTTCTAGCGGCAGAAAGCTTGCCCTGGACTGTGTCCAATATTGTTGCAATAAATGGAGTTGTTGGGTGGGAATAAGGTGGGACTTGGTGTGATTGACAGTGATGCTGACCTTGTGAAAACATTCAGGTGAGGTCAAGGAAGAGATGGCGGCAGCCCTCGATGGGGCTGAAATCAACCAGTCGATAGCGAGGTATGGGAATACTCGGACTCCTGTCTCTGCTTGAAAGGCTGCCACTACCGCAAGGGATTTCGTAAGCACTCTGGGTGCCAATGAAAGACCATAATGGAGGGCTTTGAACTGGAATTGCTCCTCTTGAAAACAAAATGGAGAAATTTGCAGTGTGGAGGGAAGATAGGGATATTCAGGTAGGCATCCTGCATGTCCAGAGCACAGAGTCAATAACCCTTCTGCAGAGAGGAAGGAGATTGGAAAGGGACAGCATTCTAAACCTCTTGTACTCTACAAAGAGGTTCAGGGAGCTCAGATCGAGAATGGGTCTTAGGTCACCCGTCTTCTTGGGGACCACAAAGAAGTGCGGAGTAATACCCTGTCCCCTGGTATTGTGTGGGTACTGGCTCTATGGCTGCCTTGGACAGCAAAGAGTTTATTTCTTCTCTTACCAAGGGTATATGATGGGGAGGGTATGACGACTGACCTGGGGGCTTTACTATGGGTCTTTTTATGAATTATATTGTGTGGCCTTTTGCCACTAGTTGTAGCACCCAAGTGTCTGATGTGATTTTTTCCCACTCCAGAAGATGGTGGGAAAATCTGCCCCCTACCGGCTCCACTGGAGTTTCCAGCAGTGGAGGCGGGAGGGCCAGGGAGTCAGGAGGTGGTGGGCAGGGAGGGGGGCTGTAGCGCCCGAGACCTTGTGATATTTGGCTGGGGGGGCTCTAGCCACTGCAGTGGCCCCCGTTATCTGTTTTGGCATTGCTTCTGAGGCTGTCTTTGTTGGTGACGTTGCTGCCTCCAAAATGTCTGCTTCTGCTTCTGTGGAGGTTTATACATGAACTGCACAGAATGCAGAGCTTTCTCTTTCTCTTGCAGGTTGGTGATGATGTCCTTGACGTCTCCTCTGAAAAGGACAGATCCCCTGAAAGGGGCATCCTGTATGGCTGTCTGCACCTCCGGTGCCAGGCCAGAGATCCTAAGCAATGCATGTCTTCTTAGGCTAGTGGCTGATTCAGAGTGTCTACCTGCAGCATCTACTGGATCATAGGTGGCTCGAAGTGTGTGCCTGCTTGCAGATCTAGCAGTACGTACCAGATCTGCCATCTCTAACTTCACGGATGAGTCTGAAGAGAGTCTATTTTGGACACTCTAATTGTCCTAGTACTGATTTTTGGTAGTCACCCATATGTGCCACATAATTGAAAGCCCTATTATCCAGAGGAGGAAGTGTAAATTTTCTTCCCATACTGATCAAGGATCTTGGATTCCTTGTCTGGGGAGAAGAGCTAAGATGTTTGAGTCTTGCGGACCGATCGTGGGCTGCACTAATGACCACTGCATCAGCTTTTGGTTGAAGGCTGAGGTATTTCCTATCCTCTGGTGCCTGGTAAAGCCTATGTGCTTTCTGAGCTACTGGAGCAAGGGAGGAGGGCTGTTTCCAGATTGTTGTCACTAGATCTTCATGTGGCTCTATCCAGGGTGGAATAAGAGTTGGGGAGGAGTCAGCCAAGTCCAAGTGGGCAGCCAGCCTCTACCTTTGAGGGTCCTGGGCGCCGGTGCACCAGTCATATGCCGCTTGGATTTTCTTGAGGAGTTCCAAAAAGGATGGGTCCCCCTGGGGTGAGGACTTGGGGGACTCTTTAGGTTTGTGGTCCTCTGGTGTGTGAGTATCAAAATCAGAGTCTCAAGGAACTAAGTCACTGTCAGATTCCGATGACTGGCTGTCGTCGGAGAGCTGATGACCAGAAGAGGATGTCTATGGACCTGGGAAGATCCTGTAATCGGGAGTAGTCCAAAGGCCATATGATAGGAGGGGCCTCTGTTCTTCTATCTGATGTTGGGGCTCCAGGACCCGACAACAGAGGTGGCATCAGAGAATAGGCTCTGAGGGCTGGCGGCAGGGTCATCAGCGGCTGACGCTTTTTGAGCTCTGACATGAGCTGTGATTTAGCTTCGGCCCACTATGATTTAAGAATTGCCTGTATGTCCACTGATGGTTGGGGCTGGAACCCATAAACCTGATACCCATAATAAGGGTAATTGAAACCCTGTGAGAACCCTGCCATTTGAAAGCCCAGCATTGGGTAGTGCAGCGTCGGGTATCCTGGCACCGGGTAATGTGTCAACAGGTAGCCCAGCGTCAGCTGTCAGAAGGTTACAGATGGTCCTGGAGTAGGACCTGACATAGGGCCAAAGGGCCTGGCATCGGCCCTGCCGGTGGGATTGAAGGGTTCTGGAAAACCTGGTGTAGGGCCTGATAGGCCTGATGTTGGATCGAAAACTCCAGAAAGCATGTCGGGGAGGGACATAGGGCCGAGAAGGATCCGAAAGGTAGGACCTGATGGTCCATGCATCGAGCCTGATGGCAGACCATGAGGGATAGAGGGCCTGTGGAGGCGGAGGGACCCTCATCTGGTCTGACAGCTCAACAGGCATCGGGCTCCGATGCAGGGGTAGCTAAAGCCCCTGACAAATGGGCTCCTTCCTCTGATCCCCAGCTGGGGAGCGGAGAGTACCATCAGAGCTGGTGGTAAAGGAGAAGACTCCATCGCAAGCTGCATATCTGACATCAGTTGGTCCATCACCCCATCATCAGGTCTGTTATCAGGGCCTGACATAGGATCCGGGGCTGTGTGGCCATTGGTGGAGCCAGCAGTCGACTTAGCAGCTATGTCCATGTGAGACCCGGATGGGCCTGGACTCGACTTACTGATCCCACTCGTATCGCTAGGCCTTTGAATCTTTGAGGCCTTAGAGGAGGTGGGTGCCACCTGATCCCCAGAGGCTCCTGCCAGACCCATGCCCAGGCCGGGCAGGGGTGCTGATGGCTGCTTGGTAGACACCAAAGCAGATGTTGAAGGTTGATCCCCCAGAGGGGAAGTTACCTTAAGGGCCACAACTCCAGCTGGAGGTGGCAGGATTGCTGGGGACCCTTCCCGGTCCAAAGTCTCTCCTTGTCCTTCTTCTTTTTTGTGATGGCCCTCGAAGGCAGGTGCCCGAGTTTCTTCAGCTTCTTCTATATTGGCCATCTTTTCTTTTAAAAGATGTGCTTCCAAGGACTGCAGGCAGCACTTACGTGTGGCTGAGTTGAATTTCTGGCAGTCCTCACACCCCTCAACCATATGGCCTGGGCCCAGGCTAAAGGACAGAGGGAATGGCTGTCCTTGTGAGGGAGCTGAGTTCCACAGGAGTTGCACTTGTTTTATGTGATTCTGAAGGTGTCAGAGATGACATACACGGTTGTTAGTTTAACACTTTTCAGATGAAAAAAAGAAAAATTGATTAGAACAGATAGTTGAAAGCGATATACTCATCCAAAGATGGCGGTCGACAGAGCTGCATTAAATCCCGTGAGGTCCGACATGCAAGGTCGATGGAGGGAAAGAACTGGAGGGCAAGTGTGGGACTGCTCCCGTATAGTGCCACACTGACATCGGTCACGTGACATTGAGGAGTCCCCACTGGACACTGCTAGCTAGAAGTTTTGTCATGGTCCTGATGCCTGCGCTTATTCCTAACAGTGAGTACTACTGCAAGAGCCCTCTTGAAGTAAGATCATAGAATTATAGAAACTGATAAAAGAAAAAGACCATCTAGTCTACCAATAGTACCCTATCATACCTGCCTGCCTATTATGGGGTTTATGCTCATGCTACCCACCCCAATGTTTCCTGTCTTGCTGCTACCCCCCTGGGTGACTATGAAGTCCTTAACTCTGAGCCATGTTCGAAGCTGTTAATGGTCATTATGCCCACCTCCTCAACTGGCAAGTTGTTGTTTGACTCAATTGCTGTCTCGTTAAAAAAAGAACTTCCTCACATCTCTCCTGAATTTCCCAACTGCTGGCCTCCACCCATGTCCCAATGTTCCAGATTTTGCTTTTCCTGTTAGATAGTTGCAGTTTGCTTTGTTCATTTCTTTTAGAAACTTGAAGGTCTGTCATATGGTCCCTTCCCCTTCTGGCCCAAGCGACTCAAGTACCTATTCAGTGCCTTAAGCTGAGCCTCGTAGGACCTGTCCTGCAGGCTACCAGTCATTTTTATTAAACTATGCTGCCTGTCCCTGTTTTTCCTCAAGTGAGGGCTACAGAACTGAATACAGTAGCCCAGGTGTGACCTAACTGGTGACCTACAAGGAGGTAGTTTATACCTCCTTTCTCTTGCATCAAATCCTCCCAATACACCTCAGCATCCTGGCTGCCTTGCTGTAGATCTTTTCATTGGTTAGATAAGGAGTCATTCATGATGACTCTAGATCCCTTCAGTACTACTGTTCAGCTTAACCCTCCCATCTAATACAGTGTCCCAGTTCCTATTCCCAGTCTGCATCCCCTTGCACTTTTGGCACTGAACATCAACTGTTAAACCTTGGACTACCTCTGCAACCTCTTTACCTCCTCCTTGGTGTATACCCCACCACAGAGCTTAGTGTCATCTGCATCATCTTGCCCTGAATTTCTTCTCCTAAGTTGCGATGACTGGACACAGGAATGAACCCAGTGACTTCCACTTGACCTCTCTCTCCTGGAATCTGACTCTGTTTACCAATACCCTCTGCTGCCTTCCCCAACCAACTACACACCCATCTAACTATGTCCATCACCACTCCTAGTTCCTCTAGCTTCTTCAACAACCTTCTGTGTGGCACTGAATTGAATGCCTTGCTGAAATCAAAGTAGAGTGGAGCTACTGCTTGTCCCTTGCGTCTGCCTAGTTACCCAGTCAAAGACCAGTGTCAGGCTGATCTGATGCACCCTCCTGCCACAAACCCCTACTGTTTACTATCCAGAGCATATTACTCTCTAGGTGGCTTCATCAGTGTACCCACAACAGATGTAAGACTGACAGGCTCATAGTTAGCCAGTTGTTCCTTTCCCCACCCTTATGAAACTGAAGTGCATCCGCTACCGTCCAGTCTTTTGGAACCACCCATGACTGAATTAAGACAATTTTAATGTCCTGCAGACACTTCCTCTGATCCGTGACATCAACAAAACAAAGCAGTTACAGGAGGCCAGGGAGTGAATGGCTGCAAATGAGAACTTTTCTGGTGTCATTCTAACAGCTGAATCAGCCATCCCCATGTAATCATTTTGTCCATTTGGCTTTCTGCAAAGAAAGGGAGACAGTCCTTGAAACCACAGCCAAAGCACCCACTTAAAATCTGTATCTCAGGTGCCATCTCACGACAATGTCCCAGATCAATACTGCTATTTAGTTGTATCACGATGGATGATTTTTTTCAGAGATGAGACAGTGGCAAAGATACTGGTGCCCTTCGTCGAGTGGGTGTTTGTAGATCAGCATAGTTCTTTTCAAGGTAATATACTGCACAGGATGAAGGCACTGTAATAGGTATGCTATAGCATAATAAAGACAGTCAGCCACGGGATGAGACCGTCAGAGCCAATTTACTATTGACATTCTCTCTCTCTTTCTCTCCATTTCCTGCATTCATTTTATTTTACAGACAATGATCGAAACACACAGTGCCAGAAGTGCTTATAAAAGAGAATGAAGCAAACTGGGTGAGGACACCACCGTGTCTCCAGTTTTATTTTTCTTTGCTTTACCAAGAGATGTCTGGACAAATTTTTCCTAACACTTGAAAAGTACTAAACAGAAATACAATATAACAACATTTAACTTACATATAGTTACAAATTTTCAATGTTGTAAGTCTTAAATTAGTAGTCTCCTGAATTAAAATTCAGTTTCTGCAGTCATTAAAACAAGCACACAAAAGGATTTTTTAGGCTTTCCAAAACAATACTCTTAAATCTCATTCTTGAAATACCCAATTCAACTCCGTCTGGTAGATTATTCATTAATTTGGGCCCATACTTTTCAAACAATTTTTTTTCCAGACTTTGTTCTTGACATTCTTTCTTTGAATAATAAACAATTCTTGGTATTATGCTAATTCTCATATTGCATATATTTGTGGCATCAGATGAAGCACTACACAGGGAGAAAGGTGAAACTCCAGAACCGGGCTCAGCTGGTATGTGCCATCAGGCACTTCTGGAGGAGAGTGCTACATGCAAATGGTTGTGCTACTGTATTGTATCAGTTACTCCCCACCCTCTGATCCCAACCGGGTAGTGTAAATACAGGTTCCTGGTATCCAGTGCTCCCTCCCCCTCCGAAACCCATCCCCATATCGGTATAATACATCCCTGGTGTCCAGTGGTCCCTCCCCTCCCATGTTCACTGATCGCACTCACCTATAACACAGTAGATGCCTTGGTAGAGTCTATTGCCTCCCCAATTGCCGATCCCCACCCCATTATTTAAGTTCTTAACATTACTCTGGTAGTCTAGTGCTCTCTCCCTATCACCATCCCCTTAAATACTAAGCAACATCCGGTTGGATGTACAGATTCTGAGATCCGGACAGTGAAAAAGGTGAAAAAAAATCAATGCTTTTTTGCTAATTTTTTTTTTGTCGTTGCCCAGCACCCAGATGGTTTGCAATTCGGGTCTGAAATTTTCAGAGTAAGGCACAGCAAGGCAAATTTTATTTCAAAAGACGCCCATCCCGGAGGCTCTGGGCACTGAACATATTAAAATTTCATAGAAAACTCAATCAGTAAATTATATATACAAAAATAACACAGTATGAGATATATATTTAGAATACTACAACAATTGTAATACGATTTATAAATACTACCCTCAGCGATAGCTACTAACTCAGGAATGGCCATGGGCCAATTAAAACCTGTGGGTCTAGAGTCAGGATAAGGCTAAACAGCACAGTCCGGGAAGGCCTGATTATACAAGAAGGCCCTGAGGCAGGCTTTGAATACCTCAACCAAAGGGGACTCTCTAGCAGCTGGAGAAAGTGAATTCCACAGGACAGGGGCAGCGACACTAAATGCTCAGTCACCTATTGTTTTTAGCCTCATCCTGGGAATCGCGAGGAGGCCCCTAGAGGGGGAGCAGACAGAGACAGCAGGTGTAAGAAGGTCCTTCAGGTAACCAGGGCCCAGGCTGTGTAGGGCCTTAAAGATGAGCAAGCCCACCTTAAAGAGGACCCTCCACCTGACTGGCAGCCAGTGCAGTTCACACAGCACCGGGATGATATGACAGTAATTAGGCTGTCCTGTCAACAGCCTAGCTGCTGCATTCTGCACCAGCTGCAGGGTACCCCCCCCCCCAGAGCCTGAGAGAGAGAGAGCACATTACAGTAGTCAAGCCTGGACATCATGAAGGCATGAACCAAAGTGGGGGGTCCAGAGGCAGAACTAGGGGCTTTATCCTGGCGATATTCCTCAGATGATAGAAACCGGTGCAAACAACGGACGACACCAGAAATTCAAGCGTCAGTCCGCTGTCATAAATAATGCCCAGATCACACACCCTAGAGGAGGTCTTCAATGGTACAGAGCCAAGAAAAAGTCCTGTCTCTGCACCAGAGGCCAACCTATCATGCCCTCTGTTCAACTCCACCACCAGCACCTCTGTCTTATTGGGGTTCAGTCTCAACCAGCTGGAGGCCATCCACTCATTGATCTCAGCAATGCAGCTGTTAAGCACTTCCACTGTGCAAGATGTTCCTGGGGCAAAGCAAAGATACAGCTGGGTATCATCAAAATAGCAATGAAAACCCAAGCTGTACTTCCTAATGAGCTCTCCCAGGGCAGCATGTAACCGGCAAACAACATTGGCAACAAGACCAAACCCTGGGGAACTCCGCATGACAGGAGACCAGGGGGAGGAAGAGGAGGAGGAGGAGGAGAAATTCCCCATTACTACCCTTTGCCTGTTAGACTGAAAAGACTCAAATCCAGCAGATGACAGCACCAGTGAGTCCACAGAATTCCCTTAGGCAATCAAGTAACACACGATGGTCCACGTGTCAAATGCTGAAGAGAGATGGAGGCGGATGAGAATTGTTCCCTCCCCTCGATCTCTTGCCCTGAGGAGGTCATTGTGCACCCAAACTAACACAGTTTCTGTGCTATGCCTCTCACAAAATCCAGACTGGAGCAGCTCGTATAGATCATGGGCCATGAGGTGCTCCTCAAGCTGAAGCGCCACCACCTTCTCCACAATTGTACCCAAGAATGGAAGGTTGGAGATGGGACAGTAATTTGCCTTAATGCCAGTGTCCAGCAATCGTTTCTTCAGAAGTGGTCTTACCAATGCCTCCTTCAAGACATTGGGAAAGACCCACTCTGACAGGGAACACTGAACAACCAAGGGAAACACTGGGCCAACAGAGTCTACACATCCCATTAAGAAATGAGTCGGCACCAGGTCCAGTTCACAAAAGGTGTGCTGTAGCTTGGAAGCAACCTCAATGACCTCAGCCACCTCCACCAGTCTAAACTCGTTCCAGCCAGGCAGAGTGCTCTCCATATGCCCATGGTGACCACTGTCGGCTGAACTATGGCTCACTGCTGGAACCCCTGCCTGATGGTGGAAACCCTGTCTGAGAAGAACAGAGCAAACTCCTCGCATAATGTGTTTGAAAAAGCTACTTTCAGCTGTAGACAGGAGGGATGAAGAAGCCTGTCCACAGTCCAAAAGAGCACAATTGGTCTGTTCCTCCTGGCAGCAATCTCCCTGGACAGGAATTCTGCTTTCTTACAGTAGTGCCCCTGGTACACAACATAGTGCTCACAGAGCCCAGTTTATCCACCTCAGACCAGACTTCTGCCAGCAGGCTATAATCTCTCACCCACAATCTTCATTGCCTTGAGCTCCCCATCATACCAAGGGGACCTCAAGTAGGAAGAAATTAGACCATACACGGACTGGTGCAAGGGAGTCAGTGCACCAGACAACGCCCTATTATAGACATAAACTCACACACACACACCCCAATACATGCACTGTTCACACTAGATAGATCAGCCACTGCCAAATCCCTCACGGGTCAACCCCCTCAAAGGGTGGTAACTGACCATCTCAGCAGAGGGGGCTCTTGGGGGCCGAACGAGAACTCCACCGTGCAATGATCGGACCAAATGACCCGATCAATCCTGAGATTATTTATATCAAGCCCCAGTGAGAATATCAGGTCCAATATGTAGCCACCCTGATGAGTCACGGAAGAAACTACTTGTGTCAGGCCCAGAGATGACATTATCTGGAGGAAGTTGTAACTGAGCCGAGAGGATTCATCATTGGCCCAAACATTGAAGTCCCCCAGCACTAAGCATCTGGGGGCCTCCAATGTTTCACCAATGACAAAATCAGCTACTTCTTGTAGGAAATCTCCCACCACCCTAGGAGGGAGGTAAATCAGGAGAATCCAGCAACCTGCGCCCGGAACCCCACGGACGGCCAGACTTGAAATGAACCTGGTGCTTTCACCAGGTGCAGAGTGAAGCCTAGCTCAGATCTAAAACAGATGGCAACCCCCCCCACCCCTGCATTCTGCTCTGGGGCAGTGCACTACGGTATACCCGGGTGGAATGGCAGCCTCTAAGACCAGACCAGCATCATCATCAATCCAGGTCTCCATAATGCAAGCTAGATCGGCTGAAGAAACCAAGTCCGTGATAATTGCAGTCTTGTTTCAGACCAATCTGGCATTGCAAAGCACTGCCCTCAGGGGATTGGTGGACAGTGCAGCCCTTCTGGCTACCTGCCCACTCGGTCTGGTGGGAACGCTGGTGATGGGAACTAAACACATCTGACCTCTCTCCAGAACCCGTCTAGCCCCAGGGCGCCCTCTGCGCCCAACTACCTTGATCCTAGCACCCACCGTGACACTACATGGGACACCCCAATCTGATCGAACAACACGGTTCCTCTTTATTCCAACCTCCCTACAGTGCCTTGCTGTGGTGGCAGAAACAGGGAGGTTGAAAAAAAGCCACAAATCAAGCAACTGGGATGCCTCATACACTATCCTAGCCCACCCCAGGCCCTCACACCTTCCATACACATCCTCCTGACTATACAATCCCAGACCCACAAAATACTAATCCCACAGACACAAGCACACACTACTCACACACACTACAACAATACAAGACCGTATACCACACACTCCACACACATATAAAATTAACTGAAATCCAAAAAAATGTATTAAACCCAATAAAACCCAGCACCCCCCCAAGGAAAGTGATGACAAAACCCGGAGTAGAACTTGTATAAGGGAGCAACACTGTCCGCAGCTCAACTTAAAAGTTCTACGAGACAGGACAAATTAAAACAGTAACATATGAGAATTATATTAGCAACTTGTGCCAAAAAAGAAATAAAGTTTTCAGCCCACTGCATACAGTCAGAGGGCTCTCTCACCACCTTCAGTCACTGCAGAGTGCTGAGTCCATACAGTACCAATCATGCAGGGTAGAGTTCAGAGGTGCACAGAACTGCTCCCACCAGTCCTGAGAACCCAAAAAAAGAGCCACCAAGCCTGATGACCAACCCCTAAATGATAATCCAGAGGGCACATGCAAAACCCAGGACCACGGGCATACAGACCATCTGCAGAGGCACCAGAGATCGACAGCCACGCCATTCGCCACTTTTGCCCTGGGAGACCATACATGGAAGTGCCCTCTGAACTGCACACTCCCAGGAATGCAGTCCAAGCAGCAAGCAGGATCCTGTCACGCCGCTGGCCCTCTCAAAAAGGTGTAGAAGAAGCACTTTTGGGGAAATCAAGGGTCCACAACTGCCACTGGATCTGCAGGCGCAACACTGGCGTAGATTGAAGCTGAAGACCTCAAGCCTTGGCACTAAGTCCAAAATCCTTGGCCCTCCTGGTCCAAAAAGCAATTCTCTGCCAAAAGGAAAACCTCGCTTAAGGACTGTGCGAACTCGTGAATCCATCAGCTTGTTCAAGTTGGACTATTGAACTGCTGGGAAGCAAAGTCCAGCTAAATCGTCAGGTCTCTAGGCAACACTAAACCTGCAGGATGGGTACTAGGTAGGCGAGCTATGGTTTATCAGGATACTCACTTAAAAACAAGAAAACAAACTCACTGGGCTAGCTCACTTAATGGCCCTGTGTCAAACTAAAACCCTAACTCCCAAACTCAGCATTAAAATATATTTTTGGTAATCTGGTCATCCACAAAGCAACCCGAAAACTCACACACCAAATTTTTAGCTCTCCAGGTAGCGATATAGCCAGAGTATTAACTTTATTCAGGGGGCAAGTGCTCACAATAAGGAGCTTACAAGCTGCAGCTCAACATTGCTGCCATCTTGCTTCCTTGCTCCTCCCCAGAGGCCACGATCTAGAGTAGAGTAGAAAGGACTTGCCCCAGAATGGTGCCTTTCCTTGGTTTGGTGCAAAAATATTAGTCTATTCCAGAGTTATAAGGATTTGAAATTTCAGTTCTGAGCTCAGTACAGACTTTTGGATAGCTGTTTCATACAAAAGAAGACGTTGGCCATATGAAACAGGATTCTCTTACATGTGGGTAATCCTGTTTCATGAGAAAAAATTCTTGTTTCATATGGCGGTCAGCTTGTTTCCTTTTTTCAAAATAGCCTGCAGAGATGCTAACACATGTATCTTTGCTGCACAGGACCCATTAACTGGATTCTGCAGTTAATCTTTGGAAAAAGGGTCTAGAAATGTGTTTTAAAACATTTTAAGAATCTTGTTTTGTGAGATGATTTTTTGTTTCATATGGTCTCATGAAACAGGCATAGAGCCATACAAAACAAGATTAGATTCATGCAAAGAAGACTTTGGACTTATTTTTTCCACATTCTTCTTTTGTATGAACTAATCCTCTCCCGTGAGAATGACACAGTCTCACGAAACAAGATTGGTTCATACAAAAGAAGAATTGTGACTTTTTTGTTTTCACAGTTTCCTCTGAACCAATCTTGTTTCGTGAGAATGGCACACTCTCACGAAAGAGGACTGCTTCATATGAAAAAGAATTATGACTTTATTATGTATGCACATTTGAACTTTAACAAGCCATAACTCCATACATATTTGCAATTAAGGGGTCATCTATATCACAAGAAAGGTCTTAATGAATACCACAATACTAACTCATAATACCCTCCAAACAATTCAGGGGCCATATTAAAAAAACATAGAAACATAGACAATGATGGCAGAAAACCAGAGGCCCATCCAGTCTGCCTAAGTTACCTATAATCCCAGGAACCTACTGTTCCTCCAGGGTACAACTCACCCTGTTCTCTATATTCTCTCTTCCTGATCCTGTCACCCTCGGGAACCACTATACCTTCATTATGTCCCTGCCCTGCTTGAACTCTGACTGTTTTCACATCCACCACTTCAGTCGACAGATTGCTCCAAGGTTCCACCACCCTTTCTGTAAAGCAGTATTTCCTCACATCTCTCCTGAACCTACCTCCTGTTAATTTCCATTCATGTCCACATGACCGCAAATTGGTATTCAGGCTAAATAGTTCCCTGCAATTCATTTTGTTAATTCCTTTAAGGAACTTGAAGGTCTCTATCATATCTCCCCTCTCCCTACTGGTCTCCAATGAGTACATGTTTAGTGCCTTAAGGCACTTCTCCTAGGATTTGCCCTGAATCATTTTTGTTACTCGGCACTGCACTGTCTCCAACCTATCCTTACCCTTTCCGAGGTGTGAATCCAGAACTGGCCACAGTACTCTAGGTGAGGCCTCACCAGGGATCTATAGAGGGGAAGAATTACCTCCTTTCTTTTGCTAAGAATACCCCTCACAATATATCCCAGCATCCTGTTAGCCTTGCTATAGGCCTTGTTGCACTGTCTCAATTGCTTAAGTGAGTTGCTAATGATAACTCCCAGATCCCGTTCCTCAACTGTAGTGATACGTCTCTCTCCTCATATCTAGTACTCTGTCTTGGTGTTCTTTTTTCCTAGGTGTGTGGCCACTCTTTGCATTTTCTAGTATTGAATTTTAACTGACAGACCTTTGACTTGACTGCCCCTCTAGCTTTTGTAGGTCTCTCTGCATTTCCTTTATTCCCTCGTCACTATCCATCCTCCCGTATCAACCCATAGGATAACATAAAAATTTGAAAATTAAAATTCCCATAGGATAACATTGCAACTTTAGTAAGCTGTAACTCCATCAAACTTTGGAGTTAAGGAACAATCTATATATAAAAAGAGAGGTCTCAAAGAGTACTGCTACACTAAGCCCTTAAAAAATACCAGCTGAAAATAGACATGTGAAAAACTTTCAAATAAAATTGAAAATTCACATGGTATAACATTGCAACTTTAAGAAGCTTAACTCCGTCCCCACAAAAAGAACAAAAAAATTACAACAAAGCAGATAAATTGCTTTTCTGGAGGAATGGAAGGGCCCAGCACTTCCACAACCACATACATGTGCACATGACAGGCGGCAAGAAACCGAAGGGCCCACTTCCGTAACCACATGGATGTGTTCATGCATGTCCCTTTGGGACCTGTGCGAATGACGATACAATTCTACTATCTCAAAAAGTAAGGAAATTCTTTGAAAAAGCAGCATTCATGCACCAGTTAGGCTTCAGATTAAAGTGACTAAAGTAGGGAAATGTGGCGTTAGGGTTTCCAACCCTAACTCCCCACCCCCAAGCACCATGTCTCATACTATATGATTACAGTATGCCCTCACCCTGACCAAGGTTCCACTGAGGGTGTGCAGTAATTAATGCAGGTGGCCAAAAGCCTCAAACAGAGGATGGGACCACATTACTGCCAGCCATCAATTGGAGGAGACATGTATATGATGACCCCTTGACCTGGAGTGAGTGGGTGGTCCATTTGCACAGAGTGAGTGCCATGTATTAGTGTGCCAAGACATGTACTGTACTGCACAGTATGGTATGCAGGCGCAAGCACACATGATAGGTGGCAGCATTGGCACTAGACTGCCTAGGGGCATAATGAGGCCCAACACCGCAGAAGGTCCAGTATTGCCTATACCACCCACCCTGCAGGGTATTATTGTGCTTAGAAAATGGGCTTCATAGTTTTCTTTTAAATACAACATCTTTAAAATAGTGGAAATAATTCATTTTATTAATAAATAAAACTTTGTGTAAAGTAGTCCTTTGATGCTGTGTTTATCACTAGCTATCAGTAGACAGCGCTGTTGTATTTTGTGATGGGTATTCAGTTGCATGTCATGCCCTCTCAGCTAGTGTGTGAACCGAGCATCTGCCACAAGTCTATTTTCTGTGCCCTTATTTTTATGTTGTTCATGCGATGGTGCAAGGACATCTTGGGGCAGTAGAGATGCAGAGGTAGGCCAGTGTTACGAATGCAGGCACACTTTAGTAGGCATGTCCGTCATTCCCCAATTAGCCAGCATGCTAGCGCTAACACAAGAATTATGCAAAGTGCCACCAACTTGAGAGAAACATGCCGCTGCAATCAGAGATAAGCTCGTCATGCAGCGGCATAGATGACACGCCTCCCATATGGGCCTTTCCTGGTGAAACATTTCAATAAACATGGTGGTGGCAGGAGAGAAAACAGCTGTTCGCATTGTGATGTCTCCTCCTCGCCATCCCACCAGTCCAAGCCTGAAAGGTGGGAAGAGGCGCTCTCCTCGCCTGCCTCCTCCACATCCTGCTGTCTCTGTCTTGAAAGTTTTTTCCACCTGTGTGGAACAGGCCACAGCCTAAGCTCCATATGGGCTGAGAGTATTCAGTGCCCAAAGGCACTTTTACTCTAAGCACAACTGATCATGCTGCCAGACCCCCCCCCCATGCCTGCTGACATCGAGTGCTTAATCCCAATGTCAGCCCATATCCCCATCCTTAATGTAGCACACTGGAGCCCACCCCAGTGTGCCAAACCCTCTGACCTTGGTGTCTAATTCCTGGGTCGGCATTGACCCCCTAGTATTTGGCACACTGGGAGCCCACCCAGTGTAATGAAATTCATAGTTTCTGTAAAAGAAACAGTCTCACAACGCTTCTTTTTAAACCTGAAAAAAGAAAACAGTCCCTCATTGCTGCAGGCCCACTTCCCAACCAACACCCTCCTCTGTGCACCCACCTTCCTGCCCCCTCGCCTATACTTACTCCGGAGGTCAGAAGCAGCAATCTTCAGTGGACGAGGAACATGTCTGCACTTTAAAAGTCGACTCTAACTGAAAAATGATGGTAAGTCCTATAATGGCACTGAATGGGAGGGGTTAAATTTAGAGTGATATCCAGCCATTTCTGAGTTTGGTCCCAAATTTTCAACATGGGTTCTTGGGACCCCACCTCATGAACACAGTCACTGTCTTTTTGTTATTGGGTCCCAAGGTCATTTCACTGTCACTGCGTGGAATCACCTTTGGGACCACTGAAATGCAGCAATGCCACTGTTCATGAGAGGTGGGCCTCAGAAAGCTCATGTTGCAAATTTGTGAAAATATTTCAAAAATGACTGTGTTACAAGCGTGCATTGTGCAGTTTCACACACGCTTGTAACTGACAATTTTAATATTTTTACTCCAGATTTTCAACATTGCCATTTTTTTCACACCTCCTTATGAACAAGTACAGTTGTCATTTTTCATATCCTTCCTGAAATGTATTTGCGCACAATGGCATGGTCACTGTGAGAAATCAACATACAGAACAGAATAACAAAATCACAGTGCTATTGTTCATGAGGGAAGGTCCCAAAATGCCTATGTTGAAAATTTGGTTAAAAATTCCCTAAAATAATTGCATTACAGGTGTGCATTGCGCAGTTTTTACACACGCTCATGGCTTCACCAATTTTTCATATTTTTACTCCAGATTTTCAGTATTACCATTTTTTTACACCTTCTCATGAGGAGTATGGTTGTCATTTTTCACATCCTGATCGAAATGTGTTTTTGCACCTGCGCAAAATCACCTTTTGGCTAATGAACTGATAGTGCCACTGTTCATGAGGGGGGTTCACAAAAAGCCCATGTTGAAAATTTGGAGTGGAAATACCAACAAATGCCCTGCGCGTTAGGGTTTCCAACCATAATGCCCCACCCTGTAGAGACTGACAGACATCAGGGGTGTGACTTGGGACTGTCAGCTGTAATGCTCATGCCAGTCCACTCCCATCCCTACCCGACAACCAGTGATAGGCATCGAGGTGACCTTGGACTCCAAAGTTCACACCAGTCTCCTATACTGCACCCATCTCAGCATATTTCCTTATGGAATGGAGTTAGCATAAGGCACAAAGATCCAAAGGCACACTGCAACACTTGGTGTCTGCAGGGTAGGGTGAGGTGAAATGGCGTGAGCGTTATGGCTGACAACGCAAAGGCACACCCCAGCACCTATCAGTCTCTGCAGGGTGGGGGTGGGGTTGGCATCAGTTTAATACTTCACTGCCATTCCTATTATGCATCTTTCTCTAACTCTTGCACTACCAATGCCAATGCCAGCGAGACAACACTCGGCATTGACAAATGCTTGTTTATTTCTGACATTTTGTCAATGCAGATGGTCACTAGAGGGATCACATTGTGGACTGTGCACCTCTTCAAGACATCAGAACAGAATGGGAGAGGTCAAGTAATGTCGACAATGAGCACCGAGTATTCTGGTATCCTTCTATTTCGTTTTTTTGGGCAAGTGTTTAAATGCAGTGCTGTTTTCTAGTGGTAACTTTGCTTTTGTTTTTTGAGTTAGTGCTCTTGTTCAGCTGTTGCCGTCTGGATTGTAATCAGGATCGGAAGTAACAAAAACAGAGGCATAGTAGTGACAGGGCCAGAGTGTACCGGGTATGGCGCTTGACACAGTGTTGTCGGGAGCTGGACTGAATACTGACATTTGATTTCAGAAGGTCTTTTTCATTGTTTTTTTTAATAAATATTAGACTGCTGTATGCTTGGTTATGCTGAGGTTGAGATGCAGCAAGTCGCACACTGTCACAGTAGTGGTTAGCACGCGACGTGCTACCACTACTACTGTTACGTGGAAAACTGATGCTTTTTTGTTTAAATGAAAAATTGAAATTAAATTTACTGCAAAACTTGTAAGAACTAATCGGTGAGGTTCTCCATCTGGTCAGCCAGTGGCACTAGGTTTGTAGTGATGGAAGGGCCATGTCTCTCACTAAGTGGAAAAAAAAAACGTGGCTGTTTGATTTTGAAATCAGAGTAGCACACTGATACCAGTTTATTTTGAAGCAGGCTGTGCTGGCACTTGTTTTTTTACTGGGCTCTAACTGTTAATTAATGTACCCTGGCAGCCAATCAGATTACTTATATTTTAAAGTCCATTTTCTAAAGTACAGTACAATACCTGCTGCTCTTTGTTAGCGATTCTAAGTGGCATGTCTGTCTGTTTGTCACATCAGTAACAACATGACAACCAGTGGTGGCTCTACACCAGGGCCGCCAGGCATGTGCCCTGGTAAAAAAATGCTTATTCAGTTGTGCCCCATATGGTGCAGAGCTCTATAGTAACACCATATCAGTGCCCAGGCTCCCATCTGTTGTGCCCCAGCTGGCCCTGGTAACTATTTGTGGCTGAAGCCACTACTGGTGACAACAGTAATCAACGTGTTCCACCAGATGCCACCAGCATATTGAGGCCCCGTCCAATGAACTGTCCTAACCTCCCTCGTAACCCAGCAAACAAAAATTGCCTATATTGTTCTGAAAATAAATTCTGGTTGACTTTCCCTTTGGGATGTTGCCAGTATGTGCACTGTGTTGTGATTTGTCACTGTTTGCAGTTTGTTCTCATGTTGAACCCCCTTTGTATTTTGCTAGTTTTAATGAATTCCCATAATATGTGCAGGTGCATGTGCTCAGCCTGTCACATGCTGTAACTTTCTGCACTTACACTGTGTGATGCCACCTCTATGACCATTTTTGGGGGGTCACAAACTGTATTTAAGGACTTACTAAAAAAGGTCATGATTTTAACTGACAAATAAAGTACTGTAGTGTAACAGATGCTCTCTGCCCAATTTTACCCATTTAGATCTTTGCAGGATCACTGCAGGAGGCACTGGCCTTATTGCACAGGTTCTTCTACCCATCTGGTGTTGCTCCAGTCCCTGCTGTCCTCCACCATGTGGAACCCAACCTTTATCGGAACAGCAGTAAGGGGCAACTCTGGTGGGCTACCCGCTACGCAAGAGTAATTATGTATGCATTATTAATAGTATTTAATAATTACAATTTATTGGTTGCGTTCACTGTTTATTGTCTGGAAAGGGAGGGCTAGACAGGACATTGAATCTAATGTGTTTTGGGTACTTTTAATGCACTGTGCAGGACTATATTGTATGTATCATCATACTGTAAAACACTCCTTTCCTTGCACCTTTAACATCGTAACATAGTAGTTGATTGTAGATAAGGACCTAGGCCCACCTAGTCTGCCCATATTCCTTGCCTGCATCAGCAGCTACTGGCCCTACTTGGTCATTCATTTTGCTCTTTCCCCATCTAGGTTCCTTAAATCTATCTCATGCATGTTTGAATCCCATACTGTGTTAGCACCCACCACTTCCTGGGGTAGGCTATTCAAGCATCCACCACACTCTGTGAAGAAAAACACATTTCCTTATCCTGCCTCCTCCCATCTCATATCATGTCACCTCATCCTTGTACAACTCTCGTATCTGAAAGATGTCTCCCCGCACTTTGTTTAAGCCTTTAAGATACTTGAAGGTCTCTCATCATATCCCCAGTCCCTCCTCTCTTCAAGTGTATACATATTGAGGTCTTTTAATCTGTCCACATATGTTTTCTGATGAAAGCCCTGCACCATCTTGGTCACCTTCCTCTGGACTGCCTCCACCATGTCTATGTCTTTACAAAGATGTGGCCTCCCGAATGGAACACAGTATTCCTGATGAGGCCTCACCAGCATTTTGTACAATGGCATCACCACCTCCCTTCTTCTGCTGGTGATACCCCTTCCTATGCACCCCCAACATCCCACTGGCCCTCCCCCACAGCCTTGTTTCACTGTTTGGCCACCCCTAAGTCATCTGAGATGATTTTCCCTAAATCCCTCTCTTCCCTGGTGACTATCAGCAATTCCCCCCCATTCTGTAGCTCTTTGCATGGCTTCTTCACCCCAGGTCCATGATTTTGCACTTTTTGCATTACATTTCAACTGCCACACCTTTGACCATTTTTCAGCTTTCCCAGATCCCTTTTCATTTTTGATTCCCTCTGGAGTGTCTACTCTGTTGCAGATCTTGGTATCATCTGCAAATAGGTAAACCTTCTTCTCCAAACCTTCAGCAATGTCACTGATGAAGACACTGAAAAGATTGGCCCTAGGACTGATCCTGAGGCACCCCACTGGTCACTCTCTTTCCTCGGATTTGATCCCATTTACTACCACCTCTGCTTCCCACCCTTCAGCCAGTTTCTAACGCAGTTTTCCGCTTTGTGGCCCACCCCCAAGCTCCCTAGTTTGTTCAGTCTTCTGTGGGGTATGGTATTGAAAGCCTTACTGAAACCAAGGAAGGTGTTATCCACCGCTCTTCCCTGATCCACCTCCTTTGTCACCCAGTCAAAAAAGTCAGTCAGAGTTGTTTGACATGATCTTCCTGCTGTGAAACCATGCTGCTTTGGATCTTGTGCCCCCATGGTTTCCAAGTTTTCCACAATCCTTTCCAAGTAGTGCTTCCATAATCTTACTTACCACTACTGAAGTAAGGCTGACCGGCCTATAGTTTCCTGCTTCCTCCCTGCTACCACTCTTGTGGAGAGGGACATTTTCCCCCTTCCAATCCCCTGGAATACCCCTGTATCAAGCGACTCACTAAACAGGGCTGCCAGCAGTGCTGCTAGCACCATCCATAATTCCTTTAATATCCAGGTGTATATCATCTGGTCTCATCGCTTTATCTACCCTCAATTTTGTGAGTTCCCTCAGGACCTGCTCTGCTGTAAAAGGACTGATGGTTACCTCTCTCCCCCCAATTGTTTCTGCTGCCTAGCTGTGGTCCCTGTCCTTCCCCTGTACCATAAATACTGAAGTATTCATTCAGTATCGATGTTTTCTGTAGGTCACCCTCTATGCACACTCCTTCCTCCCCTTTGAGCCTTACAATCCCTTCCCTGGCCTTCCTTCTGCTGCTTATGTACTGTATCTATAAAATGTCTCCCCCCTTAAGGAGGCAGTATAGTGTAGTGGTTAAAGGCACTGAGCTACAAACCTGAAGAACTGGGTTTTAATCCCACCTGCCCCATTTGCATTTTGCATGACCCTGAGTAAGTCACTTACCTTCCTTGTGCTCCCAGGTCATATCGGGAAACAAGCTCTGGCTTAGTGTGCCTTTCCTGATTAAACAATTTTCCTTCCCTTTCCTACCGCCTGTGCTAACTCTCCTCTCTGTTTGCGCCTTTGCGCCCTAACTACTTCCCTGCCTCCTGCTGTCTCTTTAGGTACACTGCCCATCCTCATTCTCCTGAGTCTCCTTGTATTTTCTGAAAGCCCCTTTTGTCTCTCACTTTCTCTGCCACTACTTTGTGAACCACAGTGGTTTGTTCCTTCATTTTCCCTTGTTACTCAGCCCAATGCACTGATTTGTCACCTCCACTATGGCTTCTTTTAGGTGTGCCCACTGTTCTCACCCTTTCCCTGGATCCCTTCCTGACAGGGCTCTTTGATCCCTCTCCATCTTAGCAAAGTCTGCCTCCCAAAATCCAGGACTCCTTGTCTTTTGTGTTGCTCTCATGCAACACTGTACTGATGCTGAATCACACTGTATGGTGGTCACTGGACCCTAAGTGCCCATCCACCCTGACATTCTTCATCCTATTTCCATTGGTCAGCACAAGGTCTAAGATCACCTTGCCCCTGGTGTGCTCCTGAACCAACTGCCTGAGGTCTGCCCCTGAAAGGATTCTACAATGTCTCGGCTCCTGGCTGAGGCAGCTGCTGGGATAGTCCAGTCCACATCTGGCATGTTAAATTGCCCAGCAGCAGTACTTCCCCCTTTGCTGCCATCCCATGTATTTCCACCACTATTGTCCTATCTACCTCCTCCCTCTGTGCAGGAGGCCTGTAAATTGTTCCTGTGTGAACTGCTGTGCCATCTCCTGGTTCAAGTGTCACCCACAGTGCCCCAGCCTCCCTGTTTATCCTGCACTGCCATCGCTTTAATGCTGTCCCTGATGTAGCGCACCCCCTCCCTCTTTACCCTCCCTATCCCTCCTGTGTAGAGTGTACCCTGGTACATTTACCTCCCAGTCATGGTTTCCAGTCTACCATGTCTCGCAATTGCTGCCATGTCCAGGTCCACCTCCTGCCATCAAGGCTGCCAGGTCTGGGATTTTGTTTCCCAGACTGCGGGCATTTGTATACATGGCTGCCCATGTCTCGCAACCTGTACCCCTTGCATTTCTACCTTTGCCTTTTTGCTCCCTCCTTCCAACCCTGTTTTTTTTCTCCTGCTGCCTGTTTTCCTCTGTCTTATCTCCTTGTAACTAGTCCAGTCACATCTGTCCATGTTTCCCAGCCTTTCCCTATACTGGTAGGATGGTCTGCATCTGTCCAGGAAGGGAACAAGTCTTTTGGGCAATCGGTTTAAATGCTTCATTGGCAAGCTTTTAAACTAGTCAAGGGGGAGGCACTGATAAGTAGCAGGAAATTCCAAGTCTACCCCTACAAAACAGGGTACTAAATGAGAAAAAGACCAAGGTAGAAAGGTCAGTGGGGGATGCTGCTGCTACAAAAGGTAAAACCATCAAAAAATGGAGAGCAATGAGTACCAATGCATGTAGTCTGAGTAACAAGCTCCCTGAATTAGTGGTCTTGATAGAGGAGGGACATCTGGATATTGAGGCAGTCACAAAAACATGGTACACACAGAACCATGACTGGGACGTAAACAAACCAGGATACACTATCTACAGGAGGGACAGGGAGGGTAAAAGAGGAGGAGGAGTGGCTCTCTACATAAGGGAAGGAATCAAAGCAACAGAACAAAAGGGTAAACAGGGAGGAGAAGAAGCACTGTGGGTCAATTTGGAGACTGGCAATGGCACCACAATCCGCATAGGGGTTGTATACAGACCCCCTTCTCAGGGGGAGAAAATGGACAAGGACATGACAGAAAGTATACTTAGAATGGCAGAAAAAGGGGAGATATTGCTGATGGGTGATCTGAATATGCCAGATGTTAACTGGAGTGCAGTTGCAGCAGCCACTTCTAAGAGTGGGATTATTCTAGATGCCATACAGGGGACATACCTTAGACAATTAGTATTGGAACCCACTCGAGCGGGAGCAATCTTAGACCTGGTTCTCTCAAATGGAGATGGAGAGAAGATCACAGATGTAGAAGTAGGTAGCCATCTGGGAACTAGCGACCATCGAACAGTATGGTTCACAATAAACACAGCAGTAGGTCAGTTGCTACAAAAGCAAAAGTACTGGACTTTTAGGAGGCTGATTTTGCTAAGATGGGTGAGTGCCTAAGGAATGCACTCGGAAATGGGCAGAAGGGAGGGGTGGAAGAACAATGGGGAATAATAAAACTGCCATCACAGAGATAACAAGCATTTGTGTGAAGCAAATAAACAAAACAAAATGATGTAAGAAACTACTATGGTTCTCAAAGGAGGTGGCTGTGAAGGTTCAAGAGAAAAAGAAAGCATTCAGGAAGTACAAGAAATCACAGAAGGAGCAGGACACAGAATTGTATCAGTTAAAGCAAAAGGAAGCTGGGAAGGCAGTCAGAACAGCAAAGGCCCAAACCGAGGAAAAGATAGCCAACTCAGTTAAAAAGGGGGATAAAACCTTTTATAGGTACATCAGGGAGCGAAGGAAGACCAAGGGAGGGATAGTGAGGCTTAATGGGGGGGCAGAGGGTGACTGTGAAAAGGCAGAGATACTAAACAAATATTTTTGCTCAGTATTTACAAATGAAGAGGAAGAGGTACCTAAACCAAACAACAGAAACACTGAATACAGAAGTTGATACCAGCCCATTTACAGAAGAGAAGGTTCTGAAAGAACTCTTAAAACTGAAGGTGGACAAAGCAATGGGGCCTGATGGGATTCATCCCAGAATTCTAAAAGAACTAAGGGTAGAACTAGTGACACCACTGACTACCCTCTTTAACAAATCATGGGAGGATGGGGTGGTACCTGAGGACTGGAGGAGGGCAGATGTGATTCCACTTCACAAAAGTAGGAGCAGGGCAGAAGCAGGAAACTACAGACCTGTTAGTTTAACCTCAGTGATAGGGAAAATGATGGAATCACTTCTGAAGGAAAGAACCGTCAAGTACCTAGAGGCTAGAGGGGCACAGGACCCAAGGCAGCATGGATTCACAGTGGGAAGGTCATGCCAGACGAATCTAACAGATTTCTTTGACTGGGTGACCAAAGTAGTAGATCAGGGAGGGGCTGTGAACATGGCCTACCTAGACTTTAGCAAAGCATTTGACACAGTCCCACACAAAAGATTAATATACAAGTTAGCCAGCCTGGGAGTGGGTCCCAAGATGATAGCCTGGGTAAAGAATTGGCTAGAGAATAGGACACAGAGGGTAATAGTAAATGGAATCTACTCTGAAGAAAGGGGGGTTACTAGTGGGGTACCGCAGGGTTCAGTATTAGGACTGGTCCTCCTCAATGTCTTTATAAGTGACATTGCAGAGGGACTGGAAGGAAAAGTATGTCTCTTTGCAGATGACACAAAGATCTGCAACAGAGTTGATGCACAAGGTGGGGTGGAAAGGATGAGAAGGGACTTGGCAAGGTTAGAGGAATGGTCAAATGTGTGGCAGCTTAGGTTCAATGCTAAAATGTGCAAGGTAATGCACCTGGGAAACAAAAACCCAGGGAAAAAGTACACAATGGGGGGTGAGATACTAACAACAACAAAAATGGAAAGGGACCTGGGGTAATCATATCAGATGACCTAAAGGTGGTCAAGCAATGTGAGAGGGCAGTAAGATGGGCTGGGGGGATACTGGGATGCATAGGGAGAGGCATCACCAGTAGAAAACAGAAAGTTGTTATCCCTCTGTACAGACAGCTGGTGACACCCCATCTGGAGTACTATGTGCAGTTCTGGAGACCCAATCTCCACAAAGACATAGACAGGATGGAAGCTGTCCAGAGGAGGGCAACTAAAATGGTGCAGGGTCTGCACCGGAAGACCTATGAAGAGAGACTTAAGGAGCTTAATATGTATAGCCTCAAGGAAAGGAGGGAGAGGGGGGACATGATAGAAACTTTCAAGTACCTCAAGGGAATCAACAAAGTCCAAGAGGGTAGCATCTTTCAGAAATAGAGGGATAACGATTGAACGATTGAGAGATAACAATTGAACGATTGAAGGATAAAGATTGAACGATTGAGGGATAACGATTGAACGATTGAGGGATAACGATTGAACGATTAAATGATTGAGGGATAACGACTGAACGATTAAACGATTGAGGGATAACGACTGAACGATTAAACAATTGAGACATAACAATTGAACGATTGAAGGATAAAGATTGAAAGATTAAACGATTGAGGAATAATGATTGAACGATCAAACGATTGAGGAATAATGATTAAACGATTAAACGATTGAGGGATAATTGAACGATTGAAGGATAAAGATTGAATGATTGAGGAATAACGATTGAGGGAAAACGATTGAGGGATAATGATTGAACGATTGAGGGATAACAATTGAACGATTAAACGATTGAGGGATAACGATTGAGGGATAACAATTGAACGATTAAACAACGACTGAACGATTAAACAATTGAGAAATAACGATTGAACGATTGAACGATTGAGGGATAAAGATTGAACGATTGAGGGATAACAATTGAACGATTAAACGATTGAGGGATAACGATTGAACGATTAAACAACGACTGAACGATTAAACAATTGAGAAATAACGATTGAACGATTGAACGATTGAGGGATAAAGATTGAATGATTGAAGGATAACGATTGAATGATTGAGGGATAACGATTAAATGATTGAACGATTGAGGGATAACAATTGAATGATTAAATTATTGAGGGATAACGATTGAACGATTGAGGGATTCAATGATTGAGGGATAACGATTGAATGATTGAGGGATTAAACGATTTGAGGGATAATGATTGAACAATTGAACGATTGAGGGATAACGATTGAACGATTGAGGGATAACGATTAAATGATTGAGGGATTAAACGATTGAGGGATAACGATTGAACGATTAAGGGATAACGACTGAATGATTAAATGATTGAGGAATAACAATTGAACGATTAAACAATTGAGGGATAACAATTGAACGATTGAGGGATAACGATTGAAAGATTAAACGATTGAGGAATAATGAATGAACGATTAAACGATTGAGGAATAACGATTAAACGATTGAGGGATAACAATTGAACGATTGAAGGATAAACATTGAACGATTGAGGGATAATGATTTAGGGAAAACGATTGAACGATTAAACGACTCAACGATTAAACAATTGAGAAATAACGATTGAACAATTAAACGATTGAGGGATAACGAGTGAACAATTGAGGGATAACGATTGAACGAATGAACAATTGAGGGATAACGATTGAACGATTAAACGATTGAGGGATAACGATTGAACGATTGAGGGATACGATTGAACAATTAAACGATTGAGGGATAACGATTGAACGATTAAACGATTGAGGATAAACGATTGAACGATTGAATGATTAAACCATTGAGGGATAACGATTGAATGATTGAAGGATAACGATTGAATAATTGAGGGATAACGATTAAATGATTAAACGATTGAGGGATAATGATTGAATGATTAAATGATTGAGGGATAACGATTGAACGATTGAGGGATTCAACGATTGAAGGATAACGATTGAACGATTGAGGGATTAAACAATTTGAGGGATAATGATTGAACAATTGAACGATTGAGGGATAATGATCGAACGATTGAGGGATAACGATTTACCGATTAAATGATTGCGGGATAACGTTTGAGGGATAACGATTAAACGGTTGAGGGATAACGATTGAATGATTAAATGATTGAGGGATAATGATTGAACGATTGAGGATAACGATTGAACGATTGAGGATAACAATTGAAAGATTAAGCGATTGAGGATAACGATTGAACGCTTGAGGATAACAATTGAATGATTAAACGATTGAGGGATAACGATTGAACGATAAAATTATTGAGGATAACGATTGAATGATTAAATGATTGAGGATAATGATTGAACGATTGAATGATTGAGAGATAACGATTGAGGATAATGATTGAACGATTGAAGGATAACGATTGAACGATTGAATGATTAAGCGATTGAGGATAACGATTGAATGATTAAACGATTGAGGATAACGATTCAGGATAACGATTGAGCGATTAAACAACGACTGAACGATTAAACAATCGAGAAATGATTGAGCGATTAAACGATTGAGGATAACTGATTGAATGATTAAATGATTGAGGGATAATGATTGAACGATTGAGGATTCAACGATTGAGGATAATGATTGAACGATTGAGGGATTCAATGATTGAGGGATAATGATTGAACGATTGAGGGATTCAACGATTGAACGATTGAATGATTAAACGATTGAGGGATAACGATTGAATGATTAAACGATTGAGGGATAACGATTGAATGTTTGAGGGATAACAATTGAATGATTAAACGATTGAGGGATAACGATTGAACGTTTGAGGGATAACGATTGAACGATTAAATGATTGAGGGATAACGATTGAATGATTGAACGATTGAGGGATAACGATTGAATGATTGAGAGATAACGATTGAGGGATAATGATTGAACGATTAAACGACTAAACGATTAAACAATTGAGAAATAACGATTGAATGATTAAACAATTGAGGGATAATGATTGAACGATTAAATGATTGAGGGATAACGATTGAACGATTAAGCGATTGAGGAAAACGATTGAATGATTGAGTGATAATGATTGAAGGTTTGAGGGATAACGATTGAACGATTAAATGATTGAGGGATAACGACTGAATGATTGAGGGATAATGATTGAATGATTGAGGGATAACGATTAAACGATTGAGGGATAACGATTGAACGATTAAATGATTGAGGGATAACGACTGAACGATTAAACGATTGAGGGATAACGACTGAACGATTAAACAATTGAGACATAACAATTGAACGATTGAAGGATAAAGATTGAAAGATTAAACGATTGAGGAATAATGATTGAACGATCAAACGATTGAGGAATAATGATTAAACGATTAAACGATTGAGGGATAATTGAACGATTGAAGGATAAAGATTGAATGATTGAGGAATAACGATTGAGGGAAAACGATTGAGGGATAAAGATTGAACGATTGAGGGATAACAATTGAACGATTAAACGATTGAGGGATAACGATTGAGGGATAACGATTGAACGATTAAACAATGACTGAACGATTAAACAATTGAGAAATAACGATTGAACGATTGAACGATTGAGGGATAAAGATTGAATGATTGAAGGATAACGATTGAATGATTGAGGGATAACGATTAAATGATTGAACGATTGAGGGATAACAATTGAATGATTAAATTATTGAGGGATAACGATTGAACGATTGAGGGATTCAATGATTGAGGGATAACGATTGAATGATTGAGGATTAAGCGATTTGAGGGATAATGATTGAACAATTGAACGATTGAGGGATAACGATTGAACGATTGAGGATAACGATTAAATGATTGAGGGATTAAACGATTGAGGGATAACGATTGAACGATTAAGGGATAGCGACTGAATGATTAAATGATTGAGGAATAACAATTGAACGATTAAACAATTGAGGGATAACAATTGAGCGATTGAGGATAACGATTGAAAGATTAAACGATTGAGGAATAATGAATGAATGATTAAGCGATTGAGGAATAGCGATTAAACGATTGAGGATAATAATTGGGCGATTGAAGGATAAAGATTGAACGATTGAGGACCGATAGTTTGGGAAAGCGATTGAACGATTAAGCGACTCAACGATTAAACAATTGAGAAATAACGATTGAACAATTAAGCGATTGAGGATAAACGAATGAACAATTGAGGGATAACGATTGAACGAATGAACAATTGAGGATATCGATTGAACGATTAAACGATTGAGGGATAGCGATTGAGCGATTGAGGATACGATTGAACAATTAACGATTGAGGATCACGATTGAACGATTAAACGATTGAGGATAAACGATTGAGCGATTGAATGATTAAACCATTGAGGATAGCGATTGAATGATTGAAGGATAACGATTGAATAATTGAGGGATAACGATTAAATGATTAAACGATTGAGGGATAATGATTGAATGATTAAATGATTGAGGGATAACGATTGAACGATTGAGGGATTCAACGATTGAAGGATAACGATTGAACGATTGAGGGATTAAACGATTTGAGGGATAATGATTGAACAATTGAACGATTGAGGGATAACGATCGAACGATTGAGGGATAACGATTTACCGATTAAATGATTGCGGGATAACGTTTGAGGGATAACGATTAAACGGTTGAGGGATAACGATTGAATGATTAAATGATTGAGGGATAATGATTGAACGATTGAGGGATAACGATTGAACGATTGAGGGATAACAATTGAAAGATTAAACGATTGAGGGATAACGATTGAACGATAAAACGATTGAGGGATAACGATTGAATGATTAAATGATTGAGGGATAATGATTGAACGATTGAATGATTGAGAGATAACGATTGAGGGATAATGATTGAACGATTGAAGGATAACGATTGAACGATTGAATGATTAAACGATTGAGGGATAACGATTGAATGATTAAACGATTGAGGGATAACGATTCAGGGATAACGATTGAACGATTAAACAACAACTGAACGATTAAACAATCGAGAAATGATTGAACGATTAAACGATTGAGGGATAACGATTGAATGATTAAATGATTGAGGGATAATGATTGAACGATTGAGGGATAACGATTGAATGATTGAGGGATAACAATTGAAAGATTAAACGATTGAGGGATAACGATTGAACGTTTGAGAGATAACGATTGAACGATTAAACGATTGAGGGATAACGATTGAATGATTAAATGATTGAGGGATAATGATTGAACGATTGAATGATTGAGAGATAACGATTGAGGGATAATGATTGAACGATTGAATGATTGAGAGATAACGATTGAGGGATAATGATTGAACGATTGAAGGATAACGATTGAACGATTGAATGATTAAACGATTGAGGGATAACGATTGAATGATTAAACGATTGAGGGATAACGATTCAGGGATAACGATTGAACGATTAAACAATCGAGAAATGATTGAACGATTAAACGATTGAGGGATAACGATTGAATGATTAAATGATTGAGGGATAATGATTGAACGATTGAGGGATTCAACGATTGAGGGATAATGATTGAACGATTGAGGGATTCAATGATTGAGGGATAATGATTGAACGATTGAGGGATTCAACGATTGAACGATTGAATGATTAAACGATTGAGGGATAACGATTGAATGATTAAACGATTGAGGGATAACGATTGAACGTTTGAGGGATAACAATTGAATGATTAAACGATTGAGGGATAACGATTGAACGTTTGAGGGATAACGATTGAACGATTAAATGATTGAGGGATAACGATTGAATGATTGAACGATTGAGGGATAACGATTGAATGATTGAGAGATAACGATTGAGGGATAATGATTGAACGATTAAACAACGACTAAACGATTAAACAATTGAGAAATAACGATTGAATGATTAAACAATTGAGGGATAATGATTGAACGATTAAATGATTGAGGGATAACGATTGAATGATTGAGGGATACGATTGAATTAAAGGATTGAGGGATAACGATTGAACGATTAAACGATTGAGGAAAAACGATTGAACGATTGAATGATTAAACCATTGAGGGATAACGATTGAACGATTAAGCGATTGAGGAAAACGATTGAATGATTGAGTGATAATGATTGAATGATTGAGGGATAACGATTAAATGATTAAACGATTGAGGGATAACGATTGAATGATTAAATGATTGAGGGATAATGATTGAACGATTGAGGGATTCAACGATTGAGGGATAACGATTGAACGATTGAGGGATAACAATTGAAAGATTAAACGATTGAGGGATAACGATTGAACGTTTGAGGGATAACAATTGAACGATTAAATGATTGAGGGATAACGATTGAATGATTGAACGATTGAGGGATAACGATTGAATGATTGAGATAACGATTGAGGAATAATGATTGAATGATTAAACAACGACTGAACGATTGAACGTTTGAAGGATAACGATTGAACGATTAAATAATTGAGGGATAATGATTGAACGATTAAATGATTGAGGGATAACGATTGAGGGATACGATTGAATTAAAGGATTGAGGGATAACAATTGAATGATTAAACGATTGAGGAAAAACGATTGAACGATTGAATGATTAAACCATTGAGGGATAACGATTGAACGATTAAGCGATTGAGGAAAACGATTGAATGATTGAGTGATAATGATTGAAGCTTTGAGGGATAACGATTGAACGATTAAATGATTGAGGGATAACGATTGAACGATTGAACGATTGAGGGATAATGATTGAATGATTGAGGGATAACGATTAAATGATTAAACGATTGAGGGATAACGATTGAATGATTAAATGATTGAGGGATAATGATTGAACAATTGAGGGATTCAACGATTGAGGGATAACGATTGAATGATTGAGGGATAACAATTGAAAGATTAAATGATTGCGGGATAACGATTGAACGTTTGACGGATAACGATTGAACGATTAAATGATTGAGGGATAACGATTGAATGATTGAATGATTGAGGGATAACGATTGAATGATTGAGAGATAACGATTGAGGGATAATGATTGAAAGATTGAAGGATAACGATTGAACGATTGAATAATTAAACGATTGAGGGATAACGATTGAATGATTAAACGATTGAGGGATAACGATTGAACATTTGAGGGATAACAATTGAATGATTAAACGATTGAGGGATAACGATTGAACGATTAAATGATTGAGGGATAATGATTGAATGATTGAACGATTGAGGGATAACGATTGAATGATTGAGAGATAACGATTGAGGGATAATGATTGAACGATTAAACAATGACTAAACGATTAAACAATTGAGAAATAACGATTGAATGATTAAACAATTGAGGGATAATGATTGAACGATTAAATGATTGAGGGATAACGATTGAACGATTGAGGGATACGATTGAATTAAAGGATTGAGGGATAACGATTGAACGATTAAACGATTGAGGAAAAACAATTGAACGATTGAATGATTAAACCATTGAGGGATAACGATTGAACGATTAAGCGATTGAGGAAAACGATTGAATGATTGAGTGATAATGATTGAAGGTTTGAGGGATAACGATTGAACGATTAAATGATTGAGGGATAACGACTGAATGATTGAGGGATAATGATTGAATGATTGAGGATAACCGATTAAATGATTAAACGATTGAGGGATAACGATTGAATGATTAAATGATTGAGGGATAATGATTGAACGATTGAGGGATTCAACGAATGAGGGATAACGATTGAACGATTGAGGGATAACAATTGAAAGATTAAACGATTGAGGGATAACGATTGAACGTTTGAGGGATAACGATTGAACGATTAAATGATTGAGGGATAACGATTGAATGATTGAACGATTGAGGGATAACGATTGAATGATTGAGATAACGATTGAGGAATAATGATTGAACGATTAAACAACGACTGAACGATTGAACGTTTGAAGGATAACGATTGAACGATTAAATAATTGAGGGATAACGATTGAATGATTCAACGATTGAGGGATAACGATTGAATGATTGAGAGATAACAATTGAGGAATAATGATTGAATGATTAAACAACGACTGAACGATTAAACAATTGAGAAATAACGATTGAACGATTAAATGATTGAGGGATAACGATTGAGGGATACGATTGAATTAAAGGATTGAGGGATAACAATTGAATGATTAAACGATTGAGGAAAAACGATTGAACGATTGAATGATTAAACCATTGAGGGATAACGATTGAACGATTAAGCGATTGAGGAAAACGATTGAATGATTGAGTGATAATGATTGAAGCTTTGAGGGATAACGATTGAACGATTAAATGATTGAGGGATAACGATTGAACGATTGAACGATTGAGGGATAATGATTGAATGATTGAGGGATAACGATTAAATGATTAAACGATTGAGGGATAACGATTGAATGATTAAATGATTGAGGGATAATGATTGAACGATTGAGGGATTCATCGATTGAGGGATAACGATTGAACGATTGAGGGATAACAATTGAAAGATTAAATGATTGAGGGATAACGATTGAACGTTTGACGGATAACGATTGAACGATTAAATGATTGAGGGATAACGATTGAATGATTGAATGATTGAGGGATAACGATTGAATGATTGAGAGATAACGATTGAGGGATAATGATTGAAAGATTGAAGGATAACGTTTGAATGTTTAAACGATTGAGGGATAACGATTGAATGATTAAACGATTGAGGGATAACGATTGAACGTTTGAGAGATAACGATTGAGCGATTAAACGATTGAGGGATAACGATTGAATGATTAAATGATTGAGGGATAATGATTGAACGATTGAATGATTGAGAGATAACGATTGAGGAGATAATGATGAACGATTGAATGATTGAGATACGATTGAGGATAATGATTGAACGATTGAATGATTGAGAGATAACGATTGAGGATAATGATTGAACGATTGAAGGACAACGATTGAACGATTGAATGATTAAACGATTGAGGATAACGATTGAATGATTAAACAATTGAGGATAACGATTCAGGATAACGATTGAACGATTAAATGATTGAGGGATAACGCGATTGAATGATTGAATGATTGAGAATAACGATTGAATGATTGAGATAACGATTGAGGATAATGATTGAAAAGATTGAAGAGATAACGATTGAATGATTAAACGATTGAGGGATAACGATTGAATGATTAAACGATTGAGGGATAACGATTGAACATTTGAGGGATAACAATTGAATGATTAAACGATTGAGGGATAACGATTGAACGTTTGAGGGATAACGATTGAACGATTAAATGATTGAGGGATAACGATTGAATGATTGAACGATTGAGGGATAACGATTGAATGATTGAGAGATAACGATTGAGGGATAATGATTGAACGATTAAACAACGACTAAACGATTAAACAATTGAGAAATAACGATTGAATGATTAAACAATTGAGGGATAATGATTGAACGATTAAATGATTGAGGGATAACGATTGAACGATTGAGGGATACGATTGAATTAAAGGATTGAGGGATAACGATTGAATGATTAAACGATTGAGGGATAACGATTGAACGATTAAGCGATTGAGGAAAACGATTGAATGATTGAGTGATAATGATTGAAGGTTTGAGGGATAACGATTGAACGATTAAATGATTGAGGGATAACGACTGAATGATTGAGGGATAATGATTGAATGATTGAGGGATAACGATTAAATGATTAAACGATTGAGGGATAACGATTGAATGATTAAATGATTGAGGGATAATGATTGAACGATTGAGGGATTCAACGATTGAGGGATAACGATTGAACGATTGAGGGATAACAATTGAAAGATTAAACGATTGAGGGATAACGATTGAATGTTTGAGGGATAACGATTGAACGATTAAATGATTGAGGGATAATGATTGAATGATTGAACGATTGAGGGATAACGATTGAATGATTGAAGATAACAATTGAGGGATAATGATTGAACGATTGAGATAATGATTGAACGATTGAATGATTAAGCTATTGAGGATGATTGAACGTTTGATGGACAACGATTAACGATTAAATGATTGAGGATAACGATTGGAATGATTGAGAGAAATTATTGAGGGATAATGATTGAACGATTGAAGGATAACTTGATTGAACCGATCGAATGTTTAAATGATTTTGAGGATAACGATTGAATGATTAAGCGGTTGAGGATCAACGATTGAACATTTGAGGATAACAATTGAATGATTAAATCGATTGAGGATAACGATTGAACGTTTGAGGATAACGATTGAACGATTAAATGATTGAGGACAACGATTGGAATGATTGAACTATTGAGGATAAGATTTATTGAATGAGTTGAGTAACAATTGAGGATAATGATTGAACGATTAAACAATTGGAGAAATAACGATTGAACGATTAAACAATTGAGGGATAATGATTGAACGATTAAATGATTGAGGGATAACGATTGAACGATTGAGGGATACGATTGAATTAAAGGATTGAGGGATAACGATTGAACGATTAAACGATTGAGGAAAAACGATTGAACGATTGAATGATTAAACCATTGAGGGATAACGATTGAACATTTGAGGGATAACAATCGAATGATTAAACGATTGAGGGATAACGATTGAACGTTTGAGGGATAACGATTGAACGATTAAACAATTGAGGGATAATGATTGAATGATTAAATGATTGAGAGATAACGATTGAATGATTGAGGGATACGATTGAATTAAAGGATTGAGGGATAACGATTGAACGATTAAACGATTGAGGAAAAACGATTGAATGATTGAATGATTAAACCATTGAGGGATAACGTTTGAACGATTAAGCAATTGAGGAAAACGATTGAATGATTGAGGGATAACGATTGAAGGTTTGAGGGATAACGATTGAACGATTAAACGATTGAGGGATAACGATTGAATGATTAAATGATTGAGGGATAATGATTGAACGATTGAGGGATAACGATTGAATGATTGAGGGATAACAATTGAAAGATTAAACGATTGAGGGATAACGATTGAATGTTTGAGAGATAACGATTGAGCGATTAAACGATTGAGGGATAACGATTGAATGATTAAATGATTGAGGGATAATGATTGAACGATTGAATGATTGAGAGATAACGATTGAGGGATAATGATTGAACGATTGAATGATTGAGATAACGATTGAGGGATAATGACTGAACGATTGAATGATTGAGAGATAACGATTGAGGGATAATGATTGAACGATTGAAGGATATCGATTGAACGATTGAATGATTAAACGATTGAGGATAACGATTGAATGATTAACAAATTCAGGGACAACGAGATTGACGATTAAATGATTGAGGATAACGATTGAATGATTGAATGATTGAGGACAATTGACGAATGATTGAGAGATAACGATTGAGGATAATGATTGAAAGATTGAAGGACAATTATTGAATGATTAAAACCATTGAGGACAATGATATTGAATGATTAAAGATTGAGGACAACGATTGAACATTTGAGGACACGTAATTGAATGATTAAGCGATTAGGATAATATTGAGCGTTGAGGATAGCGATTGAGCGATTAAATGATTGAGGATAACGATTGAATGATTGAGCGATTGAGGATAACTATTGAACGATTAAATGATTGAGGATAGCGTTGAGCGATTGAGATGCGATTGATTAAAGATTGAGGATAACGATTGAGCCGTTAAGCGATTGAGGAAAAACGTTGAACGATTGAATGATTAACCATTGAGGGTAACGATTGTTGATACGATTGAGGAAAATTGAATGATTGGTGATAATGATTGAAGGTTTGAGGATAGCGATTGAATGATTAAATGATTGAGGATATGACTGAATGATTGAGGATAATGATTGAATGATTGAGGAAAACGATTGATGATTAAACTATTGAGGATAGCGATTGAGCGGTGAGATTCAATGATTGAGGATAATGTTTGAAATTGAGGATTAAAAGAGGATGATTGAACGATTGAGTTATTAAGGGATATGATCGAACGGTGAGATAATAATTTACCATTAAATTGAGGATTAGATTGAGGATGCGATTGAACGTTAAACAACGACTGAACAATTAAACGAATTATAAATGATTGAGCGATTAAGCGATTGAGGATAATGATTAGGATAGCGATTTGTGATTAAGCGATTGGGGATAACAATTGAATGATTGAGGATATGATATGAGCGATTGAGGATAGCGATTGAAAGATTAAACAATTGAGGAATAACGATTGAACAATTGAGGGATAACGATTGAATGATTGAATGATTAAACTATTAAGGGATAACGATTTAACAATTAAACGATTGAGGGATATCGATTGAACGTTTGAGGAATAACGATTGAATGATTAAACGATTGATGAATAATGATTGAACGATTGAACGATTGAGGGATAACGATTGAGCGATTAAACAGCACTGAGCGATTAAACAATTGAAATAACGATTGAGCGATTAAGCGATTGAGGATAACGATTGAATGATTAAATGATTGAGAATAACGATTGAATGATTGAGGAATAACGATGACTGATTGAGGATAATGTTGAATGATTGAATGATTAAACCATAGAGATAACGATTAATAATTAAATGATTGAGAATAACGGTGCGTTTGAGGATAACGATTGAATGATTAGCTATTGAGGAATAGCGATTGAGCGATTGAGATAATGATTGAGCGATTAAACAAATGAACGTTAAACAATTGAGAATAACGATTGAACAATTAAACAATTGAGGATATTGATTGAGGGTGATTGAATGATTAAACGGTGAGGATATTGAACGTTAACGATTGAGGATAGATTGAGGATAACGATGAACGATTAAATTGAGGATAACATGAATGATGAGATAATGATATGAACGATTGAGATACTTGATTGAAAGATTAAACAATTGAGAATAACGATTGAACAATTGAGGATAGTGATTGAAATTGAATGATTAAACTATTATGGGATAACGATTTATAATTAAGCGATTGAGGATATTGATTGAGCGTTTGAGGAATAACGATGAATGATTAACGTTGATGAATAACGATTGAGCGATTGAGGATAGATTGAATGATTAAATAGCGATGAGCGATTAAACAGTTGATAACATTGAGCGATTACTTGATTGAGGATAACGATTGAAGTTAAATGATTGAGAATAACGGTGAATGATTGAGGAATAACGATTGAATGATTGAGGGATATCGATTGAATGATTGAATGATTAAACTATTAAGAGATAACGATTTAACAATTAAATGATTGAGAGATAACAATTCAACGTTTGAGGGATAACGATTGAATGATTAGACGATTGAGAATAACGATGAGCGATTGAGATATGATTGCTTGATTAAACAACTACTGAGCGATTAAACAATTGAGAATAATGATTGAACAATTAACAATTGAGGATAACGATTGAGGATGCGATTGATGATTAAACAATTGAGGATAATGATTGAACGATTAAATGATTGAGGATAATGAGCGATTGAGACGATTTAATTAAAGGATTGAGGATAATGATTGAATGATTAAACGTTGAAAAACGATTGAACGATTGAATGATTAAACCGTTGAGGATAATGATTGAGCGATTAGCGATTGAGGAAATGATTGGATGATTGAGGATAGCGATTGAATGATTGGAATAGCGATTGAATGATTGAGGATAACGATTGAATGATTGAATGATTAAACTATTAAGAGATAATGTTGTAATTAAATGATTGAGAATAGCAGTTAGCGTTGAGATAACATTGAATGATTAAACGGTTGAGAATAAATTGTAACGATTGAGGACCAGTTGAGCGTTGACAACGACTGAGCGATTAAACAATTGAAATAACGGTGAACAATTAAACAATTGAGATAACGATTGAGGATGACATTGAATGATTAAACGTTGAGGATAATGATTGAGCGATTAAATGATTGAGGATAGCGATTGAGCATTGAGGGAATTATTGAATTAAAGGATTATGGATAGCGATTGAATGATAACGATTGAGGAAAATGATTGAACGATTGAAGTTAAACTATTGAGGATAATGATTGGTGATTAACATTGAGAACGATTGAATGATTGAGGATAGCGATTAGGTTTGAGATAGCTATTGAGCGATTGAGGATAACATTGAATGATTGAGGATAATTGACGATTGAGGATAATGATTGAAAGATTAAGCGATGAGGAATACTTTATTGAACAATTGAGGATAATGATTGAGCGATTGAATGATTAAACAATTAAGGATAACAAAAGAACAATTAACCGATGAGGATGATGATTGAGTGTTTGAATGATGCGATTGAACGTTGAATGATTAAACGGTTAGATATGATTGAGCGATTAAACAATTGAGAAATAACGTTGAACTTAAGCGATTGAGGATAACGATTGAGGATGACAATTGAACGATTGAACGATTGAGGATAACATTGAGCGTTTGAGGATAACAATTGAATGATTAGCGATTGAGGATAGCGATTGGTGTTTGAGGATAACGATTGAGCGATTAAATGATTGAGGAAAACGATTGAATGATTAAGCCATTGAGGATAATTGATGAGCGATTGGGGTTAGTGATTGAGGATAACGATTGAATGATTGAGGATTAAACGATTTGAGGATGATTGAGTTAACGATTGAGGATAGCGATCGAATGATTGAGATAACGATTATGATTAAATGATTGAGGATAATGATTAAATGATTGAGGATTAAGTGATTGAGGATATGATTGAGGATAACGTTGAACGATTAAACAATTGAGGACAATTGAATGATTGAGATAATGATGAGCGATTGAGGATAACGATGAAAGATTAAGCGATTGAGGAATAATGATTGAACAATTGAGGATGGATTGAATGATTGAATGATTAAACTATTAAGGATAACGGTTTCTAATTAAACATTGAGGATATGATTGAACGTTTGAAGGAATGAGATCGAATAATTATCAGTTGAGAATAACGCGATTGAACGATTGAGGATAACGATTGAGCAGTTAAACGACTGAATGATTAAACAATTGAGAAATAACGATTGAGCGATTAAGCATTGAGGATGATGATTGAGGATGGCGTTGAATGATTAAACAATTGAGGGATAATGATTGAGCGATTAAATGATTGAGGACGATTGCTGGAGTTGAGGATGATTCAATTAAAGGTTGAGGATATGATTGAGCGATTAACTGACTGAGGAAAATGATTGAGCGATTGAATGATTAAACCATGAGGGATAATGATTGAACGATTAAGCGATTGCGGAAAATGAGAATGATTGAGGGATAGCGATTGAAGGTTTGAGGATAATGATTGAGCATTAAATGATGAGGATAGCGATTGAGCGATTGAGGATAATAATTGAATGATTGAGGATAATGATTGAGCGATTGAGGATAACGATGAAAGATTAAGCGATTGAGGTAACGATTACAATTGAGATAACGATTGACGATTGAATGATTAAACAATTATGATAGTGATTGAGCGATTAAGCCATTGAGGATGGTTGAGTGTTTGAGGATGCGATTTCGATAGCGATTGAGCGTTTGAGGATAACGATTGAATGATTAAGCGATTGAGGATAGCGATTGAATGATTAAGCGATTGAGTGAGTAGAGGACAACAATTGAACGATAAACGACTGAACGATTAAACAGTTGAGAAATACGGCTGAACGATTAAGCGATTGAGGATGATGGTTGGCTATTGAACTATTGAAGATAACATTGAGCGTTTGAGGATAACAATGAATGATTAAGCGATTGAGATATTATTAAATGATTGAGGAAAACGTTGAATGATTAAACAATTGAGATAACGATTGAGCGATTGAGGATTCAACAATTGAGGATAACGATTGAATGATTGAGGATTAAATGATTGAGGGATGATTAACGATTGAGCGATTGAGGATAATGATTTAACGATTGAGATAGCTTTTTGATTAAATGATTGAGATAACAATTGAATGATTGAGGATAATGATTGGCAGATTGAGGGATAACGATTGAATGTTGAATGATTAAACTATTATGATATGATTAACAATTAAGCGATTGAGGATATGATTGAACGTTTGAGGATAGCGATTGAATGATTAACGATTGAGGAATAACTATTGAATGATTGAGGATAACGATTGAGCGATTAAACAACGACTGGGCGTTAAACAATTGAGAAATAAGTTGACGATTAAACAATTGAGGATAATGATTGAGCGATTAAATGATTGAGGATAACGATTGAGCGATTGAGGATACTATTGAATTAAGGATTGAGGAATAGCGATTGAATAATTAACATTGAGAAAACGATTGAACGATTGAATGATTAAACTATTGAGGGATAGTGATTGAGCGTTAAATGATTGGGGAAATGATTGAATTATTGAGGATAGTGATTGAAGGTTTGAGATAGTTATTGAGCGATTAAATGATTGAGGAGAAATTATTGAGCGATTGAGGATAATGACAGATTAAGCTATTGAGGAATAGCGTTTGAACAATTGAGGATAACTATTGAACGATTGAATGATTACAATTTAAGGGATATGATTGAGCGATAAACGATTGAGGACGCGATGAGCGTTTGGGGATAATGATTGAATGATTAACTATTGAGGAATAACGATTGAGCGATTGAGCGATTGAGGATAGTGATTGGTGATTAGCGATTGAGGAAACTGTTGACTATTGAATGATTAAACCATTGAGATAACGATTGAACGATTGTTCATTTAGGATAAGTTGAGGATGATAATTGGTGATTGGGATAATGATTGAACGTTTAGGATAACAATTGAATGATTAAGCGATTGAGGATAACGATTGAACGATTGAGGACATTGAACGGAATGATTGAGGATAATGATTGAATGTTGAAGGATAGTTATTGAGCGATTGAATGATTAAAGATTGAGAATAATGATTCAAGATTAAACGATTGAGGATAATTATTGGGGATAACGATTGAGATTATTAAGCGATTAAGAGATATGATTGAGCGATAACAGTTGGACATAGCGATTGAGGATGATTGAACGGATTGAAGATATTGAGCGATTGAATGATTAAGCGATTGAGGATAGCAGTTTGATTAAGTTGAGGATAATGATTGAGGACAACGATTGAACGACAAAACAACCTAATCAACGATTAAACAATTGAGAACAACGATTGAACGATTAATAATAGGACAAATTGAGAGATAAATTTATGAGCGATTAAATGTTGAGAATAACGATTGAAAGATTAAGCATTGAGAATACTTGATTGAGCGTTGAGGATAGCAATTGAACAATTAAGCGATTGAGGAAAAGCGATTGAACAATTGAATAATTAAACCATTGAGGGATAACGATTGAATGATTAAACGATTGAGGAAAACGATTGAATGATTGAGGGATAATGATTGAACGATTGAGGGATAAAGATTGAACGATTGAAGGATAATGATTGAATGATTGAGGGATAATGATTAAATGATTAAACGATTGTGGGATAACGATTAAATGATTGAGGGATAACGATTGAACGATTGAGAGATAACGATTGAGCGATTGAGGATTAAATATTTGAGGATGATTAGACATGTTGATTGAGGATGTGACTGAGCATTGAGGATAACTTACCGATTAAATGATTGAGGATAACGATTAAAAGATTGAGGTTAAACAATTGAGGGACAAACATCAGAATGATTGAGATAACGATTGAACGTTAAATATTGAGGATAATGATTGAAGTTGAGGATAGCGTTGAGCGATTGAGAATAATGATTGAGCGATTAAATGAGGGATAATGATTGAACGATTGAGGATAACGATTGAACGTTTGAGGATAACGATTGAGCGATTAAATGATTGAGGATGATTGAATGATTGAACGATTGAGATAATGGTGAATGATTGAGAGATAATTATTGAGGACAATGATGAGCGATTGAAGGATAGCAGTTGAATTGATTGAATGATTAACGATTGAATGATTGAGCGATGAGGGATAGCGATTGAGCGTTTGAGGATAACAATTGAACGATAAATGATTGAGGATAATGATTGAATGATTGAACGATTGAGATAGGTTGAATGATTGAGATAACGATTGAGGATAACAATTGAATGATTAAATGATTGAGGATAACTATTGAATATTTGAGGATAGCGATTACTTGATTAAATGATTGAGGATAGCGATGAATGATTGAGCGATTGAGGATAGCGATTGAATGATTGAGAGATAACAGTTGAGGATAATGATTGATCTTTAAAGAATGACTGGTGATTAAACAATTGAGAAATAATGATTGACGATTAAACAATTGAGGAATGATTAACGATTACAGTTGAGGATAATGAGTGATTGAGGATACGTTGAATTAAAGCATTGAGGATAGCGATTGAGCGATTAAGCGGTGAGGAAAAATGATTGAGCGTTGAATGTTAAACCGATGAGGATAGCGATTGAGCGATTAACGATTGAGAAGCGGCGAATGATTGAGGATAACGATTGAAAGAGTTTGAGGATAACGATTAAATGATTAAACGATTGAGGATAACGATTGAATGATTCAATGATTGAGGATAATGATGAGCGATTGATTCAGCGATTGAGGATAGCGATGAGCATTGAGGATAAAATTGAAAGATTAAGCGATTGGGGATAGCGATTGAATGTTTGAGGATAACAATTGAATGATTAAGCGATTGAGGATAGCGATTGAACGTTTGAGGATAACGATTGAACGATTAAATGATTGGGATGTGATTGAATTATTAAGCGATTGAGGATAACGATTGAATGATTGAGAGAACCGATTGAGGATAATGATTGAGCGATTGAGATAACGACTGAGCGACTGAATGACAAGATTGAGATAATGATTGAAGATTAAACAATTGAGGATAGCGATTCAGGATAACGATTGAGCGATTAAACGACTGAGCGATTAGTATTAGAAATAATGATTGAACGATTAAGGATAATGATTAAATGATTAAACGATTGTGGATAACGATTGAATGATTAAAGATTGAGGATAGCGATTGAGCTATTGAGAATAACGATTGATTGAGGATTAAACAATTGAGGATGATTAACAATTGAGCGATTGAGGGATATGATTGAGCGATTGAGGACAATTTACCGATTAAATGATTGAGGAACGATTGATTGATTGATTAAACAATTGAGGATAACAATTTGAATGATTGAGATAACGATTGAGCGATTAAATGATTGAGGATAATGATTGAATGATTGAGGGATAGCGATTGAACGATTGAGTAATGATTGACGATTAAATGATTGAGGATATGATTGAGCGATTAAATGATTGAGGATAATGATTGAATGATTGACTATCGGGATAGCGATTGAATGATTGAGAATAACGATTGAGATAATGATTGAACGATTGAGGATAACGATTGAGCGTTTGAGGATAACAATTGAGCGATTAAATGATTGAGGATAACGATTGAATGATTGAGCGATTGAGGATAACAGTTGAATGATTGAGAGATAACGATTGAGGATAATATTGATCCATTAATGATAACGATTAAATGATTGAATGATTAAGCGATTATATAACGATTGAATGTTAAACGGTGAGGATAATGATTGAACATTTGAGGATAACTAATTGAATGATTAAACGTTGAGGATAACTATTGGCGTTGAGGATATTGATTGAACGATTAAATGATTGAGGGATATCGATTGAATGATTGAACGATTGAGGGATAACGATTGAATGATTGAGAGATAACAATTGAGGGATAATGATTGAACGATTAAAGAATGACTGAACGATTAAACAATTGAGAAATAATGATTGAACGATTAAACAATTGAGGGATAATGATTGAACGATTAAATGATTGAGGGATAACGATTGAACGATTGAGGGATACGATTGAATTAAAGCATTGAGGGATAACGATTGAACGATTAAACGATTGAGGAAAAATGATTGAACGATTGAATGATTAAACCATTGAGGATATGATTGAGCGATTGGCGATTGTGAGGCCGCGAATGATTGAGGATAGCGATTGAAGGTTGAGGATAACGATTGAGCGATTAAGCGATTGAGATATGATTGATGATTCAATGATTGAGGACATGATTGAGCGATTGAGGATTCAACGATTGAGGATAACGTTAACGTTTGAGGATCTTGATTGAGCGATTAAATGATTGAGGATAACGATTGACTGATTAACGGTGAGGATAACTATTGAATGATTGAGATAAATTGTGAGGATAATGATTGAACATTGAAGGATAACGACTGAGCGACTGAATGATTTAAAGATTGAGAATAATGATTAATGATTGAATAATTGAGGACAATTAGGGATAGCGATTGGGCGATTAACAACGATGAATTATTAACCATCGAGAAATAATGATTGAAATCTATTAAACGATTGAGGATAATGATTGAATGATTAAAATGATTGAGGAGGTTTACTGAACGATTGAGGATTCAAATCATTGAGGGACAATGATTGGCGATTGAGGATTCAATTATTGAGATGATTGAATGATTGAGATAACAATTGAAAGATTAAGCGATTGAGGAATAATGATTGAACAATTGAGATAGCGATTGAGCGATTGAATGATTGAAGTTGAGGGATGTGATTGAATGATTAGCGATTGAGGATAGTGATTGAGCGTTTGAGGTAACAATTGAATTAAGCGATTGAGGATAGCGATTGAGCGTTTGAGGATAACTATTGAACGATTAAATGATTGAGGATAATGATTGAATGATTAATGATTGAGGATAACGATTGAATGATTGAAGATAATGATTAAGGGATAATGATTGAATGTTGAAGGATATTGATTGAGCGATTGAATGTTAAAAGATTGAGAATAATGATTGAATGATTAAATGATTGAGGATAACGATTCAGGGATAATGATTGAGCGACAACAACGATTGGTGATTAAACAGTAGAAATATGATTGAACGATTAAGGATAATGATTAAGTTTAACGATTGTGGATATGAGAATGATTAAATGATTGAGGATATGATTGAACGATTGAGATAACGTTGAACGATTGAGGATTAAACAATTTGAGGATGATGAACAATGACGATTGAGGATAACGTTGAACGTTGAGGATAACAATTTACCGTTAAATGATTGAGGATAACGATTAAGCGATTGAGGATTAAACAATTGAGGATAATAATTGAATGATTAGGATAACGATTGAGCGATTAAATGATTGAGGATAATGATTGAATGATTGAGGATAGCGATTGAGCGGTTGAGAATTTGATTGAGCGATTAAATGATGAGGATAATGATTGAATGATTGAGCGATTGAGATGTGATTGAATGATTGAGGACTATGATGAGGATAATGATTGGGCGATGAGGATAACGATTGAGCGTTTGAGGATAATAATTGAGTTATTAAATGATTGAGGGATAACGATTGAATGATTGAACGATTGAGGGATAACAGTTGAATGATTGAGAGATAACGATTGAGGGATAATGATTGAACTATTGAAGGATAACGATTAAATGATTGAATGATTAAACGATTGAGGGATAACGATTGAATGATTAAACGATTGAGGGATAATGATTGAACATTTGAGGGATAACAATTGAATGATTAAACGATTGAGGGATAACTATTGAACGTTTGAGGGATAACGATTGAACGATTAAATGATTGAGGGATAACGATTGAATGATTGAACGATTGAGGGATAACGATTGAATGATTGAGAGATAACAATTGAGGGATAATGATTGAACGATTAAAGAATGACTGAACGATTAAACAATTGAGAAATAATGATTGTACGATTAAACAATTGAGGGATAATGATTGAACGATTAAATGATTGAGGATAACGATTGAGCGATTGGATACATTAATTAAAGCATTGAGGATAACGATTGAGCGTTAAGCGATTGGAGAAAATGATTGAGCGGTGAATGTTAAATATTGAGGATATGATTGAGCGATTGCTATTGAGAAAACATTAATGATTGAGGATAGCGATTAATTTGAGGATAATTATTGAATGATTAAACGATTAGGATAGCATTGAATGATTCAATGATTGAGGATAATGATTGAGCGTTTTGGGATTCAGTTATTGAGGATAACGATTGGTTTGAGGATAGCGATTGAACGATTAAGTGATTGAGGATAATGATTGAATGATTAAGCGATTGAGATAACGATTGAATGATTGAGAGATGCTTGAGGATAATGATTGAACGATTGAGATAACGACTGGCGACTGAATGATTAAAAGATTGAGAGAATGATTGAATGATTAAACAATTGGGGATAGCGATTCAGGATGTGATTGCAGTTAAACAGCGACTGAGCGATTAAACAATAGAAATAATGAACGATTAATGATTGAGGATAATGATTGAATGATAATGATTGAGGATAGTTGACGATTGAGGTTCAGCGTTGAGGATAATGATTGGCGATTGAGATTCAACGATTGAGGATGATTGAGCGATTGAGGATAATAATTGAAGATTAAGCGATTGAGGAATAATGATTGAACAATGAGGATACCGATTGAGCGTTGAATGATTAAGCGATTGAGGATAATGATTGAATGATTAAGCGATTGAGGATGTGATTGAGCGTTTGAGGATAACAATTGAATGATTAAGTTGAGATATGATTGAGCGTTTGAGGATAGATTGAGCGATTAAATGATTGAGGATAACGATTGAATGATTGAATGATTGAGGGATAGCGATTGAATGATTGAGAGATAACGATTAAGGGATAATGATTGAACGATTGAAGGATAATGATTGAACGATTGAATGATTAAAAGATTGAGAGATAATGATTGAATGATTAAATGATTGAGGGATAACGATTCAGGGATAATTATTGAACGATTAAACAACGACTGAACGATTAAACAATCGAGAAATAATGATTGAACGATTAAGGGATAATGATTAAATGATTAAACGATTGTGGGATAACGATTGAATGATTAAATGATTGAGGGATAACGATTGAACGATTGAGAGATATCGATTGATCGATTGAGGGATTAAACAATTTGAGGGATGATTGAACAATTGAGCGTTGAGGATAACGATTGAACGATTGAGGATAATAATTTACCGATTAAATGATTGAGGATAACGATTAAACGATTGATTAAACAATGAGATATGGTGAATGATTGAGATAGATTGAACGATTAAATGATTGAGATGTGATTGAATGATTGAGGATAACGATTGAGCATTGAGAATAATGATTGAACGATTAAATGATTGAGGATAATGATTGAACGATTAAATGATTGAGGATAATGATTGAATGATTGAGCGATTGAGGATAGCGAGAATGATTGAGAGATACGATTGAGGATAATGATTGAACGATTGAGGATAACGATTGAACGTTTGAGGATAACAATTGAGCGATTAAATGATTGAGATACTTATTGAATGATTGAGCGATTGAGATAATGTTGAATGATTGAGAGATATGATTGAGGATAATTGAACTATTGAAGGATAATTATTAAATGATTGAATGATTTAAAGCGATTGAGGATAACGATTGGATGTTAAACGATTGAGGGATGATGATTGAATATTTGAGATAACAATTGAATGATAAAGCGATTGAGGATAACTATTGAGCGTTTGAGGATAACGATTGAGCGTTAAATGATTGAGGATAATATTGAATGATTGAGCTGATTGAGGATAACGATTGGAATGATTGAGAGAGACAATAATTGAGGGATAATGATTGAACGATTAAAGCAATGACTGAACGACAACAATTGGAGAAATAATGATTGAACGACAAACAATTGAGGACATGATTGACGATTAAATGATTGAGGATAACGATTGAACGATTGAGGATATTATTAATTAAAGCATGAGGATACGATTACTATTAAGCATTGAGGAAAATGATTGAACCGTTGAATGATTAAACCATTGAGGATAACGATTGACGTTAAGCGATTGAGAAAACGAAGATGATTGAGGATGTGATTGAAGGTTTGAGGATAGCGATTGAGCGATTAAGCGATTGAGGATAATGGATGATTCAATGATTGAGGATAATGTTGAGCGATTAGGATTCAACGATTGAGGATATGATTGAGCGTTTGAGGATAATTATTGACGATTAAATGATTGAGGGATAACGATTGAATGATTAAAGTTTGAGGATAACGATTGAATGATTGAGAATAACGATTGAGGATAATGATTGAGCGATTGAAGGATTACGATGACGACTGAATGATTAAAAGATTGAGAGATAATGATTGAATGATTATAGTGTTGAGGATAACGATTCCGGGGAAATTATTGACTATTAAACTACGACTGAACGATAAACAATGAAATAATGATTGAACGATTAAGTGATTGAGGATGATTGAATGTTAAATGATTGAGGATATGATTGAACGATTGAGGATTCATGATTGAGGGATATTGATTGAGCGATTGAGGATTCATTGAGGGCTGATTGAGCGATTGAGGATAACAATTGAAAGATAGCGATTGAGAATAATGATTGAACAATTGGGGATAACGTTTGAACGATTGAATGATTAAGCGATTGAGGATAACGATTGAATGATTAAACGATTGAGGGATAGCGATTGAGCTTTGAGGATAACAGTGAATGATTAAGCGATTGAGGATAGCGATTATCGTTTGAGGATATTGATTGAGCGATTAAATGATTGAGGATAGTGATTGAATGATTGAATGATTGATGCTGATTGAATGATTGAGAGATAGCGATTATGGATAATGATTAGCGATTGAGATAGTTGAGCGATTGAATGATTAATTGAGAGATAATGATTGAATGATTAAATGATTGAGGACGATTCAGGATAAGGTTGAACTAAGCAACGACTGAGCGATTAAACAAGAAATAATGATTGAACGATTAAGGATAATGATTAAATGATTAAACGATTGTGATAACGATTAATGATTAAATGATTGAGGATAACTATTGAACGATGAGATGTGTTGAGCGATTGAGGGATTATAGAAAAATTTGAGGATAGTTGAACAATTGAGCAATTGAGGGATAACGATTGAACGATTGAGGGATAACAATTTACCGATTAAATGATTGAGGGATAACGATTAAACGATTGAGGGATTAAACAATTGAGGGATAACAATTGAATGATTGAGGGATAACGATTGAACGATTAAATGATTGAGGGATAATGATTGAATGATTGAGGGATAACGATTGAACGATTGAGGAATAATGATTGAACGATTAAATGATTGAGGGATAATGATTGAACGATTAAATGATTGAGGGATAATGATTGAATGATTGAACGATTGAGGGATAACGATTGAATGATTGGGAGATAATGATTGAGGATAATGATTGAGCGATTGAGGAGAACGATTGAGCGTTTGAGGGATAACAATTGAGCGATTAAATGATTGAGGATAGTGATTGAATGGATTGAGCGATTGAGGATGCTGGTTGAATGATTGAGAATAATTGAGGATAATGGTTGAATTATTGAAGGATAATGATAAATGATTGAATGATTAAGCGATTGAGGATAGTTATTGAATGATTAAGCGATTGAGGATAATGGTTGAGCATTTGAGGCCAACAATTGAATGATTAAACGATTGAGGATAACTATTGAGCGTTGAGGATAACGGTTGACGATTAAATGATTGAGGATACCGATTATGATTGAACGATTGAGGAATGATTGAATGATTGAGAGATAACAATTGAGGATAATGATTGAGCGATTAAAGAATGACTGAACGGTAACAATTGAGAAATAATGATTGAACGATAAACAGTTGGGATAATGATTAGCTATTAAATGATTGAGGATAGCGATTGAGCGATTGAGGATACGATTGAATTAAAGCATTGAGATAACGATTGAACGATTAACGATTGAGGAAAATGATTGAGCGATGAATGATTAACTGAGGACAATGGTCAGGAACGTATTGTCATTGAGGAAAACGATGAATGATTGAGGACAATTGAAGGTTTGAGGATAACGATTGAACGATTAAACCATTGAGGACAACGTATTGAATGATTCAATGATTGAGGATAATGACGAACGATTGAGACCAAATTACTGAGGATAACGATTGAATGCTTGAGGACAACATTGAGCGATTAAATGATTGAGGATAAGATTGAATGATTGCGATTGAGGACTGTGATTGAATGATTGAGAGATAGCGATTGAGGATAATGATTGAACGATTGAAGGATAACGATGAACGATTGAATGATTAAAGATTGAAGATAATGATTGAATGATTAAACAATTGAGGGATAATTTTCTAGGATAGCGATTGAACGATTAAACAGCGACGAACGTTAAACAATCGAAATAATGATTGGCTGATTAAACGATTGAGGATAATGATTGAATGATTAAATGATTGAGATAATGATTGAACGATTGAGGACCATTGAGGATAATGATTGAGCGATTGATTCTTGATTGAGGATGATTGAGCGGTGAGGACAATTGAAAATTAAGCGATTGAGGAATAATGATTGAACAATTGAGGATAACGATTGAGTTATTGAATGATTAAGCGATTGAGGATATGATTGAATGATTAAACGATTGAGGATATTGATTGAACGTTTGAGATAACAATGTAGTTAAACGGTGAGATAGCGATTGAGCGTTTGAGGATAACGATTGAACGGTTGTGATTGAGGATAACGTTGAATGATTGAATGATTGAGGATAACGATTGAATGATTGAGATAGCGATTATGGACTATTGATTGAGCGATTGAAGGATAATGATTGAGCGATTGAATGATTAAAATATTGAGAGATAATGATTGAATGATTGATGATTGAGGATAACGATTCGGGATAATTATGACGATTAAACAACTACGAACATTAAACAATAGAAATGATTGAACGATTATGGATAATGATTAAATGATTAAACGATTGTGGATAGCGATTGAATGATTAAATGATTGAGATAACGATTGAACGATTGAGAATAACGATTGAGCGATTGAGGTTAAACAATTTGAGGAATTGAACAATTGAGCGATTGAGGGATACGATTGAACGGTGAGGATAACAATTTATTAAATATTGAGGATAGCGATTAAGCGATTGAGGTTTAACAATTGAGATAATAATTGAATGATTGAGGACGATTGACGATTAAATGATTGAGGATAATGATTGGTAGTTGAGGATAACGATTGAGCGATTGAGGATAATGATTGAGTGATTGTTGATTGAGATAATGATTGGGTGATTGAGCGATGAGGATAATGATTGAAGATTGAGAATAATGATTGAGGATATTGAACGATTGAGGATAATGATTGAACGTTTGAGGATAACAATTGAGCGATTAAAGTTGAGGATAGCGATTGAATGATTGAGCGATTGAGGATAATAGTTGAATGATTGAGAGTGATTGAGGATAATGATTGAACTATTGTATGATGACTATTAAATATTGAATGATTAAACGATTGAGGATAACGATTGAATGATTAGCGATTGAGGATATTGGTTGTTTTGAGGATAACAATTGAATGATTAAACATTGAGGATAATATTAACGTTTGAGGATAGATTGAGCGATTAAATGATGAGGATAACGATTGAATGATTGAGCGATTGAGGATAGCTATTGAATGATTGAGACAATTGAGGGATGATTGAGCGATTAAAGAATGACGAGCGTTAAACAATTGAGAAATAATGATTGAGCTATTAAACAATTGAGGATAATGATTGATTAAATGATTGAGGATAGCGATTGAGCGATTGAGGATATGATTGAATTAAGCATTGAGGATAACGATTGAGCGATTAGCGATTGAGAAAATGGTGAACCGTTGAATGTTAAACCATTGAGGATAATGATTGGTTGATTAGCGGTTGGAGGAAGGCTGATGATTGAGGATAACGATTGAAGGTTTGAGATAGCGATTGAACGATTAAACGATTGAGGATAATGATTGGATGATTCAATGATTGAGGATAATGATTGAGCGATTGAGGATTCAACGATTGAGGATAACGATTGAACGTTTGAGATAATGTTGAACGATTAAATGTTGAGGGATAACGATTGAATGATTAAACGATTGAGATAGTGATTTGAATGATTGAGATAATGATTGAGGATAATGATTGAGCTATTGAGATATGACTGAACGACTGAATGATTGGGATTGAGAGATAATGATTGAATGATTAAACAATTGGGGATAACGATTCAGGACGCGATTGAGCGATTAAATACTGAGCGATAAACAATCGGTATAATGATTGAGCGATTATGATGAGGATAATGATTGAATGATTAAATATGGATAATGATTTGATGAGGATTCGCGATTGAGGATAATGATTGAGCGATTGAGATTCAACGTTGAGATGATTGAGCGATTGAGATATGGTGGAAAATTAGCGGTTGAGGATAATGATTGAACAATTGAGGATAGCGATTGAGCTATTGAATGATTAGGTGATTGAGGATATGATTGAATGATTAAACGATTGAGGGATAACGATTGAACGTTTGAGGGATAACAATTGAATGATTAAACGATTGAGGGATAACGATTGAACGTTTGAGGGATAACGATTGAACGATTAAATGATTGAGGGATAACGATTGAATGATTGAATGATTGAGGGATAACGATTGAATGATTGAGAGATAACGATTAAGGGATAATGATTGAACGATTGAAGGATAATGATTGAACGATTGAATGATTAAAAGATTGAGAGATAATGATTGAATGATTAAATGATTGAGGGATAACGATTAAGGGATAATGATTGAACGATTAAACAACTACTAGTTATTGAACAATGAAAATAATGACGAAACGATTGGGGATGATTAAATGATTAAGCGATTGTGGGAATGATTGAATGATTAAATGATTGAGGATAACGATTGAACGATTGAGAATAGCGATTGAACGATTGAGGTTAAACAATTTGAGGATAGTTAACAATTGAGCGATTAGGATAACGATTGAGCGATTGAGGATAACAATTTACCGATTAAGTTGAGGATAACGAATTAAACGTTGAGATAATTGTTGGATAATAATTAATGGTTGAGGATGTTCGATTGAACGATTAAATGATTGGAGGATAATTTGATGATTGAGGATAGCGATTGAACGATTGAGGAATAATGATTGAACTATTAAATGATTGAGGATAATGGTTGAGCATTAAATGATTGAGGGATAATGATTGAATGATGAGCTATTGAGGATAACGATTGAATGATTGAGATAACATTGAGGATAATGATTGAACGAGAGGATAACGATTGAGCTTGAGGATAACAATTGAACGATTAAATGATTGAGGATAACGATTGAATGATTGAACGATTGAGGATAACAGTTGAATGATTGAGAATAGCGATTGGGGATAATGTTTAGCTATTGAAGGATAACGATTAAATGATTGAATGATAACGATTGAGGATAACGTTGAATATTAAGCGATTGAGGATACTGATTGAACATTTGAGGATAACAATTGAATGATTAAGCGATTGAGGTAACTATTGAGTGTTTGAGACCGCTATTGGAACGATAAATGATTGAGATAACGGTTGAATGATGAACGATTGAGGATAATTGTGAATGATTGAGAATAATAATTGAGGATAATTGAAACGATTAAAGAATGACTGAGCGTTAAACAATTGAGAAATAATGTTGAACGATTAAACAATTGAGGGATAATGATTGAGCGATTCGATGATTGAGGATATGATTGAGCATTGAGGATACGATTGAATTAAAAGCATTGAGGGACAATGATTGAAGGATTAAACGATTGAGGAAATGATTGAACATTGAATATTAAACTATTGAGGGATAGCGATTGAGATTATGCTTTTAGAGGTTACGAATGATGAGGATAACGATTGAAGGTTTGAAGGATAACGATTGAACGATTAAGCGATTGAGGGATAGCGATTGAATGATTCAATGATTAGGATAATGATTGAGTGATTGAGGATTCAGCGATTGAGGATAACGATTGAGCGTTTGAGGATAACGATTGAACGATTAAATGATTGAGGGATAACGATTGAATGATTAAACGATTGAGGGATAACGATTGAATGATTGAGAGATAACGATTGAGGGATAATGATTGAACGATTGAAGGATAACGACTGAACGACTGAATGATTAAAAGATTGAGAGATAATGATTGAATGATTAAACAATTGAGGGATAACGATTCAGGGATAACGATTGAACGATTAAACAACGACTGAACGATTAAACAATCGAGAAATAATGATTGAACGATTAAACGGTGAGATAATGATTGAACATTAAATGATTGAGGATAATGATTGGTGATTGAGGATTCAGCGATTGAGGATGATTGAACGATTGAGGATTCAGCGATTGAGGATGATTGGTGATTGAGGATAATAATTGAAGATTAACGATTGAGGACTAATGATTGAACAATTGAGGGATACTTATTGAGCGATTGATTAAACGATTGAGGATAATGATTGAATGTTTAACGATTGAGGATATGATTGAACGTTTGAGGATAACAATTGAATGATTGAACAATTGAGGATAACGATGAGCGATTGAATGATTAACAGTTGAGGATAGTGATTGAATGATTAAACGATTGAGGATAACGATTGAACGTTTGAGGATAACAATTGAATGATTAAACGATTGAGGATATGATTGAGCGTTTGAGGATAACATTGAACGATTAAATGATTGAGGATAACGATTGAATGATTGAATGATTGAGATAACGATTAATGATTGAGATAACGATTAAGGATAATGATTGAGCGATTAAGATAATGATTGAACGATTGAATGATTAAAAGGTGAAATAATGATTGAATGATTAAATGATTATGGATAACGATTCAGGAAGATTAGAACGAATAAAACAACGACTGAACGACAAATAATCAGAGAAATAATTACTGAATGATTAAAACGTTGAGGATATTTATTGAGGAATAATGTTGAGCGATAACGATTGAGGCTAACGATTGAACGTTGAGGATAATTATTGAAAGATTAAGTGATTGAGGAATAGATTTTGACAATTATGGATATGATTGAATGATTGAATGATTAGCGATTGAGGATAATGATTGAACGATTAAGATTGAGGATAACGATTGAGCGTTTGAGGATACGATTGAATGATTAAATGATTGAGGATAACGTTGAGCGATGAGCGATTGAGGATGATTGTGCGTTGAGGAAATGATTGAACAATTAAAGTTGAGGATAATGATTGAGCGATTAAATGATTGAGTGTACTTGATTGAATGATTAAACAATTGAGGATATCGATTGAGCGATTGAGCTGCTGCCTGGCAGGGCACCAGGTGCAAGTCGTCCAGGGATCGGTGCACCTGCATGCAAATGGGGCCATAATGACATGCAAATGGCCCCATGTGTGCCTTCTACACGTTATAGCCCAATTTGCATGTCAACTTTGAATATCGCTGGTGCTGTGCATGGCGCAATGGAACTTATGCTTAGCACATCTCATGATCCACTCTGGCCGCTACGCTGGCGCAATGCCACTGCGCCATGCATGCTGGGGGTGGCCAGGGTGTGATATTCAAAGCTGCATAACCATGGCACAGCTTCTTTGAATATTGCTTAGTTCATACCCTCGCATAAAAGTTGAGCTAACGCCCAAGCATGCACCACAACCGGGCGCGGTTTGACTATCTGGGCCTGTACATTTAAGAACAAGTTTCCTTTTATATTTACAAACTGCTGCAGCACAGGGAAACACAGAGCTCTTATTGTAGAAACATTGTGTTGCTTTTTGTATGACCATTATCATTCTTACTTTATGTTTATTCAACTATAATACTTAAGGAGATTCTGCAGAAAACAAACATTAAAACCATGTTTTCTAGAATTCATTTCACGGGTTATTAACAACAGAGAACTTCATATCATTCAGTGTTATGCTTGGATGCCTAGGCCTGAAGAAAACAAACAGAAAACTGTGTTTGTTTTGCTTTAGATTTAAAATACAGCTTCTACGAGGCAAATTCAACAGTTTAACAAATACCTCCACATGGAGGTCTCTTTGGACATCTCACAAGGAAAAAAGGAAAGGAGTTTCACCTCACAAGTGCAAGGGGTTCACTTCTTGGCAGTTTTAAACCACTGCTTTACTGAGTATACTGTGTGCAGGTTTCTAAATGAGGCTAACAGAGCCAAGCCCATAGGGCAAAAATCTCTGCAGAATGCACTGGGCATAGAAAATTCTAGCACTGTCAAAGTGCCATAATGTTGCAATAATGGGACACAAGTAAGCATTAAGCCCACGAAGGTGGCATCTAATGCTGGATTGATAGCCAGTTGGGAGGGTTGTGGCCAAGGCTGGAGGTGGAGGCGAACAACCACCCAACCATGCATCAATCGATTAGATGCCACCTCCGAAGCAACAATACACTGTATTTATAGGCAGCGGGACAATGGAGTTGCCAGGAGCCTGTCTACTGTGCGTTGAGTGACATAACACGGGGAGTCAGAGCTGTGAGGACACATTTGTGCTGCACTATGAAATCTTCGTTGAAACCAACATTTACTTACTGCTGCGGTCAGCATATTAACTGGGTGTACGTACACAAGACAGTTCGCTGACATCACAGGTCAACATATTAACTGGATGTAAGTACACAAGACAGTTGGCTGACATCACAGGTCAACATATTCACTGGATGTAAGTACACAAGACAGTTGGCTGACATCACAGGTCAACATATTCACTGGATGTAAGTACACAAGACAGTTGGCTGACATCACAGGTCAACATATTCACTGGATGTAAGTACACAAGACAGTTGGCTGACATCACAGGTCAACATATTAACTGGATGTAAGTACACAAGACAGTTGGCTGACATCACAGGTCAACATATTAACTGGATGTAAGTACACAAGACAGTTGGCTGACATCACAGGTCAACATATTAACTGGATGTAAGTACACAAGACAGTTGGCTGACATCACAGGTCAACATATTAACTGGATGTAAGTACACAAGACAGTTCGGCTGACATCACAGGTCAACATATTAACTGGATGTAAGTACACAAGACAGTTCGGCTGACATCACAGGTCAACATATTAACTGGATGTAAGTACACAAGACAGTTCGCTGACATCACAGGTCAACATATTCACTGGATGTAAGTACACAAGACAGTTCGCTGACATCACAGGTCAACATATTCACTGGATGTAAGTACACAAGACAGTTCAGCTGACATCACAGGTCAACATATTCACTGGATGTAAGTACACAAGACAGTTCGCTGACATCACAGGTCAACATATTCACTGGATGTAAGTACACAAGACAGTTGGCTGACATCACAGGTCAGCATATTCACTGGATGTAAGTACACAAGGCAGTTGGCTGACATCACAGGTCAACATATTAACTGGATGTAAGTACACAAGACAGTTAGCTGACATCACAGGTCAACATATTAACTGGCTGTAAGTACACAAGACAGTTGGCTGACATCACAGGTCAACATATTAACTGGCTGTAAGTACACAAGACAGTTCGCTGACATCACAGGTCAACATATTAACTGGCTGTAAGTACACAAGACAGTTCGCTGACATCACAGGTCAACATATTAACTGGCTGTAAGTACACAAGACAGTTCGCTGACATCACAGGTCAACATATTAACTGGCTGTAAGTACACAAGACAGTTCGCTGACATCACAGGTCAACATATTAACTGGCTGTAAGTACACAAGACAGTTCGCTGACATCACAGGTCAACATATTAACTGGCTGTAAGTACACAAGACAGTTCGGCTGACATCACAGGTCAACATATTAACTGGCTGTAAGTACACAAGACAGTTGGCTGACATCACAGGTCAACATATTAACTGGATGTAAGTACACAAGACAGTTGGCTGACATCACAGGTCAACATATTAACTGGATGTAAGTACACAAGACAGTTGGCTGACATCACAGGTCAACATATTAACTGGATATAAGTACACAAGACAGTTCGCTGACATCACAGGTCAACATATTAACTGGATGCAAGTACACAAGACAGTTCAGCTGACATCACAGGTCAACATATTAACTGGATGTAAGTACACAAGACAGTTCGCTGACATCACAGGTCAACATATTAACTGGATGTAAGTACACAAGACAGTTCAGCTGACATCACAGTCCGGCACTGCTGCTGATCTGTGCAGGTATTTGCTTCATACCCGGCACTGGAGGTCTCCGCTGTGCTGCTCACTCCCCGCGGTGTGCGTCTGCATGCAAATTTACCTGGTCCCCCGGTCACTTCCCCTTCCCTCTCGCTGAGTCCTCGCTTGCCGGCATCCCCTTTCTGTCTCCCGATATGCTATCTCTGCGTTCTGTGTGCCCCTGGTTCTTGTCCCCCCATTTCCGTCAGCATCTAGCTGGTCTCCCCGTCGCTGCGCCGCTCTTGCCCCTGTGACACTCGCTCCCCTGCTGTGCCCAGTGCTGCTAACCTGGGGCTCTGGCTGCTCCCGGTACTGCCAAAGCGGGCACGGCATATAAGCTGGGTTAATGCCCGCTCTGGCTCTGGTCCCGTGACCCTGTTGCATCTATCACAGCTCCCACTTTGCCCTACACGATTAATGCCATGTTACAAGTGAATATATATTAGCTACCTGGGGGGGGAGGGCATGAAGACATTTTTCTTCCTGAAACCATAAAGAATCACAGGGATAGTACAAGGAGCTTTCCCAGGTGGCCTGTCTGGGAAAGGGGAAATAAAGCAAAGTCAATAGAGACAGGACAGATACAGAAGGTGCTGCTGCAGCAGACTTGAAGCAGGAGAAAGAGAAGACGGTTCCAGAAGTACAAATGGTCTTACAGCACCCTGTGACAGAACTCTAAAGATATAACAGTAACATGTAGATACATATCTAAGAGTAAAGGCAGGTGTTTAAGCAGATCCCAGACATGCCCTAACTGGGTTAACATTATATTTGTAAAACCGGGCAAATACTAAATATCCTAGAAGCTAACAGGTATAGTATTTAATTACAACACTCACTTCACTACAGTACAACACAGTGCAGGAGGAAATTTTGGTTGGATGGGATGTATGGGGTGAGGAACAGTGGTGAACAGTATTCTGGAGTTTGGGCACTGTCTCAGGTGTTTCCAGGCCATAAAGGCAGAGCTATATGTTGCAAGGGCTGAAATATATCCCTTGGGAGCTGAAGCAACAAGACCACATAGGCGTGTCTGCCATAGCCAATTTATGGGTTATCTCAGGCACAAAAGGTGGCTGGACAGTAGTCAAGGTGAGGAGGAACAAGGGGAGAAACCCATGCCTGAGGAACCAAGGCTGTGCACTAGCAGTAGGTTCACGTGCTGTAATAAGAGGTGCCCTAAGCTCCCACCAGGAGAGATAAGGGGGCTAGCATGTTCAGTATGCAGACTCTACCAGAGAAACAAGCAGACACCAGTGCATGCATACATGCATGCACCACACACACACACACACACACACACCCCTCAAAACTGAAACATTTTTACTGCCTAAATTGATTATTCTCTTACTTTTGCCTCTATGGAAAAGGGGTTCTCTTAGTATCAGACTGGAATTCTAATGTGAACAAGCCAAACCACCAAACACCAAGATGGAACCCTATAGTTTGGTCCTAACTATGAAATGCCTTTAATGGCTACTCTTAAACAGAGTGCAGTGCCTAAACTGACTTCTTTAAAGTAAATTATAACAAGCATTTGTCAATGCCGAATGTTGTCTTGCTGCCATTGGCAGTGCAGGAGTTAGAGATGCAGCATAGGGTGGCAGTCAAGTATTGAACTGATGCCAACCCACCCCCACCCTGCAGAGAGTGAGAGGCATTAGGGTGTCCCTGTGGGTGTTTGTTAGTGCAGTGTGGAAAACATGCTGGGCAGGATGTGAAAAATGACAGCTGCACAGTTCATAAGGAGGTGTAATAAAATGCCAGTGCTGAAAATGTGGCATACAAATATACGGAATTTGCGGAGTTGCAAGGGTGCGTGGGAAATATGCAAGGCACGCTTGCAGCACTGCCAGTTTATGGGCGTTCGGCACCAAATTTTCAACATAGGCATTTTAGCACCTCTGCTCATGTACAGTGTCACTGTCATTTCCTCAAAGTGTCCCAAGAAGTGATTTCACACAGTGACCACGCTATTCTGAGCCGAAAGTGCGGAAACATATTTTGGGTAGGATATGTGAAGTGACAGTTGTGCTGTTCATCAAGAGGTGTGGAAAAATGGCAATGGTGAAAATCCAGAGTGAAAATATCACAAATGCACGACGGTACGAGCATGCGTGCAATCTGCCAATGCACGCTCATAACACAGTCATTTTATGGAGTATCAGCTCCAAATTTTCAACATAGGCATTCTAGGAGCTCTGCTCATGAACTGTGTCACTGTCATTTTCATAATCTGGCCCAAACACTGATTTCCCACAGTGACTGCGCAATTGTGCGCTGGAAGTGCGGAAACACATTTCGGGCAGGATGTGGAAAATGACAGCTGTACTGTTCACAAGGAGGTGCACAAAAATGCCAATGCTGAAAATCCGGCATTAAAATATTGTGAATGCCTGAAGTTACGAGCCTGCATAGACAACTGCACAATGCACGCTCGTAAAACAGGCATTTGTTGGATTTTTTCCACCAAATTTGGAACATAGGCTTTTTGAGAGGCCACCTCATGAACACTGGCACTGTCATTTCATTAATGGGTCCCAAAAGGTGATTTCGCACAGTGACTGCAAAATCACCTTTCGAGGCCAATTAACGCCATGACAGTGATAGAATTCATGAGGAGGGGCCCCAAAAACCCCATGTTGAAAATTTGGTGCCAAAATTCTGAGAAATGCCCGAGATATGCAGCAAAGTTGAAAAAACCCTATTCATTGCATTATACAGCTTACCGGCATTTCCTCAGTTTGTGGTCGGCTTTGAAGAGTGCAGACGTGTTCCCGGTCCATGGAAGATCGTCGCGCCAGAGTCCGGAGGTAAGTATGGGGTGAGGGGAGGCAGGATGCACAGTGGGCGGATGTGGGTGGGCAGAGAGGGGCATCTAGACTACAAGGGATGGTTTTCATTTTGCAGGGTGAAAAAAAAAAAGGAAAACCGTCGTGGGACAGTTTTCATCTTACAGGGCATTTGGCACACTGGGGTAGGCTCCCAGCATGCCACCTAAGTGGGTTTTGAGGGCTGTCAGTAGCCGATGGGGATTGGGCACCTCGTCGGCACACAACAGAGGAGGGTAATGCCGGTCGGGATTGGGCACCGCCGCAAACAAAGAAAGGGGAGCACGAGCCAAGGGATTGGGCACCCCTCGGCATTCAACAGTTGGGGGTGATGCCGACCGGAGGTGGGCTCCCCGTCAGTGGGCAAAGACAGCAAGGGGGCCGTGAGCCGAGGGATTGGGCACCCCTCGCATTCAACATTTGGGGGTATGCCGGCGGGAGTGGGCTCCCCATCAGCACACAAACACGGTGGAGGGGTTCCCGACAGGGGGATTGGGCACCCCCGATGTCAGCAAACATGAGGTGGCCGCCCACTTGCCGACCATGGTCATAATGGCGGCAAGCATGGCAAGCAAAGGACCGCTGCGTATGACGAGCTTTGCTCGGATTGCAGCGGACCTTTGCTTTGATGTGCTCACCCCATTATGAATGCATGGTGTGGCGGTGGCATGCGGGCTGATTGGGGAATGAGGGACGCAGCTACTGATGCGTGCCCTGCAGTCGCCCAACAACAGCCGTGCCTCCAAGACCCGCCCAGTAGCTCAAGATGTTTCTTGCGCATGTGCGAAAGCCAACATAAAAAGGTTCTCAGAAATGCTGCAATCTGATTGGCTGTTAGGATTCCAACAGCCTTACATTAATCTATGTTATACTGTCATGTACAGCCTGATCACAATGGCACATGGATTCTTCCTGTCAGCATTCCATCCTCTAGCAGTGCTAAATGACTGGAATGATGCATTCTGATTTTGAACCAGCATTCTTAAACTGTTGGTGGAAGAACTATTTTATTAAAAATCTCCCTCTAAATGAGGAAAACATTCAAAAAGTATTCTTTTAACACTCTTCTTTTGGAACATTTTTTATAATAGCAATAAGGCACTCCCAGGAGTTAGATTAACAGTCAATCACCCCCAGAGGCAATATGACAACATTACACCCCTAGGGGGTGATTAACAGACTGTTACTCTAACCCCTGGTCATACCTTATTGCTTAAGTGTTTTCCACCTAGGTAATTCACACATGAACAAAGGGAGCATCCTAAAAGGAATACCACAAGATCCCAAACTCTAAACACATTCCAAGACTAGCATGCTCTAACCTTTGCATTGTTCTCAAAGTTAAAAACAAATTTCTGCTTAGGGTTCTACTGGTTTTGTGGCAGGTAACAGACAGATTCAATGCACACCCCAAATCTGAAAAATGAAAATTTTCACTGCTTCAATTGACTATTTTCATACTTTTCTCTCCATGGAAAAGGGTGTCTCTTAGTTATCAGACTGGAATTCCAACGTGAAAAAGCCAAACCACCAAACACCAAGGGTGAACCCCATGGTTTGGTCCTGACTATGAAATGCCTGCAGTGGCTACTCTTAAATAAAGTGCAACGCCTAAACTGGGCCCTTTAAATTAAAGTGCTTTCCACCTAAGTAATTCACAGGTGATCAAAGGGAGCATGCTAGAAGGATTACCACAAGTTCTGAAACTCTAAACACATTACAAGACAGCAAATTAATTGGGTAAAAAGCACTTTACTTTAAAGGAGCCAATTTAGGCATTGCAGTAGCCATTAAAGGCATTTCATAGTTAGGGCCAAACTGTAGGTTTCCACCTTGGTGTTTGGTGGTTTGGCTTGTTCATATTGGAATTTCAATCTGATGACTATGAGAACCCCTTTTCCATGTGTAACCCAGGTGCCGTGTACCAGCGGGTTACTACCCCTGCCAGGGTGGCCACAAGCCAAGTTGTGGGGCCTGGATCCTATTCCTGCTGTAACTGGGGGTTCTTTCCCAAGGTAAACAATAAATATCACGGTGCCTCCACCCAGCATTTAATACAAAGTGGGTCTAATATTTCAGCAGTACAACTCCTGGGATGCTGTACCAACCCACTTTCACTTAAAGTCACCCCACACAATCAAAAACTACATTTTCAGTACTTGGAATTATTGACTTAAGCTAATAACATGCTCATGGGGCATTTTGTAAAAGGTTAACCAACAATTTATTTACAAGGAAGAGGGCTAGAAAGGAAACTGGAGGTAAAGTTAAGCAACATGTTGGATTGCCATTCGTTAGCTGGCAACATTAAACAATCATTTTACTTTTAAATTCAAAACCATATTCCAATGTCCACCACCTACCAACCTTCTGATGGATTTAGATTAAGGATTTCTATCAGTCTAGCCGCTTATGTACAGAATGTATGTGTAGGAAGATCAGTAACTTTTTCAGAGATTCTTCCGGTGCCAAAGGCAAGCACAACAAGGAAGCTGAGAATAGAGGAATTTAACGGATGGCTAAGAACCTGGTGTTGTGCTAAAGGGTATGGGCTGTTGTGGGGTGGGGAGGGACCTGGGAGGACAGTAGTCTCTATGCCAAGGACAGACTACACTTGAGTGAGGAGGAAAAGAAAGTGTTGAAACAGAGGATGGAGGAGTACTAGAGGAAGTTGGGAATTTAAACTAGGAGTGGGGGTGGCAGTTGGGGAAGAGATATGTAGAGACCACAGGTTGGAAATCTATGAGCTTACCCCCCATAACAGTGACAAAGGACAAATGGCAAGTACTGTTGGTAGATGCTAGGAAAGGAGGGCAGGATGGGGGGAAGGGTGGAAGGTGGTTACCCTTAATGCTAGGAACCTTGGGAGGAAAACTGCAGAGTTACAGGTTCTCATGGCAGAGGGAGGTGGACACTGCAGCCATCACAGAAACATGGGCCATCCAATACAATGACTGGGACCTGTCTGTACCAGGGTACAGGTTATTTTGTAGGGACAGGGTGATTGGGAAAGGAGGGGTGGCACTATGTGAAGGAAGGACTGAAGTGTGTAAGAGAGAGGGGAGGAGGGTAGTGAGGAGTCACTTTGGATGCAAATCCAGGATTCCAAGAATAGGATTCTTAGAATGGGAGTGGTGTACAGGCCACCATCTCAGATGGAGGAGTTAGACAGGGAACTAGTGGGACAGATCAGGAGGACCTGTGAAAAGGGTAGTGTGGTGATTGTGGGGACTTCAACATGCCAGGGTGGACTGGAGCACCCCAACAACCAGGAACAGAAGGGAGCAGGTACTGCTGGATGCCTTCAGGACAGCTTCCTGCTGCAAATGGTCAGTGAACCAACCAGGTTAGGGAATACCCTTGACCTTGTGCTGGCAAATGGGGACTTTGTGAGAGAACTTACAGTGGAGGAACCGCTGTCAGGGAGTGACCACCGCTCAGTATGGCTCACATGGATATGGGCAAGGAAGGAGTGGAATCTGGCACAATAGTGCTGGACTTCAGGAGGGCCGACTTTGGGAGGATGGGGGAAGTGGTAAAGGGTACCTGGCCAGAATTCAATCTAGTATGGACACTAACCAGAGGTGGGAGCTCATAAAGCTGGGGATAGTGGAGGCAGCAAAACCTGCTGCAAAGCCCAGAGCAAGAAGGCTGGGGCTAAGAAACAGATCTGGTTGAGCAAGGAGGTCATGGAAAGGTAAGGAGGAAAAGAGCTGCCTTTAGGAAGTACAAGAAACAGGAGGGGGAGGACAGGGAGGAGTACTTGACAGAATCGAAGGAGGGTGACAAGGGCAATAAGGGAGCCAATGCATCTATGGAACTCAGGCTGGCACAAGGCATTAAGAAGGGGGAGAAGGACTTCTTTAAGTACATCAGGGAGAAAAGGAGCTGTAAGGACCACATAGTAAGGATTAGGAAGGAGGGGGGTTGGGTGGAAGCAGGGTGCGATATGGTGGAAGCACTAAATGAGTACTTCTGCTCAGTATTTACTAAAGAGAAGAGGAGGTGACACCCAAGGTGGGAGAAATGGCAGAAGCAGGGTGGGAAGTGGTGACAGATGGGGAAATCATGGAGAGCAGAGTTCGAGAGGGTTTGAAGGCACAGAGGGTGGACAAGGCACCAGGCCCAGATGGCATCCACCCCAGGGTACTGAAGGAGCTGGCAGAGGTCCTTGCAGGACCTTTGGCAGACCTATTTAATGCCTCACTACATTCGGGGTGTGTACCTCAGGACTGGAGGATGGCTCATGTGGTGCCCCTCCACAAGAGTGGCCCCAAGGATGAACCGAGAAACTACAGACCAGTGAGCCTCACATCCATCGTGGGTAAGCTAATGGAGACTATCCTGAAGGAGAGGCTGGTGGCCCTCCTAGAGGCCAAAGGACTACAGGACAGCAGACAGCATGGCTTCATACGTGGTAGATCCTGCCAAACCAACCTGGTCGAGTTCTATGACTGGGTAACTAGGCAACTGGACAGGGGCCATGCAGTGGATGTCCTGTATCTGGACTTCAGTAAGGCATTCGACTCAGTGCCACATGGAAGGCTGGGAAGGAAGTTAGTAGGCACAGGGGCGGGTGCAAAGCTGGTGAGATGGGTAGGAAACTGGCTGCAGGAAGGCAACAGAGGGTGGTGGTGGGTGGAGCTCTCACACCCAAGGGCAGTGATGAGTGGTGTTCCACAGGGCTCGGTGTTGGGACCAGTGTTGTTTGGGATATTCATTGCAGACATATCATGGGACATCAAGAGGAAGATCAGTCTGTTTGCTGAGATACCAAGGTAGGCAGCGGTGGTGGATGACCTAGGGGATGGCAGGGGTTGCAGGATGATCTGGCAAAGCTTGAAACCTGGTCAGACACCTGGCAACTGGGTTTAATGCCAAAAGTGCAAGGTTCTGCATTTTGGGATGAAGAACCCAAGGAGGAGTTACCAGCTAGGGGAGTGCAGCTAGCCCAGACAGAGGAGGAGAAGGATCTGGGTGTGCTCATTACAGGGTCAATGAACAACTCGGCACAATGTAGGAAGGCAGCTGCAAGAGGCCAACAAATGCTGGGTTGTATTGCAAGGGGTATATCCTCGAGGAGGGAGGAGGTGATTCTGCCACTGTATAGGTCATTAGTTAGACCACACCTGGAGTACTGCGTGCAGTACTGGTGTCTGTATCCAAGAGGACATTAAATTACTGGAGGGGGTGCAGCGCAGGCGACAAAGATGATCAAGGGGCTGGGGGACTTATCATACGAGAGGAGGTTGAAGGAGTTGAACATGTACTCACTGGAGGAGAGGAGAGACAGGGGTGACATGATTGAAACCTTTAAATACATGAAAGGAATAAACAAGACAAGTACAGAGGGGCTGTTCAAAGTAAGGAGGGAGGGACACCAGGGGCCATGATATGAGACTGGAGCGTGGAAGGTTCAGGAGGGAGATGAGGAGACACTTTTTTACAGAGAGGGTGATGGCTGGGTGGAATGCGTTACCTGCTGAAGTGGTATGCAGTAGAACAGTGGACTGCTTCAAATGAGGATGGGACAGGACAATGGGGAGGGTTAATGAAGGGGAAGGGAGGGGCAGCTGCAGAATAAGGGGTGCTAGCTGCACATTCGAGCTGAACTTGATGGACCTCTAGGCCTTTATCTGCTGGCAAATTTCGTATGTTCGTAACACAAATCTCCAAACGGTACCAGTCCCCAGTCTTTAAATAAGAGCCTGCGACTCTATCACCCCTGGCACTCAGTACTAAAACGTCGCAGGCCCGGTATTTGTGCAGCTAGTTGGCCGGTGTTGGTACTCTTACTCTACAATTTAAATTCAGCTTTTCTTTTTCTAGATTTTTGACAGCAGTCGTTTAGTTAAACTTGAACCTTTGAGCTAAACAATTAAATTCAAACTTGGTAGCAACTATCCTAAGATTTTAAAACCTGGCAACCATTTATGGCAGCTATTTACAGTTCCCCAGGGTGCAGGACTATCCCTGCTTTACTCAGTTTTGCAGACAGTCTCCTGACTTATGCTGCTGATGAACCTTAGAGTGTAGATCTGGGGTGGGCACAATCAGTGAAATTTGGTTTGGCTGAGAATGAACCTTGGGGTGTAGATCTGGGGTGGGTACAATCAGTGAAACTTGGTTTGGCTGAGATGGGCAGGAAGGGCTTACAGCGGGCTCCCTTTCCTTGCAGCAGGCTCTTGCAACGTGTTCCCTTTTCTTGCGGCAGGCTCTTACAGCTTTAGAGCAGCTGGAACTTCTCAACATTTCTGGAACTGGTCATCTTCTTACTGGTGAAGTCACAAACTGAAACAGGCCCGCACTGAGGGACCCAGATCTGCACATCTCAACCTCTACATCTAGGCATGACCAGCCAGAGAGAGCGCGATGGCAGTGCACAGCTGGTGACTCTGCCAGGCTCATTCCCAAAATGATCTTTATGGCTCTCTCTCTCTCTCGCTCTCTCTTGTATTCAGTCATTTATTTATTTTATTTATTTCAATTACAGATTAATACCTTTGAGCCAGGAAGGCTCTTTTACAAAGGTTCCATGTCAAGCGGATGAGAGACAGAATTTACATAAACAGGTTACAGAACATTCAGAGTACGCAACTGGTTATAGGCTGCATTGGTAGCAGGCAAATATGCCAGTAACAGTATCTGAAGTGTTACAAGGTGAGGAGAGCAATTTGACATTCTAAAACTGGTCACATTAAAAAAAAAGGAAAATGAGTCAAACAGATAAGAACCACATAGCAAGGTGGGAGCAGCCTGAGGGGGCTTTGTCACAGTATAAGGGGATTGGAGTGAGGGGAAGAGCAGGGGTAGGGGTTGCCCCCAAGAGGTTTTGTCGGGGAAGGGGAGGAAGAGAGGGGGAGGTAAGCAGAGGGGTGAAAAGTTTTGATGGTGATTAGTCACAGGTTTTCATTTATTGCATTCACATTGGTTCTTTTGGGCCAGAAGAGTCCAATTTTTGTGTGTTCCAGGGTGGTAGCAGGGAGTTCATTAAACCAGGTGGGCCCACAATAGGAGAGAGAGGATGCTGTGCAAGGCTGGTTCTTTTGAAAGGTACATGGAGCACACCCTTAGCCGAGCTCCTGCTGACTTTTGAGGAGTTTAAACGCTGGAACAGAGCAGCAGTGGGGTAGGGGATGAGTCTGAGGGGGGCTTCTTTGCCTATTAGGCAAGCCTGATACTCCCCTCTTAGGTGTAAGGGGAGCCAACCAGTAGAGGAGTAGAGGGCGCCGGTATGGGTTCGGTGTTTAGCCCCCATGACCAGGCGGCAAGCCTTACTGAGTAGTACTTTTACTTGATTTAGGGCTGATTCTGTGGCAGCACTGTAGATGACGAGGGCATATTCAATGATTGACAGAAAAGAACTTCGAGTGACTAGGCTTAGAGCCTTAGGAGTCATGGCTTGCCTGTGCCTATAGGGGATTCCTAACTTAACACTCGCAGATTAGACTACATGGTCTATATGGTGTACGAAGGAGAGGGTGTCATCAGTATGTACCCCGAGATATTTAAAGGTGGTGACTTGTTCCAGGGTTTTAAATAATTGATTAGCAGTTTTTTCTTGGGACTATACTAACTGTACAGAAAGTATTTATAGAGATTTTCTAGAAGTACTGTGTTTGTTAAACACAGTGAGGCAAGAGCTATGCATTTTCACAAAGATTTAGCACTTTTATGAACAACACGCTAATCAATTTTTAGAGTTAAATAAATCCCTGTGTTCAATGCCATCCCCTTTCTGGCTATAGATTGGTGTTCAGCATTTCTTTTGGCATATGGCAAAGTTAGGTGCATAACTTTTGTTTGTTTATAGTTTAGCAGGAATCTGTTTTAGGTAAAGCAGTTCTCAAGTATAGCAGAACAATGTTGTAGGTATTGTTCTATTTCTGATGTGTGGCTGCCAGGCACTGAGATAACTACATCGTCTGCATACAGCAGCATTTTAGTGGGACAGGCTTTGGGAAGGGAGTTAATAAAGAGGCTGAAGAGAAGTGGCTCTTAGATCGAGCCTTGGGGAACCTCAAGGGTTACCTTTTTAAGTTTGGAGGTTACACCCCCTATTCTCACACACTGTGTCCTGTGTGAAAGGTAGCTGTTAAGCCAGGAGATGGAATCTACTGACAGTCCCAGGGTCCTCAGCTGTCTGAGCAGGATTTGGTGGTTGACTGTGTCAAAAGCTTTCACAGAACATACTAACGTACTAACATACTAACGTACTAACATACTAAAAAGCCAGCAGAGTAGCCTCATGGTCTATTGAGTCTGCTTGGGAGTCAGTGCCCTGAACGGATACCTTTACCATCTTCCTGGCCCCTTCCATGATCCCCCTTTCCCACAGCAGAGTCCCCACCCAGACAAGGCATTCCTCAGCTTCTCCCCCCACCTGTACCTCTCCCAGCCTCTTTTGAACCCCTCCACCATAGATACCTCCTCCAGCTCCTCAGGCAGTGCATTCCATGGTTCCACCGCCCTCTCAGTGAAATACTGCCTCCTCCTCTCTCAACTGTGCCCCTGATGGCACTTCCCACTCTCTGAAAGACCCCATTTAGCCTTACCTCATTTAACCCTTTTAGGTACTTGAAGACCTCAATCATATCCCCCCGTCCCTCCTCTTCTCCAGCGAGAACATGCTGAGCTCCTCAAGTCTCTCCTCATATGTCCTATATCCCAGACCCCAGATCATCCTGGTTGCTCTCCTCTGAACCCTCTCCAGGAGTGCAATGTCTTTCTTGAGGTGCGGGCGCCAAAACTGCATGCAATATTCGAGTTGTGGTCTAACAGGTAATTGTACAGTGGCAGCATCACCTCCCTGCTTCTTGAGGTAATCCCCCTTGCAATGCAGCTTAGCATTCCATTTGCCCTGGCTGCGGCCCTCCTACATTGCTCAGAATTATTCATTTTGGCAACCACCAGCACCCCAGGGTGTACATAGGCCTGGTTTCCTACCTCAGGTGGAACACCTTACATTTCTTCATGTTAAATTTCACATTCCAGGTGCGTGACCATCTTTCTAGAGCATCCAGATCCCCCTGCAGGGCTACCCTACCCTCTTCCCCATCCACCACTGCCCCCAGCTTAGAGTCGTCTGCAAAGAGGCTCATTTCACTCCTGATACCTTCCCTGATATCAGAGATGTAAGCGTTAAACAGGAGCGGCCCCAGAACTGATCCCTGTGAGAACCCACTTATGACCCCCTCCCCCGGAAGACAAGACTACCCTCCCAACTACCATGTGTTAAGTACATCCAGATAGCCAGTTTTCAATCCACCTGACCATCAGGGCCCCACCCCCATCCTCCCTAGCTTATCCAGCAGACCTATGTGGGGTACTGAATCAAATGCCTTGCTGAAGTCCAGAAAGAGGACATACACTGGCCTACCCTGGTCGAGCGCTGTCATCACCCATTCGTAGAACTCCACAAGGTTGATCTGACACAATCTGCCCAGGACGAAGCCATGCTGGCGATCATCCAGGTATCCCTGTTCCACCAAGAACACCCACAGCCTCTCCTTTAGAATGGCCTCCATCAACTTGCCCACCACCAATGTCAGGCTGACAGGCCTGAAGTTCCCCCTCTTCTCCCTAGAGCCTCCTTTGTGGATGGGCACAATGTGTGCCACCCTCCAGTCCTGGGGCACCCTCCCTGTCCATAGAGAATCATTAAAAAGGGTCACCAGGGGTGCAGCAGGACATCAGCCAATTCCCACAGTATCCTGGGATGGATTCCATCAGGACCCAGGGCTTTTTCCTTTTTAGGGGTCTTGAGGGCTTCCCACACCCTGCCGACAGGGATTTCAATGTCCGTGACCCCTACGCCCTCAGCCAACCCAGCATGCGTGCTCCTGTATAGTGCTGCCCTTTCAGCCCCCCGAGCAACAACAGGTTCCTCTACACCCAAGGCCCCCTCCCCTACCCCCTCCTGTATAGTGCTGCCCTTTCAGCCCCCTGAGCAACAACAGGTTCCTCCACACCCAAGGCCCTCCCTACCCCTCCCGTATAGTGCTGCCTTTCAGCCCCTGAGCAACAACAGGTTCCTCTACACCCAAGGCCCCTCCCTACCCCTCCCGTATAGTGCTGCCTTTCAGCCCCTGAGCAACAACAGGTTCCTCTACACCCAAGGCCCCACCCCTACCCCTCCCGTATAGTGCTGCCTTTCAGCCCCTGAGCAACAACAGGTTCCTCTACAGCCAAGGCCCCTCCCTACCCCCTCCTGTATAGTGCTGCCCTTTCAGCCCCTGAGCAACAACAGGTTCCTCTACAGCCAAGGCCCCTCCACCCCTCCCGTATAGTGCTGTCCTTCAGCCCCTGAGCAACAACAGGTTCCTCTACACCCAAGGCCCCCTCCCTCCCCTACCCCTCCCGTATAGTGCTGCCCTTTCAGCCCCTGAGCAACAACAGGTTCCTCTACAGCCAAGGCCCTCCCTACCCCTCCCGTATAGTGCTGCCTTTCAGCCCCTGAGCAACAACAGGTTCCTCTACACCCAAGGCCCCTCCCTACCCCCTCCTGTATAGTGCTGCCCTTTCAGCCCCTGAGCAACAACAGGTTCCTCTACACCCAAGGCCCCCTCCCTACCCCTCCCATATAGTGCTGCCCTTTCAGCCCCTGAGCAACAACAGGTCCTCTACACCCAAGGCCCCTCCTCTACCCCTCCCATTATAGTGCTGCCCTTTCAGCCCCTGAGCAACAACAGGTTCCTCTATACCCAAGGCCCCTCCCTACCCCCTCCTGTATAGTGCTGCCTTTCAGCCCCTGAGCAACAACAGGTTCCTCTACAGCCAAGGCCCCTCCCCTACCCCCTCCCATATAGTGCTGTCCTTTCAGCCCCTGAGCAACAACATGTTCCTCTACACCCAAGGCCCCTCCCTACCCTCTCCCGTATAGTGCTGCCCTTTCAGCCCCTGAGAAACAACAGGTTCCTCTACAGCCAAGGCCCCTCCCTACCCTCTCCAGATAGTGCTGCCCTTTCAGCCCCTGAGCAACAACAGGTTCCTCTACAGCCAAGGCCCTCCCACCCCTCCTGTGTAGTGCTGCCTTTCAGCCCCTGAGCAACAACAGGTTCCTCTACAGCCAAGGCCCCTCCCTACCCTCCATATAGTGCTGTCCTTTCAGCCCCTGAGCAACAACAGGTTCCTCTACACCCAAGGCCCCTCCCTACCCTCTCCCGTATAGTGCTGCCTTTCAGCCCCTGAGCAACAACAGGTTCCTCTATACCCAAGGCCCCTCCCTACCCCTCCCGTATAGTGCTGCCCTTTCAGCCCCTGAGCAACAACAGGTTCCTACACCAAGGCCCTCCCTACCCCTCCTGTATAGTGCTGCCCTTTCAGCCCCTGAGCAATAACAGGTTCCTCTACACCCAAGGCCCCTCCCCTACCCCCTCCTGTATAGTGCTGCCCTTTCAGTCCCCTGAGCAACAACAGGTTCCTCTACACCCAAGGCCCCTTCCCTACTCCCTCCTGTATAGTGCTGCCCTTTCAGCCCCTGAGCAACAACAGGTTCCTCTACACCCAAGGCCCTCCCTACCCCTCCCTATAGTGCTGCCTTTCAGCCCCCTGAGCAACAACAGGTTCCTCTACACCCAAGGCCCCCTCCCCTACTGCCCCCGGTGTCCTCCTCCTCTGTGGCTCCCGGCATCTTCCCTAGTGAAGACCGATGCAAAGTACTCATTGAGTGTCTCTGCTTGTTCCCTCACCTCCTCCACCCACCCCATCCCTATCCTCAACCTACTGAACCACCCCTTCACTCTCCTTCTCTCCCCAATATACCTAAAGAAGCCTTTATCCCCCTCCTGATCCCCTGCGCCAGCCTCTGATCTGTCCTAGCCTTGGCCCTCTCACCACCCTGGTGACCCTCCTGGCTGTTTGAAGAAACTCCTCCCTATCCAAGACCCTGTGAAAATGCTTGAACCTACTGTATGTAGCCTTCTTCTCCCTTACTGCCTCCTGGACCACACTGGTTCACCACCATGGCTTCCTAGGCTGACCAGACTTATATCTCACCCTTGAACAGGACCCGGTCACCTCCTGTAACCCTCTCTTGATTTCCCACCTGCTGTCCTGTCCATGCCGTTCTTATTCCCTTCAAGTGACCCTTTAGGATTGTCTCCATGCTCTTAAAATCTGCCCCCCCTAAAATCAACTACCACTGTTCTTATGCAATTCCTCCCCTCCCAGGTCCAATACAAACCAGACCGTGGCATGGTCACTCCCTGCCAGTGGGTCCCTGACCTCCAGTTCCCTTAATAGGTCACAGTCAGCCAGGACCACATCCAGGATATGTCCCTCTTTCATTGAGTCAACTACCTGCTGATTCAGGAAAGCATCCAGCAGCCTCTGCTCCTTAGCCAATGGGGATGTCATAGTTCCCCAATCAGTCGCTGGCATGTTAAAGTCTCCCAATATCACCACCCTGCCCTCTTCCTGCCCACAGTGGTCCTTAATGTTAGCCAGCAGGCTATCCTCCAGATCATCGACCAGCATGGGGGGCCTGTAGACCACCCCCCATTTTAACCTTCCTGACCCCTGGAGTTTGCATGGTGACCCATAAGTCTCACGTTACCCTCAGCTTCCTCCTCTGCTTATCCCTATGCTGTCCCTAATGAACAGTGTTACTCCTCACCTCCTGCCCACTGCCCTGTCCTTTCTGAGCACACTATACCCACTCAGATTTAGGTCCCAATTGTGTCCAGAGGTGGCCCAAGTTTCAGTAACAGCAGTCACGTCCACATTCCTGTCCACCACCATTGCCAGGCACTCAGGCATCTTGTTTCCCAAACTCCTGGCATTAATAAGGATCACCCTCCAACCTTTACCCCTACCTCCCATCCCATTTCCCCCCCGAGATGATACATGCAACTAACTGCTTGCTGCCCCTGGGACGCAGTCTATCGCTCCTGTTTGGGGAAGGAGATTGAGCCCATCACTAATAATAATAATAAATTTATTTGTTGAGTGCCTTTCACATTATCAAAGCGCTTCACACAATCACAAACAATTCATAAAACATTATTAAAATCACAGCAAATCAGGAAATGCCTTCATCCACAAAAACATTTTCAGTGCCTGCTTAAAGTTCCCCACAGTCCTGCACTCCCGAAGCTGAGGGGGCAGAGAATTCCAGAGGGTTGGGACAGCAAACATAAAAGCCCAGACCCCAGATGAATTCAAACTAACCCTCGGAATCTTCAGCAACCCCTCATCAGCTGAGCTGAGCTGTCGCATAGGGGTGCAGGGAGTCAGGAGCTCTTTCATGATGGACATGTTAGGATCAGCCGTACTGCCCACCCCTCCCCCTTTGCAACTTTAAACCCCATCTAGCCTGAATAAATTCAGTCATTTTCTGCTTCAGCACTTCCTTCCCCACCAGGTTGAGATGAAGCCTGTCCCTTGCATATAGCCCCTTGTCTTCCCAGGTTACTCCCCAGTCACCCACCACCCCATATCCCCAAGCTTCACCCCACCCCTTGAGCCATTCGTTGATCTCTCAAACTTTTTGTTTGTTTTCCACACTTGCCCTCAGCAACGGCAGGATTTCGAGAGGAGACCAAGCAGCAGATGGTGTGACAGACCCTGGCAAGCTCATGGAACCTTGCCTGAATTTCCAGCACACTATTTCCTTCTATATCATTAGTGCTGAGGTGGACTAAGATGTCAGGGAACCACCAGGTCCTGCACCAGTGCATAAACCAGGTCCTTGGCCTTTTGCACAGTTAAGCCAGAAATACTCTCGACTCTAACAGAACAGTGACTTCTCTCACCCTACCCATCCCAATGAATATCCCTAATCATGGAGTCCCCCAAAAGAAGCACCCTGGCTCTTCCCATATCCTTAGGCCCACATCCTTTGCAGCCCATCTCCCCAGCCCCTACCCTGGCCATGCCCTTCAACTGGGTGTCTGCTGGACTCCCTATTTGAGAGCCTCCTGTGCCCTGTTCCTCTTGCCCCCACTCTTCTCCCTGACTGACCCATCCACCCCTAGTGCAGCCTTGACCCAACTCCTCACCCTAGCTGACCCATCAGCTCCAGGCACCCCTCCCCCTTCCATGTCACTCTGGCCCTTCCTTGCAGCTCTTTGAGGAACAGGTGCCCCCCGAAGTCCCCAAATCCTTCCTCCCACTCTCAGTGACAGCTATCCCTCTCCTTCCCTCAACACATACTGTACCTTTGGGTGCCCCAGGCCTAACCCCTCCCTCCCTCCTGTCAGAGTCCCCCACCTCCTAGTGGAGGTCCACCCTGATCTCTGCTCCCCTACCCTCACCAGCCACGAATTCATCTGAATCCTTAGGGGCCCTGCTCCCCCCTTCACTGTCTGCCACAAATCCACACCTACAGTATCATTAATGAGAGTATTTCCTTTCCCCACTGTGTCCCTTTGCAAATTTACCCCCCTTCCTCCCATGCTTGCCAACCGCCGTCCTGTCTGCTCCTCTTACTCCACGTGTCTTCCTCTGCAAAAACCTCTCCCTACTCCCCAGGCCATTTAATGTGTCTGTCCCCCCCCCCTCCCTTTTTGCCTCTGCTGGACTGACCACAACTCCCGCCCAAAAAAGCGGGCTTATGCAAAGTCCCCCTTCTCCTGTTGTCCTGGCGATCCCCCATGCCCTGCCCTCTACCCCCTTTCCACCACTGCCCATTTACATCCCCCATCCTTTATCAGACTGAGAGGCTCAAATCTGTTGTTAAGGTCCAAGCCAACTACCTCCCTTCCCCCTGTCATTCCTCCCCCCCACAACTTGCTCCCGTCTGAGCCACCACCAACCCTCTGAGCCCTACATACTTCCAGCCTTGTAAACACAAAAACAAGTGGCAGGAAAACCACTCAACGAGGTCAGCACTCAAAAAATAATGGCACATGAAACCATAAAAGTCATTAATTTATTAAGCATACAGCAGCAACAAAAAATTAGGAGAGAACTCCTCTCTCACCACATGCAGTCTCTCAACTGTTGTTCATTATTTTGTACGTGTTTAATTGAAGTGCTGGTGCCCAGGTAGAAAGAACATAAACGCTTCCTTGGGATTTTAAAATCTCGACTTAAAGTGCAAATCGCCCTTTTGGCTAATATGTGCATGTTCCACACAGGGATTTAATTAAGACATAAGCACCAAACAGCTACATGCAAAACGCTACCAGCAGTCAAGAGGACAACCCGGAAGATGCTTACGTATCGACCATTATGGTTATCATCAGAGCACTCGGATGATGACCAAGGAAGTTATGGGGCTGGATACTCAAACTGCGCTATTTTGTGGTGCAAGCCCTTGCACTGCACAAAACAGTTGTGCAGGGGTGTGGCCGGGGCGATATTCAAAGGAGTTGCGCTATTGAGCAACTCCTTTGAATATCACCCCAGCCACAGCCACTGTGCATGGCGCAGTGGAACTTGCACCACCGCAAGTGGTCAGAGTGGAGCATTCAAGTTGAGGTGGCGCAAGTACCATTACGCCATGCGCAAATTTCCCATATTCAAAAGGTGACATGCAAATGGGGCCATAATTCATGCAGGGTGCAGGGGGCCATTTGCATCTATTTATGGCCCCATTTGCATGCCATTAGCATGCAGGTGCGCCGATCCCCGAGGACTTGCGCCTGGCGCCCTGCCAGGCAGCAGCCATCGGCGACCGATGCCCCCTGCAGCCCAATCACAAAAGTGTGAAAATCCCCCCTCCACCTGACTGGCCCGATCGTGGGCATTAGGTTAAATAACCCCCCCCAGCCCGATCGCGGGCATAATTGGTAAATGCCCCCCACCAGCCCGATCGCATGCAGCACAGAGTCCCACCCCCAGAACATATCCCTGGTGGTCCAGTGGACGCTAAGCCCGATCGTGGGCTGCAAAGTGATGAAAGCCCCAAGACCATAGCCCTGGTGATCTAGTGTCCCCACCCACACACCAACAAAGCCCCACCACCCCTGCTCCCCGTGGCCAGCGGCAGCATCCCACCCACCTGCAGCCCCCGGCTGACTGCGGTAGGAGCTGCATGCCCCATTGGTGCAGAGCAAAGCCAATGGGCGTATCCTTCCTCACGTACAGGCAGTCCAGATATGTGAATAATTCATTCATTTACATATCTGAACTTCTGCCATACTGAAGCTCACTACACCGCGGCCCGGTTGCTCTGCGCACCATCCCACCGAGCAGATCAGCTCGGCGGCGAAGTGAAATGCTGCCACCTGACCATGCGGGGGCCGTGAGTGAGGCATGGTAGGCGAGGTGGCAGGCTGCTAGATCACCAAAATGAGAAAAACTTTCATCACTGCAACCAGCGATCAAGCTTAATCACTGGAATCAGAAGGCAAGGGGTGTGTAGTTCAACATTCTGCAGCCCATGATCAGCTTAGCGTCCACTGACCACCAGGGATCAGTTCTTGGGGGTGTGATTCAACATTTTGCAGCCCACGATTGGGCTTAGCGGTCCACTGGACCACCAGGGATATGTCCTTGGGGGGTTGAACTCTGTGCTGCCACGATCGGGCTGGTGGGGAGGGGTTATTTTAGCTTATGCCTGCGATCGGGCCAGTCGGGGAGGGGGATATTTATGCTTTGCCCGCGATCGGGCTGGTGGGGGTTATTTAGCTTTGCCCGTGATCAGGCCAGTCGGGGGTGGGGATTTTACACTTTGCCCGCAATCAGGCTGCGGGGGGCACAGGGAGTAGGTTGAGGGCCAGCCACAGGTGGCAGCTGCTGTGTTGTGCCCTGCAATGCGGCAGCTCACCTGTGGGTGGCCCTCGACTTACCCTTTTTTAGCTCAAAGTTGTGCAGGCGCAGGTTGGGGTTGCTTGCACAACTCTGCACAGCCCGCTGAATATCGGGCTGTGCAGTTTATGCATGGTTCCTCCCTCCAGTTCAGCATGCATTCATTTGCATTGTGCTGTTGCTCAGCTTGCCTTGGGGCGCTACCTCCTGCTGAATATGGCAGAATGGCACAATTTCGGACTTGCAGAGGTGCAACCCTATTGCGCATGGCGCAACCCTTTTGAATATCCAGCCCTTTATGTTCTTTCCACCTGGGCTGAACTCACAAGTAGCCCCCATCTCTGTTTTGGATAAAGAGATCAAAGTTGTTTTGAATAACACTTCCAGCCTTCTTAGTCCTTGTTGAAATTAGCCCCCACCTGGGCCACTGGCACCCCTGTGCTCCATCCCAACACCTCCTATTTCGCTCATTCCTTGGCCTGGTGCAGCAGCTGGGCCCATAAAACCTGCCACCTATTTCCTTCCCTAACCCCAGTCCCACGCCACCTACCTGGACAGTCTCCCCTCTCCCTACCCCTCTCACCTAGGATCCACCTTACCTCCTCCCTTAATTGTGCCAACTGGCGACACACCAAACAGCCCCCATCCTCCAAGGCTAGAACCATGGCCGACCCGCACCTTGTACACTCAACCACCCTGCCAACATTGCCAGTCCTAGCGATATGTGGCCCCTGCTTAACACCCATCACCTTCCTATAAAAAGTCAAGCAGGAATTTTAGTTTCAACTATAGGCACCCACACACCCCCTCTGATAAAAAGCCTCACAAGATACAGTTCTATAGGGCCTGTAAATTATACACAACAACAGAGTCCTTAAGGTAGAGTCCTCTAAACTTTTACCCCTATAAGGGTACTGTCATGTGGTGCCCCCTGTGATGAGTACAGGCCCTAATATACTTATAACTACCCCAAGAAATAAAGTGCTTAGGTATAAAGCACCAGGTGTGTAGGTCCAGCTGGCCGAGGTAATTAAGGTGTTGGTTGCTTAAACAGAGTAGTATGTGCCTATAACAAAAATAAAAGTCTACGGTTTAAATAAAGTACTTTGAAGTTTAAATACAGTACATGAGAGGCATTTACAAATGTTCACTGGATTTAAACTGAAGTGCGTTGTGCCTTTAAATAATAAAATGCTTTTGTCTTGAAAGTAAAAGGCAGCAGTACTTGCCAGGTAACATTTTGTACTAGATGTCAGTTATAAAATAAATAAGAATTAAATAAAAATTAACACAAGTTGAGTTGCTTATGCTGCATACATACAAGGATTCCATAGGAAAGGCAGGTTGAAAAGAACTCCAGGTCTTTTCTGAAATACTTAAATGTAAAAGGGGCTTACCAGTGTTTGCAGTTCTCCACAGCAGAGCAGCAAGTTAAATTTCTATTTAGAGAGCCTGCTGCTTTGCTACAAACCTGAAGCAGTTAAGGATTTAAAGGGACAGGAATATCCCTGTGAAACCACAAAGTGTAAAATGGTGGCAGCCTTCAGTATAAGAGTTGGCTACAAGTCTTAAGAATGAAAATGCACAAATGAAATAAAATAATAAAGCTAACATATAAAAAGACACCCAAGTCTCTGTAAAATCCCACACACAGTTTCTCTAAGCACTGCCCTGCTGCATGAGTGTACACAAGTGAAGGGGTTGACAAAAATCTATCTGGAGGAAAACTAGGTACCTGCCTGTGGTTTCTTTTAAAACAGACAGGCCTCATGTCTTTAAGGCAAGGCTGGAGAGGTATAAAAGCAATAAGGTGTGAATAGTCATTGAAATAAAAGAAAGAAAAAAAACTTACCATATATTGTATTATTAAATATCAGGCCTTTCGGCCTGTAGGTCTGCCTGCTCCAAGAATGGTATGCCAAATGAGGTCCACTATAGGGAGACAGCGGCCCCTAGTGTCCTCTTTTTATACTAATGATGCTGTCAATCACAGTTCAGTGGAAAGTTTTCCTCTTACTGTCATATTTTTTTCTTGCAGGACTTTTTCTTGTATGATGGTTTCTGTAGTTAATTATCATGTTTAGAAGGCCCTCTGGCACTGTATAATTTAATATGAGGGCCTAAACAAAAAGTTTTATAAATTAATGATGCTGAGGTCACATGACTTCGTTAGGCAGGTATAAACAAGCATTTGTCAATGCCGAATGTTTGCATGCTGGCAGTGGTATTGTAGAAGTTACAGAGCTGCGTAATAGGAATGGCAGTGAAGTATTGAACTGAAGCCAACCCCACCACCACCCTGCAGAGAGTGACAGGCATTGGGGTGTGCATTTGGGTCGTCAGGCATAACGGCCACGCCATTTCACCACACCCCACCCTGCAGACACTGACAAGTGACACGGTGTTCCTTAGGGGTCTTTGTTATCGCACCCCATTTCATTAGGAAATATGGTGAGATGGGTGCATATAGGAGAATGGGTGAAGTTTGGGGCCGAAGAGTCCAAGGCATACCTCCATGCCTCTCTCACTGACTGCAGGATGTGGAATGGTATGAGCATCACAGGCAAGAATCCCAAGTCACACCCCTGATGCCTGTCATTCTCTACAGGGTTGGGCGTTATGGTTGGAAACCCTAATACCTCAGGCATTCGTTGGTATTTTCACTCCAAATTTTCAACATGTTTGTTTTGTGACCCCACCTCATGAACAGGGGGAATATCAGTTTGTTAGCCGAAAGCTGCTTATGCACAGTGACTATGGCATTTAGCACCACAGGTGCAAAAACATTCTGAACAGGATGTAAAAAATGACAGCTGTACTGTTCATGGGGAGGTGTAAAAAATGGCAATGTTGCAAATCTGTAGTAAAAATATTTAAAAAATGGTGAAGTCACGAGCGTACACAGAAACTGTGCAACGCACACCCATAATATAATTAGGTTGGGGATTTTTTACAGCAGATTGTCAACTCAGGCATTTTGGTGCCTCTGATCATGAACAGTGTCACTGTGATTTTCTTTATCTGTGCCTAACAATGATTTCCCACAGCGACCATGCATCTCTGTGCTGAAAGTGTGAAAACACACTTCAGCCATGTTGTGAAAAATGACAGCTGTACTGTTCATAAGGAAGTGTGAAAAATGTCACTGGTGAAAATCTGGACTGAAAATATTACAAAGTCATGAACTAACGAGTGGCGTGGAAACTGCGCCAATGCTCACTCGTAACACAGTCATTTTATGGACTTTGTCACCAAATTTTCAACATAGCCATTTTAAGACCTCTGCTCATGAACAGTGTAACTGTGATTTTCTTAATCTGTCTCTAAACATTGCTTTCGCACACCAACAGCACCATTGTGCGCTACTATCGAAACACATTTTGAGTGACATATGAAAAATTGCAGCTGTACTGTTCATAAGGAAGTGTAATAAAATGGCAATGTTGAAAATCTGGAGTGAAAATATTAAATTTGCAAACTTATGAGCGTGCATAGGAACTGCAGCAAACGCTCGTAACACAGTCAGTTTTAGGAATTTTTTCACCAAATTTTCAACATAGCCATTTTAAGACCTCTGCTCATGAACAGTGTCACTGTGATTTTCTTAATTTGTCCCATACATTAATCTCGCACACCGACTGTGCCATTGTGCGCTACATGGGCGGAAACACGTTTTGGGTGAGATGTGAAAAATGGCAGCTGTACTACTCATAAGAAGGTGTGGTAAAATGGCAATGTTGAAAATCTGGAGTGAAAATATTGAAAATTCATGACCTTACATGCGTGCGTAGGAACTGCACAATGCACGCTCGTAAAACAGTCATTTTTAGGAATTTTTTCACCAAATTTTCAACATAGCCATTTTAAGACCTCTACACATGAACAGTGTCACTGTGATTTTCTTAATTTGTCCCGTACATTGATTTTGCACACAGACTGCGCCATTGTGCACTACACAACAATTTTGGGTGAGATGTGAAAAATGACAGCTGTACTCCTCATAAGAAGGTGTGGTAAAATGGCAATGTTGAAAATCTGGAGTGAAAATATTGAAAATTCGTGAACTTACGAGCCTGCGTAGGAACTGCGCAACGCACGCTCATAAAACAGTAATTTTTTGGAATTTTGTCACCAAATTTTCAACATGGGGTTATTGGGACCCCTTCTCATGAATGACATCACCGTCATGGTGTTATTCAGGCCTGAAGGGTGATTTCGCGCAGTCACTGCGCAGTGACTGCGAAATCACCCTTCGGGCCCGAATAACACCATGACAGTGAGATCATTCATGAGAAGGGGTCCCAAAAACCCCAGGTTGAAAATTTGGTGCAAAAATTCCCAAAAATGCCTGAGATATGCAACAAAGTTGAAAACCCCTATCTAGCCCATTATACAGCTTACTGGCATTTCCTCAGTTGCGGTCGGCTTTGAAGAGTGCAGGCGTGTTCCGGTCCACCGAGATCGTCGCACGAGGTCCGGAGAGTAAGTATGGGGTGAGGGGGTGGGGAGGCAGGGTGCGCGGTGGGTAGGTGCGGGTTGTGGGGAGGGGCCAGGAAGACTACGTGGGACGTTTTCCTTTCAGGTTAAAAAAGACGACATGGGACATTTGCCACGCTGGGGTGGGCTCCCAGTGTGGCACAAGAACGACTGGGCGTTCAGCCGATGGGGGATTGGGCACCCCGTCGGTCTAAGCATCAGTACCACGCTGGGGTGGGCTCCCAGCGTGACCCTACTCAGGTGGGGTGAGGACAGTGGGCCGGCGGGGATTGGGCACCCGTCGGCTATCATCTAGTTGCCACGCTGGGGTGGGCACCCAGCGTGGCATTTGGAAGGGTTTGGGAGGCTGGGAACACAGCACAGCCGACGGGGATTGGGCACCCCCGTCGGCTATACAGTGTGAGTGCGTGCGGGGGGGCGTGCACGCCTGCGTGGGCATGTGTGTGTGGGTGTGTGTGTGGGGGAGCTGCGCATGAGCAGGCGATATCTTATCACTGCTCACTCAAGCGTAGCTCCCGCTTTGAACTGTATGCCACTGCATTTTGGAGCTTGTCATAGACAGCTCCAGCATGCATTGGCTTACAGGGGCCACGCCTGCCAGCACACTGACTGAATTGGAGGAGGAGGAGGTGACACACCTCCGAAATCTCCGATGATGGCACTATGTTTCTTGCACATGCGTGCAAGCAAACATAAAAACCTACTTTAGCAAGCTGTGTTGAGATAGGGGAGTCAGTTGGAGCTGACTGTCAGAGATGGTGAGTCACTGAAGTGTATATGTTTGTGTAAAACAGGCGAGGAGACAGCCTGGTGGCACTGCTGGGCAGAGCAGTGGCCCTTCCTGAGCATACTGCATCTGTTTATTATTTTGTTGAGATTCTGAAAGTAAATGAATTAACCTTATTTTCCTGAATTCTGTGAAACCTGATGTCAACATTCTCTGAGAAAAATAAAATAAGTGCCTTGCCAGCACTTTTTATGCACTAAGTTTGTGGGTCTGCTTGATTTATTATCCTGACTATCCCAACCCCGCTACAGGTACCACATAAAGTCCTTGAAATTGACCCCCCCCCCACTGTGTAGTGTCAATCTAGAGCAGCCATTCCCCTTGCACATAAATGCTCTGCTCCATGACACCCCCAATATACACCACCTCAATGGAAGGACCCAAACAGACTATTTAATAATGGAGGCAGTGTGGGGAGGAAGGGGAAAAAATCCTGACAAGCAATTACAGCTCCTTATCCTAAAGCAGTCCAGTTAATGGAGTGTGGCTGGGCACTGAGCTTTTAAGCCCAGCCACCAAGTCCAAAAAAAGGGTGCCCTTGAATCCAGTTGGGTCCCAGTTTGGAGCCTCCTCCTTCTCAGCAACGCTGATTGCGGCCGAATGCCCCCACTGCAGCTGCCGCTGATGCAACTAACAACACAGCTCCTCCTGGTTCCTGGATTAGTAGCCTCTGTCCCCTGGATTAGGAGCCTCTGTGCCCTCGCGCCCTCTCTGTAGCTGTCACCAATGTGGCAAGCAATTACAGCTCCTGATCCCAGGCCGAAGCAATCCAGTCAATGGACCATGGATAGGTGCTGAGCTTTTAAGCCCAGCGGCCGAGTTCAAAAGAAGCACACCCTTGAATCCAATTGGTTCCTGGTTTGGATCCTCCTCCTCCTTCTCAGCACCTCTGATTGTAGCTGAATACCCCCACCGCAGCTTCCGCTGATGCAGCAAATAAGACAGCTCCTCCTGGCTCCCAGATTAGGATCTTCCATCCCCTCCATGCCGCCGATGTGGCCAAGTGCCTCCTCTGTAGCTGCCACTGATGTGGTAAGCAATTATAGCTCCTGATCCCAAAGCAGTCCAGTCCAGAACAAATCTTTTCTCTCAAGCACTCAAACTTGCACAGAAGGAACACAACTTCTCACTTGAACAGTCCCATACTACTGGACAACACTTTTCTCAAATTGCAGGTGCTCACTGAAACAGAAGAGGGGATCTCTTCTTACTTGTAGCAATAAACACTGAAGATAGATTTAACAGCAGGCTTGGGGCAGGTGCTGTGCTGAGTGTGGGCAGGACAGGCCACTGGACTGCCGATGTGCATGGGTGGGGGTATCTCTATAAGCCAGGTCTTGTATTGTGGACATGGGCCAGGAGATGGGGAGGTAACCGGACACAAGGGCTAAGGTGATGCTTACCCGAACTGGTGATCGGGGGGGTTGGGGTGCCACCAGACACCAGGGACTACACTGCATTCAACCGGATGGGCAGTTGGGGGTGTCACTGGACACCAGAGCATCATAGGACAGGGGAAGTGGAGGGTTGGGGTGACACTAGACACCAGGGATACTGTACTGTCTTTGGGACAGGTGTGCAGAGGGCCACTAAACAGTATGGATTACATTTCCACTGCCAGGACGGTGAGCGTGGGGCCCTAGTCACAGAAAGTCCAATTACATAGACAGGATGGAGTGCTGGGACGATAGGCGGTGCTGTTGACCACCAGGGCTGGCATGGCAGGTTCTCACGGATAGGGACAAACAGGCTGCTGCTTCCAATGCAAATGAGCACACAAAAGGGCCCACTAATGGCCCCTTAGTGCCTTGCATGCCCCATGGGCTCCTTTTCATTTTGCAGCTGAATATCTCACTGTGGCTTCTGGTGCTATCTGGTGTCGGGGTGCAATTCTCTATGGGCCGGATACAGCCCACATCTACTTCAGGGCAGTGCAGATCGACTTAGCATTGTGCCATCATGGGCCAATATTCAGTCAGATAGCACCAGTGCACTATCCGACTGAATACAGCAGCCTCTGGGCTGAGTACAAGCCCAAATGCAATGTGATCTTTCACCCTGACCTTGTGCATTTTTGAATATCCCGCCCCAGGTGTATAAGTGGTAACTCTTCTGTTTCCCCGCTTGGTGAGACAAGGCAGAAACCAAAGAGAAGCCCCATTTTTGGATCTTACCATGTTCAGAAAGAGAAAGGTGCATGTTTGTTGGTACAACATGCCAGGTTTCCATTTCTTAACCCTGGAGATTATGTTCAAATATTTATGAGGACTATTTAATCTGTCAACATTTTAGGACAACAGTCTAGTGTGCATTAGGATAGCCAGCAATCCATAGCGACTAGTAAATCATACTGTTGCCTATTAAACCAGGTAGATCACTTCCCATTTGGGCGGAGGGGGAAGAAACATCAACTGTCCCTTTATGTCTAACAACTGAACAAGAACAATACAGTGCAACACTGTTAAACCTGCTGAATATAAACTCCGGAAACACTGTTTAAAATAGGCTCTCCCCAGGAGATGCCTTAAACTCAGTACCCAGAAAAGGGCCAATTGTCACCCCAACTTGGTTCCCCAGTCACCAAACTGATAAGCCATACAGTGATGGGACATCCACAGGATAAAGCGTGAAACAGGGAACATGATGCCAGGCACTTGCAGGAAGGCAGTCAACTGACCGAAGGTTCGCAGGACCTGACCAATTCATAGCTTCAGACAGGTGAACCAACACATTTAGAGAGGATGCCTACTTAACCTAGCTATTACAACCTGCATGGGTGCGCCTCTATAGGTACTATATATATATAAAAAATACAAACAATCTATGTGAAGCAAGACCGATCAGAGAGTGGCGCTTCACCCTGGGACCTGTTCAGCTGAATGAGGGAGGGGCGGATGGGGGGGTTGGATTGGCAAGAGACTTTTCTTTCTTACAGGTGTATAAAAAAACATTGAGGGACCATTTTCTTTATTAGAGTGGGATGGCAAGGGGGGGTACCACTAGACACCAGGGAAAGGAAACTTCTCCACCCCAAGTATTATGGGTAAGGCGATGGGGGGTACCACTAGACACCAGGGAAACAAAATATTACAGGGACCTTGATCAGAGAGGGGCACCACTAGACAACAGGAAAATGGTGGCTCACTCCTCTCACTGGAGCCTCAGCATAAGTTCCAGCTGTGGCTGCAGAACTCAAGGAAGTACCACTGTTCTCATACAGAGAACTCGGGTCAACAGCTCCTCTCTCTAACCTGGGCAGCCTGGGTTTTCGGTTACCCAGAAATGTATTTAGGGCACCATTTTTAAAAAACAAACTCCAGAATCTAGGGAAACAGATCCCATTTAGCTAGATTCAGGTGTCCATTTCTTTTTTTTAATATAATTTTTTATGTAGTTTGCAAGTTCTTTCATTCAAGGAGGAAGAAACAAGATGGCGGTCTCACGGCACAAAAAAAATGCTTCCCGAAGCAAGTGGTGAGAAACAAAAAAAAGTGTTCTCAACCTCAAATTTTTCATTTCGTGGATAAGCATTAATTGATAAATGCTACTGTGCATGCTGGAAACAGATAACTTTAAAGCCTTATAGCTCTGGAGCCATTTAATATTTTTTCACCAGACCCCTCAAAGGCACTAACTTAGAACATCCTACATCTGCCTTGCAAGTTTGGGGAGAAATTTCTATTCCATGCAAGCTGTAGATGAGAGCAAAACAAACCCATGTTAAGTACAGGAAAAAAGTTAAACATTATCAGACAATGACAAATGCATATCTCAGAAACTGCACATGCTGCTGGCAGAAAACTTTCCACAGATCAAGACCTTGCCTACTAGACAACACATGCAAAATCATAGCTCATTTCGTCAAACGGTGCCAAAGATATTAATGTGCAAAGTCTGGGGTTTAATACTGAACAGGCTACTCAACCCTAATAGCATGTGTGGGTTAGCATCTATAAGTAGCTTGGTTACATGTACATAATATACTAGCTATATACTAGATTGTATACATATATGTAGGAGCCTCCATGAATCTAATCTCTGCAGTACAGCGTGAGTGTGTGAGCGCCTGTAAATGTAATCTCTATATAATCTCTTGGGCTAGACACATGTCTTCAACCTGGAGCCCACATCTAATGCACGAAAGGCCGTTTGTGTTAATTCCATGAGTACAGGACTCTATTTTGGGGAGCTCCCCTTCAGTTTGAAGTTAAATTCCTTTTAGGAGTGGAACTGCAAGGCCAGTCAGTTTACAACTGCACATGCAAACGATGTGACTTACTTATTTCACCTAGGAGGTAAAAATCTCTCCCAAAATACTGTAGAATAGCTTATTTTTGTGGTTTAGTTCACAGACTGGACCTCTGAGATGTTCTGATGAAGGCATCAGTTATGACGCTGAAACGTAAACGGATTTTGTGAAGTTGGCATTTTGGTTAATGCAGTCCGTGGAATTAGAATTGCCAAGTATGGCATGTTGGAACCGCATATGGACTTTATTATCCCTGCACTGACAAGGCCCCTGGCTGCCTCATTCCCACTCCCCTCACTCTGACGTCACTGACTGCTGCCCCTTTCTCCCCACCTCACTCATGTCCTCACCATGACCCACGTACTCCCATTGCCCCTTTCTAACTCTTATCTGCCTGTTTTCCTCCTATTATGTGTTGCCAGCCATGCTCACGTTTGCTCTCACTGATTTGCTTACTGCTTACTCAAACCTAATGTATTGTAAATATAATTGCCAGTATTTTTACTGGCTTGCTACTTGTACAACCTTTGTAACTACTGTCTACCCTCCCACTGACGTGGAACCTTTGTAAACGAGCTCCTAGCTCAAAAGGTGTTTAATCCTAGATTTCAATAAATAAATAAATTATTCACTGTTACCAACACTTTATTCTGCTGCTGCTGTATTGTTTTATTTATTTCTTTATTTACTGTACTGGATTAAATGTGAATTCTGAACCCTAAATAGGGAGTGCTGGCCATTTTTCACCCCAAGCTTTTGAAATGTGTGCTTTCTGAACTTCTTGTCCTGGTACGGTGCACCCTATATATTTGTACTGGATTTTTCAAAAAGTTTGAGCTGTTTAGCTTGCCTTGAGAGCCTTGTCTTGTTTTAGTGATTTCGTTTGGACTTCTGAGTCGTCAGAACCAATTTATTTTTGCGGTTCCATAGCCTCCCCATTCATACCTCCATAAAGCATTTTCCACCATATATATTCCCAGATAGAGGCAGGAAGAGTTCACACATCTACCTTTTGAGTAACCCATCCACGTCATCAACCATAAAGGCTGTCTGTCACTCCCCAACCAGCTGCCATTTTCTTTTTGGCTGCAGTCTAGAGTTTTCAGCAGGGTGGCATCCTTGCTTTTAATTAACCTAGTTTTAGTATTCCTCTAATGGCAGTTAGGGATAGATTGTGGGCACACAAGAGAAGGTACCCTTGCATGAACCATGTGGATCATTAGCAGTTACTACTTCAGGACTCGGAGAAGTCTCATTCTCATTCATTCTGTCTGTCTGTCTCTCTCTCTCTCCCCCACTCTTCTATTTGTGGTGACTATTTTCAAGGGAGATGCCCGTCCACAAATAAAATGAAAATAAAATTACAACAAATAAAACCTATTCTATAGCATTATATCTTATAATCTCAAAAAATGCAGTTTTTAGAATCTTTCATGGTGTTGTATATTTGCATGGGGGTACAGCATACAAAGATGCCACATCTTTCACTGATCCAAAAACAACAGCTTACTGTAAACCACATTGAAGCATAGTGAAAAAATCCCTCTCAGTCAATCACAACACAGCGTTATTGTCCCACTGTTCTGTAATAAGTCGACCCCCCAAAAAAAACACCCTAAAGTCCAACACTAGGTGCTCGTCCCCAGTCTAATAAACACTACCTCTTTCTTCTCCTAATAGAGAAGGCCAACACTAGAGGCCCATCCCCAGTCCGAACACCACCCCCTTCTGAAACAAAATTCCAACACTCAATGCCCATCTCAAGTCTGACAACCTCCCTCCCAAAACTAATGTCAAACAACAGGAACCAATTCCCAGTGCCAGCAACCCCCTCCCTGAACATAAAGTCCAGCAACAGGATCCCACACCCAGTGCCTGCAACCCCCTCCCTGAACCTAAAGTCCAGCAACAGGATCCCACCCCCAGTGCCAGCACCCCCCTCCCTGAACCTAAAGTCCAGAACAGGATCCCATCCCCAGTGCCAGCACCCCCTTCCTGAACCTAAAGTCCAGCAAGAGGATCCCACCCTCAGTGTTTGCAACCCCTCCTGAACCTAAAGTCCAGCAACAGGATCCCACCCCCAGTGCCAGCACCCCTCCCTGAACCTAAAGTCCAGCAACAGGATCCCATCCCAGTGCCAGCACCCCTCCCTGAACCTAAAGTCCAGTAACAGGATCCCACCCCAGTGTCTGCAACCCTCCCTGAACCTAAAGTCCAGCAACAGGATCCCACCCCAGTGCCTGCAACCCTCCCTGAACCTAAAGTCCAGTAACAGGATCCCACCCCAGTGTCTGCAACCCTCCCTGAACCTAAAGTCCAGCAACAGGATCCCACCCCAAGTGCCTGCAACCCTCCTTGAACCTAAAGTCCAGCAACAGGATCCCATCTCCAGTGCCTGCAACCCCTCCCTGAACCTAAAGTCCAGCAACAGGATCCCATCCCCAGTGCCAGCACCCCCTCCCTGAACCTAAAGTCCAGCAACAGGATCCCACCCCAGTGTTTGCAACCCCCTCCCTGAACCTAAAGTCCAGCAACAGGATCCCACCCCCAGTGCCAGCACCCCCCTCCCTGAACCTAAAGTCCAGCAACAGGATCCCATCCCCAGTGCCAGCACCCCTCCCTGAACCTAAAGTCCAGTAACAGGATCCCACCCCAGTGTCTGCAAACCCTCCCTGAACCTAAAGTCCAGCAACAGGATCCCACCCCAGTGCCTGCAACCCCTCCCTGAACCTAAAGTCCAGCAACAGGATCCCATCTCCAGTGCCTGCAACCCCTCCTGAACCTAAAGTCCAGCAACAGGATCCCACCCCAGTGCCAGCACCCCCTCCCCTGAACCTAAAGTCCAGCAACAGGATCCCACTCCCAGTGCCAGCACCCCCTCCCTGAACCTAAAGTCCACAACAGGATCCCATCCCCAGTGCCAGCACCCCTCCTGAACCTAAAGTCCAGTAACAGGATCCCACCCCAGTGTCTGCAACCCTCCTGAACCTAAAGTCCAGCAACAGGATCCCACCCCAGTGCCTGCAACCCTCCCTGAACCTAAAGTCCAGCAACAGGATCCCACCCCAGTGCCAGCACTCCTCCCTGAACCTAAAGTCCAGCAACAGGATCCCATCCCCAGTGCCAGCACCCTCCCTGAACCTAAAGTCCAGTAACAGGATCCCACCCCCAGTGTCTGCAACCCCTCCCTGAACCTAAAGTCCAGCAACAGGATCCCACCCCCAGTGCCTGCAACCCCTCCCTGAACCTAAAGTCCAGTAACAGGATCCCACCCCAGTGTCTGCAACCCTCCCTGAACCTAAAGTCCAGCAACAGGATCCCACCCCAGTGCCTGCAACCCTCCTTGAACCTAAAGTCCAGCAACAGGATCCCATCTCCAGTGCCTGCAACCCCTCCCTGAACCTAAAGTCCAGCAACAGGATCCCATCCCCAGTGCCAGCACCCCTCCCTGAACCTAAAGTCCAGCAACAGGATCCACCCCAGTGTTTGCAACCCTCCCTGAACCTAAAGTCCAGCAACAGGATCCCACCCCAGTGCCAGCACTCCCTCCCTGAACCTAAAGTCCAGCAACAGGATCCCATCCCCAGTGCCAGCACCCTCCCTGAACCTAAAGTCCAGTAACAGGATCCCACCCCCAGTGTCTGCAACCCCTCCCTGAACCTAAAGTCCAGCAACAGGATCCCACCCCAGTGCCTGCAACCCTCCCTGAACCTAAAGTCCAGCAACAGGATCCCATCTCCAGTGCCTGCAACCCCCTCCCTGAACCTAAAGTCCAGCAACAGGATCCCACCCCAGTGCCAGCACCCTCCCTGAACCTAAAGTCCAGCAACAGGATCCCATCCCCAGTGCCAGCACCCTCCCTGAACCTAAAGTCCAGTAACAGGATCCCACCCCAGTGTCTGCAACCTCTCCTGAACCTAAAGTCCAGCAACAGGATCCCACCCCAGTGCCTGCAACCCCTCCCTGAACCTAAAGTCCAGCAACAGGATCCCATCTCCAGTGCCTGCACCCCTCCCTGAACCTAAAGTCCAGCAACAGGATCCCATCCTCAGTGCCAGCAACCCCCTCCCTGAACCTAAAGACCAAAATCAGGAGACCATCCTCTGTGCCAGCAACTCCCACCTTCGACCCTAACGTCCAACAACAGGAGCCCATCCCCATGTCAACAACCCCCTCCCTCAAACCTAAAGTTCAGTAACAGGATCCCATCCCCCATGCCAGAAACCCCCTTCCCCAAACCTAAAGCCAAGCAACAGGATCCCATCCCCTATGCCAACAACCCCTTTCCCCAAACCTAAAGTCCAGCAACAGGATCCCATCCCCTGTGCCAACAACCCCTTCCCCCAAACCTAAAGTCCAGCAACAGGATCCCATCCCCTGTGCCAACAACCCCTTCCCCAAATCTAAAGTTCAATAACAGGAATCCATCCCCATGCCAGCAACCCCCTACCCCCGAACCTAAAGTTCAACAAAGGGAGCCCATCCCCCATGCCAGCAACCCCTTCCCCCGAACCTAAAGTTCAATAACAGGAATCCATCCCCCATGCCAGCAATCCCCTCCCTTGAGCCTGCAGTCAAGCAACAGCAGCCAGTCTCCCATGCTGACAAATGCTGCTTCCCCCTCTTGAAACTAAAGTCCATCACCAGTATCCCATCTCCAGTACCAGCAACCCCTCACACCCAAAAACACAGCTTTAGGAACTGGAGTCAATTTCCAGTACCAGCAACCCCCCCTTCCAAACTAAGGTGCGATACCAGGAACCATTATCAGGTGCTAGGACACTCCCCCAAGCTGAACAGCAGCTGCCGCAGCCCACCTCTCACCTCACTGGCAGACCACAGTTTGACTGCAAACAATCTCTATGCATTACGCATGACATAGTACAGAGTCACCGTGTGAAGCTTTGGGTGCCTGGTGGGAGCTTCTCGGTGCATTTTTTACCTGCTTCTTTGCAGCCTTCACACCCCCCCCTTACAATAAAGGAGTTTTAGAGCAAAATTAAAAACAAAATATCACAGTTTTTTTATTTATTTTTTATTCTTTGTTAACCGGGCATGGCTCACTAGGCACAACTGCCTGTTTTCAGGGGCAACCTGTGCGCTTCAGTTTCTAGTTTCCAGTTTCTAGTATGGGAGTGCAGCAGATGCCCGGTCTATTTTGTTGTTTTTACTTTATCAGTTCAACCAGCAGCACGGCCACTACTGGCTGCAGCTGACTGTAGTTTTCGCACTACACCACTGTAAACTGTGGGCTGTGCCTGTCATGATCTGGAAATGGGGGTGCCACTAGAAACTGTGAACACTTTGGATGAGTAGAGGGGTACCACTAGACACCAGGCAGTGCTTGGCACAGGACAGGGAAGGGTCCCATTTCAGACAGGGAAGGGGTGCCACTAAACACCAGGTAATGCTTGGCATCGGACAGGGAAGGGTCCTATTTCAGACAGGAGTGGGTACCACCAAACACAAGGGAATGCTTGGCATCGGACAGGGAAGGGTCCCATTTCAGACAGGGAAGGGGTGCCACCAAACACCAGGGAATGCTTGGCATCGGACAGGGAAGGGTCCCATTTCAGACAGGGAGTGGGTGCCACCGAACACCAGGGAATGCTTGGCATCGGACAGGGAAGGGGTGCCACTTAACACCAGGGAATGCTTGGCATCGGACAGGGAAGGGTCTCATTTCAGACAGGGAAGGGGTGCCACTAAACACCAGGTAATGCTTGGCATCGGACAGGGAAGGGTCCTATTTCAGACAGGAGTGGGTACCACCAAACACAAGGGAATGCTTGGCATCAGACAGGGAAGGGTCCCATTTCAGACAGGGAAGGGGTGCCACCAAACACCAGGGAATGCTTGGCATCGGACAGAGAAGGGTCTCATTTCAGACAGGGAGTGGGTGCCACCGAACACCAGGGAATGCTTGGCATCGGACAGGGAAGGGGTGCCACTTAACACCAGGGAATGCTTGGCATTGGACAGGGAAGGGTCTCATTTCAGACAGGGAAGGGGTGCCACCAAACACCAGGGAATGCTTGGCATTGGACAGGGAAGGGTCCAGTATCAGACAGGGAATGGGTGCCACTGAACACCAGGCATTATTTGGATAAGGACATGGTAAAGTGGGAGTGCCACTGTTCTGTGTTTGGCTCCATACAGGGAGAGGGTTGTGTACCACTGAATATCAGGAGTGCCTGGCATAGGCTTGATGATGGTCTGCCACTCCTGGGGGCCATCTCTGGATCCTGGATTGGGTCTCTGGGAGGGAGGAGAATGAGCCTTGCAGGCTTGATGATGGTCTGCCACTACTGGAGCCATCCATGGATTCTGGGTTTGGTCTCCGGGAGGGAGAAGAACGAGCCTGGCAGGCTCGATGATAGTCTGCCACTCCTGGGGGCTGTCCCCTGATTCTGGGTTGGGTCTCTGGGAGGGAGGAGAATGAGCCAGGTAGGCTCAATGATGGTCTGCCACTCCTGGGGCCATCCCTGGATTCTGGATTGGGTCTGCAGGAGGGAGAGGAATGAGCCTCATAGGCTCATTCCTCTCCCTCCTGCAGAGGAATGAGCCTCATAGGCTCGATGATGATCTGCCACTCCTGGGGCTGTCCCTGGGTTCTGGATTAGGTCTCTGGGAGGAAGGAAAATGAGCCTGGCAGGCTCGATGATGGTCTGTCAGTCCCGGGACCCATCCCTGCATTTTGGGTTGGCTCTCCTGGAGGGAGGAGAATGAGCCTGGCAGGCTCAATGATGGTCTACCACTCCTGGGGCCCATCTCTGGATTCTGGATTGGGTCTCCTGGAGGGAGGAGAATAAGTCTGGCAGGCTCGTTGATGGTCTGCCACTCCTGGAGCCATCCCTGGATTCTGGACTTGGTCTCTGGGAGGGAGGAGAACAAGACTGGCATACTCAATGATGGTCTGTCACTCCTCGGGGCCATCCCCGGATTCTGGGTTGGGTCTCCAGGAGGGAGGAGAATGAGCCTGGCAGGCTCGATGATGGTCAGCCACTCCTGGGAGCCATCCCCTGATTCTGGGTTGGGTCTCCAGGAGGGAGGAGAATGAGCGTGGCAGGCTCGATGATGGTCTGCTACTCCTGGGGACCATCCCCGGGTTCAGGATTGGGTCTCAGGAGGGACAAGAATGAGTCAGGCAGGCTTGATGTTAGTTTGCCACTCCCAGGGGCCATCCCTAGATTCTGGGGTGGGTCTCCAGGAGGCGGGAGAATGAGCATGGCAGGCTCGATGATGGTCTGCCACTCCTGGGGTCCATCTCTGGAATGTGGATTGATTCTCCAGGAGGGAGACGAATGAGCCTGGCAGGCTCGATGTTGGTTTCCCACTCCCAGGGGCCATCCATGGATTCTGAGTTGAGTCTCTGGGAGGAAGAAGAATGAGCCTGGCATTCTCTATGGTGGTCTGCCACTCCTGGGGGCTGTCCCTGGATTCAGGATTGGGTCTCTAGAGGAGAGAGGAGAGTGAGCCTGGTAGGCTCGATGGTGGCCTGCCACTCCTGGCATCCATCCCTGGATTCTGGATTGGGTCTCTGGGAGAAAGGAGAATGAGCATGGCAGGCTCGATGATGGTCTGCCACTCCTGGGGGCCATCTCTGGGTTCTGGATTGGGTCTTCAAGACGGAGGAGAATGAGCCCGGCAGGTTCGATGATGGTCTGCCAATCCTGGAGCCATCCCTGGATTCTGGGTTTGGTCTCCAGGAGGGAGGGGAACAAGCCTGGCAGGCTCAGTGATGGTCTTCCACTCCTAGGGGTCATCCCCGGATTCTGGGTTGGGTCTCTGGGAGGGAGGAGAATGAACCTAGCAGGCTCAATGATGGTCTGCCACTCCTGGGGGCCTTCTCTGGATTCTGGATTTGGTCTTTGGGAGAGAGGAGAATAAGCCTGGAAGGGTCGATGATGGTCTGCCACTCCTAGGGGCCATCCCTGGACTCTGGATTGGGTCTCCGGGAGGGAGAGGAACATGCCTGGCAGGTTCGATGATGGTCTGCCACTCCTGGGGGCTGTCCGCCGATTCTGGGTTGGGTCTCCGGGAGAGAGGAGAATGTGCCTGGCAGGCTCAATGATGGTCTGCCACTCTCAGGGGCCATCCCTGGATTCTGGATTGGGTCTCAAGGAGGGATGATATTGAGCCTGGCAGGCTCGATGATGGTCTGCCACTCCTGGGGGTCATCTTGGGATTCTGGATTGGGTCTCTCAGAGGGAGGAGAATGAGCCTGGTAGACTTGATGATAGTCTGCCACTCCTGGGGGCCGTCCTTGGGTTGTGGGTCGGGTCTACAGGAGGGAGGAGAACAAGCCTAGCAGGCTCGATCATGGTCTGCCACTCCTGGGGGTCATCCCTGGGATCTGGCTTTGGTCTCCATGAGGGAGAAGAACGTGCCCTGCAGGCTCGATGTTGGTTCGTCACTCCCAGGGGCCATCCCTGGATTCTGGGTTGGGCCTCCAGGATGAAGGAGAACAAGCCTGGCAGGCTCGATGATGGTTTGCCACTCCCAGGGGCCATCCCTGGAATGTGGAATGGTTCTCCAGGAGGGAGAAGAATGAGCCCGGCAAACTCAATGTTGGTTTGCCACTGCCAGGGGCCATCCCTGGATTCTGGGTTGGGTCTCCAGGAGGAGGGAGAATGAGCCTGTCAGGCTCGATGATGGTCTGCCACTCCTGGGGGCCATCTGCGCGTTCTGGATTGGTTCTCTAGGAGGGAGGAGAATGAGTCCTGCAGGCTCAATGATGATCTGCCACTCCTGGTGGCCGTTCCTGGGTTCTGGACTGGGTCCCCGGGAGGGAGGAGAGCAGGCCTGGCAGCTTGATGGTGTTATGCCACTCCTGGGGTCTGTTCCTGGAATGTGGATTGGTTCTCCAGGAGGGAGAAGAATGAGCCTGGCAGGGTCGATGTTGGTTTCCCACTCCCAGAGGCCATCCATGGATTCTGAGTTGGGTCTCCAGGAGGAAGGAGAACGAGCCTGGCATTCTCTATGGTGGTCTGCCACTCCTGGGGCTGTCCCTGGATTCAAGATTGGGTCTCTAGGGGAGAGAGGAGAATGAGCCTGGTAGGCTCGATGGTGGTCTGCCACTCCTGGGGCTCGTCCCTGGATTCGGGATTGGGTCTCCGAGAGGGAGGAGAATGAGCCTGGCAGGCTTGATGGTGGTCTGCCACTCTTGGGGGCCATCCCTGGGTTCTGGATTGGGTCTCCAGGAGGGAGGATATTGAGCCTGGCAGGCTCGATGATGGTCTGCCACTCCTGGGGGCCATCCCTGGATTGAGGATTGGGTCTCCGGGAGGGATGAGAACAAGCCTGGCATTCTCGATGGTGGTCTGCCACTCCTGTGGGCTGTTCCTGGATTAGGGATGGGATCTCTAGGAGAGAGGACAATGAGTCTGGTAGGCTCGATGGTGGTCTGCCACTCCTGGGGGCCGTCCCTAGATTTGGGATTGGATCTCTGGGAGGGAGGAGAATGAGGCTGGCAGGCTCAATGCTGGTCTGCCACTCCTGGGGGCCATACCTGGATTCTGCATTGCGTCTCTGGGAGGAAGAAGAATGAGCCTGGCAGGCTCGATGATGGTCTGCCACTCCTGAGGGCCATCTGTAGGTTCTGGATTGAGTCTATGAGAGGGAGGAGAATGAGCTTGGCAGGGTTTATGGTGGTCTGCCATTCCTGGGGGCCATCCCTGGATTCTGGATTGGGTCTCTGGGAGGAAGGAGAAAGCTTGGCAGGCTCAATGATGGTCTGTCAGTCCTGGGGGCAATCCATGCATTCTGGGTTGGTTCTCTGGGAGGGAGGAGAACGAGCCTGTTAGGCTCGATGATGGTCTGCTACTCCTGGGGGCCATCTCTGGATTCTGGATTGGGTCTCGGGAGGAGGAGAATGAGCCTTGCAGGCTCGACGATGGTCTGCCACTCCTGGAGCCATCCGTGGATTCTAGGTTTGGTCTCTGGGAGGGAGAAGAACAAGCCTGGCAGGCTCGATGATGGTCTGGCACTCCCCGGGACCATCCCCGGATTCTGGGTTGGGTCGCCGGGAGGGACGAGAATGAGCCTGGCAGGCTCGAGGATAGTCTGCCACTCCTGGGGGCTGTCCCCTGATTCTGGGTTGGATCTCTGGGAGGGAGGAGAATGAGCCAGGTAGGCTCGATGATGGTCTGCCACTCTCTGGGTCCATCCCTGGATTCTAGATTGGGTCTCCAGGAGGGAGGAGAATGAGCCTGGCAGGCTCGATGATGATCTGCCACTCCTGTGGGCCATCTGCCGGTTCTGGATTGGTTCCCTAGGAGGGAGAAGAATGAGCCCGGCAGGCTCGATGATGATCTGCCACTCCTGGGGCTGTCCCTGGGTTTTGGATTGGGTCTCTGGGAGGAAGGAAAATGAGCCTGGCAGGCTCGAAGATGGTATATCACTCCCGGGGGCCATCCCTGCATTCTTGGTTGGCTCTCCTGGAGGGAGGAGAATGAGCCTGGCAGGCACGATGATGGCCTACGACTCCTGGGGCCAATCTCTGGATTGGGTCTCCTGGAGGGTGGACAATAACCCTGGCAGGCTCGCTGATGGTCTGCCACTCCTGGAGCCATCTGTGGATTCTGGATTTGGTCTCTGGGAGGGAGGAGGACAAGACTGGCATGCTCGATGATGGTCTGCCACTCCTGGGGGCCATCTCTGGGTTCTGGATTGGGTCTTCAAGACGGAGGAGAATGAGCCCGGCAGGTTTGATGATGGTCTGCCAATCCTGGAGCCGTCCCTGGATTCTGGGTTTGGTCTCCAGGAGGGAGGGGAACAAGCCTGGCAGGCTCAGTGATGGTCTTCCACTCCTAGGGGTCATCCCCAGATTCTACTCCTAGGGGTCATCCCCGGATTCTGGGTTGGGTCTCCAGGAGGGAGGAGAATGAGCCTAGCAGGCTTAATGATGGTCTGCCACTCCTGGGGGCCTTCTCTGGATTCTGGGTTTGGTCTTCGGGAGAGAGGAGAATAAGTCTGGAAGGGTCGATGATGGTCTGCCACTCCTAGGGGCCATCCCTGGACTCTGGATTGGGTCTCCGGGAGGGAGAAGAACATGCCTGGCAGGTTCGATGATGGTCTGTCACTCCTGGGGGCCGTCCGCTGATTCTGGGTTGGGTCTCCAGGAGGGAGGAGAATGTGCCTGGCAGGCTCAATGATGGTCTGCCACTCCCGGAGGCCATTCCTGGATTCTGGATTGGGTCTCAAGGAGGGATGATATTGAGCCTGGCAGGCTCGATGATGGTCTGCCACTCCTGGGGGTCATCTCGGGATTCTGGATTGGGTCTCTCGGAGGGAGGAGAAACTGGCATGCTCGATGATGGTCTGCCACTCCTCAGGGCCATCCCCAGATTCTGGGTTGGGTCTCCGGGAGGGAGGAGAATGAGCCTGGCAGGCTTGATGATGATCTGCCACTCCTGGTGGCCATTCCTGGGTCCTGGATTGGTTCTCTAGGAGGGAGGAGAATGAGCCCAGCAGGCTCAATGATGATCTGCCACTCCTGGTGGCCATTCCTGGGTTCTGGATTGGTTCTCTAGGAGGGAGGAGAATGAGCCCGGCAGGCTCAATGATGATCTGCCACTCCTGGTGGCCATTCCTGGGTTCTGGATTGGGTCCCCGGGAGGGAGGAGAGCAGGCCTGGCAGCTTGATGGTGTTCTGCCACTCCTGGGGTCCGTCCCTGGAATGTGGATTGGTTCTCCAGGAGGGAGAAGAATGAGCCTGGCAGGCTTGATGTTGGTTTCCCACTCCCGCGGGCTAGCCATGGATTCTGAGTTGGGTCTCTGGGAGGAAGGAGAATGAGCCTGGCATTCTCTATGGTGGTCTGCCACTCCTGGGGGCTGTCTCTGGATTCAGGATTGGGTCTCTAGGGGAGAGAGGAGAATAAGCCTGGTAGGCTCGATGGTGGTCTGCCACTCCTGGGGTCCATCCCTGGATTTGGGATTGGGTCTTCGAGAGGGAGGAGAATGAGCCTGGCAGGCTTGATTGTGGTCTGCCACTCCTGGGGGCCATCCCTGGATTCTGGATTTGGTCACCGGGAGAAAGGAGAATGAGCATGGCAGGCTCAATGATGGTCTGCCACTCCTGGGGGCCATCTCTGGGTTCTAAATTGGGTCTGCAAGACAGAGGAGAATGAGCCAGGCAGGCTCGATGATGGTCTGCCAATCCTGGAGCCATCCCTGGATTCTGGGTTTGGTCTCCAGGAGGGAGGAGAACAACCCTGGCAGGCTCAATGATGGTCTTCCAATCCTAGGGGTCATCCCCGGATTCTGGGTTGAGTCTCCGGGAGGGAGGAGAATGAGCCTAGCAGGCTCAGTGATGGTCTGCCACTCCTGGGGCCATCTCTGGATTCTGGGTTTGGTCTCCGGGAGGGAGAAGAACAAGCCTGGCAGGCTCAAAGATGGTCTGCCACTCCCAGGGGCCATCCCTGGAATGTGGAATGGTTCTCCAGGAGGGAGAAGAATGAGCCCGGCAGGCTTGATGTTGGTTTGCCACTGCCAGGGGCCATCCCTGGATTCTGAGTTGGGCCTCCGGGAGGAAGGAGAACAAGCCTGGCATTCTCGATGGTTGTCTGCCACTCCTGGGGGCTCTCCCTGAATTCAGGATTGGGTCTCTTGGAGAGAGGAAAACAAGCCTGGCAGCCTAGATGATGGTCTGCCATTCCTGGGGGCCATCTCTGGATTCTGGGTTTGATGTCTGGGAGGGAGTAGAACAAGCCTGGCAGGCTGGATGATGGTCTGCCACTCCTAGGGGCCATCCCTGGATTCTGGGTTGGGTCTCCAGGAGGCAGGAGAACAAGCCTGGCTGGCTCAATGATGGTCTGCCACTCCTGGGGGCTGTTCCCAGATTCTGGGTTGGGTCTCTGTGAGTGAGAGGAATGAGCCCAGCAGGCTCGATGTTGGTTTGCCACCCCTGGAGGCCATCCCCGGATTCTGGGTTGGGTCTCCAGGAGGGAGGAGAATGAGCCTGGCAGGCTTGATGATGATCTGCCACTCCTAGGGGCCATCTCTGGATTCTGGGTTTGGTCTCCAGGAGGGTGGAGAACAAGCCTGGCAGGCTTTATGATGGTCTGCCACTCCTGGGAGCCATCTCTGGATTCTGGGTTTGGTCTCCGGGAGGGAGGAGAACAAGCCTGGCAGGCTTGATGATGGTCTGCCACTCCTAGGGGCCATCCCAGGACTCTGGGTTGGGTCTCTGGGAGGGAGAAGAACAGGCCTGGTCTGCCACTCCAGGGGGCCATCCCCAGATTCTGGATTGGGTCTCCAGGATGGAGGATATTGAGCGTGGCAGGCTCGATGATGGTCTGCCACTCCTGGGGGTCATCTCGGGATTCTGGATTGGGTCTCTCGGAGGGAGGAGAATAAGCCTGGTAGGCTTGATGATAGTCTGGCACTCCTGGGGGCTGTCCCTGGGTTCTGGGTCGCATCTACAGGAGGGAGGAGAACGAGCCTAGCAGGCTTGATCATGGTCTGCCACTCCTGGGGGTCGTCCCCGGGTTCTGGCTTTGGTCTCCGGGAGGGAGAAGAATGAGCCCCGCAGGCTCGATGTTGGTTCATCACTCCCAAGGGCCATCCCTGGATTCTGGGTTGGGTCTCCGGGATGAAGAAGAATGAGCCTGGCAGGCTCGATGATGGTCTGCCACTCCCAGGGGCCATCCCTGGAATGTGGAATGGTTCTCCAGGAGGGAGAAGAATGAGCCCGGCAGGCTCGATGTTGGTTTGCCACTGCAAGGGGCCATCCCTGAATTCAGGATTGGGTCTCTAGGAGAGAGGAAAACAAGCATGGCAGGCTCGATGATGGTCTGCCACTCCTGGGGGCCATCCTTGGATTCTGGGTTGGGTCTCTGGGAGGGAGGAGAATGAGCCTGGCAGGCTCGATGATGGTCTGCCACTCCTGGGGGCCATCTCTGGATTCTGGGTTTGATTTCTGGGAGGGAGTAGAATAAGCCTGGCAGGCTCGATGATGGTTGCTACTCCTAGGGGCCATCCCCAGATTCTGGGTTGGGTCTCCGGGAGGCAGGAGAACAAGCCTGGCTGGCTCAATGATGGTCTGCCACTCCTGGGGGCTGTCCCCAGATTCTGGGTTGGGTCTCCGAGAGGGAGGAGAATGAGCCTGGCAGGCCTGATGATGGTCTGCCACTCCTGGGGAACATCCCTGGGTTCTGGATTGGGTCTCTGGGAGGGAGGAGAAGCTGGCAACCTCCTTCCTGGCCCCGTTGTGGGGGGGGGCAATCCATGGGGGAACTACCGGGAATCAGCAAGTATAGGAGCAGTGGGACCTGAGAGAGAGAGTCACTCCATCAGGAGGATGAAAATCTCTACGGTAAATGTCCCAGAGTACTCTTGCAGCCTGCCAGTCCCTTACAAAAAGTGAATGCAGCTGGAATAACATCGCTGCTCACTCACCACAGCCGAACACCTGCTGTGTGGGAAATCTTCAGTCAGACATGCTGTCCAGGGTCTGTGTGGCCCAAAGAAGTGGGAAAATAATTAAAAGAAAACATGTTGTTGGACAGTACCTACTCTGTCACTTACAACAGTGTAATTCTTCGTGGCTAGTTTTTTCTGACCAAACCTCTGCAGCAGGTTCTTCACACCTTGCACCATCATCCTTCAGGTAAACATGTTATACTGGTTGGAGCAATGTGGACTGATGCAGAAGTAGGGACTGAAGGCTCCAACACATTTCTTCATGTAGCCCAGTAGTTAAATTTGTGAAACAAGTTCAGGGGTCATATAATAAGATAGTTGGGGCACGGGGCACAGAGTGGGGGCCGCAGGCAGCAGTCTTCCTACCAACAAAAAACTATTTTTTTTATGGTGGAGTAATAAAAAAAAGAGAATAATTTAAAATAAGAAAATAACTCATTTCCTTTTTTCCTCACCCCAAAAAGTGAACTATTGAATAATACAATAAACCACACTCAAAATTTAGTTATGCTGATTTACTAAATGCTGGTGTGTGAATTTGGTCACTCTTGCTGCACCTCATGACCAAATCACACCAGGTATGGGTAAACTCGTGCATAACCCACACCCTGTCCTGGTTTATTGCTTAAATCTACTCATACTGGGAGACTTATCAAGCCTCAATGGGCCCTATGCACAAAGCAGGCAGGGGTACACAAAATCATAGCATACCCCACCCATGTAGCTGTGCACCCGTGGACAGGTGCACCCTTACCAGCATTCACTAATGCCGGCCACCTGTCTGTGGCTGCACACCTCCAGCACACAGGTGCATGGTGGAGTGTTCAGCAGACCGGGTGCACATCCAATGGGATGTCTGGACCCAGTCCGTGAGTGGATAACTTGCACCCATGGGACGTGAAAACAAGATGGAGGGTGCAATGTGTGCTGCAGGCTCAGGGTGGGAGGGTGCCCTCTCCTCTGCCCCAGCCCTCCGTGCCAATTCATGGGTTGGGGCAGGCATGTGGAGGTCTGCAGTGCCCCATGTCCATGCCACTGCCAGGGGCAGCATCGGAGGCACATATCCTCACGGCTGGGTGTTACCCAGCATAAGGTGCATCCCCTGCTCCCAGCACTCCACACCACTGTGAATGGCGAGAGTGGCACACATCCCTGCCCGCCCTGACTGCATTGCCTTCCACAAGAAGTCTCGAGGTGCCAAATCCCAAACATCAAACATAGCAAAAAAGGAGATGATTCCACAGTTTGTAAAACTAAGTCAATTAAAATGAGCACATATTCTGAAATGTTGATCACATCTGCATGTAATCAGTAATTGTTCATCGTTGCAATCACAATATAAAAGTTATGCATCAGTTTCTCCAGTCAGATGCAACACCCCTTCTCTTCCCCATGGTAGGAACCTTGATATCCTCCTTTGTAATTTTGCACTTTAAAATCACATTTATGCAACTGTAACATGAGGAAGAGAAACATAAAAAGAGCACTGAACCAATTCTCTTCCCCATGTTACAAGAGGATTAACCCACTCCAGACCGTGGGTCTCTCAGGGACCAATGTATGGCTGGGTGGTTGGAACCTCCAACCTCCCCCAGCCATACATTAACCTGAGAGACCCATAAAGCTACCAACTGTCCCTATTTTCCCAGGAAGTCCCTATTTTGGCTGCATGTCCCAGTGTCCCACAAGTTTTGCAAAATATCACTTTGTCCTGGTTTTTGCTTCCTTGTCCCAGTTCTGTCCCCCTTTTTTGCTGACTGCTAATCCATGAGTGACAGTTACTTCGGCACTGTGGCTCTGGGCTGGACAGCAGTTTGCAACTTCAACCCTTCGCCTGTGTTGCACCGCAAGCATGTCAGTGGGAGCACAGTAAAGCATATTCCTTCCTGTTAGATTAAACTGGGTAGTAGTGCAAACAAGCGCATATGGACGTCTGCCTGCCAGCAGCTGAGAGGGACTCCAGACAGAGAAGAGACTGGCAGCAGTGAACTAAGGTACCTGAACCTGATCAGCTGTAGCGAAGGGTGTGAAAACAATCTGTTGTGGTGGTGGGACTCACTGAAGTGAAGTTTGCTCAGCAAATGAGGTGAGTGTAAGTGGGTTGGATGGGACTGTCAGGAGAGGCAATACATGCAGCTCGAATGTCTGATCACAGTTTAATGCAGGTTTGCATCTAATGAACTTTCTGTACATCATGATTTGGAACTTGCTGCAGCAGAATGATGTGTTGTTTTAACCTGGATGTTTGCTACTGGTGTTACTGTGGGGCAGCATTGTCAGAGCAAGCAGCAAAATGTAATTGATTGTGTGCAGTGTTGTCTGCGACAGTGCCCGTGGGAGTGACATGGTGGAGGGGGGGGTCATGGTCAGGATGGACCATCCCAGTTTTAGGCCTCAGAAAGTTGGACTTTGAGCCACGCTCTGGAGTGGGTTAATCTTCATAATCATAGTTTTGCAAGTGGTATACATTTACATCAATGCTCTGGCAGTTCGGCTGGAGACAGATAAGTCATCGGAATTCTTCTAGCTAAGCCCTCCCACCTCCTGGATGGTACATATGTTGGATCCTCCCTGTGACATCAGATCTTCACCAGCTGGAAGCACAGATCTGGCTGCCACTTGCCAGGGAAGGTCAGGTGGGTTCTGTGGATGTGAACTGTACCACTAACAGAACTATAGTTACAGGTGAGTAAATGTAGGTTACTCACTTGTAACTGTAGTCTAGGATTGATATACCATTCATATCCACACTCTGGCCATTCCATCGGAAATACTGATTTGTCGGACATCTTTAAGTAAAGTTACTCCCACCATCGAGGTGGTATATATCCTCCAGCTCTGCCCTGTGATGTCAGATCTTTGCATGCTGGAAGCAAAGATCCATGGGTGATCAACCGGGGAAGCAGGGTGGGTTGTGTTGATGTGAACTGTATACTACTAACAGAAAGAAAAGTATGTACTCACCATAATTGTAGATCTTCCTGCATATTCTCACCATTCATTGCTGGTAGGTCATAGTCAGAGGCACCAGACCTCACGGGAGGGATAACTTCAAGAATTTTGAGCTGGGGAGCTGGCATCAGGGACTGCACTACCCACAAGGCTGATGACCTCATGGCACTCATGGACTGGCCAGTAACTGATGCCGACTCTCCCCAGCCTCAGTTCTGCCTCACGGAGAAGAAAAAAAAATAAAAGGGAGGAGGAAAAGAGCCACTGAGACAGAATAAGGAAAAGAACAGAGAAACAAAAGCTAAAGAAGGACAGAGAAGAGAGAGAGAGGAAAGGAGAAAAGAAAGAAATGAAGGGAAGAGGAAAAGAGCCACAGGGATAGAATAAGGAAAGTAATAAAAGAAAACAAAAGCTAAAAGAAGGACAGAGAAGAGAGAGAGAAGAGAGATGAATAGTATTGCTGGAGGGTTTGGGTTGTACAGAGGGCACCAGAGCCTCTGGGGTACACAGAGAACACAATGGGGGAGGATGGAAGGAAGGAAGGAGATGGAAGGGAGAAGATGGTAGGGAGACAGAGGGAGACACTTTGATCTGGACAGGAATGTTATAAGGAGTACTACCTTCAAATACCTGGGGATGACCCTAGATCGATCCATGACCTTTGAACCCTATGTAGATGCATTGACTAAAACGCTCAACCTAAAGCTAGGAGTACTATATAGACTTTCTCCCTACCTGTCTCGAGAGGCACATCATACCATTGCCTTCAGCTCCCTCCTCCCTCTGTTACTATATGAAGCCCAGGCAATCCAGGCTCAGCGAGAGCCCACCCTACACAGGCTTAGAATACTCTACCATAGGATAGGGCAATTCGCAGCTGGTGCACATCCCAAAACCCACCACTGCACAATGCTAACTACCTTGGTATGGCCCTTCTTCGAACCCAGATTGCGCTATCCCCTATATTGTCTCTCCTTCAAGTTACTGCAACCCCTCACCTCACCTAGCTTCTCTGGCATAATTTGATGCAAGCAGTTTGCTCACCCCTCAGAGCCTCAGCCTACCCTACACTGAAGTTCTGAAACTATGGTACGAAATTGGTACATGATCATTTTCATTTTCAGCTCTGCATCTCTGGAACTCCTTGCCCCCAGTAGCCCGAGCATGCCCCACCTTGGGGCAGTTTAAGCAAACTCTTAAATCTCTCTTTTGGACAGCTCTCCCTGCAACTGTCTTCACTGAAAGCCCTTTCTGATATGACTGCTGCTTAAGCCTTATCAAAGACTGCTGTAAGCATGAATAATGATTGTATTCTCTGCCTTATAGATTACTGTACATTTTCTTTTGTACTACTACTGTCTGTAACTAAATCCATGTCTGGTATATAAACTGTATGTATATGTATGAAAAATCCATGTACATTCCTTTGTTATTCTTGTTATTTAATGTATGTAACTAACCCTATGTCACCCCTGAAAAAGGAACTTTATGTCTCAGAGGACTTTACCCAATCACCAAAATTCCAATAAATAAATAAATACCTGAATCTACAGGTTTTAGGGATGGTGGAAAGAGAAGCAGTAGGAGCACAGTGGAAATCCCAGGAGAGTCTCCAGAGTTAAGTTTAGACAAGAATGGCTGTGAACTAATCTATGTTCCTCTGCTGACTCTGCGCCCTTTATTCAAAACTTTGCACTGTGTGTTATCCATTGCCCAGGTTTAGCGCTGGATTAACACGTGCCTGCTATATTCAAAAGCTCAAATAGTGCATGCAAACCACATTAGCGCTGAGCAAACTGATAATGTATACAAGGGGCAAACTGAGGGGTGTGTCAGCGCAATGCTATATTCAGCAAATAGCACTGTGCAAAACGGTTTTGCGTTACTTAGAGCAACACTTTGCACGGTGCAAATTACTGCCCAAGAAAAGGTTGTCAACTCTGGGCAAACCAGCCTTGCATGACTTAATGGCTTTGTGGGGCATTGCTTGACATTTGTGCAGTTTTGCACAACCCTAACCAATAAGTGTGACACATAGAAATAAGCCAGACATAGAGGAAACAGCTGCTCACTGATGGCATCACAACGATGCCATCATCTGCCACCAGTCCCAGCCATGCCAGGCAGTACGTGGTGACCCAGCCCCCAGTGGAAACCATGGCAGTGCAGCCATACAGCACACACCTGCAGACCACCCTTCTGTGGACACCAACAGATGCCAGCCCACACATGCAGCACTGGCAGCATGGGGGTGTACAGGTGACCAGTCTGCACCACATACTGGGTGCTCCCACTTGGTTGGGACAAGCCACACAGTGCAAATGGTCCCGTGTAGGGAATACCCAACACCTGTGTGCCTGTCCAATGGTAAGGCCCCCCCCAGTCACATACTGCACAGCTGTACAGACACCACAGCACACACACCCAGCATGTATATGTCACTGTGAGCATCCCATGCCAGTAGTGCAAATGGTCCAGTGTAGTGAATACCCCAACACCTGTGTGCCTGTCCGATGGTAAGACCCCCCCAGCCACATACTGCACAGCTGTACAGACACCACAGCACACACACACACCCATTATGTATATGTCACTGTGAGCATCCCATGCCAGTAGTGCAGCGTCTGAGTCACACAACAGCAGTACAGTACTGTCCACTGTCAGTACACACCTGCAAGATGGGTCTGTCACTGTGTACAGTGCAGCAGTCTATGCTGCTGACAACACCATAGACAGTGCTGTGTCCCACATATCACTGGCCCCCCATCACTGTACTGTCTACTGTGCACTATATAGGACCTACAGGTGGACTGTTGCATCCAGCACCATCACCAGTGCCTGTGCTGTGCAGTCCCCTGAAGTACATTATTCTACGCAGTTCTGTACATATGTAACTTGCAGCTGCCACCATGCTCCTCCCAACTGACATACAGGTGGAGCTGTGGGCAGATGCAGCCAGCCCCTGTACTTCCAGACTGGCCAACAGGTGGACCCCATTTCTGCACACTGTACATTCACATGCGCTGATGCTTGCAGCTCTGCTGACACCACTCCTCTGCTGGTACACACATTGGCCAAATATTTCACCTCTACAGTCCTTCTGGTCAGTGTGCATTGGGTTGCTGTTGTGGTTTGCACTTTCTGGTTGCTATATTCAGAGCTGTCTTATTCCCAGGCTCATTTGCCCTGCACTCCTGGCCCAGTTGCCGGCCCTTTGCACGCTATATTCAGCAAATTTAGCTCCGGGTTATTCCTTTTGAATATAGCGGGCCATTGGGTCTCTGCTAAGTTTGGACACTGGGCAGTGCTAATTTAGCCCAGGCAAAGTTTTGAATATAGGGCTCTCTGTCTTAGATTTTCTTTAAAGGAGTTCTATGGGAAAGGTAAAGCCCTGATGGCTGTACAAATTGGGGCTCACTTCTCTGATCCCCTCGCAAGCACCATAAGAAATAAACAGTTTAAGTACCTCATCACTCGTAAAAAATCCCCCGAAGCTCCAGTGCAGCCAGCATTTTAATAGTGGCACTCCTCAACCCCTTCCCAGGATCTCACTGGTAATACCACAAGAAAATGACACTACACTGCCCATACCATAATATTGCCCTCATGGCAAACATGCCCATGGGATTTAGGCAAATTCAGTAAAAACAGCATGGCACCAAGCAAAATTCAGTGGCAAGCAGACTGTGACACAGTTCCAAGTAACTGTGCTCCTCATGAGATGCTGCCTCGACAGTGGGAAAAGCAGTACTGAGGGCTGGGAGGAGTCGGCGTCAGTTACTGGCCACTCCGTGAGCACCACATAAATATGTTGGCCTTGTGGGCAGCACTGACCCTGACTTCGGCTCCCCCAGCTCAAAATCTTTAAAGTTACTGCTCCTGTGAAGGTCCAGCGCATCTGACTATGGTTCACCAGTTATGAATGGTGAAGACTGACTCAGGTAAGATCTACAGTTACAGGTAAATAACCTATATTTCTAAGGGTGTGGAAAGAGTTCACTAAAGACAGTCTGGTAGACTCCTAGCAGCAGTTCTCCAGGAAGATAGAGCAAGGTGCGCACCCCTAGCTGGGAAACAAAGATAGGAGAACCAAGGTCCCAAAAGCAGCATTCCAATGTGACTCAACTTTGATTCTGTAGTGGGAAATGAAGCTGTGTGTTTCCTCTGTAACAGCCCTACAGATTTCCTGTAGTGGGATGTCTCTGAAAGCAGCAACCAAGGCAGCAGTACGTCCAGTGGAATGAGCCCTTAGCCCTTTGGGAGGCTCCCTACCTGCCAACCTATAGTAGAGATCAATGCAGGATTTTTATCTACCTGCCAATCATCCACTGTGCTGCCAGTCTGCAGATATGGTTTCAGCATATGTTACAAACAGTGGGCTAGCCTCACCATGAACTGCAGCCGTGGGCTCCTTGTAATAAAAAAACACTCTTCGCAGGTCCAGAGTATGGCCCATGCGATCGGCCCTTGAGATTAGGTTGATAAAATATACTGGAAGGTTGATCACCTGCTTAAGGTAAAACTCCAATATGACCTTCGAGAGGAACTTGGAGTTGGGGTGAATGATGACCTTGTCCTTGTGGAAGATAAGATAAGGAGACTCCATCAAGAGTGCATGGAGCTCCTTGATCCTTGTGGCAGACATTATCAATCAATCAATCAATCAACTTTATTTTACCAGGCGAGACACCGTTGAGACAGGCTGATTTACAAAGTGGACCTGGGGCAGTCAGCAAGATAAATAACAGATATAATCACTCAGAGAAAGAGAGAGATATATATACATACAAGTACGGTGATCATTGGCAAGCACAAATAGAGTAACAATCGATAAGAATCATTTTCATTGACCTTCTCCTGAGCACGACAGTGGCAATGATAGGTGATTCAATGAGTTAACAAGGCTGCACGTAGTAGAGACGCACATTTAGTGTGTAAGAAGCAAAGATAAATAGTAGGGAAAGGAGGTGGAGGGAGTGCTGTCGAATAGAAGGAGAGCTGGGGATGGGGCCTAGGTAGACAGGATAAGGGGTATGTTGGGCTGGGAGGAGTACGCTAGGGTCAGGGGGAGGCTAAGTGAAAGGAAGCTCAGGATAGGCACTAGGAGAGGTAGGTAGAAGATAGGCAGTGAGAAGCCACTTCTGTGCAGTACTTCCAGGGTTCAGGATGGAGATGCCCTTAAAGTTTAGCATTCACATGATTCAGAGAGTTTGCATTGGAGTAAAGCCTTGAATAGCGTCATGCTTGCTGGCGATATGAGTTTTATTGACTTTTGGATAATACTCCAGATTACAGGGAGGGTGCAGCCGATGGCTGTGGCCCCAAGGTGAGTTATGACCACACGTGTAACATCTCACACCTATGCATAGGCTCACATGACTTTCCCATGAGCATAGCCAGCAGCAGCAGTGGGTCCCATGGTGGTGGGGGTTTACACACTGAAGGGAACAGTGGTCTAGGTCTCTGAAGAAGTGCCTGACCACCTTGTCCTGGGTCGCTGTCAGCATAACAGCCCACAGCTGATATGCCAATATAGCTACCAGATGCATGTTGAGGGTAGTCGCGCACAGAGAGAGGGACCAAAGATGTTCACAACAGGGAAAGCGAGGGGGTCAAGCTCCCAGCCCTGGCTATCAAATGGAGACCCTCTTCCCTTTTAGTGCATTGCACCTGCAAGGTGATTCTTTTGGGGAGGAATCCACAACATGAAGTACATCTTTCGAAAGACCCAAGGCCTGGAACTCTAGCAACTCAGGAACTAGTCTGTGAGGTGGGGATCGAAGGTCTGGGTGCAGGACCTTCCCCTGTTGTCTGGTCAGCAGGTCTGGACAAGGAGGTTACCACCACGGAGGCCTGCTGCTGAGGCTGAAGACATCCGAATATCAAAACAGCCTGGGATTGTCTGGAGCTAGCAGGATCATCCCTGTCTTGTACTTCTAGGCCATTATCACCCCTTGCAGATCAAGAGGAAAGGGGAAGGAAGGTATACATGAGGTCTGGGGTCCAGGGCCTAGCAAAGGCATCCCCCAACAGTGTCCCGGACTGTGGGGAGCAGACGCAAAACTACATCACTGTTCTGTTCTCCCAGGATGCAAACAGATGCACCACAGTGGTGCCCCACTGAGAGAACACCTCCTGATGCATGGACCACTCGTGTGACATCTCTCCCACCCAACTGAGAGCATCCACCAGATGACTGTTTACTCCTGCAACATCCTACTTTAGACGGTTATCAGAAAACTGAAGGCTACAAATGACAGCATCTGTCAATGATCGAGGAGAATATGAACCCAGTCACAGTTGCAGTAGTAGTGTAAGTGGGACAGAATAGAATTTTAGACAGACGTACTGCATATGCAAGGGAGCAGGATGCTCATTAATGATTTATAGTCAATGATGATTTTATATATAACGATATTTACTATGTAGTCACTTGCTGTAATACGATTTCCAAGATTCTTAAGCTTTTAATGATTAATGACTACCACTTTTACTGCAAAATAAATATTTTGTTTGAAATTAAAAAAAAATCCTCCTGCAACATGAATCGCCATGAGACCTGCACCCAGACTGCACACCAGGGTCCAGGTGTGAACCAAAGGGAAGGGAGGAAAGGCACACAGAAGCCCAGGGTCCAGCATCTCAGTCTGAGGGGGTGGGCACAGAACAGCTTCAGTTTACTGTTCTTCCACCGCGAGATCAGCTGTCTAATACGCCCAGGTGCAGGGACCACTCTTGCAATACCTCTCAGAACCAGTAGAGATCGATAGCCAGATGGCTGTGTTCTCCCACAACACTGATCGCCAGGAGATCAGCCTGCAGGCTGTGCATCAGAAACCTAGTGCACAGGGCCTCCTGATACAGAGGAACAGAGTGTGACCCATGTCACCTTTTCTGGTAGCACATGAAACAGGGCTGGTTAAAAAGAAATTTAAAGCAAGTATTTCCACAGTACAGTAGCTAAACATTTTCGGAGACTATATTTAAGGTTCATGTTTCCATTCTTCAGACATTGTTATAGAGCAGGGGCATCACTGTAGAACTACTGGCATGGTAAAAGGGGGCTCAGTCAGGGTGCTCCGAAGGAAGGGGGGCAACCAGAGGTAATTGGTGGAAGCTGGGGGGAGACTCAGGGGATAAAGGAGTAGGTGTTTCTTCACTGAGAGGGTGGTAGAACCATGGAATGCACTGCCCGGGGGGCTGGTGGAGGCAGAGACTGTGGAGGAGTTCAAGAGGTGGTGGGACAGGTACAGGGGAAGGGTTGTGGAAGCAAAGTCCATTGCAGGTAGAATACCATGGTCTGGAAAGGAAGAAGCCTGGGAGGGTGGGGGGACAGCAAGGTCAGCTCCCAGGGTGGGGGCAGACCAAATGAGCAGACATGAAAGACCGGTAGGCCTTTTCTGCTGGCATTTTAGTATGTTAGTATGTTGTACGCCTGGACATTAACAACCTGACCTCGAATCATCGAAGCAAATTCCATCAGAGCCAGACACACTACACAGAGCTCCAGCAGGTTAATGTAGCATCCAGTCTCCCAGAGTGACCAGGACCCATGTGCCCTGTGGTCTTCCAGTTGAGCACTAAACCTGACTAGAGATGCATCCATTGTCACAGTGACAGATGGTTGCAGGTAGACAAAGGGAACTGCTTCATCTAGATTATGGGGACACAGACATCATTCGATATGAACATACGAACATACAAAATTTGCCAGCAGATAAAGGCCTAGAGGTCTATCAAGTCTGCTCGAATGTGCAGCTAGCACCCCTTATTCTGCAGTTACCCCTCCCTTCCACCCTTTCCTTCATTAACCCTCCCCCTTGTCCTGTTCCATCCCCTTTTGAAGCAGTCCACTGTTGTACTGGATACCACTTCTGCAGGTAACGCATTCCACCCAGCCACCACCCTCTCTGTAAAAAAGTGTCTCCTCATCTCCCTCCTGAACCTTCCTCCCTCCAGTCTCATATCATGGACCCTGGTGTCCCTCCCCTCCCTTACTTTGAACAGCCCCTCTGTACCTGTCTTGTTTATTCCTTTCATGTATTTAAAGGTTTCAATCATGTCCCCCCGTCCCTCCTGTACTCCAGTGAGTACATGTTTTACTCCCTCAACCTCCCCTCGTATGATAAGTCCTCCAGCCCCTTGATCATCTTTGTCACCCTGCGCTGCACCCCCTCCAGTAACTTAATGTTCCTCTTCAGATACAGGTGCCAGTACTGCATGCAGTACTCCAGGTGCGGTCTAACTAATGACCTATACAGTGGCAGAATCACCTCCTCCCCCCTCGAGGATATACCCTTGCAATACAACCCAGCACTTTGTTGGCCTTTGCAGCTGCCTTCCTACATTGTGCTGAGTTGTTCATTGACCCTGTAATGAAGCACCCCCAGATCCTTCTCCTCCTCTGTCTGGGCTAGCTGCACTCCCCCCAGCTGGTAACTCCTCCTTGGGTTCTTCATCTCAAAATGCAGCACCTTGCACTTTTTGGCATTAAATGCAAGGTGCTGAGTTGACCGGACTGACTGGTCTAGGTGACTGAGGCATTGAGACCACTGGTGCCACAGCTCCTACTGGAGAGGGCGCACTGTCTGGCATGCCCAACAAACTACGTTGGTCGAAGCTGTCATGTATCCCAACAGCTGAAGAATTCCCAGGCCATCTGCAATTTTCCAACCTGAAATGATCAGGCAAAGGATGTAAGATCTGATGCCCTGTTCACAGGAAGGCTGACACTGGCCCAAAGGGCATCCAGTTTAACTTGGATGGGCTTATCAGATGAACAAGTCTTGAAAGATCTGAGGACCAGATCCCTGGACCTCTCCTCTTTCATCCTAGAGACACCTGCTAGGAGCCAGTCATCCAGGTAAAGAAGCCCTGACTCCTTGCAGTGGAGGAAGGCCAGCATCACTGCCAAGCACAAGATGAAAACCCATGGTGTGCACATCAAGCTGAAAGACATGACTCAACTGGTACAGTATCCCTTCTGCTCAGAACATGAGATAACGGCAGTGGCGCAGATGGACTAGAATATGGAAGAATGCATCCTGGAGATCTAGGGAGCAGAACCACTCCCCTCACTCCAAGGACAGTACAATCTGTGTCAGAGTAACCATACAGAACCTCATATGTTCAGGTCATGGAAACTGGGTATGTTGCTAGGCGGCATAGTGCTTTGTGTCGGTGTCTACAGTAACAGTTCTGCTGTGCAAGTGTACTTCCTAATAATATACTGAGGTCGACGTGTGTGGGGTATGTCACATGTAGACATGGTATATGCCTGTATGGGCTATATGCGATTGTAGTCACACATGCTGCACTATCTCTTGCACATGCACACTGACCTGACATCACAGCACTGTCCAGCACACCCCATGAGGACGTCACATTCAGACCTCACACTTAGTGCATTGGGATCCATGGATAGGGCATCACTACTGTATTACTGCACCATGCACTGCGCATCATATTCAACAATGGCATGCCAAACCACTAACTGTGGGATAGGGCATTGCTACTGTATTACTGCACCGTGCACTGCACATCATATTCAACAATGGCATGCAAAACCACTAACTGTGGGATAGGGCATCGCTACTGTATTACTGCACCATGCACTGCGCATCATATTCAACAATGGCATGCAAAACCACTAACTGTGGGATAGGGCATCACTACTGTATTACTGCGCCATGCACTGCGCATCATATTCAACAATGGCATGCAAAACCACTAACTGTGGGATAGGGCATCACTACTGTATTACTGCGCCATGCACTGCGCATCATATTCAACAATGGCATGCAAAACCACTAACTGTGGGATAGGGCATCGCTACTGCATTACTGCACCATGCACTGTGCATCATATTCAACAATGGCATGTAAAACCACTAACTGTGGGCTAGGGCATCACTACTGTATTACTGCACCATGTACAGCGCATCACATTCAACAATGGCATGCAAAACCACTAACTGTGGGATAGGGCATCACTACTGTATTACTGCACCATGCACTGCGCATCATATTCAACAATGGCATGTAAAACCACTAACTGTGGGCTAGGGCATCGCTACTGTATTACTGCACCATGCACTGCGCATCATATTCAACAATGGCATGCAAAACTACTAATTATACACAGTGGGGAGACCTTGTCTACCCCTGCATGGTGTCGCTATCCTCTATGCAAGCACTAACTGCAGATATCAGTTATATACTCATGTAATTATTCTAAGATGGACTAGATTAAGGCTCTTTGGATTTATTAATTCCTCTGTAAGTGGAACGATTTGTTTAGCATCCCTTAGAGTTATTACTTTGATACTACTCTGGCTTACCTTAGAATAACATGTTTTTCAGGTTAAGTTAAATAATGATTATCATTTGTATTATGTAGCATACAACTTTATATCATTGTTCATGTGTACTATTTTCTATAAAAGCTGCATTTTAATAAAATATTTGAAACAACAAAATTCAGGCAAAAACCCAAGAAGGAATGTAGCATATGATTGTTGCCACCAGATGGCAGGCTGGAGCTAGTTGCTTAAGCTGCTATCTCTAGGTTTCCCTCTTGTGGCAACAGACCTACACTACATGGTACTGATATGATGCACTAACAGAAGTGGTATTACCATCATGCTGCGTAATGCCTTTCTAAATAACGCCAAGTAAAATCAAATGCTGTATTCTAAAGTTCACAATATTTACTGTCAAAGATGTACTAACATGCTTAGTTTAGTTGATTTCGTTATAAAATGCACCTTTTCAATTTCGACCCAAGGCACTGTACACATGAGCAAGCTAATTAAACTAAATTTAAATTACAGTCACTATCCAACCATAAAAACAGTTCAGGTTAATTAAAAAGAGGGAAAATCTTTCCTGAAAAGAAATGCCTTCTGCTCCCTTCTGAAGGAATTTACTGATGGGGCCTCTCTGATTGTAAGAGGAAGGGAATGCCATAGGGTCATTGCCAGGAACAAAAGTGCTCAAGTACCAGCAGATTGTAGGCACACCATTGCACTCACCAAAAGGCCCGCATCCGCTGACTGGAGGGGACAGTAAAGCCGTAGAAGGTTTTGCAGGTATCCAGGTCCCAGTCCGTGCAGGGCCTTATAGTTCAGCAAACTGATTTTGAAGGTGATCTGCCACTTTACAGGCAGCCAGTGCAGAGAGTGGAGCACAGGTGTAATGTGACAGGACCGGGAAAGGCCAGTCAATAACCTGGCTGCAAATGGAGTGGGTCACAGATGTCACAAGTTGACAAATGGTCCTCCAGTTGGAGAGGCAACACCTTCTCAGTAACCTTTCTCATAAAGGGAAGGTTAGAGACAGGTCAGCAGTTGGCTAGGGAGTCCGGGTCCAGGGATGGTTTCTTTAAGAGGGACCTCACCACTGCCTCATTCAGAGGCTCAGGAAAGACCCACCTCTTCAAAGAACACCGGACTATCAAAGCCAGGACTGGGCCGATGGACTCAACACACCCAAGAAAGCGTGTTGGGCCCAGGTCCAAACTACAGTAGGTGGGCCTCAACTCCCAGATGATCTTCACAACATCCTCATCCAACAACTGATCGAAGTTAGATCAAACAAACGGACTGCCCATGACCTCTGGCTCACCACTGCAAGCCCCTGTGGAGGGCGTTGACTGGATCCCAGATGTGATTGTGGCAATCTTAGCAAAAAGACAGAGCAAGCTGGCCCAGTGGCACTGAGGCGCTGGATGCTTTACCTCACGCTACACCAGTGACACCTGTTCAGGAACGAGCACAGGCCAACAGGGATCAGTAGGGGGGAGAAGAAGGACCAATGCTACAGAAAGGGGAGGACATGGGGCAGATGCTTGGAGGAGCATGCATGTCATTGCATGCCTCACCTCAGGAAAGAAAAACAGAAAAGGTCCTGGCCATGCAGCATGACACTGTCCCTTGCAGACGCTGCCCCTAAGAAGGTACCTCCCTGGCTGGATCCATTTTTGGGTAGGTTGATATGCTCCCCACAACCCTGCCATGAAGGGTAAGTCATCAGAGCATAAGGGAAGGGGCCTGACCCTTGGGGGATGGCACCAGGGGGACAGCCAATGATATTAGGAGTGCCGGCCAGGACAGGAGATGAATACATTAACCCCCCCCCAAAAAAAACAGAGCAAACTCATCACCCTTTAATTGTGAAAAAGTTCTCATGGACTGAAGACAGGATGGATTAAACAGCCTATCAACAGTCCAAAAGAGCTGAGGCAGTCTGTTAATTACTGCAGCAATCTTCCTGGAAAAGAACTCTGCCTTCTTACAGGAGATTGCTGATTGATAGTCTCTATAATGAGACATCAAAATAAGCATGTCCACATCAGGCTGGGACCTTCACCAACACCACTCCAACCTTTGACCCCCCCCTCATCTTGAACTCCCTGAGACTCCCGTCAAACCAAAGGGAGCCATGGTGTGAAGTGAGGGGTCAAACAAGGTAAGTGCAATTGAGTCAAGGACCTCAGTGACCACCCTGTTGTAGGCTGACACCAATTCCCCCATCTCCTCGCAAGTACTCATTACACCTGATAGGTCCAGCACCACCATAAAACCTTCTGGGGTCAACCCCTTTAAAGGGTGGTACTGGACCATCTCTATAGCTGAAGGTCTTTTAGGGAGGGGTCTTTGAATGAGAATCTCATGGTATGATGGTCCAGCCATAAGGTCAGTGACCTCCACTCCAAGCAAGAAGACCAGGTCAAATGAATGACCATGTATATGGGTTGCAGAGGCAACTACTTGTGCCAGGCCCAGAACATTCATCAGCTGGAGGAGGTTTTGTCCCTATGCCAAGAATTTGTCATCAATCTAAGCGTTAAAGTCGCACAGAATGATCCATCTGGGCAACTCCAACACCAGTTCGGCAACAAAATCCACAACTTCCTGCAGGAATTCCCTCTCATTTCCAGGAGGACAGTAAATGAGAAGGATCCTAATACCTGAACCTGCAAACTCTTGAACTGCCACACATTCAAAGGATCTGGTTGTTCCCACTGGGAGGATGACAAGGTGCAAACTCGATTTAAAAAAAATCACCACACCCATTCCCTATGATCCTCTTTCAGGCAGTGAATGACTGATGTATTTATAGTATAAAAATAAAAATGAATACATATGAAGCAGATATGTGGATTACTCACCTGTAACCGCAGTTCTACTAATGGTATACAGTTCACATCCACACTCTGATAGTCATCCTGAAGACAACTGAGCCATCAGAAGTCTGCAAATTAGGAATCTGACACCACCAGGGTGGTATAACCTCTGGCTCTGACCATGATGGGTGTCAGGTCTTTACACGCTAAACTGCAACCCCACAGGTATTTTACAAAATTGCTTAAGGGACAGACTGACAGATGGGTAACTGGCATGGCACTCTCATTTGAAACAGTATATGTTTTACCCACATGCCAGCTATGTATTCTAGACGTGTTTATTTCTTTACGACCACAGAACATACAGTATGCTTGAAGTACAACAGTGCTATATTGGGCAAATGCTATTATCAGATCATGCCCCACCGGTACTGGCTTTGGAACTACATCAACAATCTAAACAAAGCAACTGGAGAGTTAAAGGGACACTCTCAACCTTTTCTGCATCATATTATTTTGAGTTAGAACTCCAGATTTTACTGCTTACCATCTCTAACATTCACTGGAGTTGCTGGTTGTTTTATCTCTTTCCTTTCTTAGTGGAACTGAAACGCAAGCTAATGGTGCAATTATACCCAGCCTTGTTCTGTTTCAAATCCTTGATCTACTCTTACTGCATACTTGCTGAACATTAGGAGCATCCCCAAACAGTGCAGCCACTCACAATGCAGTAGTCTCCCCTCCTCACAATGCAATATGATTTGCTAGATTGTGTTGAGGGTGTTTTCAAGTCCAGGAAAGATGCAGTGGGAGTTCATCAAGGAAATGTAAACAAACATGGCTTTGTGCGGTAACACCAGTATGGTGGTCGGTCTGTTTTTCACTTTTTGAAAGGAAAAAGGAATCAGAATTAAACTACCAGCTACATCAGAGGCCTCTACAGAATGGGAACAGTCATGACGTGTGCCTTTTAAACTAGATACACTCTGAGGCCTAAAGGGGGTTGACAGTGTCCCTTTAACATAGGCCTTCTAAAGGAGTCAACATTTTGAGAATTGCTCAGGGAAAGAATCTGAATTATACAGTAAACTCAGTACACAGACAGATCTCCACCAATCACCTGGGATACTCTAAAAGCAGTATTACCGGGGTGGGGGGGGTAATTGTTGCATATGCCTCCAGAACCAGAAAGGTGCACCACAAAGGAAAGAAAGACACAATTGACTGAACAAGGGGACTCCTCCTTACTCCCACTAGTGAAACTTACTCAAAATAAAATTCAAAACATTTTAAATACAAAAATGGAACTGGCCCTTCAGTACTTGAAACAGATGTACTATGATGGTGGGCCCAAGACCACAAAACTATTGGTATTACGGCTGCATCAGTACAAAGCAGAGGTGACCATCATGAAGTTGAAGGATCCAATTTCTACGCTGGAGATCTTTAAATCTTTGCAAACTGCTCAGGTCTTGACTAATTATTATGCCTCACTTTACACGCAAGACCCGGGACCAGAACTCCCAATCTAGATACAGGACCTTGACTCATTGCACCGCCTATTGGCTACAAAGGGACAAAATGCATGCTTGATATCACCCATTTCTCTGCCAGAGCTGGATGCTGTGCTACCTCACACAACGTCTGGGAAATCGCCATGCCTTGATGGCACTGCGAATTCTCTCTCCTCAAAATGTATGCCAACCATTTTAGTGCCAGAACTACTTGACTTTCCCCAAATGACAACTCTTGAATTTTATTTATTTAATTGTTCGGTCACAGACCATTACAAACATTTATAGATAAAAATACAAAAATGTACAACATTCTTTTCATTCTTTAAAAGAATGAAAAGAAAAAAAAGGAAAAGCACATTACATTTTGACAACATTCTCATTACATAAATACTAATCATAACATTTATAATAAAACTATAAAATCCCAATCAATAATTCACATCAACCTTGCATTCTTGTTTATGTTCTTGTAATCCTCCTTCAAATTTTTACAATAGTTTCCAAATATCTTGCAGTGGACTTAACTACTTGACTTTCCCCAAATGACAACTCAGAAAAATAAACACATAAATGGAGGAGGCACTAGTTAAAACAACAAGTCCATTCACCAACAGGCTAAAACAGAATGATGACTACAGTACCAAATAACATCACTTTCCACCACTGGACCTCTGCTTTGATCACAGTAGACACCCGAAACAGCTTACAGCATGTATTCAAATACTGTATGCAGCAACACTGTTCTGTCTTGCCACACTAACAGGCACCCGTTTCAGCTTCGGAGGCAAAAATTAGGCTAGCATACCATGACACTGGACCCAGCTTAGGGACAAAAAGCTGATTCAGAAGTGGGAAGATGAAGGGAGTGTTGTGCCCACAGGTACAGAAACGGAATAATAACAATGCACCCTAGTGATATTACATGTTCTGAATTACTACAAAATCAGAGAAACCACAGTGTAATTGCAAAACCTGAAAAAAAAAAATCTGAAAAAACGCTGCAATTCATCTTTATGGATGCCGTTCCATTGTGGAGCTCTCAAACAAAATGCTCCTTTTTTGCTGTCAGCCTCCCTAATAACGTTGTTACATGATCCTGCCAGTGTCGTCCTTCATTTAAGTCACACTGTACAGTACTGTAAATTTTGTTTTTAAAAAATGTATTGTTTTGTACTGATGTGTTTACAAATTGCAGGTCTTGCAGTCTCCGTGGTTTAGACTGACTGGAAAGGGTAACAGTGAAGTTGAGCTTGTTTCAGATAGCTCGGCAAGCGCTGGGTTCTTGAAGCACAATAAAATAAAACCGTCACTTTGCAAAATTCTTTTTCTGGGCTTAAACACTCTAAAATAATTCAATAAAGCCATAGAGTGTCTGGGGGGGGGGTATCAAAGGGGGTGCTATAATGCCTTGTACAGGAACTGTACAGTATTTCCTGTTAAGATCACCATTCCATGTTGCAGCTTTCAAACAAAGTTCTCCTTTTTTGCTGTCACTCTCCCTATTGGGCTTAAGCTCCCTAAATCTGAACTGCCAAATAAATCAAAAAGCGGAAACTCCACCTGGCCCTGCTGTTTCAGAAGGAAGAAGTGGATGTTAAAAGGTCTTTCTCAAACACACACACACACACACATATACAGCTTCCTGGAACACAATCTACAAGGCGAACTGTGGGGTGCTTGCCTAAAGGAAGCTTACTTACTGTCCTGCACAATGGTCTTCAGTACAGAATAACAAAACATGACCCTTGCCAGAACACTTTACAGCTAGAAAAGGGACTGTCTAGTATTGTGGAAATGAAAAGAGAAAAGTGAAAGCTCAGTTTGTTGCTGAAAGCTGGACAACCACTCTCATTATCGGAGCACATTAAAAATAGTCACTTTGCCACATCTTTTTGCTGGACTTAAAAGCCCTAAAATAATATGTAATACAAGATATAGAAACAATCAATCTGAGTGCCCAAATAAATCAAAAAGCTCAAACTTCATATGACAATATTTGTTAGTAGTTTAGTAGATGAAATGCAGCCACCATTTGTAAATAGAAATTAAACGTTCATAGAGCTGTAAACGTCATAAGTTCAGTTGCACAGTGCTACAACTTCTATGAGAGGTGAGAGAAAGAGACAGACAGATGAAACTGCACATGCTCATATTAAGTTCTCTAAACTGCTATTCCATTTGGAAACTGGTACAAGCACTGTCTAATGATAAGCACAGTATAAAAGAAAAGTACTGTTCCTCCATTTCAAGAGAATTTAATGCATTAAAAAGTTAGCTACAATTTATTGGATCAGTCATTTGAGATAATGTATACAGTGCAGCGAGCCAAAGGCATAAAGAACATTCTTAAACTATCTCTGAAAAAAATGCCATTCTTTAGACTAGAATGCTGGCTACTTCATTTACTGTACGGTTAAAACTAAAACAAACAAGAAAACAGATCCAAGATCGCACACCTTTCTTTTTTCAGTGTAAATGTCATTCAGATTGAAATGCGTCCATAGAAACACAGCAGCTGATTTCGAGGTTTGCCTGCAAAACTTGACCCCCCAAAAAAAACACACACCCCTCCACCACCATCACCAGTTCAGAAGCCCCTGTCAGGAGGACACAGCTGCTGTCTCACGCTAGTCATCCATGTCTGGGGATTTGGAAGGAGAAATGGACAAATCAGAAACTGAATTCTTTCCCTCTCTTTATTGTGTGCCCAGCTCCATTAAGATGCAATCGATTAGTCTGCAACATCAAAGAAGCCCAGAACCATCACGGACAGCCACCAAAATCAGGGGGAGTAGTAGCACTAAACCCGGCTGCTGTTTCATATCGTTAACCCTTGATCCCCTTTTGCTATCATCCCCTGCCCCATATGTAGCTAAAGAAGTCGAGCCCAACGATTGATGCTTGGCTGCCATTTCATGCAGTTCAGTTCCATGGATTTGCTTAAAGGCATGGCTCGCTGTTCTTGAAAGTTGCACATCTGTTAACTTCATGTGATTTTTTTTATATAAAAAACACTAACATATGGGCAAAATAAATCTCATGCAGGTAATTACTTAACTTTTTCACATCCCCCCCTCCACTGGTGATGATCTTCTGTAGTGCTGTTCCATATGAGCTAAAAGTAAGGAACAAGCAAAACAAGAGAAGTCATTTGATCCTCCAAAGTCAGAGCATCTGCACTGCACTGCACACTAAAGGGGAGAGAGGCTGGCAAAAGACGTCACTAAACAGGCAGGTAATTATGCAATACTGTAGAGCAATTATAAATTATATTTGCATTGTGATTATAAGCTGCTCTCAAGTTAAACTCAGTTATTATAAATTTGACGGGAGGCGGCTTTTAACTTTTTGGGAAAAAAGACATTGGAAATGTGGACGTTTACTGGTATTTCCAAACTTATAATCTAAAGTATGAGGCATCTGCTATTTTTACTATGATCATCTAGTTAAGAAAAAAAGCACTTTTATAGATAAACTAAAGAGCATGATTATGTTAAGATAAATGGCATGATCAGAAGAATATATGGGAGCCACAAATGCTTTTGAATTAACTTTGCATTACATATCCTCTTAAAGAACCAACACCCCTTGAATAAAGCTAACTTTGTTATTATTTTTACATATGCTAATTAAATACAGTAGCTATGAGGTTGGGATATTGAAAACAAATGAGATGCAGAATAGTAGGCTGTGATTCCCATATGTGGTTTGCATTGTAAAACAATGGAATTATTTTAAGGCAAAATCATACACGATCTATTTGTCCCTTATTTGTACAAATAAATGGTCGACTGTGTAGCTGTGAAAAGGACTTTTGTGCAAGTGATTTTAACCTGCTCCCCTTTCCCATGACCTGCCTATAGCACCTTATTTTATGGACATCTGGGAATTACATACATGCCTTAAATTCCTATTACACACCTTCTTCAAAAGGACACGTGCTTTCATTTGCAAAGCACATTAAGTCCACAGCATTCCAAAACAGTTTTCCCAGAATCTGGGCAAAGCTCCCCCTCATTGCACTTTTGGGAGGTGAGATAGATATTTCGTGTATGCATTTTACTGTTTAATCACTGAAGTCTTAGTGTGTCATTTGTGCCTGTTTTTCCCTTAGCTTATTAATAAGAATATTTATATAAAAATATATATATATATATACACACACATATATATATATATATATATATATATATATATATATATATATAAACAGGATAACCTTCACCGGATGCAACATTGTGTTTCAGAAAGTGTACAGTATATGCAGACTAATTGTACACTAGCCTAACAGTTATTTCACATACAAGTTTATATTGTTGTTTGGTTTTCCCTTTGGATGTATGTGGGATTATAAGAAATGATGGCAAATAGCACAAGCTGTCTGAAAATGGTCTGTCATAAACATGTATTTTATTGCACAAAGTATAGGTGCATGTTTGCACAGCGTGCTTATGGCATGCGTGTGTGCTGGGGTAGGGGGGCTGATAGACCTACAGTACCCTCCGACACCCTTACCACCACACTACACCCATTTTTTATGTTTGCATGCATGTGCAAGAACTATAGTGCCACCATATGAATTTCTGTAGGTGTGCCACTCCCGCTGCCAATGCCGTGAACATTTTTACAGGCGCGGCCACACCGCACCAATAAATATCTGAGCTGTCTATGACAAAAGTTCAGATGCAGTGGCTGAACATTATGGGCAATGACTCAAAAGCACACCTCACTGCCTTTCCATTTCTGCAAGGTGGTCATGGGGTTGGTGTGAATTCAGTACTTCACTGCCATTCCTATTCTGCATCTGTCTAACTCCTGCATGTCCAATGGTAATATCAGCAAGCAAACATTCAGCATTGACAAATGCTTGTTTATTACATAGGAAACAAGGTGCATTGATGCACATAAACTGGAATCATTGTATTATTACATAGGAAACAATGTGCATTGATGCACATAAACTGGAATCATGGTATTATTAGATGCACATAAATTAGAATAACTATATCATTTATGTATGTCTGTACAGCTCATTTCCAGATGTGACCTGGTAGGAGGGGGATATGGAGATTGCACTAATATGTTACATCAGTAATATTACAATTATAAAAAAAGAATTATAAAAAGTAAAAATTATGCAGTAGATAACTGAGAAGGAGAAAAGGAAGTAGTGCAAAACACATCATATCACTAACAACAGTTCAGAAAAGAGCAACTGGCAGCAAAATATGGGAGGGAAGGGAAATTATGAGTTCAATGAAGGATTAGTCAAAGGGAAAAGTGCACCAGTAAACCAGGGCAGTAGGGAGAGGGACAGGTATTTTATTTATTCAGAATTCAGAAACTACCTTTAAGGGATGAGCAATGGCATTACCCTAGAATCAGTGACAACAGTTAAGGATAATTCAGCCTTTATACTCAACATACTCCTTGAAGGCTTTTCTTTGCATCAAGAAATAATAACAATGGAAAAAATATTTATATTTTATTGGGACACACTCCTAAAATTATTAAAAAAAAAATAACTTTTAATAAATAAATTGTTCTGTAATTTTACTAAACACTCTTGTCTGCATTTATCATTTATGCATCTACTCAACCAAACTGGGAAGTAAATGGATGTGTGATCCAACCAACTTTATGAACCAAGCAAATAAAATGCTACATTAAAAAAATGCTGCTTTGCTAATGCACAGTAGTCCATGTGGTATGGGCTTAGTAGGAAGGAAAGTTTATTTGAAGATCATGATTACAGACAGTGACTGCTGGACACTGAGAATTTCTGCAGCTTTTTCTTTGAATTTACTTTCAATTGCATCATGTATCTAAAATTGTCACTTTGAGTCAAAAGTCATCCAAAACATTGCTTTTTACAGTTTTGCTTTTTTTATTCATAAATAACACCATGCTACCACTGTAAAAAAAAACTTTTCATGCAGATATCTACATTTTATAACTGGTGTATCTCAATGTTTTAAAGATGTTTTATTCTACTAATAACTACAGTACATTTCAAAGTTTTCTAACTCCAGATAAACCCCCGTACTGCTGGTACAGTATTTAAATGCCTGAAAGGCTTTGATGCTACTGATCCATTACAGTAAATGGGAATCAATCAGCATCACTGATATAGCCCCATATTTTCTGTTAAGACAATTTCTAGTAGTCCGCTTTCCTGCATTGGCACAACCATTGATTTAGACAGTAAGAAAAAAAAATATTGTCACAAAGTAATCAGCTTTTAGACATTTAGATTAGGTAGCATGCACCTGAGAAAAAGGGAACCCACTTTATCTACACCTGAATTTTTGTGTTTCTCTCTCCCCAAACTTAACTTTCAGATATACACTAAAATATATGTTTTAATAGCCAGGGTAATTTAACAGGACTATAGTAACCTGGTCATTGGATGTCTGTATAGCACTATATATAAACTGCTGTAGCATTTTTAATATTCATATGAAACATATGGCAACTATTATTTTCAGAACTATTTGAAATTGCACCTTTTTAATCATTAACACTTGAAACTTTCCATGTCTGGAAATCAGTGGCTTTAACCATTATATCCAGTGACTCTTTAATACTGTCTGATAGGTAGTTGCAGCTGGACAGAGCAGGGATGGAAAAGGCTTTGTTGCTAGCACCCTTCTGAATTCTCAAAGTGTGATGGAGGTGACTGGAAAGTGACTGGAGATAGTAGGTTTGGCTAGGCTTGGCTAACAAGTTGATAAGGTATCCCAGGTACAGTCCATGTATGCGTTTGTAAATTAGAAGAGACCCACTTAAGTTCCCATGTCTGATCTGGGAGAAGGCTAAGGGGTGGGGCAAGTGCAGGGTCTGTTACATTCTAGAACATATCAGTATACATTACCAAACTTCAACTTTATAGATGTATGTATTTCAAAAGTGTTACTAGGAAAGACATACTGAGCTGGCAACAGTTCATTTCCAGATGTGTTCGGGGGGGTGGGGGAGGTGGACAATATAATTAGGTGCACAGTAAAGCTACCTAACCAGTGGCAGCAACAAAATGATTGCAGACAAAATGAAGTGATAAAGCACAAAACACTACATATGTGCAAAAACTAAATAACCTAAAAAAATTAATATACTGTACAAAGAGGGTACAGAACAATAAGGGGGAAGACTGAAGGAAGACAGAATTGCCCATAAACTGGGCATAGATTAACCCCAGCCAGAGCAGACTCTCAGAGCAACAGAGCTAGAGTAAACCGTGGGCACAGGGTGAGCAGCGACTAAGAATAGGGGTCATGGACAGCTGCAGGATGGACAGGTGTATACACAAAGAAGACATTTAAGGAAAAGGAAAGCGCAGAACGAATAGGCAAGGAAAGGGAAGACTAGAGCTTAAAGAAGCAATATAAGAAGGCACCTTTGCCTGCAGAAGATGCAACAATGACACTTGTGCCATCCGGTGTATTTATTTGTTTGTTGACATGGAAGGCACGCTAACTTCATTCCCATATTCCAGGGCAGGCAGAAGCGACTAGCAGAATTAACATTTTTTTTCTGATACTGAAATATAAACATATGAGTTTGTAATACAAGAAGCCAAGTTTCTTGGTGAGTGCTTCAAACTGTCTTAGCAATGTGATCACAGAAAGGCAAATTAGGGTACATTTTTCTGGGGATGGGCCAGATTGTGGGAGGATTAACAAGTTGCTCAAGAGTTGTTTTGCAGAAAAAATAAAAACAATTTCATTGTAATACTATTTCCCGAAGACCATTTTCATACCTCCCTCTCTGTGTATTGTGAAAGACTGTGTGTCATGAACTGTGTAGTTATGTGCAGGTTAGGGCTTTACTGCTAATGGTGGAAAATTCACTTAAGCTCACAGCACTTCCTCCCTAGTCAGCTGTAAAACTGGATGAAAAGCAGGACTCCACTATAAAATGAAATACTGCATCTCAGCTGGGGTATTCTGGTGAAATCTATTGCAAAACTGAAGGAAGACCCCACGAAATATTCAGGAAATGGTGGCATACATGTTGCAAGCACAGGGAGAGTGTTTTCTGCACACCTGCTTTTCCTCCTCCCCCCTCAGGGGACTAGCGAACTGCTGAGCAACAGACCAAGCATCCCTGAATCCTCCTCACCTAGTGGCAGCAACAGTTTTCATTATCACATCAGTTCTTTGTATCATCTGACTTCTTTATGCATTTTAACACTAAATATTAAATATACCTTATATTAAAAAATGAGATACTTCATCTCAACTGTGTATTCTGATTAAATTCATTTTAAAAAATCTGGATTTCTGCTGTTTTAAGGTACTTTATTCCCCTGTGGGTGTGTTTATTTATATAGGATGCATTCCTTTACATAGCCACCACATCTAGAACTTAAGGCTCTGAGGAGTAAAGTTAGGGACATCATTCCTAATGTGGGACAGTGAGAGGTATTACTTATCAGAAATAATCGAAACTGGGATAACTCCAGGAGACACAGCACCTCGGTTTAGGTAAGGGTCTGGGGAAGATGCCAATAGTCAAAAGGTTAACATAGTCCAGAAGGAATTGTTACACAGAAGCTGCAATATAGTGCCGAGAGGTATGCCTGGACGTTCTTTCAGTGACAACTTTAATTACTTGTGCCTTTACTCGGCTCTGGTACATTCAGTGAAATGCATGCCATACTGGCACAACAACCCCCGCCTGCCTACTGTCTGTACTGCTGCATGGTCTGCTGGCAGCTCAGCGATCGCTGCTCAAGGTGCCGAGAGGGCTCTGCTGCAGCGCCAGCAGACCAGTTCAACCATGCGGCCGCCAGAGGGCGCTGCGACACCGCCAATAATTAAAAAAGGAATAGTGAAGGCATGAATGTTTAACCAAAAAGATAACGCGTTGTGAATTATTTGTGTGTGCATTTAAAAGCCGAGACAGACTGCCAGCGGGGGGGGGGGGCCTTTTGCTGACAGAACTCGTGGAAGGACTGGAGGGTCACAGGGACGCCCCTGACTTTTGAGATCAAGACGGACCAGATGCTGCCCACAGACCGAGAGCCAGCAGCCGCCGCACCGTGCCATGACTCAGGATCGGAGGGTGGAAAGGGTCTGCTGTCGCCGGGCGCGGAGCTGCTGTTTCGTTCTGTTAAAATCGGAGATCCCCCTCCCCAGCCCGACCCGCTGCTTGGGGACGGCAACCCACGACTGTCCGCCTTCGTTTCCCCTCCTACTGTCACTTCCGGATCGCGGCCACGGCACGCGCACGCCATACCCGGACAGCGGGTGCGCGCACTCTGCCGCCCTTCATGGAGCAGCGCCTCTGGCGGCCGATGACGAGCAGCTCCTGACAGCCAGCAGAAGCGCACAGCGCCACACAAGCAGACTGAGAGCCAGCTGCCCCGGGCCAGGAAGCGGCAGCAGATCGAACCCAAGCGAGCACAGTATAAGGGGGGCAGGACTGGCTACTGGACAGAGACCTGCTGTTTGTTTGACAATCATTTCCCCCTTCCCCAAAGACCCCGAGGCTACGAGTAGCCATATCTGTCCGTCTCTCTAACTCATCCTCCTACTTCCGGTATTCCTATTTCCGGCGGGCGAGCTTCAGCAAGTGCGGCTACGTTATTGATTATCAGAGGGCGCGCGGCGCATGCATTGCAGCTGTCCACCTCTCTTTCCTCTCCTATTCTCGCTGCCGGCGTTCCCACTTCCGGCGGGCAAGCCACAACATGTGCGCACACTTAATTGGTCTGCAGAGGTGTGGATTCGCGAGCAGCTAATTGTTGGCCAGCAGAGGGCGCAAAGCACCATAGTTAGCTCGAGAGCTAGCGACTGCACACACACCCACCTCTTTCAGGCCAGGATTCATGAGCAGACTGAGCCCAAGAGCTTACAGTATGAGCAATTGGCTGACTTGAGGGAGGGAGCTACTTGTTTATGTTACTGCCTAGCCACTCTGTGACCCTGAGGGTAGCCATGGCTGTCCCATTGAATTCTATAATAGGGATAGAGGGCATACTCGTGCTGCCAGCTGATGCCACCCCTTCGCCCGCCATAGTGTGAGAGGAGGTAATTAATTTATTACAGTTTTATGCAACATTTAGTGGAAAGTTAGAAAATATTTTTTCTTCTGTGAAGTCAGGACATGGAGTATTTTTCACGTTTTTTGCAGGACACAGCAGTCCAAATCAGGACTGGTGGAAACCCTAGGTTGCACTTGCCACTGGTACCCAGATTCGTGCTTCACAATCTTGCACAGCTCAGTAAGGGAAGGATCTCAGTCATTTTGTCCGAATGCTAATTGCAAATGGATGCACGTCAGTATACATGCACAATACAGTGGCCATTACTAAAAAGATAGAAAAAAGCTATTAATGTTCTGCACTCATGTCCCATTGTCTGTGTTGCATCTCCAGTAGCTCATCATACATGAGAATCTAGATTGCAATGCTTGAAAGATGTCAGTGATCCTGCATGGTGAAACCACTAGACGTCTGACAGCGACTCATCCTGCAAGATAGCGAGCACACGTCTTCAGCAAGGTCAGCTGAGTGATAGCATAGGTCCGCCCTCTAGTACTGTTATAGAACTCAACCAGAGCAATAAAGCTAGAGTGAACCATGGTAGTATAGATGGGGCCGTGAGTAAAGGGGAGAGGTTGCCACAGGATGTCTGGCGTGCCACAGTCAAAATACACACTTGCGTCACTGCATGTGACACCCCATGGGATTAAAAGAGTAACGGGTTTCTTTATTCTGTTACACCCCCCTCCCCACAAGCTGTCACATGACTGGACAAAGCAGCAGAGCTAGATGGGGTGCATTGCGACTTAGCTGCCATACCCTTGACCACTCTGCTCATCCTTTCCACCCCCCAGGCAGCCTTCATATTATTACATTTCTGTTCCTGGTAAATTTATCTCCACAGATCTCTCAACTCCTGGCTATAATCCTCCGCCCACTCACTCCTGGCCCTTACCTTAGCCCTTATCACTCCCATACACCTCTTGTACTAGCCCCAGCCCCTGTTCTAGTCCCTCATACCCCTTCCTACCTTGTCACTTACCAGAGGCTATGATCACCATTTTTCAGTCACTCAAACACTGTGTCTCCTTGTCTACATTGGCTTGCCCAGGAACCTTGGAAGTTTTGGGTGCCATATGTTGAATGTATGTCATGATACCTCCATAGTTGATATGTATATATTAGATTTTCTAGTCTGCTTTCATTGTCCTACCTTGTACTGTTATGTTTAATCAATTTCTGCCTTTTTCTTACTGTATATATAAGTGTTTTGAATATATCTGTATATGTATCGATTATTGAACCTTGACCTTATTAGGTCCATCTTGCAAGTGAGCTGTGCTCAACGATGTTCACCTGAATAAATAAAGATTTGATTGATTGATTGATCCAAGGATATTGAGGCAGCTTAGGGAAATACTGACTGCACCTCTGACAATTCTGTTTACCAGCTCCCTGCAAACATAAGTGGTTCCGGAGGACTGGAGGAAGGCCGATGTAGTCCCACTACACAAAAGTGGTATACAGGAGGGTGGCAATTATAGGCCAGTCACCCTGACATCAGTGGTGGGAAAGTTAATGGAATTACTGCTGAAGGTAATGATTGTGGAATATCTTGAATCCAGTGGGCTACAAGACCCAAGGCAGCATGGTTTCACAGGGGGTGGTCATGTCAAATGAATCTAATAGATTTCTTTGTCTGAGTGACCAAGGGTGAGTGGTGGACGTGGCCTACCAAGATTTCAGTAAGACATTCAACATCATTCCACACAGGAGACTAGTAAAGCTGTGTAGCTTAGGAGTGGGTCCAAAGGTGGTAAACTCAATAAGAAATTGGTTAGGGGGTAGGTGACAGAGGGTGGTGGTAAATGGAGTTCACACCGGAAGGGAGGATGACCAGTGGGGTACCTCAGGGATCAGTGCTGGGACCGGTCCTCTTTAATGTCTTTATAAGTGACATTATAAAGGAGCTAGAAGGGAAGGTCTGCCTGTTTGCGGATGACACCAAAATCTGCAATGGGGTGGACAGTGGACACTCCAGGGGGGGGTGTGGAAAGGATGAGCAGAGTGGTCAAAGGTATGGCAGCTAGGTCGCAATGCAAAAAAAGTGCAGAATAATGCACCTAGGGCACAGAAACCCAGGGGCAGCGTATAACACGGGTGAACTGGTATTGATGACCACCAAGCAGGAAAGAGACCTGGGGATAATCATATCAGATGACCTAAGCGTGTCAGGCAGTGCAACAAGGTAGTAGGAAGAGTGAATGGGATGCACAGCAAAAAGATGGCGGTGAGCTGGGCCGGTGGTGCTGAGGGTTGAGTTACTGGAAGCCACACCTTGCACCACACCGACGATCCGGGTTCGGAGCTGGACTCGGTTTGCAGGTGGTCGGCAGGGGTGGGAGAGGATCATCTGGAGGATAACTCTCCTCTCCCTGGGGTTGGGTTCGGGGATGCTTGGTGTCCTAGTGGCTCCCGATGGAGATCGGGGGTACTACAGGCATGCCAGCTAATGTAGTGGGTGGAGTACAGTGACGCCGGCAGGGACTACCTTATGCTGGCATCATTGCATGCCGCACTCCAGTGGGAGAAAAACTTCACGCTTAAGGGACAAAAGCCCTCTGCAGTGCCATGGAGATGATGGGGACTCCAGGGGCAGGCCCACATCCCAAGGCCTGCCCAGTGCACCAGGAGACTCCCTCGCTGCCTGGCACCCAGGTAGGGTCCTTTGAGTCTGTAGGGTTGCCATGGAGGGCACAGCCTCCTGGGGGTACCAGGTTAGCCAAGGGACTGCACCTGACTGGGTGTGCAGTGGGAGGCTAATGGCAGCGGGGGTTCAGGCAGGGAGTAGAGACCCTGTCGAGAGAGTACCCCAGAAGGATGCCTGGGGCCGCTACGAGATAAAGAGAATATAAAGAAAAAAAAATGTGGAAGTGGTGTTGCCTCTTTATAGGTTGCTGCTAAGACCCCACTTAGAGTACTGTGTCCAATTCTGGAGACCACATTTCAGGAAGGACATAAAGGAGTGATCCAGAGGAGGGCAACTAAAATTGCAGGGTCTGCATCAAAAGCCCTACGAGAGAGATGAAAGGACTCTTATCATGTACACCCTGGAACAGAGGAGGAGAGGGGAATATGATAAAGAAACCTTTAAATACCTTTTGGGAATTATTTTCAGAAGAAAAGGTGCTCAGGAACAAGGGGACATACTATGAAGTTGGAAGTGGGTAAATGCAGAGATGAGAGGAAGTTTGCAAATAACTTGTTTTCATGCATTTTGCAATTTTGCTATTTCTGTTTAGCCTTTTGTACTCTGGGTGTTATACCCACCCTCACCACACACACACACACACACACACACACACACACACACACACACACCTCTGTATAATTAAGTTCCCCATTATTTCTGTTTACCTAGTGCATTGTATTGTCATTGATGTATTTGTACCCTGATGTATTGTGTTGCAGCATTCTTGTACCATCTTAGTGGCCCGATCTTGCCTAAAATGGTTCTTGATCAGTGAACCCGTCAACAAACGAATAAATAAAATAAATAGATAAATAAGTCCTTCCTCACAGAAGGAGTGGCGGATTCCTGGAACAGCCTTCCAGCGGAGGTGGTGAGGGCAAAAGCAGTGGTGAGGTTCAAGAATGCACAGCATAGCACAAAGGAATTGTAGTGGAGAGGAGGTGGGAGGGCAAAGAGCTGTAGATTGAGCATGGTTTGCAGTAACAGTAGGTAGGGACAAATGGGCAGACCAGATGGGCCAAGCAGTCCTTACCTGCCCTCAGATTCTGTGTTTCTGTTACCAAGAGTCTGGCCACTCACCACACTGTGGTTCTGGCTGAGTGATGGATAACCAGTAAATCAGTGAGATGCTGTCAGGCAGACCAAGGGAAAGGTGGAAAAAGTATAAAAAAAAAAAGATTTGCCAAGATGAATCTGGTACTCCTCAGTTTCAAATCAAGGTGCATAACACTGAATTTCAGTGAGAACAGAGGAGTGTCAGAAAACACTGTCATCTGTTTATTTATTTATGACTGTGATAATCAAGTAGGTACACTGATCCCAGGGACTGTTTCAGGTACGACCCAGGCCAAAATATAATGGCACAGGAGCAAACAATGCAAAGTGCAATGGAACTATAACCAGTTAACACAATGAAGCCAAAGAGACAAAAATACAACAATATAAAGTAAGAAACTCAATACAGCAGACAAGGTGTCAGGTTATCTTGGCAGACAAAACATGCAGTTTACAAGAAGAGTAGTTGGACCAACAAGGACAAGTGCAGAGGGGAATCTCAACAAGGGAAAGGGAAACCAAAGAGAATGCAGGGAGTAGTAAGGAGGAGGGTAAAGTGCTAAGGAGGAGGGTTGGCAACGTAACAACGAGGGCGTTGAAACTTAGGGTAGATGCAGGAAGTGACAGAGGTTGGGGGATCCACCCAGAAAAGCAACGGCAGCAGGACTCAGCCAAAAGCCAGTCTTTGCAGTTGGATGTGAACAGGTGGTGGGCGTCCAGGGAGCGAAGCATCTGATTCATAGGCTCTGTATCATGCTCTGATTGTTTATCTGTGGAACTCAAGAATGAAATAAACCACAAAACCAGTACGGGGGCATTTATTCCATTGCTCTGGATGTGTGCACATGATTATCAATCATTTACATGATTTCAGCCAATCGGCACACAGAGTCACAGCACTGCTTACCCTGTGTACAGTGTCCTCTTATGCAGCAGCGTTAGAAATGGCCTGTTTCACTTCACAGAAAAAGATCAAATGTCCATCTATTCTGTCTGGAGTTCCCTATCTCTCCCAGGACCTATTGTCTACTTACTATAGGTCTTGTTACACTAGCTTGAATGTCTGAGGGAGATACTAATGACGACTCCCAGGGCCCCTTCCTATGCTGTAGTGCCCAGTTTAACCTCTTCCATCCTCTGCTGTCTCCTTTGTCTTCTCCTGGGTGTATAACCTTGCATTTTTTGGCATTGAATTTTAACTGCCAAATCTTACACCACCTCTCTATCCTTTGTTGATTCTTCTACATCTCCCTGGTCCCTTTATTGCTACCTACCCTACTACAGAACTTCATGTCATCTGCAAAGAGACACAACCTGCCCTGGCTGCCCTCTCCAGTGTCACTAATGAACATATTAACGAGGACTGGAAGCAGGACAGATCCCTGGGGCACCACACTCATGACCTCCCTCTCTTCCAATTTGATCCCGTTTACCACAATTCTATACTGTCTGTCCTTTAACCAGTTTCCTACCTATCTAACAGTGTCCCTAGCTGCACCCAGGTGCTCCAGTTTCTTCAGCAATCTTCTGTGTAGCACTGAGTTCAAAGCCTTCCTGAAACTAAAGTAATGTAAATCCACAGCATGGCCCTTATTTCCTATCTTTGTTACCCAGACAAACAAAACTATTAGGTTCAGCAAGTATAAAAAAAACAACTTATTAGTCTGGTCTGACAAAACTTACTTGCCACAAATCCACGCTGTTTACTATCCTGTAACCCACTGCTCTCTAGGTACTCCGAAAGGTCCTCATTGATCAGTAATTCCATCAGTTTACCTTCTACAGAAGTAAAGCTGACAGTTCTGTAATTTAACACTTGCTTCTTGTCCCCCCCATGTAACTGGACTATGTCCACTACACCCCTGTCTTTCAGAACTACTCCTGTTGGAACTGTGCTGTTGAATAGCCCTGCTAGTGGTTTAACCAGTTCCCCTAACCACTTCCATGAGCACACTTGGGTGTATCCTTTCTGACCCTGAAGCTTTAGCTACCTTTGGGACTTCGTGCCCCTTCTGGACCCTTTCTCTGCTAAATACTGGCTGCCTCATTCCAGGAATACTCCTGACAGCCTCTTGATGTCACCTTCAAACAGAGGCCACTGGCTTCCCTTGTGAAGACAGAGCAGAACCAGTCAGTAAGGGTGGCTGCTTTTTGTTCTATGTGATAATAGCGCCAACAAAAAATGGCACTGAACACAACGGCGACTACACATTGCTGAAAGTTAAACCGTCGATCAGCACAACACCGACCACCACAATCAGCGAGTGGTGCTTAGGGGCTCTAAGGGGGTGAATTGTACTTACATTAGCTCCCCCCCCCCGCACCACCCATTTCTGTTATAATGAGCTCCGGTGGGGATGACAATGGGAAGGGGAAGCTCAGGAGAGGGCTAAAATCATCAGGGAGAATGTTGGGGCAACGTGCAGGCAATGGGGGGAAAACAGATGGCAGGGTGGGGGAGATGGGACCTTGGAAACCAAGTGAAATAAACTTATAAACCACCCATACAAACAAACAAAAAAACTCTATAGCCAGTCCCAAACCTGGGTCCACCAGACACAGAGTTAGTGACTCTAACCACCACACCAGAGGGCAGGCTTGGGAGTGGCTCAACCAGCATACCCCTCTATACTGCAGAACTACTACTCCCTACACACTCAATATCACTATAATTACTATATGCTATTAAGTGCGCATAGCTCATTTTACACTCGCAATTCTGATGTCACCCAAATTCACTCGCTTAAACTGATTTGCCCATATCACGGGATACCGCCTAACAATACACCCTCCCTGGTTCCTTTTTTTCCTTGATCTAAAGAATTGTTTTTCCCTACCCTTGACCCCCTCTGCAATACACAGCCCTGTGTCTGCCTAGTTTTTATTTGGTACTCTCCCCATTTCTCCTCCCCCTGCTTTTCTTTGTACTCTGTGAGTCTTTTTCTTGGCCCTCACTGCTTCTCTGACCCTTTCCGAAAACCACATTGGTCTGGTATACTAATTTTGTAACAATTCTCATGTAGCACTTTCTTGCCTTGAGAATGGTCCCCTTGATTGCCCCCCCCCCCATCTTTCCTTTCCATCTCTGATGCTGTCCACCCCGGTCAATTTGTCTCGGACCAGCTCCCCCATATGGCTGAAGTCTGCTCTTCTGAAATCTAGGACTTCAGTTTTTGATTGGGGCATTCTCGTCTCGAGGACAGTCTGAACGAAATGGAGATTTGTTTGCTGGAGTCCAATGACTCCCCTACCCTCACTCCACTCACCATCTTTGAGTTGGACAGTAGCAAATCAAGAGTGGCCACCTGTCTAGTGGGTTCTTTAAACTGTTGCACCAGCAGACAGTCCTGCAATGTGCATCTGGCCACTGGAATGTCCCCGTTCATATCTGGCAGGTTCAGATCACCCGCCACCACCACTTCTCTTTCTTCACTTCCCTTGCCAGCTGTTTCCCAAGCTCCCTATCTCTCTGTCTTCCCCTTGTCCTGGTGGTCATCCATAGATCACCCCCACCTGTATTTTCTTGTCCTTGACTATTTCCCTTTTGCATTCCCTGATGTGTCTGTCCTCCTAGGACTCTGTGCCCTGCCTGATATATAGGGCTATTCCCCCCTATTGCCTTTTCCTCTATCCTGTCTAGAGATTGTGTAATCCAGCACTGACAAGTCCCAGTCATTATTCTCTGTGACCCAAGTTTCTGTGATGGCGATGAGGTCTGCCACTAATGCCTGGAGCTCTCTCATCTTATTTACCCAAACTCCTGGTATTAAGGCAGGCCCTCTTCCAACTAGCTCTGGATCCTCCTTTGCTGTTTTGTGATCCTACACCTGCATTCCTTTCCATTCTCTTTACCTTCTTATGTTTCCTATTGCCTGCAGATCCAGAGAGTTTTCCTTTTTTTGCCTCCTCCACTACTCCCTTTTGAACCTCGTCCTTATTTTTACCCACCTTACTGCTACCAGTCCCCAGTACAGAGGGAGCGTCAGCTAAATTCCTCTCCCCTCACTCCCTTTACCATGGTTCCCCTTGCCTCAGTGTCCCCTACAGTCAGTTTAACTGTCTGATGTAGACGTCAGACTTCTGACCAAATGCATTGGTCCTCTCTCTTGTCAGGTGAAGTCCATCACTTTTGATGAACCTCCTGTCCCCCCAGTCACCTACAAAGTGGTTCCCTTTTTCCTGACCCTATCTCTTTAACCACCCATTTAATTCCTCTGTCTCTTCTCTCCTTACTCTGTCTTTCCCTTCATCGTAAGCCTCACTGAAAGGACCTCGGAAAAGGCCTAGGAGGTTGAGTGTGCCTGCAATCAGCCCCCAGCTTCTGAAAGTTCCACTTTACTTGCTCCATGGGCTGATTCGCCAGATTGTTGTTACCCAAGTGTACCAGCACCCCCATCTCCTCCTTTCCTCTTTACAACCCTCCCTATTCTGTCTATATCCTGGCTGGCTGATGCCCCAGAAAGGCACCTAACTATCCCCCAACCCCACCCTCTTTAATCCCCTAATCATAGAATTCCCCACCACTAAGACTTTCCTAGCTGCCTTCTTCTTACCCCTACCCCTGGGTACCACCAGGTCATCACTCCCATTTCCCCTGACTGACCAAGAGTCCCCGCTGTTGGAGTTGGGTGCCTGAGTTTCCTCCAGGGTTGCAAAGTGATTTGCCATCAGGATTTGTGGGAGTGGTTGACTTCCTTGCAGCTGCCCCTGCCACCTTCCTGCTCCCCACCACTGTCCACCCTCCTGGACTAGTGGGCCTCTTGGGGAGTGTGGGCTGTGGGCTCCAGCTGAAGTGATGCGGCAGGAGAGAGATTTCTTTCCTCGCTGCTACCAGCTGAGGATAGAGCTCTACAAAGAGCTGGCAGAAGAAGCAGTCACCCCTCCTGCAGAGCATAACCCTGGAGAAGGGACCCACAATCCCTGCAATGAACTTGCTCCTCGCTAAACCTCATGAGCTTTAGACAGAGTGGAGGCAGTTTGGAGGAGGACTGCCAAATGGTACAAGGTCTGTATCAAAAGTCCTGTGAGGAATTTTTTTTTTATTTTAGAAAGGCTAAAAGAGCTAAATATGTACACTCTGGAGGAGAGGGGGATATGATAGAAACCTTTAAATACCTCACTAGGGTTAGTAAGGTACAGGAGGGGGTATCTTTCAAAGAAAATGGTGCTCTAGAATACAAGGGCATGCTATGAAGCTGGAGGGGTGATTCAGGAGGGATGTGAGGAAGTATTTCTTTACAGAAAGGGTGGTAGATACCTGGAATAGTCTTCCAGCAGTGGTAGTGGGGGCAAAAAAAGTGGTGGGGTTCAGTAATGCTTGAAACAGGCATAAGGGAATCATAGAAGTAAGGAAGGGGGGATGGCATTGCAGAGCAAGTGGGGTCTGCAGCAAACAATGAAGGTTAAAAAATGGACAGACTGGGACAGACGGCCCTTATCTGCTATCACATTCTATGTTTCTGTGTTTCTCTGGCTGTACCTCTCTACATGGAAACATAGAACTTGATTGCAGATAAGAACCACTTGGCCCACCCAGTCTGCCCATTTCCCTACCTGATGGATTAGCTGCAGATCCTAGTTAACCAACAACTTACTTCCTCCTACCCCCCCACTAGAACTGCCTTATGTCTGTCCCATGTATTCTTGAATTCCCCCACTGTTTTTGACTCCACAACCTCTCAGGAAGACTGTTCCATGCATCTACAACCCTCTCCATGAAAACATACTTTATAACATTACCTCTGAGCCATCCCCCCTCAATCTTCAAATTGTGCCCCCTTGTTCTTGCACATCTTTTTTTTTTTTTTTAGTTGTACCAGGTATAGCACACTAAGCTGAAAGCTTTTTTACAGGAGCGACCTGGGAGCATAAGGAGGTTAAGTGACTTGCTCAGGGTCACACAGTATGCAAGTGGAAGCTGTGGGATTCAAACCCAGGTCTGGTCTGCTGTATGTCACCAGATTTGCAGCTCAGAGCCTTAGACCACTGCGCTATACTGCCTCCATTTTCCTGAAAGATGCTACCCTCTTGGACTTTGTTGATTCCCTTGAGGTACTTGAAAGTTTCTATCATGTCCACCCTCTCCCTCCTCTCCTCAAGGGTACACATGTTAAGCTCTTTTAGTTTCTCTTCATATGGCTTCTGGTGCAGACCCTGCACCATTTTGGTTGCCCTCCTCTGAACAGCCTCCACCCTGTCTATGTCTTTGCAGAGATGGGGTCTCACCAACTGTCTGTACAGAGGGATAACAACTTCCTGTTTTCCACTGCTGATGCCTCTTCCTATGCATCCCAGTATCCCTCCTTACTGCCTTCTCTTAAAACTGAAGGTGGACAAAGCAATGGGGCCTGATGGGATCCATCCCAGAATTCTGAAAGAACTAAGGGTAGAACTAGTGACACCACTGACTACCCTCTTTAACAAATCATGGGAGGATGGGGTGGTACCTGAGGACTGGAGGAGGGCAGATGTGATTCCCCTTCACAAAAGTGGGAGCAAGGCAGAACCAGGAAACTACAGACCTGTTAGTTTAACCTCAGTGGTAGGGAAAATGATGGAATCACTTCTGAAGGAAAGAATTGTCGAGTATCTAGAGGCCAGAGGGGCACAGGACCCAAGGCAGCATGGATTCACAGCAGGAAGGTCATGCCAGACAAATCTGATAGATTTCTTTGACTGGGTGACCAAAGTAGTAGATCAGGGAGGGGCTGTGGACATGGCCTACCTAGACTTTAGCAATGCATTTGATACAGTCCCACACAAAAGATTAATATACAAGTTAGCCAGGGTGGGAGTGGGTCCCAAGATGACAGCCTGGGTAAAGAATTGGCTGGAGAATAGGACACAGAGAGTAATAGTAAATGGAGTCCACTCTGAAAAAAGGGGGGTTAGTAGTGGGGCACGTGAGGTTCAGTATTAGACGGTCCTCTCAATGTCTTTATAAGCTACATTGCAGAGGGACTGGAAGGAAAAGTGTGTCTCTCTGCAGATGACACAAGATCTGCAACAGAGTTGATGCACAAGGTGGAGTGGAAAGGATGAGAAGGGACTTGCAAGGTTAGAGGAATGGTCAAATATATGGCAGCTTAGATTCAATGCTAAGAAGTGCAGGTAATGCACCTGGGAAACAAAACCCAGGGAAGAGTACACAATGGGGTGAGATACTAACAACAACAAAATGGAAAGGGACCTGGGGGTAGTCATATCAGATGACCTAAAGGTGGGAAAGCAATGTGAGAGGGCAGCAAGGAGGGCTGGGGGATACTTGGATGCATAGGAAGAGGCATCAGTAGAAAACAGGAAGTTATTATTCCTCTGTACAGACAGCTAGTGAGACCCCATCTGAGTACTCGTGCAGTTCTGGAGACCCAATCTCCCAAAGACATAGACAGGATGGAAGCTGTCCAGAGGAGGGCAACTAAAATGGTGCAGGGTCTGCACCGGAAGACATATGAAGAGAGACTTAAGGAGCTTAATATGTATAGCCTCGAGGAAAGGAGGGAGAGGGGAGACGTGATAGAAACTTTCAAGTACCTCAAGGGAATCAACAACATCCAAGAGGGTAGCATCTTTCAAAAAAAGGTGTGCAAGAACAAGGGGGCACAATTTGAAGATAGAAGGGGGGCGGCTCAGAGGTAATTTAAGGAAGTATTTTTCACAGAGAGGGTTGTGGATGTATGGAACGGCCTTCCAGAGGAGGTTGTGGAGTCAAAACAGTGGTGGAATTCAAGCATGCATGGGACAGTCATGAGGCAATTCTAGGGGGTGGGGGTAGGAAGAAGTAGGCTGCTGGTTAACTAGGACCTGCAGCTTATCCATCAGGTAGGGAAATGGGCAGACTGGGTGGGCCAAGCGGTCCTTATCTGCCCGTCAAATTCTATGTTTCTATGTTTCTATATATTGCTTGCTCACCTTTAAGTCATCTGATATAACTACCCCAGGCCCCCTTCCTTTTTTGTTGCTGTCAGTATCTCACCCCCCATTGTGTACTCTTCCCCATGGTTTTTGTTTCCCAGGTACATTAGTTTGCACTTATTTGTGTCAAATCTAAGCTGCCATACATTTGACCATTCCTTAAACCTTGCCAAGTTCCTTCTAATCCTTTCCACACCACCTTGTGTATCAACCCAGTTGCAGATCTTTGTGTCATCTGCAAAAATACATACATTATCTTCCAGTCCCTCTGCATTGTCGCTTATAAAGACATTAAAAAGTCCAAACCCAGTAGTAAACACTGCAGTACCCCACTAGTAACCCCCCCTTTCTTCCCTGTGGACTCCGTTAACTATTACCGTATGTGTCCTGTTGTCCAGCCAATGTTTTACCCAGGCTACCACCCTGGGACCCACTCCCAGGCTGGCTAATTTGTTTATTAATCTTTTGTGCAGGACTGTGTCACATGCCTTGCTAAAGTCTAGGTAGGTCATGTCCACAGCCCCTCCCTGGTCTACTACTTTGGTCACCCGGTCAAAGAAATCAATTAGATTCATCTGACATGACCTTCCTGCTGTGAATCCATGCTGCCTTAGGTCCTGTGCCCCACTGACCTCTAGGTACTTAACAATTATTTCCTTCAGAAGTGATTCCATAATTTTCCCTACCACTGAGGTCAAACTGACAGGTCTGTAGTTTCCTGCCTCTGTCTTGCTCCCACTTTTGTGAAGGGGAATCGCATCCACCCTCCTCCAGTCCTCAGGTACCACACCATCCCCCCATGATTTGTTAAAAAGGGTAGTCAATGGTGTTACTAGTTCTCCCCTTAGTTCTTTTAGAATTCTGGGGTGAATCCCATCAGGCCGCATTGCTTTGTTCATCTTCAGTTTTAGGAGTTCTTCAGAACCCTTTCTTCTGTGATAGGAGTAATACCAACCCCCATCTAGAGTGCTTCTATTGACTGGATTAGGTATTATCTCTCTTCTCTTCCTTTGTGAATACTGAGTAGAAGTATTTGTTCAGTATCCCTGCTTCTTCACTGTCACTCTCTGCTCAACCACCTTCCTGTTTATTCAGCCTCAGTATCCCTGCCTTAGTCTTTCTTTGCTCCCTAATGTACGTATAAAAGGTTTTATCCTACTTCTTAACTGAGTTGGCTTTCTTTCCCTCAGTTTGGGCCTTTGCTATTCTGACTACCTTGTCCACTTCCTTCTGCTTTAACTGGTACAGTTCTCTGTCCTGCTCCTTCTGTGTTTCCTTATACTTTCTGAATGCTATCTTTTTCTCCCTAACCTTCCCCGCCACCATTTTTGAGAACCATAGTGTTTTTTTTCTTTTGTTTTGATTTGTTTATTTGCTTCACACAAAGGCTTGTTGCCTCTGTGATGGCAGTTTTGATGTTTCCCCATTGTTGCTCCACCCCTCCTTCTTGCCTGTTTGCTAGTGCTTTTCTGAGACACTCTCCCATTTTGACAAAATCAGCCCTCCTGAAGTCCAGTATCTTCACTTTTGTATGGCTTGACTCTACAGCTGAGTTTATTGTGAACCACTGTTTGGTGGTCACGTGTTCCCAGATGGTTATCCACTTCTAGATCTGAGATCCTCTCTCCATTCCCATTTGAGAGTAGCAGGTCTAACACTGCTCTCTTCCGAGTGGGTTCCAACATGCCCCCTGTAGGGCATCAAGAATGGCCCTGCTCTTGGATGTGGCTGCAGCAAAGGTGCTCCAGTTAACATATAGGTCCCCCATCAGCAATATCTCCCCTTTCTCTGCCATCCTAAGGATGTCTTTTATAATTTCTTTGTCCATTTCCTCCCCCTGAAACGTGGGTCTGTATACAACCCCTATGCAGATTGTGGTGCCATTTCCAGTCTCCAGGGTGACCCACAGTGCCTCCTCTCCTCCCTGTTTATCCTTTAATCCCATTGATTTGATCCCTTCCCTTACATAGAGAGCTACTCCTCCTCCTTTTCTACTCTCCCTGTTCCTCCTGTAGATTGTGTACCCTGGTATGTTGGCATCCCAGTCATGGTTCTCACTGTACTATATTTCTGTGACTGCCACGATATCCAGGCATCCCTCTTCCATCAAGGCCACCAGTTCAGGGTGCTTGTACCTAGACTACGGGCATTGGTACTCATTACCCTCCATTTTTTGATGGCCTTACCCTTTTTAGCCCCATCCCTGTCCTTACTGCTGTTGTCTTTTTCTGGCAGTATAGCCTAGAGGTTAGAGGGATGAGGTGTGAATGAGCTTGCTACATCCAGCAGACTAGACCTGAGTTTGATTCTCACAACCTCCACTTGCATACTGTGTGACTCTGAGCAAGTCACTTAACCACCCAGTGCTCCCAGGTCACCCCTGAACATAGGCACTTGTGCCTAGTGGGCCTTACCTAGTTACCAAAGGCTAAAATAAATAAAAAAAAAACACTTACCCCTGCCCTTGTCCCTATGGACTTCTCTTTGTGTTTACATCATTAACTACTTTGATTTTTTTTTTTGGAGGGGGCTAGGATTTCCCTTCTCCTTTTCAGTGCCTCCCCCTCCTTGGGTAGTGTAAATGCTTGCCAAAGAAGCATTGAAACCTATCACGTAGGATTCTAGTTCCCCTCCTGGACTCTATTCTTCCTAATGCAGTGCTTCACTAAAATAAATTAATGAGGCCTCCACTGGGTGTTTCTTATGGTATAAGAGAATCCTCTCAGAAGGTTTAGGCAGCCAGACCACTCAGCTTCGCTTCATGGGCCTCTCACCCAAACCTCATGCATGTAAGCTCTTTTACCATAAGAGACACCCCTCGGAGGTGCTAATAACTTGCACAAAATCCACCGACTGAAGACAGACAAAGCAAGATGCAGGGTGTGAAGGTGGGGGGGGGGAGGAGTAAGGTCTCATTGTACGCAGACGATACTGTGATATACACGAGAAACCCCAGGGAGAACTTAAAGTTTTTTTAGCCTGAGCAAAGGAATACAGAGGAATCTTAGGATTCAAAATGAATGTTAAGAAAACTGAGATAAAAATAAGTGGGTACATAGATGGGGACCTGAAGCACATGCCAGGAAAATGGAACCCAGGGCAAGTGCATTACCTAGGTATCCAAATACCCAGGCACCTCAGCAAACTATATACAATAAATTACAGCAAGTTAAGAACGGAGGTCTGTGCAGACATTAAACGGGGGATGATGCTCTGCTGTCATTTAGTGATGGAGTGAATACAGTTAAAATGAACGTATTGCCAAGAGTCTTGTCTTTATACCAATGTTTACCTCTGGTAATTCCAGTCAGATACTGGAAAGAACTTAATGGGGTATTAAGGAAATTTATATGGAACAATCGCAGGCCCAGGATATCATGAAAAATACTACAAGGGCATAAACACATGGGAAGGTATGGGCTTCCAAACATGCAGGCATACTACAGAGCAGCAGAACTGATCCCACTCATAGACCTCTCAAACAGTTCACAGGAACTGGTCTGGAAAGACATAGAAAGGCACACCAACATGGTAAAACACTTAGATACATTGATCTGGAGCATAGCATCGAAAGCAGATCTGGAACTACTTACAAATAAACAGACAAAGCATACGTACAGGAACTGGCTGATCATCAAAAAACAGCAACACAGTCAACAAACTCCGACACGATGGGGACCAATTTGGAAGGATAGCAAGTTCCTACCTGCACACACAGACCACACTTATAGACAATGGGCCAGACAGGGACTACAACTCCCAGAACATTTTAAAACAGGGACAGACATAAAAACATTTGGGCTACTGCAAACAGAATATGGCTTACTGCAAAAAGACTTCTTTAGGTATTTACAAGTAAGGTCCTACCTTCAATCACAAGACGGTAACATAAATAGGCCAGAAGTACAGTATCAATTAGCTAATGGAATTAGGCTGCTCACCCAAACACAACATTCCACACAAAGGGTTTCTAGACTGTACATAGAACTAAACAAGGAAACCAGACTACAAGGGGTAATGGGGATCCAACAACAATGGGAAAGGGAAACGGGAGAAACAGTATGTCAGAAACAATGGTTACAGATCTGGCAGGGAGTTCATCACACAACCTCATCTGGGAGCTGCAGAGAATTCAGATGGAAAATTTTGACACAACTTTTTGTTACATGAGACAAAACCAAATATACAGGAACAGGTCAAACAGACCAGTGTTGGCAGAACTGCTGGGAGAGGGGAACAACGCTACACATATCTGGAGAGTACAAGATTATACTGAGATTTTGGAAAGACATAGATGAAAGAGTTACGAAGATTTGGAGTTGCCCCAGGGTTTAGTTGTGAGGAATGCTGCAGCTGGAACATGTCTGACAGTGATGTTGGGAGGAGAGGAGCCAACAGTTTCTTGCTGTGGAGGCAATATAGTGCAGTGGTTTAAGGCTCTGAGCTGCAAACCTGGAGACCTGGGTTTGAATCTCACAGCCCCCACTTGCATACTGTGTGACTCTAAGCAAGTCACTTAACTTCCTTGTGCTCCCAGTTCACATCTGTAAACAACCTTTCAGCTTAGTGTGTCAAACCCTTTAAAGGGCGGTACTGGACCATCTCCATAGGGGAAGATCATTTCGGGAGGGGAACTCTAAATGAGAATTTCATGGTATGATGGTCCAACCAAATGACTGGCTCCACCATATGGTCAGTGACCTCCACTCCAAGAGAGAAGACCAGGTCAAATGAATGACCGTGTATATGTATATGGGTTGCAGAGGCAACTACCTTTGTCAGGCCAGAAAAGTTATGTAATGAATATCAGTTGTATTTTGGTGGAAATCCAGTCTTGATTTTGACAGGCTTAGGTTGATGGATCACTATGTGGTCTATCAATCAGCAATCACTCGTAAGAAGGCAGAGTTCCTGTCAAAGGAGATTCCTGCTGCGCAGAACAGACCAGCTCAACTCTTCCGGACTGTCGACAGATTGTGCAATCCAGTCTGTCTGCAGTCTGGTAAAGATTTTTCACAAATAACGTGTGATGAGCTTGGTCTGTTCTTCACAGATAAGATTGCCAGCATTAGATTAGGTATTAGCCCAGCTCCGTCTTTAAGGGATTGTGGAGATCGGCATGAGGTGGCGAGTACCCGTGCTGCCTGGTTCAATTTTAGTAGGCCGTAGTTCATGGACATTGTAAGGATTGTCCAGACTGTATGACCAACCTGCTGTAGTTTGGATCTGGGCCCTACACCGCTATTAGTAGGTTGTGTAGATGTTATCTGCCCACTCCTTGCTGAAATTGTCTGGAAGTCCTTGGAGCAGGGGGTCTCTTCCGATCCCCTCAAGGAGGCGGTCATTCAACCACTCCTTAAAAAACCCTCCTTGGACCTAGACTGCTTAGCTAACTATCGATCTGTCTCTAACCTGCCCTTTGTGGGTAAGGTTATTGAAAAGGTGGTGACTCTGCAGCTGGATGACTGTCTCACAAATCACAATGTCTATGATGTTCTCCAATCTTGATTTAGGAAAAGACATAGCACTGAGACCGCACTGGTCTGGGTTTGAAATCATCTCCTAATTGTGAGAGATCCAAAGGCTTGTACTACTCTAGTCCTTCTTGATCTCGCTGCAGCATTTGATACTGTGGACCGTGGTGTGCTTTTGGAGTGCCTGTGGCTTCTTTGTGGACTGTCTGGAACAGTTCAACATTGGCTTTGAACTTTCCTTACAGGCAGGACACAGAGCATTGTCACTGGAATTTATTCCTCCGACGCCTTCCCCCTGTCTTGTGGAGTACCGCAGGGCTCCATTTTGGTGCTCATGTTGTTCGCACTTTATATGCTGCCATTAGGAGAGATCATTAGGCGATACAGTTTGGGTTTTCACCACTATGCAGATGATTCCCAACTGTCTCTGTCCTTAATTCCTGGACAGGAAGGTGCAATCTCTGTGCTTAATAGTTGTCTAGCCGAAATCAGAGATTGGATGAGCACTAGCTGGCTGAGGTTGAACTCGGATAACACTGAGGTGTTGGTTGTGGACTCTGGTCACCTTGAGGTGGGTCCTAGGACTGGGCTTCCATCTGGGTTATGGCTTGATGGTGTCCAGTTCTTGACCTCAGACTGGGTGCGTAACCTGAGCATTATTTTTGATGATAGTTTGACACTGAAATCTCAGGTGTCTGCCATTGTCAAATTTTCCTTTTATCATCTTAGGAATATTGCCTGGGTGAAACACCTGATTCCTCAGGCTGACCTTTCCACATTGGTCCAAGCCTTTGTCACCACCTCCCACCTTGATTACTGTAACGCCCTTTACATAGGGCTGCTGGGGGTTGATATCCGCTGCTTGCAGCTAGTGCAGAACATGGCAGCTAGACTTCTGACTGGTACATCTAGGCCTAGTCATATTATGCCTGTGCTGCGCAGACTGCACTGGCCATCAGTTCAGTGGCAAATCACCTTTAAGGTCTGGTTGCTGATCTGTGAAGCCCTACATGAACTGGGACCCCAGTACTTGCAAGATCTTCTTACTCCCTACTGCCCCTCCCACTCACTCCAGTCCACCAATGAGGGCTAGCTAAAGATTCCCAGGGTTCGGTTAAAGACATCTGGGGCACGTGTGTTTTCTTATGCTGTGCCATCCCTATGGAATTCTCTGCCTCATCAGATAAGAGAATGCCTGACTGCCTCAAGTTTTAAATCTGAGCTCAAAACTTATTTGTTTCTTAAAGCTTATTCTGAATGATTTTAAGTATGACTGCTTAATTTACTTTAACTGTTTGTTTTAATGTGTTTGTACAGTGCTTTGGCTATGAAAAGCACTTTAAAAATAAAGTTTTACTTACTTTACTTTATACAAATTGATATCATTGTTCATGTGTACTGTTTTCTATTAAAGACGCATTTTAATAAAATATTTGAAACAACAAAATTCAGAGAAAAAAAGAAAAGGGATGTAGCACATGATTGTTGCCACCAGATGGCAGACTGGAGCTATTTGCTTAAGCTGCTATCTCAAGACTACCCTTCTGTGGCAACAAAGGCACATTACAACATCCCTCTTATTAAAAAAAACAAACAAACAAGGAAAGTAGCATGTGATTGTTGCCACCAGATGGCAGGCTGGAGCTAGTTGCTTAGGCTGCTGTCTCAAGCTTCCCTCTTGTGGTACTGATATGATGGACTAACAGAAGTGGTATTACCAACATGCTGCATAATGCCTTTCAAAATAATGCCAAGTAAAATCAAATGCTGTATTCTAAAGTTCACAATACATACTGTCAAAGATGTACCAACATGTTTAGTTGATTTACTTATAAAACACACCTTTTCAATTTTGACTCAAGGCACTGTACACATGAGCAAGTTAAGTAAAATAAATTTAAATTACAGTCACTATCCAACCATAAAAACAGTTCAGGTTAATTAAAAAGAGGGAAAAGCTTCCCTGAAAAGAAATGTCTGCAGCTCCCTTTTGAAGGCATTTACTGATGGAGCCTCACTGATAGTAAGAGAAAGGGAACTCCATAGGGTCGGTGCCAGGAACAAAAATGCTCAGGCACCAGCAGATTGTAGGCACACCCTTGGAATCACCAAAAGGCTTGCATCAGCTGACCAGAGGGGACAGAGTGGGCAGTAAAGCTGTAGAAGGTCTTGAAGGTACCCGGGCCCCAGTCCATGCAGGGCCTTATAGTTCAGCAAACCGACCTTGAAAGTGACCTGCCACCTTACAGGCAGCCAGTGCTGCGAGTGGAGCACAGATTTAATGTGACAAAACCGGGAAAGGCCAGTCAATAACCTGGCTGCCGTAGTCTGCACTAGCTGCAGGTGGCGGAGCTCAACCCCCGATAGCTCGAGGTACTATAAAGGGCATTGCAGTATTCAAGCCAGGATATTTTTTTTAATTTATTTCAGTTTTGGAATTACAACCTTTGAGCCAAACTGGCTCTTTTGCAAAGTCTCCAAGTCAGTAGAAGAACAGGCACAAGTGTACAATTTACATCATATGATGAGAACATACAATAGCTAAGTGACAAGACTATTTTACAAGCAAGATAAATATGGAGTATAACCTCAAACACAAATACTTTTCTTACAAAAATATCTCTAGTCTGTAGGTCTAGTTACTAAGTGCAGGTTGCTTGTAGTTGGCAGCCAAAATTGCCTTTATCAAAGAAAAGGGATGTCCTGAAGACATGGGCCAGTGATGGCAGATCATCTGGGGGAATCAGGTGTTTAATCCTAGGAATGTTACAAAGGAGATAAAATGCACTCTATAATATGGCTAACACCTGGAACTTAAGCATCAGGCCACAGTCCAGTACCACGCCAAGATTCCTCACCCTTTCTGAGGTCAGAAGTTGGTAATCCCTCATCTTAACACCAGAAACTCAACCAACTTGCACACCAACCCCTGGACCACCAGTTTCCACCACTAGTACCCCTTTTTGTCTGGATTCAAAGTCAACCAATTGACACTCATCCAGTCTGGATCTCAGCAAGGCACTGACTGATCCTTGAGACAGCACCCTGCTGTTTGAGCACAAAAGACAAGTAGAACTGAGTGTCATCTGCACAGCAGTGAAACCTCAGCTCATACCACTTTATAATGTTCCCCAGTGGTAGCAGATACACTGCAAACAACATGGGCACTAAGATGGAACCCTGCAGGACCCTACATGACATGGGTAGTGGTGTAGAGGAAAATGTTCCTAATACCACCTTCTGCATCCTGCCTGTGTGGCATGAATGGAACCACTTGAGAACTGTGAGTCAGCCCACAATGAACCCACAGGTGCTCCAACAGCACACCATGATCCACAGTGTCAAATGTAGCTGAGAGATCAAGGATTATTAAGATGGTACAATTTCCTCGATCCCTCACCACCAGGAGATCATTAAGTGCCCAAATCAGGGCCGTGTCAATACTGTGACTTTTCCTGAAACCCGAATGGAGTGGGTCACAGATGTCATGAGTTGACAAATGGTCCTCCAGTTGGAGAGCCTACACCTTCTCAGTAACCTGTCTCTTAAAGGTAAGGTTAGAAAAAGGTCAGCAGTTGGCTAGGGAGACTGAGTCTAGGGATGGTTTCTTTAAGAGGGGCCTCACCACTGCCTCCTTCAGAGGCTCGGGAAAGACCAACCTCTCCAAAGAACACTGCACTATCAAAGCCAGGACTGGGCTGAGGGTCCAAACTTTAGTAGATGGCTTCAACTCCCAGATGACCTTCACAATATCCTCATCCAACAATGGATCGAAGTTATATCAAATAAACGGACTGCCCATGCCCTCCGGCTAGCCACTGCAAGCCCCTGTGGAGTGCGTTGATTGGATCACAGATGTGACTGTGGCAATCTTAGCAAAAAAACAGAGGTAGCTGGCCCGATCGCACTGAGGGGTGAGGTGCTGGACACTTTACCTCATGCTACGCTGGCGACCCATGTTCGGGAACGAGCACAGGCTGCCAGGGGTCATGGGGGGGTGAGGAGAAGGACTGATGCTACATAAAGGGGAGGAGATGAGGCAGACGCTTGGAGGAACACGCACATCATTACATGCCTCATCTCAGGAAAGAAAAACGGAAAAGTTCCTGGCCATGCAGCATAACACTGTCCCTGCAGATGCCGCCACTGAGAAGGCACCACCCTGGCTGGATCCATTTTGGGTGGGTTGATACAGTCTACACCACCCTGCCATGAAGGGTAAGTCATCAGGACATAAGGGAGGGGGTCTGACCCTTGGGGGACAGTGCCGGGGGGACAGAAAATGGTACTAAGGGTGCCGGCCAGGACAGAAGATATATACCATACAAACCCCCCCCGGTCATGTCTCATCTGGAGGGCAAAAAGATGTTGAAAGTGAGGTGGCCCCCTATGCGTTTGTATCCTTGTGGATGCCTTTATTCCGCAACGGACTGGCATGACCGTTGTCTTTCCTGCCTCGGCCCCGACCACCATATGGGCAACTGCGACATTTGTTTTTTGATGGACCGCCGTGTAATTGAGAACCACGAGTGGAAAGTCGGACATGCACTGCCGACTTTCGGAGGACGAATGCGCAGTCGACGGGCCAAGGCCAGGATCCTTGATGCTTGCTCTGGGTCCCCTCCCAGTCCTATATGGCCCATGGAGGAGGGAACCCCTACCTCTTTTAGCCTTACAGCGGTGGGGGGTTCTTCTGTGGTGCAGGAGGCCCAGGCTGGCTCTTTCGGGGGTCAGTCAGGAGGCACATTTGCAGTCACCTCCTCGGTGGCAAAGGCTCCCTTGGTGTCATGTTCCGGGCCCTTCGGGTCAGGACCGGCACCTTCCTCGGCGCCGTCTCATGGTACCACTCTTGGTCCCAGTGCCGTTCACAGCACTGTTGGCTTTGAGTGCAGTGCCATGGTTGGCATCAGGCCTTCTGTTGCCGCCATCGACTCTGATGCTGTTCGCGGCATCGGGGCTTTCGTCGGCACCGGGGGTGGTGTTTTGGCTGTTTCTGGGCTTGGTTCAGGTTCCAGCATCATGCACAGCACCGGGGTAGGAGCTGGCACCGACCCTGGAGTGGTGCCAGGGTTGGGGTCGGCACCACAGTCGGAGTTGGCCCTGGCTCCGCCGCGGTGTTGTGTGGCGCCGTGTTCAGAGCCATGCCTGATCTCTGTGCTGCTCACAGTGCCAAGGTGAGTGTCAGCATCAGGCATGATGCCGCGCAGGATTTGGCTGTTGGCAGCACCAGGGATGGGGTTAATGTTGCACTCGGGATGGTGCCTGACTCCAGTGCTGTTCGCAGTGCTGGGGTGGGTGTTGGCGCTGGGCATGGGGATGTGCTTCGCTCCAATGCCGTTTGCGATGCCGAGTCTCGGGATGCTCCGATTTGTGGTCCAGGAACTGGAGGGGCTCAGTGAGTTGTCTGGCACCGGACTTCAGAACCTGCCTCTTTGGAGGCAGGCTCTGAGTCTGATCTGGACTGGCTCCCAGGTTCTTCAGAATCATTGGACCTCTCCATTCCAGCACCTCAGCCCCCAATCAGCCTCCTTCTGGGGGTCAGATGTCATTGGTGGATCTTAGGGTCAGGGGGTCTGACCAGCCAGCTGTGGTCCCGGTGTCCACTACTATGCAACCTGGAGTCACTGGTGCTTCTGTTCCTCTAGTTGGGTTATTCCCTTCCTTGGTGTGTTTGGACAGCCCAAGTTTGGGGCAGCCCGAGGCGCACCTGGAAGGGGATGGTATGGTTCCCTAGGTGGACTCCTCAGAGGCCACCTGGAGTTCCCAGCTGCCTAGGCTGGTGGCTGTGAGGACGAGGTCCCTCTCTGATTCTGAAGGGTTGAGAGGTAGGGGTGTGACGCAGCGCGCCCTCCCCAGAGCCCAGCCGGGGTCTGGGAGGAGTCAGAGCACAGACCCTCGTCTTTCCCTTGAGGAGTCCCCGAGAGAGACTTTAACTTCAGAGGTCAGGGGCTGTCCTTCTAGACACTTACAGTCCCAGTTACCTCACTGGGGGATTTCTTCCTTTGGGCACAGCTCTGACCGTTTCGATCCAGTTGAATGACTGTTAACTGCGGCAGCCTTTGGATCTCCCTCACTACACAGGGTTTCCTGTTGCCCCCCCGCCCTGACAGAGACCATTCTCCTGTTGCTAGCAGCCTGTCCCCTGAGCCTCTGTCTCCATCCCCGGTTGTCCCAGGTATTTATGGTCCTCAGGGGCCTCTCACCTGGGAACAGTTCAGAGGTTCCGTTTCACATTTCCCCACCTACCTCCATACCCTGGACCAACAGATGTTTCACCATGCTTCCATGCAGCTGGACCCTGAACCTGGGAGCTAATCCTCATCCTCTTCTCCCTCTATGGAGAGAGAGAGGAACCCTTGGGCCACATCTCCTCAGCATCTGATCTGTCCTCTTATCAGCACTTCCTTGCGAGGATGTTGGATGAGCTCCGCCTTACCCCAGTCTCAATTAGCAATCTCGAGCATGTGATGTGTACCTTTTTAAGTGAATACAGTGCAGCTCACCTGGTGGCTCTTGCCTGGCCTATTCCTTTTCAGGAAGTGTCACATCAGCTCTTGCTATGTCCCTTTTCCTGGACCATACCAGCCCCAAGGGACCTATGCCAGTGTTATTGTGCTCCCCCCGGGTCTCCAGGTTCTCTGCCTCATCCCTCTTTGGGTTTGACCTCCTTGGATACCCCCTCTGGGCCTCACACCCTTTACCGTGACCCCCCCAGATTCGGACTCTGCAGATTTAGATTTTTGGGGGAGACAGGTATTCTACTTGGTACAGATCTCTCTTTCAATTGCAGCACATCAGGCCCACTTTGCAGCCTACAGCAGGTTCTTGTCGTCATGGCTAGGACATGTCCTAGCCTCAGTGCCTGATTCGGAGGAAACCAGGCAAGCCATTGCCCTCTCTGTGCAGGGCCTGGAACTAGCAAGGCACCAAGCAATGGCATCTTATGATGGCAATGAAGTGGCATCCAAAGTGGTAGGGACAGTGATCTGCCTTAGGCGGACGGCATGGCTTCACCTATCCCAGTTATCTCCCCTGGCCCGGTGTAGGGTGATTTACTCCACATACTGGAGAACCTATCTTTTCACCCCAAGAGTGAGAAGGTGGTTTTTAGGGTGCACTCCTTCCCCCACTGGGAGATCCCTGTCTCACCCAGACCAGTCACAGGCCTTCCCAGGCCTGCAACAGTTCTCCCCTTCAGTGTCTCACCCACTGGAGGCTAAGGGACCTAGTCCCTTGGGGTAATTACATACATAGAAACATAGAATTTAACAGCAGATAAGAACTTCTTGGCCCACCTAGTCTGCCCATTTCCCTACCTAATGGATAAGCTGCAGAGCCTAGTTAACCAGCAGCCTACTTCTTTCTACCCTCACCCCCTAGAATTGCCTTATGACTGTCCCATGCATGCTTGGATTCAACCACTGTTTTTGACTCCACAACCTCCTTCAGAAGCCAGTTCCATGCATCCACAACTCTCACTGTGAAAAAATACTTCCTTACATTACCTCTGAGCCGCCCCTCTCTATCTTTAAATTGTGCCCCCTTGTTCTTGCACACCTCTTTTTTTGAAAGATAAAGATGCTACCCTTTTGGACTTTGTTGATTCCTTTGAGGTAATTGAAAGTTTCTATAATGTCCCCCCTTCCCTCCTTTCCTCAAGCCTATACATATTAAGCTCCTTTAGTCTCTCTTCATATGTCTTCTGGTGCAGATCCTGCACCATTTTAGTTGCTCTCCTCTGGACAACTTCTATCCTATGTCCTTGTGGAGATTGAGTCTCCAGAACTGCACATAGTACTCCAGATGGGGTCTCACCAGCTGTCTGTACAGAGGGATAACAACTTCCTGTTTTCTACTGGTGATGTCTCTCCCTATGCATCCCAGTATCCTCCCCCAGCCCTCCTTACTGCCCTCTCACATTGCTTGCCCACCTTTAAGTCATCTGATATGACTACCCCAGGTCCCTTTCCATTTTTGTTGTTGTTAGTATCTCGCCTCTCATTGTGTACTCTTCCCCTGGGTTTTTGTTTCCCAGGTGCATTACCTTGCACTTTTTAGCATTGAATCTAAGCTGCCATACATTTGACCATTCCTCTAACCTTGCCAATTCCCTTCTCATCCTTTTTCCACCCCACATTGTGCATCAACTTTGTTGCAGATCTTTGTGTCATCTGCAAAGAGACACACTTTTCCTTCCAGTCCCTCTGCAGTGTTGTTTATAAAGACATTGAAGAGGACCGGTCCTAATACTGAACCCTGCGGTACCCCACTAGTAACCCCCTTTGGGACTGTGTCAGATGCCTTGCTAAAGTCTAGGTAGGCCATGTCCACAGGCCCTCCCTGATCTACTACTTTGGTCACTCAGTCAAAGAAATCTATTAGAGTCATCTAGCATGACCTTCCCGCTGCAAATCCATGCTGCCTTGGGTCCTGAGCCCCTCTGGCCTCTAGGTACTCGACAATTCTTTCCTTCAGAAGTGATTCCATCACTTTCCCTATCACTGAGGTTAAACTAACAGGTCTGTAGTTTCCTACTTCTGCCATGCTCCCACTTTTGTGAAACATAGAAACATAGAATTTGATGGCAGATAAGGACCGCTTGGCCCACCCAGTCTGCCCATTTTCCTACCTAACAGATAAGCTGCAGATCCTAGTCAACCAACAGCTTACTTCCTCTTACCCGCCCCTAGGACTGCCTTATGCCTGTCCCATGCATTCTTGAAGTCCCCAATGTTCTTGACTCCATGACCTCTTCAGGGAGGCTGTTCCATGCATCCACAACCTTCTCAGTGAAAAAATACTTCCTCACATTACCCCTGAGCCGTCCCCCCTCTATCTTCAAATTGTGCCCCCTTGTTCTTACACATCTCTTTTTCTGGAAGATGCTACCCTCTTAGACTTTGTTAAGGGGAATTGCATCTGCCCTCCTCGAGTCCTCAGGTACCACCCCATCCTCCCATGATTTGTTAAAGAGGGTAGTCAGTGGTGTCACTAGTTCTCCCCTTAGTTCTTTTAGAATTCTGGTGTAACAAGGGATAAAGAAGTTTGTCCCCATATTGCAGCCTAAACCTCATTTTGGTCTGAAATATCATGTGTCTGTGTAACAAATGTTGGCCTATATAATTGGATCATATAAAGCTTGTGAAGCCACAAGACAAACTAAGCCACAAGTTGCAATATTAAAGTGCCTTTTGACATTTGTACTGATCATTTGGCCTATGTGACTGCAAGACAGGAACACAGGATAGTGTCCAAATTACCCTTTTGACTGTCTCTAGTGTTTGTCCTTATCAGGACAGGCCAAAATGCTTGTATGCACATTCCTAAGTCCAAACCTATTTCTTCCCCCTGAACCTTGGTAACTGGTAGTGACAGCTGTTGCTAGCCCTATATGATAATAGAATGTACACTATCTATACTTGTGCTGACCAAGGATGAGCTCATACATATACCAAAGAAAAAGTATTACCTTATAAGTTGATGTTTGTGCTTGTTTTAAACCAATCATAGAAAACCATAAGAAATGATGATGCTGTCTTCCACTATATAAGCAAGCCAGCACACACTGTTATTTTGAAGAATGTACCACTTGTAATCTCTCGCTGTGATTATTGTTATAATCATTAAATTCTTCCATCAGTCTCGTCTCCATTCGTCTCCTTTCTAAGTATCTGTAATTGATAATTTACTAACTGTAATTTTTCCACAACACTACATCTGGGATGAATCCCATCAGACCCCATTGCTTTGTTCACCTTCAGTTTTAAGAGTTCTTTCAGAACCCTTTCTTGTGTAAATGGGCTGGTATCAACTTCAGTATCCAGAGTGTTTCTATTGTTTATTTTAGGTACCTCCCCCTCTTCATTTGTAAATACTGAGCAAAAATATTTTAGTATCTCTGCCTTTTCACAGTCACCCTCCGCCCACCCCCTCCCCTTTATTAAGCCTCACTATCCCTTCCTTAGTCTTCCTTCACTCCCTGATGTACCTAAAAAAAGGTTTTATCCCCTTCTTAACTGAGTTGGCTATCTTTTCCTCGGTTCAGGCCTTTGCTGTTCTGACTGCCTTCCCAGCTTCCTTTTGCTTTAACTGATACCATTATTTGTCTTGCTCCTTCTGTGATTCCTTGTACTTCCTGAATGCTTTCTTTTTCTCTTGAACCTTCACTGCCACCTCCTTTGAGAACCATAGTGGTTTCTTACATTGTTTTGTTTTGTTTATTTGCTTCACACAAAAGCTTGTTACCTCTTTGATGGCAGTTTTTATTATTCCCCATTGTTTTTCCACCCCTCCTTCCTGCCCATTTGCTAGTGCATTCCTTAGGCACTCACCCATTTTGGTAAAGTCAGCCTTCCTGAAGTCCAGTACTTTTGCCTTTGTATGGCTTGACTCTTTTGCTGTGTTTATTGTAAACCATACTGTTTGATGGTCGCTAGTTCCCAGATGGCTACCCACTTCTACATCTGTGATCCTCTCTCCATCTCCATTTGAGAGAACCAAGTCTAAGATTGCTCCCTCTTGAGTGGGTTCCAATACTAGTTGTCTAAGGCATGCCCCTTGTAGGGCATCTAGAATAACTCCACTCTTAGAAGTGGCTGCTGCAACTGCACTCCAGTTAACATCTGGCATATTCAGATCACCCATCAGCAATATCTCCCCTTTTTTCTGCCATTCTAAGTATACTTTCTATCATTTCCATGTCCATTTCCTCCCCCTGAGAGGGGGGTCTGTATACAAGCCCTGTGCAGATTGTGCAGAAGACACCAGGAGGCAGGAGTGCTGTGTGACTGGAGTTCTCTACTGGGACTAAGGAAGTAGAACTCTTGCACTTGGACCTTTAATTTAGGGTAAAAAAACTAACAAACAAAAAAACAGAGTGTGTTTGTCTGAGTTAACTGAACTTAATGGTTATCTGAACAGTTATCTAGGTGTAAATCTCAGGTGATTGAAAGGGCTTGATAGCTGTGCAGTTTAAATTACTTGTAGAAAGATCTAGTAAATAGGGGGACTGGCTTAGCTAGAAGGAAGCTAAATTTAAAGACTGCCTTAGAAAGATTTTGTTAGTAGCTTGGCAGAAGACACCAGGAGGAAGGAGTGCTGTGTGACTGGACTTCTCTACTGGGACTAAATTGCCCTCCTACCCTTCCCTCTACCCTCTCACCCAAAGCTAGATCTACTTTTATAGACACAGGATTGGACTGACAACAGGAACTTCCTGTTTGGGAGCAGGAAGTGAGCGATTACAGAGCCATCAAAGACCCACCATCCTAGAAGGGCAAGAATAGCTCTCCGGCCCTCTCTAGCTGCTGGAGGCCTGCCTCAGAGCAAGTAAGTGGTCTACTGAGAAATATAGGGTATTCTTGTTTCAGAAAAGGACAATCAGGAGCTTAAAGGGCACAGAGGGAGAAAGTAAGTAGAGAGAGAGAAGAGAAAAAAAAACAGAGGAAAGAGTTTAGGAAACTGGGGAGGGGTCTCAAGCAAGTAGCTACTTCTGTCACTTTCTCAGAAGTACTACCTGTGAGAGGCAAGAGAGAGCATAGGAGTGCATGCAGCAGGAACTTTAACTCATGGTTGAAGAACTGGTGCTGTGAGGAAGGGTTTGGATTCATTGGTGACTGGGGACCCACCTGGAGGGATGGAGGTTTGTTCAAGCCTGATGGCCTGCATCCATCCTGGAGGGAATCCAAGCACTCAATGATATTTTTAAATGCTACATTGACAAGCATTTAAACTAGCAAAAGGGGTGGCAGGCCAGCAAGGGGTACTCACTTGCTCACCCCCACAGCTAGCAGTGGAACCAGTGAACCAGAGGAGGGCTATTCTGCAAAGCAGTGTGCAAAAGATGGAGATTAGTGCCCAAGAGGTGGATAAGCAGAAAAGGGCAAAATTCAGCAGAAGGGCAGACAGCAAGGAGAACCAGGGATAAATGACAACCAAGGAAGGGGCTGGAGTAGAACAGTGGACAGCCCAAGGAGGTCAATCATGGAAAGCCATGTGTGCAAAATGCCAGGAGCCTTAGCAACAAGATGGAAGATCTGGAGGCTGGTCATGGTGCAGTCAGACCTGGACATTGTGGCCATCACTGAAACCTGGTGTAATGATAACCACGACTGGGAGATGGCCATACATGGCTACAACATATTTCAGAAGAGACAGAGCAGGCAGGAAGGAGGAGGAGTGGCACTGTATGTGAAAAAATGACATAAGGGCCACAGAGATCCAGGAGGAAACAAAATGGGGGAGAGATACTGTGGGTTAAGCTAGAAAGGAAAATGGGGACAGCCATCCGCACAGGTGTGGTCTATAGACCACCAGCCCAGGAGGAAGAAACAGATAGGAGTTGATGAGCCATCCAAAGGATGGCAGACAAGGTGAGGTAGTACTGGTTGGAGACTTCAATATTCCAGATGTGGACTGGAGCATCCCAGCAGCAGCATCAACTAGGAGCAGATTTATCCTGGACTCCCTTCAGGGTGCCTTCCTCAAGCAACTGGTCATGGAACCAACTCAGCAGAAGGCAATACTGGACCTTGTGCTCACAAACAGGGACGGTGTGATGGGGTAACAGTGGGGGAGCACCTGGGAAACAGTGACCACCAGTCATTGTGGTTTGAAATCACAGAAAGAGCAGAACCAAACCACACAAAAACACGATCCTGGATTTTAGGGGGAGACTTTGGGAAAATGGGAGATACTTGAAAGAGGCATTAAGGGAATGGGACAGGAATCAGGGTTGAGGAACAGTGGGCAGTATTTAAAATGGGGATTACAAGAACAACAGAATTATGTATTAAGCAGGTTAGCAAGAGAAAAGGAAGAGGAGACCATTATGGTTTTCCAAAGAGGTGGCAAAGAAAGTGAAAGCCAAAAATATTGCATTCAGGCAATACAAAAAGACACAGGCAGAAGGGATAGGGAGAAGTACCAGGAGAAGCAAAGGGAGGCAGGGAGGTCAGTAAGGGAAGCCAAAGCTCAGACAGAAGAGCACATTGCAAAATCAGTGGGTAGAGGGGACAAAACCTTTTACAGGTACACAAGTGAAAAAAGAAAGACAAAGGGAGGGATAGTGAGACTGAAGGTGGAGGATGGGGGCCGCGTGGAGGATGACAACAGTAAAGCTGACATATTGAACAGGTATTTCTGCTCAGTCTTTACTGAGGAAGAGGAGGGTAATGGGTGGTCTGAAGGGAGTACAAGGGGTGAGAATGGTGCAGAAATGGACACAAGTCCCTTTACATGAGAAAGGGTCCTGAAGGAACTGGAAGTAATAAGAGTTGATAAAGCAATGGGGCCAGATGGGGTGCACCCAGGGTCCTTAAGAACTAGAGAGGTGGTGGCTGAACCTCTGGCTCATCCTGTTTAGCCGATCACTGGAAACAGGGAGTGCCCAAAGACTGGAGGACAGCAGATGTAGTCCCCTTATACAAAAGTGGGAATAAGAGGAAGGCAGGGAACTACGGACCAGTCAGCCTCACCTCGGTAGTGGGAAGATCATGGAAGCACTACTGAAGGAGAGATTGGTGGAACATCTGGTTGTCAATGGACTACAGGACCCAAGGCAGCATGGTTTCACCAGGGAGGTCATGTCAGACCAACCTTGTTGAATTTTTGACTGGTTGACTAGGGAGGTGGATCAGGGAGGGCAGTGGACATGGCCTATCTGGACTTCAGCAAGGCCTTTGACACTGTGCCACACAAGACTATTACACAAACTGGGGAATATGGGTGTGGGCAGGACAGTAGTGTGGTGGGTAGGTAACTGGCTGGGTGGCAGGACACAGCGGGTGGTGGTAAATGGCTGTCACTCACAGAGGGAAGAGTGACCAGTGGGATACCACAGGGATCAGTGCTGGGACGGTCCTATTCAACTCTTCATCAGTGACATTAGCAGGGACCTAGAAGGCAGAATTTCACTGTTCGCTGATGACACAAAGCTCTGTAACAGAGTAGACACACTAGAGGGTGTAGACAGAATGAGAAGCAACCTGCAGAAACTTGAAGAATGGTCAGGGGTTTGGCAATTGAAATTCAATGCAAAGGGTGCAAGATAATGCATATGGGCACAAAAACCGTGGCACAATATATCAGTTGGGTGAGGATATAGCATGCACAAGCAGGAAAGGGATCTTGAGGGTTATCATCTCTGACGACCTCAAGGTAGGGAAACAGTGTGACAAGGCAGCAGGTAAAGCAAATAGGATGCTGGGATGTATAGGCAGGGGCATCACCAGCAGAAAAGGGAGGTCATAATTCCGCTATACAAGACACTAGTGAGGCCCCACCTGGAGTACAGTGTACAGTTCTGGAGACCATACCTACATACGGACATAGACAGGGTAGAGAAGGTTCAGAGGAGGGCAACAAAGATGGTGCATGGATTGCATCACAAGTCCTATGAAGACAGGTTGAAGGAACTGAACATGTACTCCCTGGAGGAAAGGAGGGAGAGAGGGGATATGATAGAGACATACAAGTATCTTACAGGGAGGAACAGGGTGCAGGAAAACACTATGTTTAAGCGAAAATGATGTTCCAGTACTAGAGGGCATGGGATGAAGTTGGAGGGAGGATGATTCAGAGGAAACATGAGAAAGAATTTCTTCACAGAACGGGTGGTGGACAAGTGGAACACCCTGCCAGAGGAAGTGGTGGGGGCTGGAAACAATCATGGGATTTAAGAATGCATGGGATAGACAAAAAGGAATTCTGGAGGTCAGGAGGTAGGGCAACAGACTTCTAGGAAAACAAACTGAACTTACAAGCTCAAATGGGCAGACTGGGTGGGCCATAGGCCCTTATCTGCCGACACTGTCTATGTATCTATGTATGTAAGGATTCCAAACAACAGTTATGGGGCCAGAAATAAGACATGATGGGAGTGGTGCAGTGCAGTGGCTGTGGAGCAGCAGTCTTTCGGGAGACGTTCTGGAGGATGCGGTGTTGTCCCATCTGCAGGAACCTCTCTGGGCTGAGGGAGGAGCTTGCTCATCTCCAGGCTGAGTTGGCCAGGATTTGTGAGACCTCCTCTTCCATCCAGGGACCACCAGTGCTGCTGCCGTTGCCTCAGAGGTTGCCAAGAAAAAGGAGTGGTTGGACCACAGTGGGCTCAGGGAGGGTAAGGGTGGTGGAACAGAGGTGCATCCATCCAGCTGTACCTCTCTACAATTCCTATGCCATTCTGGCAAAGTGTGGTTCCTCTATGGAGGCACCTGCAGTGGAGACCAAGGAGGATGCTGGGAACATCCACAAGACCCACAGGAGGGTGGCATGGGATCCCACAGGGGAAGGAAACAACTACTGGTGGGGGGACTTCATAGTTAGGAAGGTAGAACTGGGGGAGGAAGGGGAGAGGCAGGTAAGGTGCCTGCCTGGCACCATGACTTGGAAGGACAGGGAGCAAATCCTCAGGATTGCCGGAGCAGCTGCACAGGGGAGGGAGCTGGATGTCATTGTCCACCTAGGGACAAATGACCTGGCTAAGAAAGGGATTAGAGCAGTGCAGGAAGAGTTTGTGGAATTGGGGAGGGGCCTTAGACAAGTAGCACGCACAGTAACCTTCTCAGAGGTGCTGCCCATCTATGGCGTAGGAGAAGCTAGGATGTTCCGCACCATGGGATTCAATCAATGGCTGAAAACTAGTGCAGAGCTCAGGGATTTGGTTTCAGTGGGGACTAGGGTGGTCCACCTGGAGTGATGCAAGCCTATACTGGCATGATGGGCTGCATCTGTCCAGGAGGGGAACCAGGACCCTAGGTGATAGGTTTAAATGCTTCATTGGCAAGCATTTAAACTAGCCAAGGGGGGAGGCACTGGAAAGGAACAGGGAAATCCTAGTCCCCCCCAAAAATATGGTAGTAAGTACAGTAAACACCAACATAGAGGTGGCAATAGGGAGAAGGGAATGGGTAAATGGGGAAAGTGACAAAGGCAAGAAGGACAGGGATGGGGCAAAAAGGAGTAAGGCCATCAGGAAATGGAGGGTAATGAGTACCAATGCCCGTAGTCTAGGCAACAAGCTCCCTGAGCTGGTGGCCTCGATGGAAGAGGGATGCCTGGATATCGTAGCAATCACAGAAACATGGTACAAAGAGAACCATGACTGGAATGTTAACATACCAGGGTACATAACCTACAGGAGAGATAGGCAGGGGAGAAGAGGGGGAGGAGTAGCTCTCTATGTAAAGGAAGGTATAAAAGCAACTGAACAAAAGAGTAAGCAGGGAGGAGAGGAGGCACTGTGGGTCACCTTGGAGACTGGAAAGGGCATCACAATCCGCATAGGGGTTGTGTACAGACCCCCATGTCAGGGGGAAAGAATGGACAAGGATAGGATAGAAGGCATTCTTATGATGGCAGAGAAAGAGGAGATACTGTTGACGGGAGACCTGAATATGCCAGATGTTAACCGGAGCACATTTGCTGCAGCCACATCCAACAGCAGGGCCATTATCGATGCCCTACAGGTGGCAGGCCTCAGACAGCTAGTTTTGGAACCCACTCGTGAGGGAGCAATCTTAGACCTCGTACTCTCAAATGGGGCAGTGCAAGGATCTCAGATCTAGAAGTGGGTTGCCATCTGGGAACAAGTGGCCATCAAACAGTGTGGTTCACGTTAAACTTAGCTACAGAGTCAAGCCATACAAAAGTGAGGGTACTGGGCTTCAGGAGGGCTGACTTTGGCAAGATGGGAGAGTGCCTCAGAAAAGCACTAGCAAACAGGCTAGAAGGAGGGGTGGAGCAACAATGGGGAATCATCAAAACTGCCATTACAGAGGCAACACGCCTTTGTGTGAAGCAAATAAACAAATCAAAACGAAAGAAAAAAACACTATGGTTCTCAAAAGAGGTGGCTGGGAAAGTCAGGGAGAAAAAAATAGCATTCAGGGAGTATAAGGAAACACATAAGGAGCAGGACAGAGAGCTGTACCAGCTAAAGCAGAAGGAAGCAGGGAGGGAAGTCAGAATAGCAAAGGCCCAAACTGAGGAAAACATAGAAACATAGAATTTGACAGCAGATAAGGACCACTTGGCCCACCCAGTCTGCCATTTCCCTACCTAATGGATAAGCTGCAGATCCTAGTTAACCAGCGGCCTACTTCTTCCTACCCCCATCCCCTAGAATTGCCTTAAGACTGTCCCATGCATGCTTGAATTCCACCAGTTTTTGACTCCACAACCTCCTCTGGAAGGCCGTTCCATGCATCCACAACCCTCTCTGTGAAAAAATACTTCCTTAAATTACCTCTGAGCCGCCCCCCCATCTTCATATTGTGCCCCCTTGTTCTTGCACACCTCTTTTTTTTAAAAGATGCTACACTCCTGGATTTGTTGATTCCCATGAGGTACTTGAAAGTTTCTATCATGTCCCCCCTCTCCATCCTTTCCTCGAGGCTATACATATTAAGCTCCTTACGTCTCTCTTCATATGTCTTCCAGTGCAGACCCTACACCATTTTAGCAGCCCTCCTCTGGACAGCTTCCATCCTGTCTATGTCTTTGTGGAGATTGGGTCTCCAGAACTGCACGCAGTACTCCAGATGGGGTCTGACCAGCTGTCTGTACAAAGGGATAATAACTTCCTGTTTTCTACTGGTGATGCCTCTCCCTATGCATCCCAGTATCCCCCCAGCCCTCCTTGCTACCCTCTCACATTGCTTGCCGACCTTTAGGTCATCTGATATGACTACTCCCAGGTCCCTTTCCATTTTTGTTGTTGTTAGTATCTCACTCCCCATTGTGTACTCTTCCCCTGGGTTTTCGTTTCCCAAGTGCATTACCTTGCATTTCTTAGCATTGAATCTAAGCTGCCATACATTTGACCATTCCTCTAGCCTTGCCAAGTTCCTTCCCATCCTTTCCACCCCACCTTGTGCATCAACTCTGTTGCAGATCTTTGTGTCATCTGCAAAGAGACATACTTTTCCTTCCAGTCCTTCTGCAATGTCGCTTATAAAGACATTGAAGAGGACCGGTCCTAATACTGAACCCTGCGGTACCCCACTAGTAACCCCCCTTTCTTTGGAGTGGACTCCATTGCCTATCACTCTCTGTGTCTATTCTCAGCCAATTCTTTTTCCCAGGCTGGCTAGCTTGTATATTAATCTTTTGTGGGACTGGTAATCCAAAATGCCTTGCGCTAAAGTCTAGGTAGGCCATGTCCACAGCCCTCCTGATCTACTACTTTGGTCACCCAGTCAAAGAAATCTGTCAGATTCATCTGGCATGACCTTCCCGCTGTGAATCCATGCTGCCTTGGGTCCTGTGCCCCTCTGGTCTCTAGATACTTGACAATTCTTTCATTCAGAAGTGAGTCCATCATTTTCCCCACCACTGAGGTTAAACTGACAGGTCTGTAGTTTCATGATTCTGCCTTGCTCCCACTTTTGTGAAGGGGAATCACATCTGCCCTCCTCCAGTCCTGGTTATGAAGGGGGATAAAACCTTTTATAGGTACATCAGAGAGCGTAGAAAGACAAAGGGGGGGGATAGTGAGGCTGAATAGAATGAACAGTGGGTGGGAAGAGGGGGACAGTGGAAAAAGCTGGGATACTGAATGAATATTTCTGCTCAGTATTCACAAAGAAGGGAAGTGCTCAATCCAATTAACAGAAGCACTCTTGATAAGGGGGTCGATCCAGCCCTTTCACAGAAGAAAGGGTTCTGCAAGAACTCCTAAAACTGAAGGTGGACAAAGCAATGTGGCCTGATGGAATTCACCCCAGAATTCTAAAAGAATTAAGGAGGAACTAGTAAAACCACTGACTACTCTTTTAAGAAATCATGGGAGGATGGTGTGGTACCCGAGGACTAGAGGAAGGTGGATGTGATTCCCCTTCACAAAAGTGGGACCAAGACAGAGGCAGGAAACTACAGACCTGTCAGTTTGACCTCTGTGGTAGGGAAAGTGATGGAGTCACTTCTGAAGGAAAGAACTGTTGAGTACCTAGAGGCCAGTGGGGCACAGGACCCAAGGCAGCATGGGTTCACAGCGGGAAGGTCATGCTAGATGAATCTAATAGATTTCTTTGACTGGGTGGCCAAGGTAGTAGACCAGGGAGGGGCTGTGGACATGGCCTACCTAGACTTTAGCAAGGCATTTGACACAGTCCCACACAAAAGATTAATAGTCAGAAATAACCAGCCTGGGAGTGGGTCCCAGGGTGGTAGCCTAAATAAAACTTTGGCTGGACAACAGGACACAGAAGGTAATTGTAAATGGAGTCCACTCTGAAGAAAGAGGGGTTACTAGTGGGGTACCGCAGGGTTCGGTAGGGGTCCAGTCCTTTTTAATGTCTTTATAAGTGACATTACAGAGGGACTGGAAGGAAAAGTATGCCTCTTTGCAGATGACACAAAGATCTGCAAGAGGGTTGATACACAAGGAGGAGTAGAAAGGATGAGAAGGGACTTGGCAAGGTTGGAGGAATGGTCAGAAGTATGGCAGCTAGGATTCAATGCAAAGAAGTGCAAAATAATGCACCTGGGAAACAAGAACCCAGGGGAAGATTACACAATTGGGGGGAGGTAGTCATGTCAGATGACTTTAAGGTTAGAAAGCAATGTGAAAAGGCAGTAGGGAGGGCTGGGGGTAATATTGGGATGCATAGGGAGAGGCATCACCAACAGAAAACAGGAAGTTGTTATCCCTCTGTACAGACAGTTGGTGAGACCCCATCTGGAGTACTGCATCCAGTTCTGGAGACCCCATCTCCGTAAGGACATAGACAGGATAGAGGCAGTCCAAAGGAAGGCAACTAAAATGGTGCAGGGTCTGCAAGGAGGAGAGGAGAAACTAAAGGAGCTTAATATGTACACCCTCAAGGAGAGGAGGGAGAGAGGGGACATGATAGAAAATTTCAAGTACCTCAAGGGAATCAACAAAGTCCAAGAGGGTAGCATCTTTCAGAAAAAGAGACGTGCAAGAACAAGGGGACACAATTTAAAGATAGAGAGGGGGCGGTTCCGGGGCAATGTGAGGAAGTATTTTTTCACAGAGAGGGTAGTGGATGCATGGAATGAGGAGGTTGTGGGGTTTAAAACTGTGGATGAATTCAAGAATGCATGGAACAGACATAAGGCAATTCTTGTGGGGGGTAGGAAGAAATAGGCTGTTGGTTATCTAGGAACTGCGGCCTATCCTGTAGGTTGGGAAATGGGCAGACTAGGTCGACCAAGCGGTTCTTATCTGCCATCAAAGTCTATGTTTCTATTGCCTGTCTCCAAATTGACCCACAGTGCTTCTTCTCCTCCCTGTTTACCCTTTTGTTCTGTTGCTTTGATTCCTTCCCTTATGTAGAGAGCTACTACTCCTCCTCTTTTACCCTCCCTGTCCCTCCTGTAGATAGTGTATCCTGGTATGTTTACGTCCCAGTCATGGTTCTGTGTGTACCATGTTTCTGTGGCTACCACAATATCCAGATGTTCCTCCTCCATCAAGGCCACTAATTCAGGAAGCTTGTTACCCAGACTATGAGCATTGGTACTCATTGCTCTCCATTTTTTGATGGCTTTACCTTCTGTAGCAGCATCCCCCACTGATCTTTCTACCCTGGTCATTTTCTCATTTAGTACCCTGTTTTGTAAGGGGAGACTGGGATTTTCCTGCTGCTTATAAGTGCCTCCCCCCTTGACTAGTTTAAAAGCTTGCCAATGAAGCATTTAAACCGATTGCCCAAAAGACTTGTTCCCTTCCTGGACAGATGCAGACCATCCTGCCAGTATAGGCTGGTGTCCCTCCAGGTGGAACCCCAGTCCCCAATGAAGCCAAACCCCTGTGCTCCACACCATTTTTTCAACCATTCGTTAAACTGCATGGTGCAAAGTACCCTCGCCTCACCCATGCCACTAGCAGGCAGCACCTCTGAGAAGGATACTGTGTGTGCTACTTGTCTTAGGCCCCTCCCCAACTCTACAAAGGCCTTCTGCACTGCTCTAATCTCATGATGAGCCAAGTCATTTGTCCCTAGGTGGACGACTTCCAGCTCTGACTCCCATGCAACTGTTCTCGTGATCCTAAGGATGTGCTTCCTGTTCCTCCAAGCCATGGCACCAGGCAGGCACCTTACTTCAGTCTTCCCTGCTCCCCCCAGTTCTATCCCCCTAATAATTGAGCTGCTTCCTTTTCCTGTGGTGTCCTCTGCCTCCTTCCTGAGGGCCTCCCTTGTGACAGTTGTCTGCAACTTCCTTAATCTCCTCTGTGGGTGCATCCATAGGGAAAATGTGCTCCCCCAGAATGGTGTATGGATTGTGGAGTGGAACAACTGACTGGGTGTGCCTCTGTTCCACCACCCTTACCCTCCCTTAGCCCACTGTGGTCCAACTGCTGTCCTTTCTTTGCAACATCTGAGGTAGTGGTGGTGGCTCTGGTGCTCCCTGGATGGGGGAGGTTCCCTTCCTACTGTCCATTATGGCCTGGGGGATGGTTCCCTTACTACTGTCCAATGTGGCCTGAAAATGGGCAACTTTCACCCTCAGGACAGAGAGTCGTCTGCAAACAGGGCAGCATCTCAGTCTCCAGAAAGACTCCCGGAAGACTGCTGCCCCACAGCTATTACATTGCACTACTCCCACACATCTGTCTTCCTTCTTGTTTATTTTGTGTGTGTGTGTGTGTGTGTGTGATTGGTGTTTGTTATATAGAAATATATATATTATACAATGTGTATGTTTATAGTGTCAGTGCAGTGTGCTAGAGCGGATATGACAGTGATATGCACCTTGCCCTCGAGGAAATAATGTCAGAACCCCAGGTATAAAGGAACTATTTCCAGGGGTGGGTGGGAAGGTTGGGCCTAAACTGTGCCCTCACAAAACAATCAGCTAAAAGCTCTGACCTACGCTGCGATGAGTGTCTTCCTGTCAGCAAGATGCCCTACATGACAATTTGACAGAGAAAATACCCTGCTAATCAAACAGAGAAAAATCCAAACATCCAAGTCAGACACAGGTAAATCTCCCCAGCCCCAAAACAGCCTGGTGACTTGTGCTCTGAAAGCAGTCAGCCCCAAAACAAGTCAGCTGTGCACAAGGACAGATACAGTAAACAGTATTCAGTCCCTCTGGGTTTAAACTCTTCCTGCACTGAAAATCTTTACAATTGTAATAAAAGTAAAGCAAGGTCCACCTCTTTGTTGATTGAAAGACTGCCTTTTCTGATAATTCTAAGTTCCTTATTTCACCTTTCAGTTAGAAGTAGCCTCCACCTGAAGAATATTAACTTTCGTAACGAATCTGCTACAAACCAAAGACAATTGTAAATTGTAAGGTTCACCTCCCTCTGTTGTGAGCACAACTCGCTTTCTTGCAAATCCTAAGTCCAGTGTTGCAGCTCCCAGCCAGAGGTAGCTTCACCTGAAGAATATTAGGTTTTCTGATAAGCCTGCTATAAACCACTTGATTATTGTACTGCTATCAGGTCTGTAAGACTCTTCCAAAGCTATTGGCTGATAAGTAGCTGTGATGTAAGCACTTCCTGACACAGTCTGGCCTGGCCTTTTAAGGCATACAGAGATAAACACACACACAAAAAAACAGTTTCCACCCCCTGGGGCACTGTCTGGGTCAAATACACAGCCTGTAACCTGCACTCACTTCAGGACTTATGACAAATTCTTAGTCCAGTGAACAACTCAAAGTATTACAAATATTGCAACACAAACAGTCAATCACTAACTCCAATCAAGTCAGCTGTGCACAAGGACAGACACAGTAAACAGTATTGAGTCCTTCTGGGTTTAAACTCTTCCTGCACTGAAAATCTTAACAATTGTAACAAAAGTAAAGCAAGGTCCACCTCCCTCTGTTGATTGAAAGTCTGCCTTTTCTGATAATTCTAAGTTCCTTATTTCACCTTTCAGTTTGAAGTAGCCTCCACCTGATGAATATTAACTTTCCTAATGAATCTGCTACAATCCAAAGACAATTGTAAATTGTAAGGTTCACCTCCCTCTGTTGTGAGCACAACTCGCTTTCTTGCAAAGCCTAAGTCCAGTGTTGCAGCTCCCAGCCAGAGGTAGCTTCAAGGCCCCCTTCGTGGGGCTTGGTACTCACCCACTAGTAATGAATGGTGAAGACTGACACAGATAAGATATGAAAATTACGTACCTACCGTAATTGATTTTTCTGTGCATCTTCACCATTCATCACTAAATCTCACCTTCCTTCCCCCTGGGAGCCTCAGTCTCTGGACTCCCTCGTCCCCCCGTGTCTTCTCTTTCCTCACTCTCCTCTCCCTGGTGTTTAGGTGGGAGGGGACCGTGGAGACATACAGGGATGAATCCCTTGGGGTTTTTTATAGAGATTTTTGGGGGTGGTCCCCTTTTCTCTTCTTATTAGGGAGTCTTGGAGTGTTCAGTAACCCTCCCCCCCCCTTTTTTCTCTCAGTATATTTTAATTTTGGACTCAGAATTCGAGTTCCATTATTCTCCCCATATGCCATATTGGCTGTTTAAAATCCCCCTCTTTTGGGAAGGAGGGGGAGAGTTTGAGACACACCCTCAACCTGCACTCTCTTGTTGGTTGGTCTTCTAGACCTGGGCTGCTTTAAAGTTCTGACTTGGCCTCCTGCAGCTGAACCTTGTTAGTCCAGGGCTGAACTATCATCCTCTAAAAATCGCAGGTGCAGAATCATTCCTGGGAGTGTGTTACTCTCACCCCTCCTTCCCCTTATCTCTCCTTTCCTCTTCTTTTCCTTTTTCTCCTTCCAGAGATTGGGGCCCCTCTCTCCCCCAATTCCTTTTTTAATCTCTTCTGTCTCCTCTGTCATTTATTTCTCCTTTTAGTTTATTATTCCTTTCCTTTTGTCTATCCCTTAGGCGCTCTTGCCTCAACTCACCCCCCCCCTTACACTCTCTGGTGTGTCAGAACTGGGGCTAGGGTGGAGTCGACAGCAGCTAACGGCCAACCCTCGAGCACCACGTGGAACGTCGGCCTTGAGGGCAGTGCCGGCACCTGCGTCGACTCTGTCCATAGGAAAAAAAAAGTTTCCCACGGGGTCCTAGCTCCGGCGCTATACCCACTAGTGATGAATGGTGAAGATACACAGAAAGATCAACAATTATTGTAGGTACGTAATTTTAATTTCTTACACAACTGTACTTTTTCCACTTCATCATCAACCTACTGAATCATAGGTAACGCTGCTTTCATGCAGTCTTCCAGTTTCTCTTTGCTTAAGGATCCAGTCCTAGTCCTTTTCTTCATAAGGACTGCATCTAGTGTGCACAAGTATGGTCAGGGAAATGAATTAATAGGTTTCTTGTAATTGCAGTTTTATGTCTAATATTTAGTTCATATCTACACGACCTGCCCACCCTCCCCAGGCTAGTCTTTGATGTGTGCAGCTAAGTCCTACCAGTGTGACCTACTGCAAGAAATCCTCTCTGTTGTGGTAAGTTCTTATGTAATTGTACTTTGCACAAGCATCCAGGTATGCCTTACCCAGGCTGAGTCTGTCCCTTACATGCTGGTGTGCAGTACTCTGTTGTGCACAATGGGCTGTTGGGTGGCATGTTATCACCCATACCTGCACTGTGCTGTGGTTTGCTGTGCATTGGGGCCTGCTGACATCATGTTGTCACCCATGTCTGTGCTGCCTTGTGGTTTGGTGTGCGGTGGTGCCTGCTGGGCACTATGTTATCGTCTATGCCTGTGCTGCAGTTTGCTGTGCTCTGGGGGCTGCTGGGTAATGTGGTATTTTCAGTGCTGTGTGCAGGGTTATGTTCCAGGGTGCTGTGCAGTGGGGCATGCTGAGAAGTGTACCTGTTGTGTGCCATGGACGGTATTTTCAGCCATTTTGTGGATGTGCTATCTAGCTGCACTACAGATGAAAATACCTTGTCTTCGCCCTATGAGCTACACGGGGGCGTGCAAATTTTATTTTATGCGTTGGCATGTGAGCGCTGTGAAAAAGGGGTCCATCATGTACTAAAATATAAAACCTGTATTTGGTCATAAGGTAGGACTATGTCATTATCTTACTACTTTTGATGGTAACAAAGCACTGCCTCCTCTTCACCCCTCAACTGAACTCAAGGAAGTAAGAGAGTAGATGACATTTACTATAATATAAAAACTGTGTTGGGCCATAAGGCAGATAAGTATGTTATACACCTACCTCTCTTGTTGGGTCAGAACAAGAAATCCCATTCCACCCCTAAAAGAAACTCAAGGAAGCACAGAAGAAGATGATGACGTACTAAAAAGGTAAAAACTTTATTGGATCATAATTGTTTCAACATTTTATAACATCATGAGCAACGTTTCATACTGAGGAAAAGTACAGCCCTACTTTATAGACTCTTTGTTGGAAGTTTTAGTGGCACCATTCTTTCTTGAGTCCACGCATTCCAAAACATTCACCTGAGCCAAGGAAAAAGAAAAAAAAACTTCCTCCTGATGAACTGCGGCACAGATGTACATTTGCAGTCTTAGAGTGCAGACAGTCATCGAAAAGACTTCTTTTTTGTGCTGCACTTTATGTGATAAAAATGCTTAAGTTAACTGAGCAACAGATCCCCAAAGTAAAGTAATTGTCTGAAAACACCCCTTTTTTTAAAATGATGTGCAAAAATGCAGTCATCCGCTATGGCTTCTCCTTGTGCAAAAATTGCAAAATAAAAAACCTAACCCCAAAAATATATATGTTAAAAAAAATTCAAGTCTGATCCAGGAAGGGTATTCGTACTCAAATTACATTCACAAATTACACTGCTTGTCATTTGTTTCTCTCCATTTGCACACAGTACCACCAAGTCCCTGTGGATGCGTGTTTTATCTTACAAATGTGATGTCCTGTTCCTTTTTTTTTTTTAATAAGACCCCTGTTTAATATTGTGAATAGGTTACATACTCAGCTTTAAGGTGGCAGAACCACAAATACACAGCCAGACACATAATGAGAAATTGGATATCCTTCCAGCATGTGTTCCATATAGAGAAAGCCATACCTCTTGGGGCATAATTTTTGAGAAAACAGTTTGGGCAAAATTCCCTGTAGCGTCCAGTTTCAAATGCCCTGGGACTTGCATTCAAACAATAGGATTTTCACCCTTGCATCCAATAGCCGCACGCTAGAAAGCCTGATTCAGCGTGTGAATATTTTGCAGAAGCGGGTAGCCTCAAGTGCAAGCAGTAGCAAAGCACTTCCAACTACAACAAAATTAACGGTGATTGGGAAATTAGGTGCTCTTCTGTCCAATTGTGAAGCGGTACCAACAGCCTCTACATCAGTGGACATACATGTGCCCAAGAATGCTTAAAAATCAGGTCTCTGATTACTTTGTGTGTACTTAAAAAAATATAAACTCTCTTATATCTTGGCAGTCATTAATAATAAAAGAGGTATAGATGGCTTAAACTGCAGGTGGCTACTAAAATAAAAGGTTTAAAACTTTCATGTTTATGGCAGTTGCACTTCAACAATTTTGCAGCCTATTTTTGGTGGTTGCTTTAAAAGGGAAGTAAATATTGCAGGGGTCACTCAAATTGTGAACACTCATAAAAATGACCTTTCAAACAATGTATTAGACTAAACTGTAGGTGTCAGGAGTCCTGAGATATGCATATCTAAATCATCTGTAAATTAAATCATGGCAGGAGCCATTTCATGGACTCTTCAACACCATAAATAATGTCACTGAGGGACAAGCTATAATTAACAACCTACATCATACCCCTCAGTGACATCACTTTCTGTTTCAAGATTCCGTAAAATGGCTGCTGCCTTGTTTTAATACACAGATACTTTAGATAGTCATATCTCAGGATTCCTGAAACCTACATGTAAACCCAGTACCAGGTAAACTCAGTACCACCTACAGGTAAACCCAGTACCTACCTCATTTGAAAGGTCTTATCATGGGATTTCACAATGCGAGTGACCTGGCAATGTTTACTTTTCCTTTAATGTTTCTTAGGTTTTAGGGGCTTTACACCACATCAGCCTTTTAAAATGTTTTATGCTAATAAGTACTTACTCCAGTGTCTGTTTCCAAAACATCTATTCCATAATGACCTCACAATTGCTGCATTTGTGACAACACTGTCTGCTGCTATGGCAAGAGTTCTGATTTCATAACAACTGCAGTATAAAGTTCAAAAATCCGAATGAAAGCTTGTTATAATGAACATGTGTAAGTTGACAAAAATGTTAGGCTAAACCTGGGGGAAAAAAAAGTGAAATTTAAACAGAGGGCTTTTCTGGCCAGTACATTTTATATGCTGAACAGATTATATTTATGAGGTTGCATACTGGATACCGGCACTTTATAAAGAACTAATTTCACAGTGTTTGAAATCCCCCTTAAAGTCCCTACAGCAGGCTTACCTGGTACAAACTTCATTGGTGCCAGATAAAAAAATGTTCTTTGCCAGTCTTCAGAAGGGGAAGGGATTATAATTTTGCTACAAGGAGCTGGCCATGTGATCTCTTTCCCTTTCTGGTTCAAGCACCAAGACCCCGCACATCACCATTTTATGATGTGTGCATAGGGAAAGCGTGGGCTGCATGCCATGGGAACAATCAGGGTGTCGATCAATGTGCTTTTTTCATTAATTTGTTTATGCTCCAGTTCTCTGGTCAGCTCCCATCTGCTCGGCCACCCCAGCCCCATCACTCTGGCACTCCCCAGGATTTACCTACACATCCTTTGTGTCCCCAGAGCTTTCCTCCTCTGGTGGTGAGGCACCACAACTCTCACTGCAAAACAGAAGCAGCTGAAAGAGATATAGTGCCTGAGTAGCCCGGAGTGGGGCCTTTGAGAACCCAGCATCATCTAGCCAGTGAGAGTCATCCTTCTTTTCATATTATCCCCAGGACATCAGCAGCAAGGGTGTGCAAGTACATAAGTACAGTGCAGCACCCGCCAACATCCTCCCACCCATGAGCTGCTGCTGCTGACTGCGTACAGCAGCGGCACTGGCTGTCCTCCCTCCCTAGGTCCTCTGGTATGCTTTCCTCCTCCCACTGGCTGGCCTGGATAACACAAATCCATTCCCAAACTTGGAAAAAAATGGCCAATTGCCCACTGTATTGCAATGCATACATCCTCAGTACAGAAAACGGCAGATGCAAGTTTCAGGAAATAGACACTAGTGAAGAATATGTTCAGTCTGTTTTTCATTAAAAGAGTAGTACAGTCAGAATCTGCAAAAACATATGTTGTGCAGAGTGTTTTGATTTATGTGTGTAGTCCTAGTGTGTCTTGCTCTTTGTCTGCTATTAGGAATTTTTTTCTAAATTTGCCTGTTAAGTTTTACAGTAGTTTTATGGCCCTTTAGCATGGTTTATCGGTCTTTTTCCTACAATGCCTCCGGTCCTATATGACAAATTAAGCAAGCACTGGTTTAGGGTCAATTTTACAACAGCAGAACTATGATAGCAATTTATCCCTCCAGGGTGTGTGTATACTGGAGGATTTATGACGGCTGGTGCGCCTCGTGACCGAACCACACCAGTCTTGGTAAGCCCTCCAGTATACTCACACCCTGGAAGGATAAACTGCTATTATGCAGTGGTTTTTAATGTATTTTTGTGTGTGTGTGTTTTTTACTTATTTTATTAAGAATTGTTATTTGCTATGACATATTCTTACAGGGTGGCCTCCTCTGATGTACTAGTGGAGACATCGGGGTGTGGTTGACTGGAATCCCTGTGAAGCTGTACTGCAGGCTGGGAACCTGCAATTTCAGAGCCAGTCACAAATGCAAGAGGGTTTGGCCCGACATTCGAGATGTCTGTAGAAGTCAGATATTGCTCTGGAACTGTGTCAGGTACGATATTTATGTTTACAGGCTCATTCTGGTGGCTAAAAATAATTTCTAGGTCTCTTTTGTCATATAATTCAAAGCACAAATGAACAGGTTACTCACCTGTAACAGTAATTCTAGGAGTGGTATATGTTGTTCATCCACACTGTTTGGCATTGTCCCTTTCCCTTTAAATCTTGCCAGAAGTCTTCAAGCTGGCTCCTCCCACCCAACCGGGTGGTAAATACCTCGGCTCCACCCCATGATGCCAGATCTAGCCCGCTGGAAGCCAGGTTGTGCGCCTAAAGCCTGGGAGGTCGGGTGGGTGCATGTGGATGAACAACATATACCACTCCTAGAACTACTGTTACAGGTGAGTAACCTGTTCTTCTAGGAGGGTGGATAGGTTGTTCATCCACACTGTTTGGCAGACTCCAAGGAGTTCTCCGGGAGGAGGGAGGCAAGGCGCACACCCTCTACTTAGGGAATAGAGATTGGAGAACCGAGGCCCCAAAACCAGCATCCCGACGTGACTCTAGGTCGATGTGGTAATGGGTAATAAAGGTGCTTGCTGACTTCCAGGTAGCGGCCCGACAGATTTCCTGGATAGGGATATCCCTGGAAGCAGCCACCGAAGCAGCAGTATGACGGGTAGAATGAGCCCTAAGCCCTTTGAGAGGCTCCTTACCCACCAATTCATAGCACAGACCTATGCATGATGTAATCCATCTCGCAATAGTCCACTTGGCTGCAGGTCTGCCAGAAGCAGCTTCAGCGTAGGTGACAAACAGCTGGCGAACCTCTCCCCGAATTTCCGCCATCCTCTCCTTATAATAGGAGAGACCACGTCTGAGGTCCAGAGTATGGAGCCTATACTCGGCGTCCGAGGTGTAATTAGGGTAATATACTGGCAGGGTCAACACCTGGTTAAGGTGAAACTCTGACACCACCTTCGGAAGGAATTTCGGGTGGGGGCGCAGGACAACTTTGTCCCTGTGAAAGACCAGATAAGGGGAGTCCACTGAAAGCGCCTGGAGCTCCCTGTCCTTCTGGCTGGCGTGATAGCCACCAGAGGCCGTCTTCCGACAAGTCTTGAAAGTGCAGACTTGTGCATGGGTTGAATAGCTTGCCCATGAGCTTTGCCAAAACCAGCAAAAGATCCCATGAAGGTGGAGGTTCATGCACGGAGGGGATATGTGGTCCAGGCCTTTGAAAAAGCGCCTGACCACCTTTTCCTGAGCCAACGTTGGCTGACCGGCCCGCGCCCGGTAAGCCGATATGGCTGCTAGGTGCACTCTAAGGGTCGATGACTGAAGACCCCCTTTGGAGAGGGACCAAAGGTAGTCTAGAATGATAGCCACCAAGCAGGATAAGGGGTCCAGACCTTTACCCTGACACCAAATGGAAAATCTCTTCCATTTGAAGGCATAACATTTCCTGGTCGATTCTTTTCAAGATGCCTCCACCACGGTGTAGATATCTTCTGAAAGACCCAATGCCTGAAACTCTAGCCGCTCAGGGACCAGGCTGTGAGGTGCAGGGATTGAAGGTTCGGATGAAGGACCTTCCCCTGGTTCAGAGATATCAGGTCCGGGCGTGTACTTAGCCGCTCCGGGGTCCTGCAGCTGAGGCTGAGGAGATGTGGATACCAGAACTGGCGAGGCCAATCTGGGGCTACCAAGATCACCTTCGCCTTGTCTTTCCTCACCTTGAGTAACACCTTGTGGATCAAGGGAAATGGAGGAAAGGCGTAAAAGAGGCCTGGGGTCCATGGCCTCGAGAAGGCATCCCCCTGCAGCGAACCCTGCTGAAGGGGGCGGGCATGGAACAGCCTCAGCTTGGTGTTCTCCCTGGAGGCAAACAGGTCCACCAACGGTTTGCCCTAACGAGAGAACAGGTAGTAGGCTACCTCTGGATGGAGAGACCACTCGTGGGATGTCTGGCCTAAGCGGCTGAGAGCATCCACCAGTTGGTTCGCGACTCCTGCCACATGGATGGCTAGGAGATCCGCCTCCAGCTGGCTGACGAAGGTCCAGATCCGGAGTGCCTCCTTGCACAGCAGACGGGAGTGCGTGCCGCCCTGTTTGTTGAGGTAGTACATGGTCGTGGTATTGTCCGTCTGGACTTGAACCACTTGACCCCAGAGCTGAGGAGCGAAAGCTGACAGAGCCAGTCTGACTGCCCTGAGCTCCAACAGGTTGATGTGGCATCGGGACTCCTCTGGGGTCCAGAACCCGTGAGCCCTGTGTTCCCCCATGTGGGCTCCCCAGCCCATGAGAGAGGCATCGGTCGTAAGGATGACCGTCGGCTCGGGGCGGACAAACAGGATCCCTTCCAGCAAATGATTCGGGACGGTTCACCACTGTAGAGCGTCCCACATCCCCTAGGTGACCGTGACCAGCTGGTCGAAAAGACTCTGACGCTGAGACCACTGGGCGGCGAGCTCCCACTGGAGGGGGCGCATGTGCAGTCTGGCCCAGTGGACCACCGACGTGCACGCCGCCATGTAACCCAGGAGGCACAGGAAGTTCCGGGCAGGGCGTGAGAGCCCAACCAGAAATGATTGGGCAAAGGAGGAGAGAACCTCCGCCCTGTCCGCCGGGAGCTGAGCTCTGGCTTGACCAGAGTCGAGCTCTGCCCCGATGAAGCCCATCACCTGAGAAGGTCTGAGTTCTGATTTGGCCTCGTTGATCAGAAGGCCCAAGTGTGAGCAGGTTTGGAGGGTCAGGTCCCTGGACCTCTCCACCTCCTGAAGGAAGGATCCCGCCAGGAGCCAATCGTCCAGGTAGGGGTAAATTCGAACCCCCTGACGCCGAAGATGGGCTGCCACCACTGCAATGCATTTGGTGAAAACCCTTGGGGCCGATGACAGGCCGAACGGCATGGCTCTGAACTCGTACAGGGTCCCTTCGACCCTGAAGCGGAGGAACCGCTGATGAGATGGACAGATAGGAATGTGGAAAAAAGCATCCTGAAGATCCAGTGTGCAGAACCACATGTTTCGCTCCAGGGATGGTATGATCTGATTCAGAGTTACCATCCGAAAGGTGCGAGACCTGAGATACCGATTCAGGTCGTGCAGATCTAGAATGGGGCGCCAACCCCCCCGTCCGTTTGGGCACCAGGAAATACCTGGAGATGAAGCCTGGGTCTGAAGGAGGATCCGTCACTCGGGCCACCACCTCTTTGAGGAGGAGTAGTGCAATGTCATCTCAGAGGACAGACTGGGCGACTGAGATCCGCTCCTCTCGTGGGGCACGGGCTCGGCTGGGAGGGTACTGCTCAAATTCTAGGGGCAGACCCTGACTGACCACTTCTAGGACCCATCTGTCCGTGGTGATACCGGACCAGGCGGAAATGAAGTGGCGGAGCCGGCACCCCATGGGAGGACCCAGAGCTGAAGTGACGGGTACGGGGGAGGACACCCCTGGCCCGTCACTGGGCAGGCTTAGAGGAGGAGGGGGCACCTGGACCAGTGCCTCGGCCTCCTTTGCGGGGCTGCTGGGGACCTTGCTTGGGCCTAGGGCACCAAGCCTGAGCCTGCTGCTGTTGCTGACCCCCCTGGAAGGGTGGCTGTCTGACCGCAGGGGAAGACTGACGAAAAGGCTTCCTCCTGCGCTTCTGCTGGTTCTTACTAGAAGAACCCTTAGCAGAGGTAGCATCTAAGGTGGCATTAGATTGCTCGATACACTGCAGGTGACCTGCCACTCCTGGCCCAAAGAGGTCGGTGCCAAGGAAGGGCACATCAGCTAGCTTGTGCTGAGTATCCATGGGAAAGGAGGATAACCTCAGCCAAGCCCTGCGGCGAGTGGATACTGCTGCAGCTAGCGAATGGGCACAAGAATCACCCACGTCCAGAGCAGTCTGGAGTTGTTGTTTAGCAACAGCTCTGCCCTGGTCCCTGACCTGCTTGACCGTGGTCTGCATGTCAGCTGGGAGGTGGGGAAGAACTTCGTCCAGCGACCCCAAGAGGGCGTGAGAGAAGTGTGCCATAATCACCACTGAGCTTGCCTGACGAAGGCCCAAAGATGATGCAGCATAGACCTTCCGGGCCGAGTGGTCCATAAGTTTGGACTCTTTGTCTGGAGGGCGGTCAGTATCGGCCGAGCTGCCCGTCTGCCTGAAAACTGAGGCAGTCACAAGGCTTTCCGCCGAGGGGTGCTCAGTAAACCCCGCCAAAGACCCTGTGGGCACCGCGTACTTGCGTGCCATGCGGGCAGATGGAGCTGGGCAGGAGGCTGGACACTGCCAGAGTTCCAAGGCTGGGCCAATAATGGCTTCAGCGACTAGAAATGCCTCCGTAGGGGTATCCCCCCTCTTAAGAATATCTGTAAGGGGATATTCCGCCTTTTTCTGGATAGGCTGTAGGGCCATCCCCGTCGATTCGGAAATGAGCCGGAGGATGCCCTGGAAGGAGAAAGGTCCTTCTTCCAAGCCTGATGCCGAAAGCTCATCGAGAGAATGAAGGCCAGTGTTTTCGGAATCGGAGGAGTCCCGATATAAAGGCTGCCCACCTAAGTCCCCTTTGATACGCCTAGGGCGATCAGGGGTGGCTGTAATTGACAGTCTGTGGGGAAGACCCGAGGACTGTCAGGCTCCTGGGAGGGACCCCGAGGGGCAGCAGGTGGAGGTTCCACCCACAATTGGTGGGGAACCTGAAACCGGTTGCGACGGTAGACGCACTGGAGCCCCCGAAGAGACCGGCACCGGAGCAATCGGTGTCTGAGGCGGCCGAAGAGGCTGAGGCCAAGAGATAGCCGGGACCGCCGAGGGAGCCGGCTTCTGACCTGCTAGCAGGACTTGCTGCCACATAAGATCCTCGCAGCGTCGACAAATTTTTCGTCGAAGCCTCTCCTCGTCCGAGGAGGAAGGGGAACGGTGGTGGCGCCTCTTGCGGGAATGCTTGCGTCCTTTTTGAGACGATCGACTGAAGGACTTGCTCCTGATCGAGACCGGCGGTGTCGGTTTGTCGATGGGAGAGACTGAGCCGGTGAAAACCGAGGCTCGGTTCTGTCCTCGTCGCGAGGCCCGCGAGGCGGGTCTCCTCGCCGGGAAGGAGAGAATCAGGCGTTCTCTCCAAAGAATCATCGACAGGAGTCGGTGATAACGGCTCAATCGGGTCGAGAATAATCTCGGCCGGATCAGCCGACTCCTTGGCTTCTACGCCCGGTACAGATGGAAGGTCTGAAAACCCGGCGGCCGAGGAGGCAATGTCAACCGAAGTCGAGACATCGGACTGCTCCTGATCCCAGGAGCGTCGTCTTCGACTCAAAGAAGAAGATTTAGGATCCTTTTTCTTAGAACGGGATAAGTGCAAGCCCGAGGGGGCCTCACCCTCGGTAGGGAGAGACTGGCACAAATCCCTAAAGGAACCTGAAAAGGAAGAGCCCAGGTTGAGCGGCACGAAGAAACCTCGTAGCGAGGCTTGGGTGGCTTCTTCCTCGAGAAGGCCGCCATGCGCTCAAGCTGCCGGCGGATCCGCGGCGCGGAGAAACCGCCCACCTGGCCTCCTTGGATTTTACGGTGGGTTGCGGTCCGGTCTACCCAGCTTCGGTAGCGCCTGGCGATCTTCAGGGCGTTGGGTTGGAAGGAAGCGCAAATGGAGCACTCAGTATACGTGAATAGTACTGAGGCAGTAAACGCACGAGAGGTGGGAATCGTCGACATTTTCTGTCCGCAAGGACACCAGGCAAACCCGGGGATGACTTGTCGTCCATGTCCGAATCAGAGTCGTAAACTCTAATGAGTTTCAGAGCGAGAAGATGCGGTGAAAACCGTCGAAACAAATCCAGGGCCTCAACACTGCAGAAAGCACGAGGGAACCTGAATCTTCCAGCGGAAAGGAAGATCTGGCGTCATGGGGCGGAGCCGAGGTATTTACCACCCGGGTGGGTGGGAGGAGCCAGCTTGAAGACTTCCGGCAAGATTTAAAGGGAAAGGGACAATGCCAAACAGTGTGGATGAACAACATATCCATGATCCTAGAATCATTTTTATGTGGCGGGTATGCCTTTGAAGCGCAGAGTGGGAAAAACAAATGGCTGCGGTAGTCATTTGATGTGGCGGTCATAGGGATATTTCTTTTGGGCACGGAGGGGTGGTTGTCTGGCATTTCTTCCCGTTTGTACACTGGCTGATTTATCACCGTGAAAAGGTGCCAGCCAACCAATCAGGATGCAGGATTTCAGTGATTCTTTTTGTGCCATGGTATGATAAGTAACTTTCCTTGTCCAGTAGCTACATTTGCAATGTACCAAATACTCCAGAGCTAGTTGAGTGGGTTATTCTGTAAGAAAACAGCAAGTCATTAGTAATTATAACATTGATGACCTGAGATTATCTGAGTGCTTTTCATGGCTGTGTGTAGTTTGATGAAATGAAAAGTCTGGAAAGCAAAACATTTAGTCATACGGGCTAAACATGGCGCACACACAGAAAACAAAAATACTGAATTAGAGCTATTTAGTGGAGGCCAGAACATCAGGCTCCTATCTCTAGTACTTGATGAATTACTGGTCCTGGACACATCACTGGTACATGGGACAGGAAGCACTGTAGGAAAAAGAAGAGCAATAACACTTTCTGAGATGGAGATTCTCCAGGGGCCATAAAACTACCATATCACTACCAGGCTAATTTAGAAAAAACTCTTAACAGCAAACTAAGAGTAGGACACACCAGGACTGCACACAAAATCAAAACACTCTGCACAGCATATGTTTTTGTAAATCTTGATTCTACTACTCCTTTAAACAAATATATAGGAACACATTTCTTAACTGTGTAGAAAAAATCCACTTCTCAATGAAGAGATAAAAAAATTAAAGCATTGCGCACTGAGGTAGAAAAATGAATTTCTTCTGTTAGCCAGTCAGACAGGCTACAAAACTCAGCAGCACTGGCAGACTGAAAGTCATGCTGGTACACTGTTCCATTTAGTTGTTAAAAAAAAAAAAAAAAAAAAAAAGACTCCTAAACACTGATATTTTCAGAAAGGTGCAAAGAGCTCCGTTACAGTCCCAACGTCTGCTGTGTTCCATTCTGCAGTGCAGCGGTATCTGTCACTGCTGCTACAGCACTAACCTTTTATTGAAAACAGTAGCCTGACAACGATTTATGTATTTTCAATAGTGGTTGCTATTGGTGCCGTGCTGCACTTTACCGCATGCTGCCATTTCCAGCCACACAGCAGAATGGAACATGCCACATGTTGAAACTGTTCAAGCAAGTTGACAAGTTTCCCTAAATGCTGGGCTTTGCCCAGACTTCTGAAGGGGAGACTGCTGGGTTATCATCACTAGCGATACCGCAGTCGAGAGACTGCCTTTGAAGCCTTGGGCTACTGTAGCTTTTTACTGCTGCAAGCTGATGGACTAATACCTGTGCTATCAGGTTGCTGATGATGTCATAGCCTCCGCTTCTCCCAAACCAATGCCCCCTGATCTTCAGGGATTTTCTAAAAAAAAAATACATACATATTTGTTCATGGCTTTGTGTGGTTTACAACCATCTTTTACATAAAATACACAAAGTTTAACAGAGAGTTATGTAAAATACTTCACTAATGAGGGGAATAAACCTGCCAGCAGCAGGCTGCACTATCTTTCCTTTCACTTGTGTGTGGCATTATTCACATACCCCAGAAGTCAGTTATATGTCCGATAATTTTTTAACAAGCATAGCTACAAGACATGAATTGCAATACTATGCAGTCTCCTGCTTTTTGTTGTTGTTGTTGTTTAAAAGAAGTAATTCAGCCTGGACTTCTAGAGTTAAATACAGTGCCATTTAAATTGGGGGTGCGTGGGTCTTGCTTCTTCCACATTTTACAGCCAAAAAGAATGGGAGGGGTCAAGTGGCTCGGTTAAGGTCACACAGAGACCAGTTCCTTAAATGGGATCTAAACAAGGGTCTCACAATTCTCTCTCTCTCTCCTTCGTTCAGTGAAATGTCCATCTCTGAGTCACTTTCCCAATCTTTTTTGTTAGATATCAGATACCATAGTAGCCAAGGCATTTTCTGCCGACAATGGCTGTCAAGGTACATGAGTAATCCGCACTGGCTTCAAATAGTAGACACTGTCTTGACAGCTCAAAGGATCAAGGTAATCCAGACAACTGCAGTTTTCTCATTTGACATGAAGGCCAAAACCTCCGAACAATTTTCTTACAGCTGATATACACTCCAAAGGTTAATGCTGGAGTTGTGAGTCTGTTTTAGTGCGTTCAGTTTCCACTGGTCCAAGCACTCTCTGCTGTCTAGCTGAGAGAAGAACAGTTCAGTTCACCAGCTTCCTGGAGGCTCACCACCACCAGCCCGACCTGTGGTTCAATAATATTGGGCTCACTGGAACAGTGACGGTGCCTGAGGCTGGGCTGTAGCAGGATACATTGCTCCACATCCTCTTGTTCCTCTCCCATCCCTGAATGCATCATGGTTGCCATGGCAAGCAGCTGGAGGTCAGAGTGGGCATTGGCAACAGTGTGGCGCCGAACTCCGCCACACTTCTCCAGATAGGCCTCTCCTTCCTGTTCAATCAGAGGGGTTAGAGCAGTTTCGTTGGGATGCTTAGAAATGACAATCTGCGGTGAGTAGTTCAGAAAGTCTACAACCTTTGATCCAGATTTTGATACTTGTCTCTCTGAAAAATGGAGAAAATATGAAAAGCTAAAAAAACAGTGGTATACTTCAACAGAACATAAATCCGAAGTTCCAATTAAAAACATAGTAAAATAAGAATTTAAGGTTGGTCTTTAGGTCTATCATGTCAGCTCCCCCCCCCCCCAACATACACACTTCATGAGCAGGAAGGAATATGTATGTTGCACAAACGTACTGATTTTAAAGGAATTCCCTACCCACTCTACTGCCCAAAATATCCTGTGATTCTCTTTGGAAGCAGAAATCTGTTATAATGCCAGTAATACTCAGGCATTCCTAACTTCTTGCAGTGTCCCTTTAAGATACAGCTGCCCGGTGAGATGGAACTTATACAAATGATGGAATCTTTTGCGCATGCCATTTTTTCAAATGCTGCCTTTTTACTAACTGCCTTAGTTCTAAATCCCTCAGATTTCTCTCTCTACCTGTCAAGACTAGACACTCGGAGATCCTTTCCTCATCATCTTGTTCTACGTAAGAAAACTTATAAAATACATATGAGTATTCTTTACATTTCATTTACTGCCTTTTACTTTTTGTAATTTTAAGTTAAACCATAGTTTTAGTGTTTAAATTGTAAGTTTTCTCGGTTTCTCCCAGTTCGTTATAACCGGGGATAAACTGAGGTTTATTTTATATTTATCAGAGTTTTCTGACTGAAAAACTCCATTAGTTATGTTTAATTTTATTAATTTAACTTGTTTTTAGAACCGTTAATACCGGTTCCGGAATCAATAGTCTCGGTTCACTTTTACCTCGGTTCCCGGTTTCCAGTCGGTTCTTCATCGGTTCTGGAACCGACCATAACCACTAAATTAACTTTAAATAAAAAAAAAAATGTTTTTGCGGTTGCAACTTTTATCAGTTTTACATTGAGAATGTCAGAAAAACCAAGAAGAAAAACTGGTGATCCCAGTTTTAAACCATGTATTGAGTGTGGTGAAAGTTTGCTAAGACATGAACATTAAAAGCAGAGTGAAATCTACATATTTGTCCTGAGAAAACTATTGAAAAATGCCTGGATAAGGCTAAAGAGAAAATTATCACCACCTAAGGGTCCCTCGAGCTTTGACCAGCCAACACCCTAAATTACTGTGGGTGAAACCACAACAACTACTGTAACTGCTATCCCTAAGACGGGTATACAAACAGTTTCTAAGAGGCTTGCTGAACCGGCTGACTCCCTGGTTCCCTCCAAGAAATCAAAGAAAACTAAGCACACAGAACCCCCTGCTGGACAGCATTTTGGGACTTCTGTGCTTGCTATAATGCCTGCCAACTCCTGAAGAAACTGCACAGGCCTTTAAGGTCATTCAGGCTTACAAGGTCTGTCTGCCTTTCAGCAGCAGACCCCTGCAAAGCAGTCTGTCTCCTCTTCTCAGTCTTCCTATTGTTCAAGGGGAAGAATTTGGTGATTATGATGAAATGGAGGAAGAGGAACCGATTGAACTGAGCTGTTCCCTGAACAGGAGTTGCTCTCCCCACAGAGCATCTGAGGTTTATTCCTCACACTTCACATTTGTCAGAAGAATGGTGGATGCTTTAGACATCACCACCAGTGATGAGACTGAGGATGAGGAGGAAGCTGAATATTTGGAAATGATGGGGCTGACACCCACTAAAAAGTGTCTCCTTGCTGTAAATAAATTCTTCAAGAATGATACTTTAAAGATTTTAAAAACTCCAAGCTCTGTTCCCCCTCTTGATAATAAGAGGCTGAACAACAAATATAAACTGGATAGGGAGGGAGCTGAATTTTTATTCTCCCACCCTGTACACCAAGGAGTGGTACAAGTGGCAGCGTGTGACAAGGCAAAGGTACCCCTGGCATCCCATCGTCCTGACAAGGATTACAGGAAAATTGACAGCATGGCCAAACAGGGGTATTTACCAGCTTCCTTGGCCATCAGGCAGGCACACTTTCAAGCCTATGCTGCTGAATACCAAAAGTCATTATGGCAGTCAAGGCCCAGACTCCCGTCAGATGATCTAGCAGAAACAGCTAATTTGGTTTGGAAGCAGCCAAATACCAGCTTCAAATGGCTGCTGACTCAAATGACACTGCTGCCAGATAGATGGCAAATACAATGGTTCAGAGGAGGTTTGCCTGACAGCGAACCACAAACCTGACTCAGGATACCCAAACCAAGACTATGGATTTCCCAATTGAGGGTAATTTCCTCTTTAGAGAGAAGACAGAGGCTCACATGAAAAAGGTGGATGAATACAAAATCACCTACAGAAGCAATTCTGCAAAAGTAAAGGCTTCCCCGTCCACTAAAACCTATGGAAAGGGAGGCAGAGGCAGATCATTTCACAGCAAGCCTTTTTTTAATCGGGTCATGGCTGTGCCCAGTATCAGAAGTACCCACAGTAGGGGTACTTCAGGGACAGGGGGCATAAGGGGCTCCAGGCATGGTTCCCAGACCATGGCTTGCACCGACCCAGCCTCTAAGGCCATATACACACTTGTGAAAGCAGGTTGAAAACCGTTTTATAAACTGGTTTAAGTCTTACTGTGTTGGAGCATCCACATTGTGATATAACTGTGTTTAATCATGGTTTTTCAACCCCGTTTCTGTCCACACTGGGCACATTTTGGGGTTGTGAACCTTACTATGCCTACAACTGTGCTATGCCATAGACAGCTGTGTATCCTAGCAGCCCAAGCAATTCCAATACTGTGCATATCACAACTAGAAGCCCAGCACCCTTCAGCGCGTCCACATAAGTAAGTCAAAACCATGTTTAACTTAAACCTTTTTTAAAACCAGGCTAGAAACTAGGTACCTAGAAGAGTTTTAGCATGGTTTTTAACGTTTTAAATCATGCTGTAATGTGGCCACAAACCATATTAGTGCTTCCTAAACCATTTTACCTTGCTTAAAATGGTTTAAAAAGCCTAGTGTGTACAGGGCCTGTTAATTTAGAATTTGAAATCCACCCTCTCCCGTAAGAAGCTAATGCTATATATTAAATACAAGGAACTGTACAAGGAACTAAGAACTGAAAAAGTTCCTTTAGTCCCAAAGTCCTTCTTTAGTCATAAAGTATTCTAACGTGGGCACATTTACTGAATCTTGAGCATAATCATCCTTCGCCATTCTAAGATTTTTATAAACCAATAGAGTACTCTGCAACATCTTTTTCCACTTGATTTAGAACTCAAACTAAGTCTTGAATGGGTTGATGAATATCATTCAAGTCCTGATTACAGTTCTGGCTCACTTGAAGACACACCCAAAATGGAGGCAGTATAGCGCAGTGGTTTAAGGCTCTAAGCTGCAAATCTGGTGATATCCAGCAGACCAGACCTGGGTTTGCATCCCACAGCTTCCACTTACATACTGTGTGACCCTGAGCAAGTCACTTAACTTCCCTGTGCTCCCAGGTCGCACCTGTGAAAAAGCTTTCAGCTTAGTGTGCTACTCCTGGTTAAACAACTAAAAAAACAAAAACAAAAAGCAGCCATTAAATCGGGACTGAAGAAAGTACGGTATGTTATGAGATGCCATTTTAACTTTAGAAGGGCTTTGCTGAGAAAATGTAGCCTCAAGTGTAATGACTTTGTCTCTCATTGCCAGGAATCTTTTTTCTACACTGTTGCGTGTGCAGAAAAATGTCTGGGTAAATTGATAATTTAAAGCCCTGAAACTGTAGCAATTTATGCATTCTGGCTAGGTTAAAAACCAGAACTTTGTTTCAAGTGCAAAGGTCCTTATTATGACTGATCTAGTGTCCTTCTTCTTTTTACTTGGCTCTGACTCCACAAAGTGCTTTTCAGAAATAGTTCTTTTTAGGGTTAATTCTGAAAGCTTTCATGATTAATGGGACCTGTCAGTTGTCATTATTATAACTGACAGGACCAGATCACGGAGCAGAATAATCAGCATCCAGGGGATTTAGAATCACCACTATTTGTAGATTTCAGTAGAGCTGTTGATTTTACAAACCTTCCGTTTTGTGTTGTAAGGTTGTATTTCTAACCACTTCTGTGAAAGTTAAAGCTTCCAGTGTTTGAGTTTTAGTTTCATAGGCCCTTTTCAGATTATAGCTGTAACCTTCTCCTTAGTTTGTTCGAAAGTACTTTCAATCTGTGTTGAATGTAAACATAATTGCTTCATTTTCAAGTCTAATTTAGCCATCCATGAATAAACGTCTTGTAGAACACGAGTGATTTGTTCCACTATGAGACTCCTTTTATTGTGTGCTTGCAACCCTAACACAGGATCAGATGCAGCCTAGTTAGCAGGAAGATATTACAAAAAGAGAAAGGATCTGCACTTATCTAAATTCAGCTATCTCTCTGGTTAAGGTATTTTAGCTTGCTGAGTTGAATCAAGTGTAACAAACTCTGCTCAGATCCAGGATGGCTGCTAATGCATTAATCTGATAAGAGAGATAAAATTAAAGTGTTAGCTGGGTTTTAAGAGATGTCCGATGTGTATGAATGGTGCGGAGTGCTGAGGCATCATGCCTTACCTCCTGCCACACTGGTAACCTATGTTCACAAGTGGATGTGGATTGCTGGGGGTCGTCTAGGGGTGAAGGGAGGGAAGGGGAAGGATCACACGTCTGGAGGAGACCTTACCTTTCCTGGGGAGGGTGAACCGGCAGCTTCCCTTCATCCTGGTGGGCTGAATTTCAGTTATAAAAATGAATGTGTTACCTTGGCTTCTTTTTTTATTTCAGTGTCTCCCCTTGAAACTCCCCCTAAACTTCTGGAACTGGATTACAAAAGACACACAGGGATTTATATGGCTTTACAAGAAACCAAAGATAGCCAGAGATATCTTGCATTTGTCCCAGGAGGGTGGAGGCTTAGCACTAACAGACTTTCAGTTGCACTACCTGGCTGCCCAAAGGGGCCCCGTACTTTCATGGGCCAAACAATGAACCTCATCCAGATGGAGGATGAAACTTCAGGGGGTAATCCTCTTTTTACCCTGGCACTCACCTCAGTAACATCGGAATACCAAAAGCAAATAATTAATAAGTGGGTAAAACATGGCCTATATATCCTTGCTAAAGTAAAGAAGTTGACTGTTACCCCAGAAGAGATAGGCCCTTTATCACTAATTCGATATGAGTCAGTTTTTTTCCCTCCTACTCTGGACATGGGGTATGCCTGTCGGCAAGCCAGGGAGGTTGTCCGCTTCGCTCAATTTATAGAGAATAACCAGTGTATCTCTTTCCAGAGAGCCAAGGAAAAATTCCAGTGGGGAATGGAGAGTTCTTGAGGTTTATGCACGTCAGGTGTTTCATCACTTGCTCCAATAATAAACTGCGACTGACTAGACTGTACTCTGACGGCAGAACTACCTGTATGGGTTGATAACAATCTCAGGTAAACACAAATATATCTTTAGTCTCTATAAACTATTACTCAATTCCAAAGGTAACTCGGTGCAATCTCAGAAGAGAGCATGGGAGCAACAAGCGCAAATTGCTCTACAAGACACAGACTGGCAGAGAAGACTAAAACTGGGGTGGCAGGTCACCGCCGCTCCAGTATGGTGGGAGTTTTTTTTGAAAATATTAATATGGTATTTCAAAATTCCCACCATCATGAAGCACTTTGGATTACCACATACAGACAGTCGTTGGAGACAGTGTGGGGGAGTGGGAGATCACTGGCACATTTTTTGGACCTTCCCCAACCTCATAACATTCTGGGCAGCCCTACAAGAAGCGCTACTAGGGATTCTAGGAATTCCTATTCCCTTTAAATTTGAGGAGTAGGTCCTGGGGATACCCACAGTGACACACCTTAAGGGGGATGCCCGTCATGTGGGTCTGGTTCTATTGGCAGTAGGCCTAAAGTGCATTACAACAAGGTGGCTTAGCCTAGACCCACCAACGAAAAAGGAATGGATTGGGAGAGTAAAGGAAGTGGTCACAATGAAGGCCTTGACAGCAGAATTATGTCTTCAGTCAGACAAACATGTCCAAAGATAGAAACATAGAAACAGACTTTGATGGCAGATAAGGACCGCTTGGCCCATCTAGTCTGCCCCTTTCCCTACCTACAGGATAAGCTGCAGATCCTATTTAACCAACAGCCTATTCCCCCCACAAAATTGCCTTATGTCTGTCCCATGCATTCTTGAATTTTCCCACAGTTTTAGACCCCACAACCTCCTCAGGAAGGCTGCTCCATGTGTTCACCACCCTGTCTGTGAAAAATACTTCCTCACATTGCCCCTGAGCTGTCCCCCTCTTTATCTCCAAATCGTGTCCCCTTGTTCTTGCACAACTCTTTTTCTGAAAGATGCTGCCCTCTTGGACTTTGTTGATTCCACTGAGGTACTTAAAAGTTTCTATCATGTCCCCCCTCTCCCTTCTTTCCTCAAGGGTATACATATTACGCTCCTTTAGTCTCTACTCATATGGCTTCTCTTGCAGACCCTGTATCATTTTGGTTGCCCTCCTCTGAACTGCCTCCATCCTGTGTATGTCCTTGCGGAGATGGGGTCTCCAGAACTGGACGCAGTACTCCAGATGGGGTCTCACCAACTGTCTGTACAGAGGGATAACAACTTCCTGTTTTCTGCTGGTGATGCCTCTCCCTATACATCCCAGTATACCCCCAGCCCTCCCTACTGCCTTCTCACATCACTTGCTTACTTTAAGGTCATCTGATATGATTACCCCCAGGTCCCTTTCCATTTTTGTTGTTATTACTACCTCTCCCCATTGTGAAATCTTCCCCTGGGTTTTTTGCTTCCCGGGTGCATTATTTTGCACTTCTTTGCACTAAATCCAAGCTGCCATACTTCTGACCATTCCTCCAACCTTGCCAAGTTCCTTCTCATCCTTTCCACGCCTCCTTGTGTATCAACCCTATTGCAGAGCTTTGTGTCATCTGCAAAGAGGCATGCTTTTCCTTCCAGTCCCTCTGCAATGTCACTTATAAAGACATTAAAAAGGAATGGACCCAGTGGTACCCCACTAGTAACCCCTCTTTCTTCAGAGTGGACTCCATTTACAATTACCTTCTGTGTCATGTTGTCCAGCCAATGTTTTACCCAGGCTACCACCCTGGGATCCACTCCCAGGCTGGCTAATTTGACTATTAATCTTTTGTGTGGGACTGTGTCAAATGCCTTGCTAAAGGCTAGATGGCAGAATTGGGAGACCTGGCTTATAGCAGACGGACATAGCACTACTTGATATCTCTTCTTGGCAGGGTGGAACCCTGAGAGAGGGTTGAGAATGTTAATGCAGCAAACCACTGGGCCTTGGGTAGATGAAGTCCCGAGGGAGAGTACTAATGTACCTACAGATAGATATTTAATATCCAATACCTATATACAGATGGGGGGGGGGTACAGCTTTTTAGTTGGGCACGTTTGCCCTTTTTAACTAGTTTACTGGTTGAACATATCAGAAATGACAATAAGTTTTCATATTGACATTAATTGCTCTTGTCTAGAAGATTCAACAGACTGTATACACCAAGTTTTATCTTGTAGTTTTATGTTTACTGGAAATGTATTCAGCCAAGCTTTATTAATTAAGCCACTGGACTATTAACTGTTGATGTTCACAGCTTCTTTATTGATATGTACTGTGATGCTCCTACAACAGCTTGTGATAGCAACATATGCAATAAAGCTGAGTTTAAAAAAAAAAGGCATTTTTTAGTTGTGGACAGACTGGATGTAAAAGTCTGCCCACGGTCCAAAAAAGCTGAGCGGGTTGGTTCCTCCCTGTAGCAATCTCCCTGGACAGGAACTCTGCCTTCTTATGGGTGATTGCCCCTTGGTACTCAGAATAATGAACACGCAGGGCTAGTTTGTCCCAATCTGATTGGGTCCTCCGCCAGCAACACTCCAACTTCCAGCCCTTGATCTTCCTCGCCTTGAAATCTCCGACAAACCAGGGAGATCTGAAGTGAGAGGATCTGGGTCGTACATGGACCGGTACAGAGGCATTGAGCACCCCGGAGACCACCCTTTTCTAAGCGCCAGCTGCCTCGCCCATGCTAAACACACATGCAGCGTCTACATTACATAAATCAGCCACTGCCAGAAGTGCCCCTGGGGACAAGCCCCTCAAAGGGCGGAAGCTGACCATCTCAACAGGGGAAGGACTATCGGGGGGGGCCCGAATGAGAACTCCACCGTATAATGATCAGACCACACAACCCAATCAATCTTGTGGTTAATTACCTCAAGCCCCAGAGAGAACTCCAGGTCCAGTGTGTGGTCATGGTGCTGGGTCACAGAAGTAACAACTTGTGTCAGGCCCAGTGTTGATATTAACTGGAGGAGGTTTGACCCAAATTGCGAGGATCTGTCATTGACCCAGGCATTGAAGTCCCCCAGAATTAAACATCTGGGAGACTCCAACACCTCGTCGATGATGAAGTCCGCCACCTCCTGCAGGAATTCTCCCACCACCACAGGGGGGAGGTAAATGAGGAGAATTCTGCAGCCTGCACCTGGACCTCCACGCACAGCCACACACTTAAAGCACCAGTTTGTCAAGCACACAGACAATTATGGCAAATCACCAACTTGCCAAACAAGCAAGTAGTGCTAGTAAGGCAGCAACTCACCAAACACAGGCTGTACTTGTAGAACAGCAACTTACCAAACACACAGGCAATGCAGATAAAACAGCAACTTACCAAACACACAGGCAATGCAGATAAAACAGCAACTTACCAAACACACAGGCAGGAGTGGTAAAGCAGCAACTTATCAAACACACAGACAATACTAGGAAGCACCAATTTACCAAACACAGGTAGTACTACTTTAATAAGCACCAACATACCATCCACAGCTAGTACTTGTAAAGCAGCAACATACCAAACAGACAGTACTAGTAGTGTAGCAGCTTACCAAAGGCACAGGCAGTACTAGTAGAGCACCAACTTACCAAACACACAGGCAGTACTAGAAGTGTAGCAACTTACCAAAGGCACAGGCTGTACTAGGAAAGCGTCAAGTTACCAAACTCACAGGCAGTACTAGTAGTGTAGCAGCTTACCAAAGAAACAGACAGTACTAGTAATACTGCACCCTACAAATTACACAGACAGTATCAGTAGTGCAGCAGTTTACCAAAGGCACAGGCAGTACTAGTAAAGCAACAACTTCCCTAACACACAGACAGAATTAGTAAGGTTCCATGCCATAATGGTGATAGCAAATCAGTGATCGCTGTTACAGCAAGTGTACATCATCAAAAAGCAAACTGGTGATGTACACTTATCGGCGAAACCACATCCGGCAACCAAAACAAGCATTTATGTGGGGATCTGTGCCCCCCACACCCTGATTTTAGATTACCAGCTCCAAGGGGTGCACGTCGGAGAGGGGGATACGGTCCCCAAAAAATAAAACAATTCAACTGCAAGATAAAAAAAAAAAATCACTCCCCAGCCCTGAACACTGTACCTGCTGCACCAATGCTAGCCACCCTCACCACACCACATGGCTAGCTCGGCAGCAATATGCTACACTACCCCACACAAACCCTCTTCCCTAACTGTCCCCTTCTGGTCACTGTCCTACACTACTGGTAATCCTCCCTCGCTCATCCCTACCTCACTGTACCTTTCCCTTGCTACCCTTAGAGGGTAGCTTAAATGGCAGGCAGTGCAAATGAGTCGCTATTAATGCAGTCACTCATTTGCAGTTGCCAATATCACTGGATACCAACTAGTAAAATACCAACTTACCAAACATGCAGGCAGTACTGGTACAGCACCAACTTACCAAACACACAGACAGTAACCAAACACACCGATGGTACTAGTAAAGCACAAGCTTGCCAATCACTCACAGATAGTACTGGTAAAGCAGCGACTTACCAAACACAGAGGAAGTACTAGTTAGAACCACCTTATAGCCACTAGTGCAATATTAGTAAAGCCCAAACTTCTAACCTCAGAAATCCATCAGTATAGCTTTACAATAGCAATCAGTCCACTGGACTGAGTTGGCATTATCGGTAAAGCTCCAACTTGCCAAACACAGGTATTGCCAGTAGAGCACCAACTCACCAAACTCATAGGCAGTACTGGTAAACCACCAACTTACCAAAAAACACAGGCAGTAGTAGGGATAAAGCACCATCTTACCGAAAATCAAATTTGCCATTCTACCAAACACATGGGCAACATTCTAACAGCACCAGCTTAAACACAAGAAGTACTGGTAAAGCATCAATTTGCCAAACATGCAGGCAGTACTCGTGAAACCCCAGCATGTATAGCACACAGGCATTACTGTTAGGGCACCAACTTACCAAACAAGCTGTACTAGTAAAGCTTTAACTTACCAAGCATGCAGGCCGTACTGGTAAAGCTGCGATCGCCATATGTTCCAAGGTATGGTGAGACTACCTCTTTCACCAATTCCTCCAACTGCAGGTAGCCTTCACTGGGGCCGCTGGGCTCGTGCACACCCTGTAAAATAATTCCAAGAATGACGATGGGGCCTGGTACATCGATGACATCACGCCTGTGTCTCAGCAAGATATCAAAAGGAGAGGCTGAGAAAAATCCTTAACAGCTACAGCAACACTCGGGGCCAGTAATGGCATGCCTGGGGGGCAGCTATCAGAGTTCCAGGGTGCAAGGGTGATAGAGGGTCACATAGGAGAAGGGCCTGGAAGATAGCCCAGGTGTTACCAATGAGGACTGTGTTAGGTTAGACAGGAGGGAACAGCGACAGGATCCTGAGGTGAGGCAGTGGCTGGCACAAGTCACGGGATGACTCCTCCTGTAGTTTAGAGGGTGAGCAGCTTAAACTTAATTGAGGATGGTGCACTGAAACCTGGGGTGGCTAACTCCCATAACATTATGAATTGCTCCAAAAAGAAATGCTGTTTCATGCTGTACAATTTGGACAGGGTTACTAACAAAAAATGCAGTTCTAGAAATGTATATCTATAAAAATGCCCGGAGTCCTGAGTTTATTTAGATGATGTATTTAATTTTATTCACTAATGGTGCAAACAAAGACAGTAGGGTACAAATCTACCAATACAGTGCACAAAAAAATGAAGTAGGCGAATAGCACGGCTATACCGCACCAATAAATCACTCTGACAGCAATAACAGTATTTATACAATGGCAAGAACATTTCCTGGACTCTAGTCAGTGTGTGCCTGGGACAGTGAGGTTTTCTGAGTATAACCTCACTGTGTGAAGTCCAGGCACACACATGACCATATACCACAGTGAAAAATCCATCCCCACTGTTTTCCCCACCAATCGGGCGGCTTCACTGAACTGAGCATGACACCATCCCTACCCCCCCCCAATGCACACACACACAATCTGTCCCTTGTACCTCTGGACACAGTCCTAAAACATCAACTGCGAACCATGCACAGAAAAAAAATACTTTTTTTTATAAGCATCCCTGAAGAAATGCTCGCTGCGTGCACTCTTGCTTCACTGTCAGTATGGCAGTGAAGCATGCACTCTCAGCCGTTTCATCCAGAGGAAGCCTGCATGCACCGGCTGAATAATAAAAAACAAAAACCTACACAACAAAACCCATGATCTGATTCAGTTGCTGACCGGACTCGGAGAAACGAAACAACAGACCTAGTCCGCCTGACCTGGCTCTGCAGTGGTGCCATAAGCAAACTACTACCAACAGCAACAACACACTTCCCTGCCTTCCTGCTTCCCCCACCCATGGCAAACACTTTCAGTTCATGTATATATAGGCACATACAGGCTGACAATATTTCTTTCTACACTTGTGGGAAAGTTCTTCTATAAAATACGTTCCTCTTTAAAAAGAGAGGTGCAATGGGAGGGGACTTGCGAGTCACACTTACCATCACAGTCACACAATCCCAGTCCTAAATGCCACGCCCATTCCTCTCACAAGTCCAGCCATTAAAAAAAAATTCAAAGTACTTGCACTCAGCAATCAAACACAAGAACGCTGCACACACGAGGGGAGAGGGGGGCACAGAGAGACAACAGCCACTTCTAGTAACACTGTCATGTAGCAGCAGCATATCTGGACAGCATAGAATATGTGGACTTTTTTTGTCATTCTGCACACCTCCACATGCAAAAAATGAATTAAAAATGCAAATAAAAACCCACATGTTTCCTACTTTTCTTTCTCTTTTTACAAACGAGCCATTGCATAATAGCAATAATGCACTCCAGGGTGTGGGTTATGCTGGGATAACCTCACTTCTTGGGTATTGGACACACTTCAATCAATCAATCAATCAATTAAAATCTTTATTTACCCAGGCAATCACCATTGAGCAAGCTTATTTACAAGGCTGACCTGCAGTTTGCAAGGACGAGGGTACAGAATAGAGTACAAGTAAAATATACATAAAACAACAGTAGCAAGACGTATACAACAAAATATATAGAGTGTAAAAATAAAGGTAAATACAGAGATGCCTTTATAATCCTATCCATCAATAACATGTTCATAGCCTGTAAAGGTGTCCCTGGGATATGGAAAAGTGCACACGTAGGAGGCAGGGACTCTGGCAGAAAGATTCTGGGATACTAAGCAGGTGGTATCGGGGCATAAGAGTGGGCGACGGGGTGTGTGGTGCAGTGAGTACGTAGTACCGGTGGGACTGGAATGGACTGAGGTGAACCAGTAGTACTAGTGGGACTAGAATGGACTGAGGGAGGGGGGAGTAATCTTGGTAAGGGAACACTTAGTTTGAACAGGAAGGACTTAGATTGAGCGGAAATGTCAAGTGGACAACTAGCAACAGTGGAAACAGTTACAGAGCTCCACAAATGTTTTGGCATGCAGGGTCTTGAACATAGCAAGACTAACAGGGGAGCTAAGTCTCAGCAATTTCTGTATCCAGTTCCAAAGCATGGGCAGGACAAAGTTTATGGCTGCTCTTCCAAAGCAGGTACCAACCCTAGGTACTTTCAAGGAAACCAGCGAGTGACTGCTCAAGGCATAATTCCCAATCAGGCTTAGTGGGAGACAGTCAGAAATGTATTGTGGGAGTTTGTTGGTGATGGCTTGGAGTGTCCAGAGGGCTGCATTTCTATACCACCTGTGCTGAAGGGAGGGCCACCCCACAGCTGCATATAATGAACAGTGGTGGGTGGAGAAAGGGAGGCCTGTTATAAATCTCAGAGCTCTACGATACAGTACGTCCAATTTAGCAAGGTGGGCACTGGCCATATATGAAGTCAGCATAGTCAATTAGTGAGAGGAACGTGGATTGGACGAGCTGTCACAAGACTACCTGTGGCCTCGTGCCCAATCACCCGAGGCATGAGGTTACCCAGCACAACCAACACCCTGTCATGCATTATTGCGTAAGTAACTGCTCTTGGTTCCAGTTACATTAATTAAGCAATAATGACCAAGAAGCCAGTTATTTCTGAGAGATTAATGACCAGTTGGGGAGATGTCCCTTGGGCCACCTCCCTCCAGCCAGTCATTAATCCAAGGAAATGACTAGCTTTGAGGTCGATGTTGTGATCGTAAGTCTAATCGCAATAACAACTTTCATTTTTTGGGGTTTATTAAGTTTTATTTAGGATTTAGCTGCGCGGCATGAGCCTTGCGTGCCACACAGTGCCAGTTTGCAGCTGGCTCGGTCATTTCTAAGACGTTAATGACCAATCCAGTAACCAATCAGGAACCTTGCTAGGCTCATGAATAATTAATTAGACTGATAATAAAGTGTAACATACCATAAAAGATGCCCAGAAATGTCTAGTTACCCATTTTGGGTCCAAACACCCTCCCAACCTTAGCACTTCACTCCTCAGGAACTTTGTCTGGGGGCATGGTGTGGTAGTAGGATCATTGTTTAAACAGGGCTCCCGTAACCATGGGTTAGTGTCACGTAATGGTGCTCTTAAAGATACATAATACTATAAAAAAGGAATAATGCACAACAGGATGTGTGTCGAGCTGGGAAAATGTCACGCCTCGGGTGGTTGAGCACGAGGCCACAGGCCAAATGTGTTCACCACCCGGGAAGTGATGTTATCCCAGCGTGACACACACCCTGGAGTGCATTATTTTTATTATACAATGGCTAGTCTGTATGTAGAGAAAAAAGAAAACAAAACAAAAACATAAAAATTAATTTTATTAGTCATTTTTTTTGTCTGTGTAGGTATATGTAATGAAAAAAAAGTCCTTGTGTCCCATGCAGACTGTAGGTGACACTGTATATTTATGTGCCTTTGAAATGTGCTTGCCTGTGTTAGCCCCTCTCCCTCCTCCTCCATGGACACACTTCTTGTTCTCTTTCCACGTAAAGTCAGTTGCCCATCCCTGTCGCCCCTGACACATGTTTTACTTTCCGTTTTACTTCTGGTAATTGACTACTATTTTTGTATTCTGCTGCACTCCCGGTTCAGGTTTGGTCCCTTCCCTCATGCTGCTTCCTCACTAGTAAGGTGTGGCTCTGTCAACGAATAGTAAGTCAAGCCAACAGGCGCATCATGTCAGAACACACTTTTAAATTAGAAACTTTGAAGTAAGACAGAGTTAAATTGAAGCCAAACGGAGTTGCAGTTTGTTTCTGCAATGTTATGGGGAGAGGCAGGAGGGAGTTCTGTAAAGTAGATGTCACAGCTTTTAAACATAAGCTTGCTGTAACTGTGATTGTGTTATTGGCAGAAGGGCAGGGAATGCTTTGAAGTCGCTCACAGTGACAGAAAGAGCGGGGAGTGATGGCATTCACTTTGTTCATTTTATGTCACGTGCAGAGATTTTTAGTGGTGTTCAGTCATGCACATGCTGGGACTAGATCCATGATTTCAGTGTTATTTCTGATGGGAGGGACCCTTTAAAATAATTTCCACAGCTGGCCCGGTGGCGCTGAGGGCTGAGGCGCTGGACATTTTACCTTGTGCCACACCGATGACCCGTGTTCAGGAGTGAGCATGGGCCACCGGGGGTCAGCAGGAGAGGAGAAGTATAGAGCATCCGACTGAACTGCTCTCCTTCTCCGGGGGGGGGGGGCACCAGCAATTTGGCATTCCACCAGCCCCTGGCGGCGGATGCCCCTGCACTGATGCTGCAGCAAGGGGAGGAGATGGGGCAGATGCCTGGAGGAGTGTGTGCAGACACGTGCGTGCTCTCTCCATTGACGTCACTGCATGCCCCACTTGCTAAGGGGAGAAAAGAGGAAAAAGGTCCTGGCTGCATGGCATGAAGCTGTCTATCGCACACGCCACCCCCGAGAAGGCACCTCCCTGGCTGGATCCGTGTTGGGTGGGTTGAGACACTCCCCACCACTCTACCATGAAGGGTAAGTTGTGGGGCTCAAGGGAGGGGGTCTGATCCTTGGGGGACGGCGGATACGGTATAGGAGGACCGGCCAGGATGGGAAGAAATACCATGATAAAATCATTTCCACACTGTATAGTAGTGTTTAAAATGTTTTTCTTTATTTTCCCCTACGTTTCACTCCTCCCATGGAGCTTGTTCATGGGGTATTTTTGTTTTTCTGTTCTGTTGATACATAATTGTTTCATGTAAGCAATAACCCACGACACGGTGTGTGGTTACTGGGGATTAATCAACATCTCGGGTGTGCTGTGAGGCACCTCCTGCTCTCCTACCTCTTCCCATAACATTGCAGAAACAAACTGCAACTCCGGAAGGGAAAATAAAGAAAAACATTGTAAACATTACTACACAGTTTGCAAATTATTTTAAAGGGCCCCTTACAACAGAAGTAAGACTGAAATTTGTATACCTGCCTCATGGGGGCTGAAGCAACACCAAAGAAAAAGAACACCGTCATCCACCATAGCCACATTAACACTAGATCCGTGATGTTGCATTGGGATGTCATCATGGGTCTAGCCCCAGTCTGACCAATCACAGCCCAGGGGCTTCTCTTGCCATTGTATAATAAAATACAACAAACCCTAACACATATAATAATCCCAGCGCACTATATATAATTCAGTAGGAAAGCAGGGCTGATTGGCTCCATTGGCGCAGTATATCCATGCAATTCAGCTACTTCATTTTTGTACAACATGTTGCTGAACGTGCACCCTACTATCACTGTTTACACAGCCATGTTTGCACCATTAGTGAATAAAATTAAATGCATTTTTAAATGTGCTCTGGAGGCTGCGCAATTTTATATATATGCATTTTTAGAAGTGTATTTTTTGTTAGTTACCCTGTCTAAACTGGAGTGTTCAAAGCAACTTTTCTTTTTGGAGTCGTACAAGTCACTGGATGGAAAAGTAGAAGGCAACTACATGCTGGTGGGAGCTACTGTGCCACCAGGGGCCCGAATGCAGGGGCTCCCACAGTTGAAGAACTGGAGAGGGAAGCAGGGCACAGTAGTTGAGATGCAAATAACAGTAGGGGCTCTGTTGTGAGGAATGTCAGTAAGGTAGGTGTGTGGACTGCTCTGTCACTTGCCTACCTGGTGTGTGCACTTTAGACAATGGCGAGGATGGACAGGCAAGTGAAGGATGATGTGACAGTGTTGAATAAGGCCCTGTCCCATTTGTTATGCAGAAAGAGTTAAACACAAGAATCTGTTCTATGCTCTCCTTTTCTGTCTCTTGTCTGTCTGATTCAATCAGAATCTTTATTTGAGACAAGCTCATTTACAAGATGGACCTGGGGATAAACAGTTGGCAACAGGGTTAATACATCACATGTTGAGTGAATGTACATAACAATTACATAGTAATAATAACAACATAATAATATATAACTATCACATGTGACAAGATAATTGCACCAGAACATAGCAATAGGTTCAGCAGGAGGTAGTGCCATTTAAATACAATTGCATGGATACAGATATATGGACATAAGGTAATGAGCTAAAGTTTATACAGTAAACATTATTGGGGGAGTCATAGTGAGCAGGAGTGGCAGTTCCTCTAGCGTCAGAGTGCGAAGAAGATTGAGAGGTAAGAGTCCTTTGATAAGTACTGTAGGCATGGCCTGACAAGTGGGGTGGGAAGCGGAGGGGGGTATAGGGAGTGGAGAGGGAAGGTCAGCTGAGATAGGAGAGGGTTGGACATGGTGGCCTAGGGAGGAAGGACTGTTCGAAGGGAAAACACAACAGATGCCACAGGCAATGGTTGGGGTTTAAGTCCAATATTTAAAGCAAAGACAGATTGTGATGTTGGGACCTTGATTTGGACAATGACAGAAGGGAGGACTCAAATGACGCCTCAGGCAATGGTTGAGGTTTGAGTCCAGAATTTAAAGCAGTAACAAATCGTGATGTTAAGACCTTGACTTGAAACAATGATGGACCTCAGAGAAGGTTCTCAGAAACAAGGATTTGAAGAGGGAGAACATGGCAGGGGTAGCGAGCCTTAAGGTTTTCTGGATCTTATTCCAGAGCGTAGGAAGAATGAAGCTTATTGAGGCTCTACCAAAGCGCGTTTTAACTTTAGGGATAGCCAGAGATAAGATGGTAAGACTTCTGACAGAATAGGCACTAGGGATACAGGGAGTTAGGCAGCTTGTGAGGTACTGAGGTAATTTATGAGTGATTGCCTTACATGTCCATGGAATAGCATTCTTTTGCCTCCTGAAGCTAAGAGAGGTCCAGCCTACGGAAGAATAGAGGATGCAGTGGTGCGTGTCATAAGGGGCATCTGAAATGAACCTAAAGGCTCTGTGGTATAGGGTATCAAGCTTGGAGAGAGCTGTGCTAGTACTATGGCCATATAGGAAGTCTGCATAGTCTAGGAGAGGCAAGGAGGTAGTTTGGACTAGGAGTTTTCCAAATGCGCAACCAAATGTTCTCGTGAGACCTAGAAACTAATCACTCTGGTGGTCATGCAATTCTCTGCCTCTCGCTGCATCTCTTCTCTGCCGATCCTGTTGCTGCATCTCTTTTCTCTGCTTCTCAAACCGCTACATCTCTTCTTTTCTCTGTGCCTCTAAACACTGAGGGCCCAATTCTCAAACGAGGCTGCGTTCAGCGCAAGCTGCAGCAAACTGCAGCCTGCGCCGAAGCCCATACGCCAGGGACCCTGCACTGGATTCAGGTACAGGAGGGGTCCCAGCGTTTAAGTCCCCATACTTGTGCCATTCCGTCCCTTGCAGCGAACACCTGGCACATGGGAGGTGTCCGTCGCAAGCCTGGTGTGGCATGGGAAATGGCGCCTACTGTACATATGTGCACAGTGACTGCCACCAGCCTCAGACACTGTGCCCACATGTACAGTATGGTGCTGATGCAGACCACAGTCAGCAGCTGGCCGGGCACCAAGTGGTGGGTTCCACTAGACCACCAGGCAGTGGGCACTGCGGTGATCAGGGACATGCCCATGCCACATGCAGGCAGACGGGCAGCATCAGGGATGGGGTGGTGGCATTGGGGATGGGTGACAGGACCTGGCAGGATGGGGCACCATCAGCAAACCGGGGGCAACCACAGCATACAGTGGCACATAGGCGGACTGCCCTAGTGGAACATATTCTAAGTCCTACTACGCCAGCTCTGGCTGGTCTAAGGGCACTTAGAATATCTCCCACTGGGTGCTGTCTGAGAATAGCAAGCTGCAGCTTGCATTGGTGCCATCCACCTAGCGCCGTGTAGCAGCACTGTGCAGGGCTGGTGCAGGACCCTGTTTGGGGCAGACGGCCTGCGGTCAATGCAGGCCACCTTCGTGAATTGCATGGATGCAGCCCTGGACACAAGGTGCACCTTGCAGCATCTCTGTTTGGTGCAAACACCTTGCGTCAGATGCAGGGCTTTGAGAATCAGGCCCCGAATCTCTTTTCAGATTCTTACACCCCCTTCTTTTTTATTTACAATCACCACTGTTGATGACCAAGCACTTCTCGACTCTTCTATAATACCCAATTACTAACATACTAAAATGCCAACAGAATAGGCCGAATGGTCTCTTGAGTCTGCTCAATTTTCAGCACCCGCACTGAGGGCTGATTTTGGTGTCCCCCCCTCCTCCTTGGGTTGTACTGTCCCCAGTCCCAGATGTTCCACCTGTATTATTCCTGGTCAGATTTACCCTCCCCCTGTACCTGTCCCATCCCCTCTTAAACCCATCCACAGTCTTCATCACTACCAGCTCCCTGGGCAGTGCATTCCATGGTTCCACCACCCTTTTGGTGAAATAACATCTCCTCTTCTCCCCTCTGTGCCTGTCCCCTTCCAGCTTACACCCGTAACCTCTTGTTGCCCCACCCTCCTTCCTTTGGAGCACCCTGACTGGGCCTCCTTTATTGATCCCTTTCATGTACTTAAAGACCTCTATCATGTCCTTAGTCCCTCCTCTCCTCCAGGATGTACATGTCGAGCTCCTTGAGCCTCTCCTCATAGGTCTTCTCCCCCAGGCCCCAGATCATTTTGGTTGCCCTCCTTTGGACCCTCTCTAGGATCGTAATGTCCTTCTTTAAATGTGGTCTCCAAAATTGTACACAATACTCGAGGTGTGGCCTAACCAAGCAGCTGTACACTGGAAGGATCACTTCTGCCTTTCTGGAGGTAATCCCCCTGGCAATGCATCCCAGCATCCTATTTGCCTGTGCCGCTGCCCTCCTACAGGTCTCCGAGTTGTTCATTTTGACATCTACCACTACCCCCAGGTACCTCTCACCCTCCGTGACTTGAGTCATGTCTCCTCCCAGGGCATATCCCTGGTCTGGATTTCTGACTCCCAGGTGCAGAACCTTGCACTTCCCCACATTGAATTTTAGTTTCCATTTTCCCGACCACTATTCCAGAGCCTCCAGGTCCTCCTGCAAGGCCACCCTCCCCTCCTCCCCATCCACTACTGCACCTAGCTTTGAGTCATCTGCAAAAAGACTCATCTCACTCCTTATCCCCCTCCTGATGTGTGAGATATAGGCGTAGTACAGGAGTGGCCCCAGCACTGACCCCTGGGGAATCCCACTAGTAACCCACCTTGGGGATTAGGCTAACCCTCCAACCACCACCTTCTGAGTATGCTCCGAGAACCAATTTCCCATCCATCTTAGCAATTGTCTCCCTACCCCAATTTCCTTCAGCTTAGCCAGCAAGCCACTGTGTGGTACTGAATCAAATGCCTTGCTAAAATCCAGAAAGAGGACGTCCACTGGCCTACCCTGGTCCAAGGCCCTCGTCACCCAGTCATAGAACTCAACAAGATTTGTCTGGCACAATCTTCCCATGACAAAGCCATGCTGCCTATCGTCCAAGTACCCAGTTTGCTCCAATAACCCCCCCTAGCCTTTCCTTGACAATACCCTCCATACCCTTGCCAACCACCGATGTCAGGCTAATGGCCGCATACCTCTCAACTGTCCCTGATTTTTAGGGACATCCCTGATTTGGCCTCAAAATTTTCCTCTGTCCCTCGTAAAATTTGTGTTTTTGTGACAGAACAGTGGGGCTTAATAACACAAATAATATCAAACATTAAAGTTACAGACTTGTTGTTCTTCAGAAAATGCATCTTAACACAAATTCCTTTATTCTGTCAGCTTTCTGAGTGAATAGTACCAGTTTTTAAGATATGTCCCTGATTTGGTGTCTTTGTCCCTGATTTTTTTAAGCCTTGTCCCTGATTCTTGAGGCAAGAGGTTGAGAGGTATGCTAATGGGTCTGTAATTTCCTGCCTCCTCTCTTGATCCCCCCTTGTGGATCTGCATGACATGGGCCACCCTCCAGTCTTGGGGCACCCATCCCATCCTCAGAGAGATGTTGAAAAGCTCCACTAGAGGGACTGCCAGGACATCTGCCAGTTCCCTCAGCACCCTGGGATGTATCTCATCTGGCCCAGGTGCTTTCTCCATCCGAAGGGACCTGAGGGCTTCCCTCTCTCTCTCTACTGGGATTTCAGCCTCGTCCTCCCCTTTTCACCATGCACTGCTGGGCCCCACCTGTCTGTGGTGACCATTCCCTTCCCAGACCCATCAGGGCCCTTGGTCTCTACTGGTCTCACCCTTGCTCGGTTTGCTCCCACTCCCCTCGCAAGACATAGCCCCTCCATCCCCCCAGTATAAACTGATTCAAAGTACTCATTTAGGACTTCTGCCTGTTCCCCCGCCTCCTCTGCCCAACCATCCCCTACCTTTATCTTGCTGATCTGCCCTCTTACTTTCCTTTTTTCCCCTATGTATCTAAAGAACCCCTTTTCCCCCCTCCAGATCCCACTGGCCAAGGACTGATCCTTTTTTTGCCTTAGCTGCTCTCACCACCCTGGTGACTCTCTTGGCTTTCAGCTCATATTCCTCCTTATCCCTTTCACTCCTTGACTACTTGAAGCGCCTATAGGTTGCCTTCTTTTCCCTCACCACCTCCTGTACCTCCCGGGTCCACCAGCAGGGTTTTCTGGCCTTACTTAACTTACAGCTTTCCCTTGCACAGGATCTGTTAACCTTCTGTATTCCCCTCCTAATGATCCCCCACCTGCTGTCAGCATCCATATCCGGTCTTATCCTGTCTAGATGATCTTTAAGGATCCTTCCCATCTCCCTGAAGTCTGCACCCCTAAAGTCAGTTACTACTGTCCTTGTTTGGCTTTCCTTCCCCCTAGGTCCAGGAAGAACCAGACTGTGGCGTAATCACTCCCAGCCAACGGGTCCCTCACCTCTAGGCACCTAATCTGATCACTGTCTGCCAGGACCACGTCCAGTGTCCAGGACTCCCTAGTTGGCTCACCCACCTGTTGTGTCAGAAATGCATCTTGGAAGACATCAAGCACCCTCGGCTCTCTGGCCATTGGTGATGCCATAGTCCCCCAGTCTGTTCCTGGCATGTTGAGGTCCCCCATTACTATTACCCTTCTCTTTCATAATCTACAGTGTCCCTCAAGATTTGCCACCAAACTTTCTTATAGGACCTCCGCCAGTGTGGGTGGTCTGTATACCACTCCAACCTTTACTCTCTTACCCCACTGCATCAGCAAGGTGACCCAAATAGTCTCCACATTCCCCTCTGCCTCCTCAGCCCCTCCAATACCCATGCCATTTCTGACTAACAGTGCTACGCCATCACCCCTTCCCTCCCCCCCTATCTTTTCTGAACATAGTGTAGCCCTCCAGATTTAGGTCCCACTCGTGTCCTTGAGTGGCCCAGGTCTCAGTGACTGCTGCCACATCTACCTCCCCCTCAATTAGCACTGCCTGGAGCTCAGGCATTTATTTCCTAAGCTCCTGGCATTTATCAGAACCACTCTCCACCCCTTTTCCCTCCTCTCCTTTCTCCCCCTTGGGCTCCCATTTCTCAGCTCCTGCACCCTACCTGGTGACCCAGTTCCATATTTCCCTAGCCCCCTAGAGGAGTGGAGACCATGTCCCTCATTTATCGTATCTGCTGGCACTGCCCCTTTTTTGATCCCTCCCCCCTTTACAAGTTTAAATCCCACCTTTCGCAGATGAACCCATCTAGTTTGAGCTTTAGGATTTCCTTCCCCTCCAAATTAAGGTGGAGCCTATCCCTAGCATACAGCCCCTTATCCTTCCAGCTCTCCCCCCAGTCCCCCACCAGGCCATACCCCAATTCCCCACACCCCTCCCTGAGCCACTGATTTATCTCCCTAATCTTCATCTTGTTTTCCCCACTAGCCCTTGGCACCAGCAGGATTTCTGAAAAGGAGATCCTACAGCCTATGGAAAGGCATACCCTGGCCAACTCCCAGAACCTTGCCTGAATTTCTGGTTCACTATTACCATTTATATCGTTTGTCCCCAAGTGCACTAGAATGTCTGGGGTCCCCCCCGCATTCCCTTGCCAGTGAATACAACTCACGCTTGGCCTTGTGCACTGTCAGGCCTGGGTGGCATTTGGTTCTGATCAGACAGCTTTTACCCTTCTCCTGCCCCTCCCACTGTATGCCTCTGATCATGGAGTCCCCCAACAGCAGTACTCTAACTTCCCACTTGCCTTCCTGTTCACCCCTTGGGTTCCACCTCCTTCCATGCCCCTCTTCATCCCTTCATCTGGATTCTCCCCTCAACCAGCTCCTCGCACCTCCCTCAACCTGGGTGTTGAAGGTAGCCCCTACCGCCGAATAGCGGTGCTCAATGGCCGCCAGCTCCTGCCCAGAACTTCAGCCCACCTCTCTGTAACTCACCCCCTGGATCCAACACAGAGGATCCCGCGCAATTTCAGCACCACTGGGGTGCCGGCTACCAAAGGCCGCCACCGACCCCTGCCCAGGACTTCAGCCCACCTCCTGAACTTGGCCCCAGATCAACACAGAGGATCCCGCTGCAATTTCGGCACTACCGCGGCGGCTCAGCGACACGCCGCGCTGACTCACCACCCAGGACTAGCCCACCTCCTGGAACTTGCCCCAGATCCAACACAGAGGGATCCCGGTGCAATTGGCTACTCACCGCCAAAGCGGCTCAAACGGATGCCGTGGCCGACTCCTGCCCAGGACTCGGCCCGCCACCCTGAACTCGCCCCGGATCCAACACAGAGGGATCCCGTGAAATTTTGGCACTACTGCCGGTGCAGCGCTTAAACGTCCCCACCGCTGGGGCTGACTCCTGCCCAGGACTTTCAGCCCACCTCCTGAAACTCGCCCCTGGATCCAACACAGAACTAGGAGTGCCTAACCCAGTGGGAGCTCCATACATTGCGGCTCTTCACGGATTGGCGCAGTGTCGCTGCAAGTGGCCCATGATTGGTTAGCACAGCTTCTGCACCTCAACCACTGGTGCGCTCACAGACTGCTGCCAAATCAGCATTTTCTGATATTGCTATTTGGGTTATTTTTGCTGATATTCTCCTGTGTAAAATAATGCCTTGCCTAGCTGCTTCTGTTAAAACCTAGTATAAATATGTCCATAACTGCATTGATTCTGTAATGACTGCTAGCCTTTTCACAAATAGTGTGAAGGACCACTATTAAATCCTGTTTTCTAGAGTGCTGTAATTCTGTTTTGAAGCCTACTTTTTTAACTCTGTCCTCTCTCCTTCCCTCTCTCTCTCTCTCTCTCTATCTGGGACTCCCTCTATATGCCCCCTCACTTGCACTGATTCTCTATCAGAACCCACAGCCTGAACAGCTGTATTACTGACCCCCGGTGGTTTACAAACTCCTGGCTTTGGCCCATTCTCTGCTCTACTACTCTGCCAGCCCTATTTCACCTGAGCTCTCGCCTCCTCTCCCCTCCCCCGCTCATTTACAAAATGTGTCTCCCCACTAAACTGTGCTAGCTGATTCTTTGTGTTTCTACCCCACCCTGAGCCATGACACTTCTTTATTATTTAATTTTCTCTAACACCTCCGCCCCCAAAGATGAACTGTCACCAGCTTCCCTCCTGCACTTGCCAGCTATTAATTCTTGTGCTTCTTCTTTTGGCCCAACTAGGGATCCCGGTGCAATTTCGGCACTACCGCCGAAAGGCGGCACTCAACGGCCGCCCCGCCGACTCCTGCCCAGGACTTCAGCCTGCCTCTCTGGAACTGGCCCCCAGATCCAACACAGAGGTAGGAGTGCCTAACCCAGTGGGAGCTCCATACCTTGTGGCTCTTCACAGATTGACTCAGTGTCGCTGCAAGCGGCCCGTGATTGGTTAGCACAGCTTCTGGACCTCAACCATTGGTGCGCTCACGGACTGCTGCCAAATCTGCATTTTCTGATATTGCTATTTGGGTTATTTTTCTCCTGCCCCCACCACCCTCTCCCAGGCCTCCTTTAGATACACTCTCGGCCCTCCCATCTTTGGACTACTAATCCTATTGGATACAGCACACCCAGCTTCACCCAATCCTCCTTGCACAAATGGAGCATCTAGCCTATTGCCTCCTTACCCTCTCTAGCTCTCCCTCAGTGCCCACTCAACCAAACTTCTGACTCCTTCCTACCCCTAAACCTGTCTGTAGATCTCTCCCTCTCTCCCTGCTCTCTAGCAATCTGAACCTAGTCTAAAGCTACAAAGTAAATCACCTATTTACTAGAGTGCAGATTAAAACAGGACAGCCACACCAAACTAACTAATATGGGGTATAACCACATATTACTACCACTTCTACTACTCTCTACCTCCCTTGGCATTGCTGGCACCACTTACAAATTTGGTCCCCAAACTCCACACTCTGAAACCTCTTTGGGTGCATCCTGGTCCAAAAGCATGCGCATGGCCATGTCCACTTCCGGTAATGTTAGGCCCCCCACCTCCCATACACAGTCACCACCAAGCTAGCCTCCCCTCCCTTAACAGTAATAGTTAACCTCCCCCCTTATGTAACACATGCGTCTAGACACCTCCCCCATCTAAAGTGTAATCGCTGGACACAAGTAAAGATGAACATCACCCTATCTGCCAGAAAGGTTACCCTCATGCTACTGCTACTCTCAGGCAATGTTCACCTAAATCCTGGACCTACAACCCTGAGGAGCAGGGACGCCCGCTCAGTGACCAGACTAAAGATAGCATCGCTAAACATCTGCAGCCTAACTGCAAAATTTGACCAGCTCCAGGCTTGGATGACCATTCACACCCCGGACATACTCTGCCTAATGGAAACCTGGCTGTCAAATAAGATCAAAGATGGTGAAGTGACCATTGAAGGATTCCAAATGTTTAGACTCGATAGAATAGGCAAGAAAGGCGGCGGCTGCCTCGTGTATGTCAGAAACACACTGAGTTGCTCCGTCCTCCCCATCTCCAAAGTTGCATAGGACTATGCATTGTTAGTGGTAAAAACTCAAGCCGGCCTAAATCGCAAGACCATAACCATTGCCACAACCTACCTGCCCCCCCAAAAAAACAAAGAAGGCCTTCCTCTGGTTATGCAAGAAATAAGCGACCTCAAAAAGAGCTCAGATCTCATCTTGATGGGTGACTTTAACATAAACTGGCTTTGTAAAGAGGCGACACCCCTCAAAGACCTAATCACCTCCCACAATCTCACCCAACTCGTAACTCACCTCACCAGGCAGAACTACAAGGCTGGTACCAGCACCCTAATTAACTGGGTCCTAGTCAGCACACCATCCAGATTCTCTGAACTCAGAGTTCTCCCAGACGTGCTAAGTGACCACTCACCGATCTCCTTTCTCTGGACCATTAAAACTGCCAAAAGCCCACCACATCTCATCGAGAGCAGGGTCCTGTGAAAAGGCAAACTTGGTTCCCTCAAATCAGCACTGTCTGCCTACAACTGGTCCCTCATACACAAGGCACCCACACTGGACCAGGCACTCAGCTTTTTCACGGAGTGTTTCAACTCCATCTGTGATATTCATGCCCCACGCACTAAACGGAAAATTCGAGGAGTGCAGAACGGCTGGCTGGATGGTAAGCCCCTCTCTCTCCTAAAAGAAAGGGACTGCCTCTGGGCCAAAGCCTTAAACTCTGGCTGTAAGCATGACCTACAACGTTACAAAACCGCTAGGAATCAGTGCACTAAACTCATCTGGCTCGTGAAGGCCAACTTCCATAAGACCCAGCTCAACAACGCTTGGGGAGATGGAAAGAGGTTTTGAGATAACCTCAAGAACACGCTTGGCAAAGACCAGAAGCTGAATCCTACAATGCTCAATATCAATAATGCATCCTCCACAGATCCTCTAGCCATTGCTGATGCCTTTAACCAGGCCTTTACTGACCTGTCCCCAGTACTGCCCCCAAACTACCTTCTGCTGGTGGAGGACCAAGATTGCGCCAACCGTACCACTACTAACCACCCAGCTTTCTACCTTAAGAAGGTGACGGAAAAGGAGGCCCTACCAATGGTCAGGAAAGTCCTAGGAAAAACTAGGTTGGGGAGTGATGGGCTAGATATGAAGATACTATCTCTGACCCTTGATGTTCTGATCAAACCCATTACAATGCTGTTTAACAAATCCTTGGCCCTAGCTCAATTCCAGGAAGCTTGGAAGCAAGCCCTAGTAACTCCAGTGCATAAAAATGGTGACAAGGCAATGATATCTAACTACAGGCCAACATCTATCCTCTCCCCACTATCCAAAGCTCTGGAGAAAATCGTGGCAAACCAACTCACAAAATACCTAAACAAGTACAATCTGCTCTGCCCAAACCAACATGGTTTCCGGCAAAAACACAGTACCACCACTGCACTGCTGGCGTACTCTGACTATGCACACAAGGTGCTGGATGAAGGCAAATTGGTGGGGTCCATTTTCATAGACCTCACTAAGCCTTCGACACTGTCAGCCACCCTCTACTGGTATTCCAGCTCCAAAGACTGGGAGTGGCTCCAAATGCCCTAAATTGGTTCAATGATTACCTATCACAAAGGAATCAGCGAGTCAAAATCGGGGAGACATTATCCAGCTCCAGAGATGTGCTCCTAGGAGTTTCTCAAGGATCAATCCTAGGTCCCTTGCTTTTCAGCCTCTTTGTTAATGGACTGCCCGTGGCCTGTGTCACCAATCTCATCCTGTATGCGGACGATGCTGTGCTGCTGAGCAGTGGTACCTCCCAGGCTGCCCTACAAACAGAACTATAGACCTCCTTTAACAAACTTGAGGACTGGTTCTGTAGGAAAAAGCTGCTACTGAACTACAAGAAAACCAAGGCCATGCTCCATTCCAGCCCTTACAATAAACGCAGGCTCACTCCCCTCGATATCACCAATAATGCAGGCTCGCTCCCCTCGATATCACCAATAACGCTGGTGAGCAGATTGAGCAGGTACAATCATTTAAGTACCTGGGGGTCACCATTGATGACTCTCTCACTTATACGAACCACACTGACTCCCTTGTCAGATACAAAGATAGGGGTCCTCTACAGACATAAGAAATCCCTCACTCCGGAAGCACTCCGAATCTCAGTCTCCAGCTCAATACTCCCCACGATAGACTACGGGCTAGTGGTCTATGGAGCTGCCACTGATACTGCACTCAACAGGGTCCAAATTGCATTAAATAAGGCATGCTGCCTAGCCCTGTGTGCAGACCATTACACTCACACTTGCACCCTATATGAGCATACAAACTGGCTTAACCTAAAAGACAGGCTCAAATACCAAACCTGTCTGCTGGGTAAGAAGGCACTCCTCGGAAAAACCCCACCCTGTATAGAAAACTTGCTCGAGTCCTCTCTCTCGTCCCACATCACCAGAGGGAGGAAGAATGGAGCACAGTCCATCCCATTCCAGCAGACCTCACTTGGGCAGCGCACTTTCTCCTACCGAGCCCCCCTCTGGCTAAATGAACTCCCGCAGAAACTACAAACACACAGCCTGCCACAGTTCAAAACAGGCCTCAAACAGCACCTAAAGTCTAGCTCACAATGCACCTGTTTCTCAGGCCAAACTTGAAAGACTAACCAACACCCCTGGTTACACCCAGCACAGATACCTAGGAAAACCAGCCCTCATCCTAGCCTAGCCAGGAGCACTAGTAAGCTACTAATTCTCCTTACCGCTCTGCGTACTGCCCCCCCAACCCCCCTTCTCCCACTTTCCCAACCATAGTCTATCAATGGACCTTTCGTGGTCTCCAGGGCTGAGCCACCCCTAGAATCATCCAAGACGTAACCTAAATCCTCTTACAATCACTTTGTTTTCCACTGTTTGCCTAAAATTCTCATGTACTACTCTTTAATTGCCTAATGTGCTGAACCCTGTAACAACTGCATTTGTTCTGAACCTGTAACTACTGTATTTGTGTCTTGTATTATTTGTCCACCCTGATGTGGAACCTTTGTAAAAGAGCTCACGCTCAAAGGTCTTCTGATATTTGCAAACAAACAAACACTAGTAAGTAAACATTTTTTTTTAAGCACTTTTCAAAACCAAAGCGCTGTACAAATAGGCAGGCAATTAAAATACAAACATATAACATCAACAACAATAATAACAATACAATCACAGTAAAATCACTCTCCATATGCTTTTAAGAATAAATAAGTTTTTAATTCTGACTTAAAACTCTCGACGGTCAGGCAGCTTTGTATCCGACGAGGTAGAGAATTCCACAGGGTGGGGGCAGCGTAAGAAAATGCCCGTGCCCCAGATGTTTTTAAACGAACCCTGGGAATCTCTAGCAATTCCTCGTCGGCGGAAGCGGGAGTGAGTGAGGAGGACAGTAGGAAATAAGGAGATCTTGAAGATACTGCGTGTCCCTGTCTCGCAGGCTTTGTGGGGTCAGCAACTGACCTTGGAAGGTACCAACATTGAACCGCAGCTAGCAGTTCGCGTAGCACAGGCGTGATATGACCCCTCATAGAGATGTCCCAGTCAAAAGCCTGACTGCTGCGTTCTGCACCAGCTGCAAGCGGTGGATATCAACCCCGGTAGCCCTAGGTACGGGGCATTGCAGTAATCAAGGCGAGAAGTAACAAAGGCATGGACCAGTGTCGGAAGGTCAGCCAGAGGAACTAGGTGTTTTACCCGAGCAATATTCCTAAGATGGTAAAAGGAGGATTTGACAGCGGATGACACCTGAAATTTCAGGGTCAAACCGTCGTCAATAATAACGCCCAGGTTACGCACCCAGTCTGAGGTTGGGAGCTGGGCACCATCAATCCATATGCCCGAAGGAAGCCCAGCCCTACAACCCGCCTCAAGGCGACCTGGGTCCACCACCAACACCTCAGTCTTATCCGGGTTTAACCTTAGCCAGCTGGCACTCATCCAATCCTTGATCTCGGATAGACAGCTGTTAAATATAAAGACTGCATCTTCCTATTGTCCCTGGTCACCTCCTCTGTGTCCTGGCCTTCTTTATCCCCCCACCAGAGTATCTTTCTCTGTATCTCTTTCCCCACTACTTACTAATCCATCCATCCTGTCCGTTTGCCTATTTGGCTTTCTGCTCGCTATCATCCCATTTGCGTCCTGCACCTTCCTGCCTGTTGTGCTCCCCTGTTCAATACCATAAGCCGCCTCCTTGTTCCCCGATTCTCCTTTTTCTTCTCCTCTTCTACCCCTCTTCCCCCATCCTGTCCGGGACCCCCTCTATTGTGCCCTTGACACTTGTCCTCTACACCCGTTCTATCCACCCCTGTCCCAGCTACATCAGCAGCAGCATCATCGTCCTCCTCCTCCTCTTCTTCCCTCACACACCCCTCTTCTACCAATGGGCGTAGAGGGTTAAAATGATTTGTAAGCCTAAGCCCATCCCCAGTACCCCCCTGTCCCTACTGCCTCTCTTGGTTTCCTTTGGACACCCCCAGACTCTTTCACTTTTTTGTATTTCCTTAACCATGTCTGCTCTTTACTGCTCTGGTAATCTGTATGTCTTTTATGTGATAGGGCATGCATTCCCTGTCACTGTTATATGCTCCATCCTTTTTGCACGGCTTAGCACTGTGGTAAAAGTACTGTTAAAGGCACAGAGAAAAGAAAAGATGCAACAGCTCGAGAAGCAAAGAGAAGAGATGTAGTGACAGTAGCAGCAGAGAAGAGATGCAGTGAGAGGCAAAGAATTGCGAGAACATCAGAGTGATCAGTTACTAGGTTTCACGAGAACATTTGGTTGCACAACAAGACAGACAAGAGACAGAAAAAAAGAGGATAGAACAGATCCTTGCGTTTAACTCTTTCTGTATAACAAATGAGACAGGGCCTTATTTAACCCTATCACAGAAGGGAAGAAGAAAAAGGGCAAGAGCTATGAGGAAAGCCTGAACATATTCAAGATATTTCACTACAATATGAGAAGGTGGAAAGATGACATGATCCCAGTGTCACAAATATTAAAGGGGATGGACAGGAAGGAATATACACAGATGTCTGAATTGTGAGTACTAGTAGCATTCGAGGACATGCATACAAACGGGAGGGTAGGATAAATGAAAATATTACTTTACACAGAGGGTGGTTAACCTATGGAATAGCACCCCTTGGGTACTCAACAGAATTTTTCCTCAAGGGCCAAATTCAAAGATGGTGGTTGGTTGATTGAGGACCACTTCAAGTAATTTGTTGAATGGTGGTCTTATTCTTTAAGGTTTCTTGCTCTCAATTCAGTTTCTGAAGCTCTCCTCATAAGATCTCTTTTTTTTGCATCCGTCTCTCTCTCTCTAGCTTTTTACTTGTGTCATATCATGAGCATTTTGTCCACATCTTTAGCTTTTTTTGCTTTTCTGCCTTCATTATAAATGATTTGCCTTGATTTTGTTTGCTCAGAGTTTCTCCTGTCTTTGAGCCTAGGCATATGTGAAACACTGAAAACAATGCAACAGCAATAGGGTTCCGGAATGGAATAATATAGCAATGTTAAGTTTTCTACTCTTACTCGCTGTAAGGATTCATACAGCACATATAGCAAGTTAGGGCCACAAGTAAAGGGGTTGGAGGTTGCTTGTGGCCCCTAGGCCATATTCTAAGTACCACTGGAGTTTGTGGAAGCTAGCATTGTTCAGGCTTTAGAAAACTAGTAGCAGAACACGCTATTAAGGTGGTTGTGCTTTTTCTATACTGCACTGACCATATGGCATAGACTTCCTCCTGAAGTTTGATCAACTGACTGTGTTTCCCATTTTAAAGTGAAAGTCCCCTCAACGTATTTTCTGTATAGCTGTGTAATTTGTAGGCACGAACAAGGATTCCCTCTCTTGCATCCCCCTAATTTCATTCCAATTTAAATATAAATTAGGTTACTTCACTCTGTTTTGCTCTAGTGGGAAAATCTGTTTATCTCCATTGCAAAGGTCATGACCCCACTTGTGCAAAGCACCATGGGAGTTGATGATGCATACCTGAACAAGGCAATAGAAATGATACTCTCATTCAGTTCTATTACATGTCTTGTGAAGTCCCTGTATTCTCTAAAAGCATTTCTTTTCTAACTCAGATGCACTTCAAACTACAGAAAACAGCAGGATACTTACTATGCCTTGAAAAGTTTCATGGCCAACATAAGACAAGAACATAGGAACTGCAGAGGACAGCAACAGCACTAATACAGTATAACTACTGCATGCTTTAGCACCAAAACATCATAGCATTCCAGGATCCCATACATGAGCTGAGTCATGACTTTTGCAATGGAGTCAAGCAGGTTTTCACACCCGACTTAAGTACCTTCATTTACATTTAAATCCTGATGAAATTAGCAGGGTGCAATAGGGGCAGTCATTATTCATGCCTACAAACTACACAGGTAAACAGAATAAAAGGCTGAAGGGACCTTCCCTTTAACTCCGTACATAACACCTATCATTACTCCACAGCTTAGAACTGTTGACATATGTAATGCATCATACTTGTACATCCTCTAGTACCTATTCATCTGTAAGTTATGTTCTGTATGAAGTATTTTGTTATACACTGTATGAAAGACATGCATAAAACTGAGCTTGAACAGAAGTAGAAGATTCTATACCTGATAATACAAGATGTGATCTGTACAGCAATACTTTACCTGGCAACTGACTAATCTAGTACTATTCCTCATCATACCTCATCAGCTTTGTGACCTCACTCACCGTGACATCCCTAGTGACCAATATGGCAGCAGGTGACTGGCTCTTCAGTCATGTTATTACAGTGAGTGAGGTCACAGTACTGATAAAGTATGAAGGGTCCAGAACTAAATATGTCAGCCTCCAGGTGGTGCAATGCTCCACACATCAAATCCCGTACTTCCAGGTAGAATATTTTCTAAATTGGAAAAAATGAGAAGAAAAGTACTTCAGGTATAAAAAGTAATGGTTGACTACTTTCAAAAGTGAATTTTAATTTCAGTTGATGTAGTAGGTCTTTAATGCAGGATTAGACAGATTCCTTGAGGAGAACTGTATTGCGGGGTCACATCATTCACAGTGGTACAAGTCTGGCTGATAGGTTTGGATCTGTGTTGTCCCCACTACTTGAGCAGATGTACATCCAGCCCTTGCTGAGAATCACAAACCCTGACCCTGAGTCCCAAAGGTAAGAGCTCTAACCATTCAGCTAAAGGGAAATTCCCTACAGCTTAATGGTTAGATTGCTCTATGGACTGTTCATGCATGTTATCCTATGGACAGCCACTAGATGTCTCTTCACTACTAGGAGGCACTGCTTTGCACAGACTGCATTGTCTCATATACAACAATGAATGTCCTAGCCTAACTAGGTAATCACTGCTGTGTGGTAGAAGGGTGGACAGGATGGACCCCAAGTCCCTTCTTTCACACCAGCACTGTTTATTTACTGACTGATTTCAAAAGTGTTGCAGGAAAGACATACTGCACTGATAAAACCTCATTTCCAGATGCATCGGGGGAATGGAAGACAGTAAAAAAGGAGAAAAAATAAATAGTACATTAACAGAAATACATAAATAGTCTATAGAAGCAATACAGGACATCAAAAATGCGCTAATATTAAACAGTGCGTGGCAAACAGTACAACATGGTATATGCGGTAGATAAAAACTGAGCCAAGATATGCATAGAATAATTACCCCAATAGGGCAAAAACGGAGGGGGAGCAAACATGACCTATGCCATGTTACAGACCACGTATGAGATGACCTGGGTGTACTCATCACCAATGACTTAACCCTTAGGCTGCTGGAAGATTTAGAACGCATAGGTTTTTAGGACAAAATATCTTGTTGGTGGCAGCCTAAGGGTTAAAAGTCACAAAACAGTGTGAAAAGGCAGCACAGAGAGCAAGTGGCATTCTAGGATGTATAGGCAGGGGCATTACAAGCAGAATGCAAGAGGTAATCATGCCACTGTACAGATCCTTGGTGAGGCCACACCTGGAGTACTGTGTCCAGTTCTGGAGGCCACACCTGAAAAAGGACAAGGACAGATTAGAGATGGTGCAGAGAAGGGCCACTAAAATGGTGCAGGGGCTGTACCATAAAACATATGAAACTAGGCTCAAGGAACTGAAGTTGTACTCACTAGAACAGAGAAGAAACAGAGGTGACATGATAGAAACATTCAAATACGTCAAGGGAATAAACAAGATGGAGAACTTCTTCCAAGAAAACAAGGGAACTCGGACAAAGGGGCACGACTTGCGTCTGGTGGGAGACAAGCTCAGAAGCAACTGTAGAAAGTACTTCCTCATGGAGAGGGTGATAGAGCCGTGGAGCAGTCTGCCACCACAGGTAGTGGCAGCTAAAACAGTAAGAGAATTTAAGCTAGCGTGGGATGGACAGTGTGTATAGCTTGGCTGGAACAATTAAAGGGGAAGGGGCTAGGTGGATCAAGTGGTCCCCATCTGTCAACACCATTGTTATTTTCTTACGTTCATCAGGCCATACCTTTGGAACTATATCCATGTCAGCACTAGGACCACACGGAAACTTTTGCAAGCAGTCAGCCAGGGGCCACCCAAGATGACATCACATGTCAGCATCTACATAAACATGAGTGACCCCTTCACTCCTCAGTTCCCTGCTGGAGATCATGCTCGGAGGTCCTCCCTCCAGGGAACCAGAAGAGACCCCAGCACTCCATATACCATGCTAGACAGAGTGCTAAAAAGAAAGTAACGAAGACAGCAGTACAAAGATACTTCATTGCAACCCATTAGGTGGAAGGAGAGTGGGATGGCATGGCCTGATGAAAGAAATTCTCTCGAAGAGCTACTGTTACAGTAAGTTCTTACATAACTGTTCTGTTTTCTTCAAGGATACCTCTTTATCAGGCCTGTTCTAGCTTCTTTGAGGATACGTCTTTCATCAGGCCACATCTTCAGAACGAGTCCCAAGCAGTACCAAAAGCTAACATACTGGGTGGTTGGATCCTATAGGCTTATGAGAGTAGGCCTTGTAAAACAGCTAGGCCAAGCCCTGTTCATCTACGAGAGACAATGTCTGTACTGTAATGCTTAGTGAATGTGTGGACAGTACTCCATGTGGCAGCTGCACAGATTTCTGCACCGGAAACATTCTGAAAACATGCTAAAAAGTGGCCATGCCTCTAGTGGAATGATGACGAATCGCACCAGGAAGTTCCTTCCTGTACTTCCTGTAACAGAATCTAATACAATGTGTAAGCCATTTGGACAAGCACTGTTTAGAAACTGGAGTGTCCGCTTTCCTGGGGCAAAGGAAACAAAAAGCTGTCAGGGCTTTCTGCAGTCCTTTGTATGGAGTGTACAGTACCTGAGTATTCTATGCACATCTTTGGTAGGAAGCAATGCTTTCCCTGGAGTGGCATGCTCAAGAAAATACACTGATAGGTGGATGGTTTAACTTAAAGTAAATTCAGACAGTCAGACACCACCTCTGGCAGAAACTTACGAGTGGTACACAAAGACACCCTGTCTTTGTGGAAAATCAAATAGTGACGCTTACACATTACAGCCTGCAGCTCTGAAATCCTTCAAGCAGATGTGACTACAACTAAAAATAACGCTTTCCAAGACAGAAAGTGTAAGCCACAATTAGCAGCTGGCTCAAAAGAAGCCAGAGTCAGTTTTTTTTCCCTGAATAAAATTCAGATCCCAAGCCTGGACTGGATTTCAAATGAGAGATTTTATGCACAAAATGCCTCTCTAGGCCACCTCCAGTTCAGCAACCATACGGCCATCCACAGGAACGTGGAAAGCTGATACAGCAGCCAAGTGTACTTTGATTGAGGAATACTGAAGGCCAGAATCTGATAAGAACAGCAGGTACTCTAGAACCTGACTGACTAGCCAGGCAAATGGATCCAGGTTATGTGAAGCAGCCCACAACACAAATTGCTTTCATTTCATGGAATAAGTGTGTTTGGCGAACAGTTTTCTAGCAGCCACCAGAACATCTGCCACTTTCTGTGAAACCCAAAAGTGAGCTATGGCTATGTCCTGAGAAGTCACAAGTACAGATGTAGGGACTTCAGGTCTGGATAGACTAAGGTCCTCTGTTCCTGTTACAGTGGACCCTTGCACCGGGGTGAGGTACTGGGGGTTCCACTGCCAGCTGTTACAGAAGGAAACAGCATATCTGTTGAGGACACAGGGGAGCAATGAGCATCAGAGTTGCCCCCTCCATCTTCAGTTTGAGTGGGACTTTCTGAATTAGTGGAAAGGGAGGGAAGGCATAAAGAAAACCTCCCTTTCCAGGAGAAGAACAACGTGGCTCGCCAAAAAACTCCAGGCCCTAGAGTGAGCAGAAGCATGACAGTTTTGTGGTGTGTGGGAATGCAAAAAAGTCCAGCTTTGGACGTCCCCATCTTGCAAATAGGTCACTGACCACCGAGGACAGCAGTTCCCACTCATGCATCCTGGACTGTGACCTGCTTAGCTTACCTGCCAAGACATTTTGAATACCTGGAACATGTACTGCTGATAGTTCTAGACTGTTCCAGAGCCCAATACCAAACTTGCATTGCTTCCCTGCACAGTGGGCAACAATGAGGTCCTCCTTGTTTGTTGATGTAATGCATCACACTGGCATTGTCCATCTGTATTAACAGAGGACCTAGGGACAAGTGATTCTGGAATGCCTGGAGTCCATATACGACTGTTCTCATTTCCAGGACATTGATATGCAAAATGCACTCCATCTGGTTCCACATACCTTGTATCTGAAGAAGTCCCAGGTGGGCTCCCAACCAGATCCTGAGGCATCCTCAGTGAGGAGCTGATGAGGGGTAGGAATCAAGAATAAGATATCTTTGAGCAGGTTGCTGCGGTCCATCCACCTCTTCAACACTGTGCAAGGAAGACGTAACTAGAACCATTTGCTCTAGACCATCTGTGAGTTGGTCCCACTGCACATGCAGCCTGGCCAGTGGCATTGTAAGAATACTCAGAAGGTGTAGAAACCTTTTTTGCTGAGATATAGCGGCTGTCGTGTATCTCCTATGCTTGTGCGATTAAGCTGTCTGCCCTTTCCTGCAGTAGGAATACAGAACCCTAGGCTATATCTTGAACTGACCCATGTACTGCAGGTGTTGGCAGAGTGGCAGTACAGACTTCCGGGATGCTGACTGTCATTTCCAGAACATCAAACATTTGTCTGGTTTGTACTAGTGTCTGCAGTCATTGGTTTCTGAAGTGGGCTTTCAATAGCCAGTCATCCAGATAAGGAAAATATACAGGCCGGCTCTGCAAAGGGCTGCTGTCACCCCTGCCAAGCACTGGGTACAGACTTGTGGCACAGAAGATAAGGGCAGCACCTTGAAAAGCAAAAAACCCTGTATGTCTCTGCCTCAAAGGGGCAGGGTCTAAAGCTCTTTCATGAAGTACAGCCTGTATGGCATCTTGCAACAGGGGGACATGTCCCTGTGAAGAAAGTGTAACCATTGAATAGCATGGTTAATTAAACTGAATACCACTCCTATCCTGTACGTAAAGAGAGGAGACACACATGAGAGGTAACCTGTATTTATGTGGGCCTCTGATGATCTGTCAGCATGTCAGCCCACAATCCAGTTTGCTTGTGGTGCATAACATAAAAAACTATGTGGTCTATGGACAGGGGCGATGTCCTGCAGACTGCTACTAGAAGCACTGTGGCCTGTCGGTGAAAAGTGCACAAACTGAGTGGATGAATGCTGATCACACTCAATGTGAATAAAAAGAGGTAGGGCCTACTTACGAGAGAGGCCCACCCCAGAGCCTGGCAATTTGTGAAACCAAGGTCCATGCAATGTATGGATATACTGAAGCCCATGACATGCATGGATATATGCTGGCATGCCCATGGCCTGTTCACTCCTGATGGAAGATACTGCCACTTCCTATCCACCCATAAGAAACACAGCAGGCACGGTGTTGTATGTGCCAAGGGAGGGCAGAGTGGCAAGGTTATGTATGTGCCAGTCAGTTTGGGTGGCATCCTTCTGTCAGGTCTAGGATACTGAAGCGGTGGAGAGTGACAGAGTGCTCAGAGCATCGTAACTGGTTGCATGTAGGAACATCCTCCCTAAATACATACGCCATGGCAGAATGCCTAGAGTTGCCTATGCGTGCTGAAAAAAAGGGTATGCTTATAATGACAGACACTATATACTGCACAGGATAACCCTCCGTATGAGCAAAATCCCCTTTCATATTGTGGGAGGACATGCAGCCACACCGTCAATGCCGCAATCGATTAGAGTAACATGAAACTGCTCCAATGACGGCATAGGGGTTAAGGAAGAAGGTATATAGCGTGTATTGGTATGGGTCATCGACCATACCTCCCATGTAGTAACTGTCATCAACAGCTGAACTGGTGGCTCATGTAAATCTGTATTCACAGTGAACATAACGAATGCCCACCTTACGGGCAGAAGAGCCGCAGGCAACTATGGGTAACATCAGACTGAGATGGCACTACAAAAGAATAAGATGTCATTAGTTAACCTTACCCACCATCATCTAATGATCTCAATCTTCTGGGTCCTGTCCTCGCAGCACTTCTATTTCTGTAACTGCAACTGTCCTCCAAGTAAAAGCAGGACTTGTGATTTGTGAACTGATTTGCATTGGTGACAACAGATGGAAAATGGGGAGTGTTTGGTGAGAAAGGGTTTATTTTATGTTACAATTTTTGGCCAGGAAAGACACGCTAAGCTGAGTCTTGTTTCCAGGTGTGTCTTGGGAGCACAGGGAAGTTATGTGACTTGTTCATATTCACATAGTATGCAAACATTGGCTGTGGGATTCAAACCCAGTTCTCCAGCTTTTCAGCTCAGGGCCCTTTAACACTTCGTTATACTGCCTCTGCAGAGCAGTGGCGGGCTGGGGGCAACGTGGTGATAGCAATCACAGATACGCAGAAACAGAGAATTTCACAGAGAGAAAACGATCTCTGGTCCATTAAGTCTGCCTGGTCCCTACCATAGTCTTCCCAGTCTGGCACTGGTAGGACCTAGGCTTGGGCAGTGCCGTCTGCATGTATCTCCACCTGGTATGCTGTCTGAACCACTCCCAACCCCCCCTTGTTGTTTTCATTAATCCCACGTGCCTGTCCCACTCTTTTTTGAAGACTGTAATTGTCTCCGCACTAGCAACATCTACAGGTAATGGTTCCTCCTATCCACCACCCTCTCTGTGAAGACATTCTTCCTTGCGTCCCTCCTGAATCCCCTCCTTAATTTGTAACCTCTTCTTTCAGGCCCTTTGTATTGCCTGAACAGTTGTGAACAAAGGCAAGGCAAATTTTATTTAAAAAGATGCCCAATCCCGTAGGCTCTGGGCACTGTACATAAAACCATCAAATATCAATAAATAACATTCTCCTAAAATTAAAATATAATTACATAGAAGCAAACAGTTAAACACAGAAACAGTGTAATAGGTCAGTTTATAAACAATATTTACAATACTGGGTTTGGGAAGGCCTGTTCAATCAGGAAGGCCTTGAGGCGCACCTTAAAAACCTCCACCGAAGGGGCCCCCCCCTTATTGATGGAGGAAGCAAATTCCACAGGATGGGGCCGGAGACACTGAAAGCTCTGTCGCCGGCTGGTATTAACCTCGTCCTAGGAATCACAAGGAGGCACCTCAAGGAGGAACGAAGGGAGCAGGCTGATGCAGCAGGAGTAAGAAGGTCTGCCAGATGACCAGGGCCCAGACCATGTAGGGCCTTTAAGGTGAGCAAGCCCACCCTAACGAGGATCCTCCACCTGACCGGCAGCCAGTGCAGTTTGCACCGCACCAGGGTGACGTGGCAATACTCACTTTGCCCCATCAACAGTCTGGCAGCCACATTCTGCACCAGCTGAAGTCTGTGGAGGATACCTCCCAAGACCCCGAGGTACAGCACATTACAGTAATCCAGCCTGGATGACACGAAGGCATGCACTAAGGTTGGGAGGTCCAGGAGCATAATCCTGGCGATATTTCTCAGATGGTAAAAACTGACCTGGACAGTTGCCGACACCTGAACCTCAAGCGTCAGACCACTATCCATGCACCCTGCAGGAAGCCTTCATCGGCACAGAGTTCAGGACCAATCCTGTGCCTGCACCTGAGGCCATCCTATCATGCCCTCTGTTCCGACTCCACCACCAGTATCTCTGTCTTGTCGGGGTTCAGCTGCAACCAGCTGGAGGCCATCCAGTCGTTGATTTCAGGGAGACGGTTGTTTAGCATGTCCACCGCACTGGATGTCCCCAGTACAAAAGAAGGGTACAGCTGGATATCATCAACATAGCAGTGAAAACCCAAGCCGTATTTTCTAATGAGCCCTCCCAAGGGAAGCATGTACATGTCGAACAAGATTGGTGACAAGACCAAACCCTGAGGCACTCCACACAACAGGAGGCTCGGGGAGGTGGAGAAACTCCCCATCACTACCCTTTGCCTCCTGTTTGTGATGAAGGACTCAAACCAGCAGGTGACGGTGCCGGTGAGTCCACAAAATTCCCTCAGGAGGTCAAGTAACACACAATGGTCCACCGTGTCAAAGGCTGAGGAGAAATTGAGAAGAACGAGAATGGTCCCCTCTCCTCGATCTCTTGCCCTGAGAAGGTAATTGTGCACCCAAACTAATGTGGTTTCCATGCTGTGCTTCACACGAAACCCCAACTGGAAAGGCTCATATAAGTCAAAGGCCCTGAGGTGTTCCTCAAGCTGCAGCACCACAATCTTTTCAACAACCTTACCCAGAAATAGAAGGTTGGAGATAGGATGGTAATTTTCTTAGATGTCAGGGTCCAAAGATGTTTTCTTCAGAAGGGGTCTCACCAACGCCTCCTTCAAGGCATCAGTAAAGACCCCCTCCAAGACAGAGCACTGGACAATCAAGGCAAACACCAGGCCAACAGAGTCAACACATCCCATCAAGAACCGTGTCGGCGCTGGGTCCAGTTCACAGTATGAGTGCCTCAGCTTAGAGGCCACCCCAGTGACCCCTACCACCTCCACTGGTCTAAACTCACCCCAACTCACTACAGTGCTCTCCGGGCATTGAAGGTGATCACTGTTGGCTGAGACTCGTCTCACTGGCAGAACCGCTTTCCTGATGAAGGACACTCTGTCCGAGAAGAACCGAACAAACTCTTTGCACAAAGCATTGAAAAAAGCTTTTTTCGGCTGGAGACAGGCTGGATTTAACAGCCTGTCTACAGTCCAAAAGAGCACAGTTGGTTGGTTCTTCCCAGTGGCAATCTCCCTGGACAGGAATTCTGCCTTCTTACGGTTGATTGTCTCCTGGTACTCAACATAGTGAGCACGCAGGGCCAGTTTGTCCACCTCCAGGCCCGACTTCCACCAGCAGCACTCTAACCTGCGACCCAGAACCTTCATTACCTTAAGCTCCCCATCAAACCATGGGATCTCAAGTGAGAGGATCTGGGTTGTACACGGACTGGTACGAGGGAGTCGAGCACCCCAGACAACACCCTATTATAGGCGGCAACTGCAGCACACGTACCCCCACCGCATGCAATGCCCACACTAGACAAATAAGCTACCACCAGAAAACCCTCAGGGGTCACACACCTCAAAGGGCAGTAGCCTACCATTTCAGCAGGGGTAGGGCTTTCTGGGGGTGCCCCAAGCAAGAACTCCACCGTGCAATGATCAGATCAACTGACCCGATCAGTCTTGAGGTTCTTAATCTCAAGCCTCAGCGAGAAGACCAGGTCCAACATGTGACTGCCCTGATGGGTCACGGAGGAAACTTCCTGTGACAGACCCAACAATGTCATGGTCTGGAGGAAGTTGTAGCCAAGCCTAGAAGATTCGGCGTTGGCCCACACATTGAAGTCCCCCCGAATCAGACACATGGGGGCCTCCAGTGTTTCGCCAACAACAAAACTGGCTGCCTGCTGCAGAAAATCTCCTGCCTGCACCCAGACCTCCCTGGACGGCCACACATTCAAATAGAAACATAGAAACAAAGAAGATGACGGCAGATAAGGACCGCAAGGCCCATCCAGTCTGCCCATTTCTTTTTCTACCTTATGAATGAACCTGGTCCTCTCACCGGATGCACAGTGAATCCTGGCTCAGATCTAAAACAGATGGCAACCCCGCCGCCCTGCATTCCACTCTGGGGCAGTGCACAACAGAGTACCCAGGAGGGGATGGCAGCCGCAAAAACAGGCCCAGCATCATCCACCCTGTGTATTCCTTTCAGGAATTTGAATAATTCTGTCGTTCCCCCTCCCCATTCTCTTCAGGCTTCCAGGAAGGACAGGACAGACAGGCTGGTGAGCATAGGGAAGCTGAAGAATGTCTTCCACCTCCCGCTGCTCTGCTGACCTTCAACTTTTCTGTTTGTCAGGTCAAAACCAATGCAGATAAGTCTGCCTTCTCAAGCAGACTGTCTTGTCTCCCCACTCTCCATTCTGCTTCCTCCTCATCTTCCCAGAAAGCAGTTAATAAAGGCCACAGTTCTCACATTGCACCTACCCCGGCCCCATATGTCATCACTGCCCTTTTACTACTTCTGCCACCATCTGCACTGTCACAACACCCACATGAACTCTCCTACACATCCATAGCTGCTTTATACAGTCTGTTTTTGCACACTTGTATTGGTCACTGTTTTATGTCACTGCATGACATGCACTGCTGCCTCTTTATTGTGTTGGTCACTGTTTTATGTCACTGCATGACGTGCACTGCTGCCTCTTTATTCTGTTGGTCACTGTTTTACGTCACTGCATGACGTGCACTGCTGCCTCTTTATTTTGTTGGTCACTGTTTTACGTCACTGCATGACGTGCACTGCTGCCTCTTTATTGTGTTGGTCACTGTTTTATGTCACTGCATGACATGCACTGCTGCCTCTTTATTGTGTTGGTCACTGTTTTATGTCACTGCATGACATGCACTGCTGCCTCTTTATTGTGTTGGTCACTGTTTTATGTCTCTGCATGACATGCACTGCTGCCTCTTTATTGCGTTGGTCACTGTTTTATATCACTGCATGACATGCACTGCTGCCTCTTTATTGCGTTGGTCACTGTTTTATATCACTGCATGACATGCACTGCTGCCTCTTTATTGTACTGGTTACTGTTTTATATCACTGCATGACATGCACTGCTGCCTTTTTTATTGCATTTATTTTATTTTTCCATAGAAGTTTTTATTCTTTGGGCACGTCATAGGTGGCTTCTCAGTCTTGTCCTTGTCCTCCTCACCCAGCGACTGCCTTCTCATTCCACCAAGCCTCATATCCCCCATGGATTGCCCCCCACTGTGAAGGGGCTTGGAAGGGGAGGGCTGTCCTCCTTCCCCAACCCTGAGACCAGCATCCAGATTTGTGGGTCAGTGAACCAGTGACAGTGTGGGGCGAGGGCAGGCAGGCAGGGCTTCATGGAGCCTTTGACCACCAGTTTCAGTGTTTTTCTCCCCTTATGTCCCTGGGCCTCTGCAACACGGATGCGCATGCAAGTGGAGACACTCATGCACTCTGGAACTGGTGACCCATCTACCAACCCTAGAACCAGCCCCCCCATTTTCCCTACGCTACCACCAAGCCACCACTCAGTGGCAGCCAAGAGCCAGGATGACCTTGCCTCTCCAATCCAGGAGAGGAGAGCTGCCTATCGGCTGCTCCATCCTTTCTCAGTCTCCACCCCCGGCCACCCCCCCCAGTGGCCTGAGCTTGTTCCTGGACCCAGGCTGCTGGCATGGGCTAGGTAAGGCACTTGGGGTGCCTCAGTCCTCTGCATTTATTTTTACTACTTTGTGTATGGTTTTCTCATACATCTCATAGTTTGTTAAGAGCTAATAAGGTCAAAAGACCCATTTGAAGCTCGCCCCTTTATACTAGGGGAGATCCAGCAATATGATTTTTTTTTAAATAAACATCCAGTCTGTCTTTAAACTGTAACAGGTTCAAACTGACCACCACTTCCACTTGAAGGCCATTCCACTTGTTGATTACTCTGACTAAACCAAGAAGCTCTCCCCTTTGTTGAACATGTAACCCCCCTACAAATGGAGGTTCCCAAAAAGTCGTCCTTGAGCTTGCCTAAATGCTCACTGCCAGGCTGGTGTCCTGTGTTTTAGCAGTTTAAATATGATTACCAGAGCCTGTATAGCATCTGTGTACTGTCTCTTTAAGAGCTGCCTAATTGCAGCTTAAGTAATCTGAGAGGGAGCTCTGTTGAAAGATGTAATTATTTACTGAAAATCATTTAGAGTGATAATGATAATGTAGTTTGTCTAACCTGCTTTCTTTGTAGCAAGGACTGTTTTGTTTGTCTCCACTATCTTGGTCCTGTACTGTAAATTGGGCCAAACAGTACTGGTGGGACCTAAAATGTAGCCGGACTACAGGAGCTGACTGAAATCAAAATCTGTGGGAACTGTAGCTTGAACTTTTTGCGCCTTTTTTGCAACTGAAGGGGGAGCTCTTGCTGTGACTGACAGCCAAATCAGCCAACCAAATCTTTTGGATCTTGGGGAAGTCCTGGGCTGCTTGCAGTTTTCAGTTAGATCTAAGCTGGAAGCTGAACAAAAAGGAGCTGAAGTGATTCTGAGCAGCAATCCTGAGTGGATTCGCATAGGAGAATTATGAAAAGGCTACGTTTTTGGCCTGCATGTTGCGTGCTGCTCCTGAGAGGCAGAGAAGAGAATTATTTTGGATTAAATCCAAGTTTGTGTGACTAAAGTAAGCTACTGAAGTGGGCCAGGCTCAACCTGAAGACCACCGAAGATTTTGCTGAATGCGATCGGCCTGTCAGGAGTTCCTTGCAGAGACTTTGCGATTGTGACCGGGGAGCGCGTTGCCTGGTACAGTAGAATTCCCTTACATGTAAATGTGCTATGAGCTGCTAGTGGGTCGTGAGTTAGTCCCCCCCACTGTGTGAACTGTGTTCTGCTTGCTGCAAGCTGTATCCAGCCCAAAACCGACTGCATCCGAATTTGTCTCCATGCGGTCTGGGCCTTGCCAGACTGGCCCAGCCAAACTACCCACTGCACAGAGAAGCCATCAACAAGAGACCTGCTTGGGGATCAGCCCCCTGCTCCACGCCTGAACAGGAACGACGCCTCTGTGACTCATGTGGGCCCTGCTTCTCCTGGCATTCCAGATCAACCACCAGCAGTCTCAATTTTCATCCAGCCTGTGTCCAGTCTTGGGTATCGTGAGTAAATACCAGGGTAGCTCCCTGCAACAACAGCTTAATTTGAGTGTGTCATCTGATTGTCTTGTTGTTTCATTTCCTTTATGAACTGAGCCCTCTGGCTCCGGATTACAAATATTGTGTACTGTGCATGTTGTGTTTTCCATCACAGGGCCCCAATCAGCTGCATCCCCAGGCAGCGGTCCTGGCTAGCCCACCTCTTCTCCAGCTGGATACCCAGAGGTAGACTGTATGGGGGGACTCAAAGCGCATGCATAACTGCTTGATTGATATAACCTTTAAGCTAAATAACCTGATTTTGCCCCTCCCTTGTTCAAGTTTCCTGAATAAATCAGATCTAACTTTTTCTGCATGTAATCTGTGGTTCCAGTTTGTGTTCAAAGTACTGTACTGTTGCTATTTACTGTGCATAACCTTGTTTTACAGGGGGTCCCCAGCATCGAGCCAGAGGAACCAGCCCTGGTGGTAAGTGCAAACAGTGTGGGCACTTGTGTGGTGTACCAGGGGTATTGTAAAAGTGATTATTGTACAGTGTTCAGGCCACTAGAGAGGAAAGAGGGGGGTTACAGTGTCCTGGAGGGCGTGCCAAGGTTAGCTTGACCACTACCAACCCTGATCTCCGGGTGGAGGCACCCGTTTCAGAACTCAGGCTCCTTAACCTGCTACTAACCAAGCAGGCAGGGGTAGTAGCCCTTGGGATAGTGCCACCTAGGGGTTACAAACATGTTTCCTCAAAAGGTTGCAGAGAGTTTGATCTTGTGTTATAAGACTGTTGTCTAAATTTAAAACCCAAACATTCCCATAAATCATCCTTGACAAAGGAGCTAAAAAGCAGGCGCAGATCTCCATGTAATCTTCTGCACTCCAGTGAGTACAGTCCCAATTCCAGCAACCTTTCCGCATGGTTGAAGTCTTTGTTGCCTCTTATCATTCTTGTCGCTCAGTTCTGCACCCCTTCAGGGGCCTTTATCTCTGCCCTAGTACTCGGAGACTAAAACTGGGCACAGTACTCCAAGTGCGACCCAAAAACTGAAACGTACAAAGGGACCATCACCTTCTTATTTCTGCTGTTTGTGCGTCTTCTGACACAATTCAAAATCCTGTTTGCATTTTCACACTCCAAAGACAATGCTGTCTGAATTTTAAATCATTAGTTACTATGACTCCTATGTCCCTCTCCGTCGATGTTTCCTTGAGACACTGGCCATTCAGTACACACACTGCCTTTTGATTAGATCTTCCCAAATGCATTACTGCACATTTGCTAGTACTGAATCTAAGTGTTTATTCATAAGCCCAGTCTTCCAATGTAGACAGTTCTCTCTCTCTCTCTAGATTATCTCTTCAGAATCTTGTGCCACTTATCCAAGTTTAGAGTCATCTGCGAATTTGGCTAACCACACCACATCTAGGGTTTTACTTTCCCCTAACGCCCCTCCATGACACATCTGGAAACAAGCTGCCTCACAGCTCAGTTAGCCTTTCCAGTTAAAACTATTAACTGAATAAATAACTAAACACGGGCCTGGAGTAAGTCCAAAGAATAAAATGTAAAGACTAGAGGACAGAAAGCAATCACGAAGATCTGCAAGGGGTAAGCACTAAGAGAGCGGAGGAGAAATACTGAGGGGCAACAAGCCAAGTAAAGAAAATCAAGAGGCAGAAACCCCGCCTTCAAGATATCAGTAAAAATAAGTAGCTGCAGTAAGTTAGAATACAAATGACCCAGCGTGTCAGCATTTTTTTTTTAAAGATTTGAGATCATTAAAGAAGGTCTCCTTTTACTATCCTAGATTTTCATCAACATTCTCTGCTGTTTTTTGTTGTGTTTTTAACACCTATCATTTAACATTGCTTTTCTTGGGACAAGGTGAACTAGCATGCAAAAGAGACCTGACCTTATCGGGCAATGTGCATTTGAAAACAGCTGAGAATACCGATACAAATCTGGGGACAGTCATAGTAAAAGAAGCACATGTATAATTATTTCATATCTTAACTGCTGAAGCAGACTCAGAAAGAGAGAAAAGCAGGGAAGAGCACCTTACTGGACTGGAGCAAAAGGGCAATCTGAAATAAAATAAAATAAAATAGCACAGGCATCACCAGTTCCCCTTAACATGCACTGCTGCTTTAAGCAGCAGCAGGAGAAACTGTCTGACCTGTTGTATTCACATACCTCAGCTCTCATCACTTCAAGATGGGACACAACACAGAAATAATGTGGGACACACCATTATATTGCTGCAGGCAGAAGCGCAGAACAATGGGGAAAGGAGTGCTTACCTGCTCAGAACAGTTGCTGTTGATGGACAACCAAGGATTAATATGACCCGCTGCTTTAATAATCTCAAGTGTACAACAAGGAAAGGAACCTACTTTATTCTAAGGGGGTACTCTGTAGGATATCTCTCCCAATGTGGGACACTTAGAGGTATGTGCACCTACATAGTGTCAGAATGGATCCAGATGCACCTGTTCTTTTGATGATTTATGTATTCAGACTAGTAACATCTCTGTTTCAGTGAAGTCCTGCTTTAAGTTTTACAGCTTGGATTGGAGAGGGATTATGAACAGGGAGATCAAATGACTTTACTCAAGGTCAGATAATGAGCCAGAGGCTATGGTGGGATTTGAACCTGGGCCTCCTAGATTTTGTTCAGTGCTCTACACAGCAGACCATACTGACACAGGGTCAATATGCCGCAAACTTTAGCAGCATGGTAAACAACTACACAGGCATATCACCATAAAACGGAGGTAGCGCCAGCAAAACAGTGAGCGCTACCTTCCATGAACAAATACACAAAACGATCATGTTTGCCGGGGCTCTGCTCTGAACCCCCACTAACTCCAGTGGGGGACGAAATGCAGGAAATGGAGAAAACTCAGGGGGAGACAAGACAATCAAAAAAAAAAAAAAGACTTCCCCAAGACCAGGATTCGAGCCCATGTCTGTCACTGCTCCACCATCCTCCACTGCCTGTGGCTCTATCTGCTGAGCCATGGCAGCTGCTTGGCCAGCATACCACCAGCCAGAGCCTTTCACCTCTTCCTCAAAGGCAATATAGCTACAGGGATAGCAGTACTTTACCTTCGCCACGCTGTCCCTGTATACAGGAATAGCAGTGCTTTACCTTCGCAACACTGTCCCTGTAGCTACTATGTCTCTAGCTGTTTTGACCGTGCAGTTTATCCTGCGCGGTTCTTGCAATGACAAATTGACCTGCTACCAACCATACTGCATCACACATACAGGTAATAACACTAGCTTAGGACCTGGGTTCATTTCCAAAGCCTGGCCTCCTGGTGGGAGATCAAGAACAATTATTGTGGACCTCCAGAGAGGTGTCCATTATTTCCCATGAGCCTGTTCCCTGGTGGTATTCAGGCAGACCTCTCCTATAGCAGCAGCCATGCCTGATGTCAGCATAAATGCCTGATGTCAGCAGCCATGCCTGGCATCAGCAGCAATGCCTGATGTCAGCAGCCATGCCTGGCATCAGCAGCCATGCCTGGCATCAGCAGCAATGCCTGGTGTCAGCAGCCATGCCTGACGTCAGCAGCCATGCCTGGCATCAGCAGTGATGCCTGATGTCAGCAGCCATGTCAAGCATCAGCAGTAATGCCTGGTGTCAGCAGCCATGCCTGATGTCAGCAGCCATGCCTGGCATCAGCAGTGATGCCTGGTGTCAGCAGCCATGCCTGGCATCAGCAGCAATGCCTGATGTCAGCAGCCATGCCTGGTGTCAGCAGCCATGCCTAACATCAGCAGCGATGCCTGATGTCAGCAGCGATGCCTGGCGTCAGCAGCGATGCATGATGTCAGCAGCCATGCCTGATGTCAGTAGCCATGCCTGGTGTCAGCAGCCATGCCTGGCGTCAGCAGCAATGCCTGATGTCAGCAGTGATGCATGATGTCAGCAGCAATGCTTGGTGTCAGCAGCAATACCTGATGTCAGCAGCGATGCCTGATGTCAGTAGCCATGCCTGATGTCAGCAGCCATGCCTGGCTGTCAGCAGCAATGCCTGATGTCAGCAGCAATGCCCGATGTCTGCAGCAATGCCTGCCGCATATAGCGGTGGTGCCCAGAGAATGCTGCTGGTGCTCACTCCTACCCCCAGTTGAGACAGGATAACGCTACTCTTGATTCTGTTCCTCACCTGGGAGATCCTGTCATTGAGGGGCATGGGGGGGGGACTGAGTGGACCCGGAGGCTGCCACTGCTGTGGGGACCAGAAAGACAGGAGAAAGTCATGGATGTTACATAGGTCTACAGGGGAAAATACTGGAGGTAAAAAAGAAGGAATAAAATAAATCCACAGGCTGTTTGCTATTGATGTTCTGCTATCTTATTAGGACTGCAGGTCAGAGACTCCCCTGGACACTTTCTAGCATGGGTCCCAACATGTCTGTGTTACTACTCTCGCACAATAACCAAGGCTCAGGCAGGCAAGGGTGGGACCCTGAAATGACATGTCCTCTGTCACAGCTAGCTTCTCCGGTGACATTGCCTTGTGACAGAAGTAATATTCCCTACCTGAAGTACGAGCAGCATCTGAGTGATCGAAGAAGGAACCTGGGGTTGCACTCGAGGGAGCAACTCTTCGAGCTTCAGCTTTAATAAGACCAGATCTCGGAAACCCAACAGTGCAATCTGCCGAATGGTCAGCTCCTGGCCCTAAACAGCGAAAAAACAAATGCCATGAATTCCACTGGACTCCCATCAAGCAAACGACATCAGCTGGTGGGAGCTGTTTTTTGTCACAGTTTATTTACTTAGGATAACCCGACAACTGAGACAGATGCAGCATCTCATTTACAGTGGTGCCCTACAGATAGTCCATTTTACATTTGAGGGTAGGGGGACTAATGCTGCCTGAGGTCAGGCAACTTTCTCAACACTATGTAATGCAAAGAAGGCTGTGGTGGGATTCAAACCTTGGGTTGTCTAGTTCTAAACTGCAGTCAATGTAAACTGTGCCTTACCTTTTTTATGTATTTATTTATTTATTTATTTATGCATTTGGTAACCAGGTAGGTACACTGGTCCAGGGACCATTTACAGGCACAACCCGGGCCATACAGATGGCACGTACAACACAGGACTCATAACATACAGAAACAATAGCAGTTTGCAGCCGCATCAATCAAACTTTCTTAAAATGGATTTGAAGGCTTAAAAAACTTGCAAGGTCATTAAGATAGCAATATAACAAATGTTTCACAGAGACACACAATACAGCCAACATATGTCCCCATGGGTGGACAACGAGGCAGTGCTTATAGTAGTCAACCCAACTAGTGTCTTCGTTAGCAGCTTCAGACCAACACTGATATAAGTGTATTCCTAAAGTGCTTTATGAAGGATGGGGGATACAAGATTTTGAAGATCTTCCGGAAGGGCATACCAAAATGTTGGAGCTGCACAAGAGAAGGCTCTTTGCCCCATGTCTGTGGTTATCCTGGTGCACTCCAAGAGCCTGTTAGAGAACTTCAGAGTGCGGAACTTTTGTTTAGGGATTAATAGACCTGACAGCAGAGGTTTAGATCCTTCATGAAGGGTTTTGAAGATGAAGGATCCTAGCATCAGATTCCTACAGGCATGAGCAGGAAGCCATCCTAGGTTTGATATAATGCACAGTGGTGGGTGCTGAAAGGGGCTTGGGTATTGAACCTACAGATATTGTTGAACATGGTGTTCAGGTGATTTAGGAGCAGAGGAGAGGCAAGGGAGATAATGGGGGTGCAGTTTTCCAGGATGGGGAGAAGAGTACCCCTACCCACTGCCAGTCTTGCTTTTGGAGTAATAAGGTGTTTAATTCTGTAGCTAACACTCAGGCACTGGTCAGCCTTCTGATTACCTAGCCAATATGGGTAGCAAAGGTGAGTGAGGGGTCAAGAGTCACCCCGGGTAGTTAAAGTTATTTACTGCTCCTAGGTGTTACCATCAGGGGACATGATGCTTAGGGAAGGTAGTTGATTGTATGTAGACCTAGTGAGTCTATATTTAGAGCCAAACAGCATGGATTTCATTTTTTTCACATTTACTATCAATCTGTGTTGTGCAAACCACCGGGCAGTAGCTGAGAAATCCTCATTGAGGGTTTTTGATAGGTTAGAGAGGTTGTTGTCACTACAGAATAGAATAAGATCATCTGCATACATGATCCTATGACTTACAGAGGGTGTAGAAAGCAGGGGGTTGACAAATATAGAGTACAGTATAGGGCCGAGAGTTGAGCCCTGGGGGACTCCTGTGCACACCTGAAGGGGGCTAGACAAGGTTCCCCTGATTTGGATCATTTGGGTTCTATTAGCCAGGAGGTTTTGAAACCAGATCGTGGAGCTGGAAGAGAAACTGAGGGCAGTCACCTCATTCTGTAAGATACCATGGTCCATCATAACAAAAGCTTTAGAGAGATCTACAGATGTGGCTCCAGTGAAGCGAACTCTGTCAGCCTCTCTGAGCATGTGATCGGTGAGAAGAGCCAGAGCCGTGGTCATGCTGTATCCTTTTCTGAAGTCATGCTGTGTTGTAGATAGTAGATTATACTTTTCTAGGTGTTCTGATATCTGTCTAAATACAACCTTCTCCATGATTTTACTCATATGAGATAGAAGTGACACCAGTCTGTAGTTCTCAAGCAGGCAAGGGTCACCTGATTTAAATATGGGGACGAACCTAGCCTCCTTCCACAGTGCTGGGATGGTGGAGGTGGAGAGAGACAGGTTAATGATGTAAGAGAGTGGTCTAGCTATGAAGTTGGACACTAGTTTCAGGATATTTAGGAGTGAGACCATCACTTCTGTTACTGCCCGAAGTCGGTAGTGCGAGCAGTAGGCGTCAGACTTCCGATGGACATGAGGTTCTGAAGTAAAAAGGGGGACAGTCTGTTCTGATGTCGACAGGACTGTGAGGATCAGCCTCCAGAGAGACAGAGGGTAGCAGGGCCTTGTATAACTCCAGATTAGTAAATATGGAGTTTAGTATGTCAGCTACCATTATAGTGTTGGTGTGAAGACCCGATTCGGTATTCAGCCTAATGGAGTTAGCCTCGGTGGTCGGTTTAATAACAGAGTTAACTGCTGACCAAAAAATACGGGAGTCACTGAGATTCCTCACCTGCTGTGCCTTACATAATGTAGATTTAACAAGTCTAATTTCCTGTTTACATAGATTTCTCAATCTTATGTATTCATTCCATCGTTCAGCAGTGGGCGAGGCCTTGTAGTTGATCTAGACTCTATCCTGTTGTTTCATTAGAGCCACTAACTCCTTGGTTATCCATTTAGTATTACCACTCTGATGTGCCATGAGATTATGGGGAACGTGTTTATTCTGAATGGAGGATGAAGCTGCTATGGGGAACCCTAATGCATCATCCACATTCTTGAGGGAGTATAGCTCCCTCCAGTTAGTGCCACACAGATAAGAGCTGAGCATGCCCAGATTAACTCTTGAGAAGTTTCCGAAGCAAAACCAACCTAGGTGGGGGAAAGTCCCATGGCAGGACCAGGTACGATAAACAGGGGAATGGTCACTGATAGAGACCGATAGGGCTCCGACAGCAATCACCCTGTCATCCCTATTGGTTAAAATCGAATCAAATAGGGTGTGATTCTGGGATCTGGAGTTTTGTCATGTTAGGGAGTCAATAATCTGGGAGAGATTTCCTTGTTTGAGGAGTTCAGCATAAGCCTAGCTAATTTCCCTCCAGTCAGTTCAGGTTAATGTCTCCTACCAGTATGATGCCCCTGATGGGGTGAGACCTGCAGCCACACTTGTTATGTGTTTGAGGCTATCAATGGCACCCACGGGGGTGTATATGCATCCTAGGTAGAGTTTTTAGGTTGGCCCAATGAGAAGTTCCATTATAATCCATTCAGGGGCATGGGCAGCCCCAGTGCTAGTGGCAATTACGGTGCCAGCAAGGTGGTCCTTAATGTACAGAAGAACTCCACCACCTTTTTTGGACCCAGGTCTATGGTTCCTGTAGATGGTATAGCCTCGGAGCTAGCAAAGTGAATTTGGGTACTTTGGCTTCAGCCAGGTTTCATTTATTCCCTGGACATCAGGGTTGTGGAGTTGAACCCAAGCTTTCAACACCTGGAATTTAGGGAGAATGCTTCCTGTATTTAGGTGGGCAAGTCTGACTCCCTTATCACAAGCCCAATAGGGTTTAGCTAGGTTACTTGGCGAGGGGTTAGGGCCAGGGTTGGCCTCAATATCACTGCATATTAGGAGTAGCAACCAGATACAATAATAATGGGTGAGATAGTCCTCTGCCAGGAGCCATACAGACCAAGATCTGTATGTAGACCAACAGTCTCCCCAGCAGACGATGTTGCCTTCTGTTGAGACAGGCTAACACAGTCAGTGATGGCTCTAACAGAGCTGGGTATGATGATGGAGGATGTTCCTTGTCTGTACGTAAAGTGTAATCATCCAAAGGGGAGAGTCTCCATGTGAGGATATCGCTACATATGTCACATGAGAATAACAGAAGCAGCAGAGGTAGGGCTAGGATTATAATGGAACCCATCAATCTTCTGTTAGGAGAACATAATGATGATGTGCCAGTCAATCCAGAGGTAATGCCCACCTGCATCGTCAACTTTCAATTAGGGGGAGTACTGGCCTTCTATCTAAGATCGGCTCTATTTCTTCCCTGGAACATGGAGTAGGAGGATCTAAAAGTCTGTTACACAGCCCTGATCTCAGGCAGGACCAAGCAGGAGGATGTGAGGGGGGTATCATGAACAGGGCCTACAAATTGCCTGCTGAGGGAGGGTGTGGAGAATCTACTGATTGTTTCTGATGATTGTCTGCTGTGCCATAAAGAAGTGACACCTCTGGGTGGGAGGGTGGGCGGGCAGCTGGAAGCGGTGACGTGCGAGGCGCAGTTCCGCCTCAGAGTTCAGCAGTCCTTACCTTACAACACCTGATTTAAATTCTTAAAACTGCTGCATATCACTGATGTTATCTTATTTAGTTGTGTGACTTGCTGCAAACTAAGGATTTGGAATACATAAAATCTGTAACCATGTATATCACCTAACACTTCCTGCTGCTGTCCTAACTCCTGGGACCCTGCAGGAAACTAGATAATTCACCTAAATGAGACAAACCCAGTGTTAAATAACCAGTGGCCAACCCTGCCTTTCTGTACACTCTACTCACAGACATATGGCACTGGTCCAAGTGAACCGGTACTCAACAATAAGGAATGCAACCATTTTACATACTGTGATCCAACCACACCATGCAAGTTACTGAGAGGAACTGATGCCACATGGAACAGAACTAGCAACTTCGAAAAAAAGCTCGTCATGTTTTAATTTTCATTTCAGCCAGTGGCCGGTGGGGAGTGCATTGCCTCTGCCTCTACAAGCGCTTTTGAGCCCCTTGGCCATACTGTACCAGAACCCACACTAACAGTCTGGTCTAATCTGCTCTCCCGGCAACAGCTAGGAGTTTTTGGACCTCAGTGGGGTAGGAATGGGATGGGGAAGAGGTACACAGTTACAACAATCCAGGAAGAAGTTTGACCTAGTGTTGAGGGCACAGAGCTGTAAACACCAAGACCCAGACTTGAATTCCACCATTGGCATGTACTGGTGACTCTGAGCAAGTCACTAAACCTCCCTATATTTCAACCTCTGTGAGATCTCTCTAACCTATCTCTGTTCTGTTGGAATCTCCCCATGTCTGTAATGGTGCAACATTCTTTTCCCTACCCATGCTGCATTGTAAACTGGTCTCAGATGCGGTTTGTGTGAGAGGTAATGTATAAAACAGGCTCCTTTCACTTTACATATAACATTAAGAGCTGAAGCCCAATATAGGGCAAAAAGGGTGCATCACGATGAGGTATCCCAGTTCAGGCTGATACAGCCTCTCCTAAACAGGAGTCAAGACTTACTTTAAGAGAATAGTGTTTTAACTCAGATAAGGGAATGCACATCTACAGTACTTAGGTCCACAACTACTGTCCCAGTGTAAATTAATCCTGTAAAATATTTTTATTGCTAAATAAATGGCTGTATAAAAAAAAAAAAAAAAACAACATATATGGTCCCGGTGATCCCGGTTACTGGACTAACAAAATTATTTTTGAGATTAGTTTTTGAGTGTCATGCTCTTTTCATCAGATCAGAGGAGATAAATTTGAATTTCATGCCAGATGTTGATTCAAATAAGACACAGAGTTGTCTGTTTAAACATCAAAGTGCTTCAGACTCAGTTCTGAGTCACAGAAACTAGGCAGAAAGGTTGCAGAATATAGGAATGCGGGCGGCACCTTTGACTGGACTAATAGAGCTACCACTCTTGCAAAATGCCTGGAAATGAATCACTCTGATTGGCCGGCACATTCTAAATGGTTAGATTAACGGTTTTAAACCCTTATGCAGCATATGCAGATCAGAATATAAACTATTAGGGCATACAATGAAAACAAAATAGTGGGGCAAAAATGACTGACAGGTAGGAGCTGTGAGCGGAATCTCAGTCGATGTCATGAAGATCTTGACTTTAAAATCATGCAAAAAAGCACCCCTTCGATGAAATGTGCATTTAAGGTCATTCCCTGGTGTTTCAGCAACCCCATGTCAAATTAATATTTTTTTCCAGTATATGATGGTCATCCGATCATTTAAAATCCATAACAAAAAACATGGGTTGCCATGCTTGTTTTTAAGTTGCATGGTGAGACTTAATCCCTCTTTAGGAAACAAATCCATAGAGGGGGGGCCAGATTGTTTTATGTAGTTATAACAACAGGGTTTCAGGTGTCAACATGAGTGTGAAAGGTTAGGGGAAACAAGGACACATCGTTTGTCATGATGTTTGACTTCTTCCACAAATGCAAAAATAAAGAGTAAATTATCAATACTATGACACCCTCTCGAACTAACATTCCCCAAAATGGGGGAAATATTCATGTGTTTTTATGCATAAAACCTTTTCAATCCCATGTCATTTTAACAGAAGTAGAATATGGTTGGGAATATAGCACAAGAAAGAAATATAGGGGTTGCCACGCTTCTTTTGGTTATACCTGCTTTCAAAATTGCAGTTTCAGAGATGGTTACGTCAAGACAAAAACAATTGAAAAATCCCAATAAAAATTAAAACTTGCAAGAAAGCTTTCCAAGCAATTCAAAAGTACATACATGCAGAATGACAAGGACTTTAAAAGAAATCGAGTAAGCAAAGACAGACAGGCATGTATGTAAAGTGCCCTGAAGAATGTCAACGGCTGCAGTTACAGGGGCTACTTTCCTCACTGCCATCCTGAATACATTCTTGGCTAGACATAACATGATAGGATAAATCATTATTCTAATAATGCTTCCATATATTTAAAAATATACCTGTGCCCGTAAACAACCTTGAAACTTTTAAGGGTTCATCAGAAAAATGGGCATGTGAAACATCAGGGAACACCTTTAACGAGAAAAAAGACTCGTAAAAGAAAGGAGAGAATTTCCTCAGAAGAAAATTCCCCAATGCCTGGTCCTATAGACTGGTTTCTGCTCCATGTGAGCACTGATCTGGAGATGCAGGAACCCATATGGCCATGGTGTCCCAAACTTCACCTGCCCCAACAACCTCTGAACAACTACTTGTTTATCTGAAATAGACCCCAAATTCCAAAGGTAATCCTAGTTAATCTGAGCTGAATGGTTCTATTGCTGACTTGAAATCCATTTGCTCAAATACTAGTCAGAAGCTCAACAAAATGTTCTCTGCCCTAGACAACACTGTGTTAAAATGCAAATTTCATGAGACAAATCACACACTGTAAAATGGCGACAGAACGAATAGATATACAATCTGCTACTGCCCATGTGCTACTGACAGCTAACGTCTGGCATTTAGTCACTGTACATCACAAAATGGAATCCTTAGAAAACCACTGAGACTTCAAAATCTCTGACTTGTGGAATTACCAGAAGCACTTGATAACCATTTTGAGAGCTGTAGAGATTTATGGCCTGATGCAAGCAGCCAGCCAGGATACACTCGATTTGAGCATAACCCAACTGTGGCGCTCTGTATCCAGATGTCTGTCCACACTGGACAGCATCCAAAGACCCTGCCAACTGCAGTCTGCTACTGCGGAGCTAAGCATGGGAACAGGGGACAGCGGGGGAGGGAGCAGAGGTGCATCCGACTTCAGGCATCCAACTGGATGCCCAGGCCTGCTTGCTGGTGGATTCCTGACTCAGCACAGAGTAGGGGATGGTGGATATGGCAGTCCTCCAAGGAAGCTGTATCCCTGCCGGAACTATGCAAACTTGATGTTTGACTCTGACGAGTGCCGGTAGGGCCTCTAGCGCACCATGTAGGATCTGAGGGCTGGTAGAGGAGTGGCCGATCAGGCCCTGTGTTGGATGCTACTGTGGCTATGTGGAGGGGACGTGTAGCTGTTAATGCTGCTTTTAGGGCAGTGTAAGCTTCTACTCCTCCACATCATGAATATGGCACCCCCCGTGGATGTGGATGCAGGGCCATGTCTTAGTCAAAGACCTAATGCAAAATGCGTTGATACCCCCTACAGAACATTTCCAACTCATAACCAGGGTTTATTCTGTTGGTATAAAACCCTTAGTTGCAAATGAGAGCCAGGAGCAGAATTGCAGATCTGCTACACAAAATGTCAACTCCACTCCTCCACATAGATCAAACACAATTTTGTGCTTGCTTGCATTTGACTGAGACTGAGACATGCTCCTTCACAGAGTGAGAACGTGGGTTCCATTCAATATCAGGACTGCAGGTTGAACATTTTCCCCGATTTGTTATATACCACAAAACTGTGAAAAAAGATTTCTTGCATATAAATCTGCTGTCAGAGATTTATGGCCAATTTTTAATCTTGGAGTCTGCTACACGTAGGGTGACAATATGAATCAATTGGCATCATTCTAAGGAATCAATGGCTCATGGATGCATCATGTATGGATACTGGACTGGGTTTTCAAAAGTCCAAGATTGCTGCAAGCCCTAGGTTTCATAGGTTGTTCCAGAGCTTTGTAGACTGATGCCAGCTATGCTTGCCAAGGCTGGCTATCTGTATCCCCTTATGTTCCTGTAGATGCAATAGTTGTACAATTTCTCCTTAAATTCCTGCATACTGCTGCTATCAACTAATTAATCTGGAAGTGAGTTCCAGAAGGTCACCACCCTCAGGTTTACCAGTCTGATCTCTTGTTAGTGTGGTATGTCTCTCCCTTGGCTGCAGGGAATTTGACCTTGTAATATAAGACCACTGCTTCATTTCTAACCCCAAGCAGTCCCATAAATCATTGTTTCTCAGTACCCTATAAAATAGGCACATATCACCGCGTAATCATAGATACTCCAAGGTGAAGAGTCCAAATCTACGTAACCTTCCATCATATTCTAAATTGCTGACATCTTTAACCATCTTGGTGGCCCTCCTCTGCACTCTCTCGAGTTTTTTATCATAGACTTTGTACCAGGTGCCCAAAACTGGGCACAGTACTTCAAATGGGGCATCACCAATGAGGTCTACAGCAACATTACTACAGTACTTCAAGTGGGGCATCACCAATGAGGTATACAGCGACATTACTACAGTACTTCAAGTGGGGCATCACCAATGAGGTCTACAGCAACATTACTACAGTACTTCAAGTGGGGCATCACCAATGAGGTCTACAGCAACATTACTACAGTACGTCAAGTGGGGCATCACCAATGAGGTCTACAGCGACATTACTACAGTACTTCAAGTGGGGCATCACCAGTGAGGTATACCGACATTACTACAGTACTTCAAGTGGGGCATCACCAATGAGGTCTACAGCGACATTACTACAGTACTTCAAGTGGGGCATCACCAGTGAGGTATACAGCAACATTACTACAGTACTTCAAGTGGGGCATCACCAGTGAAGTCTACAACAACATTACTACAGTACTTCAAGTGGGGCATCACCAATAAGGTCTACAGCAACATTACTACAGTACTTCAAGTGGGGCATCACCAATGAGGTCTACAGCAACATTACTACAGTACTTCAAGTGGGGCATCACCAGTGCAGTATACAGCAACATTACTACAGTACTTCCCTTTCTCTGGATGTAATGTGCCTCCTAATGCTATTTAGTACTCTATTAGACTTATTTACAATAAGGTCATAGTAGCCCCTGAAGCTCAAGTCACTTGAGACCATAACTGCTAGATCTCTCTCTCCTCAGTTACTTTCCCAAGCTGTTTACCCATTACAGTCAGCTCTGCTATTTCTCCTCCCGAGGTGCAAAGATGGCACACTGGGCTTGCAGCAATCTACAGGGATTTTCCATCCCTTGTGGCAACTTATGCAAGTGAGACCATCCTTTTGTGGTCTAGCACGTATCAATACCAGGGACTGTTTACACGGAGCTTGCACCCAAGGTTTGGCACAAGCTGCCATAGCGGGTAAACTGATGTAACTGCACTCAAAATTGTAAAATCGGGGACAGTTGTGGCAAAAGGGTATGGAGCATGGAAAGGGTCTGACGCAGGTCTTGATGCAAGCGCTGCGCCACCCTTTGAAAATGCAGCCCACTATCTCTGCAATATCAGAGCAGCCTGTCATACTTATATAAAGTTGCTCTGCACACTGGTGGAACTGTGCACCACTGTGGTCTATATAATATGTTGCATTGTCTGCCTTTGGATTTACATCATAATTATCATGTAGGGTAAGGAGTAAAACCATTTTGTTAAATCAAGCTCCATCAAATATGCATGGCATGTTATCCTGGAATGAAAATGCTAATAAAATCCAGGAGGTAATGGATCAGAAGCTGGCACTTCCTAAAATAAATTCTTTGTTGGGTCACAAATGCTTTTCAAGTAGTGCACCAGAACGATGGAATGGTTGCCTTTAACACTGCTGAATGTAAACTTTTTCCTCGTACAAATCATTAGTGAAGTGACTCCTGAGCACTTTAGCATATTGCAACTGTTGGGTATTTGTGTTTTTTTGTTTTGTAGCAGCAGCATTTACTCTTACTGATAATTTATGTATTACCTGTTTTGGTGATTTATTTACATTTAGGTTTTTATTTTATTTGTAAATTCTTTATACTTTTTAGACATTTTGTTGGTTGTATTTTCAGTGACAAGATAATGTACTTTGCACAGCTATGTGCACTGTAACTTGTGTTGGCTAAGGTTGATGGTGAACATAGGGACTTGCCACTCGTAGTCTTTCCTAATACATACAGATACAGAAATAAATAGAATATATGAGATTCTGTCTATGAATTCAGACACCGTTACTTCATTTGAGATTGTTTCTTGATATGTTTTTTTCTTCTTTGTAATACTTTATGAAAATTCACAAAATTGGAGTACCGGATTGCTTCTGTTCACAAAGGGTTATGACAGTACAGAATACAAGCATTTAAAACAGGCAGTAAAATGGCGAGGGGTAAGAAAGAACAAGATATTTATCAAACTGATATGAAACTACAAGAAAGGATTGATAGTTCTGGCCTGGTCTCCCAGTTATGGTTGGAGTATTCCTACTCCACTCTACTAACCCACCTGAGACCTGCCTGGGCCACAAACACTTCGGCGCTAACAATAAATAAATAAATAAATAGAAAGCTGTGGGTGCTGTAACAGTAATACTAATTAGTATTACTAAGTGTCGAGGGACACTCAAGGCCATAACATGAGACTGGAGGAAGAAGGTTCAGGAGGAGATGAGAAGACACTTTTGATGGAAGAGTGGTGACAGAGTGGAATTCGGAGGAGGGCAGCAGCAGAATAGGGCTACTAGCTGCAAAACCAAGCAGACTCGACAGACCAAAAGGCCTTTATCTGCTGGCAGTTTTCGTATGTTGATATGTTCATAGTAAATCTCCTCAAAAGTTAAGCAAGTTCTCATACAGATCCCATATGAAGAGGAAAAAAAAGAAAAGTTAGTTTTATAACAGTATTAGGCACTCCAGGGGTAATCTAGCCACAAGGACAAAATCAGCTTGCTTCTCCGCACACCTCATGATCCCCCTAGGTTTAAATTAACAGTAAACCAACCCTTCATCATACCTTATGGCCCAGTGCACATAGATGGTCAGGTGAATGTAGCATATCATGGCTGTAGCTCTGCACCGTCCAATGCTGAATCACACAGGAAGGCTACCACAGCCGCTGCCCACTGCATTCTGCTGGTGTGGAGTTGCACTCTGGTGCGGGAGTTGGGGCTCAGGGTTGGGTCGAGCTGGTGTGAACCACAGGCATCCAAACAGATGCCCATGTCAGTCTGCCAATGGATCCTTGCCTGAGCAGGGTACCAGAAATACCAGGATACAGCAGCTCTCTAGGACTGCCATATTCCTACCAGAATCAGGGAAGTCCATAAAACATACTGGCTGGTACTGGCGATGCCCTTAGAGCACTGTGGAGGATCCTAAGGCTGGGGGTTGGTAGAGGGGAGGCGATCAGGCCCCAAGACTGAAGTTGTGACTGGTTGGAGGGAGTAAGTAGTCACTAATCTGCACCTCCCCCAGCTGCCCGCACTGCAGGACTGATGCTGGAGATGCAGTGCACCCAACCATCCTTCCCATGTAGTGCCGAGTGCAGAGGAGGCACACTGCCCCCCTCCTTCCCGCATATTCCTGAGTGCAGCTCAAGTGCAGAGGAGGTGCACTGCCCACCTCCTTCCTGTATAGTCCTGAGGGCAGATCAAGTGCAGAGGGGGTGCGCTCCCCACCTCCTTCCTGCCTAGTCCTGAGTGCAGATTGAGTGCAGAGGGGGTGCACTGCCCCCCTCCTTCCCGTCTAGTCCTGAGTGCAGATCGCATGCAGAGGGGGTGCACTGCCCTCTCCTTCCCGTGTAGTCCTGAGTGCAGAGGGGGTGCACTGCCCCTCTCCTTCCTGCATAGTCCTGACTGTAGAGTTTCCTGCGTAGTCCTGAGTGCAGAGGGGTGCACTGCCCCCTCCTTCCCACGTAGTCCTGAGTGCAGATTGAGTGCAGAGTGGGTGCACTGCCCCCCCGCATAGTCCTGAGTGCAGATCAAGTGTAGAGGGGGTGCAGCAACAGCTTCCAGGATGCCACAGACTGCCCCACTGGTATGCACCCGCATGTAGGGGCATTTTGGTGCCTTAACTGGCCCTCCACATGTGTGGAAAGGCCAGAAGCACATTGTGGATCCATCCCTTCATAAATCTTGTGATCCCACAACCCCTTCCCCTCCATTTCCTGATTTCTCATGATCTCCAATGCCATAATCTACCACAGCTGATGTCATTGATGGACTACCTTAGTGGCATAGGATTGGAAGGGACTCTAGCTCCATCATGTCTGCTCCTACGCTCCCACTTCATAAGCAAGGATGAATAAGTATTCTGTGCAAACTTGTACAAATGTAAAAGGGTTCCCTACTCACTATACCACCCAGTGTGTACAAAGTGGTTACCTTGAGAAGCAGACATTTGTCCAGGCTTACCTCAGCGGCCTTTACTGTCTTCTTGTCCACCGTCTCTGCTGGCAGGCAGTTCAGCTGCTGGAGATTCCAGTGGTTTGGTACATAATCTTGCTCTGAGATGTCTGCCTCAAGCAACATGCTGCTCCTCATAGCTAAGTGCTGATTAGCATGTAGGCAATACTTGGCTCTGGGCAATGCATCACCAGTGGCAGATGTATTACAGCTCAACTATGCTCCAATATACTTTTGGGCACATTTGAATCCCCCATGGCTGATGAACCCATGTTTGGAATATAAGCACTAAATAAAGGTGAGTTCCTTTTCTTTCCATTTTTTTAAATATCTTCCAGGGCTAATTCAAAACAGGGGATCTTTGCCCACACAGTAATCATACGGCTAGCTAGAAGTATGTTCCCCTTTAATTTAGGAAGCTTAAAAACTGAACATGCCAGCCAGACAGTGCCGGGTAATTCCATTTCTGGCATTTAGTTCAGTTGCTTTTGCAGCAGCTTCACCGCCTTTCCACGAAGCCTGTTTACAAATGTTTTATCTTTTAAACATTGGCGCCAAATATTCAAAACATTTTCACCTGCAATTTGGTTGCTCCTGCAGATTTTCAAACAAAAATCCTACCCAGAATATCTATGGATGCCACCTGCTCATCTTTGTTTAACCAACAATGCATTTTGCAGTGTGCATAGCCAGTCAAAGTGTAGCAGACCAAACAAACTTTCAGGTCTTTGCTTAAAGCATCCTGCCATCTACGTCAGGTGAAGTGTGCAGCATTGGCTGGTTCATCAAACCATGTTGGCAACTGGTTCCTGGGTAAAGCGGTTCTCTGACAATTTGGCTACATGATGTAATGTTCACCAACATGGAGAGATGGGAGACATAACTCAAGAAAGGGGATAGTTTTTTGTGGGATGGAGCTAGACGCAGGTTCAGTTTAAGGAGGCTGCATGCTCTGGGGGTTGGGTCCTGCCGTGGCTGTGGGCCTATCATCAGGCTTCTGGAATCAGGCATAACCTCCATTGGTTATCCCCATATCTAATGGCAGTTGAGCTGTTTTGTCATGCAGTGTAGACTGACCCAGGCTGGACCGTCAGCCTAACCGTAACGCTGCTACTTGCCAAGCCAGTAAGCCCAGGTTCAAGTTCTGTGCTCAGTTCACTGGAGAGTTGGCAGGGGGAGTCTTGAGCATACTGCTAGACACCCCCCTATTTGTAGGAAAGGCTATGTGTCTTGTGGCAGCACAGCCACTGGGGTGAACACAGGCTGCAGTGCAGTGGAGTACTCCACACATTTGTGGGAGAGGCGCACACATGGGTGTCAGTGCATCTGGTGTGCCGGCATGGTGTGACATCATGGTTTGTGCTCCCATAGGTGAGACTTTGCAAGAGGAAACAGGCTTGACTGCTTTTTGGGCAGATGATATGTAGCCCATCCTCCAGGGCCAATGCGGGTCCTGCATCCCTCAGGTGCCTCCAATCTCCCCAGTGGAGAGTTGTAAGTCGTATAAGGGGATATGCCTGTTAAATGTGCTGAAATAGTGAAGGCCCTACCCCAAGGGGCACAATCTGGGGCGGTACCAGACTGCTGGTGGTGGCCCCAGTGAGCACAGACTGAAGCAGAAAGAGGTTCTGAAGGGACTGTCAGCATGGTGCAAAAAGTAGGTTTGAAACAAAATACAGACTGCCTTTTTCTACCATGTTTAGCTAAAGTGCAGTGCAATAAACTTCCACAAGATGGTGCTGCTGCACACCAAATAGGTGAGTCAAAGCCATGATGCTCAGATAGGGAAGGAAAACTGAAAAATAGAGCAAAATAAGCAAAAATGGAGATGAAAGCTATAGCAAGGATGGATAGTGAACACTTGTTTTCTTCCTAAGCGATCCGAAGACTTCTTTTAAACTAAAACCTCAGCTTTCTTGTTTAAGGACCAGCAAAGCTCTTGACTTGATGGACCACTGATTTAGTTTTGCCTACAGATATCTCTTTCTATGTTTAAGTTCCCTTGAAAAATATAATTTGTTAGGTAACAGCCCTATTCTAGGATGGGGGAAGGGAACTACCCAGCAGTAGTAGGCCGTGCTGGTGACCCAGATTTGGGAATGAACTTTGGAGGTGAGCAGCTGGGGAGTTGGCTGGGGGAAGCGCTTCCGCTAACAACAATCCCCAGACAGGGGAGGGATGATACTATGGTCTGAAGCCTCAGCACCCCCAGTGGAGGGGAGCTTGTTCCATTATAGGTGGGACAGGGGGGACTGCGTGCACTTCATGTCTTCATCAAGGGACTGTGGCATTAGGGGACGATCAACGGTCAACAGGGAGAAAGTGGAAAAAGTCGACCTCGTCAAAGCTGGTAATGAGGATGTTCCAACATGAGAAGGGAGCAGATATAGTAAATGCCAGAGAAGAAAAATTACTGAGTCTGCAAATGCTTTGGGGATATGGACCCTTAACAGCTGTGCGATGTTCCACACGCTCTAGCTAGCGGGAAAACACATGATCTGTGGGTGTTTTGTGCATGCAAATGATTTAATGCATGCAGGCAATTTGAATCGACTATGTTTTAATCTGAATGGTGGGGGGGTTACCAGTAAAAACACATGGTAGATGTATCGCAAAAGTTGTCAACCATTTAAAAAAATGACAGATTTTATAAATGTCAGTTTGTTGGCGTATGGTGCTTCTAAAGCCCATGTTGATGATGAATGACTGAAAATCTGGGCCCAGCACACTAACCAGGGACTCACCCTGCCTGTACTGTACTGTACTGTATTGTTTATTGTTTTCTGCATTCTTCCCCGTGGTTTCCATCACCCATCTCAATGATCAGAACCATGAGGGCTCTGTCCTTCATCCACTTGCAAGAGTAGGCCCATGGCAGTCTTAAGAGCCAACGCCAATACCATTCCTTGCCTTACTCAGCTGACAGGGCCTGGTTGAATGCGGAGTGACCCATGTCCTTCCTCCCTGGGACCTGAGTGCCTCACCTAGAGTTTCCACCTTTGGATGAGGCAAAAATAGTAGGTTACGGACCTGTAACTATAGTTCTAGGAGTGGTATATGGTTCACATGCACACTCTGGCAGCTCCACTGGAACAGTCTGATTGGCCGGACATCTTTAAGCTAAGTCCCTCCCACCACCTGGACAGTATATCCCCTGACTCTGTCCCGTGACATCAGATCTTTGCATGCTGGAAGCAGGGATATGTGTGCCACTTGCCAGGGTATGGGTTACAGGTGATTAACCAGTTTTTCTACGGTAATGGATATAGTTCACTATCCACACTCTGGCAGACTCTTACCAGTTCTCCAGGAGGAAGGGGCAAGGTGTGCACCCATATTTGGTGAATAGAGACTGGAGAACTGAGTTCCCAAATCCAGCATCCCGGCATGACTCAAGGTCCATGCGGTAGTGGGAAATAAAGGCGTGTGTGCTGACTTACAGGTAGCAGCCCTGCAGACTTCCTGGATAGGGACATCCATGGAAGCAGCCACCAAGGCAGCAATATGTCTGGTGGAATGAGCTTTGAGCCCTACAGGATGCACCCTACCAGACAACCTATGGCAGAGGTTGATGCAGGATGTACTTGAGCCACCTGCCAAGGAGTCCAGTTCTGCACTGAATAACTTGATCACCTGTTGGATACCAGTTCAGACTTGCCTGGGTTAACCAACAAGCCCAAGTCTCAGCAAGTCTGGAGAGCCATATCTGTGGACCTCTCCACGGCCTTTCTGGATGGACTGGCTAACAGCAAGTTGCTGACTGACTGGGATGTGGAAAAATGCACACTGCAGATCTAGGGAGCAGAACCACATGTTCTGCTCCAGTGACTGACTTAGAGTGACCATCTAGAACTTGCATTTCCACATGATTCAGATTGCACAGATCCAGTATGGGGTACCAGCCCCTCATCCATTTCAGGACCAGGAAGTACTTGGACACATGACAATGACTGGCCAACATGTCCATACAGGCTATAGTCCCTTTGCCAAGGAGCTGAGCAATGTAGAAACATAGATGTTGATGGCAGATATGGACTGCAAGGCCCAATGCCCAGTTTTTCTACCTTATGAATATGCCATAGGCTTTTACTCTGTCAGTGGCCTATCTATTCATACTCATCTGTATTGCTCCCTTATGCCTATCCCATGCCTGTTTGAAGCCCTGCACTGTATTCATAGCCACCACTTCCTGGGGTAGGTCGTTCCATGCATCCACTACCCTGTGAAAAAGAAATTCCTCACATTACCCCTTAATCAGCCTCCCTCTAATCTCATTCTGTGTCCTCTTGTCTTGCTATGTTTCTTATACTGAAACATGTTAGACTCTTTCACCTTGTTAATGCCCTTAAGGTGTTTGAATGTTTCGATCATATCACCTCTCTCCCTCCTTTGCTCTAGGGTATACATATTAAGCTCCATTAATCTGTCCTCATATGTTTCCTGATGCAGTCCCTGCACCATTTTGGTTGCCCTTCTCAGGATTGCCTCCATGTTGTTAATATCCTTGTGAAGGGGAGGCCTCCATTACTGCATGCAGTACTCTAGATGGGAACTAACCAGTGTCTTGTAAAGAGGGATTATTACCTCTCTCTTCCGACTTGTGATACCCCTACTAATACACCCCAACATTCCCCTAGCCTTACATACTGCTTTAGTGGTCTGCTTGGATGATTTCAGGTCATCGGTGATGACGATGCCTAAGTCTCTTTCTTCAGCTGTAACTGCCAGCAACTCCCCTTCCAACCTATAGGTGGCTTCAGGGTTTCTCTTCCCTATGTGCATGATCTTGCACTTCTTTGCGTAAAACCCCAGTTGCCACTCTTCCGACCATTTTGCCAATTTATGCAGATCTCTTCTCATTCTGCCCACCCCATCTGGATCATCTATTCTGTTGCAGATCTTGGTGTCATCTGCAAACAGACAAACTTTACCCTCCAGTCCATCTGCAATGTCACTGATGAAGATACTGAAGAGGACTGGTTCCAGGACTGATCGCTGAGGTACCCCAATTGTGACTTGTATCTCTTCTGACTATACCATTTACCACCACTCTCTGTTTCCTGCCCATCAACCAGTTTGCCACACAGCTGACCAACTTCTGACCCACCCCAAGCCTACCCAGCTTATTAATCAATCTTCTATGTGGAACAGTATCAGAAGCTTTGCTGAGGTCAAGGTAGGCAACATCGGCTGCACCCCCATGGTCCACCACTCTGGTTACCCAGTCAAAGAAATCTATGAGATTAGTTTGACAGGACCTTCCTTTTGTAAACCCATGCTGTCTTGGATCCTGTGCTCCTATGGATTCCAGGTGTTGCACTATCCTTTCCTTAAGGAGTGTCTGCACAATCTTGCCCACTACTGAAGTAAGACTGACTTTTCTGTAGTTCCCTGCCTACTTCCTGCTACCACTCTTGTGGAGCAGGATCATATGAGCCCTTCTCGTCTTCTGGGACCTCTCCTTTGCTCAGAGACTCACTAAACAGTTCTGATAGTGGCTCTGATAGTTCCACTTATAGCTCCTTTAGTACCCTGGGATGTATGCCATCTAGTCTCATTGCCCAGTCCACCCAGAGCATAGTGAGCTCTTGTAGGACCCTTTCTTTTGTGAAGGGACTTGTGCACACCTCCCTCTCCCTTGTGTCCATGATGCTGAGCTGTGGGCCCTGCCCTACCTTTTCAGTAAATACTAAGCAGAAGTATCTATTTAGGACTGATGCTTTTCCTTGGTCCTCCTCCACACACTCCCCCTTATCCCCTCTGATCTTTGCAAAAACCCCTCTGGACTTTCTCCTTTCACTAATGTATCTACAGAAAGTCATGTCCCCTTCTTTTACTATTTATGCTAGTATTTCCTCGGTTTGGGCCTTTGCCTGCCTTATTGCCTTCCACGCTTCTCTTAGGGAAGTTTGGTATGCCTCCCTATCTTTGTCCCACTGCGTTCCCTTATATTTCCTGATGGCCAGTCTTTTGGCTCTGACCCTTTCTGCTACTGTTTTTGATAACTGGTTTCCTCTTTCTTTTGCTCTTGCCTTTCTCCCTAACACAATGGGATGTTGTTTCAAGTACTGCATCCTTAATGCTTGCCCACTTTGCCTGTACCCTGTCATCTGCATTTCTTCTTGCCAGGGCTAGCTTAACTCTGTTGGCCATCTTATCAAAGTTAACTCCTCTGAAGTCCCATATTTTTGCATTGGAATGGGATGATTTAGTTCTAGTAGCCACATTGAACCATACCATGTGATGGTCACTGGCCCCCAGGTGACCGTCTACCTGGAGTTCTGTGATCCTTTCCCTGTTAGTCATTAGTAGATCTAGGATAGCTCTGTCTCTTGTGGGTTGTTCTACCAATTGTTTGAGGCCCTCCCCCAGCAGGCATACCTCTCAACTGTACCACATTACGAGGAACGTTCCTCATTTTACTTCGCGAAAGCTCCCTCTTCCACATTGTGAGGATTTGTCCCACATTCAGTGTTAACATTTTAAAGCAAAAATCTATAGTAAATGATTCAAAAAATATATTATTCAATTAATAACAGACTTTCTGAACATAAATGCAAACATTTTAACAGTGTTCTGAGCTTCTTAGGTAAAGATTGATTAAGTGTTCCACATTTTGCTCATTTGTTCCACATTTTGAGAGGCAATGTTCCACATTTGGGGGACAAAAGGTTGAGAGGTATGCCAGCAGGGAATCCACTATGTGTCTAGTTCTGGTGGATTTTCCTGCTGGTATTGACCAATCTGTACCGGCATGTTGAAGTCTCCCACTATCAGAACCTCCTCTTTAGCTGTCATGTTTACTACATCTTCTAACAGTAATGTGTCTATGTCCTCTCCTTGGTCTGGAGGACTGTAGACAACCCCAGCTCATATGGCTGTCCCTTTTCCTGTTTCCAGGGTGACTCACAGTTCTTCTGGCTCCTTATGAGTAGTCTGAATTTCTGTAGCTTTGATATTTTCATTGACATAAAGGGCTACTGCCCCACCCCTTTTGGACCTCAGTCTCTTTTGAACAGTACATAGCCGGGTACTGAAGTCTCCCAAGTGTGGTTATTGGTGAACCATGTCTCGTTAATGGCTACTATATCCAGTTTAGCCTCTGTCATTCTTGCCTGCAGGTCTGGCATCTTGTTTCCCAGACTGCGGGCATTTGTGTACATGATTTTCCACTGGCCAGATTTCAGTGCATTAGTTGTTGAGCGAGGTCTGGCATTTTCCCTGCGTGTTGTATGGGGAGCCAGACCTTTTTCCTTACCTGGTGATGCAAATGAACTACAAACATGCTGAACTCATGTTTAATCACTAGCTGAGGGGGAAGGGTGTTCTTCTCGTTCGATGTATCAGGTGCTGCACCCATAGCCCCACTGGCTAGTTTAAATAATCTGCAAAGACATCAAACTTCTGCCCCAATGCACTGTTTCCCTCCTTAGTCAGATGCAGTCCATCAAATGTAAAGAACTTTTGCTCCCAAAACTGTTGTCAGTTACCTACAAATTTGTGTCCTTTTTCCTGGCACCAGTCCTTGAGCCACATGTTTGGCTCCCCTATCTCCCCTTTTCTTACCTTTTGTCTGTCTGCCCCCCTCTCCCAGACCAGCAGGATCTCAGAGAAGGAGATGCCAGATGAAATGGATGACAGTTTGTTTCCCAGTCTGGCGAGGTGTTCCTTGGTCTCCACAACTGACTGGCTAGAGAGATTGTTAGTCCCTTTGTGTACCAGTACATCAATGTTTTTACCTGCTTCCTGCACTATTTTAGCAATGCAGTTAGTGTCTTTCCACACTGATGTACCTGGGAGACATCTGACCATTACCCCTGGCTGGAGGTAGGTATCAACTCCCCGAATAATGGAGTCTCCTATGATCAGAAGTGTTTTGGATTTGCTTTTTGCCTTTTTTTTTGTTTGTTTTGGTCCCTGTTTTGGGTGAGTTTTGTTGTGCTAGCTCCTGTGCTGCAGTGTCCTGCTGTGCAGTGTCCTCGGCCCCTTTGTTTGATTTTGGAGTCAGAGGCAGATACCTGTTTGTAGTTTTTATATGGTTTGTGGAGGTGATACGTTAGAGAGCACTGAGTGATGGGGCACCCGATTTGGCCCTCCTAACCACCTGCCAACCTCCCAGACCAACTACTCTCTGCGGTCGAGATGCTTCAGTTGGATGTTGGGGAAATGGCAAGTGGTTCTTATAATATATTTCCTCCTGTATATGCAATTTGAGACACACAATCTCTACCCATGCTGCCTGGAGCTGAGCCCTTAGATCTCCAATGGTCCAGCATGTAGAACAGCGTCCTAAATCCTGTATAACTGCCCTTTTAAAAAGTGTCCTGCAGTGCCTGCAGTTAATAATATCCATTCCACTTGAGTTGCCAAGTTTATAACCTGGTCTGAATAATTAGGAGGAAAATGAAAGCAAAAGTCTGATTTTTTTGTTTTTTGGTTTTTTGTATAACTTGTTATAACAAGTTAAATTACTTGTGCCCCTGTAAGTGAGGTCACTGTGTGGATACCCCTCTGATCCTCCCCTTCCTGCTTTGCTACACAAAATGTCACAACTGTGCTATCCTATTAAAGGAGTGTAACATGGGGTGCTTGGGGATGGGGGTTGGTAGTGGGCCCTTCCCCTGCCAAAAAGAAGAACCATGGATGAAAAAAACAAGGATGTAAGAGCAGAAACAATCAACCAACAAATGCAGTAGCCCTGAAAGCTTAGCCTAATGATAGATAAAACCATAAATCCTGTAAGCACCACCTGTAACAATTTCACAGAATATATACCCTGCAAAAAACACTTTGCTACAGAGAAAAATGAAGGAGTAACAGAAGATAATACCTTGCAAAAAAAAATTTGAATCAGAGAAGATTACAGCAGTAATCTGTAAGCACAAAACAGTAACAACCCTGTAGGCACACCCTGCAATAGTGCAGCAGAAGGTATACCCTGCAAAAGCAATTTGAATCGGAGAAAATTACAGTAGTAAAATGTGAGCAAAAAACAGTATCAAATCTTGTGAGCACAAAAGAAAATAACACAGTAAATCTGCCTAGGAAAAATAAACCTTAATCTTTTTCCTTACTCTGATAATGTTGTTCTTTGCTCTGTCCTTACAAGCAAACCTAGAAGAAAAGAGCTCAGGTGAAGCTAGGTGCCTTTGCTAGCAAACCTAGTCTTCCACCTCAAAAACACCAACTAACCTGACCTTTTAACCCTTACTTCTGTTGGAAGTTGCCAAGACTTTGTCAGCTCCAACCCCATCCCCCCTATTACACTCCTAATCCCCTGGAAAAGCTGTGGGAGGAAAGCAATTACCTCTGTCAGTGTGAGAAGGACACTGCAACACCTTTGAGACCAAACAGAAAGCCTTTCAGCAAAAAAATTAAATAAAATAGTAGCAAACAATAATTTTGCTCAGCCTAATGATAGATAAAAAAGTCACAAAAATGTAAAGCACCACCTGTGACAATTTCACATAAGATATACCCTGCAAAAAACACTTTGCTACAGAGAAAAATAAAGCAGTAACAGAAGATATACCTTGCAAAAAAAACAATTTGAATCAGAGAAGATTACAACAGTAATCTGTAAGCACAAAACAGTAACAACCCTGTAGGCACACCCTGTAATAATGCAGCAGAAGGTATGCCCTGCAACAGCAATTTGAATCAGAGAAGATTACAGCAGTAAAACGTAGGCAAAGAACAGTATCAAATCTTGTGAACACCTCCCAAAGGGCAAGCAGCGTGTCCTGCAACACACCTGGATTCCCAGGGCATGTGGAGGTGGTAAGGCAGGAGATTCTCAAAGTCCAGAGGCAACGCTCTGCACACTACATCCAACACCTACTTGTCTGCACATAACATAGCTGACCTGCATTGGGGAGTGCAGACAGGGACAGCATGGGTGAAGGGATGACACCCCCATACAGAGCTGCCCAGCGATGGGTCGCCACTGGGCAACTTTCGCAGGGGCACCAATGGTTGGAGGGGCACCACTACCTCTGTTCCCTCTTTGTAGGACCCTAGCTCCTGGACTTCATCCTGGTGCACCAGGCCCAGTACTGCCCCTGCTGGGGCTGCTACTGAGGAGGCTATGGCCGAATGGATTAGTACTAGAAAGACTGCTTCTTAGGCTTTTTTGGGGGGACCTTCTGGGGCGATGCCACAGAATCCATGGTGGTACTGGACTTCTCAATACAGGTGAGATGTCCATCTACTCCAGGGCCAAATAAGTTGGTACACAAGAAAGGGACATCAGCCAGTTTGTGCTAGGTGTCTACTGTGAAGATGGACAGATGCAGCTAGGCTCTGCAATGCGTGGAGATGGCCAGCACCATGGCACGGGCATGAGTTGCACATGTCCAAGGTTGTCTGGAGCAGGGGACAGAAAGGGGACCAACACAGTGCATGTAAAATGTGAACAAGGGAGAGGGATCCAAAGGCAAACCATACTACCGCTAAGGAGCAGTTAAGACCTGAGCCTGAAGGATGCTGGGAGGTCAGGAGAAGGGGAAAGGAGGGAAGGGATAGGGGGTAGGGCATGGTCTGTGGTCACAAGGAGGGAGAATGGGGAAGCTCAAGATAAGGGGGTGAGGATAAGTACAGATTCTTGGTGCTTTCAAGCCTGGGTCAGCAAGAGGGGGAGGGCCAGCTGCAAGGAAAACAAAGGTGCAAGATAGTGTTGGTGGGGGAGCAAGTAGTGAGACTAGTAGCAGGGTCAACTCAGGAGAGGGTAACCGGGGTAGTGGAGGGGGTGTGGCAGAAGGGGCAGGAGACTTGAGAATGTGTGGGGAACCAGGGAGGGTATGGAAAGTGGAAGGGGTAGCCAGTCAGTAAAGAGCACTAAGGAGAAGAGAGGGTCGATTGTGGGGAAGGGAAAGATCAGGGGAGGCACTAGTGGACAGAGGTATGTAGGGGGCTATTGCAGAGCAAAGGGGGACCGAATCAGGAAGGGGGGAAGTGTAGGTAGGGAATGGTAGGGACAAGGGAACAGCTAGCACAGACATAAGCATGGAGGAGTGAGGAGGGTATAGCAGAGAACAAGTGGGCCAAAGGGGCCCACAGGGATGGATTCATGGGTAGTGACTGCCATTAGTTTATATTGTTTCTCTGCAATATCCTGCAAGATATCACTGGCAAGAACTGGCCATAAAAGCACTACATCCTGGTGGGTGGCACTGTGCATGAAATACAGACATTGCGACACATTACATACAATTACAAGTACCATTCGTTTACATGGAACTCCAAAGCACAACATCTCATTAGCATACATCACTGAGCTGGCCCAGTGACTCATGGGAGTCCCTGTGATTAAGAGTTTCCTCAGCTTGCTTAGAAGTGGTTTTGGGTCATTCACTCAGGGGGCTGAAAGAGGACTGACTTAACAGATGAGATGCATTCGTTCTCCGGCAGGACAAGGCGCAGACCATCACTTTGCATCCTCTCCTACAGCTGAACAATGAGTAGGACTCTATCTACATTCACTCCCTGGCAGGACAGGATGCATACCGTCACTCTGCATCCTCTCCTACAGCTGAGCAATGAGTAGGACTCTATCTATGCCTCTGGCATATGATCTCAGAAGTAGCAAAGCACCCTAATTTATGTGCTGTCCTAAGGTATTTTAATCTCTGTTTTTGATTTTTTGTTAACTACTGTACATTTTTCCCATTATTTCACTGGGCTGCTGCTGTCCCCTAATGATGGGGCCACTGCAGCTGCACCCTTCCTCTGCCTGAGTGGGTGGTCAGGTGAGTGGTTGCTTTCGCAGCCAAAGTCAATGCCTCTCTTCGGTTGACTGGCAGGGGATAGATGAATTCTGGGTAGCCTGTGCCCTGCTTGCCTGGGAGCTGAGCACCACACCTGCTATGTGCTTGGTCTCCAGTGGGCTCCATGGTGGGAATAAAGGGATCCCACATGATACCCAGTCTTCCAGGTGGCAACATAATAATGGCAGTGTAATGCACTGTGGCTGCACCAGCAGCCTGGACTTTTTACTCTTTCACATCAAAATATTTGTATTATGGGAACATGACATCAGAGCAACACATAACCACAAAACTAAATATAACTCAGACAAACTGACTACTTCTAATCATAAAAACTCAAACCATTATGTGTATGGAGGTATACATGTGTTGAGAAATCCTTTGGTGTTACAGTAAATGATGGTTCAGATGATTGCAAATTGTTATTGAAATACTGACCTATAAATAGCATACACTGAATGACACTGGCAAAAAGCACAGAATGAGCAATCAGTGTTGCAAACCAGTTAGTCATTTTTCAAATAGTCTTTAGCCCCCCATCTTCCCAGCCCTGGCCCCCATCTGCTTGGCTACCACCAAGCCCCTATTCTAATCCGGACTCTAATGAGCTCCTCTTAGCTACTCCATAGGGAACCCTCCTACAGTAGGTTGGCTCCATCTCCCCTCTGGTCTTTTCCAAATTCAGTGACCAGGGAGCTTCTTTGTGCTGGCTGGGTGGGCGGTGCAGGGCCAAAACGTGCCAGCGTCCTCTCACTGGGGCTGTGAGTCTTTCTTTGTTCTCCTACGCTAAGATGCTGGGCTGTATATGTGCAGCATACTACACAACAGGCATGCATGTTGGATAGTCACTGTGTCTCCCCTCCCACTGCTGTCCCTGGCTGGTGGAGACTGTGCAGTGGGGAGTGGTCATTCATCCACCTCAAGGTGGAAACATCCTATTGGATGCTCTGGCCCCCCAGCATCCTGGGCTCATTCCTGAACCCTGGTCATTGGTGTTGCAAACCACAGCTCTGCTGCTTGCACTAGTGGGACTACCAGTGAAGAACTGATGGTGGCCGCAGCCCTGCTGCTTGCACCAGTGGGACTACCAGTGAAGAACTGATGGTGGCCGCAGCCCTGCTGCTTGCACCAGTGGGACTACCAGTGAAGAACTGATTGTGGCCACAGCCCTGCTACTTGCACCAGTGGGATTACCAATGAAGAAATGATGGTGGCCGCAGCCCTGCTGCTTGTACCAGTGGGACTACCAGTGAAGAACTGATGGTGGTCGCAGCCCTGCTGCTTGCACCAATGGGACTACCAGTGAAGAACTGATGGTGGCCGCAGCCCTGCTGCTTGCACCAGTGGGAGTACCAGTGAAGAACTGATGGTGGTCCTCCTGTACAAGTTGCAGACCTCCATAAAGATGTCACCATGAGAAATTACATATAGACACATCCATGGTGTGAACATACAGTGATGCTCCCCTCTGGTCCACAAGGACTAGGACTGCAGCAATGAGGGCAGGTAGTGGGATCTGTAGGTGAAAATCCCCAGGAGATCTTCAGTGCTCTGTGTCAATCAGTACCCGAGCTTCTAGAGGAAGGAAGAGAGGGCTCATTGACCGTTGGAGGACTACTTGATTTTGCCTGCAATTTTTGGCTAACAGGGCATCGAGTAACAGCCAGAGAGTGCCCCCACTGACTGCCAACTTGGATTACGCAATGGGAGGGCTAGATTCCCCAGTGAACAGCAAATGCTGTTCTTTTTTTTTTTTTTGAACTTACATATTTTTATTGGCGACCATTCTCATACAGATAGATAATTTGTTACATACAAATAAAAAGGAAGACAACAGAGAGTAAAGCTAGTTACAGTTCATATTATGACATTGTCCTCTATTACTCAGTTCATATTCTGATTTCAATTCTTTCTCTTTACAGGTTGCAGGAAAACATAAAGGCTGTATTCAATGTCATCTTTTTGTTTTGACCATCTGCCCTTCGTCACTCAATCTGTTCCACCATTACTATTAGAGTCTGCCTTCCTATATGTCTAAAGTCCGTTACTGTCTCCATTTTTATATAAGTAAATATTTAAACAATAACAAATTAAAAAGACAATAAAAGAAAAAGAACTATAAGTCTGTGTCTGTCTGCATTATCTCATAATTAAAATGCCAGTTCGGCTGAATTCCTATGAAAATATTATGTTTTTCCCTCTCTCTCCTTCCCGGGGTCACTTCAGTTGCTGGGCTTAAACCAAGCATCCCTCTCTCTCCTCTAGATAAGTGAAGAAAGGATGCCACCAGGAGTTAAATCTCTCCACATTCTGCCTTACCTTGGCAGTAATAGCGTCCATAGCTCTAATTAGTTTAACATTGGTAAGCCATTGGGTAATTGTTAATTGATTGTCTGAGAGCCATTTTTGCATGGTCACCTTACTGGCTGCCACCATCAATATTAGGAACAAGTATTCCTTCCCTTTGGATTTAATCTCCTGGGGCATACAGGTGAGAACCAGATGCTGAAATTCTAGGGCATGAACCAGGTCTAATATTCCCTGAACCTCCTTCCCCACCTGCAACCAGAAGGAGTGAGCTTTGTAGCATGCCCAAAAATATGAAAATGGGTACCTTTCTGCCCACAGCACCTCCAGCATCTATCTGTGGGTTGTTTAGAGTAATGCTGTGAAATGGTGGGTGTAATAGAAAAACGTACAGATACTTTCCAGCGAAACTCCCTCCATACTTTTGAATTTGTGGTTTGATACTGATTGGCCCATATCTTAACCCATTCTTCAACTGTAATTTCTCACCCTTACTCTTCTGCCCAATTATTCTGTATCCTCTGGATTGCTATCTCAGACACGTTATCATTCATCTTCTGACAGAACAGGGAAACTAGATGCTTCAAATCCCATGACTGGGCCCTGCTCTGCATGAGGAGGATCCCTTCCTCGAGCTGCCCCCCTATAGAAGGTGAGCATGCAACATGGGTGGCATGTCTGAGCTGGAGGTATTTCTAAAAGTCAGAGTGGAGGAGGTCATATTCCTGCTGTAAAGTTGTAAAAGCCTTTACCTGGTCACCATCCATGAATTGAGATAAATATTGCAGACCCTGCTCCCTCCATCTACGTAACATAGAGTCCCTCTAAACAGTTTAAAGTTGGTAAATGTTGTAGGGGAATATATGGCCACAGCACATCTATTTTTTTCCCAGGCTTCTCTTATTTTTAGCCAGACTGAGAGTGTGCGTCTGGCCGATCTGTTTCTGATGGCACTGAGTGATCCTGGTAGGATCACCCATAGACGTAAATGCAATGGAGTATCCATAAGCCCGATCCCTTCCAACATGCACCATTGTATGTGCCAGGGGCAATTTACTGTTTTGAGAAAGGGGACAATTTGTGCTGACCAGTAGTACCGATTAATGTCCGGAAGGCTCAGACACCCTCTACTTTTATTTTCTTGTAAAACCAAACTACGTATTCTGGATTTCTGTTTGCCCAAATAAAGTTTGTGATCTTTTGCTGTATTTGTTTTAAATCATTCCTGGGAATACGTAGTGGTAATGAAGCAAAAAGAGAGAGCAACCTTGGCAGCACGTTCATTTTTATGGTTTGGATTCTATTGAGAAATGACAAGGGTAAGTTGTGCCATCTACCCATATCTGAGTAGATCTGTTTAATAAGGGGGGGCCATAATTATATTTAGCAATCAATCAATCAATCAAACTTTATTTAACCAGGCATCAACACCACTGAGCAAGCTCATTTTCAAGGTGGTCCTGGACAATGAGCAGTACAAACACACAGACATAGTAATACAAAGATTGTAACATCAGCAGACTGTGGTACAAGGTCAGAGGCAAAATACTTGAGTCCGTCACAGGAACTCACAATTAGACATATGCAAAAAACAATATCAAATGGATAAAGGGAAAGGAAGGTAGAAACTGTAAACAGACAGGGGCCTGTGAGTGGATATCTGAAGGCAGAGAAAAGGAGTGACAGCCATGGAGTGGGGGAAGGAGTGTGTGTACTGGAATCCCTAGGGAAGAAGGATGGCGACATACTAACAATATTAGATTACCTATAGCAACTACAAGGTTCCCGCAAATACTCGACTAGTAGGGCTTTGAAGGACAGAAGTCCCGGAAGTGAGATAAGCTTGAATGTGCTTTGCATAGTGTTCCAAAGCGAAGGAAGTGCATAGTTAATTGCGGACAATCCAAGGTTAGTTTTCATTCTAGGCACTTGGAAGCAAAGAGTTGCATAACATCTGAGACCATAGGAGCCAGAAGTACTTTTGAACAGGCTAGAAATATATGCAGGGAGCTTGTCTGTGATAGCTCTGTAGAATCAAATGAGCGTGTTTCTTTTTGTCCTTGTGGAAAGTGAGGGCCAACCCGTACAGAAGACAGTGATGAGTGCGAAAAGGCAGGTTAAAGATGAATCTTAGGGCTTGGTGATAAAGGGTGTCAAGTTTATTTAGCGCTGTGAGAGGGCAATGATCGTAGAGGAAATCTGCATAATCCAGTACGGGTAGGAAAATGGTTTGTATTAGTCTCTTTCTAGATTCTGTGGTGGGCAGATGTTTGATATGACAGAATAGGCTGAGTCGCTGTCTTAGCTTTTTCGAGACTTCATTTAGGTGGCATAGAAAATTAAGTTTGTTGTCCAGCCAGAACCCTAGGTATTTAAAGGTATCTACTGAGTCATGGGGTTCACCCAAAAGCATTAATAACTGTGGGATGTGTGTGGGACTAGAGGCTGCTTTTGGAGAGAGAATCATAAATTTAGTCTTTTTGGCATTGAGAAGGAGTTTATGCTTGATGAGACTATGTTGTAAGGAGGTAAAGTCTCGTTGTAGGTCTTAATGGGCCGTGAGAAGTAAGGAATTTGAGGAATAGAGCACAGTGTCATCAGCAAATAGATGCACGTTAGCTACTTGCAGGTGGGAGCCCAAGTTGTTGATGTAAATAGCAAATAGAATAGGTCCCACTATGGAGCCTTGGGGACCCCTCGCAGTAGGGATTTCTGTGAAGACAGGTCTCCTGTTGATTTAACTTGTTGCAATCTGTTAGAGAGGTAACTAGTGAACCAGTTGCTGGCAGGGTTGTGTAGGACGATATTTCTCAGTGATGTAAGCATGATGTTATGATCCACGGTATCGAAGGCCTTGCTGAGATTGAGAAATAGTGCAACTACTGTGTTTTTTAGTGTCTAGGGCAATTTGCCAGTCAGTAGTTACTTTTGCAAGAGCAGAAATGGTGCTGTGTTTTGCCCGAAACCCAGACTGGGCAGGGTTTAGGAGATTGTGCTGGTCCAGGTGATCTCTGATTTGAATATTGACAATCTTTTCCAGGACTTTTAAGAGAGTGGAGAGTATAGAAATAGGCCTGTAGTTATTCAGATCACAAGGGTCCCCTGACTTAAAAAGAGGTAGAATATGGGCAGTCTTCCACGTCGCAGATAATTCACCCTGGCTCAAAGAGATGTTAAATAAGTGGGTGATAGGGGCGGTCAGGTAGACGTAGCCAAGCTTTTAGAAGAATGGTGCAATGCTATCTGTGCCAGCGCTCTTTTTTGTGTCCATTGCCAAAAGGAGGTCCTCTACTTGCTTACATGGAATTGTGGAAAAGCCGAATAAGGGAGGGTTTGGTTGACAAGGGTAAGGGATAGCATTCAAGTTAATTGAGCTGTCACCCGCATAGCTAAGCTTACTGATGGGCGAGGTATCGAAAGCAAGTCCTGCCATGGAGAAATCGTCATTGAACTGCTGTAAGATAGCAGCTCTATCTGTATAAGTAACTCCATTGGTCACGATTCTGGCTGGAAGAGAGGCACCCGAATCTTGACCTTCGATTTCCTTGAGAATACTCCAGAATTTGGCAGAGTTGTTTTTGTTGTCTTCAAGTTTTGCCTGGAAGTACCTGGCTTTTGGACCTAATTAATTTAGTGCAGGCATTTCTGGAGATGCGAAAAGCAAGCCAATCATCCTCCTCTTGGGATTTTGTTGCTCTTTTCCAACAGGAGTCCTTTTCTCTGAGCGCTTTCTTCAGGCTAGGAGAAAAACAACCAGGACATCTCTTTTTTGCCCTAATCTGTCGAAGGGGGTGGTGGTGTTTGTTGATTAACCCTGTTAATAGGCTGTGGAAGATATTGAAAGCCTCACTAATTGATGGGGCTAGGAAGAAGCCCTGCCATCTGATGTTGCTTAGATCTTTCAAGAAGGCGTTCTGGCAGAAATTCTTCAGGCATTTTTCAGTAAAAATTTGGGAGCCAGTTTTATTTGGAGAGAGTGTCTAAGGCAGGCTATTGCACAGTGGCCACTTATGTCACTGAAGAACACTCCGCTGTGTGAGAAATTATGAGGCTTGTTTACTAAAATAAGGTCCAAGAGGGAGCTACGCTCAGGGTGCTTTCTGTTGGGTCTAATAGGTGCAGGTGCTATTTGGGACAGGCCATTAGCATCACATGGATCCTTTAATTTCTTGGAGCTTTCATCATTCCAATTAAGATTGAGGTCCACAATTAATATACATTTGGAGTTAGACTAATCAACTAGCTTTTGGAGGTGCTGCATGATGGCCATGCCACCATAAGGAGGTCAATAACAAGCTGCAATAAGAAGTGTTTTGTCAGTGGAGAGAACTAGTTTGAGTGCCAAGCATTCAAATTCCTTGCTTTTTGAAGTGCAATCTATAACTGAGACAGAGTGTTTGCACTGGACATAAATTACTACCCTGCCTCCTCTAGTCGGTCTGTCGCAGTGGTACATGTTGTAGCTTGTTATATTAATGGATTTTTCAGGGATCGAGGGCGAAAGCCAGGATTCTGATATCAAAAAGAAATCAGGAGATGCATGCAGGGCCCAGGCCTGAATAATATATATCTTCTTCAATAAGCTGCTGGTGTTGATATGAAGGAAGCTAATGCCTTTATGATCAGAGAGGTCTGCAGGGGAGTCCAGAGGGGCAGGAAGGCCTGGGTTTAATTCCATGTCACCAGAGAAGAACAGAAGAAGCAGGATTAGTTTCTTGAGGTACTGGCTTAGTCTGCTAAGTACCCACTTGTTGAGTCATCTGGTGGGTGTCCGTTTAGTAGTGGCTTTAACATGAGCATTAAAAAAGTTTGAGAGAGATGTGATATAGATGATGGTTGAGGCTGATAGATTCAAAGGTGTGCACATGAATACTTTGGTCAGGTCATGGTGTGGGAAAGGGCACGGCCATGGGGAGGTCCTCCCAACTATAAAATGCCCTGTGTCATTGAGAGAGAGCAGTCCATGGAGGTCATTAGATGGGGAGTTTTGGCCCTGATTTATGTTGGTAGCCAGAAAATTAAAAGAGGCGAATGAAAAAAAACTGAGGCAACTAAGCAGAATGGAAGCTGCAACAGGCATTTTAAAAGAGAGGCTCACTTCAGGTATGAGTGTCCTGCACAATGTAGTCAAAAGCAAATATGACTCTTTAAGAGAGGAAAAGCCAGGGTAGAGAACTAGTAGGATGGGCATGGCAAAAGGTGTTTGAGCCAATAGATGAGAAAGAGGTGGGCACAGTGCTCATGGAAGAGCATTTAATAGAGGTTGGGGTCAGGGCAGGTGGTGTTGGAAGAAAATTCACAGCACTCAGTAAATGAGAATAAGTCCAAATGGTCTTGGAAGTGGAATTCCCTCGTGTGGCCAATCGCAGCCAGAGCCGTAAAAGCGGCAGCCAATAGAGTGGCATTCCCAGGCTAATTACCCAATTGGTCTCTGGCACTTTTCCCGGTGGTTGAGAACAGGCTTACCCGAGTTTCAGTGCTCCAAGGTGGGCTGTGGAGTGGTGGAGGGCCGGCTGGCTTCTCCAGCCACGGCCATGTTCGAGGAGATGGACGCCCAGTCAGTGGCATATTCAGAGCTGAAAAGGAGCAGAGAAGGCAGATTAGAAATAGGGCTTGGGGACAAAAGGGCTTTAGGGGAATCAAAAGATTAGATCAGGGACGGGGGTGTTAGGTTAGCAGAAAAGAAGCTGATGGGGAGGGTGTGGTGCAGGCAAAGATTAACAGCTGAGCAGTTATCAACGGCGCAGTTTGCCTGGTTATGGTCTGAGGGAGGATTATGTTTCGGCAAGGGGGAGGGTGGAGAGAGTAGCTAGGACAAGAAGGTGGAAAGTCAGGAATGGGTAGCTGAAGGAGACATTTAAAAGAATACAGTTAAGAATGAAACAAACCAAATTATAAGGCCCAAAACAGGAATTACAGTGACCTTTAGCAGCCAAACAAGTATATAGGATGGGATCTAGCAATGCAATGCAATATAATAAGGCCAAACAATATATTCTGTAATAATTAGCAACGCGGGAAAAAGTTAAACAGCATGCTCTCCGCTTGGTCAATTTTAGGAAAAATTCACAGCACACAGTAAATGAGAACAAGTCCAAATGGCCTTGGGAGCGGAGTTCCCTCGTGTGGCCAATCGCAGCCAGAGCAGTAAAATCAGCAGCCAACAGAGTGACGTTCCCAGGCTAATTACTCAATCAGGCTCCGGTGCTTTTCCCGGTGGTTGAGGACAGGCTTACCTCAGTTTCAGTGTTCCAAAGTGGGCTGTGGAGTGGCGCACGGCCGGCTAGCTTCCCCAGCCACGGCCGTGTTCGAGGAGGTGGGCGCCCGGTCATGGCTGTATTCAGAGCCAAGTTTTAGTGCTCCAAGGTGGGCTGTGAAGTGGTGCATGGCCGGCTGGCTTCTCCAGCCATGGCCATGTTCGAGGAGGTGGACGCCCGGTCAGGGGCGCATTCAGAGCTGAGTTTCAGTGCTCCAAGGCAGGCTGTGGAGTGGCGCACAGCCAGCTGGCTTCTCCAGCCATGGCCATGTTCGAGGAGGTGGGCGCCAGGTCAGGGGCATATTCAAAGCTGAGTTTCAGTGCTCCAAGGCAGGCTATGGAGTGGCACACGGTCGGCTGGCTTCTCCAGCTGCGGCCGTGTTTGAGGAGGTGGGCGCCCTGTCAGGGGCGTATTCAGAGCTGAGTTTCAGTGCTCCAAGGCGGGCTGTGGAGTGGCACACGGCCAGCTGGCTTCTCCAGCCACGGCCGTGATCGAGGAGGTGGGCATCCGGTCACGTTGCTTAAATGTTTTGGAATCCATATACCCAAATAACGGACTTTTTCCTTTACCCATTTAAAGGGGAAGTGATGTTTAGCAACCAGGCTCAGGTTTCCCTTGACTAATAGTGCCTCTGAGTTCTCTAGGTTTATTTTAAATCCTGAGATATCCCCATAGTTCTTAAACATTTGCAGCAGATTGGGAGTGGAGAGGGTGTGTTTTTCTATAAAGAGCAGAGTATCATCTACATATATTGAGACTTTGCAGCAACTATCGCCCATCTGTATACCCTGGATGTCTGGAGAGTGCTGTAGGGCAATAGCCAATGGCTCCAAACTCAGCACAAAAAGTAGGGGCAACAATGGACAGCCCTGATGTGTCCCTCTTTCAAGCTTTATTTCCTTGGAGATGGTACCATTCTCCCTTACCCTAGCCGTAGGCTTACTGTAACATAGGAAAACCCACTGTATGAATTCGTCCCCCAACCCCATTTTCTCCATAATAACCCAAAGGTAATTCCAACTGAGTTGATCAAATGTTTTTTCAGCATCCAGAAAGAGGGCAAGTTGTGCAGTTGTTGTATGGGGGCTATAAGCTACGACGTTAAACAATTTGCGGATATTATCTGCCATATGCCTATTGGGGATGAAACCCATTTGATCAGGGTGTATTAGAAGCTCGATATATTTTTGTAATCTGTTGGACAAAATCTTTGACAAAATTTTTAAATCTTGATTCAGTAGTGAAATGGGTCCGTAGGCTTCACATTTGTCTGTAGGTTTGCGGATGACACTGATTAGGGCCGCTCTCCAGGAATCCGGTATTCGATCCTCAGTCAAACAGCTGTTAAATACAGTGGTCAATATGGGAATAAGTGCGGTTTTGAACTGTTTGTAAAATTCAGGAGGGAAGCCATCGGGGCCTGGTGATTTACCAGTAGGGAGGGAAGCAATCACTTCAGCCACTTCTCTTGGTGAGACAGGGGCATTCAGCACTTCACCTTGCCGAGTCAGATAATTTAGGCATTGGCAGATCCTGCAGAAATTGTTCGGTTTGGGTTTTAATATCAACAATCTGTGAGTCTGCCTGGTACAGTTGTTGATAAAAGTTATGAAACTGTGTCACTATGGCAGAGGGACTACACCAGGGTTTTTGTGGGTCTGAGGGATTATTATTATTAATCTTTGCAACTGTTCTTTCAGCCTGGTTTTTATGCAGTCTCAGTGCTAAGAGTTTTGTCCCCCTCCCCCCTGTGTCCTGGTATCTTTGAGTTAAAAATCTGAGTTGACCCTCTATTCTATGAATATCTTCTTTGTGGAATTCTTCTCTTGCCTGCCTTAGTTTTGTTAATATTCGTCTGTTCTTAGGGCCCCTCTTATGCAGAACCTCTAATTCCTGTATTTTTGTTAAAATTCTATCCCGAGTTACTTTCGCTAGTTTTTTTTTGCTGAAGTCACCCCTATGAATTCCCCTCTACACACTGCTTTTAGAGCCTCCCAGGTAGATATTGGTGAACAGTGTAGTCCCAAATTAATATCGTAAATTTCTTTGATGGAGTCAGGCATTGTTTTGCAAGATTTTTGTCATTTAAAAGACAGACACTTAACCAACATGATTTAACATTATCCGCCCTGGGACTGCTCCATGAGATGGAGACAGGAGCATGGTCCGAAAGTGATGTTGTGTATTTTGGAGGAAAGCACTCTGTGCACATGGAGTTTAGCTATTAAAATAGGGTCTGTCCTGGAGTAGGATTATTTGGCTTGGGAAAAAAAGGTGTAGTCCCTCTCACCTTTATGCTGTTGTCTCCAAATCTCTATCAGGCCCATCTCCTCCACTAAGGAGTTCAGCACTTTAGCTGCGGCTTTACCATGAGCTGCCATCCGTGATGATCTATCCATAGTAACTGATGGTGCAATATTAAAATCCCCCCGATTATTAACTGTCCGGGCAGCAACAATGCTAGTTTGTGAAAGATCTCTCTTAAAAAATTAAAAAAGATTAATGTTTGGGGCGTACAAATTAACTAGGTGGATCATCACCCCATGAATCGAACCTGTGACCCTCAACAATCGACCATTCCAACCTCCCTCCACTGAGGTGATCTGCAATGGGCATCCTTTTCTAACAAGTATAGCTACTCCTGCCCCCACTTCTATTTGGGGAAGGGGCTGCCCCCACTCTTTCCACCCATGCCCTCCTCATCTTGGTGTGTTCTCACAAGTTCAAGTGCGTCTCCTGTAGAAAAGCAATCCAACAGTGCAGCTTGCTAAGTTCACTCAATATCCTAGTTCGCTTAATGGGTGAGTGGATCCCTTTAACATTATAAGTCACGATATTAATATCACCCATATCGGGCCCAGATAGAAATAGTAATTTCAACCAATGCCCCACCCTTGTTTCTGATAATGATATTATTTCTCTGAGTTCCCAGCTTTAAAAATCCACCATTCAGCGTTTTCCTTACATTATTAGACAGACACAATGCAACAGGTAACAAGTTCCTCCAGCAAACAGATATGGAGGGTATAAACATTAAACTATAAACAGAACTGTCAACCGTAGGCTGCTGTGCACAGTCATTATAACAAATTGCAAAAAAACTTGCATTGCTTCATACATAAGCAATAATCCATCCTTTCATTACTTATGTGACTTCCTGGGTGAATGAACCCCCGCTTCTAACACACCACTGATGGACCTTTGTGCTGCTGCGTGAAATACCAGAGCCACTGAAGTAGCACATAAACTGGTACCAGCACGCTGTAGAAAGAACATGCTGCATTCATGTGGCCACACTAGACCGATCGGTGTGATCCATCCACTCTCCCAACCCACACATTGGATAACAGTACCCTTTTCAAAAGGTTTGAAGTCTCCCTTTGCTTTGTCCCAACTTATAATAAAAATAGACAGATTCTCCCACAGATTTCTGTTAGTACTCCCCCTTAAGGCACGAAAAAGTAACGCAGACACCCCTGCCCTTCCCTTCCCTTCCCCCCAGTCCCCGTCATATCCAAAGCCTTCTTTAGCCTGATGAAAAAAAACTCCAGAATATTTGTTTCCTATGTACAAGGAAAGATGAGCAAGTTGGAAACCTCAAAAACCATCTTACACTGCTTTTTTAATAAAGATCCGTGGTCCATTGTTTCATCAGTCTCCCCCTGGGTTGAGTCTGTGGGGAGATTATTATAAGTCACTGCTGAAAACAGAGATGCAGAAATGGGGGGAGTGCACCATCGGGTTGGCGCTCTCAAAACGCAGAGAGCTACGGAATCACTAACTGTAAAAATTCAGAAACCTTCATAAGCAGTCACCTGGGTTTGGCTGAGTTAAAGCCACTTGCACTGAAGGGAGGATTGTTTGGTGTGGCTTTTTTTAGAATCTTCGGCACCTCGTGTGCCATTCCCTGTGGTAGCAGCCACGGAAGTGGTCTCTTGCACCCTCTACTTTGGTCACCCCACATCGATGACTGCAACTGATGCTCCAGGATTTCGAGTTCCTGATTGGGAATATCAATTTTATGTTCCGCCAGGAAGGAGGCCACTTTGGCTAGTGAAGCATAGATCTTGTTGCCAGAATCAAGAAAAACCTTAAGCTTAGCTGGAAAGCTCAGCTGGGCCCGGATGTTATGCTTCTCCTTTAACTCCCTGACAATCCCTCGGACCTGTGTTCTCCTTGTTTGTAACTCTGAAGAAAAATCATGATCAAAGTAGATATTATGGCCCTCATGCTGTAAGTCTTTGTGTCTCCATGCTTCACTTAAGATGTACAGTACTCTTTTGACTGATAGTGCAACATGCGCACTCTCCAGGAATGAGGCCTGGCTTTGGGGTCTGCTGGCTTTGGGCTGAGAGAATGGTGTGCGCTTTCTATGGTTAAAGGTAAGTCAGAGGGCAAGGGGAGGCTTTTTTTAAGTAGATGAGTGAAGTCTGCTGGAGTAGGGAATCCCTCTTTGGCCCCCTCCTGTACTCTGTGGATGCGGAAATTATACCACCTCGATCGATTCTCTGTGTCCTCGAGTCTGGTGTGTGTCTGGCAGTCACACTGTAGTAGGTACAGCAGCATCTTTCTGTGGCTGTCCTGGGTCTCAGTAAGCTCTGTGATTTTCTCCTCATTTTGCTGGATTTTAGAATTGACCACCTTAAAATTCATGTGTAAGTCAGTGATAGAGGTTTCAATTTTGTTAACTACTTTCAGTATTTTATGTAGGGCTTTCTCATTGTTGTTTTGTGGTTCCTCTTCCTTTTCCAGCTCGGGTTCCCATGAGGATTCTGATAGAATACGGGACCAACCCGTGGCTGGAAATCCTCCAATCTCCATCTGTTTCATTACTGCTTTCTGCTGTTTTTTTATTTCCTTTTGAGCGCTGCGGCATCCCCAGCATGAATAACACAATTAGGGAGCACTGTTGTAGCAGAAACTGTCCGATAGCAGGGAGGATGGAAGTCGATGTCTAGGCTGGAGCTGGGAGCAAGCAGATCAAGCTGCCATCATTACAGCTACATCACTGGAAGTCCAAATGCTGTTCTAAACTTGGTCAGCCTGTGTGAGAGACGGCTTGAAGGCAGAGCTGCTGCCAGATCCTGCAAGCTTTCAAAGGCCCATCTGAGGTTCCACAGCCAGGAAATAGGAGGTGATTTCTGATCTTTAAGAGCCAAGAAGGAGAAGACAGCTGAGAAAAATCCAGAGAAGGAGAGATTTGCTGAATTCACCAAATACCATGCCTAAGGTATGACCGAAAGCCCCCTGACGATGCCTTGGTGAAGGTACTACATATGGCGTGTTTGGCCACGTGGTGTAAGCTTTGAATAAATCTGATGAAATTCCGGTAGTGGTGTGTGTGCCATTTCTTGCCCTGATATGGTCTGACTGAAGGAGTATGCCAGCACAGAATTACAGCTCAGTGCCCAAAGTCCCAGCACCAGCAGACGATACAATCAAGTGACTGGCCCACAGTGATGTGGACGCTGCACTGGTAGGTGAGTGGCTGTTCTTGGGCAGACACTGCATCCAGAGGACAAGATCTGTACGAGGTTCCAGAGAGCAATCAGCAGACAGTGAGAGAGAGAGAGGCCAGCTGACAGAGGTGATGGTCTGACAGAGACATCCGCATTGACGGTGAGATGCCAGTGTCATGCTGGTCTGTCTGAGAGGCAACTGCCTGAAGCACAGCTGATCTAGGGCCAGAGCTGGAAAGGAGCTAGTGTCTGTAAGTCTGCCAAGTCAAGGTTCTGTGAATAGATAACAGGGCCTTCGGGATCTGCACCAGACTCTTTAAATAATCTGAACAAGTAAAATAACTGGAAGAAGGCCACAGTTCGTTATTGCTTACATTTATTTCTACCTTGATAACCGGGTAGGTGCACTGAAACCAAGCGCCATTTCCAGGCATGAACAGGGTACTAAGGCACAGTGCGCTAAAAGCACAATATAAGAGCAACAGCAGCTCGATAACACAGTACCTGAAGCAGCCAAGTGTCACAGATTGACAATTTTCACATTTATGAGTCACGTGCTTATGTTGAGGACAGCATAACTGACAATGATATGGACAGTGTCTCGTACAACAAACCTGTACAGAAGTGCAGTGTGGCAATTATATAAATGGACTAGGGCCATCCAGTCAGGTGTACAGAATTTGGGTTAAAACAGACACTGTCTTTTGTGTAAGTTCACGAACACTGGCCAACCATGTGCAAGTGCTGTTGGGTCTGCAACACTTTACCACCTTGGTACGCAACACCCCAGGAGCTCCCTAGGACTAGGGCAGTGACACTGGTACCAGTGGGATGTGGGTACCGCCTAACAATAAAGCTGGGCAGAGAACTGGGTTGGGGAGTGGGTTGTGCCTAGAAGGGCTCAAATCTACAGTCAAGCAAGTGACATCTGCTGCATACTGCATTAAACTTTACCTACCCCTAATGAATCCCTTGTCATTTATTTGAAAGGTTTTACTCAAGAGCAAAGTAACACAATCTTGTCTATAAAATGGCTCGAAAAAATCTAGAAATGTCATTGGCCGAGAAACGTCACCTAAGTATAGAATAAAGTATGGGGTGGTGTGTGTGTAACTTGAATTTTAGACACACCCTTGGTGTTGCATGCTGCATAAACCCTGAGAGTGAAGCTCAAGGAGTTTATCTAAATATCCAACACTGAGGGTGTCTGTAAAATTCAAGTTTTACACACTACCCTATGTTTTATTTTATATAATTGCTGGGAATTGTTTTTTTTGCCACAGTAATTATATAAATAAGAAGATGAAACGTCTCTGTACAGCCGCGCCATGGTCCAATCGGGATTAAGCAAGTTCAGTGGTCAGACGTGGCTGCTAAAGAAAACCTTTTATTTTTAAAGCACCTCAAGTTTTGGGAAGTTTTGGTGTTTTTTTAGATTGACTTACTGCCGATTCTGAGTGGCCCTGTAAGCTCCGGTGGTAAGTCACAATGTCTGGCAGTCAGGAAGGAAAGGGCAGCCACTGGCACATGTGCACAGCGAAGGAAACCAGATGCATGTTTGCTGTTATAAATACTCCTTTATAATGGCAAATAATGCCATAGTTTCTCTATGGGAAAAAAACAATAGCCAATAATTATATCTGTATAAATGCAGTCAGGCGCCAAATCTCATTTTCCTTTTCAAAAAAACTACTTGGAGACATTTTATAAGTGTAATAAGCCCCTCCAGGGTGTGAATCATAGTTTTTTAATGCATTTCCCAGGGGTGTAAGGACACTTGGCCTTTGGCCTCATGCCTTACTACACCCCAGGGGTGTGCATTAAAATCCTATAATGTACACTCTGTCATGGCTTATTACTTATTTAATAAAACAAAATATGAAATTAATGTTATATCTACCTCTAACCAACCTGAACTGTAAACATTTTTTTATATGTGTCTCAAAAACCATATAATTTGGACTTTCTACTGAATTGAGACCATGTGCTGTTATCTACTAATTATTACGCACTGTTTAATATTATGTTATTTTGAAGTTTGAAACGTATTTATATTTTAGCTCTGGTTGTTATTTTGTACTTGATCTTGTATCATAGAAGCGTTTAGCTGATTGAATACACTTGAACTTGTAAGCATATTTTTGTAAAGTACAAGTTATTGGTTTTTGGGTCAATTTATGCTTGCATGGCATGGCATGGTATGCTATGGGATGGCAAGGCATGGCATGGCATGCTATGGGATGGCAAGACATGACATGGCATGCTATGGGATGGCAAGGCATGGCATGGTATGGTATGCTATGGGATGGCAAGGCATGGCATGGCATGGCATGGTATGCTATGGGATGGCAAGGCATGGCATGGTATGCTATGGGATGGCAAGACATGGCATGGTATGCTATGGGATAGCAAGGCATGGCATGGTATGCTATGGGATGGCAAGGCATGGCATGGTACGGGATGGCATGGCATGGTATGCTATGGGATAGCAAGGCATGGCATAGCATGGGATGGCGTGGCATGGAATGCTATGGGATGGCAAGGCATGGCATGGTATGCTATGGGATGGCATGGTATGCTATGGTATGGCAAGGCATTGCATGGCATGGAATGCTATGAGGTGGCAAGGCATGGCTTGGCATGGTATGCTGTGAGATGGGAGGGCAAGGCATGGCATGGTATGCTGTGGGATGGGATGGCAAGGCATGGCATGGGATGGTATGCTATGGGATGGCAAGGCATGGCATGGAAAAATGTTATTTATATCAAAATAGGCACTGGGATAAGACTCAGTTTAGCCAAAACTCATTTACAATGAGGTCCCAAGTTACTTTACTTAAAAAATTGTAACAGGAACAATAGATTTAAAGTGTTTCAAGAAAGTCAGCAAAATATATTTCAATTAGACAAACAATTTCCAGTAAAATTGCAAATGGCATCTGTGTGAGAGATGGGAGTTCTGTACCAGTGGGGACCATAGTGGAATGGCACTGTTTCCCTGGGGGCAGTATTAGCATATGTCCTAGTTACTTAATCATTCCTGAGGGACGGTACTGCACAAATTACATCTGAACTTTAATTTAGTACCTTTGGGTAATGGATCCCCACAGGGGTTATCATCCCAGGCCCCTCAAACTTATCTGAATCTATAAGGCAGGGGTAGTGCACAGTCATTAACAGTGACCTGGTACAGGCATTACACACTTTGAAGTATGGATGTGTAACATGGCTGCAAAAGCTCACACCAGCAGAGTCAGAAATATAGTATCTAACAAACTGTTTGCTTCCTTAAACAACAAGTTTAGCACAATGACTTAATTATAGCTTCGTAAGTACAGGAAGAGGCCATGTGGCTATGCTTGCCCGTTTTACAGTTAGCCACACCTAGTGAGGCTGTCTTTTTTGTCTGTTAATACACAGAAGCCATCTCCCTATTTTCTCTGCACCCTTTTTGCAAGTTGTCCTTTACATGACAGACTACTAGGCATTAAGCACACTCGCAAGAAGCACTCTAGAGAGGCAGATTAGAAGAAGAGCAGTATGGGGGAGATAATTCATTTCCAAATTGCTTGGCTTCTGTGTATCACTCCAAACCACCCACATGCACTCTGAGTCCTCAGCACCGCCACACTGCATCATGAGTCACCCAGCTCCCCCTTAAGTGTGCAGTATGTTAGTGCATCACCCATCAGCATCCTAACCTCTCAGCACACCCCACCTGCACCCTACATACCTGAGCAGCACATACCTTGCTGACAGTTCAAATCCTGCTCTGCAGGACTGATACAGTCCCGCCACCTCTGCACCTGCCTGCCGCTAACCGACAAAGCGGCACCATGTAGGAGCTATGAGAACGGCAGGCCACTATTTCTTTATTCTCTATTCATTCCCCTTGCTTGTCTCTGTTCTCTGACGCCTTCAAAATCCCCAGAGTATCATCCATGGGGCAGCCACCTACCCCGGGGCAGAATCAGAACAGATGTGTTCCTATAGTACATCATGTCGTAGGCTTTATTAGATGAACAAATGTGTAATTACAGCATACAAAATACAATAAAACTACACCTGCCATATTCAGCCTATACTATAAGCTGCTATCATTAGTTTTATAATACAGAGTACAAGACATACAATTTAATCTAATCACAACATACAAGGTTTTTGAACTATTGCCCAGTTCAAAACAAAAAACAAAAAAATAACCAACAGTTAATTTTTTTTTAACCAGAAGAGACACACTAAGCTGTACACTTGTTTACAGGTGTGACCTGGGAGCACAAGGAAGTTAAGTGACTTGCTTAGGGTCACACAGTATGCAAGTGGGGGCTGTGGGATTCAAACCCAGGTCTCCAGGTTTGCAGCTCAGAGCCTTAAACCAGTGCGCTGTGCTGCCTCCTAATTAGAACCAGCAATAGTCCATTAAAACTTGGCAATATTTTTTTCGACTATCACCCTTTCTAATCCTTGTAACTCAAGCAAGGTTTAATAAAACAGATATTGACCAGCGTTGTGTCAGGATATAGTGGGAAAATATAGACCCCCCTCATGATGAATGATTGCCTTCCAATTGTCATAATGCCCTCAGCATCTTTATTCATTGTAACTATTGTCAGGCAACAGTTCATACAATTTACACTGTAGGCCAGGAGCTGACTGTGTTCTTTTTAAACTGTTGTGCAGGCTGGGAAGGTAGGGTGGAGGGTGGAAACGTTGTTTAATGTCTCCTGTAGGAATGAAATGGCCTTGGAAAAGCTCTAGACAGCTGTGGAAGGTGTAATGCTGTTTGTTCTCCCCTCTGATTTTAGCTTCCGAATACGAACAGTATGCTATTTGCTATTCAGCCCTAATATTCGATAGTAATTCATGGCATTTGGGAAACAATATTCAGACCATGCACAGTCGTAGTAGGCATTCACCTATAATAAGGCTGCATACAGAGAGTTCCTATGTCACTGCAGCCTCAGGCACAACAAAATGAAGGCAGACTAGCACCAGAGCAGGCACGGATAGATGACAATTGAAAATAATTATAACATAAAATACACCCTATGTGTACGAATAAGTCTGTAATGGCATCTTAGAGTTCTGGGGGAAAAATATTCTGCATGAATGCCACCAGAACCCATCAGCACCACGGCAGTTTTATTACGTATTCTGAAGTGTGTTGTTTTGTTCTATAGTACCTGGTGAACATTTTCCACTGCATGAAATACAGTAATTTAAATCTTTATAACAGTTTAGTGCTGCCAGTTTTAAGGTGTGATGTAAGCATTAAACATTTATAAGCCTATAAATGTTCAGAGCTTGCATCCTTCATCTTAGCAACAGCTACTTCACTCTAAATTCCATTAACAGCAATACATTCCTCAACCACTCTAACAATGTAATTGTAAACTGTGGCAGTCTATAAATAGGAGAAATATTTTTCTTCACTGTTATCCAGTATAGAAACATGGAAACATAGACTTTGATGGCAGATAAGGACCGCTTGGCCCACCAAGTCTGCCCATTTCCCTACCTATAGGATAAGCAGCAGATCCTAGTTAACTAACAGCCTATTTCTTCCTAACCCCCCCCCCCAAGAATTGTCTTATGTCTGTCCCATGCATTCTTGAATTCTCCCACAGCTTTAGACCCCACAACCTCCTCAGGGAGGCTATTGTTTCATGTGTCCACCACCCTCTCTGTGAAAAATACTTCCTCACATTGCCCCTGAGCCATCCCCCTCCCCCTATCTTCAAATTGTGTCCCCTTCTTCTTGCATATCTCTTTTTCTGAAAGATGCTACCCTCTTGGACTTTGTTGATTCCACTGAGGTACTTAAAAGTTTCTGTCATGTCCCCCCCTTCCTCCTTTCCTCAGGGGTATACATGTTAAGCTCCTTTAGTCTCTCCTCGTATGGCTTCTCTTGCAGACCCTGCACCATGTTAGTTGCTCTCCTCTGACTGCCTCCATCCTGTCTATGTCCTTGCGGAGATTGGGTCTCCAGAACTGGACATAGGACTCAGATGGGGTCTCACCAACTGTCTGTACAGAGGGATAACGTCCTGTTTTCTGCGGGTGTTAACCTTTTTTTCTTCTATTAGGATAAAGTAAATCTTTGACCATCCACTTAATGTGCAAATCGGGGGCTAGGTGGGAGGTTGCATTAATGATTGTTGTTCAAAGTTAATTCTACCTACAGAGCTATTACTTAATGTTGGTCACAGAGACATTGAATGGCAGTCTACCTTAACGCTGGTCACAGAGACATTAAAAGGCAGTCTACCTTAATGCTGGTCACAGAGACATTAAAAGGCAGCCTACCTTAACGCTGGCTACATGGCCTTAAAATAGCAATATATCTTAACGCTGGCTACATGGCCTTACAATGGCAGTCTACCTTAATGCTGGTCACAGAGACATTAAAAGGCAGTCTACCTTAACGCTGGCTACATGGCCTTAAAATAGCAATATATCTTAACACTGGCTACATGGCCTTACAATGGCAGTCTACCTTAATGCTGGTCACAGAGACATTAAATGGCAGTCTACCTTAATGCTGGCTACATGGCCTTAAAATAGCAATATATCTTAACGCTAGCTACATGGCCTTACAAAGGCAGTCTACCTTAATGCTGGTCACAGAGACATTAAATGGCAGTCTACCTTAATGCTGGCTACATGGCCTTAAAACAGCAATATATCTTAACGCTAGCTACATGGCCTTACAAAGGCAGTCTACCTTAATGCTGGTCACAGAGACATTAAATGGCAGTCTACCTTAATGCTGGTCACAGAGACATTAAATGGCAGTCTACCTTAATGCTGGCTACATGGCCTTAAAATAGCAATATATCTTAACACTGGCTACATGGCCTTACAATGGCAGTCTACCTTAATGCTGGTCACAGAGACATTAAATGGCAGTCTACCTTAATGCTGGCTACAAGGTCTTAAAATAGCAATATATCTTAACGCTAGCTACATGGCCTTACAAAGGCAGTCTACCTTAATGCTGGTCACAGAGACATTAAATGGCAGTCTACCTTAATGCTGGCTACAAGGTCTTAAAATAGCAATATATCTTAATGCTAGCTACATGGCCTTACAATGGCAGTCTACCTTAATGATGGCAAAGGGGCATTAAATGGCAGTCTACCTTAATGCTGGCTACATGGTCTTAAAATAGCAATCTACCTTAACGCTGGCTACATGGCCTTACAATGGCAGTCTACCTTAATGCTGGCAAAGGGGCATTAAATGGCAGTCTACATTAATGCTGGCTACAAGGTCTTAAAATAGCAATATATCTTAACGCTCGCTACATGGCCTTACAAAGGCAGTCTACCTTAATGATGGCAAAGGGGCATTAAATGGCAGTCTACCTTAATGCTGGCTACATGGCCTTAAAATAGCAATCTACCTTAACGCTGGCTACATGGCCTTACAAAGGCAGTCTACCTTAATGCTGGTCACAGAGACACTAAATGGCAGTCTACCTTAATGCTGGCTACAAGGTCTTAAAATAGCAATATATCTTAATGCTGGCTACATGGCCTTACAAAGGCAGTCTACCTTAATGCTGGCAAAGGGGCATTAAATGGCAGTCTACATTAATGCTGGCTACAAGGTCTTAAAATAGCAATATATCTTAACGCTGGCTACATGGCCTTACAATGGCAGTCTACCTTAATGCTGGTCACAGAGACATTAAATGGCAGTCTACATTAATGCTGGCTACATGGTCTTAAAATAGCAATATATCTTAACGCTCGCTACATGGCCTTAGAAAGGCAGTCTACCTTAATGATGGCAAAGGGGCATTAAATGGCAGTCTACCTTAATGCTGGCTACATGGCCTTAAAATAGCAATCTACCTTAACGCTGGCTACATGGCCTTACAAAGGCAGTCTACCTTAATGCTGGTCACAGAGACATTAAATGGCAGTCTACCTTAATGCTGGCTACAAGGTCTTAAAATAGCAATATATCTTAACGCTGGCTACATGGCCTTACAAAGGCAGTCTACCTTAATGCTGGCAAAGGGGCATTAAATGGCAGTCTACATTAATGCTGGCTACAAGGTCTTAAAATAGCAATATATCTTAACGCTGGCTACATGGCCTTACAATGGCAGTCTACCTTAATGCTGGTCACAGAGACATTAAATGGCAGTCTACATTAATGCTGGCTACATGGTCTTAAAATAGCAATATATCTTAACGCTGGCTACATGGCCTTACAAAGGTAGTCTACCTTAATGCTGGCAAAGGGGCATTAAATGGCAGTCTACCTTAATGCTGGCTACAAGGTCTTACAATAGCAATATATCTTAACGCTGGCTACATGGCCTTACAAAGGCAGTCTACCTTAATGCTGGCAAAGGGGCATTAAATGGCAGTCTACATTAATGATGGCTACAAGGTCTTAAAATAGCAATATATCTTAACGCTGGCTACATGGCCTTACAATGGCAGTCTACCTTAATGCTGGTCACAGAGACATTAAATGGCAGTCTACATTAATGCTGGCTACATGGTCTTAAAATAGCAATATATCTTAACGCTGGCTACATGGCCTTACAAAGGCAGTCTACCTTAATGCTGGCAAAGGGGCATTAAATGGCAGTCTACCTTAATGCTGGCTACATGGCCTTAAAATAGCAATATATCTTAACGCTTGCTACATGGCCTTACAATGGCAGTCTACCTTAATGCTGGCAAAGGGGCATTAAATGGCAGTCTACATTAATGCTGGCTACAAGGTCTTAAAATAGCAATATATCTTAACACTAGCTACATGGCCTTACAAAGGCAGTCTACCTTAATGATGGCAAAGGGGCATTAAATGGCAGTCTACCTTAATGTTGGCTACATGGTCTTAAAATAGCAATCTACCTTAATGCTGGCTACATGGTCTTAAATGGCAGTCAACCTTAAAGGGACACTGTCAACCCCCTTAGGCCTCAAAGTGTACTTTGTTTAAAAAATACATTTTATGATTGCAAACATTCTTTAAAGACTACAGATGTAGCTAGTAGTTTGTTTCTGATTCTTTTTTTCTTTTAAAAAGTGAAAAACAGACTGCCCACCATACTGGTGTGCACAAAAACAGGTTTGTTTACATTGCTTGATCGACTCCCATTGCATCTTTCCTGAACTTTTGAATGAACCAACACAGTCTAGTCATTCTTGATGCAGTGGGAGTTTAGGTGACTACTGCCTCATGAGTGACTGCACTGCTTGGGTGTGTTTCTGATGTTCAGGAAGTATTCAAGAAGAACAGATTCAGGCTTGTAAACAAAACAAAGTTGTTTATAAATATACATTAGCATGCATTTCAGTTCTACTCAGCGAGGAGACAGACAAAACAAACAGCAACATCAATGAATTTTCGAGAAGGTAAGCAATTATAAAATGTAGGTTTTTAACTAGAAATATTATTATGCAGAACCAGTTGACAGTGTCCCTTTAATGCTGGCTACATGACCTTAAAATGACAGTCTACCTCAATGCTGGTTACATGGCCTTAAAATGGCAGTCTATCTTAATGCTGGTTACATGACCTTAAAATGGCAATCTACTGTCATGTTGGCTACATGGCCATAAAATGACAGTCTACCTTAATTCTGGTTACATGGCTTTAAAATGGCAGTCTGTCTTAATGCTGGTTACATGACCTTAAAATGGCAATCTACTGTCATGTTGGCTACATGGCCATAAAATGGCAGTCTACCTTAATGCTGGCCAATTTACAGGTGTACCTGGCAGCCCTCAGTGTGTGCAACTGTGACATCACTCACTAACAGCCTTTAGGTTCTCTCACTCGCATCCTGTAACACAGTATTTACCTCTACCTCCCCTGTATCTTTCCACCTATCATTATGTACAGTGAATCTCTTTCCAACTCGCCTCTCTGCCCATTTAGGCTATCTCCACCCCATACCTATCCATTGTTTCCCCACTTTTGGATCCATTCCCTATTTCCCGTACCCTCCCATCCCCCATCCATCTTAAGTCCACCCATACTCCTTACCCTCCCTAACGAAACCCCTAGGGTGAATCCTGCACTCCCTCTACCCTCTTAATAAAGATCTCTCACTACCCTCTTAATAATGAAATCCTCCTGTGAGATACCTTCACAACTCCAACTTCTAATCTCACACCTCCCTACTCTCTGAACCCTTCTCCCTCCTTGATATCCCTGGCTCCTTCTTGGCCAAAGTTATACTACCCCCTCACAGCACTGTCAGCCTCCTGATCTCCTCCTTATATGTTATTCCCTGGATGACGAAACTCTTGCTCTTAACTGCAACTGAGTTGAATTGTTAAATTACCTATTGTCCCCTGTATCTTAGGTTGTAATGTAACTGTAATTTGTGCGTAATATGCATGTATTTGTCTATTGTCTGTTTTGTATTTTACCAATGTGGAACCTTGGTAAACTAGCTAGTTAGCTCAAAGGTCTTAATCCAAAAAGTCAATAAATAAAGGCAGTCTACCTTAATTCTGGTTACATGATCTTAAAATGGCAATCTACCTTGATGCTGGCTACATGGCTTTAAAATGGCAGTCTACCTCAATGTTGGCCAAAGAGGCATTAAATGGCAGTCTACCTCAATGCTGGCCAAAGAGGCATTAAATGACAGTCTACCTCAATGCTGGCCAAAGAGGCATTAAATGGCAGTCTACCTCAATGATGGCCAAAGAGGCATTAAATGGCAGTCTAATGCAAAGCTGTCAACAGTGCCTTAAAATGGCAATGCCTGAATCCTGGCTACAGGGCCTTAAAACAGAGTCATTATTAAAGACAGGATGACCACCTAAGAATTCAAGTTTTTCAACCACATGGGCAAAATTCACTTGGGCAGCTCAGTAATGACTATATTTTTTATAACTTTCAATATTTTATGAAATTGAAAATATGGAATTTGTAAATCTGTAGTATTGTACACTGCTACTTGTGCACTCTGTTCAATGGGGAGGAAGAAGGAAGGAAGGGAAAAAAAAAACATGTTTCTTACACGCCAGAGTTACCTGAACAGGGTGAAAAATGGCCTGAAGTGTGGGAAGAGTCTCTGTGAAGAAATGATCCCAAATCTCAGACAAGATCACAATACGACCTTCACCTGCAAAAGACACATTCAAACAACAAGATCAAAACTTGAGGTTCACCATGCCCAAAGGAAGAACCAGTCTGAATAAACAAATCGATATGTGACATGAAGCAGAGACTGGAAATAACATGGGAAAATCTTTGTGATTTATTTTATTTTTTATTTTATTTATAACATATGACACTAGGTAAGCAAGCAGAGTCCATTGGGCTCATTTCCAGCTGCAACCTGGGGGAGGAAAGACAGGGAAACACCAGGAGACACAATACAAGCAATTCCAATATGGACGAAATTCCAGTATTGACAGAAAAATACAGCAGTGAATCAACAAATATACAATGTGACATAAATACAAGCAATTCCAGTATGGACAAAATTACAATATAAACAAAAATAGAATAATGATTCGACAGACACAGCATAAATAGGTTGCTCACCTATAACCGTAGTTCTAGGAATGGTATATAGTTCACATCCACGCATCGGTAGTTCCATCTGGAAAGTGCTGATTTATTGGACTGTTTTCTAGTTAAGCTCTTCCTACCACCTGGAGCAGTACATTCTTCAGCTCCACCTCGTGGCATCAGATCCTGCATGATGGACACACGGATCTATGTGCCACTGGACAGGGGAGGCCAGGCGGGTGGATATCAACATTATGTAACTCCTGGAACTACAATTACAGAGCAGTAACCTATTTTTCTAGGGGCATGGTTATAGTTCATTATCCACACATAGGCAGACTTTTAGCAGTTCTCCGGGGGGCAAAGTGTGCACCCCTATTTGGTGAACAGAGATTGACTGAAGACTCAAGGTCCTAAATGCCGCATCCTGATGAGACTCTAGGTCGATGCTGTAGTGGGAGATGAAGGTGTGTTCTGACTTCCAGGTGGCAGCCCTGCAGCTCTCCGGGATAGGGATGTCTCTGGAGTCAGCCACTGAGGCAGCGGTATATCTGGTAAAATGAGCTCTAAGCCCTACAGGAATCTTTCTACCAGTCGACCTATAGCAGAGGTTGATGCAGGATGTAATCCACCTGGCAACTGTCTGCTTTGCTGCCGGTGTACCAGGCAAGGATTCAGCATATGTCACAAAAAGCTGGTGAGCCTCACCCCGAACTTCAGCTGTTCGCTCCTTATAATAAGAAGGCACCCTCCATAGGTCAAGGGTATGGAGCCTGCGGTTGGCCTCTGAAGATGGATTCATAAAGTATACCAGAAGGTTAATCACTTGATTAAAGTGAAACTCCAATACTACCTTTGGGAGGAACTAAGTGTGGGGGCGAAGGACAACCGTGCCCTTGTGGAAGACCAGATATGGAGACTCCCCAGAGAGTGCCTGTAGCTCACTGATCTTTCCTTTTTTTCCTAGCTTTTTGACCCATCGTCACCTCCCACCTACTTGGCAATAGGGCTACATGGTGGAGTTAGCAGGTGGCTCCGAACCCCCTCCTTGCAGGGGCTCAGTCTCAGGACCTCCGCTTCTTCCTGTGCCCAACCCTCCTGGTAATCCCTCACGGGTTCCCCCCCCTCCATGGCAGGGCTGAGGGTGAACGGCACTGACTTTCCCTCCCCCCCAAGAGACCAACATCTAGAGCTCCATTTTTGCTGATTCCCCCGCCCTTGCTGCAGTTGCTCACATCCGTGCGGAGGCATGCGCATGCAGCAAGCCGCTCCACCTTCCCTATTCTTAGTCGCTTCCAACTGCACTACCTCTGGGCTTCCACCAGGGTTAACCCTTCAGCCAGCGTGGCTGAGGCCCCACCTAGGAGGGGAGAGCTGCCTAATGGCTGCTCAATCCATCTTCCGCCCTCCCCCCCCCACAACCCCTGTTGACCCTAGGCTTGTTCCCAAACCCGGGTAGCTGGCATGGTGTGAGGTGTGGCATCCAGCACCTCAACCCTCAGCACCACTAGGCCGGCTTTCACTGATCTTTCTGAAGGCTGTCTTCCATGACAGAAGTGACATCTCACACCTGTGCGTAGGCTCAAATGGCTTGCCCATGAGCATAGCTAGCAGCAGCTTTAGGTCCCATGGTGGTGACAGTTCACACACTGACATGGACAGGTTTTGAAGACCCTTAAAAGCCATGGGCCACCTTCTCTTGGGCCATCATCAGCATACCAACCCAAGCCCGGTATGCAGAGATAACTGCCAGGTGCACCATGACAGTCATTGCTTGCAGCCCCAGCTTGGAGAGGGACCAAAGGTACTTGAGTATTCTAGCCATTGGGCAGGCAAGGGACTGAAGCTCCTTGCCCTGACACCAAATGGAAAACCCTTTTCAAGTTAAGTTCTTTTTAGGAGAACTCCACACCATAGAGCACAGCTTCCAAAAGACCTAGAGCCTGGAAATCTAGCCTCTGAGGAACCAGGCTTTGAGGTGCAGGGACTGAAGGTCCGAGTACAGGACCGTCCATGTTATCTTGTTTGCAGGTCCAGATGAAGAGGCAACCACCACAGAGACCTGCTGCTGAGGCTGAGGAGATCCAAGTACCAGAACTGTCACCACCAGCCTGGAGATATCCAGGCAAGGCAAGGCAAATTTTATTTATATAGCGCCCTATCCAGGGGCTCAGAGCACTGAACAAACATAATAAAATATGCAGTTGCATAAAACATCCCCAACAGCTAAAATCAGAATATCAAAAGAAATGAAAAGCTTTTTCAAATAGATATGTTTTTAAGGTAAAGGCCTCTTCCATGTTGGCTTCTCAGAAATACGGTGGAAGAGAATTCCACAGCAACGCAGTTGCTGTACCAAATGCCCTTTCTCCAGATCTCTTTAAATGGGAAGACGGTATAACCAGCAGACCAACCTCGGCGAAGCCTAGTTGGTGGATAGGGGAGTACAGAACCAGAAGCTCTTTAATGTAGTCAGTTCTCAAAACATGTAGGGCCTTGTAAGTTAACAGGCCTATCTTGAAGGTGATGCGCAGACTCACAGGCAGCCAGTGCAGAGTGTGCAGGACAGGAATGACATGATCCCTCATAACAGTGCCCATCAACATCCTGGCCACAGCATTCTGCACTAGCTGCAGTCATCACATCAAACCTGCAGACAGCCCTAAGTATAAAGCATTACAGTAATCGAGTCTGCTGGTAACAACGGCATGGATGACCACAGCCAGATCAGCAGGCATCAAGAACGGACAGATCCTAGCGATATTCCGGAGAAAGAAAAAAACAGCTCTGATGACCGATGACACCTGTTGTTCGAGGGTAAGACAGTCGTCAAGAGGAACACCAAGATCCTTGATTGAACCTATCACCGACAGGTGATGCCCATCAACTACTAAAGTGGGCAATCCTCCATCAGCGAAAAATGCCCCATGACTTGGCTTGATCACCATAACCTCTGTCTTGCTAGGGTCGAGACATAGCCAGTTTTCAGACATCCAGTTGTTAATTTCAGCTAAACACTGTCTCTGCATATCTGGGGCAGAAAGGTATCCTGGGGCACAGGACAGGTACAACTGGGTATCATCCGCTTAGCAGTGAAACCCCAGATTGTATGATCTAAAAATCTCTCCCAGTGGTAGCATGTACATGGAGAAGAACAAGGGAGCCAAAATGGAGCCTTGTGGAACACCACAAGGCAGAGTGAATAGTCCAGAGGAAAAATTCCCATGGACTACATGCTGCAATCTTCTGGTTAAATATGAGCTAAACCAGTGCAAAACTGCACTGGTAACACCCACATAGTTCCAAAGATGATCCAAAAGCATCCCATTATCAACCATGTCAAACGCTGAAAACAGGTCCAAGAGCACCAGGATGGTATTGTGCCCTCGATCCCTCGCCATGAAGAGATCATGTGCCACCCTGACCAAAGCTGTCTCAGTGCTGTGCCATGGCTGAAAGCTCGACTGGAGAGGTTCATAGATAGACAAATTCTCTAGACACTCCACCAGCTGGTCAACCACCAGCTTCAGCTTATCCAGTAGGTAGGGAAATGGGCAGACTAGGTGGGGCTAGCGGTCCTTATCTGTCATCAAAGTCTGTGTTTCTATGTTTCTTCTCAATAAGCTTCCCAAAAAAGGGAAGATTAGAGATAGGCCTATAGTTCAAGAGAACATCAGGGTCTAGAGATGACTTTTCGGGGGGGGGGGGGTGTCTCACTACAGCCTCCTTCAGAGTCACAGAAAAGATTACCTCACTTAGAAACCCATTAACAATCTCAACAAACACTGGACCTGGGATATCCAAGCAGCCAATAACAAACCACGTTGTACCTGGGTCCAGGGCACAGTTGGTGGGACGCATGCTGGTAAGCACCCAGAGAACCTCATCTGCCAAAACCATCAGAGACTCGCTCTAACTAGGCAGACGATCTTCACTAGCAGGTCAATCATCCCCAGCAAAAACTGGACCAGAGGAGGCGATACATACCCTGATAGAGACCACCTTGTCAGCAAAGCAATGCTCAAACTGCTCGCACTTTTCTGTGGAAAATGCTGTCCCAGACTGCAGACAGGAGGGGTTCAACCAACTGTCGACTGTGGAACAGTGCAGCTGGGCGCTCAAGATCATCTGCACCCCATCCTTCCAGGCCATGACCATCACCTTGAGAATCAACAGGAAGGGAGGAAAGGCGTACATTAGACCTGGATTTCAGGGCCTCATGAAGGCATCACCCATCAGTGTCCCAAACTGTGTGGAGTGGGCACAACATAGCCTCAGTTTTGTGTTCTTCCAGAAGGCAAACAGGTTCACCAGAGGTGTCCCCCACAGGAAGAACAGGTGGTTCACTACCTCATGATTCAGAGGCCAATGTTCAATGTCTCTCCCAGCTGGCTGTCAGCATCTGCCCGCTGACTGTCCACTCTAGTGACATAAATCACCAGGACATCTGCACCTAGGTGCAGAGGACCTCCCGACATAAAGGAAGGGAGAGTGTGTGTCACACCCTGCCTGTTCAGACAGAACATCACCATGGTGTTGTTCGTTTGGATTTGCATGACCTAACCCCTGACTTGAGAAGCAAATTCCATGAGAGTCAGTTGCACTGCAAGGAGCTTCAGCAGGTTGATGTGGTTACGGGACTCCCTGGCTGACCAGACACCATGGGCTCTGTGGTCTTCCAGGTGTGCTACCCATCCCACAAGAGAGACATCTGTCATGAGTGTGATGGTCGGTTCTCAGCAGATGAATGGGACTCCTTCTTCCAGATGTTCTGGGATCAGCCACTGATGGATGACATCCCACATCAGCTGGGTAAATGTGGCTGGCTGGTCTAAGTGTCCTAGGCACTGGGACCACTGATGGCCCAACATCCACAGGAGGTGGCACATCCACCAGCAGGCTCAATGAGCCATGCCGATGCAGGATGTTATGTACACCAACAGCTGTAGGAAGTCCCAGGCAGGGTGCGAGAATCCAACCTCAAATGAACGGGCAATGGAGGTAAGATCCAGTGAGTGGTCCACAAGGAGGTGGGCCTTGGCTCGCAGGGAGTCTAGCTCTACCCCAATGAACTTAATCACCTGTGAAGGGATCAGTTTAGACTTGGCCGGGTCGACCTAGAGGCCCAAGTCTCTGCAGGCCTGGAGGACCAGATCCCTGGACCACTCTACGACCTCCTTGGATGGCCCAGCTATCAGCCAGTCATCCAGGCAGGGAATACACCTTGAGGCCACTGTACATTAGAAAGTCTACCACCACTGCCATGCACTTGGTGAAGACCCTAGGCACAGACGAGAAGCCAAAGGACATGACCTGAAACCGATACAGAACCCCTTCTACATGAACCAAAGGTAATGTCAATGGGATGGACTGGGATGTGGAAGACAACATCCTGGAGGTAAAGGGAGCAGAACTACATTGCGTGCTCCAAGGATGATATGACCTGGTTCAGGGTTACTGTCTGGAACTTGCACTTTTGCATGTACTGATTAAGACTGTGCAGATCCAGAATGGGGCACCAGCCCCCAATCCATTCTGGGACCAGGAAATAGATGGACACATACCTCTGACATGCCAGGGTGTCTGGGACATGGGCAACAGTCCCTTTTGCAAGGATCTGAGTGATGCCCTCCTTTAGGGTGGACAGTGTGATCTGTGACACCTAGGAATCACAAGAAACGTGGGATCAGTTAGGTGGGAGACCTTCAAAATCTAGAGGCAGCCCTCTGCCTACCATCTCTAGTACACACTTGTCTGTGGTAATGATGGACCAATGTGGCAGAAGTGGCGAAGCTGACTCTACACAGGGAGCTGGGTCAGGGACTGGACAAGTGGGAGGTTGACACCCCTGACCCATAACTGGGCAGCTTTGGAGGGGGCACTTGCCACTGGGGCCAGAGGGGCACCACTTCCCAGATCTCTGCCTCTTTTTTGGCCCCTGGCCAGAGAACTTGGCCATGGGGCACCAGGCTTTGTGCTTTTGCTGCTGGGGCTGCCACTGAGGCTACTGTTGCTGAAAGGACCAAAACTGAAAGGCCTTGTTTTTCAGTTTCTGGTCCTTCTGGGATGAGGCCACAGAGTCCAGAGAAGTGTCAGACTTCTCAATTCAGGTGAGATGTCCTTCCACCCCTGGGCCAAAAAGGTCAATGCCCTGGAAGGGGACACTGGCCAGCTTGTGCTAAGTGCCCACTGTGAAGGTGGGAGAGTCTCAGCCATACCCTGTGATGCATCGCTATAGCTGATGCCATGGCATGGGCATAGGTGTTGCCCATGTCTAAGGTTGTATGGAGCTGGTGTTTAGTCAGTGCTCAACCCTAGTCTCTGACCATCTTCACCAGCTGTTGCTTGTCAGCAGGTAGATGGGGGGGGACATCACTCAGCACTCTCAACAGGGAGTGACCAAAGCTGGCCATCATCACGGTGTAACTCGCCAGCTGGAAACTGAGGGAGAAGGTGACACAGACCATCTTGGCCGCATGGTCAATCTTCTTTGACTCCTTGTTTGAGGTATTGTGCATGTCTCCTTCATTTCTGGACTTCTAGAAAGCAGAGTCTGTGACCAGACCATTGGTTGAAGGATGGTCCGAGAACCCAGAAAGGGACCATGTAGGACGTACATAACTGGGGACCGTACAGATGGAGGGTGCCGGGCAGGACAATGGATGCTGCCAAAGCTCCCTTCACACAAACTATCGGCCTATCTCCATAGTACCCCCCCCCCAAAAGCCACTGAACGAATTGTAGCTGAGCAACTTACTGAATATCTGGACAAATACAATATCTTGTGCACTCAATAACACGGGTTCAGAAAGAGACACAGCACCACATCTACCCTTCTGGAATTCATCAGAGCCATCCACAGTTCCCTGGACAATGGCCATCTAACTGGAGCTGTCCACATTGACTTATCTAAGGCTTTTGACACCATCCATTATCGTCTTCTAATCAGTCAGTTGCTTAATGCTGGGCTCTCAGCTAAGTCCATGACCTAGTTTAAAAGTTACCTGGCAAACCGCTCTCAAAGAGTAAAAATATCAGATGTCTTCTTAGATGCTAGACCAGTCCATTCTGGTGTCCCCCAGGGATCCATTCTTGGCCCTCTTCTGTTCAGTCTCTTTCTGAACAGCCTGCCGCAATCTTGCCCAGAACAAATCCTACTTTATGCTGATGATGCCATAATCCATTCCACCCACAAGGAGCTCCAACTCCTACAAAGCAAACTACAGCTGGGCTTCAGTTCAGTTAAAAACTGGTTTTGTAAACACAAATTAGTCCTCAACTATGAAAAAACCAAGACAATGCTTTTCTGCAGCCCTCACAACTACAGGCACCACCCCCTGAATATCACGAACTGCAACGGTGCTGCCCTTGAACAGGTGCACTCCTTTAAATATCTTGGAGTCACTATCGACTGTCTTATGGTGCACATATCGACAATGTTTCCAAAGCTGCTACTACCCGCATTGGACTGCTCTACAGGCATAGGCATTCCCTTACTCCAGAAGCCTTGAGGGTTGCAGTTTAGACCTCTGTAATCTCTCTCTTACAGACTATGGCCTGATCATGTATGGCTCTGCCTCTACTACCGCCCTCAGACGCATATCCACGGTTCTCAATAGAGCCTGTCGGCTCATTGCTGCATCTCACAGTTTCACTGACACTTGTGGCCCCTATGCACGATCAGGCTGGCTGCAACTCTCACACTGCATCAAGTACCAAACCTGCTTAATGGCAAAGAAAATAACTCTAGGCCTTGCATCTTCTGGAGTCCAAGATCTCCTTTGCTCTGCTCGTCATCCTCGCCATACTAAGTGTGCGGAAATTCAACTCCTGCAGATCCCTTGTTGCCACACCTCACAGGGCAAAGATCTTTGGCTCAAGGGCCCCTACTTGGTTGAATGGTCTCAGCAGTGACATCTCCTCCCTATCCAAGCTAGGCCCTTTCAAATATAGACTACGTCAATTCCTCTCTGCCTCTAGCACCTGCGACTGTTTTCCCTAATCAAGCTTCCTTACCATCAACCTTTTCTGTTGCTTTACTACTTCTACTTAGCACTTAAGTCCCCTCTTATCCTATCTCATTCCCCCACTTCCCCTTCCCCTCACTCACCTCCACCATCTCCACCCCCCAACTTCCACTGCACTTCTCTGTGTGTTCTGACAACGCCTCTAGCAGCTAAACATATTGTGTCCACACCAAGTACTGTATTCAGTGTATACCCTTACAATGCCTCTGACTTTAGTATTTACTAAATAGTATGCATCCATGTTCGTATAACTCACTGTTAACTGTTTCTCCTTCAGTTATACTTAAATGTCCTGTTTTTTGTATTGTACATCATCTGACGTGGAACCTTTGTAAAACAGCCTTGGCTCAAAGGTACTTGTAATCCTAGACTTTAATAAAATAATAAAAGCTCCAGGGCCAGTCCCTATACAGCCTCAGTCATGGGAAATGCAAATCCCAGGGATTCTTCCCTATTGAAGATGTCTGTGAAAGGGTACTTGGGGTACTTGGTTCTTTTCTGGAAATACTCCACAGGGACAGATGTGGACTCCAATATGAGTCAAAGTCGAGCTCAGATGATGCCAGTCCATGGTCAGTAGTTAGCTCCTCAGCCAACATGTGGTCATAGGTATGCGCCCTCAATGACAGCATGAATGAGCCATCTGAGTCATTCAAGGACTCTTCAAAAATGGTCCTCAACCATTTGCCACTGTGGACCACCTAGGTATCCTCCACCTGGGTGATTTCCACCAACAGCTGGCATAGTAAGCTGGCTGCAGCACAAGAGTCCTTTGTTGGTGCTCCCACCAAGGCTGCAGTGGAGGTAGCTCCACCCGCAAGGGTAGTGAGACAAATGCTGGGCACATCTGTCAAGGATGGACTAGTATGGGCACGACCAGCACCTGCAAGTTGACCAAAGAAGTTGGGGTTAGAGCCCTATCCTGCCTTGCAATGGTCCAGTGCTGCCAGAGGTGTTCCAAGTAGTGCTGCCACATCCAGTAGCAATAGCTCTCCTTGGCCGACGTCAAGGAATGTCAACAGCGACACCTGCTGGTCAAGCAGGATTGAAAGCGTGAGCAGCACCTTGATCAAGAGCTCAACCTCAACCGTTGACCTGAAGGCAGGTGACAAAGAGAAGCCACCTGGGATTCATTGCAGACCACATGCCGAGGTGCATGCAGAAGCAGAGGTTCAACATGACTGCCGGCTGATGCTGATCCTGCGTGAAGCCCACTGGGGACACATCCTCTTGGGTGAGGACTGGGAAAACTGGGGCTTTGGAGATTGATTCCTCATTGATCCCCACTGACAACTGGCTGACAGAGTCATGAAAAATCTCAACCACCTGATCAGTCGGTGTTGCTGTTGAGAAACCCAACAGGGGATCTGTGGAGCTGTCAGCCTGGCCTTCAACTACAGAAAGCTTGACCAGAGTCAACCACTCGACTTGCGTCAAGCAGTCGGGGGAGTTAAGGGAGTGGGAGGACCTTGATCTCTCCCAGTTCCATGACCAGCTCCATCAGCAATGGGGCCTGATGGGATTTGCCCCAGAATTCTAAAAGAACTAAGGGGAGAACTAGTAACACCACTGACTACCCTTTTTAGCAAATCATGGGAGGAGGGTGTGGTACCTGAAGACTGGAGGAGGGCAGATGTGATTCCCCTTCACAAAAATGGGAGCAAGACAGAGGCAGAAAATGACAGACCTGTTAGTTTGACCTCAGTGGTAGGGAAAATGATGGAATCACTTCTGAAAGAAAGAACTGTTGAGTACCTAGAGGCCAGCGATCTGCAGGACTCAAGGCAGCATGGATTCACAGATGGAAGGTCATATCAGATGAATCGAATAGATTTCTTTGACTGAGTGACCAAAGTAGTAGACCAGGGAGGGGCTGTGGAAGTGGCCTACCTAGGCTTTAGCAAGGCATTTGACACAGTCTCTCAGAAAAGATTAATAAACAAGTTAGCCAGCCTGGGAGTGGGTTCCAGGGTGGTAAACTTGGTAAAAAATTGGCTGGACAACAGGATGAAGAGGGTAATAGTAAACAGAGTCCACTCCAAAGAAAAGGGGGTGTCACTAGCAGAGTACCACTGGGTTCAGTACTGGGACAGGGCCCCTTATTGTCTTTATAGGTGACATTGCAGAGGGACTGGAAGGAAAAGTATGCCTCTTTGCAAATGACACAAAGATTAGCAACAGGGTTGATACACAAGGGGGTGTGTGGAAAGGATGAGAAGGGACTTGACAAGGTTGGGAGAATGGCCAAAAGTATGGCAGCTTAGATTCAATGCAAAGAAGTGCCCAGTAATGTGCCTGGGAAACAAAAACCCAAGGGAAGAATACACGATGGGAGGGAGGTATTAACGGCAACAAAAATAACAAAAATGGAAAGGGACCTGGTGGTAGTCATATCAGACAACCTAAAGGTAGGCAAGCAATGTGAGAAGACAGTAAGGAGGGCTGGGGGGGTACTGGGATGCATAGGGAGAAGCATCACCAGTAGAAAACAGTAAGTTGTTATCCCTTTGCACAGTTAGTTGGTGAGACCCCATCTGGAGTACTGCGTGCAGATCTGGAGAACCCATCTCCGCAAGGACAGAGACAGGATGCAGGCAGTCCAGAGGAGGGCAACTAAAATGATGCAGCGTCTGCACCAGAAGCCATATGAAGAGAGACTAAAAGAGCTTAATATGTACACCTTCAAGGAAAGGAGGGAGAGGGGGAACATGATAAAAACTTTCAAGTACCTCAAGGGAATCAACCATGTCCAAGAGAGTAGCATCTTTCAGAAAAAGAGATGTGCAAGAACAAAGGGGCACAATTTAAAGATAGAGTGGGATGGGTCGGGGCAATGTGAGAAAGTATTTTTCATGGAGATGGTGGAGGACACATGGATTGGCCTTCCTGAGGAGGTCGTAGGGTCAAAAACAGTGGGGGAATTTAAGAATGCATGGGACAGACATAAGACAATTTTAATGGGAGGAAGGAGGAAGTAGGCTGTTGGTAAAACTAGGATCTGCAGTTTATCCAGTAGGTAGGGAAATGGGCAGACTGGGTGGGCCAAGCAGTCTTTATCTGCTGTCAAAGTCTATGTTTCTATGCTTCAATTGTGTTTTTTCTTACTGTGACAGTCAGGACTCTCCCTGTAGGCCTGTAGGGCCTGACACATCTCCTGAATGTCATCTGTGAAGGATGCTCTGATTTTGGCCCCAGCCAGGAGCAAAGCCAAGGGCAAGGAGGTGCCTGCTGCAGCAGGAGATGCTGCCTTTTCCATGGCTGGAAGCTGAGCTGCTGACTCAACCACTGCGGACACCTTCTTGCAACCTCTGGCTGGAGCTTCAGATCTCTGCCAGCCTGCTAACCAAGAAGAAGCTGGGCTGCACAATCTCCCAATAAGGAAGGAAGCATCATCTGACATAGGCCACAGCCAGAAACATTGTGTATAGCCCTGAGGCAGTAGAAGCAAGACACATGTGGGTCCATCTGAGACATCTTCTGTCGGCATATGACACTTAACCTGAAGCCGGAAGCTGGCTTCGCTTCCTCAGATCCCATCTTCTGTCAACGAGGCATGAACCAGAGCAAGGCAGAGGAGAAGTAGTCAAGGAAAGTTCAAAATTACTGAACAAAAATCAAGGAATTGCCAATGGCACATTTGGCTGCCTACAGCACTGCAGACCTGTGAAGGAGCAGACCAAACTCTTCCAGCGGAAAGGAAGATCTGACATGAGGCAGTTCCCAGGGATATGCTACCCCAGTGGTGGGAGGAGCTTAGCTTGAAGATGTTCTAATGAATCAGCACTTTCCAGTGGAACTGCCTATGAGTGGATTGTGAACTATATCCATGCCCCTAGCAACTATTTTACTATAAACAAAAGATGCGCTACAGTTATGAGATGGTACAGAGGAGATTACAAGCCTTGGCAGGTGCAGATATTTCTCAACTCACTATGCAACAACAAAAAAAGGTCAAGAACACAAGCACACTGCACAGAGTACAGATCAATGTGATATGCCAAGGAATGTTACTGGGAGTCTGAGGAGTGAACTGAACAGCACTGTAAATTCTGCATATAGCAGTGTCAACAGTTACAAAATCCAACTGAAGTAAAAGTAACGCAGGAAGGAGGAGGGACTCCAATACAAGTTAGATTAGGATGGCACACAGAACCAGACAACACATACTGGACCCTCTGACTGAAGTTATTATATGCCACCTCTAGGGCGCTTATGACAGGGCTCTGAAATACTTCTCAAGCGTGGCCTTTGCAGACTGGAGACTTGAGATGGAGGTTAGTGAAGTAGGGAGACTATTCCAAGCGTGAGCAATCTATACTGGATTGAGGCTTGGCCCACACTGCATCTGCAGCAGGGGATTTGAAATCTATTATCTACCTCGTAAGGAACAGGATACATTGGAAGCAGGGGTGACAATGTCACTGAAGTACTCTGGAAACAGGGGTGAGTATCTAACTGAGGTACTGTGGTAGCAGGGGTGAGTATCACTGAGGTACTCTGGTAGCAGGGGTGACTATCTCACTGAGGTACTCTGGTAGCATGGTGACTATCTTACTGAGGTACTCTTGTAGCAGGGGTGACTATCTCGCTGAGGTACTCTGGTAGCAGGGGTGACTATCTTACTGAGGTACTCTGGTAGCAGGGGTGATTATCTCACCGAGGTACTCTGGTAGCAGGGGTGACTATCTCACTGAGGTACTCTGGTAGCAAGGGTGACTGTCTCACTGAGGTACTCTGGTAGCAGGGGTGAGTATCTTACTGAGGTACTGTGGTAGCAGAGGTGTCTATCTCAGTGAGGTATTTCGGTAGCAGGAGTGAGTATCTCACTGAGGTACTCTGGCAGCAGGGGTGAGTATCTCACTGAGGTACTCTGGTAGCAGGGTGACTATCTCACTGAGGTACTCTGGTAGCAGGGGTGAGTATCTCACTGATGTACTCTGGTAGCAGGGGTGACTATCTCACCGAGGTACTCTGGTAGCAGGGGTGACTATCTCACTGAGGTACTCTGGTAGCAAGGGTGACTGTCTCACTGAGGTACTCTGGTAGCAGGGGTGAGTATCTTACTGAGGTACTGTGGTAGCAGAGGTGTCTATCTCAGTGAGGTATTTCGGTAGCAGGAGTGAGTATCTCACTGAGGTACTCTGGCAGCAGGGGTGAGTATCTCACTGAGGTACTCTGGTAGCAGGGTGACTATCTCACTGAGGTACTCTGGTAGCAGGGGTGAGTATCTCACTGATGTACTCTGGTAGCAGGGGTGACTATCTCACCGAGGTACTCTGGTAGCAGGGGTGACTATCTCACTGAGGTACTCTGGTAGCAGGGCTGAGTATCTCACTGAGGTAATCTGGTAGCAGGGGTGAGTATCTCACTGAGGTACTCTGGCAGCAGGGGTGAGTATCTCACTGAGGTACTCTGGCAGCAGGGGTGAGTATCTCACTGAGGTACTCTGGTAGCAGGGTGACTATCTTACTGAGGTACTCTGGTAGCAGGGTGACTATCTCACTGAGGTACTCTGATAGCAGGGCTGAGTATCTCACTGAGGTACTCTGGTAGCAGGGGTGACTATCTCACTGAAGTACTCTGGTAGCAGGGGTGACTATCTCACTGAAGTACTCTGGTAGCAGGGGTGACTATCTCACTGAGGTACTCTGGTAGCAGGGATGACTATCTCACTGAGGTACTCTGGTAGCAGGGGTGACTGTCTCACTGAGGTACTCTGGTAGCAGGGGTGGGTGACTATCTCACCGAGGTACTCTGGCAGCAGGGGTGACTATCTCACTGAAGTACTCTGGTAGCAGGGGTGACTATCTCACTGAAGTACTCTGGTAGCAGGGGTGACTATCTCACTGAGGTACTCTGGTAGCAGGGGTGACTGTCTCACTAAGGTACTCTAGTAGCAGGGGTGGGTGACTATCTCACCGAGGTACTCTGGTAGCAGGGGTGACTATCTCACTGAGGTGCTCTGGTAGCAGGGGTGTCTTATCTCACTGAGGTACTCTGGTAGCAGGGGTGACTGTCTCACTGAGGTACTCTGGTAGCAGGGGTGAGTATCTCACGGAGGTGCTCTGGTAGCAGGGGTGTCTTATCTCAGTGAGGTATTCTGGTAGCAGGAGTATCTCACTGAGGTACTCTGGCAGCAGGGGTGAGTATCTCACTGAGGTACTCTGGTAGCAGGGGTAACTATCTCACTGAGATACTGTGGTACTCTGCCCAACTTGTTATTCTCTCAGGATGCCTACTCTAGTCATACCTTTTTGGGGGGAGATATCTCAGATTACATCAGAGTGGAGTCACAGCAAACTTACCATCTCTGATTTTGCTGGACTACTTAATTAAGCCTCAGAGCTCATTCACACAATGGTTTTGTTCAAGATGGTGGATGTGACAGAGGCACAGCATGAGTACAGGAAGCTGCCTTATGTACAGTACAGGTATATACAGCATGAGTACGGGAAGCTGCCTTATGTACAGTACAGGTATATACAGCATGAGTACAGGAAGCTGCCTTATGTACAGTACAGGTATATACAGCATGAGTACAGGAAGCTGCCTTATGTACAGTACAGGTATATACAGCATGAGTACAGGAAGCTGCCTTATGTACAGTACAGGTATATACAGCATGAGTACAGGAAGCTGCTTTATGTACAATACAGGTATATACAGCATGAGTACATGAAGCTGCCTTATGTATAGTACATGTATTTCATGCCATGTCTTGAGCATTGAATGCTAAATGGGGTAGCAGACACTGCACCACTGAATCAAGACATGCAGCCATGGTTTTCAGTCTTCATAGTGGATACTGAAATGGAATTGCACTAACTAGAAGTCAATACTATTGATACAGGTATCTCTCAGTCCTACATCTGACTGGCTGATAATGCTTTACAATTCAGGGCATTATCTGACAAAGCCCAGGTAATCTTCTCAAACTTTAAATTGTTTTGTGAATAAATATAAATGTAAAACATTCAATAAGTAATTTAATAATTGTCAGACAGCCTTCCAAAGTAGGTCCGTTTCATCTCATAGGTCCAATTAGGATTAAAAGGTCACAGTGCTGTTGTCTTGCGGTATTCACTTACCACAAGCAGGCAGCCCTGATGGGACAACAAAGCCCACAATGGTTTTGCTTTTGTACATAATTATAAAAATTGGTGACTAAAAGAATTACTCTGATTGGCTGTTACTGAATGTTCTTAGCAGAGGGGATTTGCTGCTCAGAACTACCTCAGTTACCTGCTGTACAGAACATTTTTTTTAAAGAGTGCCTATCAGGCACTTTTTGAAATTACCCCCAAAAACCATGAAGGACCCTTACCGGACTCCAGTTCTAATGGTACATGAATTAGAATGTTTATAAGCTCCTGTTTTAAAAGGGAAGGAACTGTATTTTAGCTCCATGAAGCCAAGCTGCCAATCTCTTCCACTTCCTGATCCTGCGTGCCTCCCTGGGCTACCACGTTTCATGATGTCAGTACATTAACAGCGCGGAGGCATGCTCTATAGACATTAATGGGGCTGTTTCTATTCCTTTGTTTTTCATATTTCAGATGGCCATCACACACAAATGAAAGCCACTGCTCAACTAACACGCTCCTTGTTAGTTATGTGGTGGCCTTTATTTGTTCAGAATGGGTATCTAAATTATGAAAAACAAACCTAAACAATGGCCCCCATTAAGGCCTATGCAGCATGCCCCTGTGCTTCGCATACTGTCATCATAAAAGGACGCCTAGCAAAGCGCTCAGGGATCAGGAAGTGGAGGTGGTGATGACATTGTATAAAACACTGGCAAGGCCTCACCTAGAGTATTGTGTGCAATTCTGGAGGACACACCTGCACAAGGATATTGATAGAGTGGAGGTGGTCCACAGAAGGGTGACCAAGATGGGACAGGGCTTGCACCACAAAACATATGAGGAGAGACTAAAGGACCTCAGTATGTACTCACTAGAGGAAAGGACAGAACGGGGGGCCATGACAGAAACTTTCAAGTACCTCAAGGGCATGAACAAGGTTCAGGGGGGAGACTTCTTCCAAAGTAGAAGGAGTGCAAGAACGAGGGGGCATGGTATAAATTGGAAGGGAGATAGATTAAGAGGAAATGTGAGAATGATTTCTTAACAGAAAGGGTGGCGGATGCATGGAACGGTCTGCCACAAGAGGTGGTGGGACAGAGCACAGTGGGGGATTTTAAACATGCCTGGGACAGGTACAAAGGAATCTTAAGGTGGTAGGGAGTGATGAAAGACCACTGACCAGATAAGATCAGAGGCCACATACAAGTGTAGGGCTTATGGGCAGACTGGATGGTCCTAGCGGTCCTTATCGGCCGACAATTTCTATGTTTCTATGACTGGTGGCATGGCTCGGCTCCACGGAGCCAAAATATGATCCCTTTCCTTTAAAAATAGGGGCATATAAAAATTCTGGTTCATACACCATTATAACAGGGGGCAGGTGAGGGTCCTTCATGGTTTCTGGGGTGAGCACCAGAAAAGGTGCTACTCCAGTGAGTGGTCTATCTTAACATCCCACCCTCATACTGCTGATGTCCCTTAAATGTGGTTATTTCATTTCTTCTGTGTCAGCCAAATGACCTTTCCCTTTGTCCCCTACCCCGGTCACCATAGCAACAGCCTTCACATGGGAGGGTAGGCGGCTGAGTAGCCTCTGAAGTATCTCATATGGTCAAGCCAGGGTTAAAAACAAATGAAAAATGTAATAGCAAAAGGAAAAGGGTTGCTTCAAAAGTATGGCGGTGCCTGATACTGTATTAACAAAAAATGAAAAAGGGAGCATCTGCCCTGCAACACACAAGCATATGAACACTCCACACTCTTAAAAGAGGGTTAAAAAATAGGTTGATTAGAACCAGTATATGATGAGCAAAAGGTGCCAGGCGAGAAAGAAAGCAAGCTGCCACATCATCCTTTGGGGGGCTCGATTTTCAAAGGGTGATGCACGGCTTGTGTCAAACCCTGTGCCACACCAGTTTTTTGGCGCAGCTGTGACAAACTCCTTTGATGCAACTGCGCCCAATTTTAGTACATCAGGCGCAGTTGCAACAGTTTCCTCAGTTTACGGCAGCTTGCGCCAAAGACATGGTGCAAGCCCTGTAAAAAGGGTTCCCCAAATGGCACAAGTTAGATCAGAGAAAAGGTGGTCTAATTTGAGGCATTTGGAGCTTAAGATTGAAAATCTTGATCAGCAGCCAGGAGAATGCCACATGCCCAGTGCACCAAATGATCAGCTCAATAAGGGCTTGTGGCATTCTCAGAGATTTGAAAATGGAGACCCAGGACTCCGAACATGTCTTTTGATGTGCTAGAGGCTGTCGCTCCTGCTTCGGTTTTTTTTTACTTGCCACTTTTGCGCATCTTACACTGAATTAAATAAACATATTTTTAGTCGTCTTTTAAGACTGCCAAGTGTTTGCATGTGGGAGGTGAGTGCTACCTTTTTTGTTTTTTGTTAAAGATGTAACAGTCTTCAGAAAGGAGATTAATGTAGATAAATTTTAAAGGGCGTGAATCTCAGATGGTCCAGCTGTAAGCATGTTTGCTTTGTGCAATAGTGACTTGGGTTTGTGTCCTCAGTCTGGTAAACTGCACATACAGTGGAAGAGGTAGGAGTAAGCATTCATTACAAATGTTCACCACCATGGGGAGGGTGAACAGTTCCATGTGGCCCATTCTGAGGGCATGGCTGCCGTCATGACATTAACACCTGGTGTAATGGTATCAGGCTGTCCGGCCCCATGTCAGGCAAAGGGCCTGCTTTTGAGCTTGTTCTCAGTCCACTGTGGCCATCCAGTAAGCTCCTGTACAGTACAGTGTATGATGCAGTGGGATGGGGCTTTGGGTAGCAAAATGGGAAAATGCACGAAGACCAGGCACATAAGGCCTCTATGCTTCTCTGCCCAGTTGTAGAGCTCAGATTAGTAGGTCACCAATCCTTGCCCCAGTTTGGATGATATCAGCTACCTTCCCCTTCCCAAATAAACAGCCCCACCACAAAAGGAAAGCCCAGCGCAGGCCAGGAGCAGGAAGGAGGTACTTGAGGTTATGGTGTCCCCTCCGTAGGTGTTGAGGTAAGTACGTGTAAGAGGTGACAGCACAACTGTACGAGGCAGAACAATGTAAGCAAAAACACATGGATGTAAATCACTGTGGTGAAAATAAGCTGTCCAAAATGGAGGCTGACTCAGGGCTTAAAGTGGGCCAGGTCTTGCAGGGTCTCAGACCCAGCAGAAACATTTTTGAGGGACGTGAAGGGGGGTCTTTCAGAGTCCCAAAGCAGGACGCTAACTGCATGTTTGCTTCCTCTTATCATGATTTCAAGAGAGCAATATGACCCTTAGTTCCTTTGTCCCTCAATTTCCTACATATCTTCATGTTTTGTGCTTGTGTTTTGACTTATTATTGAAAAGCTGTATGTAATGAAAAGGCAAATTGCACACTATGAAGGCAAAAAAAGGGATTTCCACAATAATAGTCCATGCCTCTGTAACCCCCCTGCAAATGGGGGTTCCCAAAAGACTTCCAGGAGCTTGCTTGAATGCTCCAAGCCTGAATGGTGTTTGGCATTTAAGCCATTTATCAGTGAGTGTTTTTAGAGCCTCTGGTACTGTCTCTTTAAGAGCTGTCTGCTTGCAGACATAATTAGTTTGTATGGGGGACTGTGTGCTTCTCTGAGTACCACCTAGCTGCTGCCAATTCACTTCATTTTGCAGTCACTAGAGTGCAAGGGAACCTATCTGAAAGATGTAACTGTTTGCCAGAAATTATTTAGAGTAATAATGAAATTACAGTTTGTCTAACCTGCTTTTTGCAGTCAGAACTGTGTCTGCTAGTTCCCATTCTAGTTTTGAACTGCTGAACTGGACCAATCAGTGGGGTAAGCTAGCTCTAAAATGGTGCCTTGACGAATCAGAACTTGACTCATAATCTGAGCCAGCCACAAGAGGATTGTATGGGCAGTGACTCTGGGAGATGTAGTTTAGACTTTAGTGCCTTTTGGACCAACAGCAGCAGTCTATTGTGAGTGACAGCCAATCCAGTCAAGAACTGGGAGGAACTCAAAGGAAGTGCCCGTTTTGTCGGTTGGAGTTTCAGTTGAGCTTTGGCAGTGAAGAAGGAAGGAGCCCTGTGCTTTTTCAGTGTGCAGTTTTAGTCAAAAACGGTGTAAGGCCCAGAGTTCCGGTCTGCAGCTTGTGTAACAGCTTGTTAGGACTGAATCTGTCCTGTGAAAAGAATCAAAGGATCTCTGAAGAGTAGAAACCAGGCTCACCCTGTAGAAGACTGGAGGAATTGCTGAAAATTGCACTCGTCTGTCAGGAACTGAATCTGCTGTGTGTTCTCCGGGTATTGTGCAGTAATTGCATCGGAACAGATGCAGCCTGCCTGGTATAGTGCTTTCTTTTATATGGATGTGAAGAGGTTTGTGTACCTCAAGTGAGCCCTGCTGACATTGAAGGACCCTATCTTATTTGGAGGTCGTGAGTACTAATTCAGGGTCGCCCCTGTTGAATTGCCACATTAAATCCAAATGGAATTACTGTACTGCTGACTGTTTAATTCTCCTTTCTCTGGTGAAAGGGCCCCTACCAGCTGCCACGGTTTGACTAGCCACTAGGGCTTGGGTACTAGGGACAGTAACTGATAGGGATAGGCCTGTGCACAGAGCCATAGGTAGATTATTAGAGTGATAAGCTGATTAACCTGATTTCCCCTGTCCTTGTTATATCCCCTCAAATAAATCAGAGCTGCTTGTTTCAGCAAAGTTATACTGCCTGAGGTATTTGTCTATGTTAAAGTACTGTACTGTGATTGTTGCACTGTATCTCATTTCACAGGAGGTCCCAGTGCCGGAACCAGACCTGGGGGTAAGTGTATACTGTGAAGGTAATTCTGATATATTGTGTGGGCCACTAGTGGGAAGAAAGGGGGGTTGCAGTGTCCCAGAGGGCTGTGACCAAGTTAGTTTAACTATTGCAAACCCTGACCTCTGGGTGGAGGCACCCGCCATTGGATCCAGGCCCCTCAACCTGTTAGTGGCAAATCAGGCAGGGGTAGTAGCCCCTGGGATAGCGCCATCTAGGGGTTACACCTCTTTCTCTAATAACCCTTAGAGAGCCAGCAGTTTTTTTCTGCAAACTTCATGCAATGGGCTTACTCCATAGTGTCACCAAGCTTCATGGCTTCTCTCTCTCTCTTTCTCTCTACATACAGAACCCAGCTTACCTTCATAAAGACTGGCTTTCTCTTCCATTAACATCAGGCCCTTTGCAAGAAGTTGATTCTGTCAAAATAAAGAAAAGACAAGGCAGTCACATTCATCTCTTTCAACAATCCAGCAGGGAGGTGAAGGAGAACTATCGCTCTGTCAGCCTCACCTCAGTGGCGGGGAAGGTCATGTAGGCACTAATCAAGGAGAGGGTGGTGGACTACCTGGAGGAGAGTGGCTTGCAGGACAACAGGTACCATGGCTTCTTGAAGGGAAAGTCATGCCAGACAAACCTGACTGATTTCTTCAATTGGGTAACTCAGGTGATCAACCAGAGAGGGGCGGTGGACATGGCCTGTCTGGACTTCAGTAAGGCCTTTGACACTGTCCCTCACAGAAAGTTGGTGAGCAAGCTGGAAAGTGTAGGGGTGGGTGAGAAGATGACCAGGTAGGTAGCTAACTGGTTGGGGGAAGCCAGAGAGTGGTGCTAAACAGGGTATACTGCAGGGTGGGTGGGGGTGAGGAGTGGACTACTCCAGCTATCAGTACTAGGACCTCTCCTCTTTTAACATTTATATCAGCTACATAGCAGAGGAGCTTAGGGAGGGTATGCCTATTTGCTGATGATACAAAGATCTGCAATAGGGTAGACACCTGGGGGGGGGGGGTGGAGGACATGAGGTAGGACCTGAAGATACTTGAAGAGTGGTCATAGATGTAGCAACTGAAGTTCAATGCCAACAAGCGTGCTGTGATGCACTTGGGGCATGGGAACACATAAGCAGGATACACTTTAGGAGGGGAGGAAATCAAAGTAACAGAACAGGAGAGGGATCTGGGGATTACAGTCTCATCCAACCTTAAGGTAGGAAACCAGTGTAGCAGGGTGGCAGGAAAGGCCAATTGAATTAACTGTTTTAAGTTCCAAACTTTGATCTGTTAAATGTAAAATAATTTCACCAGACCAGCTAAGGAAGTTTTTGTTCAGAAATGTTTAGACTTACAATGCTTTCCACATCACGTGGACCAAAACCCTCAATTTGTTTTTTGTTCAGAGCAATTGACTGGTCTCTCATTTACTTGAGAACCATGCAGATACTAAACTGCTCAGCTGCACAAACAAAAAAAAATGTCATTTTTAATACAGGCGAGTTACATTAGTTATAGAGAAAAGCAAAGCAATACAGACTGGTGGAATATGAGTTTTGCAGGGACGCGGTACCAGTGAAAGCAATACGATGCCAAAGTCACAAAGTGGTAGAAGTGGTAAAATTTATTTATATCTGGTGCCCTTCCCTGAAGGCTCAGGGTGACATTACAGCATAACACAGTACAAACAAATTAAATAAAAGCAATTGCCAAAAATAATATAAGCATAATCCCAGACTTAACGAACATAAATACCAGTAAAACACTGCAAATAATTACAGTCATACTTCTTTACAAATATTAGCTGAGACATAACCATATAGGAGAGGGAAGAAATTAGTCCCCAAATACCTGGGTGAACAGAAAGGTTTTAAGACTGCATTTAAAGGCCTTCGCAGAGGGGGCCACCCTCAAAGTTCTTGGCAAGAAATTCCAGACAACTGGGCCTGCCACTTCAAATGCCTGGTCCCCAGAGGTTTTCAGTCTTGCCTTTGGAACAACAAGGAGGCCCTCCTCAGTGAAGCAGAGTGCGAGGGTATGTGAGGGTGAAAGAGCCCAGACAGGTAGCCCAGGCCCAGCCTATGCAGGACCATATAAGTTAGAAGCCCATCTTTAAAGGAGATATGCCACTTAACCGGCAGCCAGTGCAGGTCATGCAATGCCTGTGAGACAAGATATGTCCTCAAAAGGTCAGTCAGTAACTTAGCAGCTGCATTCTGAACCAACTGCAGGCATTGCAGTGTACATCCACTGACCCCAAGGTACACAGCAGTGCTGCAGTCAAGTACTAAAGTCACAAATGCATGCACCAGTGTGGCCAGATCGCCAACGGGAACAACGGATTTAATCTTGCTGATTTTCTGCAGATAGTGAAAGCCATTCTGGATTACTGCTGACTCCTAAGTCTCAAATGTCAGCCTCTCATCCAGAATGATGCCCATATCTTTCATCTTTGTGGCAGCCAAGAGCCCAGAAGAAGCAAGCAGAAGCCCATCTCCCTCTCAGTATCTGCCATTCCCCCACCATGCTCCTCTCAACCACTAGTACTTCAGTCTTCTCTGGTTTAAGTCTCCACCAGTTCAATGGCATCCAGTTTTGAATCTTAACCAGGTACCTACTAAGCACATCAAATGCACCTAGTGACCAGGGTACAAAAGAGATGCAGTGCTGGGTACCATTTGCATAGCAGTGAAATCTCAGCCCATACTGCCTAATGATCTTACCAGGGGTAGCACATACACCTGCAAACAGCATGGGAAAAAGAACCTAGCCTTGGGGTACACCACAGGACATAACATTCGGGAGCGAGAAAGACTTTCCCAACGCTACCCTCTGGATCCTGGGATAGGATTCAAACCAGCAGAAGGCTATGCCACTGAGTCCCACATGCTGTCTGAGTCCATCCAATAGCAACCCATAGTCCACGGTGTCCAACGCTGCAGAGAGATCAAGGAGAATGAGAATTCACTGTTCTCCTCTCTCTCTCTCCCTGAGCAGGTCATTGTGCACCCTAACTAGTGTAATCTTTATGCTATGGCTAGACCTGAACCCAGACTGGAGAGGCTCATACCTGTGGAAGGCAATGAGGTGTACCTCAAACTGTAGTGCGACTACTTTCTCAATAATTTGAGTGCTAAAAATGTGCCAACGTGCGGATCCCAGGGTCTTTGTAAAGAACCACAATAAACAACTTCTTTCAAACTTCTGGAAATTTATTTTTACAAATCTCAACATTTTGCCTAATTGCATAGACGTTTCCCAAAGGATTTTTATCTCAGAACAAACACATATAAAATATTCAACAATTATTTCTTCTTACAGTTCATAAACAAGACATTTGTATAAGTGACAATGCATAATGAACTATACCTGCAATTTGTATTCAAACTGCTTTAGAACACAAATAGCCTGTAGGCTGCTCTTATATTTTCAATACTGCTGTAATAAAGCATAAGTAAATATATCTTAATGCCATTATTTAAAAATTGGCAACAGCGGTGCCATTCCAAGTGCCAAATATACTGATCACATTAAGTGTTTCAAACCCCATCACCGCATGCTGCTCTGTTGGTGCTATAAACGTTCAATATATATCTCTCTATCGCATAGGGTACTGCCCTTTAACAGTTTTCAAATGCTCCCTCACATTATGCAGTTCTAAACCTCTGTGCCGATTTCTGTAAGAACAAATGAGAGTTCTTATAACCCACATTACTTATACAATTAAAATAAAGACCAATTTCATTCATAAACTTTTAAAACAAGTGGAAGCTGTGAGTCAAAAACGCTCATTCTTACCAGTTGACATTCTGTGTATAAGTTAAACTAACCGAATACAACTTCCCTATCCACACTTCCTCCTTCCTCTTCCCTGCATCTCCAATCAGCTACACTTGGGGGTGGGGTCATGAAAAGGGTACAGATCCTGGGGCAGGGAGTAGCAAAGCCTCAGAGTCTGTTGCAGGCGACACATCCCAGCTTGAATAAGTTAAACTAACCGAATACAACTTCCCAGCTCCTACTTATTTCCCATCCAGTTTCCAAAAACCCATCACCCTCAGCTCCCTTACAAACCTGCACACACTAGAGTTGCTCAAATCCAGTCACTCAGATCACTCCATACATACCACCGATGCACTCGTCCCCACACACTCACAGAAATAATGACTACATGTAAAGATAAGAGAATCCGAACAATGTGCCTAGTCTGTTGTTCAAAACTCCGTAATAGCAGTTTTTGGAAAATCAAGTCACTGCTTCTAAGTGCAATTTCAGGCTCTTCTCTCACCAAAGCAAGTCCAAGTTCAAAACCTACAGTAATTCCCTCATCAGCGCTCTCACTGCGGCTACCAGGACAGGTCAGTACACAAGACAGCAAGGATAACAGCAAATCCTTTCACTGCCTGCAGCCCTCAGTCAGCGTTAGCTTGGAGTGGTGTTCACCACAAGACTCTCGGCACATCACAGTTGAGAAGGACAGATTGCAAGCGGGGATTTACATATTAACTTCCCTGCTGAAAGTCTCCACGGTACCATTCACTGTAGCAAGGTATGATGGTCCACAGGAAGGAGTTTCCACACTTCATCCTGCTATAATCTGCAGAAGAATATCAGAGAGACACTTGGGCTCCTTCCAGCCATCACCACTCCCAAATCCTCTGCTCAGCTATGGAAACCATCCTACATGAACAAGCTGGTCCAAGCATGCTGTTCGCTTCCTTGCTCAGACCAAGCCCTGTTCAGCCGCACATCACAACTTCCTCTGGCGGTCTCTTTCGAGTTCACAGACTCACAACTGGTATGTTCCCACGTCAGCTCCCTCTGGCCAACACAAACTCCTTGCTCACTTCTTGGGCGCTGAATCATGTACTGTAAACTGTAGACTATTCAACTGAGATAGTGTAAAAAAAAATAACTGCAAAAGGCACATGGGCTTTAAAACTAAAACAGACTGTACATTAAAAGCCTGACTATGCCAGCTTACAAACACAACTGGAGTCTGTCTCCTCAGTATAACATTTTCTTTACTACACTAGAAATGAAAGGGAATTTAAAGGGTTTGGAGGCCCAGACAGACAGACAGAGCTCCAAACCAATGGCAGCGCAGCCTGGTAGACATATTCCCTTCCTCCCTGCAAATCATCCATCCAGTAGTGCAGACTGTGGGGCACCAGACAACCAGAAATGATTCAAGAGTTACCCAGGGTTGGTTTGTAGGTAGATGGTCACATAGAAAGAGTCACTGATACACTGCAACTAGTTCTTCATAATCATCTCCTTCTCTTTTCTCCTTCAAGCACCCTTATTGACATTCCCTCTCCCACCCAACTCTAACCACCTTCCCTCCTGTTCAAATGGTGTTTATAATAGTACTACAGTAAAACTGCTGTGCCTGACTCACTCACGAGCATTGACTGCAACCGGGATTTTTAAAACTTCATTTAGAATTTGTGTTATACATACTGCAACTGTTCAAGAAGACTAGAATGGCAATGCCTCTGTGTCTGCCTCTTGACAACTGACCCTGTGGAGGTCATGTATTTTTCTGCGAGAGGGACAATAACCATTTGAGCCAGATAGCCATCAAACCACTGCTGTTCTAGTTTTAACTGTATGGTAAATCCTAATAAAGGTACAAGGGAGTTCTGAGGAGCAGGGTGAGAAACATAGAAGGGTTTCAGGTTGGAAAAAGTGATATGAACCCAGTTTGCTTGTTCTGTTTGCTAGAGAAACAGGAGACCAGCCTGTACCCACAGAAACCCCATATCTGGAGCAAAACTGGCACTGACCCACTGAAGAAATAGTGATAGATTCTGCATCAGGCCGGCAAACTGTTCCTTTAACTAGCCCTGTTGTTCTGTATTGGAGGATATAATGCTGCCATCAGTGCATCACTTGCAGCAGTGGAAGGCCTACAGATTATCCCCATCACTAGATCTTTTATGAGTGCAAGCAGGATTACACACCACAACAAGGGAAGCCAGCGCAGCTACCTGTGCCAGGGCAGTATGCCCTCCTTGGCTCTGCAGAATGCAGGATGCATATCTGGCTGAAGCTGGAATGTAAGCCTCATGCTGTCCTATTGGACACAACCCTCACACCAGCACACGACAGAGCTGCACAGAGGTCTGAGAGGAGTTGTTGGTAATATAGCTAGCACACAAGTGCCACCTGTATCACTCAGACAAATCACAAGACAAATGTGGCGTTAATATTCTTTTTTACAGCAACAAGCTGCCCACAGCTGACCGACCATTCTGCCCTCCTCCCACAAGCCTTAACTATCGGATTATTTTCTCATGTGTTTAGCAGACTGACTATAACTTACAAGAACAAAGGCTTTCTCTGATACAGTTCTAAGCCTGATAACATTTGGCACTGCCCTTATCAAAAAGGAACACTCCCTCCCATGCAACAAAACAACCATTTCCTATAGCACACTATGCCAGGCCCCCCATTGTAGAATATAAGAAAGAAAAATTACATCACTTTTTATATGCATGACTTTAGCTACTGATTGTAGATAAAACAATGAATATGGGTGGGTCTGTACAAGCCTGCCTGGCAAAGCCTGTGAAAAGCCTTGCAGATACCAAAGACACAAACTGCAAATAACATCACCCAGGACAGCCCAGCAGAGATGCAACATCCTGTTTTCAGTGGGGTCTTGCTTTTGCCGGATTTCACAGCTTAGAGGACTGAAGCACAGGAAGATTAAGTGACTTGATCAGGGTTGCACAGTGAGTAAGTAGCTCTGACAGGATTGAAATCTGGGTCTCTTGGTTCTCAAATTAATCCTCTAATCACAAGACCCCTCTACTTCAATGATCACAAAATGCAGGTAACAGCTGGCCTGGTGGCACTGAGGGCTGAGGCGCTGGATGCCTTGCCTCATGCTATGCCAGTGACCCGGGTTCGGGAACGACCTCGGGTCGCTGGCAGGGGGGTCGGTGCAGGATTGAGCTGCGGTACACAGCTCTCCCCTTCCGTGGGTGGTAATCCACTCTCCCTGTGGTTCTGCTCCCACTGGGTGGAGGTCTGGTGGGAAGCATAGGCAACAATGCCAGGGGTGGGGCAGAAGGGGATGAGCCAGAGCCCGACGTGAGCGTGCACCTCCATGCACACGCACATACATGTCTGCTGGGGTATAAAAATAGGAGAAAAATCATAAAATATATATAGAAAAAAAATGCAGGGTAACATCAACAGAGCAAAAATCCCCAAGGGAAATCATTTTTATTTGTTTTATTTATTTATTTCAAATACTAGGATGACACTTATGAGCACAGGCTTTTTTTCAAAGGTTCCATGTCAAATTTTGCTACCCGTGACTGTGAATGTCATGTCACTGCATGCAGATGGTTAAAGTGTTCACAAAATACTCTAACAGTCTCATTTGTGAAACCTAAACTGGGTTGGAGAATTGCTATGGCCACAGTCAGGGGCGCCGACAGCGCGGGTGCTCGGGTGCTCAAGCACCCACAAAGTTTAAGTCAGCACCCACCTCATTCTTCCGCCTGCTTGGCCAGGAGTCAGGACACTGCAGCAGCAGCTGCCAGCTGGTACGGCTCGCTCTGTCCGACCGACCCACCCACAGTACCCGAAGTTCCGAACCCGACCACGTCCCAGGCTGCAACAGATAAAGTTAACATCGATCGAGTCTCGGAAATCGTTGGACGGTCTCGGATCAAGACTCTCAATCCGAGACCGTCCGACGATTTCCGAAACGAGAACCCACCACATGACTCATCAAGGAGATAGTCATGTGATGCATGCTGCTGCAAATGCAAGAGTTCGGACTCGGAGTCGGACGTACGTCAAGTCGTCAGCCAGCCAGCTGAGCCAGGCAAGCGTTAGCACGCAAGTGACGCAACGCAATGACGCAAGGCGGGGAATCCAGGGATCCTCCATTGCTAAGCTGAGCGAGGACGGAGAAAGTCGTTTTTCGTGGTCGCTCGTCTTTGCGCATGGTGGTCGACCAAAAATGATCAAATTGCAATTAAAACAGTAGTCAGTCACCTTATCCAAACAATTTCTTTAGCTGGCTAGCTAGGGAACAACAAGGGAGGGGGTACTACCCGCAGCCCTAAGTTAAAACAATTTTTATCAAAGAAGTTCAAACTGCTAGAGAAAGGAGGGAGGGGGAGAGCCTCTAGACTAGACAGTAGCTAGTGTTTTTACTGACTCAGTCAGACTCAGAGAGTCACACTGTACTAGTCTCTCTGGCAAGTGGCAACACTTCAGGACACAGGACAGAATCAGATCACAGACTAAAAACAAAGAAAAGAAAACCTACATCTTTAAAAAAATTCTGCAGTGGGTTCGGGCTAGAGCCAGGCTCAGGCTGTGTGTGTGTGTCGGTGTGGTGTGGGTGGGTTCAGGTTGTCTTTCATCTGGAGACTGCACCAGCAAAGTTAGCCAGCCGCAGTAGGGGAGAGTCTCAGTCTGGATGGAGAGGAAGGGAGCGTTGCTGGCATAGTGGCATAATTATTTGCTGCTTCAATGAACTGAACAGTCAGTTGGTCATTGTTTGCTGACTGTGACACTAACGTGCTGCAGCCTAGTACTTCTGTCTAGTAGTCGTGCCTGTACCACCAGTGGCAGAGCCTGACCATCCAAAAGTAAAGAAACTCAAGTCGAGAGGGTCTCCTGTCCAGTCCCTACCAGTGTGGAGCTCGGAAAGAAAAATTACAAGTAAAATAAAGTCAGAGTGCTGATTGCACAGCACTGAGGTGTCTTCTGGGCCGTATAGTCCAAGTGACACTAGGCAGTGCTCTGTCCGTGGGTGCTTGTGAAGTCTGTGTGAGAGGGTGAGCAGCTGAGTCTTATCCAGCAGCAGCCAGTCACAGTCCTCCTGTCCAGTCCCTACCAGTGTGTGAGCGTTGGAAAGAAAAATTACAAGTAAAATAAAGTCAGAGTGCTGATTGCACAGCACTGAGGTGTCTTCTGGGCAGTATAGTCCAAGTGACACTAGGCAGTGCTCTGTCCGTGGGTGCTTGTGAAGTCTGTGTGAGAGGGTGAGCAGCTGAGTCTTATCCAGCAGCAGCCAGTCACAGTCCTCCTGTCCAGTCCCTACCAGTGTGTGAGCGTCGAAAGAAAAATTACAAGTAAATAAAGTCAGAGTGCTGATTGCACAGCACTGAGGTGTCTTCTGGGCAGTATAGTCCAAGTGACACTAGGCAGTGCTCTGTCCGTGGGTGCTTGTGAAGTCTGTGTGAGAGGGTGAGCAGCTGAGTCTTATCCAGCAGCAGCCAGTCACAGTCCTCCTGTCCAGTCCCTACCAGTGTGTGAGCGTCGGAAAGAAAAATTACAAGTAAAATAAAGTCAGAGTGCTGATTGCACAGCACTGAGGTGTCTTCTGGGCAGTATAGTCCAAGTGACACTAGGCAGTGCTCTGTCCGTGGGTGCTTGTGAAGTCTGTGTGAGAGGGTGAGCAGCTGAGTCTTATCCAGCAGCAGCCAGTCACAGTCCTCCTGTCCAGTCCCTACCAGTGTGTGAGCGTCGGAAAGAAAAATTACAAGTAAAATAAAGTCAGAGTGCTGATTGCACAGCACTGAGGTGTCTTCTGGGCCATATAGTCCAAGTGACACTAGGCAGTGCTCTGTCCGTGGGTGCTTGTGAAGTCTGTGTGAGAGGGTGAGCAGCTGAGTCTTATCCAGCAGCAGCCAGTCACAGTCCTCCTGTCCAGTCCCTACCAGTGTGTGACCGTCCAAAAACCAATAAAAAAAAACCAAAATATATCAGACTATTAGGATTTAAGAGGGGTCCTTGTGTCAAAAACAAAGTGATGTGAACTGATTGTGTAGTGTTATTCTGACCTCCACTGACTTTAATGTTTTAATCATATTCTGTCCAGACCAGTAACTAACAGTGTAACCTATTCTGACTGAATCAACACAAGAGAAACACACACTGTAAGTCAAAATGGACAAGTTTATTAAAAAATGGGCTAAACAGAGTGAGGCAAGCAGTACAACAGCAACACCATCAACAAGTGACGTAGCAAGTTGTGAGACTGAAGCTGAGGAAACAGCAGCTGGACCAGCTGCACAAGTTCACATTGCTAGGGATGTGGACGTGGTTGATGTTGATGAGCCATGTAGCAGCAGCAGCACTCTGTCTGTAAAAGAAAAAACAAGACAGGAGGAATCATTAGTAGTCGCCAAGAAAAAAGGCAGAACCTTTCAAGAAAGGTGGCTTGACCGGTTCAAATGGTTACTGTATGATTCCAATCAAAAAAAAGCATTCTGTTCAGTGTGTAAAGAGGCAAGAGAGAAAAAACTGCTCACATTTTCCACAAAAGCTGATGAAGCATTTACAGTTACTGGTTATAGTGCATGGCATAAGGCAATAGAAAGATTTGAATCCCATGAAAAAGTAGCTGCCACAGTGAGGTTGTAATGAAAACACATGTTAAGCAAAATGTGTACAGCATTATGTCTGATGCCAGTAGACAGCGAGCAGTAGATGCAAGGATTGCAGTTTTAAAATGATGACAACTTTAAGATTACTGGCCCGACAGGGGCTTGCTATCAGGGCCATACAGATGAGAGTTCAAATTACATGCAAGTGCTAAAGTGCGAGCCACTGATTGTCCACAGTTGCAGCAGTGGTTGTTAAGGGATAGCTACAAGTGGTTGTCTCATGACATAATGAATGAAATGCTGGACATTATGGGACAAGATGTGCAAAACACAATTGTTTCCAAAATCAAAGCAGCTCAGTATTTTGCTGTAATGATGGATGAGACAACGGACATTACTGTTCATGAGCAAGTCTCAATATGTTTTCGATTTGTTACTGAGGATTTTGGAATTGAAGAAGCATTTTTAGGATTTCATGAAACACCAGCTGTAGATGCTGCACACTATTCAGTATCCTTAAAGATGTTTTGTTACGCTTTGACTTGGATATAAATAAATGCCGGGTCAGTGTTATGATGGAGCTGCTACTATGACTGGTATTCACTCTGGAGTGCAGGCTAGGCTAAATGCTGTTGAGCCTAGGGCCCTTTTCAGTACATTGTTTGGCACACTCCTTGAACCTTGTAGTACAGGACTGCATCAGAAATACAAGAATGTCGAGACATACTAAATCAGTTACGAGAACTCATAACATTCATCAGAGACTCTCCAAAACGGCTAACTTTTTTTGAAAACATACAAAGCGGTATGGAAGACACAAGGCCTGGCTCTTTACGACCATTTGCTCCAACAAGGTGGACAGTGAGGGCAAATAGTTTAAATTCGATTCTAGAAAACTATTCAGCATTATTGGAATTTCTGGACAGTGTGTCCTCAGAGAATACTCGGAATGTGGGGCAAAAGCTGGAGGGTTCTTGGCACAGCTCGATCATTTAAAGGATTTTTCTTCTGAGTCTTCTCTTAAAAATTTTCTCGCGACTGTGATAGCATAAACACAGCCCTTCAAGCAACCTCTCTTCAATTTCTAAAAGCTAATTGTATGATTCAAACTCTTCTCGACAATATGCAACAATACAGAGGGCAGTTTGACAACTTCTGGAGTACAGTGGATGGAAGAGCTGAGGAACTGCAGTTAGACGAACCAGTTCTTCTGCGTCAACGCAAAGTTCTTCGTCGTATAGATGATGGCTCTCAATCAGTTACTGATGCATCCCCAAAAGACCACTTCAGGAGAATATTTTTCCAAGTGATTGATCAGGTTGTTCTTTCAGTCAAAGATAGATTTCAGACTCCAGCTCAGAAGCTTATGTTAGATGCAGAACGATTTGCGATAGGACAAGGCCCAGTAGATTCCATATCTAATTTTTATGGCAATGACTTAGATGCAGGGCGTCTGCAACTACACCGTGACATGTTCATTGACATTGCAAAAGCTAGTGGGAAAACTGTTGATTCATTGCAAGATGTGTACTGTGTTATCACAGAAAAACAAGCCATTTGTAATTTACTGCCAGAGTTTATAAAATGTATTCAGATCTTACTGACAGTACCAGTATCAACTTGTACAGCTGAGCGTTCTTTCTCAGGACTCAGGAGACTGAAAACATATCTTAGATCAACAATGTCACAGAGACGCTTAAATAGTGTTGCTCTGCTTCACATTCATCAGGAACACACTGATGCATTAGACATGGACAAAATAGCTGATGAGTTTATTGGGAGAGCAACAGTTCGTAAGAACACCTTCTATATGGTCAAATAATGTGTAATCATTCATGGCTTTGCCATTTACAGTTATGTTTACTATTGAAAATCATCAGCAACTGTCTCTAGCAACTTACCAATTACTCCCGCTTTTGACCTGGCTAGTCCTAAAAAATTGTAATACCATTACACTGACACATGCTTCCCCTTTCCCCTGGTCGTTTCTGAAATGAGCTCTGCTCATGGTACCTTTCCCGGTTATCAACTTTAAAATAAATAAATAACGTGCTAAGTGAATCCTTTGAGCACCTGGTGCATCAAAGAGCCATTCAGGGCACTCTTCCATGTCTTCTTGCACCACCTGGAGGTAACAGAGACTTCCAATGGAAGAGTGCCATGGAGCAAGGGTTCTTTGATACCCCCAGGTGCTGTAAGGTTGCCCTTTGTGATTTAAGATACAGCATCACCACTCCACAGAGTGCAGGAGTGCCCTCTTTGTTGCTTATTTGTGCTGCAAGAAGACATGGAAGTTCCTTGTCTTTTACAACACCTGGATAATGCATGAAAGAGCCATTTCAGAACACTCTTGCACACTGTGGAGTGGTGACACTGTCTGCAACCTAAAATCACAAAAGACATCCTAACACCAGGGGGCATGAAAGGGCCCTCCAGGGCACTCTTCCATGTCTTTTGCAGCACCTGGAGGTGTCAGTGAGCCATCCAGGGCACCTTTGCACCTCTTGTGGAGTGGTGCCACTGTCTGCAACCTAAAATCACAAAGGTTCCTTAGAGCACCTGGGAGCATGAAGGGCCTCCAGGGCACTTTCCTGTCTTCTTGCAGCACATGAAGGCATCAAAGAGCTCTTGCTCCAAGCCAGGGAACAGTGCACAAGGGGCTCTGTGATGCCCTGGTGCCTAAGGATGTCCTTTGCAATTATAGGGTACAGCACCACCACCACTGAACATGGTGCAAGAGTGCCTTAGATAGAGGGCTTTTTGTTGCCTCCAGGTGGTGCATGAAGACAAAGAAAAGTGCCATGGAAGGCTCATTCATGCCCTCAGGTGCTCTAAGGATGTCCTTTGTGATTTTAGGTTGCAGACATTGCCACCACCCCACAGGGTGCAAGAGTGCCTGGCTGGAGGGCTCTTTGATGCCTCCAGCTGATAAAAGGATGCCCTTTGAGATTTTAGTTTGCATCTACCAGGTGCTGAAAAAAGACAAGAAAATTCCACGTCTTCTTGCAGCACCATCCTGGAGGCATCAAAGAGTCCTCCAGGGTACTCTTCCATGTCTTATTGCAGTTGCAGCACATGGCTGAGCCTGGAGGCTTCAAACAGCCCATGAAGTGCACTCTTCCATGTCTTCTTGGAGAACATGGAGGCATCAAAGAGCCCTCCAAGGCACTCTTGCACCCTTTGGAGTGGTAACACTGTCTGTAACCATCACTAAGGGCATCCTTAAAGCATGTGAGGGCATGAAAGCGCCCACCACCCAGGCACTCTTCCATGGGTCCTTAACTGGAAGCATCTAAGAGCCCCTCAGAATACACTTGCACACTGTTGAGTGGTGGCACTGCATCTGCAACCTAACATCAGTACTCTGATATGCTTGCAAAACTGAGAGCATGAAAGATCCCTCCAGGCAGGCACTCTCTTATTGATCTTAGCACCTGCTCGATCCCTCCAGGCAGGCACTCTCTTATTGATCTTAGCACCTGCTCAGGCATCAAACAGCCCCCAATGGTACCCTGGCATCCTCTACATTGGAGTAGTTGTGATGGTAGCATACTCATTCCAAAATGTATCCAAAAAACCACCAAAATGCACCAGAAAGCATGAAAAACCCTATAGCTTCTGGGGGCCTAGGTGGCCCCCAGACCCCCGGCCTTTTATTAGGACTCTGTCTCTGAGCACCCACAAACTTTTTAAAAACCTGGTACCCCTGGCCACAGTCCTTTGTGCATGGAACTACAAGACTTGGGTTCTGCTGTGGGCTCCGTATCCCTGCCCTCAGGAAGCATTTCGTCCTCTCAATTGAATCCCTGTGTGTGTGGCTCAGGAGACACACCATTCTTTGTCCAATATTGTAGTTTAACATTAAGAAGGCTAGCACATCCCTTGATGGGAAGCTGCAATATTCTAACTGCACAGCAAAATTTCAAGCTTTTTCAATTAGTAAAACAGCAAAATAAAATATTACAGAGTAGAACTGAAGTTTGGTTTTCTATCATGTCTTTTATGCACACTATATTCCCAAGTGCTTTACAAAGCAACAAGTTAGATCCATGGACTGCGTGTCCTTATACATGCCGCAGCTATTATGTGCACACGTACCACACAAAGTCACTTTATATTGGAATCTGTGTTATGGTGAGAGAAAATGTTGGCCAGGACATCAAGGCCCAGATATTCAAACTGTGCCAGGCTGTGATGCAAGCCTGGGTGCAGCGCAACTTGGGCGCACAGGGGCGTTGACCGGGCGATATTCAACGGAGCTGCGCCATGGCTCAGCATCATTGAATATCGCACTCTGGCCACCCCCAGTGCACATGGCGCAGTGGCCACAGTGGAGCATGGGGATGTGCTAGTGCAAGTTCCATTGCACAAGGTGCAGGAACCGTGATATTCAAAAGTTGACATGCAAATGGGGCCATAATGTATGCAAGGCACAAATGGGGACATTTGCATGTCATTATGGCCCCATTTGCATGCAGGTGCGCCGATCCCCGATGACTTGCGCCTGGCGCCCTGCCAGGCAGCAGCCATCGGGGACCGATGCCCTGCAGCGCGGCACTGTGCCCCACAGCCCAACTGCGGGCTGAATCCAAAAAACAGAATCCGCTATCCCTGGTGGCCCAGTGGACCCGACTGCCTGATTGGGGCTGAAGTAGAATTAAATAACATTCCTATCATCCCTGGTGGTCCAGTGGACTGCTGCCCACCCGATCGCGGGCTTCAGTGAAGTAAATAACATCCCTATTATCCCTGGTGGTCCAGTGGACCGCTGCCCGCCTGATCGCGGGCTTCAGTATAAGAAAATAAAATCCCTATCATCCCTGGTGGTCCAGTGGACCTGTCTGCCCGATCATGGGCTGAAGTAGGATTAGAAGAAACCCATCATCCCTGGTGGTCCAGTAGACCCTCCCCACCGCCCACTGATCCCCACCGCCCGCTCCCCGGTCAGCGGTGGGCGGCAGCACCACCACCTGCCGCCCCGCGGCCACCGGCCTGACTACTGTCGGTGGTGCTGTACCCATTGGTCCACAGCGTGAGCCAATGGGCGTGCAGCCCATTCCGTACTACACATTCAGATATGTTTCACATCCACTGGACCACAAGGGATGATGGGTTTCTTCTAATCCTACTTCAGCCCACGATCGGGCAGACAGGTCCACTGGACCACCAGGGATGATAGGGATTTTATTTTCTTCTACTGAAGCCCGCGATCGGGCGGGCAGCGGTCCACTGGACTACCAGGGATAATAGGGATGTTATTTACTTCACTGAAACACGCGATCGGGCGGGCAGTGGTCCACTGGACCACCAGGGATGATAGGGATGTTATTTACTTCACTGAAGCCCGCGATCGGGTGGGCAGCGGTCCACTGGACCACCAGGGATAATAGGGAAGTTATTTACTTCACTGAAGCCTTCGATCGGGCAGGCAGCGGTCCACTGGACCACCATGGATTTTGGGTTCTCTTTTTGTACTGATGCCCGCAATCGGACATGGGGGGGGCGCCACCACAGAGGAGCAGCCGGAGCTCGGGTGGCCACCCACAGGTGGCAGCTGCAGTGTTGCGCCCTGCAATACGGCAGCTCACCTGTGGGTGGCCAGCCCTTCCTCCCTTTTTTTTTTTTTTTGCGTAACTTTGTGCTGGCGCAGGTAGGGGTTGCACATGCATGGCTCCGCACATCCCGGGCTGAATATCGGGCTGTGCAGAGTATTCATGGGCTCACCCCCCCTACCTGCACCTGCATACACATTACTGATGTCCGGCACGCACGAGATTTGTGCGGCGCACTTTCCCTTTTTGAATATTGTGCCAAGGCGCATCAGTGGGTTGCGCATGGTGCAATACTGTTGCACCATGCACAACCCTTTTGAATATCTGGGCCCAAGGGTAAAGTAATACCCCATTTCTTCAAATATTACCCCCCCATGCAGAACTGTAGTGTCAGTGTTGGCTATAAAATGGGCAAAAAAAATCTTGAATGGTGATTGGCTGGAAGCCTCTCCAACCATGTCCTTATCAGGACATAACCTTACAACAGGCATTACTTGTGACCACCAAGACATGGCACATGGGGAAATCAATCTATGCCACTGCTCTCCCACTGAAGGTCCTCAGCTAGCACCTGACGAAACAGCTGCAGTGGGAGAGCAGTGGCAGCAACTAACAGATAAGTATCCATGGTTCTCAACCCTGTACGATCATCTGAGTGGCTTCGTTTCTTTTGCTTACTACCCATTGGTTCAACCACAGCTCTAGGCTTCAGCTCTCACTCCCACTATTCAAAACTTTGCCCAAGACACCTGGACCGTTTCTTCGATCTCTGGACCCCCCCCCCTCCATCTTTAAATGTGAGCCGCAACAACAGACAAGTCCGGATCACAATGCTTAGTACTTTACTGTCACCCAAAACACCCAGAGACTTTATTTTTTCTGTTTCACTTCAAATTCCATGACGGTTCCGATTTAAAAAGCACAAAGTAGAAAACCATTCTGTACAGCAGCCGCTGAGGGACACGGTTGCTCCCTCTCAAGCCAGCTGCTCAACTTAACATAGAAACATAGAAACATAGACTTTGACGGCAAATAAGGACCGCTAGGCCCATCTAGTCTGCCCATTTCCCTACCTACAGGATAGGCCGCAGATCCTAGTTAACCAACAGCCTATATCTTCCTGCCCCCACAAGAATTGCCTTATGTCTGTCCCATGCATTCTTGAATTCTCCCACAGTTTTAGACCCCACAACTTCCTCAGGAAGGCTGTTCCATGCATCCACTACCTCTCTGTGAAATAATACTTCCTCACATTGCCCCTGAACCGCCTCCTTCTATCTTTTAAATTGTGTCCCTTGTTCTTGCAAGTCTCTTTTTCTGAAAGATGCTACCCTCTTGGACTTTGTTGATTCCCTTGAGGTACTTGAAAGTTTCTATCATGTCCCCCTCCTTCTTTCCTCAAGGGTATACATATTAAGCTCCTTTAGTCTCTCCTCATACGGCTTCTCTTGCAGACCCTGCACCATTTTAGTTGCCCTCCTCTGGACTGTCTCTATCCTGTCTATGTCCTTATGGAGATGGGGTCTCCAGAACTGGACACAATATTCCAGATGGGGTCTCACCAACTGTCTGTACAGAGGGATAACAACTTCCTGTTTTCTGCTGCTGATGCCTCTCCCTATACATCCCAGTATACCCCGGCCCTCCCTACTGCCTTCTCACATTGCTTGCTAACCTTAAGGTCATCTGATATGATTACCCCCAGGTCCCTTTCCTGTTTTGTTGTTGTTACTACCCCCACCCATTGTGTATTCTTCCCTGGGTTCTTGTTTCCAGGTGCATTATTTTGCACTTTTTGCATTGAATCCTAGCTGCCATACGCCTGACCATTCCTCCAACCTTGCCAAGTCCCTTTTCATCCTTTCCACGCCTCCTGTGTATCAACCCTGTTGCAGATCTTTGTGTCATCTGCAAAAGGCATACTTTTTCCTTCCAGTCCTCTGCAATGCCACTGATGAAGACATTAAAAAGGACTGGACCCAATACTGAACCCTGCAGTACCCCACTAGTAACCGCCTCTTCTTCAGAGTGGACTCCATTTACAATTACCTTCTGTGTCTTGTTGTCCAGCCAATGTTTTACCAGGCTACCACCCTGGGACCCACTCCCAGGCTGGTTAATTTGACTAATAATCTTTGTGTGGGACTGTGTCAAATGCCTTGCTAAAGTCTAGGTAGGCCATGTCCACAGCCCCTCCCTGGTCTACTACTTTGGTCACCCAGTCAAAGAAATCTATTAGATTCGTCTGACATGACCTTCCCGCTGAGAACCCATGCTGCCTTGGATCCTGTGCTCCACTGACCTCTAGGTACTCAACTATTCTTTCCTTCATAAGTGACTCCATCACTTTCCCTACCACAGAGGTCAGACTGACAGGTCTGTAGTTTCCTTCCTCTGTCTTTGTCCCACTTTTGTGAAGGGGAATCACATCCGCCTTCCTCCAGTCCTCGGATACCACACCATCCTCCCATGATTTATTAAAAAGAGTAGCCAGTGGTTTCACTAGTTCCTTCCTTAATTCTTTTAGAATTCTGGGTGAATTCCATCAGGACACATTGCTTTGTCCACCTTCAGTTTTAGGAGTTCTTGCAGAACCCTTTCTTCTGTGAAAGGACTGGGATCGACCCCCCTATCAAGAGTGTTTCTGTTAATTGGATTAGGCACTTCCCCCTCCTCTTTTGTGAATACTAAGCAGAAATATTCGTTCAGAATTCCTGCTTTTTCACTGTCCCCTTCTGCCCACACACCGTTCATTCTATTCAGCCTCACTATCCCTCCCTTTGTCTTTCTACACTCGCTGATGTACCTATAAAAGGTTTTACCCCCCTTCTTAACTGAGTTGGCTATCTTTTCCTCAGTTTGGGCCTTTGCTATTCTGACTTCCCTCCCTGCTTCTTTCTGCCTTAACTGGTACAGCTCTCTGTCCTGCTCCTTCTGTGTTTCCTTATACTTCTGGAATGCTATCTTTTCTTCCTGACTTTCACAGCCACCTCTCTTGAGAACCATAGTGGCTTTTTCTTTCGTTTTGATTTGTTTATTTGCTTCACACAAAGGCTTGTTGCCTCTGTGATGGCAGTTTTGATAATTCCCATTGTTGCTCCACACCTCCTTCTAGCCTGTTTGCTAGTGCTTTTCTGAGGCACTTCCCATCTTGCCAAAGTCAGCCCTCCTAAAGTCCAGTACCTCACTTTGTATGGCTTGACTCTGTAGCTGAGTTTAACGTGAACCACACTGTTTGATGGTCACTTGTCCCCAGATGGCAACCCACTTCTAGATCTGAGATCCTCTCACTGCCCCCGTTTGAGAGTACGAGGTCTAAGATTGCTCCCTCACGAGTGGGTTCCGAAACTAGCTGTCTAATGCCTGCCACCTGTAGGGCGTCAAGAATGGCCCTGCTCTTGGATGTGGCTGCAGCGATTACAGCGATTAAACACTAAAATTCAGAGTAAAAAAATGAATAAACTAAAAGGACACACAAAAAAAAGAGTTGTATCTCTGTGTGTCTGATTGGGGGAGGGGCACCCTATAGTGCCAATCAAACACTTCTCGCTCTCATAGAAATGGCCACTCTCTGCGTTCCTCACTACCACAGACACCCTATTTGAGAATGGGTGTGTGGCAATGGCAAATCCAATTTAATACAGTGTCAGGACGGGACAAAACCTCACCAGTGTCTCTGTGGGGGGAGAGGGAGTGCCCACTGCTGCCCACCAAACAGTTCAGAAATTACTTCAGTGGGGGGGGCTATGTTTTACTCCTTCGGGTATTAAAACCTCAGATTTTACATTTTCTTGGCATATTCTGTTATTGTTTTTTTCATAAATACTTACTTGGTGGGCCCATTTTATAAGTGCAATAAGACACTCCGAGGTGTGGATTATGGCCTGATAGGAGCACTTTCCAGGTGCTAAAGGCACTCGGCGCAAATGCCTTATGCCTCATAACACACCTGTGGCATGCTCGTATCAGGCCATAACCCACATGTCATCATGTCTTATTCCTTCCGTATCAGCACAAGTGTCTGGTGCTGGACCACTACCCTCTGATTTCCAGGCCCAGAGGCAGGGGTGCTACCAACTGCTCCACTAACACTGCTATCCAACCACTGGAAGGCAGCCAAGGGCTCATCTGTAAAGGGATGTCGCTGTCCAACCACTGGAGGACAGCCAAGAGCTCATCTATAAAGGGATGTCTTGTTTTCCAGAAATGTCTGCCTCTGTACTTCTGTGAGCTTCTGACCACTTACAGGCCCCCCAGAGTAATGAATTCCTGAGGAAATGGACTACTGGTTGTTCCACCTGGAGCCTTGCAAAGGCACTGTCCACTTAAACTGAACTACTGCTGCAAGCCTTGTTCCTTTCCAGAACTTAGTCTACAAAGAGAACTACCATGACAGTGGCATGTGCAATACACATACCTAAAAATACCAGAGAGGAAACTGGAACTACAGAAAGCACAATTCTATGATGTTTCCTTTAACCAGGGCATGTGTGGTGTTGGGATAATGTCATACCTTGGGTGTGTTGAGGCACAAGAAGTCAGGGCCACTGGCAAACAACTGGACATCCAAAATTACAAACAAGCACGAAATGCCTGCACAAAAGCCATATGGCTAATGAAATCCACCTATTACAAAGATGCTCTCACCAATACATGGGGAAATGGTCGTGCTTTCTGGGACAATATCAAGGATGTCACAGGGAAGCAGCCAAAAACCTCTCCAGCCATGTTAATGGTTGATGGATCCTCAACCCTTGACCCCAAGGTGATCGCAAACATCTTTAACACGGCTTTTTTAGACCTTAGTGCTGTTCTACCCCATGACTTTTTCCAAAACAGGGCCTACTCCCCAAATACCTCAGCTCCTCATTCTAACCATCCCCTCTTCTACTTCAGAAAGGTATATGAATGACGCCTATATTACTGCAGCTATCTCTAAATTTAGATCTAGTAGCGACATCCTGGACCTTAAGCTTCTTTTGCTCATCCTCGATGAGGTAATTCATCCATTAACAAAAATCCTAAACCTCTCTTTCAGCTGTGGAAAATTTCTGGACCTATGGAAAACAGCCACCGTGACACCCATCCATAAAAGTGGGGACAAGACGATTCACTCAAATTATCGCCCTATCTCCATACCGCCCCCACTCTCTAAGGCACTTGAGCGCATCGTGGCTGATCAACTCACCGACCACTTGGATAAATACAATATACCTTGTCCACAACAACACGGCTTCTGGAAAGGTCACAGCACCACCACAGCCCTTCTTGAGTTCACTCAGAGCTTGCACAAATCCCTTGACAACAGCCTTCTCAATAGGTTGCCACGACCTCTCCAAGGCCTTCGACAGCACACTATGGATTATTAATACACCAACTACTGAATGCCGAGCTATCACCTGACTCTTCTCTCTGGTTTAAAAGCTACTTAGAAAACTGGTCACAGAGAGTAAAAATTGCGGACGCTCTTTCTAACACCCTGCCTGTTCACTCGGGTGTCCCACAGGGATCCATACTGGAACCCCTCCTTTTTAGCCTTTTCTTAAACTCCCTCCCTTATCACTGTTCAGAGCAGATCATACTACATGCCGATGATGCTGTTGTATTCTCCACTCACAAAGATCCTGCAACTCTTCAACACAACCTTCAACTTGGTTTCAGTTCTGTAGAGACATGGTTTCTTAATCATAAACTGGTCCTCAATGACAAGAAAACCAAATCTATGCTCTTCTGCAGCTCTCATAACCCACACAAGCTACACCACTTGGCTATCTCCACCACCCAGGGGAACACTCTAGATCAGGTGGGGTCCTTCAAATACTTAGGGATACAGCTTGACCCTAATCTCTGCTATGGACATCATGTAGATAATGTAGCTAGAGCTGCTAATACACGGCTTGGTCTCCTCTACAAACACAGACCACACCTCACGCCAGAAGCTTTGAAGGTTGCAGTCCTGAGCTCTGTGATCTCTGTAATAGACTATGGTCTCATCATTTATGGCTCGGCCACAACCACAACCCTTAGATGCCTCTCAATAACCTTAAATAAAGCATGTCGGCTCATCACTGGTGCTCACCGTCTCACCCACACATGTGACCTGTACACTCAGACTGGCTGGCTCCAACTATCAAACCACATAAAGTTTCTTACCTGCTCCATGGTGAAAAAAATCTACCTTGGCTTTGCACCTTCTGGGGTCTCAACTCTGTTACAACACCGAATTAACAAATGGCGCCTTAGGAGATCCACGCTACAGCTACTGAAAGTCCCCCACTGTCACACTTCACAGGGACAATGCTCTTTTGCTTATCGAGTGCCACTCTGGTTCAATGGCCTCAGCCCAACCATCTCCTCTGCCCCAACTATTGGTATGTTTAAAACTAGGCTCCGGGACTATCTCACTACTAACAGCTCCTGTGTCTGCCCAACTTAACCTTGTTTCTCCACTTCCCTTTCTGCTCTAGTTGTCCTCCCCCTCCCCTCCTCACTGGATTCTACCCTCACATCTTGTTATACCCAATGCTGCACTTTTCACCCTCTTGCCACCCTTCCTACATTCCTTCTCCCCCCACCCTCTTCCCTCGCCTATGACTCTGGCACTTATCTGCTGTCTGTTTTCTGACAAATGCCGCTGGCTGCCTTGTTACAATGCTACCCTTGAACTGTATTAATCTGTAATCTGTTTGCAATGTTCACATTGTTGTAATGCCTGTCTTGAAGTTCCCCATAATTTGTATTTCTGACATGGAACCTTTGTAAAAGAGCCATGGCTCAAAGGTATTTGTAATCATAGACTTGATAAATAAATAAAACAAGAAGTGACAATATCCCAGTGACATGTGCCCTGATGTGCCTTATTACGATTACAAAACGGATCAATTTATGTGTTTATGGTCATAATTGGGCAATTTTGTGAGCACTAGTCACAACTGTAAGTCTGTGCTGGGAAAACATCATGGGTGGGTGAAACTGGCTCTCCACAAATCAGCTTTCAGCAGTTTTCTATCCATTTTATAGTTGAAGATGCAGAAACCTGAGTGAGGCCCCTTACAGATCCAACCTTCCAGACTCGACGCGTGCACGTTATGGGTATGGTAGCTTGAGAGAAAGCTCTCCCATGAATCGTGATCTTTCAATATAATTGAGGTGGAAAATATTACCGTTACGTGTTTTATTTAAATAACTTGGTAGATCTTTAGCTAGTCGATAAGCGCTACGAGTTAAAGAAAGGAAAGTTGAACATGTCCCATTACAATTTCTGCCTCTTTGAAATTAGAGGGAAATATCTCCAGATGGAAAAAGTCTTAAAGATATTGGATGGGCTGTAAACTGAGCAAATTTCAATTCTGTTACTATTTACAGTTAAGGAATCATCTATCTAAAAATATCCTTAACAAAGAATATTCTCTTAAAGCATCTAAGGCATGGGATTCCTTCTTTAGAGTTGCAGATCTTCCTAAGGGATTTAGTCTTTTGTATAAGATCTTAAATGATGATGGATCGCACATATCAGACTCTGCTCGAATCAAATGGCAAAATGACTTAGGGTGGTAATATCTGAAGAAGTGTAGGGGAAACTTTGGACTAATGCGAGTAAATGCTGCAGAGAAGTGCAAGGAAAATTGATCCAGTTTAAAATTCTCCATAATTATTATTATTATTCTCCAGAGCAGCTGTTTAAATTAGGGCTTGCTACAAACAGTAATTGTTGGAGGTATGGGGAAGGACAAGCAGGGCTGGAACATATGTTATGGAATTATAATGGAATTTTGGCTGCATGGAGGTAGATACATTATATATGCCAAAAAATTTTGAACATAGCTCTGCCTTTCTGTCCATTGCTATTTATTCTTGGGGATACATCCAACATCCAAGGGGGTAATGTACAGACCAATTACTGGATTTTAGCAGCAGCTCTAGTTTTTAAAAGACTTATAATGAAGGATTGGAAAGAGGTAAAGATCCCCTTATTAAAACAATGGATAGATGCTTTGGGAGAATCAGCAAATAATGAAAATATAAGTTACTCTCTTTTAGATAAAAGTGAACTTTTTGATGTTATATGGAAACCTTTTTTTGATTACTGCTTAAAATAGAAACTAGAAACTAGTGTCATCATTTTAAGTGCCCAGTATTTTATGCTTCATTTTAAATATAAGGCTTTAAATGTAAGCTATTGTTACTTGTGTCTTTAAGAATGTGTAAGCTGTTTTTAAGATAGTGTATCTAAACAATCATACATATATATATATATATATATATATATATATATATATATATAGTGTATTTGATATATTTACTGTACCTTTTATGAATACTTACTGTACTTTGTTTATATTGGAAAAAATAAGCTTTTAATAAACAAAAAAAAAAAAACAGATCCAACCTTCCACCCCCTATTCTGGACTACAGACCCGTCAATAGTAATAAAATGTACAACCAAGACCAATTACTGTAGTTAGAAACAAAACATATTTACTAAAAACTGCTAGCTTATACTGTTGCTTGCTTTGCTAATGTGAGGCAACCCTGTATAGAAGGCTATGAGGTATAGTGGTTACAGCACTGGGAAACAGGAGGTCACTGGTCTGAATTCTACAATAGCGACGTGTTGCAATCAATGTGTTTGGTCCTTGCAGTTGTAAAACTACTAAAACAGAATCCACTAAAAATGAAATCTTGCACTTCAGTTAGCCTAGTTAGTTGGGCTATTTTGGCATTTAAAGAAAAAAAACAGAAATAAAACTACAAAAAAAAAAAAGATACTGTATATAGGGAATCCATAATGTGTTGTAGTGGAATAACATTTATCTCCACTAATGAGTGTTCAGTTCAGTTCAGTTTTATTAAACAAGCATGCATATAAAACAATGGGCAACTTAATTCACAGCCCTCGCAGCAGCTGGAGCAGTCCAACCCTTTTTTGCATCTTTCCTCGCAAGATCGTGGTGATTATGTAGATGCTGGCATTTACACCATTGATAAACTCGGAAAAACACTGGACAAAATCTTTGCATGGACAGAGAGGAGTGATAGGTGATTTGAAGCACTGTTGAAAACTGACTTTTTTACAATCTGAAATCAATCAGGCTAAAGAAGACGTAGAGATGACGAAGAAGACAGTGGCATAGCATGCAAACACATTTATCAAGCATGAAGGTAAAATCAATTCAATAGAAGCGAATTGAGCTGCACTAATGACAGAAAACTACATTATAAATAGAAAGCAGGAGAATGCAGAGAATATGCTCAGATATAAGAACATTCGAATAATCGGGATTCCTGACCACTTTGATTCGGACTTTATTAATACAAGGGGACTTGTGAAAGATATTTTAATAAAAACATTTGATTTACCACAAGAAAACCCCCCTTTGATAGCCATAGCTTTCAGATTAACGAAGCAATGGAAGCAAGAGACAGGACAAAATAAAACTACAATTTTGGCCACTTTTGGGTTTGATTCAGACAAAGATTATATCTTCAAACTAGCCAAACTTAGAGGTTCCCTGGAGTGTAATGAGTGTAAATACTACATCTATCCAGACTATTGTTTTTCAACACAGCAGTGTCATAGCAAATTTCTGGTGTATTGTCAGGAAATTTTGGAGATGGGTGCACAGTTCTTTTTGTTATCATCAGCTAAACTTAAAATCATAAAAGATGGGAAATCATTTATTTTCTTTAATGTTGATCAGATTGCTGTGTTTTTGTATTCGAAGTACTCTGCACAAGAAACTGTTGAATCTCTAACATCTTCAGATCAGGATATTCTGGACAATATGGATAAAATGGACTTTTAAGGTTATGGACTGGGAAGGTATGTGTAGGACTGTGAAAAGGTTTATTTTGTTTTCTTTTTGTTAGTTTTTTTTTTTTTTTGCAGCCAGACAGTATACCATATAATGAAATTTTGAGTGAGGGAAAATGTTGGTTCATCTAAAATTACATGTATTTGATAAGTAATGTTAACATATACTGCAACTGTGATGTAAAATCTGTTCAATTTTTGTTTTTTTCTTTTTCCTTTCTTTCCCCCTTTTCCAGGTTGAATTGGACTAGTGGTATCAATCAATCAAATCTTTATTTATCCAGGCGAACATCGTTGAGCAAGCTCATTTACAAGATGGACCTGGTTAAGTCCAGATTATAGTACAAACAGCTATATTTACAATGTGAATAAAACATAATAGAAGTGCAAATCAAAACGCAAAGAACATACATAGCATAACAGTTAGTTAGGGATCATCAGTAAGACACAGTGAGCAGTATAAAATAGTGGGAACAGGCTAGATCACAGAGATTATCACAGGAATTTCCCTAAAACAACACAAGCAAGACCTAGGTATCGCTATTATAACAGTCAGACAAAATAAGTGATAACAGCTTTTCTCTTGACACAGTTCACAAAAAGGAATAAAACAGGTATGGTTAGGTCTGAAAGGGAACAAACAGCCTGCCAGGTACTATCAACGGCAGCCCCAAGGAGCGCGCTTACATTAGGACTGGGAGGCGGCTGTACTTCGACTTGCTAGTAGAAGATGTGAGCGAGGTACTGAGGCAACGGTTGGGACAGCGCCTACTGCACATATTTTCCAATTCTATGGTGCTAGCACTGGCTGTCCATGTCCAACGGACCGTCGGCCACTGGGAAGGTTGCAAGGCAAGGAAGGCAATGAATATGCTAAGGCCAATCTCAGGCAAGGTTCAAAAAGGAGCATAATCACTCATACTCCTGAGATTTGCACTCTAAGCCGTAAAGAAGAGGATCCCATTGGTCAGGAAAAGAAGTGGTTACAGCTATTTTAGCAAAGTACAGGCAGACCATTCAATTCTGCAGGAATTGGAAGGCTTGCAGAAGTAAACTGTTGAAGCCAATTGGGAGCAAGGGCCAGAAAGCACTTGCAATCCGATTGGTTGATGGCTTTAGCGGTGCTTTGCTAAAGAAGAATCCAGGCAAATGGTTTTGGATGGTGGCTTGTGAAGGTGCCAACTGCCCAGGAGCTAGAGATTATACGCTTTAGGTGCAGATGCTCCCTGTAAGACTTGTCTATGTATAGGAAGATGGGTACAGTGACTGGAAAGTAATAAGTACATTAGGATTAGTAAAAATATGCATGAATTAGCCTGGGGAAAAGTCAGTCATGGCTATGGCTAGACTCGGGGGAGCAAGCGAACAGCAGTTAGCGATTAGGAGGGGAAACATGTATCTTTATGTTAATATATATACAGTATAACCTCGATTATCTGAATCTCTGGATTATCCGAACCGTTGTTGTGTCCCCCAGTTCCCCGTAAAAAAAATGCCTTTTTCAATTTGCGTCTTTTATTTTTTTTTTACAGATTGTTGCTGATTTGCCCAAAAGCGCTGCCTACCATAGCAATACGGTACATAAGTACAGTACTTAAGAAGCTGTTTTAACAGGCTGTCACTTGTTGCTGTAACTTACATTACAATGGATGACTGTAAACGAAAGCACTGCGTCCTTGATATCGCCCAGAAAATTCACATCTTGGAATGCCTGGAGTGAGGGGAGAAGGGAATTGAGGTTGCCAAATGCTTCAAAATAGGGAAGTCTACTGTGTCCGACATTCAGAGAGCTAATGAGAAGCTCCGTACATATGCAGCTACAATAGAGCACTCAGCTGGCATGGACAAAAGAAAAACAATGAAAGACTGCATTGACGAGCAGCTAGATCGCTCTCTCTATCTTTGGTTTGTCCAGAATCATGTGCGGGGGACACCGATATCTGGACCCATACTGAAACATAAAGCCATGCAATTTCATCACAATCTCAATGGAGAGGATGACAGTTTTACAACGAGCGAGGGGTGGTTGCAATGGTTTAAGGCTAGACATGGAATCCGTCAGCTTTCTATTGCAGGTGAGCTATTGTCATCAAGCAATGATTCAATTGCTGCAGACTGGCTACAGACTACAAAAGTAACTACAGACTGGCAAATGGCCTTGGACTCTAAGAAGCATGTATTTGCCCTCTTCCTTGATCTAAGTAAGGCCTCCGATACTGTGGATCATACCATCATGCTTACTGCACTGAGTAACATCAGACTTGACAGTTCTGTCATTAAATGGTTCACCAGCTACCTAACCAATAGGTTACAACAAGTCAAAGCCATAGGAGATCTGTCCCCACAAAAATCCTTGTTGAGTCCCATAAGGCTCCATCCTGGGCCCTATACTCTTTGCAATATACATCAATAATCTGGACTCGCAGCTGGGCACAACAAATGTGCACTTATTCGCAAATGATACTGTACTTTATACCACAAATTCATCCTTTGATCAGGCCCATGAGTACTTACAGAAAGACTTCGTCACCCTCCAATACAACCTTCTCACTCATAAGCTCCTCCTCAATGCCAAAAAGACTAAAGCAATGATTCTCTCACCAAAGTCTACTTCTGGATGTCCACATATCACACAGATCCGAACACTCTTAGATGAACCCTTTGAAGTAGCTGATAACTTTAAATACCTAGGTTTCTGGCTGGATATCAAGCTCAACTTTCTGTGCCACTTAAATGAAACCTCGAAGAACTAAGACAGCGATTAGGTTTATTCTATCGTGATAAACACCTACTCATATTAGAAGCCAGAATGAGACTAGTACAGACTACATTCCTACTTATACAGGACTATGCTGACTTCCTTTACAGTCATTGCCCATCAACGATGCTAAACAAACTAGACACCCTTTACCACCGGGCTTTAAGATTTATCTTAAATCTACCCCATAGTACACATCACTGTCGTCTATACCAGGTTTCGGGATGGACCTTACTCTCAACTAGAAGAAAAAGGAATGCTTTCCTCTGTTTTTTTAGAGCATTATCTGATAACCTCCCTGCATACATCTCGAACATCTTCAAATGGGCTAAAGGTTCCTATGGCCTGAGACGCTTCTCCTTAATCTGCTTCCAGATTCCTAGAGTGAAAACTACCCTTGGCTCAGCAGCAATCAACTTCTCACTTCTATCACTTTGAAACACTATGCAAGACTCATTAAAATTATCCTCACTTCCAAGCATTTTCACATTCAAAGCTCTATTAACGGATTATCTGAAGGAATCATGCAACTGTTTCAGACGACGATGACCCCTAAGCCCCGGGTGCCACTCTCAAATCCTATGCCTAAATATCTCATCCGCCCCACATTCCTAACAACAAAAACCTAAGACCTACAAGCCTAGTTCCCTTAATCCAAGATGGCCCTGCCTATTCTCTACCTTTTACCTATTCTGTCCTCCCTTTTGGCTGCCTACTCTTTCACCCCAATTTCTACCCTATTCCTTAATACCTCCTTATTTTTTACCATTTAGGTATGAGCTCTTACTTAGCGGAGACTATATGGGATTGTTGTCTCTTCTCATTTCAGTAAAGCTTATCATTATGTACCTTTGCATGTTAATTATGTTGACTGGTATGTATAGGCCCATACTGACTGGCACCTTCACAATGTTTTTTCTATTTTTTTTTTTGCACCATTGTCCACTGTAATTGTAATCTTATTAAGTGTACTGTATTGTATTAATGGCCAGGACCACCTTGAAAATGAGCTTGCTCAATGGTGTTTATGCCTGGTTAAATAAAGTGATTGATTGATTGATTGAATTACTCCCTTTCGAGATTGTCTCTGCCTGATGATAGAAATGAATTCCTATGCCCAGAACAAATTTACAACACTGATAAGACTGGCTGTTACTGGAAGCTACTCTCAGAAAAAACACTAGCCAGCTCATTGGAAAAGTGTGCGCCTGGGCATAAGAAGAACAAGGAATGGCTGACAATCCTTGGCCGCAGTAACGCAACTGGAAATCACAAGCCAGAGTTGCTTGTTGTAGGCAAATCTTTTCGCCCATGGTGCTTCAAGCACATTAACATGGAGACCCTGCCAGTTCTTTACCGAGTGCAATCGAGTGCCTGGATGACAGCTGCTCTGTTTAAATCTTGTTTTTTCCAGAATTTTGTTCCCTCTGTTAGGTCTTATCTATGAGGGAAGGGACTGCCGTTAAGAGCGAGTTTGTTCATTGACAATGCCGGGGCTCATCCAGACACTGACCAACTTACAACTGAGGACAACAGCATTCGGTGCATGTTTCTGCTGCCGAATACAACTGCTAAACTTCAGCCCATGGACCAGGGCATTCTAGCCACCCTCAAACTAATCTACAAGGGTAAGCTACTGAGCAATGTGCTGTCCGAAGAGAATGAAACATGCACTCTTTCAGACATCATAAAGTCAGTGACAGTAAAAGACGCTTGCTATCTGCTTGCTGAATCATGGTATTAGGTGCGAGCAGATATGATTGAAAAATGCTGGTCGCGTTCCCAAGTTCTGTCGCCAACAACAGCAGAAGTGGCTGTGGATCAGTAAGACGAGGCTGCACAGGGACTTAGGCAGGTTGCTGAGCAACTTGTGCTACATGAAACTGCCATGACAAAATGGATAAATGTAGATTCCGATGACCAGGGCCATGAGGAATTAACTGTCAATGATTTTATCGCCATTGCCTCTCAAGAAGCCCCTACAAACTCGCCTGACATGGATTTGGAAGAGGAGGGGGTAGAGGATACTGTTTTACCGACCGCCTCAGAAGCTGTGGATTCATTCGAGCGTTGCATTATTTGGCTAGAAAGCCAGCCAGACTGTGACTACCTACACACTCTACTGCTTAGGCAGTTGAAAAAAAGTCTCTTAAGAAACTGAATGACAGCAAAAAGCAGCATGCCATAACATCTCATTTTAAGTAACTTGTTTGGTACCACTCTATTATTTTATTTATTTTACAAGCACTTAAAGCATAATAAAGTTTACTGATTTGCACAAAACAATAATGTTTCCAGTGGTCTAGTTTATACATACAGTTCTGCTCGTTCTGCTCATTGCGCGTTAATTTAGATACGACATTCGTTTATCCGAACCTCTCGTTTATCCAAACAAAAGTTATGTCTCCCTCGAGGTTCAGATAAATGATGTTATACTGTATATTATTATGTATGTGCTTTCCTTTTGGTGGTGGAAACAATTATTTTATAAATTTCAAAAATAAATACATGATAAAAAAAATTTTGGTACACACAATTATCAACACAGAACATTCAATTACAAATATCATCTATATTGCATTTCAAACACACATTGCGCAATGTTAAAAACAGTTAAAGTACCAGAGTGTCTTTTACATTTAGCTTAGCATTTAAGATTTTAAATGTGTTCTAACCTAACCCAGCATATTACAGTTTTCATTTTATCAGATCACTATGTGCAAAGTTTGCAAGTGCAAACACCGCCACTCTGCGATCTGTTGTTAAAATTAATCTTATTAGTTTCAACTTTTTCGAGATTTCAAAAAACTGGTTGCAGTATCTGTTTTCCTTTTGTCTTCCAGTTCATTACATTCCAACAACAGATGATTTGTGCTTGTTTTGTGGTTCTTTGAACATATACATGGGTAGCCCTGTTCTCCATAGTCACCCGTTCGCCATCTGTTAGGCAATATACCAAATCTTAATTTAGTTAAAGCCTTCCTATGTTTTACATTTCCACACAGTAGGAGGTATTTCTCCACCTCACAATTGTGTTTGATTTTTATAAGGGCGGAGTATTCCCAGGTATCCTTTATACTTGCAATATCGTTTTGCATCGCACTTTCAGTAATTCTTTGTATTGCTAATTCAGTATTGCTCCCTATCTCTGATTGTTCATTGAGCATGCTGTTATATGGTAATCCATTCTTATTTACTATTTGATTAAATTTACGAAACCAGCCTGTGTTCTTTAATACTTAACTTTGTTGTGTATCCAACAACACTAGAGTAATAACCCATTTGAGGGTGAAAGTCTTATTTTCTTCCAGAAAGTAATATATATTTTCAAAATTTTCATATTCAATGACAATGCCTCAGTTTCCACTCATATGGCAGCATTTGGGGTAGAGTTCTGAACCACCAAAAGATTTATTTCTTTTTTACTTGCAATTTATTATCCCCCCTGTTCCTGGAGCCTGCATCATCGGGACTCACCCATGGTGTCTGCCCCTCTCTCCACCTACCTGAACCTGTGGGTGAACCCCCAGGTGGGTATGAGGTGAGGCACATACACCCTGAAATCCTTCTTCTTCTCATTAGGCACCCAGCAGGACAGGCAGGTGGGAGTTGTGGGGTCTGAACCAGGTGCTCCGTCTTCCCAGGGCTCCGGAAGCCAATTTTTTCCCTATGTGCCTAGATTTCAAGGTGCAGCTACTGATGTCCATCTATGCCCTAACCCTTTGGACTTGCTCTAACACTTGCCGTGTCTCCGGCTTCTGCCAGAGGCCAGTCAAGCACCGAGCTACAACCCCCCCCCCGAGGAATGCAAGCAGTCCTTCAGACACTCAAGCCTCCTCCCCCCCGCTGACCCTCCATCTCCCGGGCGTGTTCCCGAACCTGGGTCGATGGCATCGCAAGCGGTTGCACTACTACTGCTGCACTGGCAGGATGGCCCTCAAAAGATTTTTTAAATACTGATTCTGCACCACTTCTATTTCCTTAATGTTACAAAATGGACACCATACCTCAGAAGAGTATAACAACTGGGCATTTACTTTTGCTTCATAACATTGATACTAAGCAGTGAAGGAATTTTTTGTAAATACATTTGCAAATCTATTGATACCTAACATAGCTTTTGTGGAGTTATTTTTTAATTTTTGCTAGATGTGATTTCCATCCCAAATTCCTATTGAATGTCACACCTAGATACTGGAATTCACTGACCTCTTCTATGTTGATATTATTTATCTTCCATGGGAGAAGAGTTGTTATTGCACTTCCAAATGCCAATATTTTAGTTTTGTCTACATTTAAAGTCAGGTCCAGTTTTCTCAAGGAGTTCATTATAGATACCATTGCTCTTTTTAGACCTAAAGGTGTTTAGGACAATAAAACTGCGTCATCGGCATACAGTAATATTTTTTGAGCTGTTGTGTTTACTTTTGGTGGGGATGTTTCTATTTTCTCTATATCATCCACCAATGTGTCGATGTATAGATTGAATAAAGGTGCTAAAATGCACCCTTATTTTATACCTTTTTTGCTTCTATTGGCTCAGTAACAGCACCATTCTTCTAGTATCTAACCACTAATTTTGTATCTTCATGCAGAAGTTTTATTATTGACAATAAATTTTGATCCATACCTTTCCTTTACAATTTCCCATAGTATTTGTCTGTTCACATAATTGAATGCTGACTTTATATCAATAAATGCTGCATACATATTTCTTTTTTTGTGTTACATATTTATCCAGGATATAGCTCGAGACAAAAATTTGTTCTGTTGTTGACCTTCCCTTACAGAACCTTGCCTGAAACTTTAATAAGATATTATTATCTTTGATCAAAAACATAATTCTATTTAATATCAGCCTTGAAAAAATTTTTGCGTTAACATTTAATGATGTTATTAGATGGCAATTTTCAGGCTGCGATAAAGATCCTTTTTGTGTAATGAGATAACTACTCCCCATTTCCACTGTTCTGGGATAATTTCAAATTTAATAATATGTTCATACAGTGGAGCTAATAGATCTGCCCACCATTCAGGGTTTGCTTGATACACTTCAGCACCTACCCCAGCGATTCCCGGAGCTTTGTTTCATTTGTGGTTTTCAATAGCTTATATCAATTCAGCTATTATAATTTGCAACTACCCAATGTTATCAGGTAGTTTGTTAGTAAATGTTTCATTTTCTATCAAATTTTCAGCAGGAAAGCTGTCAAACACATCAGTAAAGTGTTTTCTTCATGTTTCTGGGGGAAAAGACAGCTTCTAAAATATATATCATCTTATTTGGCCATAAGCTCAACATCCTCCTCAACTCCTTCTGTCATTTCGCCACTGCCTCTCCCCCACTTACTCACCACTGCCTCCTCTACTTCTCTCTATCCTTGACCCTACTCTCACACAGCAGGACCATTCACAGTGCCTCCCTCTTAGCTAAATACTGGTTAGGCTCCCTACCCCCCTTCCTCTCCTCCCGCCTTTCACCAGCCAGTTACTCTGGCTACCCTCTCCGTCACAGAGATGCACGCACTTTCCACCTCACATGCCCCCTCTCTGCCTCTGGACAGGCAGCCTTTTCCTATTGTCTCCCCCTCCTTTGGAACAATCTCCCTCCCAACCTCCACCAGGCCCCCTCCCTAGTAGCCATAAAACTACTCCTCAGGCTCCTCCCCTCCCCTTCCCCTCCTGCCCCAGTTGCTCACCTGTTCCCACCCCAACTCAGGCCTAGCCTACCATGACTGGTCCCTGATGGTACTATTCTGTTCCAGTCAGCCCCACTTTTCATTCACTGATAATTTTACTGTCCAGTCTTGGTGCTAGCCCACTCCATCGTGATAACATTTGTGTAAGCTGTATATACAAACTTTGAGTTACGCTGATTACGCAATCATTAGACATGAAATGTCCCAGACGCTGTAATCCACGTCCAAACAGAAATTAGCTGCTCTGTCCTGCATACCTCTGTGTTTAGTCCCTGCTGTTGTACTTAACGTCTGTAACAAGAAATTGTTGTATTTCTCTGCTTAGTTTCTGTGTCCACCTTGTACCCGGGTCGCACCTGGAAATGAGCCTCGGCTCAGTGTGCCTTTCCCGGTCACCAATGTTAAATAAACAAATAAATAAGCAAGCTACTAAATTCCAAAATGATGGATTATGCTTTTTTCCTATGGACAATTGTAGTGAGGACCACAGCTCGTTATTGAAAGCTGTTTTTTTAACCTCAGTAAATCTTCATATTCTTTTTTTAAATATTTTAAGGCTACACAATCTTCTGTTTGATTATATTTTACTCTTCTCTTTCTTGTTTGTTTCATTATTTTCCTTTTTTATTGCTTTCATTATCAAACCATTTTGCTTTATAATATTTATTCCTCACCTGTGTGTTATTTCATGGATTATTCTTTGTTCTAATTTTATGCAAATATCCATGCTATCTTTTGCCATATCCTTATTTTCTTCATTTGCTGATAATTTAGTAACACACTTTTGTTTTTCGTCTTTCATCTCCTGTAAATTTAATACCTCTACAAGTTTCTGAGTGTTTAAAATGGTCCATATAATTCTTTTTGAGTTATAGATCAACATATTGTTACCTGCCATATTTCTTCTTTCAGTATTTTCCATCTTTAATCTCCCCCCAATACTTGTATTTCTGTATTTCTATTTCTAATGGTCTATGATGACTATCCCATATATCTAATACTGTCATCTTATTTACTTTCTGGAAGGAAAATATATCTACCACCCAATAGTTCAGAACACTACTATCACTTCAGAAGTCGTGTTAATTTTCCACTTGTATCACCCCTACATCTCCCATTTAAAATTCTCAAATTCCATAGGTTAAGGAGCTCCAGCAGTATTTCACATTGTTTGTTTAGCTTTGGATCCACTGAATGTCTAATAGGGATTTTCATCATATCATCCAAATTCCATTGTATCCCTTTCTCTTCCATTACAGTACCAGTCTGGGCATTAAAATCTCCCCCATTAAAAGCATCACTTCTGGGTACTGTCATTGGACTTGCATTACAATATGTTTTAGTGCCTCTAGAGTGGGAGCTGGTAAGATCCATAACATAACTAGAGAACTGAGACTAGCACAGGGGATCAAAGAAGGGGAACAGGATTTCTTCAGATGTACAAGGAAGAAGAGGAACAGCAAGGACCAATTGTTAGGATCAGGAAAGGCAGTGGGTGGGTAGAAAAGGGGGCTGAGCAGGCAGAAGTACTCAACAAGTACTGCTCTGTATTTACCAGGGAGAGACATGGGCCCGTACCTGAGGGGAAGGGGTGGGGGAGGCAAACACAGATGGGGAAATCATGGTAGAAAGGTGATGGAGGGCCTTAAGGCCCTGAGGGTAGATAAGGCACCTGGGCCAGACGGAGTTCATCCCAGAGTGCTGAGAGAGTTGGAAGAGGTCCTGGCTGGCCCATCGACAGACCTGTTCAACACCTCTCTATAAATGGGGTGCATGACCAGGGACTGGAGGGAAGCGCATGTGGTACCTCTCCATAAGAGTGGGCCCAAGGACAAACTGTGGAACTACAGACCAGTAAGCCTTACTGCAATTGTGGGAAAACTGATGGAGACTATCAAGGAAAGACTGGTACAATTTCTCAAGGATAACGATCTCCAGGACAGCAGGCAGCATGGGTTTGTCTTGGGAAGATCCTGCAAGATGAACTTGGTTGACTTTTTCAACTGTGTTATGTGGGCACTAGACAGGGGCCATGCAGTGGACGTACTCTACCTGGAATTCAGCAAGGCCTTTGATTCAGTGCCACACAGTAAGTTGACCAGCAAGCTGAGAAGTCTGGGAGCAGGGAGGAAACTGGTCAAATGGGTCTAGAATTGGCTGCAGGATAGACAGCAGAAGGTAGTAGTAGGGGGTGAGGCATCAGAACCCAGGGTAGTAATAAGAGGTGTCCCACAGGGCTTGGTACTGGGACTGGTGCTGTTTAACATTTTCATTGCTGACATCACAGTAGGGATCAAGAGTAAGATCAGTCTCTTCGCAGACAACACCAAGATCTGCGCGGAGGTGGATGGGGGGGTGGTAATGTACTCCAGGGGGATGTGGAAAAACTGGAGGAAAGGTCTCACACTTGGCAGCTTGGATTCAATGCCAAAAAGTGAAAAGTGATGCACTTAGGAGCTAAGAACCAGGATACAGTTACTGGCTGGAAGGTGTCCAGTTAGCCATGTCCAAGGAGGAAAAGGTTCGGGGGGTGCTGGTAACTGGGGAAATCAACCATTCAGCACAGTGCAGAAAGGCGTGGAACGTACTGCCAGAAGAAATCGTATCATTGCAGACAATAGGGAGCTTCAAGAGGAGGTAGGACAGATTCAAAGGGAGGGTCAAACCAGGAGGGAGGGAGGAGTGGGGGGAGGGGAAGGCAAATGAGGGAGGAGGACCAACAACACAGAGGAGCTCCTCCCCTGAGGCTCGCTCTGCCGAAAGATGACCCACTAGCCTGGGTCACAGAAGAACACAGGGCTGGTTGTAGAAGTCGCTGGAAAGCTTGAAAGGAGATCAGGTGAAGCTGGCAGGTCTAACGGTCGTGGGCCCATAGAATCCACCACTCTCGGGAAAACAGAAGCATAGGTCAGTGTCACACAGCAACCAAAAGTGAAAAACAAGCAAAAATCACATTGAAAACCAAGAAGAGATTTTGAAAAGAAAATAAAGAAAGTAAACCAAAATTAGGCAGTTAACTGAAGTGTAGTGATGTCTCCTTTGAGTCCAATTCATGATGCTCGGATAACAGAAAAAGAACTGAGAAGGGCAAGGGCCCGCCCACATTTATATGGGAGGAACGTCACCTGCGTCTAATGTCATCATGGGTGGCCCCTGTTAGACTGCTAGCTAGAAAAGTTTCCATGTGGTCCTAGTGTCTGGCAGTTATAGTTTCATAGGTGTGGCCTGATGCAAGAGATATCCTCAAAGGAGATCTAATGCAATCTTTTTTATACAATCCATAAAATCCTGACTTTGATCCATACATCCATTAAAACAATCTGAACTTAACTGGATCCCGTCTGGTTCTCATTGTGCCCCCAAGACTGGTTTTGATTTTTTTTTAATTAGGTTCTTTCTTGCTGTCTTCTCCCCATGCAGCTATATCAGCCTGCATCAACTCTGAAATGATGTTGTGGACAAATTAGTGTCCAGTCTCCGTCTCACTCAGGAAACTGTTAGGCCTTGTCTGCTCTCGGTTTAGACTGCTCAGGAAACTGTTAGGCCTTGTCTGCTCTCGGTTTGGACTGCTCAGGAAACTGTTAGTCCTTGTCTGCTCTGGGTTTGGACTGCTCAGGAAACTGTCAAGCCTTGTCTGCTCTCACTTTGGACTGCTCAGGAAACTGTTAGGCCTTGTCTACTCTCGGTTTGGACTGCTCAGGAAACTGCTAGTCCTTGTCTGCTCTCGGTTTGGACTGCTCAGGAAACTGTTAGGTCTTGTCTGCTCTCGGTTTGGACTGCTCAGGAAACTGTTAGGCCTTGTCAGCTCTCGGTTTGGACTGCTCAGGAACTGTTAGGCTTTGTCCACTTTTGGTTTATTTTCTAGTGCTTGGCAGTGCCACTGATAGTCAGTGACACCATTTTCAGCTGAGACACTGCCAATCTCCCTTGCCCCATCCAGCTCTGGAAACAAACACTCCAATCACTCCCCTCCCCAACCAGTACGTAATGAAACGCCACAATGTGGCAGATTTTGGTTCAGTGGGCAAAAGCATATCAACGAGGAGTTATGCCCGAGCAACACTGTTGATAGTTTGAAGGTAGTTTAATGAATATGTTGTTTGACTGTTATATGTGGACACTTTGGTTGTTTGCACTCTCTGTCCTATGGGGCCATGAGGGACTACCAGCCTGTCAGGGTACCATGATGGCACAGGAACCCTCTTGAAGGTTTAACCGCTAGAGGTGCCACAGGAACATAATTCTTTTAGGCTAAAGGTACCTTAGGAAGGAGCCCAAAAGCACTGTGCAGCAAGTGGTGAACACAGAGACTGAGTGGAGTACTGACTGACAGCAACTAATGATGAATGATAACTAAGACTGACTGGAGCAATGACTGCCAGCAATTGCTAACTGATAGCAGACAGAGGTATAACTTCATAAGGAGAGAGGGAATGGGTAGTTGAAGGATAAGAGATCTAAACCCAACTCACAGAGGAAACCTACTACTAGGGTGTAAACACTATACTTAAGGATGGCCTTCAACAATCAGAGAGAAAAAAAACCCTGTGGAGGAAATCTCTGGAGGTCCATGGCCTTGGCCGCCATTTCACCTGGCATGGGAACTTATTATTGTAACAGCTCAGAATCCTGTTTTGGAGTCTGAAACTCAGGGAAAGTTACTGGAGGGAAATGCTCTCTCTAGTCCTCTAATTGGATAGCGCTGTGGGATGCTGCGAGTCTATCCCTGCAGTTAAAGGAAGTTCCCTGCAAAGGAGACCCACCTGTCAAAGTGTGGAATGAGTGTAGCAACTCCTGAAAGGCCATCACCTAGCCTCAAGACCGTAAGGAGGCCTATCCTTGAATGGAAACTAAAGGAACGGGATATGGAATGAGACTAGGTGGACCTTAGGCAGACGCAGGGTGAGTAGCTTTCAGAGGTGCTGGTGATGCGGTCTGCACAGCTAAAGGAACCCCTATGGGCTTAGGGCTGCATCCTCTGGCAGATGAACCCTTAAATGATGCACCTTGCAGTGCCACTGACTGAAAGTCTGCATGGCTAAAGGAACCCTGTGGGCTGAGGGCTGCATCCTTTGGCAGATGAACACAAATGCTGCACCTTGTGGTGCCATTGACTGAAAGTCTGCATGGCTAAAGGACCCCTGTGGGCTAAGGGCTGCATCCTCTGGCAGACGAACCCTTAAATGCTGCACCTTGCAGTTCCACTGACTGAAAGTCTGCACGGCTAAAGGACCCCTGTGGGCTAAGGGCTGCATCCTCTGGCAGACGAACCCTTAAATGCTGCACCTTGCAGTTCCACTGACTGAAAGTCTGCACGGCTAAAGGAACCCTGTGGGCTGAGGGCTGCATCCTCTGGCAGACGAACCCTTAAATGCTGCACCTTGCAGTTCCACTGACTGAAAGTCTGCACGGCTAAATCTTCCCCCACAGCACTGGGCCTTACTGCACAGTGGGACCACCGGGAGGCACTGCAGGAGACAAGTGGCCTACAGAGAAGGACCCCTACCCGAGACAAGAGACTCAGCCACAGGATGCAGGCTTCAAGGACAGCAACAGCTGTCTGCCCACAGGGAGAATCAGAGGGCAAGATGCTAACTGAATAATGATTGCTGAATGGAATGACTGATATTGATGGAAAATACAATGACTGAAAATGTACTGAAATTTGAACATGCAACAAAGGTGAAAATGTGAAGTAAAACCCAGCCTCAGCAGGAAAGGCTGGAAGCTATATACACACTAATGGGCTGTTTACACATCCTTGTGTGCACCGTTCTGAGTGGCACACAGCAGATGCACTGTCACCTGTTAACTCATGTAAATGCAAACTGTATCATACTGGATGTGTCCTTTGCGTTTCACAGCGAGCCCTCTTTTCTTGGGAGCATGTAGTGATGTGGCCATTTCATGCCAATCGGTAAACAGCCTGCACCATTCACTGTAATGCAGATGACATTTCCACCTCTCCTCCAAAGCTGAGAACAGCAGTACAGCAAAAACAGAGGAGCTGCTGCAATGGTGCAGACCACTACCATGTAAACACTGAGCTGTGGCAATGCCGACAGAGGTGCAGATGACCGGAGCAGATGGAAGCGCAGAAATGCACCTAAAAATTAGTGCAGTAAATCCTGTAGCAGACTGACTGAGTAAACTAATTAAAATGACAAAACAAGAATGGGAGTGGCGGCCTTGCTAGGAAGCCAGCTGAAAGCAGTTGAGACGGAATGCAGTGAAACTGAGAAGTTTGCAAGTGGCCTAGTATGAGCAGCAAAACTGAAAATCCTGAAATAGCACAAGCCAAAACAGCAGAATTACATAAGCAGGATATACTGTGAAAACTAATAAGCACACCAGAAACCAAAACAGAAAGTAAAACAGCTGCTACATAAGGACAAGGGTGCAGCAGCAGTAAGTGACTGAGAGATAGAAGGAAATACAATCTGCAGCCAGGAAAGGTAGAAAAACAAAATACTGACCTAGAAAGCTGCTGAAGGCATAAACCAAAAAGAAAGCACAAAGGGAAAGTGGCAGATAAACACGGAGAAAATGTGATGCAGAGCCCCAGAAGAGCTTTGGCCTGCATCAAAGAAACAGTGCTTCTGAATGAACCTGGTGGATCCTGGCTTAAATAGCTCAGGACAGGGGATAAAGTTAGTAGCTCCTACCCACTGGACTGCAGGCAGTCCTTATGTTCCGGGCTGTCTTGCCCTTTGGCCGAACAGTGGAAAGAATATCCTCTATGTGACTGACTTTGGCTCCAGGCTGTCTCTCAGGTTTTGCGTTTGTGCCGGCTGTTACTGATAAGATAGTTTGTTGGCTGTGTAGCACTGTATGGAAAAGCTGTGATGTGGCTCACTTCACTTTTTACTGTGACTGTTGCTTTTCTTACATAAGCTGTCAGTTTTGGGTTATGGTAAAACAAAAAAAAAATGGCATCTGGTTTATGTATGAACATTTGTGGGGGTATTGGTATCATGTGAATGTATGTCATTAGGTCAGCTATACAAGTCTGTACATTGTGAGACTTATATACAGCTAAAGACCAAGACTGACCAATCAGATGGCAGGATTTTCTTGTCTATTTGATAACTAAGCAATAATACATGACAGGATGTGGTATATCATGGGATATCATCATGACTCATGCACCCAGTAAGTGAAAAATATTCTATGATATGAGATGCCCTGGAGTGTATTATTGCTATTACAGAGCAAAAAAAAAAAAAAAGAGGGCTTAAAACAGTCATAATTGTCAGTTCAACAGAATTTATTTTGAGACAAAAAAAACAGTACCAACTTTAAGTTAATAGTTAAAAAACATTAATTTAGTGATTTCCAGTGACTTCAGTGACCAGCATAGCCACTTAGGATGGGGATCCTGCTACTCACCAATATAATCCACAGCAATTTATTGGAATCAGGCACTGCACTGCATGGGATCATTACTCTTCCACAGCCCTAGACCTGCAGCATGGGCAGGCCAAAGAAATCTGTGGCAAAATCAACTCTAAAACCTTGTAGCAAGCAGAAGGAGACGTGGCGCTGAAGCCCCATGTGGGTGATGAAGTGGAGAGCTGCCCCTTGGAAACAGGCTCCATGCTTGACAGAAATAACACAAACGATATCCCGAGGCCCCTTCACTGCATCGATAGTAAACAATCGCACATCCGAAAAACTTCTGCCACCTGGAACAGCACACCATCGAGGTAGAGTCATGAGTGAGCTCCCTGCATGATGAACACCTCTTCCCTGGTAGATCACTGGCCTGCCTGCATCACAGAGAAAGAGCACTGACCAGGCAGGCAGGGGATACAGAGGCAAGGGCAAGGAAAAATAATGTACACCTGTTCAGCTTTCTGAACGGAGATGAACAAGACAGCACAGAAAACTTTCTGGGTATTTGGTTCAAGAAAGAGCTTAATCTGGTGGAGGACTTTGAACTAGGTATTGAGCAGGCACACAGGATGCTTGGACCAAACCCTAAACTGGCGTTCCACCTAGATCAGTAATTGTTAAACTCCTGAAATACCACATAAAACAGAAACTGCTAAGAGCAGCCTGGGAGAAGAAAGGGCTGAATATGGCCGACCAGCACATTTACATCTACCAAGTCCCCCTCCCCGATGCTGGCTATGCATAAAGTGCACTACTCATTTTCTTCCTTGATGACGCCATATGGCGTCATAAAAAGCATACTTTTTCCTGATGACGCCATATGGCGCCCTAAATCATATATGCTGTAGTTTGATGACGCCAATTACGCCCATATCTTCTCTTGGTGCAGCACAAGCATTTGTTTACATTTGATGAATTGAGTTGTACCAGCTAATAGGGACATCATACCCTTACTGATTTTACCTAATATAATATGCGTTCCCATTGGCTATTTTTGAGAAAACAAGCCTTAATACATAAATAAATAAATGTACTATTTTTTGCATGTGCTGTGAAAAATGTATTATGTTCATTCTGCCATTAGTTTGTATTGTAACAACAAATCATCTTGTTTTAGTGTAACATGCTAAGCTGATCAGGTTGACACTATAATTAATTTAATAACTTACATTTTTTTTTATTCGAGCAATCCGATTGGCCGTCACCACTTTAGTGTATTTTTTTTTTTTGTCTTTTGGGGTATTTTTCTACAATAACATGTTGTCACTGATATCATGATTGTTATAACTATTAGTCCATTTATACCACTAAGTGAGCTGAATATTTCTGTATTTAAAAATCGAGCTCTGTGATTGGTCGGATTTTCTGACATCATCAATTCTGAATTTAATTGCTATAAAGGGATTGTCTTAGATGAAGGCATCATCCTCCTGATGAAGCTTTAGTTGTTGAAGCACCAGGGAACCTGCACGCAGATCTTTTGTTGTGCCTGCCACTATTCTATTCAATGTGTGTCCCTGAAACGTTAGACTAAATCCTTATTTATCATTCAAGCAAGGACTCGTATTTTTTTACTACCGTCAGTGGAGGGAAAGTAGCTCTCTGGGCTCTGGAGTGTACAGTGATTTTTTTTTTTTGATGTTTTTAGTTAGGAGTCGCAGCCCTCACCTACACCTGCCCTAGATCTGTCGTGCATCACCATTTGGTCATATTAATCCTCACTGTTGCCATGCTTGCTGTATGCTTATTGTACACGTCACTATTTCCATTAACCAGTCAGAGCACACACTGGTGCAGGAAGAGCATGGTGACTGGAAACTTAGTTTCAAGATGGAGGTGCTGCGCTCATCCTAAAATACTCACTTCATTTCAGTGCCAAAACCTCGATTTGTAATCTGTATTTACTTTATTTGTTTTTATTTTTATTTATGATAAAAGTTTTCATAGTTGTTACTTTGTTCATTTTGGGATAATTTCTGGTCATCTGGTGTGATCACATCTTATGGATCCGGCTGGCATTCCTGATGGGAGAGAGTGTTTCTTGTGCATGTACTAGATGAGGTCACATGAATTCAGCACCTTTTGTTACTTTTTAAAGAGCTTATGTTCGGATTATGGCTATGTTAAAATCTATGTGGCATGTTGCTCCCTGCGTTATGGATGATAAGTGGGTTAGGGTCAGTAGCATGTTTGTCTCATGCTCTGCACTTGAGTTTTCTCCCTAATACGCAGTTGCCGATTGTTTAAAATGAAAAAAATAATGGTGATGCCTTCAACTTATCTGGCATCAGTCCAGCCCCAATCTCTGATGCATTGTAAAGGCCAAATCAGTTTTGAATCCCTCCATAGTAACTGGTGTTGTCGATTGACTTGTATGACGTTGGTCCAGACTCAACTTCTGATGCACTGTAAAGTGTTGTTCAGTTTAAAATCCCTCCACAGCCACTTGTAAGATCTAGCTCCTTACCATGCATCAGTCGAGCCCCAAACTGTAGTGAACAGTGAAGTGCATTTCAGGTTCAGATCCCTCCTCAACTGATGGTGTTGTCCATCGACTTACCATGCATCAGTCCAGACCAATCCCATAATGCACTGTGAAGTGCATTTCATGTTCAAAACCCTTCACATCCACTGGTGTAGTCCATCAATTCATGACATCAGTTCAGCCTCAATCTGTGATGCACTGTATTCTTCAGGTTCAAATCCCTCCACAGCCACTTGTAAGATCTGTCTCCTTATCATGTCTCAGTCGAGCCCCAAACTGTAGTGAACAGTGAAGTGCATTTCAGGTTCAGATCCCTCCACAGCTGATGGTGTTGTCCATCGGCTACCATGCATCAGTCCAGACTAATCCCATAATGCACTGTGAAGTGCATTTGATGTTCAAAACCTCCACATTGACTGGTGTAGCCCATCAATTATATAACATCAGTTCAGCTCCCAGTCTCTGATGCACTGTAAAGTATTCTTCAGGCTCAAGTCCCTCCACAGCCACTTGTAAAATCTCATGCTCAAATCCCTCCACAGCCACTTGTAAAATATCTCCTTATTATGCATCCGTCGAGCTCCAAACTGTAGTGAACAGTGAAGTGCATTTCAGGTTCAGATCCCTTCACAGCCAATGCTGTTGTCCATTGACTGATCTGGTGTCAGTCCAGCCCCAACCTCTACTGCACTGTAAAGTGCTGTTCAGGTTCAAATCCCACCAGAGTCACTGGTTTAGTCCATCTGTTCATCAGTCTTCAGTCCAACCTTTATCTCTGACACTCTGTGATGTGCATTACTGATATGTATCCCTCAGTCACCATGGTGTAGTCCATTGTGCACATCAAGATTCATTCCAACACTACCCTCAGAGGCACTGTAATGTTCTACTCAAGTTCAAATCACTCCACAACCACTTTAGTCTCTTGTGCTCATAATGCTTCAGACCATCCCTTACCTCTGATGCTCTGTGACATGATCAGTGCCAGTGTATGACTTATACAGTCCATTCAAACGAAACATAGCACACAGTACACATGTGCACCAACGAGCATCACTCCATGGTGCAGGCATACCCACACTCCTCCCCACCCAAATAGTGCACCATACTGAATGTTGCAACATATCACATGTGTATGCAGGCAAGCCATGTGACACAGTACATAGTACACAACCTTTACAGTTGCCCATGTCATCACCATGTATGTGTACCCACAATGTTTCTGCATGGCATATGAACACCATTACCAGGTGCAGGCAGCCCCACCTGCTTCCCTACAACTGAATATACCCCAAGGACGGGTGCCAATTCATGACACAAATGACTGTAGTGCCTATAGCATCATCCTTGGTACAGGGCACACCCACCCCTTCCCCATGACACAGTATACCCCAAATTATCAGTACCTTTTCAGCAATTTCAACATCCTATCGGTATACCTATAATGTATCTACAGTGTCTGTTAGCACCATTGTTACATGCATACAGCCCCTCTCATTTCCCCAGAACATATGAAGTGCATCTGAGCATGTATTATGAATGCAGGCCCCCCCCCCCCACCACCACCACCACTAACACAGTGCTTCATCATACAGTCATTCCCTCACCTTAAACCATCCCATATAATACAACCCCCAAAAATAAACTATGCCAGGAAATTAAATAATACATAGATTTATGTAACATGATGTTTACTGAAAGACTGTGACCCTTTACATGAACAACATCATGCTTCATTTACAGTATGATAAAGCAAACAGCACAAATAAAATACAGTTTCCTATACTTATTATGGGAATTTACTACAAAAATAAAATAAAATAGTTTATTTCAATGAAATTACACATTTTAACTACAGCACATATGCAATTAATCATAGAGAGACCTCCAGCACTAAGAAATGTCTCCATTTCCTGTGTCAGCTCACTGACCTACACTGGAAGTGTTTTTCCTAGTTACATCCCTTGACCTCACGAAGCACCTCCTTCCTGTATCACTTCCTGATATGTCCTTCTAAGGTAATGTGTGAATATGTCCTTACTAAACTAGAGGAAAAACAAAAAAATTGATAATCAGATTCATAAACTAAAATCAGTGGGTAAGAAGAATTAAACACTGCAATAATTCCAACCAGTAGAGTGGAACAAAAAACTCAAACTGTAATAACAAGACATTCAGATATTGATTTCTGACTAAAAAAATGGTAAAAAACTTGCAAAATTTATATTTGGACAGTGACAGATGTTTATTGTATATTTTTAACAATTTTAATCAATAATTTTACAGACATTTAATATTTTTGTATGACTAAGTAAACATAGCATGATTATATTTAGATAAAATTATCAGAATTTATTAAAATATGAAAACAACCTTACACAACATTAAATCCGGTTAAATGGACATTACCAAACCTCACTCATTTTCAAAAACCTTTTGTCCTGAAAAACTTTTCTTTTTACAGTTTTAAAATTGGATGTATGGTTTTTAAGATATGTAGGTTTAAGCGCAATGTGTTTGTATGAATGCTGCAGATCTAAAACCCCTTCAGGCACACAGGTGTTCTACCAGCAGGCAGAGGGTAATTGAACATTCTAAGTGACAATAGAATAGAATGAGCTAAGTGATCAAGCAACTTAAACACATAAGTATCAAAGCACAGATGTATTATCCTGCAAAGTTGCTGATTGTGGCACCTGCCAGACCAAAGCTTCATGATTTGCTCCTGACAGCCAGCAAATGTGTGCAATCACAGGGGATCAAGCTACTGGATCGCAGGATGAAATAGCCGAGAAGGAGGCTGGGGATTTGATGTGGGAGTTGGCTGGCCCTAAAGGCTCCGAGAGTAAGAGAAGGCCTGACAGTCTAGTACTGTTGCACAACAATCTAAAACTGATCTCTCAGCCAACCCTCAAAAAGAACAAGTGAGTAATTTTCCTGCCTGCAATTATGTAAATGTGAATCCTGTTTTATTCCCACTGCCCTCCACTCCTCAACCCATATGAAGCACTCCAGAGCAGGCTCATATCTGTACTCCATGTTTCCAAGAAGTCTATCCTCCCTGCAAGGCTATAATCCCTGACTGACTCCTTGTGGCTGCATCCAGGCCGTGTTAATTGCACACTCACATGGAACTTACCTCCCTGTAGGACTGGTCAGTAATACCAGGAAGTTGTTCTTGGGGAAGCTGGTGGTGTGATGCTAATCCAGGAACACAGAGCTCGAGACTTGCTATTGTCAACTGGGCAGTGGCCAATCACAGGGCCAGGATTCCAATGACATGGCTGTGGACATTAATACAGTTTCCCTGTAGAGTTCTCTGGAGAGGGCTTTTATTACTGGAGGCAGACTTGGGAGATTTGAACATTGGGGCATGATTTCCTGTTGCTCACAGTCTGCTGTGGGGGGATGTCCGGTAAGTGATTGTTTTGAGGTTACAGGTACAGACTATAGCTCTCCCACAGCACAAGAGCCACCAGAAGAAGTGGCAGTGAACAAACTAATATACCTGGCCATCACGAAGCACAGACAATAAAATTGCAAGGTTTGTTGGGGGACATGCTGGTTCACAGAACTTAAGGGTATGTTTACTGGGGAGGGTGGAGGGAGGAGACTGTATACCAATGGGGTATGCAAACAAATATTGATGGATTGCAGTGTTAGTTTGCTAATGCCTTATTGAAGGAAGCACTGTGGGGTGGGGGGGGGGGGAGGTGCAAGTGGAGGAATTATATTCCCACATTTAATCCCAGCTCTGATGGAGGGTGTTGTCCCTGGACCAGCGGGGCCCCCACCCCTCTTATTGGGGAGAGGCCAGCTGTGGATAACAGGGTTCTCTGCTCATTTCTGGTTGCTGAGGACATGGGAGGTGAGGGGAATACAGAAGTCCGAAACCAGCAATGGCCACACATAGACAGTGGGTAACTGTTGATGCCTCAGTCTACTGTGAGTCCAAACTGGGTTTACCTCACTACAGAACTATAAACAGCTCTGGTAGGCAACTACACCGTACAGCCTACAGGTGTACCACTTGGTACTGGCCTCATAGAGACCACCTGCTGTATATGTTTACTGTACCAAAAGTTTGTATTGATTGTTAGTGTTCCACTTACATGTTACGTGGTGTACCATCAAGTTGGAAAGAGACCTAAATGGAGCTGGGGAGGACCTAGGGAGGCATGCATGTCCTCTAACACTCTGTTATGATGGGATTACTAAAATATGCTCCCGGAATGTTAAATGGATTAACAATGTTGTTAAATGGGCTAGCGGGGGACGCTGCTGAGCAGCATACATAGAAAGACATTTTTTCCGTGCGCTCCCGAGAGAGAAATTTATTTTAATTAATTAACATTTAAAACTACAGTTTTTCTAGTGGATTTGCAAGAACTAAATACCTTCAGCATAGAGAATACAAAAAAAAAAACCTTGTGGAGTAAACCTCTGGGGATCCAAGATCTTGGTTGCCATCTCACATGGCCTGAATTATTTTAAAGTCTGATAAATCTAAACCCCAGATATTCAAAGATGCCCATGGACTTGGACTAGTGACTTGTCGCAATAGCTAAAGGACTGTTTGCCTAATCCTTTGGTCTCAGACAAGACTTCCACCAGCAAGGACCTACAGAGACCAAGAGACCACTGACTGTTGATGAGATTGAGTTGGAAGGGCAGTTATGGAGAACAGCTGGAAGCTGAAAGGTAAGGAGCCATAAGGGCCTGAGCAGTGGTGGAGCTAGAGGGGGGGCTGGGGGCGGTCGCCCCTCCTGGCTGCCCCAGTGTGAGTAGTGGTGCCCCACCGCCATCTTTATTCAATGTTTAGTGCCCACTGTGGAGCCCATGATTGACTGACTGGCCCCCTCCGGCTCCCAAATGCTCCCAAACCTGGCTCTGCCACTGGGCCTGAGGTTTTGCAGGGCTGGCTGTACAACTAAAAGAATCCCCTCTGTGGGAGGACCCTATCCCCGATGGGCACTGGAAGTATTTCAGAGCTGACCATACAACCAAAGGAATCCCTCCCAGCCACCGAGTCCATAAGAAGAAAGTGTGAGGTTAGGAGCTGATGTGAATGCCTTGAAACTGAAGGGCAGAAAGTCATAAGGGACACTGGTACTACAAGACTGGTCATGCAACCAAAGGAATCCCGTCAAAATGATAACTCCTCTGGGGACACTGAGGGCATTGCAAGGCTGACTGCAGAATGAAAGAATCCCCTTCCTGATGACTCCACCTACAGACAGTGTAAGGGAGGTTAGGAGCCGAGGTAAATACCTGGAATGTTAGATTTAGGGATCATAAGGGTCCTAGATGTTGCAGGTTAGACCAAACAATTACTACAATCTCCTGCAGGAGGACTCCACCGTTGGGTGGCACAGTGGGTGATGCAGGGTTGAACATACAACCAAAGGAATCCCCCATAAAAGAGCTCCATCCATGACAATGTTGGAGCCAGCCCTTAAGGGGCAAGGCCTGACACTTAATAGAAACATAGAAATATAGAAGTTGATGGCAGATAAGGACCGCAAGGCCCATCCAGTCTGCCCATTTCTTTTTCTACCTTACAAATGCACCATCGGCCTTTCTCTGTCTGTGGCCTATCTATTCATACTCATCTGTACTACTCCCTTATGCCTATCCCATGCCTGTTTAAAGCTCTGCACTGTATTCATATCCACCACTTCCTGAGGTAGGCCGTTCCATTCATCCACCACCCTTTCTGTGAAAAAGAACTTCCTCACATTACCCCTTAATTGACCTCCCTCTAATCTCATGCTGTGTCCTCTTGTCCTGCTATTTTTCTTATATTGAAACATGTCAGACTCTTTCACCTTGTTAATGCCCTTAAGGTGTTTGAATGTTTCAATCATATTACCTCTCTCCCTCCTTTGCTCTAGGGTATATATGGTGAGCTCCATTAATCTGTCCTCATATGTTTTCTGATGCAGTCCCTGCACCATTTTGGTTGCCCTTCTCTGGACTGCCTCAATTTGGTTAATGTCCTTGTGAAGGTGTGGCCTCCAGTACTGCACACAGTACTCCAGATGGGGCCTAACCAGTGTCTTGTAAAGAGGGTTTATTACCTCCCTCTTCCAACTTGTGATACCCCTACTAATACACCCCAACACCCTCCTAGCCTGACCTACTGCTTTAGTGGTCTGCTTTGTTGATTTCAGGTCATCAGTGATGATGCCCAAGTCTTTTTCTTCCCTTATGACTACCAGCAACTCCCCTCCCAGACTGTAGATGGCTTCAGGGTTTCTCTTCCCTATGTACATGATCTTGCACTTCTTTGCATTAAACCCCAGTTGCCACTCTTCCAACCATTTTACTAGTTTATCCAGATCTCTTCTCATTATGCCCACCCCATCTGGATCATCTAGTCTGTTGCAGATCTTGGTGTCATCTGCAAACAGACAAACCTTACCCTCCAGTCCATCTGCAATGTCACTGATGAAGATATTGAAGAGGACTGGCCCCAGGACTGATCCCTGAGGTACCCCCCTTGTGACCTGTATCTCTTCTGACTGTATACCATTTACCACCACTCTCTGTTTTCTGCCCATCAACCAGCTTGCCACTCAGTTGACCAACTTCTGACCCACCCTGAGCCTACCCAGCTTATTACTCAGTCTTCTATTTGGAACAGTATCGAAAGCCTTGCTGAAGTCAAGGTAGGTGACATCAACTGCTCCCCACTTGGTCCACCATTCTGGTTACCCAGTCAAAGAAATCTATGAGATTAATTTGACAGGACCTTCCTTTTGTAAACCCATGCTGTCTTGGATCCTGTGTTCCTATGGATTCCAGGTGTTGCACTATCCTTTCCTTATGGAGTGCCTCTATATTCTTGCCCACTACTGAGGTAAGACTGACTGGTCTGTAGTTCCTTGCCTCTTCCATGCTACCACTCTTGTGGAGTGGGATCACATGAGCCCTTCTCCAGTCTTCTGGGACCTCTCCTTTGCTCAGAGACTCACTAAACAGTTCTGATAATGGATCTGCTAGTTCCACCCTTAGCTCCTTTAGTACCCTGGGATGTATGCCATCAGGTCTCATTGCCTTGTCCACCCTGAGCTTATTGTGCTCTTGTAGGAACCTTTCTTTTGTGAAGGGACTCGTGCACACCTCCCTCCCCCCGTGTCCATGGTGCTGAGCTGTGGGCCCTGCCCTACCTTCTCTTCAGTAAATACTGAGCAGAAGTATCTATTTAGGATAGATACTTTTACATGGTCCTCCTCCTCCTCCTCTTCCTCACATGTCCCCTTATCTCCTTTGATCTTAGCAATACCCCCTCTGGACTTTCTCCTTTCACTAATGTATCTATAGAAAGTCTTGTCACCTTCTTTTACTGTTTGTGATAGTGTTTCCTCAGTTTTGGCCTTTGCCTGCCTTACTGTCTTCCCCGCTTCCCTTAGGGAAGTTTGGTATACCTCCTAGTCTTCATCCCGCTGTGTTCCCTTATATTTCCTGAAGGTCAGCTTTATGGTTCTGACCTTTTCTGCTACTGTTTTTGAGAACCAAAGTGGTTTCCTTCTTCTTTTGCACTTCCTTTCTCTCTACCACAATGAGACGTTGCTTCAAGTATTGCATTCTTAATGCTTGCCCACTTTGCCTGTACCCCCTCACCTGTATTTCTTTTTGCCAGGACTAGCTTAACTCTGTTGGCCATCTTATCAAAGTCAGCTCCTCTGAAGTCCCATGTTTTTGCCTTGGAATGGGATGATTTAGTTCTAGTGGCCAAACTGAACCATACCATGTGATGGTCATTGGCCCCCCAGGTGACCTTCTACCTGGAGATCTGTGATTCTTTCCCTGTTAGTCAGTACTAGATCTAGGATAGCCCTGTCTCTTGTGGGTTGTTGTACCAGTTGTTTGAGGCCTTCTCCTGCAGGGAATCCACCATCTGTCTAGTTCTGGCAGATGTTCCTGCTGGTATTGACCAATCTGTATCTGGCATGTTGAAGTCTCCCATTATCAGAACCTCCCCTTTAGCTGTCATGTTTTGTATATCTTCTAAAAGTAATGTGTCTGTGTCCTCCCCTTGGTCTGGGGGCCTGTAGACAACTCCAGTTCATATGGCTGTCCCATTTCCTGTTTCCAGGGTGACTCACAGTTCTTCTGGCTCCTTATGTGTATTCTGGATTTCTGTAGCTTTGATATTTCATTGACATACAGGGCCACTCCACCACCCCTTTTTGCACCTTGGTCTCTTCTGAACAGTACATAGCCAGGTACTGAAGTCTCCCAAGTGTGGTTACTGGTAAACCATGTCTCGCTAATTGCTACTATGTCCAGTTTAGCCTCTCTCATTATTGCCTGCAGGTCTGGGATCTTGTTTCCCAGACTGCGAGCATTTGTGTACATTTGTGTACTTAAGCAAATGCCCAAAATCAAAAGGCAGAGTAAAATGCAGGTAAGGACAGCACTGAACCTAGCCATTAAGGGGCAAAGCCCAGTGCTGGTACAAATACCCCGCAAACAAAAATAAGGTAGAGTAGTAAGGGGGAGGTGCAACTTTGAAGCCAGTCCTTAAGGGGCAAAGCCTGGTGTAGGGGCAAATGTACAGAAATAAAAGGGGAAAAATAGGGAAGAAAAATGTTGAAGCCAATCCCTTAGGGCAAATTCTGCTGCTGGGGAAAATTTCCAGAAGCAAAGCAATGTAGAAAGCACAGCATTACAACAGTGGAGCCAGCTGTTAAGGGCAGAGCCCAGCAATAATGTCAAAGCCTGGAAGCAAAAGGTAGGGTAGGGTAGGAGGTAAGGAAAGACAATGCTGGAGCCAGCCTTTATGGGGCAAAGCCCGGCAATTGAGTGAATGTCTGGAAGCAAAATGAAGGAAGAAAGGACAATACTGGAGCCAGCCTAGAAGCAAACAAAAGAGGTAAAGAGGGGAAAGGACAATGTAAGAGCCAGACCTTACAGGTCAAAACCTGGACCTGGGCGAAATGCATGTAAGCAAAAGGTACAGCAGGAGATAGAGAAGGATAACAATCAGCACTCAAGTGCCAAAACCTGGCACCGGGGAGAATGGCTGCAAGAAAAAGGTGGTGTAGTATGCATGGAAGGGTAACACTGGAGTCAGCAATTAAGAGACAAAGCCTGGCACTAGGGTGACTACCCTGAAGCAAAAGTCATGGGTAGTAAGGAAGGCAGGAAGGAAGGACAACACTGGAGCCAGCCATTGGTGGATCTCAGGATTAGGGAAAAGATGGCCCGATGGGTGGAAAACTGGTTGAGGGACAGAACCTAGAGGGTGGTTGTGGGAGGAGAGTTATCTGGCACCAGAGAGGTAACAGTGGGGTCCCGCAGGGCTCGGTGCTGGGGCCAGTGTTGTTCAATGCCTTTATCAATGACATTGGGGATGGCATTAGGGGCAAACTGTGCCTATTTGCGGATAACACCAAGCTCTGCTGGAGAGTGGGCACAGCTGAAGGGATACAGGACTTACAGAAGATCTGGAAAAGCTGGGGAGGTGGTCCAGAATCTGGCAGCTTGGCATCAATGCCAAGAAATGCAATGTTATGCATATTGGAGCCAAGATTCCCAGGACAGAGTACTACCTGGGTGGAGTCTGAGTATTTGCATCAGAGGAGGAGAATGACCTGGGAGTGATGATCACTAGTGACTTGAAACACTCCACGCAGTGCAAGAAAGCAGCAGCAAAGGCAAACAAGATGCTGAGATGCATAACTAGGGGGATCAGCAGTGGGAGAGAGGAGGTTATATAGCCCTTGTACAGGTCACTGTTAAGGCTGCACCTAGAGTATGGAGAATAGTACTGGTGCCCACACCTCAAAACGCACATTAACCTGCTGGGGAAGGTCCAGAGGAGGGCTACAAAGTTGACAGCAGGTCAAAAGGGTAAGACATACGAGGAGAGGTTGAGGGCACTGAACATGTACTCCCTGGAAGACAGGAGAGAGACAGAGAGAGGGGACATGATTGGGTCCTTTAAGTACTTGAAAGGGATAAATAAGGTTGATAAGGAGAGTCTCTTTAAGCTGAGTGGCAACCATAATACGAGGGGGCACAGTCTTAAGCTGGAGGATGGGAGGTTTAGGAGGCAGGTCAGGAAGCACTTCTTCACAGAGAGGGTGGTGGACACTTGGAATGCATTGCTGGAAGAGGTCATCTCGTTGTAGACAGTGGGCAGCTTTAAGAGAGGCTGGGATAAACATAGGGGAAGGTAAGGATCATGGGTATAGAGGATGGGAGGAGTGGAGAGGGAGGGCAGGGACATTAGCTCAAGCTGTGGACCCTGCATTACGAGCAGACCTGATAGACCAAATGGCCTTCTTCTGCTGGCTTCTTTGTATTAAGGGGCAAAGCCTGGTGCAGAAGCAAAAGCCCAGAAGTCAAAGGCACAGTAGGAGGTACTGTAGGGAAGGACAATGATGAAGCCTGCCCTTAAAGGGCAAAGCCAAGCACTAGGGTGAATCCCCAGAAACAAAAAGGAATAATAAGCTAGGAAGGGCAATGTTGGAGACAGTCCTTAAGGGGCAAAGCCCAGTGCTGGGGTAAATGCACAGAGCGAAAGTTGAGATAGAAAGTAGGAAAGGACAACGATGGAGCTAACCCTTAAGGGGCAAAGCCCAGCATTGCGGTGAATTCCTGAAAGCAAAGTCTGGGTACAAAGTAGGAAAGGACAACGATGGAGCTAGCCCTTAAGGGGCAAAGTCCAGCATTGTGGTGAGTTCCTGGAAGCAAAGTCTGGGTAGAAAGTAGGAAAGGACAATGGTGAAGCCAGTCCTTAAGGGGCAAAGCCCAATGCTGCAGCAAATCTGCAGAAGTAAAAAGGGAGTAAGTCAGAAAGGATAATGTTGGTGGGAGATCTTCCAAGCCCAGCACTTGGGTGAATAAATACCGGAAGCAAACAGCAGGGAGGAAGGTAGGGAAGATCAGTGCTGGAGCCAGCATTTACAGGGCAAACCTCTGGGTCAGGCTTTACCCCGTAAGTGCTGACTTCAACGGCAACCTTCCATACTTTTTACCCTGCCATTTCCTTCAGGTATTCACCCCAGAGCTGGGCTCTGTCCCTTATGTTCCCCCCCCCCAACATTATCCTTCCCTACTTATTCCCTTTTTGTGTCTTCTTATTTGTCCAGAACCAAATGTTGGGTAGTATGCAAGAAAGAAAACACTGGGGAGAATTACTGGAAGCAAAACAGGTAAGGAAAGTAGGACAATGTTGAAGTCAGCCCTTAAGGGGAAAAGCCCAAAACCGACGCAAATCACCTGAAGCAAAAGACAGGGTAGAAGTAAAGAATGACAACAGTGGTGACAGCCCTTAAGGGGCAAAGCCCAGTGCTAGGTTAAATGCCTGGAAGCTAAATGGGGTAAGCAGGGAAGGACAATGCTGGAGCCAGCCCTTAACAGTTCAAGCTCACCATTGGATGAATGCCCAGAAGCAAAAGGGGTAAATTGTTTAACCAGTTCAGGCACTCTAAGCTGGAGCTTGTTTCCAGGTGTGACCTGGAAGCACAACAAAGTTAAGTGACTTGCTCAGGGTCACATAGTATGCAAGTGGGGGATGATGGGATTCACACCCAGGTCTCCTGGTTTGCAGCTCAGTGCCCTTAACCACTACACTATACTGTATCCTTTCTGCAAAAGGCAGAGCTAGAAGCAGTGAAGAATAATGTTGGAGCCAGCCTTTAATGGCAGCATATTTCAGGATAAGGTGGTACAGTAGAATAGTGTGAGGTTCAAGCATTTCTGGGGGATTTTTAGGGTTCAAGCAGTTTAGACTAAAGAAGGACATGGGACAACTGTAAGACATCATCAAAAATGTTAAAAATATGAATGTTAAAATTTTGCATAGTGGTTCTGTGATGAGGACTAGTGTCTATTGTGAATTAAGACCAACAAACTCAGTTGATTAGTGACCCAGATCTCCAGTAGTGAAAGGATTAGTGAAGTGGTCAAATGCTTGTCTTGGTTATGAAAGGATATGTCAAGCTAGACTATATGGCTTTAATTAATGAAGGATCTGTCTTTGCTGATATAAGGAGAGCAATATGAGAGATTGAGATATAAACTGAGAGAGACAGACTCAGATGTAGGACTTTGTTTGAACTGCCTGTATGAAGAGGTATCCTAGGCAATTTAATTTGTATATGTTATTGATACTATTAAAATGCTACTTGCAGATTGTATAACCCCTCCTGGTCTGCCTGTGCTTCCTGACTTATGCCTCTACGACAATCAGTCAGTACTAATAACAACCCCGAGCCTGAACCCTGTTACAGACAGCATGTGCAGTAAAGTCTGAGCAGCAATCTCATGCCAGCAGCTCTAAAAAGCACTTTCAGGAGTCTTTGGTTCACTTCCCACAGATTCAAACTAAATTAAATGGTCAAGCCCCCCCCCCCACACACACACACACCATCAAGGCTCCTGCAACAGCCTCACAGGCAGAGGTACTAATTACATATTGAAAAGTAAGTCACCATATTATACTTTTGTATGGTCAAACTACCCACTACTCTTACGGGACAGTACTGAAACGTGTGCTGATAACCTTTTAAAGCTACACTAAAAGCAGTGTCAATTCTACCAAACCTAACCACAAAATCAAAGATAACACCTCTAAAAGGTACACCTTCACTTGTTCCGAGTACAGGGATGAGTTATTTTTACCTGGAAGTAATCAGTGATAAATGAGCCCAGTTCACTCTTCAGCAATTGTCTGCAAAGAGATGTACAAAACATAGAAAGCAGTGTTATATATGAAGCAGTTACTTGTTCTGAACACAAGAGAATCGGTGGTGGATATGCTCAATTGCCATCACCACTGGCATATAGAATGTACTAAAATGGCCATTGAAAATTATTTATTTGCTGTACAAGGGCCACATCTTATGTTCAAGAACTGAATTACAGATTCTATGACAGAAGACATTCTACACAAACATCAGGTAAGCATTCTACATTCTAGACAGATGGACTTTCTACTTTTACAGTACGTTGGGCTGGCATCCTACATTCAAGTCTCATCAACATCCTGCTTTCTAGTCAGATGGGATTCTATATCTAAATGAGGTTGGCAACCTAAATTCTTATTAGGCATTCTGCGCTATACTAAAATGAGCATTCTACCTTCAAGTTAGGGGGACTCTGTTTTAGTTAGGTGTGCATTCCACAACAATGTCTGTTGGACCTTCTACAATCATGTCAAGAGGATAGACTACATTCAAGTTAGATAATTCAGATGGGAGTTCTATGTTCAAGCAAGGTGGGCATTTTGTTAGCTATAGATTTTCCTCCATCCTTGACGCCCACTGCAGGGTTCGAAACTGGCACTGGCTCACTAGCCAAATGCTGGTATATTTTGTATTGGCCACCTAGAAAAATATTCCTTTAACTAGCCCTGCTAACTTGCAGTAGAGGAGATAACATTTCATTAAATACCCTAATTGAGCCAGATAAATGTATGCAGTGGAAGCTGATTTTCCCAGCCCTAGCCCTGGTGGATGGGGCAAGGGAGAAGGTAGGGCTAGTAACATAAGCATGAGTGGGAAGAGTGTAACCAAAACAAGGACTTGAAGAAAAGGAGAAGGAGCAGAGAGGATAGTTCAGGGGAGGGGGAGGAGTAGTGCAAGGAGATGACAACCTGTCCCACAGATGTTTTATAGTGGTGCATTAGGAAAAGACGCAAGAATTGAGGGAGTAGGAAGAGGGGGATGCAGGAGAGGGGAGTGAGGAGAGCAACAGCAAGGGCAGAAGCTGAACCAGGATCTGGATCGAAAGATAGCACAGTGGGATAGGCACCTGCCTTCCAGTGCAGGGAGGGAGAGGTTGGTGTACAGAGAGCAACGTTCAGTGGGGATGGCAGTTTAAAGTGAAGCAGCAGAAGGAATGGAAGAGGAGATACAGCCAGCCAGAGTAGATTTGTGGGCAGCAACACATAGATTGTAAAAGTAAAAACTAGAGGGGTCATCTTGTGACAAAATAGGGTCTTTCTTGTTTCCATATTCAAGCGGTCTATACAGTCTCTATGGAGCTACTATACAAATGACTGGAGGGTCATGTGATGTCCCTTAGTTTTTAAGATATGTGTATATATATATATATATATACACATTTTAATGCGGGATTGTACACCAGATCCATGTAGTCAAATACTAAAAGGATAATCTTGAGGGTGGTCTCACAGACGACCTGGGAAGGGGGTGGCACAGGATTTGCAATGAAACAATGCACCAAGTCTGAGGAGTTGTTTTTTTTTCTGGGATGGCATAAATATGAACAGAAAAGTCAAGTCTTTGATCCAGACAAACACAAAAGTGTTGAAAGAGGGGCATTTGTCAAGTGGGGGGGGGGGTGTAATCTAGAGACGTGAAGACCGGGGCAGAGCAGAGTCTGTAAAGTCTTGCTTACTTCTCAAGTTATGGAGAACATTTTTGAGCATTAATTGAAAGATGGTTAGAGCAGAATTGGTATCAGATGTTACAGAAATCAGGCTGGCAGTGATGGAGGTACCAGAGGCAAAAGCTAGTGTCATCCCTATAAACGTGGGTGCACAACGAGACACAGACTGAGAGGAGGTTATTTTGGAAGAATAAGAATATGAAAGCACCAAAGATGAAACTCGGGGAACACATGACTTGATTGGGTGGGGTCACCTACAAGGATCGACTGGTGTCAGTCAGATAGTAGCTTGAACTACTGAATCTGACTGAAAGATCAGATAGTTCAGTCACAACTAGTTTTTCAAGTAGGATGGATTGGACAACAGTTTCAAAAGCCTTTGCAAGGTTCACAAAGACAGCTGAGGGATACAGATGCTGATCCCTCTGTGACACTCAGACAGCTGGTTCTGATTAATCTTGATTTTTGTAATATAAAAATGTCTTATTGAATGTCTCTCGTGACAGATGCTGACAGTCTCTGGAATGACAGCGCCCCTCCCAGGTTTTAGCTAATAGGTGTTACCTGGAAGGCCAAGAGATAATTACAGGCTAGAAAAGACTTAAAATTTAGGATGTCCTTTTTATGTGACTAATTGCAGCTTGCCAACTGCCAAGATAGATCATAAACTTTTATAACGTTCAGAGGAAACACAGTTAAAATTCACATGGTGATACAAAGCATGTTGCACGTCCGTGAGATCTGGCAGAGAGACATAACAAGTCCATTGATGTTCTGGAAAGGGGAAGCTGCTCATAGATCAAAGGGTCATATGAGAAAATGAGTTGTGCTGAGGTTACAGAATTTAATACTTTGATAAGACATCCTGTTTTGCATGGATATATTTTTTTATATTCTGACAGGGAGGAGCTACGTGACTCACGCAAAGAGGTTGGCAAAGCCAGTTTTTAAACAGTATTCTGTATTCTATTTAGACACAAATTTTTGGACTCTGAAAAAGAAGCATCTACAGCACTGTGAGCTAAGAATACCTTAGAACAGACAAGTCTAAGTGTATTAGTGGTAGGAATCTGCACTTTTTAAAACCTTAGTTTTTTAAGTGATTGTATGTTTTTGTGATATATGGTTCTGTATTTACATTTTACATTTTTTTATCTATTTTGAAGTAAACCACTACTTTACAGACTACTTGGTGTGCCTTTGAAATTCTTTTTCTTGACAAGGGAAGCATACATGGTTAAAGCTGACACTGTACAAAGCTTACAGATTTTACCAAACTGGGAAAAGGTAAGAATTTATTCTGAGGTCTTTAATAGAGTTTTAAGGGTTCATTTTGTATGCCTGGTTAGGTGCCCATAGGCAAAAGATATCTGCCCCCCCCCCCGAAGAGCAGAATTATCTGAGCCTGTACATTGGGTACGCTAACAAGAGGTTCACAGTTTGAATCCCTCCAAGAATTGAGACCAATGGTTGATTCAAACCCACAAAACAGACAGGAGGGTTACCCTGTTTCTATTTCCTGTTCACAAGACTGTGCTCGGAGGTTGGCACTGTGGGAGCAGAGAGCCTGGCCTGCTGAGTGGGTGTGTGACACTCTCACCTCCAGAACAGTTAGTAGACTACAGCAGTAGCAATATGATGGAGTGGGTTATATGGAAGCCAAACTTGAATGGGAAGAGAAAAGAAGAGAGTCCACAAAGAATGAGAGTTGGGAAAGTACTAGTGTTTCTTGTACTTTCGCCAGAATAGGAGAAAAGGAGATGGGGCAATAATTCCCCAGGGCTGAAGGGTCACTACCTTTGGAGGGGAAATCTTTGGCACTCGGCACAGGAGGTGAAGAATTTGCTAAAGGTAGAGGTGACCAGCATGAGAATCAAGGCCAATATGAAAAGACTTCTGACACAAGGCAGCAAGGGACAGATGGGGTTCCCAGACTTCAACCTGTACTGCAGATCACATCAAACCAGCTTTACAGACTGGATGAAAGGGGGCCAGGACATTACCTTGGCAGATCTGGAAAGAAAAGCAGCCTCACACTGGAACAGGATGGATATTATACTGGAATGGGCCATGGATATTCTTGTAACATTGGATGTCCCAGGGCCCACATATACTGCTGAGATATGCAGAATGGAATAGTACGAATGCTCTTGGGTGCTTGTTCTAATAGTAAAACAGCTGATCAGTTGTTTTACTATTAGACAGGACAAGTACGCCAGGGCTTTCATTCATTCTGAAGGCAAATGGCCATGGAGGAGGGTGGATTGTGCCAGTCTCCTTCCTTTGCCAAACCAAGGATGTTGGGGGAGGGGGTGGGAGCAGGGTGCTACTAGGGTGGGGGCAGAGGGGCAATTTGTAATCTTGAATATATCACTATAAGTGCTTTTGAAAACTACGAAGACAGTTGCCGGCTGTGGAGGAGGATGGGTTGTGCTGGTCGCCTTCCTTTGCCACAACTGGGTGCTAGGGGGAGGAGGGTGGGAAGAGGGTGCTACTAGGGTGGGGGGCAGGGGGGTAATTTGTAATCTTGCATATGTCTCAGAAACTCAGGGCATAAATCAACCCAGAGAAATTATAGGTAAAAGAAAAGGATTTGTACACAAAGAGGTTCTGTCTTTGTGGAAAACTAAATAGCAGACTCACACATTAGAGTCTGAAGGTCTGAGATCCTTCCGAGCAGAAGTGACTGCAACTAAAAATAATGCTTTCCATGACAGGAAACGTAGGCCACAGCTTGTGGCCAGCTCAAAAGGAGTCAACGTCAGTTTATCAAGCACATAATTCAAGTCCCAAGGTAGGACTAGATAATGGATAGGAGGTTTCATATGAAGAATACCTCTCAGAAAAACACAGGACACCTTTAACTGGGTCACCGTACGACCATCAATAGGGGAACAGAATGCTGATACTGTGATCAGATGCACCTTAAGTGAATAAAACTGTGAACTAGAGTCTGACAGTGACAATAAGCATTCCATCCAGCACAGCATTTACAAGACATGAAAATGGGTCCAAATACCTGGAAGCAACCCACAAAATTAACTACTTCCATTTCAAGGAATAGGTATGTTTGGTAGAAGGCTTTCTAGCCACAATCAGTACTTTAGCGAGACCCCGAAATGTGCAATAGCTATGTCGTCAGGAGCCATGCATGCCGATGTATGACTTCAGGTCTGGATGGACCAGGGATCCCTTGTCTTGTGACAACAGACTCCAACACAGTGGTAGGGGTACAGGAGGTTCCTCTGCCATCTGCTGTGGAATCTGCTGTGGAAGTGGAACCCACATCTGGTGAGGCCTTAATAGAACAATGAGGATGAAAGTGGCACTCTCCATCTGCAGCTTGAGTAGCACCCTCTGTGTTAGTGGAATTGGGAGGAAGACACATAGGAATTTCCCTTTACAAAAGAGGGACAACACATCTCTCCAGAAAATACCAGGGCCTGGAGAGAACTAGCAGAAACTCTTCAGTTCTGTGTTGTGTGGGAACACAAAAATGTCCAATTTTGGACAACCTCATCTTGCAAAAAGGTAATTTACCATTGAGGTCAACAGTTCCCATTTGTGAATCTTGGACTGTGACCTGCTTAAGCAGTCTTCTAAGACATTTTGGAGATCTGTGGAATGCACAGCTGACAGTTGTAGGCCGTAGGCCACAGCCCAGTACCATACTCGCACTGCTCACTGGGCTGTTATTGTCCACTGAGGAATTCTCATATGAAGACTGACAAGAAGCACCATCACAATAGCTGCAGCAAGGAAACTTAAGAGACTCCTGTATACCAACCATGCTGAGGCAATCTGATATTCTGCCCTGTCCTGTGGCAGAAAAACATAACCCTTCTCTGAGTCCAAAACTGCTCCTATGTACTGTAGTGAGTGACAGGGAGTCATCACAGACATTGGCACATGTATTGTGGCTGTCAAATCCATGCACAAGTGCCTTATCCGAGACAGTGTGTGTAGCAGTTTCCCTGGAACTGGCTTTCAGCAGCCTGTCTTCCAGGGAGGGAAAGACATACAGGCTCTGTGAAGTGCTGCTGTCACTACTGCCAAGCAGTTGGTAAAGATAAAGACCCACGGCACAGAAGTCAAGCCAAAAGGCAAGACTCTGAACTGGTAGCTCTCCCCAGCACAAACCAAAGGTACTGCCAGTGAGCTTTTCTTATCTTGACATGAAAGTATGCCTCCTTCATGTCCAGGAAACAAAGTCAGTCCCCAGTTTCTGGCAAAATAATGAGAGCTTGCAATGTTGTAATCTCCCTCTACTGTTTCAGATGCAAGGAGGGTATACCCCCTACCCACAACCACTTCTTGACGTAACATTGGGAGTGGGTGTATATCCTGCAAATAGTGATGCAGAACCAGTGGAGCCAGCGCCACTGGTACCTACTGATTTGGTGCTTTTATGTAGGCGCCTGGGAGAGGGGACCTGGCAGGTCACCATGTCCTCTACCTCTACCTTGCCGATGGTAGACACAGCCATCTCTGGCAGCAGACTAGTGATAGGACTCCTCCCATGACCCATAGCTGGAATGGGATTCGGGGACTTGACCGACCTTAGAGTGATTTTTGATGTCTGAAGACCTCTTAGGGTCGCTTCCACATCATAATCAAACAGTTTTGTCCCTCTAAAAGGGGTATTTAAAACTGCTTGTTGCACATCATTTGCAAAACTAGCAACCCTAAGCCAAGAATATCTCTTCATAGAAATGCTAGAAGCAGCAGCCCAAGCAGAGGCATCACAGACATCATAGACTGAACGGAGCAAATATTTGCCAACCTCAGCAGCAAATGGCAACGTTCTAAATAACTCATTCTTGGTAAAGCCAAGCTTTCCACTTGCTATTCTGATATCTGATCATATGTGCCTGGTAATGTGCAGTTCTAAGGCATTTTAAGGCACTGGCATATATGTATGCTTGCCCATCACATCTAACCTCCTAGATTCTATATCAGGAGGCAATGTACTCATGTGTCTAGGTGCTTTAAACCTATCATGAGCAGCCATTATGACACCAGAGTCAGTTTCTGGCTTGTTAGCATAATACGGCTTACCAGATGCTGCTTATCAGCCTTTCTGGATACTGCAGGCAGTAAGTTTGGTCTGTACCATGCAGCAAAGGTGGCATCCTCTAATGCAGGGTATATAGGTGGAATCATAGTGGAGGGAGAGCAGGGCACCTCCAAAAATTTAATGAGGTTTCAGGGCCGGCCCGGTGGCTCTGAGGATTGAGGCGCTGAACGCCACACCTCATGCCACGCCAGTGACCTGAGTCTGGGAACGAACACGGGACACCGGGGGTTGGCCAGGGGGAGAAGGCTAGAGCATCCGATGACAGCTCGCCTTCTCTGGTGGGAAGGTGGCTTCTCTAGACTGGCAAGCGGTGACCCCTGGTGGAGGCTGGGGGTGCGACAGCTGCTGGTGTCACTGGGTGTGATTGGTTGGGGGCGTAGGCCTTGGACCATCAGCTTTCAGGACAGGTCCTTGGGGGGGACTTTGCAGGTGTCAGCGCACATGCCTTGATGCCAGGGCATGCAGTACGTCCCATCCTACAAATAGGAAAAAGCCTCTCTGGAATCGGGTAGATGAAGTGCCGAGCCAGGTCCCAATCTACCGCCGCCTGCCCAGCTGAGTCAGGGACCTGATAAGATCCAAAGGTTTGGGGGTGGTCCCCACCCCGACCCCATGCGGGGGGCAAACCGCAGCAAAATGGAGGACACCGATCAGTCAGGTAGGACACGGTAGGGACAGTCTTAATTGGCATCTCTCGAAGAGGCGACTCCGGAGGGGAAGGAGGAGTATAAAAAAAAAAAATTATGAGGTTTCCTTTTGTGGACTCTTCCTTCTCCACAGCAAAGCCCACAGCAGTTTGCATTTGCTGCATCATGGCTTGAAAATTAGGATCCTCGGTATGAGACCTCGGGGTGTGTATCACCAAGTCCTCACTGCAGGATAACAGGGTAGAACTAGATCAAGGTGGCATATATTGTTCACCCTCATATTCTCCTACTAAATCCTCCCCCAACATCATGAGGTCAGGATTATATTTGTCCGTCTTGACGACAGGAGCTACAGTGTGCACTGGTGACACACCATCAGGTCAGGATTATATCCCTCCCTATTGACAAGAGCTGCAGCGGTGCACTGGTGACACACCATCAGGTCAGGATTATATTTGTCCCTATTGACAACAGGAGCTGCAGTGTGCACTGGTGACACACCATCAGGTCAGGATTATATCCGTTCCTGTTGACGACAGGAGCTACAGTGTGCACTGGTGACACAACATGAGGTCAGGCAGTGTGCACTGGTGACACACCATGAGGGCAGGCAGTGTGCACTGGTGACACACCATGAGGTCGGGATTATATCCCTCCCTATTGATGACAGAAGCTACAGTGTGCACTGGTGACACACCATCAGGTCAGGATTATATCTGTTCCTGTTGACGACAGGAGCTACACTGTGCACTGGTGACACACCATGAGGTCAGGCAGTGTGCGCTGGTGACACACCATGAGGGCAGGCAGTGTGCACTGGTGACACACCATGAGGTCAGGATTATATTTGTCCCTGTTGATGACAGGAGTTACAGTGTGCACTGGTGACACATCATGAGGTCAGGATTATATCCCTCCCTATTGACGACAGCAGCTGCAGTGTGCACTGGTGACACACCATGAGGTCAGGATTATATTCGTCCCTGTTGACGACAGGAGCTGCAGTGTGCACTGGTGACACACCATGAGGTCAGGATTATATTTGTCCCTGTTGACGACAGGAGCTGCAGTGTGCACTGGTGACACACCATGAGGTCAGGATTATTGGTGGCTGCTGAGAAGGATTCTTTGACATGCTGTTAGCAGATGTCAACAGTACTTGAGAGCTCAGAGACCCTGTCAATAGGATGGCTGCCTGCCTAGGTAAACCAGGCATAATGCATCACACTGTACTTTCTTTGTTGTCTTTACTTATAATTGTTTTTGGGCTGTTGAAAATTTAAAACATAGTGGTGGTGTAATTCTGTGCTGTCTTTAATTGCTGCAAATTTTATCTTGGCTTGTCTGGCTGCCCTGTAGTTGGGTGAAGGGTGTTAATTGTCTGCCCCCCCTCCCTTAACCCCAACTCTTAGTTATATGCCCTGTTAAATCTGATTGACAGGAGCTAAACACAGGGTATAGTAAGGGGTGTGAAGTAGGAAGGGCATAAGGGGAAGAAGTCCACCCTCAGCACGACAAGTGTTTTGACTCATTTATTTATTTATTGGTTTTTTTTTTTTTTTTAAGAAAAAATTATCTGAGGATCAGTGGCAGGATTTTAGGACAGTAAATTAATAAAAAGGGAACTAGGAGAGCTTCAGTAGCAGACAAGTAGTGAAATTGCAGTATAATGTGGGGAGTGGTGTAATGCAGTGGCTGTGGGACAGCCATATTCAGGCAGACCTTCTGGACACTGAGGTGCTGCACTATCTGCATGCATCTCTCTGGACTGCGGGATGAGGTAGCCAGACTCAGAGCGGAAGTAAACTGGGTCAGGAGTACCATCACCCCATCCAGAGACCACCCAGTCCAATGCAACTGCCTCAAAGGATGCCGAGAATGAGGAGCACTTGGATGACAGTGGACTCAGGGAGGGTTAGAGAGGTCAGGCAGAGGCACATCCCAGATCCTAGTCCACTCAAGAACTCATATGCCACACTGGCAAATGAGGACAACCAAATAGAGGTACCCAGAGAAGTGGAAGGAAAGGATGTGGAGGTTAGCCAAGGAGGTGACCTCAGCGGGGAAAGCAGTGGACCCCAGAGGAGGAGGAAGCGAATCCTGGTGGGGGACTCCATCATAAGTGGGATCCAGCTAGGAACACAGGAGGGGGAGGGCAGGGAGGTGAGGTGCCTACCAGGTGCCACGGCATGGAGGGATGGAAGGAAGATCCTGGGGATCACTGGGAAGGCAAGACGGAGGGTGAGCTGGATGTCATTATCCACCTAGGAACTAATGACCTGCAAATGGGAGCCAAAGGAAGTTCAGGAAGAGTTTTGGAAATTGGGAGGGGTCAAGCAAGTAACTACTTCTGTCACTTTCTCAGAAGTACTACTACAGGAGGCAAGGGAGAGCATAGAGTGCATGCACCAGGAACTTTAACTCATGGTTGAAGAACTGGTGCTGTGAGAAAGGGTCTGGATTCATTGGTGACTGGGGGTCCACCTGGAGGGATGGAGGTTTGTTCAAGCCTGACGGCCTGCATCCATCCTGGAGGGGAATCCAAGCACTCAATGATAAGTTTAAATGCTACATTGACAAGCATTTAAACTAGCAAAGGGGGGTGGCAGGCCAGCAAGGAGAGTATCTTCTTGCTCACCCCCCACAGCTAGCAGTGGAACCAGTGAACCAGAGGAATGACTATCTCTGCAAAGCAGTGTGCAAAAGATGGAGATTAGTGCCCAAGAGGTGGATAGACAGAAAAGGGGCAAAATTCAGCAGAACGGCAGACAGCAAGGAGAACCAGGGATAAAGGACAACCAAGGAAGGGGCTGAGTAGAACAGTGAAACAGTCTAGGGAGGTCAAATCATGGAAAGCCATGTGTGCAAATGCCAGGAGCCTTAGCAACAAGATGGAAGATCTGGAGGCTGTCATGGAGCAGTCAGACCTGGACATTGTGGCCATCACTGAAACCTGGTGTAATGATAACCACGACTGGGAGATGGCCATACCTGGCTACAACATATTCAGAAGAGACACAGCAGGCAGGAAGGGAGGAGGAGTGGCACTGTATGTGAAAAATGACATAAGGGCCACAGAGATCCAGGAGGAACAAAATGGGGGAGAGATACTGTGGGTTAAGCTAGAAAGGAAAATGGGAACAGCCATCCGCACAGGTGTGGTCTATAGACCACCAGCCCAGGAGGAAGAAACAGATAGGGAGCTGATGCTAGCCATCCAAAGGATGGCAGACAAGGGTGAGGTAGTACTGGTTGGAGACTTCAACATTCCAGACGTGGACTGGAGCATCCCAGCAGCAGCATCAACTAGGAGCAGATTTATCCTGGACTCCCTTCAGGGTGCCTTCCTCAAGCAACTGGTCATGGAACCAACTCGGCAGAAGGCAATACTGGACCTTGTGCTCACAAACAGGGACAGTGTGATGGGGTAACAGTGAGGGAGCACCTGGGGAACAGTGACCACCAGTCATTGTGGTTTGAAATCACAGAAGAGCAGAACCAAACCACACAAAAACACGTATCCTGGATTTTAGGGGGGCAGACTTTGGGAAAATGGGGAGATACTTGAAAGAGGCATTAAGGGGAATGGGACAGGAATTGGGTTGAGGAACAGTGGGCAGTATTTAAAATGGGGATTACAAGAACAACAGAATTATGCATTAAGCAGGTTAGCAAAAGGAAAAGGAAGAGGAGACCATTATGGTTTTCCAAAGAGGTAGCAAAGAAAGTGAAAGCCAAAAAGATTGCATTCAGGCAATACAAAAAGACACAGGCAGAAGGGGATAGGGAGAAGTACCAGGAGAAGCAAAGGGAGGCAGGGAGGTCAGTAAGGGAAGCCAAAGCTCAGACAGAAGAACACATTGCAAAATCAGTGGGTAGAGGGGACAAACCCTTTTACAGGTACATAAGTGAAAAAAGAAAGACAAAGGGAGGGATAGTGAGACTGAAGGGGGAGGATGGGGCGTGGAGGATGACAACAGTAAAGCTGACATATTGAACAGGTATTTCTGCTCAGTCTTTACTGAGGAAGAGGAGGGTAATGGGTCTGAAGGGAGTACAAGGGGTGAGAATGGTGCAGAATGGACACAAGTCCCTTTACACGAGAAAGAGTCCTGAAGGAACTGGAAGTAATAAGAGTTGATAAAGCAATGGGGCCAGATGGGGTGCACCCCAGGGTCCTTAAAGAACTAAGAGAGGTGGTGGCTGAACCTCTGGCTATCCTGTTTAGCCAATCACTGGAAACAGGGAGGTACCCAAAGACTGGAGGACAGCAGATGTAGTCCCCTATACAAAAGCGGAACAAAGAGGAAGCAGGGAACTACAGACCAGTCAGCCTCACCCTCGGTAGTGGGGAAGATCATGGAAGCACTACTGAAGGAGAGATTGGTGGAACATCTGGTTGTCAATGGACTACAGGACCCAAGGCAGCATGGTTTCACCAGGGGAGGTCATGTCAGACCAACCTCATTGAATTTTTGACTGGGTGACTAGAGAGTGGATCAGGGAGGGCAGTGGACATGGCCTATCTGGACTTCAGCAAGGCCTTTGACACTGTGCCACATAGAAGACTATTACACAAACTGGGGAATATGGGTGTGGGCAGGACAGTAGTGTGGTGGGTAGGTAACTGGCTGGGTGGCAGGACACAGAGGGTGGTGGTAAATGGCTATCACTCCACAGAGGGAAGAGTGACCAGTGGGGTACCACAGGGATCAGTGCTGGGACAGGTCCTATTCAACATCTTCATCAGTGACATTGCACAGGACCTAGAAGGCAGAATTTCACTGTTCGCTGATGACACAAAGCTCTGTAACAGAGTAGACACACCAGCGGGTGTAGACAGAATGAGAAGGGACCTGTAGAAACTTGAAGAATGGTCAGGGGTTTGGCAGTTGAAATTCAATGCAAAGAAGTGCAAGATAATGCATATGGGGCACAAAAACCCTGGCACAATATATCAGTTGGGGGGGTGAGGATATAGCATGCACCAAGCAGGAAAGGGATCTTGGGGTTATCATCTCTGATGACCTCAAGGTAGGAAACAATTGTGACAAGGCAGCAGGTAAAGCAAATAGGATGCTGGGATGTATAGGCAGGGGCATCACCAGCAGGAAAAGGGAGGTTATAATCTGCTTATACAAGACACTAGTGAGGCCCCACCTGGAGTACAGTGTACAGTTCTGGAGACCATACCCACGTAAGGACATAGACAGGGTAAGAAGATTCAGAGGAGGGCAACAAAGATGGTGCATGGATTGCACAGCAAGTCCTATGAAGACAGGTTGAAGGAACTAAACATGTACTCCCTGGAGGAGAGGAGGAGAGGGGATATGATAGAGACATACAAGTATCTCACAGGGAGGAACAGGGTGCAGGAATACACTATTTTAAGCGAAAAGATGTTCCAGGACTAGAGGGCATGGGATGAAGTTGGAGGGAGGACGATTCAGAGGAAACATGAGGAAGAATTTCTTCACAGAATGGGTGGTGGACAAGTGGAACACCCTGCCAGAGGAAGTGGTGGGGGCTGAAACAATCACGGGATTTAAGAATGCATGGGATAGACATAAGGGAATTCTGGAGGTCAGGGGTAAGGGGCAACAGACTTCTAGGAAAACATAAACTGAACTTACAAGCTCAAATGGGCAGACTGGGTGGGCCACAGGCCCTTATCTGCCAACACTGTCTATGTATCTATGTGTCATATCATCTCTGAAACAACACCAGCACAACTTGAGATTCGACGACACCCTGCACAGGGGCTGGGACTACTTGTGTCGACAGGCTGTGGCCTGATGATGCTGGCATCCTACCATCCACAGTAGGTGTGGCAGCACTGATGTCAGACCCCGAACTTGGTGTCTCATTGACAGTCGGGGGGTGTAGTAAATCCTGCCTGAGCATTTGATGATGCAGTAGCATTACCATGTCTCACTGGTGACCAGAACCTTGCCAGCGAAGTAGAGTTCTTTTTATCTCTGTGCTTATGCTTGTGGCAAGATGAGATGCTGACTGTTTCCTTCAACTTCCATGGCTGTTTCTCATCCGATGGCGAGGCTGCAACAGATTTTGGTCCTGTTTCTTCTCCATGGTTGTTAAAGTTTCAAGGTGTAGGTAATTTTCCAGAGCTTTTTTGGGGCAGCGTCTTTTAGCCTGGTTGAAACTCTAGCAAATCTCACAAGTCCTTACATTGTGAGAAAGGCCCAAGCAGTATACAGAAAACATTTGTGTGTGTTTTCTTTGCAAATTTTCTCTGTATACTTGCAATACTAAAATAACGGCTCTTTCGACTTCAGCAGCATGCAGAGATGACAAAATACACTTATAATAAAAGTAGAAGAATAAACAGCAACGGCTAGTTGATGACGTTCACTTCAGCAGGTCTGACGAGGATGATTGACAGTGGGGAAAAAACTGAGGAGTAATGGGGCCGCCAGCTAACAAAAGTTTCTACGTGGTCCTAGTGCCTGGCTGTACAGTTCCAAAGGTGTGGACTAATAGAAGAGACAGCCTTGAAGAAGATCAATATTTCAAAGCAAATTTAAAAAAAACGCTATAACACCAGAATCAAGCTAATCGGGTCCAGTTTACCTAGGTTCAGGTGTTTGTTTTTTGAAAATATATAATTTGTATGTGTTTTCAAAGTTTTTAAGTCCCCCCAAAAACAGAAGATAGTGGCCATCACGATCAGCATTTTTTTCTCATGACAAAGAAATCCTTTTTCACAGCAAGTAAATCATAAAAAATAAGCCCTCGTAATTGTTTTTTTTTTTAGTATTCATATCAGAGGGTTATCCAAAAGAACAAACTTTAAATCCTTATAATTCTGGAACTGCATAACATTTTTGCACAAAACCTTTGAAAGGTACAGTACTATCTCTGCACAAGTCACTTCTACCATAAAAAAAGTCACTTCATGAAAAGATTCTATGCTGTAGTACAGGAAAACAAAAGTTGGCATTCTGTAGCTTAAAAAATGCACATGATGCTGTCACAAAACTTTTCACACCTTGAGACGCTGTCAGCCCAACTACGCGTGCCAAATTTTTGACTATTTCTTCAAACACTGCCAAAGTTATTAAGATGCAAACATTGTAGTTTAACATTAAACACCCTATTCAACTCTACTACAGGGGCACTAATGCGCCCCACAGAAAACTGTTAATACACCAATTAGGGTTCAACTTCAGATTAAACTAACAAAAGTAGGGAAATGTGGTGTTAGGCTTTCCAACTCTACTCCCCCCACCCCCATCATGCAAGCAGCAAAAGGCAAAAACATTAGAGTTAGGGTTAGGGTGTGTGTGTGTGTGTGTGTGAGCACGCACGCGCATTGGGGGATGCTAGTATACACCAGGGAATGCTTAGAACGTGAGAGGGAGAGCTCATTCAGCACCACAAACAATGACACAGAAATGGAGTGGGAGCAAAGTGACTACCTTGCGCTGTTCCATATTGTAGGTGCAATCCAGAATCGGGTCCAAGATGTCACATTTCAAGAGACTATATCCTAGAGAACAACACTTCAATAAGTACAGTGGAGCCCACCAGGATGAAGGCCAACTCTGCATAATTCTGCAGTACATTTACTGCAGCAAACAATGCAATTTCAATGGGAGTTAATTCCTTTTGTCATGCAGGAAACATGTGACACTGCGCTTCATCCTGGTGGCCATCACTTAAATAAATAAATAAACCTACCTGATGTTCTCATTCAGAGTGTAGAGCTCATTATTCTGTAACCCCCCTCCTTGGAAAACTTTGATCACTGCAGTTTGAACACTGGAAATGGAAACAAAAAATACATTCCAGTCAACAAAGAAAACTGTACCCAATAAACTAATGTGAAGGAAAATCACTTACTGTATTTTATCCTATTCTCTTGGACAGCAAAGAAGGATTTGCCATGAAAATGAAGAATCCGTTCATTCAGTTTTTACGGCTGCAGTGGGCATAGCCCTGTAGACATCTTGCAAGCACGGTAGAGAAAAAGGAGCTTCCCAGATACAGAATGGACTTGTTAAATAGTGGAGGTGAACAGCAATCACTGCGTGTTCACCCCACTATTTTGTCCATCGGTACCGGTGGAACACGGCACTGTCCACCATGTCCAAGATGGCGGCCAGAGTTCTTTGTGTATGCGCGATGACACACACATGCACACTGAATTCTGGCGGTATGGCGGCACAGTCCGTCATTTCCAAGATGGCCACCAGAGTTCTCTGCACATGTGCATTATGCGCACTTCCAGATGTTATAGTGCCAGTTAAAGATTAAAGAAGGCCAACGCTCGACTATCAAGGCCCCTGTTAATCAAGTGGTGTCCTTCTTTAATCTCCGACTGGCCATCATTTTGCATTAAACAGTAATGAAATTCAGCCAACATTGACTTCAATGGGGCTCAACCCGTGCTCTTCCCTTGCTTCATGTCATTACGTGCTGAGCACAGAGGCATGCCAGAGGAATCAGGAAGTGGTAGGGATCAGTTGGCTACCTTGTTGGGGCCAAATTACGATCCCTTCCACCTAAATATAAATGCAATTTAGAACTGTAAAAATAGCAAGGACTTACTTTCACCAGCATATGGAAACTAATAATATAAGTCATAATGGCAACTGGGAAAATCACTTTAAATTTCTAAATAATCTTTGGGTAAAAAAACTATATATTGGGCTTCTTTAGGTCCTGGGGCAGGCAGCTCCTTGCCATAATCTGCCCTGCCCAATGAACACAGCATTTCAGCAGCTCATAAAATTGTTAAAAAACGGTATAAGCTTTTCTGTCAACTAATAAATACTTAGGCAATAAGGCATGCCAGGGAATGTGTCATGCTGGGATAACATCATGCTTTGAGTGCATTGTGAGGCATGAGGCCACAGGCAGAGAGCATTCCACCACCTGAGAGGTGACATCCCAGCAACACATGTCCTGAAGTGCCTTATTGCAATTATAAAATGTCTCTATTTATGTGTGTACAGTCATAAGTAGGCAGTTTGATAGGCACTAGTTTCCCCTGTGGGGGGGGGGGGTGCTGGGATACCATCATGTATGAAACTGGCAACCCACCAGTCAGCTTTGAGCATGTTCTCTATCCATTTTACAATGCTGTTTAACATAACCTTTTAAAAAGTAGTGAGCCAATCACAATGATCCATTATTCAGCCATTGTTTTATAACATCTATTAAGTATTACCTGAATCTGTTTGGGGCTAGCAGTATAGCCTAGAGGTTAGAGTAATGAGCTGTGAATGAGCTTGGTACATCCAGCAGCCCTGGGTTTGATTCCCACAACCTCCACTTGCATACTGTGTGATTTCTAAGCAAGTCACTTAACCTCCACAGTGCTCTTGGGTCAGACCTGAAAACAAGCACTTGTGTCTAGTGGGCCTTAGCCGGTTAACAAAGATTAAAAAAAAAAAAAAAACTTTGTTCCATCTGGGGAAAAAAGGCAGAAGAATGGTACAATACTTATTCTATCCCTGATACCCCACAAAGAAAACAAGTTATTTTATGAAAGATAATCTAGAAGCACTGGAATGAGTTTGTATTTCAACGTCTTACCTGTTCCACGCAGAGTTGGAGCTCAGCTGCAATGCCTGTCTGGCTGCATGGAAACGCGGGAGATCACTGGCGCTAGCGAACTCATGAAGAAAGAGGCCGTGGCCGACGAAATGAACCCATTGTATTGGATGTAGTTATGGGGAAATGGAGTATTAGAGTTCTCACCCCTGAGGACGTGTACAGGAAGAAGGACCCTGTTCTCGAGGGCCAGTGTTAAATCCTTTCAAGTCTTGCCAGGCAGAGAGGAACCCTGAAGCCTGTTTCCCCAGTTTGACATATATTTAATGGGAATCAAACGAGTCCTTTGAGTAGCTGAGCTAAATCTTCTGGAACTTCTTTTGAGATACCTGACAACATAAAAAGAGGGGCAATCAAAAAAAATGGGTAAACAAAGCACAGACAGATTGTTACAGTTCAAGTTTTGAGTTACTGACTGTAGTGCTAGACTTTTGCATTTAAAGGGAATCTTTACTTTTCCACCAGTTGTTATCAACAGATGAGCCTTACCTCCCAGTTTAGTCCCCGCATTTTTCTGATTTTACCAAACTTATGAATCCCTATTGTTTAATGCACAGTGCTCCTCCAACTGTGCCACGCCATTTCTGGGTCTCCAAGCTCACACTCTATTATGCTGACTGGTACGTGACACACCAGCCTAATATTTCTTGTGTGAGTGTCTCTACCATGACATCCAAGTAGCTGCCAACAACAGCATGTGTAAGGGGATGAGGTGTATTATTACTTGTTCTGCTTATGCAACCTAAGTGCGTATAACTGATTCTCATAACACAAGTACTGATGCGCCTCACACCTCAATCAGAAATATTTGGGGGCATTAACAGGAGATGAACTGGCAGATAAAGATCACCCTGATCTTCTTAGAGATTATCTCCATAGTGCTATAACATACTGAGCTGTATGCCACTGAAATCATCTGGTCACAAAAATCCTTCCCTCTTAACTCAAGGAGCTCCTTCGTGCTCTTTACGATAGCCACTTCTCTCTAACAACCACCAGGGCATGCATACATTCCCTTATGACTACACACACTGTTGTGTGTCATCCCCTATACACATTTCCAAAAGCTGCAGTCTCACTGTCAAATCCCTTAGATATTGCCACAGTCTCTTCCATGACTAAAGGTCACATGACTAAGAATACAACTCTTCCCATCTCAGTTACACATTCCGTAATGAAAGTGTGAAATTCACATGCTGAGATGAATCCCCTAAAACAGATGGAGTAAGCTGGTCAGAAAAATGCAGTGACTGCACTGTCAAGCAGAAAAGTATTTGGGTTACACAGCATTGGAGGTGGACTGGCAAAAGGCTGGGGAGGCAACTAGACATATCTCTTCCTCCCCCTTTGACAGGAATTTGCCTGGAAGGACCAGATACATTTTTTCTTAGTCCCACACGTCAAGGATAAGTGAGACAAAAACACCTTTACCAGTTGCTGGAGACAATATGGGGAACTTGATGAGACCCACCTACACATCTTCTGGCACGGTCCAGTTTTACAACTTTTCTGGCAAGGGGTGCAGGACACTTTACCCAGGGTATTTATATTGTCTTCTTCACTAATATTTGCTAATTTGATTTTGTGAGTTAGATCTTGTTCTGCTAAAGGGAAAGAGGGAATATATCTCTGGAATATTCTAACAGTAGCTTCACAAAAACTATTACTAAACACTGGCTCCATTCTAGAGGTATGGGAATGGGAGGATATTACACTTAAGATACAGCAAAGGGAATGTGTGACATTTCTGGTTCAAGAACAAATACCAGCATTTATCAACAGATGGTTCAGATGGGAACTTTTTGAGGAGGGTGAGGGAGTCAGATGAAGCTGACACAGGGGAAAAGTCAGCAGAAATGCCCCCCCCCCCCCACACTCAAGTGTGGGGCTGGTCCCAGTGTGCACTTTGTGGGCAAAACATTTTGGTTTAGCTACTGTTTACTGAAGTATAGTAGATTATATCAGACTAATTTTGCTTAGTTCTAGGCTGGACATCTGTTACTACAAATCACAAAGTGTCCTGCTGCTGATATCGCAGCAGTAGGCAGCAATAGGAGATTAAATAGCCTGCAGTGCATGCTAGAGCGTTCATAATCTCTAATCAGATGTTTTCCAAGACTACTTTACTCCAGGGGCTAAGTACAGTCCTCTGTGACTACTGTGCCCAGAGAGGACAGCGGGACCAGCAGACAAAAGAGAGAGCTTATATAAACTCTACTATACACCGAACTGAAATGTGGGTATAGAAACTACAATGCAACAGGTGTACTAGTAGACTGCAGCCCTAAATAAAATATATTTGGAAAGCATCAAGAAGCAGGTGCTACAGAAGTCTTCCTTCAGTTTTGTTCAGTGTCACATTCGGCTGGTACCTTGAAGTATATTAGCATTTTCAGCCTGAAGGTGTTGTGTCACTGGGAAAGAAACTATAAATCTTAACACAGTTGTTACATGGACAGAAAAATACACTAATTCAGATCTCCTGCTGCTAAGTTGCCTGTCTAGTACAGGCAGGCAACAGTCAGTTATCTGAACACCATGGAACTAAGGCAGAACATTTATTTTGTGCTGAAGATGATTTTCTTGAGGTTCTAAACAACTGGACTCCCAAGTACACAATATGTTTGATCAGCAGCAGTGTTTGACAATAGCACATGTAGCATTCTAAATAATCAAAGTGAGGCTGGCAAAGTCAAATATTTATTTTGTTTGATTGAAGGCATTATCCCCAAGGTTGAGAGAGTGTCATGCCCTCACCCCTTTGGGTACCTTAAAGGTAGTTGCTTTCCAAATGGCCAACACCTGAATGTGTGTTGCAGTCTTCATCCTTCCCCTCCTCTGCCACATTTTATTTCTCTCTATAATGCAGGTGGTGCCTTATCACTTCCCCTTTCATCCTTCAGTCAGAATGCCCTTGACCCTGTGGCACCTCTCAGTGTGAGTGGAGCAGTGGAAGTCTTAACTGTGGGACTAAGAAAGTAGGCCAAGAGATGTTATAATGACCCTTTACCTAGATATTATGGGTCAGACCCCACCTCAAATATAGTGCACAGTGTAAGAGAAGGTATAGAGAAAGTACAAAGGAGTGTGACTAAGGTGGTTGAAGGTCTGGGAAACATGGTCTACGAGGATCAGATCGGAACTGTGGTTATTTTCCTGGGAAAGAAGAAGAATCAAAAGAAACATGAGTATGATCTTTTCAAACATCTGAATGGGATAGCATCATCAGAACAAATGCAGCTCTTCAAGGTGGACAAGAATGATGAAAGGACATAGGAACGCATGATGTGGTTAGAACAAGATGGCTGCTTAAGAGTTTGTTAGGATTGTCAGTCTCCTCTGTAGAATTAGTTTTGTGTGTGTTTTGGTTGCTCTTGCTCAGAATACCTACTACACCCATGTTACATATATCACCAGGGAAAGCGTCCAGCATTGAACTGCTACAAAATCTTCTTCATCAGGTACAGTGTATCTGCCTTTTGTCTAAAGCCAGTTGAAAATAGCTTTGGAATATTCATTGGAAGATAATAATGAACAGATTTGTGCCACTACAATACAGACCTGAGTAAACAAATAAGTCTATCTTGGCGATAAATGATCCACTAAAGGAATTCAAATTCCTCTGTCCCAGAATCTGTAATGCTACAATGACAAAAGGATAAAAGATCAAAGGCTTATCACCAAATTCACATATTAAAGCAGTGATTAACAACTTCAGCCATGTCCCAGCCTTGCCGAATAATCTAGCTGCTACCCTCCTGGATGCTCCTGGGTCCTCCTTACCTTAGCGATATATTATTTTTCTCTTTATTACCAATTTGGTGCCTGTCTTCTCTGATTCAAGTGATGGATACCTCTCTTTTTGTGGTACTCTTAGGATCTAAGCCCAGTACTCCCACTAGGAAACTGCCTGCCCTATGCAGCCTCACTCCTGTGGACCTTGAAGTATCATTCAATAGTTAACTATCCTGTTCAACCCAACTGCATTTGGGAGTCATCATCGGGGGGGTAGGTTTACATGGAAGGGACAGAGTGTTCCCCGGTTTTTACATTCGCTGAGGTAGCCAAGTCACCCTCTCACTTAATACCCTACCCGATGGGGTTACAGAGGCAGTAGACAGGGGCCAAGCAGTTGAGGTGTTGTACCCAGAATTTAGCAAGCAAATGCTTCCATTCCACACATATAAAAGCTGGACAACCTGGAGATAAGAGACAAAATGACCAAGTGGACGGGGAACTGGCTGGAGGGTAGAATGCAAAGGGTGGCCACCAAAGGGGTACGCTCAGAGCTCAGGGGAATAATGAGCAAGGTACCACAGGGACCAGTGCTCTTCAATATCTTCATCTGTGATACAGGAGAGGGAATCCAGAATAAGGAATGCCTTTTTGCTGCCGACAGCAAGTTGGTGACAAAGTGGATCCTGAGGAGGGAGTCAGAGAAAGAAAAGGAACCTGGAAAAACTTAGAAAAGTGGTCCAGTTTATGGCAGCTCAAGTTCAATGCAAAAAATGACAAGTGGTGCACATCAGTAGAAAAAACACTAAAATGGACTACTGGAAGTTGGGGAAGTGTGAGGTAAGAGAGAGTCCACAGGACAGAAGAGACTTAAGCAATAATGAACTAGTAGTTTCTTGGAAGTTAGCGACTGAGAGGGTTAGGTTGCCTGAGGTGCAGTGAGGGCAACAACCCACCACAAGCGTTAATCCCAAGAAACGACCACTAGTAAGGTCGTTATTGCTATTATAAGCCTATCTGTTCTTGAAATAGTAATAATTGTTAGTTTTAGTTACCATTATAGCTTTTCTTTGGTCTGGGGCTGGCTGAGTGGGCACACGATCCTTGCATATATAAAGTGTCATTAGGTCATTACGTCATGATGACGTGTGTCCACGACTGCCAATCTGCCATGAAGTAGTGCAGCGATGTGGCTATCGGCAGGTCAGCAGTTACAGTTCTGAATACCTCTATATTTCTGTTTGTTTTTGGATTATTGTAGATGCTTTCTTGTTTGTTTGTTTTTTTAAACATGGGAAAAGGCTGTGTGCCCGCTCTGCCAGTTCTGGATCAAAAGCTATATAATTTTAAATAAAACTAATAAATATCATTCTAGGAACTGTTAAGAACTGTTAGGCTTAGGGATTTGGCTGCACTGTCCTGGTGACTTGCTCTGGTTTCTGCTGTGTTTGGTGTGGTGCAAAGGTGTCACTGCGAACTGTGGGAGACAGGGACATTTCAGTGTGTGTAGCGATTCTTCTGGCTGCTGTCACTTTCATTTCCATGTGTAGCTGTCACCGCGAACTGTGTAGCAGAGGAAAAACTGTTTCTGGCTGCACAGTTAAATCTTACTTTTTAAAATGTGAGGTGGTCGCTTATGATGCTTGCACATCTGGATCGGTCATTAACTGGACGTTAATGATCGATCCAGTAGCGAGTCACAAATCAAGAAACACCTCATTAATTATTAAGTAGGCTTATAATTAGGAGTAATCATTAGCGGCAGCCTCAAATGCACAGTTCAGCGCAACAAGGCATCAGGAAGTAGAAGAAAGCAAGTGATACTTCTCATGTATAGGGGCCCTATAAGGCCATGGCTGAAGTACTGTGCACAGTGCTTGAGTAGACACCTTAAGAAGGACAGGAACTGCACATACTAATACTATTTGCCAGCAGATTAGGTCTTACGGTCTATCGAGTCTGCTCGAACCTCAGATCCCTAGTTGGGTGCAGAGGCCCTCCCCTCCCTTGTGTTCCAGAAACCCCTATCATCCATCCCCACCCCCCTGGGACAGGCCATCATCTGATACATCCACTTTCTGTGTCTGTCCCACCCTCTCTTGAAGCCCTCCACCGTGGATCTCTGAACCAGCTTGCCAGGCAGTGCATTCCAAGGGTCCACCACCCTCTCAGTGAAAAACCTCCTCCTCTTTTCCCCCTCACCCTTCCACCTTCCAACTTCAAACCATGCCCTCTGGTGATACCTCCCTGCTTTAGTCTAAAGATCCCCTCCATGTTTACCCTATTTATTCCCTTGAGGTACTTGAAGACCTCAATCATGTCCCCCCTATCTCTCCTCTCCTCCAATGAAAACAGGCAGAGCTCCTCAAGTCTGTCTTCATCGTCAAATCCCTAGCCCTCGTATCATCTTAGTTGCCTCCTCTGTACCCTCTCCAGGAGCTGTATGTCCCTCTTCAATGTGTGGTCTCCAGTACTGTACACAGTACTCAAGGTGTGTCTAACCAGTCCATTGTACAGCGGCAGAATCACTTCCTTGCTCCTAGAGGTGATCCCCCTTACGATGCATCCCAACATCCTGTTTGCCTTGCTAGCCGCTCTCCTGCACTGCTCAGATTACTCATACATGCATCCACCATGACCCCTAGGTCTTTTTCCCCTTATTAAGGCCTCCAGCGCCTCCCCTCCCAGGGTGTACCTGTGTTTAGGGTTTCCCCACCCAAGATGCAACACCTTGCACTTGGTGATATTGAAATTTAATTTCCATGTGTGAGCCCAGCTTTCCAGGGTGTCCAGGTCCCCTTGCAGGACCAACCTCCCCTCTTCTCCCTCAACTACTGCTCCCATCTTGGAGTCATCAGTGAAGTGACTCATTTCACACCCTATACCCTCCCTGATACACATGAGACACACACAAGGAGAGCCACAAAGGTGAACCATAGGCAGCAAAGGAGGTAGTAGGAGGGAAGATCGGTAGATCTTAACATGTCATATACACTGAAGTTCAGGAGGAAAAGATGAGCTATGATTGAGCCATACAAGTTCTTATAAGGACTAAACAGGGTAAACTGTTAAAAGACTTGTTCACAAAGAACGAGGGCACAGTGACTATAGGACATGGGTGCAGGCGGGGGGCAGATTCAGGAGGGATGTGATTAAGTTATTTTCATGGAATAAGTGGTGGGCTAATGTAATAAACTGCCCAGAGATGTAGGTGATGCCAAGACTGTGGTGGGGTTTAAACTTGGGTGGGACAGTTGTTAGAGAATATTGGGACTCACTGGCAGAAGAGGGAAGGGATACTTGGGGAAGGGAGTGACGATCAGTCATTAGGGCTAGCGAATCTTTAAATCCAGCCTGGTGTTAGGCTGAGCATAGGGCTATGTAGGGAAATGGGCAGCCTTGATGGGCCACGTTCTGCCAACAGAGTCTGTGTTTCTATGTTACCTACTGAATTACTCCATGGCTGAGGTTGACAGTGTTTTTCTCACATTCTATGAATTTTACCTTCCTGTCTGCCTCCTTTCCTAATGGTTGTTGCACTTCTGCTTCTGTGACATGTTGTTCATTGGGTCTTTGCTGCTTTTCTCAGAACATCCCACCTCTTACCCATCACTGTTCTATTCACCGCAACCTTTTTCTCGACCCACCCCAATCTCCTGCACTGCTCTTCATATCTTTCTAAATGCTGGTTCACCTCCTCCTTCTATCTGCCCTCCTCTCCCCACCATCCCTTCCTCCTATTTCCTCTGGTTCTCTGACACCTGTGTCTTTTCCATTCCTTGCTGTAAGTCATCTGCTGGCCAAGATGCTTTGTTTACCTTCCTACTCCATGGAACAGCCTGCCTGTACCTAGCTGTCTCTCCTTCTCTATTCACTCCTTCATGATCATTATTCCCCTTCCTGCAACTGCAGCCAGCCCCTAGTCGCCCTCCAATTCTCTACTTCGTCGCTCACCCTTCTGTTTCATGTTTATAAGAACTGTATACCAATTTTCATATAGTGTCACACTAGCCTGCCTGGCTTATTGGTTCTTGCACTACTATACTGCCTGTATGGTGTTAATTTTCACTTTGGTCACATCTGTAATGGCTGCACCTTGTTGTTTTGCTTGCTTTGTCTCTGCACCGTGGGTGCCTTGTTTTGCACTTTTTTCTTGTTGGCACTACACTCAGCATAGTTTGCACTTGATACATTGTATTCTGTATCATCTCCATTGCTCCCACTCTTATTGGTTCACACCTGCAAATGAGCGTCAGTCCTGGTCCACAGATTATAATCTACTGAAGAATACCGTCACTAAAAGAAGGAAGATTCAAGGGAAATGTGAAGAGGAAATGCTTCTCAGAAAGAGTGATGGACACTTGGAATAGATTTCTGAGCAGGTGGTATCACCTGATACTATAAACGACCAGTATCCCCACTGAGCTGATAGGAGGGAGGAACTTGATGGACCAGTGGTCTGTCATTTTATCCTAAAGCTGTATTATGTATGTATCTAAGAAAAGAATCAAACTATAATATTGTCACTTTGACTACGGTTCTTCATTAGCTGTTATATCAGACATTTCCTAGAAACACCCAGTTAAGCACAGAGGACCACATGTACTATATATTTGTAAGTTTAAACTTAAAAAAAGCTAAAAATGTCAAAACTATACTTATAATTGCAATAACACCCTCCCAACCAGGCATTTCCCATGGATTAATGCCTTGCTGGGGTGAGACCTTCTAGTCAGATGTTAATACACTTGATGAAATGCCAGGTTGATTGGACAGTATTGCTCAAGTAAGAACACCCAGAATGCAAAGTGATTTGTGCTACAAACTATAGCAATTAGAGGTGGGCAGAGCCAGGGTGGGTTTGGATTTGTTTTTGGGTTTTGCCAAATCCAGGATGAGTTTGGATTTGGATTTGCAAGAGATCTGGATTTGCCAGATTTGGCCAAAAGTACTGTATAGTAATTGAAGGAAAAAGGAGGTTATCAAGAGAAAAGCACCGGGAAATGTCAATGAAGTGACAGTGATATTAAAAGAGGGCCCACTGCTTGAGATACTGTACATTGCATCTTGCTATTTAAAAATATTATTTCTGACCAACCTGCATGTTTTGACCCCACATTTACAACACGGGCTCCTTTTGACCCCAACCCATGAACTAGATAGGTGTAATAAATAAATTGTTCAAATCCCAGTGGAATCGATGGTGAAACAACATTTCCTGTGGGATTTGAAAAATGACACCTGTCTAGTTCAAGAGGTGAGGTCAAAAAAAGGCCTAGGTTGAAAATTTGGGGTCAAAATGTTGAAAAAATCATAAAGTTATGACTGTAAGTTAAAATGAACTAAAAAAGACCCCTAAGTGAGAAAATTGTTTTAGACTTAGTTTTTTTCTGTTTGGGGCCGGACGTGGTTCACAGAGGTTGCATGCTGCGATAAGAGGAGTACCATGAGGGACCTTATCGAGGTAAGTGAGTGACAGGGGAGGTGGGGTGGCAGGGTGTTGGGGGCTGGGGGATGCATTGATGGACTGTTTTCTTTTTACAAGTTAGTGGGGAGCCAATGAGGACAGCATTGGATTGTTTTCTTTTTTAAAGGATTTAACTTGGGTGGTGGGGGGATATGTGGCACAGGTTCTAAGAGAGTGGGAGGGGGTCGGGATGTGCATTTTATTGGCCACCAGGCTTGGGCAACCCGGTGGCCAAAAAAGAGATTGGGGAGGCATCCATGTGGCCACTGGGCTTGGGCACCCTGGTGACCGAAAAGGACACTGGGAGGTGGGTGTCTGTGTGCATACCTCTCAACTGTCCCAGAATACGAGGGACATCCCTCATTGTACCCCTCAGAACTGCTCTGTCTCTCATTTGTCCCTTGTGGAAAAGGTGCTGCCCACACAGAGAATCTACTGTAAATTAAGACCTCAATATTTTAGATGCTAAATCAAATAAAACTTGTACAAGTAAACACAATGGTTTCCAGTTTTCTGAGCTGGTATCTCTATGCTTGATGATATCTTCCTTATGAGGTCAGTGTCCCTCATTTTTCCTAATTCTGAGTGTCTGTGTCCCTCAGGGACAAGAAGGTTGAGATGAGGTATGTTTGTGTGTGTGGCCACTGGGTTTGGGTAACCCGGTAGCCAAAAATGAGGTAAGCGGGCCAGGGGTTGGGGGGCAACTCAGTATGGCCACCAGGCTTGGGCAACCTGGTGGCCAAAAAGAAAAAATAAGGCTGCATCTCGGTGCCGCTGCAGTTGCCAAGAAACCCAGTCTCTCCCTCCCATTCATTCCCAGTTAGAATGGCGTGCTGAGCGGTCATGCCACCTGCTATACACCGAGTTTGTGCACATGCACAAATTCAGCATATAGCTCAGATGCATGACGCTTGGACACCATCTGACCTCTTCCCAGCATCCTAAGCCTGTCAGATGACAGGGAATAAGCCTGTCACATGACAGCAAGACTGGGAAGTGCGAGATCTGAGCCGAGCCAGCTGTGTTTGGTTCATGTCTGACAAAAAATTAGCCACTTGTTTTTGAAGTGCCTCAGTTTTCAAATGCAGACTTTGGCCCATCCCTAACAGCAATTGCAAAAATTAAAACACTACTTTTAATAAATTCACCTGAAGGTCAGACTCTTTTAAGATTCTGTAGAGCTAAATAAACTTTTAAACTGAGAAGCCTGCAACAATGCCTCTCCATTCATATTGCACAAAATCCCAGTTTCACATGGAAAGCCTCAGTGAACCTACGCTCACCAGTGCAGGTGGGACAGCATTTCTATTTCCACTGCGAAAAGCTAGTTAGGAATTGTTGGGTAGACATGATGGGCCAACGAGCCTTTTTCTCCAGTGGATTCTACATTTCTGAGTAAAAGGAGTTCATTCACTTTGGCTCAATTTACTTACTAATGTTGTGTCATGTACTCCCTTAACTTTGAGTGGAGGCTTGTTTCCAGGTGTGACCAAGGAACAAAGGGAGGTTAAGTGAGACCTGCTTAGGGACACACAGTATGTAAGTGGCAGATATGGTACTCAAACACATATCTGCTTGATCTCCAGATTCACAGCTTTAATGCTCTAACCTCAAGGTTAGTACTCCCCAATTAGTATGCACAGACAGCAATCAAAAAGCCTTAAATAAACAAACAGGGCACTTCTAAGCTTTACAAAAACAAAATTAAGATGAAAAACAAAAGGAAAACCTTACTCATTGTGAGTTACCCCAGAATGTTTGACATTTTACTGGAATAGGGATGCCCCAGCGTGCACTGACCCTGGCAGCACTTCTTCATTTTCATTTCCTCTTTTTAGGGTTCATGAAAATTTCCAGGTTGGCAGCAGTGGAGACCAAAGTCCTCAGTTGAGCCACATGACAGATAAGCCAAAAGTGTAACCTTTCCCACACTGCTTGCTAATGCACTTGGTCCAAAACTGGCAGCAGGCCAAATGCTGGCACATTTTGTGTAAGGAGAGTAGAAATCTTCCTTGGCGTGAGGCTGCTGACAAGAGTACCATTTAATGTTAGTTGTGATGAAGTGAACAGCCTGTCCTCTTGGAAGTGAACAGAGAGCCCCTAAACTCATTCTAAACAGAACACCGGACAGCCATCGTAGGAGGACAGCTTTCATCCACAAAAGAACTGGCTGGCTTCAAAAAGCAACCTAGAAGAGATTGGCTGCGCAATCCACTGCCAATCCATTAAGCCACATGGTGTCCCCAGTATAATGTTCTACAGTGGTCTATTCATTCTTTAATCAGGAGATCCCACTGAGATTAAAAACTACTGCGCGGGAGACCTAGCCAAGAGGCGGCAGATCATGAGGTAATACAATTTGTTTCTACAATTATTGTAATTTCTTTTATTTATTTATTAATCAATTGATTTTTATTTATTTATTGAAGGGTTTTACTAGGAAAGGTCAACTGAGCTGTACCTGCTCACTTTCGGAGATGTCCGGGTGCAAGCGAGAAGCACAATTATACAGAGGCAATTTAGCAGCAAAGCAGAACAATTCCAAATACAATAAACAGCTTGGGATTATAATTTATTTACTACAAAGATTTATCAGGGAAGATATACTGAACTGGTAACAGCTAGTTTCCCAATACATCCTGAGGAAGGAGAAGTACAGTAAAACTTAACAAAAATGCAAAATAAGATACTATAATATAAAATAAGATAAAAAACAGCGAGTTACAGGTCATTAGCAAGGCCCCTGGAATTCCGTGATTCTGCGGTTGCAGAATTTTCCGCAGATGGCAGGACTGTGTTCTGCCAGAAAAATGAATGAATCGTGTTGCAGAAATCAGAAAATTCTGCCACAGAGTACTAGGGGCCCTGGTCATTAGATGAGCCAAACATAAACATATGATAAACATGCAGTACATTAGCTATGACCAATGAACAGATGCACTGAATAATACATTCGGCACAGACCATGTACAAAACGCAGGCAAGAATTTACCTAAGAAGGGGGATTGTTGGGTGGTGTGGATGTCAGGACACAGTGCTGTCAAAGGCAGTTAATACAGTGCCACGGGGACTGTGAAAACAGTGCAATACTTTTGTTAAAAATGAGCAGAAATAGCTGGCCCGGTGGTGCTGAGGGTTGAGGCACTGGATGCCACACCTCGCACCATGCCAGCGACCTATGTTCGGTAACAAGCACGGGTCACCATGGGTCAGCAGGGAGGAGATGGACTGAGCATCCAATGGACTGGTCTCTATCTCTGGGGAGGGGGGAGTCCAGCGGCTGGTGCATGCCTGACCCCTAGAGGAGGCTGGGGCTCGACGGCATGGAGCCACATGAACGTAGGTCGGGGGTGTGACAGACGCTTGATGTGGGCATACACGAGAGATGGGTGGACCCTGTCACAGACATCACTGCACGCCGTGCTTCTGCAAGGGGAGAAAAGTAGAAAAACAGTGGCTCCAGGTCACGTGGCTTGATGGCCGTCTGCTGCCATGCACCATCTCCTCAGGCACTACCTGATCTGTATCCATGCTAGGTGGAGGATTGGGGTTTCCTTGCCTCCCCACCATGGGGGGTAAACCATGGGGGAGTACAAGGTGGTGGCAGCAAGGAGATCGGTGGGGGTGGATGGCAGCCAGAGGAAGAGAGCCGACTGGGGTCATGGCAGGAAAAAAGTACAGTAAAAGAAATGAGCAAAAATTGATAAAGAATGGATAAGTGCACAGGGATGGAACAATTCAGTAAATTTTGCAATGCAGCAATTAAAAAAAAAATGTAAACACTTTTTATCCAGCATTCCTCATTTCAGATGCCCACATAGCTTGTTTCTGCTAATCACAACTGGGAACTCAGAAAATGAGAATGCCACATGAATCAGACTTGCTGTCGCCTTACGTTATACTCACTTCACTGAACACGGCAAGTACTTTTTAAAAGAGTTCCACTGGAAACCGTGCTCAAGCTACTGGTGCATAGAATGTGGCTCGAGCACCCTGATCCCTGGAGTCCCAGAGTATTTATTCATTAAATTACCTCATCGATTGTAAAATTTTATTTCTCAGTCGGTGCAGCTGGCATGTTGGTTAAAGGAGTGCAGCCCCCAGGGTTATAGCGCTGGGCAAAAACTGTGATAGGATGACACAGTTTTGCCTCTTCCTGTGTATTGCTCTAATGTACGGAGATATTAAAATCTCTGTATTTTATATGCCCAGTGTTTCTTTTTGCTGCACACACATGGCATATAGACACCTTTTGTAAAAAAACAATGGGCATAGCAGGACCCCAGTGAAAACAAGATATTGCATCTGAGCTGGGCTATATTGAGTAAATAATTCAAACTACTGGTTCATGAGGTGAGGTAAACAAAAATAGCCATGTTGAAACTACATCTGTGCTTCTCAGCCTGTCTGTTGTTAGTTGTGAGTTGGGGTCCATGGGTGAAACTGTAGCTAGCTGACCGTTCTGGAATGGTGATGGCAACAAAACACAAGAGAAATGTCTTTACCTTGGTGCAGAAACTCCATATCCCGAAATGCCTCGAGAATGGAGCGAGAGCTGTCAGTTTGGCTGTGGAGTACAGCGTGAGTAAATCCACGATATCAGACATTAACAAGGCTACACAGAAACTCTGTCAGTTTGTGATGATGATGATGGAGGTCATCTATGGTACAGAGAACTACTGCAACATGAAGAGGTGTGTAGTAGCAGTAGCAGTAGTAGTAACAATAGTAGTAGTAGCAGTAACAGTAGTAGTAGTAGCAGTAATAGCAGTAGTAGTAGTAGTAGCAGTAGTAGTAACAGCAGTAGCAGTAGTAGTAGCAGTAGTAGTAGCAGTAACAGCAGAAGTAGTAGCAGTAACAGTAGTAACAGCAGTAGTATCAGTAGCAGCAGTAGTAGTAGCAGTAACAGCAGTAGTAGCAGTAGTAGTAACAGTAGCAGTGGTAGCAGTAGTAACAGCAGTAGTAGTAGTAACAGTAGCAGTAAGAGCAGTAGTAGTAACAGTAGCAGTAGTAGTAACAGGGGTAGCAGTAACAGAAGTAGTAGTAGCAGTAACAGAAGTAGTAGTAGTAGTAGTAGTAAAAGCGGTAGTAGCAGTAGTAGTAGTAACAGTAATAATAGTAGTAGTATTTTATTTATGAGACATGAACAGGTACATATTCGTTGACCTAGCATTCATTTTTAAGGGGCACCTTGGCAAAACAGAATATTACATAGTTTCTTAGTTACAGGATTACATAGTTATTTACATGAATTACATAGTTTCCACAGTTGCATAGTTCATTTATGTATAGTCAACATAAAAATAATCTAGGTAGGAAGATGTGGAAGTTAGCAGAGTCAAAAATGACAGAGGCTGCAATCAGGCAGTGGGAGCTGGTCATATATCTCAAGGTGGGAGTGTGGGGGGAGGGGGACGGCCTGTCTCTGTACAGTGGAGAAAGGTAAGGATGGGGTTTGGATTACTGGTGGCAGAGCCTAGCTAGCATGATCTAGATGAGAATGCTAACGATTGGAACCAGACTTTGATGTTATTCCATGAGACAGATTTAACCTGTGGTCTCAGGTATTTTGGTAGACTGTTCAAAACTTGGGGTCCTTTGTAGTAGAAAGAGAAGCAACCTATTTTGGTTTCTAATGTGGGGTCTTTAGTTCTAGGGTGGTGGCTGATCTTAGGCCATTGTTTGGTGACTTCACTTTGATGTTCTTCTTTACACAGTACGGAAGTCCACCCTTGAGGCTCTTCGATAATAGGCTTGAGGTGCGGAGTTGTACCCTAAGGTCTAGTGGAAGCCATTTTAGGTTTTGGTATAGGGAACAGTGATGGGAGCATCTTGGTGCATCTAGGATGAACCTCGCCAGCCTGTTGTATAGCATATCCAATCTGGCAAGGCCCGTGCCAGAGGCCCAGTTATATAACGCGTCCCTGTAGTCTATGATAGGGATGATTATTGTGTTAACTACTTGAAGTCTTGATCCTTGGGGCAGTTCACTTCTGATTCTGTGTAGCATACCCAGCTTTTGGCCTAGTTTCTTTACCAGGTTGTTTACGTTCCAGCTACAGTGGTAGTCAAGCCAGACACCTAGGTATTTATAAGCTTCCACCTGTTGTAGGGGCATGCCAGTTTCTGAAGTGATTGCTAGAGTGTAGCTGTTCTTGTAGTTTTTACTGTTCTGTATGAACAGCATGACTTTTGATTTACTGGTGTTCAGGATTAGTTTGTTGTTGTGGAAGAATGACTGGAGTGAACTGAATGCCCTTAGTAGAGTGTACTGTATGTGTTGTAGTTTGGTGGCCTTGGTGTAAATCACTGTGCCATCCATGTAAAGGAGATGTTTTATATCTGGATTAGTGACGCTGAGGTCATTCACACAGAGGTCAAACAGAAGAGGGCCTAGAATTGTGAATGATGGGTGCAATGCTGCAGTTCGTCTTTGGTTTAAGCAGAAGCATGAGATAGCTGCTCTGATTCCTGGCCCTGTGCTAACACAGAAGGATCTGCAGTTCCATTTAAAACTCGGCAACAGAAACCATCAGTGGGTGGTTGTAATGCTTCAAAAAGCAGCATAGAATACACCTTCTCCTACTATGCAGTGAAACGCTGAGTGCTGTTGATGAAGGTGTGCAACCATTTATTGACAAAATAAATTTGGTCATTCAATCAAAGCATCTCTGCCTTCTCACATCATTTCCCCAAATTGTGGAACTCTCTCCCTTCCCAAATTCGACACTCCTCCTCCCCCTCATCTATCTCCTCTGCATTGTGGAATTTCCTCTCCATAAACTGCAGTTGCACTGACCTTTCCTGCTGCCTCACCTATACTCTCTATCTGCCTATCCAAACTACCTAACCAGCTTGCTCCAGGTTGCAGTCCTCTCATCCTGCTCTAGGTAGCAATCATCCTGTTCTTCCCCAAATTAATCGATATACTGTTGTAATATTGTTCTACTTACTGTCTGTACCTGCCATATGTCGGATTTAGATACTATGTAACTAGTTTGTCTGCTACACAACATGTGATCCATAAGGATACTGCTATGTAATTAGGTATTTAACTGTGCTGTATGTTAATATTGTTGTACTGATCCCTGCTCCCCTTCCCCCCAGGATGCACCGTAAGACGAGTAACTTGTTGCTCAGTGTGCCCTTCCTTGTGAAACTCTTAAATAAATAAAGAAATCTCACTTCCAAGGAGATCTTCAATGCTGATGAGACACTGTCACCCGGACAACACCCTTACACGTGGATCAGAGAAAGAAGCTCCTGGCTTCAAACTAATGACCATGTGACTGTCCCTGGCTGTGTGAATGCTGCTGACATACACAAACTTCCATTACTTCTGACTGGGAAGTCCAGTGAGCCAAGGTGCTTCAAGCACATTAATAATGGCAAACCTACCAACACGGTATGACCACCAGCATAGTGCCTGGATGGATGGCATGATATTCAAAAAGTGGTACACAAATTAATTTGTACCAAACATGAACACTTTTTCCACACCAAGCAGCTTCCAGTCAAGGCTATCCTATCCAGCACATCCCCAAGGTGCTAGTTATATGCACAAGAGAGGGCACCAACAGAGGCATTGGTCTTCTACCAAACACAATGTCAAAACTTCAGCCTTGCAATAAAGGCACCTTGGAAATTTTCAAATGAAACTACCACAAGAAACTCCTCCAGGCAGTGCTTGATGAGAAGAATAAGCAGAGCCCATTGAAGGACATTGTTAAAGCGCTGACCTTTAGGATCGTCCTTTATATGGCAGCTAAATCATGGGTTGCTGTCAGGGCAGAAACCATACAAAAAGCAAGGGCCAAATCTGGGCTTGGTTATCAGCATGCTGTTCCTGCTGTACTCACTGTAACTGCAACACACAGACCACAAAGTCTGATACTGATCCCATATCGGAGGAGTAGTAGGCTGTTATGGCAGCTGACACCAATGCACGTGATGACATGAGCCTATCAACAAACTTGCCCCAAAACTCAGTGCAGAAACATCGTAACAGGACCTGAATGCTGTCACTTATGTGATGCCAGAGAGGTCAGCATACGCATTTGGATAGTGATGCTGTCATCGCTGCAATTGGGGACATCAGAATAGTAAACAAGGATGAGCAAGAACCAAGCGAGGAACAGTCACCTCCGAAGCGAGTCCCGCGGCATGCTACGTCTGAAAAATCCATCAACGACTGCCTAACTTGGCTGGAAAGCCAGCTTGATTACAACCCGCTTCACATGCTGTGGAATCTAAACGTAAGGCGGCAATGCTACAGCAAAATACTATTATAGATTTCTTTGCTAAACAGAGCTGATTGCCATGAGTGCTGACAGTGCTCTGTACAGTCAAGTGTATCATTTCATGAAACACTACACAATGCAGCCCCACGAAGCAGCAGTTAGCAAGCATACAAATAAAAAACAAACATGCACCTTCTCCCTAAACCATCACAAAACCTCCCACAAACACCTCAAAAAACAACCACACTAACAACTCAGAGAAATAACTAGTGTTTAGCGCCAGATAGTTTGTTGACAGCACAGTGAACAAAGCACTCCTGGTTTCTCAGTCGCCTGATTATCTGAACTAAACTGGTGCCCCTCAGGCAGTTCAGATAATCGAAGCTCTACCGTATAAATGACTGCACCTGCTGCTGTCTTCCGATGCACAACTGTGTTTTTTTTATGAAGGCTAATGGTTTTCCATACTGTGTTGCCATTGATGTATTGATGAAGTTAAGTTACTAACTCTCCCAAGTCGTGCCTGAAAATAGGCATATGTGCCCTAATGCATCTGACTTGGCATCAAAAACAAATATATAAGCATCTGAGAGGTCTTCACTTGGCTCATCGAGACTGTGACCTTTTAATGTCCTAGTGTTGGAGAATCATGAAGCGAAGTTCAGTGGTTCTGAAACACTAGGGAGTTACGAGATGCTGTTTTTGATGAGCTAAGAGGCACTGCCCAGATGCAATATTCAGTTTTATTCATCATGTCTTTTCCTGGCTACATGTCAATTTGCTCCAGTCAATGTGCTCTGTGACAACTCACGCCCTACTATTTACTCCAGTGTCATTCAGGCCCTGTACAAATTGTTCCCTGACAGTACCCCCCCCCCCCCACGTAGAAATGTAATAAAATCAGCTCGGTGGGGGTGGGTGGCAGGACACAGTTTGTGAGTAAACTTGGCAGGGAGCCAGATGATGCCAGAGCTAATAGCCCAGTGCAAGTTCTTATGGACACATAGACCAGAACAAACTGACATATCACTGTCTTCCAGAGCTAATAGCCCAGTGCGAGTTCTCATGGACACATAGACCAGAACAAACTGACGTATCACTGTCTTCTCTCCAGACAGTGACAATCATCTGGTTAGCATACATAAAAAGAACTCAACTGGAGCAAAAACCAGATTAAAATTTACACATGTGGAATGATCTTTTGTGTGAACGTGCAGTAATACCGCCACTGAGACCACTACTATGGTTGTAAGAGCAGTTGCATGTGCATTCTTACGGTATGAGAACTAGGAACCGAAGGCACTGTAGGAAGTTCTGATATCCTAGAGATTGATAAACAATATATTAAAATTTAATAAAAAACTTTCCGTGAATAAGGCTGTTTCAGGGAGACTGTGCATGAGACACTTTTCACAGAATAAGTATCTCACTTAAAGACTAAACGAGCTCTACAATTGGTTGGGAGAGCTCTCTCGAGAACTAGTTTTTAGTTGCTATACCATTATCACCCCCTCTCCCAATTTACCCATGTTTGTAGTAAAATCAAATGTTCTCTTATTTGTGAACAATTGTTTTCTATATGCAGAAGTACATCATGTTAATGCAGGTAAATATTTTGTATTTTTTAGCTGTACAAATTACTCTGATGGTTTTTATGGTGCATAAAATCCTCAATTTCACACTCTCTTCCTCATGACTTGCTTACTGTGCATGTCTTAAAGCAGCAGTGCAATGAAAATCTTTTTCCCAAAAAGCTAGTTTCAGATACATTTAATACAAATATAGTCATACCTGCCAGATTCACTTTTCTAGATACCTCCTATGCTACACACTAAGAGTTTTTTTTGATTTTCTCAGTTCTAACTCTTGTCAGAACTACAGTGGCATTTCTAAGCCAAATGTGGTGGCTATTTTTTTTTCCTGAAACAAAACTAAATGAAAACATTTATAAAGTACTCAGATGTTGGTGAAACTAGAAAATATTACTACAGAATAAAACTGGAAGATGCCTAGGATCTTTTATTGTGAAAACGGTATAGTAAAACGTTGTCCAATTTTGTTGCACTGCTGCTGTAAGCCACTTACGAGAAAACAAATATCTGTTTTTACGTCATTTTAAAGCTGTTACACTCTCTTGCTGAAAATGTTAAACTGCCATCTTTCCAAAATAAGTTCCTAGTACGAAACAGCTCTACCGCTCCCAAACCAACTTGAATCAAACTGCTCCTTACTGAGAAAGTTGCTATGATATTCGTTGACACACAATGATTATCTTTGTTCCACTATGATCAGAAGCTGATATGAAACACAGAAACAGAAATGTGCTGGCAGAAAAGGCTTTACAGCCTATCTAGTCTGCCCTGTGTGACAGGGGCATAGCTACAAGGGTGCAGGGGGTGCAGTGACACCTGGGCCCACGAGGTTTGAGGGATCCAAATCAAAATGTTGATGTTTATTCAAAACTGGGGAGGGGCCCTGTAGTATTACCTTGAACCCAGGCCCACTGGGAATTTGCTACGCTACTGCTGTGTGATGCAACTGTTTGGAGGGTGCAGGGCTCAATTCCATGGCCATTGACCTGGGTTGGCATCCTGAGCTCAGAACGTCAGCTGTAGAGGTAGCAAGAAGGTCTAAGAGTGTCCACCTGAGAAGGAAGGTGGACAAAGCATAGCCACAGCAGCATCTCCTGATGGTGGTATGGTGAAGGTACCACTCACAGTGTGGGTGACCACATGCCATCAGCCACCCCCCCACCCAAGTCATTTACAGTGGGTTTGTTTTGTGAGAGGCAGAGCAGGGAGAAAAACTGGTGGAAACTGGCCCTTCTTGGTAGCTCTGGATGATGGCCTCTGCCAACGCTCCACTTCACCACCTGATCCTGCTCAGAGCAGCTCATGCTCCCCCAGCCCCAGGGCTTTAAAATGCTTCTCTCTCTCCTTTAGTGGCCACAGAGGAGGGCTGCTAGGGGCTAAACCTGGACACTGAACCAGGAGCAGTACTTGGGAGCCAGGATGCGTGTGACAAGCCATGGAAGTGAGCCCTGCGATCTCCAAACAATTAACACCACAAAATCCTGGTACATGGTGGTGGAGCTCCGATCAGGGAGGAGAGAGAAGGGATCAGTGTGCCAACTCCAAAGAATCCAAATATGACCCCTTCCCTCCCTAAAATGCATCAGCAAAGACAGGGTCATTCCCCGTGAGACAAAATGCTGAAGCCAAACAGCGCAAAACTGAAGTCGAGGCAAAACATTGACCTGTTTGGAACAGCACACCCATTCAAAACAATGGGTGTTTACATTTTCTGCAGGGGCTGTCCCCACCTCCTGGAACTTAAATAACTAACTCCGGGGCAAACTTGGAGGGAGGGGGTTGTTTTTTTTAAACAAAACAATAAATCACCTGCAAAAGTTGTAGCAGGGGAGACTGGGGGGGGGCAAACCATGATCCCAGGTCCCAGGTCTCCCAACTCGCCATGTGCTGGTGCCCTAGCCACTCCTCCAGGGCAGCTGCTCGACCAGGCACCCAGCACACAGCAGCTCCTCGACTCTCCTGAACAGTGTACAGTGACAGGGGTAGTGGTACTTCCCTATCGCTGTTCTACCCTGTCGCTGTAATCCCAGGCACTATCTATACAGCCTAGTTAATACTGCGCTTTCATGCATGGTATTGACCTGGCACCCGGCACACAGCAACTTCTTGACTCTCCTGAGCAGCGTACAGTGACAAGGGTAGTGGTACTTCCCTATCACTGTTCTACCCCTGTTGCTGTAATCCCAAGCACTATCTATACAGCCTAGTTAATACTGCACTTTCATGCATGGTATTGACCTGGTACCCAGCAAAAAATACTGGAATCAACCCTTCTAGTTACTACTGAGGTAAGATTGCTGCAAAATTATTTAAAGTTGAAGATAATTAGTACTCTTTAAAGATTAGACACCCCCTTAAGTGTATAATTTCATAAACATACTTTATTCAGCTAGGACAATTTACTAAAGAACACTATTTCAGATGTCATTTGTATATCTCAAGTTTTGTCGTACTTTTCCTATAGCTCTCCATCACACATGCACACACGCACACACTCACCGCACCTCACACTGAGGTTCTGCAAAAGCCAAGTGATGCTGAGCATGACTCTTCCCGGAGCTGCTGGCCAGGCTCCTGTTGCCAAGTGCCACTCCTGCTTCACTACTGACCTCCGTCACTGCCTTCTTGCTGTTGTGCATCACTCCATGACATGTGACCACCAGGTCCTAGGTGGATCTTGCCATGGTAATCATTTCAGCTCTGTATACACCAGCTGATTTTCAGTGACATTCCTCTTCTGTCGAATTTCAGAACAGGGAAAAAACTGATACGAGTGGCCAACTGACGTAACTTATCCAATGTCACCCAGTAAGCCTCTGATTATTCCTGGGTTTGGTCTCCTGGTTCAGTTTTCTCCTTTTAACCAGGGGGTGGGAAAAAATCCCTGCAGTCTGGACTGCAAGAAACGCAGCCAAAATCCTGTTGCACAACACCTAAGACCAACCTTTATAGAGCACTGGACAACAGAACATCCCTATCAGCATCACTCAATGGCAAGTGCACTCCCTCGTTATAATTATAAACTTACTATTTATTACTATAAAAAAAAACTTTTCAGAGAGTACCTTTGTGCACAAGTGCTCATTTACGAAGGTTCCACATCAGTGACAGAGTTACAAAGAAACACTACAGATGAGTACAAGCAACTCCTGAGAAATGTACACAAGGCAAACACAATGTATACAAAAATTGTAAAATTCAAGAAATACTGAGTCAGTTCAGTCACAGACTAATCCATAACAACATCAATCAATTGGAGCCCATTGGCAAGAGCACTAAAGAGTACTAGAACAAGCAGGATAGCTTCTACTCACTGACCCAATCAGAGCAACAGTAGAGCTACTGCTTACAACACCAGTTCACAACTGAGCCTCCTCCATTAGGTGCCAGCTGGGGAGAGGGATCCCCAAAGATGCTCTCTTCTTCCAAAGCAGGAGAGTAACTAAGGCCCCATCCACAGTGCACCGCTCAGACCCCGTAACGGATAGAAACCATTACAACCGGGGAGTGGTGCAGTGAGTCCACACTGCCGCGGTGTCCGTTACAGGATCGCACTGACGGTCCACACTTCTGGAGTCGGTGAATTACCGCGGGCACCTGATCCCACAAATGAGCCGCGCTGTGCTATGGGACTGGTGCATCTCTAATTACGCCCGGTATCGAGTAAATTCAGTTTTCCTAACCTGTTGAAAGCACTTCATATGTGGTTTCCGTCATGGTTACGGTAACTTCTGTAACATAAATGTGAACCAAGGCTGTAAACTGTTTAGGCACTTCTTGTTACAGGGGTAGTGTGACAGGGGTTGGGCAAAACACTGCCACTGGGCAACCACAGGTGGCAGTGCTTCAGAGGTACAGTGGGAGGGAGGGGAAGATATCCACGTGCATACATTGTATGCATCAGTTGGAGCACCAGGCAAGCTAACATCCTAAGGGAAGGGGGGAAGAATGAAAGTGGAAACAATGCTGGCACAAGCAGGATAATCAAGGGCATGCTTGGGCTCTATCTCCTGACACTAATCACTCCCCACACCCCGAGGTCTCTGTCTTCTGTATCCTGGGGGAGATGGGAAGTCTGAATATGATTAAGCCATGGGTGTGTGTGCCCATAAAGTGTTAGACAGTTAGGTACCAGAGACAAAGGGGGACAGGGGCAAAGCCCCAATGGGGGCATCAAAAGAAAAAAAAAGTATTTTTTTTTATAAATTCAGCTTTATGTAAGCATATGTCAATTAAGCACACGAAAATCCACTTGTGTACAACCATGAAGACAAATTATCAACAAGAACATAAGCTTGTATATTTATGTGTATTAAATTGTTAACTCTACCAAATGTTGGTGTCAGAGTGTCCATATGCCTCCATCCTCATATCTCTGAGTCAAAATAAAATATGTATATATGTATAGGCAAGGGATGAACATAAAAAAATGATATATATATATATATATATATACACACACACACACACATATACTATGGGGTGAGAACTTTCTCAGTAAAATATGCTGTGTTATTTTCACTGAGTGAGATAATCCTGATGACATCAGCAGAGTGAGGATAAATTCCATTTACCCACACTCTCCTGATGTCACCAGAGTGAGGATATCTTCACTGCAGCTTGCATTCTAAATTAAACTGCTTCAGAAAACAGTTTCTCTTTCTCACTGAAGCTGCAACTTACTCAATTAGCTTTGCAAAACACTCTCACCTATGTCCCATTGTGTTTCTGACTCCCCGTCCATTCAGAACAAAACAAACACACACACACACACACACACACACACACACACACACACACACACACGCACTCACATCACACAGAGAATGAGTAGAAAACACACAGGAACAGAAAACATTTTCCTAAAGCTCTCAACCCCATGGTATAAATCGTACACATGCTGTGCAGATCATGGGATATGGAAAATATTCTCAGTCCTGCAGAGTGAGCTGTCCATTCTCACGCGTGGAATACAGAGCACTCTGCAGGCGTGAGAATATTTTCCATATCCCACTCCTGCCCATCATGTATTATATATATATATGTGTATATATATATATATATATATATATATATATATCTTCCTCTCATCTGTAGAAATCTGACACAAGAAGCGAGTCCTCTAATTAACCTCTGGACCACGTTACCTCCCTGTGCCCTGAAGCCTTTTGGAATATTTTGAGCTGGAACAGCAGCGGTGAAAACAAGCCACTATTTGAGTGATGAGACCTCAAAAAAGTCAAATGTCAGGGACTGCTAAAAGTTAAGAGTTCATTTAATACATTATATCATTCTTGTGTTATGTAGCCAGACTCACATGTAAAGGAAGTGGCACTGCTCCTTTGGCCAGTGTGACAATCTATGTGACTCTTGGACAGCTGCAGCTGCTGTGCTCGGAGCACTTGGGAAAGTCCATACTTACTCTGCTTACACCAGCTAAAACTGCAACCCACAGGATGCCAGGGGCAGGCAAAGCCAAATCCTACTTGCCAAGTTTCATTATCAGCACTTTCTTTACGGAAATATCGACTGCACTCTCTTATTGCTCCAACACTTCTGCTGCACCCAGACTGTCACCAATAGAGAGATCTGCCCTTTAACAGACAGGAAGTCAATCTGATAACACGTTGTTTTTTAATACTGGCGAGTAATGACCAAGCAAGACTGTAATACTGATGCTTCTAACTTACATGCAACCCAGGGGTCAGATCAGATGTGATCTAATCATGAGAGAGACAAGATTTAAGCTCTGAAGCCCACTATAGTTGCCCTGCTACCTTGAGCATGTACTTCAGCCTCCTAGTACTTCAGCCCACCTATAAGTAAGACTGGGAAAAAGCATGACCTTACTGAAATTGAGATGATGCTTTTCAGGTGGACTTTCCTAGGAAAATAAATTGTAAAAAAAGATTATATTTACAGGATGGAAAAGGGATGTTTTCTTTACAATTATAACTCACTTACGATAGCCCAGCTGAGATTCACTGGGGTCCTGCTTCCACCAATTTTTACAGTTAGGTGGACTTAAGCACAGCAAGGTTAAGTGACTTGCTCAGGGTCTCACACACTGAGTAAGTGGCTGGGGTGGGAACTGAACCTGGGTTTCTTGGTTCCCAAAGCCTCTGCTCCAGCTATTAAACCTCACTGCCTCCGCAATACTCTATAATAAAGTTAAAACAAATAATGAATCATAAGTGCAAATATCAGTGATGTGCTAAAACAATACTGCATTAAACAGCATTGCACATGGTTTAGTATCAATATGAACTGGAAGGTGGACCTCTGTACACTGCACATTAAGGCTTGAATTCAGGGAAGGGTGAAAAAGAATTTGCATCACAAAATGTGAGCAAATTTAGAATTTTCCGTCAGGTACTTTCCTCTGTGATGCAAGACTTGTGATGAGATTTGCTTATGTTTTAATGCAAATTCTGGAAATCACAGATTTTCTTTTTTTGTGATGAAATTTTCTGGACACTGCAGTAAGAATGGAGCTAACTGCTACACAGTTAAAAAATGTGTCTCTTTTTTCTACACTCAGCTTTATTCTCTTTCGTTGAATTACAACAGTATACAGCATCAAGTGATACAAGCAAACGTTTTTCTGAAACTTAAGGTTCTGCAGTCCTTTAGTCCCTTTCACTCTCTAACAGAGTATTTCTTCATTCTGGACCCAATGCTGTGATCCAGGCATAACTGTGCAGCAAAATCCCAGTTACTTTTATTCCTAAGGATGCTCTGGCAACACATATACAGTAACATCATATATGGAAATCTGCTGTAGGAGCAATATGAACCAAATTTGAAAACAAAATCAAATGAAGAAATAGGTCAACCTGACTCCCTTCCCCCAAGGACAGGTACAGTGCATCTCCTAATCTATTCTCCCTTCTGTGCAGGACCAGTCAGGCTTGGTACCTCCACCTTATGATGCTGTTGTCCTTCATACCGGACAGATCTTACAGGACCTCCAGTTACACACCTCCCCATGTGACACTGCAACCTGGTACACCTCCCCATTCATCATCTAGTAAAGTGGATCCAGAGGCTCTAGTGCTGTCAAGTCTTTGTACTTCTGTCTTTGTTGACTGCTGTTTCTCCAGCTTCTGTTTAGACTTCAGGGACTGAAAATCAAAACTCAAGCTTGACTGAATTTTATTGCCCCCCCCCACCCCAGGTATCCAATGCCTCGCTCCTTCAGGCACTCCTCTGATCCCTACTCTTCTGAACATTCCACAGTCCCCTGGATCTCCCACTGGATTCACCAGTAATTCTACCGTCAGAGATTTCAACTTTATCCCAGCATGAGTGAACTCTGCTGCCACTGGGGAAAGCAGCCTCTCTGGCTTGACAGGGATGGGGGTGGCTAGGATGTTACAGGATCTGTGATGGTGGGGGGCTGGAGGCTGTTTTAAGAACCACTGAGCTGCAGTAGCCTCTTTCTCGGATTTGTGCCCTTAACCTTGCCCATTACACCTGTGATAGGGAGACACCTCCAGGGCCACTTTTCTAGGCTAAGTCCAACTTATGTTTACTGTTTTTTTGGAAAAAAGAAGCCCGAGGCCCATGTAAATTTTCCCCCACACTGTGTGGGAACAATTTACATGAAGTGATTCTGGACAAGCCAGATTTCCAGTCCCTTTTTAAATACTTCAGTGTTGCCCCAGTCCACTAATTCCTGTGGTAGTTTATTCCATAGTCTGGGCGCCCTCACAGAGAAGAAATCAAATCTTTGATTTGTTCTTGCTTTTGGCACCATAAGTTGCCTGGATTGGCATCTGGGCACAATTCGCCTAGTGACAGGAACGAGTCCATATTTTTTCATAAGATCAGGATTCTTTTGTAACTTATATGTTAAAAGTAGGTCACCTCTGATTGTTCTACCCTGCAAGGAATGTACGCCTGTTTTAATAAGCCTTGCTTGATAGGGCCTTTTTGCTAAACTAGGCACCATCCTGGTTGCATGTCTCTGAATTCTCTCCAAACGATCAATATCAGTTTTGAAATAAGGACTCCAAAAAGGGGACCCATAATCAATAAAGGGTCTAACACATGTTCGGTAATGGGAAATCATACATTGTTCAGTTTTAGTAACAAAAGAGCGCTGAATTTGTCTTAGCAACCCATTAGTTGTGTTTGCTACTTTTATACAACGGTCAGCTGATGTAAGCTTTGAATTAACTAGTATTCCTAAGTCCCTTTCCAAATCGGTGGATTTCAACATTGTGTTATTAATATAATATTTGTTTTTGGGGTTGTGAGTCCCAAAGTGCAAAACTACACATTTTTCGGTGTTGAATTCCATCGTGTTGTCAATAGCCCATTTTTCAACCAGCTGTAAATCTAATTTGAGTGAATCAGAATCTGATTGTTTATTCACAGGGCCCCCAAGTTTTGAGTCATCTGCAAATTTGGACAGCTAGTTATTGGAGGTTATTTGCATATCACTAATATAGATGTTAAACAAAATCGGGCCCAACACCGAGCCCTGTGGAACCCCACTAGTAACTGCACCTGAGTCAGAAAAGCAGTCATTCAAGACAACTCTCTGAGATCTATTTGTTAGCCACCCCACTGTCTACACCATGCCCCTAGCAACAGTAGGAGGTCCTGCTGCAGTGGACACACACACTCTTAGTCACAGATGCACTGCCTCTACAGTACATCTCAGACACACACACGCACACACACACACACACACACACGCACGCACGCACACACACACACACAGACACACACACAATTTGAACGCACATCCTCTGCAGTACATCACGCACACACACTGCTTCTACAGTGCATTACACACACACTTACAGATCAGAATGCAGTGCACAGAAACACACACACACACACACACACACACACACGTGAGTGCACGCAGAGTCTGAACACACTGCTTCTACAGTGCATTACACACACACATGCACACACACACACACACACACACACACACACACACTACAGTATTTGAAAGCACTGTCTCTGACTCCGTCAGTCCAGAGCGAGGCATCAGGCACACTTCTCAAACCTGGGTTCCCTACTGTACACAGCTTTGCAACATGCTATCACCTGCACCTCTGGGATGGGCAGCTGACCTGAATTTAATTGTCCTAAGCCTGAATTGAACAATACTACCGTAAAGAAGCAGTATAAAAATACCATCATATAATTGTTTACCAATTGTGTATGTCTGCATTCCTTAAGGTAACCATCAGTGTGTTTTATAGTTCCCTCAGACATTAAAGCAGTTTCAGTTACTAGATTTGTAAGCAATGACTTAGGTCAGTAAATACGGCCAGCAACAAGTTTCCCTGAAATACGCCCCCGAGTTTTTTACTGCTTACATAAAATGTTTTTTTACATAAACTTAAAAAAAAAAAAAAAAAACTCTGGATCAACATCATTTGAATACTTTAAAAAAAAAAGAGAGAAAAGGCCTCTGGTTGTTGGTGCCCCGAGGTGTGCTGTCTTTCTTGCCTCATAAACCGGGGAATGGACTACACAGTCAGCTGGCGAGAAAGAGCGTGATGGCAAGACAGCAGGCGGGTGTTGCTGCAGATGATGGTGAGCAGCAGTCAACAATACCGCAACAGAGCTAGAACAAGGGTGTCTACGTGAGCGCCATTCCCACAGATGGATGCACCCTGGTGGCTGAAATGCAGTAGTACACTGGTCATGTTACAAGCTGTGGCCTGTTGGGATGCAACACTGAGCGAAGGGCTTAGGTGTCCTCAGGCAGGTTCTCTAGGGCATCGGGAATGTCAATACGATCAAACAGTGCTGGGGAGGGAGAAGGCAGAGAGGGAGAGTGGGTCGTAGTGAGCAAGTAAGCAGGCGGCAAGATGGTGGAGCGAGTGGGCATTAATGCCGGATTCATGCTGACAAGTACGGTCACTATACATGTATTTTAATAAAACAATATTACAGGGCAGCGGTAGTTGGGGTTGAGTAGGGTGTTTAATATTAAACCGCTTAGGGAAGGCTATAAGGATACTAGTTTTACATGTTACAAACATACAAAATTGCCAGCAGAAACAGGCCTCATGGTCTATCGAGTCTGCTTGAGTGTGCAGCGAGCCCCTCATCATGCAGCATGTTGTTGGGTGTTTTTTAAGATTTTGACACCAAATTTGCAACAGTCTTTCTATGACCCCATTTCATGAACCAGGTAGGTGACATTTTTCAAATCTGGCCCCAAATGTGATTTCACAGAGTGACTATAAATCTCCTTTCAGTACAGATTTGAAAAATTTCACCTACCAGATTCATGAGGTAAGGTCCCAAAAAAGGCTATGTTGACAGTTTGGTGGAAAAAAATATAACAAAAAGTGACAAAGTTATGAGTAAAAGCTAAAATGGATTAAAAAATACATTGACTGCACTTACCTTGTTTCTTCAGTTCCCAGCCAGCATTGAAGGAGAAGGATGTGTTTCATTGCAAAGGGGCACTGGACTATTTCTAGGTGGATGAGGATGTGGGGTGGTGGGTGCTGAGTGGGGGTGGGGTGGATGGAGAGTCGAGGGGTCAGCACCAAAAAACATCAATGGATGGATTTCTGCTTTTCAGCTTAAAATTACTTTTTTTTTCTATCATAAAGGTTTTTATCCCTAGCAGCCATGTCCCCCTGCTTAGTGGTCATCCCCTACCCGTCCTCAGTCCAGGAGCTTGTTCCCCCCTGCGGACCCCACCCTCTGGTAGATCCAGCTCCACTCCGGGAACAGAGCAATAGGGCAGACTGCCAAGACATGGGCAGGGCTTCACAATGCCCAGGCCCCTAGAGCTTCCACTTTTTCTTTGCCCCTTCCCACACTGCAGTGCCAGTAGATATGCATGGAGATACACCCATCCTATGCTGCAGCAGCTCCCCCCCACACTGCGGTGCCAGTAGATATGCATGGAGAGACACCCATCTTATGCTGCAGCAGCTCCCCCCCCCACACTGCGGTGCCAGTAGATATGCATGGAGATACACCCATCCTATGCTGCAGCAGCTCCCCCCCCACACTGCGGTGCCAGTAGATATGCATGGAGATACACCCATCCTATGCTGCAGCAGCTCCCCCCCACACTGCGGTGCCAGTAGATATGCATGGAGATATACCCATCCTATGCTGCAGCAGCTCCCCCCACACTGCGGTGCCAGTAGATATGCATGGAGAGACACCCATCCTATGCTGCAGCAGCTCCCCCCCACACTGCGGTGCCAGTAGATATGCATGGAGATACACCCATCCTATGCTGCAGCAGCTCCCTTCCCACACTGCGGTGCCAGTAGATATGCATGGAGAGACACCCATCCTATGCTGCAGCAGCTCCCCCCCACACTGCGGTGCCAGTAGATATGCATGGAGATATACCCATCCTATGCTGCAGCAACTCCCCCCCCACACTGCGGTGCCAGTAGATATGCATGGAGAGACACCCATCCTATGCTGCAGCAGCTCCCCCCTTCGAGTCACTCGTGCCTGCATTACCACCGGGCCTCCACCAGGTGGCAGTCATGGGCCAAGACAGCTTGGTTCCCCCACAACCCGCTCCCAGGACAGGAGAGAAGAGCAGTCCCTGGGACACTCAATCCTCTACCACCCCACCAACGCCCAGCAACCCATGCTTATTCCCGAACATGGGTCACTGGCGTGGCAAGAGGTAAGACATGCAATGCCTCAACCCTCCATGTCACTGGGCCAACTTAGTTAAAATTACTTACAGGTTCAAGGGTAACAGTAGGGATTGGGCACCCCAGTGTCACAGATGTTCGGTGGCATTAGTGCTGGGCACCGCAGTGTTCACACGCAAGAAGTGGGTAAGGGCACACTAAACTGGAATGTGATTTCAGATGCCCACTCATGGCAGATCTCAGTGCCGGGGGTTGCTTTGGTAATATGTTCCGTTCAGAGAGAGAAAAGATGCCCACTCAAGGGCATGACTGCATTCCCTTTCAGAGGGCCTTGCAGGTCAGTGCTGCACACACAATACTAAGGCAGAACAATGGCTTCACATGGCATTATTCTGGCAAATACAGTGACTTCTGCAGTCCGCTGCAATTTCTGTGGTGGGACGCAAATTGTGAAACTTCATGGTAAATTCCGCGGCCGTGGAACCACTGAAAACTCAGGGCCATTATTATTTATGCTATAGTCAGCATTAAACTTTAAAGCAATTTCATCGCTACTGAGTGGTTAATCCATTGACTGAACTTAATAGCAATGGGTCCGAACTATGAATTTAAAAAATTTCCCAGTGAAGTAGGAAATACATTACCAGCCTTTAACATCTTTACATTGCATAAATATACAAATTCAGCCATTAAAAATTATTAATTAAAATACAAAACAACCAAACAGTAATTCATTAAATAATGAGTTAGCAACTCACTGCAAGTGCAGTGCTCCCTTCATTATTTGCCCCATGATTATCTGCCATCATCACTGACAGTTAATTTTCCCCAGTACCAATCATCTTCTGTTTTAATTCCTTTGATTTTCCACCACCCTCAGTATCTGCCATCTGCCACTATCAAATGTGGTACATTATCATTTGCCTCACTGTTACTCACCTTCCATTTTGCGCCAGGTCAAGTCTGAATAGCCCACGTGTCCTTAAGCACTTAACATATTGTGCTGAAGCAGTCTGTCATAAAACTTCCTGCCACAAAGACTTCATTTTTTTTTTCCTTTACTGAGAGTTGACTTTCACGTGATATTTATTTTCCTTGTATTCTTACCATGCATGTTTGTTTGTTAGTCTTATAGCTAAGTTTCTGCCCTCTATGTAATATCTGGTCAACCATGAAAATGGGCATTTTATGCTCATGGATTTATCATATTTTAAATAGATAAATCAAATGAAATCTTCAGTCCATAAGCATAAACACAGATTTAAAGAGAAATCTACTGGTGTGGTCCCGGTTGCCAGTGAGACAGGGTAATTCTAATGCATCATTGACCATACAGCATAGCCGATTCTTGTTTCCCAGCAGCGGTCACCTGAACTTCGCTGCTCCCAGTCCCTGAGGACTGCAGCCACGGGGACCAGGCAGCACACCAAAGTGCCCAGCTACACATCATGGACAGAGATGAGGGACAATAATATTCGCAAGGAACTACAGATCAGAAAGAACTGAGGCTTGATTTTCAAAGGGCATACAGATCAACATAAGCTGCCGCAAACAATAGTGTGCATCAATTGCCACTGCGCCGGGGACCTTGCACCTGATTTTAGTACAGGCAGGGCCCCAGTGCCAAAGTCCCACAGGTCATCACACCTGCTCCTATGCACCAGCCAGAAGGAACATGGAAGGGCTTTGCTACAAGCTGTGGGATGACCCTACACCATGGTGCCCAGTGCCGGGGTCAGCAGACTGTGTGCCATGGTGGCTGCCTGCAGCTACAGGAGCAGTGTCCAGCAAGAGCAAGGTGGGAGGGGATTAGTGGACACCACAGGCCACAGGCCATGCTCAGCAGTGACACTGCCAGTACTGGGACATGTGGGATGGCCATGGGGATGGCTGAGGTGGGAACAGTGTACGGCTGCAAACCATGGCAGGGCTGCCGTGTCCAGGCATGGGCATGGTATGTGGAGGTGCCACAGGGAACATCATCGCAGCCTGGCATGGTAGCCAGGGAAAGTTCTGCAGGACTATAGGTGGCAGGAGCACTTGTCCTGGACCTGTAGTGGTGCAACACTGTTCCTACACCTCATGGCAGGACAGTGGTTGCCACTTTGAACCATCCTCTGTGGGTAAAAGGGCTCAACTCCCATGCAACACCAGTGCAGTGGATGGTGCATGGGCTGCTAGACCAGCTCCAGGCCAGTCTAACTGCCAGGTCCACGTGCTCCTTGTGGGTGGGGGCTTGCAAAATCCCAAAGTAGAGGATAATGCAGCCCTGCCCTGCTGCAAGCCCCCTTTCACCATGACACACCTTTGCGGCCGTCACAGGGATGGCACAAGCCCGGGTGGCACAGGCACTCCCCAGCACAGCACAGGCTGTGTTCAGAAATTGAGACTGGAGCAAGGTGTGGCGCAAGAGGCTCCTTGTGCTATTTCTCCTTGACACAAGTCACCTTGCGCTAGTCTCAACCTTTTAAAATTGAGCCCCTGAAGTCCCGAAGCCATGCTGAGGTACCAGATTTAAAAAAAAATATAAGACTTGACTTCCTGCTATGAAGCTGGCATGGAGCACCAGAGGAAAACCACATACCTATAAACACAGAGAAGGAAAGGGGAAATTGTTTAACCAGGAGAGGCACACTAAGCCGAAGCTTATTTCCAGGTGTGACCTGGGAGCACAAGGAAGTTAAGTGGCTTGCTAAGAGTCACACAGTATGCATGTAGGGGCTGTGGGATTCAAATCCAGATCTCTAGGTTTTCAGCTCAGTGCCCTAAACCTCTGCTCTATACTGCCTTCTTTTAGAGTGCAGGAGGTGTTCACAATGCTCCCCCCATTACTGAACAAGCCTGACCCCCACAGATGCCAATGTGGTTGGGCACCAGAGGGAAGGAGACAACAATATTCAAAAAGATGCCTGGAGGCACAGAGTAGGAGGGGCCACAGAGAGGGAAAGAATTGTTTTAAGGCATTGCATGGCGTTAGCAAATCTGATATGCCATCTTATCAGGTCCATCTTGTAAATGAGCCTTGCTCAATGATGATCGCCTGAATAAATAAAGATTTGATTGACTGATTGATTGATTGATTGATTGTTTACCTTTTGCCCACATGGACATGTGGAAATGGGCCAGAGGTCAGAACTAAGCCTGTGCTAAGGGGGGTCAGTCAGGAGGCCCTCAAGGCCTCAGAACATACCTCCTTCAAATCCAGAAAATTGGAGAGGAGTGGGCTCTGAGGAAGCGCTGGAGAATTTGCACAAAATGTTAGACCAGCAGTCTTTTTTGAGGGGTTTCTGTTAACACACTGCAATTTTGCAGAAAAAAAAAATATTTCTTCTTTTTTCAGTGTTACATGCCTGATATGTTTAAACCTTTTCTTGTTCTTAATTAAAAAAGAGTGCACTGCAAAAAGAGGGGCAGTGAACAGCTGGATGCATTATGGGTAGGGGACCAAAACTATACCACAAAGCTTCTTCTGCACCTTGTGAATGCATCAACCGGTAGACATTAAGGCCTGAGAAGTGGGAAATCTACAGAGTGCCCAGAAGTTCAGCCTGCCATTTTCAGATCTACCTGATACAGAGCATAGTGCCGACATGCTTCCAGCTGCTGAGCCAGCTGAGGGAGCCCAGACTGAAATCCCAGCCAGAGGCTGATTTCATAAACTCATCCAGAGCCTGGTACTAAAGAAGCTGCACAGGTTTAGTGTTTTGAGTAGGGGATGCCTTGCTGAAGCTCTGCTTCGGTGAAGATATCAGCCATCTCTCCAGAGATCCTGCTACCAGAACCTGTCCAGATAGACAGCTAAGCCACCAAGGCCATGTGTGACTGTCTACCCCCAGGGAAGGTGCAGAAAAGTCCCTCCTGTGGGGTGAAGGGGATCATCAAGGATTTTCCCATCGTAAGGAATTCTGTACGGCTTGTACTGCTGTAATCCGGGAAATGCAGTAGGTGCACCAGTCCAGTGTTACAGCTGCTCTTGTGCCCAATTCACTGATGACCAGGACACTCCAGAGTGACTGATTCCGCTATGTAAAGACAGACAGGTCATGAGTACCAATTCAGGGTCCTGCCCTGCAACACTAATTGGAGATGGTTAGATCATTTTGGTCCAGGCATGATTTTAGAAATACGCCTAGCAGACTGCTTGTTATACACCTTTGGCAACTACCAAGTATTTTATGTTGCAAATTATCTGGGAACCCCAGCCACAAGTTATTCAAAGGTACCACACCACAAGGACATGTGCCAGGCCTGCAATCTACGCAGCACTGTGCACATTAAAAGGCAGTGGGAGCTCCCTTTAAGGACCGTGGGACTACTGGTGCACCAGTGGGGATAGTCCACAAGAAACAATCTGCCTGTTAGTGGGGAGACTGCTTGAGATGAACTGCCTGTGTTGTTTACTGACTGCATAACCTTACCTTCCTTCCTCTAGATCCTGTTCCTGTCCCCACACTATTCCCCTAATAAAGTACATACATTTGTATCGTAACTATGTACCATCAATATTGCTGTTATTGGCCTGTGTTATTTTTATTTATTGAAAACGTTGTAGATTACCGTATCATCTCTATTGCTGTTACTAAGTTGTGTTATTATATTTATTTATTGAAAACTTTGGAGATTACCTTTGAGCACAAGTGCTCATTTAAAAAGGTTCCATGTGTAACCCCTAGATGGCGCTATCCCAGGGGCTACTATCCCTGCCTGATTTGCCACTAACAGGTTGAGGGGCCTGGATCCAATGGCGGGTGCCTCCACCCAGAGGTCAGGGTTTGCAATAGTTAAACTAACTTGGTCACAGCCGTCTGGGACACTGCAACCCCCCTTTCTTCCCACTAGTGGCCCACACAATATATCAGAATTACCTTCACAGTATACACTTACCCCAGGTCTGGTTCCGGCACTGGGACCTCCTGAGAAATGAGATACCGTGCAACAATCACAGTACAGTACTTTAACATAGACAAATACCTCAGGCAGTATAACTTTGCTGAAACAGGCAGCTCTGATTTATTTAGGGGGATATAACAAGGACAGGGGGAAATCAGGTTAATTAGCTTATCACTCTAATAATCTACCTATGGCTCTGTGCAGGGCCTATCCCTATCAGTTACTGTCCCTGGTACCCAAGCCCTAGTGGCTAGTCCAAACCGTGGCAGCTGGTAGGGCCCTTTCACACAGAGAAAAGGAGAATTAAACAGTCAGCAGTACAGTAATTCCATTTGGATTTAATGTGGCAATTCAACAGGAGGCGACCCTGAATTAGTACTCACGACCTCCAAATAAGATAGGGTCCTTCAATGTCAGCAGGGCTCACTTGAGGTACACAAACCTCTTCACACATTTATATAAAGAAAGCACTATACCAGGCAGGCTGCATCTGTATCCCGATCGCAATTACTGCACATACCGGAGAACACACAGCAGATTCAGTTCCTGACAGACCAAGTGCAATTTCAGCAATTCCTCCAGTCTTCTACAGGGTGAGCCTGGTTTCTACTCTTCAGAGATCCTAGTTTCTTTTCACAGGATGGATTCAGTCCTAACAAGCTGTTACACAAGCTGCAGACCGGAACTCTGGGCCTTACACACGTTTTTGACTAAAACTGCACACTGAAAAGCACAGGGCTCCTTCCTTCTTCACTGCCAAAGCTCAACTGAAACTCCAACCGACAAAACCGAGCACTTCCTTTGAGTTCCTCCCAGTTCTTGACTGGATTGGCTGTCACTCACAATAGACTGCTGCTGTTGGTCCAAAAGGCACTGAAGTCTAAACTACATCTCCCAGAGTCACTGCCCATACAATCCTCTTGTGGCTGGCTCAGATTATGAGTCCAAGTTCTGATTCGTCCAAGGCACCATTTTAGAGCTAGCTTACCCACACTGATTGGTCCAGTTCAGCAGTTCAAAACTAGAATGGGAACTAGCAGACACAGTTCTGACTGCAAAGAAAGCAGGTTAGACAAACTGTAATTTCATTATTACTCTAAATAATTTCTGGCAAACAGTTACATCTTTCAGATAGGTTCCTTTGCACTCTAGTGACTGCAAAAATGAAGTGAATTGGCAGCAGCTGAGTGGTACTCAATCAAAGAAACACACAGTCCCTCATACAAACTAATTATGCCTGCAAGCAGACAGCTCTTAAAGAGACAGTACCAGAGGTTCTAAAACACTCATTGATAAATGGCTTAAACGCCAAACACCATTCAGGCTTGGAGCATTCAAGCAAGCTCCTGGAAGTCTTTTGGGAACCCCCATTTGCAGGGGGGTTACACCCTTCCTGGCCTGGGAAAGCTTGACGTCCGCGTCAAGCAAGTACCCCCATAAGTTTCAACTGCAACCATATACATTTGCATTAGGCTCATGCGTGTAATCATCAGTCAATATATCATTTTACCAAGAACACATTTCTGAAATATTGCAGTACGTCACTCTTTACACAGTATTACACACATTGTACCATAACTCAAGTTATTACCTCTTGTACATGAAACCTGAAGAGAGGGGCCCTTCCTATCAGTTACCTTAGGGCTGGACGGGGCAAGGGCACCATATTAAAGGGCAACACAAGTAACTTGGAGTTAGCACTGACACTCAGTTTGGGCAATGAGCTCGACACATATACTCCTTTATGGACAACATTGAGAGGCAAATCCACAGGCCTCCCAAGGGAATCATAACTGAGGTGCACCACAGGCTTTACAGCTCGACCAGTCTTTCTAGGGGAACTGTTACAGTCTCTGCACTCTGAGCCTCATTTTCAGCATTGTCCTCACTTGTCAGGGAGTCTCCATGGGGTAGAGAGGCTAGAACTTGGGGCACTTTCAGCTCCAGGAGTTGCAGTTTCTGAGTCCACAACATTTGGCTTGCATGGAGAGCTTTCGGACACTGGCAGTGGACTGTCAGGGCACTCAAAATACTCTTCTTGTTCTGGTGTATCACCAGTCTGCCCCAATCCATCATTTTCCTCCCCTGAAAGCTCAAACAGTTCAACCATGCACAATGATTCCATTTCATCTGATCTGATGCTTTGCACTTCACTTTCTGGGAGCATTGGCTCCAGGGACGAAGCTGGGGGCTTAGACAGTCCAGAAGGCCCAGCTTCGTCTCCAGTATTGACTAGGGGATTGCCCCGAAACAATTGACTCAGTTCATAAGAAGGATAGTACTCAAAGTCACTCTCACTTTCTTCCGATATGGACTGACAGTCATGCTCAACTGGGACTTGTGGAGGGAACACTTTAACTTTGCTTCTGTAGGTCCAGACTTTCTTGATCTTTTCTTAGCAGCAGCTCTAGTCACTGGTCCAGAGGGGTATCTTCTAGGGCTCAGACTCAATTAAGATTTGTCCAATGGGCAGTAAATGATTTCTATGCATTGTTTTACATCTTTTGAATTATTCTCAGGCCTTACTTTGTACACTGGCAGATCATCTAGTTTGCCCACTACAATGTGAGGGAGATGGTGCCATCTGTCAGCAATCTTGTGCTTGCCATGCAGTCCCAGATTTCTTAGCAATACCGATCTCCCTCCTGGAGTTCCTGTGCTTTCACCTTTTATCATACCTTTCTTTGTTGGCCAGATTTCTTTTGGCAGCCATGGTTTGAGCCAGTTGAGTACGCATGAGTTAGCTGGGCCTTTAACTTTTGCACATACTGTAAATAGTTGTCAGCTTGAACCCCATCAGGAGAGACCCCAAAACACACATCTACTGGTAGTCGAGCTTCTCTTCCAAACATCAGGCGGTGGGGGAGAATCCAGTGGCATCACTTTTGGTGCAGTTATAAGCATGTACCAGGGTGCTAATTTGTTGGCTCCATCTAGGCTTGTCCTTTGGGTTGAGTGCCTAGCATATCTAGAAAGTCTGCGGTTGAAACGTTCAGGCTGTGGGTCCCCTGGGGAGTGGTAAGGAGTGGTTCTGGACTTCGCACTCCCACAGAGAAAGCATCTCTTTGATCAGGCGACTCTCAAAGTCTCTCCCTTGATCAGAATGGATTCTTTGTGGAGCCCCATAGTGAACAAAAAGTTTTCTACAAGTACTTTGGCCACAGTGGATGCTTTCTGGTCTTTGGTGGGGAAAGCTTGGGCATATCTCGTGAAATGGTCAGTGACCACCAGCACATTACTGATATTTCTTTGATCTGACTCCAAACTCAGAAAATCAATACAGACCAGCTCCATGGGTGCACTGGTGGTGATGTTAACAAGGGGCAGCCTCTGGGCAAAAGCTTTCCTCTGTAAGCAGCGACTACAAGTTCGAATGTGTTGCTCCACATCAGCCCCATCTTAGGCCAATAGAATCTGGATCTCACCAAGTCAAGTGTTCTGTCTATACCAAGGTGCCCCATGTGGTTGTGCAAGGACCTCAGTACTGAGTCTCGAAGCAGTGGGCAGCACTAGTTGTTGTTTGTCTACTTGTCCCCTCTGTCTACTGTTTCTCTGTATAACAGTTTATTGATCAGTTTCAACTTAGGACCTTCTTTGTATAACAGTGCAGTTCTCAAATCAGTGGGCGTAATTTGGACACATCTTTTCCTGCATTGAGGGCTTCTAAAGCTGCTTTGATCATGGGATCGAGGGATTGAGCCCGCCAAATACTGTCATTGTCCAGCTGAGGCAGGGCACCAATGTCTATTGCAGAAAAGTGGCAACAAGCAGCAGGTATGCAATTCTCAGAGGGTCCCAAGCAATCCACCATGCAGTCCACCGTCCGTGGACATTTGTTCCTCCCTGTCAAACTTCGGCAGAGTGCCCGAATGTCAGGTTCTGCCAATCGGACCCAATCATTCTGGGGAACAGGCCTCCGGGAGAGAGCATCAGCATCTATGTGGTTCAGACCTGCTCGGTATTCGAGAGCATAGTCATATGTAGATAATGCAGAAAGCCACCTATGGCCAGTGGCATCCAACTTAGCTGAGGTCTGCACATAGGTCAAAGGATTATTGTCAGTTTTTACTAGTATTTTAGCCCCATACAAGTACTCATGGAATTGGTCAACAATAGCCCACTTCAAAGCTAGGAACTCTAACTTATGTACAGGATAGTTCTTTTCGGATGGGGTCAGGCTTCTACTGGCAAAGGCCACTGGTCTCAGGCCATTCTCGTGCTCTTGGTACAACACAGCCCCCAACCCTTGCAAGCTAGCATCAGTGTGCAGGACGTAAGGTTTTCTTGGATCGGCATAGGCCAGCACTGGAGCATGGGTAAGTTGATATATGACCTCATGAAAAGCAGTCTCACAATCAGAGTCCAGCGGGCCCCAAATACTTCACCGGATGAAAATACACTCTTTCAGTCTTGAGGGACGCTGACTTTGGTATTTTTGTGGGTTGGGGATACCTTGAGTAAGGTTAAGTAAAGGGGATCACTCTTGAATAGTCCTTGATGAAGCACCGATAATAACCACAGAATCCCAGGAATCTTTGCAGTTCTTTTAGATTTTTGGGCTGTGGCCAGGTGGTCAAGGCCTCAACTTTACTTGGGTCGGTCTCTATTCCCTCTGTGGATACTATGTGTCCCACATACTTTACTGATGTTTGAAAGAATTGACACTTATCAATGGACAGTTTAAGGCCAAAGTCCTCCAGTCGGTCCAATACCTTAAATAATCTGCTCTCATGTTCCTCCAGTGAGCTGCCAAACACAATAACATCATCTAGGTATACCAGGCACTCTAAGTAAGTTCATGTCCCCCACTGCACGCTCCATCAATCGTTGAAAAGTGGCTGGGCACCTGAAATCCCTTGAGGCATCCCTCATGAATTCATAGAAGCCAAGCGGACAGATAAAGGCCGTCTTCTCATGGTCCTCTGGGGCCATTGGGATCTGGTAGTACCCACTGCGGAGATCCAGCACAGAGAACCACTTGCTCCCGTTTAGGCAGTCCAAAGCATCCTGAATACGGGGCATTGTGTACTGATCAGGGATAGTCCGCCGGTTTAAGGTGCGATAATCCACACACATCCTTACTGTTCCGTTCTTTTTCCTCACTACCACAATGGGGGAAGCATAAGGGCTTCTGGATTCTTGTATTACACCAGCAGCTAACATCTCTTGCAGATGCCGTCTCACATCATCTACGTCAGCAGGTGCCAGGCGTCGAGACCTCTCACGAAATGGTCTTTCGTCATGCAGCCGGATATTGTGCTCAGCTCCTTGCACGCATCCTACATCCCATTCCTTTAAAGAAAACACCTGGTCTCTCTGGGCAAGCTTCTCACTGATCCTCACTTTACATTCAGCTGGCAGCGGGGAGTCGCCGAAATCAAACAAGTCAGGCGTTACTCTGTCATTCTTCCTTGAACTCTTGCTGCTGGGTAGCACTGCAGTGTCTGCACAATGCACATTAGCCAGGATGCAACCTCTGTTTACTCGAATGTCTCTTTCAGACACATTATGAACTTGGACCATTACCCTTCTGGCATAAGCATGGGCTCTAGCGGGCAAAATACTAGGCTTGACCAGCAGTCCCTCTGGCAATTTTCCATCGCCTGGTGCATCCAACATTAATATTTTATTCTTAACATCCTTTCTGATACGGACCTCTCCTGTAAGGTACACTGGGCATTTGGCGCCAGGATCAGAGACTCAGGATCCTTCTTCCATACAATTCCGACCGGTTCCTCTGGTTCTGTTTTTCAGCATCTCTGTGCCTCATAGGCCTTCTTAATTAAAGCCGGAACTCTTAAAGCTCTACTAGTCTTTGACCCTGTTTTTCATAACACAACTGTGCCAGCCTTCCGAACATATGAGCATTTGTTCCAATCAACAAAGGACACCATCATACAGTCCAGTGGGGGCACACTAGGCTAGGGTCTCTACTTGTTCGGCCACTCCAGCCACGGAGGTGGGAAAGACAGACAAATTCGGATATACCGGAATAGGGGTAGGCCTTCTCACTTAACCCCATACATGCAGTCCTTCTAATGGTTGTAAGGGTACGTCTGACAAATGCTTCTGATACCAATCCTGGAACATAATTGTCACTTGGGGCCACTGTCTAATACAGCTCTTGTAGACACTCCATTCACCTTTACAGTGGTCTCCATGGAGGACCCACTATTCTGGACCAGTCTGGAGAGGCGGTAGTGGGGCCTGGGCAACTGACCTTGCCACAAAAGGACGTGAATTAGCATTTTGGTGCCCTCACTGGGATCATGTGCACCTCTTAACCACTGATTTCTTCTCGAAGCTCTCCTTGTAGCCTATATGCAACTTTGTCAGTGTCTTTTGGGGACTGGCATTCCCTTTTCATGTGCCCATCTTTCCCACAATTATAGCAAAACATACTTTCTGGAGTTTGAGCTGGCCGAGGCGCCACACTGGGAGCCAGGGCGGGGGTATTACTAACTGGAAACCTGGGTGCCATCTCTGTCTGTGGCGTGATAAGCATTTGGAGACATCTCGTCAGTTTCTCCACTTCCATGGTCAAGGAATTGAGTTTGGAGCTGTTATCAGCAGGAGATACATGGGTGGGTACCCCCACCCCCATAGCAGATGCAGTCGGATATAGGTCAGGGCCCGTACTTGCAGGCGTGGCCTTCATAAAGGGACTGTTTTTGAATTCCGGATCTCTCTCAACAGTTCGCCCCATTGTGGCATATCTTTTCCTTGTCAGAGCACTCATTGACTGTCAACCTCTGCCCCGAACTTCACTTGATAGGGTCACCCTCAGTCACTGGGTCGTAGCCACAGGTGTTGGTGCAGGTACCTCCCGAGGTCGCCTTTTCTCAACTCTCAATTTCTCTATTAACTCATCATAGGAGGGTGGGGATTCCAGTCGATTTGCCAGGCGTAACTGAAGCAACAGCAGTTCTGAGAAGGGGCAGACTTAAGGATTCTGTCCAGTCTGGTTCGGTCCAGTTCAATCGCTGGCAAACTACCCTTTCTGAGGCATTCTTGCAACAATTTTTCCAGCCGAGAGACATACACAGACAACAACTCCCTTGGTACTGTTGTGCATTTCTTACTCTCCACCATAGGTCCTCATCAGAATCTGGGCTCCCATACATTCTCCAAGGCCTCAAGATAGGCCTGTGCAGTCGCTTCAGGTTACTGGCCCATTTAGCACGGATGGTAGCCAGGGCAGGACCTCGGAGGCTCTCACTAACCCTCTTTCGCTTTTCGCCTTCCGAGCATTGCCATTCTAGCACTTGGGGGGCAACATAGTCTATCCAGGTCTCCCAGTCATCCTCCCTTGGGGGTGGGGAGGGTGCCAGAGAAGATCCTCAACCTTCGGTAAGAGTCGTGACTAATGGCAGGTGCAGAAATAGGAGTCTGCATTGGTTCAGCCACCATTACGGGCACTGGAGCAGGAGGGTGTTGGGGAGGAACACCCCAGGTGGCAAGAATAGTTTCTTCAAGTCCTCCACAGTTTCCCTCTCCCAGCAACCATTCAGCAAATTTCTCCTCAAAAGTTTCAGATAGTGGTGGGGCTGATTCCCCGGGTCTTTACTGTCCTTAGTTATCACTCTCCAAGCAGTGAGGGCTCCTCTGGGGTAATGGTCTGTGGCACTTTGGAGCTATCTATGGGATCCTTAAACTCTACTAGGGCCAGGAAAGTGTGGGTGAGCAGATTAGCATGCCGACCCACCACCACAGGGTTTTGTAAACCTTCCACCTTGGAAAGTACTCCTGCACAGTGTCCGTATTGATACCCAGGGGATGTCCAGGATAAGCATAGCATTTTGAAATTGATCTCCTCCCAGTACACCACTCCACCAGCCGGTGCACAGCCACTTCTGTCGGGTACCCATTTTTTTCTTAACAGTGGTTCTAGAAATATGGCCACTAGAGGACACACAATCCCAGCGGTGAGCCTCCAAGATGTAACCCCTAGATGGCGCTATCCCAGGGACTACTACCCCTGCCTGATTTGCCACTAACAGGTTGAGGGGCCTGGATCCAATGGGGTGCCTCCACCCAGAGGTCAGGGTTTGCAATAGTTAAACTAACTTGGTCACAGCCCTCTGGGACACTGCAACCCCCCTTTCTTCCCACTAGTGGCCCACACAATATATCAGAATTACCTTCACAGTATACACTTACCCCCAGGTCTGGTTCCGGCACTGGGACCTCCTGTGAAATGAGATACCGTGCAACAATCACAGTACAGTACTTTAACATAGACAAATACCTCAGGCAGTATAACTTTGCTGAAACAAGCAGCTCTGATTTATTTAGGGGGATATAACAAGGACAGGGAAATCAGGTTAATTAGCTTATCACTCTAATAATCTACCTATGGCTCTGTGCAGGCCTATCCCTATCAGTTACTGTCCCTAGGTACCCAAGCCCTAGTGGCTAGTCCAAACCGTGGCAGCTGGTAGGGGCCCTTTCACACAGAGAAAAGGAGAATTAAACAGTCAGCAGTACAGTAATTCCATTTGGATTTAATGTGGCAATTCAACAGGGAGCGACCCTGAATTAGTACTCACGACCTCCAAATAAATAGGGTCCTTCAATGTCAGCAGGGCTCACTTGAGGTACACAAACCTCTTCACACATTTATATAAAAGAAAGCACTATACCAGGCAGGCTGCATCTGTATCCGATCGCAATTACTGCACAATACCCGGAGAACACACAGCAGATTCAGTTCCTGACAGACCAAGTGCAATTTTCAGCAATTCCTCCAGTCTTCTACAGGGTGAGCCTGGTTTCTACTCTTCAGAGATCCTTTGATTCTTTTCACAGGACGGTTCAGTCCTAACAAGCTGTTACACAAGCTGCAGACCGGAACTCTGGGCCTTACACACGCTTTTTGACTAAAACTGCACACTGAAAAAGCACAGGGCTCCTTCCTTCTTCACTGCCAAAGCTCAACTGAAACTCCAACCGACAAACCGAGCACTTCCTTTGAGTTCCTCCCAGTTCTTGACTGGATTGGCTGTCACTCACAATAGACTGCTGCTGTTGGTCCAAAAGGCACTGAAGTCTAAACTACATCTCCCAGAGTCACTGCCCATACAATCCTCTTGTGGCTGGCTCAGATTATGAGTCCAAGTTCTGATTCGTCCAAGGCACCATTTTAGAGCTAGCTTACCCCACACTGATTGGTCCAGTTCAGCAGTTCAAAACTAGAATGGGAACTAGCAGACACAGTTCTGACTGCAAAGAAAGCAGGTTAGACAAACTGTAATTTCATTATTACTCTAAATAATTTCTGGCAAACAGTTACATCTTTCAGATAGGTTCCTTTGCACTCCTAGTGACTGCAAAAATGAAGTGAATTGGCAGCAGCTTGAGTGGTACTCAATCAAAGAAACACACAGTCCCCATACAAACTAATTATGTCTGCAAGCAGACAGCTCTTAAAGAGACAGTACCAGAGGTTCTAAAAACACTCATTGATAAATGGCTTAAACGCCAAACACCATTCAGGCTTGGAGCATTCAAGCAAGCTCCTGGAAGTCTTTTGGGAACCCCCATCTGCAGGGGGGTTACACATGTTAAATACAGTCAAAAAAAATGACAAGTGCAATAAGCAGTTCCAGAGAAAATGCAGTCGAGTCAGGCTCAAAGCACTTAAGGCAGAATAATTACATACAGTTTTGACAAAAACAAATCCATACAAATCACTGTATAAAAAGTCACTGGTTATGTACAGGGAGAAACCAAATAAAACTGTTTAACAATTACAAATGACTGCAAAGGCAGAACGCAAAGGTCTCTTAAACTGATTAAACTCAGGGAGACTCAGCAGTGTGTCAGGCAATTCATTTAACCAGTTAGCAGCTCTGACACAAACGATGACTTGCTCAGCTAAGTATTCCAGAAAGGAGGCTTGAGGGCATTCCTGGTCATGTTTTTGGTGTTGCATTGGTTGGAGACCACGTGGAAGCAATTTGATAAAGCAGGGGGTGTTAGGACTAAGAGAACTTTTTAGCTAGCAAACAGGTTTGGAGCTTTAAAAGGCAGTACACCTTATTACCAATCAGCTTTACTCTGTTTAGCACAGTGTCACAGGCAGCTGTGTAGTGAGGGAACCCCTAAACTATAAGTGACCAAATGGAGCTGGCCATAATCAGGCATCTAGCATCCCCAGTGAGACTGTTCCAGTTACAATACAGGGCAGCCAGTCTGTTAACTATGGCCACCAAATTGTCAACATAGGGTGCAAAAGATAAGGGGCCCGATTCACAAGCGTTGGATTTAAGGTGCCTACGCCAGCCAGATATGGTGCAAGGTGCACCTTGCGTCCATGACTACACACCGCGTGATTCTCAAAGGTGGCTTACAGCAAACACAGGCTGCCCACCCCAAACAGGTGCTGTGCCACCCTTGTGCCCAGTAACAGGCGGCACCAAGGGTCAAGGGGGTCCTTCGGTAGACGCAGCCAGCCACAACCCAGAAAAGCTATTCAAAGACAGCGCCCAGAGGGATGGAAACTAAGTCCCGATAGACCAGCCTGGGCTGGGGTAAGGGGACTTAGAAACTGTTGCCCTGGGTGAGCTGCTGGATGCACAGTAGTGCAGGTACCCTTACTCCAATTCCCTGATGTGCCACCAATAGCATTGTGAAGCCCCCACTGGATCCCCGATGGTGCCGTCAGTGGCATACAGTGCACCCCCCAAAGGTGGTCGGTGCCACTCAACCCTCAACATCTGCCAGTAGTGCCCCCACCCCCAGCCCCAGCCAGAGCCAGGGACTGGCGCAGCCCTCCACATACCTCCATGGCGGTCCCTGACTGGACTGCATGTGCAGCAGGCTGTACAGTGTACAGAGTATGTGTGAATAGATATGGGTCCCATACATGTGGGATACATCCATACTAGCCCGTCCTCCACACACCTCCACGGCCAGTCCCCGATTGGACTGCATGTGCAGCAGGCTGTACAGTGTATGCACAAATAGGTATGGGTCCCGTACATGTGGGGCACATCCATACCAGCGCAGCCCTCCGCACACCTCCACGGCTGGTCCTCGACTGGACTACATGTGCAGCAGATTGTACAGTGTATGCATGAACAGGTATGAGTCCCATACATGTGGGGCACATCCATACCAGCGCAGCCCTCTGCACACCTCCACAGCTGGTCCCCAACTGAACTACATATGCAGCAGACTGTACAGTGTATGCACGAATAGGTATGGGTCCCGTACATGTGGGACACATCCATACCAGCGCAGCCCTCTGCAAACCTCCACGACCGGTCCTCGACTGGACTGCATATGCAGCGCACTGTACAGTGTATGCACGAATAGGTATGGGTCCCATACATGTGGGGCACATCCATACCGGCACAGCACTCTGCACACCTCCATGGCCAGTCCCTGACTGGACTGCATGTGCAGTGGACCGTACAGTGTACGCATGAATAGGTATGGGTCCCATACATGTGGACACATCTATACCAGCGCAGCCCTCTGCACACCTCCATGGCCAGTTCCCAACTGGACTGCATGTGCAGCGCACTGTACAGTGTACACACGAATAGGTATGGGTCCCATACATGTGGACACATCTATACCAGTGCAGCCCTCCACACACTTCCACAGCCAGTCCCCGACATGACTGCATGTGCAGCAGGCTGTACAGTGTATGCACGAATAGGTATGGGTCCCATACATGTGGGACTCATCCGTACCAGCACAGCCTTCCGCACACCTCCACAGCCAGTCCCCAATTGGACTGCATGTGCAGCAGGCTGTACAGTGTATGTGCGAATAGGTATGGGTCGCATACATGTGGGGCACATCCATACAGGCGTATGCCTCCACACACTTCCACAGCCAGTCCCAGACTGGACTGCATGTGTAGCAGGCTGTACAGTGTATGCACGAATAGGTATGGGTCCCACACATGTAGGGCACATCCATACCAGTGCAGCCCTCCGCACACTTCCACAGCCAGTCCCCGACTGGACTGCATGTACAGCAGGCTGTACAGTGTATGCACGAATAGGTATGGGTCCCATACATGTGGGACTCATCCGTAGCAGCACAGCCCTCCGCACACCTCCACGGCCGGTCCACGACTGGACTGCATGTGCAGCAGGCTGTACAGTGTACGGTGTAAGCATGGATTGGTATGGGTCCCATACATGTGGGGCACATCCGTACTGGCCTGGGGCACACTGGGTAGCAGAGCCACAAAGGGGTGGGGACTTTGGCACCAGTCTCCTCCAGCCACATGAATCCAGGTGCAGCGGCTGTGGTGCATGGGAAGCTTCAAGCATGAAAGCTGCTATTTACCACCCAGCTTAGCGGGATATGAGCCTTGAGAATCAGGCTCAAGGTGTCATCAGAGTTACTCCAAGGTACTGTATTTGAAGGTCTCCTCCTGTTAAAGCTTTTGTCCTTGGCCATTTCAAATAACAAAGGGTGGAACTTTCTTCTTCTGTGGGAGGCTAGAGAAGACCATCATCTTTGTTTTTCTTGTAATTGGGGGTCAGTTTGTTGTTGGAGAACCAGCCTTCAAGTGGTCTAATATTACTTTGGAGAGTGGCAGTAATGTTGTCAAGGTTGGGGTTTCTGGAAAAGATGACTGCATCCTCGGCAGAAAGGAGTATGTTGGCTGTCTGACAGATATCAGGTAGTAGATTTCTGAAGAGGTAAAATAGGAGTGTGCCCAAGATGTAGCCCTGGGGGACACCTGTAGATACCTCCCTAATGTCAAACAAGGATTTATTGATCTTGACACACTGGAACATATTTACTGTACTGCCTGATTTACAGCACAGAGCATAAGTGGGTGTTGCAAGCATATTATTTGGGTTTCCTGTCACTCTGGATGGGAGATATTATTTCCTGTGGAAAGTGCCTGAGCAGCTTCTAGAAGGAGGATTCCCACAGGTGGAGACAATGTGCTACAGTCCTATCCCAATACAACCTAAACCTAGGAGCAGTCCATGCACAGCTCCAATGACCTAGCTAATCCTTCCAAAGTACAGGCTTAGCCCCACCTCTTGGGTGGAGGTGGTCATATTTCAAATGTAACCAAAGCATAAAAGATTAACATATAGGAGGCAAAACTCAAAAATTTAATTCTATAAACATATACGATGTTATTCAATGCAGGGAAAATTCTAAATTGGCTGCCATAGTTTTAATTATATAATCAGCAGGCAGCAGGTATGCCATATTTTGAGGTAGTGCTCGATGACCTGTTCATTTGAAAATTTTAAACCATCTACAGTATATGTGTGTGTGTATGTGTTATATATATATATATATATATATATATATATATATATATATATTAGAGCAAAAAACTCCATTTAATGCATTAGTTAGGGTTGTTCCCAGCGACAAAGTGAGAAATTAGCTGTTAGGGTTGAAACCCCCGTGGACCCGCCCACCCCCAACCGGCATTGGGGTGTGCATTGGGATCAATCAGCCTAACTCTCACCCCATGACATGTGTAAAGCAGCATATGGGAGAATGGGTGAGAGTTAGGACCCAATCCCAATGCGCACCCCAATGCCGGTTGGGGTGAGTGGGGGTCAAAGGGTTTTCAACCTAACAGCGAATTTCACTTTGTCGCTGTGCAACCCTAACTAATGCATTAAACGGAGTTTTTGCCTCTATTCCTTCTTTTGAGAATGATAACGAGAAATAGTGAATGTAATGCAGCGGCGGGAGCAGGGCTGCATAATGCGAGTAAGGCGGGGGCGTGGGGCCTCCTGCCACATGATATCTTGTGGCATACTAAGACAGCAAGCACCAAACAGAAATGCTAACAGTGGCGCACATGGTAACACAAGCGCGAATGAGAACAAGAAAGGGTAGCACATGGTGGCGTGAAGCGGAGCAGTCTGCCCGTGATGTGTTGTCACATAGTAACATGGTGCCTGCAAACAGAAATGTCAATGGGCATGGTGACGTAAAGTGAAACAGAAAGATAAACAGTACTGTAGACAGAAATGGCAAAAATAACAGAAGCATAAGTGCAAATGAAAGCATAAGGATAACGCACATGGTGGCGCAGGCGTCAGCAGTAAGTGAAACTGTCGGAAACATAGCGGAAAGGGCAACAGTAACAGTAATGTAAGCGCACAGGCTGGTTTTCCCCAAAACCTGCATAGAGAAAGACAGTGAGTACAAATAATGTATGCATAATAATGAGTATCGGCGCAGAAAATGAGAACTTGGAATACTAAATACGTTATATCTCAGGAACTGTACGACGTAGAAAAAAAATTTAAAAGTCATATTATTTACAACTGTCCTGGCTAATTTAATACTTATTAGGGGGCTAAGAATTTTTCCGACGAAAAGTCCATATCTCGCACCGTTTCCGAGATACGGGCCCCGAATGGCGCGGCGAACACCGTAATGTTATCCTATGGGAAAAAAAGAAAAGTTCGGAGCACCATAACTTTGCCTCCCTGTAATGTTTTTTCACCAAACCACTGAAAGGCACATCTGTGGGCTGTTGGCTGTCTTCCCTCAAATTTCAGGAAAAAAGACCAAACCGTTATTTTGCAGCAGGGTGCCAAAGGATTCCTGTAATGCTTGGTGCCGTAATGTTATCCTATGGGAAAAATGTCAGTTTTGGAGTACATAACTTTGCTGCCATGTAATATTTTTCAATACAACACTGAAAGGCATATCTGTGAGATGTCAGCTCGTTCCCTCAAATTTCAGCCCAAAACTCCCAACGGTTATTTTGCAGTGCAGTGCCAAAGAATTGCTGTCATTTTCCACAGACTAGAAAATTACTGTCGCAATTTCAAAAGCTTTTAAAAGTTCAACACTTTCGTGGGCACGAAAATAATTTGCCAAAGTACTTTTTCCAGAAATTTGAAAAACATATTTCTGGGGTGTTTTAACACAAAATAAAGACATGACAAGCAGGGCCTGACTAGGTGAATACAAAAAAAATTAGGTTGCTACAGGGTCCCAAATTTAAATGCCAACCATTTTTCTGATCACCAACTGAAAACAAAATGGCGGATTTATGAAAGTAACAGGCCCATTTGCGAAAGTAAAAATGCATTTGCGACACTGTCGAACTTTTTGTTAACTTTTCCCATTGACTTATAATGGGAAACTGTTTTTTGAATAACTTTTGAACCGTTTAATATTTTTTCACCAAATCTTTGAAAGGCACATCGGGGACCCGGCTGCATGTTCCTGAGATTTTGGGCCAGTCCGCCCACAAACCATACGACCTATAGGGGCGTGACCATAGAATTCAGAAAAGCGTAAACAGCGGCGCAGATCACATAATAACTCCACAGCCGTATATCCGACTAGTACAAAACTTGGCAGATCCCAAGGCCTATGGTTCTTGATCATGTATTCCAAATTTCAGGCAAATCCATCAAACGGTTGCAAAGTTATTAAGGTGCAAAATTTTGGGTTTAACATAGAAATGGCTCCTCAACCCTAACTATAGTGGCACTACCGTGCCACTATAATATATATATATATATATTTCATTGCAAAAATTGTTGTTAATGCAACAGTTAGGGTTGTTACTAAAGTGACAAAAGTAGGGTATTGTAGCGTTAGGGTTTCCAACCCTAAAACCCAACCCCCACCCTGAAGACACTGACAGGCATGGGGGGGTGCCTTGGGGTCATCAGCCCAAATGCTCACCCCATTCTTCTGTTCAGTACCAATCTCAGCTTATTTAGTTATGGAATGGGATGAGCGTTAGGGCTGACAACCCCAAGGCACACCCCCGATGCCTGTCAGTGTCTGCAGGGTGGGGATGGGGTGTTAAGATTGGAAACCCTAAAGTCACAATACTCTACTTTTGTCACTTTAGTAACAACCCTAACTGATGCATTAACAAAGTTTTTTGCAATTAATTTTCTTATTTTTTCAGATAGTATAATCATATCCTTATTGGTTTGTGGTAGCGCAGGGCCCGCTCCCATCCTTCCATAGATGTGCATATGTATGTAAGTGTGGAAGCACAGGCCCCTCCGGGCACTGCACTTCCATTTATAGGACAACAGTGACCAAACTGTCATCATAGTCATCTTATTACCCCACCTCATGTACCCCGGCACAGAAAAGTTTAAAATTCACGCCAAATGTAATTCTGCATAACTGCAATGCCATTCCGCACCACAGGTGCGAAAACACATCCTTGACATGATTTGAAAAATAACAGCTATTATACACATCAGGTTGGGTAATAAGACAGCTATGTGGAAAATGTGGGTAAAAATATTTCACATTTTTGAAGTTATGAGCGGGCGTAGCGAAATTGCAATGAATGGTCATAACTTTGTCATTTTTCCATATTTTGATCCCAAATTTTGAACATAGTCTTCTTACGACCCCACTTCACAAACTCCATAGGTGAAAGATGACAGCTGTACTGTTCATGAAGGGGTGCGAAAAATGACAGCTGTACTGTTCATGAAGTGGTGTGAAAAATGGCCCTGCTGAAACTTTGGGCTCAGCATTTAAAAATTACTAAAGTTATGCATGTGCATACAAAAATTTCAGTGAATGCTCATACTGTAACTCTGCCATTGTTAGGAATTTTTTCACCAAATTTTCAACATGGCCTTTTTGAGACCCCATCTCATGAACACTGGTGGTGAAATTTCATTACTTGGTCCCAAAAGGTGTTTTACGCAGTGACCGCAAAATCATCTTTCGGGATTGAATAATGAAATGACAGTGACTGTGTTCTTGAGGTGGGGATTCAAACAGCCCATGTTGAAAATTTGGTGAAAAATACCTAAAAATGGCAAAGTTATGAGCATAAGTTCAAAATGATATTGAATTACATTATACGACACTTACCTTGATTCCTCAGTTTGCGGATTGGCTTTGAAGAGTGCTGACGTGTCCCAGTCCACAGACAGCCTACGATCTCTGGAGGTAAGTATAGGGTAACGGGGGTGTGGGGTGGTGGGTGCTCAGTGGAAGGGTTGGGATAGGGGGTGGCAGGGACGGCGAGGGACCGTTTTCTTTTTCTCGGGGGAAAAAAACATCAGGGATGGTTTTCTTCTTTACAGGGAAAAACTAAATAACATTTTTGGGATACTGGGATTGGTTGTTTTTTAAAATCCATTAATATTTTTGTGTTTTCTTGATTTATTTCTTTCACTAACTAAAAAACAAGATGGTGGACACAGAAGCCCTCTGCAAAAATATGTTAGGCTCCCTGTGACAATACAGTACCTCCTGCAAAAACAAATTATTTTCATGTGGAACATCTAACTTTTACCATAGGAAATAATGGGAAACTTTGAAATGTAAGAACTTTAAAACAGATTAATATTTTTTTCATCAGACCTTCAAAAGGCACATCTGTGAGTGAGAGACAAAGTATTTCTGTCCTGAAAATTTTAGACCACAACAGTTTCTGAGATACAGGTGGACAAAGAAACAGCAAAAAACCATTTATGTATAGGGATTTTTGACACTCTGCATCTCAGAAACCACACAGTGTTTTTAAGGTTCAAAAATGTGTCTTTAACATAGAAGTGTGCACTCAACCTTAACTATACTGGTACTACCGCACCAGTATAATATATTAATATATATCTATATATATATATATGTGTGTGTGTGTGTGTGTATATACATGTGTGTGTGTATATATATATATATATATATATATATATATATATATATACATATATATGTATATGTATATACATACATGTATTTATATATATACATTGCAAACAACTCAGTTAATGCATCAGTTAGAGTTGCTAGCACAGCGACAAAAGTATGTGTAACCCCTAGGTGGCACTATCTCAAGGGCTACTACCCCTGCCTGCTTGACTAGTAACAGGTTAAGAGGCCTGAGTTCTGAAACAGGTGCCTCCACCCAGAGGTCAGGGTTGGTAGTGGTCAAGCTAACCTGGGCACAGCCCTCCAGTATACTGTAACCCCCCCTTCCCCTCTAGTGGCCTAAACACTGTACAATAATCACTTTCACAATACCCCTGGTACACCACACAAGTACCCACACTGTTTACACTTGCCACCAGGGCTGGTTCCTCTGGCTCGACCCTGGGGACTCCCTGTAAAACAAGGTTAAGCACAGCAAATAGCAACGGTACAGTACTTTGAGCACAAACTGGAACCACAGTCAGAGTACATGCAGAAAAAGTTAGATCTGATTTATTCAGGGGACTTGAACAAGGGAGGGGCAAAATCAGGTTAAATAGCGTAAAGGTTATATCAATCAAGCAGTTCTGCATGTGCTTTGAGTCCCCCACACAGTCCACCTCTGGGTACCCAGGTGGAGAAGAGATGGGCTAGCCAGGACAGTTGCCTGGGGTTGCAGCTGGTTGGGGCCCTGTGATGGAAAACACAACATGCACAGTACACAATATTTGTAATCCGGAGCCAGAGGGCTCAGTTCGTAAAGGAAACAAAACAACAAGACAATCAGATGACACACTCAGATTAAGCTGTTGGTGCAGGGAGCTACCCTGGTACTTACTCACGATACCCAAGACTGGACACAGGCTGGACGAAAATCAAGAACGCAGGTGGTTGATCTGGAATGCCAGGAGAAGTAGGGCCCACACAAGTTGCAGAGGCATCGTTCCTGTTCAAGCGTGGAGCAGGGGCACTGATCCCCAGGCAGGTCTCTCTTCGATGGCTTCTCTGTGCAGTGGGTAGTCTGGCTGGACCGGTCTGGCAAAGCCCAGACCGCATGGAGACAAGTTCGGATGCAGTCTGTTTTGGGCTGGGTACAGCTTCCAGCAAGCAGCATACAGTTCACACAGTGGGGAAGTAACTCACAACCCACTAGCAACTCATAGCACATTTACTTATATGGGAATTCTACTGTACCAGGCAAAGTGCTCCCTGGTCACAATCGCAAAGTCTCTGCACACACCGGGAGCTTAGGGGTTGCCGGAACTCTTGACAGGCTGATCGCATTCAGCAAAAATATTTGGTCTTCTTCAGGCTGAGCCTGGCCCACTTCAGTAGCTTACTTTAGTCACATAAACTTGGATTTATATATATATATATATAGAGAGAGAGAGAGAGAGGGAGAGGGAGGGAATTAATGATGGCAAACTGTTATACAAGGAAATAATACCATCAAGGGGTCGAACAAGCCCGAAGGGCAAGTGGCTTTTATGAGCTTGTTTAACCCCAAGATAGTATCGGTTCATGAGTATGTCGGACTTTGCCATCTTTTATTTTATAGAATGCATCAGGCTGGATACCTTGGGTGCTTTGTGCTGTGTCCTATATTTTACTATAGTGCTGAGGGAGTAGGATAGCTGTTACATGTTTTATTAAAGGGCTTGTTATGTGTGTTATTAAGGGACCTGTTGCCTGTGTTGCTAAACAGCTTTTCAAATCTGTTACTAGGGTGGTTTGTTGTATGTTTGGTAGTAATGTGTTACTAAGGTGTTAACACTTTAATACAGTGGAAGTACATATAGGTAGTATAGCTCTATATACAATTCTTGTTACAGTTGGTATTAATGTGTTATTAAGGTATTCATAACACAGAAATACAGTGTAATTAGCTAACTGGCATTACAATTCGCTAATTTGCTACCATCATATGTGGGGATATATATGATAGCTTTTTACATACGAACATACAAAATTTCCAGCAGATACGGGCCATTCGGTCTATCTAGTCTGCTCGAGTGTGCAGCACTTCAGTCCATTAGACTGCAGCTGCCCCTCCTCCGTCATATCCCCCCATCTTGCACCCCCTTCCGGTTTGTACCCTCCTCTTGAAACTGTCCCACCCATCTTGAAGCCCTCAACACTCTGCAGCGATATGACTTCCTCTAGCAGAGTGCCACCCTGCCACCACCCTTTCTGTGAAATAGTGCCTCCTCTGTTCCCTTTTGAACCTACCCTCTTCCAACTTCATAGAGTGTCCTCTGGTTTCCCTTCCACTCTTCAGACTGAACATACACCTGGTGTCTACTCTGTTCAAACCCGTCAGGTACTTGAAGGCCTCAATCATATCCCCTCTCTCCCTTCTTTCCTCCACGGTATACATATTGAGCTCTCTCAGTCTCTCCTAATATGGTCTGTCCCCCAACTCCAGGATCATTTTTGTTGCCCTGTGCTGTACCCTCTCCAGTAGTTTGATGCCCCTTTTCAAGTAGGGGTGCCAGAGTTGCACACAGTACTCTAGGTGTGGTCTCACCAGGGACCTGTACAGAGGCAAGATGACTTCCCCACTCCTGGAAGTAATCCCCCTTGCTATGCACCCTAGCATCCTGTTTGCCTTCGCTGCTGCCTTCCTGCACTGAGCAGAGTGGTTCCATCTCCCCAGTTACCAGCACTCCTAGATCCTTCTCCTCCTTGGATTTTGTTAACGGGACACCCTCCAGCCAGTAATTGTTTTTTGGGTTCTTTTCTCCTAAATGCATCACTTTGCACTTCTTTTCATTGAAACCAAGCTGCCAAGTGTGAGACCATTCTTCCAGTTTTGCCAAATCCTCCTGAAGTATTTTTGCTCCTCCCACCCCATCTACCGCGGCACAGATCTTTGTGTCATCTGTGAAGAGACTGATCTTGCTCTTAATCCCTACTGCAATGTCAGTTTTCTATGGGATGACGCCCAGCCATGCATTAGGTGTACATATATATATATATATATATATATATATATATATATATATATATATATATATATACAGATTTTTTTTTACCATATCTTTAAATGAAGAAACATGGGAAAGAAAACCAGCTGCTGCAATACCAGCCACAAGATCACGAGTTCAATTACTCTTTAACCAGTGTCGGGTCATATGTAAATGTTTATGTCAAGTTCAATTAAAGATTCACAGTACCAGAGCTATTTTAAATTTTTTTTTGTATTTCTGCCAAAATATCATGTTTCAGGAATTTCAAGCACTATACTTTACTGCTATGTGGCCAGAAATGTATGTTAATATTACACTAGTTTGTTCCATTATTTCTCACATATGGGATCAATTGTTAAAGGACATAATGATACATACAGTGTTTCACGAATTAACCCCTTCACCTCACAGCTGTGCATTCAGTTCACATCTCTGTCATATCTTAAAGTTGTGTGCAAAACATAGAGATACAAAGAGTAAGCAGCAACACCATCAGAGAAACACTTGATCCCAACACAACTGGGACATGGATGCATCCAGCCAAGGATAAGCAGGGGTCCTGTAAAAAGGAAATGTGGTTCTTGCAGTGAGTTTAATAAAGTGAACGTTTTTGAGATTATTTCATGAGAGTGGGGGTGTCTTCTAGGGCTGCTCAGATTCTTAGGAATCTGTTCCTTTGGGGACAATCAGAATTTTGGAAGTTCCAGTTCCGAGTCCGATTCTGCATATCCGATTCGGGCATCAGAATGGAATCTGAATAAATCAGAAGTTCTGATTCTGCACCTGGCTCCACTTGTGTTGACTGCTGCTTCCCTGCCCAGTAAACATTTTCCTCCTAGGAAAAAAAAAGCTGTGCTCTTTCCGTTACATCATGGTGAGCTGGCTAGGGTCCCTGGAGGCTCAGCAGCTGTGAGATGATGGTGAGCTGACTAGGGTGCCTGGAGGCTCAGCAGCTGTGAGATGATGGTGAGCTGGCTAGGGTCCCAGGAGGCTCAGCAGCTGTGAGATGATGGTGAGCTGGCTAGGGTCCCTGGAGGCTCAGCAGCTGTGAGATGGTGAGCTGGCTGGGTCCTGAGGCTCAGCAGCTGTGAGATGATGGTGAGCTGGCTAGGGTCCCTGGAGGCTCAGCAGCTGTGAGATGATGGTGAGCTGGCTAGGGTCCCTGGAGGCTCAGCAGCTGTGAGATGATGGTGAGCTGGCTAGGGTCCCTGGAGGCTCAGCAGCTGTGAGATGATGGTGAGCTGGCTAGGGTCCCTGGAGGCTCAGCAGCTGTGATGATGGTGAGCTGGCTAGGGTCCCTGGAGGCTCAGCAGCTGTGAGATGATGGTGAGCTGGCTGGGGCCCTGGAGGCTCAGCAGCTGTGAGATGATGGTGAGCTGGCTAGGGCCCTGGAGGCTCAGCAGCTGTGAGATGATGGTGAGCTGGCTAGGGGCCCTGGAGGCTCAGCAGCTGTGAGATGATGGTGAGCTGGCTAGGGCCCCTGGAGGCTCAGCAGCTGTGAGATGGTGGTGAGCTGACTAGGGTCCCTGGTCGCTCAGCAGCTGTGAGATGATGGTGAGCTGGCTAGGGTCCCTGGAGGCTCAGCAGCTGTGAGATGGTGGTGAGCTGGCTAGGGTCCCTGGGCTCAGCAGCTGTGAGATAGGTGGTGAGCTGGCTGGGGTCCCTGGGCTCAGCAGCTGTGAGATGATGGTGAGCTGGCTAGGGTCCCTGGAGGCTCAGCAGCTGTGAGATGATGGTGAGATGGTGGTGAGCTGGCTAGGGTCCCTGGAGGCTCAGCAGCTGTGAGCTGACTAGGGTCCCTGGTCGCTCAGCAGCTGTGAGATGGTGGTGAGCTGGCTAGGGTCCCTGGTTGCTCAGCAGCTGTGAGATGGTGGTGAGCTGGCTAGGGTCCCTGGAGGCTCAGCAGCTGTGAGATGATGGTGAGCTGGCTAGGGTCCCTGGAGGCTCAGCAGCTGTGAGATGATGGTGAGCTGGCTAGGGTCCCTGGAGGCTCAGCAGCTGTGAGATGATGATGGTGAGCTGGCTGGGGTCCCTGGAGCTCAGCAGCTGTGAGATGATGGTGAGCTGGCTAGGGCCCTGGGCTCAGCAGCTGTGAGATGATGGTGAGCTGGCTGGGGCCCTGGGCTCAGCAGCTGTGAGATGATGGTGAGCTGGCTGGGCCCTGGGCTCAGCAGCTGTGAGATGATGGTGAGCTGGCTGGGGCCCTGGAGGCTCAGCAGCTGTGAGATGGTGGTGAGCTGACTAGGGTCCCTGGTCGCTCAGCAGCTGTGAGATGATGGTGAGCTGGCTAGGGTCCCTGGAGGCTCAGCAGCTGTGAGATGGTGGTGAGCTGGCTAGGGTCCCTGGAGGCTCAGCAGCTGTGAGATGGTGGTGAGCTGGCTAGGGTCCCTGGAGGCTCAGCAGCTGTGAGATGATGGTGAGCTGGCTAGGGTCCCTGGAGGCTCAGCAGCTGTGAGATGGTGGTGAGCTGGCTAGGGTCCCTGGAGGCTCAGCAGCTGTGAGCTGACTAGGGTCCCTGGTCGCTCAGCAGCTGTGAGATGGTGGTGAGCTGGCTAGGGTCCCTGGTTGCTCAGCAGCTGTGAGATGATGGTGAGCTGGCTAGGGTCCCTGGTCGCTCAGCAGCTGTGAGATGTGGCTGCGGTGCGATGAGTTCATGGTGCCATAAAGCTCAAGTTGTCTTGGCTACTTAATCAGAATAGCACTGCCCCGTTCACTCCTCCTCCACCACCACAAGCATCTGCTCTGATGAGCTACATCCATTCTCCACTTCTGCAGGAAGGCCCAGCCAGTCCAATCAGCTAAACCCCTCCCCTCATCTGACTTTAAGACATGAGTGGCACTTGGTTGACCAATCAGACAGTGAGAAGTGGACATAGGCCACAAAAGTTAAATAAAATTACTTTTTTTATATCTTGCAACTGGGCTATGTCTGGCAGCCCTGATTTGGGGGTGGGAGGGGGAGATCTCTGATCTCAGTGAAGGGTACAGCAGATCAAGGCAACTGTCCTAAGCACAGACCCAGTAATAGTGCTAAGGGTGCACTAAACGTAAAAAATGCCGTGTCCCTATGGTCAAAGCAGCCTGCATTCATGGAGGCAGGAAGAAGGCTGGCATAATCAACATGGGGGGAACTTGTGTCCCCCGTGCTGTAAATCAATTTCCTGCCTCTACTGAAGCACTGGGAGGGAAAATCCTAGTACAGTGGTGGGCAACCTGAGGTCCATGGACTACATATGGCCCCCCGGGGGTAACCTGCAGCCCCCGCATCCATGCCTGAATTAAAAAAAAAAACTTTAAATTGTTACATGCCACAGATTGAGGTAATTCCTCTGAAACTGTATCACTGATGTCACTCCTTAGAGGTGCCAACTAAGAGGTGCTAATTAGGTGCAAGAACGCAGTGTGTCTGGAATGAAATCCCCTGCTTCTGTGTTAACAGCAGATGAGCACAGGGGAAATAGTGAACAAGACAGAGAACGGGGTGTATCATGAGTGCAAACACCTCAGTTCATTGGTATCAGCTTTCAAGTGCTGGAGATAGAGTGAACAATCAAGTTGTGGCTGAAAGTCAGGTTTGGGTGCGGGACAGAGAAAAAGAGGTTTGTGGGTGAAAGTCAGGGTCAGATGCTTGTTTTGATTTAATTTAGTATTCATTATTAGTTATTTAACTGATTTATGTGATTTAACAGAGCTGTACTGAGTCAGTGAACATGTTTCCTTGTTTAATACACTTACTACTGAAAGAGGTTTGTGACTGAAAGTAGGGTCCGGGCAGACTGGATAAAGAGAAAGACATTTGTAGCCGAAACTTAGGATCTTGTTTTGATTTAATTTATTATTCATTATCAGTTTTTTAACTGACTTATGTGATTTAACAGCACATTTTTGACAAATTTAATTTAGTTGAAGGAAGCGGGAGAAGGAAGCATGCTTTGAGGGCTGTTTAAAGTTGGGATTGTATGGTTATTTTAATTTTATGTCATAGTTTTATTTAAGCAGGAGAATGAAGCACTTTTTTAAGGCTGTTTACTTAATTACTTAGTGTTCTCATTTGATGTAATGAACAGTAAGTTTAGACTCCACCCCCCCCCACCAACACCACTAAGCAAATTACATTTAATTAAATTAACTGACTGACTGCAACATGGTAGTTTGCCTTATTAAGCAGCAATGCAAGCACATATATATAACAATGACTCAACAGCAAGAATAGTCAGCTCCTATGTCACTGAAAGAAGACTGCACCAGAGAGCAAGGGCGTAGCCACTGATACGCCAGGCACAGCACAGCATACAAAACATCAGTGGGTGGGTAGCAGGAGCCGGCTCGCATGTCAGTATTCATTTGTTTGTTTTGCTCTTCTTTTCGTGCACTTTCCCAGCTGCTCTCTGTCCATTTCAATTTTTGTTTAGGGAGGAGGGGTGGTATGTGGGGTCTAAACCTGTGATGTGACGCATTCAACCTGATTGAGATATATTTTACCATCTCAATCAGGTCTGCTGGATAAGAAAAGAGGCATGCCTAGTAAGGGGCAGGCCATGTGGGCTCTTTAAATGCCCTGGAACAATGAGTGGGTGGTCTGTTGTTCTTGACCTTGTTCCTCGTCTGGAAGTCGGAACTGTTGGAAAGTGTAGCGAGGCTTGGAATGAGCGCTTTTGAAGGAGGACTTGGGATGGGACAGTGGTTGCTTGCAGACGCAGTCAGAGAGGCCATGGGAGAAAGCTGGTTCGGTCTGTGGGAGAGAGTGAAAGAGTTGTAATCACTCTCACTGTATGGATACCATTGCTGAGAGTTGGGAAGTGTGGTGCAGTTTTTAGAAAACCAAGGCAAGCAAGGAAAGACTCTAAGGCTGAGACTGTCTGAGAGTGCCACTATAGTTGCCGGTCGAGGGAGCTTTGCCGCTTACACATGATGCTGGCCCTCTGAGCCCAGAAGTCAGAATTGAATAAGAGGAGTCTTCTCGGGGTCAAGAGATTTGAGTCAGACACTACAGCACTAGGTGAGGGAGAGTAAACGAGGGAGGGTGGGTCTTTGTCTTTTAGACTGAAATACGTTATCTGGCTGTTTCTCTCGCAGTAGCTGTCTTCCCAGTACTCAGGTTGGTAGCCCCCAGTGACCTCCCTGTCCCGACTTCCGAAAACAAACCCCTTACTAGGGTTCCAACAGTATGGGGTCCGAGACCAAGTGACAACCGTCATTGGGATGGAAGCATGCTTATTCCCGTTTGTTCCTTGTACACCTCTCACCACGGTGCCACACTCAGTCACCAGGGACATCACTTGTATACAGCTGCCACTGGGGTGGGAGGACACACCCTCCATGGCCTTACCACTGGGGCTGCTAATAGATGGAAGCATGATGTCTCCCACCTGGTCAAGGCCACGTTGCTCACAACAGCTCCTAAACCCCAGCTGCCATTTTCCCAGCGTCCCAGGCTTGTTCTTGAATCTGGGTCAACAGCATAGTCATGTGATGCCTTACCACACGGCCATCAGGCAACCCTGAAATGCCTCGTAAATTAATTTATTTTACTCCCTGTATCTGTCTGAAACAGCACACAAGGGGCATCACTGCACTGGTTCCCTTGGCTGCATTGGTGACTGTCTGCTGAGAAAGCTGACATTCATAACAGGACATGTTCAGATAATCTGTGACATCTTTCATTAGGGATGGATGGATTGGTCTTTAAATCAGAACCACTCAGATCTAAAACCGTCTGGCAGACTCTGATAGATCAAGACACTTCAGTAGGAGCCCTGTCTGCCTCTCTGGTTTCTGAAAAATAAAAACCCCCAAATCCCCACTCCCGTCTGCCTAGACACCACCCTGACCCCAAGAAATTGCCAGAGTAAAAAAAAAAAAAATGCTTTTTTAAATTGTCAGCCAGGATGCCCATTTCACACCCTAGCACTCCTTCCACTGCTAGGTCCCTCCTAGCATGCGAAGCAGCGAGAGAGAGTGTGAGCAGGCAAGAAATCGGTGGGAATCTCTCAGCATTTGATGTCCTGTGCATTGGGCCATGCAGGTGGGCAGTCAAACAAGCAGGTGGTCTGTTAGTCAAACTCAAACGAGTGAACTAGAGGGACCTTACTTTACCTTACGTAGGTCTGCGCTGCCTGCTGTCTGGCTCTGGTTGTGGAAGATAGATAGGAAAGAGGGCAGGGGCTTCGCCTCCAGTAGTCCAGGTGAACAGCATTATAATGGCAACTGGCAATGGATGATCCAAGTGTTTCTTTGTGAAGGATCAAGTTTTTTAAATATCTGATGACAGTCTTGCTCAAGGAACCTGAACAGCACTTCAAATGTCAGGTTCCCTCCAGATGGAAACTGTTTTGCAGGCCACCTCAGAACAGGACGTTTTTTTCCTTAAATTGTTACCATGCATGCAACAGATCAATATGTGGTATCTCAGCTGGCTGAAACTGAAATAAACCGCAAATTTAGTAAAATGCGAGATACTAGTACAAAATGTAACTTACATTATACTGGTACCTCTCATTTTACTAAATTCGCAGTTTATTTCAGTTTCTCCCAGTTGAGACCAGACACATATTGAGGAATGAAACAAACTGCAGTACTAGCTTCCAAAACAACTTCCCTGAAAGAGGCACATCTGCTTTTTGTCTAAAGTCTAGCATAGTCGACCAGTTTTACTTTATGTGCTGAACTGAACAATGTGATAAAATGTAGGGCAATGCCTCTGAATCTGTCTAGTCCTTTTTTTGTGTTTATGTATCTTTGGTAACCGAGTAAGGCCCACTAGTCACACAAGTGCCTGTTTTCAGGGGTGAACTGGGAGAGCTTGGCAGCTAAATGTGACTTGTTCAGTGTGCAAGTGAAGGCTGTGAGAATATGATCTCAAGAGTTGGTGATACAGAATTTGGTTAAGGATTGTGCACTGCACACCCAGATTTAAGTTATCAATCAATCAAAGCCTTTATTTAACCAGGCGTTCATCATTGTGCAGAAGCTCATTTGCAAGATGGACCTGGGTGGAGCATGAACAATTGTATATACAGGTCAACACAGGTATTTACAAGGCAATACAGATAATACTCTTTACAGAGAGGAAGAAAAAAGAAGTTCATATGTAAATAGAATTATACAGATATTGTACAGATTACACAGTATTTACATACATAGAAGTGACTATAGGAAGATAAAGCAGGTTATCTAAGGTTGTAGGAGGAAGTAACAGAAGAAATAAAAATAAAAATATACACCAGGTAGAGGCAAAGGTGGGGGGAAGGGAGGGAGATAGGTGGAGAAAGGCTAGGAGGGCACGGTGCACAGAGAGGAGTTGGTAAACGGGATGTAGAGAAGGTGAATGGAGAAAAGGAGTATGTGTGAGCCCCAGGATTGAATGCTATAAAGTACGGGGCATGGTAGGATGTCACAACCTAGGGGTAGTGAGCTCCTACCCGAGGTTGGGAAAGGAAGGATAAGGGGATGGACGGGCCTAGTGTTGATAAGACAGGGGGATAAGAGAGAGAACAATTAGGCTTGTGAGGAGCAAGCTGGGGGGGCAGTACTTAAAATTGGGTCTAGGCGTGGCTATATACCAGTGCAGACACCGGTACTGGGTCTGAGTGGGTGAAGCAGTTACATACTTCTCTGACTGTATGGAAATAAAGCATCTTGAAGGCATTTATACCGATTAGAGTGCTTAATTTGAGGGTATCCTGGTAATGTATTTCCAATACGTAATTAAAGATAATGGTGTATTAACTACACATTCTGCTGCCTGACTTTCACAGTTATCAGTACTGGGATGGATTATGTTTACTGTGGGGCTATTGTAATAAAAAGAGCACTTTTCATAATTAAACCTTGTAGGCAGGCATGGTCATATGGTGTAAGTAGCTGCTGCTGTTAAATGCCATGAAAAAATCTTGCTCAAATGTTTGTTATGAAGTGATTGTTTTAATACAAATTACACTAAATTAAGCTGCCAAAATGTGCAGTTCATTCATCTTTAAATACTAATTGGACATGAAGAGTGCCATTATTGCTGTCACTGTCAGTGCTCGTAGAGGGACACATGGATTTAATCTCACCCTGCAGCAGAAACGTGTGGTTTTTATCACTGCTGGCTACTAGAGTAGGGACATGTATTTTCTTTCGCTCCTGATTTTTTTGCCCTAGTGCTTAATAAAAAAGGTTTCTTGGACAGTGCATTCATTTTGCATGCCTTTGGGCCGTGGCTTTGGCAGTGTTCTTTGTGGTGTTCTTAGCATTTGACTTCTTTGCCTAATACTACTGCTTCGGAAAAGGAAATGATACAAAGGTAAGAGAAAGGTGCCTCAGCTGGGATTTGAATCAACCCAAACTGCGCAGAACAGTGTTCTGATTGTGGTAGCCAAATACTTATATATAGTAATCACACCAGAGTGGTGTACGAATTTATGCAACACATACTAGCAGTGTATGCATTCCATAAATATGCACACCGCACTCCTGTGTGATTGTTGCAGTAAATATTTGTGTTGTCATTGGGTTGTGCATTTGAGTACTGTGATGGACAGCCCAGGTTCCAGACCAGTTGTCTCGGCACAGCTGGTTGGCTCAACTGGACCAGTATTCCTGGTGGCCTGGGTTCAAGTCCCAGCTGAGGCACTTTCTCTCTCCTCTGTTTTTACGTGTTACATAAATACGCACACAGCACTTCTTTGCGATTGTTGCAGTAAATATTTGTGTTGCCATTGGGTTGTGCATTTGAGAGTCCTGTGCTGGACAGCCCAGGTCCATACCAGTGTGGGTTTGGGGAACTGTTACAGTAAATTTATGACTTGATTAGGTTGGGTAAACATTGTCCTTTGGCACACAGGAGTGTGGTGTGCATATTTATGGAACACTTAAAGCAGACTGTGATCCATAAATATGTACACAGCACTCATGTTACAAGTAAATATTTGTTCAAGGGCATAGCTACAGCCCTAAACATTTTGATTAGAACATCCCAGGCCTGGTTGTGCATGATACATACCACATAGATGCTGTCAGCAGATAAGTGCCTATGACCCACACAGTCTGCTCATTTGAGCTTGTAAGGTCACTGTTTTCCTAGAAGTCTGTTGCCTCTTACCCCTGACCTCCTGAATTCCCTTGCCTATCCCGTGCATTTCTAAATCCTGTGATTGTTTCAGCCCTCACCTCTTCCTCTGGCAGGGTGTTCCACTTGTCCACCACCTGTTCTGTGAAGAAATTATTCCTCACGTTTCCTTTGAATTGCCCTCCCTCCAATTTCACCCCATGCTCTCTAGTCCTGAAACATCTTTTTTGTTGAAAAATAGTGTATTCCTGCACCCTGTAATATACTTGCACATTTATCATATTTCTGTTTCCTTATTCTCCAGGGAGTACATATTCAAGTCCTTCAACCTGTCCTCATAGGACTTGTGATGCAATCCATGTACCATCTTTGTTGCCCTCCTCTGAACCTTCTCTACCCTGTCTATGTCCTTACATAGGTAAGGTCTCCAGAACTGTACACTGTACTCCAAGTGGGGCCTCACTAGTATCTTGTATAGTGGAATTATGACCTCCCTTTGCCAACTGGTGATGCCCCTGCATCCCAGCATCCTATTTGCTTTACCTGCTGCCTTGTTGTACTGCTTCCTTAACTTGATCATCCCTTTCCTGCTTGGTGCATGCTATATCCTCACCCCCACAACTGATGTTTCTGGGTTTTTGTGCCCCATATGCATTATCTTGCACTTTGCATTGCATTTCACCTGCCAAACCCCTGACCATTCAAGTTTCTGCAGGTCCCTCATTCTGTCTACACTTTCTGGCATGTCCACTCTGTTATTCAGCTTTGTTGGGACTGGCTACCTGAAGCACAGAGGCTTGTCACAATGCAATGTTGTAACCAAAAGCCAGTCTGTTAGTCTGACACCTGTTGGTGGTGTGGTAGCATGTCTAGTGTGAAGTGTGTGAATGGACCTCTGTGGGACTGGCTACCTTGATGAGGTACAGAGGCTTGTTACAATGCAATGTTGTAACCAAAAACCAGTCTGTTAGTCTGACACCTGTTGGTGGTGTGGTGGCAGGTCTAGTGTGAAGTGTGTGAATGGACCTCTGTGGGACTGGCTACCTTGATGAGGCACAGAGGCTTGTCACAATGCAATGTTGTAACCAAAAGCCAGTCGGTTAATCTGACACCTGTTGGTGGTGTGGCCAGTAGTGTGCTGGCATATAACACAGAAAATGACACTAGCGTCAGGTGAGAGGGAGGGCATGAAAAGAGCATGGATGGTGGGGGAGGGGTAGCTCACCCTAACCGGCGGGGGGGTAGCAGTGGGTCTGCTTGGTGTGCAGATCTGAAATTCCTGGCTACACCCCTGCCAGAGAGAAAAGAAATGAATATGTTCCTAACAAGGTGCAGCGATAACAATTCTGCAGAGCTGAGTTCACCTTTAGCCTCAAACTCTGCTGAAGAAAGTGTTAAAAAGAGAAAGCTTGGCAATGAAGGTAGAACAGTGCAGGAGTACTGGGAGTTAGATATTTTCTTTTGTTACAGACAAGCAAGGTAGAAAGACTGTTTCGTCTGATTTGCAAGAAAGCACTGACAGTCCCAAAACGTTTCGATGTGCAAAGACATTCTGAAACTTGCCATTGTTCCTATGTTACAAAATTTCATTTGGGATCTGCTATACGGGCTCAGCATCTTACAATATTCAAAAGTGGATTTGCTTCACAACAGCATGTGCTGAAAAACGCTATGTTAGAAACAGATAGTGACATTGGCAAGCTACCGCATTGCTTGGTTGCTATCTAGCCAAAAATTCAAAGCCTTTTTCTTACAGAGAATTGATGAGTGTTTTATTTAATCTGCACTTTATTCGAGGAGTTAAAAAACAGAGATGAGATTCTCTGATGTATTAGAAGTCTGCAGCTGAGCAGACACACACCTTTTTGTCGCTAAGTAACTGACATTGCAGATGATTTGACCACTCAAGTTTTTAGCCTAATTTGTGCAAGTGAAGCATTTAGTGCAGCTGTGGATAAGTCCAATGATAACAGAGATGTTGCTCAACTTTGCATCTGTATTAGATATGTGGACAGTAATTTAAATCTAACTAAAGAATTCCTGGAGCCCATTGGATTGCATGGCCACACACAAGGTATTGACTTATTTGAAGCATTTATGAATTTCTTCCAAACTCATGCTTTGCCACTGGAAAAAATGGTGTCTGTTACAGTTGATGGCTGCCTATCTATGGTAGGAGCAAACTGAGGATTTCATGTTTTAAGTTCTCAAATACCTAACTTATTTGGGGTGCACTGCATAATCCACCAGGAGGCTCTCTGTGCCAAGCTAGACAAGGGAGACAGGCTGAAGGATGTGACGGACAAAGTAGTGCACATTGTGCATTTTATACGAGCATGGCCATTGCACCAATGCCAGTTCAGTGAACTTTTGGATCAACTAGATACTGAATATGGGGACCTCCTCTTACACACCATAGTACACTGGCTAAGCAGGGGTAAGGTACTGGAACGCTTCATAGCACTTATGCCAGCTATCCGCCAACTTCTTCTTCAGTGTTCACATGCACAGGTTGAACTTGACAATGAACAGTGGTTGTTAGATTTGGCTTTTCCCATTGATATCACCATTCATCTCAATTCGCTTAACCTGGATATGCAGGGGGAAAATCACCTCCTACCTACCCTAATCACAAGCATCAGGAAATTCATGATTCAGCTACAGTTAATGTCAGCTCAGCTACGGTCTTACGATTTCTCCCACACTGAACAACAACTCCGATGCCTGCAGGACAGAGTATAATGCATCAGTTTACTCAGGCGTGCTATTTTGTCCCAGCAGTTTGAAAAGTGTTTTTCATCCCTGAATGAGATGAAGCCATTCATTTCATTGCTCACAAACCCCTTTGAATTCGACTTTGCAAACTGTACCATTGTGTGCCAGAGGCTTGTCCTTGACAAGAAAACATTTAAGAAGGAACTCCGTGATGTGCGTGCGGTAGAAGAAGACCTTACCAACCCGCTCAAGAAAGAGGGAATTCCTCAGATATGGCAATGCTTTCCAGGACCTGTTCTCTGCCTTTGCACCGCAAAGCTGCTGTCAATATTTGGTTCAACCTACACATGTGAACAAACTTTCTCAGCAATGGGATATATAAAAAATAATAAATGAAACAGACTGACAGATGGAACCTCTCAACTGAGTTGAGATACGCCTGCACCAGCCTTGCTCCTAACTTTAGAAAGCTGACGGAAAATATGGTCACCCAGAAGTCACACTGATGTTTAATACATTATTTCTCTAATATTTAGTACTGTATTTAATACTTTTAATGCTGTTTAAAACTTTTAATGCAGTTTCCAGTCCTTTAAATAAAATTGTATTGCATTCAAATCTGTAATTTCTGCTTCATTCTTAGGTAAAGGGGGTCTTGTGGGGGGTCGTATGGGGTCCTACGGCCCTCGGGAGTGCTTGAGGGTCGCACCTGTGACCCCCTGGTTATCTTACGTTGTCCACCACTGTCCTAGTAGTTCTGGAGCCCTGTGGCCAGCACAAGGAGGAAGAACAGTAGGATAAGGGGGTCATAGTGTTGATGTATGATATTATTAAGGACACATCAGGAGGCAGTATAGCGCAGTGGTCTAAGGCTCTGAGCTACAAATCTGGTGACATCCAGCAGATCAGACCTGGGTTTGAATCCCACAGCTTCCACTTGCATACTGTGTGACCCTGAGCAAGTCACTTAACCTCCTTGTGCTCCCAGGTCGCTCCTGTAAAAAAGCTTTCAGCTTAGTGTGCTATACCTGGTTAAAAAAACAACTAAAAACTACAAAACTAAACATCCCTGATGAACACAATGGGTATAGAGAAAAACGCCACTACCCACAGTCTTAGAGGACACTGCAATCATATAAAGGGTAAAATACTGTATTTAGGGCAGATAAAAGAAAATATTAGTACACACAGAGGATTGTAAACCTGTGGAACTCAATGCCCGATACTGTAATAAACTATGATAATAAAAATACTTTTAACAACCAGGTGGATATCTTGCTGAGCACCAGAAAAATGATTTTCTACCACTAAGAAGTTGGGGGTAGACATAATGGGTCTCTTGTCCTGCTACTACCCTACAGACATTAGTATTAGTATTAAGCTAACGCATGTAGGCTGTTGTATTTTGGGTACTGTGGATTTCTATCTGTAGCTGCAGAATCACAGGCCCTATAGGGGCCTGCCCTTCTTGAGCCAGAAGTGGCTCTGTATACCTTACTGTGTGCATGTGTATCTGCAACCAGAAGTACTGTTGTAATCTGAGTTTATTAACTTTCTCAAAAAAAAAAAAAGTAAATTAATTGCAAATAATTGCATTATTGCACTAGTTAGGGTTCAGCTTAATGCCATAAATGTGGCGTTAGGGCTTCCAACTATAACTGCCCCCAAGCAGCAAAGGACAAAACCACACAGGCAACCACATACAGCCATCATCAGGTAAGACAAACTGCATACAACTGTTTCCAGGTGACACAAAAGACATCCATCATCAGAGTCCAGCACTTCTGCAGCCACAGATACACATGCACACTACAAGACCTACATACCCACTTCCTGACTGCAGACAGAGATCCACGATACTCAAATCAAAACACTACTTCTGGCTGCAGTCTCATAAATGGAAACCGAAATGTTTGCTTTTCTACTGCTGTTTTTGAAAATGACTGCATAATAAATTACAAACATCAGAGGAGATGATAGAGTCAGGGCTTGTGGGTCAGTTTGTACAGTTTAACCCAGATATACCAGACACCCTTATAGCAGTCATTCTGATGTACTGGATGAAAATCGCTGCCCCAGCCCAAACCTGTCCCATAGATTACTGTATTAAATGTTGCCTTTACAATGATCATTAGCTGCTGTGTGTAGCAAACATCGGAGAAGGGAAAGGAGTGTTCCATTAGGCATTCAGTAGGCGCTAACTACCTGTGATTACTGTCGATTAGTTGCTTTTTAAGGCCCCTGACAACCATGTTGCCTACTCACATCACAAATCACCACTCTCTGCCATTTTGTTTCTTTCCACTACTGCAACTTGCTCTTGTTCTCACAACGTATGAACGAACAGCTGTCAGCGTCTGCAGGAAAGTAGAAACAACCCGATCGCAGACTTGCAACTGAACTCAATGACAGTGAACCTCCACCAAAAGGGCTAACAGCTGATGAATTCGAAGCCATATCACGAGTGTGAACTGGTCCCAGACAGGTCATAACCATCACCAAACGTATACAGCGTAACTACACAAGGAAACCAGAGAGACAGATTACAGTCAAGCACTTTTTAAAGCAGAAAAATCAATGAAGATACATTGTTTTTTTAATGAATAAACAAATAGAGTGGTCTTTAAAAATAAAACAGCATGCACCGAAGCACTCCCTCTTCCACCAAAGCACATAAGCACACCAAGAACTTCACTTAAAGAGCAGCACATACGAACATACAAAATGCGAGCAGAAACAGGCCAAATCATCTTTCAAGTCTGCTCGATTGTGTAGCTAGCCCCTCAGCTTGCAGCTACCTCACCCTTCCCACCCCTCCTCACAGTCATTCCCCCCCTCACTCTGTCCCATCCCCGCTTGAAGCAGCCCACAGGAAACCACCTCCTCAGGTTGAGTGTTCCACTTGTCTATCACTCTCTGTGTGAAGTAATGTCTCCTGATTTCCCTCCTGAATTTACCCCCTCCAACCTCAGTTGATGCCCTCTAGCACCCCTCCCTCTTCTGATCCGGAGTATCTCTCCTGTATTAGCCTTGTTTATTCCCTATAGGTACTTAAAGGTCTCAATCATATCTTCCCTATCTCTCCTCTCCTCCAGGGAATACATGTTAAGCATGTTCAGCCTCGCTTCGTGAGATTTCCCCTCCAACCCCCTGGATCATCTTAGTGGCTTTGTGCTGCCTCCCCCTCCAACAATCTGATGTCCTTCTTCAGGAATGGGTGCTAGTACTGCACGCAGTATTCCAGGCGTGGCCTGACCAGTGACCTGTACAAGAGAAGGATCACAGCATCAAAGGTAATCACAGATCCCACCCACCCACTTCGCTGAGTGCTTCCTTCACTCTTCTGTACTACTAATAATCAAACAAAGTCCAGTAAAGCCTGTTGAAACAACTTACAGCACAGCAGTATACATGCCGAAACAACTTACAGCACAGCCGTATACATGCTGAAACAACTTACAGCACAGCAGTATACATGCTGAAACAACTTACAGCACAGCAGTATACATGCTGAAACAACTTACAGCACAGCAGTATACATGCTGAAAAAACTTACATCACAGCAGTATACATATAAAATCATAAGAAATACTGTATTCTGCACTCAAAAAATCTAATGATGAACATCCTGTGCATAACAGGCAATGAGTACAGTGCTGGGATGGTGCAGCTACACCGATGTACGCTCTTTGCTATATAACAGACACCCACTTATAACGGACAGTGGTGGTATACATAAACTAGTCCGCTATAAGTGGGATGCACTATATGAACTGCAGAAATATGCAGATTTCCATGGGCATTTTACTGTGATGTTTGATGCATCTATGCAAGAAAGTCTTTTTGTCTCCCAAGATCTTTCTCCAAGACTATCAAACTGTACAGGACTCCTATTGTGCTGCTACTGACTCCAGAAAAGGATGGCAGTTTCCTTTTAAACTTCCTTTCCTGTTTTGTGATTTGTTTTTCATTGTGAAGCTCTGCTATTACTAGTCATTCAGCCTCAAGTAAGTATACTGTACTTCCAAAATGTGCCTCACTAAATGAAGAACAGTTGAGACCTTGGCTCTGTCTCACGCTGAGCTGGCAGCTCCCCAGACTGTACACTGAACTGTCGTCCAATTACATACATACACTAATACTAAATTATTTCCGACATGCACTGATGGTAATGGCCATTAAGCTTGAATTTCATTAGTAATACAGCCCCAAAACACTAATTGTACTATTTATTCAGGAGAGCCTCAGATGCAACATCCCCTCTGGGTCTAGTACGATCTCCCGACATTGATCTTCCCGTATTAAAAGAGCCCGTGTTTTACTTCCCATTTGTAACCTTCCCGCTGCAGATTTTATACCGACTGTGATTCTCCCGACACATATTTAATTGCAAATGCCATCACTGTCTATGTTCCTATGTGCTGTCTCCAGTATACAAGGTAATTCTCCCGACACATATTTAATTTCAAATGCTAGCGTGAGTAGTCCCCCCTGATGCCGTTAGCACCTATACAGAGAAAGCAACAGCTGTTCATGGAACAGCTGATCATGACAGCACGAAACATCAATGAACAGTACTCTGATAGGCTAATCACATGAAGTTACTGTGGCATAAAGGACAGGCCGTATTACTGGCCGAATGGGTATAGCAAAATCAAAATGGCAGAAGCGGTCTTGTCAGCAGTGGAATCTGTAGTTTGCGATATGGTGCCCTCGCAGCATGGAAATCCGAAGTTGAGCATTAATGGCTATCTGTACGTTAAAGAACGAAGCTGTAATGAAATATTTTATTGGTGCTGCCAAGGAAGAAAATCTTTGTCATGCCACGGCCGTGCTTCAACACTGCTTTTAGGTGGGCAACACCATTTGCGATCAACCACTGACCACAGCCATAGCACCGATGCTTGTGCTGCTCCAGTTGCCACAGCGATAGCAGCTTTGAAGCAAAGAGCCTTGACAATGAATGACAGTCCAGAACAGCTAATACAAAGTGGAACTACCGGTCTGTGCTGGTGTTGTAACTATTTCTTTGTTGTAGAAGTATGATTTTAAACATGAAAAATAAAGCTTTGTTTTATATGGATATACATCTCATGGATTTGCGCCTGATACAACACCAGCATCTGGTAAGCATTTCTAGCATTTGTTCAATAGCATTATGAGTAGTTAATTAAAGCTTGCTGTGTTGTGTTCCGCTGCACCCTATTCATGCCAGGAGAGAGTAGTGCTCTGTTACCATACAAATTAAATTAGCTTAAAAAAATTGCATTTACGAGTAGTTAATACCGCTATTAAAGCTTGCCTGCAATTACTGTGTTCTGTTCTGCTGCATCCAATTCATGCCAGTATAATATTTTAATATTTGTTCTTGCAATCGTATTCATGCCGCTATTAAAGCATGTCGGGCTGATTTCTCACCGTTTATTTTTCAGCTGGATCTTAAGAATGTTGGCAAGTTGGTGTCAGTGAAATACATGTCAGCAAGTTGAATCTCGGGAAATGGTACTGATCCCTCCCCTCTTACAGTGGGGGACCTGCTTCTATCTAATTATACAGCTGGCTGGACTGAAACACAGAGAGGTTCAGTGATTTGCATAATGTCACCTGGTAAGTGGCTCGAGTGGGATTTGATGTTGGATCTCCTGCTACATAGATTTTTTCTTTTTTCATAGAGGTTTTTCTCCCAGGTGGGTCAGCTCCTGTGACTCTCAGCCCTGTCTCTACCTCCCCCCACCTGGCATCTACCAACCTGACCGGCCCCCCCCCCGTCAGGTTGGGGTGATGGTTGTATGGTGACACAGGAGTGGGGGCGGGCAGGCAGGGCTTCAGAGAGATGGAGCCTTCCCTTTTCCATTTTTGTCCCTTGTTCCCCACACTGGGGCGTGCACGTAGACGCGCATGAGAGGAGGCATGTCCATGTCAGCAAATCCCGCAGCCTTTCCTCTGTCCTTCTCGAGCCCCACTACCACCTGGCCTCTACCAGGTGGCAGTCATTTGGCAGAGTGTGTAGAACAGTTGTCGTGTGCTCAATCCTTTCCTTCCTTGGCCGACCCGCAGCAGCCCGCTTTCGTGACCGAACACGGGTTGCCGGTGTGGCAGGAGATAAGGTGCCAGTGCCTGAGCCCTCCATGCTTCGGGGCTGGCCCTTATAGAGCTTCTCTGTAAATCACTATCCAGCTACTATACTGCTTGAAACAGAAAGCTACCCGGAGTCGTTCTCAGATGGTAACAGTTTATACAAAAATTACTGCATTTATATAGTGAATAATGCTACCTACTCCTAACAATAAACACATTGATGCTGTGCGTGCCAAACTCCACCCTAAACTCAGTGCCTTGTATTGCAACAAGGATTGCTTTTTCCCCAGATCTGCCAGGACCAGGTCAACAAAATGGTGCCCCCGGTCTTCAACTATGTGGATGTGGTCTATGGTACTGCCCCTTCCTCTTCCCTTGCTGGGCTGGATACCCTTTGCAATGCTTTCTGCCGCTTTGCTACCAACTAACCTCCTTGTTCTCATCTCTGCTCCCTCTTCTCCTCCCTTTCCATCCTCCCACTCCCTTCATGTCATCAGCTCCACTGTGCTGCCTTCATTTCTAAATACTTCTTTGGTCCCATCACTCCCATAGTACCTCTCCTCACTCCTTTCCCCATCCCCTCATCCTACTCCCTCTGCTCCAGGGATTCCTGTACTGTCTCCATCCCCCACCTCTACTACACTACTGAGCAGGCAACCTTCATTTCTAAATACTGGTTTGGTCCCATCCCTCCGATAGTACCTCTCCTCTCCCCTATCTCCTCCTCCTACTCCCTCTGCTCTGGGGATTCCTGTACTGTCTCCATCCCCCACCTCTACTACACTGCTAAGCAGGCTGCCTTTTCCCAACATCTCCCCTCTTTCTGGCAGCAGATCCCTCCTCCATCTGCCCCCCTCCCTCCTTCCCTTCCCTTAGATGTCGGCTAAGGCACCAATCCACTCTTTCCTGCCACTGTCAACCACCCTTCTAATTCTCCTACCCCCTTCTCCTGTCCTTCTCTCCAACAATTTATCCTCCTTCCCCTTATGATTTGGGCTGTGCCAGTGGACTGACACTGTACCCGTAAGTACTGACTCCTCCTCCAACAGGCACTGTCCACCGTACCTTGATCATTTGTGTGCTTGACTACAACTCAGTGTGATGCTGCACTGTATTGTTTACCTGTTTGTTCTCATTCTGTTTGTGCACTTGTAAGTTTACTGTAATTGCATTCTGTTATTTGTTGTAATTGCAATATTCTTGCACTCCCCATTTGCTGCTCCTCCAGGCCACACCTGAGCATGAGCACAGACTGAGTGTTGCTTTCCCGGTTACCAATTTTAAATAAATAAATAAGAAGGAGCTGTAACACTAAATGACAGGATGCATGACGAGTTTAACTTAAATATATGAAATACACTCTAAACATGGGTATAACTTGACACTCTAAAGTTCCCTGGTGTGTTCCCTGTTAAGCATTCTTTGCTGAAGTTCCCCTGTCTCCTTTGCCTACTTGTTAGAACATTCTGGGATGGTTCTCATCTGGGCTGGAGCTTTGCCAGCCCCTAACAGCTCTAATGTCCTTATTACCTGGTCAAGTGTGAGCACAAGTCCTTTCAGAAGTGTACAGAAACACACGACCAGTTAATCTATAATACTAGTTCACATCCTTTGCTGCATAAATGTACATTATCACTTTATAACAAGGATAAAAAAATAATGAAATGTTTAAAAAAATGAAAAAAATTGTCATTTGACTGATTGAGTGCCACTAGAGGATGATAAGATGATGTTATTTAGTGCTGGCTGCTGGCAGCGGTGTCTTTTTGTTTTGTGGCCATTGTTCACAGTTTTTCTTTGAATTTTTATGCTTAAATTTCCTGATTTTAATTTTTTGCTTTCTTTTTGGAATGCTCATATTGCAGCCCCTTCATACTTTAGGTTGTACCACTGAGGGAGGCTCAACGTCATCACGCTTGCGTGCACATGCATCATGAACAACTCTGTCTGCTGGCACCCTACAGGAATGAAGAGAACAATGCAAAATGCCGTGGCTGAGTGGGATGACATTCTAGGACACACAAGAGCACCATACAGCCTCCTGTTTCCTCCCAGTGACATTTGGATTCTTCTGTTAGGTCTCTCCCACCATCCAACTTGGCCACAGGAGGCAAGCCATAGGGAAAGACCATTGCAAGTAGGGGTGACAGGACTGGGCAGTCACCAGGAGAGGATGAGAGCAGACAAACATAGAAACATAGAGGTTGACGGCAGATAAGGACCACAAGGCCCATCCAGTCTGCCCATAAACAAAAACAAAAAAAGATGAAACTTTGCTGGGCAAAATGGAATTGCTGTGAGAAATGTATTCCAAAAAAACACGGTAAGCAGCCTGTCTCAAGGGCACTGTCAATCACCCCTATGTTTCTAGTTGCTCTAACCCTTTCTCAGGAGGTCCCCTGAGAAATGAACCTGAATATTCTTGTTATGTGCAAATGCGTACCTACTGGTTCTACTGCCAATGGTTGGGAAAGACCTTAAGTCCATTGCCTGGACCAGAATGGTCGATGTGCAGAGACCCAGAGAAAACGCTCTTTGATAGAAGTCCAGGACTTCAGCCTGGGTAGGACTGGGAAGACTGTTATCTCCATTTTAGAAAACACTGCCATATGTGGTAGTATAACTTGTTGGCAGAGTCCTTCCTTGACTAGAGGAAGGTAGAGATTACCTCTTTCAAGTAGCTGTACTGAGCAAAAGATCCCCATTTCTAGTTCCATACCATTAAGCAAAAGCTGTTGAGATCTGGGTATCTGGCTGGTCCTTGGGCCAATAGTTCTGGCCATAATTGGGCCAGTATGATGCTACCACTTTGGTCTAGGATCATTTTCCTAATTATGCTGTGCAGAACTGCTTGCAGGGGGAATGCATTTGCTATGAAGCTGGACCAGTCTAAGCTAAATGTGTCAGTTCCTGCAACCCTTCTGTTTTTGTTTCTTGTGCAGAAGACTGGCAGTGTGAAGATGATTGTTGAAGCAGAGTTTTATAACAGGGAGAAAAAAAATGTTCCATGAACCAATCAAAGAGACTTCCTGATGAGAGACCATCCCCCGGACCAGACTGCAATTCAGCTTAGCGAGTCCAACAGAGGAAAACGCATCTTTATTGCTTATAGCAATTAGCGAAATCCAGCAGCATCGTTCCTGGCCCTAGGGAACAGTGACCATAACTCCATTTGGTTCAAAGTGGCCCTCGAGTCTGGTAAACCACAACTGAGAGCTGAAGTCCTCGACTTTTAAAGGGCAGACTTCAATGTGCTGAAAGACCTGGTCATGGATAGGTTAGTGGGGGCGGACGATGTAGATGGGATGGGGACCATTCTCGGAGCATCTAAGGTACGCATGAGAATAGTAACCAAAGAGAACAGGCTCAAGAGACCACAACAGTTCTTGGTGAGGGTCAGGGAAGTGGTTAGGGCCAAGAAACAAGGTTTTATAATTTAAAGAAAACGGGGGGATTTGCCAAAAAATAGGAAAACAAAGAGGGCAGTTAGCAAGGCAAAAGCAGACCCAGAGCTACGAATTGCAGAGGAGGTTAAGAGCAGAGGAAATCAGTTCTTCAGGTACATTAGTGAAAAAAGGTAGAAAGGAATGGATCGTGAGACTGACAGAGGGGGTTAGGGTGATTGAGACGGATAGGTAAAAGGCTGCAAATCTTGGTTGAAATTTTTTTATTTTCAGATAAAAGGTATACAAGATACATTATACATCCAGAGATTTGTTCCATATAGTTAATCATTCAGCTAGTAATACACATGTACACATTTCCATGAAGCATAGGGAGGGACAATGTAGCTGGACACAGGAGGGAAGAAAAGGACAAGTGGGGGGGGAAGGGGAATATAAAGTTCGGAAAAGAGAGGGTTATGGAGTAATATAGACATCAATTATTATTCTTTTAAAGGTGTGCAGACCAGTAATTGTAATACAGTGCACAGGAGGAAAGGACATACATCAAGTTAGGAAAAACAGTCAGATATCCGGTTGTAAGCAGATTGCTATCACTCTTGTAGCCTAATTCTACAGATCTAAACTGGTCCAGTCAGTCCTTTTCACGGTTTCAGGAGAGAGTTTGGACCAAATGTGTATATGCACTGCAAGATCCGATTATAACCTGGAACAAAAATATAGAGGGATCCCAAAGCTTGAATTCTTAACTTAAGTACATTATAGTAGAAGTAACATATGCAGAGTACCACCAGTTTAACCTATTGGAAGCATGATGTTCTTATCAAGCCAGATTTACATTGAGGGAGGGGGTAGAAAAGGGAGACAATAACCACTTTGCACATCAAACATTCCCAGTCAGACATCTCTTATCCCACAAATGGTTCGGGGGTCATCCTATGCCTGTCTGCAGATTGACATATTTAAGGTAATTAAGATAGAGTGCCCAGCAGAGTCTAAATGCAGACATTTGAGATGTTTGAAGGTGGGAAATTCTATCTAGCTTCGCCAGGGCCGTAAGAGATGTCATTATTTCAGTTACTGTGTGGACCAGAGGGGATTTCCATTTACAAAGAATAGATCTCTTGGTTTGCAGAATAAGCAACGCTAGCCATCTATATTGTGGTGGGGATAACTTTGGTATATCACTACTTATTCCCAAGAGATAAAAAAGAGGGCTAAGAGGGACCTGTTGATGCATCACCTTTGAGGTTACCTTCTGTCGTAGGCCTGACTGCTTAAAGGAGGCTGTTAAGAGACTAAGCGGGGGGATGGCTTGGTGGACATCTTCTAAAGAAAGAAGGAGATCGTCAGCATACATAAAGTTGTGTAGGTTATACTTCCCATCTTCAAACCCTGTATATCAGGGTGACTACGGAGTGCAGCTGCCAAGGGTTCAACTGCCAGTACGGACAAAAGGGGAGAAAGGGGGCAGCCTTGCCTCATACCTCTTCCTAATACAAAGGGGGGGAGGAGTACCAAATTTGTATTAACTCTGGCTGAAGGGCTCTCATATATAGCTTGTATCCTAGCTAGAAACTTTTCTCCCAGGCCAAAGTGCTTTAAGACCATGTATAGATATCCCCACTCGACTGAGTGGAATGCTTTTTCCAAGTATACAGCAATGGCAGCTACTGATGTAGGGTTTGTCTTCAAAACTGGCAGTAAACTCATAAGGGTTCTCAGGTGGTCCGAGCTGTGACGCCCAGGTACAAAGCCTACTTGGGATGGGTGTATAAGACCAGGGAGTAGGGGGCTGAGTCTAGTAGCTTGAATTTTGGCGTACAGTTTGCTGTCTAAATTAATAAGTGAAATTGGGCGGTATCTTCTGGGGTTGGTAGGGTCTTTACCCTTTTTGGGAATAACTACAATGGTTGCCTCATGCATAGATGGAGGTAAGGTCCCCTTAATTTCAATCTCTTGGAATACCTGAGTTAAGAGAGGTAGAACAACCGGAGCTAATGCCTGGTAAAAATCTGCAGTGTAGCCATCACTACCTGGAGATTTCCCCTTCTTCAAATCCCCAGTGGCTACTGCCACTTCCTCACTAGTGACCAGAAGGTCCAGGCACTGCTCCTGTTGTTTCTGCAGTTTGGGAAGCTACAGAGCATCCCAAAAAACATTGAGTACCTCTGTTTGGACCTGTGTGCGTGGAGGTATATAGTGATTTATAGAAAGATGTTACAGTAGAATTAATGTCCTTCGGGGAAGTACCCAGTACCCCTTGTGTGTTCTTCAGCCCCGGGACATATCTACTAGCTTGTTGTTTACGGATCTGTTAGGCAAGCACTTTGCCCCCTTTATCTCTTCCCTCCCAGAAGGTGTGCCTGAGTTGAAGAATAGCTATTTCAGCCTTTCTATTTAGGAGTGGATTGATTTCGAATCGAAGACATGGAATAGTTCTGCCTATAGGGGACTGAATAGATGAAGAGGGCATGGACTTAAAGACACCTTCCGCTTCGGCCACTTTTTGTTCCAGGGTGACTAACTGTTGCTTTCCTTCTCTGTGTTTAGCCGCAGCAAAGGCCATGATGCTGCCCCGCATTGTGGATTTGAAGGCTTCCCATGTGGTACCAGCAGAGGTGTCTGCTATAGTATTTTCTGCCAGGAATAAAGAGGCCTCATTCCTAGCCCAGGGGATAAAGTCCGTGTTTTTCATTAGGAGAGGGTCGAGCCTCCATTGTTTAGGTGGGGGGGGCACAGGATCCCACTGTATGAGGAGCTGGACTGGGGCATGATCAGAAATAGCACGTGGCAGTATTGAGACCTCAAGAATTTTGGCTGTAAGGATGGGAGAGCCTAACCAAAATCTAGCCTACTGTACAAGTCATTAGCTTCTGAGCGGAAAGTGTAATCTCTCATTCTAGGGTGAAACAATCTCCATAAATCAGTGAGCCCCTGATCCAGGATCATTTGCTGAAGGGCCTTTCCACTTCTTGTGTGTGCCACTTTGCCTCTGTCATTTCTATCTAGGGAGGGCACCAGTGTTAGGCTGAAGTCGACACCAACAAGCAGGGGGCAGTCTGGGGGATTAAACTCTAAAATCACCTCTGCCAGATTATTAAAGAATTGGGGGGAGTACACATTCGGGGCGTATATATTACATAGAGTAAGTGGTCCTGTGGTGTGTAATATGTAGCAATTACCCATCTACCTTCTTGATCTGAAAGCGTCTGGACTAAAGTCCAGTTAAGAGATTTATGCACAAGAATAAGAACACCATGCTTCCTAGTTGAGGCATTGGAGTGTACCTGTTGGCTCACCCAGTCCTTATTCGAGTGTGATCATCCCCTGAAAGTTTGGACTCTTGGAGAAAAGCCACTTTGGAGTGTAGCCTTTTCAGATGCACCAGGATTTTCTTGCATTTCACCGGGGAATTCAGCCCCCTGACATTCCAAGTGTGAAGTACAATGTCTGTCATTATGGCTTATGGACACTCCAAAGGGGACTGGAGCAAATTCAGTAAAAGGTTCGGTTCACCCCAACCTCTATACCAGGTGGGTTAATTGTTTCTATTCCCTACCTTCGAACATATGTCTGAAATAACAATGTGCAAAGCTTACTTTTAAATACTGTACCTATGTGCTAGCTGAAGGTTTCAATTGCTTAACTTATCAAACAGAACCACAGAGAAAGATGCTATGAGACTAAACCAGCTGGGGCCCTAGCCAATGGTATGCCCAGTCGCCATTGGGGGACATGAGGTAATTAAGCTCCAATAGAAATAAGAACTTCTTTTGCACTCTAAGTTCAAAATGACTTGTCCAGTGCGCTACTTGTGCTATCACTAATGGGAGTAATATGGTACTCCATTGCCCAGAGCCTTGTCCAAGTGTACCGAGCCATAAATGAGCCTCCCTTAAGAGGGGAAATGGGGACACTTGGTGACCTCCGATTAATAGCTGGGCTGTTGGCTAACCAAAAGGTCCAGGCATCCTCCCGGAAAAGTAACAACAAACAGGAAATTTATCAACATCACAGTAGCGCTTTCCTACAAAATGAGATAGAGGGACTATGGAATTATTACCAGGAATCACAAATATTGGGGAAATATAGATTGCTGGCTGTCATATCATGTACGCCTAGCATCCTTCACATACTTCCCATTCTTGTATCTCCACAGGGCAGTATAAAAGGAGGAAGGGGGAGGGCTCCTTAACTACATCCTAAACTAGATCTAGTTAACAATAGTAACATCTAACCAAACACTCTGAACCAGTATCTTGTATCAGACCTATATCTAAACATCGTATCTATAATTTTGTTATGCCTTTCCTGTAGACTGCATCCTTCCATGGGTGTATCTTCGATTGAGGGGGTAGTAGGGGGGTAGGGGGTGCAAGTAATTGTATGAGAGGGCTAACAGAAGTATACCATCTTGAGTAAATCCCAAAAGTCTCTGTGCAATACATACTCTCTTTTGCTATCCACCCTTCTCTAACTCTCTGTTTTTCCAAACGACCTCCAGCAATTAGTGTCTGTTAAATCAAATAGAAGCAGATACATAATGCTCTATGCCCGGCCCACATCCTGGATGTGAGTACTACATGGCAGCATAGCAGAATTCTTCACTGTGCCATCTGCTCTTGAGGGCTGGAAGGCCATGCAGACAACGGGGTCTATTAGGATCCTTTACACAATGTATCCATCACTCTGTTATGGTCAACACAGATCTGGTCCCACTACTGCTTGGTAACTTAGTATGAAGGGGTGGGTGGGAAGGAAAGAGGTTCTGGAGTGATTGGACAGAAAAACAGTCAGGAGTCATTTTCCCCTATCTTTCTGGAAAGATTAACCTTGCACCATACAGTTCTGCTACATATTTTATGTAAATGCCCTCCTAACCTTGTCATACCCCACTGTTATTAGTACCTCTGAATAGGTGTCTGGGAACACTGATAACCTGTGTTGGACAAACCAGTATGCTGAAGCCAATGGGGTTTACCCTGTCAGGAGGAGGCCCCGAATGCTGACCTTTAAAGTTGAGCAAAATTTATACACTGGGCTACTAAAAGACGCTAAGGCCTCAGTTATCCCCCCACATCCATTTCCCAGTTCCCTGAGACATCTGTCCCTAGGTATCTATCCAACCTGCACATAGTCTGCACAGAAGTTCATGATGGGTCTGCAGGGTCCTTTTCTATACTGTAGTCTGGGGGTGAACCGGGAGCCTGGGTTCGTGTTTCTGGGTCCTGCAATGGTAGCGCAGTGTCCGCGGCATAGCTCCAGGAGGTGTGCTCGTCCTCGGTGTCATTGCTATTAGGATCCACTGTATTAGTGTCCATCTCATCCCCTCAATCCATGTCTGGTAGTTTCCTCAATGCCGCAAACTGGTTGTGTGCAAAATATGGGCTGACGAATTCCGTCTGTACTGTACTCGTTGCATCTGAGTGCTGGGTGTGCTTTCCTGGGGAGTATTTTCTATACTGTGGATGGCTGCATTTAGAATGAGAAGAGTTTGGCGATCGTCTCCTAACTTTGGAGTTACGAGGGTCCAGGCCATTTTGAAGAGGTGTAGGAGGTGCCATCACTGTGGTTTCAGGTGAATTTTCTCTCGCTGAATGTCATTGAGCTCGGCCTTCGACCAGGTTAAAAGATGAGAAACTCGAGCCAGCCGACCACATTTTTGCAATAAAGTCCATAGCTGTGTCTGGTGAAGCAAACTGATGCACTGCACTGTTTATAGAAATCTGTAGATTTGCAGGGTATTGCAGGGTGAAGGGAACTCGCAGAGTGTGGAGTTTGCATCACACTTCAGAGAAGGCTTTCTGTTTGGCAGCTAAATCTTTAGAATAGTCTTGAAAGATCATGATCGAGTGTTCTCTACAACATAATTGCCTCAGTTCCCTGGCCCTAGCTTGAACAGCTTCTTTCTCAGCATAGTTTAAGATTCTGGCAATGAATGGTGGAGGCCCGTCTCCCTGCGTACGTCTGGGCTGTAAGGAACGATGTGCCCTCTCGATTGTAATTCTTGTGTCTTTAGCAAGCTGAAGAATCTCTGGTAGCGTTTCCTGTAGGAAGGTTGACGCTTTCCCATTTTCGCAACCTTCAGGGAAACCAAGGAGTCGTAAGTTGTTCGACGACTTCCGTTTTCCAAGTCTTCAGACTTGTCTTGGAGAAGTCGAACCTGGGCTGCCTGTCCCCACAAAGTAGCACAGTGACCTTGGAGTACATCTTCTTGGGCTGTTGTTTTTTGTTCCAGTCGATCCACTCTTGCATCCATTTGCTGCATAGAAACTGCCATAGTATTCGCTGCTAGTGTTAGGGCATCTATACTGGTCATGATAGAGGTGAACATATATCTGACTGAGAGTTCTGCCCTCTCCGGTGCCGAGTGCGCCATGCGGCCTACTGTATGAGTGGTTACAGCTTCGGGGTCATTTTATTAAGCTGTACCTTGACGGAATCTTCCTGAATTTTGCCAGCTTTGAACAGGTGCCTTCAGATCTCCAGTGAGTTAGTTTTCCCCCATCAGGAGACAGAAATATTTGTATTTATTCGGGTTCTAAGTTCTTAGGCATGTGGAGCTCCGAGATCAAGCTGCCATCTTGGTCGCTGATTGGCCACGCTTCCCCCTCCGAGGCTGCCAATCTTAATGATTACATTTGCTCAGTTTTTACCAGGGAGAATGGTGATCCCTTGCCAGAGAGTGACATCAAAGTGGCCATTCAGGGGGTCCCGGAGATGAGGCAGCCAACATTTACTAGCAAAAGAATCCTGAAAGGCTGGCAGTCCTAAAGACTGGTAAGGTTCCAGGATCACATGGGCTGCAGTTGAGGATACTCAGGGAATTGACAGCAGAACTGGCTGATCCCCCTGTAAGTTTATTCAACAGCTGCCTAAAAATAGGAGTGGTTCCAAAGGACTGGAGGGTGGCAGACGTAGTCCCACTCTATTGGAGGGGGCAAGGAACAAGCAGGAAACTACAAAACTGTCAGTCTTACGTCTGTTATAGAAAAATGGATGGAGTCACTGGTCAAAGAGAATCTCATAGACTACTTGGATGACAATGATCTCCAGCACAGTAAGCAGCACAGATTTCATGGCAGTAAGGTTTTGCCACACTAACCTGACAGTTGTCTTTGACTGAGTGTTAAGGGAATTGGATAGGGGCCACACTGTGGCTTTGCTCTACTTTGACTTCAGCAAAGCTTCTGACTTGGTATCCACAGATGCTTGTTGAAGAAGATGGAGGATCTGGATGCAGCTATGATCACAGTAAACTGAGTAGGTAACTGGCTAAAATGGAAGCAGCAAAGGGTAGTGGTCAACGTGGTTAAATCAGAAAAGAGGAAGGTCATGAGTTGGGGTTTCACAGAGATCTGTCCTGGGTCCGGTTCTCTTCAACATGTTCATCAGTGACATTGGTAATCTGATCCAGAACAGGCTGTGTCTCTTTGCAGATGACATTGAACTCTGTGGGAGGTGAGTGAATAAAGGAAATGCAGAAAGACTTGCAAAAGCTGGATGGGTAGTCAAAGGTTTAGCAGCTGAAATTCAATGCCAAAAAGTGCAAGGTGATGTACTTAAGGAACAAGAACTCCAGGAGGGAGTACTGATGAGAGGGAAGTCACCCAGTACCACGGCCAAGGGATGAGACCTTGGAGTTATCATCAGTGACCCCTAAAGCAATCAAGTCAGTGCAATAAGGCTTATAGCAATGCAAACAGGATGCTTGGCTGTATCGGGAGGGGTGCTGATAGCAGAAAAAAGGAGGCAATACTTTTCCTGTATAGATCCTTGGTGAGGCCACACCTGGAGTACTTTGCTGAGTTCTGAGGTTCTCACCTCAGGAAGGATAGCGACAGAACTGAGACGGTGCAGTGCAAAGTAACAAAAATGACTCAGGGCCAGCACGGCATGTCCTATGAGGAGCACCTCCAAGGACTGAACATGTACTCGCTGGAGACCAGAAGGGAAAGGACAGATATGACAGAGATCTTCAAATTCCTAAAAGGAATTAACAGGGTGAACTGTGGAAAACTATTTAAGGTGTAAGCTCATAGTCACGTGGTCATGAGTGGAAGTTAACAGAGTGATGTTCAGGAGGGATGTGAATAAATACTATTTTACAGAAAGGATGGTGGCGCCATGGAGCAGGCTGCCAGCCGAGTCGGTGGGTGTGAAAACCGTTAGCGGTTTACGCATGGCTAGAACAGAATGACGGGTATAGTGGTTGCTCAGAGCATCAGAATTGGGGAAGAGAATGGAGGGGCAGAGAGGGCTAGGATCCTGGAGGAACAGTAGGCCACAGGGCTAAATAAGGATCTTGGGTAGTCTAGATGGACCTTTGGTCTATGTATTTAAAGACATCACTAGCATGCCTGTGTATTGGCTCTAACAGGGCTTCATCAGGGGGTGATATGGCTTGCAGGTAAGACTCTGCCCATAGGAGGTTCTGCTGTGCCTTTTCAGCAGTGCCCAACTCCTTGCCCCCCCGCACAAGTATGCAACTACTGCTCTGTTGTTGCTTAGTACCATCACTGATGTGTCTGAAAGAACAATCAGACCGCCTGCAGTTCCACATTGCTGATGTGAATCTTGCATTCCCTCTGAGAACGGCTGTCGTGTATTGCGTATTCTTTGACATTTACTCCTCATCACCATTGACTGGAATCCCCCAACAGCTTTGTGGGACGGGGATGTTGCAGTGGCGTAGACCATTGAAGGTTCTTTGTGTTGAGTCAACATCTTAGAGAGGCTTTTACTGAATCTGGAAGTGCCCCTGTTTGGGTTGGGTTGGGTCACCCGCTTTCTGGTTCCACCGATAAAGGAGGACATTCTGTAGTTTCCAAAGGTGAAGCACTGCCCATGGGACTACCTCCATGCAGAACAATACATTCTTCAGCATCTCCATAATACTCTGTGGCAAAATCATCCTGTGTTTGAAAAATGTGACTGTTTTTACCATCAGCCTACATACCATATCCTGTGACAGGGCAATCACTTTGACAGTATCTAAGTGGACCCCCATAAGGGGTAACAAACTGGATGGTTGATTATCTAAGTGAAAGCTTACAGAGCCTGTAAGGTATGGTCCACCACTCTCTCCACTTCCTGACAGGACCCAGGTGAGAATGTAGTCCGGGGAGGGGTACAGGTAGAGTTCCTGTTCTCTGAGATGTGTCACCTGGATAATTAGCATGTTGGTGAACGCTCTCAAGACATAAGAAAGATTAATGGGGAGAGATGTGTGTTAGTAATGCTCCCTGTCTGTGGCAAATCTCAGGCATGTCTAGTGGCATGATCTGATCAGAATGTGTAGTTAGGTGTCCTAGAAATCTATCAAGCACAGAAAATGCCCTGGAAAAATATCCCTCATTATGAAGGGTAAGGATTCCATATCGAACCCCTGGCATCAAATGAATTGTTTCAGTTATTTTAGGTCCAACGTGGAGCAGAGACCTACTGACTTCTTAAGCACCACGAAGAAGGTGTAAAATACTCCTAAACCATATTCTCGCACTGGCACCCCCTGTATGGCTGCAACGTTACAGAAATTGGAGATTTGTCTTCTCCACTTTTTGGCACTTTTGTTTGCTTAGGGATACCTGAGGAGTATGAAACCCTAAAAGAAGAGGTTCAGAAAACTGGGGGATCCAGACTGAACACTCTCTAGGACCAATCTGTCTCTACTGACTGTGGCCCAATCCCTCACAAAAAAAATCACAACCTTCCTCTAATTAAATACATGGGATCGGCCAACGTGATTTCAGGAGTTCCAATATTTTCTGTCTGAACTGCTCTGTTTATGATTTTAGTTGCCACCACCTATTCCTCTTTGCTGTCAGCCTCTAAATGAAATATTCGTTATGCAGATCTTGGGCCAGTAAAGAGTTTTTTGTTTCTGAAATTCCTTTTGTCACGAAAAAGCCGGTACTGACTGGAAGAGTTGTAGGCAGGTTTTTAATCTTGATTTTAGATCCTCTGGACCTCTGCAGAATTCCTAATCACAACAAGCAAGGTATCCCCAAACAGAAATACCACAACAAACAAACATTCAGAAGAACTAGTTTTTTTTTTTAAAGAATGTTCTTTTGGCAGTATGCCACACTCAGATGAATGCACCACACAAACTGGCAATCTAATGACATTAAAAAGCAACAGACCATATGAACTAAGGAGCTGCACATTTCATATATGCCAGTTTCTCTTAGCTTGTTACTTTGAAACAGCATTGTGTGTACTGAAATTGCTTTTCCATAAAAAGACCAAAAAACTCACCACTCCAACTTAAATGCAGCTCCTGAGGAATTTATTAAAGCATCATTCATGAATGAAGAAAACAGCCACACAACTAGTGCTCCAACTAAAGTAACTAAGAAAATCTGGCTAATATGATGACTGCAGCTGCTCAGTCCATATGGACTGTTGTTTTTTAATGTCCCTATACAGACATTTGCCATCGTAGGGTGCCAGGAGGAACAGTGTCAATCCCACTGCCCATCACTTCACCAGCTGCAATTTTTATGGCACTGTCACAAGCATCTGCTGCATAGGCTGCAACCAGTTCTGCCAGGCCTGCTTTCTTCACCAAGTCCTCAGATTACCCCTTTCTCCTGGACATCACAGTGGTGCAGACCATATTTGAAAGGTCTCTGCTTCAGTCCAGAAGCAATCAGGTTAAGTAGATGCTGGAAACTGCATTCTTCAGGATGGTGAATAAGGATTTATAAGAGTGCCAGACAGTCTCTTCCACTTTATTAACATTCTGATCTTTCAGGATGGCCATTCCTTCAGTATCCTTGGATAAGGAAGAGAACAGGGCACCACTTTAATAGGCTGGTTCCCATAGTCTCTCTTAACACAAATGGAACAGAATTTATAGCAAAGTCTTGTGATTGGCCTCCTTATCTTATGGGAAGAGCCCATTCCTTGTCTACTGCAACGTTTGTGATTTTGTGCAGTGGTAACGGAGGTTTTTCCATGGCCATGGCGAACATCAGATCACGGTGTGGAGGGGAAACCTTGTCTACCAGTTTGTGACACAGTTGAATGAGGCCCTGTCCCATTTGTTATGCAGAAAGAGTTTAAATGCAAGGATCTGTTCTATCTTCTACCTTTTTTGTCTCTTGTCTGTCTGGTTGCACAACCAAAATTTCTTGTGAGACCTACGAACTGATCACTCAAATGGTCTCACGATTCCCCACCTCTCCCTATCTCTCTGCCCTCCCTTGCTATTTCTGTCTTTTCTTCCTCCTTGCATATCTGCGGTTATAAGAATATATGTGAATCTTTATGTGGAAATGTCACTGATACTGGGATCCCTTTCTTTGAAATGTGTATAGTTATACTGTTGAAATGATTGCAAATAGCTATTTGGAACTCAGTGGGTTAACTTGAGATGCATATGTTAAGCCTTTTGCAAAGCTGTAAACATGAGCTCAGTTCTGGGTCACTATATTCCTTTTGCTGCACCTGCAAGGAAAGAAACTTACAAGAACATTGTGTAAACTGAAAATAACATTCTGTGAAAAGCAGGCTTTCTTAACGAGCTCCCTGCAAAGACTTGTTATAAAAAGTGCAGCAATATTTTGCAAGAAGGAGAGAGAGAGAGAGAGAGAGACTGAGAGACTGAAATTTAGAATTAGATATACCCTCAGATGAAGGATTTTGTTTTCTCTGTTTGTTCTGCCTTTGTAAATAGTTATTCTGAATATTTTTTATTTTGCTGTTATTGAGAAAAATAAAACACTATCTGTGAATTTTGAAACTGCTCCTGGTCATCCTATGCATCCTAACCTGTGCCTCGATGACAGACAGTGTCAAATGTGCGATTTACACCATGCATACTCTAAGCCAGGAGTTTTGTGCATGGGTACTAGACCTGGTACCAAGGAAGCATAGAAGAAATGGAAAGATTCTGTACCAGCAAGCCCAGGAGTCATTACCAGAAGAATGGCAGCCAAACTAGAAGCAGAAACAAAAGTAAAACTGAGACTGATCAGCCAGCACTAGAGATGGAAAAAGACGAGGCAGTGACAGAACCTGAAAGCCTGACTGCCTTTTTCCAATGGTGGGCATTACAACAAAAAGAGATGGAAAAACAGAGAAGAGAAGAGATGCATGACAGTAGCTGTAGAGAAGAGAAGAGATGCAGCAGCAGGTGCAGCAGAGGAGAAAAGAGATGCAGCAACAGGAGCAGTGATGGCTGGATGCCTTGCAAGCTGTCAAAGGCAGAGAATCTGGCACAGATCCAAATGAGCAACAAAACACAAGCAACTTAAAAGATATTAAACTTACAGAGATGTGTCCCTCAGATGATATCAAAGCATACTTGACAACTTTTGAAAGGGTTGCTACAGCTTGCCAGTGGCCAAAGCAGCAATGGGCAATCAGGCCGATACTTTACCTGACAGGTAAAGCCAAACTTGCCTACAGCAATATGGACACTGCACAGTCAGAAAACTATGATCTTGTGAAAAGAGAAATCCTGAAGAGATATGACATTTCAGGAGAGACTTATAGGCAGAGATTTCAGTCTCTGAAGTACAACTTGATCGACAATCCTCAAGAAGCCTTCACCTGACTCAGAGAACACCTTATGAAATGGCTCCAACCAGAGGCAAAAGACTCCTACTGATCACTGACACATTTGCAATGGAACAGTTCATCACCATCTACCCACAGATGTGCAGCTTTGGGTAAAAGAACATAGACCAGAAAGTGGCGAAACGGCTGTTCCTTTGACTGAGGACTACTAAATGGCCAGACAGATGCCACAGCAGTGAGGTAACACTGAATTACCAGTAAGACACTCTTTTTCCCACTTAAACTACAAATCTGATAAGAACTCTGGTGAAGGTGACAAATCTGCACCCAAAGACTGTATTTGCTATAACTGTAATAAGCCAGGTCATATTGCAAGAAATTGCCACAGTAAGAAGAGTGACACTGAAGCAGATTTGTCATAAGTAAATTGGGGCAAGTACTTAACAGATGTCAAGGTGGGAGATAAGACTGTGAAGAGACTTATTGATTTGGGAAGCAGACAGACTCTAGTGCATGTTGAAGTGTTGGGAAAACACTGAGCAAAAGGTCCAGGTACTGGTGTCATCTGGATCCACGGGGACACTCGATACTATCCCACCACCCAAGTGACTCTGAATATTAAGAGTGTGACGCACCAAATGAAACTGGGGGTAGTACCTAAGTTATCCGTACCTGTGATTATTGGAAATGACTTTCCAGGATTTACTGAGTTAATCAAAGAGGGAGTAAATCCTGATGTTTCAGCCGCTGTGGTGACAACAGCTCAGGCAAAGAAAATTGCAGATGGTGGGGACTCTTTTTCTTTCACTGATTTTGATTCAGACTTGTTTGAGCACAGCTCTAAGATCCAGAAATCCAGGAAAGAAAGACAACGCCTGAAGAAACAGTGGCAACAAAAGACTGATGGGCATAAGGGGTTAATATATGAAAATGCTGAAACTAAACTGATAACTGATTGTGATTTTGTTTCAGATCAAGCTAATGATGTTTCTCTCCAGGGCTATTTTAAGCAGCTGGGGCTGAAACCAAAACAGGGTGACCCAATGTTTAAAAAATGTAATGGATTACTGTACAGAGTTTGGGTTAAACCTCAGACACAGGAACAGAAAGAACAACTGGTTATACCACAAAGTAAAGATCTGAGTTGTTACAGATAGTGCATGATAGTCCTATGGCTGGTCACTCAGGGAAGGATCGCACCCTTGCCAGATTGCTGTACAGATTTTACTGGCCTGGAATTCATGAAGATGTTGCTGTCTATTGCAGTTCTTGTGCTGAATATCAGAAAGTAGACCCAGTTTCTAACAAAGACAAGATGCCCCTGGTGCCCCTACCCTTGATAGGTGTGCCTTTTGAGAGAATTGCAATGGATGTGATTGGCCCCTTAGACAAAAGTAAAAAGGGTAATCAATTTATTTTGGTAGAATGTGACTATGCCATTCGATACTCAGAGGCTGTTCCATGCGTACTGTCACAGTCCCAAAAGTTGCAGCAGAGCTTGCCAAAATTTTCAGCAGGGTGGGCATACCTAAAGAGATTATTACTGAGCAGGGTAGTAATTTTTGTGCTGCATTGCTGAAGGAGATGAACAGACTACTAAGGATCACTGCCATAAGAACCTCCTCCTCAGGTTAGTTGATATCTTGGAGGTAGAAGACTTGGTCCAGGTTAGTTGATATCTTGGAGGTAGAAGACTTGGTTTGCTGGCCAAGGCACCTAGCTTCACCTGAGCTCTTTCCTTCCAAGACTGCTTGAAAGGCAGAGTAGAGAACCTTACCAGAGCAAGGGAAAAGGATTAAGACTTCTTTTGGCTAAGCAGATTTACTATGTGGTGTTGTTTTTATTTTTTACTCACAGGGATTGCTACTGTTTGTTGCTAACATTTCATTGCTTTATTTTTCTCTGTAGCAAAGTGTTTCTTACAGCGTATATCTTCTCTGAAATTATTACAGGTGGTGCTTTACATGTTTTACAGTTTTATCTAACATTAGGATAAGCTTTCATTGTTACTGCATTTGTTGTTGACTGATTGTTTCTGCTCTTACCTCCTTGTTCTTTCGTCCGTGATTCTTCTTTTTTGGCAGAGGAAGGGCCCAGCCACCCACCCCCATCCCCAATCACCCCACACTACACTCCTTTTATAGGGTACCACAGTTGTGATATTTCCTGTGGCAGAGCAGGAAGGGGCGGATCAGTGGGGCATCCACAAGGTGAGCTCATTGCAGAGGCACTAATAATTTAACTTGTTATAACAAGTTAAACAAAACAAAACACAATCAAACCATTACTTGCATTTTTTCCTTCTGATTACTCTGACTAGGTTATAAACCCAGCAACTTATCTGGAATGGATATCATTAACTGCAGGTACTGTGGAACAATTTTCAGAAGGACAGTCTTACAGGATTTAGGACACTGTCCTACATGCTGGGCCACTGGAGATCTTGGGGCTCAGCTCCGGGCAGCATGGACAGAGATTGCCGCCTCAAATTTCATATTCAAGAGGAAATACATTATAAGAACCACCCGCATTTCCCCAGCATCCAACAGAAAACCTCGACCACAGAGGGTAGTTGGACCAGGAGGTTGGCAGGTGGTTAGGAGGGAAATCGAGTGCCCCATCACTCTCTGCTCTCCAACATTTACCTCCAAAACCATATAAACACTACAAACAGGTATCTGCCTCTATCTCTGAAATCAAACAAGAGGCAGAAGACACTGCAGAGCAGGTCACTGCGAGCACAGGAGCTAGCACAACAAAACTCACCCAAATCAGGAACCAAAACAAAAAAAGGAAAAAGGGAATCAAAAAAACTTCTGATCATAGGAGACTCCATGATTCGGGGAGTTGATACCCATCTCCAGCCAGGGGTAATGGTCAGATGTCTCCCAGGTACATCAGCGTGGAGAGACACTGACCGCATTGCTAAAATTGTTCACAAAGCAGGAGAAAACATTGATGTCCTAGTACACATAGGGACTAATGATCTCGCCAGACAGTCAGTTGTGAGACCAAGGAACACCTGACCAGGCTGGGTGACAAACTATTATCCATTTGTCCAGCATTTCCTTCTCTGAGATCCTGCCAGTCTGGGAGGGGCAGATGGACGGAAGGTCAGAAGAAGGAGATAGTGGAGCTAAACATGTGGCTCAAGGGCTGGTGCCAGAAAAAAGGACACAGATTTGTAGGGAACTGGCAGCAGTTCTGGGAGTGAAAGTTCTTTAAATTTGATGGACTGCATCTGACTAAGGAGGGAGTCAGTGCATTGGGGCACAAGTTTGATGTCTTTGTAGAATATTTAAACTAGCAAATGGGGAGAGGGATGCAGCACCCCATATGTCGAATGGGAAGAACACCCCTCCCCCCTCAGCTAGTGGTCAAACAGGGATTCAGCATGTTTGCAGTTCATTTGCATCACCAGGTAAGAAAAAAGGTTTGTCTCCCCATACAATGCACAGGGGTAATGCCAAACCTCACCCAATAACTAACACACCGAAATCTGGCCAATGGAAAATCATGTACACAAATGCTCACAGCCTGGGAAATAAGATCCCAGACCTGCAGGCAATAATGTCAGAGGCTAAACTGGACATAGTAGCAATTAGTGAGACGTGGTTAACCAGTAACCACACTTGGGAGACTTCAGTACCTGGCTATGTATTGTTCAGAAGAGACCGAGGTGCAAAAGGGGGAGGAGTGGCCCTGTATGTCAATGAAAATATCAAAGCTACAGAAATTCAGAATAAACATAAGGAGCCAGAAGAACTGTGGGTCACCCTGGAAACAGGAAATGGGACAGCCATAAGAACTGGGGTTGTCTACAGGCCCCAGACCAGGGGAGGACATAGACACATTACTGTTAGAAGATATACAAAACATGACAGCTAAAGGAGGTTCTGATAATGGGAGACTTCAACATGCCAGATACAGATTGGTCAATACCAGCAGGAACATCTGCCAGAACTAGACACATAGTGGATTCCCTGCAGGGGGAGGCCTCAAACAACTGGTACAACAACCCACAATTGACAGGGCTATCCTAGATCTAGTACTGACTAACAGGGAAGGGATCACAGATCTCCAGGTAGAAGGTCACCTGGGGCCCAGTGACCATCACATGTTATGGTTCAGTTTGGCTACTACATCTAAATCATCCCATTCCAAGGCAAAAATATGGGACTTTTGAGGAGCTGACTTTGATAAGATGGCCAACAGAGTTAAGCTAGCCCTGGCAAAAAGAAACACAGGTGAGGGGGTACAGGCAAAGTGGGCATTAAGAATGCAATACTTGAAGCAACATCCCATTGTGTTAGACAGAAAAGGAAGTGCAAAAGAAGAAAGAAACCACTTTGGTTCTCAAATACAGTAGCAGAAAAGGTCAGAGCCAAAAGGCTGGCCTTCAGGAAATGTAAAGGAACACAGCGGGATGAAGATAGGAGGCACCAAACTGCCCTAAGGGAAGCAGGGAAGGCAGTAAGGCAGGCAAAGTCCCAAACTGAGGAAACACTAGTATGAACAGTAAAGAAGGTGACAAGACTTTCTATAGCTACATCAGTGAAAGGAGAAAGTCCAGAGGGGTATTGCTAAGCTTTAATGGAGAAAAGGGAGCATGTGAGGAGGAGACCATGTAAAAGCATCTATCCTAAATGGATACTTTTGCTCAGTATTTACTGAAGAGAAGGTAGGGCAGGGCCCACAGCTCAGCACCATGGACACAAGGGGAGGGAGGTTAGCACTCTCCTTCACAAAGAAAGGGTCCTACAAGGCTTGCTAAGCTCCAGGGTGGACAAGGCAATGGGACCTGATGGCATACATCCCAGGGTACTTAAGGAGCTAAAGGTGGAACTAGCAGAGCCATTAGCAGAACTGTTTAGTGAGTCTCTGAGCACAGGAGAGGTCCCAGAAGACTGGAGAAGGGTTCATGTGATCCTGCTCCACAAGAATGGTAGCAGGGAGGAGGCAGGGAACTACAGACCATTCAGTCTTACCTCAGTAGTGGGCAAGATTATGGAGGCATTCCTTAAGGAAAGGATAGTGCAACACCTGGAATCCATAGGGGCACAGGATCCAAGACAGCATGGGTTTACAAAGGAAGGTCCTGTCAAACTAATCTCATAGATTTCTTTGACTGGGTAACCAGAGTGGTGGACCAAGGGAGCAGTTGATGTCGCCTACCTGGACTTCAGCAAAGCTTTTGACACTGTTCCACATAGAAGATTGATAAATAAGCTGGGTGGCTTGGGTGGGTCGAAGTTGGTCAACTGGGTGGCAAACTGGTTGATGGGCAGAAAACAGAGACTGGTGGTAAATGGTATACAATCAGAAGAGATGCAAGTCACAAGTGGGGTACCTCAGGGATCATTCCTGGGGCCAGTCCTCTTCAACATCTTCATTAGTGACCTTGCAGATGGACTAGAGGGTAAGGCTTGTCTGTTTGCAGATGACAACAAGATCTGCAACAGAGTAGATGATCCAGATGGGGTGGGCAGAATGAGAAGAGATCTGGATAAACTAGCCAAATGGTCAGAAAATTGACAACTGGGATTTAATGCAAAGAAGTGCAAGATCATGCACATAGGGAAGAGAAACCCTAAAGCCACCTATAGGCTTGGAGGGGAGTTGCTAGCAGTCACAAAGGAAGAAAGAGACTTGGGCATCATCATCACTGATGACCTGAAATCATCCAAGCAGACCTCTAAAGCAGTAGGTAAGGCTAGGGGGGTGTAAGGGTGCATTAGTAGGGGTATCACAAGTCGTAAGAGGGTAATAATCCCTCTTTACAAGACACTGGATTGAGCCCCATCTGGAGTACTGCGTGCAGTATTGGAGGCCACATCTTCACAAGGACATTAACCAAATTGAGGCAGTCAGAGAAGGGCAACCAAAATGGTGCAGGGACTGCATCAGAAGACATATGAGGACAGATTAACAGAGCTCATATATATGTATACCCTTGAGCAAAGGAGGAGAGAGGTGATATGATCGAGGCATTCAAACACCTTAAGGGCATTAACAAGGTGAAAGAGTCTAACATGTTTAAATATAGAAAAATAACAGGACAAGAGGACACAGCATGAGATTAGAGGGGGCTGATTAAGGGGAATGTGAGAAATACTTTTCACAGAAAGGGTGGTGGATGCATGGAATGGCCTACCTTAAGAAGTGGTGGCTATGAATACAGTGCAGGGCTTCAAACAGGCATGAGATAGGCATAAGGGAGCAATACAAATGAGTATGAATAGATAGGCCACTGACAGAGCGAAGGCCGATGGCACATTTAAAAGGTAGAAAAAGAAATGGGCAGACTGGATGGGCCTTGCGGTCCTTATCTGCCGTCAATGTCTATGTTTCTATGTTTCTCCTATCACCCTCAGACAGACGGTCTTGATGAGCGTTTCAATCAAACCCTAAAATGCATGTTAAAAAGGTTTGTAAAAGGGGAAGGGAAAGATTGGGACCAATACTTAGCTTACCACCTATTTGCTTACAGAGAAGTGCCACAAGCATCAACAGATTTTTCATAATTTGAAATGTTGTATGGTAGACAACCTAGAGGGCCACTAGATGTAACAAAAGAAACATGGGAAGATAACCCCACTCAAAAACAATCCATTACATCTTATATGTGTGCCCTGAGAAGGAAGCTGGCAAAATATGTTGAAATCACCCATAGTAATCAGGTAGAGTCCCAAAACCAGCAAAAGGTGTATTAACACCATAGGGTAAAAGAAAAGGTTTTTGAGCCAGGTGAAAAGGTCTTGCTACTGTTACCTGTCCCAGATTCACTCAGCAGGTCAGACCCTCTACTCCTAAAGTGCCAACCTCTGAGCACAGCCTTGTGAACAGTGTAACAGACAATGTAACCCTCTTGTCTGTTTTTATGAGTTCAGATCAACCGTTGGTCTCAGTTCTGGAGGGATTCAAACTGTTAACCTCTTGCTAGCATACCCAATGCACAGGCTCAGATATATCTGTCTTAGGGGGGCCAGATATCTTTGCCTACGGGCACCTAACCAGGTATTCAGAGATGAACCCTTTAAAACTTTTATAATGACCTCAGATTTAAAACTCTTCTCGTTCCAGTTTGATACCACTATACAAGCTATATGTCTGCTGAACCATAAATATTTCTTAGCAAAAGAAAGCAATTCAAAGACAACCAGGTTTTCTCTAAAATTAGAGTTTTTACTAAAATATATAATAATCTGTCAAACATACAATACAGAACTCTGATATCACAAGACATACTGATCTTTAAACAAAACAAGGTTTAAAACAGTGCAATTCCTACAACTATATTTAGATTTGTCTAGCTTTCTAAATACCTCTTTTCAGTGCTCAGATGTTTTCTTGGTCAGTGTCAGATACAAAATGCAACTCTATAGTGAAAGAGAATAATTTGTTCAAGCAGTATTGGCCAACCCCTTTTTGATGAAGTCATCCAGCCCCTCCTCTGGTCAAATATCTAACAAAAATATATTTTTATACAACCACAGGATTTAATTTTAAAATATTAATTCTGCAACCTTAGCATAACTCCAGTTTCAATGACACCTCTTTTGATCTCGTGTTGTATCCTCTTCACACAAGCTTCATAGGGTCATTTACAACCTTACACCTCTATGCAACATCCTAGCTTCCCTTATTTTAATGTCATAAACCTAGTTTATGATTTCTCTCTTAACAAAATTAATTTAACAACTCTGTAATTAACTCAGAGAAACAGGATCCTTAATAAAAGTCTTCCAGTAACACACTGTCTCTAAAAAACTGAGTGCATGATACATACTATCAGCTGTTCTCTTGGCCTACATCTGTCAGCTAAAATCTTTGCGGGGGGTGATGATGAGAGTGGTCATTCTTAGAGCATTTGATTTTCAGCACAGACAGTCATAATACATTTTCTATAAAAAATATTATCCAGCACTTAGAACTTGCTGTCTATGTCACACTCCTCCCCACCTAGACTGAATTTGGGGATCTATCCCCTACATGGTATGAGCTTCCCAAATCAATTCACTCCTCATAGACCCTAGACAGCCCATCTGCATTCTGATTCTTAATGCCTGCCCTATGTATGATTGTCAGATCATATCCTTGCAAAGCAAGACTCCATCTTAGCAGTCTCCCATTGCTCTTTCCCATCTGCATCAGCCAAACCAGGGGGTTGTGGTCAGTCTGCACCACAAAATGCTGCCCATACAAGTATGGCTCTAATTTGTTCAGGGCCCACACTATGGCAAGACACTCCTTTTCCACTGTGGAGTACGCTTGCTCCCTGGGGAGCAGCTTCCTGCTCAGGTACACAACTGGGTGGTCTGTCCCTTGGCTAGACATCTGACTAAATACTGCCCCAATACCCACGTCTGAGGCAATGGTGATTGTAAACAAAAAAGAAGGGGGTGTAAGAATCTGCCTTGATTTTAGGAAACTTAGAACAGATTATTTGGTGGACAGACAGGGCAGTGCCAAGTATATCAGCACCCTCGATCTCACCAAGGGTTACTAGCAAATCCCTCTAGCTAAAGAATCCAGAGACAAAACTGCATTTGCCACTCCTATAGGATTCTATCAATTCAGCACCATGCCATTTGGTTTACATGGTGCACCTGCTTCATTCCAGCGGTACATGGATGTAATTTTATCCCCTCACACTGGTTATTGTGCTGTGTACCTGGATGATGTTGTGGTGTACAGTCCAGACTGGAAATGCCAAATGGAACACCTTCAAGCAGTTATCAATAATCAAAAAGGCAGGTCTGAAAATTAATCCTACCACAAGTGCATTGGGCATGCAGGAAAACAGATACTTGGACTGTGTTTTGGGAAATGGAGAAGTCAAGCCAGAGGTTTCCCAAGATAGAAGCTGTAGCTAACATACCTGTCCCTGAAACAAAAGAAATATGTCAGGTCATTTTTAGGGCTGGCTGGTTATTATCACAGATTTGTTCCTAACTTTGCAGAGTTAGCTACTCCCCTCACGAAAAAACGGTACCTGAATAATGTGAAATGGTTCCCCGAGTGTGATGAAACTTTTCGGGGTGTTATGTTCAGCTCCTGTTTAAAAAACCCAGACATTGAGAAACAGTTTTCGTTACAGACAGATGCATCAGAGGTAGGCCTAGGTGCAGTCCTGAGTCAAAATATACATGGGACAGAATCCTATTCTATACATAAGTAGGGAAATTGCACAACAGAGAGAACAGGTACTCCAGCATTGAAAAGGAATGCCTTACAGCAAAGTGGTCCATGGTGTTGCTTAAGTTTTACTGACTAGAAGCTGACTTTGTACTTGTAACAGACCATAATTCTCTCTGTTGGCTTAACCAAATAAAGGATAAAAATTCCAGAATCACAAGGTTGTACCTGGCACTACAGCCATTTAAATTCAAGGTGATATACAAAATCTGGGAAAGAGAATGTCAATGCTGATTTTCTGTCAAGATATGATCAGGAATTGAGAATTCCGAAGGATGAAAAACCAAAATGTGTGAGCTTAAACTTCTGTTTTCTATACTTCACATGCACTGAATTGTAAAGGTTATGACCTAATGGTAGAAGAGAATTAATACAAAGTTTTGGAAACCTGTTTTTGCAAAACAGGTTCTCTCTTAAAGAAGGGGTATGTGACAGGGTTGAAAGAGGCCCCATCCCATTTGTTATGCAGACAGAGTTTAAATGCAAAGATCTGTTCTATCCTCTCCTTTTCAGCCTCTTGTCTGTCTGGTTGTGCAACCAAAAATTTTTGTGAGACCTACGAATTGATCACTCTGATGGTCTCATGATTCTCCACCTCTTGCTATCTCTCTGCCTTCCCTTGCTATTTCTGTCTTTTCTTCCCCCTTGCATATCTGTGGTTATACAAATCCATGTGAATCTTTATGTGGAAATGGCACTGATACTGGGATCCCTTTCTTTGAAAATGTATATAGTTATACTGTTGTAATGATCGCAAATAGCTATTTGTAACTCAAGAGGTTAACCTAAAATGCAGTTTTTAAGCCTTTTGCAGAGTTGTAAACATGAGCTCAGTTCTGGTTCGCTATGTTTTTTTTGCTGCACCTGCAAGGAAAGAAACTTACAAGAATATTCTGTAAACTGAAAAGAACATTCTGTGAGAAGCAAGCTCTCTTAACAAGCTCCCTGCAAAGACTTATTATAAAAGAGCAGCAATGTTTTCTAGAGAGAGAGAGAGAGAGAGACTGAGAGACTGGCATTTGGAATTAGATATACCCTCAGATGAAGGATTTTGCCTTCTCTGTTTGTTCTGCCTTTGTAAATAGTTATTCTGAATCATTTTTATTTATTTTGCTGTTATTCAGAAAAATAAAACACTCTTTGTGAATTTTGAAACTGCTCCTGGTCATCCTATGCTTTATTTTTAGCATTTAGGCACAGAAGTAATGCACTGGAAAGATAAAAAAAACATTGCCTCACTTAAAAACAGCTTTCTGTTAGATTGTTTTACTCATTAAAATGGGGCTAACAGTTTTACTTAAATATTCTTGTAAACTGACAATGAATTTCAGTTGCTAAAGAAAAGGTGAGTAAGGGGTGAAAAGAGTGTGTACGTGTAAAACTTAGGAGGAATCATGGAGGGAGGAGGGAGGGAGAGTCTTTGGCGGCATTTTTAAAGAGGATGATGCAGGCACAGTCCCAGCTTTTGAACTGCCCAGCATCATCTGAAATGCACCAAAAATGTCTGAATGCTGTTTTAAAATGTTTTGATGCATTTGTAACACTTTCGCTGCTTTACAACACACGGAGTAAAAAAATGCAGCAACTGGAGCCCAAAAGAACCACTCTGTAAATGGTCTAATGTTCTGGTGCAGTTTGTGCAAATGCAGTGGAAACATGTCATAAAAGCCCCGCCAAGGACTTTCACACTTCAGCCCAGTATGTTGAAACAAAGTCATGGTAGGAAATTATGACAGACCTCAAGGTCAAAAAGGATACCTAGACTGGGACATAAGAGTAGAAATTAAAAAGGCCTAAGTAATAGTAATGAGAGACTTCAACTACCTAAATATTAAATAGAACACAATTAGTTATGGGAACAAGTCCAGCAGTATGTTTGTGAATATATGTAGTGAAGGGAACCCAGAAGGGGACTACTCTCGAGTTGATTTTAAGCAATACATTCTAAATGGCCGAATATCTAAGGAGGAGGAACATCTGGGGAATGGTGACTGTACTCTAGTTTTGTTTCTCATTTTTTTTTCAATGTACTCTTTTTCACCTGTGTCGCCATCTGGCCCACATCTCAGCAATCTCCCCCCCCAGGCCCATCACAACTGTCTCCTGGACTTACCCCACTCCTTAGTTCTTTCAGCAGTTTCCCTCTCTGGTCAGGCAGCGGGGCTGCACCCAAGTCCCCCCCTTGAAGTCGAATTCAGGTGACATAGGGGTGCCAAGTGGATAGCATGGGGCCTGCTAGGGATTGACCGCCATCCTGCTGCTGTTGTTTTTTTTCTTGTTTTCTAGTGCCACTGCCACAGGATATTGGTGGCTAAGAATGTGCATGCCCACGCATGTAAGTGTGCTTGCCTGACACCAGCTGATGTCCACTCTCCCCCAGCAGAGCCACCTGTAGCACCCTCTGTGCTCACCTAGGAGGTGCTCGCATGGTGGTCTCTATCACCCACCTACTCTGGAGGACAACGTTCCAAACCTGAGTCACTGGTGTCACCAGCAGCAGTGATACCGCTGCACTGACGGGACAGCTGTGACTTTGCTTTCAAATTACAATGAATTCAAAAGAACCGGGGGAAGATGAAGGCTTACATCTTCAGCAAAGTCAATTTTGAAGAGGAAATAAAATAGTGCAGAAGGAAAAATGACTGTATGCACAGGTGGTATGCGCGTCAATGAGAATTATATATAGGCTGCACTAATTTAACCAATCTACAGAGATGTACTTGCACAAGGATTTCTTAAAACTGCAACAGGTTCTCATGTACATGGGTAGTTCTGTGTTTTTTCAAGCAGTGGTAACTGTGGTACATGGTTTTGATATTTATTGTTATTTTATATACTGGATTATTTATAAAATTAGTAATAAGGTCACCAAGGCATCTGTACACTGCTGCATCCTTAGGTGGTCAGACTGGGTCATCCCACCAAAAGGACACAACATGTGACACTTTTGAAAAGCGCAGAGATACCTGAACAACTGTATCTGCAAAGAACCTGTGTGAATGAAAAAGGATATTCAGAAAGTCATAAGACCAAGATAGAGCAGGCAGCTCCATGAACCGATTAGCACACTGGCAACTCTGGTTTGCACCCCAAGCCTGGGAAGTCTGGAACAAGGGCCAGCAGGGGATGACTAAGCATTCATTTGGACACTCTTCTCCCCAGAGGAAGGAATGGCTGGCTATGCTACTCAACTGCCTCATAGCGCCAGGCAAGAGGCAGTACATGTACTGACTGGATAGAGCAAATAACACTCCTCCTTGGCTCTGTACTCTTCATCCTCTGGGGCTCCATGCCACATATAATTTCCTTGTCAGTCACTGCTTCAGCCCTTCTCATCAATGGGCAAACCAGCCTGCCAGTGGCAGCAGTTTCCTCGCTGCTTGATGGCTGCTGCTCACTATGTCGGTGACCCAAGTCTGGAAGTGAGCTTCTGCCATCAGAGGTCAGCCGAGGGAAGGAGGACTGCATGTCCTAAAGACAGTCTTCCTGCTTTGGGGAGAATAGACTAAGTAGCCTGCCATCTGATTGCCATCTAGTGAAGGCCCGGGAGAAGACTCAAGTCGCTACATCATGGAGCAAACCATAGCCGAGACAGCTGTCAGCAGCAGTTTGCTTCACTTAGGAAGAGTTTGTCGCAGGCCCTAGCACCCCAGTGATCCCTACAAAGGGCCACAGAGCTTGCTGCCTTGCAGGGGCACCCTCTGCATACACATTCTGTGTGCTCATACATGGGGAGCTGGGAGGCTTGGGCAGAAAGCGTGGCATAAAATCCTGGCCTCTATCTGGATTAAGGCTGTGGGTGCACTCAGGCACCATACCCAGGAGACCTGCCACCAGAGCGCTGGATGCGACACCCTATTGGGGGGGCTAGCCCTCCCCCAGACCCTCCCAGCCATGTAAAAGCCATGGTGGAACTGCAGAAGCAGCAAGGTTAGTGACTGATGGGGATGAGTGCTTGCCAGTAACAGGCTGAGGAGAGACCTGAGCATCCAGCAGTGAAGAGAACCTCTACAAAAAAACTGGAGCACCAGTGGTACTGAGGGGCATCAAGTTGTCCCAAGCAGAAGCAGGACCCCACTGAACATGAGATGTGGCATCTCAGCTCAGCTACCAAGTGTAAATACATGGCTTGTAAAGCACTTTGGGATAAAGCGAATAGAGAGACTGCGCACGTGGAAATTGTTTATTTTTCTACAGTCAATGCACTACCAGTATTTAATCAAAATACCAATGGTATTCAGGAATTCAAAAAATATATTTCTTACTTTGTCTTCTTATTTTCCTCAATTACCTAGACTCTTACTTTATCTCCACTTCATCTCCTGGACTGGGGGACCACAGGAAGTGTCAACTTGTTTCTTCAGGATCAGCTCAGCAATGTGCCAGATAGAGCAACAAGCTTATCTGATCACTGCCAGCCCCCAAAGGACCAAAGCAATCATGCACACAATTCACTTTCTCCTTCAGCAAAACAGTCAGTCATCCACTATACACCAATGGATGACACATCCATTAAAGTTAGCAGTGAAGTATCCAAGACGCAGCAATACAGAGGCAATTTAACAGAAAAGTAGCATGTAGGATGCATAAATAATACAGGACATATACAGTAACGCCTCGCTATAGCGAACCCTGCTGTAGCAGAATCCCAGGTATAATGACTGCCTCCGGTGGCTCCTGGTGTTTCAAGCTGTATCTGCCTGCATTAGCTTTTTTTAAATACTGTACTGTGCGCAGAGGAAGGAAGGAAGGCAGAAAGATGTGGAGGCTAACCAAGTGAGAGCCACCGCCAGAGAAAAGCAGAATGGTGAGGAAAATGCAGAACCAAAAATCGGGGGTGATCAGCTGAGACCTGCTCGTCAGGACAGAGCTGTAAGCGTGATCAGAGGTGCCTCATTTAGTGAGAATGAGTGTCACAATGGCAGGTCTGCTTCAAAACTCTGCTGTAAGTTATAAAGTAGTAAGGGAGTAAGGCATATGGGTATATCGACACTGTTGGTGGGGAGGTACGAGTCACTTCTGGTGAGTGTGAGTGCGATTGGGTCACAGTGTGTCACAGCCAGCCATTCGGTGGTATCAGCGGGTAACAGTAAACAGATCCATGAACTGATGAATATCAAAGTACAGTAATGACAGCAGTTTACAGAATGCTCTGTGTGCTGAAATCTGTCTCTGTTCCCCTATTAGCGTGCACACTGAATTGAGCTGCATGTCTGTATTACGATCCCTCACTGTAATGAACGAGGAGCTATAACGAACAATGGACATGGCTCCCACAGCATTCATTATAGTGAGGGGTTACTGTAATTTCCAATTTGTTGGGTTTTTGAAAATCTCTCCAAGTATGTGTATACATTTAAAGGATATATAAACACTGCAAGGGTCACTCAAATTGTGAAAGCTCCTGAAAAGATCTTTCAAATGAGGTATTGGGCTTACCTGTAAATGCCAGGAGTCTTGAGATATGAATACCTAAATACTGCAATCTGTAAATCAAAACAAAACGGCAGCCATTTCAAGTAATCTTAAAACAAAAAGTGGTGCCACTGAGGGCCAAGCTGTATATTGTTAATTATAGTTTGTCCCTCAGTGACATTACTTTCTATCTCAAGATTCCATGAAATAGTTGCTTCCTTGTTTTCATTTACAAATGATTTATATATTCATATCTCAAGGTCTTGACACCTACAAGGAAACTCAATATTGTGTTTGAAATATCTTATCTTGGGCTTTCATAATTTCAGTAACTCCTGTAATGTTTACTTCCCTTTTAAAAGCATTAAACCCTATTCAAAGCATTATTGGTATGCAAATTCTTATTTGTGTGGGGGGGGGGAGGTGAGAGGTACAGGAAATCTACACTGGCACTACATTCTGCATGCCATATCACTACTCAGACCTCACCACAGCCAACTCATGCATACTAAACATAGCACCTTTCAAATCTGCACAAAAGAGGCACTACAAGCTATGTTTGCCACTTAACAATTGCACAAGTAGTAAAATCAGATAATGAAATGAAAACTGTATAGAAATTAATGACAACTACAATGCTGTATTTCCCGCCCATTGGTGCAGCAGTAGCACTACTGCTCATGGCACTGGTGGCCTGAGTTCGGGAATGAGCTCGGGTCATCAAGGGCTGGCTGGTGGGAGGGAGGACTGAGCATTCCAGGGAACACTCTCCTGCTCCAGGGTGGGTGGGTCACCGTCCTCGTTGCAATACTGCCGTATGGGTGAGCACAGTTTGCGCTGCAGTCAATGGCGCTATGGGAGTGAGAGATGCAGGCCAGGGGTTTGGCACAACAGCACACAATAGCCTGCACATGCTCCTTGGACCTCCCATTCTCCCACTGCCTGCATCTCTGGGGGATGGAGAAAACAGAAGAAAAAGCCCGCTACCAACACTGATGATAGTCCTGGTGGGTCACAGACCTGCCCAGGAACCCTCAGCAACTAGGCTACATGGATCGTGCAGATAGGGGAGCTGGGACCCACCCCTCTTTCCCTGCCTGGGGGAATCTGATACCAGTGACACATGGAGGTAAGGTCACTGTAGGGGATCATGTATAGGCAGTCAGGCACCTTTCGGACTCTAAGGTATAGTGGAAGCAGTGGTGTAGAGGGGGAATAAACAGAGAAGTAAAAAAAATACTACACTGTACAAGTTTAGAATGTAAGGACAGAGCTGCACAAAGGTAGGCGGTACTCAATGACAATAATCAAGCCAACAGTCAAGATAGTCACGGCACTTACCAGGCACACAGTAATAAAGAGGCAGAGCACATACAAAGGGTACCAAAGACACTTGTCTCATTTACTTAAGCTGCAAAAACACCCGTGTGGGTGCAGAAACAAACTGATGCAAACAACCTCCTACATTTCACCCAGTTGTGGGCTTTTACAAGGAAGAATCCTTCATATGGACTCTGCCTCTTTATTACTGTGTGCCTGGCGAGCGCCGTGACTATCTTGACTGTCAGCTGTTCAAGTTTACAAGAAATAATAAGTTAGCTAAGGAGTCAATGTGATTCCTTAGAGATAGCAGAAGCAAGTTAGATGAGGGTGGTATTACAGAAAACCTGAACAATGCTTTGCCAGTGGATGTATTTATTGCTAATTTACTTAAGCCTGGAATGTAGAAGGAAGAGCAACATAACAAGCATTCTTTTTTTTTATTTCATTTTTATTAGCAGAGACATTTAACATACATTGAATAGTTTCATCCAACCAGATTAGTTTTCTATATATATATGTACAGATCACGAATAATAGTGCTTAATAGTACATTTCTATTATTCAATGGAAGGTAAAGACCATATCACACCTTATCATCTTTAGATACCTGTCTAGGTTCAATGTCATGGACCTCATAATGTCCAGGAATTGTTTTCCGGAGCCCGAAAGGGGCACCCTACCACTCCTCCATCCTGACCAAGTCTCAGGTCTAAAAGGACAGGGGGACGGAGGAGGCATAGGGACACCTCCCCTCCCCTTCCCAGGAAGCCCCACTACCCTCCACTCACACTAGGGCATAAATTTCGGATCAACCAAGGGGAAGTAATGGATCCATCCCTGCCATTTTCTCAAAAAGATATCGTGTTTATTATGATATTTAGCTGTTAGGTTTTCAAGTCTGTAAATTTAAAGAATTATTTGATGCCAATCTGCGATTACCGGAATCGCAGTAGACATCCACCTACAGGTGATGGCCTTCTTGGCTGCCAGTAGGTAATGGGGAAGTAAGATGTCAGCCCATTGTAGTCTGTAGGGTGGGAAGATGGATTATAATACCATTTCTGCCGTAAATTCGATTGTCTCTCCCAGGCACTTCCCCAGTTCCACCTGTAGGGCGCACCAAAATGGCATCAGACTTGGACAGTTCCAAAAAATGTGTACCAAATCTGCTAGTTTGCACTTACAATTTCTCCAGCAGCTACCATATGAGGCTGGTAGGTATTTTGCTAATATTACTGGAGAACGAAGGTACCTGGAACGGGACTTCCATGCGAACTCCCTCCATGTTCCTGAAGAAGTAATTTTAATTGCTTTTAATGTAGAGTCTCTCCAGAGTGGGAGGGGGATTTCTACTTCTAAGTCCTTGTTCCAGGCCTCTAATACTGAGTTAGATGAATCCCCCAATTGGTCTCATACTATTCTATACAAATGGCCTATGAGATTCCCCCAGACACCCCCACCAAGGGTGTCTCTAATCAGGGTCCAAAAAGTTGGTACGGGAGGAGGACAACAAGTAGGAAAATAATTTTGTCTCAAAATGTAGTTTTTCACTTGGACATATCGGAATTGATCCAGATCAGGAAGAGCATATCTTTCTTGTAGATCCATAAAGGGTAAAATCCCAGAGTTATTAGCCAGTTGGTGATAGTAACTAAGTCCCAATCTTCGCCAGAACTCAAATGAATTATCGAGAAGGGCTAGATGGAAATGTTCATCTCTCAATATTAGTGTGAAAAAGAAAATGTTTAAAAGTGTTTTTCATTTTTAATATTATTTCATATCTTTAAAACTCGGGCCATGTATTTGGAAAAGTCGCGAAGTGGGGGAGCCAAACCCCGAGAGGAGAGGGCAATCCCGTCAATATCATGATGGTAACATAACAAACATTCTTGTTTACCACTATAAACTAGGGAGGGGGCAGTAGGGAAAACATGAAATACAACGACAAAAAAGACAACCGTCTGTTGTGAAATTAAGCATGTACATGATAAAAGAAAACTTATTCACATAAATAATCAAAGGAACACAATTAAATACCAATAACTCAGGTTGATAACAGCAGAGCAGAGTATCTAAAGTGCAAAGTCTTACTTAATAGTTCCTAGACATGAACCAACATACATACTGTATATATTTTACAAGCTGTGATACAAGAAGGAAGGTAATTTAGAAAGATACCAAAGAAGGATTGTCAAAAAGGAGATTTGGGAGGCAGAGGGATTTTGTGGGGAAAAGAAAAGTTAGGTGTTGTAACATGATACCCATCTACTAGCGATGTGTATAATTTTGTTATAAAAACATGTTTTAAAATTTCTGCTAATAAGACATAGCAGGGATGCCAGCCCGGTGACACAGAGGGTTGAGGCGCAGGACGCCACACCTCATGTCACACTGCCGACCCAGTTTGGGAATGGACCCAGGCTGCTGGGGGTTGGTGGGGAGAGATTGAGCATCCGGAGGACTGCTCTCTCTTCCCTAGGGAGGTTAGGGGTAGCGAATGCTCAGGCGACCTCTGGTGGGCTGGGGGTAGCTGAGCAGCCAGGCGTATGCCAGGGGGTGGAGCCTCAGCGACTGCTGCCTTACAGCCAGGCTCCACAGGGGTAGTAGACGACAAGGGAAAAAAACTCTCATCGATGATAGGCGAGCGCATCCTCCGCAGACCACACTCCCTGACACAGACTCAGCTCCCATGCTTTTCCCCCCTCTCTGGCCCAGTGTCTCAACACTAAGAGAAAGAGCACCCTGGGCGGGGGTGGCCCTTCCCCAGAGAGTAGACCCGGGAGATGCCCAGTGCCAGAGAGGAGCCTGCGGAGTAACACCGAGCTACGTTGGGAGGTAGAGACTGTGGATCAGGAGGTCGCTCGGTCAGGGGTGAAAAAATAAAGTTTGGAAAAAAAAAAAAAGGCATAGCAGGGACAACAGGCCCCACGGGCCTGACCTTTTGACACCAAAGGCCCCTGCTTGCTGAAACAGCTGATTTCAAAAAATCTAACACATGCCTGACAAAAACCTGTGTGGAAATTGTAAAAGCCCTGTTCTCAGAAAACTAAGTCTTAGATCACTAGGAATCTAGCCATAAAAGACTGCATTTTTACGACACCAGGAGGGAAGCCAGTTCTTTTAGACTTTTGTGACATTTCTCACCACTGGAAGAAAATAGCTGGCAGGATGTGTTTCTGAACATCAAACGGAATGCTCTGAGGAGGAAAGAGACTGTATAAATACTGCTGTCTCTGCAGATTTCCAGCAAGCAATAAAATAACACCCTTTTGGATATACTCGATCATACTACAAATTAATTACAGGACTAACAGTGACCTCATGTGCTGTGACCTCACAGGATAGGAGGGACATGTTGGCTTATAATCACTCTCACTGAAAGGAGTGGACACATCTATCTCTGGACCCCTAAGAGAACACATGCAGTGTGTTCTGAACTAAAAAGGCACCTCTGTCAAAATAGGTAACATCAAACTGAAACTGGGTTAAGACTAGAAATTCAGTTACAGATGTTTTTGTTTCTGAAATTCTCTTTTCTTTTGACTGTAAGTCTTTATGTTACATTTTCTAGGTTTTGTATGTACTTACTATTTTTAATTTCAGTAAATGTTTTGGTTTTCTTAATCCTACTTGAGTCTTTTCTTTTGCAGGTGTAACCCTCCTACAAATGGGGGTTCCTAAAAGCCTTCCCGGAGCTTGCTTAAGTGCTCCCTGCCTAGCTGGTGTTCGGCGTAATGCCGCTTAAATGTGGGTGCTGAGAGTGCTTTCAGAGCCTCCACGTACTGTCTCTTTAAGAGCTGTCTGCTCGCAGACAAAGTTAGTAGTATGGGGGGACTGTGTGTTTTAATGCTCGAATTCCACCCAGGCTGCTGTCTAATTGCTCCAATTCTGCAGTCGCTAAGAGCGCAGAGGGAGCCCACTTGAAAGCTGCAACTAGTTCTGGGGGGAATGTAGAGTGACAGTAAAAATGCAGTTTGTTTAATCTGCCATTCTTGCAGCTCAAACTCTGTTTGTTTAGCCCTTCCATTTTGGCTCTGGACTGCTGAATTGGACTAATTGGGTTGAGAGAGTCTCAAAATGGAGCCTGCTTTGGGCGAATCAGAAGTTGGACTCTCATCTGGAGATTGATGTAAAGGAGGCTGTATGGTAGGTGGCTCTGGGAGTTGTAGTTTGGAGCTTGGCGTCTTTTTGGACCAACAGAGAGAGCTCTGCTGTGATTGACAGCCGAACCAACCAACCGAACTTGTGTGAGCCTAAAGGAAATACCCTGAACTGTTGCTGGCAAGCCAGAAGCAAGGTGACTGTGGAAGGAGAAGGAGCTCTGTGCTGTTGTGGCATGTAGTTTGTGCAGGAAGCATGTGGGAGGCCCTGAAGTTGGCCTGCAGCCATTAGAGAGTGTGCGTTGGGCTGAACCCAAGTTTTGGAAGAGGAAGAAGTGCAGAACCAGGCTTGCCCTGTAGAAGACCGAAGTTTTGCTGAGGTGCGATTGGCCTGTCAGGAACTAAAGCAGCTGTGAGTGCTCCCGGGTTTTGCAGTGTTTTGCGATCAGGGTCTGAGGAGCAGCTGGCCTGATACAGTAATTTCCTTTACATATGAATGTGCTTATTGCTCATGGGGAATTGCGATTTTTACTTCCCCTTGCTGTGAGTTGTGGACAGAAGCTGGAAGCAACATCCAGCTTGATCTGGACTGAATCCGCTTGCAATCAAAGGCAGTTGGGCCCTGTCATGAGGGTCTTGTCTCCCTGCCCTGCTTTTCTGGCAATCCAGAGTGACCATCCCCCATCTGGTTCTCTGCTTGAGGTATTGTGAGTATAAATCAGGGTAGCTCCCTGCGCCTTTTATTTAATCACAAGTATGCCATCTGATTGCTTTATGTTTTCCTTCTACGAACTGAGCCATCTGGCTCCAGATTACAAGTGTGTGTTGTGCATATATTTTCTTCCTGAGGGCCCCATCCATCTGCACCAGCCGGCCAACCCCGGACAACGGAGCTGGCTAGCTCCCCATCCTGGGTACTCAGAGAGTGTGACATTACGGACCCTATGTGTATGCACAGTACCGTGATTTGAATATTGCCAAACAAATCAACCTGATTGCCCCCTCCTGTGCTACTGTCCCCTGAATAAATCAGATTTGTTGTTATTGAACTATATACTGTCTGTAGTGTCAGTACATATAGAACCAGCATTGCATTGTGTTTGTGTATATTACCTAACCTTGTTTTACAGGGAGTCCTCAGAGACGTGCAGCAAGAACCAGTCCTGAGGGTAAGTGGTGTCTATATGAGTGATTGGGTTATATATTCAGGGAATTAGAAAGTTTTCTCCTGTGTGTCAAAAGGGCCACTAGTGGGAAGTAAAGGGGGGGGGGCACAGTTTCCCAGAGGGCTGTGCCCAAGCTAGTTTAACCACTATCAACCCTGACCTCTGGGTGGAGGCACCCGTCATTGGACCTAAGCCCCTTAACCTGTTATTAGCCATACAGGCAGTGGTAGTAGCCCTTGGGATAGCGCCACCTAGGGGTTACACCTGTGAATGCTGGAACAGTGCTGATAATTCTCACAACTGTTGAGGGCTTAAAAGTGTGTTACCATCTTGCTAAGTTAAGAAATTACCTAGCTGCAAATGAGGGGAGGTTGGGAACCCATCTTATTGGCCTAATATATAGAGAATTACGTTCTGGTCTCCTTAATGCTACAATCCTAAATTTGTCCACCTGGAATAAAGATCTGCATTTACAAATCTCACCAGACTCATGGTTAAAAACAACATTAGTGGAGATAAAATCGACCTGTTCTCCATACTGGAGAGAATTTGTATGGAAATGGCACTCCAGATACTTCAGAGCCCCCTCAGTCCTAATGAAATACCTTCCGGATGTGTACGGAAGATGGAGAAACTGTGGGTGTCCTTGTGCCACTCTCTCGCATGTTTTTTGGACCTGCCCCTATCTTTTGCCTTTCTGGCTAACTTTTCAAAATGAATTAACTACTCTGTTCTCAGAACCAGTCGAGCTAACAGCTGAACAATTTCCCTTGGGGATATACCCGGACCATGCTCCCCCCCGGGAGAGGACCACATTACCAATATGCTTCACGGTTGCTAAAAAAAGCGACCACGAGATGTTGGATGAGAACACAGATTCCCTCTTTACAAAACTGGAGACAAATAATGTCTGAAATCTACAAAGCTGAGACTTTTAACGTAGAACTAAGAGGAGGTTCTACCCTTCAATTACAAAAATGGGATCAATGGGTGCCACATAGTACCTCTCTAAACTTAGATATTGCCCTTTAACCTCACCAGACCTAATCGTGGGTCATACACCTATGTATTGGCTCTGCCCTATTTGGTCCTTCACTATGACCCTCGGCTTCTTCTTCCAATAGGGAACCTAAAGCATTTAACTAGACCAGACACCACTGAATGTGCCTTCGGATATTTTTCTTGTTAAATGGTAACTGTATTCCGGTAATTGTAATGTGCATCATATTAATCTATCTGTAACTTGCTCTAACCACCGTGTAGCAGACAAAACGCTACTGAATAAAAATAAATAAATAAATAAATAAGAAATTACCTAGGTGTCAAACTGAGTCAAAAAGGGTAGAATTGTGAACCAGGCTGGGTGCCCACTGAGTTAAGTATTGCACTGCATTTCCCCGAAGAGAGTGTGATATTTGATCCTGTTAACTGCGCGTGCTAGCGAAAAAGGGGTTCATATCTTACCTCAGAACTCAAGACTAGTAGGTGTGTTCGGACCCAAAACAGACAGGAGGCTTACCCTGTTTGTTTCCTATTCACATATTGCACTTCGAGGTTTGGCACTGTGGAAGCAGAGGGCCTGACCTGAGGCGTGCATTTGTGATAGGTGTGAGTATTTTGTTCAAGTCAGTTCAATTCAGATTCAAAGACAGGGGGCTAGGAAAACCTAGAGTTTAGGAGAAATCATATTTTTTTTTGTTTGCACAGATGGCAATCTATTTTAATAAACTGCACAGAGCAGCAAAAGAAACCAACAGTATTTTGGTTTAACTAATGACATGTTCTTTACAAGCCTGTCTTGTCAGATGCAATATTTACGATTATACACTGTATTTTAATTCAGTTGCATTTCAGCTGCAGGGGGTTGTGGTTCAAAGTCTCGGAGGCTGGTGGGTACCAGTATGTTTCTGATTCCTGACCCTCACTGCAAAGCTGACTGCACTCAGGGCTGAACTGTACCACCTGGAATGCAACTTAGCATAATGACCTGCAGAAACTGCACTCCTATCCCTACAGGATACACCACAGACTAAGGAAGCCTTCGGACAGAAAATGGACATTGCAGCAAGTCAGATTTTAAGCTAAGCAAGGAGAAAGGCAGTGAAACAGATAGGGAGCAGAAACACAAACACACACACACACACACTGGGAGCTATATTGGCACTCCTCATCACACATCTGCCAGAAGCACAAATGGAAAGCAGGTTAGGGTCCGTGTGGCACTAGCAGACATTCAGGATTTAAATAAAAAGCAATTTGAAGAACATGCACCCTAATATAAGCAGCACAGGCACAAAAATGCATTGGCTGCTAGAAGTAATAGCTGCAGAAGGTCTGTATGTTGTAGCAATAACAAAATCATGGATGAGTGAAAACAAATAGGACCCAAATGTTCCCGGCTATACTCTTTTAAAAGGGATAGGAAGAGTTTGGAGGAGGGTTGGTAGTGTGTGTAAATTTAGACATAAGGGTCTCAGAGGACAAATTGGTGTGGGGGACAGTGTTCTGTCACTATGGCTTTAGTTAACAGATAACGGGAAAATGTGGGACACATGTCACCTATAGGCAGCCAAATCATAGGACAGACAAGGAAAAGGATATGGAAGAAAATTAGGGCTGCAGCTAGCCAGGAAAAAACAGTAGCCATGGGGATTTCAACCTCCCAGACACTGACTGAGACACTCCATCCATAATAAGCCAAGAAGTCAAAACTTCCTAGAAATAATGCAGGGCAACTTCTTTAGCGACACCTGGCAATGTCCAACTAGGACTTTATCAGAAATGTCATGATAAAGGATACAGTACAATTGCAAAGATAGAGTGACCACAATACCATCAAATCCGAGACTGTGTTGGTAACTGAGCTGCTGAAATCCAGCACAACGGTCCCAGACTCTAGGAAAGCTGACTATAGCAAAAGTAAGACGATAATTATACAATGGCAAGAACATTTCTAGTGCTCTGATTGGTCAGTATGTGCCTTGGACAGTGATGTTATCTGAGTATAACATCACGGTATCAAGTCCAGGCACACACATCACCATATGACTCAGTATGATATCATGCCCCTGTCCATAATTTACTGCCAGTTAAGGTCACCACTGTAAACAACCCAACCCCGAGAATGTCACCAACCCCAAACACCAATTCTGCTGATAAGTTAGGCACTCAACACAGACAACACTGCAGGTCATGAAAGAAATGCAATTTTCATGCCTGTTTTTTACTTTGAAGTGAGCAGCTTCACTGAATCCCACAGACCATAACTGCTGGTCACGCGCTTCAGTGACCTGCTCGATGTGGTGGAAAAAAACTGGCAGATAAGATTCCTAGTTAAATGTAGCTTCTCACACTATTCCATTTATTTCAATAAAACCCTGCCACCATACTATTAATGCCCCTGATAATAGCAGAGTAACAGAAGACCAGACCCACTCTGAGGCCCAGACCACTTGGCATACTGCTTGCTCACTCAGTCCGGACACAGCCACATCCCTTTTTTTAAATTGCTACCCCCCCACGTTGATTCATTTATTCAATTAAACCCCCAATGCCATATGTAATAAATTAAAGCCCTACGAATAGCAGAGAAACAGAAGATCAAACCCATTCACTTTCAGTGCGTCTCTTCCCCTGAAGTAATCACTGATCCCATGTATGGTTCTGTTCAGTCACACACTTTTCAAAGTCTGTATAGTGCTACATACAGAGTACTGAAAGAATAGCACATACCTGCATACAAAAGATAAAATAGCAAAGAACATCCAAGAAGACTGTGCAAAGACGTGCAAAACCATATTAAAACACATATGACTGCTGGCAAACAGCAGAACAGACAGACAACACAGAGTAAACAGCACCACCTGCTGAACAACCATGAAAAGAAACTTCTTTTTCTTTAAATACTCTTCCTCACTAGTAAATCAATAAAAAAAGTGTAATCCTTATTTTTTTTATTCTAAAGATAACGAGCCATTGTATAACAGCAATAAGGCACTCCAGGGTGTGGGCTATTGTGTAATAATGTCACTTCTTGGGTGTTGAACGCAATCCGCCTGCGGCCTCATGCATCAACCACCCAAGGCGTGATGTTATTACACAGTGACCCACACCATGTCATGCCTTATTGCTTAATTGCAGAACAATTGGAAGACTTACACAAAATAAAGGGAGTGGAGTAAATGTGGTTAGTGAGATGGACTATAAGAGGGCCTGCCCAAGCCTGCCTACATTTTTAAGACCAAGAAATGTAAAGATATAGAAAGAAAAAAAAAACATATGTTGCAGGTAATACCTTTTATTGGACTAACAAAATTATTTCTGAGACTAATCTCTGAGAGATAATACTCTCTTGGTCAGGTCAGGTCTGTGAAAACATGAGGAACTGCTCTGTTTTCACTGATCTGACCAGAAGAAGAGAATATTATTTCTCGAAAGCCAGTCTCAGAAATAATTTTGTTAGTCCAATAAAGGGTATTATCTGCAACATATTTGTTGCTGGGTTTTTTTCTCTCTTTCTACATTGTTGACTGGACTAACACGGCTACTACATGTTCTTTTTTTAAGGCCAAGAAACAAATGAAGCCTCTTTGGCTTTGCAAGCAAGTGAGGGAGGCAGTATGGGAAAAAGAGATTTTAGGTTATATGAGGGGGCCTAAATGAAACCAACAGAGTTGTTTGCAAAAATAAATTAGAAAAAATCAATGACAGCATGGGAGGGGGGTGAACATAGTTAAGGATAGCAGAGGGAGTAAAAACATGATAAAACGTTCTATAGGTACATAAGGAAAAAATTATATAATAAGGAAGGAACAAGCACTGAAGATGATAAAAATAAGGCACATATTTTAAAATAGTACTTCCGTTCTGTGTTCACATGGAGGGTACAAGTTCAGTTCCTGACAGCAACACCAGAATAAAGGGTGCTGATAGCAACAGACTGGAGATAGGATACATGACTAAGGAGACAATACTGAAGGGTCTGCAGAACCTGAACATAAGCAAATCACCGGGGCCAGATTGGCTGTACGGTATACCCAAGGGTATTAAAGGAGAGGAGTCTGGCCTCCTTGTGGCCCCCTTGAGGCACAGCATCACTTACAGGAGAGTTGCTGGTGGACATAAGGATAGCTTATGCGGTCCCCCCTACACCAGAATGGGGACAGGGAAAACCCAGCAAATTACAGTGAGCCTTACTTCAACAGTGTGAAAGTTGCTAGAGTCAGTCATAAAGGTACAGAATGAGGAAGTCAGCTTTCTCAGAATGTTGACTTCCTAGATTATAACAGCCTAACAGATAGGAATCAGCATGTGTTCACAAGGAGCAGGGTGTGTCAAACAAACTTGATAGACTTTTTCAAATCAGTGACAGATGGTGGACAAGGGGTTAGGCAGCTGAGATTCTGTACCTGGACTCCAGTAAAGGCCTTTGATTCTGTGCCACAAACTATAGTATTATTCTGAAGGTGGGGGAAAGGACTAGGGAAAGGGCTAACCTGGAAGACTGGTAATTAGTTATCAGATAGGACACAGAGAGTGATCTTAAATGGTACATTTCCCTAAATGGTAGATTGTCTGAGGTCAGGAAAATCACAAGTGTGGTGCCACAAGTGCTGTCTGAGGTCAGGAAAGTCACAGGTGTGGCGCCACAAGTGTTGTGTGAGGTCAGGAAAGTCACAAGTGTAGTGCCACAGTGCAGTCTGAGGTCAGGAAAGTCACAAGTGTAGTGCCACAAGGGTTGTCTGAGGTCAGGAAAGTCACAAGTGTAGTGCCACAAGGGTTGTCTGAGGTCAGGAAAGTCACACGTGTAGTGCCACAAGGGTTGTCTGAGGTCAGGAAAGTCACACGCGTAGTGCCACAAGGGTTGTCTGAGATCAGAAAGGTCACAAGTGTAGTGCCACAAGGGTTGTTTGAGGTCAGGAAAGTCACACGTGTAGCGCCGCAAGGGTTGTCTGAGGTCAGGAAAGTAACACGTGTAGTGCCACAAGGGTTGTCTGAGGTCAGGAAAGTCACACGCGCAGTGCCACAAGGGTTGTCTGAGGTCAGGAAAGTCACAAGTGTAGTTCCACAAGGGTTGTCTGAGGTCAGGAAAGTAACAAGTGTTGTGCCACAAGGTTTTCCCTAGAGTCAGTTCTCCTTAATATGTATATAAATGAGGTGGGGTTACAGGGTAAAGGGAGTCTGTTTGCTGGTGACACTAAACTCTGTGGGAGGGTAGATAGTGAATAGGGGTTCAGCAGCATGAAAACAAAGGTAAAGAAACTAAAGCAGTGTTCTAACATTCGACAATGTAATGAAATTAAATATCCTATTATTGATATATTCCAATATTCTGTACAGCTAATTATGCTACAGTATTTACTGGCTATGAAGGGAGAGAAATTGGCTCACACTCAGAGTTCGATATAACATTATATGGGAAGACTGCCTAGTCATACCGACCTGAGAGAACCAGCCTCAGAGAACGTGACACACACACAGAAATGCTTGCTCAGAATGAACATACAAAAATAATGGTTTTCAGTCCTTTTACGAAAACAACTCTTATCAACAGGTAATAGAATAAGTGTGACTTGTAACTTTTATAAGCTGATGAATAGAGATTATCAGTGTAAGGCTTTTAGAGTTTTACTATCATGACATGGCTTATTGACGTCAGATGTCAGCACATTCTGTGAAGTGTTTGTACAACAGGTATACACTCTGTTTTTCGAGAAATGTTATTTGTAATTTTTATGCTAAGAAATGCTTTTGATAAAGTAGCTATTACGACATTTCTAGGAAAGATAATACCTTGGTTTTATGTAAGTAGCAAGAGTATATAATGTCAGCCCGAGACCCTGCTTGGTGTGTGTGCTTACGTGGCTACACTAGAAGCGGGTCTGAAGAAGCTGCAGCAAATCCCACAGATTACTCTGACGATGACGATAGCTTTGTACTCTTCCAAATAGCCGGAGCAGGTTTGTAGAGTCTGTGGACATGCTGTAAGTTTACCTTTTCTTTGTTCCCCTAATAAAGGGTTTATGAAATGTTGCATGAGCGTGGGATGGTCTTTTGTCGCAACTCGTACAGAACCATAACTGTTTATCATTAGTGTTATTTACTGCTTAGTGTTTTATTCATTGTTGGTTTCTACTAAGTTGTGATATGATAGGCAATTTAATCCTTACAACAACTTAAATTCAAATGCAGAATGAATACTTCATCAATGAAGTCAAAGCAGTTAATTCAAAGGATGAAAGGGACCTGGGTTATAATAAACAACAGTTTAAAGCCTCTTCCCAATACAATACGGCACATGAGAAAGGATGTTGGGATGTATCAGGTGTGGCTTCACTGGACACAACATAAGGTGATATTATTGTTGTGTAGATGATTTGTTAGACCACACCTGGAGAATTGTATCCTGTCATGGAACCCGCAGGAAGAGGTTAGAGACTATTCAGTGGAGAGCTACAACAGTGATCCGGGGCAGCAAGGAAAGACTTATTGGGAAAGATTGGGTAGCCCTAACATGTACTCACTGGAGGAATGAAGTGTAAAGGGGGAACATGAAAGAAATCTACAAATACATGCAGTGACATAACAGGGTGGACACCTCAGAGTTATTTAATCTAATGAACTCAGCAACCATGGGCATAATCTTAAAATAGAGTGGGTAAGTGGGTACTAGAGAGCCCCCCCTTCCTGTCAAGATACACACTGCAAGATTATGCAACCTTTCAGAAATTAAACTTATAAAATCTTTAGAACTCAGTAAGCTTGATGGATTTGTCCTTCTTAGGCACTCAGGACCAGTCAGATATTAAGGAAGATGTGACCAAGCCAAAGAGATAGCAGACTGGAGTCATGAAAAATGCAGCAGCACAGCAAGTTAAGGCCATGGGAAGCACTGATACTGCTTATCTGCCAAGCATAGATCAGCAACCCATGGTAAACGTTGCTTGAGTCCATGCAACCATGGACTAAAAAACTGAACAAACTCTGATCAGACTGGAGCACTATGATGTTAAAGTCAAAGACCTGGCAACCAAGGTAGAGTACTCCAAAAAACGATGACTTTGATGACAACAGTAACATCCCTCACCCAGGAGAATGGCCAGCTCTGGGGCTGCATGGAGGTTCTCAAGAGTTAAATGAGAGCCAGGAATCTGTGGCTCATTAGGGTCTCAGAGGGCACTGAGGGCTTCAACCTACTGGATTACTTAAGGAACTGGATCCATGCGCACCTTAACTTATAAGAAGGTTTCAATGGCTCACAATTTCTGAAGGTTTACCAAGAGAATCCTAGAACAGCACCACAGGGCCTAAACCACACCACAACTATCTTGATATGAACAGCTGGGGTAGAAGTCTAGTATCTGGTGCTGGGTGCAACACGAGCATCTTATCTCCACACAAATAAGAGGACTGACATGAAGTTCTACCTGGATCTTTCCTCTACAGCATGGATCAAAAGGTAAAAGTGTGACTCCATTACACAAAGGCCCTCAGGGTTATATACTCTTTCCTTTTGCCCAACTCTGCATCGTATCTGTGGGTAAGACAAGACAATTCTCAGATCCCAATGATGTAGGTCAGTGGGTTGGCAAAACAGAAAGTGAGTCTGCAGTACAAAGAGAGGCAATGTCAGAAATCACCACAGAAGAAACAGTATAGGAGGATGGCTGAACGTTGATAACTGCAAGAACAACATTTAGCATTAACATTCTTAATGGACTTACTGCAGACTGCGGTTAAGGTTTTCCTTCATTTGTTAATGACTATTGAATGCTTATGCTACATTTTATGTGAAAACAATGGAGAGCGTTGCCATGTTTTTTTCATGGTGCTTCAAGCATCAGCTGTTAGTGGGGACAATGTGCCTTTTTCTGTGACTCTCTTCTCCTCTTAATGATGCCGACCGCATGGTTGAGAAGTGACTTTTAGGTGCAGACTCCCCCTCCTGATTTGGCCTAATAATAAACTCCTGAAGTAGTCCCTCATGTCCATGTGAGTGTACCATTTGCAATTTGATTTTACTTGCTTGCATTTTTCTCTATCAGATGTTTAATTCCTGTTTAGCACTGCATGTAAAGTTGAGGATAATCAGTGAGATGCCATCCTGTATTGTTTTTGTTTGCAGTTCTTTGGATCAGAAGCTCAGTCAGAGTCACAGTTTACCTCTTACTAATACTTTTAATGGTTTAAACAGCAGTTATAGTTAACTGCATATGTCTACACATTCTCCCTTTGCAGACTCCCAACACAGCCACTGAAGGGGCTGCCATTACAGGGATTAAAGATCTCCTGTTCTGGACGTTAACTATTCCCCCCTCCTGTTGTTCCTGATTGCATGCTACAAGTAATTACTAACCGTTCTGAAACTGTTACATTTTTGTACCACCATCTCTGGATTCATGCATGGGAATATAATGTATTGTGCATTATGTGAAAATAATAAAAGATATGTTACAAAAATAGTGTGGGTGGCAGAATTCAAAAAGGATGTCAAGAAATATTTCTTCACTGAGAGGGTAGTGGACAGGTTTGGGATTTGTGCTATGTCTATCTTGGAGTTCAGAATCCAATGTGATACTGTTGTAATTTATTTGCTCAACCTTTTTTGATGGGCCCCAAATTATTCATTTCCAGGTGTGTCCAAGGGGGTTCAAGGGGAAATTAGAAAAAAGTGAGGGAGGGGGCAGGGAACGCTTTGTTAAGGCTAAGGAAAGCTACACAGGAACAATACAGCAGACTCAATGGACTAGTAAGTATTTTGGGTCCTTTACTATCTTTGTCTATTTACTGCATGTATTTTCTAGTTGCCTACTTGTTTTCAGTTCTCTTTACCTCCTATGGCCCACCAACTCCTTCCTTCCTCCCTCCCTCCCTCCCCCCTCCACCAGGTGAATGCACTAGGCTGCCAGGGCCTATTATTACACAAAAGCTGGGTACATTACAATGCACAACAGCACGGTGAATGGATAGGTTATGAAGCAATACAGCACAGTTATAATGTACTTTACTGCAACGATCACAACACAAAATTCCATACTGTACTTTTGACAGTTTGCCTTGTGGAAAGGCTCCATGCAAAAGATTCTATAGCACACTGTCTATAATAATTCCTAAAACCTCCCCTATATAATCTGACATCTGCTCCCAATAGTCTTCCAGGTCACTGCATGTGTACATAGTGTGTGTGTGTGTGTGTGTGTGTGTGTGTGTGTGTGTGTGTGTATGTATATGTGTGTGTGTGTGTATATATACGCTTGAGTTTCTCCTCACTGGGATCCCTCCAGTACTTGCCAGAATATCTTATATCATTCCTTAATTCCTTTCCGGGGTCTCTGCAGGAGTCACGCTCCCTTGAGATATTTAAAGGAAATTAAAATCTTTCTTATTATAAAAAGCCTTAGGGGTCTAAGAAATTGTTAAATATGACAAGCAGCTTGTGTTTGATTACTAGTAATTATTTTATATTAATGGGTGTTATTTATTGTCATTTACTCATATTTGTGTGGTCGTTTGTGTACATTTATATGCTGTTTATCTGTTTTAGACTTTGTAAGGGCGCTCTGAACCTTCGGGGAAGGCCGCTCAAAAGAAATAAAATCCACTACCACTACTACTTTCTTTAATACAACCAGTATTCTAAAACAAACCAAAAAATCTAGTTGCAACTTTCCAAGCAAACTCTCTTTCCAGACTCTTGGGGTTGGCATAGTCCTCGAATCTGTTTCTATGGGGTAAACTGATTCATGTCAACCGCGATAAGCCAGTCAGCATTCGCATATCGAATGCCTAAACGTTGGAACTCTCTCCCAGCAGCTAACCGTCATGCCTCCCCCGGTCAGCACCTTAACTTCCTTCTCAAAAATCATTTCTACCCCAACTGCACATGCACCCAGGTGAGCCAGTGACTCATTAAACGGGACGCCTGTAAAAGGGGTGCTCCCGTAGCATTAGGTCATCTACCTCGCCACTGTAATCTAACCTGTAAACTTTATCCTACTGTCTTTTGCCCTGCCATTGCACAGCTCATCACCCTGGATGTTTATCTTGTGATTTTGTCACTTATTTATTTATATTGCCTCCTCCATGTATTTTGTTTCATGACTAGCTACTGCATTCTAATTCCTGTTATCGTATCTCACTGTCACATGACTTGAACATCTGCCTGTAACACTGCAACCTTACCTTGTTTATTTCCACTTAATTTGTGTGTACATTTGTATATGTATCTGCATTCCCTCTCACCCTACCCCCCCCCTCCAGGATGCACATGGAATCGAGCTGTAGTCTGCTCAGTATGCCTTCCTGGGAAATGCTTTAAATAAATAAAACTGTTTACAAAAGAAAGGTGCCAATAATCATTTTCACATACAAGTGAGGGAACTAATCACAAAGTTTAAAGCAATTCTTCAGTACCCAGGAAAACGTTTTGGAATATAATATTCAGACACAATTCAGTTTCTGTTTCATAGCCTGTATTTATCACCTCTCATTCTTTATTACTGAGAACATATGCATTAAAAAACAGGATTTCTGTCCCCACACTTCCATTTGCTCCTCCTACTCTTACGTCATAATCTTCCATCTGAGGCAGCATGATCTGCAGCTGTGGAAATGATGTCATAAACAGAGGATTATGACTTCAGCAGTGGGAACAGCAGCCAGATTTGGTGGCAGTATAGATCAGTGGTTTAAGGCTCTGAGCTGCAAATCTGGAAACCTGGGTTTGAATCCCACAGCCCCCACTTGCATACTGTGTGACCCTGAGCAAATCACTTAATTTCCTTGTGCTCCCAGGTCACACCTGTAAACAAGCTCAAGCTCTCAGTTTAGTGTGTCTCTCCTAGTTTAAAAAAAAGACAGAACATGCAGATCCTGTTTTCATGCAAATATCCCCTGTAACAAAGAATGAGAGAAGAAACACAGAGTAAATATTTGAAATAAAGGATGAATTTTGTCTAAACATTATCTTTTAAAATGTTTCCTCGGAGACTGGAGTGTCTTTCTAACCTAACAGAAGGGGGTGCAGGCCTTGAAGGGCTGTTGGTTCTTCTCTCCTTTTCTCCCTAGAACCTCCCATGTATGAAGCCTGACAAATGAGACCAAGAATACAAGGCAATGGTGCCATTCTTGTCCATCTGAACAGATTCAACACCTATATTCTGAACACAAATTCCAAACTCCTTCTGCGATGAGACTGCCCACACAGTGCCACATCCTACCAAACAGTGCCATCTTTAACATTGAGCACTGTCTCCTCAAACCGAAGCCGGAACCTAATGACAGAATGCCTAGATGGCGTGGTGACGTTAGTCGCACAGACTTTTGGAATTAACAACACAAACAAAAGCAGTGATTAAGGTCCATTCAGGTCCGACTTCAGTTCCTAGTTAAGTCAGGTCACATTATTTTTTCCTCACTACAATTTTGTGTTTTGATTGTCTGGTGCTGGTTAATAGTTGGATCTGAGGATTTTAATAATTGAGCTCAGTTTTCTGAATACTCAAGGGAACCATACGAATGAACTGACAGATATCTAATCATGTCCTCCAGCAGGTCACGGGGGCACAGCCTTAAGCTCATAGGTGGTAAATTCAAGGGAAATGCTGGGAAGGACTTCTTTTCAGGCAGGCCTGTTGCAAGCGGCAGTGCATACTGCTGTGCTGACACTGGCAACCCAGATTCAGGAATTAGCCTGTGGAACTGGGGATAGGCCTGGGGAGGGGGGAGTATCCCAAGGAATACTTTCTTCCTCCAGAGAGGGAGGCTCTCTGATGCCACTGCATGAGTGCCACCTGGGTGACCACAGTCAAAGGTGAAGGTGGCACACCTAGGTTGGGGGGACACTGTCATCCTAGGACAGATGGATGAAAAATGCAAAAAAGCATCCTGGCAGCACTGGCAATTCTGGCAGCCCAGCAGGCCCTGCACCACCGATCGAGTTTCCATCCTCAGTTGGACTCGGACTCTGGAAGGAATTAGAGCACCCTGCCGGATCTAACAATAGGGGCAAACCATGGGAAAATGCGGATGAAGTAAGTCCAGGAAAAAGTGGGTGATGAGTTGGAAATACTGGAGGAAGGGAGGATACCCGAGAAAAAAAAGGGGGCATAGATAGTAAATCAAAACAGGGAGCACTTCTCCTTCCAGAGGGTGCTGAACCTATCAAAGAGCGAACCAGCCGAGACAGTGAACACAGAGTCAGTACAGGCCTTCAAGGTAAGCTGGGATAAATTCCTGCTTACTAAGGGAATCATTGGATACCCTGGGTAGTACAGGTTTATGTAGAATACTTACTTACTCATATACCTGCTTATGAAGCAGGAAGTGCATATGATGGACCGAGTATCCTTTCTAACCTAAATAACTATGCTATTACTGTGCTACTGTTGTACCAGTCACTTCTTCCCATCCAAACATTCTGAATTTATAGAATTTGCCATTTAAAAAAGAAACTGGCCATGGAAGGCTCTGGGGGCCCTGCTGGCTCAGCAACTCAGCTGCTAGAGCCATCCGTCAGGGGATCTGGGTCCAATTTTCCAGTTAGGCCATCTACATAGCTTTTTCCTCACTGAAATTTTTATTTCATTATAAAGACAAAAGGTGTGAGACTGGACAGCTCTGCAGTGGGTATATATACAGTACACACACACACACACACACACACACACACACACACACACACACACACACACAACACACACACACACACACACACACACACACACACATACACACACACACACACACACACACACACACACACACACACACACACACACACACACACACACACACACACACACATACACACTTACTTGAGGAATTCACATTTACCTGCAGATGACACAATAACTATGGCAGTATGAAACTTTGGGAAGTAGTGATAAAAAACATCTATGTTATATTACACACACTGACAGCTGATGTTATAAAACTGCCCACATATTTTCTCAGCGTTAGAACAAATGGAATGCAAAGTCTAAGAACTGTTTAAAAAAATGCCACGTACAGTATTTGTGATTTGCCCCAATGTTGAGTTTGCTTACAGAGTATGGTATCCTGGCATAATGGAGGAGGAAGCCTGGGCACAGCACTTCTCACTGGTTTGTCTTGGAAGAGGAAAAGACCTGCTACATCCCCTGGAGCTGCTAAACCTGGCTGCTCCACTGCTTGGAGACTGAGAAAGACTGTGGCTTCTGGAACTGATGATGTGTCCAAATCAAAACACTAGCAGTTCACTGTCTCCGCCAGCTGTGGGAAGATTCAGTCTGGAGTATTTCAGATGCAGCGTAAGGGCAATAACAAAGTGAAGCTTGTTCAACACGAGACAAACTCGTGACACTAGACCTGACCAGGCACTTCCTTGGAGCAGTACAAAAACCCTACAGCACAGCACACACACACTAGAGATGAAGGCCATGATGTTGTAAAGTGATGCAAAATATTGACGTTTCTTAGTCCAAAGAAGAAGAAGACAATTCCTAGGTGATGTGCACAGTCTCCTCAGCATTTTGATGGTCATTCAGATGCTCCAGATGAAGTAACAGCAATCGCTGGGGTGGACTGTTTCTTTTGTGGGCCATTAAACATCAACACTTTGCATCACTTTTATCTCTGGTGTGTATGTGGTGCAGTAGTGTTTTTGTGTGACTGTTCAGGGGGTGTTAGCAGCAGCCTGCATCAGCACTGTGTGGCTCATCCTGTGTTTTGTCGCTTCACTGTGTACTGACTTCCTGTGTGTGATACTAGTGCACTTTATATCAGGTAGCCCTAACAAAGGTGTTAGATAGCATCACTGCTACCAAACAATGACTGGAGAGACAAGTACGCAAGTCTGAAATGTATGTGATTAATGAGACCAATCTAACTCCACAAAAAGTCCAGGAGAACTGTGAAGAGCCTGATACATGTTCTTACACCCCATAATGTTATCGGGTAACTCCATCAAACTGGAAAAAAAAGAGTGATCCCCTCACAAGGAGCAAATACTATAACCAGAGTTTGATATCATTCTGTGTCTATAAACAAGCATGCAGGTAGCGCTACTCATGAATGTGGCAGGGTGAGTTGTAGATGGAGGTGTGAGGTTACAGAAGATCATCATTCTATGTCAATAAACAAGCATGCAGGTAGCGCTACTCATGAATGTGGCAGGGTGAGCTGTAGATGGAGGTGTGAGGTTACAGAAGATCATCATTCTATGTCTATAAACAAGTATGCAGGTAGCGCTACTCATGAACGTGACAGGGTGAGCTGTAGATGAAGATGTGAGGTTACAGAACATCAGCATTCTATGTCTATAAACAAGCATGCAGGTAGCGCTACCCATGAACATGACAGGGTGAGCTGTAGATGGAGGTGTGAGGTTACAGAAGGTCTTCATTTTATGTCTATAAACAAGCATGCAGGTAGCGCTACTCATGAATGTGACAGGGTGGGCTGAAGATGGAGGTGTGAGGTTACAGAAGATCATCATTCTATGTCTATAAACAAGTATGCAGGTAGCGCTACTCATGAACGTGACAGGGTGAACTGTAGATGGAGGTGTGAGGTTACAGAAGGTCATCATTCTGTCTATAAACAAGCATGCAGGTAGTGCTACTCATTAATGTGACAGGGTGAGCTGTAGATGGAGGTGTGAGGTTACAGAAGGCTAGCAATGATTTTACTTCCTAGATTCAGGCCACCTCGAAGACAGCATGCTGGGTGCCTTACAGAAATTAGGTGCTTGGTTCAGGGGGATGGAGCAGGCTTCCTGAGATGTCTACACCCCCACTCTTGGAAATGGAGCTCAGGGGTAAGGCATAATGGGGCTGCGTGTCCATGTGTATACCCCTGGGTACACCCCCGCTCATGGAGATGGAGCAGGATGGTTGATATGTGTATATTCCCACTCACAGGAATAGAGCAGACTGCCTGATATATATATATATATATATATACCCTGCTCACTGGAATGGAGCAGGCTGCCTAATATATATACACCCCTGCTCACTGGAATGGAGCAGGCTGTTTGTACATACACCCCCACTAAATGGGATGCAGCAAGCTGTCTGATATCATGGGAGTGAAACAGACTGCCTGACATGTGTACACCCCACTCATGGGAATGGAGCAGGCTGCCTGACATGTGTACATCCCCACTCGTGGAAAAGGAGCAGACTGCCTAACATGTGTACACCCCCACTCATGGAAATGGAGCAGGTTGCCTGACATGTGTGCATCCCTGTTTATGGGAATGGCACAGGCTGCCTGACATGTGTACACTCCCACTCATAGGAACGGAGCAGGCTGCCTGACATGTGTACACTCCCACTCATAGGAACGGAGCAGGCTGTCTGACATGTGTACACTCCCACTCATAGGAACGGAGCAGGCTGCCTGACATGTGTACACTCCCACTCATAGGAACAGAGCAGGCTGCCTGACATGTGTACACTCCCACTCATGGGAATGGCACAGGCTGTCTGATATGTGTACACCCCCACTCATGGGAATAGAGCAGGCTGCCTGACATGTGTACACCCCCACTCATGGAAATGGAGCAGGCTGCCTGACAAGAGTACATCCATACTCATAGGAATGGAGTAGGTTGCCTGACATGTGTACAACCCCATCTGTGGGAATTTAGCAGGCTGGCTGACATGTGTACACCCCCACTCAGGGGAATTTAGCAGGCTGCCTGACATGTGCATATTGCTACTCATGGGAATGGAGCAGGCTGTCTAATCTGTGCACACCCCCACTCATTAAGAAGGAGCAGGCTGCCTGACATGCATACACCCCCACCCCCACTCATTACGAAGGAGCAGGCTGCCTGACATGCATACACCCCCACCCCCACTCATTGGGAAGGAGCAGGATGCCTGACATGCATACACCCCCACCCCTACTCATTGGGAAGGAGCAGGATGCCTGACATGCATACACCCCCACCCCCACTCATTGGGAAGGAGCAGGATGCCTGACATGTATGCACACCTGTACTCATGGGAAAGGAGCAGGCTATCTGATTTGTGCTCACCCTCACTCATCGAGAAGGAGCAGCTGCCTGACATGCATGCACCCCTATTGCTCATGGGGATGAAGCAGGCTGCCTGATATGTGTATACCCACACTCATGGGGATGAAGTAGGTTGCTTGGCATGTGTACTCCCCCACTTATGCAAACGGAGCAAGCTTCTTGACATGTGTACTCCTCCACTCATGGGGGATGGAGCAGGCTTCATGACATGTGTACTCCCCCACTCATGTTGATGGAGCAGGCTTCATGGCATGTGTACTCCCCCACTCATGTTGATGGAGCAGGCTTCATGGCATGTGTACTCTCCCACTCATGGGGATGGAGCAGGCTTCATGACATGTGTACTCCCCAACTCGTGGGGATGGAGCAGGCTTCATGACAAGTGTACTTCCCCTCTCATGGTGACGGAGCAGACTTCATGACATGTATACTCCTCCACCCATGGGGATGGAGCAGGCTTCATGACATGTGTACTCCCCCACCATGGGGATGGAGCAGGTTTCATGACATGTATACACCCCACCATGGGGATGGAGCAGGCTTCATGACATGTGTACTCCTCCACTCATGGGGATGGAGCAGGCTTCATGACATGTGTACTCCACCACCATGGGGATGGAGCAGGCTTCATGACATGTGTACTCCCCCACCACGGGGATGGAGCAGGCTTCATGACATGTGTACACCCCCACCATGGGGATGGAGCAGGCGCCATGACATGTGTACTCCCCCACTCATGGGGATGGAGCAGGCTTCATGACATGTGTACTCCCCCTCTCATGGTGATGGAGCAGGTTTCATGTCGTATGTACTCCTCCACTCATGGGGATGGAGCAGGCTTCATGACAAGTGTACTCCCCCTCTCATGGGGATGGAGCAGGCTCCATGACATGTGTACTCCCCTACACGTGGAAGTGAAACAAACTGCATAACATGTACACAACCCCTAGTGGTCCACCACAGAGTAAATATTATGCAACGTGGGTGTTGGGATTCATTGAAAGGTAGATGGAGAGCATGTCACAGGCAATAATCCTAACATTACATAGAGCCTTCGTCAGGTCCTACCTAGAATGCTGTGTGTAACTTTGTAACCTACAGAGAAACTTTGGAACAGTGCAGACATACAGCAGAATTGGAAAAGGTACAATGAAGAGCTACCAAGGCGATCAGGGAGCTGGAAAACAAAACTTTGAAAGGCAGACTCATGGACCTGGGAGGCTGGGACTCTTCTCACTGGAAAAAAGAAGACAAGAAGGTTAAAGGGATATGAGTAACATATTCAGAATGTTGAGGTTCTCTCAGAGCTGAAGTGGTACAGCAAACCAAGGGGGCATGCATTCAATCTGAGAGGAGGCAAGTTCAGAAGGGATATAAGGAAACATCTTTTTAATGAGAGGGAGTTCATTCTTGTAATAGTTGACCAAGGAACATTTATAGATATAACATCTGGGCAAGTAAGAAGGAAGTCTAGATGGGCCATTGCTATTTTCCAGCCTTAGGTGTTCTAGGTTTCTAGGACAGCTGCAAAACACAGTTTCCTGCCCTCATGGCTGCTGGGTAAGATGAGTTAGAAAATGGGTTAGAAAGGTCCGGTAACCTAACTAACAGCAGTCACAAGGTATGACTGTATCAAACATCACTGCTCAGTAACAAAAAAAAGGTGGTCACATTCAACCCCGCTGTACCTTCCAAGTTAGAAAATGTGTTGTCTTGGGCCAACACAGCCCACTTCCTACGTGCAATAAGACCCTTAAGAGTGTGAGCTGTTGTTCATACCCACCCTCCCTGGGTGGGTATCCCCAGCAAACTACACCCAGGCAGGTGTTATCACTTAAGTTGTAGCAACACCATCCAATAACATCACAAAGGAAGAAACCCAAATAAATTGGGCATAAATAAGATTCAGGCTCTATCTTTTTGACCTATGACCTCTTGCCTTCATTTGGTACCCCTGATGCCTATGCAAAAGTTCATCTTGTCTTCTTGTCTTGTCCAAACCAGAGACAAACAAAGTACGTGAGAAAAGACTGTGTTTTTAAAACAATAAGCATGGAAAGTTTTTTGTTTTAAATCTTCACAATGTATCTGCTTAGGAGGGGGTTTATGTGATAACGGTGAAAGCCTAAAAGCAGTCGCTGTTATCGCGAAGTCAGAGTGGCGAAAATTGGCAAAATTGTGCCAGGGACTTCGTTTTTAATGTTTTATGTGGGGGGGGGACTGTTTACACCCCGATATGAGAATCCTTAACTCTGGGGGTGCATGTCAAGCGGGCTGAAAACATTGAAAAAAAAGGTTCGGGCCATGCGCAACAAAAATACACAAGTGCCTGGACCCAAACCCAGTACCTTGCCCACCAATGCCACCAACCCACCCACCACACCACAGGGTCAGCTCGGCAACCCACTGTGGCACCACCCCTCACATTCCCTCCCACCTCTCGCTGTGCGTGCTTGCCCCCCCCACGCACATATGTATAGCGAACCCCATCGCTTATATTCGCCACCCCCATCTGGCTGCCTTACCTACCATAGCACCGATGACATGCAATCATGATTGGGTCACCAGTATTGTAGGTGCCCAATTGCCGATGTCCATGTCATGGGCTATCTTAGGAGGTTCCCTGCCTGCTACTCCCCAGTGTTATAGCGGGGCGGACTGCAATACAGGGTGGCTAAGTGACATTCAAATTCACACAGTTTGCCAGTGGCTAAGATGTGATTTAAATCTGGGATTTTGTGGACTAAGTTCAATTGCCTAAATGGCCCAATGACTGCTGTACTGACGTACTGTGAACAAACTGTGCACTGTGTACAACAAACTGCAGAACATTAACATACCATGATCTCTGACACTGCTTTATTTTTTAGAAATTGTTTTACCGGAGCCAGCCCATCAGCACTGTGCTAGGGCTATGGCTCGTGATGCCAGGGACCCGGGTTCGGGAACAAGCTCAGATCTTTGGAGGAGTGGCCGGAAAAGGGAAGCTGAGCATCCTAGAGGATGCTCCTTTCCTTCAGAGAGGGAGGTGCTGAGCCTCACTGCTACAGAACCCCCACTTCTGGATGACCACAGGGGAGGCACTGCTAAGGATGCCTGGAGGGGAAGGGAGGGGAACGCCGATGTTGGCAGGTAGATGTGAACATCGAACAAGCTCATTTGATGATGTTACAGTGGCGGTATTTTCAGAGAGGGGGGAAAAAGAAAACAAAAGAAAGAAAAAACTCCTCCACCTGCTCGGAAGAAGGTCCTTGCCCTCAGTCGTAAGTTCCACACCCACCAACTCAAGCAGCATTCCAGAGATACTGGAACTGTTATTTATTTGAAATGATAATGCATTGCGTTACTTCTGCCACTTGAGGGCAGCATTCCAATATGTGTAAGCTAGAAAGAGAGCAGACAGAGAGTGTTGTTGTTGAGACTAGAGAGGCTCCTGAATAAAAATGAAAGCTGCTCTATTCCTGTTGCAAGGTGAGTTTGTTGAACAAGACCAAAATAAATGTTAGAACATAACAGGAACATAGACAATGACAGCAGAAAAAGACCACTTTGCCCATAAAACATAACAAACCCAGGACCTATTATCCACACAGATTCTAACCCACACTGTCCACCCCTGTGCTCCCCACCCTACTGCTACCACCCTGAGCAACCACTAAGCCCTTCACTCTTTCCCAGCTGTGTATGAAACCACTGATAGTTTTGGTGCCTACCACATCAATTGGCAGATTGTTTCACAACCACACCACCCTTTCTGCAAAATAAAACTTTCTCACTTTCCTCTTGAATCTCCCCCCACCCTGTTAGTTTCTACTCATCCCCCCCTTATTCTTGAACCGCTACCTATGCTAAATAGTTCTTTGCAATTTACCTTGTTCACTTCCTTCAGGAACTTGAAGGTCTTTTATCATGTAGTGTCTAGCCTCTCTTGGCTAGCCTCTAGCAAGTACATGTTCAGTGCCTTGAGCTCATCTTCATAAGATCTGCCCTGCTGGCCATGAATCATTTTGGCCACCCTGCATTGCACTGTCTTCAGCCTCTCCTTATCTTGCCTCCGATGAGGACTCTGGAACGGGGCACAGTACTCGTTGTAGAGCCTCAGGAGTGATCTACACAGAGGCAGTAATAACACATCCTGCTTTCTGCTGTCAATACCCCTTCCTATAGACCCCAGCATCCAGATAGCATTACTGTAGGCCTTGTTACACTGGTTTGATTGTTTTAGGGAGTCCCTGATGATGACCCCCAGATCTCTTTCCTCAGAGGTTGTGCACAGCTTTACCCCCCACTTCACCCCCAATCCAGTACCCTGTCCTGGGGTTCTTGTTCCCTACGTGCATCACTGTGCACTTTTTGGTATTGAATTTCAACTGCCAAACCTCTGACCACCTCTCTTCTATTTGCAAGCCTCTCTGTATCTCCCTGACCCCTTCCTCGCTGTCTACCCTGCCACAGAGGCTAGTGTCATCTATACAGATATCCACATTGCCCTGGATTCCTTTTCCCATGTCACTAATGAATATACTAAAAAAAAGGACTGGACACATGACCAATCCCTGTGGCACCCCACTGGTGACCTCCCTCACTTCTGATTTGACTCTGTTAACCACAGCCCCCTGCTGTCTCCCTTCCAACCAGTTTTCCATCTGTCTCGTTCCCTGTACTCCAATCTTCTAGTTTCTTCAGCAATGTTTTGTGAGGCACTGAGATGAAAGTCTTGCTGCAACTGAAGTAGAGTAAATCCACAGCATGGTGGCCCTTATTCACTACCCTCACTATCCAGTCAAAGAATACTATCAGGTTGGTCTTGCTGTAGCTTTCTGACCAACTTACTTTGTTGTGTTTTGGTGTGTTCCCTCGCTGTAACTTTCTGATCACCTCATTCCACTGTTTTTTGGTGCGTTACTTCACTGTGGCTTTCTGATCACCTCACTTTGTTGTGTTTTGGTGCGTTCTCTCACTTAGGCTTTCTGATCACCTCACTTTGTTATGTTTTGGTGTGTTCCCTCACTGTAGCTTTATGGTCACCTCACTCCACTGTGTTTTGGTGTGCTCCCTCACTGTGACTTTCTGATCACCTCACTTTGTTGTGTTTTGGTGTGTTCCCTCGTAGTTTTTGGATCACCTCACTTCATAGTATGTTGTTGAATTTCCTCACTGTAGCTTTCTCACCACCTAATTACACTGCACGTAGAAAGAGCTGTAGAGTGGGCACAGTCTGTGGTAACAGAGTAGGTAGGTAGAAATGGGCAGACTGGATGGGCCAAGCAGTCCTTATCTGCCATCAAATTCTATGTTTCTATGATTTCCTGCCACAAACCCATGCCATTTACTGTCTTGCAGTCCACTGCTCTCCAGGTAGTTCATGGGGTTCTCTTTGACTAGTATCGCCATCAGCTTAGCCACAATAGAACTGATCGACAGGTCTGTAGTTACCCAGTTTCTCCTTGGCCCTCCCCCCCCATGAAGCAGGACTATGTCTGCTACCCTCCAGTCTTTTGGCTCTACCCCTGTCTCAACTGAACTACTGAATAGCCCCACCAGGGGTTCAGTTAGTTCCGCTGCCAGTTCCTTGAGCACCCTCGAATGCATCCAATCTGGCCCCAGGGCTTTATCTATCTTTAGGGCTGCTAGCCCTTTCTGAACCCTTTCACTGGTAAATGCTTGCTGCCCCATCTCAGGGATCCCTCTTACAGCTGCTTTGATGCCACTCTCTGGCAGAGGCCCTCTGTTGTCCCTTGTGAATACAGAGTAAAATTCATCGTTAAGAACGACTGCTTTCTGCCCATCCTCCTCAATTACTCTGCCTCTCTCTGTTAACCTAACAATTTCTCCTCCCTTCTTTCTTTTTTCCCTTAATACATCTAAAGAATTGTTTTTCCCTGGACTTGAACCCCTCTGCAACATGTAGCTCTGTGTCTGCCTTTGGTTCTCTGAATAGCCTTTTGGTTTCCCCTGTTCACATTTAGTACTCTCCCCTTTCTTCCTTCCCATGTTTTTTCCTGTATCTTGTGAAGGCCTTCTTGCTGGCTCTCACTGCTTCCCTGACTTTTCCAGAGAGTCATACTGGTCTCCTGTACCTTTCACTTCTGATTGCCATTCTCATGCAAGACTTCATTGCCTCAAAAATGGCCCCCTCATCCTTCTTCCACATCACTGATGCTGTCTACTCCAACTAACTTGTCCTGGACCAACTCCCTCATCCAGCTGAAGTCTGCCCTTCTGAAAGTTAAGACTTCAGCTTTGATGAGGGATTACTTGCCCCAAGGACCAGGCTGAGCCATTCAGAGTTATGGTCGCTGGACCCTAGTCATTCCTCTTCCCTCTCTCCTCCTACCACTTCTGAGTTGGTGAGCACCACGTCGGGAATGGCAGCCTGCCTTGTGGGTTCCGTAACCAGCTGCACCAGCATACCAGACTAGAGCATGAAGTGTCCTGAGGGGTTTGGGGGCACACTGAAGGTCCTGTTGTGGGGTGGAACAGAAGAAAGAAGGTGAGCCCTAGAAAAGGCAGGGTGTTGGGGCTCTGGTGAAGGGGCCAAGGACCAGATTAGTGGGTTCCCAAGGCCATGAAAGTAGCAAGTAAAAAATAATAATAAAAAAAATGAGAAATTGTTTTATGATACTGCCAGGTGATGTAAGCAGTGGCTAGGTGATCTACCATGCCAGAAGTCCAGGTTTGCGCCACAGTCCCAACTCTTAACTACAGGCTTTTGAAGTCAATGCAAGAAAGTGAAAAAAAAAGTCTACCTAATATTACCTAACTAAAGAGTGATGCAGTTCCTGAACTACACTCTGCAAGGCACCAGACGAACTGGGGAAAAAGCTACGGTGGCCTCAGGAGGACACCACGTGGGATGCCAGTGTGTTTGCCAGTCTCCTTCCCTGCCTGCAGTAAGGGATCATCTGTCCTCTCGTAAAGCATAACAGATGCACACTGCGCTGGAGAAAAAAACATTTCTCCTGACAGTTTTTCAATTTGGGAACTACAAGTCCCCCTACATGGATTAGCAATAAGGTTTTCTTTCCCCTTTAGGCTCTTGGATGGACTAGTACAGTACATTGTTTTTCCAAATAACTTGATTCGTGCTGATTAAGGACACAAGGCAAGCAATTAAATTGACTGGGTCACACAATTAACAGAGCTGCAGCTTGATTTCATCCAATTAGCTCCTTCCTCAAAGTTCTGTACTAGTTCAATTAAATAGTGCAACTATTTAGCCTTTAGGCTCATGAGTAAAGCACCGTAAAGTCATAAAAATACTACCTCTCCTCTCCTCTCTCCCTCTCCTCTCACTCCTCACTCTCTCTCTCTCCCTCTCTCTCTCTCTCTCTCACTCTTTCTCCCTCCTCTCCCTCTCACTCTCACTCTCTCTCTCCTCCTCTCTCTCTCTCTCCCCTCCTCTCTCTCTCTCCCTCTCTCACTCTCACCTCACATAACTGCAGAACAGCTGGGGGGCCCACATGAAATGAAGGGGGTGGAGATACAGTGGTTGGAGACAAAAGGGGCTGTGAGAGAGGAGACAGTGAACTGGAGGCAACAGGTACCAGTAGCCCTTTTCACACATGGCGAGGGAACTTGTTACAGGGTTTAGAGCAATTCTTCAGTACACAGGAAAATCTTTTGAAATATAATATTCAGACCCAGTTCAGTTTCTGTTTCATTAACTGTATTTATTTGGCCTTAGTCATCATTACTGAGAACATCTGCAAAAACAAAACAAAACAAAACAGGATTTCTGACCCCCCCCCCCCCAATACTTCATTTGCTCCTCCTACTCTTACATTATGATCTTCTGTTTGGGACAGTACAATCTGCCATTGTGAAAATGATGTCACAAACAGAGGATTATGACATCAACTGTGGGCAAAGCAGCAAGATGAGACAAAGTCCGAGACATGAAGATCCTGTTTCATTCAAGCGTCTCTTGTAGCAAAGAATGAGGGGCAAAACACAGAGAACATATTTTAAATAAAAGATGACCTCTGTCTAAATATTATCTTTTAAAATGTTTCCCCAGAGACTGGAGCATCTTTCTAACCTAACAGACGGGGGTGCAAGCCGTGAAGGGCTGCAGGTTCTTCTCCCCTTCTATCCCTAGAACCTCCCATGTATCAAGCTTGCCAAATGAGACCAAGAATACAAGGCAAAGGTGCCATTCTTGTCCATCTCAATGGAATCAACACCTATATTCTGAACACAAATTCTAAACTCCTTCTCAGATGAGACTGCCCACACAGTGCCACATCCTGCCAAACAGTGCCATCTTTAACATTGAGCACTGTCTCCTCAAACCAAAGCCAGAACCTAAAGACAGAATGCCTGGATGGTGTGGACCTTAGTCACACCTACTTTTGAAATGAGTAAAGGTCCCCTCAGCCTTTTATTCTGTTCACCTGTGTAGTTTATAGGTATGAACAATCAGTGTCTCTACTGCACCTTCCTAATTTCATCAGGATTTAAATGTAAATGAAGGCACTTAAGTCGGGTATAAAAAACAGCTCGACTCCATTGCAAAGGTCATGACCTGTTTCACGTATGGCATCCTGGAATTTTATGCTGTTTTAGTGCTAAAGCCTGAAGTAGTTATACTGTATTAGTCAGTGTTGTTGATGCCCTCTGCAGTCCCTGTGTTCTTGTCTTATGCTGGCCATGAAACTTTTCAAGGTGCCCTGTTGTTTTCTGTACATAGTTTAAAGTATATCTGAGTTAAAAAAAATGCTTTTAGACAATACAGAGAATTCACAAGACAGGTAACAGAACTGAATGAGAGTATAACTTCTGCTGGCTTGTGCAGGTACACATTATCAACTCCCATGATGCCTTGCATGACTGGGCTCATGACCTTTGCAATGGAGACAAATAGGTTTTCACACCAGGGCAAAACAGAGTGAAGCAACCTCATTTATGTCTAAATTAGGATGAAATTAGGAAACTTAAGCTTCCAAGGAAGGACTTGGTTGGTCCGAAAGCTTAGGCACTTTGTTATTTTTGTAACAACTAAGTTGGTCCAACAAAGGATATCAAACCATTTGATTCTGGATCTGTTTTAACAAGGATCAATACGGCAACTAAACTAAGTCTGTTGATGAAATTAGGGGGATGCCATAGAGGGAATAATTGTTTATGCTTACAAACTACACAAGTATACAGAAAAGAGGTTGAGGGACTTTTCCTTTAATGTCCATTCCAAGGTCTGACTTCAGTTCCTAAGCTGCCCAAGTTTTGCTCTTAGCAAACTAGGCTACTCTCTAATACCTCCCTATAATTAAATGATTGTACTGACACTTGGTACCATAATAATTTTTAATTTTTACAAAATGTTTCTTGATACCTGAGCCATCATTAATGTAATGTCCATATGCCTTTGATGTTCCTATAACTGCTGTAACTTGTACTGCTCAATTATTTGTTGATTGCTGTCTTTACCTGGCCTGTACTCTCCTGGGTCCTACCTGATAATAGGTGTTCAGTTGTCTAGTGTATCTAGCTAGTTACCAGAAAACAAATAAATCGATAAGTCAGGTCACATTATTTTTTCCTCACTACAGTTTTGCATTTTGAATATCTGATGCTGGTTAGTAGTTGGATTTGAGGATCTGAATAATCAAGCTTGGTTTTCTGCATACTCAAGGGTATCGACAAGAATGAACTGACAAATATCTAATCATGTCCTCCAGCAGAGCACAGTGACACAACCTTAAGTTCATAGGTGGAAAATTCAAGGGAAATGCTGGGAAGGACTTCTCAGGCAGGCCAGTTGCAAGTGGCAGTGCTACTGCTGTGCTAATACTGGTGAACCAGGTTCAGGAATGAGCCAGAGGAATTGGGGGCCATCTGGGAGGAGGGGGAAGGATGGAGTATCCCAAGAGATACTTTCTTCCTCCACAGAAGGAGGCTGTCTGATGCCACTGCATGAATGCCACCTGGGTGATCACAGTCAGAGCTGAAGTCAGCATGCCTAGGGTGGGGGAATGCTGGCTAGTGTCGTACAGCAGCAAGCTTGCATGCGCGCTCGTGCACACTCTCACCACTGGCATCCTAGCACGGATGGATGAAAATAAATAAATAAGTTGACATCGCTGGTGATTCTGGCAACCCACAGGCCCTGCACAGCTGACTAAGGCACCATCCTGACTTGGACTTGGGCTCTGGAAGGGATCAAAGCACCCTGCTGGCCCCTACCATTGGGGCAAGCCATGTGAAAAGTCCAGGAAAAGGTGGGTGATGAGCTGGGAATACTGGAGGAAGGGGGCATGCCTGAGATAAAAGAGCATAAACAGTAAATTAAAAAAGGGAGCACTTCTTCTCACAGAGGGTGCTGAACCTATCAAACAGCCTATCAAAGGAGTCAGTGAACACAAAGTCAGTACAGGCCTACATGGTAAGCTAGGATAAATTCCTGCTTACTAAGGGAATCAATGGATACCTTGGGTAGTAGAGGGGGTAGTAGAGGTTTACGCAGAATACTTACTCATATACCTGCTTATGAAGCAGGACATTCACAAGATGGATCGAGTGTCCTTTCTAACCTAAATTCTTATGTTATTATTTTGCTACTATTGTATCAATCACTTCTTCCCATCCAAATATTCCGAGTTAATAGGATTTGCAATTTAAAAAAGAAACTGGCCATGGAAGGCTCTGGGGGCTCTGGGGGCCCTGCTTACCCAGCAACTCAGCTGCTAGAGCCATCCGTCAGGGGATCTGGGTCCAGTTTTCCAGTTAGGCCACATACATAGTTTTTTCCTCACTGAAATTTTAATTTCTTTAGAAAGACAAAAGGCATGAGCCTAGACAGCTCTGCAGTGGGTATATATACAGTATACACACACACACACACACACACACACATATATGAGGAATTCACATTTACGTGCAAATGACACTCAAATAAATGTAGCAGTGTGAAACTTTGGGAAGTAGTGACAAAAACCATCTACGTTATATTTACACACACTGACAGCAGATGTGGGGAAATTTGCCATATACTTTCTGAGCATTAGAGTGACCAGAGTGCAAGGTCTAAGTACCGTTTAAAAACTGCCAAATACAATATTTGTGATTTGCCCCAGTAATGAGTTATCTTACCAAGTGTGGCATCCTTCAATAAAGGATGAAGTCTGGCACTGCACTCCTCGCTGATTTATCTTGGAAGAGGAAGAGAGCTGCTACACCCTATGGAGCTGCTAGAACTATCTGCTCCCCCACTCAGTGACAAAAAATGACTGCGGCTTCTGTGACTGATGATGTGCCCAAGCCAAAACACCAGTCATTCTCTGTCCCGCCAGCTGAGGGAGAAGAGTCTACCCATAGGTCTGGAGTGCATCAGATGCAACGTAATAACAAAGTGGAGCTTCCTCAACATGAGCTATACATAGATACATACAGTAGATGCTGTCAGCAGATAAGGACCACTAGGCCTGTCCAGTCTGTCCATTTAAGCTGCCTAACAAAGCATCCAGTGACCCTATCTGGTCATTGGCTTTAGCTTCTTCTTCCTCTCTCTACTATTCCTTAGAAAATGGGCTAAGGAATCTTCGGGCTCTGATTAGTTGCTATCTCTACCAAGATGGGCATCTATCAGACAACAGAGCCCAGGTATTAAAATTGCCAGTCCCAGCTGACCTTATCAGAGTATCAGTGGGCACAGGCACTTTTGAAATAGTGCCTCCATTTTTTTCTGCTCAGTAAGCAAGACTCGCCAAGGAACGTTAAATGGTAGCGGTAGCCACCCACCTCCCATATACCCAAACAACCAGCAATACATGAAAAAAAAGTATTTTTTTAAATAAAGCTTAAGGTTTTCAGCCTTAACAGACTGATAACATGTGACAGATCAGTCGCAGCTCCCACTCACTCAAAAGCCGGTCCCCCTCAGACAACACATTTTGTTAAATCCTATGCTTCACACGACACACCATTTGCCTTCGAACCGTCTTCCCCACTCCGCTCTGTTTCAGTTTTTTTTAAAGACAGTACTAGCACAGCACCTCATGTGCTCTGCACAACTCCTATAGGTCACCTTTGACCCAGACTCACCCCGGTTCCCATCTCAATCGACAAAACCTTCCTCGATGCACCTACCCTGTTGTAGACATTTTTTTTAAATGCACAGAACCTGGTTAGGGATGACATAACGGACTGTTGCAGTCCACACATCTGATTCCTGAATGACCTTCACTCTTTCTCTGATGGAACAGGTTATTCAGCAGAACTAACTGATGAGAACATGTAGGGTTTTATGTTCCTGACTAGCAGAAGGGGAGGAGGGAAGGACTTACCAACAGAAATAACCTGATGAACTTCTGTGCTCAACCTCCGTTTAGGTGCTTTGGGTCTTGATTGTGACTGGACCGCAATAGCTTCACAAGGATACCCATTTCAAAAAGAAAAGGACAGCTACTCCATAAAAACGCAAGCAGTTCTCCATCTCCCAGTTAATTTTTTTTTTACTCACACGAGAGGTCAGAGGAGATGCAGATTACAAGCAAAACTATGAAAAGCAGAATGAGGTGTTACAGAAAACTATGGAAAGCAGCAGTGCCCTCTACTGGTAAGAGACCAGTACATGGACTAGTTTACAACAAAATGTTTATTTTTCTTTTTTCCGCTTATGTTAACAATTTTTGTTTTTAATTTCACATTTTTTTACGACAGTACCAGCTCATGACCATTTTCTAAGCACAATAATACCCTCCAGGGTGGGTGGTATGGGCAATACCAGACCTTCCTGGGGCTATAAGGCCCTTTGCCTGTGACATCGGGCCTCATTATGCCACTGGGCAGTCCAGTACTGCCCAATACCGCTCACCCTGTCGGGTGTTATTGCTTGCTTTGTTTCTGTCCTGTGCATGTTTAAAGCCCGCCACTGTACGGGGCTGCCACCACCTCCTGGACGGGCTATTCTATGCATCCACCACCCTTTTCATACAAACAATTTCCTGACATTTCCCCTCATATGGCCAGCCCTCAGCCTCATGTCATGTCCTCTTGTCCTGCCACTATTATTAATCTGTATGGGAATATGGGAATATATTCGTGCCACTAGACTTGACCAGGCACTTCCTTTGAGGCTACAAAAACCCTACAGCACCGCAGCACACACACTATTGATGAAGGCCATGATGTTGTAAAGTGATGCAAAATGTTGATATTTCTTAGTCCAAAGAAGAAGAAGAAGACAGTTCCTAGGTGACATGCACAGCCTCCTCAACATTTTGATGGTCATCCAGATGAAGTAACAGCAATTGCTGGGGTGGACTGTTTCTTTTGTGGGCCATTAAACATCAACACTTTGCATCACTTTTATCTCTGGTGTGTATGTGGTGCAGTAGTGTTTTTGTGTGACTGTTCAGGGGGTGTTAGCAGCAGCCTGCATCAGCACTGTGTGGCTCATCCTGTGTTTTGTCGCTTCACTGTGTACTGACTTCCTGTGTGTGATACTAGTGCACTTTATATCAGGTAGCCCTAACAAAGGTGTTAGATAGCATCACTGCTACCAAACAATGAATGAAGAGACAAGTAAGCAAGTCTGAAATGTATGTGATTAATGAGACCAATCTAACTCCACAAAAAGTCCAGGAAAACTGTGAGGGGCCTGATACATGTTCTTACACCCTATGCTATTATCAGGTAACTCCATCAAACTGGAAAAAAAGAGTGATCCCCTCACAAGGAGCAAATACTATAACCAGAGCTTGATATCATTCTGTGTCAATAAACAAGCATGCAGGTAGCGCTACTCATGAATGTGGCAGGGTGAGCTGTAGATGGAGGTGTGAAGTTACAGAAGGTCATCATTCTATGTCTACAAACAAGCATGCAGGTAGCGCTACTCATGAACGTGACAGGGTGAGCTGCAGATGGAGGAGTGAGGTTACAGAAGGTCATCATTCTATGTCTACAAACAAGAATGCAGGTAGCGCTACTCATGAACGTGACAGGGTGAGCTGTAGATGGATGTGTGAGGTTACAGAAGGTCATCATTCTATGTCTATAAACAAGCATGCAGGTAGCGCTACTCATGAACGTGACAGGGTGAGCTGTAGATGGAGGTGTGAGGTTATAGAAGGTCATCTTTCTATGTCTATAAACAAGCATGCAGGTAGCGCTACTCATGAACGTGACAGGGTGAGCTGTAGATGGAGGTGTGAGGTTACAGAAGGTCATCTTTCTATGTCTATAAACAAGCATGCAGGTAATGCTACTCATGAACGTGACAGGGTGAGCTGCAGATGGAGGTGTGAGGTTACAGAAGGATAGCAATGATTTTACTTCCTTTAGACTCAGGCTACCTGAAAGGGAGCATGTTGGGTGCCTCACAGATATGAAGAGCTTGGTTCAGGGGGATGGAGCAGGCTTCCTGATATGTCTACACCACCACACATGGAACTGAAGCTGGCTACCTGACCATGTGTGTACACCCCAAGGTACACCACCACTCATGGGAATGCAGTAGACTGCTTGACGTGTACGTGCTGACTTTTCCATTAGCAGATTATATCTTCTAGCCTCTAGAGGGCCCAGTTATAAGCACACTGACCCAATCCAATCCCTGTCTCATTTCACTTATTGTGTGGTCAATCTATCCCTATTCATTAGTGTTTGCACCATCCCTCTTCTACTTCTGTCAAGGCCTATCTCTAGCTACCTATTTTTCCCCAGGTTTGGTCAATTTGCTTTCCCTCTGGCAGTGGCCACTTTTTCCCCAGGTTTACTTTAATTTGCTTTCCTCTGGCAGTGGCTACTTTTCTTTGACACCGTCCCAGTTTCACTGTCCCATGCCCCTCCCCACTATCCAGCTACCCTGACCGAGCGCCCCCCACCGTCTACCTACAGCATGCCCACCCCACTTTCCCCACTTCCCTCCTTCTAATTCTCCATCTCCATCATATCTAACACAGCTCCACATACTTTTCAATTTAAAACCCTGCCCCTCCTCCCCACAATCTCCTAGCCCCTCCTTCATTCTTGCTATTACCCCTCTTCCCTCAAATACTCTGGACTCACTTCCCCATATACCCCTTGCCATGTATTCACAGCTTCTAGCCATCTCGCTTTCCTTTGTCTCCTAATTATCCACTCACCCAGCTCCCCTCCCCCCAAACACATCATGAATTCTCTGCCCAACAAAAATATCCTAAACTACACTTCCCTATACTCGCACTCCTATTACTTGCATCAGGTAATATACATCCCAACCCTGGTCCCCTTCACCAGCTGCTATCCTTCCATTAGCGTACAACCTTCCAACACCACCTCTGCCCTCCCAAAAGACCTAAAGATCCTTCACTTAAATATCTGCATCCTTGTCCCAAAAACTGAACTGTTACAGCCGATGATAATCTCCCTCACTCCAGACATTCTAATCTTAACTGAAACTTGGATAAATACTAAAATTTCTGATCCCTTCATTGCTATCCTAGGCTATTCCTTAGGTAGGATAGGGCAGGTAGGGGAGGTAGAGTGGCCTTGTATGTCCAGTCCCCCCCTCTCTCTCAAACCCTCCAAAGGCTCCTCTCTGGACGACCTTGACCCTAAACATCTCTACCTCTCAGCCCCTGCTATTGCCTACCCTCTCTCTCTAATTCTAAATCTTACCCTTATGTCCTCCTCCATCCCAATACACTATCTTTCTCTTGTCTGCCTTACCCTCCATTTACAAAGCCCTGGTAGTAAATATTGCCCTGCCTTTCTCCACTCCATCTTTATTGCTGGTATCTACTGTCGCCCAGGTATCAAGCCCTCTGAATCTATTGACCTCATCACCTCTATAGCTTCTGTCTCACACAAAGGTGAGCTATATGTATTAGCTGATGTAAATCTAAACTGGCTGTTATCAGCCACTTCTAAGACACAACGTGATATTTCTGCTCTAAATCTCTCTCAACTCATCCAAGCGCCTACCTGACTAAATCACAAAACCCCAAACCACGTGCTGTTAGGCAGGGCTCTCACTTCCCACCCTCACCGAGTCATCAAGTCTGGCATCCTCCTGGATGCCCTCAGCAATCACCACCCTATCTTCGTGGTTATGAAGGTCCACAGACCTAAACTGCCACATTAAATCCTGCAACTCCGCTTTTTCAGTTCCCTTGACTTAAACCCTCTCCTCAACGATATATCTAATTCTGACTGGTCCCCAATTGCATACACCACTTCCATCAACCAAGACCTCACTTACTTCAAAGACAGATTTATAGCTACCTGGGACTTCCATGCCCCATTCAAACGCACTAGAGTCTGAGGTATCCATCATCCCTGGATCACTCCTGAATTAATGACCTGCCTCAGGGAGTGTAATAAAGTATGGAGGAAACACAAGGTCTCTCAGCTTCCATCAGCCCATACTAACTATTGCAGGTTAAGGAACGCTTGTACTAAAGCAATCATACTTGCCAAGTCTGAATATTTTAAATCCTCTTTCCTCAGTAACATAAACTCCCCCTCCACATTTTGGAAAGTAGTCCACTAACTATCCCCCCCCCCCCTTCCTTGCTTCATATAAACAACTCAGCCCAGAGTCTGAACCTTTGCATAGTGGCTCAGGACTTCAACCTCTACTACACCTCCTGTGCCTCAACCCTTCTAAAATCCCCCCAAGTCTTTCCTCCACTTGTTCTCCTCTCCTATCACTCAGCCCCCATACCCACCAGTTTCTCATTCTCTCCTGTCTCCCCTGAAGATACACTAATAGCCCTCCTGTCTCTCAATCCCTCCAAAGGCTCCTCTCTGGATGACCTTGACCTTAAACATCTCTAACTCTCAGCCCCTGCTATTGCCTACCCTCTTTCTCTAATTATAAATCTCTCCTTTATGTCCTCTTCCATCCCTATGCCCTGGAAACATGCAGTGATCCTCCTTCTCCCTAAGGGTGGCAATCCTTCCTCCCCTGCCAACTATTGCCCAGTCTCCCTCCTCCCACCCTTGCTAAGCTCCAAGAACACCAGATCCTCTCTCAACTGACCTCTTTTCTTGCTGACTCCTTCTTCACCCCATTCCAATTTGGTTTTCTGAAGAATCACTCCACTATCACCTCCCTCCTTAGGCTCACTGACTCCATCCTTACCAGGATGGACAATGGCCTCATCACCTCTGCCATCTTTGTCGATCTCACCAAGGCTTTCGACACAATCTCCCGTGCCCTCCTTCTTGACTCCCTTACAGCTATTGGTTTGTCTACTCCTGCTATTACCTGGTTTAGTACTTACCTCACAGGCAGAATACAATCAGTCAGGATTCAGAATGTAATCTCTCCATCCCTCCCAATCTCCACAGGAGTCCCACAGGACTCTGTGTTCAGCCCCATCCTTTTCTCCATCTTCCTAAATGACCTTCCCTCAGTCTGCTCCCCCTTCTCTTCTATCCATATGTATGCCTATGACACCATCTTGTTCACCTCTGGCAAAACCACCATTGATGTAGCAACCACTCTTCAGCATGACTTCCACCAGGTTGAGCTCTGGTTTGCTTCACATAAACTATTCCTAAATGCCAAAAAGACAGACTCCATGACCTTCGGCACTGGGCAGAGACTCTCTAGGCTCCAACCGTTACCCTCTTTCCACACCCTTGATGGGACAATCCTTGAGGACACTCCCTCTTTCAGATACCTTGGGGTTTGGCTGCACCAATACCTCAGCTTCTCTGGCCACATTGATGCTATTCTGAAAAAAACTTCACCCCAAGCTTGGAGCCCTTTACAGGAACCGTAGTTTCATCCCTCCTATGGCCCGGCGAGAACTTGTCCAGAAGATGGTCCTCCCCATTTTTGACTACTGCGATGTAGTCTATGGTGCTGTTCCCATATCTTCCCTTACCAGACTGAACACTCTTTTCAACTTCTTCTGTTGATTCATTCTTGACCCCCCATCTTGAACCCATCCTTGTGACCTTTACCGTGCCCTGTCCTTCACTCTGCTTGCTAACAGATGCCTGGCTCACTGTGCCAAGCTAACTTCCAAACTTTGGCTTGGTGTACTTCCTTCCTACCTCTCATGCTCCCTCCCTCCCTCACCTCCTGCCTCCCTCCCACTCCCTCAGATCCTCTGACACTCGCACCCTGCTAGTATCCATCATACCACCCTCATCGGCCAATCAGGCTTCTCCCATCACTTCCCCAAAATCTGGAATTCCCTCCCACCTCAAATATGACACTCCTCCTCCTCCCACTCCCTTGCCTCTGCCTTACATAACTTTCTCTCTGCTAGCTGCTCCTGCTACAATCCTCCTTAACTTGTTCCCCTATGAGACTGCTTCAGCTTCACACACACCTCTTTCCTGCAAAACCCTCTCCCTATATCCTCCCCCAGCACCCCCTTCCTTTCCAGCTTACACCCACCCCCCTATTCCCTCCTCTGTATACCACCTTACTGTCACTACTCACTTGCCGTTGCTTGGCCTAGGTCCTTGGCAGGGTTCTCTGCATCCTGGAGGGGTCCATAACCTAGGCAAACACCTTCCTCGCCTCCTACTCCTACCCCATTCTTTCCTGAAAGGGCTGGGTCTCGGCCCCTCTGCTCTCCCACCTCCGTCTCTCTTGGTCTTTCTGAAGCCTACTCCCCATCACTGCCTACTTCCCTCCCATCATGTTCTACATCTACCTCTGCTGCTTGCAACCTGCTTCCCTCTTGTCTTGCTCTACCTCTGCCTTGTGCAGGCAGGGTCCACAGCATACTGGAGGGGCCAGGCCCTGGTGGACCTTTCTCCTCCCCCTTTCTGCCTTCCTGACATGCTCAAACTCCCACTGCCTACAACCTGCTTCTCTTCTGTTGGCGCTTGACCTGCACCTGGTGCAGGCAGGGTCCCCAGCATTTTGGAGGGGTCAGGCCCTGGCAGACCCTTCTCCTCCACCCCTTCCCTTCCTCCTCAAATCCTCCCCTTTCTACCCGCTCTCTGCCTATGTAACCCCACCCACCCTCCCACCCCACCCTTCTTCCTAGCCGTAATTATTGGCTAACTCCTAATCTCTAATGCACTTATGACAACCTTTCACTTTTGTTACACCTAGCAAATTTGTTCTATCTGTGTCTCTCTGCAGTCTTGCCCTAGTTCAACCTCCTTGTATTCTATCCAGCCATTTTCTAACTACAAAGCTATGGCCCACCAAGTGTTTGCCAAAGATATTTGTGCTATCGTATCCATCTAGTTCACACCTGTTAGCATTCCTCCTTTTCAGTACTTCTGTATAGCCTGCTCACTTTATTGAATGTAATCAAGTTGTATCTATATTGTGTACCAAATCTCTGTATACTATCCTCATGTTCCCCTATCCCCCAGGTCGCACCAGGAGGCAAGCAACTTGTTGCTCAGCGTGCCTTCCTGGTGAAACATTTCAATAAATAAATAAATAAATATAACATCCTTGATCGTGGGGATACAGCAGGCTGCCTGACATATGTACACCCCTGCTCATGGGCATGGAGTAGGCTGCTTGTCACGCATACACCCCCACTAAATGGGATGCAGCAGGCTGCCCGATATGTGCATACCCCTCCTTACTGGAATGGAGCAGGCTGCTTGACATACATACACCCCCATGGAATAGAATGCAGCAGGCTGTCTGTTATCATGGGAATGATAAAGGCTGCCTGAAATGTGTACACCCTGCTCATTGGGATGGAGCAGGCTGCTTGACATACATACACCCCCCACTAAATGGGATGCAACAGGCCATCTGATATGTGTATATTCCTGCTCACTGGGAATGAAGCAGGCTGCCTGACAAGTGTACACCCCCACTCATGGGAATGAAGCAGGCTGCCTGACATGTGTACACACCTGCTCGTGGGGATGGAGTAGGCTGCCTGACGTGTACACCAACACTCATGGGGATGAAGCAGACTGCCTGACATGTGTACACACCTGCTCGTGGGGATAGAGCAGGCTGCCTGACGTGTACACCAACACTCATGGGGATGAAGCAGACTGCCTGACGTGTACACCAACACTCATGGGGATGAAGCAGAGTGCCTGACATGTGTACACCAACACTCCTGGGGATGGAGCAGACTGCCTGGCATGTGTACACATCTGCTTGTGGGGGTGGCACAGGCAGTCAGGAACTTGAATGTCTCTATCATATCTCCCTGCTCTCGTCTGGCCTCCAGTGAGTACAAGTTCAGTGCCTTGAGCCAGTCTTGTTACGATCTCTCCTGCTGCCCATGAATCATTTTGTTCACCCTACTTTGCACTGTCTCCACCCTGTCCTTATCTCTCATTAGGTGATGACTCCAGAAACGGGCACAGTACAGGTGGGACCTCACTAGTGATCTATAGAGAGGTAGTAATACCTCCTTCGGTCTGCTGTCAGTACGCCTTTACTATACAACCCAACAACCTGCTTGTCTTACTGTTGGCCTTGTTACATTGATTTGATGTTTTAGCTAGTCATTAATGATGACCCCTAGATCTTTCTCTCCTCAGATGCCGTGCACAGCTTTAACCTCTCCCCTATCCAGTACCCTGTCCTTGGGTTCTTGTTCCCTATGTGCATCATCTTGCACTTTTTAGTACTGCATTTCAACTTCCAACCCTCTGACCACCTCACTTCCTTTTGCAAGTCTCTCTGCATCTCCCTAACTCCTTCCTCACTGTCTACCTTGCCACAGAGCTTAGCATCATCTGCAAAGAGACCCATCTTGCTCTGTATTCCTTTTCCTGCACCAATGAACCTATTGAAAAAGACTAAACTCAGGACTGATCCTTGTGGCACCCCACTTGTGACCTCTCTCACTTCTGATTTGACTCCATTAACCACAACCCACTGATGTCTCCCTTCCAACCAGTTTAATAATAATAATAATTCTTTATTTGTACAGCGCCTTTCTTAAAACCAAGACGCCTTTACAATAACGGCACATAAAATTATAAAATAAACACAGCTCCATTAACTGCTAATTCGTAAGCTTTTACCCACAAATGGGTCTTTATGGCCTTTTTAATTTCCTCCATAGATGCATACTGCTGGAGCGGACAAGGTAGAGAATTCCAGAGGGCAGGGGCTGCGTACATAAAAGCACAGGCCCTGGAAGATTTTAGAAAAACCCTCGGAATCTCTAGCAACTCTCATCCACTGAGTGGAGCGATCACCTAGAGCATTAAGGTACCAGAAGCTCTTTCAAGTAGTCCGGGCCCTGTCCATGTTGGGCTTTACTAGTCAGAAGATCAACTTTAAAGGTGATCTGCCGCTGTATTGGCAGCCAGTGCAGATCGTGCAGCACCAGAAAAAATATAACAGATATGATGAGTACCTGCCAATAACTGGCTGCAGCGTTCTGCACTAGCTGCAATCGGCACATATCAACTCCTGGTAGCCCTAGATACAGGGAATTGCAGTAATCAAGGTGTGAGGTCACAAAGGCGTGGACCAATGTAGGCAGATCACCGAACGGAACTAGTTGCTTAATCCTGGAGATGTTCCTCAGATGGTAAAAGGAAGATTTGACGACTGCCAACACCTGCGATCACAGTGTGAGCCCATCATCAAAAATCACCCCCAGGTTCTGCACCCTTTCAGAGGTAGGGAGCTGGCTGCCACCCAGAAAAAGTCCTGAGGGCATACCAGCTCCCATCCCCACTATCCAGCTACCAGGGTCCACAATCATCACCTCCATCTTCTCCAAGTTCAACCTCAGTCAGCTTGAATTCATCCAGTTCTGGATTTCAGTGAGGCAGTTGTTAAATACCATGAGAGCTCTATCCTGGTCAGGTGCAAAAGACAGGTAGAGCTGGGTATCATCAGCATAGCAGTGAAACCTCAGCCCATACCTTCTTACAATGTCTCCGAGGGGCATCATGTACACTGTGAACAACATGGGGGATGACACCGAATTCTGAGGAACCCCATAAGACAGAGAGACTGGGCTGGAGGAATTAATCCCTGATACCACCCTCTGAGTTCTGCCAGTGAGGAAGGCTCTAAACCACCCGAGGACTGTACTAGACAGGCTGCAGATGAACCTCAGGCATTCAAGAAGTACCCCACGGTCCACAGTGTCAAATGCTGAAGCGAGATCGAGAATAACCAAGATAGAGTGGCTCTTTCAATCACTTGCCATCAAGAGATCATTAGCACCCGAACCAGCGCCATCTCGGTACTATGCCTCTTTCGGAAACCAGACTGGAGTGGTTCATAGATGTCATGGATGGTCAAATGGTTCTTCAGTTGTATGGCCACTACTTTCTCAATCACCTTCCCCACAAAGGGAAGGTTAGAGATTGGTCTGTAGTTAGCATGGCAGTCTGGGTCTTGAGAAGCTTTCTTCAGGAGGGGTGTAACCAGCACCTCCTTCAGCGAGCTGGGGAATTCACCCATCTCCAAGGAGCACCAGACTATCCATGTTAGGACCAGGCTGATAATATCATGACAAACCTTTATCAGGGAGGTTGGGCCTGGATCCAAACTACAGCATGTAGGGTGCATACCCTGGACAATCCGCACAACATCAATGAACTCCGTCTGGTCAAAGGAACTCCAGGAGAGCCTAGGGACCGTGACCGGGTGCTGATCCACAACTTCTCCCACAGAGGATGCAGGCTGGAGTGCCGCCCTGATGTTGGCCACCTTAGTCACAAAGAAGCGAGCAAGCTCTTCACACTCAATTTATGAAAAGGCTCTTCGGACCTGCAGACAGCCTTGGTTGCACAGTCTGCCTACAGTTCAAAAGAGCTGAGCTGGTCAGTTCTGAGCAGTCACAATCTCCCCGGACAGGAACTCTGCCTTCTTATGGAAGACTGCGGAATGACAGACCTGATAATGTTCCATCAATCTAAGATGGTGGGCATCAAGGAAGGATCTCCACCAGCAGCACTCTAATCTTCGTCCTTGTCGCCGCATCTCCCTCAAAGTCCCGTCAAACTATGGGGACCGAGGGCGAAGGGGGAGAGGATGACCACAGACAGGAGCAATGCCATCCAGAGCCAAGGAAATGGCTTTATTATAGGCCAAAACCAAGGCATCTGGGTCACTGCTCACTGCAGAAAGCTCTGATAGGTCAAGCACCACTTCTAGGCCATCAGAGCTTCCATCTCGCAAAAGGCGGTACCTGACCATCTCCACAGGGGTAGGCCTATGAAGGGGGCACAAAAACAGAACTCCACAGTGTAGTGATCATACCACCTCACAGGTTCCATCCCCAAATCAAAGGCTTTGATCCCCAGGAGGAAGACTAAGTCCAAGGAGTGAACACCTTTGTGAGTGGCAGAAGTAACAACTTGTGCAAGGCCCAAAGGTGTCAACAATTGAAGGAAGTGTTGTCCAAACTGCGAGAGTTCGTCATCGACCCAGGTGTTGAAGTCACCCATGACCATCAGCCTGGACGACTCAAATGCCATGTTGATCACAAAGTCCGTTACTTCCTACAGAAACCGCCTCTCATCACCTGGTGGACAGTAGATTAGAGCGATTCTGAACCCTACACCTGTCACTACAACACACTCAAATGACTCAGCCTCCTCAACTGGAACACTCATGAGGCCCAGTTCAGTCTTGAAATAGACCACAACCCCCGCCCCCCGCAGTCCAGGGCAGTATAACACCGAGTACCCAGCTGGGATAGCGTCCCCTAATATAGGGCCTGAGTTCTCATCCAGCCAGATCTCAGTAATGCACGCCAGATCCACCGACCCAACAAGGTCTGCAATAACTGCAGTCTTGTTCTTAATGGATCTGGTGTTGCACAACACCGTTCCCATCTATCTGTGTCCTTCGTTGAACCCAGATCCTGTAGCATCTTCACCATCCTTCTGTGAGGCAACAAGTCGAACGTCTTACTGAAATCAAAGTACAGTAACTCCACAGCGTGGCCCATACCCACCACCTTCGTTACCAAGTCAAAGCATACTATCAGGTTGGTCTGACAAGACCTTACTGCCACAAGCCCATGCTGTTTGCTATCCTGGAGTCCACAACTCTCCAGGTAACTCACAAGGAACTCTCTGACTAGAGTCTCCATCAGTTTACCCGTAACATAGGCAAGCATGACAGGTCTGTAGTTACCTGGTTACTCCCCCCTCCCACACACTTATGGAGCTGGACTATGCCTGTTACCCTCCTATCATTTGGAACCAACCCATCTAAATATTGAATAGCCCCAGCAGGGGTTCAGTTAGTTCCATTGCCAATTCCTCGAGTACCTTTAAATGCATTCCATCTGGCCCCCAGGCTTTATCTATCTTTAGGGCTGTAAGCCCTTTCTGAACCCTTTCACTGGTAAATACTTGCTGCCCCATCTCAGGGATCCCCCTTACAGCTGCCTTAACGCCGTTCTCTGACACAGTCCCTCTGTCATCCCTTGTGAATACAGAGCAAAAGTCATGGTTAAGAACGACTGCTTTCTGCCATCCTCCTCAATTACTCTGCCTCTCTTTGTCAGCCTAACAATTCCTCCTCCCTTCTTTTTTTTTCCCTGATATATTTAAATAATTGTTTTCCCTGCCCTTGACTCCCTCTGCAATACACAGCTCTGTGTCTGCCTCTGCATCTCTGACCAGCCTTTTGGTTTCCCTTGTTCATATCTGGTACTCTCCACATTCTTTCTTCCCATGTTTTTCCTTGTACCTAGTGAAGACCTTCTTTTCAGCTCTCATTGCTTCCCTGATCTTTCCAGAGAACCATATTGGTCTCTTGTACATTCTCCGTTTGATTATTCTTCTCATGCAAGATGTTGTTGCCTTGAGATTGGCCCCCTTGACTGACCCTCATCTTTCCTCCACATCCCTGATGCTGTCCACTCTGGCCAACGTGTCCCGGACCAGCTCCTTCATCCAGCTGAAGTGTGCCCTTCTGAAATCTAGGACTTCAGCTTTCACGAGGGCTTACTTGTCCCAAGGGCCAGGTCAAACTACATAAAGTTATAGTAGCTGTACCCTAGTCGCTCCCCTACCCTCTCTCCTCCTACCACTTCCAAGTTGGTGAGCACAACGTTGAGAATGACAGCCTGCCTTGTGGGTTCCTTAACCAGCTGCACCAGCATACCAGACTAGAGCATGAAGTGTCCTGAGGGGTTTGGGGGCACACTTCGTGGAGTTGGGGGTAGCCCCAGGATCCACAGAAGAAGGGAGGTGAGCCCTGGAAAATGGCAGGGAGCTGGAAGGGGCCAAGGACCAGATTAGTGGGTCCCCAGGGCCATGGAAGCAGCAAGTAAAAAATAATAATAAAAAAAAATGAGAAATTGTTTTACGATCCTATCAGGTGATGCCAGCAGTGGCTAGTTGTCCTACCATGCCAGACATCCAGGTCAATGACACAATCCCAACTCTCGACTACAGGCCTTTGGAGTCAATGTGTGCTACAGTGGCCCTATCTTTTGACTCCTGGAGAAGGATCTTGCACAGCCTGCTAGTGAGTGCCTCCTTCAGTGGAGAGCTGAAACAGCTTGGATAGTATGGGTGACCACATAACGTCAACCCCTCCCTCCTCCCAAATGTCAGCATAGCATAGACAGCACTAGTGAAGGGAGGTGGGAAGATCAAGAGGGAACAAACAAAGCAGTGCCAGCAAAGAAAATGCATAGCCCTCCTCATGCATCAAAGGCCAGAAACAGTCCGGAGAGCCCCACCACGCCCCCAATGGATCTTAGAGAAAGGAGAAGAAGCCCACTGTTGGGTGAAGAAACAGAGATGATCACCAGTGTCATCGGGAGGACTGGAGGCAGTTAGAGCTAGAAGTAGATGCACTGAGTTGAAGGAAAGCCAGACAACCCAAAAAATAAATTAAAGATTAAAAATAACACAGCTGTTCTTCCAAGAAAGGCCAAACAAATTGTTTGCCAAGGCACTGTGGAAGAGGTGAGTTACACAAAAAACATGGTAGCAAATTCATAACCTATTACAAACACAGGATTACTCACATACTTCTTGATTCATACACACTTAAGTGCTTCTGATTATACACACACACACACATACAGTCTGTCGTTAATTTTCAGGGCGGTAATTAGGCCGCTGACAATTTGTAGACATTTTGCTATCACATCCCATCCACAGAGAGGATCTGATGTATACACAACTAGTATTTCAAAGACTGTTTTTTGTCTCTGAATATTATCCAGTTACCTTTCTTCTGTATCAACAGAACTGTCACTTCCATGTGTAAAAGTTTTGATTTTTCTTTACAAGTTCTATCCTATGTACTAAGTGGGTTCTTCACATAGCCTGTCATTTTCTGGTGAAGAGCTCTGTGTAGTTCAAAGCTTAGAATTCTTTAAATCTCTTGTTGGTCCAATAAAAAGTATCCATTTACTCACTTTGTTCATCTTTTTGTACAAGGGCCAATACTGCAACAAACAATTCTTTAAAACATAGAATTACTAATGCAAAATAAAAAATGACAGCATCTTAATATTTACTATTTAATTTTAACAATTTATTTATCTAGTTAAAAAACATTACTATAACCCATTCAATAATCAAGCCATAACGACTGAGAAGCCAGTAATTTCTGAAGGATTAATGACCAGTTGGGGATGCCAGCCTGTCATTAATCCAAGGTAATGACTGGCTTCAAGGTTGTTATTGCGATCATAAGTCACAATACCAACTTTCTTTTTTCCTGTTTATTTTCACTGTGATTCAATTTTAAAGCAGAGTGATGCGAGCCGTGTGTGTCACACAGTGGCAGTTGGCGAATGAATTGGTTGTTTCTAAGACATAAATGACCAAATCAGGAGCCTTGTTAGGTGCATGAATAATTAATTAAACTTGTAATGGTCACTGCAGTCTCAAGTATAGTTACATACAACTTTTAAATGATAAAGTGCTTTCTTGAAGGTATTTTTATTTGACTGTGATTTGATTGCAAAGCTTATTTTATTCAACCTTTTCTCACCCTGCCACAGCCAAACCTTCCTGTCAGAAAACTTCCAAGCCCTACCCACCACAAGCCCCTGACTAGCATCAGGCCAAGAGATCCATGGCATCACTGCCTGAGAGTAGCAGCAATCACCCATGGTTTCCAGCAGGCTTTCTAATTTTCTCCCTTGCCTCCCTCCCATATACCAAAGGTGCCGCATAGCCGAGGTCTCGCTTGCAAGCAGTGTTGACAGGCACATTATTCTGCATACATTTTGCAAGGAAGCTAGCTTCCCAGCCCCTTACTAGGGGTTCCATGATACCAGAAAAGGGTGCCATCTCTGCCTGGGCTAGTGGTAGTGTGCTTCCCAGCCAGGCCAGCCAGCAACAGGGAACCAGAGTGGACTCCGAAAACCAGGTCACCAGCATGTGAGTACAATGCACTTCTCCTGGGCCACTGGACAACTGGTGGCTTTGATTTTGTTTTTTGCATTCCTGGATAGATAGTACCATTGAGCGATAGTACATCTACAATACTGCTCTGGGCAGGCAGGACTCTTGTGATCAGTCCTGTTTGATAAACGTAACAAAATAGGTACTCACCGTGCCGACTTCAGAAGATAATGTCCCACCTGGCAGTGTGACTGCACAAAAGTGAAAGTGGGCAAAGAAAATCATGTACTGGTTTTTGTTGGTTCACCGAAGATGCTGCTTCTGGAGTAAACATCTGTCACATGTAGGCCACTAAATAAAATAAAAGAAATGTAGCGGATCAGTCCCTACTTATCTTTGATGCACAGCATGACGTGGATATTTTTAGTTTATGCAACATGTGTAAATATAAATTGTAGAAACTAAATATGTTATCTCACCACCCATCTTTTGAAGTTTATTGTTCTAGGAATTAATACCTTTGAGCCAAGGCTCTTTTACAAAGGTGCCACATCATTAAGTACAAAAGCATAGTAAACAGTGTAACAAACAATCAGTAAGCCGTTTAACAAGGCCACAACTTAAACAGTAACATTTATGTACAGAAAAGAAAAAGGAACTCAGAGGCAGTGTCAAGGGCAAGGAATAAGGATTGGAGAGCTTGAGAGGGAAGAGAGGGAGAAATAAGAAGTTTAGGAGCAGACAGAACCAGGTTAGTGGTACTCAGGTTGTCTTTGTCAAGGAGGAGACCATGGTGGTTTTAAGTGCACTCAGTGGGATGAGACTTTAGTCGAAGCAGTCACAGGAGCTGGAGGCTGTGAGGTGAGCGTTAAGTATGGATTTGAAAGCTCCCAATGTCATGGAGGATAGGGAGGGCAGGTTAAGGGCATTGTACCAGGTAGGGGCACGGTATGTAAAAGATCTTTGTCCCTGAGCAGTCCGGCAACTAGGGACAAGGAAAGGTTGGTGCTCTTCCCATTCATTTGCAAGCAGGCTATGTCACAATCAGTATCTTGGTGGCTAGATACATCTCAGTGGACTACTGAACCAATCAGAGAGCAGCTTTCACAATGCCAATGACAACACAATAGCCCTTTGCATAACTGAGGCGAGCAGTTCAAATCCAAGACAAACAGTGAATTCTTCACAAGAAGAGCAGATTTTAAAGTTATAACTAGCAACCTGATGATGTATAAACTGCATATCAATGGCCTGACTGCAATTTATCTTCAGGTGTGAGGGCACAGAACCATAACTTACAAAGGGCGAAGGAAACTCAGTATACAAAATATAGGAAATACATCAATTAAAGCAAGACACTATATCACAACAGTGAGACTGCTTGCAATGCAATATCAAAAACATGGTAGGCAAAGGGAGGAGGAAGAACAAGCACTACCAGCAGCAGCATTTTAGACAATACACAGACAAATACATTTTTTTTTGAGAAAATGTATTTACCCAAAAAAAGCCTAACTCCAGGTGGTGTAAGAGTTCGCAGCCGGGGTCACATCAATAATGACTGCATAACCCCTCGGTATAGAAACTCTTGGTAGTGTCCCCTACTCTGGATCCGATACACTGATGAAGTTATTGTGATATAGACACCTGAGGAGAAGAATAATAAGAGCAGTTTTCCAGCTCGCTGAACAAGGAACATACCCTACCAACATATTTACGATTAACTATTCAACCACACAAATCAATATTCTCAATGCCAAAAAGAATCAGCTGCTTACTTCCTCGGCACAGCTGGGACATAACAAATACAGCTGCAGAATTCACACAGGAATAGAAAATATGATGGATTTTCAACTCAGGATGTATTCCATGCTCAAATAGCCACAAACACACAGGCAAAATAACTGCTGTCTGACTCTTCAACTCCTTGCAGCGCCTTACTCAGAGGAGACTGGACTAAAATATTCCATGCTATCAGCAAGTCTGCCAGATCAACATTTAAACCAGACTGAGTTGGAACTTAATTAAATGCCTGCTTCAGTGTTGTTGTATCTGTTCTGGGTAATTAAACTGTAAAAGAACATGCTGTATGGGCTGACCAGTGGCTCATATGCTACCATCCTAGCAACCTAGGGTTGGAGGCGAATGCAGGAGTCAGCCATGAGGCTGAGGAAGGACTGTGGTCGTGCTTCTGTGGGGACGCCCTTCTGATTGGGAGTATTAGTGCCATGTTTTCCACCACCACAGCGACCTACTACAGTGGAATGGGGAGTCTGCTCCTCCACAGAAAGGTGTGTGTGTGTGTGTGTGTGTGTGTGTGTGTGTGTGTGTGTGTGCACTTGTGTGTGTGAATGTGACCTGTCGGGGTTTGTTGCCACATGGAATGCAAGTAGGATAGTGGGACAGCTGTAAAAAGAAATCAGGAGGAAAAATGGAGCCACTGGGATGATGCCCCCAACCTGCCACAAGATTCCCCATGTCCCATGGTAGCGTGAAGTAGTGACAGTGCTTGTAGGTTGGGGGGGGGGGGCTGGGCATGGGGTTATAATGTCGCAAGACATTATGCCACATGGCTACATCATGCTGCCAATACAGAGCGATTTATGCCATGCGGTATAACTCTTTTTTCTGTGGGGGCTCACACCCACCCACCATTGGGGGGGCTGCGTCCCCCAGATCCCCCACCAACTCCGGGGGGGGTCCAGCTTGGGGAGCGCACAAAGACGGAAAAAAAATAACATTTCTGGGACCGGGAATCAAAGCTGGTCCCAGACGCAGTGCCCGGGCTCCTGCTGCTGTGGCTCTATCCAGTGAGCCATGGCAACTGCTCGGTGGAACCCATTCCCAGCAGAGGTCTTATCCTCTACCTGGGAGTGTGTGAATGGTGCAATACCATGTACGGCAGTATATGCGATATTGTACCATTCGCCTTCCTTGACAGCACTATTACAGGTTAGTTATAATGTCGTATGCTATTAAGCATACAACATTATGATCGGGGGTCTTGCAGATGGGGGACAAGCTACTAGAAGAATAAATGCTGACATATATACATATATATATATATATATATTTATATATGTATATATATATATATATATATATATATATATATATATACACACATATATATATACACACACACACAAGCATTTTTCAATGCCGAATGTTCGCCACTGGTTACTCCTGTAACGTGTCTTGCTTGCACCCATGTTTACTATATATTTACCCAGGATACAGCAGATGAGATGCAATGTCCCATTTTCAGTGGTGTCCTGTTTTGAGACATTGTTAGATTGTAATTACCAATGACTGGGCAGCTGAAAGGCAATATCTACTTTTATGTGGACTCCCACATTTTGACCCCAAATGTCCAACTGTCTATTTATGACCTGACATTATGATCAAAACAGATGGATTTTTTTGAAATCCTTCCAAAAGGTGATTCGCTGAGCGATTGTGGAAACAAGTTTCAGAGAGGATTTAAAAAATTACACCTGCCATGTTCAGGAGGTGGGGTAACATGAGGGATATGTTGAACATTAGGGGCCAAAATCTGCAAAAAATAAAGTTACGAGTAAATGCTGGAACAATTGGTTTGCTGATAACTTAGTTGGCTTTTAACATTTTACCCCAACATTTCAACATAATCTTTTTATCACCACTCCTTCTGAGCATGACAGGTGTAATTTATAAAACAATGGCTGAAATGTCATTTTACGCCACAAGTGTTAAAATACATTTTGGGTAGGATTTGAGAAATGACAGCTGTCGCATTCATGAGGTGGTGAAAGAAAATGGCTATGCTGAACAGTTGGGAGTCAAAATATAAAAAATTGCCACAGCTACGAGCATGCACTGAAAAATTGCAATGTAGACTCATAACTTTGTTTTCTCATATTTGTACTCCACATTTTCAACATAGCCTTCTTACGACCTCACATAGCTTTCTTTATGAACACACCTCACGAACAAGATGAAGAACATTTTCAAATTCTGCAAAAAAGGTGATTTTGCACCACAAGTGCAAAAACACTTTTTGGTCAGGATTTCAAAAAATGACAGCTGTCACATTCATGAGATGCTGTGAAGAAATGGCTATGTTGAAAATCTGGAATCAAAATATTGAAAATGACCAACGTTATGAGCCTGCATTTGCAAATTTCAACGTAGGCTCATAACTTTGTTGTTTTTTTTATATTTTTACCCCAGATTTCCAATATCGTCTTCTTATGACCCAACCTCATGAACAAGTGTAGAGAAAATGCTCAACTCCTGCCCAAAAAGTGATTTCATACCACGGCCACAAAATCACCTGTTGGGACAGATTTGCCTGATTTCATCACCATTGTTCATAAGGTGGGGTCCCAAAAAAGGCATGTAAAAAATCTGAGGCAGAAATATAAAAAATGGCCAAGTTATGCCACTAAGTTCAAAACCCCATTGAAATACATTGAACCGCACACCTGATTTCCACAGTTCGTGGTCCGGCATTGAAGAGTGAAGACGTGTCTGCAGTCCAGACAGTATTACAGCACTGAACCTCCTGTGGGTAAATAAGGGCTTGGGGGGTGTGGAGTGGTAGGTGCTGAGTGGGAGGGTTGGGTGGGAGGACAATAACAGCAGCTAACAGACATCGATGGATATTTTTCTTTTTTACAGGGTTTATTACAAAAAAAATTACTAAGTACGGTTTTCTTTATTTCGGGTCATGACAGCTGGTGACTGGGCACTCCCAGTCTGAGGTGTTACATTGGGCAGGGTTGGGGGTTAGAAGCTGGCACAGGGGATTGGGCACCCCCATGCTGAAAGAGTCAGGTCACAACATGGGGGGGGGATTGGGCACCCCCCATGTCAGTGTTATATTGGGCAGGGTGGGGGTGGAAGCTGGCACAGGGGATTGGGCACCCCCATGCTGAAAGAGTCAGGTCACGACAAGGGGGAGGGATTGGGCACCCCCGTGTCAGTGTTATATTGGACAAGGTGGGGGTAGAAGCTGGTACGGGGGACTGGGCACCCCCATGTCAGCAGATTAACATGGGTTGGATTTGGGGGGGCAGTTACGGTGGGGCAGCAACAGACATTGATGGATGTTTTTCTTTTTTACAGGGTTTACTTAAGAAAAAAACTATGAGGGATGGTTTACTTTATTTCAGGTCGCAATGCTTTGGGATTGGGCACCCCCAGTGTTAGTGTTATGCTGGGTAGGGTAGGGGTAGAAGACAGCACCGGGGATTGGACACCTCCATGCTGGAAGAGTCAGACTGCGACACTTTGGGATTGGGCAACCCCAGTGTTAGTGTTATATTGGGCAGGTTGGGGGTAGAAGCCAGCAGGGAGGACTGGGGCACTTCTGTGCCAGAAGATTAACATGGGATGGACTTGGGGGGTAGTTACAGTGGGGCAGCAACAGACATTAATGGCCATTTTTCCTTTTTTATAGGGTGTATTTTTTAAAAATCAACTATGAGGGACGGTTTTCTTTATTTGAGGTGGAGACACTGGGGGATTATGCACCCCAAGTGTCAGTGTTATGTTTGGGATGGTGGGGTGCTGGGTACTGAATGGGAGGGTCGGGCAGGAGAACAATAAGGGCGATGACAGCAACAGACATCAGTGGATGACTTTCTTTGTTACACGGTGTAATTCAACTTCAACAGCCTGATCATAACAGATCAGCTGTGTTTTCTGGGTGGCATAGCTCAAAGAAAAGAGCCGACCTACGATTGGATTGGCTCTGTCCTTTGAAATGCACAAAGTTTCCACCCAGCAAGCCAGAACACTGTCATGACCAGCCTGACTGATGATTGGTGTGACACTGACAAGCCCTTTGCAGACCACTCTGCATTAGACTGACAGTGTCACACTCCTCAAAAAACACTCTCCTAACAAAATGTTCACTGTACATGCATGCACGGCAAACATAAAAAGCAGTGTTGTACAGGCAGAGCAGGGCAGATCTACAAAGATTAGAGATATGAGAGGAGGAGGAGAGCTTAGGGTACAGGGTAGCGTAGCACAAAGCTTACAGGTAGAGGAGGCAAAGGTGAAGTCGTAGTCAAGTAGGGAGACTGAGGATAAAGCGTGACTGTTGAGGCTGTTTTGCGAAAAACGTGAGGCCCAATGGCCTAATGGTATAACTCCAGGCCTGCAGCTTGAATGCACTATAAAACACAGCACAGCTCTGTTCCATGTGGAGGGACAACCAAATACTCATTATCTGACTACTGGTCTATGTCTAAATGTTATGTACATAACCAACTCTGAGAACCCCTGCACAAAGAAGTCACATGTCATACGGCTATCCCACCTCACGAAATGTCAAATAAATGAAAAACAGATTAGCATGACAGATAAAAAAAGAAGAAACAGATACACGGCTAATTAGGTTAGATACTATTAGCATAGCTAATTGTAATTCACTTTAAAAAGGCTGATGACATCACATTATCGTACAAGACCTTGATGGGTGAATGGTGAGCACAAAAGAACACTACAGTATGTGGGGCTAATAATGCATTAAGTAAACTAGGGACTGGTGGTGCTCAACAAAAAATTTCAAAAAATTTTAAGCTTAGTGTATTATTAGGGCTGAACTGCTCCTTTCAATTTTGTTAGAAGAGTGTTTTTAGAGGGGTGTGACACTGTCAGTCCAATGCAGAATGTTCTGCAAGGGGCTCGTCAGTGTCACACCAATCATCAGCCAGGCTGGTCATGACAGTGTTTTGACTTGCTGGGCGGAAACTTTGTGCATTTCAAAGGAAAGAGCCGATCCAATTGTAGGTCATCTCTTTCCTTTGATCTATGTCACTCAGAAAGCCCAGCTGATCTGTTATGATCAGCCTGCTTCACTCGGGAAGACCAGGGCAAAAAGATAAGCCTTGAGACTCCTTTTGAAAACCTCGACTGATGGGGTCTCCCTAAGAGATGGACGTAGGGCGTTCCACAGGACCAGACTGGCGACACTAAAAGCCCTGCCATTTAAACAGGGAAAAATATGTTTTCTGTATGTTTCACAAGAAATAATGAATATCCCATATTTTAAGCGCAATAACTCAGAAACTTTTCTGTAGCAGTCTAGTAGGAGCTGCCCATGACGCTATGAGATGCCGATGTCCCACAGTATATAAGCGTGAGTGGCCTCGCGCCCTCTTCAGTTTCCCACTACAGACCATACTTGCTAGACTTCCTGATAGGGAACCAAGGAGAGAGTTGAGGTGCCCAGCCATCTGGAAGGCTGGAGCAACAGGTATGCCATCCTGGAGAAAGAGGTCAGGAGCAAAGAAGCTCTGAGCCCAAAAAGGGGGATGGAAGTTGGGACAGCATGACCTACATACAAACATACGAAATTGCCAGCAGATACAGGTCTTATAGTCTATTGAGTCTGCTCGAGTGTGCAGCACTTCAGCCTTTTAGACTGCAGCTGCCCCCCCCCACTGTTTTTGCCTGTTTCCTTCACACCCAACCCCTGCCCTCCCACGATTTGAACCCTCTCTTTGATCCTGTTCCACCCCCTCTTGAAGCTGCCCACTGTCTGCAGTGATGCCACCTCCTCTGGCAGCGTGTTCCACCCTGTAAACCACCCTTTCAGTGAAATAGTGCCTCCTCATTTCCCTCATGAATCTGCCACCCTCCAACTTCAGTCTGTGTCCCCTGGTTTTTCCTCCACCTTTTAATTGAAAATACTCCCGGTGCTTACTCTTGTCATACCTTTCAGATACTTGATGGTCTCAATTATATTCCCTTTCTCCTTCCTATCCTCCCGGGAATACATATTTAGCTCGCTCAGTCTCTCTTCATAAGGTTCATCTCCCAATCCCAGGATCATTTTTGTTGCTCTATGCTGTACCCCCTCCAGTAGCTTGACATCCTTTTTCAAGTAGGGGCACCAGTACTGCCTGCAATACTCCAAGTGTGGCCTCACCCGGGACCTGTACAGGGGCAGGTCTTACCAAATCCTCCTGGAGTGCTTTACCACCTTCTCCCCCATCCACCTCCACACAGATCTTAGTGTTGTCAGTGAACAGACTGATCTTACTCTTTATCCCGTCTGCGAAGTCAGCAATGAAAAGATTAAACGACACTGGTCCCAGCACTGAGCCATGTGGGACCCCACTTGTTACTGCCCTGGGCTCCAACACCTTACCCCTCACTACTATCATCTGCTGTCTATCCTGTAACCAGCTCCTGACCCATCTAACCAGTTTCCTCCCTGCTCCCAAGTCACTCAATTTGCTGGTCAGCCTACCATGAGGCACCGAATCAAAGGCCTTGCTGAAGTCTAGGTAGAGGATGTCCACTGCATGACCCTTGTCCACTGCCCATGTCACACAATTGAAAAAGTCAACCAGGTTCATCTGGCAGGATCTGCCCATCACAGACCCATGCTGTTTGCCGTCCTAGAGATCATTATCCTCTAAAAATGTTACCAGCCTTTCCTTGAGGATAGTCTCCATTAGCTTTCCTACAATTGCGGTTAGGCTCACTGGTCTATAGTTCCCTGGTTTGTCCTTGGGCCCACTCTTATGGAGGGGCACCACATGCGCCACCCTCCAATCCCTGGGCATGCACCCGTTTCCAGAGAGATGTTGGACAGATCCACCAATGGCCCCGCCGGGACTTCTGCCAACTCCCAGTACTCTAGGTTGAACTCTATCTACCCTTAGGGACCTAAGGCCCCCCAACACCCTTCCCTTGTGATTTCACCATCCATGATCTCCTTCCCCCTTACTCCCACCCCACTCTTCCGCTTAGGTATGGGTCCATCCTCTCCTCTCAGGATACATTGAACAGAAGAACTCGTTGAGTACTTCTGCCCGTTCTTCTCCCTTTTCCACCCAATCACTGCCATTCTTGATCGTGACAATCTGATCCTTACTCCCTTATGTACCTGAAGAAATCCTTTTCACCTTCTCTGATCTCCTGCGCTAGCCCCAGTTCTTTTGATGCCTTGGCTGCCCTTACTGTTCTACTCACTTCCCTGGATTTCCTCATATATTCCACCCTGTCCTCCTCCTCTTTGTTGGATCTTTTATAGGTTCTAAAGGCACCCTCTTTTCCCTCACTCTCTCCCCTACCTCCCTGTACATCCAGCTGGGCTTCTTGGTCCTGGATGTCTCGCTCTGGCTCTTGACACATGCGCTAGTGGCCTCAGTCTGGCCCAGCTTGATGACTGACCATTTTTGCCTGATGAAAGAGATTCCCTCAATGATCTACTGTTACGGTAAGTTCTTAGGTAGTTGTTCTATCTTCTTCAGAGATATCTCTTTAATCAGGTCACACCTATAGGACGAGTCCCAAGGAGTACAGCCAACAAAACAGTCTGGGGTGGCTGAAGGCCAGAGGCCTAAGAAAGAAGGCCATCAAATACAGCTAGGCTAAAGCCTGTCCTTCTCCTAGAGACGATGTCCAGACTGTAGTGCTTTGTGAAAGTGTGGACAGTACTGCAAGCTGCAGCAGCACAGATTTCAGCAGTTGACACATTCCTGACACAGGCAACAGAAGTGGCCATGCTCTGTTTGAGTGGCCATGAACAACTCCAGGAAGTTTCTCACCATACTTTCTGTAACAAAAAGTAATACAATTGACCAATCATTTGGACAGACACTGTTTAGAAACTGGAATGCCCTCTTTCCCAGAGGCAAAGGAAACAACTGGAAGGACTTTCTGCAGTCCTTTATACAGTTTGTATCATACCTGAGTATTCTGTGCACATCTAAGGTATGGAGCAATGCTTCTCCTGGATTGGCATGCTCCAGGTAACAAGCAGGCAGGTGAATGGCTTGAATTAAAGTGAACTCACACACCACTTTTGGCAGAAACTCAGGGTTAGCCTGCAAAGACACCCTGTCTTTGTGGAAAATCAGTTAAGGAGGCTGGCACATAAGAGCATGCAGCTCAGAAATCCTTCAAGCAGAAGTAATAGCAACTAAAAATAACACTTTCCATGATAGAAAGTGTAGCTTGAAGAGAAATCACAGCTGGCACAAAAGGAGCCAAGTTAGTATAGCCCCCCCCCCCAAATTCAGGTGGGGGGGCTTACCTTAAGTATCTCCCTGGGCTACTTTCATTCCCACTGCCTGGAAGACGTCCAGTTAGAGAAGTTAAATCCATGTCTCATGTTGTGCTGCTGTTGCTCTGCACGTGTGCGCACTACCATGCTGCTGCACTATCTCTTTAAGAGCTCCAGCCTTCAGTATAGTGTAAATAGCTTGGGCTGGGTCCGAGTGTTCTGGAGCTTGCGACTGGCCCAGTGTTACCCTAATCAGCTCTACTCTGCCATTGATTTAAGAGCAAGGCAGCCCTTCAATAATCTGTAAATATTTACTGCTAGATCGTTTCTGTTATTTAAATATAATAGATTGTTTGGACTGCCAGTAATGTCAGTATGGTTCTCTCCTATGGGAACCACCATCTTTGGTCCTGGACTCCTGTTTTGGATCAATCGGAACCCGGGGTCCTCAAGGGGTCCTAATTCCGGTAACTTGTGGGAAAAGCTGTGAACTTTCAGGTTGGTGCCTAAATAAAGTTTATTAACTTTGTATATTATTATGTCAGCTGCTAGGCCCTACTCAATATATATCCTGTAACTGTTGACTACGTTCATGTATGCTTGCGTACTGTATGCTGTTCTTCCCATGTGTATTATTTAAATGTCTATTGATTATGTGTACTTGTGCCTTACACCCTGCCTGGGTCACACCTGGAAATGAGCATTGGCTCATTGTGCCTTTCCCAGTTATCAACTTTTAAATAACTAAACCAATGAGGATCTTAAAACTGTGACTTGACAGCTAGGTCAGCCAATCGGAATACAGAAAAAACAGTCAAATTCTAGAACTGCTTTCACATTGTGTTCACTATAGCTCGAGACTCTGATGAGAGATGAGCTTGTGGGCTCCGTGAGTTTCTTCACAGGGAGTACCTGTATTGCCTGCTGTGGTCCCACTTTGACCCACCAAGGGATCGGACACCAGGAACTGCTTGCCAGCAGACCTAAACACGTTCCTCGGGAAGCGACTGGGGAGACTGGCCAGAAACCAAAAAGGAGAAGTTTGCTGTTTCTTCAGCCATGCAGCTCATGGACTACCTCATGTATGGAGGAGCTGAACCAGGGACTCCTGTGCAGGTTCAGGAGCCATTACCCAGCTGGAGGGTTCACTAGCACACCAAACAAAATCTTTAAGGAACAATTTTCCTCTACCTGAGCCTATGTTACAGCAGGCACAAGAAACCTGTTCCTGCACCACTGCAGCACTTCTGGACAGAGACCAGCCTTGGAAATTCAGCCCCCTCCTGCTCTCCTTCTCCTATCCAGCCACCTTGTCCCCCCCAGATCTCCCTTGCAGACCTCCCACCCAGTCTGTACTGCCTGTCCTCCGGGCCCTACCTGACCATCAGTATCACCATAAAGCCTCCTGCTGGGGACTGCTCACTGCACTCCCACCACCCCACCCTTGAGGAACTGCCACTGGCCCTCCGCTGCTACCCCTAACCCTCCTCATCCTTCTACTATGCACACCAGCCTCTCTTTCCTCCATGTGCCTTGACAATGCCTCCACATCACTACCAGAGGAAGCTCCTATTTCCCTCCCTTCTTTTCTCACCTCCATTCTCTCTCTCGCCCCACCCCTACCACTGCACTCAAACAGTATTATTTACAACTCAAGATAGTGTCAATGTGATGAATATTGTGTTTCCAATGTCTACTTACTCTGTATCATATTGTTTGTATATCTGTATTCCGTCTCATGACGTGGAACCTTTGTAAAAGAGCCTAGACTCAAAGGTTATTTCCGAATTCTAAATAAATAAAATAAATAACAATAATCTAGAGTTTCACAAGCGTGTTGTTTGCATCTAATTATTTTTCCTTCCATCAAGGGCCCCAACATCACCTGGAACGCCGGACACCCCGCAGCACTGTTCAGGCGTGCCTGTTTCCACTCTGGGTTCTTAGCAGTTGCTGGGACTAAATGATTCAGGGACCAAAGTCGTTATCAGTATAATTATCCTGTCTAAGTACAGTATCAACAATACAGTAATCTTTAAACTAGATTCTCACCCCTCCCTTGTTGCTGCTCCCAAAATAAACTTATACATACATGCATAGTCGCCAGCAGATTAGGCCCAAAGGTCTATCATGTCTGTCTGTACACAGCTCACTGGTAAGTTACAGTAGCTGCTCCACCTCCCTTTTGTAACCCATCACCATCACCCTCACTCTCTTCCACCTGCTTGCCCCAGCCATTCTCCCTAACTCCAGCCCTTACCAAACCCCTGTATCTATCCCAACCTCTCCTGAAGCCGTTCACGGTATCTAGTTTTATCAGCTCATCAGGAAGTGCATTCCAGGGTGCCACCACCCTCTCCGTGAAGTAGTGACCCTGCACCTCCCCCCGTACCACCCCCTACCAGTTTTAGACTTGATTTGCTGTTTGAATGTTAACTCAAGTCCATGAGCACATTATTAGCAGGTCTGAAGATATTGCTACATTGCCAAGTGCACTGAACGTGCATGCTTGTGTTTGAAACTGTCTCTTGCAGGGGTCCAGGGTATTTTGCCAGACGTCTCGACCCTGGTGGTAAGTGAGTGGCTTGTGAGCATATTATTAATGACTATTTTGAACTGTACACTGAAGACTGAAATTTACTGCTGTCAGCTTGAGTGTACAAGGTCACGAGGTAGTATTGTGGGTGGTTATAGCTTCCCACAGGGCTGTACCAATCCTGATAGGAGCTCACATAAGCATTACTCTGGGTAGAGGCACCAACTTTGTATGTACATGAGGGTGGGGAGACCCCAGTAGAAGTTAGTTATGAACCCAGGCTCCTCAACCTGTTGCTAAGAAGGCAGGCAGGGGTAGTAGCCCTTGGTATAATGGCACCAGGGTTACATAAGCTTTTCTAAAAATTCAAGTCACAAGCTGGGAAAGGATTGTGAGAGGGAGGCTCCAGATGCAAAATGTTTCACAAAAACGTACAGGCCACATCCAGCTGGGCCACAGTACAGCCATCAATGGACATGTGGGAGGCCGATATAGTAGACAAATGCACCTTAATGGAAGAGTACTGCAGCCCTACGTCTGACAAGGACAGCAGATACTCTAAAATCTGGTTCACTGGACAAGTGAAGGGATCCAGATGGCAGGAAGTGGCCCATAAAGCAAAATGCTTCCACTTCATAAACTAGGTAGCCCTGGTAGATGTCTTCCTGCCACTCGAACGTCAGCCACTTTTGAAACACCCCAGATCTCTCAATGGCTATGTCCTCGGGAGCCATGCATATAGATGGAGTGACTTAAAGTCTAGATAGACTAGGGTGCCCTCTTCCTGTGTCAGCAGGCCCCTGCACAGGGGCAGGGGTACTGAAGGTTCCACTGCTAATTGTTTCAGTAACAGAAACCATATCTGGTGAGGCCAGAAGGGTGCCACTAGAATTAGGGTGGTCCCCTTCCTTTGGAGCATGATTAGCATCCTGTGAATCAGAGGGAAGGGAGAGAAGGCATAGAGGAACCTCCCTTTCCAAGAGAAGGACAACGTGTCTCACCAGAAAACTCCTGGCCCTGGATCAGGCGAGCAAAAAAGCAGCAGTTTTTTTTTTTTGAATGGGGACACAAAAAGGTCCAACTCTGGATGACCCCACCTGTCGAACAGGTCTTCTACTACACTAGACTGTGACCAGTTTAGCCTGTCTGACAGGGCATTTTGGATATCTGGAATATGGACAGCTGACTGTTCTAGACTGTGTTCTAGAGCCCAGTACCAAACTCTCAACACCTCCCTGCACAGGGAATAAGAATGAGTTGCCCCTTGTTTACACAGTATACTACATTCAGGTTGTCCATCTGCACCAGCAGAGGTCCTGGGGGCAGATGGTTCTGGAAGGCTTGGAAGGCATACAAAACAGCCCTCATCTCTGGAACATTTATGTGGAGGAGCGTCTCCACTGAGGACCACATTCCTTGGGTTTGATGGAGGCCCAAATGTGCCCCCCAGCCTAGTCCCAAGGTATCTGTGGAGAGGATCTGCTGAGTGGAAGGGATGAGAAATGGGACCCCCTTCAGGAAATTGTTGGGGTCCATCCACCATTGGAGCACCCTGCGGATGGACAGGAGATTAGAATTTGTTGTTCCAGATCGTCAGTATGCTGATCCCACTGCACCCTCAGGGTCCACTGGAGAATTTGCATGTGCAGCTTTGCCTGGGGTACAATTACAATGGCAGCTGCCATGGAAACATAGACTTTGACAGCAGATAAGGACCACTTGGTCCACCCAGTCTGCCCATTTCCCTACATATTGGATACGCTGCAGATCAGTCACAACAGTCTAAGGAATGTCCTGGTTATCATGTACCTGCTCTGAGAGCCCAACTGGGCTTGGGCTATGAGGTGTTCTGCCCTGTCCCTAGGCAGGAAAGCAAGGCCTTGGGCTGTATCCAGAACTGCCTCTATGGACCACTAATGCTGACAAGGTGACAGGACAGATTTGGGCAGGTTGACAGTGATCCCTAGGGCACTGAACAACTGCCTGGTATGTGCTAGGGTCTGAGACAGTTGCTCCTTGGACTGAGCTTTGAGGAACCAGTCATCTAGGTAGGGGAAGACATACATTCCTGTCTCCTGAGGGCTGCTGCCACCACTGCTAAGCATTTTGTAAATACCGTGGTGCAGATGACAAGCCACAGTGCAATACCCTGAACTGGTAGTGCATCCCCTGGAACTCAAATCTGAGGAAGTGTCTATGAGAGGAGCAAACCTTGATATACAGGTAAGCATCCTGCACATTCAGCGAGCATACCCAGTCTCCTTGCCTTAGGATTGGCAGCAGGCCGTGCAGAGTGGCCATTCTGAACTTCTTGTACTGGATGTAGAAGTTCAGGTCTGTTAGGTCTAGAATAGACCTCTCCAGCCCCCTGTGGATTTGGGGATGAGAATGAAGTGGGAGTAGTACCCTTTGTTCCTCTGCTGCTGGGGTACTGGTTCTATGGCCCTCTTGTGTAGCAATGTGCACACTTCCTCCAGAAGCACTGGTATGTGGTCTGGAGGATAAGTTGAGGGAACAGGTGGAAAGTCTGAGGGCTGTTCCAGCAGTTCTAGAGCATGGCCCTGTTCTAGTAACTGCAGGACCCAAGCATCTGTTCCAGGTAGAGTGAAAAATGACCCACTACCACCACCTCCTGACTTAACACTGGAGGAGGGAGGTCGGGCAAGGAGTCATGCTGAAGCAGATCCAGTGGCCGAGGTTGCACCACCACCTCTCTGGGGCTTTTGGGGTGGGCACCAGTGGTAGAGGTAGAGGCTGGCAAGGCAGACCCTGCATTTGCCCTGAGACCTGACCCCAGATCCAGGCATGTGGGGAGCCTTACGAAAGGGGGTCCACTGTCTACTCCTAGTTTGAGTGTGGTAGAGGGAGTGCACTTACCTTAACACCCTTCCTGAGACCTGCAGATCATTGATAGTATCCTGCACATCAGCCCCACAGAGCTTAAACCCTCTGAAAGGGGCATTCAGTATGTTCTGCTGGACATCAGCAGTGAACCCAGACACCCTCAACCAAGAGTGCCTTCTGAGGCAAATGCCAGTAGCTGCTGCTCTGGTGGCAGCATCTTATATATCATGAATGGACCTCAAGAGTTTCTTGCTCACATCAGCCACAGACTGAAGGGCTTTGAGCAGATCCTGCCTCTGAGGACCCTCCAGGAAGGCCTGAGCTGCTAGTCTGGCCTTTTTCCAGAGGGAGTTCTAGAACTTAACCATATGAGACAGGTAATTTGCAATTCTAAGGCACAAAGTGACCAAAGCAAAGGTTCTGTTACCCCAGAGGTCCAGTTTCCATGACTCCTTGTTGGGGGGGGGGCAATAACTAAGGTGTTTGGGCACCTTAGACCTATCATGAGCAGCTTTTATCACCACCAAGTCAGTTTCAAGTTGGACAGTATAAAAAGACTTTCCTGAGGAGGCCTGGTAGAGCTTGTCTGCCTTTCTGGGTATGGCAGGGAACATATTTGGTTTATGCCAGGCAGCCATGGTAGCATCCTCCAATTCAGCCAACAAAGGGGGTATGACCTTGGGAGGAGATTTTGGAATTTACAGATACTCCACTAGGTTCCTTCTGGTGACATCTTCCTCCACAGCTTGAAACTCCATAGCAGCTTGGAGCTGCTTCATCAAGGAGAAAAAAGAGGGGTCTTCAAGAGGGGAGCTTGGGTGTGCACAGTGGAGTCCTAACTCGTGGAAGAGATAGTGGACCTGTCAGAGTCCACTCCCAGGTCCTCATCCTCCTCATGCTCATCTAAAGGGATGAGATCTGGACTGTAGTCATCCTCCTCCTCTTCCTCGTTGATGGGCTCAGTAGGAGGCAACAATGAAAGCAAAGATGGTCGGGGACAAGGCATAGCGGCTGAATGGGTGTTGGTGTAGGGACAGCTCCACTAGGCCCTGGCATCGCTGGGCCCGAGTTAGGAAGGAGATGCTGGGTTAGGGCCACGAAGGAAGAAAGCACCACCTGGACATTGACAGTGGCCTGCATAGAAGGAGGACCTTGCGGCAGAGACGGGGTGGCTGGAGCCCCAACATCAAGTGATCAGCACCGGCCAAGGATGATCCAGTGGAGCCTGTAGCCAGCCTATCTTGTAGTTCTTGAGGTCTGAGCAGCAAGGCTGGTGATGGCGACCCAGATATGCCTGATGTTGCCGGCCCTTCGCCAGCCATAGAAGGCCTGGTGGAACTCACTGCCATAGCTGGCCTGGAGGAAGCTGAGGTCTGGGCTGCAGGAGGGGGTCGACAGCAAAGCACTCAACAGCACTGTCCCAGTGGAAGTTGAAGGAAGCAGGGACCAAGAGCACATCTGGGGGGGGAACAATCCTTACTGCGTTCCCTGTCCCTGTGAGAGTGTTCTCCTGAGGATTTGTTCCGGGTCTTAGAGGCCTGAGAGCACGAAGAGTTGTCCAGCAACCAGGAAGAGGTCCTGCTCCATTCTGGCTACCTGTTGCTCTAGTAGGAAGGAGTGCAGGGCTTTCGGACAGCGCTGCCAGGTAACTTGACTGAACTTCTGGCAGAACTCGCAGGCATGAACATCATGGTTAGGCCCAAGACAGCAACCACAAAGTTCGTGCTCATCTCTGACACTGACTTTCTTCCCACAACGGTAGCGATGGAAGAGGTTAGCTGGTTCTTGTGTACTCGACATACAAAAAGAAGAAAATCACTTTCAAATAAAGTGCTACAACACAGAAAGAAAAACAAAAAAGGTAAGGCAATTTCGATGGTCAGCTGAACGACAAAGCTTCTGTGAAGTCGGTGTGAGTATGGTAAATGGCAGGGAAAGAACTGAGGAGGGAGTGGGTCCACCCATGCTTATATACTGTATACTGTAGGACATTGGTGTCTGACATCACTGAGGGTGGCCCCTACTAGACTGCTACAGAAAAGTTTCTGTGTGGTTCTAGTGCTTGGTGTTTGTAGTCCTACAGGTGTGACCTGATGAAACAGATATCCACAAAGAAGATCTTCTGTTCTTTAGAGTTTAGTACTGAGTTAACATGCAACTCTAAATCAGATCAGGGTATGTTTCAGCATAAGTCACCTGAAGGTTGAGGGGCCTTTATTCAAGATGTTTTTACAAGCCCACATTAAAACCTTCAATATTTGGCTTGTAGGTTGGCATGAATTATGAGCCCTGGTAAAAAATCTGGACTATACAAAGAGTTTTTATAACTATAGGTCATTTTCCTTTGTGCTGGATGCTCTGCTATGGCCAACACACCTGTCCAAAACATCAGAATTGCCCTACCTCTAAGACATGCTACCACCACTGCCAGGGTTCAGGACCTTTATGCTCTTCTTACTGGAAAAGATAGCGGCCACGTTGGGCTGACTGTCAGTAGCAGCTTAGAATTAGTTATATTTATTTTACCTGTTTTTATTTGGTTAGTGTAATTTTATTTGATTTTTAGTTTGCACTAGCTCCAGCAATAGTTCTGGGTCGTAGCTGTTCGACCTCAGACCTTGGATGTCAAAATGCTAGTTTTCATGCTAGTTACCGGGATTTAGAAGCTGAAGAAGTATCCCAGAGGGGGTTACTGAAAAAATCCCTTGGAGGGATTCCTGGTCAACTGACGTGGATTTCTACGATATCTGTGCGATATCGCTACTGTGGATTTCTGTGATATCTGTGCAATATCGCTACTGTGGATTTCTGTGATATCTGTGCAATATCGCTACTGTGGATTTTGTGGATTTCTGTAATATCTGTGCGATATCACTACTGTAGATTTCATGGATTTCTGTGATATCTGTGCGATATTGCTACTGTGGATTTCTGTGATATCACTACTGTGGATTTCGTAGATTTCTGTGATATCTATGCGATATCGCTACTGTGGATTATGTGGATTTCTGTAATATCTGTGCGATATCATTACTGTGGCGACTGTGGCGGTTTCAAACTTGGGCCCTGTGGATGAGATTGGTGGCAGCGATTGGCGCTGCAGAATGCTGAAGGTCTGCTGCGTGTGCTGATCTAGTGGCTTGGTTTCCCAAGCAGGATTTGTTCTATTTCCTGAGAAGGATTTGCCATATTTTTGAACTGGACTGGGTGAGTCTGGCTGGCTTGCCTCGAGATGAGTGCCTGGTTGAATTGTCTCCCCTGGGGGGGTGGGTGGTGCTAGCTGGAGGGTGGGCATTTTTCTAATCGTTCTAGGGCTGTTGAGGGCCATCTGAGTAAGACTGGACATGCATCAGCTGCTCAGATTTGGTGGAGACACTCGGGCCGGGTGTCTACCTTGGGGTTAGGTTGCTCGCTGGACTTCTACTGTCAAGGCCCTGGATCCTATTTTCTTGGGATTATATCAGTATTTGGCCTATGGTGAAAGATCTGTGTGAGGTACTATCTGGAGTGTGGCCTTTTGGAAGGAACCCTGGTTTACTCCCCATATAGTTTTGATGGAAAAGAACAGAGACTTCAGTGGCCTGAACTCGATTCTATTAAGGGCTGAATCAGACAAATTCTGGTTAGACTTTCCTTTTATCTGGGTTTTTTGTATCAGTTATTGGGCAGTGAGAGTGCCTAAACTTGAGTTTTAGTTATATTCTGTTTCTTTCATTGCTATGGGGAATATGAGAGATTGACCCCAGTGTGAATTTGTTTTATGTTCCAGAGGAGGTGGAGCTCCAACGGACTTACATTAATTGACTGAAGAGCTAAAACAAATCATTACCCTGGACCGTAAATACAGTTTCTGTCTAAAGATTTTTGTTAATTATATTGCTGTTGCTACTGCATTTTTTATTAAAGTATTGTTAACCCAATTTTTTGGTTTTTGTTTTATGCCTGTTTGCTGTGTTTTGTTTGGCTTTATCTCCTTCTTTGCTGCTTAGTGTTGTTTTATTGCAGTCACCAGAATGTGCTGGAGGCCTGCCCCCAGGGTCGTGCATTATTCATCCTCTGCCCTTCACGCCCTTTGTCCCTTTATTTACCCCCTGTTGCAGTTTACAACCTACCAGCACTGTAGAGCACTGGGTATTGCTCATGGGGGGGGAGAGAGGGGGGTCAGGAGGTGCAAACAGCGGAGGGTGAATGAGCAGGGCCATCACATCAGGGTTGTAAGATCCCAGAGATGCCCTGGAGCAAAATGGAATCCAGATCATGGTCCTTCATGCCTGGTTTCCATACCCAAGGGCACCTCCAATTTTGGAGGGCAGGTTGCTCGGGTGGCCCTGGAAGTTCATCCAACACGTGCGGTGTAATGCAATGCCAGGTCCATTAAAAACAAGACCACAATTATTGCAGATCTTGTGGGAACCAAGGACCTGGCCTGCATCACCGAGACCTGGCTGGATGAGAACTCTGGCCCTATACTGGAGGCTGCAACTCCAGCCGGTTACTCGGTGATCCACCGCCTGGGGGGGGAGGGGTTGCGGTCTGTTTTAAGACCGAACTGGGCCTCACGAGTGTGCCAGTTGAAGAGACTGAGTCATTTGAGTGTACCATGGTTGCAGGTGTAGGTTGTAGGATTGCTCTCATCTACTGTCCACCCAGAGATGAGAAACGATTCCTTCAGGAAGTGGCAGACTTTGTGATCAACCTGGCTTTTGAGTCGCCCAGGCTGATGGTCCTGGGTGACTTCAATGCTTGGGCAGATGACGAATTCTCACAATTTGGACAGCACTTCCACCAACTGATGACTTTTTTGGGCCTTATACAGATTGTTTCCACTGTTACCCACAAACACAGTCACTCTCCTGACTTAGTCTTCCTCCTGGGGATCGAAGCCACTGACCTGGGGGTGGAACCAGTCAGATGGTCAGATCATTACACCATGGGGTACAGTTTCTGCACCCCCCTTTGCAGGCCTACCCCTGTAGAGATGGTCAGGTACTGCCCTTTACGTGACATTAGTCCTGAAGGCCTGGCACCGGTGCTTGACCTATCGGTCCTTCCAGTGGCAAACAGTGACCCAGAGGCCCTAGTGATTGCCTACAATATGGCCATTTCTGTGGCCTTGGATGTCATTGCCCCCATCCGCATTCATCGTCTCTCCCTTCGCCCTCGGTCCCCTTGATTTGATGGGACTTTGAGGGAGATGCGGAGATTAGGACAAAGGTTAGAGAGTTGCTGGCAAAGAACCACCCAGGATGCCGACCACCTTAGATTGATGGACCATTACCAAGCCTATCAATCTGCAATCACCCTTAAGAAGGCAGTGTTCCTGTCTGGAGAGATTGTGGCCATTCGCAATCGACCAGTTCAGCTTTTTCATGCCATGGACAGGCTGTTTCAACCCAGCCTGTCTACAGGTTCAGAAAGCTTTTTCGCAAGTGGAGTGCGATGAGCTTGCTCAATTCTTTGTGACTAAGGTGGCCGACATCAGGGCTGAGCTTCAAGAGGCACACTCTATGGGTGCTGCTTTGGACCGGCACTTGGTCGCTGCTCCTCAATTTTCCTGGAGTTCTTTTGACTGCCCGGAGTTCATGGATGTCATGCGGATTGTCCAGGATATGTGCTCTACGTGCTGTAGTTTGGACCCAGGACCAACTACCCTGATTATGGGTTGCAGTGACATCATTGGTCCAGTCCTTGCACAGACAGTCTGGTGCTCCTTGGAAACAGGTAAGTTTCCTAGCTCCCTGAAGGAGGCGGTGGTAACACCCCTCCTGAAGAAAGCTTCTTTGGACCAGACTGTCATATGAACTACAGACCAATCTCAGACCTCCCCCTTTAAAGGGAAGGTGATTGAGAAAGTAGTGGCTGTATATCTGGAGAACCACTTGACCAGGCATGACATCAATGAACCGCTCCAGTCCGGTTTCCGAAAGAGGCACAGTACCAAGACGGCACTAGTTCAGGTGCTCAATGATCTCCTTATGGCTAGAGATTGGAAAAACTGCTCCATCTTGGTTCTTCTCAATCTCTCATCAGCATTTGACACTGTGGACCATGGGGTCCTACTCACTCGCCTGAGGTTCATCTGTGGCCTGTCTGATACAGTCCTCAGGTGGTTTACATCTTTTCTCACCAGAAGAACTCAGAGGGTGGTGTCGGGTATTTATTCCTCAGACCCAGTCCCTCTGTCATGTGGGGTGCCTCAGGGATCGGTGTTGTCCCCCAATGTTGTTCGCAGTGTACATGTTTCCCCTCGGAGACATGGTAAGAAGATGTGGGCTGAAGTTTCACTGCTATGCTGATGATACCCTGCTCTTTCTTTCATACCTGACCAGAATAGAGCTCTCTCGGTATTTAATAACTGCCTCGCCGAAATCCAGGACTGGATGAATTTGAGCTGGTTGAAGTTGAATTCGGAAAAGGCTGAGGTGCTGGTTGTGGACCCGGGGCGCCGCATAGGGGGGTTGGGGGTAAGTTCGTTCTCTGGACTCTTTCTTGGAGGCTTATCACTCCCAACCTCTGAATGGGTGCGTAACCTGGGGGTAATTTTTGATGAAAGGCTGACACTACATTCGCAGGTGTCAGCAGCTGTCAGATCCTCTTTTTACCATCTGAGGAATATCTCCAGGGTTAAGCATCTTGTTCCATCTGGTGATCTCCCCGTGTTGGTCCATGCCTTTGCGTCCTCGCACCTGGATTACTGCAATTCCCTTTACCTATGGTTACCTGGGATGGATATTCGCTGCTTGCAGCTGGTGCAGAATGCAGCGGCCCGGTTATTGACAGGAACCTCTCGGTCCTGTCATATCTCTCCGGTGCTGCGCAAACCGCACTGGCTGCCGGTACAGTGGCGGATCACCTTTAAAGTCGGACTTCTGACTTATAAAGCCCTACGTGGACAGGGCCCGGACTACCTGAAAGAGCTTCTGGTCCCTTACTGCCCTGGGCAATTGCTCCGCTCGGCTGATGAAGGGTTGCTAGAGATTCTGAGGGTTTGCTTAAAATCTTCTGGGGCCTGGGCATTTATGCATGCGGCCCCTTTCCTCTGGAATTCTCTACCCTGTCAGCTTCGAGAATGCGCAACCATGGTGGGATTCAAACAGGCTCTAAAAACTTACTTGTGGACAAAAGCATTTGGTGACTGATTTATAGTTTACTTCCTATTGTTTTATAAAGAATATAATCTCCTCCCAGACCCCTGACAAACTGGCTCTACTGCTCAGACCTGTGACCTCTGCCTACCCACTGAGATCAGCTGACAAATCCCTTCTTGTCCAACTGAGATGTAAAACCAAAATGGGGGAGAATGCTTTCTTTAGCTGGGCCCCTAAACTATGGAACTCCCTTCCACTGAGTCTAAGAATCTCCCCTTCTCCACACAGCTTCAAACAGGAGCCTCGTATGACTCTTCTAAGCTCTGAACCCTGCTCCTGTCCTCTATCCACCCACTCCTGTACTGGTTCCTCCTAGTTGCCTACTGGTTCCAACCTCTACTACTCTCAAACCTGCCTGGAAATCTTGTCATTTTCTCTCTTCTAGCACTTACTCACTAGTTGTATGATTTATGACTGTTGGTTATTTGCACTTATATTTCTGTTTTGTTACTACATATAGATTCCTGCAAATGTACTGTCATTGCTGAAAATTGTGTATAAGTATGTCTGACTTCTACTTGTTCCCATGATGTTTTCTTCTATCTACCATTGTCTACGTACTCTTTGTTGTAATGTCCCGGGTCGTACCTGAAAATAGGCAGCTATGCTGTCTAGTGTACCTACCCGGTTAACAAAAACTAAATAAAAAAAATAAATATTCTGGTTTTAACATAAATATTCGTTGTAAAGTATTTATATTGATTGATTTAATGTTTGTTTTATAATTATTTGGTAGGCGCTTTGGTTTTAGAAAGGTGCCATAAAAATAAAGCTTATTATCATTATTACTGCTATACACTAGGGGTAGGATATTCAGAAGGGTTGCGTTGCGCCATGCGCAACCCACTGATATGCCCCGGCATGATATTCAAAAGGGGAATGTGCGTGGCACAAATCCCGATGCGCCGGAGCGCATCAGTAATGTATGTGGTGTAAGCCGGGGCGTGCCATGGCATACGCCGCACATCCCAATATTCAGCCCGGGATGTGCTGAGCAGATGCAGGAGCAACCCATACCTGCGCCGCACACAGTTGAGCAAAAAATAAAAGGAGCAACAGCTGGTCACCCACAGGTGAGCTGCCATACTGCAGGGTGCAACACGGCAGCTGTCAGCTGTGGGTGGCCACCCGAGCCCCGGTGGCACCTTCGTGGTAGCGCCCCCCCATGCCCGATCGCAGGCATTAGTAATGTATTAATGGTCCAATAACCCTGGTGGTCCAGTGGACCGCTCACAGCCCGGTCGCGGGCAAAAGTGTAATTAAGTGTGCCTCCTATATCCCTGGTGGTCCAGTGGACCACTCGCAGCCCAATCACGATCGTCCAGTTATAAAATATTAAAACCAATCCATCCCTGGTGGTCCAGCGGTACCCCCTCCCCACCCGCCCACTGAGCCCCACCACCCCTCCCCGGTCAGCGGGCGGGCGGCAGCCCCCCACCTGCATGCTGCCCTGCCGCCCACCAACTGACTCCGTATAGTAGGGCTGTACACCAATTAGTCCACAGCGTGGGCCAATGGGTGTGCAGCCCGTACCGTACCACACAGTCCAGAAATGTGAATGGATCCAACCCTCACCACCTCCTGCACCTCCCTGGTCCACCAGCACAGCTTGTTGGCTTTACCATGCTTATACCTTAGCTTAGTACAGGACCTAGTAGCCTTCTGGACTGCCTTTTTAATGGTCTCTTACAAGCTACCCGCATCCAAGTCCGGCCTAATCTTGTCCAAGCTCCCCCGTAGAATCCTACCCATGCCCATGAAGTCCGCTCCCATGAAGTCTACTACTACTGTATTAGTGTGGTTTACCTCCCCCCCTAGATACAGCAGGTACCAGACCGTGGCGTGGTCACCACCTGCCAGCGGGCTGAACACCTCCAGGTCCTTTATCTAGTCGCTGTCTGCCAGTATCCACCCATCCCTAGTAGGCTCCCCCACCTGCTGGACCAGGGAGGCATCCTGAAACACATCCATCAGTCTCTGTTCCCTAGCCACAGAGGATGTCATGGAGTCCCAGTTTGCCCCCAGCATATTAAGGTCACCCATGACCACCACTCTACCCTTTCCAAGGTCACAGTGACCCTTGATGTTTTCAACTAGCTTGTCCTCCAGGGACCTCTTCCATCTCTGGGGGTCTGTATACCACCCCCAATTTTAATCTTTTACCTGCCCTCGTTTGCAGGGTTACCCAAATCACCTCCACCCTTCCTACAGCCTCCTCCACTCCACTATGTCATTTTTGACTAGCAGCGCTACACCCTCTCCTCTTTCTTCTCCTCTGTCCTTCTTGAATATTTTGTAGTCCTCCAAATTTAGGTCCCAGTCATTTTTCTGGGTGGCCCATGTCTCATTAATTGCTGCCACATCCGCTGAGCCCTCAATCAGCATCGCCTGGAACTCGGGCATTTTATTGCCCATGCTCCTGGCATTGATCAGGACCGTCCTCCACCCTGACCCCTCTCCCTTCTCCAGTCATCTCGGTCCTGCGCCCTACCTAGTTTCCCTTTCCTGCACAGATCTGGAAGGACTGGCAACGTAGTCCCCATCCTCTTTTTGTGCCCTAGACCTGGACCCTCGAGCAGCCCTCCTGGAGCTAATCTTTTACTTAACCCTCCCCCCTTTACAAGTTTAAACCCCACCTCTTGGCTATGAATCCAGCAAGTTTTACTTTCAAGATCTCCCTTCCCTCCAAGTTGAGCTGCATCCTAACCCTGGCATACAACCCCTTGTCCTCCCATGTATACCCCCAGTCCCCCACCAGCCCATACCCTTCTGCCCTGCACCAGTCCCTGAGTCACTGGTTCACCCCTCTAAGTTTATGCTTGGTCTCCCCGGTCACCCTAGAAACTGGCAGAATCTCAGAGAAGGAGCTTGAGCTTCCTATAGAGTGGCAAACCCTGGCCAGTTCTCGGAATCTCGCCTGGATTTCTAGTTCACTGTTCCCCTCCAAGTCATTTGTTCCCAGTTGTACTAGGAAGTCGGGAGATCCCCTGCATTCCAAGGCTATTGAGTATAGCTGGAATTTGGCCTTGTGAAAGGATAGGCCTGGGATACATTTAGCCTTGACTGGGCTGCTTTTTCCCTCCCCCGCCCCCTCCCACTGGATACCCCTGATCATGGAGTCCCCCAGCAGAATCACCTTCACCCCCCCCCCACTTTACTGGCCCATTTGATTCCTTCCATGCTCTTCCTTCTCATCAACCCCAACGTTCTCCTCCCACCCCCTCAGCCTGGGGGGCACAGGTCTGTGCGTGCCCCACCATGCTCTGTCTTCCGCCTGCAGCTCCCAGCTTGCTCCTTACCCCCTCCAACCTCCTGAGTGGCACAGGTTGCCCCCCCAGATCTCCTCCGCACTCTCTTTCTGGGTCAGTGTCCACAGATCTCCCACCCAGGCACCCTTCTACTGCTCCCCCCACAGGTTCTGCATCCTTCACCCGTCTGATGTATTTCTCCCTACCCTCCCTGCCTCCCTCCTCTCCACCTCATCTGTTTTCTCCCACCCTGATGCTGGCCTATATAGAGTACTCCACCGCACCCCTATCCTTGGCTTTCTTCCCAACCTGGATGCCTGCCTGACCTCAGTCCTCTTCCCTCCCACCCTGGCCTCACTCTGCTCTCCCATGCCCCTTACCTCCCCCAATCTAGACTCATGTTCCTCCCCTCCTCCCTTCTTTGGATCTGGCCCTCTCCTGCCCCCCAGAGTACTGACTAAACCCTCTGTCTGCCTGCCCCCCACCAGCTACCTCCACCTCATCCCCAGATATAGCAGGGTGTATCAATTAGTGAGTGAGATGCTTGCCCCTGACTTGCTCTCCCCGCCCCTCCTTGGCTCCTCTGGTCAGCTGCTCTCATCAAGTGATTTCGTGATGATGCTTGTTTTGTGCCCCACCTCCCCAGAGTAACCATTAGATCCATGTCCACCTGTTCCTGGGGTATGCCATTCTGACCTCATCTACTCTCATGAGTCCATTCCACCTTCCTCCCCATCCCTCCCCTCCCCCAGCCTCCCAGTTGCCTTCTGATCCCTCAACCTCCTCCCTAAGACCTGCCAACTGAAAACACACTGGACACCCTCCGTACCTCCATGCCCAGTTTAATATTATTGCCGCCCCGCACCCTGTACACCCAATCACCCTACCGAAGATGCCCGCTCTGGTCACCCTCAAGCCTGCCCTCATTTTGGGTGTGAGCAATATAGTCCTCTACAGAAATAATTCAATCCATGTCACAGCAAAACCCAAGCAGTTTGTCCCCTTCCCCAGCCCCCAGCAGTATCCAGATTTTCAGCAATTTTCCCTCTTCCCGACAATAGTCAGTTTTCCAGCCCTAGCAGTAGCCAGTTCACAATCAAATTTGCCCCCTCTCTTTGCTAGCCAGCTCAGAAGCCTTGGCAGTAATCAGATCACACAGTTTGCCTACTCCCTCAGCTATAGTTAGTAAGCACAGTCTTTTATACAGTCTGCTTCCCCTCGGTAGTAGTTCATGTAATAGTCGATGTGAAAGTCAACGTTGCCCAAGCACCACAGTATAGTGATCAGGACCCATTTTCCATCCAATCAGCATCAATAATCGGCAGCAGTCCAACTTCCCATCGCTCCTACTGATGCAGCTAACCCCTTCTCGACCTGCCCTTCTCCAAGGCTCCACTCCCACCGACCATTTAATAGAGGTCGGGGCCGGGGTGGGTGGTGTGGGATGAATTTTGCACCCTCAGCGCTGACTGGCCCTCTCCGCTGGTTGCCAGCCGAAAACTCCCTTCCTCTCCAGCCGCTGATGTGGCTCCGGTGTGCACCAAGCCCTGACTCGGACCTCTGATGTGGTCTCGGTTTCTCCTGCCACCAAACAGCTCACCCCTGCAGTGTGGTTTGTGACTGGGATAATTGCCTTTCATAGCCCGGTCGCTCAGTTCAGAAATTTCCACCCTCAGCGCTGACTGGCCCCCTCTGTTGGTCACCGGCCAAAAACTCCCTTCCTCTTCAGCCGCCGATGCAGCTCCAGTGTGCACCAAACCCCAACTCGGACCACCGATGTGGTCCTTGTTTCTCCCGCTGCCAAATAACTCACCCCTGCAGTGAAATGTTACCATTTCCAGTACAAAGCCTGCAGGGCTAGTTAGAAGAAATTCTTACTAGCCTGATATAAAATCTATCAGCATTTGGCTAGTGGGCTGGTGCCAGTTTCGACTTCTGGGTCCATCATGTACACCCCCTTCCCGTCTTCATAAGCGGGGATGAATGAAATACATATACTGTGCAAACATGTACTAACATATAGGTATTTCCCTACCCACTCTATTTACACAGGGTACCTGGTGGTAATTCCCTTGGTAAGCAGAAATGTGTCCAGGCCTACCTTGAAGAACTGTACTGTCTTCATGATCACTATTCACATATACGTTGTTAGTACTGGTATTCCTTGCAATGTTACTCTTCAGTAGTGCCCTTAAATCCTCCCTTGCCAGACTGGACCCCCATTTTCATTCTTTCTGTTGTTTTGCTCTAAATTACACACCCCATACTCACCACTGTTCTCTTTACTTAGCTACATCTCTCCTCTCTCTGGATGTTACGTGCCTTTCCCATTGCGTCTCTTTTTTATCTAAATTCTGGATTGGCACCCTTCCCTCATATCTCACATCCCTCCTATCCCCTCTCCCTTCTTCCTCCTACCCTCTCTGCAACACTACTTCCCATTCTCTCTCTCTCCCTTCTAGAAAATTTACTGTTGGTCAGTCTGCTTTTTTTTACTGCTTTCCTATACTTTTGTCCTCGCTTCCCCTTTCTGTTCATTCTGCCTCTTCTCCTTCCTCTTTAAAGTCCCTTCTTTATGACTTTTGTTCTCCATCCTGCAATTGTCTATGACCCTTTCCTCTTTTTTCACCCTCATCACTTGCTACTGGTTGTTCTATTCTACCCCGCTTCTCTAGTTCTGCCCTGTACATACTGTTTCACTTCTTTTTATCTTCTTACATATATAGATTATTATATTTCACTGACTGCATTTCATTACTAAATGTCTCTAATATTTATGAATTTTCTTGTAATATTGTATCACTGTATTTGCCTTCTTGTATTTTTAATAATTATATTGTTTAGCTATCTCCTACTCCCCTCTCCCCAGGACACATCTGGAAACGAGTTGTTATAAGTGCAGCATGCATTTCCTGGTTAAACTTTTAAATAAATAAATAAACAAATTTCATAACACACTTTCAATCTGCCATAAATGGAACATTTCAGATGTCACCAGGTTTGCTCCTATATCCTAGACCAAGGTAGAGCTGTTGCCCCCCTACCTGATAAACAAGCTTTATTCCCGCAGCTCATAATGAGCCACTTAAAAGGGTGATCTGTGGGCCCATGTAATAGAGCACATCTATAGAGTGATACTGGCATGTACATCTGAAACAGAATCCATTCTCCAGAAATGGAATTCAGAACTCAATGCTAACCATAATGTAGTGGAATGGTTGAAATATGCAGCACCTGCCTATCGGCTTACATCAGCAACAAGTTGTTGGAAGTTCTCATGGAAATGTCACCACAGATTCTTCCTCTCTCCTGAGACTGTAGTGAAATATGCAGGCCCTGAAAAACTGATCTGCGCAAAGACTGAGGCTACCCATTAGCAAATCAGGGCCATGTGTTTTGGTTGGGCTCCTTGGTGCAGCCCTTTTGGCAAGATGTTATCTTCGAGCTTGAAGATATGGGTAGTTGTGTGGGGGAAGTGACTCCATCATTAATACTGCTAGCCATACCCCTTCACAGCGCCATACTACTTCATTAAGGGGGTAGGCACTCAAACTTATGTTAATTCTGGTTTTAGTAGCTAAGAAAGCAATTACCCTGCTATGGCATACTAGGACTCCCCCCAACCAAGGTGCACTGGAGAAATAATTTACTTTCTATATATAGGCTTGAAAAACTGACTCACAGCATGACAAACAAACTTCAGTTGTTTGAAGATAGATGGCAGTGGTGGATGACATATCAGCCGGACCATTACTCAGATTTTGTTCCTCAACGCTGGCCCCCATCCCCTTACCTTTCCCTCCCAATTGCTTCCCCTTCCCTTCCTTTCCATTCCCTTTATCTTACTACATTATGACAACCAAACAGAGAACTATCAAATTATGTGAAAATACATAAAAGTTGGTAATCCTTTGTCTTTATTTGCCTTCTGAATTTTGAAAGAACGACACAGACACTGTTAAAAATTTTAGTAAACCTGCTTTTTATTCACAACTGTCAACAGTGGTGACAGCACAGAAATGACTGGTCAGTGTACTGACTGTCTACAATGATGCTGGCTCACACTGTTAATAGCTCACACTCTGTTTTTCTTTCTGTATTAGCTCTATAAAAAACTCAGTAAACATGATATTACAAAAAAAAGATTAAACGTTATCACTGATATGTAAAATGTTGAAAGTAAAGCAGCAGTGCACCTAACTGGCAAACACTATTACATGGCACAGTACCCTAGAATAAGCAGGCAGTAGAGTAAGTGCACACCAACTGGAAAATGCACTAAGACAATGAATACAGTTGAATGGCTAAATATGCAAGTCCCCAGTTATAAATGTCTGGAATAAAATCACACAGTACCTGACTGTTGGCAAGAGAAGCAGCAGCTACGCTGTTGGGGCACAATTAATATGGCTGGCTGCTGGCTACTTCGATGGCTGATGCCTGCGGTAGACATGAGAGTAAGAATGGATGCCCACTGTGCCGTGGCCCTCAGCGCTCCGGAATGCAGCACTCCAGACTACTAGGTAGGGAAACTCTTAAGGGGAAAAAGCCCTGCCCTCTTGTCCCGATTTCACTCTCTGATTGGCTGGGGCTCTACAGGCAGGAGTTACTGGGGTTGCAGTCCTGTGATCGTGAAAGGGGGAGGGCTGGTACAGTTGTTAGAGACTCTCTTGACCATTGGAGAGTTCTTGTCCTTTTGGCGGCCATCCGTGGGTGACATGCTAGATTACTGGGCTGTGAATCTGGCAAAAAGGGAACTGCTGCAAGTTTACATTCTGGTGATCTTTTCAAGCTCTGCCTGCTGGTTCCAATTCTGCCCTCTGATTGGCTGGGACTATGGAGGCAGGTGTGGCTGCGGTCACAGTTTGGAGATCATGGAGAGGGGAGGGCTGGGGGCTGGTGCACTCTAAAGAGGCCTCACAACCACTGCCGAGTTCTTGTCCGGTCAGCAGTCATCCATGGCTGCATGATGGTCTGAGCTAAGGCCATCCACATTACATAGATGCAGGAATGCACCACTGCCTCTCCCCAAAGCAGCACCAACCATGGCTGCATGATGGTCGGAGCTAAGGCCATCCACATGACATAGATGCAGGAATGCACCACTGCCTCTCCCCAAAGCAACACCAACCATGGCTGCATGATGGTCAGAGCTAAGGCCATCCACATGACATAGATGCAGGAATGCACCACTGCCTCTCCCCAAAACAGCACCATCCATGGCTCCATGATGGTCTGAGCCAAGGCCATCCACATGACATAGATGCAGGAATGCACCCCTGTCTCTCCCCAAAGCAGCACCATCCATGGCTGCATGATGGTCTGAGCCAAGGCCATCCACATTACATAGATGCAGGAATGCACCACTGCCTCTCCCCCTCTCCCCAAAGCAGCACCATCCATGGCTGCATGATGGTCTGAGCTAAGGCCATCCACATTACATAGATGCAGGAATGCACCACTGCCTCTTCCCAGAGCAGCACCATCCATGGCTGCATGATGATCTGAGCTAAGGCCATCCACATTATATAGATGCAGGAATGCACCACTGCCTCTCCCTAGAGCAGCACCATCCATGGCTGCATGATGGTCTGAGCTAAGGCTATCCACATTACATAGATGTAAGAATGCACCACCGCCTCTCCCCAAGCAACACCATCCATGGCTGCATGAAGGTCTGAGCTATGGCCATCCACATTACATAGATGTAGGAATGCACCACCACCTCTCCCCAAGCAACACCATCCATGGCTGCATGATGGCCTGAGCTAAGGCCATCCACATTACATAGATGCAGGAATGCACCACTGCCTCTCCCCAAAGCTGCACCACCTAAACCACTGGATTTCTTTCCTTCCAAGAATAAGCGTGAGTCACATAGAAATGGGAAGTCCCACCACAAGTATCAAGCCAGAGGGGTAGCAGTGGTCACATGCCGGTGGGGTCTGGAACAAGAGGCATGATGACAGCAGTATTAGAGATCCCTGACAGGCAGAGAATTGGGCAAGGACCCGAGATAATGCCAGTGGAGGAATAAAGAATGAATGAAAATAATTGTTTTTTTATTTTTTCTTTAAAACAATAAAATAAAAATGTATGTATATAAATGCTGTTCTGCTTTAAACAGGCAGTCTGGGTGGGCCATAGGCCCTTATCTGCTGACAGTGTCTATGTATCTATGCACCTATGTGTTATTACTTTGCTGGGTCCATAACTGAGTAGGAAGTTAGACATGCTTCTTGTATATCTAATGAATGCCTGCATCAGAGCTGCAAAACAGTATCTATCTGGATTTGAAAATCAGCTTGCAAGGTAGGGGTTTGAGAGCAGTCTACTCCTCTTATTCATTACAGTTCATTTTTTCTGTCCCCTCCTAAGGCAGCATCTATACACAAATCTAAATATGGAATGCTGAAGGGGTTATCTGTACCTAAACCTTTGGAAAATCAGACCCTATCTGCCTTAACTCTTCGCATAGGATCTCAATGAAAGCAGTTTCCCACACTGCAAAACATACAATACTAGCATCCAAAGACCCATAAAAATGAGGCCAGAGAGTAGTCTAAATGTTAACATTTACCTTACAGACACCCCTTTAAAACCAAAATGAGTCATTCTATGAAACCATTCTGTCCTATCTGTTCATTTTTTCAGTTTCCTTTTTAACTCTTGCCAAAGCCAAAATTTCAGTTCTCGGTGCATTCAGTTTACAGAATGCTGATCATATAATTAGCCAATCAGGTAAACACAGCTATACAGTCCCAGCTGATAAAAATAAAACCTAGTCTAGCAACACACATTGCCTAGCTTTAACTACCTTTACTTAAAAAATGATTTATAATCAACAAAAAAGAAGCTTGCTTTCACAAAAACATCATGAACCTTTTGAAAGAACATCATAAAAAGATTTGTGGTCTTAGAAATTCTTGTGGCTGCATAAACGCTGCATCTGATGTTTCAGTTACTGTAAATTCCTTCCTATAAAATGCATGGGTGGTAGATTAAAGTTTGTATTTGATGTTTTAATTACTGTAAATTGTAAATTCTGTACTCGATAGCATGAAGGGGGGACTATTTATGGTGTCTATCTGATGTTTCAATTACTGAAAATGTTATATTTATGGGAAGTGGGGGAAAAGTCCATGGTCCTAAAACATGCCTGCAGTTTATGGCGTGGATCACGGCAGGCAGTGTCACCTGCTCCCACAACCGCCACCACCCTTACACATGTATAAGGACAAGGTGAGAGCAAATAAAACAATAAACAAATAAAAGTGTCAAAAGCAGCTGTCAATAAACAGGTTTCCCCCTTGCCATTCCAGTCCAATCCTGGCTATCCTTACAGTATGTTCCCAGTACTTTAGATAGTGGAGTAGTGGAAAAATTTCCAAATCCTGATGTAGCCCTGGACCCTACCAGAGTCCCAGGCTGGGTATGTCCAGGACTTCACTATCTGGGGGAGTCTCAGAAATGAGTTGTATGCTCAGTGCTAGAGCACAAAAAGAGGTACAACAAGTTGGCAGGGGTGTTGCCCCTCGTGGGGTGGGGAAATGGAGATGGAGGCTTGAGAAGCAGGGTCAGAGCTGGGCTGGTCAGCGATCCTTTGTCAGCGATAGAGTTGCCCCAGAACCATGGAGCCAGTGGTGAACTGTTGAACTCCTTGGCGGGGGGTTGGGGAGCCAAAATGTATCTGAGGGTCCAGACCAGAACAAGTGGGGTGCCAGACCTTGGAAGGCCAACAAGGGTGCCAGACTGTTTTTGGTCCCTACTGGGAAAGAACAGAAAACTGTTGCTTCTGTACAGCTAGTTGTAGGAAAACATGAATTACAAATATAAACAAGGGTGAAAGATTCTCTCCCTCCGGTGTCTCATATAGGAGCACTGAACGAACTGTAGAACAGGTCAGCAGTGTTGGATGGCACTGTGCACATCTGACAGAGGCTCCTGCAGCAGCTGGTGTTGCTCCCCCAGGCAGAAGTGATGTGAGTTGTCCAGGATTCTGTTTGTTGGCTGGGAAGAGACTGCAGATTACTGTTGGAAATTCTCAGACTACGTGTGCAATGTGCATATTTCAATGGACAACTGACTCCAAATTATGCATGGGTGCACAAGACTGGGGGCCGGGCTCAAGCACTGAGTCACAATGCAGCAGGAAATGAACTGGCTCAGTTAATTAACAAACATATACAGGGAAGAGCATCAGATGTATTAAAAGCTAAAAATAAAGTTGGCACACATAAATGTATTTCGAGCATGGAGCCCGCGGCTACAAGGTCCCCAGTGCTTCGGGTCTTACTCGTGACCCTTCCTCAGGGGTTGACTGTTAGGCTGTTTGCTAATGGAGACATTTACATTTATGTTAGCACATCTGCACAGCATCCTTACTACTACTGACTTATAAAGGAACAGCGGAGTGGACACGATGGCTCTAGAGTCCCTTCTGACCGTAAATTACTATGTTTCTATCTTACATGTTTATGCGTCCTTCTCCAGGGCATACCTGAGTACCCCCATCCCACGTGGGACCTAAAAACATTCCTTGTGGGGAAAAAAAAAACTTATACAGCACAGCTGTTTCTGCAGGCACTACCGGATGGAGTAGGAGTGTTTATTTGTAATGGGAGACAGCTGCTTAAAGGTCGATGGAGTGGTAACTATAAGTTAAGGGCTTCACCAGAGTTCCACAATACCAAAGTCCTCCCCTTGACTGTTTCCAACTGAGGCTGCAACAATAATACACTGACCAGGGCATTCTCATCATTTAATTGGAGGGGGCCTGTATCATGTTCTGTGGTTTCTTGTCTCCCATTTTTGCTCTCTTTTCCTCAACTCACTCCCCTCCCCCTCCCCCCAGCCATCACCACCAGGTCTCCATTTTTTTTACTATCATATTTTTCTTTTCACTTCAAACTGCCAGCACCATTGTCCCTTCAGGTCAGTAATATACTGCAATAAAGTAGTAGTAATTTCTGTTTTTGGCAGGTGAAAACAATTAAGCTGAAGACTATTTATAATACCGCCCTACATATCCTGGGTACAGCAGATAAAAGTTCAGGTCAGCAGTAAACATGCACAGTATTCAACCACATATAATTAAAAATACAATTTACTCATTTAAAACAGTTACATACAATTCTGTATTTATCATTCAGCATTATAAATCGTGGGAGCGCTCCTAACTCGTTGGAGCGCTCCTTTCCTCTGGGCATAAGACATTCTTATTCTGTGTAGAGTGTCTCACGCGCAGATACCCAGAAGACGAGCATGTTCCAGGACAGTTTAAAAAAAAATATTACTGATCAAGTTCAATCAATGATATATTGGAAAATGGGCTTGAAAAATAAAGCATCCTGACTGGCTGAAAACCATAGTCAGGTATGCATTTATTTTTCAATAGAGCCTGCTGAAAAACGAGTGCCAAATCGGGGAGCCCCATTACTTAAAATATCATTGGGGACCCCGAATTTTCAAATCCATCTGCCGCCATTTGTTTGCTCTTGCTAAGTGAGAGATGGGCCGCCCAGCCCCGCTTGTTACTACGGACGGTCATGAAGCACTTCTGAAGTTCAGAAAAGTTGTGGGGGGGCCTTTTCTTCGACCCCTGCTGCTGCCCGTTTCCACTCACCTGCACAGCAGAGTCAACTGTATCAACTGAGGTCTCACCATGTGCTCAGCCACTATCACGCCTGCATATTTAGATCTGTGGCAAACCAGCAGCGTGTCTCTGACTCCTGCCGAAAAATCCACTGTACTGCACTATTGCCACCCTTCTGAGTATCTCAGCTCAGCATCTTACCACATAATTTAAAAACACTGCTCATTAGGGTAGTAAAACGGACGGTGTACTGTGGTGAATGTGGTTGCAACTGCATAAAAAAACTTCATTAGGGTGCAGAAACGGACGGAGTACTTTACAGGAATGGGCAAGAATAGTGTCACTGGTGCTAGTACCTGCTTCCTGCAGGCTTAGCCTTCCATTACAGGAAATCCATGGACCTTCCTCCCATCCATCCTTCCTTGGCAGCTCCATGGTACGGCTACCCGCCTACCCCTACCACTCCTCAGTTACCCGACTCTGCCATTCAACTGATTTTTTAAATAGCTACCTGTGCTATAACTGGAGCACCAGAAGCACAAGAAAGAGACAGCTCAGAAATGCACCTATTATCATGCATTTTTAACAATTTTAAGCCGTGTGTGTGTGTGTGGTGGTGGTGGGGGCATCATGACAACCAACTTCCCAAAATAGTCATAACTACAGAAGCTGGACTAGGACAAAATGCCCTAGGTTAAAAAGAAACACAACATTGTAATGCGGGTGGAGGAACTATTTTATTACCAAAAAAAAAAAAATCAAACAACTAAGTTAACATTTCAACATAAAAATTATTTTTTTCCAAACATAGGAAATAGAGTTGCCCATTTTCCAAGCACAATAATACCCTACAGGGTGGGTGTTATTGGGAAATACTGGACCTTCCTGGAGCTACAAGGCCCTCCGCCTGTGGCATTGGGCCTCATTACACCTCCTTGGTGGTTCAGTGTTTCCCAGTAATGCCCACTCTGTTGGGTATTATTGCTTACTTAATACCACCGCAGAGACCATTCTTATTCTTGTAAGAGTGGTCTCACTTACATTCTTAGGGTAACAGAGCCGCTCACCTCTGGTTCGTAGTTCTCATACCCTAAGAGTGTGTGTGAGGCCTCTCGTAAAGCATAAGTGTGGTCTCTGCAGTGGTATTAACATATGTTATTTGAAAGTGTCGCAGAGTCTTAGCTCCTCTAATCTTTGGGGGGACTTTGTTCTCTAGCAGCATCACAGAACAATGGCATTTCTCTCAAAAGTGTTCAGTACTGGGAAGTTTAATACTGTGATATAAAATGGTTCTCAGGCTATAATGTTGGGGTTCAGAGAACTGAGATTCAGATGTTTTTCTTAATAGGATAAGTACTTTCCATATCTTTGCACATGTATTTTAAGTTAGGCCAGTTCAATTTGGTTAATACAGTACATGAGTGAATATCAAAAAGGCTAATAGTATAAAACACATGATCCTACTGCTGAATCCAGTTTTTATAAATACATTTTGAAGTATACTTAAAAATCATATACCCATAGTCTAATACTGGGAGCAAGAGCTGCTGTGCATTCATAAATCTAATCATCTCTCTAAATATCTATTTAGCTCCAGTGCAAGTTACAGAAAAGTCCTCTGGTACCCCAGTATGCTGGTCGGCACTTAGGCAGGTGGGTATTGATGCAGTGGAGCGGTAACAACAGTGTCAAATGTGGCATGACAAAATGTACTTAATGCAGTTCCTCATTTCCACACTAGATGGCAACAATCACTCATTCCAGAATGACTGCTGTCTTGGAGTGTGATTGTACTATTGTTTTAAATTTATAAAGTTACTCACCAGCAGGTGGCACAGCAACTAAAAAAAAACACTTTCCCTCCAGTCCACCCCGATCCCCGATGTTTGATTAAAAAAAAAAAACAATTTCCCTGGTTGTCTAGTGATCCCCCCCCCCGCATCCCCAATAGACTCCAAATGTGCCATTAATTTAAAAAAAAAAAAAAAACACATGTTCCCTTTCAGTCTAGGGGACCCTCCCTTCCCATCCCTGATATGCCAAAACTATGTACTTAATAAAAAAAAATACTCTTTCCCTGTCCCCCTCCCAATTTCACTCGGTACACACTTTCAAAGCTTTCCTTTTCTCCAGCTTTAATCGTATTTAATCAAGGTGAGCAATACAGAGCTAACTACAATAGTCTTGTCTGTGTTACCTTGAGCAAGTTCTGGAATCTCCTGGTGAGTCAGTCCACCCAGCTTTTGAAAAGGGGTAAAGCACTTTCCCTTTTAAGGCCACAACTGTGTAATAATTAAAAAAAAAAACACTTTTTCTTTTAGTCTAGTGGACCCTATCTCCACAGTCCCCGATGTGCCCAAACTACTTTATTAATTATTAAAAAAAAAAAAATACTCTTTCCCTGGTTGTCTAGCGCCTAAAAAAACACTTTTCCCTTCAGTTCTCCCAAATCCCCGATGTTGCACCAACTAAGTGATTAAAGAAAACAAACAATTTCTCTAGTTGTCTAGCGATCCCCCCCTTCCCTGATGGAACCCAACTGTGTCATTAATGAAAAAAACACTTTCCCTTTTAATCTAGTGGACCCACCCTCCCTGAGCCCCAATATACCAAGACTATGTACTTAATAATAAAAAAATACACTTTCCTTGGTAGTCTAGGACTCTGCCCCTCCCCCCCAAATCCTAGAGCTCTCTCTCTCTCTCTGTCCCCTCCTTCTTTCACTCCATGCACACTTCCAAAGCCCCAACTGTGTAATTAATTAGAAAATAAATTGGGCAATTAGAACTGCTTGAGCTCTCCCCCCCCCAAAAAAAATGTACAACCTGTGTGGTAATGGGAGGGGAGTGTGAGAATACGACAGGACACATCCTATTAAAAGGTGATCTGTGAATTCTACAGTCATGGGAAATATTTTAGAGAGTGAAAGTCAGGGATTGAAAGAAAAAATCTATTTTAGAAGACAGAGTGCCTCTGAAATACAAAGACCCGCCGTCTGATGACTTGAAAACGCATCAGTTAAACCAGCTGTATACAGCAAATCATATTGTTCAAGTAAACAGAATCACAGTATATTTTTCCCTAACTCTTGTTTCTCTACCATGTCTAACCTGATGTTAAAATTGCCCCCTAATATTATCCTATGGCAGAAATGCAAGTAGGATTGAATTAATTAAAATCAATTACAACAGAAATCCTAACAGATTTAACCTTGGGAGCATAAACCATTATGACTTGCTTGACATCCTGATGAGCCTCTAAGATCAAAGTTTGTACAGTGCAAATATCTACCAGATGACAATCCTTGAAATCTGAACCCTTAAATAAATCCCCACCCCATTAACCCTATCTTCCCCAAAGGCCCAAAAGGAAGGCCCCACAACGAATCCCTTCTCAACTGAGAAAGCGAAATTCTTAAAGTGAGCCATTTTTCCTGCAGAAAGAATATATTAAAATGAGATTCTGCAACAAGGAAAACACAGCTTGTCTTAGTTTTGGGTTCTTAAGGCTGCAAATATTTAAGAAGGTGATTTTTAATTGGCCCATGGCGACAAGAGATTCGATACTAGAAGGAACAACTCAGGATGCAGTAGGTAATTCTCTCCTCAGAGATGGGTTTAGTCTTTTTTTCCATGATTTATTTATTTAACTGTTTCACCAAGAAGGCATGCTGAGCAACAAGTTGCTCATCTCTCAGTGTGACCTGGGGGTAGGGAACAATGGGATAGAATACAGAGAAACGTTACAATGTTGGAATACAATGCCATCTTTCTGAAGGATTCATTACAGACAGTTGACATTTCTAATAAAATCAAACAAGTACATAGCACTACTGAAACTATTTGGTTAAAATTAATGACAAACACTTCTCAACATATTGTGTTAGAGGTATGCTATTGTCCACCTGGTGCCACCAGTGAATATCTTGATAACATCATTCAGGAAATTGAGTCAGCTTGCTCAGTCGGGGACATTATTGTTACGGGAGATTTTAATCTGCCTAGTATAGACTGGGACAAGATGATGGCTACATCTACCTCTGCAAGAAAACTGGTAGATATATGTGAACAATGTAACTTGGTACAAGGGGTTAGGTCCCCAACAAAAGGAACTAATATTCTGGATTTTTTTTCATACTACTACCTTGTCAGTCAGCAATATCTTTGTTCGGTCGCCTATCGGTAACAGTGACCACAGCTCAATTAGTTTTTCTCTTGAGCACACTATTCCAATGATATCTGGTATCTCAAAGATTTATTTGTATGATAAGTCAGAACATGATAGTATAAAAAATGAACTGAACAGTGTTGACTGGACATCTTTGTTTAATTCTATGGGTATTAATGATTATTATGAGACCTTGTTTAACAAAGTCATCAACTTGAGAAATACTTATGTTCCTTCTAGAATAAAGATGAAATCCTCTTATAATAGCCCAAGATGGATGACTAAGGAGCTTTATAAATTAATCAAGAAAAAAAGACAAGTGTTATGCACTTATCTATGGTCTCATTCAACTCCAACTTGGAGTTTATACTTAAGTATTCAAAAGAAATGTAAATATGGCGTCAAAAGGGCTAAAAGGAAGTGAGAGTTAAAATTAATATCCCAAGCATGTAAGGATAATACAAAATCATTTTATGCATATATAAATTCCCTAAAAAAACCTCTTGTCAAGTTGGTCCCCTTCTGATTAATGATACTCATTTAACTGACCCATCAGATATGGCAAATATTTTCAGTACTAATTTTTGTAATCAGTTTCAAACAACCAAGGTTTCTAATACCACATATCCCGTCAGGTAATCATATTTCAATGTCAGTATCTGATGTTCATACTAAATTACTTAACCTGAAAGGTAAAATTAGTGTGTCCCCATATGACCTACCCGGTCACTTCCTGTATTTATTAGCCGACTGTTTATCAACGCCACTTAAATTATTATATGAACATTGTTTGAAATATATCTATGTGCCTTCTTTTTGGAAAACTGCTTACGTAGTTCCCATCCATAAAAAGGGTCCAAAATACCTTTGGGAAAACTAAAGACCAATTAGCCTCACTTCCCCTATGGGTAAAATGTTAGAAGGCCTATTTAAAGATTTGATTACCCCGTCAGTCGATCAGATTGATGTTGAACAACACGGCTTTAAAAAGGGGAGGAGTTGCCTTACTAACTTACAGTGCTTTTATGAAGATTTAAGTTTACAGTTAGATAACAGATTTCCATATGATGTTATCTATGTTGATTTCAGCAAGGCTTTCGACTCTATCCCACACTGGGTGCTATTACACAAACTACACTGTGTTGGGATTAATTCAAATTTGGTTATATGGATAGCAAATTGGCTACAGCAATGACCACAACAAATTTTGATAAATGGTTATCTCTCTGATAAGGGTCAAGTTACCAGTGGAGTGCCGCAGGGTTCCGTTTTAGGCCCGTTTGTTTCAATTTTTCATAGCTGATATTTTCAAAAATAGCTGTTCTAACATGGTAATATATGCTGCTGACATCAAAATAGATGGACCTTGTGCTAATCCAGAATAAATCATTTCTACCCAAAATTACCTTGATCAACTGTCTCAATGGATCATTACTTGGGGGATGAAACTTAATCATAACAAGTGCAGAATTATGCATTTTGGAGCCGGTAATCCCAGGCTTGTATATACTTTAGATAACCAGGTGTTAGTTGCTTCAGATGTATAAAAGGACTTGGGAGTTTCGATAACTGATGACTTCCTTCCAGGTACTCAAACAAATGAAGTCATCCTTAGAGCTAATCGGGCCATTTGGTCCATTAAATGAAATATTAAGTCTAGAGATAGGAGGGTTTTGTTGCCTCTTTATAGAGCCTATGTCATCCCCCATCTGGACTTTTCATCCCGACTGTGGTGTCCGTTTAAAAAACACGACATCGCAAAGTTGGAAAAAGTTCAAAGGAGATATTCAAAGATGGTAAAAGGTCTAACAAATGTCCCATATGAAACTAGATTTACTGTTTTGAATTTGATGCCTCTCTCTATATTAGACGTTTAAGAGGTGACCTACTTCTCATGTATGATATTATAAATAACCCATATCTAATTATCACTCTAGGCTTCTGTTTTAAGGAAGAGGCATATAATCTTAGGGGACATCCTCTTCAGCTGCAGTTAAAGAAATGTAATTATCGTCCTCGGAAGTTTTTCTACACACTTCGTGTCATCAAACCATGGAACATTTTACCTATAGATGTGATTGTTAGTAGCTCTAAATCTATTTTCAAAACAAGGCTTGACAAATTTATACTATCTTGATCAATTTGTAGTTATTATTAGTAACAAGAGTTTTCTGCAACCTCCCAACACAGTCCGCCTTTGGTGTCTTCTATTTATTTTTTGATGAAAATAAATGCATTTTTTTTACATATGCCTATTGAACTGGTGAGCCAGAAGCACTACCACCTTCTAACATGAGGTGATTTATCTAACTCTAATGTAAAACTCCAACATAATACAATAACACATTGCCTTATTTATTGCACAAAAAATATACACTATTTTTTGAACTGCACTTCACTTTGTGTGGTTCTGGCAGCTCAGATGGCAAGTTCTGTATACTGTACTGTGAGAGCATATTGTAAAGTGGACTGGCAGTAGCCCATGAAGAGATTCTCCTTTAATATTTGCCAGAAGGGAGTTAAACATTTATAGCGACAGCCCTAGTGGATATGCCTTAGTTTGGAGAGACCGGCAAGGGCTCACCTCTGAGGAGCCATTTACAGATGCTGAAGAGGGGGGCAAATCATCAGAACAGAGGGTAGAATCATGAGTTGAAGGGTGCAGAATCATGTTTTGAGAGGGGCCAGAGACAGATGAGAGGGGGCAGAATCATGAGGAGCAAAGAGAGGGGTACAATTCTCCTGTCTTGAGATTTGATCCTGCAAGCTTCCAGTAGCACATGGCATTTCGAAGTGTAATGGACTTAGCCTGAACTGTTAAATAAATTTATTGCTACTCTGATGAAATGAAATTAAAAGGCAAGTGAAATACGCATGGACCAGAATCAACACATCAGCATTCAGAATGAGTTCACCATTAAAACACGTATTCAATAAAAGAGTCAATAGGCTTTAAAGCTTCAAAAAAAAAAAAGCAATAAAGTCCACTTTGCTTATTAAAAACATTTTTAGACCATACACTTTTAATCACTGTTCTCCTATACTTCATAAAATAATGCTGTTGTTTGAACTTTATATTTCATACAGTCTTTCCTAATACAACGGAGACTGTGCAGATAACACTGTATGTGCAGATAACCCTGTATGTGGAGATGTAAACCTTTCATGCACACAGTGCTTATATACAGTACAGTATATAACCGTATACAGTACAAACATCAAGTGATAAACTTCAAAAAAGCATTTTGCTAAAAAGTCCACAAACAATTTAAACCCTTTGTTTTTATAAAGAAATATTTTATTAGTTTGTTTTCTTTCTTTAGCAGAGAAAACATACAAGAACAGCTGCAGTCCAAAAGAGGTTGGTACAAAAACATACAACAATAGAAAAGTTTAAAAATAATAAAGGATTGTTGCAAGACCTGACTTGATGTTAATATATACTGTAGCAGTTCAGTTAAGTACTGTTTGTATGTAAGCACTTTACAATTTGCACATTTTCAGCTGTATCTGGAAGGACTTTATGAACGATAAAGCTCAAATAACTGTCAGATATTATACCGAAATGATTTTTTTTTCCAACTGTTTAACCAGGTGAGACACACTAAGCTGAAAGCTTGTTTACAGGTGCAACCTGGGAGCACAGGGAAGTTAAGTGAGTTGCTCAGGGTCACACAGTATGCAAGTGGGGGCTGTGGGATTCAAACCCAGATCTCAAGATTTGCAGCTCAGAGCCTTAAACCATTGCACTATACTGCCTCCCTATAAATTGTGATTACAAGTGATGATATTACCAACTAAAACTGAACTGTGCTTAAATGTGGGTACAAACTGTTTGCCGACTTTTTTTGCAAACTAGACCCTTCCTGAATGAAACTTGTGTCTGTTTGTTATACACCATTTGTGAGTGCACATTGTTATTTTAAGATGTACTGATGTCTATTTTGGAGCTCTAACCTATGTCTGACTAGGAGAAGGAGGAGTTGTAGTTCTCCAGGCTACTTCCTGGACTACACCTCGCAGCAATTGCTGAATAAATAATTGAAACTTGTGGGGAACTCAGCCAAAAGTGCTCTAATTCATCTAGGAGGCACAGTAGAGTGGTTAAGCCACTAAATTAATTATTTGTATCTGCAAAATCCACGGAGGTGTAGCGCGACCCGCAAAGTCACTTCTGGGTCTCTAGGGGCTAAATTTAGCTGCCCTGCGGTGAGCAGGGTGAGCGCTCGACATCACGCGCAAAGACACGCGCATCAGCGCTTGTTATGCGTGTTGTGCGTTTGTAGTAAATCAATAGTTGTGCTAGCTTAGACTTTGTCCTAAAGGTACAAGAATAGAATTCCTTCTACATAAAGCTGGTAAGATGTATTAAATAAGTTTAGTACTTTCATATAAGAAAATGGCAAGTGTCATATTAGCGACAGATGGGAGAGTAGGTACCACGTGTATATTATGCAACATGTTCAATTTTGAATTAGGCGATCAAAACATTGAATCCTTTACATGTGGTAAATGCATGAAGATTCAAGAACTTGAGGCTGAAATAAAGTTATTCGATGACAGACTAAGAGCACTAGAACTAAGTCAAATTGAAACGGCAAAAAGACTACATATAACTGATAAACATATGCTATTTTCAAAGTCTAGTGTTGCTTCTAGTCTCACACCTATTCATACTGATATTGTTACAAGAAAGAGACCAAGACAAGAGGGAAATGGCTTGGATTCTGAGGATGATTGGTATACTGTCCAATATAAAAAAAAACACCTAAAAGAGGGAGAAAAGCGAATTATTTTCATTTACCACTACAGAATAAATTTGATCCACCCTTAATAAATCTGGATATAGGTGGTTGCGGATTCATCAATAACTAAAACAGTAATTACTTTACCTAGTAATGATGATTCGAACTTGGTAATTCCAGAGAACAGTGATATTAGAAAAACCCAAACCAATCTTATAAATTTCTCTGAGAATAATAATATACAAGGAGAGCAAATAGACATTAGACCTGTGAATTTAGTTCATAAAGCACCACAACAAATTTTTGTACTAGGGGACTCTTTGTTATTTAACCTTGATAGACAAATATGTAACCCCAATAAAGTGACCCGTACATTATCTTGTTTTCGTGGTGCACAGATTCAAGACATATCCAGAATGAGTAGACAGATTTTACATAACTGTAGTAAAAATGATTTTGCCTTGATACATGTGAGGGTCAATAATATTTGGCATCAAAACGTTCAACAGATTAAAGAGGCTTATGTTGGTATAACTAATATTCTTGCTGATATAGGAATTCATCCAGTAATATCAGAGATTCTTCCAGTACCTAGAGCAGACCATTTTCTTACAAACAAAATAAAACATATAAATGATTGGCTTAGAGCTTGGTGTCTCAAACAAAACATTAAGTGCTTGACTAATTGGGAACATTTTCAGCAAAATGGTAATTACTATGCACAGGATGGTTTACATTTAAGTAAAAGTGGTAAAGAAGTTCTGGGAAATGAGATTAACTTACAGATAAATGCTTTTTTATGCAATGCTTAGGGGGTGAAATAATTACCAAAAGACGTTTAGGAGAACAGAACTTAACTTTGAATCATGTTAAACTCACTAAATCCGTTTTGAATAATAATCAGGTACCAAAACTTAATTTATTTCTTTTAAATGCTAGGAGTTTGTCCAATAAAATTCATAACTCCAAATCATTTTATACAGTGAAAACATTGATATTTGTGGAGTTACAGAAACTTGGTTTAATGATAAACAATGGGGACAAAATATTTGTGGGTATACTCTCTTTAAGAATAATTATATAAGTACAAGAGGAGGAGGTGTTGCTTATTATGTAAAATATGATAGTGCGTGCACAGAAATTAATATGAATACCCATTCACCACAAGGTATCGAAATACTATGGATTAAACTCAATAATAAATCTTTGCCAATTACATTTGGGTTATGTTATAGACCACCTTCCATTGATTCTGCTAATAATGATAATTTTTGTAATTACCTGGAAAACATTAATCAGAAAACTAATACTATTTTGATGGGTGATTTTAATTATCCTGGTATAAATTGGTTAAATTGTGAAGGTTTAAATATACAAGAAAATAAATTTATAGGTACAATTGCAGACCTAGGATTAGACCAAGTTGTGACTATTCCGAAAAGACTTAATAACTTATTAGATCTAATATTTACTAATGTAAAGGAAGGTATAGATACACCAGTTATAATGGCTCCACTAGGTAATAGTGACCATTTAATGATCAAATGGTCTATTAATTATAAGGAAAAACTTAAATGGCATAACCAAATTTAGAAATTATAAAACAGCTAATTATGTAGCTATTAAAGATTATTTAATGATGTGGAATTGGAAAAAAAGAATTAATTGGGTTAACAGTGGAAGAAAAATGGCATAGAATAAAAGAAAAAATAGATTTCTGTATTTCTGAGTGGGTACCAATTAGAATAAACTACATTCAGAAGAAAAGGCTTCTACCATGGTATTCAACAACCATTAAAAGATTGGTATTGGCCAAAAAAGGCCTTTAATAAATATAATAAAAATAAATCTAAATCAAATTGGTCTAAATTTGTTCAAAAAGCAAAAAAAGCAAAATACACAATAAAAAAGGCTAAAAAGGATTTAGAATATAATCTAGTTAGCAATCAGGGTGATAATAAAAAAAAGTTCTTTAATTACATTGGCTCGTTAAAATCTACACCCAATACAGTTGGCCCTTTAAAAATTAATGATGAGATTATAAGCGATGAACAACTAATGGCAAATAAATTCAATCACTATTTTGCTAGTATATTTTAAAAAAATTACATATTTTTAAATGAGAATTCCACCATGTTAGATCCTGTGGTTAAGTTTACTGTTGCCAAAACTTATTCCATCATTACTTCATGTAAAGCTTCTACATCTGTAGGACCTGATAACATCCCTTCGATATTCTGAAAAAATGTCTCATATGAGTTAGCTGGTATATTAACATTTCTTTTCAATGAATCTATAGCTAAGGGTATTGTTATAAAGGAATGGAGAGATGCTTTAGACATTCCTATACATAAGAGTGGTTCAAAGCAAGAGCTACAAAACTATAGACCTATAAGCCTAACATTCTCTGTATGTAAAATAATGGAAAAACTTATACCCGATAAGATTAATGTACATATTGCAGAAAATGGGCACTCCAACATATTATAATATGGTTTCCAACCTGGGGGGTCATGTCATACTAATTTAATAAACTTTTTTGAGCCTGTAAGTGATGCCTTGGACAAGGGTCTTCCAGTGGATGTCATTTATCTGGACTTTGAAAAGGCTTTTGACTTTGTTTCACACAAAGTTTTAAATGAATGTTTAATACAAATGGAGTTTAATAGACATATTATTGCCTGGATTTTACAGTGGTTGACTGATAGAAGACAACGGGTGTCACTACGAGGGTATACATCTACATGGACGGAGGTTACGAGTGGGGTTCCACAGAGTTCAGTCCTGGGTCCAATATTGTTTAATATTTTAATAGCTAGTATGAACACTAAAGATGGAATATGGCTAACAAAGTATGCAGATAATGCTAAATTAGGTGAGATTGTTAATATGAAATCTATTTCAAATTTACAGGATAATTTGAATCTAAGCTCAGACTGGGCTACTACAAATAAACTGAACTTTAATTATAATAAATGTAAAGTTATGCACTTTGGGTTAAATAACATGTGTGTTAATTATATTAATAACCAACTTTTAAGTGTAACTACTTCTGAAAAGGATTTGGGTGTCACTATCTCAAATAATTTAAAATTCACAGAACATTTAAATATTACAGTTAAAAATGTGCCCAACTGATTAATTGTATTTTCAAAAATATAAAAAGTAGAGAATCTGCCGTATTACTCCCACTGTTTACCAATATTGTGAGATCTAACTTTGACTATTGTTCCTCATTAAGTGCTCTGTTAATTCGAGATAGATTATCTAGAGAAAGAATTCAAAGTAAGTTCACCAAACATATTATTAGCATGTGTTCACTGACCTATGAAGAAAGAATAAAAAAATGACATCTTTATAGTATGGAATATCGGTCCTTGAGAGGTGACCTCTGTTTGCTGTATGGGGCAATAAAGGACGAACTCTTGTTTAAAACCATATACTTGGCTTGGAATCCAACATCTGTTCATACTAGATCACATAATCTGAAACTGAGTGCTATCACAAATAAAACATCAAAGAGAAACAAATTCTTTACACAGAGGATAATTCCAATATGGAATTCACTTCCAGATGACGTTGTGCATTGTGATAATTTAACTCAATTTAAATCTAAGCTTGATTCTCACATGAATGACTTAAAATATGTAGTCCACCTAGCCTAGGTGGCATGATCAAACTGGGCATGTCCTTCGATCACGTAATATACCTATGAACCTATAAGTTCATCACCTGACTTTTATAGTGAGCTACTGTATATATTTAAGCAAGTTGTGCACTAAACCATTTCACATTTCAGCCTATTATTTGCACATTCTCAGTTTTATTAGGAAGGACTCTGTCAAATATAAAGTTCAAATAACTGCAGGATTTTACTAACTATAACTGAACTGTGCTTATAAGCATGTGGTCAAAAGGACATTGACAAACTAGAGATGGTGCAGAGGGCTACCAAAATGGTGAAGGGTTTACATCACAAGCCTTACAAGAAGAGAGTGAGGGACCTCAATTTGTACACGCTGGAACAAAGGCATTAGAGAGGTCACATGATAGAAACATTCAAGCACCTCAAGGGTATAAACAATGTGGAAGGAGACAACATATTCCAGAGTAATAGTAGTGCCAGGACAGAAGGACACAGCATGAGACTGAGCAGTGGCCGCATAAGGGGAAATGTCAGGAAGTTCCTTTTTACAGAAAGGGTGGTGGATGCATGGAATAGCCTGCACCAGGAGGTGGTGGCAGCCCATACAGTGACAGGCTTCAAACATGCATGGGACAGAAACAAAGGAATAATAGAGAGAGGAAGAAAAAGCTAAAGCCAATGACCAGATAGGGTCACGGGACGCTTTGTTGGGCAGCTTAAATGGGCAAACTGCATGGGTCTAGTGGTCTTTACCTGCCAACAGCATCTATGTGTCTATGTAAAGTTTGTACATGAGCAAGGGTTGAGCTACTATTTCCATTGACTTTCAATTTTTGCACATCTGCTGGATCCCACTGGTTGTGGAGGAGTGGAAATTTGTGGCTACTTAATGTCAGACACCTCTCACACAAGTTTACCAGCAAGCGAAAGTGGAAAATAACTAAATATTTAACTGTTGCAAAAGGCAGGGTCAAACTGTTCGCCTTGCTTTGCTGCAGCACTGCTGTAAAATGCAGAGTGGAAAAGATTAGGTTAGGTAGCTGCTAATGGTCTTAACGGCCATACTTTACACCTCCCAGGTTGGCTGCTTTTACAAAGAAAGGGCTAAACTACAGTACTTGAAATTCCTACAACAACACACCTCCCCATACTCTGTAGTCACAGCATAGGGTGAGGGGTAGCTGAGGTGGGAGCTTCTCTAAAGGTGCTTTTATACACAGGTTTGTAAAATGAAATAAACGTTACCTGTGTGGCGCCGATGTACTCTGTTGCGTTGGGGTTTCCTTTTACACCCCTGCGAGTATTCCGGCTAACCCCGCCTCCATTTGTTTTGGCTCCCCCAGAGTTTGCTGCTCTAATGGCAGTTTCTGCAGTGGTACCGGAATGGCTGTTTTACACAGCCAGATCAAACAAAACACATTCATGCAAACTGCAAGAAACAGAGATTGCGGTTTGGACGAACGTTCACCAAGCAAACGAAACAAATGCTTTTTACACACAAGAGATGTAACGGAATACTGTTTCCATAACAGTTATTCCGTTACATAGACCTGAGTGTAAAAGCACCTTTACTTTGTCCATACTTGTGACTTCCTAGTTTAAAGAAAGTTCTTCTGGTTTCACCCAAATGTTCTTTCAGTGCAGGGCTCTTGGGTGGTGGTAGGTGACAGGCTGCTTTCTAATTATCAGCAGGTATTATGAATAGGATTAGTTCAGTTCAGTTTATTAACAGGAAAAACTCCACAGAGCAGGCTTATTTACAAGGAGGTCCTGAGACAAGCAGTCATATACATAGCATATATTAATGGTAACAACATAAGTAACAGAGTATATACAAGTATTTACATTTAATATATAATTTGTTGACAAAATGGATGAAATACAATGGTAGGAACAGTGCAGTGGGGAGATCTCAGTTTGAATAATACTAAAATACAACACTGATCTGCGGGTCGGTGAAACAAACATGAGTGTTTAGCAGTTTGCTAGACTATAATGACTACAATGTGGGGAGGCAGGCATTGAAATATGGGAAGGGAGAGTTATCCAGAGGTGGTTGACATGCAGCTAGAGCACAGTCTGGGTGGGGAGATATTATTGGAAGGGGAAGGAAGTGAGTGGAGCTGTGCGAGGGCGGGTAGGTGTGGAATAGATAGGAGAGGATGATAAGGGAAGCTGACTGCTTGCAAAATCACATATTGAACAGCATCACCTTTTTGCTATGTCATTCATCTCCAACACTTTAAAAAGTATGCTTGCTAAAATATAGTCCATATATAGAGACATGAATTTTCATGAATAAGGGTCATATTTATATGACATAGGACATACTTTTCATGGGAATTCAATGTGTGCATATTATTGGTGATGGTCTCTACATATGGGCTATAATACTTGAAAAAATTTGTAAGCTCATTTTATTAGAGGTCTTTTGTCAGAAGAGGACGCATTCATCAGCAATATTGCTGATGGTCTTGAGGGTAAAATCTGCCTGTTCGCAGATGATACAAAACTATGTAATAGGATGGACAATCAGGAGGGAGCCTCCAGTATGAAGGAGGCTTTCAAGAAACTTGAACAGTGGTCCAGCGACTGGCAACTTAGATTTAATGCTAAAAAATGTAACGTGATGCACCTTGGAAAACAGAACCCAAGAACTCAATACTTCCTAGATAAGCATCAACATTAACAGACCAGGATTGAATGAGACTTAAGCGTAATCATATTGGATGAACTTAAAGTAGGGAATTAATACGAAAAAGTGGCATGAAAAGCAAGCAATATCCTCAGATGCATAGGCAGGGGAATAACTAGAAGGTAATGAGAAGTGATCATTCCACTCTATAGATCCCTGGTGGGACCACACCTGGAGTACTGCATCCAATTCTGGAGGCCCCACCTGAAGAAGGACATGGAGCACTTGGAATCAATTCAGAGAAGGGCCATACAGATGGTGCAGGGCCTCCATCACATGCCATATGAGTCTAGACTGCAAAACCTAAACTTGTACTCCTAGAACAGAGAGGGGACAGAGGGGAAATGATAGAAATGTTCAGATTCATCAAGGGTATAAACACTGTTCAGGCAGACAACCTCTTCCATGCAAATGGAGAGGCGTATACAAGAGGGCACAACCTACGCCTGAGAGGGGGAAGGCTCAGAGGCAATATCAGGAAGTACTTTTTTATGGAAAGGGTATTAGACACATAGAACAGCCTGCACTCAGAGGTGGCTGCAGCAAAAACAGTGAATGCATTTAAACACACGTGGGACCGGCACTACGGCGTAAACAAAAACAGCACAATATAGGGGAGGGGGTTAGGTTCATGGGAAGACTAGATAGGCCACTCTGTCCCCATCTGCCATCAAATTCTTATGTTCTTACGTGTTTTGATAAAATATATCCCATATTTAGAGACCTTCACCAATAGTATGCATACAGTACTCTGAATTTCCATGAATAAGGGTAATTTTTATAAGACATAGTCATGTTCATGTATTTGGCAATATGGCCTTTATTCAATGTTGGAAGCTCATTTTGTTGGAGGAGGTCTTTGATCAATTATGAAGTGTGGAAAGCAGTACAGATAACTGTTAATATTTACTTTTATTAGTGGGTCTTATTAATAATAGCAATGTGTGTGATTTGTACTGCTATTTGTTTTTTCAATGTGCTTATCTGTGAGTGTGTTTTACCATGTTGGTTTTGAGATAGATTACACCTGGTGTAAATAACTGTTTGCAGTATTTAAGCAGCAGATATTGTCTAGCACTTTAGCAAATAAAAGTATGCAACCCGGCAACTTTTGACTCCTGAGTGCTGTTTCCCTATGTTATACACACACCTTTGAAATTCTTAACATTAAGATGATTACTAGGGAGCAAGATAATCAAATGCTGCAACTGTCTAGACAGCATTACATTGTATAATCAGATGAGGAATTCTTCAGTTATGTGCTGGCTAGTTTTTATTTTGTCAGTGATTTTTGGTAACATTACTTTTTGGGAACATTGTAACAGTGAATAATGACATTGCTAAAAGATACATTGTTGCCTTTGAAAGAGAAACAGAATAACTTTGAACATTTTGAAGATATTCACTATATTGCTACAAGGTTACCAAAAAAGCAGTGTAACTAAATAAAAATATACAATGTTGCTTCTGATTAACCAAACATGGACTGGGGACTTTGGTGCTACAGTATTATGTCTTCAAAAAGGAAATGTGTGAAAATGAAGTTACTGTAGTTGGGGGTGGGTTGAAATCTTGTTTCAGCTAAGTCTTTCACACTCACTGTTTGAACAAAGTTAGTCATGCAGTTGGGGGAGCGGTGGTTTACTTGAGTCTTTCTGTTGGGAAGGAGCATGCTTTGTTGTCCATTCTGCTACCATCGGGTCCCCTCTGCTTCCTAACAGCTTCATCAGTCAGCCTGATATATTACTTTATTTTAGGGGTCAGCTGGGACCAGCGAGGTTAGGGGACATGCAGAGTTGTCTGGAAATGACATTCACTTCTTGTACCATACTGTCTTCCTGCTGCCAGACACTGAGCCTATCAATAATATATATTTAAACAAAAAAGACTGCAATTTGTGCGGAAGATGCTGGCAAAACTAAGGCTCTACAAAGATGGGAAGCCAGTATCTTTGGAATAAGCAGAGAAGGGACTGGAGTATGTAGAGTATGTTCCCTAAAATGCAAAAAACAAACCGCAAAAACAAAACTCAGTTCCAAGAGCCAAGCAGTGAAAGACAGCTGCTGTGTATAATGTGCCCTGTAAATGCATACAAGCACACCAAATACAATGTAAAAATGCAAAAATTGACTAGATGGACTCATAGTCTTGTTCTTTCCTTTCACACCTAAGTATCTACAGTATGCAGCATTTAATGAGGGAAACCAAATGTTCAGGTCCTGACTGGGGTGTTTCATCCCACATCAATGGTAGATGTTTGCCCCAGTGAATGCTCTGTCATGCAAGAGACAGAACAGAACAGAATTGCTTAGAACAGATACACAGGACTTTAATATGAATTTTAACAGATTGATGTTAACATTAAAATATAATGCTTTTTTTACAGTGTTAGAAGGGTAGCAAAAAAAAAAAAAAAATGCATGTTCTGAAATCTACTCTAGCAGGAGAACAATCTCCTACAGGCCATTATTCATCTTGGGCTGATGTGACCAGCGAAGTCCCACAAGGTTCTGTGCTGGGACCCTCCTTATTTAGTATGTATGTGGCACCCATACAGGCTAGTTCCAGTACTTGGGCTGAAAAATTTGCAGATGATATAAGAGTTGCCAGTATAGTTAATGAAAAATCCATTGAACATTTCCAATTAGAGATCAACAAGACTGGAGACTGGGCATGTAAAAATAAGCTTTCTGTGAACAAAGCAAAATATAAAGTTATGCAAATAGGTAAAAATAACATGTGTGCGACGTATTACCTTTATGGAGAAGAGATAGAAGTATCAGTACAGGAAAAGGATTTGGGGATAATTGTATCAATGGACCTGTCTCACTCAGAACAGTGTAAGATAGTAGCTAGCAAAGCAAATTGCACCATGGGATGTATACTGGCAAATATTACATGCTGAGAGGGGGATGTGATAATACCTTTGTATATGTCCCTGGTGAGGCAACACATGGGGGTACTGTGTTCAGTTTTGGGCTCCCCATAAAAAGGTGATATTGGCATGCTGAAAAGGATCCAGAGAAGGGCTACCAAAAGTATAAGAGGGCAAAGAGGAGTACCTTATGGAGTAAGGTTGCAAAACCTTAAAACTTTTCAGCCTAAAATATAGGAGACTAAGGGGAGAGTTATGTATGGTGTACAAGGCACACAGAAATCAAGATTTACGAGAATGTATTGGTTTAGTAAGTAACAATGTGAGAAAGAGCAGATATCACGATATGCAGTTAAAAGGAGAATTTTTTAAGACAAACCTCAGAAAAGGCAGAATCAATTAGTGGTCAACTTGATGCTATAAACTAATGAATGCAGATCATACTCGTCCTCTGAAGGCCTTATTAACTGCAAGTAATAGAGAGAACATACACTGAGAGATGCCTCTTGATATTGTGTGGCCCAGGGTAAAAACAGATTTGGTGATTTAACCCTGATTGCTACTTTAGCATGTACATGGAATGAAATTCCAAGTTTTATTAAACAGAAAGTCACAGACAGAGCATTCCAGCAAGAGACGAAAGATTTTTATTACAAAGGATGCAAGTATTATGCTTTTTTTTTGCTTGATTGTACCCCTTGCTATGTTCATGTATCATGTTTTTGTTTAGTGTATACATTGAATGTTATCTGTATACATGTTTTGTCTGGAGTCTTAATTCTTTCTGTACTGGGCATGATTTGTAAACAGGGCTCTGTCCCTAAGTTGTGTCTCCTGGATAAAAATAACATTTTATCATCATCAATCAGAGGGTGGCAGAGACATGGAACAAACTTCCTAGAGAGATTGTGACAAGACCTACCCTAGAAGCATTTAAATCATCCCTCGATGATTACATGGGAGATGTGAAATTTGCCCAATAAAGTACACTGGTCGAGTCACTATGGCTTATGGCTACCGACTCATAACATTCTGTGTGATTCTGTGTGAGAACCAGATTTTGCTAGTGATCCCTTAATACTTGCAAAGATGGTTAAATCTTCAGATGATAGAATACTGTATGTCATTCAGACCATACCATCCCTACACAAAGGGACACTAGCTTTTTTACAAGTGCTGCCCTGAAAGGTAACTACCCAACTGGTAGGTGCACCCATTGTAATAATGCACACGGACTCAAGAAGGGTAGGACAGTTTGCAGAGGAGAAGATGTACAAATAAGGGATTTCATTACATGTCAAACATCAGGAGTTATTTATGGAATTATATGTCCTTGTGACAGCAGTTAGATATTGTAAGACAGACAAGCAGACAATTAACAACAAGGATAGGGCAACATAAGGGACCTCCTCTCTGATCCCTGATGTCGTCCCGACTGTTTAATTAATTAACAAAACACTTTCCCTAGTGGTCCAGTAGACCCACCCTCTCCCCATCCCAGATGTCACTACAACTATTTGATCGATAAAAAACACACTTTCCTTGGTAGTGTGGCAGACCCCCTCCATGATCCCCAATGTTACCCCTTCTCAAATTAACGTGATTGCTCCTAAATCTTCACAAAAGGGAAGTGATCCCCAAGTTCCTAGATCAATGAGGCAGTCATTATCCAAACTAATTAATGTCTTCTCTGCTAAGAGAATCATTTTTTTTGTATTCAAAGACACTGACCCCAAATTAAAACAGCAATGTCAACCTGTGAACATGTTGATCAAAGTATGCCTTGAATTTATTTTCAAAAGCTGAAGAGCCGAAAAAGATTGTTAAAAAATGTATTAGCCAGTGTTGTTCAGCCTGATGTATCAGCTTACATAACACTGCAGCATATGAACTATAGCCTTTATTGCCATTTGTGCAGTGTGTCAAAATGTTTTTATTAAGCCTGCTCCTAAAAATGTGTGGTAAAAAAAAAAAACTTTTACTTAGGTTACTAGTTTGTTTAATAATTCTATATTGCTCTGGTGAAACGTCAGTGCAGATCGCAGGTCATGTACTTACTTTTAATGTTTTTGATCTGATGCCCTGACCCTCACTGACTACAACAGAAAGGTTATAAGCATCAATATCTCATAGAAAATATACTTCCCAGCTAATACCAATAAAAAATGCCATTTGTTTTCTAACTTTATGTTTATTACTTTAACAAAATAACATACAGTTATAAATTGCTAGCAAAGGACATAACAAGAAATAAATTCACACTGAGGGCGCCACACCGCTTAATACATTCACAGGGTCCATCCTATGCTAAGGGATACAGTATGTGCAAGGGAAAGAAACAGTATTAGAATCCATAGTGAAATGTGAACAAACTGCAAACTGAACCCATGAGCTACATGGTATTTTAGCAAACAGAGTCAGAAATGAAAAGTCCAGAACATCTTCACCTGCAAAAGAGAATGTAGTGAATTTACCATGCAGTTCCCCATTCAACACAATGGTTCTAACTGTAAAAGTTATCGAAACAAGTGGTGTTTCGATAACTTTTACAGTTAGAATCGTGTTAGTTCTTCTTACTGTTAAGCAAGTCTGCGATTGTATAAGCAGTGTTGGTTTGTTTGTATGTAAAAATGTTAAATGACTATGTCGGGCACCTTAGTAAAACAGTTCAGCATTTTCAATTTAATTGCTCATCATCAGCCGTACGATCACATTAATATTTGCACATATGGTGCTGAATGGGGAAATGCACGATAAATTCACTACCTTCTATTTTCTATATCTCTTAGCATAGAATGGACCCTGGGGAAACGGTCATTACAATGAATGGAACACATGTCCATAGGAGAGGAGTAGCCAGACGCCACCTGCTAGGATAGAGAATTGCACCAGGACAAATAAAAATTGAGCTGATGCTATACCAGATTAAAGTCTGTTCAACAAGTTCACCTCATGGATCTCGTAGATCTCATGTACATATTCTCACTGGAAACCCAAAGGAAAAGTGGGATATGATCGAGACCTTCAGGTTCCTGAAAGAATTAACAAGCTGAACTGCTGTGATGGCGACACCTATTGGAGGGGGCTAGACACCAGGAAAATAATGCAATTTTGGAATAATGTGATAATGGAATTGGCTAAAGCCACTGGGCTGATCTTTTGCATATCAGTCCTTTAGTTTGTAAGCCAGCTGTTAGCTTTTCAGTTACCAATGTCTTCATCATTTTGGCCAGCACAGAAGTAAGGCTGACTGGCCTTTAATTCTCTGTCTTTCTCTTGTTCCCTTTTCTGAACTGGTGCTACAGAAACCTTATGCTACTATCTTGTTACATTTCCTGTAGTTTAGGATAGAGTAAATAGTTTTTTTAATGGTCTCAAGATAGAGTTGCCAACCTCATTTAATAGTCTTGGATGTAACTGATCAGGTTGCACTGATTTGCTGATTTTTAATTTTATCTAACAAAGTTTCAGTTTCCCCTATAAATATTGAATCCCATAAGACAAAAGTTTGCCTGGTTGGGTGAGACTGGGAAGGGGGCTGAGTTTTTGTTTTCCTCTGTGGTTAGAGTAGGTCCATTGAGTGCATGATCCTCACTGTTTGTATTTACTCCTACGTTTGGCAGTGGTCGATATCTATTTTATGTAGAAATATCACAGTTGACAATTCCCCCTTCTTAATTTCTTGAGACCACACTCCAGTCTTTGTCATCTTCATTTTCTGATTCCTTTGTCTTTTTGTCTCCCTATTGTGTTCATTTTTAGTTTTAAGTGTTTTGCTATTTTTTGAAGTTTCATTTTTATTCTACACCATTTGTAGGAGACAAGATTTTTCTGAGGGTTCCTGTTTCCATTTCTAGTTCAGGATTTTAACCTTTAATTCCTTAATGTCATGGCATTTTCTGCAAGTAAATGCTGAGAAGTCCATTCTGATTCCATATTGAATTTGTTGCACAATATGCACATGGTCCCTATTACCCCATTAGCAAGTGTAATCAAGCCTCTGCCAGAGTTACCTTCACCCACTGCTCACCGATGCTTGCACAGGCAAAAAAGCTAATAGGCACTAGACAAGAAGTTCCGATGATGCTACTTCCAGTGTTTTTATACAACCACAAAAGCAGTATACCATTTGTTTAAGTAAAAGACTAAGGTCTAAAAGAGATCCTAGTATCACCAGCTCTAAAAACCAGTAGTACCCACAGGAACTCTGTTGCTCTTTCAGGGCTTCTGATTACTACAGCTCCCCCAGTCATCCAAGCTCCAAGCAACTCTCCTGAATATAGTGGTACAAAAGATTACCCCCAAAATGTTTTTTTTTTTTATTTTGTGTTTGTTTTGCACAGGACAGAGACGCACACAATTAAAATGGCATCAACAGCAGTGCTTTGCCATATAGATCATGCACTGTTCTATCCCTGCAAATGCCTGCTGTTTTCTCACAGCTCCTGTGATGCTCGCACAGACAAAGGGAGCTTATAAGTGCCAGTAGTGAATTTACCGTGCATTTCCCCATTCAGCACAGTAGAACAAATATTAACATGATAGTGCAGCTGATGATCAACAATTAAATTGAAAACGCTGAACTATTTTACTAAGGTGCCAGAAATAGTCATTTAATGTTTTTATGAAGATGAAGATAGGGAAGCTTACCAAACTGCCCTAAGGGAAGCAGGGAAGGCAGTAAGGTAGGCAAAGTCCCAAACTGAGGAAACACTAGCACAAACAGTAAAATAAGGTGACAAGACTTTCTAGAGATACATTAGTGAAAGGAGAAAGTTCAGAGGGGGTATTGCTAAGCTCAAAGGAGAAAAGGGGGGCCCTATAAAAGCATTTATCCTAAATAGATACTTTTGCTCAGTATTTACTGAAGAGAAGGTAGGGCAGGGCCCACAGCTCAGCACCATGGACACAGGGGAGAGGGAGGTGAGCACTACTCCCTTCACAAAAGAAAGGGTCCTACAAGAGCTCGCTAAGCTCAGGGTGGACAAGGCAATGGGACCTGATGGCATACATCCTAGGGTACTAAAGGAGCTAAGGGTGGAACTAGTAGAGGAATTAGCAGAACTGTTTAGTGAGTCTCTGAGCATAGGAGAGGTCCCAGACGACTGGAAAAGGGCTCAGGTGATCCCGCTCCACAAGAGCAGTAGCAGGGAGGGGCAAGGAACTACAGAGCAGTCAGTCTTACCTCAGTAGTGGGCAAGATTATGGAGACACTTCTTAAGGAAAGGATAGTGCAACATCTGGAATCCATAGGGGCACAGGATACAAGACAGCATGGGTTTACAAAAGGAAGGTCCTGTCAAACTAATGTCATAGATTTCTTTGACTGGGTAACCAGAGTGGTGGACCAAGGGGGAGCAGCTGATGTTGCCTACCTTGACTTCAGCAAAGGTTTCGACACTGTTTCACATAGAAGATTGATAAACAAGCTGGGTAGGCTCAGGGTGGGTAAGAAGTTGGTCAACTGGGTGGCAAACTGGTTGATGGGCAGAAAACAGAGTGGTGGTAAATGGTATGCAGTCAGAAGAGATGCAGGTCACAAGTGGGGTACCTCAGGGATCAGTTCTGGGGCCAGTCCTCTTCAATATCTTCATCAGTGACATTGCAGATGGACTAGAGGGTAAGGCTTGTCTGTTTGCAGATGACACCAAGATCTGCAACAGAGTAGATGATCCAGATGGGATGGGCAGAATGAGAAGAGATCTGGATAAACTAGCAAAATGGTCGGAAGAGTGGCAACTGGGATGTAATGCAAAGAAGTGCAAGATCATGCACATAGGGAAGAGAAACACTGAAGTCAACTATAGGCTGGGAGGGGAGTTGCTGGCAGTCGCAAAGGAAGACAGAGACTTGGGCATCATCATCACCGATGACCTGAAATCATCCAAGCAGACCTCTAAAGCAGTAGGTAAGCTAGGGGGATGTTAGGGTGTATTAGTAGGGGTATCGCAAATCATAAGAGGGAGGTAATAATCCCTCTTTACAAGACACTGGTTAGGCTCCATCTGGAGTACTGTGTGCAGTACTGGAGGTCACACCTTCACAAGGACATTAACCAAATTGAGGCAGTCCAGAAAGGCAACCAAATGGTGCAGGACTGCATCAGAAGACATATGAGAACAGATTAGCAGAGCTCAATATGTATACCCTAGAGCAAAGGAGGAGAGAGGTGATATGATCAAAACATTCAAACACCTAAGGGCATTAACAAGGTGAAAGAGTCTAACATGCTTCAATATAAGAAACATAGCAGGACAAGAGGACACAGCATGAGATTAGAGGGAGGCCGATTAAGGGGTAATGTGAGGAAGTTCTTTTTCACAGAAAGGGTGGTGGGTGCATGGAATGGCCTACCTCAGGAAGTGGTGGCTATGAATACAGTGCAGGGCTTCAAACAGGTATGGGACAGGCATAAGGGAGCAATACAGATGAGTATGAATAGATAGGCCACTGACAGAGCAAAGGCCGATGGCACATTTATAAGGTGGAAAAAGAAATGGGCAGACTGGATGGGCCTTGTGGTCTTTATCTGCTGTCAAGTTCTATGTTTCCATGTTTCTAAACAAACCAACACTACTTACACAATAGCAGACTTGCTTAACAGTAAGAAGAACCAACAATGGTTCTAACTGTAAAAGTTATTGAAACAAGTGGTAATTAAAGGAAGAAACAGTCATCACAAGGATGAACGGAACACATGTCCATAGGAGCCGAGAAGCTAACCCAGGTCGAATAACAACAGAACTGATGCTGTACCAGATTAAAGTCTAGACATACTGTATCTGGGGACCTAACACACTTCATTCTGTTATAATTTAGACTTATTTAGGCTCAAATTACTACCACAGCTCTCAGGTATGGTTTGATTGAGCACTGGGTGCTGCCACATGTGTGCCATCTCACAAAAAGGGATTGCTTACTATGGTGACTAGTCTATTTGGTGACGGTGCAAAGCAATACTTAGAAAACATTTAGAAACATTCAAATTCCTTCACTTTTTAATAATGCCTAAATTAACAATGGTTACATTGAGGGATTAATGTCAGTCTTCCTAATAATTCATGTGCACTGTTGTGGTTTCTGATAGGACTTTAAATTATGGTCCCAATATTAATAGTCAAAAATTATTGTGTTAATCAATTCAATGAAAATTTCTTCAAAAAGGCAACACCCTTGAACATGGGCTCGTAAAATTAATAGTTGCATCCAATATGTCACTTTTCTTTTAAATGTTATTTTTGAAGGGAATTTTTTCCCTAGGTGATATCAAATCAATTGTGGGGGATAGTCTCTGAGGCACTCCACATTCATTACATCATGGGTTGTGTACACCTGATAGGTTGTTTGATGCACATGTAATTCGAAGCACACCATCCCCCTTCCCCAGGGGTCAGCTTACCTCTGGTCAGTTCTAAATGTGTATCTGACCAAGGTTGTAGCACACACTACAGCTCCAAAGTGTTTAACAGAGAAAAACTACTATGAAGGTAAGAGAAAGAACATTACAGGATACAGTGCCTACTACAACTAAACGTAGTATTAGATACAGTAGAAATGTGAACTAGAAAGAGGAGAATTGAACCTTGCATTTGTTGAGAACCATGTCAATATGTAACGTCAGTTTCAGGATGTTTGAAAAATAATAGTATGTTGTAATAGGGAGCAAGGTAAATCAGCTACCTGGGCACCCCTGTTAGGGGTATCAGGAGCTGCAAGACACAGAAAACACAGACTAAGAGGGATGAGCTACTGGGTACCCCTGCTAGGGGTCTCAGGAGCTGCAAGACACAGAAAACACAGACTAAGAGGGATGAGCTACTGGGTACCCCTGCTAGCGGTCCCAGGAGCTACATGAAACAATAATACAAAAAACTTCCTGATATACACTGCTGATTATCCCTCCTAGTGATTTCAGCAGCAAAGGAATTTAAAATCACTTACTGTGCTGCACGGCTACCCTCCTTACAAGTTAACTACAACCTGACACCCCTGCCAGCAGTGCCTGCATTGCAAGCGCTCACAAGATTCCCCATGTTTGGCTTCCTGGATCCATTTTTACCATCCAGTGATGCAGCCTCTTTTCAAACAGGCAGCACATTAAGTTACTTCTGCCTGAAAATGCTCCGATTTAGATCTACCATTCCTCTCGCTCTCTTTCTCATCCCCAAGACAGCTCCTTTACTTCTATGGACTCATATGGAGCCTAGTGCCATGTTATATTATGGCTCAAGATCCATAGACGTGCCTAACCAGCTCATCCATGCTCTCCTCATCTCTTCCAGTCTGAAATCCAGTTTAGCGTGGGTGCAGCTCTCTGATTGGCTCCCAACACTCACAGGAACTCAGCCGCCATCTTTTTTGGAGGCACAGCAACGAGATCTCGCCATTGTGGAGCTCTCGCGATGCTAATCAACTACAGCCATGCTCTATGGCTGAATAAACTAGCACAGCAATGCGCTATGCCTGAATATTAATAAAACCCAGCGCTCTGTCGCCTTACCAGGCACAAACACAAAACACTGTGCAGATGCTGCAGAGCACTATGGAAATTACTCCTCCTCCTCCTTTTCCATTACCTCCCAAAAGCACAGCACAAGGGGACAACATACTACATCAATCACCCACACAAACAGTTTAAAGGCACAGTGCCAGATTCATTACAGAGCCTGAACAATTTAAAGGCACAGTACCAGCCTTTTTCTACCTAGAGTATAATGAATTAAGCCCACATTACTTAAATACAAAATCACATTACAAGGTCACAGTACAGACACAGAATTATATAATAAGACAATTTAAATAAAACATTTATGTACAAGCCACAAGTCTGATCTGTGCCATATTCTCCACAGACCAACATGCCCGAGATCAAAGGCTGCAGATAGTGAATGTTCCCCCACCATCACAGCAAATGGGCCCCCACCATCACAGCAAATGTGCCCCCATCATCACAGCAAATGGGCCCCCACCATCACAGCAAATGGGCCCCCACCATCACAGCAAATGGGCCCCCATCATCACAGCAAATGGGCCCCCACCATCACAGCAAATGGGCTGGCTATGCATGTCATGTCTGGAAGATAACACCACTACTAATGACCTTGATGAGCCACAGGAAGAATCCATTGGGCTAACAAATATCACCACCATTAAGAGCAAACATAATAAAGAGCAAATTGTGGCTCAAAATACAATCATGCTACAAAACAATCAGCTAATGCAGGCACAACAGAAAGTGTTTGTTGCAATGTTAACAAAACTCAATGTGCTATCAGCTCTGTAATTAACCAGTCCCCCACCCACCAAGAAGAGGGCCCATCGGACCTCAGAACAGACCAACAGGGGCTATAACTGATGACATACAGCCTACCTCTAATGACACCAAACAAGGGTCAGAGGAGGAGAGAGAGCTAGAGATAGAACCACAGACCCTCACCACAAAATGGTGCTTCCTTGACCAAATACCAACACTGGTCAGAAGCATTATGGCTACAGTGGGGTTTGAGACCCTGGCACCAGCACCCACATCAAAATTAATACCATCCCTACAAACCACAGTCAAAAAAATGGATTTCTTTCCAGTATGCAAGGCCATAGAGGAGCTGGTACTAAAGGAGTGGGGTTCCACAGAGCCTGCACGCATACCAGAGTGCAGCCCATGGAACAAAATGTACCCATTACAAGCAGACAAACTCTCACTATGGTGTATGCCACCAACAATAGATCCACAAATAGCATCACTCAATATGAAAACAGTGCTACCTACAGAATCTACATCAGGCCTTAAAGACCCTACTGATAGAAAGTTGGAGGATATTCTTAAGAAGAACGTGAAGCTAGCCGGCCTAGGAACTAAAGCCGCATCAACCGCTATCTTCACTACAAGAGCCCAACTAACATGGCTCCAAGAAGTCATAAAGATTGTGCCCCCTAAATCTACCGAGGCAGAACTAATGGAGTATGCGATACTGCCCACAAAATATCTGGCAGACATGGCTGTCAACTCTCTAAAGATCAATGCTAGATCTGCCGTACTAACCAACAGAGCTCAACGAGCTCTATGGATAAAGCCATGGGATGCAGATGGGGAATCCAAGGCCATCCTACAGAAACTCCCCTTTAAAGGGAACTTACTGTTCAGAGAAGGATTAGAACAGTACCTCAAGGGAAAAGAGGAAGGCAAGGCACTGTCCAAGGACAACGCCAGATACACTTATCTACCCTCTAGGCATAGATTTTGTTCACAGTCCTTTCGAGACAAAAGGAAAGGAAATACTACTTACAGAGGCACAGGGTACAGGCAACAATACACCCCATCATACCAATACAACAAATTCTGAGGCTGAGCCACAGCCCCAAGAGGCAGAGACAGCCACACCACACGAAGACCTAATTCTAGACAATGACTATCACTATTGCACACAATCCCACACACCACCAGTAGGCACAAGGCTACTACTATTCACACAAGCCTGGCAAAAAAAACACTACAGACAAGTGGGTACTAGAAACAGTAAGACAGGGATACACCATAGAATTCGACCGCATACCAAGAAACAGTTGAGTAGTGAAATCACCCATATCACCACACAAGATAACACCACAACAACTAAAGATGGTGTTACAAGACCTATGCAAGAACAAGGCCATAGCACCAGTACCAACTCAGAAACAAGGACAGGGGAATATACTCAATATTCTTCATGGTACCCAAAGAGACAGGAGTCCTCTGTCCAGTGCTAGACCTAAAGTACCTAAACAAGTCAGTACAGTACACACCATTCAATATGGAGACAATCAGATCTACACTGAGAGTAATCAGACCAGGGGATTTCCTCAGCTCCATAGATCTGAAGGACGCCTACCTCCACATACCAATCAGACCAAATCACTTCAGATACCTCAGATTCCACTTACAAGGAGGCCACTATCAATACCAAGTCCTGCCTTTTGGCCTGGCCTCAGTACCCAGAGTATTCACAAAGGTCACCATAGTCCTGGACGCAAAACTAAGGGAACAGTGCATACATGTCATACCTTACCTGGACAATTGGTTAATCAGAACAAAGTTACAGCAACAATCAGTCAGGGAGACACACATAGTTATAGACTGCCTACAAACTCACGGCTGGGTAATAAACCAAGCTAAAAGCTGCCTGGCACCCAGTCAGTCTACAGAGCATCTAGGCACAATCATAGATACAAAAGCAGGCCTAGTCTTCCCATCACACAGCAGGGTGATGTCTATCATGCATCTTACAAGTCAGTTACAGAACTCAAAGGAACATACACTACTTCTCATATCACAAGTATTGGGACTAATGTCATCTACTATAGACACTATCCCCTGGGCAAAGTAGCACATGAGACACCTCATGACATTCTTAATACAACAAGATCCCACATACAATATAGACCTATCAAAAAGGGTAACTCTACCACCCAGGGTAAAAGCAAGTCTATCCTGGTGGACAAACATACACAAATTAACACAGGGCATGCCCCTAGACACCCAACCAGAGGTAATCTTAGCAACAAATGCAAGCCTGCTGGGATGGGGAGCAGTCATGGGAACCCAGACGGCACAAGGTACTTAGTCACTAGCGCAGAAGAAACTGTCCATAAAAGTGCTTGAAATGAGAGCAGTCTTCCTCGCTCTCCTACAATTTTCTGAAACAACTAAGGGACAAACACGTCAGAATAAAATCAGACAACCAGGTAACAGTGTCATATATAAACAAACAAGGGGAAACAAAGAGCAGAGCAATGATGGCAGAAACTGCAAAACTCATACCCTGGGCACAAAAGAACCTAAAGTCCATAACAGCAATACATCTGGCAGGGACTTTAAACACCACAGCAGACTGGTTAAGCCGACAGCAAGTGCACCCGGGGAATGGCAACTACACCCTCATGTTTTCACTCAAATCAATAAAAGATGAGGACCAGTAGAACAGGAACCCATGGCATCAAGTCAGAACAATCAATGTCAGAAATGTTGGTCATGATACAAGGACAGCAGGGCAATGGGGATGGATGCCCGAACTGCAAATTGGGCATTCTACATAGTGTACATCTTTCCACCACTACCACTGATCACTCCAGTTCTGAGGAAAATACGCACACCCAGAGCCAGAGTAATCCTCATCGCACCTCACTGGCCACAGAGAGCGTGGTTCACGACAACAGCATCCATGGCATTCAGTGATCTTTGGACAGTACCACATGGGCCAGATCTTCTCTCACAAGGGCCAATATTACACCCCAATCTACAACAACAGCACCTCATGGCCTGGCTCCTGAAAGGGAGAGACTGCTAAAAGCAGGCTACCACCCAACGGTCACCAAGACCATGGCTATGTCAAGACAGCCATCCACCAATGTAACATATCAAAGACAATGGAATATACTGTATTTGAAAAATTATGCATGACACAGTAGGATAAATTTGCTGCAAGTTTTGCTGTTTAATATTTGTCATTACAGTAGATGCCTTTGTAGTGGGGTACTAGAGCACTGTTATGTTCTCTGTTTCAGGAGAGGTTCTCATTACAATAGATGCCTTTGTAGTGGGTACTACAACACTGTTATGTGCTCTGTTTCACAGAGGTTCTCATTACAGTAGATGCCTTTGTAGTGGGGTACTAGATGGAGGATAATGGCTGGGGGTCTGGTGATAACCACGCTGTAATCACCTCGAGTGGTTGCTACGGCAACACGGTAAACCTCAAGGGCGCAGCTCGAGAGGTTTACTGCAACCGTAGCAACCATGAAGTGATTTCAGCATGGTTATCACCAATCTAGCCGTCATCTTTTATAGTGTATGGTCAAAAAAACACTGTTTGCATTCTCTGTGTGAGAATTATGGAACTCCGGTGCATTCTTTTTTGTTATGCCACTGTTTGGAAGTTTCGAAGTGTGGCTAACAACTTTTTAAATTCTAAATAGTGCATAACAAAGCTGTGTGACTGCTGATTATGGTGGTTAATAGGCGCTTACCATACATTATAGCACTATTATGTGCTCGGTTTCACAGAGGTTCTCATTACAGTAGATGCCTTTGTAGTGGAGTACTAGAGCACTGTTCTGTGCTCTGTTTCACAGAGGACTTTATTTAGTTAGCTTAATTTTTCTAAATACTGTACAGTATCATTCCGACACACTGGAGATCAAATCAGCTTCATGCTTCTGATTTTAAGATTTTTGTCAGCCTACTGGCAATGACAAACTGGTCCTTGAAGTACCACACTCACAATATGGTATATAAATGTAATCCACCACAATAATTTCATTTCAAAACTTTTAGTGGCAAAAACATATTGTACAGTACATTCTGTGGACCACTGTTTTTTCACTTCTTCCATGAGTGTGTTCTGTACCAGCCTGTAAAAAGAACAGTACTGTACTTGAACCAAATCTCCATTTTTAACATGGGACCAAACTGAACAGCTGAATATTTGCAGTCCCTTCCTCCATGACTATTTGTACCTTCCTTTAACTAACCTCTAACTACAGTAATTTTATTTATTTATTTATTTAGACAGCAGTTTGGAAAACCTTTGAGCCATAGGCTCATTTACAAAGGTACCTTGTCACAGTAAGACAAACGAAAATACACAGTATAACAGTACAACACATAAGTATAACAGTAACTTAAGACATAGATACAAACAAGCTGGTACAGGTAGGATTGATGCAAACAATACCAGAGTTATGTTGTCCTTAGCAGCTTAGTAGTAAGCTTTGTCATTAGTATTGAGTACGGCTTTGACTAGTGGCAATTACAAGTATAATACAAAGTATAAAGTATAGTACAAATAATTGCAAGTATAGAGCCTGTGTGATCTAGTAGACAAAAATACCAGCTTTGTAACCATGAGATGCAAGAAACACTTTTTTTTTTTTTTAAATAAAATTTGCCGTGGAGACCTTAGCGACTGTACGTTACTATAGCACTTATTGTTTCTCAATTTTAACCTGTTTCCTACATATTTTTCTTATATTGTTCTCATATTGTTCTTCCACTATTCCATCATTCACCCTCCCACAACTCTCTACCATCCTTGGTGAAAATCTAGAATATGTTGACAAATTCAAATACCTAGGAGTATGGATAGACAATAAACTAGACTATACTACCCACGTTGAAGAGCTCCTGAAAAGCTAAGACAAAGACTTGGTCTATTCTATAGAATCAAACACTACCTGACCAAAGATTCCAAACAAAGATTAATCTTGCATCATTCATGTCCCTCATTGATTATGCTGACTTCCTCTATGGTCATTGCTCCTCTCCCATCTAAACAAACTAGACACCCTGTATCATAGAGCTATTAGATTCATTACTGACCTTCCTCTAGCACCCATCATTGCTCTCTCTACAATGCAGTCAGCTGGACATCCCTGCAACATAGAAGAAGAAAATACTGCTATCTGGATCTACAAAGCTCTGACAAACAAACTCCTTCCCACATCTCAGATTGCTTCAACCAGATCACATCCAGGCCTACACCTTGAGGATCAACAAACTGATCCTGCTGAAGATTCCTATCACCTGCACCCGATATGGAAGAGCTGCAATCAGTTATTCCTGGCACTTATCTGGAATGCTATCCAAAAGACCCTGAAAATGGAAACACTGATCCCCTTACATCCTTCAAAAGCTGTACACCAGCCTAATCCCAGATTCTTGCAATTGCTTCCACAGGCCTAGTCCTCCCACATCCCACCCCCACACCCTCTCACTCCCTCACCCCCCCTTCTAAATCTCCTCCCTATTCTTCTATCATTGCTCTGGTCCTTTCCACATCAAACCTCAAACATATATGCCCACCCATGTACCATTATCCAAGCCTTATCCCCACCAGACTGTTTGTTTCTCAACTTTAATAGGTTTTTGGTTTACTGTCCTTTGCCTTGTATATATGTAAATAATTGTACATCTATCTCACTCATAAATGTTTGTATTTGTGCTATTTCAATATCATGTTTTTGTATACACTCTGTAACCTTTTTTGTTATGACCACTCAGGTCCATCTTGTAAATGAGCTATGCTCAATGATGTTCGCCTGAATAAATAAAGATTTTGATTGATTGATATTTAAAATCAATAATGCATTTTACATGTTGCTGCACTGATCCCGTGGCTATGAGCCAATCGTTGTTTTTCTATTTTAAAATGGAATGCGGGATCGGACCTCATGCATTGCCAGTGGCAGCCACTCCTTTTGCAATTCATATCCCCTCAACTGCAAGCTTTGAAGAAGTATCTCATTTCTAGTGGTATCCTTCTACCCATTTGGAACACAGTTTGGTCTGGGGCACTGGCACTGGAGAACACAGTCAGTAGTTTGCTCTGCATGGGTTTGAACCACCTAGTCAGTGCTCTTGACCGCACTGCCTCCTGGACTGTAGTTGTTGTGGGGGGGGGGTTGGCCACAACTTGGGTGACTTATCCTATGTTGATTTACATGAGGATGTGGATGGGGAGGTTGCTGCCCTGATGGTACAGTATATTTAAAAAAAAACGAAAGAATCAGTTTAGTTATTTACAGGTTGCAATGGCCATTTCGATCATAAAGGGGACCCACTAATGTACAGTGAAAAAACAAAACACTGTGAATAATGAGGAAAGGGTGGAGTATCAGGAAGTGGTTGCGGTGGGTGTGGGGGTGGGGGGTTGCAACTAGACACCCGGTATCATTAAATAGAAACAAAATGGGTAGATTGCAAAAAAATAGAGGGTGGTGTGTTCCTGATGAACATAAAATAAGAGGAAGGACTCCAGTATCATTGAGAAGGAGTGGAGGCACCACTATTTACAAATAATTTCACTATAACCCTACCCAACACGATAAGCAATATTTAAACAGCTATTATTTTGCAGTCATTCTGGTAGGAGTAACCGGCACATAATCTGTTTTACTTGACATCATACTGTCTCCTTCCATTTCTCCACATTCAGAGTCATTTTCAGTTCAGTTCATTTTTGAAGGGATAGCAGCCATGGAGCAAGCTCATTTGCAAGGTGGTCCCTTGTACATAAACCATAATATCAACAATTACAGAACAGCACATAAATGGTTACAAGGTTAGGGCACATAACACATTGTAGTATGCACATTTAACAACCAACAACTAAACATTAGCACATTTTGAAGATACTCTGCTGTTAATAAATTGTTGCATCATCAGCAAGGCCACTGTTTTCAGTTTTACCAGAAAATCCGGTAAAATTCCAGAATTAGGGTTGCCAGAAAACCGGTAAAAACGAAGATTTCATGGAATCTGGCATTTTCTATCAGATCAGTAAATCTATAAAAAAGTGTGTTTTTCGTTTAATTCCTTCCTGTACTATTTTCAGTTTGCTTTATTTAATGATCTGTATATTAAGCCTTCTTTAATTCTGATTATTTATGCACATACTAAAAGAATGATATCAGAATCCTGGTAAAATCTGGAAATTAGAGTAACAATCACCGGTGAAATTCCAGAATCTTAAGTCTTGAAAATGGAATTTAATGGTTTTAACCACCGTAAATCAGTGGCCTTGATCATCAGTGTATGAATGCACAGCCCTTAAAGAAAATGCCATTTTTTTCTGGATGAAGAAGTACAACTTGTGCTCCCATTTCTAAAAGAGCAGGTCAGAAACTAAGCATGCAGTGGCTCCGTCTTTGCATTTCTCTCCAAACGTTCAGGCAGCAAGAAATCTTAAGTCCCTTACTGTATATGAAAAGGACTAATTTCTCCCCAGTAGTTTACAATATACTGTTACGTTCTTTTTCCTCCAGTGATGATCAGGCAATAATTATTGTAGGTCCTACCTGTGAGCTTCCAGATGATAAATCTTCTGGCTGGCTCACACTGGCCCCATGGCAATTTGGAATTCAGAAAGCATGGGTCACTGATACGTCCTTTACTATGGTATGGGGTCATAATGTTGCAAGACATGCCGCATTCAAAAATCATGCTGCCCGCCAATACAGTGCAATTTCTTGCATGTGGCATAATTCTTTTTTTTTTGTGGAGCCCCCTGCACCCTCCGTTACGGGGGCTGTGCCCCCTGAACCCCCCAATAAGAATTCTCAACTCCGGGGGGGGGGTGAGTTCAACATGAAATCGCACAAAGTGCAAAAAAAAAAAAAAGATTCTGGGACGAGGAATCAAACCCAGTCCCAGACACTGTGCCTGGGTTCCTTGCTGTAGTGGCTCGGTCCATTGAGCCACAGCAGCTGCTCGGCAGAACACCATCCCAGCAAAGGTCTTATCCTCTGCCTGGGATAGTGCGAGTGGTGCAATACCATGTACAGCAGTATTCATGGTATTGCACCACTCGCTGTCTCGTACAGCGCAATTCCAGATTACGCTAATGTTGTACGCTATTAAGCATACGGCATTACGATCCAGTAGGCTTGACTACAAGGTTTTTTTTGCAGGAGTTCTGAGTTTGCGTTATGGCGGCCTACTTCATTCCAGATTTTTTATTTACTTTAATAGGTGATTTAAGATATGATAAAATTGTGTTTAATTGTGTTGCCATATTATTATGATTTTTTTTTCTCTTTCTGGGCTGCCTTAGTATTACTATTCACTGAATACATTAACAAATTGCCTGTTCTGCTCCTGTACTTCATTTGCTGACTTTTTACTGTCAGAATCTGTTAAATTATGCACTCTTTTCATTTAGGTTATTATTTTTAATTTTGAAAGGCAACCACAAGTCTCACTCCACTGCGGTGTGTGTATACAGTTAACTGCAGCAACAACAGGAACAAACAAGAAACACTGACACTACAAGATACCTGACTTCCAAATAATTCATTTCTTCTTTTGTTACACATGCCTTCAGACAATCAGTGAACTAATGAAAACTGTACAGTATGCACCACTTGTAACGGACCCAGATGTGCTGGACGTCCGCTTGTACTGGATAAATTTCAATTGCCCAAAACCTTTTCCTATTTGTCCAATGTTAAAATAGCAGTTTAAAACGGACCTATAATTCTGTTTTTTTGTGGCTGCCAGAGGAGCTCAAGCAGTGTAAATTGCCAAGTTCCAAGTCATCAAAGCAGGTGCCACAGTACGTGCTGATGGGTCACAAGTGGTTTTAAGTGGTCATTTAAGTGTTCTCATTAACAGTTTATTACAGCAGCAGCTCAAACTGACCACCTCCTTACTCCCATCTCATCAACCCGTGCTGACACCCCCGACTCATCACTCACTGAGCTCTGTAACTGTTCCTTAAAGCCCGTTCTCCTCATTAGTGCAGCTCCTCTGTAACAGCTCACAGTAATAAAGACCATTCTCAGGTCATCTCTGTGACCCTACATTAATTCAGCTCCTCCGTAAACAGCTCCATGGGTGCAACAGAGGAGTTTCTGGGTCCAAATTAGGATTTGCTGCACTTTAAATCACTTCTTTGAATTTTTTGCTTTGCTGCTGGGGAGAAGTTTTGCCAATTTGCCCTGCAGAGGAGTTTGGGGTCAGGCCAATAAGAGGGTGCTATCTGTGTTGCATGCAACAACAACCACTAAAGGGGCTGCAATCACATCTATCACATCTATGTTTATGGCAGCCACACTGATGTATCAGATGCTGCTTGCAATGGATGTAATGCTGCATGTCAAACTAGTCCATTATAAGTGGCACATACTGTATTCCAAATCTTCTTTTATGCAGACCAACCCGACCGTTGTTATGGCTACATACTGTCAACAATTTATACAAAATCGGGGTGTCCTAATGACTGAGTGGGACAATATTAAGGATGCCATAACATTTGGCATGCTTTTAATGTGCTTTTCATCCCCCCAAAAAAATACAGGTTACTCACCTGTAACAGGAGTTCTAGGAATGGTATATGTTGTTCATCCACACTCATTGGCAGGTATCCTTGCCGCTTTAAATCTTGCCGGAAGGTCTTCAAGCTTGCTCCTCCCTCCCACCCGGGTGGTATAACTCTCGGCTCCGCCCCATGACGCCAGATCTGGCCCGCTGGAAGCTCAGGTTGTGCGTGAGCCGGGAGGTCGGGTGGGTCGTGTGGATGAACAACATATACCATTCCTAGAACTCCTGTTACAGGTGGTAACCTGTATTCAAGGACATGGATATGTTGTTCATCCACACTCATTGGCAGACTCCTAGCAGTTCTCCGGAGGAGGAGGCAAGACGCACACTCTAATCTTACTTGGGAAAGAGAGACTGGAAAACCCGAGGCCCAAAACCAGCATCCCGGGCGTGACTCAAGGTCGATGTGGTAATGGTAATGAAGGTGTTTGCTGACTTCCAGGTAGCAGCCCTGCAGATTTCCTGGATAGGGACGTCCCTGGGAAGCAGCCACCGTTGCAGCAGTATGGCGGGTAGAATGAGCTCTTATCCTCTGGGAGGCTCCATGCCCGCCAACTATAGCAGAGATCTATGCAGGAGGTTACCCACCTGCTTATCGTCCGCTTGGCTGCAGGTCTGCCAGATGCGGCTTCAGCGTGGTGACAAACAGCTGGCGAACCTCTCCCGAATTTCAGCCGTGCGCTCCTTATAATAAGCGAGCCCTTCTAGGGTCCAGAGTATGGAGCCTATATTCGACCTCGAGTGTGATTGGGGGTAGAACACGGCAGAGTCAACACCTGGTTAGGTGAAACTCCGACACCACCACCTTGGAAGGAATTTGGTGGGGGCGAGAGGACAACCCTTGTCCCTGTGGAAGACCAGGTAAGGAGACTCGATGGAAAGCGCTGAGCTCCCCATCCTTCTGGCTGATCGGATAGCCACCAAGAAGGTGGTCTTCCATGACAGGTGAGAGAGAGCACACCTGTGCATAGGTTCGAATGGCTTGCCCATGAGCTTTGCCAGTACCAGCAGTAGATCCCACGGAGGTGGGGTTCCCGCACTGGAGGAAATGTGGTGAGCCTTTGGCGCCAGACCACCTTCTCCTCGCGCGACTGCTTCCCGGCCGCACCCGTAAGCAGAGATGGCTGCCAGGTGCACCCTTTAGGGTCGCCGACCTAAGCCCTTGACTAGAAAGGACCATAAATAGTCCAAGATGCTTGCCAAGGAACAGGAGGAAGGGTCCAAGCCTTGCCTGACACCAAATGGAAAACCTTTTCCATTTGAAGGCATAACATTTTCTGGTGCGACTCCTTACGGGACGCCTCAACTACATTGAGGACCTGCTCCGGAAAGACCCAAGGCCTGGAACTCTAGCAGCTCAGGAACCAGGCAGTCAGGTGCAGGGATTGAAGGTCCGGATGGAACACCTTCCCTGGTTGACTGAGAGCAGGTCCGGGCGAGCTGGAAGCTGCCTGGAGTTCTGGAGCTGAGACTGAGGAGATCTGGGTACCAGAACTGGCGAGGCCAGTCTGGGGCTATCAGAATCACCTGCGCCTTGTCCCTCCTCGCCTTGAAGCACCTTGTGGATCAAGGAAATGGGAAAGGCGTAAAGAGGCCGGGGTCCACTGCCTCGAAGGCATCCCCTGCAGCGAGCCCTGCTGAGGCGGGCATGGAACAGACTCAACCTGCGTTCTCCTGGAGGCAAACAGGTCCACCTGAGGTGTGCCCAATGGGAGAACAGATGCTGTACTACCTCCGGCAGAGAGACCACTCGTGGGATGCAGCCCCTATCCGGCTCAGGGCATCGGCCAGGGTGTTGGAGGCTCCTGCCACGTGAATGGCTAGGAGATCCACCTCCAGGCTGCGCACAGTGACCAAATGCGGAGAGCTCCCTTGCAGAAGCATGGAGCGCGTCCCGCCCTGGCGGTTTAGATAGTAGTCATAGGTCGGGTATTGTCCGTCTGGACTCAGACCACTTGACCCGGAGGAGCGAAGCAAAGGTGGTGAGAGCTAGGCGGACCGCTTCGAGCTCCAGCAGGTTGATGTGGCATCGGGACTCCCACGGGACCAGAGGCCATGAGTGGTGTTCCCCAGATGGGCACCCCAACCCATCAGAGAGGCATCGGTCGATAGAGAGACCGCTGCCCGGGCGGATGAACGGGATGCCCTCCTGCAAATGATCTGAACGGTCCACCACTGGAGGCGTTCCACATCCCTGTGTCACCAACACAAGCTGGTCCAAAGGATCGCAGCGTTGTGACCACTGGCTGGCCAGTCCCCACTGAAGGGACGATGTTCCAGCGGGCCCAACGGACCACGCTGGTGCAGGCCGCCATGAGACCCAGGGCGCAGGAAGTCCTGGGCAGGCAATTGCCCAACCAGAAATGATCGGGACAAGGAGGAAAGAACCTCGGCCCTGTCCGCGGGGAGCAGCTCTGGCTTGAAGAGAGTCGAGCTGCGCCCGATGAATAGAATCACCTGCTTCGACTCGAGTTCGACTTGGCCTCGTTGATAAGGAGGCCCAGTTGAGAACAGACCTGGAGGGCCAGATCTCTGGACCACTCCGCCTCCTTCCTGGGAGCTGCTATCAGCCAGTCGTCCAGGTAAGGGTACACCGGACCCCTCGCCAAGGAATGCTGTCACCACTGCCATGCATTTGGTGAAGACCCTGGGAGCTGGAGACAAGTCAAGGGCATGGCTTGAACTCGAAGAGGATCCTTCCGCTCGAGGCGAAGGAATCTCTGGTGAGACGGACGGATAGGGACGTGAAACGCGTCCTGCAAGTCCAGAGAGCAGAACCACACGCCGCGTTCCAAGGATGGTATTATCTGAGCCAGAGTGACCATCCTGAAGGTTCGAGACCTTAGGAAATTGTTTAGGTCGTGTAGGTCGAGAATGGGGCGCCAGCCCCCCGTCCGCTCGGAACCAGGAAGTACCTGGACACAAACCCTGGGTCTGAAGGAGGGTCCACCACCTCTCTTATCACCTCCTTCTGGAGGAGGAGAGCGATGTCGGCTCGACGAGCCGCCAGTGAGGCTGGGGATCCCGAAGCCCCGAGGCGACGGCTCTGAAGGGTGGTGCCTGCTCAAATTCCAGAGGCAGGCCTCTTCCCACCACCTCCAAGACCCACCTGTCCGTGGAAACAGCAGACCAGGCGGAACGGAAGTGCCGGAGCCGTCCCCCCACGTGGGGACCCAGGGGTAAGGTGACGGGAATGGGGGCGACACCCCTCAGCCCGTCACTGGACAGGCTTGGAGGAGGGACCGCCAGGGACCTCCTGGGCCTTTTCCTCCCTGCCTCCTGTTAGAGGAAGCCGGCGGCTTGGGTTTGGGATGCCAAGGCCGAGCCTGCTGGCCCTGACGTTGCTGGGCCGGCGCTGGGGCACAGAAGGACGAAAGGGCTTAGGCTGTGGTTTATGGCCTTTGTCCTTCTGAGCGGAAGAGACCGAGTCCAAGGTAGCATTGGACTTCTCGATCCTCTGCAGGTGACCTTCCACCCCAGGGTCAAGAGGTCAGTCCCCAAAGGGAACATCCGCCAACTTGTGCTGGGTATCCGGTAAAGGTGGATATCCTCAGCCAAGCCTGCCGACGAGATAGCACTGCGGCGCCACCGATCTGGCACATGAGTCCCCTATATCCAAAGCAGTCTGGAGCTGCTGTTTGGCCACTGCTCTGCCTCTGGTCCCGCACCTGCTTAACCGTAGTCTGCAGATCGGGCGGAAGATGAGGATGACCTCATCCAGGGAGCCCAACAGGGCATGAGAAAAATGTGCCATGAGGACGGCCGAACTGGCCTGACGTAAGGCCGAGAGAGGACGCATGAGACTTTTCGCCGAACATAGTCCAATTCTTGGACTCCTTGTCAGGAGGTTTGTCCACATCCCTGGCGCTGCCGACGCTGCCGAAAACGCTGTCGGTAACCAACTCCTCAGCAGAGGGGTGTTCCGTAAAACCGGACAAGGAACCGGTAGGGACCGCATACTTCCTGGCCATCCTGGCCGAAGGCGCAGGGCAGGAAGCAGGGCGCTGCCAAAGCTCCAGTGCCGGACCCACTATGGCCTCGGCCACCGGAAAGGCCTCCGTCGGAGAATCCCCTCGGTCCAGAATCTCCGTGAGGGGATACCTGGCCCGTTTGGAAACGGGTTCGAGCTCCATCCCGGTGGACTCCGAGATGAGCCGAAGCAGTCCTAGGAAGGACGACGGGCTATCGTCCATTGACTGACCTCCTGAAGACTCCAAGTCCAGTCGCTTGGAGAAAAAGGAGGAATCATCTTAGGACTCGGAAGAGTCCACGAAGAGCTGCCTCTGGCCTGAGCCACCCTTCACCTGCCAAGGTCGGTCGGGAGTGAGGGTAACTGACAGCCAATGGGGTAGACCCTTAGCCGACCGAGAATCCTTGGTCGGAGCCCCAATTGGTGGCTGTGGAGGCGGAGGTTCCACCGAATCGGTGGGAGCAGCTGGTTTGGCCGAACAACCGCCTGGGTATAGGCCTCGGATAAGTCGAGGGTTGTGTCGGCCGCCCGTGACAGCCACTTAATGGCCGGGAAGGCGACGGGTCGGCTTACTCCCGCCAGAGAGGAGCTGTTGCAACATAAGGTCCTCGTACCGTCGACGTAATTTACGCCGAAGCCTCCCCTCATCCGAGGAGGAGGACGAGGACGAGCGGCGACGCCGCTTATCGCGGTGCCGAGACCGAGACCGCCTATGACGGTGGGATCGGCTGGACCGCGAAGAGGTCCGAGACCGAGACTGAGAGTCCCGGAATTTCCGAGGTCGGTGCGGGGAGGTGTCGGCCGGAACCGGCACTCCCTTCGGCTCGGATGGTCCATCCGAGGGCTCCGGAACCGGAGGCACAGGCGAGCCCACGGGATCCTCAACTCCTCCCGGGGGAACCGGGGAGAGGGGAATCTCGGCTGCTAAAGGCGACAGCCCGTCCAATGGGTCGAGAAAAATCTCGACTTCATCGGTGGGAGTCTCGGTCAACTGACCTGACGGGGACACCGTGAGGCCAGTGGCCGAACCCGAGCGGTCGACCGAAGCCGACGGTCGACGGCCCGGGGAGAGGGACCTTTCCCGCTCCCAAGAGCGTCGACGGAGGGACTTACCCCTGTCCCTCTTTTTGGACCGAGAATAAGGTCCCGCAGACGTAGGCCCTTCTCCTTTAGTGGAGAGGGACAGACAAAGCTCCTTAAAAGAAGCCGTGTAGGAAGAGCCCAGAGAGAGCGGGATAAATGCCGCGGCCGAGGAAGATACGGCCCGTGCCGCCTCCTCTTCGAGGGCGACCATCCGCTCGAGCTGATCCGCCGAGCCCGCCGCCGCGGACACCGCCAACCGGCCTCCTTGACTTTCACCGAGGGAACGCCTTCGGACGCCCAGTTGCAATCGGGCAGCACGGTCTTCGAGACGAGGCCGAGAAAGATGAGCACAGGTCGCAAGCCCGCGGGTCGTGCTCAAGGCCTAAGCAGTAGACACACGTGAGTGTGGATCCGTCTCGAGACATCTTCTGCCCGCATGGGCATCTCCAAACTGGAGTCGATTTGTCCATCGTAGTCATGAGGGATAGAAGACTGAAGTCTTTTTCGCAAAATTTATTTTAAATCCGCAAACGGAGAAATAGGAACCAGTCTCTAAATGCAGAGCGTTATGAGGGAACCTGAGCTTCCAAGCCGTAAGGAAGATCTGGCGTCATGGGCGGAGCCGAGTTATACCACCCGGGTGGGTGGGAGGAGCAAGCTTGAAGACCTTCCGGCAAGATTTAAAGCGGCAAGGATACCTGCCAATGAGTGTGGATGAACAACATATCCATGTCCCTAGAACACTTTTTTTTTAATTTTTACAGTGGTTCACAGTGACAGGATTATTTCATTTTATGGTCCTAATTTCATTTTATTTTGTTTTCAGGTCTCTATATATCAGACTTTCCGATGACATTTTAATGTCCTAATCAGCCCAGGTGTGGATTTCTTCAAGTGCCCTTTACATATACAGGCTGTGGACTGTGGGGACACCTACCGGCACATCACAGCTCAGTCAGGAATGTGTGACGGTGAACAGTGCCACCTGGCATATTTAAGCAGACTGTGAAGGGGATTTGATTAATTAAGCTCATAAGGCAGTACCGCAGTACTGCACCGCTTAATGCCTGATTGCCCTGCCAACCTTGCCTGGAATCCAGAACACAGGATCTCCTGGATGAAAGGTGAACACATCTTAAACAAGGTCTCTAGGGTTTCGCTGTTTCTTCCTTCCTCTTTAATTTTTTATTAAAGTTTTTTTTCTGTGTGCAAATTGTTTTAGTTCTCATGAAAGGTGCTGCCAGCACAGTGTGCAAATAGGCTCTGAACTGCTTCCTTTTTCCATGAAAACTAACAAAGAAAATACTGACCCTTTCTGTAATTTTATTCATAGGAGTCGAAACTAGAAGGACTAGTCACTAATACTCTCTTTGCATCCCAAGGACAATACAACTTTACAGGCTCTGGGCTGGTATGTGGGTGTCTTAGGGAACAATGCATGGCATTTGTATTTACCCATGCATGGCAACAACCATTGTCATGAGATACAAAAGTTATATTTATTGTGCCAAATGAGGCAACAAACACAGTCCTGGTGTACATTTGTATACTGTCTGGCTACACCTGGGGAGGGGGTGGTAGCTCACCCTAATGGGGGGGGTAGCAGTGAGTCCACCTGGTGTGCAGATCTGAAATCCGTGGCTACACCCCTGTCCCCACCACCAATCCATTTGAGTCATGGCCTAAACTCCAGGACATCATGAAGAAGGGAGTTAAGCAAGTGAGGTAGGAACCAGCGTACATGGTTGCCCATGGGGAAGGCGTGGTCTAGGTTTGTGTGAGATCAACAGAGAAAGGGAATCTCTACAGTACCAGTGTGAGGAAAAATAAAAATGAATAAAAATGTAGTTGAAAGGTGGTTCTGAGTTTCTGATATCATGATGTCTTTGCATATTGGTGATGTGCTGTTTTATTTCAAACAGATCTACATTTAAGTGCTTAGTAACCCGTGTTTGAAGCATGCTACACTGGTAAATGTAGCATTCCATCTGACGTTCTTTGTACTGAAGGGCAAAATGAAAAACTCACAGTTCCACACATGCAGCATTTACCTATGAGTTCCATGGCATCACGATGTTTGCCATGAAAACTCCAGCGAAATTTATTTATTTTGTATTTATTTTATTTTGAATTTTGATGACCGACTAAGCCCACTGGAACATGCCTATCCTTTTTTCAGGGGTGACCCAAGGTAATACTTTTCGAGTAGGAGCAGTTTAGAGAAATGGTTAGAGAGAAGTCAGGGTGATAATACGTTACATGGAACAGGCATACATAACACGTCGATTAAACATCAGGCCAAGGAGACATAATATGCAATTATTTTCTTATAAACTGAGTATATACAGGCATAAAAATAAAATAAATGAAGGTATATACAAATATACAATATGGACTGAGTTGAGGTTGAGGGAGTGAGAGAGAGAACAGTAGAGAGATTCAGCAGAGGAGGGAGTCGAATGGAAGGCTGGCTGAAAAGGGGAGACCCTTGTTATGGGAAGAGTTGGCTTAATTACAGGTACAGATTGGAGGAGGAAAGAAAATTTCTTTGAAGTACTTTTTGAATAGGGGGAGAGACATACAGAAGAGTAGATGCTGAGGGAGGTTATTTCATCTGTGAGGTGAGAAGAGGGAGAAGGATTTCCTGCCTATGGCTAGGTGTGTTTTGGAAAGGACAAGCAGTGGGAGGTGAGAGGAGCACAGGGGTCCTAGAAAAGGGTTTCAGCATGAGCAGGTTGGAGAGTATGGGTGAGGAGGGGAGATGGATGAGTTTGAACGTAGTGCAGTGTAAGGGGAAGTCTAACTTAGCCTCAAAGGACGGCCCACCTAATGCTCGGAGTATGTCGCAGTGATGCGAGCGAGCAGCAACATTAGCTGCGAAACGGGCAATCCTGTGGTAGGCTTGCTTTAAATTGGACAGGACAGATTGCTTAGCTGAGAGAAACAGGGGGCTCCATAGAAAAGGTCCGGGAGAAGAGAGGTCGAAGCAACTGTTCTCCTGGATTGGAAGGTCAAGAAAGGGGCAGTTCAGTAAAGTAGGCCCAACTTTTGATGGGTTGCCTTTTTACTCTAGCAGCATGTGCCTTGAATGAGAAATGTTTGTCCAGTGTAACCCATAAGTATTTGATGGAGTTCACTCCTTCGAGTACCTCCCCTGCTAAGCTGTTGACTACTAGGGGTTGCTGGTTAGTCACATCAAAAGAAGTGTGGTGAAACAACATTGTTTTCATTTTCTTGGTGTTAAGCACCAGTAAGTTTTCATGGAACCAGGTTTCCAGTGACTGGAAATTGTTCTCTAGGTTGGACTTGATGGAGGAACAATGTTGTCGGATCTATGGAGGATGGCATCATCGGCAAGGAGCTGCACTGATGTGCCACCACAGTTATGAGGAAGTTCATTGATAAATATGGAAAATAGGAGAGGACACAGGATGGACCCCTGGGGAACCCCATCTTTGATGGGAGATAAGAAGAATGTAACTCCAGCCCACTTAACACATTGCATTTGGTTAGACGGATAATTAGAGAACTATGAGAGGGAGTTAGCATTAAGGCCACGAAAGTTCAGTTTCGCTAGTAGGAGTTGGTGATTGACAAAGTCAAACACCTTTGTGAGATCCACAAAGACTGCATCAGTAGCACGTCCCTGATCCATTGCATGAAATATGTTGGCGGTAATCCTTAGAAGAGCTGTATCGGTCTCATGCAGTTTCCGGAAACCATGATGACAGATGATAAGGGCATTAGACAATCCAGTAAAAGAGTCTAATTATTTATACAGTATTCTTTCCTGAATTATTGCAAGGGGGCATAGAACTGATATTGGCCTATAATTTTCAATGAGGTTTGTGGGGCCACTCTTGTGTACCTGGACCACTATTGCAGTTTTCCTTTTGTCTGGCAAATTTTGAGGGAGGAAGGATCTATTAATTAGTAGGGCAACAGGATAAGCAACAGCAAATGCAGAATTCCTGCCAGTTAAAAGAGCAGAATATGTGGCTTTCCTGCAAAATTTTGTTTTTCCACAGAATATTATATTTTATTGGAACTCTACAGAAATGAAATTCCATAATTTCACTCACCTCTAGTTTTCTGATCTGACTTCTGAGACAGTTGTATTTCATGAACTCCAACTTCCAGAATGTACTGCATCAACCTCTGCACAATTCCGTTTGTTCATTTAAGTTATAAAACTGCCTTTGGAAATCATCCAACAACCCTGACTCATTGACACCAATTTACCAGACCTGGTCATAACGCTACAAAACAAAGTGAACTGTATCAAACATTTATGGTTTCATTTTAGCTGGCTGCTAATCAAATATTCTTCCTGCCCTGCTTTCGAGGTGTACAGAACAGACACTGGTGAGGAAAGTTTCTTCTTTTTTTTGCATTAAGATTTTATTGATTATTTGATAAATGCAGCAGAAGATCAATATTTCACAAAAAATCATCATGAAAACTAATATTATAATTTGTCCTCACAAATATTTATATTCCTTCAACAGAAAATTTGCAAAAAAAACTATATGTCGAACATTATTAAAAAAAAACAAAAAAAACTGCCTGGTCCAGTGGCATTGAGGGTAACATAATGAGCAAATGAGGGCGAAATGGGGTTGCATCCTGAGCAAAATTAGCACACCAGGTAGGTAGAGTCTAGAACACACCGTGCTGGCAGCACCCTCAGACTCCAGGGAGAGTGAGTCACTCACGCCACTGTGTGAGGGGCTCCTTCAGTGCAAGCTGGCCTACCTAGTCAGAAGAGCGTATCCTTTACAATGCATGCAAGAAGCACGCTGTAAAAACAGTGAAAGGAGGGCAGCTACAGTGGAACAGTGAACGGCAATTCCCCCAACCCCTGTAGCTGTGACCTCAGTGGGAGGGACTAAAGGGAGCGAGGAAGGGTGGAAAAAAATGGTGACTGAGCTACTCCCATGGCAGAGAGGGCTAAGGGAGAGAACAGCTTGGCCAGCATACTGCTGGAGACCAGGGTTCTAGTCCTGGTCTCTGATCTTTTTCCGTAAGATGGGTTTGCAATATTTTTTACAAATCCCATCTCATGGTACCCCCCCCCAGTTGCACTTTGCCCCAGAATGCAACTCTGACTCAGAGTTGATTATTTTAGTATTGGGGGGGTGCGTGGGGCACAGTTTGGAATCTGTGGTAGCAGTCCTCCATGTGTGTTGGGATCGCTGATACTGCAGGTGCTGTTGTTGCTGCAATGTTTTGGCAAGCGCTGTTGTTGCGTTTGTGTTTGTGACCCAGTGCCCAAGCTGGCAGTGGCCTTTACATCATGGTTCATCACAAAACACTAGCACCACCCTTCCCCAACCCCACCCCACCCCATCCCCTAAAAGTAAGGTGCATGTAATTTGAATCTACTTCAGTGAAATGGGAGAGGACTCTAACAGGGAAAATGTATTGGTCTAGCATGAATGATGGTCCTGCCTCCCTCACGTTCCAATGGTGATGGTGCCTGGAACTCCCCACCCCAATGCTGGATCATCTTGGGAGAGTAATGCCTGCTGCAAGGGTGAAGCCAGAGTCTGAAATGTCTATACCTAAGGTGCCCCAGGAGAGGCGCGCTTGTCTAAGGACACCTACAGTTCCTTAGTACCTGCCCACTGGGGAACATAAGGCACTAGTGCTGGCCAATGACTATTGCCTGGCTGCCTGTATCTTTTCTATTTTTTCTCCTCTTTTCATTTTTTCCATCTTCCCCCAGGCTCCCCCCCTCAGCAAGTACCACTGCCTTCTGGGACTGCGCAGGCCGACGCCACATAATTAAAGAGCATGAGAGCACTTACCATGCAAAGTGAAGTGAAGTAGACAGACCAGATGATGGAAGGAGTAGTGCAGTGGCAAGCATGCTGGAGTCACCATTCATAATGAATGTAAGTACTGGCCCAGACCCTCCCCAAGTCCCGCCGCCTTCTGTGACTGTGTTGCATCAGCACCAGATGACTAACTGCATGAGAGCACATACCCTGTGAGGTGGAGTAGAGTAGCTGGACCAGATGACAGAAGGGACAGTGCGGTGGCAGCCCCCTTTCATACCCAACGTAAGTAATTACTTTGTTATTAGAACTCTCCGCTAGATCATGCCCAGGGTCACAGAACATTTAGAGAGGTAAAGTCCAGCTCCTGACTGGAACAAACTTGTTAGTTTTTTCTTTGTGTTTTTAAGACTGTCTGTTGATTATTGTGCACTTTCATATCCACTTATTTTGTCGACCTATGAAAATGTAGGCAAACAATGCTGGCCTCATGGCAAGGTTGTAATGTACCACACTTGCATGCAAATAAGGTAGTACTGAAGTTTAGGGATTGGAACAGTGGGTGCTCTTTGATCTTTGAGGCTCCATTTCCTCAGCACCTCAATTGTTCATTCAGGTCCTTGTTTAAAAGCCATGAAGTTAGAAAGCAGGAATGGTCAGTTTCAAGCTACCAACACAGACACATTCTACACGCAGAGTATTTGTCCTTTTCCCCCTTGTTCTCCAGCCATCTCAATCTCTTGGAGACCAATGCAACCACACCTTTCATATACTCACACTAAGCAATATAAAATGATTGATGATCACGGGGCCCGTCTGCCAGGTAGGCAGGAGAAAATCATTAACAGAAAAGGGGGGGGGGGGCTAAAGCCTTATCAATGCAAGCAATGAAGTTATTAAATTAATTTAAAAAAAAAGCTCTTTTCAGGGCTTGGAAGCCCATAAGCCCTTTTAAGGACTGAGGGCATGAAGACACATCAGAGAAAATAAAGTAAAAAAATTAATAATTAAATACCCTTTGCAATGCTGGAGGGCTAAGGCCTTATTAGGGCATGCAGAGAGGCATTATAAATCTATTAAAAAAAAGCATTTGGGCTAGTGGGTCTTTCTAAGTTCTGAGGGCATGTAGGCAGAAGAAAAAGCAATTTAACATAAATACCTAGATACATACCTTTAAGGGTTTGGGGTTAAATAAGTCATTTAAAGCACTTTTGGGGCATGCAGGAATGAGAGACAATTGTTTAAAAAAAGCCCTTTTACTGCAAATAATTATGTTAAAAAGGCTACTTGGGCTACATAAATGGGGGCAGGGGGAGTGCTGAGCTAAGCAAGTCTTTTGGGACTAGGGGCATCTCTCTCTCAGCCGGCAGGCCAAGTTAAATATTTAATAACTGTGGTGCAAAGGCACCACCGTTTAGGTCTAAGGAAGGGGCTTGTGCCAGGTAACATAACAACAGACCACCAGTTCCCATAATTTAGTAACCATCCCATACCAACTCTGAATCTGTCTACAGTACTGAAAAAGGCATGATCAGAGTTCTCTCTTTTGTTGATTATTGACAAGAAAACAATAAATTAGTCGAAACCTTACCACTACTGATGATGAAAAGGTAAATGCTTTGTCCTCTGATGATGAAATGGAAATCATTTAAAAAGACATGGTGCAACATGGAAATAAGTAGTTGGGCATGGATTTAACTGTTTTTATCCAGTCCAGTGGTGCTAGCAGGTGGAGCACAGTTCCACTATGTGAAAACCTGGGTTTGATATCCTTCCCCCCAGGCTGTGGATCTGGGATATGCTGTGGCAACATCTTGTGCCCACCCCAAGGAGAGGGTGATGAGCATCCCACTGTCCCAGTGCCTTCTCTGGTGGGAAGCAGAACTGGCATTGACAACTCCATGTCATCCCACTGTTCCAGTGCCTTCTCTGGTGGGAAGCAGTATTGACACTGACCACTCAATGTCATCCCACTGTTCCAGTGCCTTCTCTGGTGGGAAGCAGTGTTGACATTGACCACTCAATGTCATCCCACTGTTCCAGTGCCTTCTCTGGTGGGAAGCAGTGTTGACACTGACCACTCAATGTCATCCCACTGTTCCAGTGCCTTCTCTGGTGGGAAGCAGTGTTGACATTGACCACTCAATGTCATCCCACTGTTCCAGTGCCTTCTCTGGTGGGAAGCAGTGTTGACACTGACCACTCAATGTCATCCCACTGTTCCAGTGCCTTCTCTGGTGGGAAGCAGAACTGGCATTGACAACTCCATGTCATCCCACTGTTTCAGTGCCTTCTCTGGTGGGAAGCAGTGTTGACACTGACCACTCAATGTCATCCCACTGTCCCAGTGCCTTCTCTGGTGGGAAGCAGTGTTGACACTGACCACTCAATGTCATCCCACTGTTCCAGTGCCTTCTCTGGTGGGAAGCAGAACTGGCATTGACAACTCCATGTCATCCCACTGTTCCAGTGCCTTCTCTGGTGGGAATCAGTGTTGACACTGACCACTCAATGTCATCCCACTGTCCCAGTGCCTTCTCTGGTGGGAAGCAGTGTTGACACTGACCACTCAATGTCATCCCACTGTCCCAGTGCCTTCTCTGGTGGGAAGCAGTGTTGACACTGACCACTCAATGTCATCCCACTGTCCCAGTGCCTTCTCTGGTGGGAAGCAGTGTTGACACTGACCACTCAATGTCATCCCACTGTTCCAGTGCCTTCTCTGGTGGGAAGCAGAACTGGCATTGACAACTCCATGTCATCCCACTGTTCCAGTGCCTTCTCTGGTGGGAAGCAGTGTTGACACTGACCACTCAATGTCATCCCACTGTCCCAGTGCCTTCTCTGGTGGGAAGCAGTGTTGACACTGACCACTCAATGTCATCCCACTGTCCCAGTGCCTTCTCTTGTGGGAAGCAGTGTTGACACTGACCACTCAATGTCATCCCACTGTCCCAGTGCCTTCTCTGGTGGGAAGCAGTGTTGACACTGACCACTCAATGTCATCCCACTGTTCCAGTGCCTTCTCTGGTGGGAAGCAGTGTTGACACTGACCACTCAATGTCATCCCACTGTTCCAGTGCCTTCTCTGGTGGGAAGCAGTGTTGACACTGACCACTCAATGTCATCCCACTGTTCCAGTGCCTTCTCTGGTGGGAAGCAGGGTTGGCATTGACCATGCCATGTCATACCTCTCTTTCAGTGCCTTCTCTGGTGGGAAGCAGTGTTGACACTGACCACTCAATGTCATCCCACTGTTCCAGTGCCTTCTCTGGTGGGAAGCAGTGTTGACACTGACCACTAAATGTCATCCCACTGTTCCAGTGCCTTCTCTGGTGGGAAGCAGTGTTGACACTGACCACTCAATGTCATCCCACTGTTCCAGTGCCTTCTCTGGTGGGAAGCAGTGTTGACACTGACCACTCAATGTCATCCCACTGTTCCAGTGCCTTCTCTGGTGGGAAGCAGTGTTGACACTGACCACTCCATGTCATCCCACTGTTCCAGTGCCTTCTCTGGTGGGAGGCAGTGTTGACACTGACCACTCCATGTCATCCCACTGTTCCAGTGCCTTCTCTGGTGGGAAGCAGTGTTGACACTGACCACTCAATGTCATCCCACTGTTCCAGTGCCTTCTCTGGTGGGAAGCAGTGTTGACACTGACCACTCAATGTCATCCCACTGTTCCAGTGCCTTCTCTGGTGGGAAGCAGTGTTGACACTGACCACTCCATGTCATCCCACTGTTCCAGTGCCTTCTCTGGTGGGAAGCAGTGTTGACACTGACCACACCATGTCATCCCACTGTTCCAGTGCCTTCTCTGGTGGGAAACAGGGTTGGCATTGACCATGCCATGTCATATCAACCTTCCAGGGTCTTCTGTAGGAGGAAGCATGGTTGGCATTGACCATGCCATGGCATCCCACTGTTCCAGTGCCTTTCCTGGTGGGAAGCACAATTGGCACTGACCACGCCATATCATCCCACTGTTCCAGTGCCTTCTCTGGTGGGAAGCAGGGTTGGCATTGACCACCCCATGGCATCCCACTGTTCCAGTGCCTTCTCTGGTGGAACACAGTGTTGGCACTGACCACGTCATGTCATCCTACTATTTCAGTGCCTTCTGTGGTGGAAAGCAGTGTTGGCATTGACCACTCCATGTTATCTTGCTGTTCTAGTGCCTTCTCTGGTGGGAAGCAGGATTGGCATTGACCACGCCATGCCATCCCACAGTTCCAGTGCCTTCTCTGGTTGGAAGCAGGGTTGGCATTGACCATGCCATGTAATTCCACTCTTCCAGGGCCTTCTCTGGTGGGAAGCAGGGTTGCTATTCACCACGCCATGTCAGCCCATGGTTCCAGTGCCTTCTCTGGTGGAAAGCAGGGTTGGCATTGACCACACCATGTCATCCCACTCTTCCAATGCCTGCTGTGGTGGAAAGCAGTGTTGGGATTGACCATGTCATGTCATCCCACTGTTCCAGTGTCTTCTCTGGTGGGAAGCAGTGTTGGCATTGACCACACCATGTCATGCCACTTTTCCAATGTCTTCTCTGGTGGGAAGCAGGGTTGGCATTGAGTACACCATGTTATTCCACTCTTCCAGTGCTTTCTATGGTGGACAGCAGTGTTTGCATTGACCACATCATGGCATCCCACTGTTCCAGTGCCTCCTCTGTGGGAAGCAGGGTTGGCATTGACCACACCATGTCATCCAACTGTTCCAGTACCTTCTCTGGTGGTAAGCAGGGTTGTCATTAACCATGCCATGTCATCTCACTCTTCCAGTGCATTCTCTGGTGGAAAGCAGTGTTGGCATTGACCATGCCCTATCAGCTATCGTCCACCAGAAGGACAACCCAGTGGTTACCACTGACTATGGACTGGGGAGGTGGAAGGGCTGAAAAATAAGGGGAAAAATCCATTGGTGTCCATTGGATGACAATCAGCACACTACTCCACCCAGACACCACAAAGTGCTTCCCAATGCCCTGCTTCCTGCAGAGACTTAGGCTGCTCCTTGGTGGGCAGCAATGCTTGGGCTGTCTGAGTAATGGCTACAGGAAGGATCTGGATTGAGTGACAGTGAGGTGAGTATGTGTCAGGGGAATCGGGGAGGCATTTTTGTCTGAATGAAACAGCTCAAAAATATAAATAGAAAATGTAAAAAATATATTTTATAATGTTTTACTAACCAGGATGCACCTACATTGGGGGCAGGACTAAAAGATCAAGGTTTGTGCAATGCAGGGCTGACAAAATGATCAGGGGCATAGAGGAAAGCAGTTATGAGGAGAGGCTGAAGGTCCTTAATATATTTATCCTGGAGAAAAGGAGGCTGCAATGAGACAAGAGCCCAGTCTTCTGCAAACTCAAGAGGATCATTCACCGTAGAGGTCCATACAAGGAATAAGGCGCTCAAACAGTAGATATATGCATATCAAAACATTCTGGAAACTGTAGCTCTCATATCCATTCTGTGAAATACCACCAAGGCACTTGTAGTAAAGTAAAAAAGTATTTTATTACATAGAAACTGAACATGTATTCCCTGGAAGACAGGAGAGAGAGAGAGAAGACATGATTGGGACTTTCTAATACTTGAAAGGGGACAAATAAGGTTGATAAGGAGAGTCTCTTTATGTTGAGTGGCAACCATAACACAAGGGGGCCCAGTCTTAAGCTGGAGAGTGGGAGCTTTTAGAGGGAGGTCAGGAAGCACTTCTTCACAGAGAGAGCAGTGGACACTTGGAATGCTCTGCTGGAGGTCATTTCATTGAAGACAGTGAGTAGCTTTAAGACAGGCTGGGATACGAATGGGGGAAGGTAAAGATCATGGGTAGGGAGGATTGGAGGAGTGGGTAGGGAGGGCAGGGACATTAGCACAAGCTGCTGACCCTGCAATATGAGCAGACTTGATAGACCAAATGGCCTTCTTCTGCTAGCTTCTTCTTCATATATAAATGACAAACAAATTGCTTACATGTTTCAGAATTCAATTCTTTTTCAAAGGCTGCCTTTGATACGTTACTACGAGAGCCTTGATGGCACTTTACAGAATGGGTATGAATGCTACCATTTCCAGGACTTTCTGAAACTCAAGAGGATTGACAAGATGAAGCATACAAAGATGTTTGATCTGGTGTCCTATAGCAGAAGGCAGGGACACAGCCCAATTCTCAAAGGTGGTAAATTCAGGGGTAACACTAGGAGACACTTTTTCTTCATGAGGGTGGTGAACCTGTGCAATGGCCTGCTAGCAGAGACAGTGGCTATGAAGACAGTACATGCCTTCATGATATACCTGGACACGTTGTTCTGTTTACAAAGGGACTCAACAGGCACCCTGCATATTAGGGTGGATAGAGAATCACTATGAATTAGTACAGGCTTGCAAAGAATACTTTCCTTATCTCTGCTTGTAAAGCAGGGGGTATGGACATGATCTCAACCCACTGGACTTATTGGTCATTTATGTCCCTACAAATATAATGTCCTGGGTCTTGCCTGAAAATAGACTGTTTATTGCACACATACCTGGTTAATGAAAACTAAATAACATGATGGACCTAGGGTCCCTTCCAGCCTTATTTATTTTGTAAGGTCAGGATGTGCATGTACTGAGTTTCCAAACCTGAAAAACCTGACACGCACTCATCTTTCCTGCTAGTGCAGGCCTGTGAAGTACATAAAGCTGAACTGCTCAGGGATGTTTGGCTTCCCAAACCAAGCAACCCTCCTATGTTACTGCTGTATGATTCAATCTGGCCACAGCCCTATTTAGAGAGGAATCATCTCCTTTAAGTAAGTTTTGATATATTTTATGTTGTTTTCCTGGGCTAGCCCAACTGAGGAGCAGCATCTTGTTTGCAGTGAGGTCCTGATCCTCACCCAGTACAACAGGAAGAACTCACGCCAAGAAGGTCACATGACTTACTCAAGGTCACACAGTTATCCAGTGGTTGTAGTGGGAATCAAACCTGGATTCTCCCATTTTGTAGTCCCCTAACATAACCACAGCACATTTCTATACATTATCAGTAGTGAGGGATGAGTAAAAAGGAAGCAAGTTCCCCCACAGCTGTGCAGTTTACACTAGCGAGAGTCACAAGAATCAGCCAGTAAGAAATGTTGGTAGAGTAGCTGAAATACAATCATCTGCCAACTGTGAAATTGTCAACCAAAGAATATTAAGGAGGGGGCTGCTGTTCATAGAACAGATCACAGCTTTTCACACATCATTACAAATTCAGCAGCCAGTGCAGGCTAATTTTAGCATGTGGCTAACTTGGCAAGTGGGTGAGCTGTCCCTGCCTTCCTACTTTACAACAGGCTCTATCACTGCTGACAAATTCTGAGAAAAGCTGGTATCATTCTCAGTAATTTTGTAATACCAGTGCAAGTAATATCAATGGTTTCAAAATGCAAAAAGGCTGAAGAAGCAAAACTGAAGCACTGCTTATGACACTATCTAGACAGGCAAACTGGGCGATGGGATACCTTGGCCAACATGCAAGTTACAACACATGAATATTCAGGCCCACGCAAGCCCTTTCTTCTGACGTAACTGTTGGGAGTTGAGGACATACCCCTTAACCTGTTACATGAAAATGCGTAGCACTGGCAAATGTGTAGTGTAGGACCCAATGGGGTCAATTTCAGTTCCATCTTGGGCCTGAATGCACACTTGACTTCATTATTAGTTTTCGTCTCTACTCTGCCATTATCCTAGTGTGACCTGTTATTATTGCTTCTGTTGCATTATACACGTTTCTAACATGTCTGTTAAGCATCTATACAGCTGTTAGCTGTCTGTGTCATCTTATGGAAGAAGAACTGAAGCTGACAGTATAGCCTGGAGGTTAGAGTAACGAGCTTGGTACATCCAGCAGACCAGACCTTGGTTTGATTCTCACAACCTCCACTTACATACTGTGTGATGCTGAGCAAATCACTTAACCACCCACTGCTCTCAGGTCACCCCTGAAAACAGGCACTTGTGCCTAGTGGGCCTTACGTGGTTACCAAAGACTAAAATAAATAAAATATTACATGACTGTCTAAGGAAATTCCATATGCTATATGTGGATATATGATGCCAATATGTGAATTAGTTACAGAATTTGGTTATTCCTTGTTGTGTAATGATTTGCATCCTAACTAAAAAGCTGCTGTACCACAATACAAAGGTTACAGATTGCTGTTGTACCCCTCTGTGGCAAAACATTTTTTTTTTAAAGTTAATAGGGCCTCCGGGGGATGTCTCTTATGGTATAAGAAACTTTTAGTGTGAGGTTTTGGTGAGAAGAGTGCAAAGAAAAGTTGAGTGGATCTATTTGCCCAAACTTCATGAGAGGAGTCTGTTATACCATGAAACATCCCCCAGAAGGCCCTACTATCTTATTATAAATCACTCTGGTTTAGCTTGAGTGATTTATAAGTTTACAGCCTTTTTATTTCACGTTGCCATCCTCCTCTCTGGCTCTGAAGTGTACTGCTGGTTCCCTTTTAATGCTTCTGCATGACTGCACACAGAATAAGAGGTACGGTAAGCTGCACGACAGCACACTGCACACAGAATAAGAGGTACAGTGAGCTGCACGACAGCACACTGCACACAGAATAAGAGGTACAGTAAGCTGCACAAGAGCACACTGCACACAGAATAAGAGGTACAGTAAGCTGCACAAGAGCACACTGCACACAGATTAAGAGGTACAGTGAGCTGCACGAGAGCACACTGCACACAGAATAAGAGGTACAGTGAGCTGCACGAGAGCACACTGCACACAGAATAAGAGGCACAGTGAGCTGCATGAGAGCACACTGCAACAGAATAAGAGGCACAATGAGCGGCACAAGAGCACACTGCACACAGAATAAGAGGTACCGTGAGCTGCACGAGACCACACTGCACACAGATTAAGAGGTACAGTGAGCTGCACGAGAGCACACTGCACACAGAATAAGAGGTACAGTGAGCTGCATGAGAGCACACTGCAACATAATAAGAGGTACAGTGAGCTGCATGAGAGCACACTGCAACAGAATAAGAGGCACAGTGAGCAGCACAAGAGCACACTGCACACAGAATAAGAGGGGTAGCCTGTGATATTGGTGCCTGAAGTAAGGCTCTGTCCGAAATGGCGACGCATTGTGGGTGAAAGCCCAAATGGCGATGGGGGGTAGGGCAACTGGATGTGGTGGGGTGGGCAATTGCAATGATAGGCATCACGATATGTACATCGCGGTGGGGGGTGAGCATGATGAGCATGGGCTGGGAGGGGTGGAGGGATGTTGGGGGTGGCACTGCGTTCGGCTGTAGCTGCACCATGGCATCAGGGGTTGGCCTCTGGTTGGGTGGGAGGTACTCGGTTCGGGGTCTGGGTCCAGGCGCAAGTGCAATTTTGTTATGCCAGGCCGAGCGTACTTTTGTTGCTTTGGCCCCATGACATGCACCCCCTGGGTTGAGAATCCTTTAGTAGGGGTGTGGAGGTGGTGAAACCACCCGGTGGGTGTGTGTGTGGGGCAGGCAGCCCCCACAGAAAGCAAAAAACCTAAGTCCCCGGCACTGTTCTTACATCCGCTGAGGATGTCAGAGTGGCAAAAATATCTTTCTGACGTGAAACGTACGTCTGCGTTTCGCTGTATGAGTGCTAGCTGTTTAATTATTGTTTTTGTATGTTACAAATAAATATTTTTCAACAGGACCTAGCTTATAGGTAATTTGTTTGGTCCTTTACTGGAATGCTTGACTACACAGTTTGTTGGATTATCACACAGAACCAATGAGAGGTACAGTGAGCTGCATGAGAGCACACTGCACACAGAATAAGAGGTACGGTGAGCTGCACGAGACCACACTGCACACAGAATAAGAAGTACGGTGAGCTGCACAAGAGCACACTGCACACAGAATAAGAGGTACGGTGAGCTGCACGAGAGCACACTGCACACAGAATAAGAGGTACGGTGAGCTGCACGAGAGCACTCTGCACACAGAATAAGAGGTACGGTGAGCTGCACGAGAGCACACTGCACACAGAATAAGAGGTACAGTGAGTTGTTTTGTGCGCTGATTGGCTGAAAGCACGTTAGTCATGTATAACACAGTAATTAGAATGGAAACTCATGCCATCTGCCATTTTACTTTCATGTTCCCCTGACACACAGAACTGAGACCTTCCCCGATGCAAAATCTTCTGTTATCATTTTTAAAAACAGAAGTCTAACCCTCACCCAGGTGAGTTTTCAGCAGCTTGGTGAGGGTAGGTTCCTTATCTTTCAAAAATAATTTAACAAAAATTAAATGGAATCTTTCCTGGGAAGAAAAAAGCTGCATTTTTAATTTTATGTTTCAAACCATGTAATATACATAATAAAACATGTGCAACCAGAGACAATCAGACTGCCTTTCCATCATGGGGTTCTCATGACACCAGGGACCTCTCTGGCTTAATGGTCTTGAGTTCCCTATGTTATCACACCCTGAGAAACTCCGCCTTGCTGTGCATGGTTTCCCATGATCTCCACACTGCAAGAGAAGGGTGACCAAGAGAGCCAGGGCTTGCACCATCCAGCGCTGTCCTTTTTGACTGCTCATTGGCATTTGACACAGTGGACCGTGGGGTACTGTTGGACCATCTGCAGCACTGTGTTGGACTCATCAGTGCAATTTTATGCTGGTTTCAGTCCTACTTTACCAGAAGAGCACAGCAGCTTGCACTATGTGATTTCATCTCTGGTACTGCTGTGCCTAATTGCAGAATTCCTCAGAGTTCAATTATGACTACCATGTTGTTTGCTGTATACATTTTTTTAATTCAAGTTTACTGAACAAATGTGGTACATAAAAAAGAAATTTGGTACAGATGTCCAACATCACCTCATACTTTCCAAATCATAGCATGGTATTACAGATTCACATGAGGACTGGAAGAGGGCACATGTAGTCCCTCTGCACAAAAGCGGCAGTAGGGAGGAGGAGGAAGTGGGAAACTACAGGCCGGTCAGCCTCACCTAAGTGGTGGGAAAGTTCATGGATGCACTGCTGAAAGAAAGGATAGTGGCACACCTGGAATCCAACACGGCCCAGGATCCAAGGCAACATGGATTCACAACAGGTAGGTAATATCAAACAACTCATACATTTTTTTGATTGGGTGACAACGGAAGTGAATCAGGGATGGGCAGAGGACATCGCCTACCTTGACTTTAGCAAGGCCTTCGACACCGTCCCACATAGAAGGCTGATAAACAAGATGGGTAGTCTGGGCATGGGGCAAAAGGTGATTAACTGGGTTAGAAACTGGCTGATGGACAGAAGGCAGAGGGTGGTAGTAAATGGGATCCAATCCGGGGAGAGGGAGGTGACCAGCAGTGTTCCTCAGGGATTGGTCCTTGGTCCAGTCCTGTTCAATGCCTTCATTACTAGCATAGTAGAAGGGCTGGAAGGAAAGCTCTGCCTGTTTGCAGATGACACCAAGATCTGCAACAGGGTAGATACTCCAGAAGGGATGGAGAAAATCAGGAGGGACCTGGAGAAGCTTGAAAAATGGTCTGAGATGTGGCAACTGAGTGTGGAGGGGTTATGGGATGGACCAGACACCGAACTTCAAGTTCAACACACAATCTCTGTGTGGTGTCTATTCAAAATACAGAGATAACCTTAAGCAATGACATATCCCTTCTTCAGTACATCAGTTTGCAGCAACAGACTATGTATGTCCTTTCTCTGCACTTAGCCAGCACCTACTGACACTGATCTCTGATCTAACTTAGCAGTTGAGTTTCAGCCTCCACCCCTATGTGGGCCCTGTTTGCTTAGGTAGTGGGGGCTCAAATAAAAATAAAAAATAAAACAAGCTAAAAGCAAAGAACCTCAGTGCAGAAGCAACGAAACAAGGGTTACCCCAAAGGGCACTGACAATAAGCCAAGTTTCAAAAGAAACACAACATGCTGGCCCGTCGGCGCAGCAGTTGGATTTCTGCTTGCAACGCCGGTGACCTGGGTTCAGGAACAGACCCGTGATGTTGGATGGACGGCTGGGGGGAGAAGGATGGAGCATCCTGAGGACTGCTCTCCTTCTCCGGAGGGAGGGAGGGGAGTGCGACCGGTGCTTGATGGACCCCTGTCGGAGGCCGGAGGTACCACAGTGACTGGCACCAGAATGTTCAGGGAGTGGGGCAGATGCTGGACATCACTGCATGTCCTCGCCCTCAGGAAAAATCAAGGAAAAATCTCAGCCGCTGGCCGCCCTAGATGAAGCCCATCTCGGCTTCAGTTAGCCTCAAAGCTGACCCTCTGACTTATCCCGTCATTTGTGGCACTGTTGGGGGCTTCTGCCGCAACCCCACCCTGGGGGTAAGCCAGGCCAGGGGGTATTGAAGGGTCGTGGCCGATTTGAAGGTGGAAGCCTGAGGTCCGTGACTAGGCTCAGGTTCCAGGCGGCTGGTGGCAGGGGAATAAAACATAAGAAATAAAAAAAAGAAAAAGAAAAAAGAAATGCAACATCACACATACTTCCATAATGCAAAGCATCATGGGATATATGCAAATCACCATGAAATTTTAGACTTGCTCGGTCTACAGCAATTTACATGCATTTTAAATAGCACAACTAAATTTCTATGATAGTCACCTAGTACTTTTTACCATTATCAAAAACACCTAGTGCCATGGTATTTTCAACACTTACAGGTTTTATAAACATAAGGTATTTTATGACATAGTACTGCTATTACATAATAAATCCAACAACGATAAACACAGCCTGTTGTTTTACATACACTCGGAAGTCACCACAGTAACCTTCCTGTATGAGGACCTCAGAGGAAAAAGAAAATTAAAGAGGACACTATAGCATAGTCAAGAAAGGGAAGGGAATGCCCATAGGTGGCCAACCTTATGGACTAGAAATAGTAAAGAACAAATTAGGCTAAGAAACAGAAGAACTGTTGCAACAGATTTAAGAAAAGGTTGGTCCTCAACAGCGGCAGGAGCTCCCTGACACACTGAGGTTCAATGCAAAGAAGTGCAAAATAATGCACTTGGGGAGAGGGAACCCTGGGGAGAGCTACAGGATGGGGGGAGGTGCTGACAATCTCCAAGGAAGAAAAAGACCTGGGAGTTATCATTTCTGACTACCTCGGGGTGCCAAAGCAGAGCACAAAGGCTGCAGGGAAGGCCAGTAGCATGCTGCAGTGCATAAGCAGAGGTATCACTAGCAGAAGGCGGGAGGTAGTGCCATTGTATAAAACTCTAGTGAGGCCTCACCTAGAGTACTGTGTGCAATTTTGGAGGCCACACCTGTGCAAGAACATTGACAGAGTGGAGGCAGTCCAGAGAAGGGCAACCAAGCTGATACGGGGCTTGCACCGCAAAACATATGAGGAGAGATTAGAGGACCTCAATATGTACTCACTGGAGGAAAGGAGGGAGCAGGAGACATGACAGAAACCTTCAAGTACCTCAGGGGCATAAACAAGGTACAAGAGGGAGACATCTTCCAATGCAGAAGGAATACAAGAACGAGGGGCATGACATGAAACTGGAAGGGAGCAGATGAAGAGGAAATGTGAGAACATTTTTCTTCATGGAGAGGGTGGACGACGCATGGAATATTCTGTCACAGGAGGTGGTGGGAGCATCTACACTGGGGAGGTTTAAATATGCCTGGGACAGGCACAGGGGAACCTAGAGGTGAGTGAGAAGAGATATAAAGCCACTAAACGGATAGGGTCAGAAGTAACGTGCAAGTGTAGAGCCTTCGGGCAGACTGGATGAGCCCAGCGGTCCTTATCTGGCGGCATTTTCTATGTTTTTTATGTTATCTTACCTAGCATAGAAAAAAATCTATGTTAAGATATTTTCTGATATCTTAGATTGGTACACCTATCCCACTGCACTATTCTGTTGCAACTGTCCTTCTGTTACCATGGTCACCCCCAGTGTTGTTTTTTTTTTTTCCAACTTTCTTTACTCCTTTTCATAGCTCAAGGGAACTCTCTCAGGCATCCCACCCCTGTGCCACCCTGCCAGAGGGTCTCTGTGACCAGTGCCTCCTCTCTCCCCCCCCCGCTGCCAGTACTCCCGGTTTGACCCGCCCCGGGAGGGTAGCCCGACTCCTTACCTTGGGCTCCTTACAAGACAGTCTCTGGCATGCAGGAGGACCCAGGCGGAGGGTTGATGAAGCTGGCCAAGACGAACCCTGGTGCTGGGCATGGAGGATAGGTGCTGTCGCCTATTCCTCCAAGCTGGGTTTTTCCTTGTTCTCCTATCCCCTCCCCTTCGTGAGCACACCCCAACGCTTTGGTGCACGGCGACCCCTGCCAGTGTCAGGCATGCTATTACGTGCCGCCCACACTTCTGCAGTGCCCCCCGTCTCCACCAGGGGTCGCCGTAGTGCCAGGCGCCCCAATGCCCTCCCCCAGGATTGGAGAGCAGCCTTGCAGGTGCTCAATCCAATCCCTCCCCTGCCGACACCCGGCGCCCGAGCTCGCTTCTGAACTCGGGTCACCAGCATGGTGCGAGGTGTGGCGTCCAGCGCCTCAACCCTCAGTGCCATCAGGCCGGCACCAGTGTTGTTCTTATATCTCCCCAGTCCCTTCACATATGACCCTTATTGAGGGCTGCAGAATGTACTGTAGGTTGGGTCCCTATTCCTCATATATAGCGACCATAGGAGTTATCTGGTCATGACATTATTTCTTCTTTGGTTAATTCGGAACATTAGTTGTTCCATTTTCTAAATCCCTCCAACAACTTCCAGCCACTGCAGGCTCGCTGGGGGGGGGGGGGTCTGGCTGTAACCAGCATTGAGTAATGACCTTTTGTGCAGTCAATAAAAGCACCTGCCATAAGTATATGGTATATTTTCCCTGCACCACAACAGGAAGGAGCTGCAGTACAGCCTGTTGCCAGGTCGGGGGTGGTTGCGTACACATTACTGCTGGGTGAGATCATCAGGTGTTATGGTGTTGCATTTTACTCCTAAGCAGATGATACTCAACTATACCTGTCCTGTATACCTGATGGCAGGAATAACATGGTCTAGATGGTGAAGCATTGCCTTGGTAAAATCAACAATTTGAACTGGATGGCTGCCAATTGGCTGAGCCTTAAGCCAGGTAAGACACAGGTAACGCTTGTCAAATCCGATTCCCGTGGGTCAGCAAAGAGAAATGTTAATACCACCTTGCCAGCTCTAAATGGCAATATAGTTTGAGTTGTGCATGTAGTAATGAATCTGGGTGTCATCCTCCACTGCATGCCATCTCTGGAATTTCCAGTGTCAGCTGTAGTTCAGAGTGACTTTTGCCATCTCCATAATATTGTCCAGATCAAACCATATATTTCCTCTGGGAACAATGCATGCCTTTGTTACCTTAAGGCTGGACTACCGCAACACTCTGTACTGAGGGTTACCTGGAGGCTTGATGTATTGCCTGCAGTTGGTCCAGAATGCTGTAGTCCAGGTACTGGCCAGAACAACCTGAAACAAGCACATAACACCAGTGCTGCGCAGTCTGCACTGCTGACAATTCAATGGCGAACCAACTTCAAGATATGCTTGATTACAAACAAGGCCGTACATGATCTGGGTTTTGACTACTTGAAAGACCATCTCCTCCCACACCCCCCCTCCCAACTGTGCGCCCTCTGCGCTCAATTGACGCCAGCCTTCTGGCAGTTCTCCATCCCCGATTAAAGCTTTCGGTTTTGGGTGACAAGGATTTTGGGCTTGCTTCTCCTATACTATGGAACTCCCATGGGATGCCTTCGACAGATTTGAAAACTCAGTATTTCCAGCTTGCCTACTGTTCTTAGCTCTGTTTGTTTATTGTTTCTGCACATTTTAACATTTTACTCTTCATGTAAGGCACTCTGAGCCACGTGAAATGGGCGCCATGAAAATAAAAGGCATCTTGCCTAATTAAACATTCATCTCTTGGGAGGCAGTAGCTAGAGCATACAGCTGTGAACCTGAAGATCCAGGTAGACCTGGATTTGAATTCCACAACCCACCACTTGCATACTGTGTGACCCAGAGAAAATCACTTAACCTCTCTGTGCTTCTCTCCCTGTTGAAGCTACAGCGAGCGTACCTTTTCAGTCCAAACAATCTAAAATAAAAAATGAATAAATAATCTTGTTAGTGAATACGACATTGTGAGTAATAAGTTACCTGGAAACTGTGAGATAAAGGTGTTTAAGGGTGACTATGCATATAACTATCTCTAAGAATTGCTACAGTCTCTGCTAGGTGTAAACTACTGTATCAGCTGCAACATCTGTATGTGGCAATTTGTTCCAGACTCACTACAGAAGTCAGCTTATGAGTGCATACAAGTATTGCACCAACTTTAGTTGATGTTGTAATTTGTCTGGACTGTTGTTGCAATAACAATTTATTACTGTTTAAAGAAACACTCAGGGGAATCCTGCTTTTACCACTTACCAGCTCTCACCCCCACAGAAAGAAGAGACTTTTGTCTGATTTAATTGCATATGTAACAGATATTCTGACTTGTACTGCTGGAATAAATGGTTAACTCAGTAACAGAAACCTTTTCTGCTTGTGTGATATGGCATGGTTATTCTTGGCCCAAGGGCTCACAGACTTGACATATGTCTAGGTATCTCCTATCCTCAGGTAAGATATGTTTCCTTTTGGGCTAGAAAATTGTTTGTAGCTATATTGCTCCTTGTAGAAAAAAAATGAATAAAATGGTTGATTTGATATCTTTTATTGGACTAATAAGACATTTATACAAAACGCAAGTTTTCATGCTACACAGAGCAACCCTTCATCAGGCGCAGCAGCCAAGGTCCACAGAAAACAAACTTCTTTTTCAAGATTTCTCTATCCTAAGCTCTTCTATCCCTCCCTAACACCCACCCCCCACTATGGTTGTACACATCGTCGCATCCTGGGGAGAGATTCAGGGCAACATATCATCACCCATGCCACCAAGCGCTTCTCCACTGGGTCACCACCAGGAGATGCTCTAGGAACACTGCAAGCCAAGTCCCACCCACAAACTCCCCCACCATCCAGAGAGCAGCATCTGTACAGACCCTCTTGCACCCTTCTGCCAGCCTCCACTCCAGATGCCCTGGGTTTGGAGCACAAACCCGAGCTGCCAGTCACCTGAGTGGGCTCTTCACAGCTTGGTGCTATGGATTCAGCTGGCACAGGAGACCTCAACTTTGACTGGCTCTCTAACACAGCTGCCCCCCTTGCATCCTTCTGTGATGAACATGGGCTGACGCAACTTATTACTGAACCAACATGCCCAAACGTGAAGAACCCCAGTAAAAGTACACTTTTGGATGTGCTAATGGTGAGCAAACCTCATCTATTCTCCCACGCTGATGTCTTCTCAGACGCCAGTGACCATTGTTTTATTGCAGGAGTAAGATCCACCAACAACCCAGCACCCATCAGCAAGTTCTCTACTAAGAGATCCAGGCGCAACTTCAATGAACATGCCTACCTAAACGAGCTTAAGTACTCCCCTCAGTGGCAAGATTTCTACCTGGCCAAAACGATTATGTCAGCTTACAATATCTTCCACAACATTCTATCAAGGGCCCTTAATAAGTATGCTCCCCTGATTAAAGTTCGAACTAGGACCAAAACCTGTAAATGGTTCACCCCTCAGATCAAGTCCTTGCTTCTAGAAAGAGATAAGCTCTGGAAAAAAGCGCGCAGACTGAACACTGCAGAGGATTGGAACCAGTCCAGGAGACAACGAAATTTATGTACCAAAACAATCAGAGAATCGAAGGCCACCTTCTTCAAATCCGAACTCGAATCTGCCACAAAGAGCCCAATCAAGCTCTGGAACACAATCAGTGATCTGCTAGGCCACTCCCCAGGAAATTCACTCCCGACCAAGATTACCTCTGGCAACTCGACTATAACTGAAAAGATGGATATACTTGACGCATTCAATAATCACTTTGCTACTGCAGGCGTGGCATTTGATAACTCCCCTGCAAACATATTTCGCTCCCAGACTGCCAGCCAACTGCCTGAAATGCCCATAGGTTCGCCGCCTTTCTCGCTTCAACCTGCCTTACTGAAAGAGATAGAGGACCTCTTGCTTCAGTTGGATACTAGAAAAAGTGCTGGGGCCGACACCCTTGACCCTTACTTTCTAAAAATTGCCTACCACATACTAGCAATACCCGTCACCCACCTTTTTAACTTATCCTGTCTTAGGGCACCTTACCACCTATATGGAAGACAGCACATGTCATACCACTGTTCAAATCAGGTGACCCTGGTGATCTCAATAACTACAGGCCAATGTCTCTCCTTCCAGACCTGTCCAAGCTCCTAGAGAAAATTGTAAATGCACAGCTGAGGACTCACCTTGAGTCTAGGGAACTGCTAAACCCTATGCAATCCAGATTCAGAGCTAAACATAGCACTATCTCAGCCCTCGCCAAAGTTACTAATGACTGGCAGTGTAATCTTGAGAGCAAAAACTTTATTTGTGCTGTTTTCCTTGATTTAAGCAAGGCTTTCGACACCATCAACCATAGTCTGCTCCTCTCCTCCCTTCAAACCATAGGTGTGGACCCCTCCTCTCTGCGCTGGTTTACTGACTATCTTACAGGGTGCCTTCAACAACTTAAAGCCGAAGGAGGCCTGTCCCCCTTAAAAACTCTGCAAAGAAGGGTACCTCAAGGTTCTATATTACGGCCCTTACTTTTTGCAATCTACATTAGTAACATCGACTACTGTATAAAAGAAGCCAACATCCATCTGTTTGCAGATGATACAGTTCTCTACGTGAGTCGCCCAACACCAGAAGCAGCCTGCAATGACTTACAGTCAGAATTCAACCTTTTGCAAAGCCAACTCCTCCAAAAAAAGCTACTCCTTAACGCCAAAAAAACTAAAGCGATGGTCCTCTCCCCTTTCATCCGTACAGCTAACCCTGTGTCCAGTGGGACAGTTCCCCAAATTACCACAGTTCTAGGTGAAAAACTAGAATCTGTTACAAAATTCAGGTATCTGGGAGTTTGGATAGACCAAAGACTCTCCTTCATTGAACATATTGAGGACTTGCTAAAACGACTTCCGCAAAGGCTTGGCCTGTTTTTTAGAATCAACCAATTTCTCACCAGAGATGCCAAGAAACAACTGGTCCAATCCATTTTCCTATCATTGGTTGATTATGCTGATTTCCTCTACAGCCAATGCCCCAACTCTTACATGGCTAAACTGGACACACTCTACCATCAAGCACTGAGGTTTATAACAGGATTTCCCTTCAACACGCATCACTGCACCCTACATGCGGCAGTGGGGTGGGCATCACTAAAGTTCAGGCGCCACAGAAACGCCGCTCTCTGGACCTATAGAGCCATCTCTAATAAGCTGTCTTACTATATCTCCTGCTGTCTTCCCCTGAGTATAATTGGGAAATATGCATTAAGAAGTTACTCAGCTATTACACTTAAATTACCCAAAGTAAAATCCCACTTCGGTAGGGCAGCCATAAGCTTCATGCTACCTACCTTATGGAACACTCTACAAAAAACCCTCAAATTAAGCACTCTAATCGGTATAAATGTCTTCACGATGCTTTATTTCTGTACAATCAGAGAAGTATGTAACTGCTTCACCCACTCAGACCCAGTACCAGAGTATGCACTGGTATATAGCCACGCCTAGACCCAATTTTAAGTACTAGCCCCCCAGCTTGCTCCTCACAAGCCTAATTGTTCTCTCTCTTATCCCCCTTTCTTATCAACACTAGGCCCGTCCATCCCCTTATCCTTCCTTTCCCAACCTCGGATAGGAGCTCACTACCCCTGGGTTGTGACATCCTACCATGCCCCGTACTTTATAGCATTCAATCCCAGGGCTCACACATACTCCTTTTCTCCATCCACCTTCTCTACATTCCGTTTTACCAACTCCTGTCTGTGCACCATGCCCTCCTAGCCTTTAACTGCCTACCTCCCTCCCTTCCCCCCCACCTTCGCCTCTACCTGGTGTATATTTTTATTTTATATTTTCTTCCGTTACTTCCTCCTGCAACCTTAGATAACCTGCTTTATCTTCCTATAGACACTTCTATGTATGTAAATACCCTGTAATCTGTACAATATATGTATAATTTGATGTACATATGTAACCCCTAGATGGCGCTATCCCAGGGGCTACTACCCCTGCCTGATTTGCCACTAACAGGTTGAGGGGCCTGGATCCAATGGCGGGTGCCTCCACCCAGAGGTCAGGGTTTGCAATAGTTAAACTAACTTGGTCACAGCCCTCTGGGACACTGCAACCCCCCTTTCTTCCCACTAGTGGCCCACACAATATATCAGAATTACCTTCACAGTATACACTTACCCCCAGGTCTGGTTCCGGCACTGGGACCTCCTGTGAAATGAGATACAGTGCAACAATCACAGTACAGTACTTTAACATAGACAAATACCTCAGGCAGTATAACTTTGCTGAAACAAGCAGCTCTGATTTATTTAGGGGGATATAACAAGGACAGGGGAATCAGGTTAATTAGCTTATCACTCTAATAATCTACCTGGCTCTGTGCACGAGCCTATCCTATCAGTTACTGTCCCTGGGTACCCAAGCCTAATTGGCTAGTCCAAACCGTGGTGGCAGCTGGTGGGGGCCCTTTCACACAGAGAAAAGGAGAATTAAACAGTCAGCAGTACAGTAATTCCATTTGGATTAATGTGGCAATTCAACAGGAGCGACCCTGAATTAGTACTCACGACCTCCAAATAAGATAGGGTCCTTCAATGTCAGCAGGGCTCACTTGAGGTACACAAACCTCTTCACACATCCATATAAAAGAAAGCACTATACCAGGCAGGCTGCATCTGTATCCCGATCGCAATTACTGCACAATACCCGGGAGAACACACAGCAGATTCAGTTCCTGACAGACCGAGTGCAATTTTCAGCAAATCCTCCAGTCTTCTACAGGGTGAGCCTGGTTTCTACTCTTCAGAGATCCTTTGATTCTTTTCACAGGACAGATTCAGTCCTAACAAGCTGTTACACAAGCTGCAGACCGAACTCTGGGCCTTAACCACGTTTTTGACTAAAACTGCACACTGAAAAAGCACAGGCTCCTTCCTTCTTCACTGCCAAAGCTCAACTGAAACTCAACCCGACAAAACCGGGCACTTCCTTTGAGTTCCTCCCAGTTCTTGACTGGATTGGCTGTCACTCACAATAGACTGCTGCTGTTGGTCCAAAAGGCACTGAAGTCTAAACTACATCTCCCAGAGTCACTGCCCATACAATCCTCTTGTGGCTGGCTCAGATTATGAGTCCAAGTTCTGATTCGTCCACAGCACCATTTTAGAGCTAGCTTACCCCACACTGATTGGTCCAGTTCAGCAGTTCAAAACTAGAATGGGAACTAGCAGACACAGTTCTGACTGCAAAGAAAGCAGGTTAGACAAACTGTAATTTCATTATTACTCTAAATAATTTCTGGCAAACAGTTACATCTTTCAGATAGGTTCCCTTTGCACTCCTAGTGACTGCAAAATGAAGTGAATTGGCAGCAGCTTGAGTGGTACTCAATCAAAGAAACACACAGTCCCCCATACAAACTAATTATGTCTGCAAGCAGACAGCTCTTAAAGAGACAGTACCAGAGGTTCTAAAAACACTCACTGATAAATGGCTTAAATGCCAAACACCATTCAGGCTTGGAGCATTCAAGCAAGCTCCTGGAAGTCTTTTGGGAACCCCCATTTGCAGGGGGGTTACACATATGAACTTCTTTTTCTTCCTCTCTATAAACAGTATTATCTGTATTGCCTTGTAAATACCTGTGTTGACCTGTATATACAATTGTTCATGCTCCACCCAGGTCCATCTTGCAAATAAGCTCCTGCTCAACGATTAACGCCTGGTTAAATAAAGACTTGACTGATTGATTGATTGACATGTTCCTAGTAAATGGCAAAACAGCAGCACCGTGCCCTTCTTAGAGGCCTTATGACGGGGGTAATTGGTAACAGCAGTCTTTGAAAACTTCAGAGACTGACTAGATCAGAAGTGCAGAGATTCTAACACACAGCATCTATTTATTTATGTCAAATGTTTTACCAGGAAAGACACCATGAACTAGTAGCAGCTCATTTCCATGTGTCCGGGGGGGAAGGGGAATGGGAATCAGAACAGAAAAATGAGGTAAAGTAAGTACCAATACAAGTAACAAGTATAAAAGTAACATAAACAACTGTGCAAAAGGTAATGGTATCTATGTGAGAAGGTGGCCAAACAATGAGCAACAAAATATTCTGGAAACAGAAACTGTCAGCAGATAAGGACCGCCAGTCCCATCCAGTCTGCCCGAAAGCCCTACACTAGTTTGTGGCCTCTGATCCTACCTGGTCAATGGCTTTTCACCCCTCCTTCCCACCTGTAAGGTACCCTTATACCTGTCCCATGCATGTTTAAAACCCTCCACTGTTCTCGCCCTCACCACCTCCTGTGCCAGTCTATTACATGTGTCTACCACCCTCTCCATGAAGAAAAACTTCCTCATATTTCCCCTCACCCAGCCACCTTCCTATTTCATATCATGTCCCCTCATTCTTGTACACCTCTTATATTGGAAGATGTCTTCCCCCTGCACCTTGTTAATGCCCTTAAGGTACTTGAATGTCTCTATCATGCCCCCCCAATCCCTCATCTCCTCCAGTGAGTACATATTGAGGTTCTTTAGTCTCTCCTCATATGTTTTCTGGTGCAAGCCCTGTACCATCTTAGTCACCCTTCTCTGGACTGCCTCCACCCTGTCAACGTCCTTACAAAGGTGCGGCCTCCACAACTGCACACAGTTCTCTAGGTAAGGCCTCACTAGTGTTTTATACAATGGCATCATGACCTCAGTGATATCTCTGCCTATGCACCTCAGCATGCCACTCTTCCTCCATGCAGCTTTTGTACTCTGCTTAGACACCTTTATGTCATCAGAAATGATAACCCGCAGGTATGTTTCTTCCTTGGTGATAGTCAGCAACTCTCGCCTATCCTGTAGCTCTCCCCAAGGCTCCCTCTTCCCAGGTGTATTATTTTTCACTTCTTGGAATTGAACCTTAGTTGCCACACATCAGACCATTTTTCAAGCTTCTCCAGGTGCCTCCTCATTCTCTCCACCCCATCAGGAGTATTCACCCTGTTGCAGATCTTGGTGTCATCTGCAAACAGGCAGACCTTTCCCTCTAGTCCTACCACAATGTCACTAATGAAGACATTAAACAAGACTGGCCCAAGGACTGACTCCTGAGGTACTCCGCTGGTCACCTCCTTCTCCCCTGACTGGATCCCAGTTACCACCATCCTCTGCTTCATGTCCGGCAGCAGTTCCTAACCCAGTTTACCACCTTGTGCCCCATACCCAGACTACTCATTCTGTTGACTAGCCTTTTATGTGGGACAGTATTAAAGGCTTTGCTGAAATTGAGGTAGGCAACGTCTACCGACACCCCTCCAATTTACTTCCCTTGTCACCCAGTAAAAAAAATCTATCAGATTCGTCTGACATGACCTTTCTGCTGTGAATTCATGTTGCCTTAGATAATGGACACCACTGGATTCCAAGTGTGCCACTATTCTTTCTTTAAGCAGTGCCTCCATGATCTTACCCACTACTGAGGTGAGGCTGACCGGCCTATAGTTCCTTGCTTCCTCCCTACCACCACTTTTGTGAAGTGGGACTACATGTGCCCTCTTGCAGTCCTCTAGAACCACTCCTGTGTTGAATGACTTCATGAACAATGCTGCCAGAAGCACCATTACCTCTCTTCGCAGCTCCCTTAATATCCTCAGGTGTATGCCATCTGACCCCATTGCTTTGTCCACCTTCAGTTTTGTGAGCTCCTCCAGGACTCCCTCTGCTGTGAATGGACTTGTGTTTATCTCTCCCCATCCTTTGTGCCTGTTACCCAGCTGTGGTCCCTGACCCTCCCCCTGTTTAGTGAACACTGAACAGAAGTATTGGTTCAGTATTCACTAAAGGGGGGGGGCAGGGACCACAGAAGTAGTAGTAGTTCAATCCAAGAACAGGACAGCTGACATGGGGGCACTCGGCCCCCCCAGAGATATGAGGTGCCCAGTGGGGCTACAGGCGATAGGGTCAGGTCAGGGAAAAGTGGTAAGAGGGGAGGGCACAGGGTGGCTGAAGGTGGTAGGTCATGTGCGTGAACACTAGGAGCCTGGGCAATAAGGTCACAGACCTGGCAGCAATCATGGCAGAAGCAGAACTAGACCTGGTAGGAATCACAGAGTTGTGGTGCTGTGGAGGTCAGGATTGGGACATGAGCAAACCAAGGTATCAACTATTTACAAAAGACAGGGTCGGAAGGAGGGGGAGTAGCACTTTACGTGAGGGAAGGGATTCAGGGAATGGAGGTACAGGGAAGGTGGGGGGAAGCAAAGGCATTATGGGTCTTGTTGACCATGGGAAGAGGAGAGGTAGTTCGCACAAGGGTAGGCAACAGACAACCAGGGCAGCAAGAACGAGTGGACAACCAGATGATGGAGGAAATTCTGAGGATGTCAGCTAAGGGGGAAGTGCTGCTAATGGGGGACCTCAATCTGCCGGACGTGGCATGGGACACGTTGTCAGCAGCATAGTTCAGAAGCAGGGCGATACTGGATTCCCTTCAAGTTGCCTTACTCAGGCAGATGATCCGCAAACCAACTAGGGATGGGGCAATGTCAGATGTGGTACTAACAAACGGGGACAGAGTAGGGGAATTATGGGTGGGGGAAAACCTTGGTACCAATGACCACAGTACCGTGTGGTTCACGGTAAGCATATCAGCCTCCCTAAACCGGACCAAAATGAAGGTTCTCAACTTCAGACATGCAGACTCTAGGAAGATGGGGGAATATGTTAAACAAGCTCTAGAAGGAGTGGGGCAGCATGGTGGGGTGCAAGACATGTGGGACTCAAAAAAGGGAGCCACAGTGAGAGCCACAGACCTCTTCGCAAGGGCAGAGAGCAAAAATAGGAGGAAGAGGAAGCCACTGTGGTTCAGCAAGGAAGTGGAGGGCAGCATCAGGCAAAGAGGAGAGTCTTTCAGAGGTTTAAAACAATACAGGGGGAGAAGGATTGGGAGAAATATCAGATTAGGCAGAAGAAGGAGGACAGGGTGGTCAGGTGAGCAAAGGCAAGAACGGAAGAGAGCACTGCCAAGACTTTTTTTAGGTACATTGGTGAAAGAAGGAAAACAGAGAAAGGGATTCCCAGCCTAAAAAAATGGGGAAGGGGAGAGGGTGGTGAGGACCAGAAGCAGGCTGCACTGCTAAATAGCTATTTCTGTTCAGCATTCATGAAGGAGATGAAATGGAAAGGGGGCAACTCTAAGGTGGCAAAGACCACAAGAGAGGGAGTGGACATGAGTCCGTTTCAGGAAGAGGATATACTAAGGGAACTTAGGAACTTTAAAGTTGACAAAGCCATGGGGCCAGATGGGGTGCATCCAAGGGTTTTGAGGGAACAGAGGGATGTACTGGCTGCTCCCTTGACCACTCTATTCAACAACTCCTTAAGTTCAGGGGTAGTATCTAATGATTGGAAGTGTGCAGATGTAACACCCCTGCACAAGGGAGGGGGGAAGGAAGAGGTGGGTAACTACCGGCCAGTGAGCTTGACATCTGTGGCTGGAAAGCTCATAGAGAAACTGCTCAGGAACAGAATTAACAACTACTTGGAGGCAAACAGACTTCGTGACCTGGGGCAGCATGGGTTCACAGAGGGTAAATCCTGTCAAATGAACTTGACGGAGTTCTTTGACTGGGTCACTAGGGTGGTGGATCAGGGGGGCTCAGTGGACATGCCCTACCTTGATTTCTGAAAGACTTGACTTGGTGCCGCACAAAAGACTTTTACACAAAATGGCCTGCTTGGGGCTGGGGAGGTGGTAATAAAGTGGGTTGGTAACTGGTTGGAGGGACAAACGCAGAGGGTATTGGTCAATGGGGTACCCTTGGAGGAATCAGAGGTCATCAGTGGGGTTCCCCAAGGGTTGGTGCTAGGGCCTTTTCTGTTTGATGTTTTTATTGGGGATATAGCGGTGGGTCTGGAAGGGAAGATGAGCCTCTTTGTGGACGATGCAAAGGTCTGTAATAGAGTGGACATGCCAGATGGGGTGGAGATGATGCACAGGGATCTGGAAAGGTTAGAGGAATGGTCCACAGAGTGGCACTTGTCATTTAATATGGCTAAATTTAAGATCATGCATTTGGGCAACAAAAATGGCACAGCGGAGTATTCGCTGGGAGGTAGACCCCTCCAGGTCACTGAAGAAGAGAGGGACTTAGGCATCATTTCACAAGACCTGAACGTGGGAAAGTACTGTGGAGGGGCAGTGGCAAGAACAAGCAGAATGCTGGGTTGCACAGGGAGAGGGTTCTCCAGTAGGAAGAGAGAGGTCATAGTACCTCTATACACACAGCTGGTCAGGCCACAACTGGAGTATGGGGTCCAGCTCTGTAGGCCCTACCTCAAGAAGGATGTGGAGAGAGTTCAGAGGAAGGCGACAAGGATGGTGAGGGGGTTACAGCACTTGCCACATAAGGGGAGACTAAGTGACCTGGGCACGTACTCTCTGGAGCAGAGAAAGGAGAGGGGAGACATGATCGAAAATTTTAAATACTTCAAAGGTATAAATAAGGTGCCTGTAGAGAACCTTTTCCAACTGAAGGAGAGACCAAGGGTGAGGATTTAGGGGTTAGCTCAGGAAGTATTTCTTCATTGAGAGGGTGGTGGACAACTGGAATGGGTTGCCAGAGTTAGTGGTGGGAGAAAAGACTGTGGGAAGGGGGGTCAAAAGGGCCTGGGATAAACACAAGGGGTTGTTGGGGCAGAAGGAGAACTGCAGCAAAAACCTAGTAGAATTTGGGGAACTCTGGGCAGACTGGGCGGGCCTGGCGGTCCTTTTCTGGTGTCACATTCCTATGTTCCTATTTCCGCCTTTTCCATGTCTCCTTCCTTACACTCCCCTGTATTCCCTTTGAGCATTACAATCCCTCACTGGTCTTCCTTCATTCACTAAAAATGTTCACATAATTTTAAATAGAAACAAACTGCCAGACCTTCTGCCCCACCCAGGGGCCACCAAGTTTACCACCATTCCCCCAGAGAATGCCTAAGCACAGGCAGAGCACTTGGACCTTTGTGGACTCCAGAAGGGGGGGGCAACTGCTCCGTCTGTAGCACTGCATCATTCCTTCCCCATACTGGTGGAATGGGGCAGCTGTGAGGAGGCAACCAAAACAGCAGGAAGGGAGGAAATGGGGGTTCTTAGAAAGGGAGGCCCCAAGGAAGGAGGAAGAGGCCCACAGCTGAGGAGGAAGCACCTGCTGGTGGGAGCCTCTATCATTAGGGGATATACTTGGGAGCAGGGGAGTAAGGGAGAACGAGGTGGAGTGTCCCTGGTGCTTCAACTTGGAGGGATGGAGAGCAGATCCAGAGGATTGCCAGGGTGGCAGAAGATGGGAGGAAGCTAGTTATTATTGTCCATCTAGGGAAGAATGACCTGGCAAGGGACGGGGTAGTGCAAAGAAATTTCAGGGAGCTAGGAAGGGGCCTGAAGCACAGTGGCATTTGCAACATGTTACTTGTCTACCGAGGAGAGGAAAGGGCACTCCGCACCACAGCTTCTGACAACTGGTTGAAGGCATGGTGCATGGAGGAGGGCTCTGGCTACACTGGGGACTGGGGGCCAGCCTAGGAGGATATGGGCCTCTATAAGGGAGAGAGCCTGCATTCTTCCAAGAGGGGGACCGCAGTTCTTACTGGGAGGTTTAAAAGCTACTTGGATGAGCATTTAAACTAGCATGGGGGGGTTGTAATATCAAAGGAGGAAGACTGCCTCCCCCCAGGAAGAAGAACAAATGAAGAATGACAGCCAAAGGGGAGGAAGTTCCCCCAGGGAAGAAGCACAGGAAGACAGAGATGGGGACAAGGTGGAGGACAAGGAGGAGTATAACTCAGGATAGAACTAAGGGAGGAGCAAAATAGACAGGTAACCGAGTGGGTAACAAAGAAAGTGATGGGTCAGGGGAACTTCAGGAAACAGCACAGCCAGGAGGGAGGGGAAAAAGCAGAAAGGCAGGTGGGGGGAAGTAAGTGATGGAGAGTCATGTGCGCCAATACAGTGAGTCTGAGAAATAAAATCCTGGCCCTGGAGGCCATCATGGAGGAGGCCAGCCTGGACTTGGTGGCCATAATGGTAGCACAGTGCACTGACAGTCACGAGTGGGATGTGGCCATAATAAGCTACTCTGTTCAGAAAAGACAGGGAAGGGAGGAGGGATTTGTACTATACGTGAGGGAGGAAATCAGGGCCACAGAAGTGCAGGGGCACCTGGAGGAAAAGGAAGGATGAAGGTGCTGTGGGTCATCATGGGGAGAGGTGCTGGGGCCACTGTCTGCACAGGGGTGGTATACAGACCTCCAGTACATATCCTGGAGAGACGTGCTGGGGCCACTGTCCGCACTGGGGTGGTATACAGACCTCCAGTACATATCCTGGAAAGAGGTGCTGGGGCCACTATCAGTACAGAGGTGGTATACAGGCCTCCAGCACATATCCTGGAGAGACGTGCTGGGGCCGCTATCAGTACAGGGGTGGTATACAAACTTCCAGCACATATCCTGTGGAGAGGTGCTGGGGCCACTATCAGTACAGGGTTGGTATACAGACTTCCAGCACATATCCTGGGGAGAGGTGCTGGGACCACTATCAGTACAGGGGTGATATACAGACCTCCAGCACATATCCTGGGGAGAGGTGCTGGGACCACTATCAGTACAGGGGTGGTATACAGACCTCCAGCACATATCCTGGAGAGAGGTGCTGGGGTCACTGTCAGTACAGGGGTGGTATACAGACCTCCAGCACATATCCTGGAGAGAGGTGCTGGGGCCACTGTCAGTACAGGGGTGGTATACAGACCTCCAGCACATAGCCTGGAGAGAGGTGCTGGGGTCACTGTCAGTACAGGGGTGGTATACAGACCTCCAGCACATAGCCTGGGGAGAAGTGCTGGGGGCCACTATCAGTACAGGGGTGGTATACAGACCTCCAGCACATATCCTGGGGAGAGGTGCTGGGGTCACTGTCAGTACAGGGGTGGTATACAGACCTCCAGCACATATCCTGGGGAGAGGTGCTGGGACCACTATCAGTACAGGGGTGATATACAGACCTCCAGCACATAGCCTGGGGAGAGGTGCTGGGACCACTATCAGTACAGGGGTGGTATACAGACCTCCAGCACATAGCCTGGGGAGAGGTGCTGGTGCCACTATCTGTACAGGGTTGGTATACAGACCTCCAGCACATAGCCTGGGGAGAGGTGCTGAGGTCACTATCAGTACAGGGTTGGTATACAGACCTCCAGCACATATCCTGGGGAGATGTGCTGGGTCACTATCAGTACAGGGGTGATATACAGACCTCCAGCACATATCCTGGAGAGAGGTGCTGGGGCCACTATCAGTACAGGGGTGGTATACAGACCTCCAGCACATATCCTGGAGAGAGGTGCTGGTGCCACTATCAGTACAGGGGTAGTATACAGACCTCCAGCACATATCTTGGGGAGAGGTGCTGGGGTCACTGTCAGCACAGGGCTGGTATACAGACCTCCAGCACATATCCTGGGGAGAGGTGCTGGAGCCACTGTCAGTACAGGGGTGGTATACAGACCTCCAGCACATATCCTGGGGAGAGGTGCTGGGGCCACTATCTGTAGAGGAGTGGTATACAGACCTCCAGCACATATCCTGGAGAGAGGTGCTGGGGCCACTATCAGTACAGGGGTGGTATACAGACCTCCAGCACATATCCTGGAGAGAAGTACTGAGGGCCACTATCAGTCCAGGGGTGGTATACAGACCTCCAGCACATATCCTGGAGAGAGGTACTGGGACCACTATCAGTCCAGGGGTGGTATACAAACCTCCAGCAGATAGCCTGAGGAGAGGTGCTGAGGCCACTATCAGTACAGGGGTGGTATACAGACCTCCAGCACATATCCTGGGAGAGGTACTAGGGCCACTATCAGTACAGGGGTGGTATACAGACCTCCAGCACATATCCTGGAGAGAGGTACTGGGGCCACTATCAGTACAGGGGTGGTATACAGACCTCCAGCACATATCCTGGAGAGAGTTGCTGGGGCCACTATCAGTACAGGAGTGGTATACAGACCTCCAGCACGTAGCCTGGAAAGAGGTGCTGGGGCCACTATCAGTACAGGGGTGGTATACAGACCTCCAGCACATAGCCTGGAGAGAGGTGCTGGGGCTACTATCAGTACAAGGGTGGTATACAGACCTCCAGCACATAGCCTGGGGAGAGGTGCTGGGGCCACTATCAGTACAGGGGTGATATACAGACTTCCAGCACATTTCCTGGAGAGAGGTACTGGGGCCACTATCAGTAGAGAAGTGATATACAGACCTCCAGCACATAGCCTGGGGAGAGGTGCTGGGGTCACTATCAGTCCAGGGGTGGTATACAAACCTCCAGCAGATAGCCTGAGGAGAGGTGCTGAGGCCACTATCAGTACAGGGGTGGTATACAGACCTCCAGCACATATCCTGGGGAGAGGTACTAGGGCCACTATCAGTACAGGGGTGGTATACAGACCTCCAGCACATATCCTGGAGAGAGGTACTGGGGCCACTATCAGTACAGGGGTGGTATACAGACCTCCAGCACATATCCTGGAGAGAGTTGCTGGGGCCACTATCAGTACAGGGTGGTATACAGACCTCCAGCACATAGCCTGGAGAGAGGTGCTGGGGCCACTATCAGTACAGGGGTGATATACAGACTTCCAGCACATTTCCTGGAGAGAGGTACTGGGGCCACTATCAGTAGAGAAGTGATATACAGACCTCCAGCACATAGCCTGGGGAGAGGTGCTGGGGTCACTATCAGTACAGGAGTGGCATACAGACCTCCAGCACATATCCTGGGGAGAGGTGCTGGGGCCACTGTCAGTACGGGGGTGGTATACAGACCTCCAGCACATAGCCTGGAGAGAGGTACTGGGGCCACTATCAGTACAGGGGTGGTATACAGACCTCCAGCACATATCCTGGAGAGAGGTGCTGGGGCCACTATCAGTACAGGGGTGGTATACAGACCTCCAGCACATATCCTGGAGAGAGGTGCTGGGGCCACTGTCAGTACAGGGGCTGTATACAGACCTCCAGCACATATCCTGGGAAGAAGTGCTAAGGCCACTATCAGTACAGGGGTGGTATACAGACTTCCAGCACATATCCTGGAGAGAGTTGCTGGGGCCACTATCAGTACAGGAGTGGTACAGAAACCTCCAGCACGTAGCCTGGAGAGAGGTGCTGGGGCCACTATCAGTACAGGGGTGGTATACAGACCTCCAGCACATAGCCTGGGGAGAGGTGCTGGGGCCACTGTCAGTACGGGGGTGGTATACAGACCTCCAGCACATAGCCTGGAAAGAGGTACTGGGGCCACTATCAGTACAGGGGTGGTATACTGACCTCCAGCACATATCCTGGGGAGAGGTGCTGGGACCACTGTCAGTACAGGGGTGGTATACAGACCTCCAGCACACAGCCTGGAGAGAGGTGCTGGGGCCACTGTCAGTACAGGGGCTGTATACAGACCTCCAGCACATATCCTGGGAAGAAGTGCTAAAGCTACTATCAGTACAGGGGTGGTATACAGACCTCCAGCACATATCCTGGGAAGAAGTGCTAAGGCCACTGTCAGTACAGGTGTGGTATACAGACCTCCAGCACATATCCTGGGGAGAGGTGCTGGGGCCACTGTCAGTACAGGTGTGGTATACAGACCTCCAGCACATATCCTGGGGAGAGGTGCTGGGGCCACTATCAGTACAAGGGTGGTATACAGACCTCCAGCACGTATCCTGGAGAGAGTTGCTGGGGCCACTATCAGTACAGGAGTGGTATACAGACCTCCAGCACATAGCCTGGAGAGAGGTGCTGGGGCCACTATCAGTACAGGGGTGGTATACAGACCTCCAGCACGTAGCCTGGAGAGAGGTGCTGGGGCCACTATCAGTACAAGGGTGGTATACAGGCCTCCAGCACATAGCCTGGGGAGAGGTGCTGGGGCCACTATCAGTACAGGGGTGATATATAGACTTCCAGCACATATCCTGGAGAGAGGTACTGGGGCCACTATCAGTAGAGAAGTGATATACAGACTTCCAGCACATAGCCTGGGGAGAGGTGCTGGGGCCACTATCAGTACAGGAGTGGTATACAGACCTCCAGCACATATCCTGAGGAGAGGTGCTGGGGCCACTGTCAGTACGGGGGCTGTATACAGACCTCCAGCACATATCCTGGGAAGAAGTGCTAAGGCTACTATCAGTACAGGGGTGGTATACAGACCTCCAGCACATATCCTGGGAAGAAGTGCTAAAACTACTATCAGTACAGGGGTGGTATACAGACCTCCAGCACATATTCTGGCGAGAGGCATTGGGGCCACTATCAGTACAGGGGTGGTATACAGACCTCCAGCACATATCCTGGCGAGAGGTGCTGGGGCCACTGTCAGTACAGGGGTGGTGTACAGACCTCCAGCACATATCCTGGGTAGAGGTGCTGGGGCCACTGTCAGTACAGGGGTGGTATACAGACCTCCAGCACATATCCTAGGTAGAGGTGCTGGGGCCACTGTCAGTACAGGGGGTGGTATACAAACCTCCAGCACATATCCTGGGGAGAGGTGCTGGTGCCACTTTCAGTACAAGGGTGGTACACAGACCTCCAGCACATATCCTGGGGAGAGGTGCTGGAGCCACTGTCAGTACAGGGATGGTATACAGACCTCCAGCAGATATCCTGGGGAGAGGTGCTGGGGCCACTGTCAGTACAGGGGTGGTATACAGACCTCCAGCACATAGCCTGGGGAGAGGTGCTGGGGTCACTATCAGTACTGGGATGGTATACAGACCTCCAAGACATAGAAGGGAGCTGGATAAGGCACTCGGGGAGGACATCATCCAGGTGGCAAAGAAAGGGGAGGTGCTGCTGGCTGGTGACTTCAATCTGTCAGATGTGAAATAGAGTCTTCCAGCTGCAGCTTCAGCAAGGAACAGGGTCATCCTAGACTCCCTACAAGGTGCCCTTCTAAAGCAGCTAGTGAATGAACCATCTAGGAATGGGGCAGTGCTAGACCTGCTGCTTGCAAACAGTGGCAGCATCGCAGACATCACAGTGGACAGTCCCCTAGGTATCAGTGTTCGCCATGCTGTGTGCTTTAACATTAACATGTAAGCAGAGGCAAGCCACATGAGGACGAGGGTCCTGGGCTTTAGGAGTGTGGATTTTAAGGAAATGTGAGACTGTCCCAGAAACTGCCTAGTTGGGGGGGGGGGGAATGCCAGGGAGTGGTAGAGGAACAGAAGGGAAAAATATGGAAGGGCATAATTAAGACAACCAGCCTCTGTGTGACAGAAGTGAAAAAAGCAAAAGCAAAGAGACAGTTATAGTACTCTAGAGATGTGGCTACGGTGATCAAGGAAAAAAGGGTAGCTTTCAGGAGGCATAAGGAAATGCAGATGAAGGAAGACAGGGAGGTGTACCAGGTAAAACAGAAGGAAGCAGGTAAGGTAGCGAGGGAAGCAAAAGTGCAGAAAGAGAAAAGGATATCCAAAGGGGAAGATAAAGGGAGATAAGATTTTCCTTGGGTACATCAGTGAGAAGAGATTGCAAAAGCCCGGAAAGTGAGAATAAGGAGGGTGGCAGAGGGAGACTGTGCAAAGGAGGACCAAGCAAACGCTGACATCCTGAACAGGTACTTCTGCTCAGTCTTCACAGCAGAGGGAGGGAGGAAAAGACCACCAGTGATCAGCAGGAACAAAGGGGGAGTGGAGGCAAACTCAAGTCAATTTTCAGAGAAGAGTCCTGAAGGGACTTGCAGCTGTGAAAGTGGACAAGACTACGGGACTGGATGGGACACACCAAATGTACTGAAAGAACTCAGGGAGGGTCTGACCGTCCCACTGATGGCCTCATTCAATAGCCCACTGGATTCAGGCATGGTTCTGGAGGACTGAAGGAGAGCAGGCAGGGCCCCACTACATAAGGGAAACAGCAGGGAAGAGGCTAGTAACTATAGGCCAGTGAGGAAATTAACAGAAACACTGTTAAAGGAACGGTTAGTACAGTATCTTGAATCCAGTGGGTTGCAGGACCAAAGGCAGCAAGGATTCTTTGGGGGGGGATACCAGACAAACCTGATGGAGTTCTTCAACTGGGTGACTAGCAAAACAGATCACGGGGGACAGTGGATGAGGCCTATCTGGACTTTAGCAAGACCTTCGACACTGAGCTGCACAGGAGACTGATTAAGAAACTGAACAGCCTAGGGGTGTGCTCCAAAGTGGTGAACTGGGTTAGAAACTGGTTAACAGATACACAGAGGTGGTGGTTAATGGCACTGACTCTAATGATAGGAGAGTGACCAGAGGGGTGCCGAAGGGCTCAGTACAGGGACCGGTCCTCTTCAATGTTTTCATAAGTACCACTGCAGATGAACTGGAAGGGAATGTATACCTTTTTTGCAGATGATACCAAAATCTGTAACAGGGTAGACAATAAGGAAGGGGTGGAAAGAATGTGTTGGGATCTTGGGAAACTAGAGGAGGGGTCAAGAGCATGGCAATTGGACTTCAATGCCGAAAAGTGCAAACTCATGCATCCAGGTCATAGGAACCCAAGAACTGAGTATAAGATGGGGGAAGGAAGTACTGTCTGCGAGGAGACTGGGTCTAGGGGAACGCTGATGGCAGTGCAGAGGAAGGGAATCCTAGCTAATACTCCACCAGATGTGGAGCTTGTAGCAGCACAGCAGGTACAAAGAGAGATGTGGCCCACACTGGATGAGGTCAAGGGACTTTGGAGAGGGGGAACACAAAAGGTGCAAGCACCAAGAAAAACAAGGGAACGAGAGGACATGCAAAGCACCATGGGTAGTAGCAAAGCAGGATCAGGGGTCAGATGGAAGAAGGTATGCCTTAATGCCAGAGGCCTATGTACCAAAATCAGTGAGCTTCAGGCACTGATGGTAGACACTGAGGTGGGCTTTGTGTCCATAACCAAAACAAGGGCTTCAGAAAAAAATGATTGGAAACTGACACTCCCTGGGTACTTGATGTTCAGGAGAGATAGGGGAAAAGGTAGCAAGGGAAGAGTAGCTCTTTTTGTGAAGGAGGCATTGAGGTGGCGGAAGATGGGTGTATCAAGGGTAGTATTGGGGTGACTGAGTCACTGTGGGTGAAACTCATGGCAGCCTCAGGGAAGAAACTGAGCCTGGAGGCAATCTGTAGACCACCGGGGTAAGGAGAAGAGAAGGACAGAGAGCTCAAGGAAGAATTGGAAAGAAGAGTAATGAAGGAGAACCAATATTTGATGCAGTGTATGTAACTACTGAACATTTCATTGAAATTTAAGTGGCAAAAATGTGTACTGATACTGCTCACCTGTTTTATGGGCTTTTGTATGTTACTACTGGAATCTTCAACTGGTTTGGAGAAGTGTGGTCATTAGGAGAGTGGAGTTCAATGCAGTAATTGCCAGCAATATATACAGTAAGTTTCACAGTACACGTTCTTTGGGGGGATGCAAAATATGACCGGCATTTTGGAGAAATCTCCACAAATCTGAAATTATTGAGGTTTAGTCTGGACCAGGATCAGGTATCTCACCTCTGAGTTTTAGGGACGATGGGAGATAGGATGTTCAGCACTATGTGTAGTCTTGAGTCACCGCAGACATTGACATACTGTACTTGATGATATTCATGCCTCTCCCAGGTCTTTTACCTTGAATAGCCCAGATGACATGCAACATCATTATCTATCATTTGTTTCATGGCTGTCACTTGCCCTTCTCTGGCACCCTACTATTTTGGGTCCTGCCGCCCACCGGACACACCTGTTGCTACCGTTGTGGTTCTTCAGCTGATTCCAGTACCTCCATTGTCCAGTGGGTCCAGCTTCTCCTTGCCATGAGGCCCCTCTGTTTTTGTCACGTTAGGAGAGTTTTTATATCTAATGCTGACAACCTTGGCTTTGTATGACTCATTTAACTGCTCACTCCCACACCTTTCAATGGAAACTTGTTCCCTGTGCCACAGTCATTATGTAATAAACGGTCTACTACACAGAAATATACCAACATACATATTAACATATGAAAAAGCCAGAGGAGTAAGGCCATTTGCTCTATCCAGTCTGCTCATATTTCAGCGTCCACAGCTTAAGCTACTGACCCACCCACCCCAGTTCTCCTACCATTCCCAACTGCCCCATTACCCTTTACTTTCCCCTTATGCCTGTCCCAGCCTCTCTTGAAGCTGCCTGCCATCTTTAACAAGACCATCTTCTCCAGGAGCACATTCCAGCTGGCCACCACCCTCTCTGTGAAGAAGTGCTTCCTAGCCTCCCTTTGAACTCTCTGCCTGCCCCCAGCTTAAGACTGTGTCCCATCATGTTTTGGCTGCCACTTAGCTTAAGGAGACCTTCCTTATCCACCAGTGACTCCATGAGTTTTCCTATAATGGAAGTAAGACTGTGATAGGTCAGTAGCTCCCTGCTTGTTCCTTGTCCCACCCCTGTATGGAGCTGAAGTATGTCCACCTCCCTCCAGACCTTCGGAACCACCCCTGTCCTTAGAGAGCTGTTGAATAGTCCTACCAGGGGCTCAACCAGTTCTGCTGCCAATTCCCTGAGTATCCTCAGATGCAGCCCATCTTGTCCTGGGGCCTTATCAATCTTTAGGGCTGCCAGCCCTTTCAGGACTCTTTTGACAATAAATGCTGGCTGCATCATCTCCAGGACCCCATTAATGGCCACTTTGATGAAACTCTCTGGCAAGGTCCAACCACACTCCCTAGTGATAACTGAGCAAAATAATCATTAAGGACTGCTACATTTTTCCTGTCCACCTCAATTACCCTATCATACTCTGTTGCCTCATCATTCCACCTTCTTTCTTGCTTTTTTCACTAATATATCTGAAGAACTGTCTTCTCCACTCTTGACTCCCTCAGCAGTATGTATCACTGTGTCTGCCTTTGCCTCCCTAACTGCCCTCTGTACCTATAATTTGCAGCAAATATTCTTCCGATTCTTCCTCCCCCTGCTTTTCTTTAAATTTATAGAAGGCCCTTTTCTTGGCCCTCACGGCTTCCCTAACCCTTGCTGAGCACCAAAGCAGTCTCTTGAACCTGTTTTTTTTGGTTACAGTTCTCATGCATACCTTAGATGCCACGAGAATGGCTCCAATAATTGTCCCCCGTCTCTCTTCCACCTCATCTATGTTGTCCTCCCATATTAACGTATCCCTGACCAGCTCCTTTAACCTATTGAAGTCTGCCCTTCTAAAATCAAGGACTTCAGCTCTTGATTGTGGTTTACCAAACCCGAGGGCCAGTTCAAAACAAATGGAGTTATGGTCTCTGTTCCCCAGTGGCTTCCCTGCTCCCTCAGCTCCTGCACCTCCGCGTTGCTGAGCACTTCATTGAGAATTGTGGTCTGCTTGGTGGGCTCCTTACCTAACTGTAGCAGCAGACAGTCCTGTAATGCATCCAGCAAGACCTGGCTTTCAGAGCTCCTGGCCATTGACCCATCCCAGTCGATGTCCTGTTGTTTCAGATCACTTACCACCACTGCTTTTCGATTTTGAGAAATGAAGCCCACCAGTCAACTAACAAAGTCCTTGTTAGTTAAGTGGTGGCCTTCACTTCTCAAAATTGGAATGTAAAAGTATTAAAAAAACTGTGTAAAAATCACCACTATTGTTGTCTAAGGAGTGCACCCTTGCACGTTCCAGTACTGATGCACAAAACATGCGAGCATGGGGGTGCAGCTCCAAGTTAGGAAATGCTAGTGTTTTTGAGAACAGGTCCATGGCACTTTTTTTTTTGAAGAGTTTTACTAAAAATACACACTGGCAAATATTCTACTTTATGGACACATTGCTTAAGCGGAGGGTAAGCTGTCCTATATGTTGGTGGGGGGCAGAACAATATTTCCTAAAACCTGCTCTTTAAGGATCTCTGAGATGTCTGATTGTTTTATGAGCAGGCGGTGGCCAAGAATCCTGCTGGTTGCAGTGTGGCTGCTTTGATGACCAAGAAAAGGAACACTTTTGCAATTTTATGAGAGGCAAACACACACTTAGTAACAAGAAAACAAAATTAGCAGTAGAATGTACCCCATATAAATACCGGGAGTGTATGCAATTTGTCACTTTGTTCTCTTAAACATAAGTAAGAAAAACGTTTTCTGGTTTGAAGTTGAACTGGTAACAATCACTGATTTTTTTTTTGTTCTTGTTTTCCATTATGTGCCCAGAGCCCATGATCATTATGGATACTGGGTGAAATTTTCCTATGAACCGTGAACATAAGAAACAGTAGATTTTGTCTAACATTTCACCATTACTCCTTGATCTAGGACCATCATGGATATTCTGTGAGATCTGTGCACCTAGGGACATGAGTATAATTTCCACAACCACCACTCACCCACTGCGTGACCCTGAGCAAGTCACTTAACCACCCTCTGCTTGATTTCTCTGTAATCTAACCCTCTCCTAGCTAAAGTTTCATTCTAATCTTTGACCCTCCCTGTCCACAGCAACATTATCTCCCTCTCCCTTGTCCACAGTAAACTTACCCCCAACCCACGTCCTACATCCTAAATCTCTTAGAGAGTTTAGAATAGTTTGTATGAACGGTGATATACAGACAAAAATGTATTTCTTGTCTTTGTAAGTACTGCATCTGTGATCATAAAAGATTATGTGTCAAATCTCTATGACTCCCAGATTTGCCATGATAGTTTCTGTGGAAGACCTCCTTAACAGTCCTGGATCTATGATCACAACGGATTTTGTTTCTCTGTTACTTGCTACTGTGAAAGTGAGCTGACATGGAAAACCCGATTCTTGACCCCAGCTAATGAAAACAGCACACCACCTTTAATGTTTACCACTGACGAATTGGCTGGGGATGTCTGCATTTCACTGCAGAATGAGAGGCTCACTTTAAAAAGAAGTTTCTCAGGGAAAAAAGAAAGCTCAGCAGAAAGTCATGTTTTATACATGATGCACCAGCAGTCTGACTTTAACAGAACATAAAACTAAAATCTACAGCAAGCCACCCAAATGTGGTCCATGAGCTGAGAAATGCACCCCTTGCACATCCCATAATAAGGTGCCTTCCCACTTGACTGGACGTTATTTTAAGATTAAAAACTTTGCAATATTTGAAAAACAAAATATAAAAGACAAGTTGTTGGAAAGACTGTTTGGGGGTAGGCAGTGGAATGGGGAAGAGATTACTTTTATAAAAAATATTCAGCACTGCAACTTTTTATTTTAATAATCAGCTAAATGATAATTTCCCCCAAAAAAGTCAAAAAGGCAAGCTAAAAACATAAGAGGATGAACAGAATGCCATATGCCAGTCACTGATGTCTATTCTCAGGACGGCTTATACTTTTACAAAAAAGACTTTCTAATATGTCAGTTTATTCCAGCAACTAAGTATCTTCAATGCATCATCAAAATAGCTCCTCTCCTCCAACTGAACCAGTGTAACAATGAGCAACTCTCAAATGAAAAATGAGCGGAGATCTGAAAATGACTCACCTTTATAAACAAATAAGTATAGTAGTCTTTTTTAAACACTGGAACTCCTGGGCATATTCTCCAAGTCATGTTATGACTAAGCAGCAGCTACCCAATTCAATGTTCTATAAAACAGCATTCCGCCCACCCACCAACAGACCGCTTTCCTATGTTACAGACAGTCACAAAAGTGAGTTTCGAATCTCATCACTCGGGTAACCTCAGCTAAATGGTGGGGGAGGGGGGTGTGAAGGGTGAGGGCACATTAAATCTATAAACAACAGCTCAGCCAGTGAAAAGGAAAGAGTCATAGGGCTCAATGTAGGAAAATCCCACAGTGCTGGCAGAGTGTGGATAAATTAGCATGCTGCCAGGACCGAGGGATGCAGCACTGAACTATCACTGCCTTCCATGCCATGGTGTGCTGAATGGTGCAGGAGAAGCAGTGGCAGCCCTACTGTAGGTCATTTGCATGCCACTGGGTACCTGCTAATGAGATCAGCAGCACCTACTCCAGTGGGGCGTGGTGCATCCCACATGGGATTAAGACAGGCGTGGAATGGACACATGGTGGGAAGGCAACAAAGCATTTCAAACAGGTGCAGTAACTAAGTCTCTGTCTCTTTTTCACATTGTCCAGTGCCCCATTAACTGGCTGTGGCTCCAGAGCTGGTCCAGGGGCTAGAAAATCATAACCTGAATATCGGCCAGTCACTACTGCTATCTCAAAATGATGACAATATCCAGCCCTGGGTACTGTGTTGAGGCTGACAGGGAGTGTGGCCTGCATATTACCACAGACTGTGCATAAGGGCATTAATGACGCTTGTCCCGGGGTATCTGCATGGTGCATAGAGATGCAGCGAATTTAAATTCCACCGGTGAAGTGAATGCGAAGTGGGCACTTTGCGAAGTGCTCACTCTGCCTTGTCATTACCACTTCACGTTAAGGTGGAATGACAATGTGAAGTAAGGCAAAGTCATTGTTTTTAATGGACTTCACGTTCCTCATTATGATTCTAAGTGACCCACTTGATGTTTCAGATTTGGCAGCCCCCCCCCCACACATCACATGGCTTACAGTACTGTAAGTCACATGTTCTTTAACTAGTCAGGGGAGTGTGTCATACAAGCAGATGCTTTTACTTTCTCCTGTGTAGACAGAGAGAGAGTAGTGTGTTTTGTGACTGCTGATACTTTGAGATCAGAGAGGAGGAGATTTAAACTTTGATTTAGACCCTACAGCTTTTTTAAAAGCTACATTTTTTGTCTTTTCTGTACACTTTTTTTACTTAATTTGCTCTTTCTGTAAATTTTATTTTTCTTACAGGCTTAAAATACATCCAAGTAACTATTAAAAAAAAATTAATGTTGTGATTCGTGACGTGATCGTAACTAGTGACTTGTGACTGTATTTGTGACCGTCCATGATGATGAAGAATGTGATTTGTATCACGAATGACTCGTGATAATGGTCCCGACTTAAAAACGCATAGTAATGAGTACAATGTTCATGCAGAATTATGCACCACACCTGTCCAGTACTCTGAAGGGAAGCCAAAGAAACAACTATGACTTAAGTCAGAGATGGAGATTGGGCCCTAAAGAGATGCAAATGCACAGACAGATTAAGATTGCACTGCGCAGTGAAGAGATGCAGACACAAAGGCATAACACCTAACCAGTGCTCACCATCAGAAATTCAAAAATCTGGAAAAGAATTCCTTTTCCGGTTGGGGCAGGCCATGGGGGGCAGTGTATTGCACTGCTGCAGTAACAGTCACTAGTACTAGTTAAGATACCACAAAGAAGTACAAAAATTACACAGCTGCAGGGGATAGCATAGCAGGTTCACATTGCTGAAATTATGTGGCACAATAAAGGGTGTCTGATTTGATGACACACATCACACGCATACTCACACACACACACTAAGTAATGCGTAGCAAATTGAAAATTTCAGTAATATAACCACATATTTTAAGCAAACTAAAATTATGCACTGCTGCACCACAACAATCAGCAAAAAATGGCAAGAATTATTGAAAATATTACTGTGTGTACATTAACACAGTTATACAAGAAAAATATCACCAAAACAGAAAGCTCTGTCTTTTTCTTCAAGTTACTTCTACCTACAACACAGATATGCCCCTCCCCCAAAGCACACTTCCACTGTCTCTGAGTCTCAGTACACAGACTGAATATTGTACATTAACATTCAAAATCCACACACAAACAATAAACTCTCAATAATATAAGCAAAGGAGGGTTTCCTATAATCGATGAACTAAAGTTTCAGCAAAACAAATGACCCCAAAAGGCTTTTAGAAGGTTTGAATCAGAGAGCTCTCAGAGCAGATTCTCTCCTACAGCTTCATACACACATTACCCCAAATTGAGGCTGTGCAAAACAATCTAGAACCCATGGGACCTGAAATCCCATGAATCACTGCAAAATTCACCTTTGGAGCTTAAAAACAAGGTGAAGTGAGGTGGAGTACATTGTTTTCAATGTACTTCGCGTTAAGAATTAGTGGAGTAGTGGTTTGGGAAGGTGGAGTAGCAGCGAAGTCATTGTTTCAATGGACTTCGCGTTACCCATTATAACGTGAAGTACTCCGCTTCGCATTACGGAGTACTCCGCGAATCCAGCTTCACTCTGCGGATCACTTCACGGAGCGAATTGGGGCCACTTCGCCCACCACTAATGGTGCACCTGGAATGTATGTGCTGACAACCCTAGACCTGCACAGGTAGCACTGTCTACCACTGTGCTGTGTTGTGTAGGAGGCGCTGCCTGAATTCCACTTCAGAACTCTGGCAACTAGGGGTGCCTTATGAGCCCTACATTTAAACTTCCCCCATTAAAAGTTAATGGCAGTGATGTATGAGCTTACTAGGGCTAACTTCAGAACTAGGGCACCTGAGCCCTGGCAAGCCCACCTGTAAATCCAAGCCTAGCAGTAGGGTTTTGCAAAAAGCACATACAGCCACGGCTGTAGCTACGAATCTTGGGGCCCCGGACAAGTCACTTGAAATGGGCCCCTGTTTCCCAAACCAGGTAATGCCAACTCCTCAGGTGGGCCCCTCCTGAGCTCGGGCCCCGGACAATTTCCCCCCCTCATTACTACGGCCCTGCACACAGCAGTTCTCAACTGTCCCAAACTTTCTGAGATGTTCCTGAATTATGCCCAACCATTTTACTCTGTCCCTCCTAAAACTGCTGTTTCTATAGGTGAATGAAAAACAACATCTAATTCATCCTCTTCATAACCTTTTTTGTCACACTGAGTAATTTATTCTTACAGCTCTCCAAGGTATTTACTTAAGTTGTTGGAGCCCCTGATGTTGGCTATATGCCCCAACAGTGTGTTAACTTGCCTGCCTTTGCAGTATGGAGACTACTGTTATTCAGTGGTTCCTTCTTTTCTGCACACCCGTATCTCTTTTCCAGCAAAACCCCAGAATAACGGAGAGAAGTTGGGTTACAACACTAAGGCCGTTTGCAGAGACACAGAGAGAGGGATCTGGGGACAAGAAAGACGCCGTAAAGTTTGGTGACACCTGGGACTTTCCCTTGTGGGCGATGTTTGTGCCTCAGGCTCTCGAGAGAAAGACTCCTATTTTTTTTGTTTTGGGAGGGGGTGATGAAGCTTGTAACAGCAAGTTAATTTCCTGTATCCCGCTACCTATCCCGGGTTACGCGAATCACTGCTAGCAAGTTTAGTCCATGTCGACACAGGATAGCAGCAAACAAAAAGCTGCAGCGCGCGCTGGTGCACGTGCACACTTACCCCGCACCGCCGGTAGCAGCTCTCCGCAACCCGGAGGATGAGTTTCAACAAAGTTTGGCGTGAAATCTGCAGAGGAGGAAACGTTTCCGGAGGCAGGCTGCAAGGATGTTGTCCGAGTCGATTCGTGCATCTCCCAGCGATGATCGGACTCAGTGTTTAAACTGCAGGAGCAGCTGAAACCGCAAATTTCGCACACCCTAAGAGTTGCTGGCTGCAGACAGGCTGGTTCCTCCTCCCAGGGACAGCATGTGGGACAGCGCGGGATTTACGGGGAGCTCGGCTGCATCTGGGACTGGGACTGCCACAGCGCGCCTCAGACACATGTCAGCCTGTGTGTGTGTCTCTCTCTCTCTGCCTCGCTGTCTTACTCACTTCCCTGCCAAGTTCTTATTTAATTCGGCAGTTTCAGGAAGTTTGCTGAAGGTCTCTTTATGTTGCTGGCCTTTAAATAAATAAGAGTGATAATATCTGTCACTCAGTTATTAATAGGTGTTGCAGTCTCACAAACCTTACTTAACCCTTTCGCTGCTAGGGGAATTTTACACCTCTGTGTCAAGAAAGTTTTGTAAGTTTTGTACCATTTTGTTTAAATGTAACATATCCACATTTTCCCGTCAAGGCAAAGCAGGGAAACCATTATTGTTTTTTTTACTGGCAGACCTTACTTTTTCATAAACCTCTCAATCGTCCCTGATTTTACCTCAGAAATTTCCTCTTTCCCTCTTAAATTTGAGAGTTCCACTGTAGAAGAGTAGGGATGAAGAGTATAACACAATACAAGACAATAATGTTACAGTCTAGTTCTCCTACAGAAAATACATTTTACACCACACCAAACAGTATGGCCGGATTGTAGAGGTAATATTTCCATTTTCTGAAATGTGTCCTTGATTTTGGCCACTTGTCCCTGATTTTTTAAGCATTGTCCCTGATTTGCAAGGCAGGTGGTTGAGAGGTATGATTGGTAGTAATGTTTTGTTCATATCTGGTCATGGGACAGTGAAACACTGCATCAAGGGTAAACAAAATGCTATTTCTGCTCAAAAATGTTGCAGAAAAGACCTCAGAATACTTTTTATTGAACTGAAAATCATGGCAACCTGCAGTATGTGTTGCTGAACTTCTCAATGCCTGTACTATACACACAACAAACAATCTTTTGTACAGGCAGAAACGCGTTACAGCAACGGCATTCTACTTTCTAACAAAAGGCGACAACAATGGTAATGTGTGCCTTTGTTCTTTAAATTGTTGTGCTATGAGGCTAACTAATTACGCAAAAGTGTGTAAATTATTCTCACCGATGTAGATTATTTTGTTGTATTAATTTCACAGTTTTTATTTTGGATGTAAACAGTTTGATGTTTCAGTCAGACTAAAAAGCTGTCACTATAAATAACCACACAAGCTTGTATCTTTGAAATGTACAGTACTAGGCCTGTCTAGTAAGACTAAAAGTCTTTGTATATTTTAACATTTATTAAAAAACAATTTTTTGCATTAATGATGAGTGTTTAAGGCTCATTTGCAACACTTTGGGCTACCCACCTTACATCCATTGTACTGGGTTGCAGGGGTTCAGGTAATTTATTTTTAAAGTCTTATACTTCCATGAGTCAAAATCTGGAAGTCATTCCAATTCTTTGGAAATCAAATTACTTCCCAGAACCAGCATTTTGTAAGTCAGTATTCTATGAAGGACCAGGTAATGGATAGCAATATAAATATTAGTGGTAAAATACAATTTCTGTCAGAAAAATCCATAATTTCTTGATTTCCATGGCTGCAGTTTTGGAGGCCATCAAATTTTTTGTTTTACTTTTGGAAGTCAATGACTTCCGTCCCCTTTATTTTGGAAGTTTTTCCCTTATTTTTGAAAGTTATATACTCCCAAAATGGAGTTAACTGAATCCCTGCTGGGTTGTACATATATTTGCCAAAGAATAGACACAATGCTCCAATTCTAAGTTGGCCTCTGCTAAATCTAAACAAATATATGCAACTGTGCAGGTTCATTTAACCCATAGGCTGCCAGAAGATTTAGAACGTATAGGTTTTTAGGACACATATAGATGCGGGCGGCACAGCAAGGGTTAAATAAATATAGTACTAAAGAGGGAAAATGGGTATACTGTAAGGATGCATTTCATTCCAGTTGTTGTCACAAACAAATACTCTGTAGTTGCGGAGCTCTAATACAATAATGGACAGAAATATCAATGCAGAGCTGTGCATTTTTAGATTCTGCAGCATGTACCTGTTCCAGAGGTACAACACTCATGTACCTTTACCATATATATCTAGCAGAAATAGGTCCTAAAGACTCAAGGTGCTGAATTTATTCTGCAGGGGAAATGTTTGTAACCATAATGGAAATGCACAGCATTGCTTCTCTGGCATGTAGAAACCCAGAACATCATTTATCACAAGGAAAGTATGTATTTTCTGAAACTAAAGAAAATATTGGTGTTAAACATTGGTAACATAAACCACTACCCAAATGTTTGCTACTTATTTTTTTTATATTAGTTGCAACTATGAAAAATAATTGAAATTTGCATTTTCTATTGTTCTCAAAGCAAATGCCAAAGTAACATAAGTGGTAGGTACCTAGAAAAAAACATTTTTGGATTCTACAGAAAACACTGGTTACAGTGGTACTGCATATGTGTACCTTTACCATGGAGGTCTGGCAAAAATAAGCCGTACACACACAGGCTGCTAAGTGCATTTTAAAGGGAAAAACTGGGGGACATAATGATGAATGCAGAGCACATTCTGGACACCGTGGTACCGTAAGAAAAGTATATATTTCTGAAACAGCACAAAATACTGGTCTTAAACATGGGTAACATTGCACACAATCCAAATGTTTGCTACCCATAATCCTCCTCTACATTTGGTAAAACTATGACAGAATGATGGACATTCACATCGTTTTCACACTTTAGTAAACCAAACGGCTATGTGACATAGGCTGCACGTACAAAACCACTACATGTGTGGATTCTGCTGAGAGTACTAGTTACCATGATACCACATTTATGTTCCTACACCACAAACATTTGGTTGAAATGGGCTCAAAACACATAGGGTGCTAAGTGTAGTTTAAAGAGAAGTTCCAATATTACACAACTAGTTTTTCATTACAAAAAAAAAAAAACCTTACCTTATACCGTCAATAGTCTTATAATATAAGACAGGAATGTTTTCAATATGGTCAGTACGAAAGGGAGGGGATCAAAAATCACGTCGAGCGGATGGCCAGCCAATCTCTTCTACTTCCCGGTCTGCCGGCTCTGGCCCCGTGCTCAGACATTTTGTGACGTCTAACCAGGGAGAGCATGGGGATGTGCCCCAGCGAAGTCTATTTGGCCGATGTTTTAAAAGAACTGTATGCATGTTTAAGCAGTCTTTGATATAAATGAAAACCAGCACAGTAAACAATAATATCTGACAGGGTGGGTGGTATTGGGAATATCGGACCACCCAGGGGCATAACTTATAGCCCCTGGAAGGTCCAGTATTCCCCAATACCACCTACCCTGGAAGGTATTATTGCACTTAGAAAATGGGCTACCAGTGTCATTTTTTATAGGATTAAAAAAAAGGAAAATAATGCTATAAAAAAATAGTACCCCATCAAGTGAACACCACCAGAATAGCGCCACACTATATGGCGGTAGTCTGGTAAGTGCTCACAAGGACAGCGATGGGGATTTACAGCGCTTGCTGTAAGCGCTCCCCTGGTCACTGTCCATGGTGCTGAAGGAAGAGAAGGGCTCCAGGATGCTGGCTGAGCTGCTCCCATGGTGTGGAGGGCTAGGGCATTGAGCAGCTTGGCTAGCAGCAGTGAACACCACGGTTCTAATCCTGGTCTCTAACATTTTAGCATAACTCTGGATTTAATTTTTTTTTTTACTTGGGGCTGTATCTGCCCCAAGAATTGTAACTTTCCCCGGGATCCCTTCTCCCTTGGAGTGACAATCCTATAGATGGGGTGTGTGGGGGCAGAGCACCCTGCACTGGAGGTTGCCGGGGGGGGGCAAAGCCTCCGCAAAAAAAAAAGGCACCTATTTTACGGCACACACCATGCCAGCACTATTCTTGTTGTCACTTTTTGGACCCAGTGCCATAAAAAAATTATTAGAATTTAATTTTGTTCCCTGTTTGGTAAAGTAGTCCATCAACTGCTGGCATTAGCAGTAGAGGGTGCTGTTATGGTTAGTTCTGTGAGGTTTCAGACCCCCCTTCAGTCTGTCCCTATTTTTTCTTTATTTATGCTGCCTTATCTTACTGCAGTTTGTTTTCATAGCCCCCTCCTGTCAGTGAACCAAACGAGAGTGCAGGACTCACAAAACAAGGAGATGCAGTGGCAGCACCGACTTTTAAAACAAAATGTTTCTTGATTCCATCACTGGAGTGCCCGATCGAGGTAAGTATTGCACCACAGTTTACTCCCTCTCAGGAGAAAAGTCTTTGTGGAGACAGGAGACAGTGCAGTATAGAAAGCAACAATGTTTTTTTTGTTTGTTTCAGGAAGTAAACTGTATGGCAGGCAGTGCAAGCAAGCAGCATGTGTGGATTTTGTTGCTGTAGAGAGGCTCGCACTGTGCTGCAATTTTGAAAGCCACGCTGTGGACTGATGTGAAGCTGATATGATTGGTCACTTTCTTTTGTTCACTTGAGTGATGATTCATGGTGGTGTGGTGTGGAGTTGGAATAGTAAATTATGAAGCAAATTTACACAAGAACAGCAATTTGTGAAGGTAAATTGCCTGCTTGGATTAGACCCCCAGTCACTTCTTTTTCCAGACTGTGACTTAAAACTCTACTCCATAAGAACTGTAATTCCCACACCTGTGGCTTACTGGCACACTGAATGTTTGTTCACTATGCAAGCAAAGGGTTAGTGGTTTGAATCCAGGTAAGCACACAGTATATTGTATTTTAATACATAGTTATTGCATACTTTATAGACCTCGTTTGGCACCTTTAGTTTTATTGGTACTTTGATTTATTCCTGTCATATTGTATATGGTGTAATATATGCAACTAGCAATTGGCAATAATAAAACAATGTTCTCTGCCTTGTCCTTTACCCCCCTAGAAACCTTTCAAAACAAGTCTTCACCAGTTCTTTCTGCTGCACCTCATAAGGCAGCATGTTTTATGTGGCAATTGACATAGTTTCTAATGGAACAGGAGGGAACGTTGTGGTGTCAAAGGTGGGTGGCCATACTTTTTGAATGTCAATACTGTTTTATTAAACTTTAATGGCTTTAAGTGAGTCAGAGTGTGATAAAAAGAGAAGAGGCCATGTAAGGTGGGAGGGGGGAGGGGGAGGGGACCAATTACAATGAAACTTCACAGTTGTTGAAGTCAAATAGTTAAACTAATCCCATTTAACCTAGAATAAAAAACAATGGGCCAAGTTGCCTTGTGTCATTTTGGTCCAAAAGTCTGGAATGGCTTACTAGATCACTTGGCAAGTTGCAGCCTGGAGATGTGTGAATCCCATCTGATCAGTTTTTTAAGTGAAAAGTATGTTTGTGTTCAGGGGGACAAACATGGTTGATATAAAGATTATTATGCAGTGGTTATGCCATAAAAGTATGGCTGTATCAGTCTTTGATTTGTATGTACTGTATTTGTCAGTGATAGTTCTCTTATTTATACCAGATATGGCCTGCCGAGACAGATTAGGTAGGGAACATCTGGGCAGCCTGGATGGGCCAAACAGTCTTTTTCTGTCAACAAGTTCTATGTTTCCATGTAGTATTGTGTATTTTATAATGTATGAGATGAGTGTATATTATTGTGTATTATACTGCAGAAAACACAATGTAGCCAATCAGAATGTAGAGTTACTGTCCCATTTTTCAGCCATAAGTGGACAGTGGGCTGAACAATAGGACTGTATGCTAATACCAGCATTCTGATTAATCGTCACTCAGAAAATTGCTGCCCACTGTCAGCATTCTGTCACTCATCTGCACTGAGGAAAACTGGCAGGAGAAAGCCATCACACCCAGAACCTCACAGAAAAAGATAAATGCACTTTTACTAGAGCTTGTTGCATAATAACCGCATTCTTTAAATGAAATTCACTAAGGCAATTTTATTTATATAGCACTCAATGCCAGGAGCTCGGGTGCCTCACAATGTTTGCACTACGTTAGGGAAACCATTTAAGATAAAAAGAGTGTGAAAACCAATAATTTTAAAACAGTAGAAGAGAGAATTACACCAGAGCAGCAGAGTAAAAAATGTTCTTTCGTCTGTGTCTGTGTGCATTAGAAGTAATATTTGGTAGTGGTGTGTTTTTTCTCCCATGGTTCTTTCTGCAGTGTAAAATCAGTAATGACACCGTGAGCTGGATTAGTAGGGCAAAAGCTGTACTGGCTCTTGTTAGTTGTGCAGTGGCTTCGCTTTGAGGCCAGTGGACCTCTAAAACATATAGAGCTATTTAAAACTCACCCTTACTGATAATAAATAGCGCCTGTCCTGCATTTACAAACATTTACTGTAGATCATAAAATGTCAGAGCTGTGGGGCGAGACTTGTGGAAATTGGGACCACAAAGGGGAACAGATCTGGCAGCCAGCTCTTGTGAGTGAGGAATTATGAACCTTCCTTTTCCAAAACCACAGTCAAGAAAAATTCTAAATATGGACTGTTAAAGTCCAGTTCAGTTAATGAACCAGTGTGTGTGTGTGGGGAGGGCTTGACAAAAGAAAACTGGTGCTGTTTAAGTTCCTTTATTATTTGGAGTTTATGTCCTTTAGGCTTAGTGGCCCTCAGGGGTGGAGGAGTGGGGGTAGGTGGGTTCTGTCTCTGCTGATCAACAGAGAAAATGCTTTCAACAGATGTTTGCGAAGTAGTTACAGTGTTGCAAAACTGAATCTCAGTAGCAGTAGATAAAAATATGTGTAGCATTTTGCAGGTAATTTTGTGCAAACCACTTGCAGAACCACGTTTGGGTGAACTAAGATGCATAGCAAGTAACTGCTGTACATACACAATTTGGGGAAGCAGTTGATGAAAATTGTTTAGTTTTTTGCTACATGATACCAGGTAAAATGTTTGCTACTGATCAGGGATGGAGGGAATTGTGCGCACACCTTTAACTCAGCCCACCCACAGATTATCTCCTGTGATTCATGTAAACTTGCTGAGGGTAGCAAATGTTCCAGATGAGGGAGTGTGTAACCCCATCCTCATCTGAAGGGGGTTACTGTGTAACATTATTTTACCAACCTTGGCCATTGTCAGAGCCACCTGCTATGTATGTGGTTGATCTCATGCTCTTCAGTGCCTAGACATCTGACTCAGTGCTCCATACGAGTAGTCAGGGCTCTGCTTAGCCCAGGGAGAGAGAGGCAGAGTGAGTGAAGCCAAGAGAAGGTAGAGTGAATAGTGAGATGGAGTCCTCTTTAAGGGGGTTCCCTGATAGGCCCATGCAGATCTGCTTCCAGATTCAGGGTAGCTGAAAGACATAGCTCCATGGGGGTGACTAGCCAAGTAGATTGGAAACAAAGGCATGTAGACCACAAAATGTATTTGAGCTCCACCAACAGAATTCACTCTCGTTGTCCAAAGAGTCCCATGAATGGTTGCCTGTGGTAAGCTGGAGATGAAGGTTGGGTGTCATGGAACTTTGGTATCAGTGTCAAAGAGTCTGTGTTAAATTATAAATCTGTGGGAGTGATAGAGCCTTTAGCTGGAACTTGGGTCAGGTTTCTTCAGCTTTGTACCAGGCCTTGTTGATCTGCTGGGGTCCTGCTAATATATATGTTGACTGGGACTCGAAGAGTCCCATGTCTTTTTTTCCAATGCTGCTGATAACCTTATCTAGTTCTGTATCTGCTATTTCCAAATATGGGAGTTTGTCTGCTAGGTATGTTTCCCTGTCTTAATTTGTAAAGGCAGTAATTTGTAAAACACAGAGGAGGGCAACTGAAATGGTGCAGGCTCTGCAACAGAAGCCATACGAGGAGAGAGACTAAAGGAGCTTAATATGTATACCCTTGAGGAAGGGGGGGCATGATAGAAACTTTTAAGTACCTCAAGGGAATCAACAAAGTCCAGGAGTGTAGCATCTTTCCGAAAAAGAGATGTGCAAGAACAAGGGGACACAATTTGAAGATGGGGAGGGCGGCTCAGGGGCAATGTGAGGAAGTATTTTTTCACAGAGAGGATAGTGGACACATGGGATGGCCTTCCTGAGGAGGTTGTGGGGTCAAAAAGAGTGGGGAAATTCAAGAATGCATGGGACAGACATAAGGCAATTCTTGTGAGGGGTAGGAAGAAATAGGCTGTTGGTTAACTAGGAACTGAAGCTTATCCAGTAGGTAGGGAAATGGGCAGACTAGATGGGCCAAGGGGTCCTTATCTGCCATCAAAGTCTATGTTTCACTTTCCGGGGTCATGTCTGAAAATAGTCACTTCTGTGTCTAGAGCACTCAACCAGTTATCAAAAACTAAATAAATAAATTTACTCTGTTTTGTTACATTTTCTTGACAGCCCATGAATTACTGCAGTGGCAAATGAGTTTTTTCATTGTGTTTCCGTAAAATGAATTGGTGTCTCACTTAATTAAGGTTGTGGTCTGTCTCCACCAGAATTAGCTCTGAATCGGGCGCTTAGCAATTTAAGTGTCCCCTGGTGTTCAGGGTCCCACGTGAGCATTTATGTTCTCAGTGCCATCACCAGCATCCCTTTCAATGATGTCCTCAAGTTTAGTGGTATAAGAAAGAGTACCATTCTCGCTGGTAGGTACATCACCATTGTCGTTCAGTGGAGCAGACACAAACTGATTTTCCTGTTTAGTTTAAGAATATCTTCTCAAAGTTCAGTGACCACATGATGACAGGATAAACATTTTTTTTTTTTAAATTTCTCTTTCTCTCACCTCTCATCCATATCAGCTCCATTTCTTCGGGAGCGCCAATTGAGTCCACCCCTGCTACCTGCCTTACCTGCGCTGCTCTGTTCCCCCATCCAGCCATGGTTTTCCCCCCCAGGCAGGGATGAGGTGGGGCCCAAACACCCTGAACAATTCCATGTCTCATCGGCCTCAGGGCAGTCAGGCAGGGGAGAGCACATCAGGGCCATACTCGGCTCGCCGTCTCCTTGGAGCTGGAGGGTGTTTTTCCTCCTTTCTGCAGGTGTCACATGTGCCCTAACATCAAGGCGCTTAGCGCCAATATCCATGATGTCCTCCCCTTATGTCTACCTCAGTACTTGCTATGCCCCAGACCTCCGCCTGGGGCCAGTCAAGTACAGAGTCGCAACCCCCTCCCTCCCTGGAGAAGATGAGCTATCCCTGGGATGCTCAAGCCTTCTCCCCAGCTGGCCCTCCAGCTCCTGGGCTCATTCCCGAACCTGGGTTGCTGGCACCGTGAGTGGAAATCCAACCGTTGCACTGATGGGCCAGCCTTGGATAAACATTTTTAGTACTCAGAGTTCTGGCAGTGGTGGCTATCCTATGCAACTGTACAGGGCATGCACCCTAAAAACCTATTAATTTATTTGAAGTTACTCCATGAAATGTAGCATCTTGTTTTCACAGGGCTCCCAGTGAGGATATCAGCCATCAACAAGTTAGCATAATCCAGCAAGAAAAGTTATTTACAGGCTAAAATCTACAAGAAAAAAATGTAAAGGTAATTACACGTACATCCAAATAGTAATTGAAGCAAACGAAGGAATGCAGCATACAAAGAGAATTAGCATGGTTATGTAACATGATCATGGCTGGGGAGGAGGGGATTCTGAACAAAACAAATACAGGGAGTTCTAAAGTGGCTGGAAAGAGTGGACTTGAACACTTGCAACCTAGGAGCCATGTGGCTACTTTAGCATGCTGTTTAGTGGCCACTGCTGATGTTTAAGAGGCCATTGTCTACCTGGCCACTGGGAGTTTTTATAGCCTGAGACTCTATATAGATTTACTGTTACTGTTCTCAACTAAGCAAGTTAACTTATTGGTCCTAATATGTATACATTTTGTTTGCAATACTTATGTCCATCTCCCCCTTCCTGGTGCAAATATTCTGCTGGGCAATCTGCCATCTGTTCTCATCTCCCCAGCCTCTGAACATGGCAGTGATGCATGATCTACAGGGCCTCACTTCAGAGATATTGGGGCAGAGCCCTGGCCAGCCCCCTGTAATTCCAACACTAGCCTAGCCTTTCCATCTCCTTCCCCTTTCTTCCCCCTTCCTACTTAATTCCTCATCCCTTCCCCTACTATCTTGATACAGCTTCCCCCCAAATGCACTGCCTGATTGCTTTTTTTTAAATGTGGAATTTTTGTCCCCTCTCCTCTGCCTTCATTCTTGTCTCCCTCAGGAGCTGCAAGGCACATCCCAACATCCTGTTCCTATCCACTGCACTCCCCCACATCCATCCTGCCACTGGACAGCCTCCCTTGCAGGTTGGGGATATACTCCAAGTAGTGGTCTGTGTCAGGCAATGAATGGTAGAGGCATGGAGCATGAATATATCAGGGTCCATCATCTACAGGCAGCTGGAGGTACTTTGCTCCGAGTTTTCTTCCCCTCCCACTAAAATGCTGGACCAGTGATGCTAAGCACAAGCAAACACAGAGTATGTAGCTGCATGTCATTGTTCAGCATTCGTCCTTCCCAAAGGCACGCCCTTGCCTCTATTGCCACTGGTGAAGACCCAGGTGGCCCTATAGTGACAGCATTGCATGGTCTCCCTCCATTCCTGGAGAGAGAGAGAGAAAGAGCATCCTCTGTGATTTCTCCAGCTGGCACCCAACAACCGTGGTCTACTTCCAAACCCCAGTTGCCAGTGTCACAAGAGGGTAGTGCTACCAGCCTGCAAAACAATTTTAAACCCCTCTACTGCCTCCCTCTTATTTCCCCCTCTCTCTCACCCCTGCTCTCTCCACCTTCTTCCCCCACCCCTCCCCCTCCTGATCTTATTCTTCCCTGTTATGCTGCATGTTGAGTCCTCGCTAAATACACTTTAGGAGTAGCTTGAAACTCTTTCACCAGTCTTAAATTGATGTTTACTTAATAATTTGTCTGTACTGATATTGCTTATTGTCCACCGTTTATTACTTATCTGTATCGATTTGTATTGCTGTTGCTTTATACTTTTAATTCTGAATAAGTGTCTGCATACACTTCCCTTTTACTTGTTCTTGTATAGTGTCTGCGTGCACTTACCTTTTTTCTTCACATTACCCCATCCCCCGGGTCGCCCCTGAAAAAGAGACCTTGTCTCAGTGGGCCCACCCGGTTACCAAAATTCAAATAAAAATAAATAAATCAATAAATACTGGCTAGAATTGTTAGTGGAGGAACAGCTGAGAGAATGTTTATTTTTTTCAAGCTCACAGTACTGGAGTGTTTCTGTTTTTTGAGAGATAGCATAAAATATGGATTCAAGAGTGAGAAACAGGTGTTAAACTGCCGCTTAATGAAAATTCTACAGTTTTTTTTTCTGCCACAGCGTGGGAGAAACAAATACAAATCTGCACTTAGACATTGTTGTTCCTAGCCTTTTCTTTTTACTCACCAAAGACCTTTTAAAACTAGTCAGCGCCAGTTCTTTCAGCTGCACCTTACAAAACAGGGCATATATTTTAATATGGAGATGTATTAATGAAAAGCAACGTGTTGCAATACATTCTGTGACTCTGTGCCAGTGCAGACAGAATTGTATTAATATATATTCACGTGAAGGATTTTGTTTTTTTTAACAGAGATATAGTATTGCCATTTTTTTAATACCTGATTTGGGGTGTTTAATGCTGGAATTTGGGGTGGAGCTAGCATGTACTAAGATAAGGGCATGGGCCTGCCCACTCATGCTGTCACCTGGTTCAGGCACTAGCTGTAAAATGATGACAAGTGGTCAAGTTCAACAGTTCCGTCTCTGAGTCAGCTCCGGTCAAACCTGGGGACCAGTGGGGCTTGATTCTTGGGGCTGTTCTCTTCTCACTGTTTAAAAACAGCTTCCTTACTGTTATCACTACATGTAGCACCCCATTGTAGGCTGATGACTAGAGATGGGAGAACCTCAACCTTTATGGTTTTGTGGTAACTGTATATTAAAAAATCAGTTTAAACTGCTGTTAACATATCTGTAGACCAAAAAAATCAATTGAAGCACAGTTTAGTAGTAATAAACAGCAAGATTCGTGAAATGAGATGCAAAGGAGTGAAAAATGTGACTGTGGATGGGCTTACTGGAAGCGCCAGTGCTGCGATAAGTTAGCTGGTTCCAAAGGAGAGAGCCAGATTGTGTCTCTATAGAGAAGGACTTATGGTAAAATTAACTTCCTGCCTGATAAAATTAACTTCCTGCCTGATAAAATCAACTTCCTGCCTGATAAAATTATCTTCCAGGGTTCCTCCATTACCAATAAATCCACAATAGTCGATAAACTTGATGAACATTTTGCAACAGCAGGCCTTGCTTTTGATTCCTCCTAGGCTTCTCCCCTCTGCCCCTCTGTCATACAATCAGTGATGGTAACCAGCCCATCCACCGATGCTGCCTTCAGCTTTACTACCATCACATAGGAGCACGTTGAAGATCAGTTGCTTAATCTGGATACCAAAAAGAGTGCTGGAGCAGACAACATTGATCCATTCTTTTTGAAACTAGGCTACCATTACCCACCTATTTAACTTATCCCAAACAGAGGGAACTGTACTGTACCTCATGAATGGAAGGTAGCCCATTTACTACTCCTGTACAGATCTGGAGATTCTAGTGATATGAACAGCTACAGGCCCATCTCAAACTTGTCAATCCTCTCTAAACTCTTAGAAAAACTGGTTAGTATACAGGTCAGGGAATTCCTTGAGAAGCACCACCTGGTCAACCCTCTACAATCTGGGTTTAGACATCATCATAGAACTATATCTGCCTTGTCTAAAGTAACAATTGATTGGTTGGAGGCAAGCTGGCCACCAGCGCTGGGGCAGGGCGCCTGTCTGCGATGCCGATGACCTGGGTTTGGGAATGGACTCAAGATGTCGTAGGGCAGCTGGGGGAGAAGGACTGAGTGTCCTAGAAACTGCGCTCCTTCTCCAGGAGTGGGGTGAAGTGTCTGGCTGCTTGAACCCTGGGCGGGCTGAGTACCTCCATGCGGTGCTGTCACTTGTGGGGAGTGGGGCAGATGTGGGACATCATTGCACATCTCTGCCCCAATGGGGAAAAAACAGCATACAAAATTGCAGCCACCCATTAATGATGTCTGCCCCTGGCTCCAGTCACTTCCTCCAGCTCTCTCCCTGCTGACCAATTCTGTCATCTGTGGCTCTGTCCGGCCTCGAACCCCGCCCTGGAGGAAAGCCAGGGAGGCAATGTCAGGCACTCCCTGCCGACACCTTCTCCCGTCGTTGACTGGTTCGCCAATGCCATGGCCCACCCTGGGGGGTAAGCCAGGGGTATCGATCAGGGGGATGGTAAGTCTGGAGGAGCGAGGTGGGGGTCAAGAGTTCAGGCAGAAATGGGAGTGGCGGTGTACAAAAAAAAAAAATAAAATAAAATAAATGATTGGTTGGAGGCCTTGGATAATAAACAGCGTACAGGGCTGTATTTCTGGACCTTAGTATGGCCTTTTATATGGTCAGTCATGGTCTTCACCTAGACAACCTCAAGGAACATGAGTTTGAAACCTCAGTAGTCAAATGGTTCACCAGCTATTTGGTGATAGACAGCAACAAATCAAGGCTAACTGGACATTCTCTTCCCTACTCCCCCTGGCAAGAGGGGTTCCACAGAGCTGTATCCCGGGCCCCTGCTTGTCTTGTTATATGTCAATAACCTGAGCAGTAACGTTGCTGAATCCAAAATCCACCTCTTTGCTGATGACACTGTGCTACACATTTCCAAACCTTCGTTTGCACAAGTCTGCTCTGTCATTCAGTCTGACTTTAACCAGCTTCAGAACAATTTAATATGATCACAACTCGTACCGAATGTCAAGAAAACTAATGTAATGTTCTTCCATTGACTCAGTTCTTCAAATGCCTGCTCTAACTGTTGCCCCCCCAACTATTACTATTCTTCTCAGTGATACGCTCGAAGTAGTGGACAGGTTCAAATACTTGCGTTTCTTGCTTGATTCTTGCCTATCATTTACTGTCCACTTTGAGGCATTAATCAAAAAATTGAAACTGAGGCACATCTTCTTTTTTACAAATAAAACTCTCTTCTCCTGGACATCTACAATGAAACTAGTCCAGGCCACCTTCTTGCCTCTCCTGGATTATGTAGACACCATATACAATAACTGTGCAATCACCTACCTCCATAAATTAAACACACTGGGTGGGATATTCAGACTGCGCCAGGCAGGGGCGCAAGCCTGGGTGCAGCGCAACTGGGATGCGCCAGGGCATGGCCCGGGTGATATTCAACGCTGCTGCACCATGGCTCAGCACCGTTGAATATGGCACAGGGACTGCCCCCACTGTGCACAGCACAGTGGCACTGCGCCAGCGCAGGTGGCAAGTGAGGAGCAGGGGGATGCGCCAGCACAAGTGCGGGTCGTTAGGCGCAGCAACCATGATATTCAGTGCTGGGCATTCAAATGAGGCCATTATGCAGGCAAGGCACAAATGGGGCCATTTGCATGTCATTATGGCCCCATTTGCATGCAGGTGTGCCAATCCTCGGCGACTTGCGCCTGGTGCCCTGCCAGGCTGCAGCCATCGGGGACTGATGCCCCCTGTCCTTCGGTGGGCAGTGCGCCCAAAACCCGATCATGAGCATGACATAAATAAATCCCTGGTGGTCCAGTGGACCCGATCCCCTGCCTGATCGCGGGCAAATGAATATTTTATTTGGGACTGTGTAGTACAGTATGGTCTGCACGCCCATTGGACCACACAGTGGACCAATGGGCTTACAGCTGTACTGCACGCAGTTAGTCAGCAGGTGGCTGGGTGGCTTGCGGTGGGGAGCTGCCCTGCCGCTGACCAGGGGGGCGGGTGGTGGGTCTGAGGGGCGGGTGGGAGGGGTACCGCCGGCCCACCTGGGCATTTCTTTACAACAGAAGTCCACGATCGGGCTGGGGATCGGGTCCACTGGACCACCAGGGAATGTATTTTAAACAACAGCCCACGATGGGGTAGGGTCCACTGGACCACCAGGGTATTTACATACGTCTTATGCCCGCGATTGGGCATGGGGGGCACGGCGCCCGGCCTGTATCTCAGGAGGTCAGGTGGCCACCCACAGCAGGCAGCTGCCGAGTTGCGCCTTGCAATATGGCAGCTCCCCTGTGGGTGGCCAGGACTTGCTCCTGGTTTCACCGGGCACAACCTTGCACCCCCCCTGAGTGGCTCAAGGCGGGTATGTGCCAGCATATGCACCGCACATCCCAGGCTGAATATTGGGATGTGCCGCATATGCATGGGCACGCACCCCGCACTTGTGCTGCATACATTGCTGGTGCACCCCAGTGCATTGGGATTTGCACAGCACAACATCCCCCTTTGAATATCGCGCTGGGGTGCATCAGTGGGTTGCACATCATGCGTAACCCCTTTGAATATCCCACCCATTATATCATGCTATCCACTTTATCACCAATGCTCCAGTCAGAACTCATCATTGCATCCTGTATAAGGAGGTGAGCTGGACCTCTCTGGCCACTAGCAGACTTGTTCATACCTACACCTGGGTATATAAAGCTCTCTTAAACAAACTGCCTCCTTATATTACCACTCTCTTCCATCATTCACATAGCTTGTATGCACTAAGGAAGAGAGCATATATTTCCCTAGAGGTCCCTAAAATTTGCACACGCTTTAGAAAAGCAACCATTAGCTACCCACTCCCCACAGTCTGGAATAAACTTTGATTAACGGTAAAGCATCAAACCTTAATCCCTTTAAATGCATTTAAAACCCTCATTAACAAAATCACTACTGATACCTGCCACTGCCATTAACCTTGTTCTACCTTCCTACTCCCTTCCTTTACCTTACTTCTCTCCTATTTATGGGCAGAAACGGTTATCCAATGACCTATGCAGCCAGTATAGTGTTGTGCTTATATAACTGTGTTAGTTTTGGTTGTGGCCGTTCACACTCTCTATTCCAGAGGAGTTACCACCCTGTAGGGGTACGAAAGCAAGGAACTCTCTGAGAGGGTTCCACCCCTAGAGGTGCCATGGGACTGTTTCCGTGGCTAAAGGTACCTTAGGAATCCCCTAAGGAGAGTGCACTGCCACTGGGGGAGATGGGGAGGATGGTGGGGCAAAGGCAAAATACTTCACAGTGAGGCTGAGAGGAACTGCTTATATAGCTCAGGAAGTGGGAGTGGCTGGCTGCTTGGTCACCAAACTACAGGCAAAGCCTTTCAATTCACTGACCTATGCAGCCAATATAGTGTTGTGCTTATGTAACTGTGTTAGTTTTGGTTGTGGCTGTTCACACTCTATTCCAGAGGAATTACCACCCTGTAGTGGTACGAAAGCAAGGAACTCTCGGAGAGGGTTCTGCCCCTAGAGGTGCCACGGGACGGCTCCCGTGGGTAAAGGTACCTTGGGAATCCCCAAAAGAAATGTAGTATCGTCCCCAACAGGAGACAACAGGATGCATAAGAGCAAGCAGGAACAGTGACGTAGAGCAGTAACTGGAACATAGTAGTAGAGAAGAATAGTGATGGCCTGCATTGAGAGAAGGGGATTCCCTAAAGAGAGAGGGAATGGCTGGACATCCTCCACCTCCATCCAACAATGGAACCTACTTAAGGAAACTAGGGGAAACAACTATGCTAACTAAGTGTTATGACCTGAGGCAACGGAGGAGAGAAAAAAAAAACCCTATGAGGAGGAAATCCCTTGGGATCCAAGGCCTAGGTCCCCTTCCCTCCAGGCTTGGAAAAATGTATTTAGTGACATCTCTGCAGCTGCAATTTGGAAAACCCAATTAAAGGGAGGTGGAAAATATTCCAAATTGGAGGAAGGCTCTCACTCAAACCCTCTAGCGGGAATGTCGTGGAAGGTTGTGAGAAAACTCTGCAACAATACGAGCATCAATGGCACAGAAGGAGAGCAACAACTGCTGAGGCACCCACCCTAAATCAAACCAGGTGAACCAGAAGCAGTCATGGGGAGAATGCGGTGAAGGTGCCTTGCTAGGGAAACCACTAAAGTCAATCACCAACCTTTATAGTGGAACACTAGAGCCAAAGGATGTTGTCGTAACTACCCTTCACTGCTAGTCTTAAATTCTACACCAGGAGCTGCCGTCACGTAGCAGGCAGCTAAAGCGAAGCCCGGGGTGAGGACATTCCCAGCTATGGGCCAGGTGAAAAGGATCCCGCCCCAAGTTGGACATGCTTGATGATGCAGACTAAATGCAGAGCGAGACCGTCGGCGGCAGGAACCTGCGCCAGATTAGAATGGCTGGCATGCCCCAAAATTGATTGAAAGCTGTAAAGTTTGTGAGCTGAATGAGCATGGCGTGCTGAGATCGTAATGAGCATGGCATGCTGAGACCTTGCAAGGTCGAATGCAGACTGAGTGCAGTAGAATCCCAGGTGAGGGGATGGCACTAGGCATAAAGCAATGGTTTGCATAAGCAAGAAGAAACAGTTGCTTAAGCAAGTGGGGACCTGATAGGTCAGTAAGCAGTAGTAGTAATAGGTGAACCTGCATAACAACTGTATAGCAAGTAAACAGCACTGAGTTAGGGGCAAACCAGCCAGACATGAATAGCCAAATCAAGGTGACAAACTCTGAGGATTTTCGGCGGTGAAGACAGGATTTAGAACAGAATTAATTAACCACATAGGCCACGACCCCCCAAACGCCTCACAGTCCCCGCCGTAGGCCAAACAAGGAAGCAATAAAAGGCAGAGAACCACATGCGGATAAGGCTAATTTAATAGTCTCAGCAGGAGCTTCAGCTAACCTCAGAGTAAGCAAGGTACAATAGGAATGGGTGTAAACAATGCAGCAGCAGGAAGCAAGTAGGCCTGTACAGCAGTAGTAAACAAATGAGTACACTGAGTTGTAAGTGTAAATAAAGAAGGCATAATGCTCTTAAGCATTGTCAACAGGCAGTGCAATGAGATTGCAGCAATGAGGTAAGTAGAACAAGCATAAGTAAGCTGCATAGCTAGGTTCAAGTAATCGGAGTCAGGTGAGAGCAATAAAATATGCCACATGGACCAGCTAGAGTTGAGTAACTGAAAGCTAGCATTATGAGCTGTGAATAGCAGTATGCTAGGAGCCTAGGAAAGCCCCCCCATAAAGGAAGGAAGCATACACAACCAAAGGCAAAATACAAACCAAAGCAGGAAAACAAACACGGAAGCCCTGCAGAGACACATGGTGGGGTGGGGTGGGGGCCTGAGCAGCTCAGGAAAAACTAGCAGAGCCTTCAGCTGCAAAGACAAAATGCTTCACAGTGAGGCTGAGAGGAACTGCTTATATAGCTCAGGAAGTGGGAGTGACTGGCTGCATGGTCACCGAATTACAGGCAAAGCCTTTCAATTGTGACGGCCATGTTTTGTATTGCTATTTGCCCTGTTTGAATGCAAATATTATATATAAAGGCCCAGATATTCAGACTGTGCTTCGCAGTGGCGCAAGTATGGGTGCAGCGCAAAAAGGATGCACTGGGGCCAGGACCAGATGATATACAATGGTGATGCGCCATGGCGCAAAACCGTTGAATGTGGCACGGACAGAGCGGCACTGCACTAGTGCAAGCCACAGATAGGGAGCACGGGATGCACCAGTGCAAACGCAGTTGTGCTGGGCACATCACCCGCAATATTCAGCAGAGGGCATGCAAATGAGGCCATAATATATGCAAGGTGCAAATGGGGTCATTGGCATGTCATTATGGCCCCATTTGCATTTCTTGCACAGGGCAACCCAGCATATTGTGCCTGGCACCCTGCACAGCATGATGTGTGCACAGTGGGGGTCCCGGGGCATCCCCTGCCCCGTAGCCGCGATCGCCGGTAAATGTACTGGAAATCAATCCCTGGTAGTCTAGTGGTACCCCCCGCTCCCGTTATCCCGATCGCCGGTAAATGAACTATAAATCAATCATTGGTAGTCTAGGGGTACCCTCTCCCTCCCATTACCCCAATCGCCGGTAACTGTACTTTAAATCATTCCCTGGTAGTCTAGTGGTACCCTCCGCCCCTAGCCCTGATCACAGTACATCACTGTAAAAAACTCCCCTGGTGATCCAGTGGCACCCCTAACTCTGTAGGGCCATGTCAACTCTGTTGTGCCATGCGCAACCCCTTTGAATATCCGGGCCATTGTAATTACCCTGAGTCTGCTACCCCTATTTTGAATGCCTGCTTGGAATGCAAATATTGTATATGTTGTAAATACCCTGAATTTGCTATTTCTATTTTCTTTTTTATATTGAACTTCATTACCTCAATTTCTTGTATTTTATGCAATGGTTTGTCTTCTTTTATTGCCTGTACAAGGGCCCTCCTTGCAAATGAGCTTGCTCAATGGATCTTATCCCTTCACAATAAACTTGAACTTGAACTTGAAGGTAACAATGATTAGTGTGGACAGTTAAGTAAGAATACTTTGTAACTGGTAAGGAAGACAGAAGCATTTACCCACATAAGAGTGCAAGCTTTCTTTTGTAATTCTATATGTGTACTGCTGTTTGACTGTGTGTAACTAGTGTAAGTAGTACCTAAACACTGCTGCTGTCTTTAGACAACCAGTGTTTGATAACAAATTATTTTCCAAAGACTGGAATAACTGGTTGTTTCTGACTGCATCTCTGAGGGAAGGGTGCCTGGATGAAGGGGTGCATAGTTCAAGTCTCTGAAAGAGTACAGTGTGTCCTTACCCAGAGCAGAGACCCTCAATACAGGTAGTGAAAAAGGCAGAAGGTGGTGAAAAAGGGGATATCAGAGCACTGGGGTCTCATTTCTTGCTGAAGAGGGGACTTTGACAGCGGTGATGCTGGTCCCAACAGTCTCAGAGGCAAAGGGCTGCAAGATAGAAAGAGGCCCTCTGATGACTGCACGGTGCTGTGACCATCACACTGGGGCTGTATTTGACAAATATTCAATGAATACATAATTTATGTTTATACAGCCCTAGTTTCTGCTGTCCCAGTGTCTCTTGCCATTGTGGCTAAACCCATAATGGAGCCATTTGCACAGAGAGGAACACCGATGTGGAAATGATTCACAAGTGCAGTGGACATCAGTGTGGTTGCAGGAGGAGGATGAGCTGTGAAACAGAAAAAACAAACATCTGTCCAGCAGTGACATTCACTATAAGAAATAGAAAAAGTTGACAGCAGACCACTGGCTTTGGTTCTTATGAATGGGGTAATTCTGAAAGGAAAGATAAGACAAACGAAAGGGAAGCTTGCCTTTCGATTAAAGGAAAAAGGACTATAGCTATGCTCACATTTAACATAGTGTGACCCACAGCTGCAGCAGGCACCCCTCCCAAGAAAAACAAAGCAACTGGTTACAAACCTTGTACGAGCCCAGAAAAAAAATCTGTATTTTTACATTTGTGCTTGAAGTGGCCCATCGAAGCCCATGGCATGCAAGGCTGGCAAGATGGCAGATGACTTGACCTTCAGAGTTAAGGGAATAGGGTGATTGCGGGAGAGCCTACACCCTATCTTTCAGCAATGTGGGTGGTGGGGCTCAGAGGTGCACCTTGTTCACCTGTGCAGTTTGTGCCAAGAACCCCTTGAAGTGGTACCTGCCTTAAATCTGTCCTGAGCATTATTGCCCAGCAAGATGGCAGCAGCTTTTGAGATAAGGTTTCTGTCACCTACAGTGGCTGCAGATGTGGCAACACCCAAGAAGGGCACCCATTTGGTACCCTCTGGGGCATGACTAAATAAATCATCCACTTTGCCTTCCCCTTTGTCTGGTCTGGGATCTTCTAGTGTGGCCAGGGAAAGTCTGTTCTGAAATCTCCACCCAACCTCCAAGCCAAGAATAATGCTCTGAGTGGCCTGATCCTCAGTCGCCCAGTGTGCTGTAGATGGAGGTGGAACAGTCACTAACCTCCTATGGTGGAAGTCTAGTTACCAGCACTAGTGAAGAGCTACCATCTGAAGGCACTACAAGCATTTTAGATCCTGAATAGTCCAGGCAGGAACAGTGGCCCAGTGTGCTGCTGTTTTCAGCCGTTGCAGATTGTTTGTGAGGCTTTATGGCTGCTCATGAATCACTGGCATGGCAAATGAGTTTTTCAGTGAGTCTCCAAGAAATTAATTGGTTCCCAGCTCAAATTAGATTATGGTCTGTCTTCACAACAATGAACTCTGGACCTAGTCCCTAGCAGTTTGGGTATCCCCTGGAAGTCAGGGTCCTATGTGACCATTTATGTTCTTAGTACCATTGCCTAAGTCTGTTTCCATGATGTCTGCAAGATCAACAGTACGTGAAAGTGTACTTTCAGTCCCAGTGTCACAGGTAGATACATCACCACAGTCCCTATGTGCAGCAGAGAAAAACTGATTTCCCTGTCTAGAGTGATAAAATCTTCTGAAAGTTTGGTGACCACTTGATGACTGGACTAAACTTTCAAGTGATCACACCACCTGCAATGGTGGCCATCCAGTACAGTTTTACAAGGTAGGAACTTCAAAAACCCAGGGGCCACATGGTAGGGATGGGCAGGTACTAAAATACCTAACCCTCAAGACTACCTGAGGGTATCTCTAAAGTACCCTAAAAATACTAACATACTAAAATGCCAGCAGAATAGGCCTAATGGTCTTTCGTGTCTGCTCGTTTGGTCAGCCCCCAACCTGGGTGCTGACCTTGCTGTCCCCCTCGCCTTCTCTGGCTTCTCCCTTCCTAGTTCCAGATATTCTTGCTGCATTGGATTTTGCTTCCAGAACCCTTCCCCTGTACCTGTCCCACCCCCTCTTGAACCCCTCCACTGTCTCTGCCTCCACCAGTCCCTAGGCAGTGCATTCCATGGCTCCACCACCCTCTCAGTGAAGTAGCACCTCCTCCTTTCTCCCCTGAATCTTCCCCCCTCCAGCTTCCACCCATGCCCTCTAGTGGCCCCTTCCTCCTTCCTTCAAAGCACCCTGACTGTTCCTCCGCTATTTACCCTCTTCATGTACCTAAAGACCTCTATCATGTCCCCCCGGTCCCTTCTCTCTTCCAATGTGTACATATTTAGCTCTTCGAGCCTCTCCTCATAGGTCCTGTCCCCCAAGCCCCAAATCATTTTGGTTGCCCTCCTCTGGACCCTCTCCAGGAGGTTAATGTCCCACTTTAAGTGTGGCCTCCAAAACTGCACGCAGTACTTAAGGTGCGGCCTCACCAAGCAGTTATACAGAGGAGTATCACTTCCCTCCTTCTGGAGGTGATCCCCTAGCGATGCATCCCAGCATCCTGTTGGCCTTGGCTGCTGCCCTCCTACAAGTCTCAGAGTTGTTCATCTTGACATCCACCACCACCCCCAGGTCCCTCTCAGCCATCGAGACTTGTAGCATTTCCCCAGGGTGTACACTTGGCCTGGGTTTCTGGCCCCCAGGTGGAGTACCTTGCATTTCCCTGCATTGAACCTCAGCTTCCACTTTCTAGACCATCTTTCCAGAGCCTCCAGGTCCCCCTGTAGGGCCACCCTCCCCTCCTCCCCATCCACCACCGCCCCCAGTTTCGAGTCATCTGCAAAGAGACTCATCTCACTCCTGATTCCTGTCCTTATGTCAGATATGTAGGTGTTGAACAGAAGGGGCCCAAGGACTGATCCCTGTGGGACCCCACTAATGACCCTCCTTGGGGATGAGACGATCCCACCAACTACGACCCTCTGGGTCCGTCCCGGAGCCAATTGCCTATCCATCTGATCATCTGGTTCCCCACTCCCATTTCTCCCAGCTTATCCAACAGGCCACGTGGAGGAACAACGAGTCAAATGCCTTGCTGAAGTCTAGAAAGAGGACATCCACTGGTCTACCCAGGTCCAAGGCACTTGTCACCCAGTCATAGAACTCCACCAGGTTTGTCTGACACGATTTCCGGGATGAATCCATGCTGTCTATCGTCCAGGCACCCTGACTTATCCAGGTCCCCCCCAGCCTCTCCTTGAAATACCTGGATGAAAACTGAGTAGTTGGGTCAGGTAGTTACTACCTGACCTGTTCTACTACCTGATTACCTGACCATAACAAAAATCATGTGAAAGACTGTTTTTTTTTTTATGGACTATTACACTGTTTGTTAGGTGCCCGAAGATGTTATACCCATGGGGGGAGGGCATTGCTGAGGCAGGTATGAGAGGTGCAGCTGCTATGAGTGAGCCTGCTAATGTTTCAAAAAATTATTCCATGGTGGGCATTGCTGAGCTCTTGACAAAGCTCCCATGGTGGGCATTGCTGGGCTCTTGACAAAGCTCCTGTTAAGGAGCGAAATGCCATCAGGTTTTTTAGCAGGGGTGTAATTTTTGCTATTTATTGTACAAGTGTGCTTTACATAAAAGTGTAATAAAGATATACCTTTTCAGTGCACATAGTAGTCTGCACTCCATTTTCTACCTTCATTTGGGAGAGTTGTGAGTTTTTTTGGTTTGGGCGTACTGTTTTAACTGTCCACAACTGCAGCTGGTGGGCGACCTCTGTCTGCTTTGGATTGCTGAGGTAGGTACAAGAGGCACAGCTGCTCAGATTGAGTCTGCAGCTGTTTCCAGAAATTATATCCATGGTGAGCATCAGAGTTTCATGGTATAAAACTGATGATTGACAAAAGAAATCTAAGAGTAGTGTGGCACATGTGGCTGGCATTGTGGTAGTGGTCAAAATCCAAGCAATCTCTGCACTCATGTGCCAAAAATGTTGCAAAACAGACACCATCCTTCTTTTTCTTTCCACAAAGCTGTGAATTGTTATTGCATGATGTCAGGATTCACAGGTACATCTTGCTGCTCCAAAAATTCCAAATTACAGCCATTGTAAGTGCATCCAACAAACACTGTTACCCAGCGCTTCGACCACATGTGTGGTGATGGTTCTATTCGTTTCGTGCACAACCTAGTCATCATATTCAGTATCACTGTTTGTAGGCTGTTGTTCATGTTCAGGGTCAGACTCACATAATTCAGAGTTTGTGACAACTGGGAAATTTTCAGCATTCATTTTGAGAAATGTAAGCTCTTCCACACTTGGAGGACTTAACAGTATTCTTTGGTCAGTGACTATTCCTCCAGCTGCACTAAATATGCATTCTGAATATACGCTTGAAGGTGGACAACTGAGGTACATTATTGCAAGATGTGCTAGATCTGGCCATTTTGTTCTCTTCTGTTTCCAACAGAGCAATGAATCTTCCTTAAGACCAGTCACAGTTTGGTCTGCAAAATACTCCAGGATCACTGTCTTTGTGAGATGGTTACCAGTCTGGCAAATGAACCATCTGCACTTTCTTTACAGGATACCAGTCCATGTTGTTGCAGGCGACTCAAAGGTGATTTGGCTTTCTGATCCTGCACATAGGATGCCTGAGAATTAGCTGTAGATGTCCTTTCCCTCACTGATGGCACTAGTGATCATGAAGAATTCATAGATATGCTACTGTCTGTGCCAGAGGCACATTCTGATAGTTTGGCAGGATTTGACTGCTGTACATTAGTTAATGGTGTTGGTGGGGGCAATATCACATTTGGTTAGCAGAGCTCTTCAATAATCAGTGTCTTTCCCTGAAGAAAGGATGGCTTCAATGTTCTACTTAAAGCAGGAATTAAGCAATGTACCAAACACATAGGTGTTATTCTTAAACATGGCATGTAGTCTCTGATCAGTCAACAGTCAGCAACTCAAGTCATCTGCCAACATAACAGCAGTGGTGTCTTCTTTTGACTGAAAGTCTTTCTTTATGTCATCAAGGAAAATGTAAATAAATATCCTATTTAAGCAAGAATTTGACTCATAGATACACTGTCTGCACTGACATCATGTGTGGCAGCCTCAATTGGCTCCAATAAGGTGACCAAAATTCAAGTAGAGTCCTGCTGCTGGAACTGAGTGTGATGTCTACTTTAGCTATTTGATTCTTCATGGTGCACTCATCTACAACTTGTTTCTGTTGAATTCCAGTGGGTTGGAATGTCCTGTTTTAATGTAAGCAATGGTAAGCTATTTGACCTCTGCTACCCCTTCAGGTTTTTTTGTACTTTCATAGAGTGTCTGAAATGCCCATATATTTTCCTAGCAAGACCTAACAGGTTTTCAAGATTTCTGTTTCCATTTAAGAAACTATGGATGAGAAGATTTAAACAATGTGGAAAATAAGATATGTGCTGGTAGTAGCCATCTCTAACAGCTTTGACTATGTTTTGCACCATTATCTGACACTATGAACCCTGGAGGTAAGAAATACAGAGTTAGTGGATTCTCAATCGCTGTCCCTTCCCACATCTACCCTTCTCCCCCTCACTACTTCCCTTCCCTCTCCTGCACCTAGTTCATCTTCTGACTTTGTTCCTCTGGGGGATCCAGATAGAACACCCTTTGTTATTGTCCCTTATCTACATCACAATTGTTTTATATATACCTGCAACACTGTTTGTTTTATACGTATTGCTTGATTGTATAATATTGTTGTATTTTAACCTGCATTCATTTGCATCTGTACTGTCCATGCGTTTTGCTGTTCATGCCAGTGCATTGTGACTGTTTTGTTTTAAACTTGTGTTCTTGTAACTTGTTCATCCCAGGTCCACCTCAAAAATGAGCTCAATAAAGATTTTGATTGATTGATTGAGTGATTGGTTGAAGCTGTTTCTGTAATTGATTTTGCAGATCCTGCAAAATATTCGCAACAGTGTGGTTTTCCTCAAAACTGGTGACACTTAATAAAGCCTGCTTCCTACAACTTATGGTAGAGCGGGGATTAGTACTTTCTGACTGAAAACTTGCCCAATGAGCTGTAACAGTCATGCAGTCAATTATTGTTCGTTTGGTGGTTCATATAGCTGTGGTTATGTGAGTGTGCTTCACCTCAGAGAGTTTCAACTGCTTAATGACTGCAGTACACATCAAGTCGTTCAACTGTGGAACAGCCTTTTTCGAGACATATGCTTGACAGGCAATGGTGTACCACGGTTCAATCCAGTTCATGAATTTGAGGAAACCTTTTTGGGCAACAAAAGCAAAAGGGAGTTGACAATTTGCCAACAGCTCTGCGATGGCTCTATTTAACAGCTGGCATGTTGGATGCTTTCAAGTAAATTCTGCTGTCCTCGCAACACTTTCTTTTACTGTTAGTTGATGAGAATCATGAGATATATTTAATTTGGGGGATTGTATTTTTCACGTGGAGTACTACTTTTGGATATTGCAGTATTTGATGGTGTCTATGTTTGTTTGGGAAGACTGCAAGGACACATCAAGTGATTCAGTGTCAGTTCCTGCTTCCAGTTCATTGTCACTATGGTCACTGCCACCACCACCTCCACTACCGCCCATACCAACCACACTATCACTTGCCCTGCCCCACTCACTTGGGTCCCCTTTGCCACTACGACTGAGGCTGTTTCTGCGAGGACTGCATACAGCTCAAGAGTCGTCTGCAGGGTCAATATAAAATAAATTCCCCACTAAAGATTTACCTTTTCAGCTTTGTACTATGGTGCCTGGCACTATTTCTTGTACAGTCAAGGGACCTGAAGGAAACCCTACACTGCCATTTCCTTGTTGACATGAATTGTTCTCATTCATGCTCATTTTCTTATTCTTACATTTAGCATGCAACTTTTTGTCTGCACTTTCCTCTCATGCTTTATAGCGGCATCCACTTCTACCCCCACATTGAAACTACAGACCTCATCACACAAGATTCAGAAGGACTGGAAGTTCTGTCATAGTCAGGTGGGACATAGCCTGGGCTGTCCCATTCCCAGTCCGCACTATCACCACCATCTTTATCAGCATTTGCTGCCTCAGCATCTGAGCTTATGTTTGAGGAGAATGCCTTCTTGCATGATGCTTCAGGAGCTGGAAGTATCCTGGCAGATGTGACAAAATGTTCAGTACCTCTACGAGTAACTCCAGTCAGTTCTTTCCAAAACTCTGGTATCATTTCATTGCTAACATGCTTTTTTTGTTCAGGAGGACATTTAGTGCCAGTCCTGGTAATGTTATTATTGTCACTGTGTTCTTCAATGGTGGTATGACTCAAATTGTCCATATTATTAACAGTTGCACGTGCAGGAGCACTGTGCTTCATTTTTGCAAACCTAATCTGGGAAATACAAGACACAGCAGACACAGCTGTGAAAGGAATGGATATTATTTCACTAACTGTTGCAGGGACAGTTTAGCTGACTTTGTCATAGACAGTAACAAATGACAGGGCTCAGGTACCTAACAGACAGTATAATATAGCCTAAATGGCTTTCACTGTGCTGCAGAGAGACGTCACACACAGTGTAGCTATGTCACCAGAGTAACAAATGACAGGGCTCGGGGTACCTAACAGACAGTGTGTCAGATTCTAATAGGGGTTGTGATCACCGCTGGAGACTTGCTGCAGGGTGTCTGACGCAAGTGGTGACTCGCACCAAGCAGGGGTGAATTTGCTATTCTAGAAAACTGCTGCTGCAAGTCCTGGATGCAGCAAAGTTAGACCAGCTCCCACCCTGGTCTAACTTTGCATCCGTGGGGGTACCCTTTTTATAGGACTTGCACTAAACCTTTGTTGCAAACTGCCGTAAAGTGGGAAAAATGTCATAACTACACCAGCTCTTCTAGATTCGGACTGAGTTGCATTCGAGGGCTTTGCAGCAGCTGTGTCAAAGTTTGCAGTGGATGCAGGGCTGGGCACAAGCCCTGCGTCCACCTTCTAGAATCAGCCCCAGTGTAATACAGCCTAAATGGCTTTCATTATACTGCAGAGAGACATCACACACAGTGTAGCTACATCACCAGAATAATAAATGACAGGGCTTGGGGCACCTAACAAACAGTGTAATACAGCCTAAACATTTGTAACAATTCTGAGAGACACACAGTGTAGCTAATGTCACAGACAGAGCTTGGGCACCTAACAGATAGTGTAATACAGCCTAAATGGCTTTCACTATACTGTAGAGATACACAGAGTAGCTATGTCACAGACAGGGCTCAAGGCAGCTAACAGACAGTGTGTAATACAGCCTAAATGGCTTTCACTATGCTGCAGAGAGACATCACACACAGTAATAACTGACAGGGCTTAGGGTACCAAACAGACAGTGTGTAATACAGCCTAAATGGCTTTCACTATGCTACAGACAGACATCACACACAGTGTAGCTATGTCACCAAAGTAACAAATGACAGGGCTCGTGATACCTAATAGATAATGTAATACAGCCTAAATGGCTTTCACTATGCTGAAGAGAGACATCACACACAGTATAGCTATGTCACCACAGTAATAACTGACAGGGCTTAGGGTACCTAACAGACAGTGTGTAATGCAGCCTAAATGGCTTTCACTATGCTACAGAGACACATCACACGCAGTGTAGCTATGTCACCAAAGTAACAAATGACAGGGCTCGGGGTACCTAACAGATAGTGTAATACAGTCTAAATGGCTTTCACTATGCTACAGAGAGACATCACACACAGTGTAGCTATGTCACAGACAGGGCTCAGGGTACCTAACAAACAGTGTGTAATACAGCCTAAATGGCTTTCGCTATGCTGCAGACATCACACACAGTGTAGCTATGTCACCACAGTAATAACTCACAGGGCTCGGGGTACCTAACAGACATTGTAATACAGCCTAAATGGCTTTCACTATGCTGCAGAGATACACAGAGTAGCTATGTCACAGACAGGGCTTAGGGCCCCTAACAGACAGTGTGTAATACAGCCTAAATGGCTTTCTCTGTATTGCAGACACCCACAGCTGCCAGCTAGTGCCTTTTGGTCCCCCACACCGTGCTTCTTCTCTCTCCAGCACCACACTGGATGATCCCCGATTCTCCCTTCAGTCCCCAACCCCTTGCTCCTTCATGGACTTTTTAATAGGTTAACATTTCACTGTGATTTAGGTGAAAACATGCAGAGTGAACACCCGAGTCCTTCCTCTCCCTCCAGAGCCTGCTACTATCTGCGCAACCAGCTGACAGCAGACAGAGCACAGACATTGTCACTAACCAATCAGATTGTCAGCCTGGTGTTGTGCTCCTTTCTGCTGTGAGCACTCGTGAAGAACCCCACATGCTGTCTTTTCATGCCTGGGAAGAGTCCAAGGACCTCACAAGCTGCCTGTAATGCCTGTTTTACAAAAAAATTACCTGTTACCTGTGTCAAAACTACCTGATGCACGAAGTACACTGTTATGTCAGTTAGGGTAGTAAATTACCCAAACTACTCTACCTGGCAAAAAAAAAAAAAAACACCAATTCCTGATCTACCTAATCCAGTTACCCGACGGGTAGCCCATCCCTACTATATCGGCTTTTTAGGATACTATTTAGTGGCTACAGCTGATTTTTAAGTAGCCATTGTGCACCTTGCAACTGAATTTTGTACAATCTGAGACTCTATATAGATTTAACATTTACCTCAACCAAGCGTAACCCACGGGAATCTCATGGGTTCCTAAAATTCAGTGTGGTTCCCACTGGCACCTCACGGGTTAAGGCTTGAGAGCTTCTATTGCCGTGTGCTTGTGGTGGATGAGCACAACAGGGCCTGATGTGCTGTATAACTAAAGCTCAGAGGAGCAGTCAGTCAGTTTCAGTGAAGTGGTGGAAGCTGTTGGGATTGCATACAGCTATTGAGTGTCTGCTCTGTGGGGTTAAACCATAGCTACAGCTGCAGCTGCTACCGGGTTGGATTTTTTCTGCTGGAGTCTACAGGCTTGCAACTGCAACCATGGGCTGCCTTTTAGCATGAGACTGTTATTTGCTGTTTGCTTCTGTCTTTATCACCAGAGATGTAGAGTAACACCTTTTTCAGCTGCTAGCATAATGCTAGCATTTTCTTATTTGCTACTGCAAGAACAGGAGTACACCTATTAACTTACATGTTTCAGAATAGTATACTACTAGAGCAGGACCCAAGTTCTATTATTGCTGTTGCTACTATTCAAAACTGCCATTGCATTATCCTCACTGACAGCTGTGATGTATGTGTTGCACTGTCACCCTCCAGCCTAAACTGTGCATTTAGGTGGTGGGTTGCTATGCTGTGATGTGGTATGGGTCACCACTGTGAAGATCTTTAGTCACCACCATGGATGGTGACAAAAGGGTTGGTTTGTTGCCTGGTAAGGTCTGATGCTCGCTCTCCAGTTGGAGTGGCACCCGCAGGTTCCATTCTCTTGCACGGGGATAGAGGATTTAGTTGTTAAATGCTGGTGTCCAGGTGGGCCTCAACCATCCATTTGCACTTTTGCGGGCATGGCGAAGTCACACAACCATTACCTCTATTGTTTTACTATGTTCATTTATCTCAGTTACTAGATGTGACCATCAGTCTCTGTACTACAATTGCTGGATCCCTGAAGACCTAAGGGGTATGACATGTCATTAGATATCCTAAGGGATGGATAGAGAATGAAAGAGATCTGAATTGATTACAAAAGGGCCCTTCTGCAATGGTATTTCCCTTGGAGGATGTGACTTGCACACCAGCTACTTCTTAAGAATGGTAATTAGTTCTAACTCTTTGGGACTTTGTTATCTAAAGCTCCTAATTTGGGTTCCTATCTTTGATTGAACTGTTTTACCTGATCTGAAATGTAATTGTTCACTAACTAATTCCACTGTTTGCAACTTCTGCATTGTTTTTGTTTTGTTTGCTTTATCTGTTTATTTCCCCTGTGACCCTCACCTACCACTCCTTCATGCCACTCCTTCATGCCAGTTGTCACAAAGACTCGCACCTCTCCCCACACTGCCGCTGATCTCGACCCCACATCACAGCCACCTCAGGGTAACCCAACATGACCCTTCATCAGGTGGGTCCACCTCTTCCAAGTAGAAACAGCCTATCGGCCTAGGCATTTGTCCTGGGTGCTGCTGTGGCTGGGTCAGCTGTCACGGAGCTCGGGGAGGCACTGGCCTGGGTGGCTATCATCTGGTAGGAGGAGATGCCATTTTCAAATTTTTTCCTCCAATTCCCCTTCTTGCGTCGCAACTGAACTTCCTCTGGTCTCCACTGGGAGCTGCTGCAGAGCGATGCCATTCCCCAACCCAGCCCAGGAGAGGAGAGCAGCCCTCCGGATGCTCAATCCTACTCCTTCCCCTGATGACCCTCTTGTGCCTGAGTCCATTCCCGAACCCGGGTCGGCAGCGTGGTGCGAGGTAAGACACCAGTGCCTCAGCCCTCTGTACCACTGGGCTGGCTGCATTGTTTGTTTAATGTCTGGGTCACCCCTGTAAATGGGCTTTGTCCCCATGGGCTCCAACCAGTTACCAACATCTAAATAAATAAATAAAGTAGCCACCATTTCTTACACTTGCTGTCATCAGTGCAGTACATGAGTAAAATAAAGGAAGATGTAGTCTTTGCAGATGGCATGGACATCACATTCTGGAACTGTTATTGCAACTAATGGTGCCTAGTTCATTGCTACATTCCCATCCTCCAGACCAGATTTTCATCTTTATCAAATACAGATTCATCCATGGCATTCCAACCCTCTTCAGGAATCAAGTGTCACCGCTCGAAAATCCTCTAGGCTGGACAGGAGCTTACACAAACACAAGTTACTGGTCCTAACACTTTTTTTGCAATACTTCTGTCCCTCTCTCCCCACTTCTAGTGCAAAACCTCTGCTGGGAAATCTGCCTTTTGATAACATCTCCCCCACCTCTGAAACAGCCTCCCCACACTATCTAATCCTCCCGAGGATCAGTGATCATTCACCCCCCACGTGCCTGCAACTAGTGTTTCATTCTCCCCTTTCTTCATTCCCTCCCCCTTTCTTTCCTCACCTTTCCCCCACTGACACAGCTTTTTCCCCTTCCCCAAGACTGCCTGAGCTACTATCCTTTGTAAACATAGCACCACTCCCACTACTTTAGCCTCTTACTCCTTTGTTTCTCAGATTCTGTACTGTATTGTATTACACTGTACTGTCTTGCACTGCACTGTACAGTACTGTACTGTATTGTATTGTACTGTACTATATTGTACTGTACTGTATTGTACTATATTGTACTGTACTGTCTTGTACTTACTGTATTGTACTGTACTGTATTGTATTGTGTTGTATTGTACTGTATTGTATTACATCATACTGTACTGTACTACATTGTACTGTATTGTATTACACTGTACTGTATTACACTGTACTGTATTGTACTGCATCATACTGTACTATATTGTACTATATTGTATACATTGTACTGTACTATATTGTATACATTGTACTGTACTATATTGTATTGCATTATACTGTACATACTGTATTGTATTAAATTGTACTGTATTGTACTGTATGATTATCTTAATTTCAGTATTATATCTCACTGTAGTTTGTTTCAGCTCTGAGTTGCTACTACAGTTTTTTTTTTCTTGTTTTATTTGCACTACTTTTGTAATTTGCATACTTTACTTTCTGTAACCCCTCACCCTCCACCCCCACCCCAGGTCATCCCAGGAAATCCTGGTCAACAATTTAAATAAATACATTGTGTTAGAATTGCTTATGGGACAAACAGCAAAGGGATGTTTACTTTTGTCAGGCTCACTGTGCTGGAGTGTTTTGGGTTTCTGACTCATAACAAAATTTGGCTTTAAGAATGAGACTCAGGTGCTAGTTTTTTTTCTGCCACAGCATGTGGTGTCATGAAAAGTAAATAAAATCCTGAACCACACATTCTCACCCTTGGCCTTTTACCTTTTAAGACCTTTTAAAACTGGTCAGCACCAGTTTTTACAGCTTCACCTTGCAATGCAGAGCATACATACGTTTCAGCACAGAGAAGAAATGAAAGCAACACATTGCAACACATTCTGTCACTCTGTTGCTAGTGTAAAAGTCATAGCAATATATGTTCATGTTAGGGATTTTGTTTTTGTTTCACCAGAGATGTAAGGTTTAAAAAGTGTTTTTTATTTTACTGTCTGCTTCAGGGCATTAGTGTAATTTTGGACTTTGGTCTGTATCTAGGATGTCATTAGATAAAGGACATATAGGGTGCAGGCTAACTGGATATGGTGAAGGGTTGTGAACTCAAAAGGCCTTGCCTGACTTGGTTGAACTAACTCTGAGCCGAACCAATGCTTGGATTGATGACAGAGTCCTAAGAGAATATGGGTCATCCCACACACACAAAAAAGACAGTATAACCTAGTTTTTTGAACTCAAGACTTCTGAACTCGGGCTTGGGAACCAGCAGATCATAGGTTCAAACCCTGCTACAGCTAAATTTTTACTGTGTGACCTTGGGTAAGTCACTGTTTGGTGCTCCAGCCTACCTACAGTGGTAGTCATAGAAAAGTTTTGCAGTACTGAGGTATACCTAGGTATACTGAGGCAGAATGAGGCAGGATCACATTACAGTCAATGCAAATTACCACAGTGGTACCTCGAGGCTGTGGAAATGGGTAGACACAGGACTACTAGCAAGTAAATATAAATTGTTGAATAAATAAATAAATTGATCAGTACCAGTTGAAAACAAGATGAGCCAACAGCAAGCTTATCTGTTTGGGTTAGTCTGATATGACATCATCCCAGGTAACCTGAAGTCTGAGACATAAGCATACTTTATCAGCTGGCACTCTATGTGCACAGACCTATCTCCAAACGTCCATTCATTAAGAAGGTGGTGACAGTGAACCTGCAGGCTCAGTTAGAATATTTTAGCATCTATAAGCAATTACAGTGTGGTTTCAGTATACATCATAGTACTGAATTTGCACAAAGCAGATTAGTTACTGTAGTTAACTTCATTATCCACAGGGATAAGAGTGACTTTCCAATGTTAGTCCTCGATCTCTTAGCAGCATTCAATCAACTGAGGTTGATAAATTGTATAGGGAACATGGTTGGGTCATCTATGTAGCTCCTTCCACCCTTGGCAGGGTTGTAGATGGCATTAGTAGTACATTTTAATCTTCCACATTCACCTATGAATTGATTAGGCAGGAGGAGCCCCACCTAGGAACACATAATGGTATCTTCCACTGTGGTGACCAGGGCAACTTCTCCCACAGTCGCAACTGGGCATCTTTAACATCATACAAAGCTCTCCACATGCAGTACTTATGAGTACTGGTTCTGCTAATCCAATTCAAATTCTTCACACTGAGCATCAGCCTTAGCACTGGAGAGGACCTGCACTACGGAAGGACCCCATGGGAGACTGACCTGCAACTAAGGAGCATCTGAAGGTGGCCATCCATCCACCAACTCACATTCCATAGATTGAAAAATACCAGCAATATTAATTCCATTGAACCGGGGTCCTCCATCTGACACTTGTATGGGAACTGAGAGGCTACCATGTCCTCCCCTCCAAGCTCACCCGTAAAAGAATATTCAACATTTTTTCCATAATCTTAATGTCAGCAGTGCAAAAACTGTCCGCCCACTGATCATAAGTCCAGAATTTCAAGGATCTGGCAGTTTGGCTTCAATGCCAAGAAATGCAAAGTTATGCACATTGGAGCCAAGAATCCCAGGACAGAGTACTACCTGGGTGGAGTCACAGTATCTGCATCAGAGGAGGAGGAGAAGGACCTGGGAGTTATGATCACTAGTGACCTGAAGCACTCCACATAGTGCAAGAAAGCAGCAGCAAAGGCAAACAAGATGCTGAGATGTGTCTCTAGGGGGATCGGTAGTATGAGAGAGGACGTTATACTACTCTTGTACAGGTCACTGGTAAGGCCGCATCTAGAGTATGGAGTTCAGTACTGGTGCCCACACCTCAAAAAGGACATTAACCTGCTAGAGAAGGTCCAGAGAGGGTTACAAAGATGATAGTGAGTCAGCAGGGTGAGGCATATGAGGAAAGGTTGAGGGCACTGAACATGTACTCCCTGAAAGACAGGAGAGAGAGAGAAAGGACATGATTGGGACCTTCAAGTACTTGAAAGGGATAAATAAGGTTGATAAGGAAAGTCTCTTTAAGCTGAGTGGCAACCACAATATGAGGGGGCACAGTCTTAAGCTGGAGAGTGGGCGGTTTAGGAGGGAGGTCAGGAAGCACTTCTTCACAGAGAGGGTGATGGATGCTTTGCATGCACTGCCGAAAGAGGTCATCTCGTTGAAGACAGTGGGCAGCTTTAAGACAGGCTGGGATAGGCATAGGGGGAAGGTAAGGATCATGGGTAGAGAGGTGGGGAGGGAGGGCAGGGACAATAGCTTAAACTGTGGACCCTGCAATATGAGCAGACTAGATAGACCAAATGGCCTTCTTCTGCTGATTTCTTCGTATGTTTGTATGAATGTTCGTATGCTATTCAGACTGATTTCTGGGTCACCGTTTATCTCTGGGAGGAATTTGAAGACCCTGCATGGCTATTATTATATAGTGCAGTGCCTAGGCTCCTACTGAGGGACCGCAGTGGAGTCAAGGCCTAATGCACCACCTTCCACCTTGCTGGACCCCACAAGGTAACGGTCCTATTGAACTTCATTAAACTAGAGAGAATATATGAGGTCCCATCTGCTATTTTTCTTTCTGTAGTTCTGGGCACCAGAGAATATGCTTACATATTTCCCAATTCACAAAATTCAGTCTCTCTCTCGGTACATTGTCTCAGCATGTGCAGCAGGACTGCAGTCTGTTATACACTTTCAGCTTTTACTCACACATCTCTGGGCTAATGATCTAAAAACACTGTGCTGAACAGTGAACTGTAACTGAACAGTTCTCACACCCTAGGAATGGAGACTGCTCTTACAACCTTAAGAATGGTCACCATATCCTCATTTTTTTTTTTTCGTTTTATTTATGAATGTTGTACAAAATCCGACAAAAATACATTCATCAAAACAAACACTGAATCAAAGCATAAGGAGCGGACACGTCATTATGATGACAATTGATTTGTCATAATCTGTGGTTGTTACATCCTGTGGAGGGCTAATCACCAGCTGGTATATGTAATATCAGAAGAGTTACAGTACACCTTTGGCTATATGCCCCATACAGCATTTTCCAGTAGTGGGACAGCCTATTATAACACACATTTGTTTTAAACAGCACCTGAGCTGTACAGTGCTAGATTTACTCTCTTATGGTTTAAGATTGTTTCGGGGCTTCTAAAGCTCCTCGGTCAGCTTGCATCCTAGGCCAGCATGGCCTAACATAGAATCATAGAAAGTGTCAGCAGAAAAGGATCGCCAGGCCCACCCAGTCTGCCCAGTGTAGCTACCTTATTGTTAGGATTTTGTAATTTTTTGTAATAACACGCTTGTCTAACTGTGACAGCTTTTAAACAGCCTAAGTAAACAGCAAGCATAAAAAAAATAGTTGAGGTTGAACGCCTGAGGTGTACTTGTAGTCAGCAGCCCCATCTGTGTACACTTGCATGAACCCCCACACCCTCTCACTGTCCATCTTGTAGCAGTGTGCTTCGGAAAACAATGTGTGTTGAGGGTGATGCAACCCCTTCATGCCTTAAAACTAATGTAACAGTCAGGCATCATCTTAACTTAAGTGTGATGCATACCTCACAGCACTAAAATTATTCACTATATATTCGTCAGTGACTTTTCAGTACAAAAGTCTGTTTGAGCTATGCAGCACCAAGAGGAGGTCACAAGAAACAGGCAAACTGACTCAAACTTCCTTGCCTCGAAACTGTGTGCCAAAGACGGAGGAAGAGTTTATTAAAGTTAATAAAAAGTAATTTGATAAGATTAAAATAATTTTATCCTGTGCCAATGAGTTTGTGCAACTAATCACAACCAGGGAACACTTACTTAACTTAGTAACAGTCTAGAGGCTAGTGTTCACTGTTCATCGTCTTAGCTCGGCAAAGCCTCCATTGCTGCTCTTGTTGCCTCGATCCTCTGCAGATGCTTGCTTACATCTTTGGGAACAGTGTACTATACATTGTTTCCCCGTATTGCACCCACAATTTGGCAGAGAAGGAAAAGGAGTGTAGAACCTCCAGGGCAGATAATTTCTTTCACACCGCTGAAGGATTTCTTCAGCTGATGGGTCATGAAACTCAAGTTAGGAAAGAGTTGAATTACTGACACTTCATATCACAGGGCCCCACGCTGCCTCACCACCATCAAGACCATATCTTGCTCTGTTTCTGATTCTATAACTGGAAGCACAGTTTGTGGAGGAGAATCAGGGCCCTGTGAGCGCCTAAGGGTGATACAGTAAGATTTAAGAATATGTGTCGAGGCTTCCTTTTTAGGTCCCCATAGCTCCACTGTTAGCCACTGCTCCAAAAACATTTTAAGTCTTGTACCCCTGTTTCTTCAAGCAGGTTAGTTAGCCTGATATGTGTCTCCCTTGCTCAATTCTCTAGGTGCCCTAACCGGAGCTTGAGCACACTGTTCTCTCGGAACAAGCCAGCTGCTGATCGCTGAGCCCATTCTGCCATTTTAAAAGCTTCCGCCGATGATTGTTTCATACCTTGCATACTGTATCAGACTCTACCGCTCTCTGTTATTAAATGCATCCATCTTCTTATCCAAATCAGCCATCATTTTACAAAGCATTTTCACATTGCGGTTGACTGTTGCCAATGAGACCTCGAGGGGTTTTCCTCCGCTGTTGCTCACAGCCTCATGGTCTGCCAAGCTGGGTTGCTGTTTTACTTCAAAGATGTCTTTTCCAGCATTCTTTTTGAAGATTAGCTCATTTTGGCTTCTCTTCTCACTCTTGCATCGGTATCTTTAAGCCAAACTGTTCCAACTGTTGTAAAATGAATACATTTTAAAGAAAATAAGCTGACAGTAATGGAGCTCTAAAAAGCGTATCCTGCTTGGTATTCTGCTGGCGACACCCTTCTCACCACATCCTTATCGTTATTATTAATCAAACTGATCAATCATATATTAACATTTAAAAAAATCATCTGTTTGTGCCTGTTTCCAGGGCCCCTGCACATGAGACACTCTTTGTAGAATAGTGTCTCTCACACACGGGGAAACAGAGCAGCCCGATAGGTTAGTCATGTCCTCTCGATCTATGAATGAGCCACATACAATCACTATGCTGTAATACCAGCCCTGACCAGTAGGGGAGTGAACTCGACCGATTAAGGTTTCAACCTGCTGGTAATTCCTACAAAATCATATGGGAAGCCTTTCAAACTCTGTGATATTAGAGGGCGGGAAATACTTTTTTTTGACTTTATTCTTTTCTGATATAAAAAATAAGAGCTTGATACACAAAAGCTCTAAGAGGTTTTCACGGCTGAATAGCAAAAGTGTGTAGGCTGTTACGCACCCGTTGCAGAAGTCATCCCGAACCATATCCACAGCACACTTTACGTGTTATGTGGAGGGAAAGTGTGGAGATGTCTGTACTTCCTGCCTGTGCACAAGTGGATGTGGCATGCCTGAACGTGTGCACATTTCGCTCATGCCGAAGCCTGTGCAGAGCGTGAGATAGGTGCTTTCATGTGTGGAACACAGGGCCTGACACTACGCAATCTGAGGGGCTGCACTAATGTTCCGAAGGCCTGAGTACAATTGATTGCAGCAGGTATAGAGCTGTACAGGTACACCATGCACATGTAAAATCACTTCATCCAAGTACCACCTCACATGCCACAACTCATGTGCGTCTGGCTAGTCAGTCGAGTGCCATATCAACCAGCCCGCTGCGTATGCCACAGTCAGATGATGCGCACTCCACACATGTCAAGAAAGACACAGACACAGTAAATTATGTATGAAAATGTATCTATGCTTCATTTCAGTTATATGAATAAGCAGCAAATGAACCCATGGATGTTTGCCCTAGTCTGCTGGTTGTGTTAAATCAGAGAACTGCCTGTAGAGCACCTGGTGTAGCTGTGCCACTTATGGTATTATCTGGGGTACAGTGACTAAGCAAGCCATGAACCCATACCCCTTACACAAAACAAACCTCCTGCCATTCGCACAGTAGTACCAGTTGCACCTCCAATCAGTGGTCTTCCTGGTGTTAACTGTGGGCCTTGCTCCTGCACTCTGTACACTGATCATCTGGTCCCGAGCAATCCTTGGTGGTCCTGTCTAGCATGGGGTTATCATCACTCAGCTTCTCTTTTTATTTAGTATGCGTTTTCGGACTGCCCGCCCCCCCCCCAATAGCTCAACCCTCTCCAGCCCCTGCCCCCTCCTCACCTCCGGGACTTACCTTTCCTGCAGATGATACCTTGGATTGCCCCCAGGGCAGGGCCACCTCACCAGCGTGACTTCATGACAACCGGAGAAGGATGCCAGCAGAGGGGTGCCTACCAGCATTGCCTCCCTGGCTTGCCCCCCAGGATGGAGCACAGAGCCAGCTGGATGCAGTGGACGACGGAATAAATCAACCTTTGGAGTGTCACGGCGGGTGATCGGGGCCAGGGAAGTAGGGTGTCATAGATGGTGGCCACTAGGATTTTTGGTGAATTGGTCCTGAAGGAGGCGTGGTGTGCAATGATACCAGTGTCCAACTAAGGAGTCTTGGTGCCAGTCGCAGTGAGACCACCAGTCTCCACTAGGGGTCCAACTTGCACTGGAAACACAGCCCCCCCTCCATCTGGAGAAGGAGAGCCATCTGTGGGATGCTCAGTCCTTCTCTCCCTGGCCAGCATTTCAACTCCCGGGTCCGAACTCGGGACGTCGGTGTTGCCGATGAACGCCATGCCACTGCATCGGTGGGCTGGTGATTATCACCCAGCTTTGAAGTAAGTGCATCCTCTGTGGAATGATGTGCCTAACTTCCCTAAAGCACCTTGGTGTTGACCACTCACATGCTGTCCTCCAATGATGCGTCAGAAATGTAGTCATACAAATTCAGACAGTTGAATTCCTAGACGTAAATGTGCTGATGGATAAGAATCAGCATGGGTTCACAAGAGGTAGGGAGTTTCAAATGAACTTTACTGATTTTTTTCAATTTGGTGACACAAATGGGGGACAATGATTGTGCAGTTGATATCCTGTGCCTGGATTTCAGCAAGGCATCTGATTCAGTGCCACATAGTAGACTAATGAAGACGGTTGGGGACCTGGGACTCGGAGGGGTGGGGTTAACTAGGTGAATAAGAAACTGTCTTACAGAACTCAGAGTGGTTCTAAATGAAAATTCTCTGATGTCAAGGGGGTGACAAGTGGGTTGTCTCAGCCATCTGTCCTGGGCCTCTACTTTTTAACATGTACATAAGTGATATAGGAAGCACCAAGGGAGGTCAACAGAGAAAATGTCGACCTGCCGCACAGCAACAGCACAATACCAATGCAGGTATTGTGCCGCATGAAGGACGAGTGTTTTCTGTGGGGAGCTGAGCCCCCCACACACCCCCAGACTTTAAGATTATCAACTTCAGGTTGGAGTTGGTCTGGGGAAGGGGCAGAACACTGGGGGATGGTTACACTCAAAAACAGACCATTACAGTGACTGTCGCTGTAATAGTCTTTTTTTGAGTGTAGCTGTCGGGGTGTCAAGCTGGAGGGGGGCACCAAGTGGTATATGGGTGTGGTTATAGAGAAAGTGAATATTTGCAGACAAGACAAAACTGCAGAAGTGTGGATAAGGAGGAGGGATGTAGTAGCATGAAGAGTGCTTTGGGGGGCTTGTGAAGTGGTCTAGTATTTGGCAATTGAAATTCAATGCCAATAAATGTAAAGTAATTAATACACATTGGTTGTAGAAATCTCTATTTGATTATTGCACCAATAAGGTAAAGATGGCGCAAAGGAAGAAATGGATCTAGAGGTGACAATATAGTAATAACACCATAGTGGTCTGGGTTTACAAGTCTCTGGTTCAGTTATTACCAAGGAAACCCAGACCTCTATTGGCATTATTCCTGTTATACTGAAAAAATTTAAAACAGCGCATCTGTGAGACATCAGGAACTGTTTCTCACAGCCACAATGTAACATTGCTAGACATCTCTGATTGGCTGCTATGTGTTGAAGTGGAAGGGGAAACTGGGCTTGCTCTCTAATTGGCTAAGTACACATGCAGCAGCCAATCAGAATGCAAAGTCACTGTCCCATTGCTGTTCATAGCCTATCAGAGTGCAGAGCCACTGTTCCATTACTCAGTCTACTGTCCAGTTATCACAGATTATACTATGGGTATCTGTTGTAAGCCAATCACAACAGAGAACAGCCCTCAGTTATTCTCCCACAAACTGTATCTAACAACTCCCAGTCAGTTATTGAAGTAAACCCCTCCCACAGTCGGTTAATTGCACTCTAACCACACCCACAGTCAGCTATTCACTCCTTGAAAATCACAACTACAACCAAAGAATGGCAGTAGGAAGACTGTCCACTTCTAACGTTACACAACATGTAAACAGCAAGCGACCTGCCCCTACCATAGAATACCCATGTTTTTTCAATATTCTGTGGTTTACCCTCCCAAGTCCTGACTGGATTTTGGTCAGACCATTGCTCTCCTGCTTGCACTGCTCCCACACTTCCTAAGTGCATGGATACTCCGATGTCAGTGTTTTTTATTTCCCCAGCAATGTCTGATAAATTTATATTATGAATGAGGATGGTTTCCTAACCTTGTGAAAGTGACTCTCCTGTTAAAAACAACCATTTTAATATGTCAAATGTAGTGACTGAAATAGAAGGCTGTGACTCCAGGCATGCTTTAACTTCAACACAAATGTGCATGCCTCGAGTCACAGCTTTCTGTTTCAATGCCGAAATCTGCAGTATTAAAATGCTTATTTTAACATGGGAGTCACTTTTACAAAGTTACAAAAAACACATTCTGTCAGAATATGCATTTATCAGACACTGCTCAGAAACATAGAAACATAGAATTTGATGGCAGATAGGGACCGCTTGGCCCACCTAGTCTGCACATTTCCCTACCTATCGGATAAGCTGCAGATCCTAGTTAACCAACAGCCTACTTCCTCCTATCCCCCCACTAGGACTGCCTTATGTCTGTCCCATGCATTCTTGAATTCACCCACAGTTCTTGACTCCACATCCTCCTCAGGAAGGCCCTTCCATGCATCCACAACCCTCTTCATGAAAAAATACTTCCTCACATTACCTCTGAGCTGTCCCCCCTCTATCTTCAAATTGTGCCCCCTTGTTCTTGCATATCTCTTTTTCTGAAAGATGCTACCCTCTTGGACTTTGTTGATTCCCTTGAAGTATCTGAAAGTTTCTATCATGTCCCCCCTCTCCCTCCTTTCCTCAAGGGCATACATAATTAAGCTCCTTTAATCTCTCTTTGCATGTCTTCTGATGCAGACCCTGCACCATTTTAGTTGCCCTCCTCTGGACAACCTCCTGTGGACAACCTCCATCCTGGCTATGTCCTTGCAGAGATGGGGTCTCCAGAACTGCATGCAGTCAGTAAAAAACTGAACTCATTCATGCACACCTGTCTATCAGCACTCATTCATGCACACTTGTCTATCAGCACTCATTCATGCACACCTGTCTATCAGCAGCATGGTAGTAGTGCAACTGCGGGAGCAGCGGTCTACCCGGAATCCACTCGAGCGGAATTAAAGTAGGTAAAGATCAATGTACAACCTCTTGTATAATAGTAATAACATACTGTGAGGTGGAGTATACTCGTAATATCTGGCTGAACTGGGTGATTAAATGCCTCGGCCTTCAGCACTGGCATTAAATCACCCACTTTAGCTGGTTATTCCTTCGTATACTCTGCCTCACAGAATGTTATCACTTAAATAACCTGACAGTAACACTACATTCTGACTGGCAAAGAACAGTTTTTTCAGTGTAGTTAGCAACAGCCTGAAAACCTCTTCCCAATGCAGTAAAGTGTATGTCATGGCAAACAGGAGGTTAGGATGCATGAGGAGAGTTTCACCAGTTGCACAAGGGAGGTCATAGTGCCATGGTACAGGTCACTGGTTGGACTACACTTGGAGCACTATGTATAATTCAGTTCTGGAGTCCACATCTGAAGAAGGGCAAAGAAAGGTTGGAAAATATATGGATAAGGGCAAGAAAACTGATCCCAGGGCAGCAGGGGAGGTCCTATCAGGAGAGACTGGAGAGTCTCAGTACATACTCTCTGGTGGACAGAAGGGAGTGGGGCATGCAAGAAACATTCAAATGCATATTACAAGGGCCTAACAGGATGAATGCTGCAGTGTTGTTTAGGCTAAGGAACAGTGCATCCACCAAGGGGCACAATATCAAGTAGGAAGGGGGAATTTAGAAAGGATGTTAGGAAGTATTTTTTCACAGAGCAGGTGGTGGATGGGTGGAATAGTCTGTGAAGCAATTTTTTCCTGAAATTTATATTTTATTATAGTTGTAAAATATAATTCACAAATGAAATTCCAATGCACAATAATATGTATTCATATTACACATAAATAATGAACGATAGTTTTTTCTGTCCACACTACCGTGTTACACCCAGAAGGTGCAGACCAGAATGCGTTTCAAATACGAACATACAAACATATGAATTAGCCAGCACAAGAAGGCTGTTTGGTCTATCGAGTCTGTTCGATTGCGGAGCCACTGATCTGGAGATTGCAGTGAGCCTGCCCACCCATCAACAGTAACCCTCCCCCTTCACCCTGTCCCACCCTTTCTTGAACCCCCCCCACCGTCTTCTGATTGACAACCTCAGACAAGAGCTCATTCCACCCTAACACCACCTGCTCAGTAAAGAAGTGTCCCCTGACCCCCTTCTTGAACCTCCCGCCCGTCAGTTTGATACAGTATGTTACCATTCAGTAGCCCAAGTGATCCACATGGTCATAAGTCAAAAGCCCTAACATCACCCCAATATTGGCTGAAATATCCAAACAAGGGCACTGACAGCCCACAACCTAAACTAAAATGCAAGGCATAGACATTGCTTATTTATTAAATTATCATGTCAAAACTATGTATACAATAGATAACTATATTTTAAATGTAAGCCACTAAACAGTAAGCAAGCTAAGTAAACGGAGCCCTAGTATTTTGGGATAAGTACCAGAGGATATACAAGTCAAAGCCAACCCTCCTCTCCTGACCCAGAGAGGAACCTTGTCGCACTCCTTAAGATGGTGGCCACCGTATTATACTATACAAAGGAAACTATAAAGGAGTTATGCCCCACATATGTATACTCAAGTAACAAGTAATACTAGAAACAAAATACTTATCCCCAATATACTCAGCTACCTAGTCACAACTGCACACAGGGTCTGCACTGAAATAAAAAGTAGTAGCTTAGGCATTTGCATTCGAGTCCATCATATCCTCATGATTGCCAAACACCTGTCTGATTTTTTCCAGCAGGCACCCTGCCTCTTTGGGGTCCCAGAACAGATAATTTTTAACCACACAGATTATTTTAAGTTTAGTGGGCAGCTGCATGGCATAGGTGACCCCAAGCTCCTGGAGTCCAGTTTGTATAGCATTGAAAGAGCGACATCTCTTCTGGATGACAAAGCTTAAATCAGGGAGCAAATACAATTTCCCTGAATACCAATACTGTTTTCTCACAGAGCAAACCATAAAGATACACAGATACGCAGATACACAGATACGCAGACATGTAGATACACAGATACATAGAAGGTGACAGCACAGACAAGGACCCTGTGGCCCACCTAGTCTGCCTCTTTTCCATACCTAATGCATTACCACAGACCTCAACTGATCTGCGGCTTACCCCTCTTCCCTATTGCTAGAGTACTCTTATGTCTATCCCATGCATTCTTGAATTCCCCTACCATTTTACAACAGATGGACCCTTTTCAGGGAACTGGACATTACCAGCAGTAGATTCCATGGACCAGAGAAATCCTCTCATCGCTTGTGGGGAGCAATGTAATATGCCTCCAATATCTGACAGACACCACTATGAGTGGAGAGGGGTTCACAGCAGCGTCCCTCAGGTAATGGTACTGGGGCTGCTACTCTCACCATTTCTTATTTTTTTTAAACCTTGATTTTATTGCTTTTGAATAAAACAAAACAATACAATATTCCATCAGTAAAGGCATTCAGATATTCTTTATACTGTGCATAGCATATTAGTGCAGAGTAAATGTAGTTTCTACTTTTTTACACCAACGATAAAGGGGATTTAGAATTAATATTAAAATTCAGTAAGGGGATCCAGGGAGATGCCAAGTCACTCAACAAGTTAGGCAGAAAAGGAAACAGTAAAAGGAGCTCTATTAAAGTGGCATGTACAACTATGATGCAACCTGTAAAACTAATTAAAAATATAAACGGGATTACAATCCCCCCAGGGGACTATTATTTATAGGTTTTGCATCAAATAGGGAGCAAGCCATTATGCTCCCTAACCACCTTAATTAGATAAGTTGATAACACAGGATAATTGTGTTCAACATTACCAACAGAAACAATGCACCATCACATATACCTTGCTGAAACAAGAGATTGCTATTTAACTTTGCTAAACAGATTGTTGTGACATAATTAGTTTATATGGCTACAATTGTAAATGTAAATTCAAAGTCCAAAACATTGTAACCAGGAAGTTTTGACAAATACAGAGTTTGGCATGTGATCCCAAACCATGGGTTAAGTGCAATGCTTCATTACAGTCCTAGGAGTTCCATGTGGCCTACTAGGTACTAGCCGAAACAGAACCAGGTCAGTATAGTGCTACCTGAACAGCACGACAATAACTGTGCATCAGATAGCAGTAAACATTCTACAGCAACAGGGCTTTTACAATGTACAGTAATAATCACTACCCCTGTCGCTGTAGGGTCAGATGGGGGGAGTGTCAAGTAGGCTGCTGGTGCAGTGCCTGGTTGAGCTGCTCCAGTGGTGGAGCGGCTAAGGCACCAGCACCCAGTAGTGTAGGAGACCAGTGGCTGTGGTTTGGTTTCCCCCAGGTCTCAGTGTTACTGCATTTTTTTAAATAAAAAAAAAATGTTCCCCCCTCCAGAGTTTTGTCCCATCCCAAAGTCCACACCCCCTCAGAGTTAACTATATTTAGTCCAGAGGTGTGGGGGGAGAAGACCCCCCCCATTGGGGTGGGGGGGCGGAGTCCTCCACAAAAACAAAGACAGTGCCATTGCTTTGAATTGTGTGCACTGTTTCTGTTTTGGTCGCTGTGTTTCCCGACCTTATTTCAGCACACACCATTATGCCCTGCGGTATTGTTTCTTTTGCTATTTTGTCTCTGGCGTTATGACCCAGTGCCATGATTTTGCCACAGGTTGGCCAGCATTAGTGTACCTACATTAATGTAACAGTATTTTACTTAAATCCACATGCCATACAATTACTTAAAGGGCTGTCCCACTTGTACATGAAATATTTGTAATCCAGATGTAAAACTCAAATTGTAATACAACATGAAACAAACCCACTGTTGTAGGTTGCAGAACACTCTCTCTCAATACTCACAGTTACCAAGAATGGCTTCAGGGGCTGCACTCTCCATGAGCTCAGTTAGCCACATTCTTCAAGTTTGGGAAATTCAGAGATTGGCTGTCTTGAATGTTAAAGGTCACAGAATGTCAGCCACACTTCAGTTCTAGCCATTCAATCCAGTGATCAACATGTTAGCCAGATTTATTCTGTAACTCACCCTTCCCGCTACTGCACACCAGGTGTGCTGGGGGACTAGAGTCCAGACAATTAAGGAACAGAACAATGAGGTGTTATACCCTCCCCTGGCTTAAAAAATGGTTGCCCAGCCATTGGCAGGATAAACTGTTGTACAGTCCTAGAAGAAAACATATAGTAGAATATATGTACACAATGCAACTTAGCCGGACACCTGACTCCTGGTCTGAAGTATAGCAAACAGTGTCTTAGACTTAGAAAAACACATCCTGACTAGCCATTCAATCAACATCATCCCAATTTAACTGTTTAAAAGTAGGGGCCCTCCATAAGCCTTATATGAGGCAGGGAATGGGGACTGACATAGATACCTCTGTGAACTACATATAATTGGATATTAATAGGGTCCCCTGGGGTAACGTAACTAAGCTTAAGATCAAGACATCTTTCCTGGATGGACCTATGAGAGGACATAGCAGCTTGACCCCCCCCACCCACGCAGCAGGATCTACCCCATCAGACTCATTGCCTCATGCACTATAAGCCCCATCCTGACCAGAAGGGTTGGAAATGAGAAAAAAGCAAGTGAAGAAGTGCTTCATGGTGTCTCATGAGTCACCTCAGGCACTGCCTCCACTGCAGAGGCCACAGAGAGTACAGGTTGTTCAAAAGTATCTGAGAACCATTAAGATATGTTGACCAAAGAGTACTAACATGCAGGAGTACCTTCTTCATCTGAAGAGTCACTGGTGTCCCTGGTTAAAACATTTGGCTGATACTGGGCCTGGGTCCTGGAAGCCAGTCCCCATCTGGGCAGAGAGTTCATGTTGGTCCCAGGGAATACTATTCATTCTACAGGGAGCAGGAGATTCCTGTGCATTGTCTTCACGTTCCCTGGCATCACCTTAGGGTGGGTACAATATGCAGGCAGGCCAGCCAACTGTTCCAAAATAACAAAAGCAGTGTAATTCCATTGATCAGCAAGCTAATGTTTTCTTGGCAGGGCTAAGTTATGTACAAGCACTCAGTCCCTGGGCCAAAGGTCATTTACTTTGATGTGATTATTGTAGCATGCCTTGTTGGCAGCGTTTCTGTTCCCAGCAGTCAGTATAGCCAGACAATGCACACAAATGTATGCAGCAGTTACAGACCTGAACAAGTACACCCTGCACATGTTAAAGCAAAGTTCTTGAAAAAACAGAGTTTAGTATGTGACCCCAAACCACGGGTTTTGTGAACTGCATGATTACAGTCCTGGGAGTCCCATATGGCCTATTAGGTACTCTCCCAAGCCAAGCATTGCGTCAAACTGCAACTCAGCATCAAACATTAACAGTATAACAAAGTGGGCCCCAGGCATTTTAACTAAAAGTTTGTGAAACACAAAATGTTGCATGCAGCCCCAACCACAAGTTTTAAGTATGGCATCAGTTCAGTCCTAGGAATCCCATGCAGCCTACTAGAAGTCGTGTTGTCACTGGGTCAAACTGCAACCCAGCAACAAACTACAGCAGTATAACAATGAATAGAAAAAAATATATTTACAGCCAGTCACAGTATCACACCAAACTAAATCTCCATACATTACCATATAGATAGGCATAAAAAGTCCTGGTTAAGTTCAGTCTTTTCCATCTACCTCAGGTTCTGACTCGGTCCACCTGGCAAACTCCTTGGCAGCATGCTTGCACCAGCATCCAACATCCTTTGGGTTGCCGAACTGGTATATTTTCCCACTATAGCTGTTCCTGAAGTGAGCAGGAAAAAAGTAGGAGAACTGAAGATGCCCAATGCTTGGAGCTTGTGTCCCATTGTGATAGGGAGGCCCTATCTGATGAATGAAGGGCCAACAACATTGTTTTTGTTTATTATCTCTTCTGATTTGGTGGGAAATGAAGATAAAAGGGGCAACTAGCTACAGAGATACTGTAGCTGTCACCAAGACATTTCTAATGCATGGTCAGGGGCCCAAGGAACTCAGCCTGTGGCCTTGTGCCTCACTATGCCCCTGGCAGTGCATTAGAAATGTCTAATGCACACCCCCTCATGTCTTATTGCTTACACAAAAGCCTACCTCCTGAGATGCAAAACAAATGAGTCAGTACTGGAGCCCTGACTGTCATGGAGGAAGCAGCTCATAGTACATGCAAGTTTTCATGTGCTAGGAATCTGTTTGGCTGGAATTAAGCCTGGAAGTTGTGCACTGAGGGAATTGTGCACTGTTTTTGCCGAACTAATGGACTAGTCACCTATTTCCTTTCTTTATGTTACTTTATGTTTTTATTTTGGAAAATAAATATCACAAAGTGCGTTCTACACCTTTTACCTGTGTTCATTGCATCTGTCTACCCACTAACCTTCACACCCATTAAGTCGATTTGCTTTTGATGGTTCTTCATCTGTAAGGATAAATCTGGGTACAGCTTCACTTCTTGGCCCTCCAGTTCCAGAGGTGACTACCCCCATGCTGCACCTAGCAACATGTCCCTGACATGCACTCCAGCTGTCTTTACAACACCGTGCATGGCTGTTGAGGTGCATTGGGAGGCTATATCATATTAACCCTGTAGATTTTCCGTAAGTGTTTAGGCTTAAATATGTCTGGAAGCTGCATGCATTCCATCAGCCAAGTCTTTAGAAAGGCAAGTAGATTCTCTCCCTCAGCTCCCTCCAGTTTGCCCACAGTTTGAATACTGGAGGCCCTAGCTTTGTTTTCAAGAAGTTCGAGTCTCTTGACACATTTGAGTACTCTCCCATGTTAATTTTGCCACTGTGGCATGCATGGACACCAACTGCTTGTCCATGTCACCCACTGTCACCACCAATATCTTAAGTTGGGGCATCTTCCTATTCCAACCACTGCAACATTTTGTTCAGTTTTGGAGCCCATGACATTTACAGCCACAAGCACTGTTTGCCGCGGTAGCTTTGCATTACGGATTCCCTGCTGCTGCTGCTGGGCTCTGTCTTGGGTGACAAGAACTGTTTTTGGCTATGGTCTGCCGTGTTGCAGTTCAGCTTCAACCTTGCTGAAAAGTGTTAATAATTGATCCCTTACTCTGCAAGGTATTGGGTTCTGCATAAACAAACACATTAAAAGATTGTTTTAGGAATTTCAGAAATGTCCCTGAATGGAGTTGATGTGCAGCACATACTGTCTCTTGAGTGACTCTCTAGTGCCCCCCCAATACTGTGTGGTGCTTCTCTTGCTGAAGGACTTCAGTAGGACCTACAGTACATACTGTGTGATGCTCCTCTTGCTGTAGGACCTACAGTATATCCTGTGAGGTGCTCCTCTTACTGTAGGACCTACAACACATACTGTGTGATGCTCCTTTTGCTGTAGGACCTCCAGTACATGCTATGTGATACTCCTTTTACTGTAGGGACTACAGTGCATACTGTGTGGTGCTCCTCTTGATGTAGGACATACAGCATATACTGTGTGGCACTCCTCTTGCTGTGGAACCTACAGTACATACTGTGTGGCACTCCTCTTGCTGTAGAACCTACAGTACATACTGTGTGGTGCTCATCTTACTATAGGACCTACAGCACATACTGTGTGGTGCTCCTCTTGCTGTAGTACCTACAGTACATACTGTGTGGTGCTCCTCTTTCTGTAGGACCTACAGCACATACTGCATGATGGTCCTCTTGCTGTAGAACCTACAGTACATACTATGTGGTGCTCCTCTTGCTGTAGAACCTACAGTACATACTATGTGGTACTCCTCTTGCTGTAGAACCTACAGTACTTGCTATGTGGTGCTCCTCTTGCTGTAGAACCTACAGTATATACTATGTGACACTCCTCTTGCTGTAGAACCTACAGTACTTACTATGTGGCGCTCCTCTTGCTGTAGAACCTACAGTACTTACTGTGTGGCACTCCTCTTGCTGTAGAACCAACAGTACATACTGTGTGGCGCTCCTGTTGTTGTACAACCTACAGTACATACTGAGTGGCACTCCTCTTGCTGTAGAACCTACAGTACATAGTGTGTGGCGCTCTTCTTGCTGTAGAACCTACAGTACATACTGTTTGGCACTCCTCTTGCTGTAGAACCTACAGTACATACTGCATGGTGCTCCTCTTACTGTAGGACCTACAGTACATATTGTGTGGTGTTCCTCTTGCTGTAGAACCTACAGTACATACTATGTGGTACTCCTCTTGCTGTAGAACCTACAGTACATACTGTGTTGATGCTCCTCCTGCTGTAGAACCTACAGTACAGTACATACCATGTGGCACTCCTCTTGCTGTAGAAACTAAAGTACATACAGTATGTTGTGTGGCACTCCTCTTGCTGTAGAACCTACAGTACTTACTATGCATACCTCTCAACCTCCTGCCTCATAAATCAGGGACAATGCTTAAAAAAATCAGGGACAAAGGACCAAAATCAGGGACACATCTTCAAAACTGGCGATATCCACTCAGGGAGCTGGTAGAATAAGGGGCTTAGTGTAAAATGTATTTTCTAAGGAAGAACAAGTCTGTAACTTTAATGTTTGACATTATTTTGTGCTTACAACCCCCACTGTTTGGTCACAGAAACACAATTTTTAGGAGGGACGGATTAAAATGTTGAGGCAAAATCAGGGACGTCCCTGAAAATCAGGGACAGTTGAGAGGTATGTTACTATGTGGTGCTCCTCTTGCTGTAGAACCTATAGTACATATTGTGTGGTGCTCCTCTTGCTGTAGAACCTACAGTACATACTGTGTTGAAGCTCCTCTTGCTGTAGAACCTACAGTACAGTACATACTATGTGGCACTCTTCTTGCTGTAGAACCTACAGTACATACTGTGTGGTGCTCCTCTTGCTGTAGAACCTACAGTACATACTGTGTGGTGCTCCTCTTGCTGTAGAACCTACAGTACATACTGTGTGGTGCTCCTCTTGCTGTAGAACCTACAGTACATACTGTGTGGTGCTCCTCTTGCTGTAGAACCTACAGTACATACTGTGTGGTGCTCCTCTTGCTGTAGAACCTACAGTACATACTGTGTGGTGCTCCTCTTGCTGTGGAACCTACAGTACATACTGTGTGGCGCTCCTCTTGCTGTGGAACCTACAGCACATACTGTGTGGCGCTCCTCTTGCTGTAGAACCTACAGTACATACTGTGTGGTGCTTCTCTTGCTGTAGAACCTACAGTACATACTGTGTGGTGCTTCTCTTGTGAGAAGGCAGTAGGGAGGGCCGGGGGTATACTGGGATGTATAGGGAGAGGCATCAGCAGCAGAAAACAGGAAGTTGTTATCCCTCTGTACAGACAGTTGGTGAGACCCCATCTGGAATACTGTGTCCAGTTCTGGAGACCCCATCTCCGCAAGGACATAGACAGGATAGAGGCAGTCCAGAGGAGGGCAACTAAAATGGTGCAGGGTCTGCAAGAGAAGCGTATGAGGAGAGACTAAGGGCAATATGTATACCCTTGAGGAAAGAAGGAGAGGGGGACATGATAGAAACTTTCAAGTACCTCAAGGGAATCAACAAAGTCCAAGAGGGTAGCATCTTTCAGAAAAAGAGACTTGCAAGAACAAGGGGACACAATTTAAAGAAAGAAGGAGGGTGGTTCAGGGGCAATGTGAGAAAGTATTATTTCACAGAGAGGGTAGTGGATGCATGGAACAGCCTTCCTGAGGAAGTTGTGGGGTCTAAAACTGTGGGAGAATTCAAGAATGCATGGGACAGACATAAGGCAATTCTTGTGGGGGGCAGGAAGATAAAGGCTGTTGGTTAACTAGGATCTGCGGCCTATCCTGTAGGTAGGGAAATGGGCAGACTAGATGGGCCTAGCGGTCCTTATCTGCCGTCAAAGTCTATGTTTCTATGTTTCTATGTGTGGTGCTTCTCTTGCTGTAGAACCTACAGTACATACTGTGTGGTGCTTCTCTTGCTGTAGAACCCACAGTACATACTGTGTGGTGCTGCTCTTGCTGCAGCAGAAGAGGAAAAGGCCTGGGAGCCATACAGTGTGCAGCTGCTGCTAGGAAGGCTGGAAGAATGCTGGGATACATTGGAGAGGGAGTTTGACCAGCAGACCAGATGAAACCATCCTGGTCAGGCCCCACCAGAGTACTGTGTGCAGTTAAAGGCTTCCCACCACAAAAATGACATTGAGACAGAAGAGAGTGTGCAACACAGGGCAATCAAAATGATCAGGGATGTGGAGGATAAACACTGTGAGGAGAGCCTGGAGGTCCTTAACATGTTCTGGAGGAGCACAAAGAAAATGGCCTGCTCAGTAAACAAGAAAAAGCAAAATCTGAAACAAGTTAATGCTCGAAGATTCATTGTGGCAACATCAAGGGTGGGCAACAAAAAAACTCAGGCACTTAGAGATGCAATGACTCCTCATCAGGGGGCCTTGTGCTTGATACGTTCACCCTGGAGAAAAGCAAGCTGCAGGGGAACATGACCTCAGTCTCCGCATACTGATGGGTACCGACAAGGTCAAACATTAAAAGGTTTTATCTTTTGTATTCCAGCAGAACACAGGGACACACCTTGATGTTCAAAGGTGATAAATTCAGGGTAAAGTTAGGAAGCACTTCTTGTCCCAGAGGGTGGTGAACCCATGAGACAGCCTCCAGCAGTAACAGTGGACATGAAGACAGTGCAGGCCTGCATGGTAAGTCTGGACAGATTTCTGCTTAACAGGGAATTCAGTGGGTATTCTGGGTGGTAGGGTGGTGTCAGAAATCTATAGATAAGTGCATGTGTGCATGTACAAGATCACAATCAGATGTTCGGTGCAGTATTTGCTACTGCTTAGCTGTTGAGTCACAAACTGTAGTGAGAAAAAAATAATGTGACCTGCTGGGAATTGCACCCAGATGGTATTCCGGGGGCTTAGGTTCCAACTGCAGTAGATCACACTATATCTTTCTCACAACTATTTAATGCATGCTTGCACAACATGTTTTTTGGTCCCTGCTTGTGAAGCAGGGGCAGAGTGGTTTTGATGGGTCTACAGTAGTGTCCCTTCCGATCTTAAATTACTATGTTACTAGTTGGTCTGGAACTTTCAGAGGTGCAGCACGTCTGTCAGAAGTTGGATGCAGTCTGCCAGATCCCTCTCACTACACTTCTTCAGGGAGTCCTAGTAGCCAAATGTTCACCGTCCTTGAAATATTCTGCAGATATTGTCTCATATCACTCCAGAGACTCTAGTGATTGCTTTTTTGGCTCTGTCCAAGGCCACCTATGGGTGCCATTTTTCTTGTGGTTTTCATGTGGTTTCCTCTGTTCACTTGCTTTAGACTGTCTGAAGTGTTGGTTCTCCAGGGCTGGGGGGCATGGTATCTTGCTGTTGTGGTGCTCTGTTGATCTATCCTGTGGTGTCCGGGCCCTTTTGTTTCACATTGTCTCCAGTGGCTAGTGTCTTTGGCATCCCATTTTCCACAAATACATAACACAGCTGAATCTCTCAAAACTGTCAGCAGAGCTTATAATTGTAGATACCAAACATTTACTCTGTTTTGGTGTTAAAGTTGATTTTAAATCAAATCAACGTAGTTATACCTTGTAGTTAATCAGGAGTGCTACCAATCTCCATCTAACCATTGCAGCTGCAGGCTCTGCCCTGACTCCCTCCTGATTTTATTTTTTCTAACCCTGACAGCTATTTCTCTGTTGCAGTTTTTTAGTATACGTTATCATCCTGGGCTTACAAAATCTTGGAGGAGTAGTTCCACTGACTCTGTGCTTTGCACCAGTCTCCCTTTCCTGAGTCCCTTCATTCTTAAAATATTATAATACATTGCACACAGGTCATCTAATGCATTTGTCAACATAAGCATTTCTGGACCAAAAATGTTAATTTCCCAAACCCACTTATACTCAGAAATTGGCCCACTTCTCTTAACTACAGTGAGTTCATGTCTAAGGGCTGGACTCTGGTATAGTTCTATCACAATAGATTTCCCTGATGGTTGTAGAGTCTTACTCTCAATTTTCATAAGCTACTAGCTGACCTGACAGCGCAGCAGTAGGGGTACCACTTGTGCCGCCAACATCTGCGGTTCAGGAGTGAACCCAGGGCTGCTGGAGGGCCTGCTGGGGGGAAACGGCAGAGTGTCTGTTGGACTGCTTGCTTTCTCTGGGGAGGGAGGGAGGGAGGGATCTGGTGCCTGGCAACATACTGACCTCTAGTGATGGCTATGAGTAAGTGAGCCTGGGAACAATACTGAGGCTGGATTGGTGGATGTGGCAGATGTCAGTACATCATGGGCGGGATTGCACCTGGCTATGTGCTGAGGTCATTGCACATCCACCTCTATCAAGTTGGGGGGGTTTAGGGGAACCACACACAGCAAGAAGAAACCTTTGATGATGAGCAGCATGAAGTCCAGGATCTTTGCGGGGACCCAGTAGACTGATGTAGGGTATATCCCCCAGCTGTGCCAAGGAGAATAAACAGAGTTGTGAAAAACAAAAAATCATGGGGTAATAAAGGTCTGCTCAGGTCTCTCTCTCCCACCAGGTCATTGCTGAAAACAGGCCACTCTGCATAGTCTACCTACCGTATCAGGGTAAATTAATTAACTAATTAATAAAACAAAAGCAACAGGATGCATCTGTACATTTTTTTTAATCAAGTTGACACTTCACTTCTCTTCATATTCCCCGGTCCCCAAAACCTGCATTGCTCCTAGAGCACATTGTGCACCCTACCTAGGCTCCACGATGTATGAGTGGTGGTCTTGTCCACGATATATCAAGGACTCCCTCTTTGAAAGTGAGCACACCACCTTCACAATGAATGTGCCCACTGTTCACGGGCCAAGTGAGCAAGAGAACCACGATCACTCTGGAACCCAGGTCTTCAGCAACAACAGTGCTCATTTGAAACTTTGCCCTGTAAAATGCAGAAATTACTGTCTGCACACAATGCCAGTATCATTCGCTAGCTTTAAAAAAGCATCCAAAGGGATGCAAAAACATTCAGCTGTGGGACTGGCTGTCCATGTATCTTTCTGCTTTTACTAATGAAAGTTTAAGTTTAACCTGACACAACATTTAGTGCCTGCTGATTCAAGGTGGAGACTTCAGAGCCAAAGTAATAGCTTTATGGATTCTAATTCACTTCTGTTGGCACTGGTCCTTGCTGGTGTTGAGCTACCTGTTACAGAACTGCATTCTCTAGCTTTGCTACTGTATCTGTAATTTTGCACAAACTAACCATGCCTGTGGATCCATAATGATGGACTGAGAGGAAGGCAACAAACTAGAGACAGTCCTACACGTTCAGTAGCCCAGTTTCGCCACATATCCAGTGAAGTGCTGAAGGGGGCTCTCACAGGCTCTGTTGAGGTGGTTGTTAAATTTATCCCTCCATTAAAATGAATAGAAAAGGTGAGGAAGGGATCCACTCATCAGCTCCTTACTACCTGTTAAAAAACTGGCGGCACATCACTGCACATATCTCTCTTGCTTTAGACCCTCAGTAAGCAAGCAAATCAATTGTCCGGGACAAATGAGTGCAGCTGGTAATGTCTCTTAAGGGGCACTATGTATCGTGCTTCTAGTCCACTGTCTTTTAAGACCCCAGGAGTCCAACAAATCACCCAGCTTGTTCAGGTCCTCCTGACATTTGGCCCAATCCTCAAGGGAGTCCACCACCCTTGGCCAGCTTTAGTATTAAACTTAATTAGCTGACAGACTTCCGGTTCCGCCTCCTTCCTGATGCGCAGCTAGTCATCAGAGCTCCGACCCCCGGGGTATTAAATCATTCAAAAATCGTGGTCTCTGGTGCCCATTGGTAGCCCCCCCTTAGCAAGTCAGGCACTAAATCGTAGCGAGAGGTGAAATGCCACTGAAAGGCTATGCGAAGGAGAACCTCTATGAATATTTGAAGCCAACCCCAGCCCCGGATTCACGAGGTATCAGGCCGACGGCAAAAAACAAGGCCCCAGACCCACCCACCTCCCCTGCTACACAATTGGATGATGAAATAGAGGACAATTTTACAATTAACTCTCAGAGGTTGTGCCAAGAGTTGCAAAAAATAAATGGCACAATGCAGAAGATATAGCAAACTGTGCTAGAGACAAAGGCGGAGATAATGGCGGTGACCCAATGCCCGATGGTGCTGGAGGCGGGCCTCTTGGAGACTAACACAGAGGTGAAGGAGCATGAAGAAGCACTCCAGTATCTTCTAAAAAGAGATAGAGAGTGGCTAGAGAAATTGGATGTCCTGGAGCTCTGATCCTGGAGGGACAATATTCGCATTTATGGAGTCCCCGAGGATACGAACAGGGGGCATGTATGGAGCCTTTTTTGGAGAGCTTTCTGAGAGAGCTACTCAACTTACCCAAGGACCAGCCACTTAATATAGTCTGGGCGCACAGAGCTTTGGCAAACAAGCCAGTAGACCCGAAGGCTACTTCCCATTCGATTGTTCTAAAATTTCTCGACTACTGTACCAAAACAAGTGTACTGCAGGTGGCCTGGGCCAAGAAGGTGGTGTTATTTGGAGACACCCACATGTCTTTTGACCACGACTTTACTCCCTACACACAGCAGAAAAGGAGAGTTCTTCTGGACATTAAGTTTCTGGTGGCTAAGAATATTAAGATGTACCACATTGCCCTGGCTCACCTGAACTTACTTCTGCCAAAGGGCCCCATGTTCTTCAGATTGCTAGCAGAAGTGTGCCCAGCCCTGATCGAGCTGAAAGTGCCACAGGACCTCCTCAGCAGACCGGATTATTCTATGCCAGAGGCCACATGGAGAGAAAGGGAGCCATGGAAAAAGAGTGGCAACCCGAGGAAAGGAAACAACTCAGAGCACCCTTGGCAGCCAAACTGGAGGAGAACACACCAGGAGGAGGATGCGGGAGTGTCTCTGATGCATACAGAAGAGAAAAATACCTTAGCAGAGACCTGAGTGACTTAGCCCATATCCTTAACTGGTTTGCTATCTAACTCTTTTCTCTTAAAGGGGCTGGTTCACTGACTTTAACACAACTGGCTCCTCTTTATGGAGAGGATTAAGGGGGGGTGAACTGGTGTTCTAATTGGTGGGGGGGTTGGGGGGCTCCAGGGTGCTGGAGACTCACAACATTAAAGGGGGGATGAGCAAAGTTATGACATTGCAAAATGGCTGCATGTAAATTTATCATAGTAGGCACTCATGGTTGGAAGGGGAGGGAGTTTTGGCTGTACCTCTCCCCTTGCACATCTGACAAGCCTGTGGGCGCGCTCTTGAGAAGAGTCTAAGTTTTGTTGTCAGTCTTTGGCTATGGAAAGAGGTGGGAGAAGCTGGAGATCCGACGATCACAGGCAGAGGTGGAGAGTGGCGTACTTCATGGTGTCTCACCACTTGCTTCACCACATGATTGCCAGACATCTTTCCTGGAGTGGCTCCCCTGCAGACTAGAGGGTTAACTGGGGCCCAGTGCCTGCCCCCCAAGAATAAAGGGGAAGAACGGATCCCGAAGATGGAAGCCATTTTTGGGCACCGAATTAAGTCTTGGGGAGGGGGGTTCTGGGTTGAGCGCTGCTTTCATCTCCTTCCTATAGATTGAGATCAAGGAATGCCATATGTAACCGTTCTTGTTGTCTGAGTTAACACAGAGGTTGTACTCCTGAGAAGATTTACAAGGGTAAGGGAAAACAGGGGACATGCTGCCACTTAAGGAGGCACCTGGGAGCCGGTGAGGGATGCCCCGCTGTGGCCCTGAGGTGGGAGGTTGTAGGGGCTCCGGGTTCCTATTAATAAAAAGGAATAACATACCCTCTCCGGCCTTAGTGGGCTGCAGGTGGGAGTGAACCCTCCTCGGTGGCCCAGGTTATGAGACGAGGGAGGAAAGATCAGAGGAACTTTCTATGGATGCAATGGGACTGACTGAGGGAGGGAGGAGGAGGGGTCTAGCGTCACTCACGGCCTCCGATTTTGGAAGTAATGGTGGAGTAATGTCTCCTATTAACCCCGATGGTTACCTATCCCTGGGAGGGAGGCGGGCGCGTACTGAAGGGATTCTATAATAGCTAGAATAAGGGAAGAAAAGATGGTTTGTGACATATTGTCTACAGGGAAGAGGCAACTGACTAAGGTGGGTTTGGCAAACAGGATAAGCCAATCACCCCGAAAACTCAAGGTGAGTGCATGGCCCACGATAGAAGGGCCACACCCAGTTGGCTTAGTAACACCAACAAAGTGGGCAGGGTACTTAAGAAACTTTGGAAGGTTCATGTTCCTATGTAAAAGTTTTAAGTTCTGTTTATGTTGTTGCTGTTTTGGTAAAAATAGGGAGACTTGAGGGCACGACTGCAGTAAGTGGTGGGGAGTGGTACTTTCCTCATGGAAGAAGTAGTAGTAACGTATAATGTCAGGGAACTGGGAAGCCCAATTAAAAGAAAGAGAGTCCTGAATGAGCTCAGGCAAGTTAAAGTGAAGATAGCTCTTATACAAGAGACTCACTTAGATCCAAAAGAGAGTGCCAAATTGAAGCAGGCATGGGTGGGACAAGTGTTTTCGGCCTCCTACCTGGCTCACCCTCATAGGAGAGGGATGGCCATTTTAATACACAATGACTGTCCTTTCCAGATGGAGCACAGTGAGATAGATGAAGAGGGCAGATTCATCATAATAAAGGGCAAGTATATGAGTCATCCATGCACACTTGTGAATGTATATGCACCTAATTCAGATGCAGATAATCACGTTTTCCTATAGAAAGTGCTCCTGAGGGCAATGCCCCACCAGGCGAATTAATAGTAGTGGGAGAGGATTTCAATCTAGTTATAAATCCCTCATTGGATCAGTGAGGCACCAAACAAGGACTCCCCTCTCGGGCAGCTAGAACTTTGATCAGACTTATGAGAGACCTAGGTCTGATAGACATTTAGTGTTATCTAAATCGTAGGGTAAGGGATTGTTCTTGCTGGTCAGCTCCCCATAACTCCTATTCCAGAACTGATTTTATACTAATACCAAAAGAATGGGTGCACAGAGTAGAAAAGGCAAAAATTCAGGCCAGAACACTCTCGGACCATGGACTGGTCTAGCTGAGACTTTGCCCAGCCTCTGAGGTGAGGAACTCCTCCTGGAGGCTGAATGTTTCTCTATTGAATAAACCCAATTTTAAGGAGTTGATCCAGGGGGTAGTGGAGGAATACACTAATGACAACCTGACTCAGGATACTACAGCAGTCATATGGTGGGATGGGCAGAAAGCCTTTCTTATGGGGAAGGTCATACAGTATGCCTCCCAACTTAAAAAGAGAAACCAGAAGGAGATTGCAGACCTGGAAGTCAAGCTGTGGGATCTGGAAGTTGAACACAAAATAGCCCTGAACCCAGAAGTCAAGAGAGAGCTGGATATTACTAGGGCAGAAATTAAATAAACTATTAGATGACAAGATAGAGGGACAGCTTAGATATTCTCGCCAAAGATTTTACGAGTCAGGGGAGAGGGTGGGCAGGCTACTTGCCTGGCAAATTAGAAGGGAGGCCGCCTCGTGGAATATTCTTAAGGTAAGAGCCCCACAGAGTGGGTGGGCTTCGGACCCACAAAGCATAGCTAATCAGTTCCAAAAGTTTTATAAGACCCTGTATACACAGGAACCTATAGAAGAGTTCCATCACAAGCTTGAAGATTTTTTTCACAAAGACCAAACTGCAGAAGCTAACTCAAGAGAAGAGTGACTTCCTGAACTCCCCACTTGGGGACGAGGAGGTCCTGATGGGCATTCAGGCATTGAGGGTGGGCAAGGCTCCTGGCCTGGATGGTATATCAGCAGAGTTGTATAAATCATTTAAAGAGCTTCTGGTCCCACTGCTTAGTAGGGCGTGCAGACAGGTTCAACAGGAGGGGAAACCACCACCGAGCTGGCAATACGCACAGATCACGGTGATTCACAAAGAGGGCTAGGATACAACAGAGTGTGGTTCCCAATGACCTATTTCTTTGATAAATGTTGACCAGGAAATATACACCTCCATTTTAGCTAAAAGGTTGCAAACAGTGATGGGATGCCGGGTCCATCTGGACTAGATGGGGTTCATTAATGGAAGGCTCCTACATGATAACATTAGGCACCTGCTGAATATGATCACCCACCAACAAGCAGCCAATAGATGTACCCTGGCCATTTTTATGGATGCTGAGAAGGCCTTTGGCAGGGTGAATTGGGGCTTTCTCCATCGCACACTGTCAGAGATGGGATTCGGTCCTAAATTTAGGGGGAGTGTGGAGACCCTTTACGCTGCCCCACAGGCTGTGATAAGGGTCAATGGATTCACAACAGAGTGGTTCCATCTCACAAGGGGAATGAGAGAGGGGATGCCCCTATCCCCATTATTATTTGCCCTGTGCATAGAACCATTGGCGGAGAGGATTAGAGCCTCGAAGGACATCAAGGGCATTAGGGTAGGGGAGAGAGAGAGACCATAAAATCTCTTTGTATGCCAACGACTCCCTTTTTTATATTACCTCCCCTGAAATGTCTCTTTAGGTGTTAAAGAGAGAGCTAGAGGAATATGGGCTGGTTTTGAGGTATAAAATCAATCAAGATAAGTCAGAGGTGGTATAATTTAGAAGGGCGGTCCCCAGAGAACTAATGAGGGACTTCCCTTACAAGTGGGCCAAAGCTAACACGGTGAGATACTTAGGGATTAGGGTCACCCCTTATATAACTAGCCTGTTTGAACTGAACTATGGAAAACTGTGGAGGGAGATCTCTGCGGATATTACAAGGTGGAAGCTGCTTCCATTTTGTTTGGGAGGAAAGGTGGAGACAGTAAAAATGAATGTCCTCCCCTGCCTCATGTTCCAGTTTCAGGGAATCCCCATAGGGATCCCGAATGGGTACTGGAAAGAGGTCCTGGGTGCCCTATCAAAGTTTATCTGGCACAGTGGTCAGAGGAGGATTAAAACAGAGCTCCTCTCTCAACCTAAAGAGCGGGGAGGACTCACCTACCCAGACTTCAAATTGTATTACCTGGCAGCCCAATTAGCCCCGGTCATTTCCTGGATGAAAAACAAAGGGAATGAAGGTTGGCAGGGTATAGAGAGATATCATTCTAGGCAGTTCTCACTGACCTCCCTACCCCATGCCCCAATCACCCCCATGACATGGAAGACATTCAAAAGCCCCTGGGCCAGGCACACACTTAGGGTCCTGATCAAGGCCAGGAGGGTGACTCAGACACCAGAGGGAATAGGTCCATTAACATTCAAATTGGAAGATCAGGGCTTTCTTCCCACTCAATCAGACCCAGGTTTCAGGATCTGGAAAGGCTGAATTTTAGTTAGGTTCCACAACTTACTGCAGGGGAATGATCTAATGTCTTTCAAACAAGAGCCGCAAAAATATCACCTAGGTAAGACAACTTTTTTGTAGATATCTACAAATAAGACACTATATACTTACAAACTGTATGATAGCAAAGATTGCAAGGGATTTGACCGGCCTGGAGGACTTCATGTATTGGTCGACCAGACTGACCGATCAGAGGAAGACAGTATCAATGGGATACAAGGCCCTACAAGGGGAGACTAATGTCCACTTCTGGGCCCTTAGGGATAGATGGGAGAGGGAGTTAGGGTCTCCGCTCACTGACCAACAATTGCAGGAAGCCTGGAAGAGAGGATGGTGTATGATGGCATCTCCAACTTGTTGGGGGTTTCATTGGAAATGTCTTACCAGGTTCTTCCACACTTCCTCTGTTAAAAAATACTTCCCAGGTGGGGGGTGCAGATTTGTGCTGGAGAGGATGTGGCCAGGTAGGCACACATTCCCACATCTTTTGAGTGTGCCTGGGGGTGATGGGATTCTGGCAGGGGGTAAGTCAAACTCTCAACTCACTATGGGGCATGCAGATTCCTTTCTCTTTTGACTCTCTTGTCCTTGGACTGGACATTAAGAAAGGTAAGGAGAATGGACGGCAATCCCTGTTTAGGTTGCTGTACCTGGCAGCACTAAAAGAGATCATGTCCAGATGGCTCACCTCGACCCCACCAGATCTGGGCTCCTGGAGAAACAGAGAGGAGGATCTCAGGCGAATGGAAGGGCTGATGGCCAGACTCAGGCTGACAGAGGAGAAACATAAAGAGCTGTGGGGGGTTTGGGAAAGGGTGGAGGCAGAGGTAGTGCCCCAACATGTAGTAATAGAGGGCCCACAACAAGCAGGCTCATGATCTCAGTCTGCTGTAAAACCCAGATGCCTAGAAGAGACCACTAATTAAAGATCGAGGAATCACTGGAATACTAGTTCTAGAAGGTGGTAAAGTAGCTTGAAAAGGGCTAGCTCAGCTTCTTGGTCACTAAAAGGTTTCTTGGTGATGGTTGCCCAATAGAGTCTCCCTAGAGAGTTGTAGGACTCCTGTTGAATCGTTACTTGAAGGGGCTTTGCCCCTAAATTTTAATAATGGTTCAATGTAAAAAATGAAACCTGCTTAGCTTATTTCACTAGGGCTGCACCGAATAATATCTCGAGGAAGGTCTGTGTTATCCTTTTTTGGCAGATACATAGGTTTCTAAGGGAACTGTACACCTCATTACAAACCAAGAGAAACCAGTCAGGGAGCTTTGTAAATCAGGAGAGGAGGTGGGTGGGGAAGGGAAATTCTTGCTTAGTAGAGTATTGTATCTTTCCCTCTGGACATCAAGAAGATGTGATGGCTAAACGCAAAGGAAACAATGTGTACGAAATGAAAGTTCAGGTACATTTTATAACATTCTATGCATGAGCTGTACATTTGATTTATGAAATAAAATTTGAGTACAAAAAAAACTTAATTAGCCTGCTGTTGAGCCCAGCTTGCAGATAAATGAAAATGCTGAACAGCAGTGGCCCCAACACCCTTCCCTGAGGAATGCCACTAAGTATTCCTCTCCACCTTAGAGTAGTTCCCATTCATCACAACCCTGTTTCCTGCCTACAAGCCAGTTAGAAAGTCGCCTTGTGTACGCCTATTGTAACCACACTGATGTATTTTGCCCATAAACGTGCCATGCACCATAGTGTCACCACACTGATATACTTTGCCCAGAAACTTGCCATGCACCATAGTGTCACTAAACTTATGTATGTTGCCCAGAAACTTGCCATGCACCATAGTGTCACTAAACGTATGTATGTTGCCCAGAAACTTGCCATGCACCATAGTGTCACCATACTGTGTACTTTGCCCAGAAACTTGCCATGCACCATAGTGTCATCACACTGATGTACTTTGCCCAGAAATGTGCCATGCACCATAGTGTCACCACATTGACGTACTTTGCCCAGAAATGTGCCATGCACCATAGTGTCATCACATTGACGTACTTTGCCCAGAAATGTGCCATGCACCATAGTGTCATCACACTGATGTACTTTGCCCAGAAACTTGCCATGCACCATAGTGTCACCATACTGTGTATTTTGCCCAGAAACTTGCCATGCACCATAGTGTCATCACACTGATGTACTTTGCCCAGAAACCTGCCATACACCATAGTGTCACCACACTGATGTATTTTGCCCAGAAACTAGCCATGCACCATAGTGTCGTCACACTGATGTACTTTGCCCAGAAACTTGCCATGCACCATAGTGTCACCATACTATGTACTTTACCCAGAAACCTGCTGTGCACCATAGTGTCATCACACTGATGTACTTTGCCCAGAAACTTGCCATGCACCATAGTGTCACCATACTGTGTACTTTACCCAGAAACCTGCTGTGCACCATAGTGTCACCACACTGATGTACTTTGCCCAGAAACTTGCCATGCACCATAGTGTCACCATACTGTGTACTTTACCCAGAAACCTGCTGTGCACCATAGTGTCACCACACTGATGTACTTTGCCCAGAAACTTGCCATGCACCATAGTGTCATCACACTGATGTACTTTGCCCAGAAATGTGCCATGCACCATAGTGTCATCACACTGATGTACTTTGCCCAGAAACCCGCCATGCACCATAGTGTCACCATACTGTGTACTTTGCCCAGAAACCTGCCATGCACTATAGTGGCATCACACTGATGTACTTTGCAGTGAAACTTGCCATGCACCATAGTGTCACCATACTGTGTACTTTGCCCAGAAACTTGCCATGCACCATAGTGTCATCACACTGATGTACTTTGCCCAGAAACATGCCATGCACCATAGTGTCATCACACTGATGTACTTTGCCCAGAAACCCGCCATGCACCATAGTGTCACCATACTGTGTACTTTGCCCAGAAATCTGCCATGCACCATAGTGGCATCACACTGATGTACTTTGCAGTGAAACTTGCCATGCACCATAGTGTCACCATACTGTGTACTTTGCCCAGAAACCTGCCATGCACCATAGTGTCATCACACTGGTGTACTTTGCCCAGAAACATGCCATGCACCATAGTGTCATCACACTGATGTACTTTGCCCAGAAACTTGCCATGCACCCATAGTGTCATCACACTGATATACTTTGCCCCGAAACCTGCCATGCACCATAGTGTCACCTCACTGATGTACTTTTCACAGAAACCTGCCATGCACCATAGTGTCACCATACTGTGTACTTTGCCCAGAAACTTGCCATGCACCATAGTGTCACCACATTGATGTACTTTTCCCAGAAACTTGCCATGCACCATAGTGTCACCATACTGTGTACTTTGCCCCGAAACCTGCCATGCACCATAGTGTCACCTCACTGATGTGCTTTTCACAGAAACCTGCCATGCACCATAGTGTCACTATACTGTGTACTTTGGCCAGAAACTTGCCATGCACCATAGTGTCACCATACTTTGTACTTTGCCCAGAAACTTGCCATGCACCATAGTGTCACCACATTGATGTACTTTTCCCAGAAACTTGCCATGCACCATAGTGTCATCACACTGATGTACTTTGCACAGAAATTTGCCATGCACCATAGTGTCACCATACTGTGTACTTTGCCCAGAAACTTGCCATGCACCATAGTGTCACCACATTGATGTACTTTGCCCAGAAATGTGCCATGCACCATAGTGTCATCACACTGATGTACTTTGCACAGAAACTTGCCATGCACCATAGTGTCATCACACTGATGTACTTTGCACAGAAACTTGCCATGCACCATAGTGTCACCACACTGATGTACTTTTCCCAGAAACCATAGTGTCACTACACTTATGTACATTGCTCAGAAACTTGCCATGCACCATAGTGTCACCACACTGATGTACTTTGTCCAGAAACTTGCCATGCACCATAGTGTCATCACACTGATATACTTTGCCCAGAAAGTTGCCGTGCACCATAGTGTCACCACATTGATGTACTTTGCCCAGAAACTTGCCACACACCATAATGTCACCACACTGATGTACTTTGCCCAGAAACTTGCCACACACCATAATGTCACCACACTGATGTACTTTGCCCAGAAACTTGCCATGCACCATAGTGTCATCACACTGATATACTTTGCCCAGAAACTTGCCATGCACCATAGTGTCACCACGCTGATGTACTTTTCACAGAATTGTGCCATGCCATGCACCATAGTGTCATCACACTGATATACTGTGCCCAGAAACTTGCTGTGCACCATAGTGTCATCACACTGATGTACTTTGCCCAGAAACTTGCCGTGCACCTTAGTGTGACCATACTGTTTACTTTTCACAGAAACATGCCATGCACCATAGTGTTATCACACTGATGTACTTTTCACAGAAACATGCCATGCACCATAGTGTCATCACACTGATGTACTTTGCCCAGAAACTTGCCATACACCATAGTGTCACCACACTGATGTACTTTTCACAGACATGTGCCATGCACCATAGTGTCATCACACTGATATACTTTGCCCAGAAACTTGCCATGCACCACAGTGTCAAGACACTGATGTACTTTTCACAGAAATGTGCCATGCACCATAGTGTCATCACACTGATGTACTTTGCACAGAATTTTGTCGTGCACCATAGTGTCACCATACTGTGTACTTTGCCCAGAATAGTGTCACCATACTGTGTACTTTGCCCAGAAACTTGCCATGCACCATAGTGTCACCACACTGATGTACTTTGCCCAGAAACGTGCCATGCACCACAGTGTCATCATACTGATGTACTTTGCACAGAAACTTCTCATGCACCATAGTGTCACTACATTGATGCACTTTGCCCAGAAACTTGCCATGCACCACAGTGTCAAACTCCTTGCTGAAGTCCTGATAAACTAAGTCTGCTGTCCTGCCCCATCCGCCATCCTAGTAGTCCCCTCAAAGATGAGCAGGTTGGTTTGGCATGCTCTTCTCCTCATAAAGCTATACTGAGAAGAGGCAAGAACATTAAACCTTAACTGAGTACTCCAGTATCTTGTCCTTGATAATGACTGGGTAAAGGAGGGATTCTCACACAGAGGAAGTAAAAGAGAAATTAGATTAGAAAACAGAAGGTGGAAGAGCATGTTTGTCTTGGAAACCAGATTAGGAATAAACAATTAATGTGTAATGGGTACATGAAATCTGATTGTCAAGAGTAAAGGGATCCTGCTAGAGAGCATATGTAGCTATTTAATCATTATTTGAAATACAATAGTTCATTTTAGAGAGCCGTGACCTGACATTTCAATGCACTTTGCCCAAACTCTATACTCCAGTCACCACAATTGCAGTTCACTTCCATAATAAAAAGGCAGAAGACATTCCTGGAGACCCCAAATGGAGGTTTAGATTCCCAAATAAGCACAGTGTCCACATCAAACTGATGATGTGGTATTTTATTTTTTGCTTTGGCATGGGAAAATTGGCAGTGACCCATTTCCGACTGTTCTTTTTCAAAACATCTCTACTAACTCAGATGAAATTTCAGATATGTCAAAACACTACTTATTTGTAAGGGGTGACCTCCACTGGAAGGTTGCCACTCAGGTGCCTTAGGTCTGAAGGCACTCCAGTCTTACAGTAGCACTTAATCGCTGTAGATGATTTAGTGGCTATCCCAATCTTGCAGGATCAGAAAGGTTGAAGGGCCTGGGCCCTTTTATCTCCTTTGTTTAAGGGGGTTTATCCAAGGTTTATTTAGAAAGTAGTGCAGTGTCTCCTCCCAGAGAGTCGTTTAAGTGCGTCTAGGAAAAGTAAAGGAGCAAGAATGGTACTTTCCATGGGATGCAGTGCCTTCCCACCTCTCCATTACATCACCCCACTCAACAACTAAAAATGTTAGGCAACTTTCAAACAGGCCTTACAGTGAAAGGCTAATGAAGTTGAATCTTTACTCCTTGGAGTATAGAAGATTAAAGGGGGACTTATTTATTTATTTATTGAATTTTGATGACTGGGTAGGCCCTCTGAGCCCCGAAGGTCCCTTTTTTAAGGGCGACTTGGGGAGACAGAAACAGTACAATACAGTCAGGTAGTACAGGATGTAGAGAAATTAGGCATGAAATTCACGGTTACAATAAAGGTAATATTTCAATATATTGAACATAAGTGCAACAATTGATGGAGTTGAGGCATACTTTTGGAGTCATTTTTGGTGAGAAAAGGAGAGGGATTGGTGTTGGATGTGGGACGCTGGGTGACTATCCAATACCCTGACAACAGCACGAGCTTGCCCCAAGCAGGTGGGACTTGAGCCTTGTGCAAAAGTTTAACAGCGATGGGGCTTCCTGTACTAAAGGTGGGAAAGTGTTCCACAGCTTTGGGGCAGTGTGAGCGAAGGATTTGACTCCCATGTTAGTCTTGACTCTAGGGATTGCTAGTAGGGACCGACCGGTGGTCCTGTGTATACGAGGGTTAGATTTAGTATTGATTATTCTTGTAAGGCTAGGTGGGGCAGCCAGGTGCTGCAGTTTGTAAGCAAGGCAGAGCAGGGGGTGCTGAAGATGAGCCTCAAAGGAAGGCCACTGAAGCTGGGCCAGTGAGACGCAGGGGTGGCTTCCTGGGTGACTCAGTGTTGCAAACCTCACCACCTTGTTGTACAGGACCTGAAGCCTGTCGACCTCATGCTTTGACATACCCTGAATTACAGGGGCAGCATACGTTAATGTAGGAAGGAGGACACTGGAGGCAACTGCTTGCCTTGCCTCCAGGATAAGTTGTTTTTTTAGCCGGTACAAGGTGCCAAGTTTCCATGGATAGACCTAGTTACCTGGTCTGTATGGGACTTAAAGGTGAGACCTTGGTCGATACTTAGCCAGAGGTATTTTAAGTTGTCTACAATGTCTATACTCTTTCCAGCAAGGGAAGTTAGTTGTAAGCAAGGCCCCTACTTTTCTGCGGCACAGTGGGACCAAGTTCTGCGGCAAGACTACCATTTGCCGCAGAACTTCTGCGGTGGTGGTTTGTAATTTCTGAGGAAGTTCTGTGGCACTAACAAACTACCACATCAGAGCATAAGCTTGTCATCCTGACTTCACTTTCATGGCAGTGGTTATAGCAATCAGGATGGTGGAAAGCACAGTAACACCAGTTCAAAAATTAACAGTCTTATAGAAATTATTTTATGCCTTAAAAAGCAAAACAATGTCTCTCCCTTAAGGTCCTAGCCTATTGCATAAATGACATATGCAGAGAGGACCTTGTGTGATAAATAAGGTATTTCTATATGCATGCTAGCTATCCCACTAATGAGGGTTCCACTGTCTATCACTTATATATTTGTATGTGCTTTCTACACCACTCATGAGGTTCCCACTGTGTATCACTTATATATTAATATGCAAGCTGTAACATACATACAAATGTGTGTGTGTGTGTAGTGAGACAGAGATACTGAATGTGTGTGTATATATATATATATATATATATATCATACACACATATATTATATATATATATATATATATATATATATATATATATATATATATATACACACACACACACACACAATCTATATATATCTTTTTTTTATATTTCCATGAAATTGCATCCTCATTCATACAGGTCCCACTGGAAATGGAATAAACGGAATAGAGGAGTTATTACAAAACTCATTTTTCATGTCAACCTGCTTCCCCTGACACACTACATAACACCGTCATGCCATGACATGCATGTGAACCGATTTTGAGACAGAGCTCTCCAGCCCATCACAATGTGTCCACCATGTGACAGAACACTGCACCATACCTTCCCAGACTCTGAGCAGTGATGTGTTCCACCAATCCTTGTGCTGCCCAGCCAGCTTCCAAGCTAATCTCTGAACCTGAGTTGCCAACACGGAAACACAGCATGCTACCCTCTGGCCCAACAGCTGTCCCTGCACAACTATTTCTCCATAGGTTGGGATATTCAAAGTGCCATGCATGCAGCAGGGTTGCAGTGCAAGTCCGAAATTGCGCCATTCTGCGATATTCAGCAGGAGGCAGGTGCGCAACTGAAAACATGCTGAGCAACAGCGCAATGCAAATGAATGCATGCATGCATGCTGAACTGGAGGGGGAGGAACCATGCATAAACTGCACGGCCCGATATTCAGCCAGGCTGTGCAGAGTTGTGCAGGCGCAACCCCCAACCTGCGCCTGCACAACTTTGAGCCCCAAAAAAGGAGTAAGTCGAGGGCCACCCACAGGTGAGCTGCCACATTGCAGGGTGCAACACAGCAGCTGCCACCTGTGGCTGGCCCTCAACCCCTACTCCTGTACACCCCCGCCCGGCTGATCGTGGGCAAAGTGTAAAATCTCCCCGACTGGCCCAATCATCGGCAAAAGCAGAAAGCCCCTCCCCGACTGGCCCGATTGTGGGCATAAGCTTAAATCACCCCCACCAGCCCAATCGCGGGCAGCAAAGTGTCCCCGAACATATCGCTGGTGGTCCAGTGGACTGCTAAGCCTGATCGCGGGCTGAAGAGGTTTAAACCCCCTGAACATATTCCTGGTGGTCCAGTGGACCAATAAGCCCGATCACAGGCTGAAGAGTTTAACCCCAGAGCGTATCCCTCGTGGTCCAGTGGACCGATAAGCCCGATCGCGGGCTGCATTATGTTGTGACACCCCACCCCAAGACCATATCCCTGGTGTTCTAGTGTCCCCACCCACCCACCCACGGCCCCACCACCGCCTCCTCGCGGCCGGGCGGGCGACAGCATCCACCCGCCTGTTGCCCCGCCGCCGACTGACTGCCAGTAGACTGCACGTCCATTGGTGCAGAGCAAGACCCAATGGGCGCAACCTATATCATACAAGGCAGTCGAGATTGTGAATGAATTTATTCACATATCTGACTGCCTTGTGACGGTATAGCTGCATGCCCATTGGCTCTTGCTCTGCACCAATGGGCGTGCAGCCCTACCAGGCAGTCAGTCAGCGGGCGGTGGGGCTGCAGGCGGTGGGATGCTGCCGCTCGCCGCTGCTGGGGAGCGGAGTGGTGGGGCTTCGTGGGTGGGTGGGGGACACTAGATCAACAGGATATGGTCTTGGTTGGGGGGTGTCGCAACATACGCAGCCCGCGATCGGGCTTATCTGTCCACTGACCACCAGGGATATGTCTGGGGGTTTAAACCTCTTCAGCCCACTATCGGGCTTAGCGGTCCACTGACCACCAGGGATATGTTCGGGGTACACTTTGCTGCCCATGATCGGGCTGGTGGGGGTGGATTTAAGCTATGCCCGTGATCAGGCCATCAGGGAAGGAATTTCTTATACATTTGCCCGCCGATTGGGCTGCAGGGGGCATCGGTCCCCGACAGTTGCTGCCTGGCAGGGCGCCAGGCACAAGTCCTCGGGGATCGGCGGATCTGCATTCTAATGGCATGCAAATGGGGTCATAAACAGATGCAAATGGCTCCCCCTGTGCCTTGCATGAATTATGGCCCCATTTCCATGTCACCTTGAATATCGGAAATTTGCGCGGGCGCAATGGTACTTCAGCCACGTGCCGAATGCTCCACTCTGACCACTTCGCGGCATGTCTCGAGCTATTGCACAGTGGCTGTGGCTTGCGTGGTGATATTCAAAGGAGTTGCTCAATAGTGCAACTCCTTTGAATATCACTCCGACCACACCCCTGTGCAACTATTTTGTGCAGCGCAAGGGCTTGTGCCGCAAAATAGCGCAGTTTGAATATCCAGTCCTTAACCTTTAGGTGATTCTATCAACCAATGACAATATGTAATCAATAACCCTGGCAAAAATGCGTACAGTGCAATTATTTAACAGGTCTATTCTTTCAACAGGTCTACACATTATTATATTCCACTTTTCTGGGCATAATTATTTTATTTTTCTTAAAAATGACAGTCAAATTCATTTTACCAGTTATTCATATCAGATGGCATCTCTATACCTTAAAGGCACAAATAGGTCTATACAAAGTGAGGTATGGACTTAACAGGTCTGTGCTATTGACAAGGTTTTGTTTAAGTTGGCTCTAGTGCAATAATGTAAGACTGAAAATTGTATTAGGCTGTAGTGCAGGTTGAGCAAATCACCATGCTTATGTGCTGTGCCACCGTCTCTGGCAGTGGGAGCTGTGGTAGATAAGTGACAGCCATTTCATTAGCTAATGTAGGATGTTATAGCAATGATAACATCACATTCTGAGCATATAGTGGTGGTTTGGATATAAAAAGAAGGGAATGGAACCAGATTCTATGGATAAACAGAAATATTAATAAAAAATCACCAAGAAGAGTGAATTCTGCAGCACCGCAGAAGTTCTGTGGTAAATTGCAAGTTCCACACAAAATTCTGCGGCCGCAGAATTCTAGGGGCCTTGGTTGTAAGGAGTTGCTCCTGTTCTGGCCGAGGGATCCAGGGCCAAACAGCAAGGCTTTTGTTTTTGCTGCATTGAGGACCATTCTGTTAGATGTAAGCCAGGCCTCAAGTGTATTTAGGTCCCCTTGAAGGAGAGGGCCCAGGTCTTGGAGTGTAGGCATGGACTGGTAGATGACTGTATCATCAACGTATTGAACAACTGAGCTATCCCCGTAGTGACAGGAGAGAACAGGAGGGGCCAAGAATTGAGCCCAGAGGCACCCCCTCCTTAATGGGAAGAGGGTCAGATAGCCATCCCTTCCTAATGACCTTCTGGGACCTGCCTTATAGGTAGCTCTTGAACCAGTTTAGGGACTGGGCATCAAGACCTATGCCATGAAGCTTACTTATAAGCAGGTTATGGTCCACAAGGTCAAACGCCTTGGACAGATCTATAAAGATTGCACCTGTCGACATGCCTACGTCCAATGCCCTGAATACATTCACTGTGAGATTGATAAGTGCCGTATCTGTCCCATGGTTTGCCCGAAAGCCGTGCTGTGAGGGGACTAGGACTTATGTCTGGCTTATAGGCGTTGCTGCTGGAACAGTCTGAAGAGTGGAAGGGCCAAGGATGTAAGAGGTAAATTCTCCCCTAGTAATAAATTAACATGATTGCAAAAACTGATAGGGCCACTTATAAAAGTGGTAGGGCCATGGCCATAGTGCCCCCCCCGTTCCAGCACCAATGCTTATAGGGCAGTGCACAATAAGGACCTCCTGCAAAAGTGGTAGGCCATGACCATAGTGCTCCTCCCCCCACCGTTCTGGCACCGATGCTTATAGGGCAGTGCACAATAAGGACCTCCTGCAAAAGTGGTAGGCCATGGCCATAGTGCCCCCCCCCCGTTCCAGCACCTATGCCTTATAGGGCAGTGCATGATAAGGACCTCCTGGAATGTGCTGGCTTGGTAATGAAACATTCAGCAGGAGAAAACAGGTTCCATTGCTATCAATTAAAAGGATGTATACAGGACTGAAAAGAACTGTCAATACCTGGAACAGGCTGCCATATGCGACAGTGACAAGCAAATCTCTGGGGGCCTTTAAAATGTCACTAGATAAATACATGGGAAACAGGAAATTCAAAGTTTTGGAATTAGCATGGGTGAATCACACGGCCTATGGCTACTGACTCGTACATTGCTATGATCCTATACGAACCAACATACTGCAGTGACAGTTCCTACAAAGCCTGTACTTATATGGAGTACTTTAACTGAAACTGTACTCAGACAAATGCCTACACACAAAAGGGCAGACAGTTTATTTGGGGTCAGTGTTCAGGCTCTAAAGTGGGAGTAAGGGGGTGAGCAGCAATGAAGTAGGGCAGAATAATATCTGACGGCTGGTCGTCAGTGCCCTTGTAGGCCCTGTCCACATTAAAATCATCCACCCTTCTGTGCCCTTCAAGGTGGAGCCAACACACTGCTTTCCTGGGCTGTGATGATGTGGCCTTCCAGCCTTAGCCCTCCAACCATGCTCACCTCACCACAATGCACAGTGCAGTAGCTTGCTTCAGCCCTCCTTTACTGGCGGCACTACCTTCTCCCCACTAGTACCAGTGTGAACCTTAGCTACTAACTAGGAAGCTCCCAGTGCTTCGCTGGGTGCCCAGCCATGGAAATGGTGTAGGTCCAATAACATTGCATGGTTGTGCACCTAACAGTTAACAGTGCTTTGTGAAATCAAACCCCATAACTGAATGAGTGTAAAACCTTCAACTGAGGTGTTTAACCCCTGGACTGTTAGCCAAATCAAGCAGATGCTTCACAACTATTTTACATGTAAGCCCCCTTGGGAGCTTGCTAGTTAATTTATTTTGTAGCCAGTGTCTGGAGCTGGGGCTCTGCTTTCTGGCATGGGGGCCTCAGCCCAGGGGTATAAGAGTGAGGTTTTGGTGGGAGAAGAGAGTTCCCCAGGGAGGGAGAGAGAGAAGAGAAGAGGCTGGCCATATGTGTTTTAGCTATGAGGGCCAAGGTGGACCACTTGCCACCCCCACCCATCACCCTCGAACACCGGCAGATTAAGTGAGCAGTCAGGAGAAGTCCGGAGCCTATGGGGACTGCCTGCGCCAGTGGGAGCCACAGCCCAGGATGAATGTAAGTGGCCCACCTCATGATTCTCTAGCACCTTGGTGGGATGGCATAGGTGGGTCTCCCCCATTTCTTGTCTGTGGGTGAGTGCAGAGCAAGTCAGGGCCAGGTCATTAGGGTAAAATGGCGATGGCAGCCCGTGTTGCAGGAAGTACAGTGGTGGCAGCCTGTTTCCCTTTCCAGTGGCACTTTGGCCTGGCCAAGAGGTGCTGAGAAGCCTATTCAGGCCAAGAGCAGAGAGTGCAGGAGTCTCTGGGGTTGCCAGGGCTAGCAGAAGCATTCTGGGATGCTCAGAGCTGCACAAAGGCTTGGGATCAAGGGGAATTAGCATTTCCAAGGGATTTGGTTTGCTGTGATGAGAATATCACCTAAAAGGGAGCTCTGGTTTCGAACCCCTGACACTGGGAGGACTACTCAAGGTGTTTAGCATCCTGCAGCTGGTAGTGCACTGTGTGGCCTGTAGAACAGTCCCAAAAATGTATGGAAATGAAAATAAACCTGTGCAGGAGGAAGTTCGGGTAGAAAAGATCTCTGTGTGGCCAACATTTTGCCTGGTTTTGTTTGCTGCTGCCAGGATTGTGGAGCCTGTTTCAGCTCTGAGGGAGCACTGCAGTTTAATAGCTTCTGAAATCCAAAAGTTTCTTCAGACTGTATTGGGCAGCTCACCCCAATCGTTATCCCCCACGTGATCTGCACCCCAAGCTCCATGGAGTGATCTAATCAAATTATTAATTTAAATCATTTTGTTTACTTCTTTTAATCTTGAGTGGACAGTGGATTTTATTCATGGTATTGTGCATTTGCACTAATCAAGTTGCCCCCACAACTGCTGTGATCCCCCTCCCCCCGCTGCTAAGTAAGGCTGGCAACCCCTGAGTCATCACCAAAGAGACCCAGGTAATGAGTTGCACTGTTTCAGGGACTGTGTTCCTGGTTGCAAGCACCCCCTTCATCCAATGTAACATCTGGCATACCCCTAGACAATGAGAGGGGGGCTTACATACAGGTTTTCTTTTGGGGCAAGCCCCAAATTTTCCCACTGCTCCTGAACTGGGGATCTCCCTTGTTGTGCAGGGGTTGATGGTGGTGCAGTTTGTAGCAATCCCTCTCTGGCTGGTGTGCAGTGGCTCTCAATCTCTGTTCTCACTCTTGTTCATTGGTGATGCCAGTAGGCACTCCAGGGCATTAGCGATCCCACTGCTGCAGATCAGGTCTCTCGTGGCTCCAGCAGTTAGTGGCTGAATCCTCCACCCCGCACACAGTTCCTCCTGTGGCAGTCCTCCAAAAGAAGTGTGTGAACTGAAGATCTTCAGGCCGGTGCATGTACTTGGGCCAGCCAGACCCAGCATCAAATACTTCTATCCAAAAAAGGTATGGCATACAGGAGCTGGTTCTCAGTAAATTATACATTTATTAAGCAATACTTGCTGATACTTTTCCAAAAAATGCTCCAACACTTCAAATAAAACAAACAGCAATGCCCCAGCACTTTGACTCACAACTAGAGTCTTCCTCAGGGTGTGTGGCATATAGGAAGCCTCTTCTTTTTTATACATGTCATCTTATTAATATTCATACAGGTGTCAACATTTAAAAATCATCATCACACTCTCAGTGTACAAAACAACTACATACATATATAAAGACCCAAAGAAATCACAATTCTAGGGATGTGGATATGTTGTTTAGTCCTCACTGTCTGGCAGGTTCCTTGCCGCTTTAAATGTTGCCGGAAGGTCTTCAAGCTGGATCTTCCCACCAACCTGGGTGGTAAAATCCTCAGCTCCACCCCATGACACCAGATCTTGCTTACTGCTTGAAAGCTCAGGTTCCCTCCTTAGCGCTCTGCGTTTTAGGCATGAATCCACACTCTTCGGAATTTCCGAAACTTATTTTAAAATTTACAAGACTTCGGTCTTCGTCTTCCCTCGTGGCTGCGATGGACAAATTGACTACCAGCTACCGTCGGTGCCTGTGTGGGCAGAAGATGTCCCAGAGCGATCCGCACTCCACGTGCGTCTACTGCCTGGGGCTTGGTCATGACTTGCAGGCTTGCGATTTGTGCAAGTCCTTTTCGGCTTTGGTCTTGGAGGATTGCGCTGCCAGACTTCTTCTCGGGCAACCTGAAAAATGGTATCTGCCCGTCAAGTCTAAGGAGGCCTGTTGGGCGGTGTCCACAGTGGTGGGCTCCGTGGAGCACTTAGAGCAGATGATCGCCCTCAAGGAGGAGGCAGACCAGGCCGCTTCATCTTCCTCCTCGGCCGTGGCATTTATCCTGCTGTCCTTGGGCTCCTCCTACACGGCTTCATTTAAGGAGCTTTGCCAGTCCCTCTTCACCAAGGGAGAAGGGCCACCAGGACATTCCAGTCAGTTCAAGAAGAAGGACTCCAAGGGTAAATCCCACCATCGACATTCGTAGGAGTGGGAGAGATCCCCCTTCACTGGACTGTCGACTTTCGACTTTGGTCGAGGTCGCGGCTGCGGCCGCTGGCTTCACGGTGCCCCCATCAGGTCAGCTGGCCGAGACATCCATCGACGTGGTCGAGATTTTTCTCGACCTGCATGGTTTGCCGACTGGAGAAGCCGACCACCCTACTTCACCGGTTCCCCCGGTGGAAACCGAGGACTTGCCTGTGCCTCCTGTGCCGGAGTCTCCGCTTAAGGTCCCTGTACCGAGGGAGGAGAGGGTTTCCCCCGTCCCCTCTCTGACCCACCCTCGGAAACCCCGAAGGTCTCGGTCCTCTTCCAGGTCCAGCCGGTCCTGCTGACATTGGCACTCTCAGTCTCGACTCCATGGAAAGCGGCGTCGCCACTGATCCTCATCGCCCTCTTCAGTAGATAGGTTCTGGCACAAGTTGCGCTGGTGCTACGAGGAGTTAATGTGGCAGCAACTCTTACTGTCCGGGAATAAGCAGACTCCATTGCCTTCTCCTGCCATTAAGTGGCTGTCACCGGAGTGGCCAAAACAATCCCTCGTAGTGGTCGAGGAGCCGACCCCAGCACTGGTTGTTCGGCCAAAGCCGGCTGCTCCACCCATTGTGGTGGAACCTCCAGCTCCACAACTGAAGACTGGGGCCCCGGACCAAGGATTCTTGGTTGGGTCAGGGCTTGCCACAAAGGTTGTCGGTCACTCTCACTCCCGATTGACCTCGGCAGGTGAAGGGTGGCTCAGGCACCCAGCAGCTGTTTGCAGACTCCTCGGAGTCTGATGACGACTCCTCCCTGTTCTCCAGGCCACTTGACCGGGAGTCTGAGGGGGGCCAGTCGGTGGATGAGAGCCCATTCTCATTTTTAGGTTTGATTGGCTCATCTCGGAGTCTACCGGGATGCAACTCAAACCTGTTTTGAAACGGGCCAAGTATCCCCTCATGGAGATACTGGACCAAGGGGATTCCCCTACGGAGGCCTTTCCTGTGGCTGAAGCCATTGTTGGCCCAGCCCTGGAGTTGTGGCAGTGGCCAGCATCTTGCCCCATGCCTTTGGCCAGGATGGCCCCAAAGTACGCAGTCCCCACCGGCTCACTCTCTGGTTTCTCGGAGCACCCCTCTGCGGAGAGGTTAGTGACCGATAGTGTTTTCCGGTGCTCTGGGAACACTCAGGACATCGACAAATCGCCTGATAAGGAATCCAAAAAGCTGGATTATGTGGGGTGGAAGGTTTACACTGCTTCCTCCTTAGGCCTTTGTCAGGCTAGCTCAGCTGTTCAGATGGCACATTTCTCGCACGCCCTTATGGGTTCCTTGGATGAGGTGATTCCTCATCTCCCGGCTGACCTTGAGATGATGATCAGGCAGGTGCGAGATCAGGGAAGGGCAGTGGCAAAACAGCAGCTCCAAACTTCATTGGACATAGGTGATTCTTGTGCCCGATCAGTAGCAGTTGCAGTGGCCATGCGCCGCAGAACTTGGCTGCGGATCTCCACCTTCACGGTGGACACCCAGCACAAGCTGGCAGATGTTCTCCTCCTGGGCACTGACTTGTTTGGGCCAGGGGTGGAAGGCCAACTCCAGAGGATCGAAAAGTTCAATGCCACCTTGGACTTGGTCATGTCTGCCCCGAAGGACAAAGGCCGCCAACAGCAGCATAAGCCCTTTCGCCCTTCCGCCCCAACGGCACGTCCCACCCAGCAGCACCAGCACCAGGGCCAGCAGGCATGCACTTGGCACCCTAAGGCCAAATCTGCCAGTTCCTCCACTAGGAAGCCTGGAGGCAAGAGTCCAGGGTCCTGCCCAGTGACGGGTTGAGGGGTGTCACCCCCAACCTCGTCACTCCTCTCCGGGTTCCCCCTGTGGGGGGATGGCTCCGCCACTTTCTTTCCTCCTGGTCCGCTATCACCACGGACTGCTGGGTGCTAGAAGTAGTAGGCAGGGGTCTGCCTCTGGAATTCGAGAAGTTCCCTTCCTATTGAGCTGTTGCCCCACGGGAGGTGACGGGGTCTGCAACCTCTCTGTCAGCTCATCGAGCCAACATTGCCCTGCTCCTCCAGAAGGAGGTGATCAGCGAGGTGGCGGATCCTCCTCCAGACCCACGGTTTGTGTCCAGGTACTTACTGGTCCCAAAATGGATGGGGTCTGGCACCCCATTCTCAACCTACATGACCTGAACAAGTTCCTAAGGCAGCGCACCTTCAGGATGGTCATTCTGGCTCAGATCATTCCATCCTTGGAACTAGGCATGTGGTTGTGTTCTCTGGACCTTCAGGACGTGTTCTTTCACGTCCCAATCCATCCGTCTCATCAGCGATTGCTCTGCTTCCGAGCAGAGGGGATCTCTTTACGAGTTCCAGGCCATGCCCTTCAGCCTCTCTCCAGCTCCCAGGGTCTTCACCAAATGCATGGCAGTGGTGATAGCATTCCTGCAGCATCAAGGGGGTCCTGGTGGACCCTTACCTGGATGACTGGCTAATTGCAGCCCCCTCCAGATTGGAGGTGGAGCAGTACAGGGATCTGGCCCTCCAGGTCTGCTCTCAGATTGGCCTTCTCATCAACGAAGCCAAGTTGGAGCTTGTGCCTGTGTCGCACTTCACGACTGGGAGCATTGTCAGGCACCAAAGCCACATTTGTCAAACACTAATGCGACATGCAGCCACGGATCTTGTGCTCAGCACCTTAGGAACCAGACGCCTTGTTCTATATTCTTTCTAGGGGCACAAGTACCATTTTATCTACCCCCTGGATACTCAGTACATATAGGGGCATCAGTGCTTCATACCATAAAGCGTGATATGCTCTAAAATCATCTCCAGCTTGGGAGATCAATAAATAACGCTAATGTGCACAGTAGGGGGGTTCTAAAGAAGACAGGGGACAGTAAATGGAGTCAGAATGCCAGTTTGGCCACCCTGACATGAAAATAAAGGAAAGAAGAGAAGAAGGATGAAGACAGAAAAGAGTAAGAGAAAATGGGGGAAGGGAGAACTAGCACATCATCTTTTATTTGACAGGGTTATTACACGTGACAGGAGCTTCCTGTTACAGGCTGCTACTGTGCAATGATGCATGATCCCATGGCTGGTGGTGCGCGTCTGCTGCCATCCAGCTGCTACCCTCCCCTGGTGTTGTACTCTGACTGTGCTGCTGCCTTGCCTCTACTAGGTGGCAGACAAGTAGCAGGATGCAATATTTCCCCCTCCCAGAGGGAGGAGAGCTGTCCATGGAATGCTTGATCCTCTCTCCCCAGGCAGAACCCCCCCTAAGCAGCCTGAGACTGGTCTGTTCCTACTCCCATTTAACTTGTACATGAGGGATAAGTATTTGTTAATACTGTTAATGGAAAGAAATCTGAAGCATAGAAAAAGGTCAAGTTAAATGCAGCTGATGTAAAATATTGGTTTTAAGTTTTACAGATTACCTTTGATCTAATTTTCAGTTGCAGACTCAGGATTAGTCTGACATTTGCTCATTCCGATTTTCAGTTGTAGGTGTGAGGATTAGTCCAAAATTCATCTGTCCAAACCTGGCCCCGTGGTGCAGAGGGCTGAGGAACTTGCACTTTGCCAGCGCACACGCCGGCAACTCAGGTTTGGAAATGACCCAGCATTGCTGGGCGATGGCCAGGAGGGAGAGGATTTAGTGTCCCAGGGACTGCTCCCTCCCACGGAAGGGTGACTCAGTCATCTTGGCCATTGCCTACCACCGTGTGAAGGCCTAGGGCTACTGCAGGCTCCGAGAGACTTCAGTGGGTGGGGGCTGCAGTTTTGTGGTGCGTGGGCCTCTCCACATGTGCACACTTGCGTGCTACTGCAGCCAGGGGAACAAAGAGCTAAATGAAAAAATGGAGACAGGAGGGCTCAATGAAACATCAAGGTACATGAAGAAAGGCAGCTCAAAGCACTCTACTACAGAAACCAAGTGATATTTGTGAATTGTGACACTGTTCCAAGAAACTCAGCTAGCGGGAAAGATGATGAAAACCTTTATTAGAGACAGACTACATGGAAGTAAAAGCTGTGAGGTAGCACCCCCCCACGCAGTCGACATTTCGTGTCATACTGACGCTTTCTCAAGATGTAAAAATGCACTCACTCATACCTCCTTATATAGTGTGCTACTAGATAAAACACACTCCTTATTTAAATAATGTGAATAGCCCCCAGATTATCACAAACCAGATATCAAATCCTGCAATAAATAACTATAATGTAATCCATGTGTCACCGTTCATGTGCACATACCACTAGATAAAACTAATATTTACAACACTAGAAATGTACCCATATATTCAAAATATCATAAATCCCCGCCATATTTCATTATTATCACAATACTATTCAAGTACAAACATAGACGGGGGGGGAGGAAGGGAGAGTTCTTGCACAACATTGTTCTGAAAGACTTAGCGGAAGCAGATATAAACACGTGAGAACAATACACTGTGCAGTTCTGGAGACCTTACCTACATAAGGACATAGACAGGGTAGAGAAGATTCAGAGGAGGGCAACAAAGATGGTGCATGGATTGCATCACAAGTCCTATGAGGACAGGTTGAAGGCACCGAACATGTACTCCCTGGAGGAGAGGAGGGAGAGAGGGGATATGATAGAGACATACAAGTATCTGACAGGGAGGAACAGGGTGCAGGAATGCACTATTTTTAAGCGAAAAAGATGTTCCAGGACTAGAGGGATGGGATGAAGTTGGAGGAGGACGATTCAGAGGAAACGGAGGAAGAATTTCTTCACAGAACGGGTGGTGGACAAGTGGAACACCCTGCAGAGGAAGTGGTGGGGGCTGAAACAATCACGGGATTTAAGAATGCATGGGATAGACATAAAGGAATTCTGGAGGTCAGGGGTAAGGGGCAACAGACTTCCTGGAAAACATAAACTGAACTTACAAACTTAAATGGGCAGACTGGGTGGGCCATAGGCCCTTATCTGCTGACACTGTCTATGTATCTATGTATGTACTTTCTCTTTTTGAGAAATGGTGCCAACTGAAAATTATCGTTTAGCCGAGGGTAAACACCTGCCTTGAGTCTATACTGCCAATATGTTTCTCAGCACAAAGTTTATAGTCAAGGTCACCTCCTATAGGGCCTAGTGTTACTTTTTCCAGGCCTCTAAAAGTAAAGGTGTGCCCAGGTCCTCCTGCCCTCTTGCAGTGGGCTGCCAGGGCATTATCAATAGGTACATTTCTGATGTCTCTCTGATGTTCAAGGATCCTTTCCTTGAATTTTCTACGTGTTTTTCCCACGTAGAAAAGACCGCATATACAGGTGGCAATATACACTACTGACTCTGTATTACAGGAAATAAAGGTGTTTATCTTAAAACATTCACCAGTTTTTGTGAATGTAAAGTCCGCCCCCACCTTGATGTATCTGCAGGCCTAACAGTTGTCACGTTTGTATGTTCCTGCTGGGAGGTTTAGTTATTTCGTATGGCTTGGTTCCAAACTGTGCACCAATAAATCCGGGAGGTTCTTCCCCTTTCTGTATGTATTAGTCCGGCCTCCGATCACCACTTCTTTTACCCCTTTTATACGGGCAGCACTTACAACTACGCTGTTCCCAGACTCTTGATACGCTCTGTCAGTGCCGTTGCGGTCTGCTTCTACACATATATTGTGTGCAATGATCTTGGGGCTCATCTGGCATTTCTGCTATCTTTTCTGCCTGCCAAGAGCCCGGAACTTGGGGGAGAGGTGGCACTGGTGAGTTTGCCAGCATTGTTCTACCTGACTTCAGCTAAAGATATCCTAAGATAATGAAAATTAAGCTGAACTCGGGGAAACCTGTTACTTTTGGAAACAAGGGTCAGAAATTATGACTATGCATTTCTGTATGCCCGGTATCATGGGTCTACTTTCGGAGCACTTTAATGTAGTTGCCGACCCTCATTTCCAAAAAGTAACAGGTTTCCTGAGTTCAGCTTAATTTTCACTACCTAATGATATCTTTAGCTGAACTTGGGTACAGATGTAGAAAGCGCATAGAACTCGCACAAGCCTTGAGGATACATATGGGGACCAGATCCTATAACATGGCAGGGTCTCTCGAGAGAGGCTCTGTGTAAACCGAAGTGACCACTGTCATGTTTGTAGATAGCAACAGGAAATGGCACAAAATGGTAAACCGAAATGATGAACCACCCAAAACAGGGGAATGCAGAGACAGCAAACGCTCCCTTTCAATGCGGTGCATGTTGCTTGTACACGACAAGACAGGTAACGTTGCAGGTGCTCTGCACCACTAAATGCACTGCAGAGTCTCCTCTGTAAAAGGGTCTTTTAAGAGCTGGTTCCACTCCGAGAATGTGACAGTTTCTTTTTACAATAGATTCAAGATGGGGTGCCTGTGTATTAAAGGTAGTAATAAGGTTGGGTCCTTGAAATTTCTTATTACTTTTGTTTTTATTACCCCTATTTCTATCTTCTCTATGGGTCACTAACAATGTCTGTCTTTCCGTCTGATTAACTTTATTCCTTTCCTCCTCTATGCATTTCTGACTGTATCCTCTATTTACAGATCTGTTGGTGAGAGTATCTACCCTACTCTTGTAGCCTTCTGTAGTGTTACAATTTCGTTTCACGCTCATGGATTGGCCCGCTGGCATATTGTAGGCAACCTGTCTGTGGTGGCAGCTCTGCAAATGAAGTAGGGCATTTCTGTCAGTTGATTTCCTGAATATATTGGTGGACGGTTCTTGGATATTTCCAGATCAAGGAAATTAATAATAGTTTGACTCAATGTCAGTGTAAATTTTAGGTTTGGATTGTGCCGTATATGTGGCGTAAGCTGCTGTAATTCATGGAAACTGTTGCAACTGCGCTTGAGATTGTAAAATCGGGTGCAGTTCCAGCAAGGGTTTTGGCGCCGGGCTGGATGCAGGCCCAGCGCCACGCTTTGCAGATCCCACCCAGAGAGGCTGTGCATTTGAGAGCATGAGACGATAAGCATATGGTGATGATGCAGGATGTTAGGACTCAGATCTGACAAAATGGGACAATCTGGTTCAGCTAAATTGGTTTATTTCAGCTCTTCAGATAGAAACAGAAAAAAAAAATCTACCAAACAACAAGGCTGAATGAATGTTTAAAGTTGAGAGGTTAGAGATGAACTCTTGAATGTTCGAGATTGCCATCCAAGCCTTCCAAAGCTCTTGAACAGCACAATTTCCTGTTTTTGTGTTAGCTGCACTTCCTCTCATTTAATATTTTTTGGTGTGATGTACACAACTGCGTTATGTGGTCTGACACTGAGCATCATACGTAATATACCAAACAGACGAAAAGTCAGAAAAACATACTCAGTTGTTTCATTTTTAGATCAGACTACCCACCCAGCCTTATCAAATAACAACGGCAGTGTGCCTTGTGGCTGATAAATAGTTGAGATATGACAACTTGGTGTCACAACTGTTTATTATTTGTTTTCATTATGCTTATCTATGAACGGAGCAATTTTCTTTTATCTTAATTCTGTTAATACATATGTAAAAATGTACACAACCCAAGAACCTTTCTACCAGCAAGGCCACTTCTGCACCTTAATGATAATAATATGCCTTGACAAGGGTGCACAATGTCCCTGCATTGTGATTACTGCTATGTGTCTGTATGACTCAGCAGATTACAATTACTTTTTGAATGCCCAGTGACAATTCTGACTAACTTGCCTGTTTATGAATACAAGTATTCTCTGGGTTTAAACTGTTTCACACTGCACTTTACATATTTCTTAATATTAAATGTTAAGTTGTCTAAAGCATGTTTAATGTAAATCTTGCTTTTAGAGTGTAACCTCCCCCCACCGGTCCCCCTTGTTCAACTAGCAGGGCTGCTCCTCTCTCTACATGGCACCAATGAGAGGGATGGGGGTTGTCACTACGAAGAGTTCTGTGAACCCATACTTCTGCATCATAGCTTGCCATACTTAGACAGGCAAACCAAGTGTGGCAACTACCTGGCTCACACCGGGGGAGGCATTTAGCATGGCCATCAACTTGGGTCCCTAGGAGAAAATGTTTGCTCAGGACTATGCTAGGTTTGCACTTCTGGTCAGGGGTACCCAAGTAAATCCAGACTCTGGAAGCAATAACTATACTGTCCAAACCAGGCTGGGATTCTAGAGTGTGGCTTTTATTCACATACACAGAGAATGCAACAAAGTGAAGATGGACCCCCACAGGGCTGCTCCCACTGGTAATGTAGATTACTGAGGTACAGAACCACACAGAGTGAACCCTCAGGTTCTGAATGGACTGGCACACATGGCCCAAACTAGTACACTTCCCTTGACTTGGCACCCTCAGCCAGTACTAGGAGACTTTCCCATATTGCATGAGGAATTACAGGTGGCTCCCTCAACCACCAACTGAGCACACTCGGGCTCACTGAAAATCCAAAATCCCATGTCTGGGTATTTTCTTCAGGCACTGGCCAAGTGCACTGAGAGAAAATAAAGGTGCCCAGACTGAACCTGGAGAGGTAAACATGGTTACTCCAGATGGGGGGTCGCCCACCTTTTGCTTCCAATTTTATACTCGGCCATTCATCTGGTTAACAACATCTTTCTCAGAAAACTCTTGTAGATGCTATTTTTTGTTTTTATACTTACTATTTTTTCTGCCCCCTTCTTCACTGCTTCAGGAACCTTTCTTCAGGGATTCCTAGGTTGTGCATGCTCCCGTAGTTTCGCCCTGGGTACCTCTATTCCAAGTACCAGCTGCCTACCCCCATCCTGCTGCGGTTTACCCCCCAGGTGGGGAGGAGAGGGCCATCCCTTACCTTCTCTCACACCTCGAAACTGTGTCGGGAGGTCAGCTGGCCCCATCTCTACAGCCCAGTTATGGATTTTCTCGGGACGACCTGATCCCATCTACAGGAACCTGGGACAAGGTATTTCCTGTTTTTCTGGTCCCATCCCTTGAGACGTCCATATGCTAGGAAAGCCTAGGTGCTAGGCACATCATGACGCATTTATGCTCTGGCTTCCGACGGGCACCTCCCCACCCTTGTCTGCAAGCTACCCTCACTGCACCTCCACCTGTGGTCACCCAGATGGCGGTATAGCAGCGAGACTTGCATCCCACCCCACCCGGAGGAGGAGAGCAGCCTTCCAGCACTCAATCCTCCTCCCCCTGGCCGGACCTCCAGCTGCCCAAGTCTGTTCCCGAACCTGGGTCACTGGCACCACGAGCGGTAACCCTACTGCTGCGCTGGTGGGCTGGCCCTTGTAGATGCTATCTTGAAATGTCTTTCACATTTAACATTCTACTTCTCACACCTCAGAGGTGTCATGAAATTAAAAGTTCTGTACATGGCTATGTCTTTACTCTAGACCCCCACTTTAGCAGATGCTTTTAAATCAGACATGAACTAAAAGTATTGTACTTGGCAAGTCTCTCTCCGGACCCCATATTTTGCAGAGACTTTTACAAAGAAACAGTCTTAAAAGTTCTGTACTTGGCTAGTCTCCCTCTGGATCCCATAGTAGGCAGACACTTTTAACAGAAACTGTCTTGGTGACAGAGTCCCTTTGTCAGAGGAAAACTCACCACCAGAATGCAGGTGCTCCAGGGTTTCTTCCTCACAAAATTCTTGGGTACTCACAGAACAAATGAATCTCAGGCAGCTTTACCACCTCCAAGCTGGACCAGGGGATTGTCCCTGAATCCTGGAATTCCCTCCCATCCCTCCGAGGATGGGGCACTGGAAAACCTTCTAGGAACGGTCTCTAGCACTTCACTCTACTGGTCTTCTGTGTTCTCCAGCTAGGGTGAGAACAACTACCACTTCTCCAGAGGTAGCTCTGTGTCAGAGCTAAGTCTGAGGAGCTGCCTTCTGCAGCACTCCTCACTCTCGTGAACTCTCCTACAGACTGACTACTGAACCTCACCAACATTCTACTGCTAACCCCTGCAGCTAACATTCCACTGTGGCTTATGCTGCTGCAACAGTTCTAAGGTGACATCATCACTCCAGCTCAGCTGAGACTGAAAACAGAGTGTGACAGTGTGAAATCCATTTAACTGGCATCTCACAAGCTGCCTCTCCCTGTCTGCCACTGATTCTAAGTGGGATTCTAGTAACCCCTAGGAACAAGAGGGTTACAAGAGCAAGGAGCAGCTGACAACAAAACTAGAACCTTTTTTACTAATAGAACACTTCTATTTCAGCAGGAGTCAGTGCCAGTTGGGATTAAGAAAACAGATACTTTATTAGAAGTGGGGAGTCTCATTTAGGGTAAAAAAAAGAAAGTCAATGTGTTTTTCTGTGTTAGAGAAAGGGAGCATGTTAAGTCAGGAGGGGAGAAGTTAATTGGGGTGTGGCTTAGGAGTACAAAAGCAGGTGTTTCCAGTTACAGTTCCCTAATGCTAGCTTTGGCAGACAGAAATCTTGCTTGTAGAGCAAGGAGCAGCTGACTACAAATCTAGAACTTTTTTCACTAATAGAACACTTCTATCTCAGCAGGAGTCATTGCCTGTTGGGATTAAGAAGATAGATAGATACTTTATAAGAAGTGGAGGGTCTCATTTAGGGTAAAAAAAAAAGAGAGTTGGTGTGTTTTTCTGTGTTCAAGAAAGGGATTTTATTAAGTCAAGTGGGGAAGGCTGGCCCGGTGGTGCTGAGGGCTGAGGCACTGGACATCACACCTCATGCCATGCCAGCGACCCATGTTCTGGAATGGGCATGGGCCATTGGGGGTCAGCAGGGGAAGGGAAGGATTGAGCATCTGAAGGACTGCTGTGCTTCTCCTGGGAGGGGGGAAGCACTGCACTGGCATCACATTGCCCCCCTGATGGAAGCTGGGGTGCATGGTGCTGTGCGAGAGCATGGGGGAGCTGAGAGCGGATGCTTCTAGGGGAATGAGCATGGATGCGTGTGTGCTCGCCCTCGACTTGCATCATTGCATGCACCCAGTTCCACAGGGGAACCAAACATAAAATCCAGGTGGGGCTTCTGCCTCTATGAAGCCCTCCCCAGGCTTCAATTAGCCAATTAGCCTCTGTCGCCGGATCCCCCAACCAGCTACTGGTACCATGGGCTGGATAAGGGACCAGTTCCATGGCCCCACCCTCTGGTGGGAAAGCCGGGGGTGACCGGGGGATCATGGCAGTGACAGAAGGTGGAAGTCCAGGGGCCACAACCAGGCCAGAAATCTGGCAGAGAGCCCTGCCACAAAACTAAAAGTCAGGTGGGGAGAAGTTGATTGGGAGTGTGGCTTAGAAGTACAAAAGCAGGTGTCTCCAATTACAGTTCCCTAGTGCTAGCTTTGGCAGACAGAGATCTTGATTTTAGAGCAAGGTGCAACGGACTACAAAACTAGAACTTTTTTTACTAATAGAACACTTCTATCTCAGAAGGAGTCAGTGCCTGTTGGGATTAAGAAAACAGATATTTTATTGGAAGTGGGGGTCTCATTTAGAGTAAAAAAAATAAAGTCTGTGTTTTTCTGTGTTAGGGAAAGAGAGTTTGTTAAGTCAGGAGGGGAGAAGTTAATTGGGGGCGTTGCTTAGGAGTACAAAAGCAGGTGTCTCCAATTACAGTTCCCAAGTGCTAGCTTTGGCAGACAGAAATCTTGCTTTTAGAGCAAGGAGCAGCTGACTAAAAAACTAGAACTTTTTTTTTTACTAATAGAACACTTCTATCTCAGCACGAGTCAGTGCCTGTTGGGATTAAGAAAACAGATACTTTATTAGAAGTGGGGGGGTCTCACGTAGGGTAAAAAAAAGAAAGTCAGTGTGTTTTTCTTTGTTGGGTAAAGGGAGTTTGTTAAGTCAGGAGGGGAGAAGTTAACTGGGGGTGTGGCTTAAGAGTACAAAAGCAGGTGTCTCCAATTACAGTTCCCTAGTGCTAGCTTTGGCAAACAGAAATCTTGCTTTTAGAGCAAGGAGCAGCTGACTACAAAACTAGAACTTTTCTTACTAATAGAACACTTCTATCTCAGCAGGAGTCAGTGCCTGTTGGGATTAAGAAAACAGATACTTTATTAGAAGTGGGGGTCTCATTTAGGGTAAAAAAAAAAGAAAGTCAGTGTGTTTTTCTGCATTAGGGAAAGTGAGTTTAAGTCAGGAGGGGAGAAGTTAATTGGGGGTGTGGCTTAGGAGTACAAAAGCAGGTGTCTCCAATTACAGTTCCCTAGTGCTAGCTTTGGCAGACAGAAATCTTGCTTTTACAGCAAGGAGCACCTGACTAATAAATTAGAATTTTTTTACTAATAGAACACTTCTATCTCAGCAGGAGTCAGTGCCTGTTGGGATTAAGAAAACAGATACTTTATTAGACATGGGGGGTGGTCTCATTTAAGGTAAAAAAAAGAAAGTCAGTGTGTTTTTCTGTGATAGGGAAAGGGAGTTTGTTAAATCAGGAGGGGAGGAGTTAATTGGGGGGGGTTAGGAGTACAAAAGCAGGTGTCTCCAATTACAGTTCCCTAGTGCTAGCTTTGGCAGACAGAACTCTTGCTTTTAGAGCAAGGAGCAGCTAACTACAAAATTAGAACTTTGTTTACTTATTGCCCTCCTTCCCCCCCACCCTTGCACCCTTAGCCAGTTCTACTTTTATAGGCACTGGATTTGACTAACAACAGGAACTTCTTGTTTGGCAGTAGGAAGGGAAGGATCACTGAAACACATAGGTTTCATCATCCTTGAAGGAAAAGAGTAGCTCTCCCTCTCCCCCTAGCTGCTGGAGGTCTGACACTGAGCAAGGAAGAAGAAGACTACAGGAAGTTCCTGTAAGGGCACATAGGCAGTAGGAGGGAAAACCTCCCCATAAAAAACAGGGAGGAGAGAGTAAGCATACAAAGCAACAGGAGAGGGGCCACAAAATAAGACATGATGGGAGTGGTGCAGTGCAATGGCTGTGGGTGGCAGTCTTCTGGGAGACATTCTGGAGGCCGCGATGCTGCCCTATTTGTAGGCACCTCTCTGGTCTGAGAGAGGAGGTTGCTTGTCTCCAGGCTGACTTGGTTAGGATTCGTGAAACCTCCTCCCCCACCCAGGGACCACCAGGGCCACTGCCGCTACCTCAGAGGTTGCCAAGAAAGAGGAGCGGTTGGACCAAGGTGGGCTCAGGGAGGGAGAGGGTGGTGGAACAGAGGCACATTCCTCCAGTTGTACCTCTCCACAATTCATACACTGTTCTGGCGGAGAGTGGTTCCTCTATTGAGACACCTGCAGTGGAGACCAGGAGGATGCTGGGAACCTCCACAAAGGAGACCCACAGAAGGGTGGCATGGGACCCCACAGGGGAAGAAAACAACTCCTGGTGGGGGACACAATCATTAGGGGGGGTAGAACTGGGGGAGGAAGGGGAGAGAGAGGTAAGGTGCCTACCTGGTGCCACAGCTTGGAGGGACAGGGAGTGAATCCTTAGGATCATGGGAGCAGCTGCATGAGGGAAGGAGCTGGATGTTATTGTCCACCTAGGGACAAATGACCTGGCTGGGAATGGGGCCAGAGCAGTGCAAGAGGAGTTTGAAGAGTTGGGGAGGGGCCTTAGACAAGTAGCATGTACAGTAACCTTCTCGGAGGTGCTGCCTGTCTATGGTAAGTGTGATGCTAGTTACTCAGCACAATGGGATTTAATGAATGGTTGAAAAACTGGTGCAGAGCTCAGGGTTTTGGTTTCACTAGGGACTGGGGGTCCTACCTGGAGGGATGCAGGCCTATACTGGTGTGATGGTCTGCATCTGTCCAGGAGGGGAACCAGGATCCTAGGTGATAGGTTTAAATGCTTCATTGACAAGCATTTAAACTAGCCAAGGAGGGAGGCACTGAAGAGGAGCAGGGAAAACCCAGCCTCCCCCTACAAAATGCAGCAGTTAGAGAGGTAAACACCAAGGTAGAGAAGTCAACAGGGAGCAGGACGGGGTAAATGCAGAAAAAAGCAGAAAGAAAAGGGATGGGGCTAAGAGATGTAAGGCCATCAAAAAATGGAGGGTGATGATACCAATGCCCAAAGTCTATGTAATAAGCTCCCTGAACTAGTGGCCTTGATGGAAGAGGGACACCTGGATATCGTGGCAGTCACAGAAACATGATACACTGAGAACCACAACTGGGATGTCAACATACCAGGGTACACAAGCTACAGGAGGGACAGGGAGCGTAAAAGAGGAGGAGAAGTAGCTCTCTATGTAAGGGAAGGGATCAAAGCAATAGAATTAAAGGATAAACAGGGAGTAGAGGAGTCACTGTGGGTCACCACAATGTGCACGAGGGTTGTATACAGGCACCCATCTCAGGGGGAGGCAATGGACAAGGAAATGATAGAAGGCATCCTTAGAATGGCAGAAAAAGGGGAGATATTGTTGATGGAGGATCCGAATATGCCAGATGTTAACTGGAGCACCTTTGCTGCAGTCACATCCAAGAGCAGGATTATTCTCGATGCCCTACAAGGGGGCATGCCTCAGACAGCTAGTGGTGGAACCCACTCAGGAGGGAGCAATTTTAGACCTGGTACTGTCAAATGGGGAAGGAGAAAGGATCTCGGATTTAGAAGTGGGTAGCCATCTGGGAACAAGTGACCACCAAACAGTGTGGTTCACGATAAACACAGCCATAGTCAAGCCATACAAAAGCAAGAGTATTGGACTTTAGGAGGGCTGATTTTGGGAAAATGGGAGAAAGCCTCAGAAAAGCACTAGCAAATGGACAAGAAGGAGGGGTGGAGGAACAATAGGGAAAACATCAAAACAGTCATCACAGAGGCAACAAGCCTTTGTGTGAAGCAAATCAACAAAGTAAAATGAAGTGAAAAAAAACACTATGGTTCTCAAAAGAGGTGGCAGGGAAGGTTAAGGAGAAAAAGGTAGCATTCAAGAAGTATAAGGAAACACAGAAGGAGCAGGACAGAGAACTGTACCAGTTAAAGCAGAAGGAAGTGGGGAAGGCAGTCAGAATAGCAAAGGCCAAAACTGAGGAAAAGACAGCCAACTCAGTTAAGAAGGGTGATAAAACATTTTATAGGTACATTAGGTAGCGAAGAAAGACCAAGGGAGGGATAGTGAGGCTTAATAAAGGGAAGGGAGGGTGGACAGAGGGGAACAGTGAAAAAGCAGGGATACTGAACAAATACTTCTGCTCAGTATTCACAAAAGAAGAGGAGGGGGAGGTACCTAAATCAAAGAAAAAAAGCCCTCTGGATAGGGAAGTCGATACCAGTCCATTCACAGAAGAAAGGGTTCTGAAAGAACTCTTAAAACTGAAGGTGGACAAAGTAATGGGGCCTGACGGGATTCACCCCAGAATTCTAAAAGAACTAAGGGTAGAACTAGTGACACCACTGACTACCCTTTTTAACAAATCATGGGAGGATGGTGTGGTACCTGGGGACTGGAGGAGGGTGGATATGATTCCTCTTCACAAAAGTGGGAGCAAGACAGAAGCAGGAAACTAAAGATCTCTTAGTTTGACCTCAGTGGTAGGGAAAATGATGGAATCACTTCTGAAAGAAAGAATTGTTGAATTCCTAGAGGCCAGTGGGGCACAGGACCCAAGGCAGCATGGATTCACAGCAGCAAGATCATGTCAGATGAATCTAATATATTTCTTTGACTGGGTGACCAAAGTAGCAGACCAGGGAGGGGTTGTGTACATGGCTTACCTAGACTTTAGCAAGACATTTGACACAGTCCCACACAAAAGATTAATATACAAGTTAGATAGCCTTGGAGAGGGTCCAAAAGTGGTAGCCTGGGTAAAAAATTGGCCGGACAACAGGATGCAGAGGGTAATAGTAAATGGAGTTCACTCTGAAGAAAGGAGGGTTACTAGCGGGGTACTGCAGTGTTCAGTACTGGGACCGGTCCTCTTTAATGTCTTTATAAGTGACATTGCAGAGGGACTGGAAGGAAAAGTAGGTCTCTTTGCAGATGGCACAAAAATCTGCAACAGGGTCGATACAGAAGGTGGGGTAGAAAGGATGCAAAGGGACTTGGCAAGGTTTTAGGAATGGTCAAATGTATGGCAGCTTAGATTCAATGCAAAGAAGTGCAAAGTAATGCACCTGGGAAATAAAAACCCAGGAGAAGAATACACAATGGGGGGTGAGATACTAACAACAGCAACAATGGAAAGGGACCTGGGGGTAGTCATATCATAGGACCTTAAGATGGGAAAGCAATGTGAGAAGGCAGTAAGGAGGGCTGGCGGGATACTGGGATGCATAGGGAGAGGTATCACCAGTAGAAAACAGGAAGTTGTTATGCTTCTGTACAGACAGTTGGTGAGACCCCATCTGGAGTACTGCATGCAGTTCTGGAGACCCCATCTCCACAAGAACATAGATAGAATGGAGTCTGTCCAGAGGAGGGACACTAAAATGGTGTAGGGTCTGCACCAGAAGACATACAAAGAGAGATTAAAGGAGCTGAATATGTATACCCTCGAGGAGAGGAGGGAAAGAGGGGGGAAATGATAGAAACTTTCAAGTACCTCAAGGGAATCAACAAAGTCCAAGAGGGTAGCATCTTTCAGAAAAAGAGATGTACAAGAACAAGGGGGCACAATCTGAAGATAGAGGGGGGACGGCTCAGAGGTAATGTGAGGAAGTATTTTTTCCCAGAGAGGGTTGTGGATACATGGAACAGCCTTCCTGAGGAGGTAGTGGAGTCAGAAACAGTGGTGGAATTCAAGAATGCATGGGACAGACATAAGGCAATTCTAGTGGGAGGTTGGAGGAAGTAGGCTGTTGGTTAACTAGGATCTGCAGCTTATCCATTAGGTAGGGAAATGAGCAGACTAGGTGGGTCAAGCGGTCCTTATCTGCCATCAAATTCTATGTTTCTATGTTACACATGGGAAATGGTACAACTTTTGTATGTTATCTGAAATGATTTTTTTTTTGCCAACGTCCATGCCCCCAGGAGCCTCACTTTTTCAGGCCTTTTAATTTGTGCCACTCCAGAGCCTGCAGACTCAGTCTCATCAGCATCGTCAATGATCAGTTCCCAGTGTGTCCCTCTGGTGCTTGGGTTGGTTCTAGCTCTCCAGGGACCCCCACTTCTTCTTGTGGGATCTTCATAGGAGGAGAGAGAGAGAGAGAGAGAGAAGCCCACCGCCAAAGCCAGTGCCCAGGCACCAGGGTCTGGCTAGTAGACATACTGCCAAATGAGGTCAATTTGCAGAGAGGTGTGCATAGGAGGCATCACCCAAGGCTGCCCTGGCTGGGCATTTTCCCCTTCTCTACCCACCCACCCACCGCCTACCCCATCTCCCCATCTGAGTATACCTATGTTGGTGCTCTGGGTCTGGGCCCACTGGCACAAGGTCACCTATGCCAGCAGAGTCCCCATATTACCTCCAGATGCAACTTTCCAAGTGGTGCGTATCTCCTTTCTCCCCTTGGGTGGAGACTGTCCTCACAGACACTCTTGGCTCTCCCTGCCAGTCCTCAGCCTCAGGACACGAACCTAGGTTTCCAGCATGTTGACTTAATGGGGGCTATGCATGAATGTGAGCCAGGTACGCACAAGAGGCATGTACTCGGCCAGCGCAGCTCCGTACCTGTGGACAGGTGCATGGTGGCTGGCAATCATGATCACCAGCCACTTCAAGGTGCCTGTCTGTGGCCCGACCCCCTCAACGTGCTGGTGCACAGGGGAAGATTGGAGGGCATAAGTAGGCATCCAATCAGATGCTCAACCTGGTCCCTGAGTGGATCCCCTGCTCTGCATGGAGCAGGGGATTGTGGTTGCTGCTAGTCCAGTGGTTATTACAAAAATGAGCAACTGCCCAAACGGCTGCCCGCAGCCCTCTCTGCCTAACTGGAGGGCTGTAACAGCAATGACGGGGAAGGGGGTTAGGTCCTTCTGCAGTCTGTGGGTATATTATGTGAGAAGTGCACTGCAGCTATGTCAGGGTAACTATTCACATAGCTTGTGCCCCCCTCACTCAGCACTCTGCACTGTAGTGAATGGTGCAGAGAGCAGACACATCCCCTGACACTCCCTCAGATCATCCATGAGTAGCAGCATGAATAGGATGCACCCCTGCAGTGAATGTCACGGGGTCCCCAGGACCCCCAATGTGGCTACATGACTTAGGTTTGCCTACATGTGGCAGATACACGGTGCATAGGTACTGTATAGTGCATAGGGGCCATTGTTTGTGTTTAAATAGTATCAGTGCCTTGAATCTAAGAAAGGCACTCCGTAAATACAATATCTGTCTGTCTGTCTGTCTGTCTGTCTATCTATCTATCCATCCACCATTCCTCTATTTCTCTCTCTCTCTCTATCTAGCTATAGTAGCTATGTTTAGCTGTCTGTCTTTCTGCCTGCCTCCCTGTCTGTCTATCCATCCATCCATCCATCCATCCATCCATCCATCCATCCATCTATCCATCTATCCATCTGTCTATCTGTCTATCTGTCCATCTATCTATCCATCTATCTATCCATCCATCCATCCATCCATCTGTAATCTAGTGCCCTATTCTGGTGTCTGCAATGAGCCACAAGTGTGGAAAATACTTTTAAAAACATTGGGATCTATTCATGAAGCCTGTGCACTGTGTGTCTGTGGTGTGTAGGCTTCCTTAAGTTGCTCAGCCATGCATCAGGGTCCCACAGACCCCTGTAGCATTCATGGAAGGGGCCACGCACCCCTTCTGCACCTGATCCACTGTTCATGCACACAGCTACACATGCAGATGGACTGGGGGAGTGGTCGGGGGCATTCTTACACTCCGTGCCATTCACCAAGGTGCAGAGGTCTGGGAGAGGTGGGGAAAGGAATCTGCCATAGCCACTGCACATCCCCACTGCTCTGTACCTGCTGGCTGCAGTAAGACCACTGACCCTCCTTGAGATGCTGCCCCACCCTCTAGTCATTCAGAGAGGGCTGGGGGTAGCCAATGGGGAAAGCCACTGGGGAACTCAACCAACTTCAGGTTTTTCCTGGGACATGTGATGTCCCATAATCCTCTGCTCTACCCAGAGCAGGGGCACCAATTTGCAGTCAGGGCAGGCATCTAAGTAGATGCTTGCCTGTGTGCCCTGGTCCATCCCCCCGCATTCCTCCCCTATGGCAGAGATGTGCGGGGAGTACCATGCACTAATGTCCACGACCCCAATTAGCGAATGGAGCTTCCTGCACATCTGTCCATGAGTGCAGACTTCCTTGGGCTAGATAAATGCCTGTCATGCATACCTGGCCCGCATTCTTACATAGGGCCCATTGTGAGTTTCTCAAAATACTGTGCAGTACTGACCCTTATGATCCTGTGGCCATGCAAAAATCTTTCTGTGACCCCCATAGTAGGAACGGAGAGCCTGAGAAATCATCTGAACCCTGCAGCTACTTTCTCGTGTCTCTCTGTTCAGTCTAGTAATAAGGTCCATGCCTTCTCCATGAATAAGGATGCAATCTCAAACCAGTGAAGTGACGCTTGGTCAGATGTTAATGCAACATATGAAACTATTTTTGTTTGCATAATCTGCACTTACAATTCAGATATTATTTATATGTATAAAATTTTAAAAGTTGTTAAATCATACTACTTGATTGTATTATGGATTCTTACCCCAGGAGTTCTTTAACATCAGTAACTTCTTTGCACTTAGCTGGCTAGGTACAATTGCCCCGGAGGTGTGCCTTTAAGAGAGATTTAATGAGCGTAGGGCCAAGCCAATCAAAAGACAGGAGGGGGTATGAACTGAATGAGAACTGTTGACTGCTTCAGAATTGTTTCTCCACTGAACTGAGCAATATTGCCTCTGAGGTGTCTCCCAACTTTCCTTTTTGACAGGCTCCTAGTGCTTATCTGGGTAAAGCTTTCCTCATAAATCATTTCCTTTAGTGTGCTGAGTGACAATTTTTACTTTTTCATTAGCGCTTCGCAATTTTTTTATTTTTAGCACGACGGCACTATTTAGACTTTATTTTTACTGCGACTATTTACTTTAAAGCCTAATTTTATCGCGGGTGTTTATTTTCTATGGTTTTCCTTCATTTTTGGCTAAATTCTCGTGGGAACAGTTGAATTAGGGACAGTTGCCTTGTTTTTTACCTCAGACCTGACGGGGTTTACTGCGAGGCACCTGCAGTAGATTTCAAACTTAAACAGTGCCTGGGGGTTTTCTCTCTAGATTGGCAATTACGAGGAAACCTTTTTTGTTTTATTACTGGACCTTGGTATGATCTGTATCAGGACTGTCCATAAGGGTCCAGCAGCCACCAGTGCGCAGTTGAATATTACTGGCTTTCTATTAAGATTGGCACTGGTAAAGATCCTAGTTTTACAAAAAAAAAAAAAAGGCACTAGTAATAGACAGAGTCTATTAACTGGGGCAGGACTGGCCGGTGGCGTTTTCACAGAAACCTGCACTCACTTTGTAGGTCCAGCACTGGTTTGCTTTGTTTAAATTGGCGAACATAGCAGACAAACCTTCGATAAATACGGCTGAGGATAAATCAAAGGCTTCTGATGAGGTGCCATTCAAAAGTACTAATACCAAAAGCAGAGGTGCTGAAGAACCCACCAGATCCCAGTCAAAAAATAAAGCTTCCAAAGATGAAGTGCCTCACAAATTGAAAAATAATAAGAGTGATGAAAAAAGGAAGCTTGATCAAGCCTGTGATGAAGTGGCTAAAAAGAAACTCTGTCAAGACAGATATGCTCCCGTTGCTTCTGGGAAAGCCAATAGTGAGACAACGGGCAGCTTAAAGCATACAGAAAAAAACGAAACATTTACAAACTGCGCAGGTTATTCCATCAGTGCAAGATATGGAAAAAGCATGGCAACTGTTTCAGACCCTTCAAAAGATGGTCCTCAATTTACTGGGGCTGGCAAGAACTCTTCCACAGTTCTCTGTTCTATAGACTCTGAGGGTGACACAGATGATGATCAATTCTATGATGCCCCTGACATGAATTTTGAGGGCCTTGAGCCCCAGGAGTCCCTGGACCCTTGCCTTGGGGATCCCCTGAGTGACCACGAGGATCCTTCCTCTATGTTTACATTTATACAAAATATGCTGGATAACCTGGACCTCCCTACTCAGGAGCCCAACCAGGATGTCAATGAAGACGAAGATTAGGTCTTTCATCCTCAAAGACCTTGGTCGTCCCTATCTATAATACATTTAGAAAAAATACTATGAAGGTGCTTCAACACCCAACTTCAGTATTAGGGGTTGATAAGCGGCTTGAGAGAAATATAAATTGTCTAAAAATGGTACAGAGTTCCTGTCAGCACACCCTAGCCATGAGAGTATAGTGCAGCAGGCAGCTTGTGAGAAAGCTGGAGTCTCCTTGTCGCCCTCTCCCCTGACAAGGATTCCAAGAAAATTGACTTTATAGCAAAGAAAATGTATGCCACAGCTTCCCTGCTACTCAGGCTTTCTTCTTACATGGCATTCACAGCCAAATATCAGAAAGCCCTTTGGAAATCTGTCCAGGCTATTGCAACGGATCAGATTCTATGGTGCAGGAGCTGGTGGATACATCAAAAACTGCCTTGGAAGCTACTATGTACCAATTCCACATGGCAGATGACAATAATGATGCAGCCTCTAGGGCGATGGCCCATGCCATATCTCTGAGACGCTTCGCCTGGCTTAGAACAACCAGTCTGACCACAGACATTCAGAACAAGGCCATGGATTTTCCCTGTGATCAAAATATGTTGTTTGATTACAGAATCACTGACTACATGAAAAAGGTCGATGAGTAAAAGGCCTCCTGGCAAGTCTTTCATCCAAGCCTAAACCCGCCACCCCTCAGAGATCCCATCCCAGGGGCGGTAGGGGCAGAAGGTTTGTTCCCAGGCCTTACAAACCCTATCCACAATCTGACTTTAGCCAGTACAGGGGGTCTTTCAGAGGCAGGGGTAGAAGGGGCCAAAGAAGAGCCACCTCTACTCAGCCATCAGCCTCTCAGTCTAAGTCCTGATGTGAGTATCCCGATCACCTCCCCGTTTCCGGTTGGAGGCAGACTCTCTCACTGTCTTCAGCACTGGTCCCTCATCACATCGGACAAGTGGGTGCTGGAGATAGTGGAGAAGGGTCTGTCATTACAGTTCAAGCAGCTGCCAGACCTCAAGAGTACCCAGGTGTCAAGACCTCTGTCACCATCACAGATACTGCTGTTGGAAATGGAGGTACAAAACCTTCTGGCCTTAGGAGCAGTGGAGAGGGTCCTCACCCATGAGAAGGGCAAGGGGCCCCTACTCCAGGTATTTTCTGACACAAAGAAAACTGGGGAGTGGCAACCTATCTTAGATCCCAGATATTTAAACAAACATCTGAAAAACCCAAATTCAAAATGGTCACTCTGTCACTGGTCATACAGTCCTTACAGCAGGGTGACTGGCTAGTCTCCCTTGACTTAAAGGACGCCTACTTCCACATACCCATAAGGAGATCTGACAGGAAGTTTCTCATGTTCAAACTTCCTTTGGGTCACTATCAGTTCACTGCAATGCCCTTCGGTCTGTCCTCGGCCCAGGAGTCTTTACCAAGTGTCTTGCAGTGGTAGCAGCACATCTCAGGAGACTGGATGTCTCTCTCTCACCCCTATCTGGATGACTGGCTCATAGTTGCAAAGTCTCCCTGCCAAGTCAAAGAATCTCTTTCCCTCACAGAACGCACTCTGGAGTCTCTGGGTTTCCTGGTAAATCTCAAGAAATCTCACCCAGAACCCACCCAGCTGCTCACCTTATTAGGGGCCCAGCTGGACACTCAGAAGGGATATGCTTTCCTCTCACAGGAAAGAATTCAGAGTTTCCCTTCAGTGGCAGATTCTTTTGCCCAGGGACAGCCAAGACCAGCCAGACATTTCCTCAAACTTCTGAGACATATGGCCTCTATGACTGCAGTAGTCCCAGGGGTCAGGTACAGGATGAGACTCCTGCAAGCCTACCTCAGAGCTCGCTGGTCTCAGAGAAGCAACAAATTTTCAAAGTTAATACCAGTGTCGGAGCAGTTCCTCCAAAACTTGCTGCGGTGGAAGGACCCTGCAAAATTGCAGGCAGGGGTTCCCTTTCAAGATCCTCTTCCCACAAAGGTGATCACTACAGATGCCTCCCTTTTGGGCTGGGGAGCTCATTTAGACAGTGTCTCAGTAAGCGGTAACTGGACTCCCGAAGAGTCACAGCTGCACATAAATCTTTTGGAACTCAGAGCAGTCTTACTAGCTCTCAAAGCTTTCGCTCCCAGCAAAGAAGGGCAGGCAGTTCAAATTTGAATGGACAGTACCACTGCAATGTTCTACATAAACAAGCAGGATGGTACCAGATCAGGAATACTCTGTTTGGAAGCTCTGAAGCTCTGTTCTCTAGCTTTCTCCCTGGGAGTCGGGCTCTCAGCTATTCACCTCCCAGGCAAACTCAATACTCCGGCAGGCGCTCTAAGCCACATCAGTCAAGGTCAGAGTGATTGGACACTGAACAAGCAAGTACACTATTAGCCACAGTGTTCAGGCAGTGGAGCACACCAGACGTGGATCTCTTTGCCTCGCCTCTCAATTTTCAGCTTCCTCAGTACTGTTGCAGGCCCCCAGTTCTGGGAACACTTCTTCTGGATGCCCTGATCCTGGACTGGTCAGGGAGGTTCCTATACACATTTCCTCCCTTTCCCCTGATATTCAGGGTTTTGCTGAAACTCAGGCAGCAGCTTGCATCCATGATCCTAGTGACTCTGGACTAGCCCAGGCAAGCCTGCTACCCTCTTCTTCTCTCAATGTCCTACAACAGGCCCATTCGCCTGCCCCTGACCCATTCCCTGCTGACCGTTCCTCAGACGGGAGTTCAGTACCCAGACATACACTCTCTTCACCTCAAGGCCTAGTTCTTGAGGGGTTAGAGTTTCCAAAAAAGTTTATACAACTACAGAGACTTAACAATGACTTCTTTCAAAAACTGGACAATGACACGGAAAACCATAAAGAAGTGCGGTCAGCTAGAGTGCTGATGATTTTTTAGTGCCCGCTCTGCACTTCTGGCCCAGTATGACTGCACAGACCATGTTGTGGTAAGACTGGCTCTGATATTGTAAGCAGTGTTTATCCAAGTAATATATGGTGTAACAAGGTGTGGTAGGGTGTGGTTATCATGAGTGTAAATATATGTATGGGTGTAAAAAAATCAAGTACCCTTATTTGCTGAGACATATTACATGATGTGAAATTATTTCCTTATGACCTTATGGTTTAGATCCTAACCTCACTCACCATTGCAATATGTATATGCCAAACTCTAACAAAGGAATATCTTGTTAGAAACAATAAACAAGGATGTTTAATAACTAGTTTAAAACTTTAAATAATATTTTAACAAGATATGGGCTGAGCAATATATTGCTTAATTCAACCCAAAATGCAAAAGAATTATATAAAGGAAGTGATACGGAGAATTAAAGATGTTATGGGGCAGAAAGATCTAATATACCCAAGTATAATAGGTCAGTCTGGAGGCACAAGTTATTTAAATATCTGCGAGAGGAAGGAACACAGAAAGATTTTGCTAAACTTTAGATATGATTTACTTCTAGGTTATTTACCTTATATAAAAACTAACTACGGGTTCAAGTTTGTCAGTAAATGTGTAATGACACTCAGTTCATATCTAGGGAGCCACTATAAACCGGTGCACTATCCTGGTAGGGGTGGAGTCGAGCAGCAAGATGGCCACCCTGCTGCGCTCCACTCCACTCCACACCACACCGCTCTGCTTATTGCTTAGCTAAAACTTTGAGCTAAAATCGTAGACTTTTATTATTAGAAACCTTGTTTCACTGTGGCCCGTAGTGCGTTTTTTTCAATGTTTAGTACATTTTATTGGGTTGTTTTGTAATTGATATTGACTGGCTTCAGGTGAGTTGGTGTATTGCACCTGTACATGTTGTACTGTTTTATTGCCTTTTGCTAATGGAGAGTTTGCAGCAGTAGAAGTGGCAAAATGGCATTTTGCTTTATTTGATGCTTTTTTAAACTTCTATGAAGTCGATAAGTCAAGTCTGGAGGCTTAAGGACTGTTGCTGTTTCCTCCATGTACGAATCAGCTGAGCCATGTCCTGAGAGGTGGACCAGAATCCCAGTCAATTAACAGAACCATGACACCCTTGAAATGTGCACTGAAAGGAGACTATGGAAAACATTTGTGAGCGCAGGCACTGACCTGTATTGATGCCTTAATTAATCTTACAACAGGTAGGCTATCATTGCCTGAGGAGTGAAGGAATAAATGGGGCTGGCTCTATGAATCACAGTTACTGCGCTCGGTGGAGTGGTATTTTTTTCTTTTGTAGGTTTCAAAGGATGTAAGAGTAATTTAAAAGCCATGAAGTTACGTAGCCAGGGAAAAAGTCTCCCTGTTTGGAGAACTGCTGGTTCAAGGAGATTTAAAAGTCCCAGGAGTTGCACTCACAGAAAAGAACCAGGAATCGGGGACATGCCGGAATGGATGATGACCCCTACAATAAGTGTACTACAAGTGCTGATATGCCTAAACTTTTTTTAAAAAGAGGTATGCCATTTTTGTCAATGGGCTGTGGGTTTACTGATTATTAGCTGGAACATTTACTATGCTCAGACGAGCAATGTTTTTGATTTTCACGACTTAGATGCCCCTAATCACACTACACCAGAGGTTAGAAACAAGTTCCAATGAGCAGGAAGGTTGGTATAGAGAGAGATCTACATAGGACTTACATAGAAGGGAGAATAGACTCATGGACTCCTGATTACTTCATCAAAGGAAGAGGAATTTAATTTTGCACAAGTAATGGTCTCTCTTGTTGGCCCAGGTGGGACGCTGCTCTGGTGACCAAGTAATGGGTAATCTTCTCATGAGGTACTGTTTTTACCTTTTTACTCCTGGGATAATCTGTTTACCCTTAAGAGATTGGAATCTGAACTTGAACATCCTACCGTTGCCTTAAAGATTTAACTCTGGGCTCAGAATTTTGCTTTCAAAATATATGTCTAAAATGCCTGAATAGATTGCTTGGCCTCCTTCTCTGTTTTCCTTATAGAGACACTATATTAGTGACTCAATGAGATGGGACACGGGGTATTTCTTCCCCCCCGTCCCTTAACTTAAAGTGTTGTTGGGCTTAAGATTGGAATTTGACTTTCTATTTTATTAAATTTTGATATAACCTTCTTACAAGTTTTAAGAATGTTTGTTAAAGCAGAAGACTAAAGTGGGACTCTGCCACATTGATTTGAGCTGCTGATTGATTGATAAACGTTTGCTTTAGTACCATCACTGGTTTCATAGCATATGGTTTTGGCATCTGGTTAACTTTATATAAGGACATAAAATGATACAATGATGGTAAACTTCTAGTCTCACGCATTAACTTAGAGACTTCAGAACCAACGGAGCCCTGAACACTGACACAAAATGAATGTACTCATTTGTAAGAGAGCCTTAATCTTGTTCAGTTTATACATACTACTGATAGATCATACTAAACACTAAATGTTAAACAAATGTTTTCAAGCATTGTGTACATGTTTGTATGTTATTTGTAAATAACAGATAGAAACCCATTTAAATGTATAGGGTAAAACAGTTTTGGAGGGTTAATCCCTTAATGGAGTTCATTTAAAACAGTTTGACTTTTGAAGATTCAATGGTAATTTCATTGTATTCAGACTATTTTATAACAAAAGAAATTAATGTTGATAGACTGATATAGTTTTAATGTAATCCTTGCTAATTTAGGAACAGGAACAGTAAAAGATTTTAGGGAAAGCTATACATTTAATATTATATAGATGTTTAGTGCTTACTATATGACCTAGTATGTGGGCCACAGTTTAGTGGTTAAAATGAGTCTAGATGACCAGCTGAAGTGACTGCTGTCTGAAATGTATTTAAAGTACCTTAATATAAGTAATATGAGGGGACTGTCAGGGACAAAACTGAAGTGACTATATTTTTAACGGTGCAAGTTTTCTTTTTATGCTGTAGGATGTATATACATAGAAACATAGACTTTGATGGCAGATAAGGGCTGCATGGCCACCTAGTCTGCCCATTTCCCTACCTAAAGGATACGCTGCAGATCCTAGTTAACCAACAGCCTACTTCCTCTTACCCCCACAAGAATTGCCTTCTGTCTGTCCCATGCATTCTTGAATTCTCCCACAGTTTTTGACCCCACAGCCTCCTCAGGAAGGCTGTTCTATGCATCCACCACCCTCTCTGTGAAAAAATACTTCTTCACATTGTCCCTGAGCCATCCCCCCTCTATCTTCAAATTGTGTCCCCTTGTTCTGCACATCTCTTTTTCTGAAAGATGCTACCCTATTGGACTTTGTTGATTCCACTGAGGTACTTAAAAGTTTCTATCATGTCCCCCTCTCCCTCCTTTCCTCAAGGGTATACATATTAAGCTCCTTTAGTCTCTCCTCATATGGCTTCTCTTGCAGACTCTGCACCATTTTAGTTATCCTCCTCTGGACTGCCTCCATCCTTTGTCCTTGTGGAGATGGGATCTCCAGAACTGGATGCAGTACTCCAGATGGGGTCTCACCAACTGTCTATACAGAGGGATAACAACTTCTTGTTTTCTGCTGGTGATGCCTCTACCTATACATCCCAGTATCCCCCAGCCCTCCCTACTGCCTTCTCACATGCTTGCTAACCTTAAAGTCATCTGATATGATTATGAGAATGGCCCTGTTCTTTGATGTGGCTGCAGCAAAGGTGCTTCAGTTAACATTTGGCATATTCAGGTCCCCCATCCACAGTAGCTCCCATTTCTCTGCCATCCTAAGGATGCCTTCTATCATTTCCTTGTCCATTCTCTCCCCCTGACGTGGGGGTCTATATACAACCCCTGTGCGGATTTAATTTAAAACAAGATGGAAAGACTGTTTAAGACTTTTTTCAGATTTCCTGTAAGTAGTGGTGAAGTATACATTCTCTTTTAAAATAATAATTTTTTAAGGGGGACATTTCTCTTAAAAATGCATGCATGTTTTACTTTGTATTTGTTTTGTATGCTGAATTGTAATGGCCTAAATGGCTGAACAATAAACCACTGATTGATATCTATGGAACATCTTTGTTTGGACTGTTTGGCTTTTATTGAAAAAAGAGAAAATGGATAGTTCCTATATTAAACAAGAAGCACTTTACTTCTAATGTAAAGAAATTTGAATACTTGTTTATGTTTCATAGTATTCATATAATTTATGCAGTTGCTCAGTTTGGCTACAGAGTTATGTAAAGACTATTGAAAGTCCAATAATTTTATATAATATTTGCATTACCCAGATTAGTTATCTATATGAGTGTTTATGTACATATGTAATAAGCTTGAAACTTGACTGTGCAGATAACAAGCTTAGGAGAACTATGTGTGGATTGTGACTTGTATTGTAGGCAGTGACTAACATTTCACACAAGATATTTATTATGTGTATAAAGTCTGCTGAAGCTGTTTTTAATATGTAAATGAAAATTGTACTACTTTTTTTCACCCCATTCCATGAGTAAAGAAGCTGAGATGGGTACAGTATAGAAGAATGGAGTGAGCATTAGGGCTGACAACCCCAAAGCACACCCTGACACATGTTGGTATATGCAGGGTGGGGCTGGGGTGTTAGGGTTGAAAACCCTAATACCACATTTTCTAACTTTTGTCAGTGGAACCCTAACAGATGCATTAACAAAGTTTTCTGCAACAAATTTCCTTACTTTTGGAGGTAGTATAATTGTAGGCTTATTTGCTTGTGGGAGGGCCCTGTGCTCCCATCCATGCATAATTTTTTAGAGACTGTAGTGGTATCCTTATTTGCCTGTGGGAGGTCCCTGTGCTCCCATCCCATAGTGTGTGGCTCCAAAGAAACACCTCATATTGTAATATCCTATAGAAAAGATGGCAGAATTTGAAACCTTTATAACGGAACACCAGACTACTATATTTTCAGGAAACCAGCAAAAGGCACATTGGTGGGGCAAGCCATTTTCACCCTGAAAATTTCACAGAAAAATTGCAAACCATTTATTCACAGCAGAGTGACAAATAAATGACTGGGTACACCTCACATTACAATGTTATCCTATGAGAAAACAAAGCAAAATTTTAACCCACAGAACTCCAGACCAAACTCATTTTTTTTTCAGCAAACCAGCAAAAGGCACATCTGTGGGTATACCTTTCTACCCTGAAAATTTCAGGCCAAAATCCTGAACTGTTAGTTAAATGTGAAGTGACAAAGAAAATGCTGTCTCAAAAATCCTCTTTTGCAAATTGTGAAAAAGGATCCTTTTCGTGTTTCCATTATTGCGATTTGCAGCAAAGAATGAACACTTTTCTATGAATCATGAAAAAAGATCCTTTTTTGTGAACTGCTTTTATGCAATTTGGAACAAAGGATTTTACCACTTTAAAAAACACATTTTGAGGCACATAATTCACAAGCTGACTTCAGAATCAAGGTCTACGGGAACCCAATTAGATAAAGACAATGGTTGCTACATTCCAAATCTAGGTAATATTTTTTAAGTTGTTTGTAACCACTAACTGAAAACAAGATGGCAACAGGACCGCAAAGGATTCCGCATTTGCGGCAAAGGATTTCATATTTGTGGCAAAGGATTCCACATTTTCGATAAAGAATCCTTTGTCGAGTGGGACATCTAGCTGGTCCAATAGGAAATAATGGGAAACTTTGAAATGTAATAACTTTTGAATGGATTAATATTTTTTCACCAATCCTTCAAAAGACACCACTGTGAACCAAGATCTATATACTGCAACAATGTCAAAGCCAAATTCAACACTGTTTTCGTGCAGCAGCATGAAAAATAATTTTAACAAAAATGATAACTTTTACACATTTTTGACACCCCCCAGTATCTCTGCACTCACAAATCTGACCTGGACAAAACTTGCCACAACAAGAGATCTGTGGTCCCTGACAGTGCTTGCACAATTTCATGTGAATTGCTTGAATGGTTGCAAAGTTACTAAAGTGCAAAATTTCTAGCTTAACACAGAAGTGATCACTCAACCCTAACTATACTGGCGTAACAGCTCCAGTATAATTAGTTAATTTGTTTGCTGTCTCATCATGCAAAACCAGATCAAATGCACGTAGTAGTAGTAACATTTTTTATTCGACAAATTGAATAAGGCCATTCTCATTGAGCTGACACTCATTTACAAGAGATCCCCTTTTTATAATCCTGGTTACAAGGGAAAAATATGGTAGGAGAATGTTAACATAACTAAACAATGATTAATTAATAGAACTTGAATAGTCAAAAGTTACATAATATGAGTACATAAATTAAAATGCATGTACAGTACATGCTTCCATAATAAGTGAATCATACTCTCATCCAACCGCACAGGCTATATACACTATCTGTACACTAACAATTTAGCCAGTTTCAGCACTAGAGCAGTAAGGTTGTGTTAAAGCAGCCTGAAAAGCAAACCATTCCCTAGTTTTCTTCCAAGACAGTGGATTATTGTATAACACTAAATTCCTAGGTACATTATTCCAAATGTGGGGACCCAGACAGCAGAAGGAAGATCTCCCTATATTCTCTCTCATAAATGGGAAACCAAATTCAGTTGCACTAGATGATCTTAGCCTACGTTTAGGAGCTTTTAAAGATGCAATATCAATTACATAATCAGGAACAAGCCCCTTACAATGCCTAAACATAAAACCTGCTTAATGTAACTGCCTTCTCAGCCCCAAATGTAGTCAATTTAACTCTCTATAGATACAGCAGTACAATGATAAGTTTTTCATGGTGCGCCAAGGACAAACCTAGAGAAGCGGTCATATATTACATCAACCCTAGCAAGGTCTGTCTCCACCGCCTCATAATACAAAACATCTCCACAAATATAGGAACCATCATGGAGTTTAACACTTTAAGTCTTGCTTGTAATAGTAGCTCCTTTCTTATTTTGTACAAAGCATCTAATTTTTGTCCCAAGCTGTTAAGTTATTAATATGAGTATTCCATTTACACTTATCATCTACCCATAATCCAAAATACCTATATGATTCAGCTGGTTGCAATACAGTCCCATCTCTCGTGGCTATGATCAACATGTTCCCCTCCCCCCCATATTGTTACTTCTTTGCCTAAAAAAGCAAAACTTCAGCTTTCCTTGGATTGAGGGCCAACTTATTTTCTACAAAAAACAACTGTAATGTGTCAAATGCTCTCTGTAATGTGTTCTGGATTTGTATCACGTTTCCCTTTTATATATATTGTCAAATACAAATAGTAAGGTCAAATGCTTTGCTCAATTCTAAGTAGATAATACTGTATCTGCTCATTTTAGTTTCTGTTTTGTTTTAGTTTTTTTAGTAGCTACCTTTTTCTCCTCCTCCCTCCCTATCCACCCTGGTCTCCTGCCTGTCCCCTTCCTTAACCTACAGTTCCTCCACTGTGTCCTACTTTTCCCTCACCAGCCCTCCTTGCCTTGCTCTCCTTCCCATTCCAAGGGTAGGAAGCCCCGCTCCATTCTTCTCCTCATTCTCCCATTCCTCCTCTTGTCTGGCAATGTGGAGACCAATCCTGGACCCTCTTCTTCCTCTATCCACCACTTCCAAGGGCCTTAGTGTCTTCTATCTAAATGCTAGGAGCCTTCTACCAAAACTAGAGCTCCTTTTCATTTGGCTGCAATTACACTCCCTTGATGTCCTCTGTATCACTAAGTCTTGGGTCCTGACCATAACCTGTCCCTTCCTGATTACCATCTTTTCAGAGAGGACAGGGGAAAATGTGGTGGAGGGGTTGCCATTTACATTCACCTGAGTCTTTCATGCAAGTGGCCAGCAGGGAAGCTTTACCCTCTTCCCACAAATTTCTAATAGTCAAACTCTTTATCCTCTCCTCAGTACCTATTTTCACTGCAGTTTTCTACTGTATGTTTCTCCTAAGATTTCACATTCTTCCCTGGTAGACTATCTCTCCATCATTGCCTCTTTTTTCCTTCACAAGTGAACTCATCCTTCTCGGGGACTTCATTGTAAATTGGATTTGCCCGCCCTCTAGATCTACAATTCATAGCACTGAGTCACTTAATTTGACACAGGTTATTTCAGAACCCATCGGGCTCAAGTCCCCACTTTGCTAACCATTCCCACTTGGACTGGGTTCTAACCTCCCACATCCACTGGATCATTACAGCTGGTATTTGCCAGATTATTTTAGTGGCCACTGCATGACCTTCTGAGTCAGAAAAATCTGACATCCCCCTCAACACCAAAATAAATCTGGTCACGGTCTCTCTGGTCACTAAATATCAGTGCTCTACTGAGCAACCTTACTGCAACAGACTGGTCTGCCATCCTCATTGCCTTAGATATCAATATAGCTCTTTTCCACTTCAACTCAGTGTCCTATCCACTCCTCTTGGACAAGCCGAGATGTGTTGGCTTTTCTGTCCTACCATTGCTTGGTTCCATCCCTACCTGACCAGCTGACAATAACTGGTTCAAGTCAGTAAGTTCTTGTCACCTCCCCTTCCTATCCAGGCTGGGGTTCCATGGGACTCCATCCTTGGCCCCATTCTTTTTTCCATCTTCCTCAATGATCTCACCACTGCCTGTGTCAACTCGAATGTCCACATGTATGCAGATGACACAGTCATCTTCACCTCTGGTCCTTCCATTGCAGGTGTGGAAGACTTGCTCCAGCGGGACTTCAGCAATGCTCTACACTGGTTCCAATCTAACCAGCTTAGAGTTAGCACTAAAAAGATAGTCTCTATGATCTTTGGTACCACTTAGAAACTGGCCAGACTCACTGCACCCCCTGTCTTCACCACTCTGGATGGCATCCCACTTGAAGGAGTTCAGTCCTTCAAGTACCTAGGGTGTGTGGAGACAGTAAGCTTGACTTCTCAGCCCACATAGATGCCATAGATGCCAAGCTCCATCCCAAACTTGATGCCCTCTACTGGAAGAAAGACTGCTTATCTCTTCGTGTCCTCAGGGAGATTTGTTACCAAAATGGTACTCCCTTCCTTTGACTATGCAGATGTGGTCTATGGTTCTGTCCCTTCCACTTCCCTTGCCGGACAGAATACCCTCCTCAACTCCTTCTGCTGTTTTGTATCAAACTCTCCACCAAGCATACACCATTGCTCATTATACTCTTCCCAATCCATCCTCTCACTGCCCTCTTGCTGCCAGGCTCACTGCGCCACCTTCATCTCCAAATATTGGTTCAACACCTTTCTCTCTTACCTCTCCTCATTCCTATCCCAACTCTCCACTGCTTCCTGCTCCCTCAGCTCTAGGGACCATTGCACTTTTGCCACTTCTCACCCCTGCTCCTCTACTGAGCAATCTGCCTTCTGTAGACTTCCCTCACTCTGGAACAAACTCCCTTCCTCCCTCTGATTCTCCCCATCCTCTGACTCCTTCAAGCACCAGCTGAAACTTCAACCCCATCACCCGTTTGCTCCTGTTATCTTTCCTCCTGATACCCTTGAAGGCTGAACCTTAATCCATCCATGTTATTGTTCGTGATTCTATTTTTATCACCACTTTTATGCACTGCTAAAATTCTCTGCACTTTATTACCTATACATGCAGTTTTGTTCATTATCTGTTCTACTACTTTATCACATTGTTCATTTGTTGCCCTTCATCAAAGTTGCCTCCTCATCCAGCGCTGTGGTTGGGAAGCCTGCTTTAGCACCATCACTGGTTTCATAGCATATGGTTTTGGCATCTGGTTAACTTTATATAAGGACACAAAATGGATGCTCCTGTCTTCTTGCCCACCCAACAGATCAGTATTCAGGTGTTGCCCTTGATTGGGCTTGCCTTCTGATCCAGTGCCATGGCTGGGAAGCCTGCTGGCTATGACTCCTGCCTGCCTTCCTGCCTGCCCAACAGATCAGTATTCAGGTGTTGCCCTTGATCGGGCTTGCCTCCTCATCTAGTGCCATGGCTGGGAAGCCTGTTGGACATGGCTCCTGTCTTCCTGCCTGCCTAACAGATCAATATTTAGGTGTTGCCCTTGATCGGGCTTGCCTCCTCATCCAGCACCATAGCTGGGAAGCCTGCTGGCCACTGTGCCAGCCTTTCTGCCCATCCAACAGATCAGTATTCAGGTATGCTCCGCATCCTCGGACTGGATCGCAAGCCACAAAGTGGATTGGTGGCAGCCACTCAACTCATGGCTCTCCACTGGTGGATTGCGCTGTGGCTCTACTCCTAACTGGCTGCTGTGCTCCTTGGCCTGCTGGCAGCTAGGGGCTCTCAGTTCAGGAGTAGTTCTTCTTATTCCTTGCTCTGAAAACTCTACTGTACTCTTATCTCTGTTAAAATTCTCCCACCCCGACACACTTTAAATACACTTGCCTTCCCTTCCCCTGTGCAGACCGCCCTCCCATTGGCTGTTACTACACAGACTAAGCTAAAGTGACTCCTAACCAAGGCTCCTGCTCCAGTCCTTAAGGGAGCTCTGCATAGCAAACTCACAGAGTGATGCCAAGCTTCATAATGCAGTCCTTGCTACTCAGCATCACTTGTTTTACTGGCTTTTTCTTCAGCATCCTTAATCCCCATGCTGAGCCCCTGCACTTAGCTTCACCTACAAATGTTATGTTGCAGGATCCTTGCATCACACCACTATTACTAGTCCTGGCACCTGATGCATATAAAATCGCTCTATCACGCACTGTTGGCAGTTCATCATCCCCTTACCATAGCCACGCCGATGCTGCCTCATATTATTTATCCTCTTCTACTCCTAAATACTGCATCACCTTCTTGACAATGGTGATATATTATGCTTCCCTAGGTTATCGCCCAGACTGTCCTTCCTTAACCCAAACTTATTTTAATATGAGAAGTCAGACTAGACTGCTTAGGCTATTGTTCAGTGCCCTCCAAAAAATGTTGCTGCTGCTCCTTCTTTGCTCAGGCAATGTTTGAGATTAACTCAGGGCCTACTTCCCCCATTGCTGCACCCTCAGAGCTGACTCAATTAAAGGGAATAAGCATTCTTCACATAAATGCTTGCAGCTTACTAAGGAAACTTGAGGCAATCCAATCCTGGACTTCCCATTTTAATCCTGACATTATGGTGGTCTCTGAAACTTGGCTCAAGCCTTCAACCCCAGACCTTGAAATCAATATTCCCACCTATAATGTTTTCAGATCAGACAGATTCTTGAGAAGGGGAGGGGTCACAATCTACAGTCATGACACCTTCTCTACCTCCTTAGTTTAGGCTTCCACCTTACCCAAGGAGTGTCTGATTCTAAAAATAATTCTCCCCTCCTCTACATCCTTTACCATCATTGGGTGTTACAGATCTCCCTCAGTGGGGTTAAGCTACTTGACCATCAATGCAAAACTCTGGACAAGCTGTCACCAGAAGTCATTATCCTAGGTGACTTCAATCCAGACTGGCTATCGCCAAGCTGCAAACCATTAAAAGACCTTTGTTTTTTTTGCTTTAAAGATTTTATTTGGTTATTGTAAAAACACAATACATAATATACATCAAGTTGAAACGCATAGAGAAAAGAGCGTAATGTAGTAATAAAAAAACATACTTATAATTTAAATTGTCAGAATTCATACAAGGAATTACATATAGTTAAATATAAATATTTATAGGTACATTATACTGTTAATCAGAAAGAAAATTTGTACATTAGAAGGTGGACCAGGACTGAAAAGAAAAATATTTAGTTAATTATGTAGCACTTAAATATATAAGGAAAGGGGCCCAGTTTTTTTCAAATTAAGAATTTTTATCAACAACGTGATGTGCCAATCTCTCATTATTTATGGTTTCACTCATTTTGGAGGTCCTCTCTACTGAAACAGGAAGGGAAGGAAAGTTCCAATGTGAGAGAAGTATCCTCTTAACAGTTAAAGCAGCTGACCAGATGACAGAGTTTAGGCTCTTATTTAAATGACTTTGGTCTGCATTTATTCCTAGGATAAGAAATTTCAGATTAAAAGGAATCAATTAATCAAATGCAGATTCACAGAGTTTATGAACCTTCCTCCAGAGGTCCTTGATGGAGGGACAGGACCAAAGCATATGGCACAGGTCCGCATCTGCCTCCTGACATCTCCAGCATTTCTCATCTGTTTGAAGGCACATTGAGAATAGCTTTTTAGGGGAATAATAGCAATAGTGAAGAATTTGATATTGTATTGCCCTAGCCTGAACCTCTCTGTTACTGCAACAAGCATTTTTCCAGACTGAGGCCCATTTCTCAGCAGTTATAGACTCCCCAATGTCACACTCCCATTTGCTTTTGGCTGAGGCTGATAATAGAGAGAGATCATATGTGTTCATTAGGAGTTTATATAGTAGACTCGCTCCTTTTCTTAAGTTTGCCACCTTGAGTATGGAATTCCACTCAGTATCTTCTCTAAGAGTTAGGCCTACTGCTAGAATTGAGTCATGAAGAGCCTTTCTTAGCTGGAGAAAGTAAGCAAAGTGGAATTTTGGAATACTATACCATTTTTTGAGTAAATTAAATAAAAGCAGTTCCCCCTTTTCACTCAGTAAATCTTGTAGATTTGTAATACCTATTTTCTGCCACTCAATAGTCATTAATGGTGCTTGATTATATGATAATTTAGTATTATTCCAATGTGCAGTCAAGCAAGCAGGTAAATTCTCAATGCAAAGCAGGTTCTTCATTTTCTTATCTACCCAAATGGAATTATTAATACACATATTATCATTTAGAGAAGAAGGAAGTTTGGTAAAGAGATAGTCAGATGGTTTACATGGTCGCAAGATTTGCATCTCAACCCTGAACCACAAGGGAAGGTGTTTGTCTAAGTAAGAAGTAAGATACCAGGAACGTTGTTTAAAATAAAAGGCAAAATAATATTTTTCATAGTGTGGGAGTGCAAATCTACCACCAGATTTGTAAGCCCTAAGTTTTGCAAAAGATAGCCTAGGGGTAGATGAGTTCCAAAGAAAAACTCTAGTTATTTTATTTAGTGAGTTTAAAATTCCTTTGCCTATCTCCAGGGGTAAGTTCTGAAAGAAGTAAAATAATTTAGGGGCTATGATCATTTTGATTGAGTTAATCTTACCCTACATAGATAGATTGAGGCCTTGCCATTTTTGCAAATCTGCTTCAGTTTCTTTCACTAGGGGGAGAAGATTTAATTTTAGAAGACTATGGGTTTCTTTAGATATTTTGATTCCTAAATAAGTTAAAAAGCTAGAGCATCTACGTTCAGATTGCATCATCCCTAGATAATCTCCTGGATGTAAATATGAGTTAAGAGCTAAAATGTGAGTTTTGGCCCAATTTAATTTAAGACCAGAAAAGGTGGTCAAGACATTAAAAATTCTACCCAGGTGTGTTACTGAGTCTCCTGGGTTTGAAAGAGATACCAGCAGATCATCTGCATAAGCAAATACTTTATTGCAGATTTTGCTTGTTTTAATTCCCTTGACCTCATGACATTCAGAGATTTTCCCAATTAATGGCTTAATGGCCAGAATAAAAAGGTATGGGGTGAGAGGACAGCCTTGTCTGGAACCTTTATTCAAATGAAAGGAGCTTGAGATAAAGCCATTAGAGATTACTCTAGCAGAATGTTTTTTGTAAAGGATTTCTAACCAAGAAATAAGGGTATCTCCCAGTGGAATTTCTTTAGCACTTGAACAAGATAATTCCAGTCTAAAGAATCAAAGGCTTTACAGAAATCAAAAGCTAGTATTGTAGCAGAACTATGTATTTTTTTCCCCTTTTCAAATTACATTTAGGAGCCTACGTATATTGTCTATGCCACTTCTGCCTGGCACAAATCCTACTTGTTCTCCTAATAATTTGGTAAAATGAGACTTCAGTCTAACAGCAAGAATCTGGGCAATAATTTTATAGTCTATATTAAGCAGGGGAATTGGTCTGCAACTCTCACTTTGCAAGGGGTCCTTCCCAACCTTTAGAATTAAAGTAATGTAGGCATGATACATAGATTCAGGTAAGGACTGTGAGGAAAACGATGACATAAAAGCCTTGAACAGGTAATCTTTAGCTTTAGTGCTAAGAACTTTATAGAGCTTTCCCGGTAAACCATCTGGTCCAGGCATCTTGTCTGGATGTAGACCCTTGATAATGTTATCAAATTCCTCTTGGGAAATAGGAGAATTTAGGACTTCTCTATCTTTTCCACTAAGGCTTAGAAGGTTAACTGATTCTAGAAATTCCTGTGAGTTTCCCACATCTTCTTACCTGAATCTAAGTACAAATCCTTAAAGAAAGATTCAAATTCTGAGTTTATTTTAGAATTTGACACTTCAGTGGTTCCCAAAGCATTAGAGATACCCATGATTAAGGTCTGACCACACTTCTTTTTTAACCAATAAGCCAAGAGCTTCCCTGCCCTTTCACCAGCTTTCCAAAAAGTCGGTTTAGTTCTATACAGAGAATATTCTGCCTTAGCAGAATATATTTTTTTATTTTGTATTTTAGCTTTGTAATGTTATTAAGCAAGTCCCCTTCCTTTTTGCAGTTTTCTTCTACTTATTTTGGAGGTCCAAAAGTTCCTGCTCCCGATGGATCAAATACTTTTCCTTTTGTTTCTTCTTAGAGGATGAAAAACTAATACTTCTTCCTCTCAGGAAGGTTTTAAAGGAGTCCCAAAGACAGTTAGATAAAACTTCCTCATTATCATTAATACTAAAAAAGTCTTCAACTTCATGGTCTAATCAGGGTTTAAAATTAGGATCCTGCAGGAGGGAGATATTAAGCCTCCATCTAATACAGTTACTCTTAACGCCTTCAAAGTGAATCACAGCCTGCATTAATGCATGGTCTGAAAGGGATATCTCCTTAATACCTGATGACACAAGGTTTGGGGCCAGGTGATTGGAAACAAAAAATCATATCAATTCTGCTGTAGGAGGCATGTCTTGCAGAATAAAAAGAATAATCTCTTACAGTGGGATTTAAAAGGCGCCAGGTATCTATTAAAATTAGGTCAGCCATAAGCTTTCTGATATCAAGTTGAGATGTGGAGGTCTTAAGGGGACAGGAAGAACAGCTTCTGTCAATCAAGCTGTCTGAGTCTTAATTAAAGTCTCCTCCTAAAATTAGATTTTGGTGGTTAATCATGCTTAGTCGTACATTAAGGACTGTGAAGAAAACACTCCTGAAGGATGCCCGGGGTATGGGAGTAAAAAAAAAAGAAAAAAGATGCTGTCTATTTAAATATGTTAAGATTTTCTTCTTCTTAATTGGGCACCCCAACCCCTTAACATTCCAAGAACCTATAGAGAAGTTTGACATCCCTAAAAACCTACAGCAGTTAAGGAATAAAATTCAAAATTTAAACCTCAATAAGGCTGCTTTACCAACAAGGAATGAAAGTATCTCATATTTAACAAACTATAAACTGTATGTTTCTGTTTTTTTTAAAGAGAAAATTATAGAAATATTAAATTATAAAGAATATAATAAAAAGCAAAACAAAAAAGGAGAACAGATAGTCCAAAAGACAGTAGAGTTAAAAAACTACTGATGGGCCTCTAACCACCAAACTGTAGTATAAGATGGTGAAGGAACTACTGGTCCATACCACTAACCTAGTCAATCTGTGTACCACATAGTCCACTACATAAAAAAGACAAAATACCTAAAATAGCAGTTCTGTTAAAATCAAAATAACAAATTGTGTAACAACTATAATTTCGTTCAGTAAGTGTATTTAAAATCTATAAACTCCGCCCTTGTTAACAATTTGAATACAGCAGCATTATTTTGTAGAATATATCATAATCTACTGGAGAATGACTGTCGACTAAATAATATGGTTGGTAAAATCAAATAAGGTCACAGAGCAGAGTATAAGCAAATGATACCAAAAGACTGTGCAGGAATTAAAGAGCATCGTGCAGCAGAGTCTGTCTCTTTATCAACTCAACTCAGAAAATATTAAGAAAAACCTCCCAAGATTTTACCACTTGTCTCTGCCTCTTCAGTTATTTTAAAGAGATGGCATACTCATAGGAGAGGATCATTTCCTCACTCTGCAGAGAACTACATCAGCATTTTCCACACTAGAAAGTTTTAGGTATGAACAGGAGAGGGGAGAGAGAGAGAGAGAGAGAGACATTCATGAAGCCCATAAATAAGAACAGAGCAAAGTCAGTGCACTTATGCCACAATAGACCAGGACCAAAACCCCATTATACTAAAGTGATATTAGGATTAGAAGAAACCCCGGTTAACTATCCGGCCGCTTCCTGGTCCTTGGACATATTATAGGTCAAGATAATGCAAACATGAACAGCTCTTGTGGGTAGAAAGGTCTCTCTCTCTCTCCCTTAAGTCCAGATCTATATAAGAAAACAGTTTGTGACTATTAGCTGAGAAAGTTTCTCTAGCCAGATGGAGGGAATACATTGAGAGATGTCACAGGCATAGTATGTTGGGAAAATTATAACACCAGAGGTATTTCAAAATCCATTCCAAAGTGAGGAGCAGAGTTATTCTCTGAGCAGTAGTACAGCAAGTCTGACACCTTTGGATTAAGCTCTGAATAACATTTGAATGATAATGAATGAGCTTTGTACACTCAATAGACCCGGGTTTGATCCCCAAAACCTCCACCCGCATGTATTGTAATTCAAACATTCAAAATTATAAGTTCAGAAACTAAAAGTATAGTTGGCTAAAAACAAAACAAGCAACATGCACTCATATATTAATGTAGGTCAGACTACAATTAAATACAAAGAAACCAGCAGATAAAGTTTGCAATTCTTAGCATTGCATTCACATTGCGAGGGTAACAGGCACAAATAAAAGAGATCAGTAATCCGAACTCAAACTAGATCTGCAGAGTTCCAGGGAGAGCCGAAATGCTAACACCTTAATAATCCAAGCTTGTTTAGAGAAAGCAAGATCAAAATAAAAAAAACAGCTCTCATTCACTACTATTCCTAAATTGGTTGCAAGTAATGATTCTTGAAGGAATAAAATTCCATGGAAGCTTTGACGCCATCCTAGGCAAGATGAAAACGGAGATCACGTAGTGTTAGTAGTGGAAATGTAAGGCGAAAGTACCCGTGTTGAGGCAAGTGCCTCTCGAACAATTGGCCCCTCTAGACCATCTAGCTGTTGCACTCTGGGACTACTTATCATAAGGACATCAATTAGAGTTTCTTCCTCTTCCGCTTCAAAGTAAAAATAAAGAGATGGTACACCACAAAAAAAAGGTATCGGAAGTTTAGTCAGAGTAATCTTCTATTAAAATACTGTAGTGTTTACCGTGTTGCTACTGCATACTGCTGTATAATTTTAAAATAAATAACGGACCAGACAAGCGTGAACTAACAGGCGACCATACTGTTCAAAGCGCCGTCACGGGCCCCCACAAAAAGACCTTTGTGACACCTATGGCTTCACGCAACTTATTACAGAAATTACCCATCCTAACTCCAAAAAGCCAGACCATAGTACCTTACATGACCTAATTTTAGTAAACAAACCTCACTTCTTCTCCCACTCTGGCACCTTCTTCAATGATCTAAGCGACCACTATGTCATAGCATGCATGAGAGCCACCCCCAAAGCTGCCTCCACTTCTAGATTCACCTTAAGAAGGAGTCACCACAACTTTGACCCTCACACCTTCCTTGCTGATCTCCAGTTGGCAGGGTTTCTACCTGGCCTCCACTGTAAACGAGGCTTATGAGTGGTTCCATGATACTGTACTTGGTACCATTAACAGGCACGTACCCCTTGCCAAACCTCATACCAAGAAGAAATCTTGGCCCTGGTTTACAGCCAACCTCAAAGCCACACTCCTCCACAGGGATGCCCTATGGAAAAAAGCAAGGAAAATTAAAAATCTGCCTGACTGAGTTGCCTTTAGAGCAGTTAGGAATCAATGCACTAAGTTAATTGGGGGTAGAAAAAGTCAAATATTTTAGAACCAAGCTGACCTCTACCTCTAACTGCACTGCAAAATTCTGGAAGACCTTTAAAGACATTGAAATGTATAAATCAGCTAAAACCCTCCCTGCAAAAATCTCCACGGGTGACTCCTACATCACCAATAAGCATTCTATCCTTGATCTCTTTAACAACCATTTTGCTACTGCCAGACTGGCATTTGACTTCTCCACTGCCTACAATCTTTGTACTCAGCTCTGTGCTCTGGACACTGCTAGCCTTGCTCTGGCCCCCATTGCACAAGATGCCCCTTTCTCCTTCAGGCCAGTCTCCGTAAAGGAGGTTGAAGATCTTCTACTTGACCTAGACCCCCAAAACGTGTGAGTGCCGACCACATGGACCCATTCTTCCTTAGGTTGGGGTATTGTGTCCTATCTGCCCCTATTACTCACCTTTTTAACCTATCTCTTGCTCAGGGTGATCTACCAGTCTGGAAAACTGCCCATGTCATCCCTCTGCTCAAATCTGGTGATCCTAGCAATTTAAACAACTACAGGCCCATATCCCTTTTCCCAATTCTATCAAAATTGCTCATAAAGATTGTCAATTCCCAACTCAGCAAGTACTTAGCGACTAACAATCTGCTGAACCCTGAGCAATCTGGGTTCAGGCCATGTCACAGTACAGTATCGTCTCTTGCTAAGGCTTCTAATGACTGGTTAAAGTTCCTGTATGTGCATTATTCCTTGATCTTAGCAAGGCCTTTGATATGGTGGACCATGATTTGTTACTGCACATGCTTAAAACCATTGCCTAGATTCCACCGCAGTGAGTTAGTTTAATAGCTACCTAAAGGGGCACCATCAGCAGGTCAAAGTAGAAGGGGATTTCTCCCCTCTAAAACCTATCCTGAGAGGAGTGCCTCTGGGGTCTATTGTTCACATTATATATTATCAGCTCTGCCATTAAATCAGCAATATCCATCTCTTTGCTGATGACATGGTCCTGTATATTGGTAAGCCCACCCCTGAGCTGGCGTGTAAGGACTTGCAATTGTAGTTCAGTCTTCTGCAGCAAAACCTCCTGCATCTGAAACTCTTGTTGAATGCAAAAAAAAAACCTAAGGCCATGCTCATCTCACCCTTAATCCATGCCTCCATCCTACACCCCTTACCTCAAATCTCTACCCTCCTGGGGGAGTCCTTGTAATATGTGGCCAAATTCAAATACTTGGGATTTTGGGTTGATTCTAAATTGTCTTTCCTTGACCACATTGATGAACTTACAAAAAAATTAAAACAACGGCTTGGACTGTTCTTCCATATCAAGCACTTTCTGACCCAGGAAGCCAAAATTAGGCTAGTCTAGTCAACATTTGTACCTCTAGGTTTCTGTGCAAAAAAAGAAACAGTAAAACAAAACTGCGATTCCTGACATTTGAAACTGGACTGAGCGAGTGAGCGAGTAAGCACTTCTTTCAACAGTCAGGATGCAGTTCTTGTGATAATCCTTGTTTACCATTCAGCTCACTTTCTTCTTTTTCCATTTCTTTTTTTTTAAATACATCATGTAAACATAGTCCAAAATCATTCCCCCGACCACCTCCCCACCTTGTTTTCTCTTCTTTCCCAGACATCCTGATAGCATCAACAGTGGATGGCCAGTAGCAGCAAAGACTGGGCAGGATGTCAGAACAGTAGTCACTGTCAAAAAAATAACACCTTACTACAATAATCTCCTAGTACAACATTTAAATACAACAGCAAACTGTACTGGGAAAACCCTAACCAGGACACGGGGGAGGGGGGAACGCAGACCAAAGGAAATGAAAGCACACATGGGACAAGCAAGCACATACAAAATGAAAGAAAAATCCACCCACTGCCCACACAGCTCCACATAAAGGATAAACACAAAAAAGGAACTTTTTATGTAACTATACTTCCGCACATACAAATCAAGTAAAAAAAAGTGTTTTAAAATATTTATTTCTGCAATTTAAAGATTAGCCATTGTATAATAGTAATAATGCACTCCAGGGTGTGTGCCGTGCCGGGATTATGCCACTTCTCAGATGTTGGATGCACTTGGCCTGTGGCCTAATGCCCAACCACCTCAGGCATGACATTATCCCAGCATGGCACAGACCTTTTCATGCATTATTCCTTTATTGTCTGCTGCTTGTTCCACCCTCCCCTCTCTCCTGGGTCTCACCAGGAAATGAGTCTTGGCTCAGTGTGCCTTTCACAGTTACCAAATTTAAAATAAGTAAACAGTTCATCTAATTCCAAGATTGAAGCAATTTTCAATTATGGATACATTATTAATATTTTATATAGCTTTTTACATTTTAATACAACTAACCTTCTGGTATTTTCAGATTTTGGTTCACATGCAGACCAGATAAATAAGTTCCCACTTAAACTGGTCATCAGAGTCCACTGACAAAATACCACAGTTGCATCACAAAACTCATAAAAATATTTATTTCATGTTTGGTGATCCTCAAATCTTCATTTTCTCTTGCAGGCTGTGATTGTGAAAGAGGCAGACAGCTATAAATTATTTAAGTACATGGATAGTCCACGCAGCCATGCAGTAGGTACCTCAGACATTTTATTCCTGGATAGGATTATCTAGGTTAGACATATAGGACAGAGATCTTAATTCGAAATGCACTGTGTCTGTTCAAATCATCTCTACCTCCCACAGAAATAAATCCACCTCTTTAGAATGTTCATCATCCAATCAACAAACCCCTAAAAGTCAGTCTCTTTCCTGATATTACTTGTTCTCCTTTAGTACCTATACTTCTTTACAATTACATCTGTGTATGTTAACATTTCTCTTCCTGCTTTGACTTTTGGTTCCCCTTTGTTGTGCAGTTTGGTTTCAGCTGCATGACCAGCTGACAATAATAATAATGATGTGGGAAATGTTTATGGAAAGTTAAATGTGAAACGCAAGCTCTGTGTAGCTCTGCTTTCATGTGCATCATGTGGTGGTGACTCACTAAAATGGACTTGTTTCACTTCCCCAGCAAGACCAATCAGATTGGATGTGCCCCAGCAGTTTCAGAGGAAGAATATTAAGAAGCTGCCATGATCAGGACATCCTAGCATAGGCAGTGTAATGGTAACCAGTGGGCTAATGAAAATTGAGACTCTGGTCCTGGATAAGTCCATTGCTGAGCCTTTTGGAGTCTGAAAAAGGAAACGTAACGACAGAGGTACAGGATTAGCAACCCTGCCAGAAATGAATTGGAAACCACCAGATATCTGCCAGCAATTTACCCAAGTGAAAGAAAATCCTTCAATTTATATGCTGGATTGGAATTCTAAGTTATTTCCCACATGTCGGTTCTTGAGCAAGAAGGAACACTCCCAGTATGGGCCCATATGTTCAGTGTTTTTTTGTCTGTGCTGTTTGCTTGTTATCACTTTCAAACAGAGTGGTAACTTGAAAGACTGAATGGACACTGACCCCTCAGCCTTTTGTAAAGGACATTTGTTATGAGGCTGAGGATTTGGAGCGTGTAAAACACAAAATTAATTTGTGTATGAGAGATTTTTAATCAATCAATAATAATCGAACAGTCAGTCATCTCCTGGGGCTTAACTATCAGCTATATTGGGGGGGGGGGCCTGAGGTGCAACCAAGAGCCAACCCTCCCTAGGCTGGTCATTAATCACTAGGAAATGACAAGCTCTGAGGTCGTTATTGCAATTCTAAGTCTAACTGCAATAATAACATTTTCATTAATAAAAGAGAAAATGACAAACAAGTACACTGTACACACTTGCCAATATGAAAGGCAAACATAAGAGCAATGTCAAAATTACTTAAGACAAAGGTAGATGTCCGATTAATATTATAGAGAAAAGAAAAGAATGATCCTGGGTTCTCTTAAGAGAAAAAAAAAATAAGTTCCAGAAGGCAAAATTATCATCCAAGTTGTCCATTACAAGAGAGAAGTAAGAGAACAAAAAAATAAGTCTAATTGCAATAAAGTGTACCTCTACAACTTTTTTATCTTCATTTTCTTTTCCTTTGAGCACCAGTGCTGTCCACAGACTGCTGCTGTCTCTCTCTCTCTCTCACTGTTCATCCATGATTGCTCCAGAGAACTGCCAAGCCAGAACATACATTTAAAACTCTACAGAACAGGAATGTAAAATTAAGTCTGTAGATGTTGTCTTTTAAGCAGGAGAACTGTTTTAAGCTGAGCTGAGTTTACAGCTGTGTTGCCTGGCTGCTGACAGTGACAGCCTAAGGTGCACAATTCAGAGGCTGGCAGCTATGCCAGACATTTCTAAGAGATTAACACCTGGCACAGCACCCCATCAAAGAGTAAGTTTAGCTCATAAATAACTAATTATGCTTATAATTAAGAAATTGGGCATGAAAGGGGGTGCATCATGGTGGAATAATGGCCTGCCTTGGGAGGGTGAACATGAGACTAAACTGAGTGCTTCCACTACCAAGAAGAACCGTTATCCCACCATAACACCCCCCAAGATAGCCTTATTGTGATTATGAAATGGGTCCCTATCAGTAAAATGTACATAGTAGTTTAAAATTGTTTTTTGATTATTACATATGCAATCCTCACCCCGGCCAAGAGCGGCATCTTGAAACCAGGACCCCCCTAACTTGTACAACAGACAAGGCAAAAAATAGGTATCACCCATGGCACTGGGTCTAATACTTGGCTCGGCATCTAAGAGGGCGAGGGTTAGAGCATAAAATAACATTTATATTTACACTGAGTTCTGGGAGAGAGGCACTAAGGCTATGCTATGTCTCCTATCTGAGGGTACCCGGAAACAGTCTCACAATGGAAGCCCAGATGAAATGTCCACTACTAGAAATGGGATCGTAAAGGATCGCTTTATTCGGATACAGATGGAAAGGAGAACGGGGTGGTCCCCTAGGTTGGTACTGTACTTTACATGAAAGGTAAAGTCCTTTACCGGGGGGTTATTTACTCTCCACAGAGCCACCAAGTTATTTTCTTCTAAAAAAGATTTAAAAGAAAGTGATATTGATTTGTTCAAACATGAAACATTTTTATTTGCATCCATATGTGGATCCAGGAGAGCATTAAAATCCCCCATTAGTATTAAATTCTGGTGTTGTATTTGAACCAACGCTTGATTAAGAGTGGAGATAAATCTGGGATAGTCAATGAATGGGCCACACACTGAATCTACTGTTAGTGTGATATTATTGAAAACTCTACCTTTCATTAAAGAAATTCTACCTTCCTGATCTGTCCATTGATCTTGAAGTTGGAAGTTTAAGCGTTTCCTTAATAGGACTGTTACACCTGCCGATTTTTTCGTACCTGTTGAAAAAAGTTATAAGACATCCAACCTCTAGAAAGTTTCTTGGCTTCAGGGGTAGTCAGATGAGCCTCTTACAAAGCTATGTCATCTAGTTTTAACTTTTTAATGCAGGCAAGAATTCTGGATCTCTTGATTGGAGAATTAATACCATTTACGTTATATGTGGCACACCTAATCAACTGATTGGTACTGTATGTTACAGAACACACATGCACAAGAACTTTTCCTTCTCCAGAACAAACAGTTTGGGCTTTTCCTAGATTTTTTCCTCACAGAACCTCAAACAGTCCATCCTTCTTTTCTAGGGATCTCATAGGCACTAACTTTTCCACAAGTGTCTATTACGTGGAGGGGGGGGTGGTGTTCCACACACTTTAAAATACATTCCTCCTGATGAGACAGGCTACATTAACACATTCAGGGTAACCTTGTGCCTTTTGGGTAATCAGTCAGCTCTGACTAGAGTTTAGGTGAGGGTCTGCCTACTGTTGCCCCAACCAGCCTATGCCATTCCCCTAGGTTACACAAATTGAATCCTCCAATCTCAATGGGGATTGCAATGGCATCCAGACATTAAAACTTTGCATTCAGCACATTTTTGTGGTGACACTGGGGTCCTGAGAAGCATAACCTAGCCTTATTTTGGGCACATACACCACCAGCCGACTCCCACAGAACATGTTCATGTAGCTGTATTTACTGTTTGGTTGTCCCTTTGTTACAGACTATTTGAAGAAATTCTTCTCTTTTCTTCAACTTCACAGCTTTGGTACTCTGAGACTCTCCCTAAGTTTCTGCTCTGGGCAGCTGGACAATCTTCTGGTCCCTCAGGGGACTGCCCCTTAGAACCACTGTATTTCACAGTTCCAATATGCTCACAGACATGACCCACTGTGGTCCCAGTACTGCAGGTCTCCACCACTTCCTGTGGTAAGCTTTTGTCTCACACACTAGGGTGAGAAAAATGAACAGAGGTCCTTCACCCAGCCTCAGAAACAGGCTGGCAGGCACCTCCATACTGAGAGCTCCTCTCCACTGCTCCCACACTCAGACTGCACTGACTGAACCCAACATTCTAAACTGTCCCCCAAGCAGCTGATTCCACTGTGGCTCAGCCTGCTGCAGAGAGTTCTAAATTACATCACTCATTCTCTGTCTAGCCTAGCTAAGTAAACAATTAGCTGTCAGCAGTGGATTTCTAATAAATACTCTACAAGCTGTCCACTACCTTCCCAGTTTAACACTGATGGGATTCTAGTAGCCCCAGGTGACTGGGTGGTTACACTCACTGCCAACAGACGAACCCTGCTTACCACAGCAAGGCTTCTGACTGTAACACAGACCATCCAACCTCTGAGTGCCCTATGGGTTGAGGTAGCCAGGCTTACCTGTACCTATGCTGAAACATAGGCAGGTTGCACCAAAGAACAGAGGCCCGCTGAAGCATCTTCAGCTTCACCTAACAACTGTCTCAAGACTCTTTCAGTGGCTCCAATAGACTGCCTGAAGCATGCCCTAACAGACAGCACTGGTGATCCCTATCCAGATTAGGACCACCAACCTGTCTATCCCCCTAGCCCACTAGGGAAAAGCTATCTTACCTATGCTACCACTGGGTAACCTATCCCCACACGCATTTCATAAACTGTAGACTGCTTTAGAAACATACATAAGGCATTGCTATGCATTTCCCTAAACTCTAGTACTACACATTCTAAATCTGAAAAGCAAAAATGTTTAACATTTCCAAGTTAAAACATTTCTTAAAACCCCAAAACGCTCTAAAAGGAGGACTCTGTTGAGACTTGAACATCCTCTTCTTGTCTTCTTTTCTTCTCTCAGGTACACCTGCAAAAGAAAACATTCCAAAACCACATCCTGCAAGAAAACAGTGACCAAACCTCCCACCAGCAAGATACTACACAATCCCAAAAAGGTTTTGAAAGGTGTTCTACAAAAAGCAGTATAAAAGTATTAAAATAATACATACAAAACATTTTGGGGGGGCCCTACAAAGTCCCAGCTCGAAGGAGAAAAGTCCTGAGTGCACAAGCCACTCACATTGAAGAATAATCTTTTACAGGCAAAAGCCTTTTGAAAACTATTCTTACAACAGGCTTGAGGCCTGCTAAACTGTAGTCCAGATACAGATGTCCCTTGGACCAAACAGTTTAAAGGGCATCTTCTCTTTAAGTAGGTGCAGTCAAAACATACAAAAATAAGACAAGATTTTTGCCTACCATGTCAGACCTGCAGGTTGACTATCTGCATCACCTCTCTGGATCTGGCTGAAGACAAATCTTTGGATCAGGCTCTTCCATGCCACCTCTGGACCTGGTTGCTGCAGAGAGAGTTCAAACTGGATTCACTAGGACAGAAGAAACCCACATTGGTCTCCCCCCCTCCTGGCGCTTGGCAGGACACTTTTCCTCACAGAAGCTGGCTCCCAGTGGCAGAATGCTGGCGTGTTGCTCCAAGCAATGGGATGCTGACGTGGCCTTCAGATCTCTTTTTTCAGCTGATTGCCTGCAGAGTTGGGTGGTGGACTCACCATGTTGCACTGCTTCTGGTGTGGCTATCTTTCAAGGCAGCAAAATGCTGGTAGTGGCACTCAGGGGTAGTACCACTCAGGATAAGGACTGTAAACTATTATCCTATCTGGATGAACAAGTCTTTGGGTGTGGACTGTTTCATTTCCAGCTCTGTCAACTACTTGAACTGAATCTAGATGGAGGGTGTGACCTACTCTTCAAAATGTTAACCTGTCGTAACAGAGTTTGAGTCCCATAAACTTACACACTTGTGGTTTAATGGTGGCTCGGGGCTTCTTCCCATAACCATTCCTTCTTATGGTCCTCAATGGCTTCTCACATCCTACTCAGGGAAAAATGGATATTTTTAGTCCATATTGTGCCTCAGCCCTATGTCTGACCAGGCATTCCTCTTTACTGCTTTTGGGCAGACTCAAACTCACGGCCTAACTTGGGAGCAGACAGACCTGGTCAAGCCAGCTTTGGATGTTCCAGACAGGGAAAAAGCAGTCCATCCTTGTACTTGCTACAACTTCTCTTGAGCCCTGCACAGTTTCTGGTGGATCACTTGCAGTTAGAGCCACTGATAGCACTTTCTCACTACCAGTTGCCTTACAAACTTGCTCCATTTCTACTTGTTCTACAAGCTCTGCCCAAGAGCTGATAGTTGTTTCAGCCCAAGACACAGTCCACTCATCACTATGTTCTGAGGCAGTGGCCTCCCAGTGTAAAGCATCTTCTATTTCATCTTTTCTGATTAAACTCAGGCTTGGGCCTGCTGCCCATGGGTCTACTGACTCAGTCTCTGGCTGGTCCCTTTCAACCTTTTCTGGAGTCGAATATACAATTTCTGTCTGCCACTGCAAGTTGCTCTGGGTCACACCCTCAAAAAATTATCTTACAAACTCCTCTGATTCCTCCTGCCTGCATGCAGACTCTCTCTGTAAGGTACTGGTTGGGTTCTCACACAGAGTCCACGTGGGAGCCAAACATACTGCTTTGGTGTTGGCTTGCACAGTGCCATTTTCTACACACATCCCATACTGCTTCCTACAGTCTTCGTAGTGGGGAATCATAAGAACATCTCTCCCAATTCTCATGCAGATCACACATACATTTACTGGAAAGTTAGGTAGTGCAACATTTGCTGGTGCACCTTGACATCTGTACAATCGTTCGTACTGCTCTAGTTTGCCTTCTTGCTGGGCTGTCCCGATCCTGGCACGGAGAGGATACCCTGTCTTTTTACTAGCCATTTTGCTCTGAAAAAACAATACACAAGTACAAGTTAATAATCTGCTTTCTATGCACTTAGCACACTGTTTCTGACTAGTTAACCTGTAAATGTCTTTTTCTCTCTGCATTTGCTGAAACTGCTGCCTGAATTGCATCTTATCTCACACCTTTTGTGCAGTCTCTGGTTGTACCATTAGACTGTGCCCCAACATGACGCCTTGTTGTTTGTTTACATTTGCTTTGAACTATGCCCCAACACAGCCACTGAAACTTTCTGCATCATACACACACTGGTTCTGGCTGCATTTGGTTCCCATGCCATAGCATTTTCCTTTTACTATGCATAACCTTGCAATTTGACTATAGGAAATCAACAGAGTCTTTTGAATCATTGCACACTTTCTAGCGACTTTGCTTAGTACTGCCCAGTTAAAACAGCTTGTTTGCTTGCAAACAGCCACAGCTATTTTGCTCAGTCCTTTTATCCTCAGTTTACTTGCTTACTCAATCTTTTGCTGACTTTAACACAGATCTTTACACACATAATGCTCATAGACTTTTTGCTTCTGCTGCCATACTTTGTACTTACAGAAAGTAACTGGATCTCTCCAGTGGTATTTGTAGCCTTCCTGCTGATTTGAGGACTGTTGGAGTTAGTTGGGCTGACCAGCCCAACGGTTTGCACCACGCACACTCATGATATCTCGCTGTAGCGGTCACTACCCAGGAAAAAAACAATTTTAAGTCTTTTAACTGTTTTAAAAGCAATACTCCAAAGTTCAACAATGCAACGTTCACTACTGCCTCTGCAGGTCTGAACTCCTCACATGCTTCTCACTCTCTCCTCCTCAAACACTCCTCCAGAGCAGGGACTCCAGGCATGGGGTGGTACTTGGTGGGGTGGACTAATCACATGAAGCCATGCAAATTAGTTTCTCTCTCTCTCTCTTCTGCTCGATCTCCTTCATGACAATTGTACAGCAGGCAAATTTAAACAGCAAAGCAAACTTTTTTTCCACAGCTTGAAATTTCACTGACTGAAGTGCTCTCAAGCAATTTTGGCACAGTTTTTGGTACAATTCCTTTAGCAACTCCCCCAGTTTAATTCACAACCACCTGAATCTTTCAGCAATCATAGGCACAAATGTTCTCTTTGTCCACAATTACTCAGAACTTAAACATCTTTACTTCCAACTGTCTTTTAAGCATTTTGACTGACAGGGCGCACATTGCTCAGCACAGCAATCTTTGGCTTCACAGTTGCTCCACCAGCATACAAACAGCACATTTTCTCCACAGAAAATCAAAGGCAGCAGATCTTTGAATGGCATTTTCCTTGGCACAGTTTTAACTTTTTCTCACGATTCCTGTTATGGTGCACCGCCACCTGACAGAAAATACCATAGACATAAGGCACTTTTACATGGCGCCAACTTGAAACACTACACTCAGTTAGTGTTTCATGTCACTCCCCATGCTGTGCTTCATGTCAGCTTTACATGCCAACCCCTGCATCACTCTCTTGGCCTTTCCAGTGGTTTGACCATGTTTCCGGCTAGCCAAGAGAGTCCGTAACTTCTAAAATTTCAGTTGTCCACTCAAGTTCAGCTAAGGGTATCCTGAGATACTAGAATGAATGCTGAACTTGGGAAACTACAGCATTTTCACAAATGGGGGCTAAAAAGTACGCAAAAGCACTCAGAAAGTGGAGCCACAATATGGGATGTGTGAATACTTATTAGGCTATGAATATTCATTAGTGCATGCCCACACTATTGCAGCTCCACTTTCAGACTGCTTTTTAAATGCTTTTAAGCACTTGGTTCTAAAAATGTGCTCCTTTCCTGAGTTCAGCATTCTTTCAAGAAACTTAAAATGTCGTTAGCTGAACTCGGGTGTAATATCCCATGCATGAGCATCACGAGGTGTTCTGTCATGCACAGCCTGAGGAAGCACTAGGGACCACTGTGAGTGCTTCTGGGTGATTACACCACCAGTGGATGTGGTGCAAAACGATACACTGAAATGGTGAACCCAGAAAATCAGGGAACTTCGTTTCAGTGAACACTCATTTTAGAACTGGTGTGGGTCACCTGTACACACAAAAAAGGAAACACTGCAGTTGCTCTGCACCAATCAGTGCAGTGCAGAACCAGTTGTGTAAAGGTGCCTATACACTCCATTTGCATTGGCATGGCAACTTTTTCCTCTCCCGCAAGATCTTTGGACAAGCCCCCAATTTTGCAACCCTTACACCGGCCAAGAGTGGCATCTTGAAACCAGGACCCCTATAACTTGTATAACAGACAAGGCAACAAACCACAAGTTGGCATAAAATAGGCATCACTCCTGGCACTGGGGAAAATACCTGGCTCGGCATCTAAGAGGGTGGGGGGTTAGAGTGCAAAATAACATTTATATTTACATGGAGTTCTGGAAGAGAGGTGCTAGGACTATGCTATGTCACCTATCTGAGGGGGCCCATAAACAATCTCACACTGGAAAGCACAGATGGAATGTCCACTACTAGAAATGGGATTGTAAAGTATAGCTTTATTCTGATGCAGATGGAAAGCAGAACAGGGTGGTCCACCAGGTTGATACTGTACTTTACAGAACACACATGCACAACAACTTTTCCTTCTCCAGAACAAACAGTTCGGGCTTTTCCCAGATATTTTCCTCACAGAACCTCAAACAGTCCATCCCTCTTTTCTAGGGATCTCACGGACATTAATTTTTTCACAAGTGCCTCTTACTTGGGGGGCACACACTTTAAAATACATTCCTCCTGACAAGATGGGCTATGTTAACACCATCAGCATAACCTTGTGCCTTCTGAGTAATCGGTTAGCCCTGACTAGACTTTAGGTGAGGGTCTGCCCACCCTTGCCCCAGCCAACCTCTGCCATTCCCTCCAGGTTACACAAATCAGATCCTCCAATCTCTCTGGGGATTGCAAAGGCATCCACACCTCCAATCTCACTAGGGATTGCAAAGGCATCCAAACATGAAAACTTTATAATCAGCACATTTCTGTGGTGACACTGGGGTCCTGAGAAGTGTAATTTAGCCTTATCTTGGGCACATACACCACCAGCTGACTCCCACAGATCATGCCCATGTAGCTGTACTCATGGTTTGGTTGTCCCTTTGTTACAGACACAGACTATTTGAAGAAATCCTTCTCTTTTCTTCACCTTCATAGATGGCTTTGGTACTCTGAGATGCTCCCTTAATCTCTGCTTTGGGCAGCTGGAAAATCTTCTGGTCCCTCAGGGATTGCCCCTTAGAACCACTGCATTTCAGAATCCCAATATTCTCACAGACCCAGTCCCAGAACTGCAGGTCCCCACCACTTCCTGTGGTAAGCTGTTGTATCACACACTAGGGTGAGAAAAAGGAACAGAGGTGCTTCACCCAGCCTCAGGACAGGCTGGCAGGTACCTCCACACTGGGAGCTCCTCTCCCCACTGCTCCCACTCTCAGACTGCACTGACTGAACCCAACATTCTAAACTGTCCCTCAAGCAGCTGATTCCACTGTGGCTCAGGCTGCTGTGAGAGTTCTAAATGATATCACTCATTTGCTACCTAGTCTAGCTAAGTTAACAATGAGCTGTCAGCAGAGGATTTCTAATAAATCCTCTACAAGCTGCCCACTACCTTCCTAGTCTAACACTGATGGGATTCTAGTAACCTCAGGTGACTGGATTGTTACACATATAGAATTTTTTTTTTTAAATACAAAATAAGTTTACAAGAAAAAAAGCAGTTCAATTTGAACATTGCTTTTTTTTTCACAAATGTTGCATATAAGCAATACTAAGGGCAAAGGAAGGGCAGGCAGTGGCTTCAGCCCCTATCATGTCCTGGCAAAGGAGCTTGTGTTCACAGTCTTTTAGATCAGGGTGCAAAGGTAGGGTGCAGCGTTAAGACAGAGCAGGCCACATTCACCCCCAGTTGGTGTTTTCAGAGGCAACAGTTGGACTGGTGTAGAGTGACAGACAGATTTCCAAATTGCCAGCAGTTTGGGAGCTAGCCTGTTTGTTGTCTAAAAAAATAAATAAAAATGATAACTGACAGTTTCTTTTTATGCATCATATGCTAGACAGTTTGAGACATATAATGATTCATTCTCCTTGAGGGATTCAGGAATGGGAAAGTTATCTAAACAAAAAGATCTGTTGCTAGAGATTGCTGAGGATGTGGGAGACTGTAGCTGGGGGTGGTGGAAGTGGGTGTAAGGTAAGGTCATACTACATGGATATTAAAGTCACAAGCAGCCATGTTTGTTTTGTTCAATTTGCTCTTAACTAAGAGCATACTGCTGTAACCCCCCTCCCCCATGGTGTGGGGCTTACCCAGTGTTGGAATTACACTTTATGAGCTTTGGGAGCTGGGGGGCCAATAAGGGTCCTATCTTTAAAGTGAGCCCACCTTCCCATTATGTCAGCTGCAGTGATGTGTGAGCTACTGGGACTCCCTTCAGAGCTACCAGGGCTGAGCCTTGGCAAGCCCTCCTGTAATTCCAACACTAGCTGCTTACCTGTTGCCCCAGGACATTGCCTGTTCCTTCTCATTGCCTACCTCTGCCAGTCTCAGGTCCTGCTAACCTTTTAAGTCTCTATCCAGCCCCCCATGATGGTTTTTAGTCTTAAAGGAGCCAGAGGAGTGAAAGCGGAGGCCGTGCATGCTTAGTAGTGCCGGCCCATTTTCTCGCCACTGCGGCAATTAATTTAGTGCCTCTCAGGTGGTCTCAACCCCCAAAATAAGTTCATTAGGGGTTGGACACACATAGGAGGCATCCCAAAACTGGCCAGAGTGCTTAGTTTAACAGCACCTATGAGTGCTAGAAATAGGGACATATTTGCATATTTATCAACTGCACATGAATATTAATGAGTTGTCCGGCTGTCTGGGGGGGGACTGTACATAATGGAGCCAGTGACAGGTGAACTGAACTGTTTAGGAGTATAATACAGCAGTCGCTAGATAGTGGATGAAGACTGTTACAGGACAATGGGGCAACTGTGCTTCAAAATTGTGTATTTTGGCTGCAGGAGCACTTCAAGCATAGGACTGCTGTTAAAACTGCATGGGAGCAGCCATCTTTGCTACTTTGACCCCAAGTGCCAGCCAATCAATAGTTTAGGTGCCCAAAAACTGGTGAAATGCCTATTGGGAGAGGTGTGAACTTTATTTTAAGTGACAAGAACTAATCACCAATCAATTGTTGAACTAGGTTAATGTTTATTAATATTTGTGAAGGATAGCAGGATTCTACCAATCAAGAGCTGGGATTTGGTGTGTGAAACCCCAGGAACCTTTGCAGTTTGAGTCAGTCTGGCTTGGGCTCTCATCGAGTCAAGAGGGCTCCTTTCTGTGCTGTAAAAGGGTTTGGGAAAGCAGTCTAAGGTTGTGCTGCGAATGCCTGAGAAATTCAACATAGGGTTTCTTCTGTGTTGGAGAACCAGTGGTTGCAACGATCCTGCATCAGTGTGAGGAACTCTGAATTTTGGGAAAAGGGTTTTGGAACTGCATCTGCCAGGTTCTGAAGTTAGCAACTTGGACTGAAGCTGAAGGAAAATAGTGGAAAAGGTTTGCAGGTATCCAGTGCTCAGGCACCTACCTGTATTGCTGAAATCCGACTGTGTAAAGGTGGAGTGCTGCTCCAGAGACTGCATGCAACTAGCCTATAGCCACTGGCAAGGTGGAAGTTAGATGACCTATTGCTGCACATCAGAGCTGATAATTCCTGATCAGGCAACAGACAGAAACCACAATCTGCACAGCTACAACTTGGAGCCAGGTACGGGAACTGCTAACTGTTATTGGGTGGCATGTACTGGGCTGCGGGGGACCACTGGTGCATGTCTGAGTGCTATGGCACTCTGGGCCCATTTAGGGGAGCTGGACCATGGGGTCACTCCTGGGTCTGGGTTCACTTGAGGCTTAAGAAGCCTTGCATCTGTGCTTCTATTCTCCAGCCTGTCTGGCAGACCGAAGGTGACAAGTGGACAGACTCTGCAAACAAGTCAGAAGGTGACAAGCTGCTACAGTCTGCAAGCAAGATAAAAAAAAGTGCAACATTGCCAGGTCCTGCTACTTTCACCAGCTTTTCCTGTTGTCCATTTGCTCTGCTGCCCCATGGCACCATTGATCTTCTTCCTCAAGCCCACTGAGCAGAATCCTGAGCTCCTGTGTTCTCCAAACCATGAATAACCCAGGGCTTGCCCTGTCCAAGGGTGCTAGAATAAAGTAGCTTATAAGTACAAAGGTTGAAGTCTACCATCTTAAAGTGTTTTGCCAGGGCCCCAACATCAGCCAGACTGTGGCAGCATACAGGCCTGCACCTTTTCAAGGTACCTTGATAGACTGTACGGGTCACTGGTGCCAATGGGGGAAGGAGTTAACGTGCTGCTGAAGGTGGCCACTGTTGTTTAAAACTGTTTTCTTTTATCTGTCAATTGCTACAAATGTTCTGCTTCCCATTTCCCTTCCCCTAAATAAAAACTTTAAGACTGTTACTGTTAAAGGTGGTCGTGAGTATATTATTAGTTACAGTCTGTAATTATATGTGTTGTACAGTACTGCAAAACAAAGTAGCTCCCTTCGTGTGGGGTGATTAGACGGGGAGCTGGGGAGGTACAGCATCCCAGGGGGTTGTACTACTCAAACACCTGGCCCACTATTATTTTACTCTGGGTGGAGGAACCATGCTATTTGTTACTACTTTGGGAAAGAACCCCCCAGCTACCATCAGAACAGAACTCAGGCCCTTTAACCTGTGTAGTGGTCAGCAGGCAGGGGTAGTAGCCCATTGGTGCACAGCACCTGGGCTACACTGCTGTGTTTATTGTGCTGTGTCTTAATTGCCAGGAGCTACTTTCAGGTGGGCCGTTGTGCTGGGATACTGACCAAGCTGAAAGTATCTCACAGCCAGTCAGTATCAAGTATTCTTCTTACCCATTTAATAATATGAATTAACAGTGCATTGAGGCAATGGCAGATATGAGTCTGCCCTCTCATCTACCAAAAACACACACACACATACACCATGACCTACCCATCCTCCATAGCAAAGCTTGAGGGGCAAGGGTTCAGGATAATTGTGTGTGGTGGAAGTCAAACATTTCCATGGGTCCAAGTCTGAATGCCATTTCAGAACACATCCCAAACCACATTTTGTACATCAATACTCAAAGAGAGACTGATTTTTGGAAGTTAATATGAAATAATAATTAATAGTCTCCCTTTTTTCCCCATAGGGAAACCATGGCATAATTTGGCGTAATGAAGGAGTGTTTATTACGGCAAACATGTGCATAGTTTCCCACACTCTGTGCATCCGCCCCTCCACACATCCTCACTTCCTGACTACTCTGCTCTTCTCACCGAACTGCTAAGCAAACCTGAACCACCACTCAGACTCAGCGGTAAGTTTCTAAAACAAAAAAATGTACCGCAGCAACGCCTTTCAGCTGCCCACAAAAAACTTTTAAATAAATAAAGAAATGCGACCGCAGACCACACGCTGTAACTGGACCACAGCCACACAGCAACTTCTTTTTTTTTATTCTATATAATTGCTGAGGCAAAAAAAAGGGAAACCCAACAAATATATCAAATAAAATATGGGGTGGTGTGTGTGTAAACTCGAAGTTTACACACACCCTCGGGGTTAGGTACTTTAATAAAACCCTTGAGCTTTGCTTTCAGGGTTTATGTAGCATATCACCCTTTGGGTGTGTGTAAACTTCTCGTTACACACAATGCCATACTGTATTCTGTTTTTAATGTTAATATTATTGACTTCATGTTTGTCATATCGGAAGTTAACGGATTTCCTTTCTACCACATTTGGGAATTAGATTCTTCCGCCCTCTTGATTTTTTTCCCCTTCTGTATAGATTTTTATTTCCCGGATGGCTGCCTGTCTTGCAGGGATATACCATTATGAGGGTTATACCCTAGTTAGGCTGGGATATGCTCTGGTCTGGTTGGGTTATACCCTGGTCAGGCTGGAATGTACACTACTTAGGCTGGGATATGTCCTGGTCAGGCTGGGTTATGCCTTAGTTAGGCTGGAATATACCCTGGTCAGGCTAGGATATACCCTGGTCAGGCTGGGATGTACCCTGGTGAGGCTGGGATATACCCTAGTCAGGCTGGGTTATTCCCTGGTCAGACTGGGATATACCCTGTTCAGCTACAATGTACCCTGGTCAGGCTGGGATATGCCCTGGTTTGGCTGCATTATACACTGGTCAAGCTGGGATATATACCCTGGTCAGGCTGGGTTACGCCCTGGTCAGGCTAGTATATACCCTGTTCATGCTGGGATATAACCTGCTCAGGCTGGGTAATGCCTTGGTCAGACTGGGATATATCCTGGTCAGGCTGTGTTACACCCTGGTTAGGCTGGGAGATACCCTGGTCAGGCTGGGATGTACTCTGCTCAAGCTGGGATGTACCCTGCTCAGGCTGCGTATACCCTGGTGAGGCTGGGATATACCCTGGTCAGGTGGGGTTATGCCCTTGTCAGGCTGGGATATACCCTAGTGAGGCTGGAATATACCCTGGTTATGCTGGTATAAACCCTGCTCAGGCTGGGATATACCCTGATAAGCCTGGAATATACCCTGCTCAGACTGGGATTTACCCTGATGAGTCTGGGTTATACCCTGGTGAATTATACCATGGTCAAGCTAGGTTATACCCTGTTCAGGCTGGGATATACACTGGTCAGGCTGGGTATGTGTGTATGTATGGGGGGAGTCATTCAACCTTCTCCAAACAAGCTAGAATCAGGATCTGTGCCATTGTGTGTATGTTGGGGGGGGTAACCATGACAACCAGTTAAAAAAAAGGCAAATCATTCTAACACAGGTGGAGGAAGTATTTTATTACAAAACTCATTTTAAACTAATTTTGTAAAAACATTTTTTAAACATTTTTTTTTCACAGTGCCCATTTTCTAAGCACACTAACAACCTCCAGAGTAAGTGGTTTGGGCAATATCGGACCTTCCAGGGGCTTTAAGGCTTCATTACACCCGGAATACTGCCCACCCTGTCAGGTATTATTGCTTGTATAGTAGTTATTCTCTGACCCCAGAGCCAGCCAACCAGGAGTCTAGGCATCCAAAATTTAAAGAAATGGGTTCTGGGAGGAGGTGTCAACAATGTTCTTGGCACCCAAACTAATTGCCAATCAACATTCAAAGAGATTTGATGTTTATTCATTTTTACTGATGGACAGAAGGTTTCAGCCAATCAGAGGTTGCCATTCCTGCAGTGAAACCCCAGGGACAGTTACAGCTTGGGGCAGTCTGGCTTTGGCTCTCAGTGAATCAGAAGGGCTCAAATTGTGTTGGAGGAAAAGTTTGGAGGAAAAGTTTGGAAGCCAGCCTAGGGCCAGAGAACTGAGGGCTAGCAGTATAGCCTAGAGGTTAGAGTAATGAATGAGCTGCGAATGAGCTTGGTGCATCCAGCAGACTGGGGTTTGATTCCCAATACTTCCACTTGCATACTGTGTGACTCTATGAAATTTGCATACTATGTGACTCTGAGCAAGTCACTTAACCTCTCCAGTGCTCCCGGGATGCCCCTGAAAACAGGCTCTTGTGTCTAGTGGACCATACCTGGTTAACAAAGAATAAATAAATAAAAACTTGCCAAAGGGGTTTCTACTGCGTGGAGAGCCAGTATTTGCAACTGAATCCGCAACATCCTGAGAAAACCATCAGCCTGTGAAAAGGATTTGGAACTGTGTGCCAGAGATTGAAGTTTGCTGAGTTTGGCCTGGAGTTGGAGGCCAGATGTGGAAAGAGTCTGTGGAGCTCCAGTGCCTGGGAGCCTGACCTAATTGCTGAAATCCTGCTGCTGAAAAGGTGCAAGAGACCACCCAAGAGACCGTTTTCTGTCCAGCCCAGATTGCCCCGCTGGAGGTGTGAACCAGAGGGGCCACAGCTGCATCCCTGGCTGGCAATATAGCCTAGAGATTAGAGTAACAAGCTGTGAATGATCTTGATACATCCAGCAGACCTGGGTATGATTCCCACAACCTCCACTTGCATATTGTGTGACTCTGAGCAAGTCACTTAACCACCCCAATGCTCCTGGGTCACCCCTGAAAACAGGCACTTGTGTGTTGTGGCCCTTATCTGGTTACCAAGCGGATAAAATTAAAAATCAAAAAATTAAAAATTAAATCCCAGTACTGCTGAACCTAATCCAGGTAGAGACAGAGACTGCAACCTACACGTGCTCATCTTAGAGCAAGGTAAGAGAAGTGCTAGCCCTTATCAACTGGGGTGGATCAGGATGCAGGGAGTCATGAGTGTGTGTCTGGGTGGTAGGACACTCTTGACCCAGTTGAGGGAGTCAGACTGTGGCGTTGTTCCTGGGTCCGGGCACCCTTTGAACCAGGAAGCACTGCATAGTGCTCCCATTCTCCAGCCAACCCAGAAGTTGACTGATCCTTCAAGCCAGCCAGGTGACAAGCTGCCAGACCATTTTTCCTCATCCCATAAGCCTGCTACTAGTCAGCACTGCTCAAGGCCTCAGTCCTTCAGCCTGCCAGTAGATGCTGCTATAGACCCTGAGAATTTGGACTCCAGAACCATGAGTAACACAGGGCCTGCCCTGACATGGGGAGTTAGTTTAACGTTGGTTACAAGTTTAAAGTTTCCAATAAGCTACAGTTTATTCAAAAGTTTGCTTCAAGGGCCCCAACACCGGGCCAATCTGTAACAACGATCATGCCTGCACCTTAATCTGGATACCCCATTAGGACTAGAAAGGGTACTGGTACCAGTGGGGAGGTGGGAAAGGTAAATGTGTTGTTGTTGAAGTTGTTGTTGTTGATGATGTTGTTGTTGTTTTGTGTTGATGTTGTTGATGTTGCTGTTGTTGATGTTGTTGTTGTTGTTGTTGATGTTGTTGTGGGTGGGCACAGTTGTTGTCATTGTTCATGGGTTTTGCAGGCTTATCCAGCATTATAACTGCCCTTTTCCTTTTCTTTCCCCATTTCCTTTTCCCTATAATAAAAGTGTTATTGTTGTTACTGTTAAAGCTGTCTGTAAGCAGATTATTAGCCACAGTCATTAAGTGCATGTGTTTTACAGTGCTACAGTTTAAAATAGTATTCTGTGTGGGGGTAACTGGAAGGGGAGGTGGGGAGGTAAAGCATGCTAGGGGGATATACTACGCAAAAATCTTGCCCACTATAATTTCACACTGGGTGCAGGCACCACGCTATTTTTTTATATCTTTGGGAATGAACCCCCATTGGTCATCAGAACAGAGCCCAGGCCCCTTAACCTGTATTGCAGTTATCAGACGGGGGGAGTAGCCCACTGGTACATGGCGCCTGGGTTAAAAAAGTGGAGAATGGGAAAGGCATGTTGATTCAATACTCATTTCCAGGTGCTGCCCAGGGGAAGGGGGTTGCAGAGGGGGGAGTATGACAAAATTACAAGCATCAAATAATAAAGTCAGTGCACGCTGAAACAGTTCAACTCAAAATAGATACAACAGGACAGTAACAGTACTTTACAAAATACATATGGACAGTACAATAAAAAAATACAGTAATATCAGTCCAGGAATAATTAAAGCAGCAGTCGCACTATATTTATTTTATTTATCTACATGCAATTTGTGACCAGGAAAGGCACACTAAGCTGTGATAGCTTGCTTCCAGATGCATCCTAGAGGTGGGTTATATGGACCGGTTTTATTTGGGGGGGGGGGAATGTTGGCCAAGACACAGGGGAAACTCCCCTACTTTCAAGGTAGTGTCAGACTCCCTATTAAGACTTTTTTTGCAGGCCACTACTGACTCACAAATTCCAGCTAAGATGTGAGACATTATCTGGTTGTGCAGCCATGAGAGGCTGACTGATTGGAATAATTAAAAACATAAAACTGGGGCAGACAGTTTGTGTTTATGACCACATTGCACTGGGGCTTTTGAAACTATGCAACATCTGCTTTTTGAATGTTCTTTCATCCTGCATTTTAAGACTATTTTAGCAACACAGTGGAAAGAAAAATATTTTCCACAGATCAAGTACAGTACTCTGGTCCTGGGTCAGTTGAATAACAGTTGGAGGCAATGGAACAATAGGATTCCTACTGTCATTTTTGCCTGCCCAGAGAGGGTCATCTGGCAACTGAGATGCCAGTGGACACTGCAGCAAAAAGAACTTATAGTAATTTTTTTTTCTTAGGGCTTGGAGTGCTGCTAGAGGAGACGAGGAGCAGAGTTTGTGAAAGCAGCTGGGACTAACATGGAGTGGATGACCCACAGAGGTTGAAGGTCTGGTGGTAGCTTGAAATGGGAGCCACTGCTTGGAGAATCATTTACTGTGGGGACTGAATCTGGAGGGGGAACGCACTGGGGATGACGTAAGGTAGAAGGATAGCAGCCCCAGAGTTGTTTGTACTGCAGCAGAGGGCTTGGAGTGCTGCTGTGAGGGGATGGGGAGCAGAGTTTAAGAAAGCAGCTGGGACCAATGCAGAGTGGATGACCCATGGAGGTCGGAGGTCCGGTGGCAGCTTGAAATGGGGGCTGTTGCTTGGAGGATTGTTTACTGTGAGGACTGAGTCTGAGAGGTAAAAGCACTGGGGAAGGTGTAAAGTAGATGGATAGTAGCCCCAGAGCTGTTTCTACTGCAGCAGAGGTGATTGTTTGTACTGCAGCAGAGGTGATTGTTTGTACTGCAGCAGAGGTGATTGCCTTTTTTTTCCTTGCAAGGCATTTTACTGGTGAGCTTATTATTTCTCCATGCAGACACAGATTGCAATCTCTTTGGTCTGTGCTACAGGGCATCCTGGACAGTTAAGGGAAGGGCTGATAGAAAACTCAACCCTCTCATGTTACATAAACAGTTACTGGGATAGCTGAAAGCAGAAAGCATCCCTTTCATGTATCACAGAGGAGTCATTCCTGCAATGCTAGACAGAACATGAGTCAAAAAACAGATATCTTTGTATATATGTAGTCTAAAGCCCAGATTAGATCAGCTTGTGATGAGGACCCAGCTCTACAGACACAAAGAATGTTGATTCTTTGTCAGAGTGACATGCTGGATGACACACTATTGGGGGGGGAGGGTAGTGTTGCAACTGGAGTGTCTTAAGGTCTGGCAGAGCCTGAAAGAGACAGCCAGGTTTGGGACTACAAACAAGTTACCATATAAGGTTTTGCGTCTACCCTGATTCACCAAGGTGTATTGTGGTAGGCTATTCTACCTTGCTAGAGAGAGAGAGAGAGAGAGAGTTTTTTCTGTGTCTGTAACCTACAGTTCAATTTATTTTAATTTCTCTAGAATTACTGCTCCATATAGTCTGTGTGCAGTATCCTGTATTATCTGTGTAAATACCTGAAAGCATTAAAATATTACATTTTTACATACTTCATGCACCTGTGGCTGAATCCTTTGAGGTACATCTAACTGATTTATAATTGACACTGTATTTCTGCCTCTGAAGAGAATGCTACTGTTACCATATTCTGTTTTTAAAGGAAGGAGTTCTCAGCTGTGACAGAGAGAGGTGAGTCATCTGCCCTTGAGTAAGGAGTGCTGTACATTGTGATTAGTGTCTCTGGAGGGATTCAGACCCAGAGATACCCTGAGAGAGTATCTAGGTTGAGTGGTGGCAGCTACTGATTACCCTTGCAGGTGTCTGAAGGGGTTGAGAAAGCTGGTAACACTGACAATCCGAGTCTGGGAAAGACCAGTTTGTCACATGAGCCTTCATGATTTTTGCCCTCACAAATAACCATTGAAAGTAAAAGGGCTTTGAATGTGATAAATATTTCTATCACCATCTCTGCACTTCTAAGGCATCCATTACTCACTTAAGAAAGTGACTTTTAGAAACAACTACAATAAGACCATAAGTGGGCTATACATCACTAAAGCTGTTCACTGTTGGTTAAACTATGCACACGCTAGCATTTCAGGTTTTCTAATCATTCATTTACAACATATACAGTATTAGAAATGGAGTAACTATAGCAGAGCAGGTATTTAAAGAATGGTCCACTCCACGTATTTAAATGTTTGACTGTTTGCTGTTGCCCAGTGTATGCACGGACTGATGCATGCTGTGAGCTAAATATTCTCTTCACTCTCCCCTTTCCCCATCTCACCATAAATAAAAGCTTGTTGGGTCACACATGTCCTGAAAGTGTGTGTACTGCAACCTAAACAATGTGCAAATGTTTCAGTAAAAGCTGACAAACTATCTTTGGACTCCAGTTAGGCACAAAATGAAGTTTGGAGTCTATTGTCTATGGTGTGGCTACTTTGTGTCTCATATTTCTGAGGTGGGGTGTGTAGGGAACTATTCCCCATTGCACTCCAGCTGAAAATCAGCTGTGTGATCTACCCAGGTTTGCTCCATTGACTTTGCATGGAGCTGGGTCAGCACAGGGATGAGTTTGGTCCAGACTGAGCTTGTTTTTTCCATTCTAGCAGCAGACATTAGAAGAAACTATTGGGTTGTGGAGAACTGGGAGGGTGGGTCCCAAGAAATGTGCTGTAAGTTGTATAGGTACTAAATACTTGTATTCAAAACAAGCCCCATTTGGAGAGTCTGTAGGGTAAGCAAGAGATCCTATCAGCTTGCTGGCTGGTGCTCAGGGGAGGCAGCAGCATGCAGGATGAGGGCTCTGGCAGTAGTTAAGATAAGACTCATTTTTTGTTCAGGGGAGGCAGCAGCACGCAGGATAAGGGCTCTGGCAGTAGTTAAGATAAGACTCATTTTTTGTTCAGGGGAGGCAGCAGCATGCAGGATAAGGGCTCTGGCAGTAGTTAAGATAAGACTCATTTTTTGTTCAGGGGAGGCAGCAGCATGCAGGATGAGGGCTCTGGCAGTAGTTAAGATAAGACTCATTTTTTGTTCAGGGGAGGCAGCAGCACGCAGGATGAGGGCTCTGGCAGTAGTTAAGATAAGACTCATTTTTTGTTCAGGGGAGGCAGCAGCATGCAGGATGAGGGCTCTGGCAGTAGTTAAGATAAGACTCATTTTTTGTTGCAGTGTTCTTTGGCCCCATATTCAGCATTTGTGGGGGCCAACAGAATGCACTATCAATGCCAAGAACTTGTGGTGTGCGCTCCCTGGCCCCATTTGCAGTCTTAGATGAGGGCCAGATGAGCAAGGGAGTCAAGTGGCTTGTTGGCTGCTGTAAAAAAAGAAATACTGCTGCTGTAAGTGTTTCCTAGAAATTGCAATAGGTGTGCTACCAGGAAGGTGCTGCTGGTGAAAGGCAGGAATACATGGTAGGAGACACAAATTACAGTGCACACTAGTCTAAATTATAAAAATGCTGGTGTGCTTCTAATAACAAAACAACAGCAGAGATGCACAAAAGCCACTAATCCCGGCTCTTGAAGGCATCCTGACAAAAAGCAGAGCTCACCACATGATGTGGGACAGGCTCATACCTCTCAACCTGTGTTCACTGAAATGAGGGTCAGTGGCCCTCAAAATAAGGGAAACTCTTAACTATGAAAATACAAGCTCAGGATACTGAGGATACCAGCACTTCTATTTTCCAAATTTTTAATGTGGATGTAATATCATAGAATGTTAAGAATTTCTGCCTTAATGTTTGAGTTTAACACACTTTCTCTCTGTGGGCAGTACCTTTCCAATGGGGGATAGATTTGGGACAGAGCACTTCTAAGGGGTAAAATGAGGGACATCCCTTATAATGAAGGACAATTGAGAGGTATGTGCAAACTGGTTTAATGCAACTGGATCTGGAGTGCACATAGACAGTGATACACTGAGAAAATGCTCAGATGTGACTTTTCTTGGAGGTTATATGCCATTTTGGGAAAGGACATGTGTATTGTATTTATGCTGTCTGTCAGGAGTATGAGGATGCTTGGGCTCTGGGGTTATTTGGGACTTTGTACAGATGATCTGATACCTTCACTTTCAAGGCAAAATCTTATAGTTTATAATTGGAAGGGGGAACATAAATTAAAAAAACACATGGTTGATTCATATGGAAATGGGCAGCAACAGCTTATAACAGCTTACAGTATCCTATAGATCAGACTCACTAGTCTAACATAATAACCACAAATTGTCTTAATGTATTTGCTAGTAACATATGGACAGATCCAAATAATAGCATAGAAAAGCATACAAAAAAAATCCCCATAATACCACCTTAGCAAAGTGATTATAGTATCATTGACGGCCCATAATACTACCATTCATTGCCTGTAATGCTATTGTTCGGAGCTCTGAATGATAGTATTATCAGAAAAACACAACGGCACAAGCGCAGGACTGTCACATGCAGAGCAGGAGCTAGCTTTCATTGTAACCACCGTATACTGTAAAAACGAACTCGTTGCATGACTAAAACCAACAAAATAATGAAATCCCTTTCAAAAATAACCAACCAATTGCTCTCTCCTGTGTGTTACCTAAAGTCACAAAGTGGTAACTGCCATCTCCTCTTCACTTTCACAGAGCTCTGGCTTGATCTCTCGCATAAACATGCTGCCATTTTCCCAACATAATTATTCAAAAAGCACATAACATCCAATCAGAACACATGCTGGGATCTTTAGAGGCACGTGCATGTTAGGGTGTCCATAACAATGGCCTGGCAACCATGAAAAAACCCCCGACTCCACCAGCCCACTATCACCATTCCAGCACATTTCACAAAATACTGCCGCGTCTTTGGATCCATACATTACAAAAACAACAGATAAGTGAGTGTGTATTACAAGGGTGTAAAACCATCTCAAGGTTCTTGGGCCAAAGGAACCTCTACAGCCTCACTCTCAAGGTTCCCATGTCGCCAGAACCTCTCGGTGATATTACACCCTTGTATTACACACTCACATATCTATTATTCTATTTTTTATATTTTTTTTTATTTTTCTCAGCTCACCTATATTAGGATCATATTTTACAAGCTAGCTGACTAATAGACAATCTAGACATTTTAATAAAAAGTACTTATGTTTGCTATTCTAAATGCGATAGAGGCAAAGAGGCATGAAAAACAGTTAAGACACTACCATCTGCAGTTTGAAAATCCTAATTTTCAATGGCATTATATTTTGTAAATCATGCCTGATGCCTCCATCTGCCATAAAAGAGACTTGATAACTTATCTCACTGAGCAAATAAATAAGTCCATATGGGGTCAAGTGGTAACATTTGTGACCAGGTGAGAAACAAGGGACAAGTTTGGGTCCTTACCTGAAGCTGGGAAGGCTCTCTAAGCAGACCCTCACCTGCACGTTCCTGAGACTATGACCTTTCAATCATTCAGCTCCTGTGCACACATCTCAGAGGCACCTAACCGAAGCTTTACAAAGTATAAGGAGCGGCAGCAACAACAAACAGCAAGCACCATCACTCACTCATTGACAGTCATAAAACCTAGCATGTACTGCCTCCGAGTGCACTGCTATAGCAAAGCTTCAACTCACTACCTAGCTCTGATCCCAATGGGAACTGACCAGAAGTCTAAGAAAGATTTTATTTCTGCAGGGGGAATAATGGCTGGATTCAGTTGGATAGGTGGGCTACCAGCAGCCACCACTGGTCATGGCTGACAAGTGGATGACTCGGTGCATATGTATGCCAGATCTGGGGGCCGGGGTGTATGTGGTGATATACTGTGCTGTAAAGATGGGATGGAAAATAGACAATGCAGCTGCTGGGCTGGCCTGACCCCAAATGCTTTTCCTTTTAAATTCTCCTGATATAGAAACATTGATGAGTCCTGAAATCTCTCTTCAGTTAGTTGGGCTAAGCCTTGGTTGCTACCCATCTCATAGGAACCTCACCACAGAGCAATCCTGGCTCCCAATGGGGTAGAAGAGACAATGTTTTTGGAAAGTGACTATCCCCAGTTTTTCCACTTCTTATGACTAGGTTAGTTACAAGGACATTTTTTTTAAAATAACTTGCTGTCCCTGTGAACCACCTGCAGTCGACTATAGGGGTACCCCAACCTGAGAAAGGGGGCAGGCGCTCAGACAAAAAAATCTTGTTTTCTGAATTTTCAGTAATGCTCTTTATTAACCCAGTGTACCCCAACATTGTGCCATTCCAGATATGGCTTCTTGGGGCTAGCTTTTAATTTATCACCTCAGTATGCTTTTTGACATATATTTGCTCTTTACATTGTAATTTATTTCTCGATTGCCTGACGGTGCTGTGGAGTTCATTTCACAGCCTATGGATCAACTTTTCTTTAGATCCAGTTCCTTAAGCTTTCTCTGATTTTCCATTTCCCATCTCCAGATGTTCCTTCTCATTGCACTGTCAAGGCACTGCAATGAGAAGGAGTATCCTGAGATGGACAGCGGAAAATCAGAGAAAGCTTAAGGAATTGGATCTAAAGAAAAGCTGAGCCATAGGCTGTGAAATTTACTCTGCAGCACTGTCAGGCAATAGATAAATAAATAAATAATGATAATAATAATCTTTATTTCTATAGCGCAATTCCAAAATCAAAGTGCTGTACAAATTTATCAGTAAAAACACATTAAAACAGATAAAACAATAAAACAATCCAGTTTCAGACTACATATCAATATGCTTAAAATAAATTATGATGTCAAATTCCCAAAAGCAAGGTGGAACAGATGAGTCTTTAAGGCCATCTTAAAGCTCTTTATGGTCCAGCGCTCTCGAATCTGATGAGGTAGAGAGTTCCACAGGATAGGGACTGCATACATAAAAGCTCAAGACCCAGAGGTTTTCAGCAGTACCCTGGGAATCTCTAACAACCTCTCTTCAGCTGAGGGAGTGGTCGGCTGGGACGGTAAGGATTCAGGAGCTCCTGCAGGTAGCCCAGACCCTGTCTGTGTAGAGTCTTGTAGGTCAGAAGACCAACCATGAAGGTGATCCACCACTGTACAGGTAGCCAGTGCAGTTCACACAGCACAGGAGCAATGTAGCTCGAGCGAGGAGCCCCCATCAACAACCGTGCAGCTGCGTTCTGCACTAGCTGCAAGTGGCAGATATCAACCCCGGAAGCCCTAGGTAAAGGGAGTTACAGTATTCTAGGCATGAGGTCACAAAGGCATGGATCAAGGTTGGAAGGTCACTAGATGGAACAAGATGGTTGACCCAGGTGATGTTCCTCAGATGATAAAAAGAGGACTTGACTACTGCCAACACCTGTGAATGCAATGTCAGCCCATTGTCAAGAATCACCCCCAGGTTTTGCACCCATTCAGAGGAAGGCAGCTGGTTACCCCCAAGCCAAAGCCCAGAGGGAGACCCTGCCACCGACCCCTCTATCCGGTGACGTGGATCTACCACCAGCACCTAAATCTTATCGGAATTCAACTTCAACCAGCTGGACTTCATCCAGTCCTGGATTTCTGTGAGGCAGCTGTTAAAGACTGAAACCGCACTATCCTGGTTGGATACAAAAGACAGGTAGAGCTGGGTATCATCTGCATAACAGTGAAACCTCAGTCCATACCATCTCACATTGGCTCCCAAAAGCAACATATACACCGCGAACAGCACTGGGGGCAGCACAGAGCCCAGAGGGACCCCACATGGCAGAGAGAATGAGTTCAAAGAAAACATCCCAGACACCACCCTCTGAAATCTCCAGTGAGGAATGATTGAAACCATCTAAGGACCATCCCTAACAGGCCACAGATGACCCTCAGGCACTTGGGAAACTCCCCATGGTCCACGGTGTCAAAGGCTAAAGACAGAGATCAAGAAGCACCAAGATAGAACAGCGCTTCTGATCTCTTGCTATCAGGAGATCATTGAGCACCCGAACCAGAGCAGTCTCAGTACTATGCCTCTTCTGAAAACTGGACTGGAGAGGTTCATAGAAATCATGGATGGTAAGATGGTTCTCCAGCTGCAGTGCAACTACTTTCTCAATCACCTTCCCTACAAAGGGAAGGTTAGAGTTAGGCCTGTAGTTAGCAGAACAGTTTGGGTCAAGAGAAGCTTTCTTAAGGAGCGGTGTCACCACCGCCTCCTTCAGGGAGCTTGGGAACTCACCTAACTCTAAAGAGCACCAAACAATCTCTGTAAGGACGGTGCTGATGGAATCCACACACTCCATTATGAGGCGTGTTGGGCCTGGGTCCAGACTACAGCAAGTTGGCCACATACTCTGGACAATCCGCACAATATCCACAATCTCTGGCTGGTCAAAAGATGTCCAAGAAAACTGAGGAGAAGTAACCAAGCACCAACCAACAACAACCCCCAGAGAGCGAGCTGGTCGGATCTCGGCCCTGATGTTGGCCACCTTATCAGGAAAGAATCGAACAAACTCATCACACTTAACTTGTGAAAACGCACTTTGAACTTGCAGATAGGTTGGGTTGCACAGCCTGTCCACAGTTCAAAAGAGGTGAGCTGGTCAATTCTGAGCTGCAGCAATCTCCCCGGACTGGAACTCTGCATTCTTATGAGTGATTACTGATTGATAGACCCGATAATGTTACATCAATCTAAGGCAATCAGTATCCAGGGCAGATTTCCGTCAGCATCGCTCTAACCTTCAGCCAACTCATCTCAACTCCCTCAAAGTCCCCTCAAACCAAGGGGACCACGGGTGAAGAGTGAGAGGATGAATGCAGACAGGAGCGATAGAGTCCAGAGCTTTCATCACAGCCTTATTATAAGCCTGAACCAAACACCCTGGACCCTCACTTGCACCTGGCAATCCCGATAGGTCTAATACCACCAACAGGCCATCAGGGGTCACATCCCTCAAAGGGCGGTATCTAACCATCTCCACAGGGGCAGGCCTATGTGGGGAGCCCAGAGATTGAATCTTATAGTGTGGTGATCAGATCATCCAATTGGTTCCACCACCAAGTCAGAGGTCTCCATCCCCAGGAGGAAAACCAGGTCGAGTGAGTGATCTTGATTATGGGTTGCAGAGGCAACTACCTGTGTGAAGCCCAACAAGCTCATAAATTGGAGGAAGGCCTGACCAAATTGCGAGAGTTCATCGTCGACCCAGGCATTGAAGTCATCCAGCACCATCAACCTAGGTGACTTGAATGCCATATCGACAACAAAGTCCGCGACTTCCTGTAGGAACAATTTCTCACCCCCGGGTGGACGGTAGATGAGAATGATCCTAAATCCCACACCTGCAACCACAGTACACTTAAATGATCTGGATTCCTCAACTGGAACCCCATCAAGGCCCAATTCTGATTTAAAACAAATGGCTACACCCCCGCCCCTCTGGTCCGATCTTGAAATGACAATATGGAGGGCAAATATATGTAAAAAAGGGCAAAACGCTGGGGTACGAGCAATTAATAAAGAGCATCATTGAAAATTCAGAAAACAAGTTTGGAAGTGGATTTTTGTTTGTTTGAGCAGCCCCCACCCTTCACATATAACGTGTTATCATTTGGGGCAGCTCCAACCTACATGCTTTAAGTACTTTACCATTATCTGTAGCACACTTTGTCTTTTTGTAAGTCCATCAGGCCCTGGTGGAGAGGAAGTGCAGTGGCTGGGAAAAGTGGTAGATGTGGGATACAGTGCTGTGGTGAAGGCACTACACGTGGTGGTGGTGGGGGGGGCAGTCCTTTGTGGAAAAAGAACCTCCTCCCATTCATGCCATCAACTAATATGTCACAGCATTGAGTTTGGTGCCTCTCAGTACCTGTGGTACTCTGACTGAAAGATGCCATAAAATAGGTTTTGCATCATCTGAAGTATTAATAGAGAACAGTAAAAAAAAAAAAAAACTACAAGATGTTCACGTTAAACATAACTATTGCAAAAGTATCAGTATTAAGCTTTTCATGTTAGTAGATACTTGCTCTTTAATGTGGACCGCGGATTTAACTTAACCAGTTTGGTTTCTTTCTTTAATTTTTGCTCTGATATGGTATATGCAAATAAACAGTTTTTGGCACAGTATTCGCCACTGCTAAGCATTTGAAACATAAATTGTAATGAGACTGACGCAATGTGACTGAACTTCGAAATGAACACATGCCTTCGTTTTTCTTTATTGATATAAATCCAGATAATAGGAACGCTCAAAGAAATCTGCATATTGTTTTCATTGAAAGGAACACCATATAAAAGCACAGCAATGCATCTGTAGTTGGGAAACCACATGAGAGGGCTTGAATCCAGCCATGCTGACTCACAGCTGTCCTCACTCAACTCAACCCAGCCCCAGAGTCAGATCTGTCATGTATGTGACATAGATTCAGGCTTGCTGCGGAAGACATTTCAAGCTGTCTCACTCCTTCAGGAAGGAGAAATCCTGGTGAACTCTAATGACCTATTTAGAGCCGTGACATCTACTGCCCTAAACAGACTGCTCACACACTGACTAAGCACGTGATGCAAAGCAGTTTGCGGGGTCCAGTGGTTAACATTTGGAACTTTGGAATAGCTAAGACAAAGAGTTTGAATCCCATCAAAGTCACTGGTGTACTGTGTAAAAATGAGCAAAACAAAAGGCCCAATGGCTCATCCAGTCTGTCCACCCCAGACCCCACCTAACTATCTAGTGGCCATCACTTTCAGTTTACTTCAGCCCTCTTACTATGACCATGTGTCTGTTCCACCTTATGATGGCCCCCACACACTGTTTTGTCTGTTAGCTCTCTTCTCTGAAAGCCTGTTCCATTTCTCCACCACTCTTTTAGTCAAAAACTGCTTGCGGAAATCCCTCCTGAACCCCCATACCAGTTTCATTGAATTCTCCTGCATTCTTGTATTTGTACTTACGATAAATATGTAACTGAAAAACACCCTGCTTACCCCTTGTGGATATTTGAATTTTTCTGTCATGCCCCTCCCTCTCCCTTCTTGCCTGCAGGGTGTAAATGTTGAGGTCCAGCAGCCTTTCGTCGGACGCCTTATCCCCCATACCCTGGGTAATTTTAGTCACCTGTCATTGCAGCCCTTCCACAGTCCTTATGCAGGTGAGGACTCCAGTACCTTACACAGTACTCCAGGTGTGGGCGCACCAATGACCAGTATAGTGAAGAATCACTTCACAGCTTCTACTGCTTATGCTATGCACCCCAGCATCCTGTTATCCCATTGGATCAATCTTGCTAGTTGTGCAATTGGGTAAAAGAAGGACTTGAATGAAAACAAAATGCTTTCTCTCAGAAGGGTTATCCTGGGTGAATAAACAGTTGAATAAACATTAATTCAATGGTACAGCTGTTTTCCCAAAATGTACATCTTCTATTTAAGAGACATTGTTGTGCCAGCCTCCACTGCGGTGTCACATTAATGTCTCATCATGTAGGCACTATCACATGGTCTACAGCACCCAAGCATTGCATATGCAATGTTACAGGTTCATCATTCATCAAATTGGAAGCTACTCGGTTCAAGTCCTGCACCTGACACTTGGATTAAAACCCAACAGTGACACTGCACTAGTGGTGCTGCCCTCCTTCAGATGCGACTTCAAACCAAGACCCCTTCTGTCCATCTCTGAAGGCTGTCCAGATTGAAGTTCAAAATCCCATGGCACTTTATGGAAGGGTAACAGAGTTATCCTCAATGTCCTGGGCAACATTTCGTCTCTCAGTAGCACAGGTTTTGATGTTACATACAGTAGCTGCATTTGATATTAATGAGTTTAATGGCTCATTGTCACTCATTATCATGAATGCTAATTACTTTGGGATGCACTATGTATGAAAGGAGGCAGTATAGCACAGTGGTTTAAGTCTCTGAGCTGCAAACCTGGAGATCTGAGTTTGAATCCCACAGCCCCCACTTGCACACTGTGTGACCCTAAGCAAGTCACTTAACTTCCGTGTGCTCCCAGGTCACAACTATAAACAAGCTTTCAAGTTAATGTGCATCTTCTAGTACCAAAAGAATGGTGCTATATAAAGTTAAAAATGCAATTCTGAAAAAGACAGAGACAAACTATGCCAATTTTCTTTATAGGTAATTCATAAAGAAGACTGTGCTTGAAATGGCTATTCTGACATCATTAGAGATAGTCTACTTTGAATACAAGTTCTTGTGACCATATAGAAAAGGGAAAGGGGAAATTGTTTAACCAGGAAACGCACACTAAGCTGAAGCTTGTTTCCAGGTGTGACCTGGGAGCAGAGGGAAGTTAAGTGACTTGCTCAGGATCACACAGTATGCAGGTGGGGAGGTGTGGGATTCAAACCCAGGTCTCCAGGTTTACAGCTCAGAGCCCTAAACTGCTGTGCTATACTGTCTCCAGAGGCATGTCTAGTGACAATTTCTCATAGAAAAGGCATTGGGAGGTGGGATATGTGGATATTTTATGACCTAAAATGAGCAAGTGCTGTGTGATTTCATTTGTTGGTTGTCAGGTCTGTAAGAGTGGCGGAAACATTTATTGACTGAAAAGGAGACGGTGGAGAAACTGGCTAACTGCTCCAGAACTAAAACAGCAGACCTAGACCTTAGCTTATTGCTTTCAGTTCAAGTTTCAAGCTGCTGTGTTGCCTTCTCATCACCAAATGCTAATGAAGCACAATTAGAGATATCTTAAAGGAGAACACACACCCTCTGTCCAGAGGGTCAGTAAACAGCATCCAAAACAGTGATAGATTTTCTGTCAAAAGTGACATTCAAACCACTAGTAATTAAGAATTTACTTTACACTTGCAAATGGATTTTTACTTAAATTATGTTATCTGCAGTCAGAAAAAAACTTTAAATTGGGTGAATTGTGTGTGTGGCTGTAAGGAAATTCCTCAGACGCTCTGATCAGTGAGCCTGTAGCTTAATGGTTAGAGCGCTGGAACGGCATACCAGAGATCTGAGGTTCAAATCCCAGTAGGCCACACTTTTCCTTTCTCATTTCCATCCTTGATTAAAAAATATGTATACCTTGCAGGGGTTAAACTGCACTGAGAGAAAGTGGTATTTCTAACATTGGTTCCTAGTTGCATAATTGCAACACTAGAGAAAGGAATGTGTGTGGCTGTAAGAAATTCCTCAGACGCTCTGACCAGTGAGCCTGTAGCTTAATGGTTAGAGCGCTGGAACGGCATACCAGAGATCTGAGGTTCAAATCCCAGTAGGCCACACTTTTCCTTTCTCATTTCCATCCTTGATTAAAAATATGTATACCTTGCAGGGTTAAACTGCACTGAGAGAAAGTGGTATTTCTAACATTGGTTCCTAGTTGCATAGTGCATAACACTAGAGAAAGGAATATGTGTGTGGCTGTAAGGAAATTCCTCAGACGCTCTGATCAGTGAGCCTGTAGCTTAATGGTTAGAGCGCTGGAACGCATACCAGAGATCTGAGGTTCAAATCCCAGTAGGCCACACTTTTCCTTTCTCATTTCCATCCTTGATTAAAAATATGTATACCTTGCAGGGTTAAACTGCACTGAGAGAAAGTGGTATTTCTAACATTGGTTCCTAGTTGCATAATTGCGCAACACTAGAGAAAGGAATGTGTGTGGCTGTAAGGGAAATTCCTCAGACGCTCTGATCAGTGAGCCTGTAGCTTAATGGTTAGAGCGCTGGAACGCATACCAGAGATCTGAGGTTCAAATCCCAGTAGGCCACATTTTTCCTTTCTCATTTCCATCCTTGATTAAAAAATATGTATACCTTGCAGGGGTTAAACTGCACTGAGAGAAAGTGGTATTTCTAACATTGGTTCCTAGTTGCATAATTGTGCAACACTAGAGAAAGGAATGTGTGTGTGGCTGTAAGGAAATTTCTCAGACGCTCTGATCAGTGAGCCTGTAGCTTAATGGTTAGAGCTGGAACGGCATACCAGAGATCTGAGGTTCAAATCCCAGTAGGCCACACTTTTCCTTTCTCATTTCCATCCTTGATTAAAAAATAAGTATACCTTGCAGGGGTTAAACTGCACTGAGAGAAAGTGGTATTTCTAACATTGGTTCCTAGCTGCATAATTGCGCAACACTAGAGAAAGGAATGTGTGTGTGGCTGTAAGGAAATTCCTCAGACGCTCTGATCAGTGAGCCTGTAGCTTAATGGTTAGAGCGCTGGAATGCATACCAGAGATCTGAGGTTCAAATCCCAGTAGGCACACTTTTCCTTCTCATTTCCATCCTGATTAAAAATATGTATACCTTGCAGGGTTAAACTGCACTGAGAGAAAGTGGTATTTCTAACATTGGTTCCTAGTTGCATAATTGCGCAACACTAGAAAGGAATGTGTGTGTGGCTGTAAGAAATTTCCTCAGACGCTCTGATCAGTGAGCCTGTAGCTTAATGGTTAGAGCTGAACGGCATACCAGAGATCTGAGGTTCAAATCCCAGTAGGCCACACTTTTCCTTCTCATTTCCATCCTTGATTAAAAATATGTATACCTTGCAGGGTTAAACTGCACTGAGAGAAAGTGGTATCTAACATTGGTTCCTAGTTGCATAATTGCGTAACACTAGAGAAAGGAATGTGTGTGGCTGTAAGGAAATTCCTCAGATGCTCTGATCAGTGAGCCTGTAGCTTAATGGTTAGAGCGCTTGGAACGGCATACCAGAGATCTGAGGTTCAAATCCCAGTAGGCACACTTTTCCTTCTCATTTCCATCCTTGATTAAAAATATGTATACCTTGCAGGGGTTAAACTGCACTGAGAGAAAGTGGTATTTCTAACATTGGTTCCTAGTTGCATAATTGCGCAACACTAGAGAAAGGAATGTGTGTGTGGCTGTAAGGAAATTCCTCAGACGCTCTGATCAGTGAGCCTGTAGCTTAATGGTTAGAGCGCTGGAACGGCATACCAGAGATCTGAGGTTCAAATCCCAGTAGGCCACACTTTTCCTTTCTCATTTCCATCCTTGATTAAAAAATATGTATACCTTGCAGGGGTTAAACTGCACTGAGAGAGAGGTATTTCTAACATTGGTTCCTAGTTGCATAATTGCGCAACACTAGAGAAAGGAATGTGTGTGTGGCTGTAAGGAAATTCCTCAGACGCTCTGATCAGTGAGCCTGTAGCTTAATGGTTAGAGCGCTGGATGGCATACCAGAGATCTGAGGTTCAAATCCCAGTAGGCCACACTTTTCCTTTCTCATTTCCATCCTTGATTAAAAAATATGTATACCTTGCAGGGGTTAAACTGCACTGAGAGAAAGTGGTATTTCTAACATTGGTTCCTAGTTGCATAATTGCGCAACACTAGAGAAAGGAATGTGTGTGGCTGTAAGAAATTCCTCAGACGCCTGATCAGTGAGCCTGTAGCTTAATGGTTAGAGCACTGGAACGGCATACCAGAGATCTGAGGTTCAAATCCCAGTAGGCCACACTTTTCCTTTCTCATTTCCATCCTGATTAAAAATATGTATACCTTGCAGGGGTTAAACTGCACTGAGAGAAAGTGGTATTTCTAACATTGGTTCCTAGTTGCATAATTGCGCAACTAGAGAAAGGAATGTGTGTGTGGCTGTAAGGAAATTCCTCAGGCGCTCTGATCAGTGAGCCTGTAGCTTAATGGTTAGGCGCTGGAGCGGCATACCAGAGATCTGAGGTTCAAATCCCAGTAGGGCCACACTTTTCCTTTCTCATTTCCATCCTTGATTAAAAATATGTATACCTTGCAGGGGTTAAACTGCACTGAGAGAAAGTGGTATTTCTAACATTGGTTCCTAGTTGCATAATTGCGCAAATACTAGAGAAAGGAATGTGGTGTGGCTGTAGGAAATTCCTCAGACGCTCTGATCAGTGAGCCTGTAGCTTAATGGTTAGAGCTTGAACGCATACCAGAGATCTGAGGTTCAAATTCCAGTAGGCCACACTTTTCCTTTCTCATTTCCATCCTTGATTAAAAATATGTATACCTTGCAGGGGTTAAACTGCACTGAGAGAAAGTGGTATTTCTAACATTGGTTCCTAGTTGCATAATTGCGAACACTAGAGAAAGGAATGTGTGGCTGTAAGGAAATTCCTCAGACGCTCTGATCAGTGAGCCTGTAGCTTAATGGTTAGAGCGCTGGAACGGCATACCAGAGATCTGAGGTTCAAACTCAGTAGGCCACACTTTTCCTTTCTCATTTATCCTTGATTAAAAATATGTATACCTTGCAGGGTTAAACTGCACTGAGAGAAAGTGGTATTTCTAACATTGGTTCCTAGTTGCATAATTGCAACACTGAAAGGAATGTGTGTGTGTGGCTGTAAGAAATTCCTCAGACGCTCTGATCAGTGAGCCTGTAGCTTAATGGTTAGAGCGCTGGAATGGCATACCAGAGATCTGAGGTTCAAATCCCAGTAGGCCACACTTTTCCTTTCTCATTTCCATCCTTGATTAAAAAATATGTATACCTTGCAGGGGTTAAACTGCACTGAGAGAAAGTGGTATTTCTAACATTGGTTCCTAGTTGCATAATTGCGCAACACTAGAGAAAGGAATGTGTGTGTGGCTGTAAGGAAATTCCTCAGACGCTCTGATCAGTGAGCCTGTAGCTTAATGGTTAGAGCGCTGGAACGGCATACCAGAGATCTGAGGTTCAAATCCCAGTAGGCCACACTTTTCCTTTCTCATTTCCATCCTTGATTAAAAAATATGTATACCTTGCAGGGGTTAAACTGCACTGAGAGAAAGTGGTATGTCTAATATTGGTTCCTAGTTGCATAATTATGCAACACTAGAGAAAGGAATGTGTGTGGCTGTAAGGAAATTCCTCAGATGCTCTGATCAGTGAGCCTGTAGCTTAATGGTTAGAGCTGGAACGCATACCAGAGATCTGAGGTTCAAATCCCAGTAGGCCACACTTTTCCTTTCTCATTTCCATCCTTGATTAAAAAATATGTATACCTTGCAGGGGTTAAACTGCACTGAGAGAAAGTGGTATTTCTAACATTGGTTCCTAGTTGCATAATTGCGCAACACTAGAGAAAGGAATGTGTGTGTGGCTGTAAGGAAATTCCTCAGACGCTCTGATCAGTGAGCCTGTAGCTTAATGGTTAGAGCGCTGGAACGGCATACCAGAGATCTGAGGTTCAAATCCCAGTAGGCCACACTTTTCCTTTCTCATTTCCATCCTTGATTAAAAAATAAGTATACCTTGCAGGGTTAAACTGCACTGAGAAAAGTGGTATTTCTAACATTGGTTCCTAGTTGCATAATTGCATCACTAGAGAAAGGAATGTGTGTGTGGCTGTAAGGAAATTCCTCAGGCGCTCTGATCGGGTGAGCCTCGTAGCTTAATGGTTAGAGCGCTGGAATGGCATACCAGAGATCTGAGGTTCAAATCCGAGTAGGCCACACTTTTCCTTTCTCATTTCCATCCTTGATTAAAAATATGTATACCTTTCAGGGGTTAAACTGCACTGAGAGAAAGTGGTATTTCTAACATTGGTTCCTAGTTGCATAATTATAACACTAGAGAAAGGAATTGTGTGTGGCTGTAAGGAAATTCCTCAGACGCCTGATCAGTGAGCCTGTAGCTTAATGGTTAGAGCTGGAACGCATACCAGAGATCTGAGGTTCAAATCCCAGTAGGCCACACTTTTCCTTCTCATTTCCATCCTTGATTAAAAAATATGTATACCTTGCAGGGGTTAAACTGCACTGAGAGAAAGTGGTATTTCTAACATTGGTTCCTAGTTGCATAATTGCGCAACACTAGAGAAAGGAATGTGTGTGTGGCTGTAAGGAAATTCCTCAGACGCTCTGATCAGTGAGCCTGTAGCTTAATGGTTAGAGCGCTGGAACGGCATACCAGAGATCTGAGGTTCAAATCCCAGTAGGCCACACTTTTCCTTTCTCATTTCCATCCTTGATTAAAAAATATGTATACCTTGCAGGGGTTAAACTGCACTGAGAGAAAGTGGTATTTCTAACATTGGTTCCTAGTTGCATAATTGCGCAACACTAGAGAAAGGAATGTGTGTGTGGCTGTAAGGAAATTCCTCAGGCGCTCTGATCAGTGAGCCTGTAGCTTAATGGTTAGAGCTGGAATGGCATACCAGAGATCTGAGGTTCAAATCCCAGTAGGCCACACTTTTCCTTTCTCATTTCCATCCTTGATTAAAAAATATGTATACCTTGCAGGGGTTAAACTGCACTGAGAGAAAGTGGTATTTCTAACATTGGTTCCTAGTTGCATAATTGTGCAAACACTAGAGAAAGGAATGTGTGTGGCTGTAGGAATTCCTCAGACGCCTGATCAGTGAGCCTGTAGCTTAATGGTTAGAGCGCTGGAACGGCATACCAGAGATCTGAGGTTCAAACTCAGTAGGCCACACTTTTCCTTTCTCATTTCCATCCTTGATTAAAAAATATGTATACCTTGCAGGGGTTAAACTGCACTGAGAGAAAGTGGTATTCTAACATTGGTTCCTAGTTGCATAATTAGCAACACTAGAGAAAGGGAATGTGTGTGTGGCTGTATGAAATTCCTCAGACGCTCTGATAAGTGAGCCTGTAGCTTAATGGTTAGAGCGCTGGAACGGCATACCAGAGATCTGAGGTTCAAATCCCAGTAGGCCACACTTTTTCCTTTCTCATTTCCATCCTTGATTAAAAATATGTATACCTTGCAGGTTAAACTGCACTGAGAGAAAGTGGTATTTCTAACATTGGTTCCTAGTTGCATAATTGCGCAACACTAGAGAAAGGAATGTGTGTGTGGCTGTAAGGAAATTCCTCAGACGCTCTGATCAGTGAGCCTGTAGCTTAATGGTTAGAGCGCTGGAACGGCATACCAGAGATCTGAGGTTCAAATCCCAGTAGGCCACACTTTTCCTTTCTCATTTCCATCCTTGATTAAAAAATTTAAATTGGGTGGAAATATTTGGAGTCTCTTTACTGTACACAAGCCCATTTATCAGTGGTAAAAAGTAAAGGCCTGGCAGCACAGGACTCTGAAGCCCTCTGTTTATTCATTGGCCAGGTCCAGGATGACAATGGAGAAGGGGGATTCAGGGGCATGGTGGGCTGACCAGCTTCTAGGACACTGTGAAGGGAGCACTTCTTGCATGCTGCCAGGGCTGTGCAATGTACGCTGTCCTGCCTATGTAGGGCAGGAGGAATGCATCTGCAGCCACTGCAGGACAGTTGACACTTTCAGAACATACATCGCTAATGTGCTGGACTGAACTTAAGTGGCAGAGCTCAAGTTTGGCTTGTTTCCATGGTATGATGATAGGCTATGGCTAGGAGAATCTGGAAGGAGAGGCAAGGAATGTACTCAGAGATCAAGATCCAAGATTTATTATAGGGGGAAATGGAAACATGCAGGAAGAGAATGACAATAAATAACCCCAATCTACAGAAGCTATACTTGCACTATTATTTATTTATTTATGTAAACGTTTCACCAGGAAAGGCATACTGAGCAAAGAATGCTTGTTTCCTGGGGGAGAGGGGATAGGGTTACACAGTAAGTACAGCAAACAAACGACAAAAACAGTGCATAATGAATAACAGAACATACATATCAAAACAGGATGCCAACAGGATATCATACAATTCAATAACCAGCTAACAACAATAAGAAAAGTGCAAGGAGACTATAGAACAAACAAGCAATCAATTGCAGGAGTGACACAGGGTAAGTACTAACCTACAAGCGAGTGCAGAGACAAATATAGTGAGGTAAGAAATTTAAACACATCTACAGGAAGGGGGGAAAAGGTCCTTGAGGAGGGATTTGAGGGTCCGAGTGGAGGCAGCATGATGGATGGGAGGGGGAGGGTGTATCACATTTTTGGAAACTGGTGTAACAATGCTGCATAGCCAACAGAGGTTGTCCTGGGCGGGATGGTTAAGGTGCGGTGGTCATAGTTTCTAAGTGCATGAGAAGAAGACAATTTGTTACAGTTTATTACTGAACAAGTAGTCTAGACTCAAGGCTGTACTTATCACTACTAGGTTCAGTAACGCTTTTCACTGTCCTGTGTTGTATGACCAACATTTTTTATGGCTCTATTTTGTAACTCTAAAAGGCATGTAATGAGGAACTGAAAGAGTCACTGAGTCTTTACTGGAGTTCAAAAAATTCATGCAGCTGCTAAGATCTTATGATCGTTGACTGCACACAACATTTGGGGTAAGCTCAATTACCAGGAAAAATGTCCTGAAGGACCTGGGATGTTAGCAATATGGTTTTGATCAATTAAGACTCTGAAGATGGTAATCCACCAAGAAAACATGAAGCTAGATCCTGACTAGGGCTAAGAGGAGGTTGTGGGGTCTAAAACTGTGGGAGAATTCAAGAATGCATGGGACAGACATAAGGCAATTTTTGTGGGGGGTAGGAAGAAATAGGCTGTTGGTTAAATAGGATCTGCAGCTTATCCTCTAGGTAGGGAAATGGGCAGACTAGGTGGGCCAAGCAGTCCTTATCTGCCATCAAAGTCTATGTTTCTATGTTCCTAAGAGGAAAAATCCCTATAAAGAATTTGGTAGTCATTGGCGAAGGACCTCAGAACCTCACAAATGCCATGCACCATCTAAGTGTCAACCTATTAAATCTGCAGAACCTGGCTGTCTTTGGCAAAGGACCTATTTAAGGCCACCGGAACATTGTGCCACTTCAGGAATATTGACCTGCAGCACCTGTAGAACCTGGCTGGCTTCAGCATAAGAACTATGGAAGGTCGCTGAAATATTATGCCATTTCTAAATTGTTGATTTGTAGAATCTGTAATAGAAACATAGATTTTTCAAAACATGACAGCAAGGCTCACCCAGTCTGTGGTAACCCTAGAAACTTGTACTACCAAGTGTTTCTGTTTCTGTCTAACATGTGCATATTTAGAAAAATGTGATGAGCTGTATATACCTGTCCGCGATCCAACTAGCTTAGGGGGTGTATATGACAATGTTATAAGTTATATTATAACCAATCCAGTCCTTGAACTATGCTCCACTCCTATGTATGATGACCTGTATATATCTGTCAGTTGAACTAGCTAGTCTAGAGTGTATAATCTGAAATGTGCTTACTACTGTGTGTTTCCCCTAGCGTCAAATAATGTATTTCCCACATGTTTGTTTACTGTGACAAAAAACTGTACTCTCTTTACCATGTCTCCTTGACTGTTGTTCCTCATCTTGTACTCTCCCGGGTCGTTCCTGAAAATAGGCATAATACTTGTCTAGTGTACTTACCCGGTAAACAAAAGCTAAATAAATAATAAATAAATAAATACCTGCCCTATGTGGTGACAAGGGGCCCTATGCAGCCCCCAGCTTTCCCACCCTATTTGTGTGATTCTTCCTTTTAATGATACCCAGGTGCATGTCCCATGCATGTTAAATCCTATCACTGTGACTGCCCACATCCCCTCACTAGGCAAACTATTCCAGTTATCCACCACACTTTCTATGAAGAAATGCTTTCTTACCTCCCTTTTAAAACACCTCCCCACTAACTTCACTGTGTTCTTGACTGTAACCATGTTTGTGCCAAACCTAACAGGTCCCCTACACTACACTCTGTTCATGCCCTGGAGGTACTTAAAGGTCTCAGTCATGTCCCCCTGTCACTCCTGATTTCCAAGGAGTACGTGTTGAGGCCCTACCGCCTTTTCTTATGGGGCTATCCCTGCTGCCCCTGTATCATCATGGCTGACCTCCTCTGCACAAACTCTACCCTGTCAATGTCCTTTCTAAGGCAAGGGCTCCAGAAATGTACACAGTACTCAAGGTGGGGGCAAACCGATAATTTGTATGGGGGGAGTATAACCTCCCTCTTCCTGCTTGCTATCTCTCTCTCATGCATCCCATCATCCAATTTGCTCTCTTCGACACCCTTGAACACTGGGCTGCTACTTTCAGGTTGTCTATGATAAGAACCTCAAGTCCTTTTCCTCCCAGGTACGTGCTATGACCTCCCCTTCCCTCCCATCCTGTACTCGGCTCTGGGGTTTTTGTGTCCAATGTGCATGACTTTGCACTTATGGACACTGAATCTGGTGGTATAGCCTAGAGGCTAGAGTAATACGTTGTGAATGAGCTTGGTACATCCAGGAGACCTGAATTTGATTCCCACAACCTCCACTTGCATACTGTGTGACTCAGAACAAGTTACTTAACCTACCCAGTGCTCTCGGGTCATTCCTGAAAACAGGCATTGTGCCTAGTGGATCTTACCCAGTTACCAAACAATAAAAAAAAACTTCTAACTGCAAAATTCTGAATCACTCATCTAGCCTTTCCAGGTCCCTTCTCACGACTTCATCTTCCTCAATTGTGTCAGCTCTATTTGCAGGTATTGTGTCATCTGCAAATAGACAGACTTTTCCTTCCATCCTCATTGCTATGTCCCTAGGAATATATTAAAGTGTAGGGGGCTAAATACGGGCCTCTGGGGGTAATCCTCTCAAGACCTCCATCTCCTCTGAGAATTTCCTGTTTAGCAGTACCGCCCACTGGGTTCTGTGCCTCAACCAGTTTCCCACCCAATGGGTTATTTTGTCCCCCCTTCCCGCCTCTTAACTTCGGTAGTAACCTCCTGTGTGGCACTGTGTCAAAGGCTTTACTAAAGTCCAAGTAGACCACATTGACATCGATCCCCCGTTCACCTCCCTTGTCACTCATTCAAATAGTTCTCTTAGATTTGAATGACATTACTTTCCCGGTGAACCCATGTTGCTTATTGTCCTGTAATCCATTAGATTCCAGGAAATCTACTAATCTCTCTTTCAACAGGATCTCCATCAGCTCCTTCACCACAGAGTTTAGGCTCACTGGCCTGTAATTCCCTGGTTCTTCCCTGCTGCTGTTCTTGTGAAGGGGACAATGTCCACTCTTCTCCAGTTCTGTGGGACCTCTACTGATTCCAGAGAGCTGTTGAACAAGTCTGTCAGTGGGGCCACTGGATCTTACCTAGTTCTTTTAGTACTCTTAGCTGCAATCTGTCAGGCCCAGGGACTTGTCAACCGTTAATGACCTTAACCCTTACTAAACCCTCTCTTGGAAAATGGTATACAGATGTGTCAAAACAGGATGAAGTGCAGAAATGCTGCAGGATATCACAGAACACTGCAATTTACTGCAGGGGCCATTGTAAGTCAATGGCAATTAAGTTATTTTATCATTCAGGATTTTGTGACATGTCATTACTGCAAGTTACTGTGCTTCATCGTGGCTGACACATCTGCAGTGTCTATCTCCCAACCTGCCTCTCCATTACCCATGTATGCTTCCTCTGGTAATGCCCCCCCACTGTGAATACTGAGCAAAAGTATGTATTCAGTACTCCCTGCTTCCCTCCACTACTTCTGAATCACTTCTTTGCCTATCTGCCCCCCTTTTGTCTTGTTTTCTTACTGACATATTCAAAGAATGTCGTTTCCCTCCCTTACCCCACTGCAATCCTTTCCTCCATTTGTGCTTTTGCTCTCCTCACTACCTCGTGGAGCTACTTCAGTTTCTGAAGGGACCTGCTGTTTTTGACAAAGGAGAACTTTGGTTTTAGAGCAAGAAACAGCAGTCTAGAACTACAGATTTTTTACTGATAAAACACTTCTATTTCTATCTCAGCAAGAGTTAGTACTGGTTTGGATTAAGCAAACATATACTTTATTAGAAGAAGGGGGTCTCATTTAAGCAAAAAAAAAAAGAAGAAAGTAACTGTGTGTTTCTCTGAGAAAGGGGGCTGTATCAGCTTAATTTATTCAGTCAGAGCAGAGGGTGAATCTAATTGGGGTGTGGCTTAGCAGCTTAGGAGTACAAAATCAGGTGTCTCCAATTACAGCTTCCTGTTGTTTTTGACAGAGGAGAACTTTGGTTTCAGGGCAAGAAACAACAGTCTAGAACTACAGATATTTTACTGATAAATCACTTCTATCTCAGCAGGAGTCAGTATCTGTTTGGATTAAGCAAACAGATACTTTATTAGAAGAAAGGGGTCTCATTTAAGTAAAAAAAAGAAGAAAGTCATTGTGTGTTTCTCTGAGGAAATGGGCTGTATCCGCTTAATTTACTGATTCAGAGCAGAGGGTGAATCTAATTGGGGGTGTGGCTTAGCAGTTTAGGAGTACAAAAGCAGGTGTCTCCAATTACAGCTTTCTGCTGTTTTTGACAGAGGAGAACCTAGGTTTCAGAGCAAGAAACAGCAGTCTAGAACTACAGATTTTTTACTAATTGCCCTCCTTTCCACCCCACCACTCTCCCACCCAAAGGCAGTTCTAGTTTTATAGCCACTGGATTTGACTGCCAACAGGAACTTCCTGGTTGACAGTAGGAAGGGAAAGATCACTGAGACACATTAGTTTCATCAACCTTGAAGAAACCTAAAAAATAACTCTTTCTCCGCCCCCCCGCCCCAGCTGCTGGAGGTCTGAATCCAAGCACGGAAGAAGGAGACTACTGAAGATTACTGGAAGTTCCTGTCCCAGAACAGGAAGGGTGAGAGTTGTAAGGGCACAAAGGCAGTAGGAAAATAAGTGTAAAAATACATAGAGGGAGAAGACAGTAAGCATACAAAGCAACAGGAGAGGGGACACAAAATAAGTCAAGACGGGAGTGGTGCAATGCAATGGCTGTGGGGCAGCAGTGTTCCAGGAGACATTCTGAAGGCTGCGATGCTGCCCTGTTTGCAGGCACCTCTCTGGTCTGATGGAGGAGGTTGCCCATCTCCAGGCTGACCTGGCTAGGATTCATGAAACCTTTTCCCCAACCCAGGGACCACCAGGGCCACCATCGATACCTCAGAGGTTACCAAGAAAGAGGAGCGGTTGGACCAAAGTGGGCTCAGAGAGGAAGAAGGTGGTGGAACACAGGTGCATCCCTCCAGTTGTATCTCTTCACAGTTCATATGCTGTTCTGGCAGAGAGTGGCTCCTCTTTAGAGGCACCTGCAGTGGAGACCAAGGAGGATGTTGGGAACCTCCACAAAGGAGACCCACAGGAGGGTGGCACAAGACCCCACAGGGGAAGGAAACAACTCCTGGTGAGGGACTCGATCATTAGGGAGGTAGAAGTAGGGGAGGAAGGGGATAGGGAAGTAAGGTGCCTGCCTGGCACCACAGTTCAGAAGGACAGGAAGCGAATCCTCAGGATCACGGAAACAGCTGCACGAGGGAGGGAGCTGGATGTCATTGTCCACCTAGGGACAAATGAACTGGCTGTGACTGGGATCAGAGTGGTGCAAGAGGAGTTTGTGGAGTTGGGGAGGGGCCTTAGACAAGTAGCATGTACGGTGACCTTCTCGGATTTGCTGTCTGCCTATGGCAAGGATGATGCTAGGGTATTCCACACCATGAGATTCAATGAATGGTTGAAAAATTGGTGTGGAGCTCAGGGTTTTGGCTTCACTGGGGACTGGGGAGACACCTGGAGGGATGGAGGCTTATACTGGCGTGATGGTCTGCATCTGTCCGGGGGGGGACCAGGTCCTGGTGACAGGTTTAAATGCTTCATTGGCAAGCATTTAAACTAGCCGGGGGCACTGAAAAGAAGCAGGGAAATCCCAGCCTCCCTCAACAAAACACAGTAGTTAGAGAGGTAAACACCAAGGTAGAGAAGTCAGTAGGGAGCAGGACATGGATAAATGCAGAAAAAAGCAGTAAGGACAGGGATGGGGCTAAAAGAAGTAAGGCCATAAAAAAATAAATGGAAGGTGATGAGTACCAATGTCTGCAGTCTGTGCAACAAGCTCCCTGAACTAGTGGCCATGATGGAAGAGGGATGCCTGGATATTGGGGCAGTCACTGAAACATGATATACAGAGAACCATGACTGGGATGTCAACATACCAGGATACACAGTCTACAGGAGGGACAGGGTGGGTAAAAGAGGAGGAGGAGTAGCTCTCTATATAATGGAAGGGATTAAAGCAACAGAACTAAAGAGTAAACAGGAAGTTGATGAGTCACTATGGGTCACCCTGGAGACAGGAAATGGCACCACAATCTGCATGGGGTTGTGTACAGGCCCCATCTCAGCGGGAGGAAATGAACAAGGAAATGATAGAAGGCATCCTTAAAATGGCACAAAAAGGGAAGATATTGTTGATGGGGGACCTGAATATGCCAGATGTTAACTGAAGTACCTTTGCTGCAGGCACATTCAAGAGCAAGGTCATTCTTGATGCCCTACAGGAGGCATGCCTCAGACAGCTACTGTCGGAACCCACTCGGGAGGGAGCAATCTTAGACCTGGTACTCTCAAATGGGGAAGGGGAAAGGATCTCCGATTTAGAAGTGGGTAGCCATCTGGGAACAAGTGACCACCAAACAGTGTGGTTCACAATAAACACAGCCATAGAGTCAAGCCATACAAAAACAAGAGTATTGGACTTTAGGAAGGCTGACTTTGGGAAAATGAGAGAGTGCCTCAGAAAAGCACTAGTAAATGGGTAAGAAGGAGGGGTGGAAGAACAATAGGGAATAATCAAAACAGCCATCGCAGAGGCAACAAGCCTTTGTGTGAAGCAAATCAACAAAACAAAACAAAGGAAAAAAACACTATGGTTCTCAAAAGAGGTGGTAGGGATGGTTAAGGAGAAAAGGATAGCATTCAGGAAATATAAGGAAAACAGAAACACAGAAGGAGCAGGACAGAGAACTTTATCAGTTAAAACAGAAGGAGGCAGGAAAGGCAGTCAGAATAGCAAAGGCACAAACTGAGGAAAAGATAGCCAACTCTGTTAAGAAGGGGGATGAAACCTTTTATAGGTACATTAGGGAGTGAAGAAGACCAAGAGAGGGATACAGAGACTTAATAAAGGGGAGTGAAACCTCAGCCCATACCATCTTACAATGTCTCTGAGGGGCAGCATATACACTGCAAACATTATGGGGACAGCACTGAACCCTGAGGTACCCCACGTGGCAGGGAGAATGGGTCCGAGGAAGAAAAAAATGATCCAGCATGACCTGAATCTTAGTTAATGCTGATGCTGTGGGTATGCTCTCTGTCTCTCCTGAACACAAGGTATCCTGGGATGGCGATTTCCCAGTTGTGGTACCATATGGCACATGTCTCCATGATTGCTGCCAGGTCTAGTTGTGCCTCCACCGTTAGAGGTTCCTGGTCATGTTTTTTTTTACCCAGGCTCCTAACATTTGCACATATGGCCCTGCAGTCCACTGCTCCCCCACCTCTTCCATTTCTGCCTAGTTTGTACCCCTGCTTAAGGCCTCCCCTCTGACATTTTGATCTGCTGGTTTCTAATGCTGTCATGAGCTCTTTGCAGCACTACACCATGTTTTTGTTGGCCTTTACTACTGCCTCTGTGTTCCCATGTCACCTGCCTTTATGCTAACTAGTTCTAGAGGAGGAATCTTTGCACACATTAGGTGGGTTGGTTGCTTCTTCTGGGGAAGATTCATTCAGAGTCAAAGCACCGGGGTTTTTGCATGCTTTCAAAAAGCCTGATGTGGCAATAAACTTATTGCATATTTACTTGAAGACTGAAGAGTTTATTTTTTTACTGCCTCTGAGTCTGGGTTCTCTCTGTGTTTTCTTCTTTGTTACTGCTTCCCCCCACATTTAGTTTAATTTATTTATTTTCCTCGGCTGGGGGGGTTGTACCTATGGTCCCCCCCATCCATCTGTATCCTCTGCCCTGGCCACAGCCAGACCTCTTCACCCCTGTGCTTTGTCCCTACCCAGCCACATCGTAGTAGGTACTTACTCCACTCACCGCTGAAGGCCAGGGGGCAGACACCAGGGGGAGCTACCTAGGGCGCTTGCGATGTGGCACCGCTCACTGTGCATGCAGAGGATTTTTTTGGCTTGAACCCCCCAGCACGGGCGTGCAATGACACCAATGATGCTGTTGTGCACACATCTTCACATGGCACAGCCAGCGTCATCTGTGCCACCCAACAGCTTAACCGTGGTATGCACTGCCCCCCAGCCACCGCCAGGAGCCAGTGTGACCATGGTATTCCCTCCCCACCCACCTTGGAGGAGGAGGAGAGCTGTCCCTGGGATGCTCTATCCTCCTCCCCCCAGGCCAACCCTCCAGTGCCAGAGGTCACTCCCAAACCCGGGTCGCTGGTGTGGTGCGAGGTGTGGCATCTAGCACCTCAACCCTCAGCGCCACCGGGCCAGCCCCTCTTCTATAAGCATTTTAAACTTCCACCTAGAATCTGGTGCCCTCTAGGGAGGAGAGAAGGTTGTCTATATGTATAATCCAGCACTCCTTCATGCTGATCTCAGTTCCCAATGTAGCAAATCTCTTTTTTCTGCAACAGTGCCGCAGTCCGCTGTTGAAGCGTGTGGTGAAAAGATGTCTTTGCTGTCCCTTGCCCCGAACAGGTAGCATCTTGAAGTAGGTTACTGAAGATGCCACTTTTTAAGGTAGCCCCCCAAATCTACTTAAACTATCCTGTACTTCCTCTATGGTCCCATTGGCTGAGTCATTTGCCCTCATGTGGTGAGTGACATCTAGCCCCTCCATCTCTACCCACCCTAGTGACCCTAACAATTCTTCCTCCATCTCAACCTGCCCAAGTGACCCTAACAATTCTTCCTCCATCTCTACCCACCCTAGTGATCCTAACAATTTTTCCTCCATCTCTACCCACCCCAGTAACCCAACAATTCTTCATCCATCCCTTCTAGGAATAGCTTCCACAAACATCTGACTACCCTATCACAGTCCTCATCTCTCCCAACCATGTTTTGAACCCCACTAATTATAGAATCTACCACCACTAATGCTTTGATGTCTTCCCTTGCATGTCTAGTTCTGGATTACCATTGGCTCAGTTTCCTGTGCTTTGATGACATTGGGCTCCTTCTGCACAAGTGAAGCATACTTATTGATCGGTGAACTATCTGTGGTTTTCACACTTCTGCCCAACCCTGTCTCTCCCCTGTGCCGACCAATGTCCACCTTCCTTCCCTGACTCTCAGAGCCATTAGGGAAACAGAAGGCAATGGTTGTTGGCACCATGAAGTTTCAACTGCTACCTCCCATTCCTAAATCCAGTTCATGCTTTAAGAAAAGGAGTTGTACAGTGAGAGCCCCAGCTGTGCACAAACAGGGCACATTGACTTCTCCCAGAAGGTCTCTCTGAAGATGGCTGCCCTGCAGTTGTTTCACTGTACTATCCCACCCATCATTCCTACTGTAGCGTCCTGTTCCTTTTTAATGGTTGGAAAGTTCCCTTATCACGTTACTCTAATAGGGCACATGTGCAGTCTGTTGATTGACCTGTTTGGTCACCCCACTATGCTCAAAGGCCAATACTTTTCTATCTAATGCCCTGTGAACACTGCCCTTCCTACATCACACAGCACCAACAGTACTCCACAAATAGCAGCTCACAAGATTCAGTCTCTGGTGGCCCGCCTCAGGGGTGGTTTACCTTACTCAACAGGAAGAGTGTCCTGCTGACTACGATCTCCTCCGTGGGTGCCTCTGTGGACCCCGATGGCGCACTCCTACTCCAGTGCATGTTCACAGGACGGGATGTTAGCGTAAAGATCTTTCTATTCAGCTAGTTTCCGCTTTTCTCTGACAGCTTTTAACTGTAAAATATGTGAAAACAAGCAAACCCCTAACTCACTAGGTAACTGTGACAGAGATCCCTAATTCTTGCTCTATGAACAGAGCCTGGTCTTGCAAAATACAGTTAATTGGGGTTCTGTCACTTTAAATGGCTGCCTGCTTCAGTACAATCGCTGCACAGTCAACTGTTCACACTGTCTCAGAGCTTTTAACATAATGTTCAATCAGATTTCCACGTCTTGAACTGGATTGTGATAAATGCCCCTGGTGGCACTTAAGGAATTTCAAATGAGTATAGCACTTCCACTTTAAAATGAGACTTTTGTGACTTTCTGCATTGCACTTTAAAATCTTGCACTCTACATAATCTGTTACACTCAACCACTTAAAATAATTGTCAATACATTGGTGATCAGTGTCTACATTTAAATATCAGTTCAGTTCAGTTCAGTTCAGTCCAAGACACACAATAATTGCTTTAAATGCTGGCCAAAGGTTTGATAGTTTGACAATTCATTTTGTTCTGTCTTTGTACAGCAACTTGAAGTAGGGTACCAGTACCATACATGGCTTCAGTTTGGGCCCAGTGGTGCAGGAGTAGTGCTGCTGCCCACCATGCTAGAAGTGGGACCGATCTCAGGTTGCAGGGGGCTGGCCGGGTGGGGGGGGGGAATCAAGCATCCAACAGACAGCTCTTCATTCCTGGGGTGATGGGGTGGGTGGATAGCCGACTCGACCAGGTGGAGGCCTGGTGGTAGTGTGGGACTGGAGCAACAAGAAGTGGAGGGAGCTGTGGGCCTCCACATGCATGTGCTGACGTGTGCACCCCAGCACTGGGTGGGAGAAAAAAATCAGGAGGAAAGCGGTGGCGAGGCAGATGAGAATGAAGCCCTGCAGGCTGTGGCCCCACCTGCTCTACCGCCATAACCCTGTGGGAGGGCACTGAATCTGACTGTTTGGGGGATGGAAGATGGCCCTCCCTCTCCTGACCCTGGCACAGGGGGCAATACATGGGTGTAGCCTAGTCTGCAAGTAAGCCTGGAGGAAGGAGGTAGATGGTGAGGGGCATTGGGGATACAGCTGATGGGAGCATAGCCCATCTCAACTGAGAAGATAAACAAAACATAGAAAAAAAATATGGCTTCAGTTCAGCTGAAATAATAGGAATCATAATATTTATTAGTCTCTTTGCCCTAATCACAGTAACCTATACTGGTCCTAGAAATATTCACCTGACTCTCTTGCTTAAGTCAGTGGTAGCAGGGCTGAGGATTGGTGCCCACCCCCTTCCTATACCCTGGGGCTTGATGCATTTAAATTTGGCCTAGTGGCCTGCTAACTATGCCTATAGGGAGGTTCTTAGAGTAATTGAATCCTTGGTGCTACACTCCACCTTCTTGGTGGTCCTTCATATTGAAATTGGCATTTTGCCTTTAAATTCCACCCACAGGATGGTCCCTTATTTTAAAGTAGCCCGCTCAAGCATAATTTTGCCTTCCAGGTGGGTCAGATGTTTTGGGGCCTTGTAGGCCCTGTTGCACTCTGGTGCAATTATTTTTTCAATAAAGGTTTTTTCTTCTCGGCCATCCACATCCACTTAGGGATATACTCAGGTCCCAGGGATGTAGCCTGTTCAGATCTGCATTCTCTGATCTCCCCCGGTCCCTGGCAACCCACCAGTTACTCCAATGGCTTGCCTTTCATGACAGGGGCTCTGGGGTGGGCATCCCACCTGACAGACTACTTGTATACATTAGGCTCCAGTGCAGGCGGCACCCAGGAGAATCCAGGTTCCCAGACTGTTATTTAGATGGACACAGGGCACCTCCCTTTGTTTGGTCTCTCCCACCTAATCAACAATGTGAGTGCAGCCTGTGTAGTGGCCTTGCACATGCACCACATGTCCACTGCAGCATGAGCAGGTTCCCAAGCCCAGCTGCAGATGTTGCTTCAGTGCTAAAGCTCAGTGTTGAACCTCCCTCTCTGGCACACACTGGCGTGGGGGCAGCTACCTCAGTCTGGCTTCCTCCCAACACAGTGACTCTGGTTCGCTCCCGAACCTGAGTAATCTACATGGCAGTGTAAGGTGTTGCAACTGGGCCTTTGGGGTGACCCATCTGGCACAATATTTTATATATATATATATATATATATATATATATATATATATATATATATATATATATATATATATATATATATATCTCAGCCAGAGCTGTGCGAATACCTTTTTCCAAATATTTGGCCAAATATTTGGTATTTGGGCATCAGGTAGTTCATTATTTGTCCGAATATTCGGTACTCGGCTTAAAAAAAAAGGGCAAGCAACAACTCCCCACCCTCCCTAACCCAGGTAATTTCAATATAGAATCCCTACTCTCCCCACCCTCACTCAGCACCCAAATCTCCTACCCCCCCCTGAAGCACCCACTTTCTCATAAAATGTAAGTCAACGGCCAGCACAACCTGTCCACCCCCACGGCCAGCCACCGACTTTCATTTCTGCTTCAGTTATGTAGCAGCACCTTTTGTAAAAGAAGGCAAGAGCAGAACCCTCATAGCAGCAATCCCCCGCAGCAGCAGTCGCACAGAAGAATGGAAGAAGGCGACTGACGCAGCCCACCCTCCTCAGTCCATGGCTATCTGCCTTCCTCTGAATGAAGATGCTACTGCACTTGGTCACATAGTAAAACCAGCTGATCACATCACTAGCTGGTTTTACTATGCAACCAAGCGTGGCAGCATCTTTATTCAGAAGAAGGCATCAGGCTGTGGACTGAAGAAGGCGAGCTGTGTTGGTCGCCTTTTTCCATTCTTCAATGCGGCTGCTGGTGTGGCGGGGGGGGGAAGGTGCTACTATGATGGTCCTGTGCTTGCTTTCTTCTACAAACAGTGATGCTACATAACTAAACAGTAATGAAAGTTGGCAGCTTAGGAGGCTGTTGCAGCTGCCGTTGACTTACATTTTATCAGAATGTGGGTGCTGCTGGGGGATTAGGGGACGGGGTGCCAAGTAAGGGTGGGGATGGGGGCTTCTATATTGAAATGATCCAGGCTAGGGAGAAGGGTGGGGGCTGCTTCATTTTTTCTGGTAGTCAATTTTTCCTGAATAGGGATGAATAGTGCTACTGTTCGTTATTCATGATCCGAATAGTGAATAGTGCATTATTCATGGTATTTGGGAAATAACATTCTTTGAGTGCACAGCCCTAATACCAGTTTTATCATAGGACACAAGTCCCACTAAGCACCACCACCCAGGGGAAATTGCTGCTGCTACTGCTGTGGGAGGGATGATGTTGCTCCTGAGTTTACTGTTGCTGTTGTGAAACACACACTTGCTCGGAGGTCAACACTTACTGGAGCCTTGTGAAATCTGTCTGGGCCTTAATTCATGTTAAAATTGATCTCTGGAAGAGGAGAGTTTGTCGCAAGAAGTCTGAGCTGAATAAAATGAAATTACTAAACGTCAGTACATTTCTTATTACAGTGACCTGTACAGTACATACATACGGCAGCATTTGTTTCTGAGGAGTGTCTGAAACATGCAATGTGTGCTCACTGCAGATTGATTATTACAGTGACCTGCCAATCACCATCATCACAGTGATGAGAACACTGCCTCTCCCCCATACAGTACATACACATTGCCATCAGAAGGCCAGCCTTGTTGGCAGAAGCCAGCTCTTGTTTTCTATTTTCAGCAAGCATTCAATCTAACCCTTCTGTTTTATCTGCAGTTCTCAGCACTTTGTTTGCATTCCCCAATTTTGTTCTTATTTATATTTTTTACTGTTTATTTGTTACCGTTCCCTAACCACCATGGCGTAGCTCCTTCTCTGTTGTTGTCTTTCATTCCAGGATCATTATGCCCCTCACACACTCCTGCCAACTGTGGCGTTGCACTGAACCAGATCCTCCCACTACCAGCACCAGGGCACTGTGGCCTACCTCCCCATGGTGAAGTCCCACATTTAAAGTGGCAGTGCATGTTACGGTGTACATTTTGACCTTTACCTTTTTATACCATTTTAGATCACCCCTTACCTCCTTTGCAGCATGACACTCTTCTTTCCCCATTTTGAGCCTGCACTTTTTTTACATTGGAAATAATAAAAGGTGCATTCCTTTTAATACGGCTCTGTCCATACTTTCATCAGTATTCTTATTCATTTTGTACACCTATTGTCACATGAGGTCAGGAAGCACCACCTGTTACAGTACCTCCTGACTGAGTTTTGCTACACATTGGTTAATTTTAGTCACAAAATGTGAAGTTAAACACAGAACGAGCAGGACAGAGAACTGTACCAGTTAAGGCAGAAGGAAGCAGGGAGGGAAGTCAGAATAGCAAAGGCCCAAACTGAGGAAAAGATAGCCAACTCAGTTAAGAAGGTGGATAAAACTTCTTATAGGTACATCAGGGAGCTTAGAAAGACAAAGGGAGGGATAGTGAGGCTGAATAGAATGGACGGTGGGTGCGCAGAGAGAGACAGTGAAAAAGTAGGGATACTGAATGAATACTTCTGCTCAGTATTCACAAAAGAGGAGGAGGGGGAAGGTGCCTAATCCAATTAACAGAAGCATTCTGGATGGGGGGGTCGATCCCAGTCCTTTCACAGAAGAAAGGGTTCTCAAAGAACTCTTAAAACTGAAGGTGGACAAAGCAATGGGGCCTGATGGAATTCACCCCAGAATTCTAAAATAATTAAGGGGAGAACTAGTGACACCACTGACTACCCTTTTTAACAAGTCATGAGAGGATGGTGTGGTACCTGAGGACTGGAGGAAGGCAGATATGTTTCCCCCTTCACAAAAGTGGGAGCAAGGCAGAGGCAGGAAACTACAGACCTGTCAGTTTGACCTCAGTGGTAGGGAAAGTGATAGAATCACTTCTAAAGGAAAGAACTGTTGAGTACCTAGAGGCTAGTGGGGCACAGGACCCAAGGCAGCATGGGTTCACAGTGGTAAGGTTATGTCAGATGATTCTAATTAATTTCTTTGACTGGGTGACCAAAGTAGTAGCAATAACAAATATGGAAAGGGACCTGGGGTAAGTATATCAGATGATCTTAAGGTTAGCAAGCATTGTGAGAAGGCAGTAGGGAGGGCCGGGGGTATACTGGGATGTATAGGGAGAGGCATCACTAGCAGAAAACAGGAAGTTGTTATCCCTCTGTACAGACAGTTGGTGAGACCCCATCTGGAGTACTGCATCCAGTTCTGGAGACCCCTTCTCCGCAAGGACATAGACAGGATGAAGGCAGTCCAGAGGAGGGCAAGTAAACTGGTGCAGGGTCTGCAAGAGAAGCCGTATGAGGAGAGACTAAAGGAGCTTAATATGTATACCCTTGAGGAAAGGAGGGAGAGGGGGGACATGACAGAAACTTTGAGGCACCTCAGTGGAATCAACAAAGTCCAAGAGGGTAGCATCTTTCAGAAAAAGAGATGTGCAAGAACAAGGGGACACAATTTGAAACTAGAGGGGGGGGCCGCTCAGGGGCAATGTGAGGAATTATTTTTTCACAGAGAGTGTGATGGATGCATGGAAAGCCTTCTGGAGGAGGCTGCGGAGTCTAAAACTATGGTAGAATTCAAGAATGCATGGGACAGACATAAGGCAATTTTTGTGGGGATAGGAAGAAATAGGCTGTTGGTTAACTAAGATCTGCGGCTTATCCTGTAGGTAGGGAAATGGGCAGACTAGGTGGGCCAATCGGTTCTTATCTGCCGTCAAAGTCTATGTTTCTATGTTAAACAATGGGTGTTCAGAAACAATACAGAATACAGAAGGAAGTCTATACTGAGGTGTATCATCCAGTACAGGTGATAAGGGACAATCAAAAATAAAAACGTGTAGGTCAAAGTTTTCACAGCTAACAATGCACACTGTGCACAATAGATACAAAACAATATGACACTGCAAAACAATTCCATTAATAGTACATTCTACGTAGTTAATAAGTTAAACATTTACAAATAACTTGTAAAAGTATGTCTTAAGTTCAAGAGCAAATCTTTTAGGTTCATCAGTAAATCTCAATTTCTAAGAAAGCTCACTTAAAACTTTAACTACACTACATGTGAAGGATCCTTTGTGATTAGCGTTTGCTCTTTGGTCCGACAGATGTCTTCTAAGATGACAGTGGCGGAGAAGTACGGCCACCTGGAGCTCTCAGAGGTGATCCTGGATCAGTCATGCAGCCAGGAGTGAGATGTTTTCTCCCAATAAAAGACATGTCTACCCCCTCATGTGCAAGTCAATTTGCCATCCATTGTGCCATCCTGCAGGTAGGGGACAGCTGACATTACATGTTCACCTGTGATGTTGAGACTATCTCCACCCAGCTGTGAGAAGCATCCAAAGAATGGAGAAGCTAGATTCCTCCCCTGGGAGTCTGAGCTTGACTGTCTATGCATCACGCCCAGGCCCACCAGCCCAGCGCGAGGGAGTCGGAATCTACACTAGATCCTGGCTCTACTACATGATGGTGGTGGCCAGTACCACTGACCCAGGCGGGGCACTGTACTATCACTTTACAGCATGTTTCAAAGTAAAACAAACCAGAAATCTTTCTCCCTCTGCTCATGTTCTCAGATGTTTTTAACCTGTTTTTGTTGCCTTCAGATAATCCATGTTAGCAAAATACAAGGTTTTATTTAACTCTAAAAATTGATTAGTGTTTTGCTCAAAAAAGTGCTAAAACATTGTAAAAATGCATAGCACTTGCCTCACTGTGTTTAACAAACATAACACTTCTAGAAAACCTATATAAATACTTTCTGTACAGTTAATATTATCCCAGGCAAAAAACTGCTAATTAATTATTTAAAACCCTGAAATATGACATCTTTCAAATCTTGATGCTATTTTTACCACAAAATCTACTGATGCTCACCCCCAAAGCTTTGGTTTCTTTATCTTTGATGCTTTCGGAAATGAAGAGAATCAATCATTACATGTCTCAAACTGAATACATCTTTGGAGGAAGTTGACAATGTCTCATCTCTGACAGCTCATGAAAAAAAGTTGCAGAAGGAAGTGTCTGTTCTATTCAAATAACAGCACTTCCTCTCAGAGAGAGAATGGGGTTCCTGCTCTTGGAGCCAAAATATGTTAGTGGCTGCATCACTGGGCACATAAAATATCAAGCAAGGCTGCAGGACCAATAATCTGGTGGACGATGCTCACAGGTGAAAATGGTACAAGTTATGCAACATGACTGTCAGCACAACAGCATGAGTCCCAGAATCTTTATTTACATTTTATTTGCCTAGGAAAGGCCATCTGAGACGCAGCATCTTGTTTTTACTGGAGTCCAGCTTTTACCCATGTTACAGCTGGATGGACTGAAATGCTCGGATGTTAAATGAGATACATATGGTCACTTGGGGAATTTCATGGAATATGGCATTTTATTCCAGCAAGTGCAGCTGCATTACACATATTCTGCTGTATATTATTTCTGTACAGGTATTATTCCATTAGTTTTGTTTATTTAGTTGGTTATATATGGGGGGGGGTATTCAATGGTCATACTCAAAACATGCTATTATTTTCATGTGTGCTGGGTCAAGACCATAACTCTTGAGTGGCTGAGTGATAAAAAGTCCAGTCTCTTCAAAACTGATGATAAGTGGTTTATTCTGAGTCAGGCCCTTCTGTATTTAAGTTATACATAAGTTTGCTGGTTAGAACTTTTGGTTTTAAATCTGCTCCTTGTGTGAAGTTTTAACAGTTTCTCTTTGATTTTAGAAAATGGGCTTTTCATTTCCCGGCATCTAATTGGCTGCTACCCTTGCCAGGGGATACATTAACTTACAATAGATGCCCAGGAAATAAAAAGTACCATTGTAAGTGTCGCTTCAAGCAGTCAGGTATCTTTGTTCCCATGGAATTTTAAGATTTAAAATGCCACCATGTTGTTCTTTCTTGCTTAGCAAGAGTTAGCTTGGTACACCTGCTGGGTACTCTGGCTCGGTAGAGGAGACTGAACACAAGGACACCCTCCATACTGAAGGGGCACAGACTCTGCCACTTTTTTCACAGTTATCATGCAGTATTTTTAAACAAAAAGTTTTCTTTTTAAATTAGTAATATCTTCATGTTGCGTGATCTGCGCTATTCCTAGACTGCAGCTCTGTAAACTGTGACCAAACTGTGTCCCTGACTTACCCGGCTCCACTCCCGCTCTACAGAACAAACAGATCTGTTTTTTTCTTCTTTTTTACAAAAATCAACTTCCACTAATTTCAGTACTGCCATTACCTCTGTCTTTTTCAGTCTCTTTCCCTGATCGCCTGATCGCACAGCTACATTCAGCTGCAAGTGTCCCAAAGCAATAAATGAAATCAAGTGAAATTAAATGAGAGTGTCGAGGTAGTTATACCACGGTCTCACTTAGGAAACAAACACAAAACAAAATAAATAATTGGAATGCAGGTAACTGGTGTGTGTGTGTGGGGGGGGTCATGGCTGAAAAGACAAGTGACATGCTGTGTACTGCAGTATGGAAAACCCTAAGGCAAGTGTGAAATGATGCACTGCCCTCTACTGATAAGTATTGGTAACTATACCAGTAGAGGGACTACTTTTCCAATAAAGCAGCTTTAAATTAATTTTTTTATGTTTGCACTGTTTTTTTGATTCTTAAATATTACAAAAAACAATTACATATAGCCCAATTTCTAAGCACAACAATACCCTCCAGGGTGGGCAGTATGGGCAATACTGGACCATCCAGGGGCTATAAGGCCTTCTGCCTATGGCATTGACCTCATTACACCCCTGGATGGTCCGGCATTGCCCAATACTGCCCACCCTGTTGGGTATTATTGCTTGTTTAGCTGCTGGCTTCAGTGCTATTGGGCTGTCATCAGCATTGTGAAAGCAGCTGTCTGATTGGTTCAGTATTCCATCAACTGTGATGAACTAGCAACAACTGTATCTTGAATTTCGATAAGTCTTCAATAAGTAAGCAATAAGACATGATGGTGTGTGTGTGTGCTAGATACTTTTAGCACATGACCTAGGGTGTTGTAAGGCACAAAGCTGCAGGCTGAGTGCCTTCAGCTCCAGGCCGTGTGCTATAAGTGTCTAGCACACCCCCCCAAAGCGTCTTACTACGCTTCTGAAATGGGCACCTTGGTTGTCGATTTATGTAAAACTTACAATTATTAGGACTGAGTAATAAAAAAGTTACATTTTTGCCTTTATTTTAAATAAAACAGTTCCTCCGCCTAGCTGAGTTTTTTTTTTGACTTAAAGATGTTTATCCTACTTGTACGAACATACAGTACGAACATACCAAGAATGGCAGCAAATGCAAGCCTGATGGTCTATTTAGTCTGCTTGAGTGTGCAGCTAGCAGTCTGTTACACTGTAGCTCTCCCTCTCCTACCTGCATATCCAATTTAATGCCAGTACTAGCTGTTACCCCTCCCCCCAGTGCCTCATTGGTGACCTTCCATCTTTGTCCCATCCCCTCTTAAAACTGCCCACAGTCTTCAAGGACACCTTCTCCTCAGGCAATGTATTCCACCATTACCACTCTCACCATGAAATAGTGCTTTCTCATTTCCCTTCTGAATCTACCACCCTCCAACTTTAGATTGTGCCCCCAAGTGTCCCTCCCTCTCCTTATTCTTAAAACTCCCTCTGTACCATCTTTATTTATGCCTTTCACATATTTGAAGGTTTCCATCATGTTTCCTCTATCCCTCCATTCCTCCTGGGATTACATGTTAAGCTCCCTCAGTCTTTCCTCATAAGGTTTGTCCTCCATACTGAGGATCATCCTGGTTGCTCTGCGCTGGACCCCCTCCAGCAATTTAACATCTTTCTTTAAGTAGGGGTGCCAGAACTGCATGCAGCACTCTCACTCTTGTACATGTAGTCTTTTTTTGTGGTGGCTGTCATGGCCCCCCCATACACACACACAGTCTTCTGCTACTGAATGCCATGAAACATTTTGATATGCAGTACTTCTTTGTTTTTCTTTGTATGTTTTTTTCTTTCTGTTCTTTCCATGTTTTGAATTTGACCGGCACAAGGAGTAAGAGAATGAATGGACCAGCAGGGCACCTACTGACGAGAAGAGAGTGTGCGTGGTGTAAGATGGGTGGCTAAAGTTCGGCAGATGCCAGTATTTTATTTATTCATTTATTTTTTTAATTTAAAGTAAGCCTAAGGTGGTGGTGGGGGTTAACAGACCATGGGTTGTATCTTGCAGCCGCTGACAGCAAATGAGACAGCTAGAGAGCGAGTAGGCGGTGGGAAAGTGTCACACTGTAGCAGTACTAGTGAAGACAAAATACAAGAAAAGTGTACAAGTAACTTTTCAAAATTAATTTAACAAAATTGAAGCTAGTGATCTGCAGGTTCTATTCATTTCGGTTGCCATTTCACTTGGAGGGCCGTACATGAGAAGTGTTCTTTGCGATTTTTGTGTGATGGCGGTTGGCAACAATGGGGACAGTTAGAAATGCCAGCGTTCTAGGAGGGAGTGATATCAGATGTCAGTCTAGGTGAGGCTTACCTGCAGTAGTTGTTAGCCATGTGCTAGACATTTTCAGCGCATGGCTAACAACCAATCAGGATGTTTAAAATTGAGAGCCCATTTCATAAAGATACATACGTAAATACACAAAAGTGACAGCCGAAAAAGACTTGTAGTCCATCCAGTCTGCCCTATAACTAGGTATTACATATGTAATGTCCCATAGGCCTATTGCCTTTACAGAACTCATTGCCTACTCTGACCTCTACCCTCTCATCCTTACTAGTCCCCTGAATCTGTCTCATCCAGCCTCAAACCTCTTTATCGTCCCTGCTCCCATGACTTCCTTTTACAACTTATTCCACTTTTCCATCACCATCTCACTGGAAAAGAAATTCTTGATGGTCATCTTTAACCTCCCAGTTTTCAATCATGCCCACTCACAGCCGCAGTTTTGTTTCTGGAGAACAGGTTCCTACTGTCTATCTTATTTATAGCCTATGGAAACTTGTATAACTAGCCTCTCTCCTCTGCCAGCTTGCTGCAGGTTACCAGACAGCACTCAAGGGGTTAATCCCTACCCTGAGAACTGTTCCATGGGAGGGTTTTGCCTGGAGACAGGATGTCTGGATGTTTGTGTTTTGAGTGGTCTGACTTAGCCAAAAATGGGAAACTAGAACATGAATATCCATGGTTCTTCCCTTCCTCTGGAAAACCCGTATAATGGGGAAGGCTCAGGGATGGGAGAAGGAAGGAGGAGATGAGTTGGAGCTGGGTCCAGAAAGAACAGCAGTCCAGCCTCTCTGGCTGTGACTGGGCTGAGGAGGCCTGCAGTTCCAGGGATAGTGGCAGGGTATTTGGGATTGGGTAGCATCTCATGCCTGATCTCAAGAGAAGATCACTAGGTGCATCTGGGAAGTGTGGAAACCTAGACAACTGGCCTCGAGAGGAGTAAAGACTATCAGCACCCAATGGGCACATTGGAAGAGTGATGGGACACCCCTCAAAGGAGGTCACCGAAACCCTTTTGGGTTCCCTCCCAGCAGTAAGAGGAGATGGGAGAAGACCAGTATTCAGAGCAAACCATAAGTAAACCTTGCTAAATAAAATGCTTTTTCATTTGTATGTGAGAAGTCCTAGGCAGTCCAACAGAAACCCAAGTCATAGGCAGTCCAACAGAAACCCAGGCCTTAGGCAGTTCCAACTGAAACCAAAATCCTAGGCAGTCCAACAGAAACCCAAGTCCTAGACAGTCCCAACAGAAACCTAGGTCCTAGGCAGTACAATAGAATCCCAAGTCCTAGGCAGTCCAACAGAAACCCAAGCCCTAGGCAATTCCAACCGAAACCCAAGTCCTAGACAGTCCCAACAGAAACCCAAGTCCTAGGCTGTCCAACAGAAACCCAAATCCTAGGCAGTTCCAACTGAAACCCAGGTTCTAGGCAGTTCCAACCAAAGCCCCTTGCAGTGTAGCCAAAAGTTTGGGCATCAGGTAGGAGAGGGCCTGGCAAAGCTTGGGGTTGGTAATTCCCAGGGAAAGGGGACAGGCATGGGAGCATGTTCTTTGGGTTACTAGGGCTATCAATGTGATGCTGATGGGAGGAACACATGGCCTGACCAATTATACTGTAGCTTTTGAGCATTAGAAGCAGTATCATAGGCTGATATGCTTTCCTATTTATTTTTCTTCTGGGCATATGGAGACATGTGCTGGCACAACTTGCCCCCAGGGTAGTGTTCATGACGAGGCACTCATTGCTGAGGCCCTCAATACATACTTCACGAACCTAGATAAGGGCCTTCGGTGCCCAACAACGAGTCATTCACACTGGACCCTCCTAACCTAGACCGCCCATCTTTTCATATGCGGTTGGCAAAGGTGAAAGAGGTCCTGGCCATTCTAAAAATCTTGAAAACAAGAGGTACAGGAGGCCCGGACGGCATCCAAACTAGACTTCTCAAAGACGGTGCCTCAGCACTCGCAAGGCCACTCACCTGGCTCATTAACAGGTCCTTTCTAGAAGCATCTGTCCTGGAGCTGTGGAAGCAGGCTCATGTGGTCCCTATTCATAAGGGTGGACCTGTGGAACCAATAGGGAACTACAGGCCAATCTCCTTGCTGTGTATCCGGGCAAAAGTCCAGGAGAAATTAGTCTACACCCAACTAAGGGAGTATTTAGAGGCACACTGGCTTCTTTCTCTGGTGCAACATGGCTTTAGAGCCAAACATGGGACTGACACTGCCTTAACCAAATTCTCTACTGATGTGCTTAGAGAAATCAACTCTGGATCCAACACAGGTGTGGTTTTCATCGACCTTTCCAAGGCCTTCGACTTGGTGGACCACAGACTACTACTCCATAAACTCTGCCACATAGGCCTTGACACCCATGCTCTTAAATGGTTTGAAAGTTACCTCTCAGGGCATATACAGAGGGTCAGGTGGTGAGACAAATTCTCCAATCCACTGCCCCTTAAGGAGGGAGTACCCCAAGGGTCTATACTTGGTCCCCTATTGTTCTCACTGTTTGTAAACGAACTGCACAACCACTGTGGGAGCAGCAATGTCATCCAATATGCGGACAATACGAACACACGAAATTTGCCAGCAGATAAAGGCCTAGAGGTCTATCAAGTCTGCTCGAATGTGCAGCTAGCACCCCTTATTCTGCAGTTGCCCCTCCCTTTCACCCTTCCCCTTCATTAACCCTTCCCCTTGTCCTGTCCCATTCTCGTTTGAAGCAGTCCACTGTTCTACTGCATACCACTTCTGCAGGTAACGCATTCCACCCAGCCACCACCCTATCTGTAAAAAAGTGTCTCCTCATCTCCCTCCTGAACCTTCCTCGCTCCAGTCTCATATCATGGCCCCTGGTGGCCCTCCCCTCCCTTACTTTGAACAGCCCCTCTGTACCCATCTTGTTTATTCCTTTCATGTATTTAAAGGTTTCAATCATGTTACCCCTGTCTTTCCTCTCCTCCAGTGAGTACATGTTCAACTCTTTCAACCTCTTCTTGTATGATAAGTCCCCCAGCCCCTTGATCATCTTTGTCGCCCTGCGCTGCACGCCCTTCAGTAACTTAACATCCCTCTTCAGATACGGACGCCAGTACTGCACGCAGTACTCCAGGTGTGGTCTAACTAATGACCTATACAGTGGCAGAATCACCTCCTCCCTCCTCGAGGATATACCCCTTGCAATACAACCCAGCATTTTGTTGGCCTTTGCAGCTGCCTTCCTACATTGTGCTGAGTTGTTTATTGACCCTGTAATGAGCACACCAGATCCTTCTCCTCCTCTGTCTGGGCTAGCTGCACTCCCCTAGCTGGTAACTCCTCCTTGGTCTTCATCCTAAAATGCAGCACCTTGCACTTTTGGCATTAAAGCCCAGTTGCCAGGTGTCTGACCAGGTTTCAAGCTTTGCCAGATCATCCTGCAACCCCTGCCATCCCCCTAGGTCATCCACCACCGCGCCAACCTTGGTATCATCAGCAAACAGACTGATCTTGCTCTTGATGTCCCATGATATGTCTGCAAAAAATATCCCAAACAACACTGGTCCCAACACCGAGCCCTGTGGGACACCGCTCGTCACTGCCCTTGGGTGTGAGAACTCCCCACCCACCACCACCCTCTGTTGCCTTCCCTGCAGCCCGTTTCTTACCCATCTCACCAGCTTTGCACCCGCCCCTGTGCCTACTAACTTCCTTCCCAGCCTTCCATGTGGCACCGAGTTGAATGCCTTACTGAAGTCCAGATATAGGACATCCACTGCATGGCCCCTATCCAGTTGCCTAGTTACCCAGTCATACAACTCGACCAGGTTGGTTTGGCAGGATCTGCCACGTATGAAGCCATGCTGTCTGCTGTCCTGTAGTCCTTTGGCCTCTAGGAGGGCCACCAGCCTCTCCTTTAGGATAGTCTCCATTAGCTTACCCACGATGGATGTGAGACTCACTGGTCTGTAGTTTCCCGGTTCATCCTTGGGGCCACTCTTGTGGAGGGGCACCACATGAGCCATCCTCCAGTCCTGAGGTACACACCCCGAATGTAGTGAGGCATTAAATAGGTCTGCCAAAGGTCCTGCAAGGACCTGTGCCAGCCCCTTCAGTACCCTGGGGTGGATGCCATCTGTGCCTGGTGCCTTGTCCACCCTCAGTGCCTTCAAACCCTTTCGAACTCTGCCCTCCATGATTTCCCCATTTGTCACCACTTCCCCCCCTGCTTCTGCCATTTCTCCCACCTTGGGATGCTGTGATTTACAAAGCCTCTGATAACCTGGATGACCTAGGAACATCCCTCCAAGTGGACATTCACATTATGGAGGAATGGCTCATCAAGAACAAAATGGTCCTTAATACCAACAAAACTAAAGCCATGTTGTTTGGACCTAGAGCCTTTGGACAAGACAGATCACAACTACTTCAACTTGCGTCCCTGGTGGGTAACAAACTTGAAGTGGTTTCCTCCACAAAATACCTCGGCCTTATCCTAGACCAAGGTCTCACCTTCAAACAACATGTAGACCAATTCACAAAAGTCATCCACGGCAAACTTGAATACTATACTGGCTTAAGGATCAGCTGATCCCTGAAGACAGGACTGCTATTGCCTCTAGTGTCCTGCTCCCAACACTCACTTATGCTGCCCCAGTACTTCAGAGTGTCGCAAAGCTGGAGTTCAGTAAACTACAGATCTTATACATTAAGGTGGTCTGGTTTGCCTCCTTATCCTACTCTAGGTGCCACCATTGAGAGTCATTATCACGACTCAGCTGGCCATCTTTCGAAGCTCGCCTCAGGTAACCAGTACTCTGTCTGGCAAAGAAGCTAATTAGCCTCACGCCTCCCCCGAGTCTCGAAGGATTCCTAACGGTAAAGAGAAATCTGAGTAACCTCCGGACCTCAGGCCAAACTCTTCTAGAGGTCCCTAAGGTCAGGATCAAGGCAGGTTATAAGTCATTTTCTCATGCTGCCCCCTTCCTTTGGAACAACCTCCCATTGGTGGTGCAAGAAACCCCATCCGTACCGTGTTTCCGTATGAGACTCAGGACTCATATGCTGGCAACGAGTAAATGCCAATGCTACAGTACCTGAAACTCCTACCATGACCCCTGGTCTGTGCACTTACTACATGTACATCTCCTACATCCGAACTGGCAGCACTAACTCCTCAGCAAACTCTCCCCCCCACCGCTGAACTTCCAAGGAGGGTTCTTAGAGATATAGTCATATGTAGCACTGAAATAATGTAATGTAACTGATAGAAAAGACTGTACTGCTTCACATATATGTATGATTGTCGCATACCAATTACTTGGTATATGTACTATTGCTTACCAAGTTTATGTACTGTTATTCCCGGGTCGCCCCTGAAAAAGGGACCTCCGGGGCCAGTGGGCCTACCCGGTCATCAAAATTCAATAAATAAAATAAATAAATGTTGTCTTTGAGGCACTTGTGGTGCAGGGAGGGTGCACTGCTAAACAGGGAGGCTATCCTGTTGAAAGCTGATGCATAATTACCCAAAAGCACAAAACTGCAGGCACTCTAAGGTAAGCATTTCTTCTGAAATATGCTAGTGTTTAAGGTAACCAAAGCACTATGTGCCAGTCATCAATGAGCGAAATGGAGAATATAAAACTTGGAGCATAAATGATTTTATTAGTAAAAAGTTGTGAGTGGGCTCACCCTCTACAAATCAACAGCTCCTATGTAATGTGTGTGTCGTAAATAAACCGTCTCACGAGCAAATCACACTGCAAACACAGCAAACATCAGTGATGACATATATGTTTCTTGTGCAAAATACTTCCAGTAAAAACCATTAAAGTCAGAAGAGCTTACCCTTGGGACAGCTACCATCCACCTCAGCCTTTACACATGTAGTTTCTATCACAACTCCCCACTCCTTCCCGTCTTTCAGTGAGTACTCATATGGTCGTCCCTGCTATCCCTAGATCTAGATCATTTTAGTGGTCTTTCTCAGTACCAGTTCCAGCCTGCCCTGTCCACTTTCAGGTGCGGGTTCCCAAACTGAACACAGTAGTCAAGATGTGGCCTTAACTGTGGCAATACTGCCTCCTTTCTTCTACTATCGAAGCCTCTGCCAATGAACCATAACATCCTGGCACCTTGCCTTTGAGTTTTATCGCACTGTGCAGAAACCTTGAGGTGGTTGCTAATAATAACTGCCAGCTCCCTTTCTTCCCCTTTTATGGCTAACTTCCAGTATTCCCTGCATGGGGTCTTCCTGGCAGTGTGCAATACCTTGAATTTCTTAGTGTTAAAACACAGCTGCCAGATCCTTGACTATTTCTCCAGCATTCCAGATCTTGGCACAACTCTCTGACACCCTCTTTGTTGTCCACCCTGACACATAGCTTTGTGTCATTTACAGAGTGACACATCTTCCTTTTAGTACCCTCTCCTACAGTACGTAATTTATAAACACATTAAACAGGAGTATCTGAGTACTTTCCCCTATGGAATCCCACTGGTGACCTTCCTCACCTTTAATTCCTTTCCATTTAACATCACCCTTTGTTGTCTTCCCCCAACCAGTTTCCTTCCACCTAGACAGCCCTTCCCCCAGCCCCAACTACACCAGATGTTTTAGGAACCTTCTATGTGGCACTGAGTCAAAGGCCTTACTGAAGCTGAGGTATGATACACCGGCTGCCTGGCCCCTGTCCACTGCCTTGGTGATCCAGCTGATGAAGACAATCAGATTGGTCTGGTATAGTCTTCTTGCTACAGACTCATACTGTTTGGTGCCTGCAGACCATTGTCTTCCAGGTAATCCATCATCTGCTCCTTAATTATGGATTCTTTATGTTTTCCGACAATTAAGGTCAGCCTGACTGGCCTGTAGTTATCTGAGTCTTCCCTGCCCCCCCCTTGTGCAGTGGCACTACTGTCTCCCCCTTTTGTTAAAGCTGAGAACACCTCACTTTAAAATAGGGTAACTGTAGCCTTACTCTTCAAAGACAGACCAAGCTTTTTTCAATTATCCTGGTTACCTGTACCAGCAATGACTCAGCGACAGAAAGCTTGACGGATATAAAAATAACATTTAATAGTCTAAGACATTTACATGAGTTATAGGAAAATACACACTAAGACTATAGGGAATACAATATATCTGCAGACATAAAAAATAAAAGGTTTTCAGAAACAAAAAACACACAGAATAGCCTAACTCTCCTCTATCTAAATACTAAGCAGAGTAGACTCTTACCCTAACTGAAAACTTGGTGAGTAGAGGCAGACTAGAACCCTTGATATTGCTCACTTAGAGCCTCAATTCTTACAAAATTGTCAGGTCTAATCACAGACCCCAAATGCCTTCAGGTGGCCAGTACCCCCATGCCAAACTGGTGAATATATGACTCTGACATCAGTTTCAACCATCTCTTTGTTCCCCAGGGAACCACCTCTCTGGAAAACCAGTCTAAACCAGATTTGTCATTTCCCAGCTCGATTGCATGGACTGTGATGTCCATCCTTTGTTATAACTCCCAATCCACCCAGCAGGGGATGTCTGGTCCTGCTATTACCCACAACAGATCCTTTGATAAGAAAGCAGCTCATCTTCCTTTGCAGTTTTCTCCCAAAACAGTTACCTATTAACTGGAAAGGGACCCTGCTGTTTATGCAGAACAAAAGACATTTAGATGACAGGGATTCATCTGTCCACAGCCAACCTCAGTGAGAAATCAGGAGTTGCTTCTCTTTGCCCCTCTGCTGAATTACCCACAGAGTCCAAGTTGTTTTAATGAACATTAAAACAAACACAAAATTCACACAGTAAAAATATATTAAAAGTTGCTACATCACCATTCTTATCTTGCCCTACATAACCCCTCTCCCTTTCCCTCTCTTTCCCTTCCAATGCCCTTAATCCCACCTCTCTTTCCTTATCTCCCTCTCCTTACTACCCCCAATTACCCCCAGATCTTTCATAGATTACACCCAAACTCAGACTGGGCCTGGACTCTAAGACAGAAAAGTATATCGTTCAAAGGGAACATTTCCCTTATCACCCTATTATTCATATAGATTCAGAACCTTCTGGTACTCCAGAAGGTCGGCGGTCTGAGTATCCCAGAACATGATTCCTTAGCAACATTGCACCGCTCAGAACCTATGTCCGTTGAATTGATACGCACTTTACTCCTTCCTTTTGGTACACTGAGAAGAGACTAATGTCATGCAAACACGAGTTTACTCTGCATATTTTCACAGGAATAATGTCCCTTGTAAAAAGTTGTTAACCATTGAAGCCCAGGTGACTGTCTGTAAGCATGGCACTGTGTACCGCAGTGTGAGTAGCAGTAACTACATTTTATTATGCAATGTAGCATTAACTGCTTGTCATAACTACGGTATCAACTGTTCATCTTAATGTATGTTAAAAACTTAAAAATCTAATAGAAACCTTTGTGGCAAAAAAAGCTGCTACTGTACATCTCCAGCCACAGGAAAAACACAGAACATATTTTAGTTATCCTAAATTGTGTTTTTTTTTCATGTTAGGAGTGTCACTCCATCAGCTATGACCCAGTTTTCTCTCCGTCTCTAACAAGACAGTAATTCTTTGAAGCACCTCCCTTTCTTTACCAGCGACTAGTTATTCTCAAAACAAACCACCGGCATTGCTGCTGTATGCTACCTGACATCCATATTATAGGATTGTAGCACCAGACTCCATCTTAACAGTGGGGTTCTGCCCGCCGGTCCTATGCAGCCAAGTGAGGGTGTTGTGGTTGGTGACCAGTGTGAACTCCCTCCCATACAAATATGGTCGCAGCTTGTGCAGAGCCCAGATGATACCCAGTCACTCCTCGATTTTGGAATAGGACTCATCCCTGGGCATCAATTTTCTGCTCAGGTACATGACTGGGTGTTCCTTACCGTGTGTGTGACCCAACTCAGAACTGCACTGAGCCCATGATCGAATGCAGCTACAAGCACAATGAACCTCTGAGAATAGTCAGACTCATGAGCACAGGTGCCTGACACAATGCCTCCTTCAGCTAGTGGAATGCTGTTTCACAGTGATCTGTCCAGTAAACATTTTCTGACATTTTCTTCCTTGTGAGATCAGACAGGGTCTGGCCATGCTGCAGCTACTGCCATCCCCAGAAAGGCTGTACTTTTCCTTTAGCTGTGGGTCTGGCCCATCCCTGTATGGCCTAAATTTTTACTGGCTCAGGCTTCATGTACCCAGTCCTCACCCTGTGTCCAAGGTATGACACCTGTGCTATCTGTATCTGGCACTTCTCTGCTGTGACTGTCAGCCCAGCAGCCTTCAGTCAGAAAAGCAGCTCGGTCATGTGCCTGACATGATCCTCCCATGTCTGGCTGTATATGGGGATGTCGTCAATGTATGCCAGAGCAAAATCTCCTACCCCAGACAGAATGCGATCCATCAGCCATTAAAAGGTGGCTGTCCCAGTCTTCATCCCGAATGGCATTAATCAGAACTCAAATAAGCCAAACAGAATGACGAAGTTCAGCCTTTGTCTGGTTTCAGGGGTCAGGGGTACCTGCCAATAGCTGTTTGTCAGATCTATAGTGGACAGGTACAGGGCTCCCCTAAACTCTCTAGGGCCACATCCATCTTGGGCATCGGGTATATGCACAGCTCTGTACAGCTGTTAAGCTTCTGGTAGTTGACACAGAACCTTGTGGTCCCATCCTTTTTGAAGATCAGTACCAGTGGGGAGGCCCATGGAGTAGTTGACTCTTGGATTACCCTAACAGCCAGCATTTCCTTGATCTCCCCTTCAATGGCATGTTTCACTCCATTGGGGATTTTGAAGGGTGGCTGTCTCAGTGGGGCCTGGGACCCTGTATTCACATGGCATTCTGCCAGAGTGGTATACCACAGCTGCCCTGTGAACATTTCCCCAAATGCAAGCAGCACCCCACACACTTTGACAGCTTGGGCTGGTGTCATCCACTCCGAGAGGGTAACAGCATCCACTGAAGAGTCTCCCTTAACCTTTCCCAGGAGATCCACCAGCATCTGCTTCTGCCTCCTTGGATAGTTGCACACAGCCAGAACCATCTTGTCCCGGTCATGGTAGGGCTTTATCATGTTTACGTGGTAGGGCTTTATCATGTTTACATGGTAGGGCTTTATCATGTTTACGTGGTAGATGTGCTGCTTGCACCTCCTGTCAGGTATTCCACCATGTAATTAACATCATTCACCCTTCTGGCCACCTAGTAAGGACCCCTCCCAAGTTGCCTGTAATTTATTCTGTCTGAAGGGGATGAGTACCATCATCCATTGCCTGACTTTGTACTACTAGTCCTTGGTCCCACAGTCAGACCATGTCTTTTGTCTCTGTTGTGCAGTGGCTTTGTGCCTCTGGGAGAACCCCAAGAGCTCATTGTCCCATGACCTGAAATTCAGGACATACTCTACAACAGATTCCCCTTGGGAAGCAAGCTCACCCTCCCATTCATCCCTTACCAAATCAAGGGGAACCCCTTACACAATGGTCAAACAGGAGCTCGAAGGGTGAGAACCCTCTGGACTCCTTGGGGACTTTCCTCTATGCAAATAAGAGATGGAGTTAGTACTGGTCCCACTCTCTCACATGCTTGTCTGCAAATGCCCTTAACATGGTCTTAACAGATACTTTAAATTGCTCAACCAGACCGTTAGTCTGGGGGCAGTATGGGGAGGCCCTGCGCTGCCTCACTCCACTCTTCTTCCAAAGACTAACCATTAGGGTAGACATGAAGTTGGTGCCCTGGTGCAACAGAATCTCCTAGGGAAAACCTAACTGGTTAAATATCCCCAGCAGTTCATCAGACACTTTTTCCATCTAGGTGGAAGACAAAGGCATTGCCTCTGGGTACCAAATGGCATAATCCATGATCACCAAAATGTACCTTCTGACTGTGCAATTTGGGGTGCTGAGTGGCCCCACAATGTCTGCAGCAACTCACCAAAATGGTCTTTCAATCATGGGCAGGGGGACCAAAGCTGCCTTAGCCTTGTCCCCAACCTTCCCACCGTCTGGCACAGCAGACAAGTCTGGCAGTAGTTTGCCACATTTTTAAAAATACTGGGCCAGTAAATATTGTTAGCCAGCTGCTTTTCTGTAAGGCTGACTCCTAACTTTCCGGAAAAGGATATGATGTGGGCTAAGGCCAGAAGCTGCTTCCTATATTTCCTAGCAACTACTATCTGCCAGAGTACCCCTTCCTTTGGTCCCCTCTTTGGAACCCGCTCATGATATAGGAGCCATTCTCCCAGTAAACCTCCCTTTTCTCCAAGCCCTGCAAGTTACATTCCACCCCGGTGGCTAACTCCCTTAATTTCTGTAGGGATGGGTCAGATTGCTGAGCTCTACCCAGTTCTGCACGCTTGGCCTTCCCTAAAATGCACTCTCCTGTGGGAGAGCTGCCCACGACTGGGATCTCCTCAGTCTGTAGCTGTGGCTCAGAACTGCTTCTCCCAGCTCATTATTGAGCTACAACATCCCCTGCTGCTGAGGGAGGGGTTGCTTCCAGCTGCACAGCCCCCTGTGTCCTCCGGCGCTGGTTCCATAACCTTACTACAGATAGTGACACAGTGTTGGTCTGACTGTCTAAGTCATTACCCATAATTACATCAACAAGCATGTCCAGTACAACACCCACCTCCCATATGCCTTGGCCCCCCCTCTCAGCTTAGAAAGATCTAGGCTCTGGCACTGAGACCGCTGGATCTGCCACTCCTCTTATTTTGGAAAACTGGCCCGGCAGGATCTGCTCCTTGTGAATCATATCCTGAAGTAGAGACCCCAGTCTCCCTCAATCTCTGGATTATCATCCTCATTTACCAACACAGGATGCACGAGTGCAGTGGAGTTAGTGGGAACTACTTGCTTGGTGCAGGCCACAAGCTGGCAGAAGGTGCAAATGCAGTTGGAGGGGGTAGCTGCTGATAGCTTCCAGAGCTACTACCTCCAACCACACTCGCACTTTTTGCCATATTTTTCAGACAGCCATATGATGGGTGTCACAGTTTTTGGCAGAGATGAATGAATGAATGAAATCTTTATTTATAAAGTGCCTTTCTAAAACCAAGGCACTGTACATAAACCAAACAAAATAACAATTTAAAACACACATTACAATCAGATATCAAAATGCATAAAACTACATTACCATAAACACTGGCTTCAGTAAAGTCTGAGTACGCCAGTCTAAGTATTCAATTCAGAGACTAATCTGGATATGCTAGTGTAAATAAATATGTTTTTTCATGCCATTTTAAAACTCTGGACAGTCAGGCAATCTCTTATCTGTTAAGGTAAAGAATTTCACAGGGTCAGGCCACAAAAGCAAAAGATCGGGCCTCCAATGTCTTTAAACAAACCCTGGGAATCTCTAGCAATTCCTCATCGGCGGATCAGAGAGGGCGGACAGGGCAGTAAGGGCGAAGGAGATCTTGCAGGTAACGGGGTCCCTGGTCATGTAGAGCTTTATATATCAGTAACCTGACCTTGAAGGTAATCTGCCACTGTATTGGTAGCCAGTACAGTCCACGCAGCACAGGCGTTACATGACTGGCCCTAGAAGTACCAGTCAATAACCTGGCTGCCACATTCTGCACTAGCAGCAAGCAGCGGATATCAACTCCCGGTAACCCTAGGTAAAGGGCACTGCATTAGTCGAGGTGGGAGTTTACAAAGGTATGCAGTAGCGTTGGAAGATCATCAGGAGGAATGAGATGCTTCAGCCAGGGTGATATTCCTCAGGGAAGCACAAAGGGAGGTTGACAGTGAAAATGACAACTTCCGGCACAGCGATGGCACATCGACTACGGTAGTGTGCCGTCCAAAACACAAGTGTTTTCTGTGGGGGGCTGCCCCCCCCAACACCCCCAATGTAGGTGGCTCTGCTCCCCGCACCCCCCAGATTTTACATTATCAACTCCAGGTTGGAGTTGTTCCAGGGATGGGGCAGAACACTGGGGGAAAGCAGTACTTGAAAACAGACCATTTCAGCGACTGTCACCGTAGTGGTCTATTTTCAAGTATAGCTGTCAGGGTGTCAAGCTGGAGCAGGGTACCATTCCTCAGAATGCCCAGGTTCTGCACCCAATCTGAAGTAGTCAGCTGAACACTCCTGAGCCAAAGCCCAGAAGGTTGTCCTGCCAACAAACCCGCCTCCCGATGATCTGGGGCCAGAACCAACACTTCAGTTTTAGGCAGGTTCAACCACGGCCAGCTGGCACTCATCCAGTCCTAGATCTCAGACAGACAGTTATTAAATACCAAGAGAATCACATTTTGTCCTGGCACAAAGGACATGTACAGCTGAGTATCATCTGCATAGCAGTGAAAACTCAGACCATACCGCCTAATGATCTCTCCCAATGGCAACATATACACTGCGATCAACATGGGTGACAAGATGGAGCCCTGTGGTACGCCATAGGGTAGGGAGAGAGGGGCTGAGAAATTAATTCCAGACACCACTCTCCAAGTCCTACCCTCGAGGAAAGATTGAAACCATCTGAGGACCATTCCAGATAGTCAGCAGATGAACCGCAGGCGCTCCAACAGCACACCATGGTCCACAGTGTCAAATGCTGCAGAGAGATCAAGGAGGACCAAAATGGAATGGGCCCTTCAATCTCTCACTATTAGGAGGTCACTTAGCATCTGAACAAGGGCTGTCTCAGTACTATGCCTCTTCCCAAATCCCGACTGGAAAAAACCATAACCATTGCGGATGGACAAATGGTCATCCAGATGCAGCACAACCACTTTCTCAATAACCTTACCCACAAAGGATTGGTTAGAGACTGGGCTGTAGTTAGCCAGATGGTCAGGGTCAAGGAAGGATTTTTTAAGGCGGGGTCAAACAACTGCTTCTTTTAGAGGATCTGGAAAGACTCCCCTTCAATGACTTTCAGACTATGTCAGCTAGGATTGGGCCAATTTCATCTACGCACCCTACAAGTAGGGACTGGGTCTAAACTACAGCTAGCTGGCCACAAAGTCTGGATGACCCTGATGACATCCATGATTTCTGGCTGGCTGAAGTCAGACCAGGCAAACTGGGTGTCCATCACCTCCCGCTGACCTTTGCAATTCCCACTAGAAGAGGCTGGACAGATCCCAGACCTGATGGTGATAACCTTATCTGCGAAGAACTGAGCAAACTCATCACACTTCTCTTGTGAAAATGCTCTGCCAGACTGAAGACAGATTGTATTGCAGAATCTGTCCACAGTCTGGAAGAGCTGAGCTGGTCGGTTCTGTGCAGCGGCAATCTCCTGGGATAGGAACTCTGCCTTCTTACGGTGATTGCCGATTGACAGACCGCAAAATGGTCCATTAGTTTAAGTCTGTCACCCTCCAGGCCCAATCTCCTCCAGCCCCCCTCTAGCCTTCATCCCACCCTCCTCATCTCCTTCAAGGTCCCATCAAACCGTGAGGACCTTGGACGAAGAGTGAGTGGGTGAACATGAAGAGGAGCTTATGGAATCCAAGGCCTCTGTCACCACCTTGTTATAGGCGAGTACTAGATTCCTTGGATCCATGCATTCACTTGGTATACTCGAAAGGTCCAGTACCAACATCAGGTCATCTGGGGTCATACCCCTCAAAGGGCAGTACCGGACCATCTCCATAGGGGCAGTCCTATTGGGGGAGCCATGAAACTGAACCCCATGGTGTGATGGTCAGACCCCCTAACTGGCTCCACCACCAAGTTGGATATCTCCATCCCCAGAAGGAACACCAAGTCCAATGAGTGACCATAAATGGGGGACACGGAGGTAACAACCTCCTGTAAGGCCCAACTAACTCATTAGTTGGAGGAAGTCCTGACCAGACTGTGAGAGTTCATCATTGACCCAGGCATTGAAATCCCCTATAGAATCAACCATCTGGGGGATCCCAATACCACATCGACAATGAAGTCCGTGACTTCCTGCAGGAAAATGTTCCCATCTCCTGGTGGACGGTAGATGAGAAGTATCCTGCACCTTGCACCCGCGCCCACAATACAGTCAAAGGAGTTGGTGGTCCCTACTAGAACTTCTGTAATATCCAGTTCTGATCTAAAACAGATGGCTACACACCCACCCCTATGATCTGTTCTCAGATGGTGCATCACCGAGTACCTGGCTGGAATTGTTGAAGCCAACACTGGACCAGCATTTTCATCCAGCCAGGTCTCAGTGATGCAGGCCAGGTCCACTGATCCAACAGGATCCACTATTAAAGCAGTCTTGTTCTTATTGGACCTGGCATTGCATAGCACCATCCAAGTGGGATGAGCAATCAAGGAAGACCACATCACTTGCCTGCATGAAGCAGAGCCCTTGGGTATGGGAACCAGGCAGGAAGTACCCCTTTCTTGGACCCAATTCATCCCAGGGTGTCTCCTTGTTTCCACCACCCCAATACGTCCTCTCCCTTCCAATTCCTCTCCAGGCCCAGTCCCCCTGTCCCTCTTCCTCCTCCTAACTATCCCCAGAGCCCGACACAACCTATATGCTTCCAGGGACAGCGGAGGGCAGTTAAAAGGGTGGAGGTCCCTGACCCTGGTAGGGGAATAATGCCTGACCATCATCACACCCTCCTAGTACATCCTCACAAGCAGACAGCAAACACCACAGAAAAACCTAGCTCCTTCAATGTCAAAAGCTATCACTAGCTACTCACACACAACCACACACACACACACACACCTAGTACAAAAACTGTCCTACACACACAACCACACACACACACGCACCTAGTACAAAAACTGTCCTACACACACAACTCCACATACACTCACCCCCCCTTAAAACTACTGAGACAATTAAAATCTTAACCCCCACCCAAAACTAAATAAAACAATACCCCTAACCCCCGCTCCCCAAACAAGAACCAACCCCTCTAAAAAATAATATAAGGTCCAAAATTCACTGAAGAATAACAGTCAATGTTCATAGATGGGACTAAGCATGCCAAAACTTCGCAGTTAAGATTTAAAACAGATGGGGCTCTCACCCCCACTATTAACCAGCGAAATCTTTAAATCCACTCTGTTGTACTCGCACTACAGCAGTGATTGTATCTGAAGCAGACTAAACGGAGTGCAAGAATGTCCAGAGGTTCTCTCACAACCTCACCAGAACAAAAAATTGTTGAAACTTCCACATTACCCAGAGAACACAACTCTCCATTGGAGGATTCACAATGTCTTTTACTGCCAGATAACATGGTGACTCCACAGAACCACTGACCACAATGCATGATGCCCCCCCAGGAGAATGGCCACCAGAACAAAACAGACCCCTGGATTTAGGATCCCCAAGGTGCAAGCCCACCGGCACCCACCTCGGGTGATCCCCAGGCAATCGAGGCTGCCCAGCCCACTGGCAAGTGCTCCCCAATGCCCCTCCAACTGGGCAGTCCACCCAGGACAGCTGTCCTCAGATGACACCCACAGTCCAAGTCCAGAGAGATCAACAAGTTCACTGCCGATGTAATGAGATCAGAACGGCAAACCTAGGGTCTCAGAATCACAACTAGGTTTGCAATGCCCAGCCCAGGCCGCCCAAGGAACAGGGCCCCTGAGATAACCCATCCACCGACGGGTACACTCTGAAAGTCCCTCCGAGATAGATGAGAGGACAACACCCTCCGATGCGCCTACCCACCACCTCCCCACAGGAGACTCAGGCCAGAACACCCACTCACCAGCTACAACAGCAGGACCTTAGAAAAGCCAGCAGCCAGATTTAAATGATGAAAATTCAGCAAGGCTAATAGCCGAAATACCAGTGCTGGACAGACTCACCACCTCACAGTCTACCAGAATTACTGGTATTCCCCAACTCTTTATTTTTGAAGCCATTTGGCTTCCCTTCTTGTTTGAGCACAAGGGCGCTAGATCAGGATCGCACACGCCAAAACAGCGTGGTCCACAAAAGCAAAGAAAAAATGCTGCTCTCCGCAACAGTGCTAGCCCTAAACACTGACTGCAAGAACAGCAGCAATGGTAGCAGTCCCTGAAGACATGGACCGCTACAACACAAAAAAAAACATGGATTTCTGTTTTTGTGGGGGCTCCACCCCTCGCACCCCCTGTTATGAGGGGCTCCACCCACTGAACCCCCCAACTATTTATAATCATCTCCAGGGGGGGAGGCAACTCGGGAAAGGGATGAAATCTTGGGGGGGGTTGTGGTGGAGAAGGGGAACAGCACAGGGTGGGTAGACACAGTACCCCCACAGGTCAGGAGGGAGGAGAAACAAACAAAACAAAGAAAACACACAGTGTCACCATAACAAAAATAAAGGATGCATACCTCCCCAGACTGGGAATCAAACCTCAGTCCACCAGTGTTCTTTGGCCCTCCGTGTGGTGCCATCCTCTGCTCCACAGCAGCTGCTCAGTGGAACCCCTCCCAGCAGAGGCCTTATCCCTTGCTCCCCCCCCACCCCCACGACTGCAATACAGTCACAGGGATAGCACTAACCTGATGTTCAGCATTCTGTTCCTATCGCTGTATTACAAAGCGCTATTCTGACTGCACAGTTTACAACTGCATGATTCAGGATTCGCTCATCTGGTCGGTTACTGGGCAGGCACTGGCTTCCTTTGGGTTGCCGGCCCAGGTTCCCTTGAAACCACCCGCTGTCCCTCGCCCATAGTTTTTGCACTGAGTGGATGGTCGACTGGGTATGAACTAATCAGCCCTCTTGGCATTCTCCCTGATGGAGCTCAGAGCCCTATCCAGTATATTCTTAGCTTCTCTGATACAGTCTTTAAGAACTGTTCCATGAGGAACAAACCTTTTATCTGTTCCACAGAGCTAGCCTTTGTATCCTCTAACCATCGCTCTAACAAGATGCCCAGTTGTACACACATTTCAGAATAGCTATCTCCTGGTGCCTTCCTTAAACCTCTACATTTTTATCCTTAGACCTTGGGAGTCAGTTTAAAATGTTTTATCACAGCGTTTTTCACTTTGTTTTAGTCCATACAGTCCTCGGTGTCCATTCTGACAAAGGCTTCTAATGCCATGCCTGTAAGGAGTGGCAACAGCTAAGTTTCCCCCTCCTGATACTTGGGAAACATTTTAGAATTAATTTTGGCGTCTTGGGTCAAATCACTGGTGCCACTACTTATGGTTCATGGTGCTGTCATCAGGCACAGAAAGTCCATCTCCTCCTCTAGTCACACTTTCACTCTCGTTCCCCTCTCAGCTGGATCTCATGCAGGCACTGCCTTTCTCACTCCTCTCACCTTTTCTCTTGCTTCTCTCACTCTTTCTGCCTCTCATGTTCCTTCAGCTGGATCTTGTGCAGGCGCTGCCTTTCTCACTCCCCTCACCTTTTCCCTTGCTTCTCTCACTCTTTCTGCCTCTCATGTTCCCTCAGCTGGATCTTGTGCAGGTGCTGCCTTTCTCACTCCTCTCGCCTTTTCTCTTGCTTCTCTCACTCTTTCTGCCTCTCGTGTGCCCTAGGCTGGATCTCATGCTGGTGCTGCCTTTCTCACTGCTCAGCTTCCAGCTTTGTTCTCTGCAGCTCCACATCTGCCTTTACCCTAACCTGGGTGCGCTCCAGCTGCATCATCTCTGTCTGCCCTGCTGCCCCAGTTCTAGGCTCTGGCTCACTTGCACACTCCCTAACTTCCATGCCACAACTTTGGTTAGTGGCGGCCACCTTTTCACCACTTCCCTGGTCACTCTTCTCAAGGAGGTCTATGAGTTCTGCCCATGGCTGGCTTTCCTCTAAGACAACCCCTGTTCTTTTGCAAAGCTCCTCAAAGTCTGCCACTGTGCATCTCCCATATGGATCAGACATAGTGTCTTCTAGCTGTCTACTCTTACTTATAACAAAAGAAAACTAGGAAATATACAGAATCCCTTTTTGTATATCCTGTTCTATGACTGGATAGATAACCTTTTTATTGACAATTTGTTTCAGATCCCAGCTGCTGCCTCCAGTTCTTCACAAACTGGTTCTCTCCCAGAACTCACCCTGCGAATGTTACCAGTTTTCTCAAACCTTCTGATGCCTGCAGGAGTACCTGGATATGTGTCACCACTCAAGGTGACCCACACGTGGGATATCTCTAGGTCTGAATTCCACCAGAGTCACTGCCCACATAGCACAGGGCTCCTTGCCAAATGGAAATTGCCCCCCCCACCTCACTTTAAATATTGTAACTGTACTCTTATTCTTTGAAGACATATTACAGCTGTGGTCAATTATCATGCTTATCTGTACCAGAAATGATTCGGCCCCAGAAAGCTTGAAGTGTATAAGGTGCCAGCTAAGAGCACCTTATATACCAAGGCACCTTCCTGTACATGTACATGCCACTCCCTGCCAGCCCCTCTCTTGACTCTTTTCTTTTGACTTCCCCTCCTTAGAATCCCCCTAATTTAGGCTGTGAATATGCCCCCAGTCTGAGACTGAACACCATAGTACTGTCACCTTCCACAACAGGAACTGTGCCCTTTATTGTATTCCTGCATGCTTGTCACCATACCGCTTTGCTAGGCTCCCAGGGGTCAAGCAAGTAACGCTCATAGGGAATATAAGGAACAGGAATAACGGGCCTGGGCAGGGGTGAGCTTATGAAGGTTTTAGCCTGTTTTCTGTGGGACTACAGAGCAAGATTAATGATTAAATTATGTGTGTTTACTAGGCACGACTTTAAACTGTTCGACAGTTTAGATAAGGGTAGCATCCTTTCTGGCATCCTAGTGTTAATAAGCCCAATAGACTTTGGATCAATGACTAGAAAATGGCTATACATATTGGCTGTGGGTTGTACAGCCAGGTATATCACCTCTCCACCTCTCACATTCACCTCTCTCTCTCTTGTTCTCTCTCTCTCTCTCTCTCTCATTCTCTCTCACTCTCGTTCTCTCTCTCTCTCTCTCTCGTCCTCTCTTTCCACCCTTAGGCACAAGCTGAGGCTTTTCCCCGCTCTCCCCTGTTCCTTCTAACCCTCACCTGGCCCTTCCCTCTGCTCCTGACCTTTACTCCTGCTCGTTCCCCCACCCCCCAACGTGATTTTGGATGCCATCTGCAAATGGATACTACCTGTTCTATTCATCTGGCTGTCATTGCATGGCCACTTTCACAGGCACCATGCACTTAACCTAGCTTTTTTGTCTCCAGTGATCACCGCACAGTGTGTTAATTTGTCATTGCACCATACACGTGCTCACTCATTTTTCTTTAATTTGCACTTTGTAACTTATTACAGCATTCCACTTCTGTTATTGCTCAGTGTATGTTTGTAGTCAGTACTCCCTTTATCCCCCTCCCCCGGGTTGCACCTGGAAACAAACCTTGGTTTCGTGTGCCTTTCCTGGTTACCAGTTTTTAAACAAATAGATATCAAGAGGAAATGAACAATTCCAGGGGTGCAGATGCTGGGAAGACATTTGTTTGCTATACTGGGTGCATTTTCGCCTTTGGTGACTGTCACTCTGTATGTCAAATGTATGGTAAATGTTTACATGGAAACACAAAATTCAACAAAAAAAAAAATTAAAATACTAAATGTGAACTGTGCCCCTCTGTTCAGTGGCTCAGCACAAGAGTAGCAATCCAGCCTGGTAATGATTGGAAATCAAAAAATAAATGGCATCTCAGACGTGAGAATAAATTTCTGAGCATGCTCAGTGTGGTCAAAAAGAGTGAAATAAATTTCTGAGCATGCTCAGTGTGGTCAAAATGAGTGAAAAATTTCTGAGCATGCTCAGTGTGGTCAAAAAGAGTGAAATAAATTTCTGAGCATGCTCAGTGTGGCCAAAAAGAGTGAAATAAATTTATGAGCATGCTCAGTGTGGTCAAAAAGAGTGAAATAAATTTCTGAGCATGCTCAGTGTGGTCAAAAAGAGTGAAATAAATTTCTGAGCATGCTCAGTGTGGTCAAAATGAGTGACAAATTTCTGAGCATGCTCAGCGTGGTCAAAAAGAGTGAAATAAATATCTGAGCATGCTCAGTGTGGTCAAAAAGAGTGAAATAAATTTCTGAGCATGCTTCATTTATTTTGCTCATGTTGCCAAAATACTGTATCTGTTTTGGCAAATGTATTTTCACACTTGTATAAATGACTCTGCTGAACAAAACAAGCTGCTCTCACTCTGAGTACACCGTCCGTTCAAGGGAGGCTGTGTGGTCCTGTGGTTACAGAGGTCTGAGTTGTGAGATAGAAGCTCAGTGGTTTGAGTCCCGCCAAAGTGACTCACTGTATGAAAATCTACAAATCTTTCTCCCACCCTGTACTCCCACCCCTGCCAGCAATAAAACTGGGTAGTAGCAGGATCAAATGGAAAATGAGATGCTGAATCTCAGATGGGTTATATATTTGGCTAAACAAAAAAAAAAACAAAACTGTCTAATAAAAATGAATTCAAGCAACCGTATTGATAGTTTAGGTTTACCCAAATGTGCCAGAAATGCCACAGAAAGATGAAACTAATGATTTTTTGTACTTCTTTATTGACTGATCATTTCCGCAGTACAGTACACGTATAGCTGACAGAATGGAAACGCTTAGCTATGGAAAGCATTCAATGCAGGTGGCACAAATGCCAATGTATCCAATGCAGCATTTGCGGGCAGTAACCTAGGTCACAACAGGCCACCTGAGCAAACACTAATAAATCATTTGGTCCCAACTCAATTCCTATGTCAAGTAATGCACTTCAGTAGCATTGCTGGGTATTACCTAGCTATCAATTAATCAAGGCAGTCCTAAGAGTTCAGTGCCAGTGTCATGATATGCTGAAGAGTCCAAATCTGACTCAGTTTCCAGTTATGCTAGATCCCATTGCATCCAGCGATTTGTATAAGCTTCCAGCCTATGTTGTGCTGTAAAACTGATCTTTTCCGTTTACTGTATTTTGTTAATAATCTCAGCCCACTCTGCCTGTGTGGGTGGGTCCACCTGGAACCATTGTTTCATTATGGCTTTTAGCTGCCGCTGCTGTGAGTATTATACAAAGGTGGGTAACCTCCCATCCTTTCAATGATCTAGACGTAATACCTAATAACAGGTGTTCACAGGTCAGGGTGTCCTGGATATCTAAAGGTCGTGAAATTCTGCATCTCACTGCAGCCCAAAAGCCCTTCATGTGAGGACAGAGCCAGAAAGCATGCACCTGTGTAGCCCTCCCTTCCCCAAAGTGTAACCAGCAGTCTGCTGGCATGCTAGTATTCCATTTTGCTTGTGTAATAGACACTAAAAATATTTAATTCTCAGTTTCCATACAAAGTTTCACCATATGGAGGAGGAGGAGGTGGTGCATCCACACTTATGATTAGCAGCATTATGTCTGGGAAATAAGAAAGCTCTATAGCTGGGTATCTTGTGTTGAAATCTTCACACTGTCTTGCTGGGCCTAGGGTGATACATGTCTGAAACTGCTGCTGTTGATCTTATGTTATGACTGAGAAGACAGAAGTGAACTCTTTGGGGTCTGGAACCCTTCCAGGTTGCTTGTTCTGAGTCTTGTGCACACAAATGACTGAGAACTACTTATTGCGTTTTAACTGTGGTAATAATTGACCTAATCATTAAGTTATCTCCAGCTGATTGAGGCTAGGGGTGTTAGAATCTCGTATGGCTGAACACAGAATTCTAGGAGTACTTTTTAATGCTTGAGAACTCAAACCACAATTCTTCACTTGCCCAGTTACAAAACACCCTGCTTCTTTGGTTAAATTTACTTTGACTTAGTTGTAACTCCAGTCTTAAACCCTAGGACTAATTTTGTTGACCTACATGCAAATCAATCTTGTTGTTTGCTTTGTACAATACAGAGTAGGGTAGGGTTGGTTGTTAGCTTTTTAACCTTCTCAAACTACTAGGCTCAGTTTACTGCAGTGGTCTTGTTATGACTCCACTGTTGGCAGCTGGGTTTAACCACATGAAGCTGCATTCAAAGTGTATATTTTTAAAGAGGTTTACTTACTGGAATTTCATTTAAATAAAGCCACTTTTTTATTTTTGCTCACCACAAGTCAAATCTGTAATTTCTCTGCTGCAAAAAAAAAAAAAAAAAAAAGGAAAAGAAAAGAAAAAATGTTTCAATATCAAAAAGAAAACCTCCAGGAAAGTTTCTCATTGATGTGAGGCTTCCTGGCCTCTCTGCACCCCAAAGTCATGGTGCAGGTATGTAGTAACAGTACAATGCTTACATGCTGAGGCAATACATTATATACTATAGGTAAGGCTGTAAGAAAATCACAGCAAAAATTACCATTTTTTACGGCATCTGCACGGTAAAATAGACCACTTTTCACAGTCAAAATGCATGTACAAACTGTAATATAAAAACAAAGAAAAATTCAAATAAATTGGCTCTGATCATTTTAATAAACTGTTTCATGTTAAAATCATAAAAACATTCAAGTAAAGTGCATTAAGGTACATTAATTTTGTTGCAGCATTGAATACATTCTTAAGTTTTCAGGTTTGATACTGCGTCTGTTATCCTGCAGCATTGCTCCATAGCGTGAAAATGAACGCTCAACACTCGCACTGTGTACTGGTACACTATAGTCTATAGGCCATGGCACAGCAAGCTTGGTTCACATAGGTTTTTCTTCCCCAGGTGAAAGCTGAAGCTCTCAGCCCCTGCTCACCTGTCTGACCCAGCCACTATCTCCCACCAGATTTACCTGCCTGAAGTCCCCCATTGACCCCCCCATAGTGGGACTAGGAGGGGGTGGGCCATCCTCCCCCCCCACCAGAGTCCACATCCAGAAGCTGACAAGGTTCTAGGATGATGGCGCAGGCTGGAGTGAGCAAGTGGGGTATGATGGTGCCCTGCCCCTGATTTTTCCTTTGTTCTTGTTTTTCCAACCAGGCAGCATGCAACAGCGCAGTTGCATGTGTGCATGGAGGCACAAACACCCCATGTGTGTCGCTGACCATCCCCATCTTATATTGCACCTGCTGTCTCAGTACTTTGCCTCCACACGGTAGCAGTACAGGAGCGGTGCCACAAATCCCCTCCTCCGCAGGACAGGAGAGCAGTTGGACACTCAACCCCCCCCCGTGTCCTGAGTCCACTCTGTCATTTCTCTAAAGTGAGGTTCTACAGGGCTTGGTGCTCAGTTCAGTGTTGTTTAAATCTCCCTGTTTGCAGATGACACCATGCTCTGTAGAAGGGTGGACATGAAGAAGAGGACACAGGAACTCAGGGAGGAGCTGGCTAGGCTAGAAAAGTGGTCCGGCATTTGGCAGCTGGGGTTCCATGCAAAAAAAGTGTAATGTTATGCACTTGGGAGTGAAGACAGTAATCAAAAACCCCAGTGGCATTAATGCATATTTATACATTAATTACATTCATGTTATCTTATTTTTCAAGAATGGACCCACTTCTGTTCTGTCACTTAGGTCTTTTTCATCCATGGCTGTAAGGGGGAAAATCCAGTATTGTTCTCTATACAGTAATATATTGTAATAGTTACCCCCCCCGCCCACAAGACACTACCAGTTTTTCAATGTCAGTGAATTTGAAGTGGTGTTTTCCCCTGCCATAGATTTTTTTATGTGCATAGCCAGGGCATTGGGCATATCACCATTTTCAATTGCCCTAGCATGTTCTCCAATCCTAAGTTTAAACATCCTTTTTGTTTTGCCCACATAACAGCTACCATAGGTGCAAGTAGCCAAATAGATCAGACCAGAGGTGCTGCAAGTAATGAACCCTCTTACTTTTGCATATCTCTGTGTGCCCGTGTTTTTAAAGGCTTTGGTGGTGTGTATCAGGGGGCACTATTTGCAGTTGCCACATCTGTGGCATCCATCGCCTCTGGGTTGGATCCAGGTGCATGGTTTGTCCTCCAATGATTGCACTGAGTGTACCACCAGGTCTTTAATGTTATCCCCCTTATGGACATGATTCTGGGGTAACCAGTGTTTAGATCCTTTAAACCTGGGTCTCCTGCTATCGGGTGCCAGTTTTTATTCAAGATAGACCTGATTTATGATTGTGAGCTGTAAGTAGTGGCAAGAGTGGTTTGTGGGTCACATTTGTTCTCATTCCTTTTCTCTTTCAAAAGGTCCTGTCTAGGTATTTCACTGACTTTATCCATGGCCCCATCAATCAGTGTGTGGTTATGAACCCCTTTCACTAAGTCTGTTGTCCAATTCACTTGCCCTTTTCTGGTATTCATTGGCACTGCTGCAATTCCTTTTAGTTCTTATGAACTGTCCTTTGGGGATGGCCAAGATAATATGTCTTGGATGGCAACTGCTTGTCAAAAGTAGAATATTATGATCAGTGGGTTTTCTAAAAAGATCAGTGGTCAGCCCCCATCTCCATCCTTTAATAATATGATCTAGGAAGGATATTTCAGTTTTGCTGAAGTTTACACTAAAGTTTACAATCAAGTTACTGAGTTCCAAATATTGCACAAACTCAAATAGTTTCTCCTCAGTACTCTTCCAAAGCAAGATCACATCATCTATGTACCTTCTCCAGAGGTCTGTTTGTTCAAGAAAGATATTTTAATCCTTGTCATGTATAGTTTCTAATTCACACTTGCCCATGAATTCTGGTTGCCACAGATCAGTGTGTTAGACTCAGGGGGAAGAACACCAGGGCCAAAGCACCCAGCTAGTTCAGTTCTGGGGTTGCCCCGGCAGTAAGGGAAAAGAGGTTGGCCTATAGAAAATTCAGGAAGACCAAGAGAGGTGGATAGGGAAAATTACCTAAGGTTGGCTAGTGAGGCAAGTAAGGAAGTCCGGCGAGCAAAGGCACAGAAGGAGCTGCAGATAACAGAAGTAATTAAGAAGGGGAGAAGACTTTCTTTCATTATATAAGTGAGAAAAGGGGCAAGAAGGAAGGAATGTGTTAGGCTTAAGAAAGGGGTGGAGTGGGTGGAGGATAATGTGGGAAAAGCAGAGATACTAAATTAATACTTCTGTTCTGTCTTCACCAGGGGGAAGGACATACCAGTGCCTTCAGGAGGGAAAAGAGCAGCAGGAGGGGAGGGGAACACAGATGTAGTGATAGAGGAGGTTAGAGTGAGGGAGGGGCTGCTCGCATTGAAGGTGGACAAATCACCAGGCTCGGACAGAGTACATCCAAGGGTACTAAATGAATTGACTGAATATCTGGCAGGCCTATTTAATAGTTCCCTGGAGTCAGGCATGGTACTACAGGACTGGAGAGCAGAACGTGTAGTGGCCCTCCACAAAAGTGGTTCCAAGGATGACCCAGGGAATTACAGACCAGTCAGTCTGACCTCCATTGTGGGCAAGCTCATGGAGACCATACTAAAGGAAAGGTTGGTGGAATATCTAGAGGAGTATGGTCTCCAGGATGCGAGGCAACATGGGTTCATGGAGGGATAATGTAAAATTAATCTGATTGCCTTCTTTGACTCTGTCACTAAGACAGTAGACGGGGCCAAGTGGTAGACATTCTCTGTTTTGATTTCAGTAAAGCCTTTGACTCTGCGCCCCACAAAAGGTTGATCAGGAAGTTGTTGGATCTCATGGTTGGGCAAAAGATGGCCAGTTGAGTGGAAAAATGGCTGAGGGACAGAACCCAGAGGGTGGTTGTGGGGGGAGAGTTATCTGACACCAGAGAGGTCACAGGCGGGGTCCCACAGGGCTCGGGTGTTGGGGCTGGTGTTGTTCAATGTCTTCATCAATGACATTGGGGATGGCATTAAAAGCAAAATGTGCCTCTTTGTGGATGACACCAAGCTCTGTGGGAAAGTGGACACAGCTGAAGGGATACAGGAGCTACAGGAAGATCTGGAAAAGCTGGGGAGGTGGTCCAGAATCTGGCAGCTTGAATTCAATGGCAAGAAATGCAAAGTTATGCACATTGGAGCCAAGAATCCCAGGACAGAATACTACCTGAGTGGAGTCCAAGTATCTACATCAGAGGAGGAGAAGGACCTGGGATTGATGATCACTAATGACCTGAAGCACTCCATGCTGTGCAAGAAAGCAGCAACACAGGCAAACAAGATGTTGGGATGCATATCTGAGGAGCAGTAGTAAGACAGAGGAGGTTATACTGCCCTTGTACAGGTCACTGGTAAGGTTGCATCTAGAGTATGGAGTTCAGTACTGGTGCCCAGACCTGAAAAAGGACATTGACCTGCTAGAGAAGATCCAAAGGAGGGCTACAAAGATGAAAGTGGGTCAGCAGGGTAAGGCATAAGAGGAGAGGTTGAAGGCACTGAACATATACTCCCTGGAAGACAGGAGAGAGAGAGAGAAGGGACAAGATTTGGACCTTTAAGTACTTGAAAGGGATAAATAAGGTAGATAAGGAGAGTGTCTTTAAGCTGAGTGGCAACCATAACAAAAGGGAGCACAGTCTTACGTTGGAGGTTGGGAGGTTTAGGAGGGAAGTCAGGAAGCACTTCTTACAGAGAGGGTGGTGGACACTTGGAATGCACTGCCAGAAGAGGTAATCTCGGTGAAGACAGTGGGCAGCTTTAAGAGAGGCTGGGATAGGCATAGGGGGAAGGTAATGATCATGGGTGGGGAGGACGGGAGGAGTGGGGAAGGAGGGCAGGGACATTCGCTCAAGCTGTGGACCCTGCATTATGAGCAGACTTGATAGACCAAATGGCCTTCATCTGCTGGCTTCTTTGTATGTTCATATGAACAAACTGGCATAACTGGATGCAAAACTAGTGCTCATGGCTGTTCCCTTTTTTTGTAGGTAGAAGTTCCCCTTATAGAAGACTGTATTAAATTCTAATGCAAATTGGGAAAGTTCTATCAATGCCTCTGTGGGTGTGGTTTTATCTGTGCGGGTCTCTAGAAAATATTCAATGGCCCCCAGTCCCCCATCATGGTGTATGTTTGAGTACAGTGACGTGACATCTAATGTGACTAGCAAACTATCCTTTTCTACATATATGTCCTCCAGGACATGTAGAATCTCACCTGTGTCCTTGATATATGAAGGTAACATTTTTGCTAATGGGACGATGTGAAAATCAGCATATTTGGCCAATGGTTCCATCAGGGTCTCATTCTCTGACACTACTGGCCTACCAGGGGAGTTAACTAAATTCTTATGTTTTTTTTGGCAGGATATAGAATGCTGCCCGGACCGGAAATTCCACAGTCAGAAAGTCAGTAACCTGTTTTGTAAGCCAACCATTTTCCTTTGCAAGCATCAAGAACTGATCAACCCTATTTAAAAAAAAATTGTTGTGTCCCCAGACAGTTTATCGTAGTAACTCACATTGTTTAATTGTCTATACATCTCCTCATCATATTTTTTGCTGTCCATGTTATGAGTCTACATTGAATTTCGCAAATGCAGGCTCATAACTTTGGTAATTTTCAACATTTTTACCCCACAGTTACAACATAGCCATTTCTTTACAGCACCCGATGAGTGTGACAGCTATCATTTTCCAAATCATGGCCAAAATGGTTTTTTTTTTTCATCCTGAAAGGTGATTTTATGGGCCCTACACAGATTCACCTTTTGGTCAGGAGTTGAAAATTTTCTCTGCCCTTGTTCATAAGGTGGGGTAGTAAGAAGACTATGTTGATAATGTGGTGTAAAAATATAAAAAAAAAAAAAAACAATAAAGGTATGAGCCTATGTGAATTTTGCAAATGCAGGCTTGTAACTTTAGTAATTTTCAATATTTGTACCCCAAATTTACAACATAGCCATATCTTTATAACACCTGATGAGTGTGACAGCTATCATTTTTCAAATCATGGCCAAAATGTTTTTATTACATCCCAAAAGGTGATTTTTACAGCCCATGTGCGAAATCACCTTTCCGGCAGAAGTTGAAAATTTTCTCTCCCTATGTTCATGAGGTGGGGTAATAAGAAGGCTATGTTAATGGTTTTGGTGTAAAAATATTAAAAAAACAATAAAGTCATGAGCCTATGTTGAATTTTGTGAACACAGGATTGTAACTTTGGTAATTTACAATATGTTTACCCCAAATTTACAACATAGCCATATCTTTACAGCACCTGATGAGTGTGACAGTTGTCATTTTTCAAATCCTGGCCAAAATGTTTTTTTAATCCCAAAAAGTGATTTTACAGCTCATGTACAAAATCACCTTTTGGGCAGCAGTTGAAAATTTTCTCTGTCCTTGTTCATGAGGTGGGGTAATAAAAAAACTATGTTGACAATTTGGCATAAAAATATTAAAAAACAATAAAGTTACGAGCCTATGTGAATTTTGCAAATGCAGGCTGGTGACTTGGGTAATTTTCAATATTTTTACCCTAAATTTACAACATAGCCATATCTTTACTGCACCTGATGAGTGAGATAGCTATCATTTTTCAAATGCTGGCCAAAATGTTTTTGTTATATCCCAAAAGGTGATTTTATGGCCCCTGTGTGAAATCAAACCTTTCAGACAGGAGTTGAACATTTTCTCTGCCTATGTTCATGAGGTGGGGTAATAAGAAGGCTATGTTGACAGTTTTGGTGTAAAAATATTGAAAAAACAATAAAGTTATGAGCCTACATTGAATTTTGAGAACACAGGCTAGTAACTTTGGTGATTTACAATATTGTTACCCCAAATTTACAATTCAGCCATTTCTTTACAGCACCTCACGAATGTGACAGCTCTCATTTTTCAACTCCAGCCCAAAATGTGTTTTTGCATCCTGAAAGTTGATTTCACAGTCACTGTGCAAAATCACCTTTAGGTCAGGATGTGAACATTTTCTCTGCCCTCTTTCATGAGGCAGGGTCTTAACAAGGCTATGTTGAAAATTTGGTGTAAAAATATTTTAAAAATAATTTTCAATATTTTTACCCCAAATTCCACAACTGCAGCTCTATTGTCTCTGGCTAGAGTTTGTTACTAATAGCTGTTATGGAGCTGAACTGTTGCTCCATCCCATGGTGCCGTCGGTTCTTCTTAACCAACCCCCGCTTACCAGCTCTTATGGAGCTAAAACTGCAAATCCTGCTTCATGAGTGATCCCGCAGTTGGGCCTGAGCTCATATCCACACTGACACCCAGGAAGCCCTTCACCTCCGTGGGTTGTCACTCTTCATGTGTCCCTCTCACCTGTGTAGCCACACTGCTGTCAGGGTGCTCACTGCAGAACTCCCCACTGACTGTTGAACTTCCTATTCAGCTCAGGGTTTCATTCTCAAAACCCAAGTTCGAGCTTCTGGTGCTGAGAGTGGCTGCTTACTGAAGCTGAAGCAGAGGCTCCAGAACAGAGTGCCCCTTTTCCTTGTGCTACCTGCTCTGTGAAGGAGCATTCAAGCAGGCTATACAATCAAGGAGACAAAACAAACCTGTTTCTCCTTTTTTTTTATTTTTTCAGCCCAATACATAGGCTTGTGGGGGCTGGCTGAAATAGGGAAACATGGCAAGATTAAGCAGAAGAGGAGGGAGTCGGTGAACAGGAGGTGAGCTATTTACAAATAGGAACCTGCTTCCAAGGGTTGGGGAACTGACTGCAAAATGTGAACAGATTGCTGCAATGTGAGAAACTAGCCATGAATGTCAGAGCTGGCTATGAGTGCAAGAAACTAGATAGAAGTGCCAGGCCCTGGCTATTAACTGTGTCTCCCCTTTCCTCTTTCCCGGAGCCCCTGACCTTGGCACACCGCATGGCTGACCTACTGGCAGAAGGGCTCTACTGAAGGGTCCCATCTTTGGGGCTCTACAGATTAGAAAGTGACACTTTTATGCTGTGTGAACTAAGCCCTGCTACTGCAGGCTGAAGAGACATTTCTATATTGTGTGAACTAGCCTCTGCTACTGCAGCCTAAAGTGAAATTCCTATAATATGTGAACTCACCCCTGCTACTGCAATTTAAAGAGACACTGCTATACTGTGTGAACTTATCCCTACTCTGCATTTTTGCAAGAAACATGGAGCTATCAAGGAGCTTGCATATGGCCTAGCACATTAAACAGTGGCCTTTCAACAGTGTGAATCTGCCTAGAATTCAGTACTTTACAAGAAACACAACCTAACTGTGCAAATGGGCCTATTGCTTAGTGTTACTGAATGACAGTGCTTTACTGTCAGAGTCATGTATATCAAAGACATCTAGGAAGCTTTGTTTGTTTTACTTTCAGGCTGACAGCCCTGGGTCCACAAAAGTTGCTGGTTCATTTAAGCTATGTTTACACAGCAGTAGCACTGCAAATTCCGACCGCAACAGTGCGGTCCCGCCTACCTGTGACTCCATGGTGTCCCTGTCTACATGTCCCCTCTCTGCATCACTCCAAGCTTGGCTGGTGAGGTGCCATGCTTTGGGGGGGTGTCAGATGGCAAATCAATGACGCAACCGCTGATGTGATTGTGCATGCGAATGCACATGCCCGAAATCCCAGAAGGATAGTTCTGCTCCAAATTTGAGACTGCTACAGCCCTCGGTTTTTCAAAGCAGTTACTTTGCTGTGTACAGGGGACTGTCTTCTTGCAGGAAACCTATTTTGCTCACAGCACTTAGGAGAAAAATAGACTCATTCATGTACCAATCTACATCACTAAGCAGTGCACGTGCCGGAGTCACCCTCTGTATCTTGAGGAGCACAGAAACTGAATGGGTTGCCACAGCACAGACAGTCCACATGGCAACTGTAAGCCACTCACTACGCTTGGTGTTCCCAGCTTGCTAGGGAATGTGAGAACGTGTCAATGAGTGGCTTACAGAGATCAAGTGAGAGTCTACATGGTCACATTTGCACTGGAGCAACCCGAGCGCTCGTGTTACTCCAGTACAAATGTGACCATGTAAACAGGGCATTTAAACAGTGTAGTTCCTCTACCCAAGGAGCTGCTGCACCCAAGGTACAATGGTGCTGCTCAATAAACAGTTTAACATTATCTCAAGCAATAGTCATGCAAGAACACAGGACTCCGATGAATACAAACCAAGCAAAATATGCAGTAAAACGAACTTGAAAGAGCAAGCCCCTGGGGTGCAAGTTTACTCAGGGAGAGGAAGAGTGAAAGAAAAAATAATAAAGACACAATGGATTATAAATAGCCAAGCAGCAACACACAGCAGCGGTATAGCTAGCTTTTTTTATGGGGGTGGGGGCAAATACTGATAAAAGTCCTGGTTGCTCTGAGAAATACTAATGCAATAGGCCGGGGCTCTGGGGCCCTAGAGTCGATCATGTTTTAGATGCATTCTGGTGCATTTTGAGGGTCATTTTGAAACTTTCTGGCTGCTTTTAGACCTTTCTTTGACTCGCTACCAAAATGACTATCTATTCAGTTTCCTTTTTAAAACTGTCAATACCCAATCTCTTGATAAAAATCAAGGAACAGAGCCAGCCTGGTGGCGCAGAGGTTTGAGGCACTGGATGCGACACCTCATGCCATGATGGCAACCCAGGTTCAGGAATGAGCCAGGGTCATCGGAGGTTGGTGGGGTGGAGGGAGAGGATGTGAGTCAAGCTGCTGTCTAGCAGCTCTCCACCTCAAGAGGAAGTTCTCAGCTCTCTCGGAGCTTGGCTGCCCCCTGGTGGAGGCTGGAGGGATGGTGCCGCTCTGAGAAGTGTGGGCACTAGGCTGAAGGGATGGCAGAAGAGACCTGGCACTGGAGCTGCAGTGCACATGCATGCCTCCACATGCATGCGCCACCACTTCTGGGGATCTCAGGAACAGGTTACAGAGGAGAAAACGGAGGAAATATGGGGGTCATCCATGGATGAAGCCTCTGGGCTGGGCTCTGGGGATCTACTGGGGCATGTAAGGTGCTATAAGACCCTGAAAGACCCTGAGCTCTAGTAGGGAGGCAGACAATTGGGACACCCTGCTGTCGAAGGATTAAAAAGAGTTAACAAAAAAAAAAAATCAAGGAACAGAAAAACTGCATACAGTACCTCTCCAATCTGGAAAATTAATTATAAACACTTGAATTGTTCTATAAAAGCTACGCATACTTGAACCCACTACAGTTTTAGATCATCTCTGTCAGCAGTCAAGTTCAGTTCCAGTTAACCACTGCAGAGAATAATATGCCCAAACTGTTTTGGATTACGGTGGGTTTGCTTGCATTAAATCAGAATTAAAACAAACACAAACACTGAAAAGTATTTTTCGGAAACAAAGCTTCCAGCTTGTAATGGGCGGATGGTTAATTCCAAATTAGAGACTACGTAGCCCATGATGATGCTGTACCTCCGGTCAACTTCACCATCATGGTAGCAAATGAATTGAAGCTGCACTGGGTTAGGGTTTAAGTAACACAACCGCAGCTTGAAAGGACTTTCATGCAGAAAAGCAGGCTGAAATTGGGGGATTATTTGTGGCACTTTCAAGAACTTGCTGGTGGCAAGCAAGCTGACAGTATCTGTTGCCCAGTTTTGCACACAATCTAAATAGCTCGGCAACTGGCTGCAGTGCTGTGAATGACCCTGAGAGATTACAACCTGAGTCTCAACTTTCTAAAAGCACTAAAGCAGCTATGTAAAGGATGGGTTGTGCACACAACAAACACTGAATTAAATGAAATGCCCCGTACTTACTTTCTTCAGGTTGGTGGTAGTACAACACAGAGTAGATCAGCGTCAGCGCCCAGTCTGATCACCTGAGTCCTAATTTAGCTCAATTCGCTCTGCTGTTCCACAACAAAAATGGACAGTTCAAAATGAGACTGTAAGTGCTTTTTCCGCTTTAAGCTTGCTACCCATGGTGCAGTATACAGTGTGCTCCTCCTGACCCATGGCACAGAGTATGGAGGTTGGTTGGAGCAAACAAAATGGAGCTGACTTGGTTTCTGATGGCATATTCAAAGCACAAAACCATGGCTCCAATGGTGCTGATTGTGACGTATGCGTGTTTGCATAACCCACCACCACTGGGAACTATTGGCTGATGATGAGCTGTTGCAGCCAATGCAGAAAAAGCATTCAAAAAGTGTTCATCCCACACTCCCACGACCATTATGGCTGGGAAAAAACCTCAGGGTTTTCACACTGGCACTCCTGTGACCATTACGGGAACAAAAAAAAACCTCAGAGCCTCAAAAGTCATGGAAGTCCTGCTCTGATTGCTCAGGGGGACACCCTGTCCCCCTGCCTCCCCCCATAATCTATGCCACTGACACACAGTCCCTACCTACCTAGTGCAGCCGACTACCCATTTTCCCTGTCTCTAGGAGCAGTTGTGAGCTGTGGCAGTAACTGGAACCCACATGGAAGAAGCTACATGTTGGGTACCAGTTTATAGCCCAGGCTACTTGTAATATAAATGGTGGAACCTTGACACAGTCCAAATGCAAAACAGAATAGAGCAGATCCAAAAGGTCTTTCTCTACAGCTTGCTTTTGGGCACAGACTAGCTCAGGACTTTGTTGGCCCAAATCTGTCTAATCTCTTTAATCACAGGTTGCAGGGATGGGTCAAGATCAGTACTTAACGTTCAGTTGGCTACAAGGAGAATAGGCATTTAGGAGTGGAACCCAGAGTGGAACCCAGATCCCTAGACTCAACAGCAGAGAAGGAGATGGCCATTCTTCACTAGCACTGCATACTGTCAGGCAAGCCCTTCCAGATGTCCTCTCTGGAAGCTGGAATACTCAAACACTCAGGGCAGATGGTATGCCCTGTATAAAGGTTTCTCTCTGTAGTAGACTCTGGATGTTATCCCCTATTGGGCTCTTCTTTATTCTGCTGGATTAGCACCAGGCTTGGCTAAAAAGGTGGCAGGTCTTCTCCTTCAGCAGTCCTGGAGGGGCATCCCTCTTCTCTTGCCTCCTTAGGCAAATCAGAAGCAATGCTGTATGGGCACTGCAGCATGGGCAATGCTTCATGGGCAACACTGCATGGGCAATGCTTCATGGGCAACACTGCATGGGCAATGCTTCATAGGCAGTGCTGTATGGGCAATGCTGCATGGATAATGCTACATTGGCAACACTGCATGGGCAGTGCTGCATGGGCAATGCTGCACAGACAATGCTGCATGGGCAACGCTGCATGGACAATGCTGCATGGGCAGCCAGAGGCAGTCACACAGGTCATGCTGTTCATCACTCACTTCTGAACTATTATTGACTGTCCAAAAGGTTTTTGAGGGCTATGGAGCAAAGCCATAGACTGATTGCCAGTTTGCATGCTTTTCTTGTGCTCATTTCCCAGGATGCAGCTGTGGGCTTCTTGCCTTCACTTGTTGCTATGTCCTCAATGACTGTCTGTTTCCAGGCTGCTGCTTCCTGCTCTCTGACTCCATGCTGGCCAGTATAGGTCAGGGTTAACCAGATGGCTGCAACTAGGGCTTGCTGCCACAAAGTTTATATAAGAAGCTACATGCCACAGTTTAAATACCTAGCTCCACATAGTGAGTCCCAGGGTTCCTTTTAAAATTATAATCAGTAGCAGTAGTGCAATGATGGGGAATGAGAGCCAATTGGAAAGCCACAAGTACAGTCAAAAGGAAAGCTCTCACTCAACCACTAAAAATATAAAGGCCAGTGGTGTATGTGATAATAGTGTTTATTTATTTATTCAATCCACTTCCTTAACGTAGATAAATCTTTTATATCTCTTTTATGCTCCAAAGAATTTATTTAATTCAAAATGTGATGTTTCAGAACAAAAAAAGTTCCTTCCTCAGACAGGGAGCTTTTAATAATGCAACCACCATTGCATGTTAAATAGCCAGTATGTGTGAAATCAAAAAAGAGAAACATATTCTTTAAACTAAATTCCTCTCTATGGAGAATATAAAAAATTAAATACTGCTAATTTCAACTGTGCAAACAATTGGATAAACGGGAGGAACACACGTATCCAAAATTCTATAAAGGTCTCAATCTATTCAGACTAGTACATCTTTTTCCAAAGTGAAGGGACCAAAGTACAGTGTTGGTGGGGTGGGGGTGCTGCCCATACATCCATATGACAACCTGATCAGAAAGAAAAGGAGAAGATTTTTTTTTTATTTTACAAACCTCAACAGGTATACAGGTTTCATACTTCCACACATATCTACTTACATGGATAACGTTAATAAGGATGTTGAACAAATTATGGAATTCAGTGAGAAACAAAAAATACATTATAACATCACCAGAGAAGAAAAATAGCTTTAGAACTTTAGAACAAAATAAAACTATTATAATAAAGCCTGCAGATAAAGGGGGTGGGCTACTTATTCAAAATTTGAAAGACTATCAGGAAGAATGCTATAGTCAGCTTAATGATATTGCTACTTTATGAATCAGTACCCAGGATTCCTTTTCAACATCTAAGGGATATTATTTCTGAGGTGGTGCACAATGTACTAGATAGAAATCTAATTGAAGCCTGGATTGAGTCAGAACTAATAAACAAACACCCAAAAGTCCCCCTATTTTATTGTCTATCAAAAATTCACAAGAATTTGCAAACACCTCCAGGCAGACCTATCATCTCTGGCATAGGATCCATCACTGAACCTTTATCCATATATGTAGATTACTATTGCAAGGACATGGTACCCCATATACAGTCATATTTGAAGGATAGCAAACATTGTATCCGAATTTTGGAACCATTAAACTGTAGAAACAACAGCTTGGATGACTGTATCCTATTAACTCTAGATGTGAAAAGTCTCTACACTGTTATACCCCATGGGGATGGTTTAGCAGCTTTGGGTAATTTTTTGACACAGAGGGAAACAAATATCCCTGATAAGAATTTCATTTTGGATCTCATTAAGATAGACTGGCTATTTAACATGCAGTGGTGGTTGCATTATTAAAAGCTCCCTGTCTGAGGAAGGAACTTTTTTGTTCTGAAATGTCACACTTTGAATTAAATAAATTCTTTGGAGCATAAAAGAGATATAAAAGATTTTTAATATATGGATCATCAATTTAATAGTATAGTAAAGCATACATTTTTTTTCTGGTAATGCTATCACTCCCGAAGTGATAATACCACACTTCGAGAGTGATAATACTATCGTTCAGGTCCTGTAATAGTATCTTTCGGGACCTGAACGATAGTATTATCAGCGCAGCTCAAGAGCTCAAGCGCACAAGTCAAAAAACTGGTAAAGCTGCCAAACATCAATCAAGAGTAGATATTTACAGTGTGGCTCATGATTGGATGGTTTCTCTCTGTGGGCATCCAAAACAGTTTTAAAAACATGGCGTTGATCTCTCGCTTAGTGAGAGCATAAACCGTCTGTACAGATTCCTCAGTTTTTTTTTTTAATTGGTACCACACCGAGGATTTAGCTGCCTGATCCTGTGCCCCCTCCCACAAAGAAACCAAAAGGTAGGAGTGAGACAAAACTTTCTGGTACCCATGGGTGTGTGTGTGTGTGTGTGTGTGTGTGTGAACGGTGGGGCAGCAGGAACACAGAGGTACAGCGAGAGTCTCACAGAAAGTATGGCAGTCCCCTAAGACTCGGACACTTGTTTGTGAAAGCAGGAAAAAATAGTCGCATCCAAATATTAAAATAAATAATGGATATCTCACAGGGTATTACTGGTGACATACCATCTCGAGGTTCTGGACACTGGAACCTCTCGAGCTTCGCTCTCAAGGTTCCTACATGCCCAGAACCTCTCGATGGTATTACTCACCATTAATACCCTGTAAGCTATCCATTATTCTCTATATCTACATTGAGGAAGTGGATTGAATAAATAAATAACCATTATTATCACATACACCACTGGCCTTTACATTTTTAGTGGTTGAGTGAGAGCTTTCCTTTTGACTGTACTTGTAGCTTTCCGATTGGCCCTCACTCCCCATCTTTGCACTACTGCTACTGATTATAATTTTAAAAGGAACCCTGGGACTCACTATGTGGAGATAGATGTTTTGATCCTATTTCAGAATGGATTTTTGTGAAGTCCCTAAACATTTATTCATTTTCTGAAGATTCCATTTGTGGTTTCTGGACTGAACTGGCTGAGGAGGGCACTTTCATTATGGCTTCTTTTGCAGAACTGGGAAAACTAAATGATAATAGATCAGCAGCCATTAGAATCAATCAAGAGGAGGCAAATAAAATTATGGAGCTTGTTAAGAGCAAAAGACGCAGTGAAGTCATCTCAACAACTGAAATACCTAGACTTCTATTAACAAATTATAGTCTTTAAAAGAATGTGAAGTGAGATTGGACTGGCATGCAGTTACCTTGCTTGAATATATCAAACAAAAAAGAATTCCAAGGGTTCTGGGGGTCCTTGCTGAATCCCATTTGGGGTTTTCTCCTGAAGGATTCCAACCCAAATGGGATGGAATATGAGCAAAATGTTCTTTTGACTTTATGCTGCTTCTCATTGAAACCCTGACAACTGAACAGTCAAAGATTTTAGATGAAATTAACACTTTAGAAAATAAAATGAAGGAAAATGTTGAAATTACTAATTTAAAATCATTACTTGATAGGATAGAAAAATCACTTTCTGAATATGATAATCACATTAGAAATATAAAACTAAAAAAATTTAAATGAGATATCAATGACTACAAAGATGGGAAAGTATATTCATGAAATAAATTTGATAATCGAGCTAATGTTTATGATTTAGAGGAAACTGGCACATCCTCAGGTACATCTGATTCAGACAATCAGGAAAACAGACCATTAAGGGGTAATTTTAATAAAAGGTTTTTTCCTAGAAGAAATAGGTATTCATATTATAATAGGTCCTATAGGAGACCTTATGCAGCTTATAGAAATAGATGGGAGAACTATGACCAAGATTATTATTATTCCTAAGGTTCAGACAGAAATCAAAGAGACAGACACGATGAGAGGGATTTTCAAGGGGCACCCCAGGAGGCAGGACCCTCAGGGGCAACAGGGGGGAAGGATCAGGGAGGGTGAGATGGAGGAAGAGAAAAAAAAAACAAGTGAAAAAGAAAAAAACACACAAACTAAGGTCCAGAACACAACAGAACTAACAGTCTTTAATTTTTCTGAGAGAGAACTCAGTACAGTAGAAATTCATGTTCTTAATAAGGGTTTGTTATTGTGTTTGGCAGAGAAACTAAACCCCTTTGAACTGAAATTGGATTTAGAAAAGTTTTTCAGAAAAAATAAGGCTTAAACCTTTTTGGGATCTAGAGAACCAAATAACATAGACCCAGAAACACAAAAGGAAAGATTTCTTTTGAAACAAGCACTTGGCACAATGTCTCAGTTTGATCCTTTAGTTTTCATACCTCCACACATATCTACTTACATGGATAAAGTTAATAAGGATGCTGAACAAATTATGGAATTCAGTGAGAAACAAAAAATACATTGTAACATCACCAGAGAAGAAAACATAGCTTTAGATACTTTAGAACAAGATAAAACTATTATAATAAACCCTGCATATAGAGGGGGTGGGCTAGTTATTCAAAATTTGAAAGACTATCAGGAAGAATGCTATAGTCAGCTTAATGATCTTGTCTTGCTACTTTATGAATCAGTACCCAGGATTCCTTTTCAACATCTAAGGGATATTATTTCTGAGGTGGTGCATAATGTACTAGATATAAATCTAATTGAAGCTTGGATTGAGTTAGAACTAATAAACAAACACTCGAAAGTCCCCCTATTTCTATTGTCTATCAAAAATTCACAAGAATTTGCAAACACCTCCAGGCAGACCTATCATCTCTGGCATAGGATCCATCACTGAACCTTTATCCATATATGTAGATTACTATTGTAAGAACATGGTACCCCATATATGGTCATATTTGAAGGATAACAAACACTGTATCCAAATTTTGGAACCGTTAAACTGTAGAAACAACAGCTTGGATGACTGTATCCCATTAACTCTCGATGTGAAAAGTCTCTACACTGTTATACCCCATGGGGATGGTTTAGCAGCTTTGGGTCATTTGTTGACACAGAGGGAAACAAATATCCCTGATAAGAATTTCATTTTGGATCTCACTAAGATTGTACTGGAAAACAATTATTTCCAGTTTGAAGGCCAGTGCTATTTACAAAAAAACAGGAACAGCTATGGGCGCTCCCCTTGCACCCATATATGCTAATTTCTATATGGCACATTTCAAAGAGAAATATATTTTCTCAGCCACCAATGAATACAGATCCTACTTAACCCTTTATAAAAGATTTATTGATGACATTCTAATTATCTGGACTGGCATACAACAAAACCTGCAAAGATTTCATCAATATCTAGAAACCAGAACTGAGAATCTGTCATTTACAATGCATTACAGTGAGAATAACATTACATTTCTGGATCTAATGCTCATCAAAGAAAATGGTAAAATCCTCACTGATTTATACAGGAAAGATGCATCTAAAAACACAATTTTACATGCCCATAGTTTCCACCCCAGGAACCTAAAAATTAGCATCCCATATAGCCAAATGTTGCGAGTCAAAAGAAATACAACCTCAGAGGACAAATGTCAACTTAACCTGAATGAATTACTAAAAGATTCCAAGCACGTGGCTATAACTCTGACACCCTACAAATATCTAGGAATACGGTAGACAGCGTGGATAGAGAAAGTCTCTTGCAAGATGGAACTCATAACAGACATGGATCTGAAAAAAAAATTACTATGACTACACAATATTCTCAACATTTGGCAAGATCAAGAATACTATTTTAAAACATTGGAATATTTTACAAACTGGGGAAATTGGCATAAAAGTTTTTCAACAGAAACCATGGGTGACTGCAAACAGAACAACCGATATCAGGGAAAAAACTTGTTAAAACACAGCACTGGAACCCAGAACCTCCTTTGAGAGCTAGGTTGAACAGAGATGTAAAAGGTTTTTACATATGTGGGAATTGCATTCATTGCAACAATGGAATTAAGAGTAAACACTTTAAAAGCACTTAGAACGATAGGATTATAAAATCAAGGATTTTATTACATGTACAACATATTATGTAGTTTATTGTATTATCTGCCCTTGTTTTCTCTAGTATTTTGGACAGACCACTTGACCTTTGAAACAGAGGATTACTGAGCATAAGAGTACTATTAGGAGAGAAAACATCAGATCCCCTCTTGCAAGACATGTTTTTGAACATCATCATCAAATTTCCACTTTGAAATTTATGGGATTAGAACATGTTAAGGAGCCAAGTCGTGGTGTTGATCGAGAACCCACTTTGCTTAAGAGAGAAGCTTGGTGGATATTCTCATTAAGAACATAGAAGAAAAGATATGGCTTAAATGAAAATCTTATTTGGACCACTTTCAATTGAATGTTATTCCTGTCCTGTCTATATGGTTCCTTTTGTGCCCAGTCTAAATTCACATTTCTTAGCCATCTCCCTTAAATCTCTAGATTCTGGACCCTCCCCCATGTCCCTTGCTCCTCTTTTTCCTTTTTCTGCCTCTCTTTTCTTTTCTTTTATACACCCCCCTATTTATACAGTTCATTCTGCTACAGCAGTTCTATGACCTTTTGTATATATCTTGACCCCTTTTTTCTTATTGTTAGCTTTGTTGGCATTTATCCTTCTCTATTTGCTGCTTGCAGCTATTTTGAGATATTTTACACACTCATGAACCCCTCCTTCTTTTGCATTGTTTATTGTTATAATCTCTTTTGCACTTCGTTCAGCCTATACTTATTTTTGTTTATTACCACAAAATGAATACTTATTGAGCCAGGTTAGGTCCCTTTATGGAGCTAGGGGGATCCCCCATGATTTATTGCCTTTGGGATGGATTTCGCACTGACCGGGCCGCCCAGGGTAACATCACCCTGTGACATTTGCATGCTTCAGCATGCTTACCCGTGACCCTGCCCATTCCTCCATCTTTCAGCTCTGCTAAGAGCGTGCGAATATTTTAAATGCTTTAGCGCTACTTTAGAGAACTCATTTGGTCCCTTGGTGGCATTTGTTTCGTGCGTGTGCTGCCCATTTGCTAATCGGCTTTTTCAGCCTTATATTTGAATTTTTGGAGCATGCAGGAATGCAAAGAATTAAGGTATTTAATTTACTCTTCATCCTGTATCCTCGAAATACAAAACAAATTGTTTAAAAGCCTGTTTTGGGGGGCAAGTTACAAGTATGTGCTCTTGACTTGCATGCTTTCTAATTAAAAAACAATTGCCTTGAAGCAAGTTTCTCTCGCAGTGTGAGGTACCTGGTTTTGATACAGGTTAGAGTCATTCTTTTTAATACTATGGCAGGAATGCAAAACTAACTAATCTGTATACCTGTTGAGGTTTGTAAAATTAAAAAAAAAACCTTCTCCCTTTCTTTCTGATCAGGTTATCATTTGGATGTATGGGCAGCACCCCCACCCCCACCAACATTGTACTTTGGTCTCTTTACTATGGAAAAAAAATGTACTAGTCTGAATAGATTGGGACCTTTATAGGATTTTTGATACAGGTGTGTTCCTCCTGTTTATCCAATTGTTTGCACAGTTAAAATTAGCAGTATTTATTTTTTTCTATTCTCCATAGAGAGGAATTTAGTTTAAAGAATATGTTTCTCTTTTTTGATTTCAGATATACTGGCTATTTAACATACAGTGGTGGTTGCATTATTAAAAGCTCCCTGTTTGAGGAAGGAACATTTTTGTTTTGAAATGTCACATTTTGAATTAAATAAATTCTTTGGAGCATAAAAGAGATATAAAAGATTTATCTACGTTAAGGAAGTGAAATGAATAAATAAATAACCACTATTATCACATATACCACTGGCCTTCATATTTTTTTAGTGGTTGAGTGTAAGCTTTCCTTTTGTCTGTACAGTTTAAATACCCTCAGTGCTCCCAGAGGGATGGGGAGGCCCCAGCAGTGTTGCCCTGGTCTTGCTGTTTGCTTCCATGGGATCCCACGAAAATTGGGCGTGGGCATCTGTAGCTGATGAGATGAAGCAGAATGCTGGATCAGTTCCAGAGCTGGAGGGAAAGGTAAGCACACTTGAGGGGGGTACACAATAATCTGAATACTGTATCAAGGTACACTTCTGTCAATTAGATGAATGATCAAACCAATCAACCTCATCAATGTGGTAGTAATACACGATCAGCCTGTTTCTACAGTGTTGCTTGGAACACTGAGAGAAATAATTCATGACTTAGAATGTGAATTGTATCTCCTCACAGCTGCCCTAATCAGAATAGCACACTAGTCAACTTTACTAGATGCATGGCCCAGAGTGCGAGATGATTAGAACAGCTGAAGTAAAAACATTTTTTACAAGCACGCTTTGTAAATGGCAAGCATTAAAAAAATACTCACTGAACCCTGTATCGCACATTAACCCGGACAGCAAATTACAACTAACCAGTCAGCATGGACTCTTCCACTTCATTGTTTTAAAAACAGTATGTATATAATAAAAAATATGCATGAAGAACTTACTGGTAACCTCATGTTTCATGCCTATGAAGTCACCACCCCCAGCTGATATGAGGTTACTAGCTTGTCTTCACACGGGGAGTTAGTTATTCTTTATGTCATAAATTGGCTTATTAGCTGGCCTGGTGGCACTGAGGGTTGAGGTGCTGGACGCCACACCTCGTGCCACGCCAGCGACCCAGGTTCGGGAATGAGCCCGGACTGCTGGGGGTCGGCAGGGGGGAGAGAGATGATTGAGCATCTGATGGACTAGTCTCCTCTCTTGGGGAGGGATCCAGGGATGGTCCAGTGCAGCAGTGGCCCCCAGTGGAGACCAGCGGCACTGCTATGCACTTGGACTGGTACAATAAGGGGGACGACATTGGGCAGCTGTCTTCCGAACGTGGGTGGGAGCACTCATGTTACAGGCTGGGTGGCATTGCACGTCCCACATGGGGGATGTAATTTGGCTAGAAAATGGAAAAAACCCAGATCAGTGGGATAGGTGACAGCACCTTCCCTTCACGCCCAGTGCCGGATCTGTCTCGGCTGGGCCTCATATCTCCTCCACCTCCAGCCCCGCCGCTTGCCAGAGTCTGCCTTTCTAAGCAGCCCAGGTAGGAGTTGAGCTACCCTCCCCGGGTGGGTTACACTGGGGTTGCTGGCAGTGGGGGGGGGAGAGAGAAGGCATCAGATCGTAGTGGATCTCAGGCAGGTAGGCACAGGGGACGGATGCCTGAGAGAGAGTTCCCCTGATCTGTGACCTGAGGGAAAAAAAGTTGACAAAAAAAATAAACAAATAAATTGGCTTATGAAGTCAGGGGTTGACAGGCACCCACAGCAAATACTGTGGTGAGGAGACTGATCCAGTTTTTAAGGCTGCAGGTAAGCGGAACCTGCAGCACTCTTGCATCAGCTCTAAAAATGAGCTACCGGATTCAGACCATGGAACACTTCCTTTGGAGTTTTCAAATGATCCTTCCATGTCTTTGCAGCCCTTCAATTTAACCCTTGCAGTGCTGAAGACTGAACATCTGCCCAGAGCTCAGTCAAAAAGATCATTCTAGCTCTTTCGGCAGCCTAGGGATTAAGAAAAAATGCTCTGGACAACCACCTCTCCTCCCCAACTTTGTAATGCTTCAGTGAGTACAGGAAACACATTTTCTTTTGAATCCAGCCTGATAAACAGCATTTTTAGAGCTAATACAAGATGGCTGAATACTGCCATCTTGCTGTCTGTAGCTGTAAAAACGGAGTACTATGGCACACATTTTGGAGGTTTCAGTGTATCCTTCTCCAACTTGCCAGTTAAATAAAATACTCTGTTGTCTCTGTTGACTAGACCAGTTCCAACACTGTTTTCTCAGCTTTTTTTTAACTGCAATGCTAGGTAGTTAATGTTTTAAGGGTTTTCAGAGGTTGCAAGGGGCATCGTAGGGAATTACAAAGAATGATAGCGGTGTCAACTGCAGTGTTCCCAGATTGAACAAAGCATTTCCCTGTGGGGCACCCTCCTTTTCCCTGTATTTTCCATGTAAAACTGGGACAAAACTCCTGTACATTTTCCTGTATGCCCAAATCAATACATGTATGTAACTGACTTCATTATGCCTGTCAGTAAAATCACTATAACAAATGTTGAGGCTGTTGTTATTTATTTTAAATGGTAAAACTCACCTGCGACATATCACAGAGGCTCTGAAAAAATGTTGGAATCTCTCAAACTTTGATTTCAATGTTCACGTCTCCAGAACCTCTTGATGGTATTATAGCATTGTTACAATGTACTGACATAGCCAGATAGCTGGGCTAAGGATGCAGTATGTCATATTCAGTGGGGTCATACTTTTATCCATTTTGGCAAGGTACTGACACAGGATCTCATTTTCAATGGGGTAATAATTTTACCCACTTCTACAATGTATTGATACAGATTAACCTGGCTAAGATGCAGTATCTCATTTTCAGTGGGGTCTTACCGGTGCTAACTTAAACTACGCATATGTGAGTATGGTGCATATGTAGTCTTGTCAGTGCTGCCATGTTATGGCTGACTACAGGGCAAACTGTGCAAGCATGAGTATCACGCTTGCACAGTTCTGTAATCACAGCAATATCAGTTACATCTGACTCTGGTGTGGCAAGAGCATGGCATATTCTTTTCAACACTCTTGACGCTCCTAAAAGCTCTCCACAGCTGTATCAGCTCAGTGCTGGCAAAAGCTAAGGGATGGGCAACAATGGGGACCACTTTACTGTCTTCATGTTCACAGTCTCTATTGGCAGGTCATTTTAGAAGGCCATCATCTTCTGGGACAAAATATGCTTCCTAATGTTACCCGGCTAAACTTGCCATCAGAACTTGTCATGCAGAAAGCACCATAACTGCAAAAATATTATTCAGAGTTCTTTATGTAACTAAAGTGCATAGTGTACCCACACATGGTGAGCATAAAAAGTGGTGACTGAGTCTTTCTGCAGGTCTCATTTCTCCTGACCCTGCCAGGTGTCATCACAGTGATTCACTCCGATGATGCCTGGCAGGGGCCGTGAGAAGCATTAGTTGCAGAGCGGCTCAGCCGTCACTTTTTTATGCTCACTGTGTGTGGGTACACTATGCACTTTAGTTAAATAAAGAACTCTGAATAATATGTTTGTGTTCCTGGTGCTTTCTGCATATGTGGGTGCTCCTCATCCTTTTGCCTGTTTCAGTTTTTTCATTGCTGAGCACCATTTTACTGTCCCGCCACTCCGAATCCATTTTGCTTTGTTCCACAGGAAGAGAAGATGGTAACAACTACTAGTAAACTGTACTAGTAAAATGTGGATATTATCTGTCAGATTCTTCCAGGTAGTCCTGTTTTGAAAATGCAACTTCCCCTTAACAGTGGTATCTAATGAGAAATCCCACCAGCAAATTTCTTTTTACTTTTAGAAATAAAGACATTCTCTTTACTGCTACAGTAAATGTAAACACTGGAGGAAATATGAAGAAACTGATAGAGGGAAGCTTACAAAGGATGTCAGTTGGCATTTTATGCGACTGTACAAATATTCAAAACTAAAAAATACTACATAAATTCACTGCCACTAAAGCAAGTGGCGGGGGGGGGGAGAGATTTGTCAACACAAAAAGGTGGCTTGGTTTACACTCCGAGAGGAAAAAGAAGGTCAGTGTTTCTGTGTGGGACAGTGACCCACAGGGTGTAAAAAGTTGGGGTTATTGAAAATATGATGGTTCATAATGGTCTACATAGTCCATTTTCTTAAAGCAACAGTTTTGTCATGAAAGAAGAACAAAGGTGGGTCTGAATTGACAACCATCTGACATTTTTCACAATCCCCCACTCAAAAATGAATTCGGACACAATTTAACTTGCTGCACTATAAGACTGCACCAAAGAATTCAACATCTATGCCAAGCTGGTGTTTCTCTGCTTGACATATCTGTTGCATTCTTTCGGCAGGATCTTTATATAGTACCACAATACATTTTCTTTACCTTATCCTCACTTCCATCTGAATACACCCTAACCCCCTTTCTGCCCTGATATCATGATATTTAGGGCTTGGTTAAGTAAAGCTGTATTCAAATTTCTTCCCTGTGGACCAAGTTAAACTTTTTCAATGCCAAAAAAGAGACTAGCAATGCATTCCCTGGCTTTGAATAAATTTCATATGGAGTGGTATAATACTTTGCACATTCTTGTGTTCTATGATTCTAGTATGTTCACCTATTAAAACAGCAGTGCAACAATCTGGTGAAAATTTTGACCTATGCTTTTTTTATGCTATTTTAGATTGTCACTTACCTTCTGACTTGTACGATACCCTTCTTCCCACAGTTTGAGTCTGCTTTAGTATGTTAGTACCCCTTTTAACCCTTGCTGTGCCGCTGACTGATATATCAGTCCAAAATTCCTACATGTTCTAATTCTTTCAGCAGCCTAAGAGTTAATACGGTGCAGACCAGGTCTTCATTAGTATTTTTATCTGTTTTTGTCCATCTGTTGTTTATATATCACTTCTGCTGTGACTAAAACGAACTATTGTGCAACAGGCAGTGCTCTCTGACCTTACAGAACAATAGTTGTTCAAAAACAGCTACAAATACTGATGGAAACCTGGTCCAAGCCATATTAAAAGAAGTGCTCCTTTTATTATTTCAGACATGAAAAAAAGTACTCAGGCAGACTCAAACTGTGGAAAAAGGGTATCATGCAAGTCAGGAGGTGAGTGGCAATCTAAAACAGCATAACAAGTATGGGTCAAAGTTTTCACCAGATTGTTGCTCTGCTGCTTTAAGTTATGAGGCTATGTTGAATTTTGCAAATGCAGGCTCATAACTTTGGTAATATCCAATATTTTTATCACATTTCAACATGGCTCATTTGGTACAGCAACTCATTAATGTGACAGCTGTCATTTTTCAACTCCTGCCCAAAATGTGTGTTTACATCCAAAAGTTGATTTAGCAGTCCCTGCACAACATCACCTTCAGGCCAGGAGATGAACGTTTTCTCTGCCCTTCTTTATGTGGCAGGTTCATCATCACAAGGCTGCGTTGAAAATTAGGTGTAGTCCACAGTTACCAGCAGAGTGCCCCAGGGCTCTGTATTGGGCCCTATATTATTTAACATTTTCATTGTCACCAAGCAGACTTCCCAGAGGGTATGGATTAGTAAATATGCCGATGACGGCAAACTGGGCTGCATTGTAAATAATGACCTTTCTGCCAAACTACTACATAATAATTTAGACAATCTAGTAATCTGGGCTGCTGAAAATAAAATGACATTTAATGTCATGAAATGCAAAGCTATTCATCTGGGAAAAAAATAACCGTCTAGCAGATTATTCACTAAACGGCACCCAGCTCCAAACTGTTACAGCTGAAAGGGACTTAGCAGTTACTATTTCAAATGATTTAAAGTTCGGTATACAAACCAACATAACAGTTAAAAATGTCATGGCATAATTGTCTGCATTTGGTAAAACTTCAAGAGCAGGAAATCAGAAGTTACTGTTCCGTTATATACCAGCCTAGTCAGATCACAGCTAGAATAATGTGCCCCTTTCTGTGCTTCTACCACCGTTAGTGACAAAGCCTTGGTTGAAAAGATCCAAAGGAAAATTACTAGGAAAACAAGTAAGCTATCCAGCCTAGAGACTCTGATAGATTAAAATCCCTAGGCTTGTATTCTTTGGAATACAGAGCTCTCAGGGGAGAATTATGTTTAGCATGTAGAGCTATTCATGACCACATCTTACTAGAAACTACTTGCCTATGAAACAGGAATCAGTTAATAACACTCATTCACATAAACTTAAATTTGCTGTTAGCCTCAATAAAACTGTCAAAAGAAATAATTATATAACACAGAGATTGCCACCAATATGGAACTCTGTTCCTCACCATGTAGTCTCAAGTGATAATATTAATCAATTCAAACGTAGACTAGATCAACACATGGGCGACAGAACATTTTTCTTCCACCATTAGGACAAATGGTGGCGAGTTCTATATGGGTTTGCCCTTGAACTTATAAAAACCTGTGAACCTATGAATATTTTTAACCCAGATTCCGTTCCTGTAGCCCTATTGGCTCTGGCCAGAATTTGTCTTGTTACTGTGCACAGTCATAACTTGCAAAACAAGAGGGGAGAAAACAAGTGACATATAACAGAAATTTGTGTCAGAAAGAGTTTTTTATGTTATTTTAGGGGCCTTTTAAACTTGGATCTTTTTGATAGGGAAACAGAATGAATATGTGTTACATTTTGTTACTGGTACAGTAGTACAAAGCAGCGGCACTGGCCTGTCCCCTGGTCTTCCCCTCAAATGCAGGGACTTTCCCTTCTGCTGTGCAGCAGTCCTGATTAGAACAGCCTTATCTTGACATCTTTCAGACCACTGCATAAAAAATGTGAGAGGAGGCCTGAGGGCCAGAACCCACGCAGTTAAATGAAGGCATCCAAATGAAGGGGCAATGAATAAGGAGGCAGTATAGTGCAGTGGTTTAAGACTCTGAGCTGCAAACCTGGAGACCTGGGTTTGAATCCCACAGCCCCCACTTGCATACTTTGTGATCCAGAGCGAGCCACTTAACTTCCTTGTGCTCCCAAGTCACATCTGTAAACAAGCTTTCAGCTTAGTGCGTCAGTCCTGGTAAAAAATATATATATATATATATATATTCACTTCCTATTGCTTGGGGGGGCATAGACAAATCTCAGATCCATGGGGAAGATAATAAACCCTATTAAATATTGATCTTGGGAAGGCAGCATTATGATTGGACATCTAGCCATACTGATACAGACTCAAGGATCTTACAACTCAGCATAAAGGGGGAAGGGGAATTTGTTTGACCAGGAAAGGCACACCAAGTCAGAGCTAGTTTCCAGGTGTGACCTGGGAGCACATGGAAATTAAGTGACTTGTTCAGGGTCAAACAGTATGCAAGTAGGAGCAGATGGGATTTAAACCCAGGTCTCTAGGTTTGCAGCTCAGTGTTCTTAACCACTACACTATACTGCATCCAAGGCATGCAAGAGATAGTTAATGCAAGTTTGATACAAGTGTTTTAAAAAGCAAATGAAAGAATAGGCCAGGCTTTTTTGCACAGGTTTGCACCACCCAGGCATAATTAAAGTTGCAAACAAACAGAAGAGAGGGGGGAATAAAAGTGCCTTAGTGGGGATTTGTACACAGGCCACCCAGAATACCATTCTGATTGTGCTACCAGCTGTGCCACTGAGGCAAATGTAAGCATGATAAACAGCACACTCTATGGAGAAATGGACTGACTGTCAGTTTAGTATGACAACAAATTTATTGTCAGGCTTGACAAAATAAGCAAAGCAAAGAAAATACAAACAGAGTTACAGAAACACTGGTATGATTGCCCTGGCAGTTCTACCTATTGGTCTTTGTCAGAGGGCAGAGCTTCAACTCTACTGACAGCCTTTTCATCTACTGATGTCTCCATACATCACAGCCAGCTGGGCATAACATTTACGTAGGTTTGAGTCACGTACAGTGGAGAAGTGGTGAGCTGATGTTAAGTTAATAACGCAATAAATAGTTTTCCTTCTGACAGCTCATGTAAAACAAAGCAAAGACTTTAAAGTAAAACAGTTCTTGTAACCTTTTTTGTCAAAAAAAAGAGAGGAGAAGAAAACAATAGATTCAAAGACATACAGAAGCAAGAAGGGACTGTTGGTTGAGGGAGGGGGTTGAAGGTTATAGTCAAAAGGTAGAAAGTTCAGAAATAGAAATGCTTATCAGGAGGTGGAGCATGAGTCAAGATGGCGCCAACATGTGAAGGCAAGACAGGTCCACCAACCCTCCTCCATAGCATGCAGTAGCATGCTTGCTTGATCCGGCTTGAGAGATTGAATTTGGGTAATTTTTTAAAAAAGAAAAGAAAAAAAATACTCTTCTTGCATTTTGGCTAATGCAAATAACGGCAACCCAACTAAGAGAAAAAAAAAACAAATGGAAAATACTTTGGGCTCCTAAGGAGAATATGTCCCCAAGAAAAGAAGCCAAAAATAAACTGATTGTGAGGTCAGCGAAACAACTGGAAAACCTGGCATGTAATAGAGCCAAAATTGAGAAGCCTATATTAAATAAAAATGAAGATTTGAAAGTGCAAGGTTTATATGCAGCAGCAGTGTTCTCCCCAGAATACAAAGAGTCATCACAGAGAACTTTTAAAAGTGAAGGAATAGTATTCTTACCCCAAGAGTCCTTTAGCATCAGTAACTTTTTTGCACTTAGCTGGCTAGGTGCAACTGCCCCGGAGGTGTGCCTTTAAGAGATATTTAAATGAGCGTAGGGCCAAGCCAATCAAAACACAGAAGGGGGTGTGAGCTGAGTGAGAGCTGTTGAATGCTTCAAAATTTTTTTTACGCTGGAGTGTCTCCCAATTTTCCTTGTTGATAGCCTCCTAGTGCTTATCTGGGCAAAGTTTTCCTCATAAATGATTTCCTTTAGTGTGCTGGGTGAAAGTTTAACTTTTTCATTAGCGCTGCACAATTTTGTTTATTTTTAGCATGACAGCACTATTTTTACTTTATTCTTACTGCGACTATTTAGTTTAAAGCCTAAATTTATCGGGGGCGCTTATTTCCGATGGTTTCCTTCATTTTGGGGGCAAATTCTTGTAGGAACCGTTGAATTAGGGACAGTTGCCTTGTTTTTTACCTCAGACCTCACGGGGTTAACCGTGAGGCACCTGCAATAGATTTCAAATTTAAACAGTGCCTGGGGCTTTCTCTCTAGATTGGCAATTACGAGGAAACCTTTTTTGTTGTATTACTGGACCTTGGTATCATCTGTGTCAGGACTGTCCTTAAGGGTCCAGCAGCCACCTATGCACAGTTGAGTATTACTTGGTTTCTATTAAGATTGGCACTGGTACAGATCCCAGTTTTACAACCAAAAAAAAAAAATGGCACTAGTAATAGACAAAGTTTATTAACTGGGCCAGGACTGGCCAGTGGCATTTTCACAGAAACCTGCACTCAGTTTGTAGGTCCAGAACTGGTTTGCTTTGCTTAAATTGGCAAACATAGCAGACAAACCTTTGATTATTATGGCTGAGGATAAATCAAAGGCTTCTGATGAGGGGCCATTCAAAAGTACTAATACCAAAAGCAGAGGTGCTGAGGAACCTTCCAGATCCCAGCCAAAAAATAAAGCTTCCAAAGATGAAGTTCCTCACAAATTGAAAAATAATAAGAGTGACAAAAAAAGGAAGCTTGATCAAGCCTCTGATGAAGTGGATAAAAAGAAACTCTCTCAAGACAGATATGCTCCCGTTGCTCCTGGGAAAGCCCATAGCAAGACAACAGGCAGCTTAAAGCATACAGAAAAAAACAAAACACTTACAAACTGCACAGGTTCTTCCATCAGTGCAAGATATGGAAAAAGCATGGCAGCGGTTTCAGACCCTTCAAAAGATGGGTTCTCGATTTACTGGGGCTGGCAAGCACTCTTCTACAGTTCTCTCTTCTGTAGACTGTGAAGGTGACACAGATGAAGATCAATTTTGTGATGCCCCAACATGGATTTTGAGGGTCTTGAGCCCCAGGAGTCCCGGACCCTCATCTTAGGGATCCCTCAGGTGACCATGAGGCTCCTTCCTCTATGTTTACATTTATACAAAATATGCTGGATACCCTGGACCTCCCTACACAGGAGCTCAACCAGGGTGTCAATGATGATGAAGATTATAGGGAGATGAAGGGTCTTTCATTCTCAAAGACCCTGGTCATCCCTATCTATAATGCATTTAGAAAAAATACCATGAAGGTGCTTCAACACCAAAACTTCAGTATCAGGGGTTGATAAGCGGCTTGAAAGAAAATATAAAGTGTCTAAAAATGGTACCGAGTTCCTGTCTGCACACCCCAGCCACAAAAGTATAGTGCAGCTGGCAGCTTGTGAGAAAGCTGGAGTCTCCTTGTCGCCCTCTCCCCCGACAAGGATTCCAAGGAAATTGACTTTATAGCAAAGAAAATGTATGCCACAGCTTCCCTGCTTCTCAGGCTTTCTTCTTACATGGCATTCACAGCCAAATATCAGAAAGCCCTTTGGAAATCTGTCCAGGCTATTGCCCACAATGGATCAGATTCTAAGGTACAGAAGCTGGTGGATATGTCAAAAACTTCCCTGGAAGCTACTATGTACCAATTCCACATGGCAGATGACAACAATGATGCAGCCTCAAGGGTGATGGCCCATGCCATCTCTCTGAGACGCTTCACCTGGCTTAGAACAACCAGTCTGACCACAGACAACAAAACAAGGCCATGGATTTTCCCTGTGATCAAAATATGTTGTTTGATTACAGAACCACTGACTACATGAAAAAAGTCGATGAGTACAAGGCCTTCTGGCAGAGCCACTCATCCAAGCCTAAACCCGCCACCCCTCAGAGATCCCATCCCAGGGGTGGTAGGGGCAGAAGTTTTGTTCCCAGGCCTTACAATCCCTATCCCTAATCTGACTTTAGCCAGTACAGGGGGTCTTTTAAAGGCAGGGGAAGAAGGGACCAAAGAAGAGCCACCTCTACTCAGCCATCTGCCTCTCAGTCTAAGTCCTGATGTGAGTGTCCAGATCACCTCCCTGTTTCCAGTTGGAGGCAGACTCTCTCACTATCTTCAGCCCTGGTCCCTCATCATGTCGGACAAGTGGGTGCTGGAGATAGTGGAGAAGGGTCTGTCATTACAGTTCAAGCAGCTGCCAGACCTCAAGCATACTCAGCTGTGAAGACTTCTGTCCCCAACACAGATACCGCTGTTGGAAATGGAGGTACAAAACCTTCTGGCTTTACGAGCAGTGGAGAGGGTCCCCACCCACAAGAAGGGCAAGGGCCTCTACTCCAGGTATTTTCTGACACAAAAGAAAACTGGGGAGTGGCAACCTATCTTAGATCTCAGATATTTAAACAAACATCTGGGAAAAAAAACAAATTCAAAATGGTCACTCTGTCACTGGTCATACAGTCCTTACAGCAGGGAAACTGGCTAGCCTCCTTCGACTTAAAGGATGCCTACTTCCACATACCCATAAGAAGATCTCACAGGAAGTTTATCAGGTTCAAACTTCCTTCGGGTCACTATCAGTTCACCGCAATGCCCTTTGGTCTGTCCTCGGCCCCGAGAGTCTTTACCAAGTGTCTTGCAGTGGTAGCGGCACATCTCAGGAGACTGGGTGTCGCTCTCTACCGCTATCTGGATGACTGGCTCATAGTAGCACAGTTTTCTTGCCAGGTCAAGGAATCTCTTTCCCTCACAGAACACACTCTGGAGTCTCCTGATAAATCTAAAGAAATATCACCCAGAACCCACCCAGCTTCTCACCTTCATAGGGGCCCAGCTGGACACTCAGAAGGGATATGCTTTCCTCATGCAGGAAAGAATTTAGAGTTTCCTTTCAGTGGCAGATTCTTTTGCCCAGGGACAGCCAAGACCATCCACACATTTCCTCAAACTTCTGGGAGATATGGCCTCTATGACTGCAGTAGACCCAGGGATCAGGTACAGGATGAGACTCCTGCAAGCCTACCTCAGAGCTCACTGGTCTTAGAGAAGCAACACATTTTCAAAGTTGATACCTGTGTCAGAGCAGTTCCTCCAAAACTTGCTGTGGTGAAAGAACCCTGCAAATTTGCAGGCAGGAGTTCCCTTTCAAGCTCCTCTTCCCATAAAAGAGATCACCCCTTTTGGGCTGGGGAGCTCCTTTAGACAGTGCCTCAGTAAGTGGCAAGTGGACTCCCGAAGCATCACAGTTGTACATAAATCTTTTGGAACTCAGAGCAGTCTTACTAGCTGTCAAAGCTTTTGCTCCCAGCATAGAAGGGCAGATGGTTCAAATTTGAACAGACAACACCACTGCAATGTTCTACGTAAACAAGCAGGGTTGTACCAGATCAGGAATACTCTGTTTGGAAGCTCTGAAGCTCTGGTCTCTAGCATTCTCTCTGGGAGTCAGCCTCTCAGCTATTCACCTCCTAGGCAAACCCAGTACTCTGGCAGATGCTCTAAGCTGCATCAGTCAAGGTCAGAGCAAATGGACACTGAACAAGCAAGTACTAGCCACAGTGTTCAGGTGGTGGGGTACACCAGACGTGGATCTGTTTGCCTCTCCTCTCAAATTTCAGCTTCCTCTATCCTGTTGCAGGCCAACAGTTCCAGGAAGACTTCCTCTAGATGCCCTGATCCTGGACTGGTCAGGGAGGTTCCTATACACATTTCCTCCTTTTGCCCTGATATTCAGGGTTTTGCTGAAACTCAGACAGTAGCCTGCATCCATGATCTTAGTGGTTCCGGACTGGCCCAGGCAAGCCTGGTACCCTCTCCTTCTCTCAATGTCCTGCAACAGGCCCATTCACCTGCCCACGACCCGTTCCCTGCTGAGCCTTCCTCAGACGGGAGTTCAGTATCCAGACATACACTCTCTTCACCTCAAGGCCTGGTTCTTGAGGAGTTAGAGTTTCTATCCTCACAGTACTGTGAACAGGTCCTTAAGATACTGAGGATGGTTAAAAAACCAAACACTAAGAAGACTTATGCAGCCAACTGGAAAACGTTTTCTCTGTGGTGCAAGACTGAAAAGGTTGAATCCCTATCAGCTTCAGACCCTCAGTTGCTTGACTACCTGGTACACCTACAGGCATCAGGCTTGAAACCACCTTCACTCAAACTACAACTGGTGGCAATTTCAGCCTACCTTTTGGTGGGAAAGAAGAAATCATTTTTTTCCCCACAACATTTTTAAACAGTTTTTCAAAGGCCTCTTGCACCTCCAGCTTCCAACCAGGGAGCCTGTTCCACCTTGGACCCTGAACCTTTGTATAGAAGGGCTCATGAATCCACCTTCCGAGCCTATGTCCACAGCCCACATCAAGTTTGTAACTTGGAAGACCATCTTCTTGGTAGCCATTATATCTGCCAGGAGGATTTCAGAGCTACAGGCCCTGTGCACTGAGCTGAATTACATCATCTCTCACAATGATAAAGTTGAGCTGAGGACAAATAGGAAATTTCTGCCAAAGGTAGTTTCAGAGTTTCACTTGAACCAGTCCATTACTCTGCCTGTCTTCTTTACTGAGTCATCCACTCCTGGCAAGCAAATGCTCCACAGCTTGGACATCAAAAGAGCAATCTTTCACTATCTAGAGCATACTAGACAGTCCAGAGGCTCTTCCCCTCAGTTGTTCTTCACCTACGGGGAGGTAGGCAGAGCAAAACCATCTACCAAGAGAACTATTTCTCATTGGTTGGTCTCTTGTATTAGATTATGCTATGAGAAAGCTGGTCAACAACCTCCAGTGGGGTCAGGACCCATTCCACCAGGGGCACTGCAGCCTGGCTTGCAGCAGCAAGGGACATTCTCCTACTGGATGTCTGCAAAGCAGCTATCTGGAAATCTGTGCACACCTTTGTGAAACACTACAGTTTGGATGTACAGACCAGATCTGATGCCAAATTTGACAGGGTGGTTCTGCAGAGCCTCTTTCCTAAGTAGGTTCTCTGCCTGCCTCCCACTTGGTAGTGTTGGGTATTCTGCAAAAAAGTTACTGATGCTAAAGGACTCCTGGGGTAGGAAGAAAAAAATCACTCACTGCAGTAATCTTCTTTCTTCCAAGGGGTTCTTTAGCATTAGTTAGCTCCCACCCTTCCTCCTCGGTTCACCTGTCAGAGAAGGGCTCTTATGTCACCATTTGCCAAATTTGGAGTTTATTGATGAGTTTTTAATTCTTGTTGCTGTTGTTTCTATTTCCACTTTTGTGGACATTTGCATGTTTTTTGAATCCTGTTGATTATTTTTTGGGGCATTTGCCCTCATTTTTCCTTGAAAAAATTGTGAAGTATTCAACAGCTCTCACTCAGCTCACATCCCCTCCTGTCTTTTGATTGGCTTGGCCCTACACTCATTTAAATATCTCTTAAAGGCACACCTCTGGGGCAGTTGCACCTAGGCAGCCAAGTGCAAAAAGGTTACTGATGCTAAAGGACCCCTTGGAAGAAAAAAGATTACTGCGGTGAGTAATTTTTGTCTTAAGGGGCAAAAATATGCAACAGCAACAGACAACAGCTCCAATATTCTTCAAGAAAAACAATAAATCAAATTCCAAACAAAATCAGTCTGAAAATATACAGAGTACCTCAAAAACAGACTTGCCAGTAAATGAAGAAATGAACAGAGGGAACAGTGAAGGACCTTTATCAGGGAAGTAACAAGAAAAAAGCCGGGAGGGGCACTAGGAGAAACAGAGCTGAAGTGCAATCGAGTACCGAACTCTGAAGATGTGTCTTCATATCTGCAGGCTGTGACCAATGATGTTACTACTGTGCAACCAGAGGTAAATGCTTCAAAGTCTAATTTACCCACAGTAACATTGGTGGGGGATGAGCAGTCCAAAAATTTAACGTTAGGCAAATCTGCTTGGGTGAATGCCAAACCTGCATCTAAAGTTAATGCTGTTGCCATAAGCAGGTTACCAGATGTTGAAGGGGTGAGTCCTTCCAAAGCAGCCCAAACCACAGAAGCTGCTACAACAGCACTGGATCAGCAAAGTAAGGCATGCGCTTTCAATACTAACGAGTCAGTAGTAAATATAAATAAACAAAGAGCACGTGCCATGTTATGAAAATGACCAGGAAAACGGGGAATGGCAAACGGTTATACAGCACCAAGAAGGGGTGAATATAGGGGATGCCCAGAAAGAAAAAGAGTCAGAGATAGAAACTTGAATCCATGTGACAAGAACAAATCTAAATTATTTTCTAACTCAGATTCTGTTTCACCAGTTTGCATTACATTACATCAGTCAGGTACAAGTGAGAGTAATGACTCAGACTCTAACATTTCTTCTGAAGAAGAAAATAACTCTGTATCTGAAGGGGCAGAAAGAGTGGGAAACAGGTACCCCCACCCATGGGCTAAGATAATAATTAATAAGTTGGCAAAGCTGGAAAGTACCATGAATGGGCTAATGAGAAAATGTGTAATAAAATTGAAACATTACACAACACCATTAATATAATACTAAAAGAAAATCAACAATTAAAAATGGACTTAAAGGAGGCAGAAAAAAGGGTAGCCAAATTGGAAGATGAAATAAATCCTTTAAAACACAAATAAAATGAACTGAAGTTAACCATAATGATATGGCTATAAAGCTAACATAATTTGAATCCAGGGTGATGAGGAAAAATGTAAGAATTCTGGGGTTCCCAGAAATTTGGGAACAACAAGATAACCATACCAATATAACAAGGAAGAGTATGGCTGCTTACATGGACACTGATCCAACCTCAATAAAATGTGAATTTGACATAATTCACAGAGTATTTAAACGTAACAATGATTTCCAAGGTCCACCTCACCCTATAATAGCCAAATTCTTCAGATCCAAGGAGAAGGACACTCTCATGATAGCTGTCTATAAAAAGAAAAGAATAACAGTGGAGGGGGCAAGTATTGCCGTCTATAATGATCTTCCCCAAGATATTTTATAGGAGCGAAGGAAATTTGATGATATCAGGAAAATACTTTGGTCCTTGGGGGTAAAATCTTCCTTTTACCATCCTACCAAATTAAAAGTAGTAATACAAAGAATGAGATACATAGATGATACACCTGAGATTGCTGGGAGGGACTTAAGAGACAAGCTGGAACCAGTTGAGCGACACAATGACAATACTACTTAAAGGAAGATGGAACTAGGGTTTTATTTAAATAAAGAAAGGTATCATCAGGGTGTTGAGCAGTGGGGGAAGGGGAAGTAAAAAGTAGTAGATTACCACCGGTCTAGTGACTGGTAAGGGTCCTTGCGGGGAAACGTATTATGACTTATTTGAGTCTGAGGGGTGGGCTGGCACAGTTACTGATAGGCATCTAACTAGTGAGGTAACTCTCCCACAGAGTGAAAATAGATATGCTCTCTTAATAATGTGTTGTACATGGATTGTTATATTTTTCAGGAAAAATGTCAGTATCTATGTTAAGCTGTGCCTCCTTTAATGTCAGTGGGATGCATGCCCCTATAAAGAGGGCTAGAGTGTTAAACTACAGGTATAGCAATAAATCCGGTGAGGTATGTGTAGCTTTGCAGAAAACACCCTTAGATGATAAAGAGGTGCTTAAGATTAAAAGAAAATGGATGTCAAAAATGTTCTTTCCTACAGGTACAAGGAAAAAAGCAGGGGTGGCATTCCTTTTTAGAAACATTAAGAACCTTTCCTTTCTAGATTTTTTTTCAGACACACAAGGCCGAATAATAATGGCTAAAGTTAAAATTCTCAGCCAGATTGTTACTTTTGTTTCAGCATATGCACCCTTTGTGGGCTATAAGGAATTCTTTCTGGAACTTACTAAAGAATTTATGCAGATACAGGCAGAAAATATACTGATGGGTGACTTCAACACCTATTTAAACCCAGATATGGACAGAAGTTCTAAATCACCCTGCTATAATAAATACCATAACAAATTACTGCAAAATGTCCTTTTACAACACAATTTAAATAATTCTTCGAGGACTCCTTACCCATCTAGTCACAACTTTTCACGTTCTGATAAAAAAAATGAAAGTTTTTTCTAGGATTGACTACATCTTGGTGTCAAAAATACTTATTAAGGACATTAATAAGATAGAAAATAAACCTTTGATCCTTTCTGACCATACTCTTATAGGAATATATTTCAATATAGTTGACCCTAACAGGAAGAGAGCTTATGGATGGTGGTTAAATAATGACATACTAGGAGAACATGAGTTACAAGAGAAAATTATAAATGGTATCGAGGAATATTGAAAATTTAATTACAGACCAAGTCAATCAATTATTCCATTATGTGACCCATTGAACACTATCATTAGGGGACTAATAACATCCTATCAGATTTTTATCAACAAAAGACTAAAACAAAAACATTTAGAACTGGACAAAAAATTAAAAACCTGAACAGTAAAACTGCTTTGGATCATGACAGGTATTACAAAGACTGGGTGAATGCCCCTTTAGAAAAAACAGAACTAAATAATAAGGAAGTATTAAAAAACATAAATTTTAAAAACTTAGATATATTCAGGGTGGAAAAAATCAGGAAGTTGTTAGCTGCCCAACTTAAAAAACAAAGATAGTCCAACATTATTGCAGCCTTAGTGGATAATGGGGGCAAGCAAATATTCAAAGATGATGAGATAGGGTCCCTGATTACACCTGAATATAAGCAAATTTACCAAAAAACCTTTGATATGGGGCAGAAGAAATTAAGAAGTATCTGGAGGCTAGTAGGGTAACAGCACTAAGATGTGACGAATCTCCATTTACCCTGCAGGAAGTAAAGGATACTAGTAAGTCATTACTTAAAAATAAAAGCCTGGACCTGAATGGGATTACTACAGAATTTTACCAACAATTTAGTGACCAGTTGGCTCAGAGAATATTACAACTCCTCAATGAATTAAGATAAGGAGCCTTAGCCATCCCCATGTCCATGCAAGAATCCAAAACAATTTTATTGTTAAAGCAAGGGAAAGATTCAAAAAAAGTAACCAGTTATCGGCCAATAGCACTTCGAAATATAGATTACAAAATCATAACAAAAATAATAGCTAATAGATTAAAATAAAATTTACAGGTAGTTGTCAATCAGTAACCATTTGGATATGTAAAAGATCATACTATTTACCAAGCCAGCAGAATGATGCAAATGATGATGCAGGAAATAAAAAAATAAAATCAACCATATCTTTTAGTAGCAGTTGATGCAACTGTTACACGAGGTCCCTGCACCCTAATTGATACCCTCAGGGGTACACCGTAGACAGCTAACATTTAGGCATAGGCTATACTAATACATAGGGCTAAGGGCATCTACCGTACAAGAGTAGATGCCAGGATATGAATACATATTATTGTAACTCACTTTTGCTTGCTAATGCACACACATTATACCATGTATTTTCTGTCTATTTCTTACTTGTCAGATGCCAAGACACCTGTCCTTGAAGTAATTATAATGTGTAAGGCAACATTGCCATCTTTTGGTGATGGACACCACTTCACCTTGTTATGTAAGGCTTTGTATAAGAACGTCTTTGTTCTAAAACTGATGACTTTACAGAATTATATAATGTTATCTTGGACCGTGGAGCCACCTCTAATTTAGCCAATAGGGCTCATCTCTGTAACTAGAAATGTTTCTATCTTTCAGTAACCATAGTAATTATCATAGGTATATAATGTTATGCACAGGCTTTACACCTCAGAGACCCGAGAGATCCCAAGAGACTACAAAGAAACCTCGAGGTGTAGGGAACGCTTAGCACTGGCTCCCGGTTCGTATTGGTAAGAACTGCTTAGGGCAACTGTGATTTATCCCCTTTCTGTAGTAATAAACTTGTTTATTACTTGAATGCAACTTGTCTGTGATTATTTGCATCCCCAATATTGCCAAGAACCTGAAAGTGAGGTTCAGACCTCTTACAATTGGCGACCGTGGCAGGACGATATTGGGTGTTGTAAGTTTTCACTTGTTGCTGTGAATTTCCCTTTTCCCACGGGGACTGCAGGTGTACATTTCTGTATCACCTCTCCCATCTTTTCTACTAGTTTGCAGATACTTGCAAAGTCTGGCTGACTTTTTGGGTGTGGTCGATGCCGTCTCGACCCACTCCATAGCAGCTTTGAATTGCAAGCCTACAACTTATACAGTAGCCCGGCTGTGTTTAAAGTACTCGTGTTGTGGATCGATACGCAACGCGTGGTCTTTTTCACAGTTTGAATTTTCGTTCCCTCCCACATAAATGGCCACCGTATCAGATATCTGCGCAGAACTGAGACTCGATGTCTCAAATTTTCTTACCTCCCATGGAGGATGGGCTGACTTCGCACGGGACGCAAGTCAATCCGAAAACCTGTACTGGGGATTCAACCCAGTACGCAGAGGCGAACAATCAACCAATAGGCGCGCAGTTAAAGGGGTTGATGTCGCTGCTCTCTACGCTGCCTTGGAAGCCTCCGAAGTGAGATTTCGAACCCTTGACCTACAGATCGCATCTCTGAAGTAGGAGATGGGTTTGCAGGAAACAGAATGTATTCGGATACAGCAGAACTTGGAGTCAGAACTCCAATCTCTGCGTAATGAAAAGGATTCACTATTGCATCATTCTGCACAGGCTGGTGAACAAAAAATGTGTACTCTGAAGCATGAGTGTGAAAGTTTAAGACAGGATAAGAGTCAGGTGGTACAAATGAATGATTTGTTGAGTGCCGAGAATGCACAATTGAGTGACGAGATGGGTGAACTGCAGGACGAGATCAATCAGGTACGTAATGATTTAGAAACAGCCTATAGGGACAATCGTGAATTGAGCGCCGCGTACTGTGTTTTGCAGAAACAGAAACAGGATCAGGTTGATATGGATGTTGCAAGTGTGAGTCATGATGAATGTAGAGCTAAGATGGATAAACTGCGCCATCAGCGAGAGGTTTTGACTGGCCATGTTAAGGCAATGGGTGGCGTAGCCTGCCTTTCATTAATCGTTCGAGGGAGCCATCCACGTGCGACATCTCACAGTACAACACCCAGTCACGCCCCTACTATGGCCCAGATTCCCCACCCAGCCATCCACAGCATGGCGGGTCCCCGCCCACCACTCCCCAGGTCACACGTAGATGATGTCGTGACGCTCATCAAGGGAAACGCCATCATGGCGGCGCCCATGATGGGGGGGAGCAGGCTCAAGCCTGGTCCCGACTGTGCCTCCGGTAGCCATTATTAGTGTGGAAGACAGGCAAGAGATTGAAACCATGATTGATAGGGCACTGGAAAGTGTACCTCTTCCTGAAAGAAGTATGAAAGCCATTAAAAGTCAGATTCGACAAATTTTTCAAGAAGCTGGCACTCAGGAAGGTGTTGTGCGGACTGCGGCTGAAGCTGCAGCCCGCGCAGCATTGGATGGTGCGTGAGACGCACTACCCTTGCCTGATTGACCACCAACTAATCCCCTGCAAATGGCCTACTCTGTTCAGCAAATTGCTGACAGCATCGGTCGGATGAACCCGTCCGACAATCTCAGCTGCCATTTGGAAAAGGTGCGCTCCAAGTGCGAGATGCTTAGTCTCGCCGCAGAATACCAGGTCCAAATACTATGCCAGACCATCGATCCTGGTTTATGGGCAAAACTCCCTGAAGTAGTTCGCCAAGATGGGAACGCTACCTTTGACGAAGTCGCAGCTGAGCTCATTTCCGCCACAGCCCTGGTGTGGTTGGGAGTAATGCTAGCATACCCCGTGAAGCAAAATGCTAAAGAAAGTCCAGCGACTTACCACCAGAGACTCTGGATGGCCTATCGAGCAGGGAAACATCTGGCACAAGAAGCCGCGGATGTAGATCTTATTGAATATAAGACCCTGTTCCTTAGAAACATGATCCCAGTCATGAGAGAGAAAGTAGAGCCAACCACATACCCGAATACGGATAGGTTTGCCGATATTCTTCGGAAAACTGAAAGAGTGTACCAGTTGTACATCCGCGATTTGGGTTCCGGTTCCAAAAAGATTGCTGCTGTGGAACCCGCTTCTGGGACCACGACACACTACACGGTGGAAGGGCAGGCCCAGCAACAACAGCCCAAACCTCCATCGGCCCCTCCAGCTAGCACCCAGCAAGACCCCAAACAACAACAGTGGGGTGGGAACCGGAATTGGCCTAAGAACAGAAGACACAAAGGCAAAGGGAAGCCATTACAGAGATCGGGTCCCTCATATAAAGAGATAGCTGAAGAAAACCGAAAATTTCAGGAGCTCCTGGGGCAAGTGCATTCTGTAGCAGATGCCGTTCCTGCACAAACACTTGCAGCAGTACAACCGGCGACCCATGACACTACTGGCCATGGAGACACCGGAAGTATGGGTGCGCAGACCCATACCAGCCTGAACCCGGAAGCCCCGCCTTACATTGCATCAGTGCAACACGGTGAAGTCATTCATGCAAGCCAAGCCCAACCTCTGCATGCCTCTAACAATACGGATTGACAATTACAGGCCCCAGTCCGCATTGTAAACAAGCTGGTCTTGGATACAAACGGAAGGCCCTGCACTGAGGCCGAGGTCGGGGGCTGCCAATTAATTGTCTTGTTAGATACAGGTGCAGCTGTATCTGTGTTACACGACAACCACCCTGAAACGTCTCCATGGTCTAGCGGATGGAAGACCAATATGTCAGGAGTTGATGGTGCTAGGTTACCTGCATACCGTTCTCTGCCTTTACTGGTAGAACTAGGCCATCTGAAGGCCTCACATGCTTTCCAACTGATGGTGTTGCACGATCACCCTAGCATCATTGGGATTGACTTTCTTGCACCACACGGCTATGTGGTGGATCTAGCCAACATGCTGTTGATACAGATCCAGGGTCAATACCATACTGTCTTAATTCCTGACTCACATGCTGTGGCAACGATATCCATTAACAATAAAGAGTATGACGTCATAGATCTATTCAAGAATCATGAACTTTTCCCAAAACTTCTACCTATCCTGCAACGACACTTGGAAGCGTTTGCAGTCAACAAACATGATTGTGGCAGAATGCATACCGTTATTGAGGTGCCAGGCCCGGCACATGAGAGACAAAGGCAATACCCATTTCCCTCTGAAGCCTTACCCTCTCTTCAAGAAACAATCAAGTCACTCCTTAAACAAGGAGTAATCAGAACCTGTGTCTCCACTGCCATCTCTCCTGTTTGGCCTGTGAAGAAATCCACAGGTACCGGGAGACTTACTATTGACTACAGGAAACTGAATCAGGTCACTCTCAGTTGCTCCCCAACTGCGGCGTCTGCACCGGATGTGCTTCGACTTTTAACACCAGATCAGAAATGGTTCAGTGCTCTGGATATCTCCAATGGTTTCTGGTCATTACCATTGGCCCTCAAGAGTCAATATAAGTTTGCCTTCACTTTTGAAGGGCGACAATATACGTGGACTTGCTTGCCACAGGGGTTCCATAACAGCCCATCCCTCTTCCATCTCCATATGATGGATGCCCTACAAGGTTTCTCAACCCCCCAATGTCTCTTACAGTATGTAGATGACCTGTTGTTGGCTACTGCCACACAGGAACAACATCTGGATCTCTTGGATGAACTATTGACTCTTATTCAGAGAGCAGGCTTGAAGTGTAATCCTGCAAAAGCACAACTATGTCAGACAGAAGTACTCTTTCTGGGTTTGAAAATAACAGATCAAGGTCGGAGTCCTACTTGGAAAAAGATTCAAGGGTTACAAGACTTGCCATTACCTACCAGTGTGGCAACTCTTAGGAGGTTTCTAGGTATGGTAAACTACTCCAGAGATTTTATTTGTGATTTTGCACAGAAAGCCGCTCCACTGTACAATTTACTCAATAAGGACGTTCCATGGAATTGGGGCCCTCTCCATACCCAGGCTGTGACGTCACTGAAGCAGGCCTTGGCCTCCGCCCCAGCACTGGTAAACCCCAATCCAACATTACCATTCCATCTAGAGTGTGCCACCTCTGACATTGCTATGTCAGCAGTGTTAGCCCAAAAGGTACATGGCACTTTGAGACCTATTGCATATGCATTGCAGCTCTTGACCCCAGTAGAACAGAAGTACGGCCTTTGTGAAAGGAATCTTCTGGCCACTTATTGGGCGGTCAAGCACTTCCTGTATATCCGGCACTCAGCCAGCCACCGACCAAGATCAGGACACCCACCTGCAGCTCCTTGGAAGGTATGGGACAGCACAGCCAATTGGAACACGGGTGCTTCCAACAAACCCACTCTGATTGGCCAGGACTTTTCCCCTGCTATAGACACCTGGCACTTTGTTAGATTTTCAAAAGAGCTAAGCACATTTTAACTGTGTTATTAGAAGTTTTTCAACTGTATTAGCTGGATTGTAATTTCTACTACTGTTTTAAAGTGCTTACACCTCTTCTGTCTGACTGCTATTCCTGCAGAGCCCCCCCCCATCCAAGCACTCTGCCTTGGCTCCGATAAGTCTACCTTTTTTTTTTTTTAAGTGGCTAGTTTTCCATTAGCAGGTTATACAGACCTGCCACTAGAGGGATTCTTGGTCTTCTACATAAATCACTGTACTCACTCATTGGCAATATGGCCTGCATTATCATTTTGCGGCCTCAGGCCGATTGGTCCCCTACTCCATTCACTTGCATTGCTTGATTTTTCATGGCAAAAGCTGTTGTTGGTTAAGTTTAATTTGTTAAATCCTGCCAAAAGAGCTGTTTTCATGTACTTGTGAAATCCTTGGGCTTTTTGTTAAGTGTAACTGTGGTTAAGTGATTACAGCATCCTATTGTTAACTTAAAGTGGGCCAGACGCTACGGCACCCAGCCCCCCCCCACAGCCTTTTGTTGTGATAATTTAAGTCTAGATTGCCCAGCAGGAAGCTTGTTCCTGCCTAAATATTAACTCCTGTGCCATCTTCTGTCTCTTCCCAGTCAAGCTCCTGTTGGAAGCCCTCGTTGTGGGCAGGGCTACGCTCTGCCAGCGGTGGGCAGCAACCACCTAGCTGCCTCCAGGGACCAGAAAACCAGGAGGACAGCCAGGAAGGTACGGAAAGCAGTAAAATTATGCCCACCCACCCTGCCCCTCCTCGGATGTTATTTTTATAGGCATTTTCCGCCAAATTACAATTCTGCCCCCAACGCCACGCTATCCAGTAATCTGTCTCATTGCCACTGCTGTACTGCCAAATCAGCAACCCTTCCTTATTGTTCTCCTGCTACTACACTGTTGTTTTCTAGTTCCATTTAATCATCACCCTTGCTTTCATAATGGGGGGATCCCTTTGGATACTCCTGGCTATGTTCTTCATGTTGTTCAGGGAAAAAGACATCCTCCCTGCCACTGTCACACTGAAAAGTGCATCCCGCCTTCCTAGTCTCGCTATTTCACCATTATTAAAGAAAGACCGGATCCTTATCTATGCACTACCTATGCCACAATTTAACCAGTGGGGTAACCTCCATGTAGGGACGCAAATTGCTCTATCCACATATCGCTTGGTACCCCATTATTGGGTATACAGTTCCCCATTATGCCTGACCACCAGATTGCTATTGAGTGTATTGGCACGAACCCATAACCCTGACTGGCTTATCTTAAAACAGAAGCCCTGAATAGAAAAGGAGGACCAAAGATAGTCTCCTCATTTTCTCTCTTGAAGCCCTTATGAAACTTTTAATTTTTTTCCTGATCTGTGTTGGAAATGTGGAAATTAACCCCGGACCTCCACAGTGCATTACCTCACCAGCAGACTTAGCCTCGACCAAATGTCTAAGCTTTCTACATATCAATGCCTGTAGTCTGCTAAAAAAGCTCACGTTGATACAATCCTGGGTTGCCCATACTTTGCCAGACTTTCTTGTGGTATCAGAGACATGGCTCAGACCCGCCACAGCAGACAGAGACATAAACTTACCCAATTATCAAATATTCAGAGCGGATCGCCAGACAAGGGGTGGGGGAGTTGCTATATATGTCAAATCCAATATATCTGTAACTTGTTTAGATGCAACATCTATGCCCAAAGAATTCGAATGTCTATCCCTCAAAGTGGCTCTCTCCAACACTGCAGAATTTCGGCTAGTTGGCTTCTACAGGCCCCCTTCAGTGGATCATAAGCTTCTAGACCACCTGGGGAATCAAATCAAGATGGATACTGAAGAGACCATAATCCTAGGTGATCTAAACCTTAATTGGCTATCCAAGGCCGCGACTCCTTTAGTATCATTTTGTGATACATATGGTTTTTCACAACTTATATATGAACCAACAAGAATCAACAAAAAAAATCTGAGCAACAGCACATTACTTGACATCATGCTGGTGAACAAACCCCACCTCTTCACGTATGCTGGGTGCTGTTCAGTGACATAAGTGACCACTGCCTTATTGCTGGAATAAGGTCATCCGGTAAACTAACCTCCAGCTAAATTCCTACTGAGGAGATCCAAGAAAACTTCAACTCTGAGGCATATCTTCATGATCTAAATCACTCTACAAGATGGCAAGAGTTCTACCTAGCAGACTCAGTGGAAAAAGCTCATCAGGTGTTAAATAGCATAATACTAGATGCCCTTAGCACTCATGCACCAATTACTAGAGTCGAATTAAAACAAATCTTGTCGTTGGTTTTCACCTGACCTTAAATCAGCCCTGCTTGAGAGAGATAAGCTTTGGAAAAGGCAAGGAAGACTAAGAACCCAAATGACTGGTTGATATTTAAGAAAGCCAGGAATAGCTGTACCAAGAAAGTACGGGATGCTAAGGCTGCCTACTACATGGCTGAACTCGACTCCTCATACCACAATCCTGCCAGGTTCTGGAGCACTATTAAGGGCATAATGGGACAAGATCCTAGCACTTCACTACCAGCTCAAATGCACCACAACAAGGTGACAATCTTGGACAGAATGGAAATACTGGATGCATTCAATAATCATTTTACAACTGCTGGCCTTGCATTTGATACCTCTCCAGCCAATCTGCTACATGCTCAGTTAAGCTCCCAGTATACAGGATCTCAGTTAGCTGAATCCTCCTTCTCCTTCAAACCGATTCTGTTGAAACAAGTGGAGGATCTAATCTCGCAGATGGATATAAAAAAAAGTGCAGGTGCTGACTCCCTTGACCCCTACTTTCTAAAGATTGCAATGCATGCACTTGCAGTTCCTTTAACACACCTTTTTAACTTGTCCTTAAAATCTGGTTCTATTCCTGCAACTTGGAAAACAGCCCAAGTTTTCCCTCTACTGAAATCAGGGGACCCCATGGACCTTAACAACTATAGGCCAATCTCTATCCTTCCAGTACTATCTAAGCTGCTAGAAAAACTGGTAAGCATCCAATTAAGAGATTACCTTGAAGAATCTAATCTTTAAATCCAGCACAATCCGGGTTTCGATCTAAGCATAGTACTATTCTGCACTGGCTAAAGTTACAAATGATTGTAAACCGAACTGGATAAAAGAATAGCGTTTGTGCTGTATTCCTTGATCTAAGCAAGGCATTTGATACAGTGGACCATGAGCTGCTACTCTCTTCCTTGCACTCCATAGGCTTGATCCATCCTCCCTTACATGGTTCAGGTGTTACCTAACGGAAGAACACAGCAAGTGAAAGCTGAAGGAGACCTATCTCCACTAAAACCACTTCTAAGAGGAGTTCCACAAGGATCTATCCTGGGCCCTATCCTTTTCGCCATTTATATTAACAATATTGATTCGAATCTTACCAAAGCCACTGTACACTTGTTCAGAGATGACACTGTTTTATATGTCAGCAACCACCACTGCTAAAGCTTGTGAAGTTCTACAAACAGAATTCTCTATACTACAACATCAATTATTGGAAAAAGTTGTTTTAAATGCAAAGAAAACAAAAAGCAATGTTTTCTCCACCCAAAGCCATACAAATCCCTCATTACTAAACAACCTCCCCAGCTATCCACTATCCTTGGTGAAAGCCTTGATTATGTAGAAAAATTCAAGTATTTGGGGTGTGGATAGATAGCAAACTTGACTACACAGTTCATATTGAAGAACTTTTAAAAGCTTCAGAGACTTGGTCTATTTTTTAGAATAAGGCACTTTCTAAACAGAGATTCCAAATGAGGTTGGTCCAGGCCACATTTCTCTCAGTAATTGACTATGCAGACTTCCTCTATAGTCACTGCCCTATCTCCTACCTATGCAAATTGGATACACTATACCACAGAGCTCTGAGGTTCATAACAGATCTACCATTTAACACTCACCATTGCTCTCTTATGCAGCAGTTGGTTGGACATCTCTACATCTCAGAAGAAACAGAAATGCTGCAGTGTGGACATACAGAATTTTTGACTAAGATGCTTCCAAACTATATATTAGACTGCTTTGCACAGGCCACAGCTGGCACCCTCGCCCTAAGAAGCTACAATTTAATTATGCTCAAAGTGTCTAAAGTCAACACCGGCATGGGAGATCTGCTATCAGCTATAATCTAGCTATATCATGGAACACGATTCAAAAGTCCTTGAAGCTGATCAACTGGTATCCTTAGCATCCTTCAAGCATCTATACCTAAGTCTCTTCCCTGAAAATGCAATTGCTTCCACAAGTTCTAGTTTATTCACAGTTCTTTCCTTCCCCTCTCAGGCTGCCATCATATCATGGCAATTCACTTCCTAAATTCATCTCCACAAATACCTCACCCCTGACTATAATCTTCTCCCATTAACTCAGGCTCCTACCTTAGCCCTTATCCACTGCCTTTCACCTCCCAGTTCTAGCACCAGCCCTGCTCTAGTCATCACGTGCCTTCCTACCATGTCACTTGTCTCAGTCTATGATCACCTCTTTCAGTCATCCAATCACTATTTCTCTTTGTCCACATTGACTTCCCTTGGATCTTTTGGAATCTTGGGTATATCATGTTGAATGTATGCCATGTCTACTGCCAATGTTGATATGTATATACTGGTTTACCTAGAGTGCATCTCATATGTTCCTACCATATCCTGTTATGTTTAAACAATTTCTGTTCTTGATTTCTGTATATAAGTGTTTTAATTATTCATGTACATATACCAATTATTGAACCTTGATTACTGTATATAAGTATATATGTGTTTTAAATCTTCCTATACATGTACCATTTATTGAACCTTGACCTTATCAGGTCCATCTTGCAAATGAGCTGTGCTCAATGATGTTCGCCTGAATAAATAAAGATTTGATTGATTGATTGATTGATTGATATCATTGGGTACTCTCCGCTGATTCTTGACACCAATCATACAACAGAATAATAGAGAAGCTGATAGACAATACATTGGTAGGGAAATACTTTGTTCTGCGTATGGTTCATATATACTTACTACCATTAATAACCTTTTCAGAGACCTAGAGACTGGAAGAATTCCTGATATTATACATGACAGATGTCTATCTAAATGGTATTGTCCTAAATGTAAATCGCCATCTTGTATTTCCCTATGTATGCAACAGACTCTGTCCATTCCCCTCTCCACAGCTCGCAATTTGGGGTTTGTAACCAGACATCCAAACACTGGTCCTTGTTTTTCTGCTAAGAAATGTTCTATAACAGATACCATGTTTGTCTCTTTTACTGTCTCTTACCACGCTTTGATCTCTACAGCTTGTTCGACAAGCTGGCACTGGCGCATTCTATAGGCATTTGGATGAAGACATCTACCAGAACGCCTGGATCTGCCGCCTCTACTGGTCTACCATTCCTTCTTGGATGCCTGGGTGGCACAGCACACGGATTGTTGTGCGAAAAAGCCATACATCTACCTGTGCCGATGTGATGTGTTTGATGTTATATGCCCTGTTTGTGGCTACTCTCCAGACAGCATTGACTGAACTTTCACTATGGATGCTGACATCACTGAGAATGGCACCAACATTTTTACTGACTCTAATTGGGTTTGTTGTTCCCTTACAGAATTTCTCCCTTTCTGGCAGAAGAACTCCTTCCTCTTTTCTGATGGCAGCTCAGTGAAGTACAAAGAATTGGTGATTTACATACACGCATTAGGTCAGAAATACCCACACAAACTCTATGTACACAAGGTTAAAGCTCACTCCTTACATGATCCCTACCACGCATTCAATGACACAGAGACACCCTTGCCAAGGAAGGGGCCGAGGGGGATGTCTGGGTGATGGAACATCCAGAGGCCAACGCAGCTGTACAGGTTGCAGCTCTTAAAAAGAAATCTGAATCTTTTTCCCCCTTGGACCTCTCAGCAGCTCAGCATTTGGACACTGAACTCAAAGAAGTGTTCAGATTCTTGGACAAGGGTACTGAAGAAAGACTTCCTACACATAACCCTTACCGTAGGCATGAAGGTAAATTACACTTATCCCCTGATGATAAACTCATTTGGTTTCAGCCAGAGGATACTACCACCAAATTGTGGGTAGTCCCCAGACATTTGAGATCTGAATTTTTTCACCAGGTACATGACACACCCACTGGTGGACACCAGGGGGCTGAAAATACCCTCCAATGCCTCAAAACCACCGCCTGGTGGCCTGGAATTACCAAAGATGTTAAACAATACATTGATAATTGCCTTGTTTGTGCACAAAACAATCCAATACCTACAAAACGGAATGCCAAACTTTTACCACAGAGACATACTGGCCCTTGGCATGCCATCCAGATTGATTTTATTGGTCCTTTGACCAATACCAGTAGAAACAACAAGTATGCCCTTGTAGTGACCGATCTATTCTCTAAGTGGATTGAGGCTTTCCCCACCAAGACTTGCACTGCAAAGACAACTGCCAAAATCCTGGTAGAACAGATTTTCTCCAGGTGGGGCCTGCCTCTCAAGGTAGACTCTGATAAAGGAACCAGTTTTACAGGTGAGTTGATGAAAGAGTCCTTTGAACTCCTAGGGGTTCAGCAAAAGTTCCACATACCTTATCACCCTCAATCCTCAGGTCAAGTAGAAAGAGCTAACAGATGGATTAAGCAAATGCTTTCCAAATTCATTGAGGACAATCCCAAGACCTGGGATTCCCTATTGCCTTTACTCCTTATGGCAATTAGGGGTGCATCCTCAGCCACTACCCAGCTTACACCCTTTGAGGTAATGACTGGCAGACAAATGAGACTACCTGAACACTTGCTCTTTGACCTGCACACCCCCACTGCGGACCGCGTGTCTGTAGATCAGTATGTGGAAAAACTTAGAAAAGACCTCATACACACACACTTGTATGCTGCAAATTGCATGGGCAAGGCCCAGCAACAGTCCAAAATACAATTTGACAAACATGCACAAGAAGTGGATTGGCAAGTTGGAGATCAGGTAATGGTACTTGATTTGCACATCCCACCCACTCCTTCTCCAACAAGTGGGAAGGCCCTTACCCCATTGTCAACAAGCTCAGTCCAGCAGTCTATCAAGTTAGACTCCTCCACAACAATAAACTGACTGACAAATGGTTACATGCAAACCAATTGAAGCTGTACAAAGGAGCTTAAAACTTACTTTTTTCTAACCCCATTGGGCGGAACTGTACTAATATACTAATCTTTCATCTTCCTTTTCAGATACATTGACAAGATGGCTATCTTGTTCCTATCTCTACTCCTTGCAGGAGTACTCCCTTTCACCCAAGGCACGGTACCGGGGACCTCCTTCGACACCTTGATCCTCCAGCACCTCCTACAGAGGGAGTTTCCATCAGAATTCCAGACACTATGATTACTGTCCAGGAAGGTTCCGATGCATACCTCACTGCCTCGGTCATTGCTCCTGACAAATCCACCCTTCAAATTGAGTGGCAAACCACATCACAAGGACAAGTTCTCCCTGTGGCCAAACTCTCTAAGGGAACTTTCCAGGGTTGGCCCAACGCTAAATTGTCCCCGAATGGTTCACTGTCCTTGTTACAAACTGCATTAAGACACTCTGGTTTGTATAACATCACTGCTTTAATTGACCCTTCCTATTGTAACTCTCTTTCTCAGGATTCTGCCCGCAGAATTTGTGCTGTACACCACATGGCCTCGGCAGCCATGTATCTATCTGTGCTGCCTCCTACTGACAAGCAGCTTTTGGAATGTCCCAAAACATACCCCTGGTCCCCGTAGTGGTCTCACAGCCACTGCCCTCCCAGGTTCTTTGATTAACAATTTACAGTTTATGCATATACCTGTTTTATTTAACCTTACTTATTGGAATATGAAAGAATTTGGTATGTGTCACAACACCAATACCTCTGCATTTTACAGTACTTTGTTGCTTGATAGTTTAGCTGCATTTCAGATACGTACCAAAGATCCCTTTACTGGGGTTTATTCTACTGAACACAGAGGTAATTTTAGGAGAACCTCCTCCTAGTACTCTTACTCATAAACGTACTAAACGTGAAGTTGACAGTTCTGATGTCACGGGTGCCACGGGAACTGTCACAGGTCTTTTTGGTACTGCTATGTCCATTTGGAACAAAGCAGACATTGTTGCTGTTAAAAGTCATTCTGCAAAGTTCTCCACTGGTTTGGTTAATGATGTTTTACCACCTTTATTGCATGGTGTGGATGGTCTTAGGAAGAAAGATACACTGTATACAACATGCACGACATTGCAAAAGCCTTCACTGATTCTAAAGATAAGATTAACGCACTCATACAACAGAATAATAGAGAAGCTGATAGACAATACATTGGTAGGGAAATACTTTGTTCTGCATATGGTTCATATATACTTTCTACCATTAATAACCTTTTCAGAGACCTAGAGACTGGAAGAATTCCTGATATTATACATGACAGACGTCTATCTAAATGGTATTGTCCTAAATGTAAATCTCCATCTTGTATTTCCCTATGTATGCAACAGACTCTGTCCATTCCCCTCTCCACAGCTCGCAATTTGGGGTTTGTAACTAGACATCCAAACACTGGTCCTTTTTTTTCTGCTAAGAAATATTCTATAACAGATACCATGTTTGTCTCTTTTACTGTCTCCTTACCATGCTTTGATCCTACTACAGCTTTGTTTGACAAGCTGGCACTGGCACATTCTATAGGGCATTTGGATGAAGACATCTACTGAGAATGCCTGGATCTGCCTCCTGTACTGATCTACCATTCCTTCTTGGATGCCTGGGTGGCACCGCACACACGGATTGTTGTGCGAAAAAGCAATACATCTACCTGTGCCGATGTGATGTGTTTGATGTCATACACCCTGTTTGTGGCTACTCTCCAGACAGCATTGACTGGACTTTCACTATGGATGCTGACATCACTGAGAATGACATCAACATTTTTGAATCAACACAGTCACCGGATCAGCTCTACCAGTACTATCGTGAAGAAGCTCATCGCCTGTCAACACAGATCTCCAAGATGACCTACACATGCCCTGTCCAGTTGCAAAAATGGAGACTGCCTACTGTACGATCACAGTACAACTCTGACGGTGAATATTGTATAGTTACTAATGTGAAAACGTATTCTTATGGTTCTGTTACTTGTGCAATTGATTACCCCAACTTCTGTTTTGTTCCCCATCAGAAAACTGTTATTGGACACACTGTCATAACCCCTGTCCCCCCTTATGGAAGCAGATATTATTGATGGTAATCCAGATTATTTACTTACACTTGAAGAATACCTACCTTACTTTAATGTACACATAGATCCACTTACACCGAAATCACTTTTAGATAGAAAGGACACACACCTCATCCACATCAGCAATAATATAACCAAAGCCAATGAAGCCATTCTTGACCTGATGAATGATGGAGACATGAATAATGCTTTGACTAACACTTGGTTAGAGATTACTTTTAAAGGTTTTGTTATAATACAAGCATTTTTGATATTTACTTTTGATTCTTTGCTGCCTACAGCATTACTCTTAGCCAACACCGTGAGCAGCTTGAGTTTCTTTACAAGGCTCGTGCCTCTGGATTGTAAAGACCCACTGCTCCTGCCCACTCCTTGCATTACCTGTGTTGCCCTTTGCAGGCAACAAGGGGGGATTGCTAAAGGTCCCTGCACCTAATTGATACCCTCAGGGGTACACCGTGAGACAGCTAACATTTAGGCATAGGCTATACTAATACATAGGCTAAGGGCATCTACCGTACAAAGTAGATGCTAGGATATGAATACATATTATTGTAACTCACTTTGCTTGCTAATGCACACAATTATACCATGTATTTTCTGTCTATTTCTTACTTGTCAGATGCCAAGACACCTGTCCTTGAAGTAATTATAATGTGTAAGGCAACATTGCCATCTTTTGATGGACACCACTTCACCTTGTTATGTAAGGCTTTGTATAAGAACGTCTTTGTTCTAAAACTGATGACTTTACAGAATTATATAATGTTATCTTGGACCGTGGAGCCACCTCTAATTTAGCCAATAGGCTCATCTCTGTAACTAGAAATGTTTCTATCTTTCAGTAACCATAGTAATTATCATAGGTATATAATGTTATGAACAGGCTTTACACCTCAGAGACCCGAGAGATCCCAAGAGACTACAAAGAAACCTCAAGGTGTAGGGAATGCTTAGCACTGGCTCCCGGTTCGTACTGGTAAGAACTGATTAGGGCAACTGTGATTTATCCCTTTCTGTAGTAATAAACTTGTTTATTACTTGAATGCAACTTGTCTGTGATTATTTGCATCCCCAATATTGCCAAGAACCTGAAAGTGAGGTTCAGACCTCTTACACAACTAAAGCGTTCGATAGGCTGTCAAGGGGGTGCCGATAAAGGACGGACTCTGTCTCCACCCCCCTGGGGACCAGGAGGATTGCAGGAAAAGGCCAACTGGCAAAGTGCAGACCAGGAGGAAACAGAATCCCCATGGGAACACGAGCAGGGGAAATGGAACTATAGGGAAAGGGTGGAAGGTAGTCCTGCTAAATGCCAGGAGCTTGGGCAATAAAATGCCTGAGCTCCAGGCGATGTTAACTGAGGGAGCAGTGGATGTGGCAGCGGTCACTGAGACTTGGGCCACTGCAAGACATGACTGGGACCTGAACCTGGAGGGTTACACTATGTTCAGGAAGGACAGGGGGGAGGGAAGGGGAGGAGGGGTAGCTATGATAGTCAAAAACTGCATTGGCATAGGGGGAGTAGAGGAGGTGGAGGGAACCGTGGAGGCGGTTTGGGTCACCTTGCTAACAAGGGGGGCAAGAGAGTAAAATAGAGGGTGTATAGACCCCCTGCCTGGCGGAGGAGCTGGAGGACAGTCTGGTGGCAGATGTTAGGAGACACTGCAGACTGGGCAGAGGAAGGTGGTGGTGTTAGGGACTTAAACATGCCAGGAACAGACTGGGAGACTATGACATCCTCTGTGACCAGGGAACAGAGGTTGTTGGATGTCTTTCAAGATGCTTCCTAACTCAGCAGGTGAGGGAACCGACCAGGGAGGCACGGGTACTGGATGTGGTCCTGGCAGACAGTGACCAGATTGGGGGCCTGGAGGTAAGGGACCCATTGGTGGGAGTGACCATGCCACGGTCTGGTTCTGCCTGGAACTAGGAGGGTAGAAGGCTGCACAAAGGCAGGAGTAACCCGACTTCAGGGGGTGGATTTTAGGAAATGGGAAGGATCCTTAAGGAGCATTTGGATGGGATTGGGTCAGACATGGACGCTGATAGTAGGTGGGAAATCATCAGGAGAGGGTGCAGGATGCTACAGCACCTGTGCAAGAGTAAGACAAATGCAGGGGCCTAAAACTCCTGTTGGTGGACCAGGGAGGTCCAGGAGGTGGTGCGGGAAAGAAAGCAGCCTATAAAAAATTTAAGTGCTCAAGGAGTGAAAGGGATCAAGGGAGTACGAGCTGATGGCTAGAAGGGCCACTAGAGTGGTGAGAGGCTACAAGGCAAGGGAAGGAGCAGAACCTGGCCAGGGAAATTAGGAGAGGGAAAAGGGTTCTTTAGACACATGGGGAAAGATGAAGGGTGAAGGGGCAGATTAGCAGGATTAAATCAGGGAGAGATGGGCACAAGACCCAGGGGAGCAGGCTGAGGTACTAAATGAGTACTTCACCTCAGTTTTCACCAGGAAAATGGGGATACTGCATCATACATGGGAGGAGACAGAGATAATGAGGAGGGGGGGACCCTTACCGATCGGCAGGTCTGGGGAGAGGGGGGGGCATCACTGGCAGGTGGGGGAGGGCTAAGCAGGGAGAAGAGGTACCAGAAGTGGAAATCACAGCAGAGAGAGTGAGGAAGCCCTCAGCTCCCTTAAGATGGAGAAAGCACCGGGCCAGATAAATTACATCCTAGAGTGCTGAAGGAACTTGCAGATGTCCTGGCGAAACCCCTGGCAGAGCTTTTCACCATCTCTGAGGACAGGGTGGGTGCCCCAAGACTGGAAGGTGGTGCATGTAGTGCCTATCCACAAGGGGATCAAGCTGGAGCTGAGACAGGCCTGTCAGCCTGACATCGGTGGTGGGCAAGGTGATGGAGAGCATTGTCAAGGAGAGGCTAGGGGACCTGGATAAGTCAGGGTGCCTGGACGATAGACAGCATGGATTCATCCCAGGAAATCGTGTCAGACAAACCTGGTGGAGTTCTATGACTGGGTGACAAGTGCTTTGGACCTGGGTAGACCAGTGGATGTCCTCTTTCTAGACTTCAGCAAGGCATTTGACTCTGTTCCTCACGTGGGCCTGTTGAATAAGCTAGGAGAAATGGGTGGGAAACCAGATGATCAGATGGATAGGCAATTGGCTCCAGGACCGGACCCAGAGGGTCATAGTTGGTGGATAGTCTCATCCCAAGGAGGGTCATTAGTGGGGTCCCACAGGATCAGTCCTTGTGCCCTTCTGTTCAACGCCTATGTATCTGACATAAGGACAGGAATCAGGAGTGAGATGAGTCTCTTGCAGATGACTCAAACTGGGGGCAGTGGTGGATGGGGAGGAGGAGGGTGGCCCTGCAGGGGGACCTGGAGGCTCTGGAAAGATGGTCTAGAAAGTGGAAGCTGAGGTTCAATGCAGAAAAATGCAAGGTACTCCACCTGGGGGCCAGAAACCCAGGCCAAGTGTACACCCTGGGGAATACTACAAGTCTCAATGGCTGAGAGGGACCTGGGGGTGGTGGTGGATGTCAAGATGAACAACTCTGAGACTTGTAGGAGGGCAGCAGCCAAGGCCAACAGGATGCTGGGATGCATCACTAGGGGGATCACCTCCAGAAGGAGGGAAGTGATACTCCCTCTGTATAACTGCTTGGTGAGGACTCACATCGAGTACTGCGTGCAGTTTTGGAGGCCACACTTAAAGCGGGACATTAACCTCCTGAGAGGGTCCAGAGGAGGGCAAACCAAAATGATTTGGGGCTTGGGGACAGGACCTATGAGGAGAGGCTCAAAGAACTAAATATGTACACATTGGAAGAGAGAAGGGACCGGGGACATGATAGAGGTCTTCAGGTACATGAAGAGGTAAATAGGGGAGGAACAGTCAGGGTGCTTGAAGGAAGGAGGAAGGGCCACTAGAGGCATGGGTGGAAGCTGGAGGGGAAGATTCAGGGAGAAAGGAGGAGGTGCTACTTCACTGAGAGGGTGGTGGAGCCATGGAATGCATTACCTAGGGGCTGGTGGAGGCAGAGACAGTGGAGGGTTCAAGAGGGGTGGGACAGGTACAGGGGAAGGGTTCAGGAAGCAAAATCCAATGCAGCAAGAATATCTGGAACTGGGAAGGGAGAAGCCAGAGAAGGTGAGGGGGACAGCAAGGTCAGCACCCAGGGTGGGGGCTGACCAAATGAGCAGACACGAAAGACCGTTAGGCCTATTCTGCTGGCATTTTAGTATGTTAGTATGACACATTAAATAGGAAATTTATGTTGGTGTGTTTAGGAGCATACGATGTTCCAGATTACTTAATACATATAATCAAAAAAATATATGATAGAACAATAGTACGACTTAAAGTAAACAATTATATAACAGAGCCAATGGAGATGGGTAATGGGGTAAGGCAGGGATGCCCTCTACTGTCCATATTACATATACTTTCTCTGGAATCGTTTATAAATCATATCAAGGCTCATGACGAAATAGAGGGCTTTCAACTTTTAGGGGAACCTAGAAAGATTAATGTCTTTGCTGATGATATTTTATTATATTTTAAAAACATTAATACTACTATGCCTGAGTTTTTGCAGGAAGTCAAAACTTATGCTCAAGTATCGGATATAGTTTGAATAGTGCTAAATCTGTGGTTATGCCGGTGAGCCATCATTATTACCCACTTGCCATGGAAATACAAAACAATTTTCAAATTAGCAATAGTTTTAGATATTTGGACATAAGATTTTGCAATGATCAAAAGGAAGTGGCCAAGGTTACTCACAACATGGCTAAAAAGAAGGCGAGGAATGTTTTGGATGGTTGGATGAAACTTTCTCTTTCTTTTTCAGGCTGGATTGAGATAATAAAAATGATGGCCATGCCACATTTGATATATATATGATCCAAGCCATCTTAGGATGCCTGGAAATAGCCTGGTATGACTCTATTCGTAGGATTTTTTTTTAAATTCCCATGGAGGGGTGGGAAACTGAGGATTTCATGGAACTAAATGATAATGCCTAAGAAAGCCAAAGGGTACAGTTGGCCCTGAACTGCTAAATTATGAGGTTGTGCATCAAATTAAATTATGGTGGGAATTTGCATATACTGATGCTGAATACAAAATTATTGATAAGTCCTTTTGGGAAAGGGGGAGCGAAACAATCCCAGGAATAATTCTCTGAGAATCTTTAAATAAACTAAAAATTCCATTACTTTTTGGAGCCATTGGAAATAAGTTAAAAAAATAAATAAGACTAAAAAGAATAGGAAATTGCCTTGGTTATTTTTCAAAATTGATCAGACCGATAGCTTTAACATATCAACAGATAAGAAATTATTAGCTAAGCTTAGAAATATAGGTATTCTAAGATGGTGTCAATTCAAAAATGATCAAGGGACCTTTGACTTTTGAAGAGATAAGGACGGGGGTAAACAGAGAATTTCCATTTCCTTCAGTGTTTACAGGCCAAAAAGATTTATGAAAGTTTTCAGGAAAGTTTAAAAGGCATATACATAGAAATATAAATGATACTATTATAAAACAAATAAACCTGTTAGAAGCATGGAATAAGAAATTACTACAAAATCTATATTTATTTATTACTAGAACTAATAAAGATCCCTGGGCAAAAATAAATAGCAAATGGGAGCAAGAAATGGGTATAGTATACGCCCCTCAACAATGGAAATTTCTGAGAGCTAAAATTTATAAAGATTACTTGTACTCTAAAAACAGTACTATACAAAAATAAATAGCTGATTGGGCGTACTATACCCCTGAAGTCTTAAGTCATATGATAAAAAATGGGTCTAATGAATGCTAGCATTTATGTAAGCAGAAAGCCAATCTTAGTCACTGTTTATGGGAATGCCCAATAGTAAAAAAGCTGTGGGAAAATAGAGTTAAATAGCTTGAGGAAATTATCGATAAAGAAATGGGTCAGAAAATTTAAACTTTGATGTGAAGCAGAAGAAAATACTTAGTACTGGAACAATGCGTACGAAAAGACACATTCTGGGCAACTGGAATGCACAGGTACTGGAAGAAATGTTTAAAACTAAATGGTGGTACCAAGTTTAGGAAGCTTTACTGTATGAGAATTTATGGAGCAACATTGCCAAAATACTCAATGAGAGCACTAATCTAAAAGAGGGATTTATACCCCTGTGGGAGATTGCTTAAATTTCCTTTGTCTAAATGGGGGGGGAGCATTTTTGAGGCAAATGTTGCTATTGGTTTACTTATGCAACGATACTGTAATATAAATGGAAAGAACAGTGACCTATACAATGATGTACAAATAATATAAAAATGCTTGGAATAAAAGAAATAGAAACGCTTATCAGAATGGTTACAGAAAACCAAATAAGCCATGAAAATCACACTGCCATTTTGAAAATAATAAATAATAACTTTATTTATAAAGCACCTTTCTTGATTCAAGGCACTGTACAATTTAAAAACAAATAAAATCAAGCGAATAAAAAGCGTAAGAAATTCAAGTACAGCAGGCAATAAATACCAATCTGAATATAACAATTTAAACATCATAAGCAAGATGCCACAGATGGGTTTTCAGGGCCCTCTTAAAGCTCTCCACAGTCATGCACTCATGAATTTGACAAGGTGAGAATTCCACAGGGTTGGAGCAGCATACATAAAAGCACAGGCCCCTAATGTTTTAAGCCATACCCTGGGAATCTCTAACAACCCCTCGTCAGCTGAGCAGAGCGGTCAGCCGGGGCAGTAAGGCTTCAGGAGCTCTTGCAGATAACCTGGACCCAGTGAATGCAGGGTCTTAAAGGTCAGAAACCTGACCTTGATTGATCTGCCACTGAATAGGCAGCCAGTGCAGTTCATGCAGCACTGGTGTGATGTGATTCGAATGAGGAGTCCCCATCAACAACCGCATCATAGCATTCTGCACTAGCTGCAAGCAACAGATATCAGCCCTGGCAGCCCTAAGTACAGGGAGTTGCAGTAGTCTAGGTGCAAGGTCATGAAGGCATGGATCAATATTGGAAGGTCGCCGGATGGAACAAGGTGCTTAATCCTGGTGATGTTCCTAAGATGGTAAAACAAGGACTTGATGACTGCCGACACCTGCGAATGCAGTGTCAACCTGTTGTCAAAAATCACCCCCAGGTTTAACACTCATTCAGAGGAAGGCAGCCAGACACCTCCGAGACAGAGTCCAGAAGGCTGTGCGGCCACCGACCCCTCTGTCTGGCAACCTGGATCTACCACCAACACCTCAGTCTTTCCAGAATTCAATTCAACCAGCTGGATTTCATCCAGTCCTGGATTTCTATGAGACAGCTATTAAAGACCGAGCTCACACAATCCTGGTTGGGTGCAAAAGACAGGTAGAGCTTGGTATCATCAGCATAGCAGTGCAACCTCAGCCCATACCATCGTACAATGTCTGCAAGGGGCAGCATATACACTGCGAACAACATGAGGGTCAACACTGACCTCTGAGGGACCCCACATGGCAGAGAGAATGGGCAAGAGGAAAAAATCCTCAACTCCATCCTCTGAAATCTGCCAGTGAGGAAGGACTGAAACCATCTGAAAACTGTTCCAGACAGGCCACAGATAACCCTTAGGTGCTCAAGGAGCACCCCATGGTCCACGGTGTCAAAGGCTGAAGAGAGATCAAGAAGCACCAAGATGGAGTGGCGTTTCTGATCCCTTGCCATCAGGAGATCATTGAGCACTCGAGCCAGAGCAGTCTCAGTACTATGCCTCTTCCGAAAACTGGACTGGAGAGGTTTGTAGATATCATGAATGGTAAGGTGGTTCTCCAGCTGTAGTGCAACAACTTTCTCAATCACCTTCCCTGCAAGGTATTGTAATCCTAGATGAAATAAATAAATAAATAAATAAATAAATAAATAAATAAATAAATAAATAAAGGGAAGGTTAGAGATAGGATTGTAGTTGGTGAAGCAGGTTGGGTCCAGAGCAGCTTTCTTCAGGAGCAGTGTCACCACCGCCTCCTTCAGGAAGCTATGGAACTCATTCGACTCTAAGGAGCATCACACTATCTTCGCAAGGACAGGGCCAATTATGTCAATGCACCCCATAATCAGGCGTGTTGGGCCTGGGTCCAGACTACAGCATGTTGGACACATACGCTTGGCAATCTGCAAAATATCCATGATTTTTAGCCGGTCAAAAGAAATCCAGGAAAACTGAGGAGAGGTGACTGAGCACCAACCACCACCAGCTCCCATAGAATGAGCTGGTTGGATCTCATCCCTGATGTTGGTCACCTTATCTGCAAAGAATCGAGCAAACTCATCACACTCAACTAGTGAAAAGCCTCTTTGAACCTGCAGACAGGTTGGGTTGCACAGCCTGTCCATGGTTCGAAAGAGCTGAGCAGGTCGGTTTTGAGTGGCAGCAATCTGCCCCGACAGGAACTCTACCTTCTTATGGGTGATTGCTGATGATAGATTTGTTAATGTTCTATCAATCTAAGGTGGTCAGGATTCAGGGCAGATTTCCGCCAGCATCGCTCTAACCTTCATCCAACTCGTCGCAACTTTCTCAAGGTTCCATCAAACCACGGAGATCGAGGGCGGAGAAAGAGAGAGAGAGGACAAACACAGACCAGAGTGATAGAATCCAGAGCCTCAGTAACTGCCTTACCATAGGCCTGAACTAAACACTCTCTGGACCCTCACTTGCCCCTGGAAATCCCAATAGGTTTAATACCACCAATAGACTGTCAGGGCTCATGTCCCACAAAGGGAGGCATCTGACCATCTCCACAGGCCTATAAGGGGGAGCCTGGAAACTGAACCCTATAGTGTGGTGATCTGACCATCCAACTGGTTCCACCACCAAGTCGAAGGTTTCAATCCCCAGGAGGAAGACCAGATCGAGTGAGTGACTGAACTTATGAGTTGCAGAGGCAACAGCCTGTGTAAAGCCCAATAATGTCACCAGCTGGAGGAAGTCGTAACTGAATTGCGAGAGTTCATCGTTGACCCAGGACCATCAACCTGGGTGACTCAAACACCATATCAACCATGAAGTCTGCTACTTCCTGTAGGAACCGTTTCTCACCCCCTGGGTGGATGGTAGATGAGAACGATCCTACAAACCACAACTGCAACTGAGGTACACTCAAATGAACAGGATTCCTCAACTAGCACACCTACAAGGCCCAGTTCTGTCTTAAAACAAATGGCTACAACCCTGCCCCTGCGGTCTGATCTTGAGCGATGTATCACCAAGAATCTGTCTGGAACAGCTGCCTCCAAAATGGGGTCAGCATTATCATTGAACCAGGTCTTGGTGATGTATGCCAGGTCTGCTGTCCGATCAAGATCAGCAATTACTGCCATCTTGTTCTTAACAGACCTGGCATTGCATAACATCGCTCAAGTCGAATGAGATTCTGGTGCCGCCCAAGCTATCAGCCCAAAAACATTGGAGCCCATGGGTATGGAAACCAGGCATGGAGAACCATGTTCTGGAATCCATTTCACCCCAGGGCATCTCCTGGTCCTCACTACCCCAATATGAGCACCCCGCTCACTCTCCCTTCGAGGTTCGGGGCCCCAGACCCATCCCCATCTCTTGCAAACAATTCCTAGTGCTCTGCAGCATCGATATACTGCAGCCTGCAGTGTGGGGGGGCTTAAAGGGGTGGAGGTCCTGAGGTTCAGAGGGGGAGTAGTGCAAGACCAGGAGAGCAACCCACCAGCACATCTTCAACCTAACAAGACTAAAATTATAACACCAAATCAAACACACAATAAATAATTATATAGTGAAATATAAATTTAACAAACATTAATACAAAATTCACAAAACAGTTTGAGTTCTGAAAAGACAGACTGCTCCCACCACTCTGAATAAATGGTGCAAAGTACTTTGACCCTCCACTCTCTCTCATAGAGTGGGAGAAGAATCCGGAAAGCGTCAGCCCCAAACACTGTCTCTCATACAGTGAGGGTAGGACAGAGAATAGCCCAGTAACTCAAATAATCAATAAATCCAAAAGTAAGTTTGAAAAATGTCCTTTCAGCACGAATGTCCTGGGGTCAAAAATAATAAATTTGAGTTCTGAAAAGACAGACTGCTCCCACCACTCTGAATAAATGGTCCAAAGTACTTTGACCCTCCACTCTCTCTCATAGAATGGGGGAAGAATCCGGAAAGCGTCAGCCCCAAACACTGTCTCTCATACAGTGAGGGTAGGACAGAGAAAAGCCCAGTAACTCAAATAATCAATAAATCCAAAAGTAAGTTTGAAAAATGTCCTTTCAGCACGAATGTCCTGGGGTCAAAAATAATAAATTAACTCAATTGATCACAAATTATTCCAAAAAGCAGAAACAAATCCAATCCACACCCGGGAATTATTTCCGAGAAGGACAAATCTTCAGTTAAATCAACTGTTTGTCCAAGGCTCCACTATTAAAAAGTCTATGGCAAGCCGGCCCGGTGGCACTGAGGGTTGAGGTGCTGGACACCACACCTCGCGCTACACCGCCGACCCACGTTCGGGAATGAGTTTGGGTTGGCAGGGGTCAGCAGGAAAGGACTAGGATTGAGTGTTGGGAGATAGCTCTCCAAGTCCTGGGGTGGGCTTGGGAACTACACCGTGCTGCGGTGACCCCTGGGGATGCCCAGAGGTACTGCACATGACGGTGTGACTGGAGGAGGGTCTGTGGCGGACGTCAGCACATATGTGCACATACGTCTATGGCTGCTCAATTTCAATCCGGGAAAAATCCATAAGTCAAGTACATAATATTCCAAGATCAAAGTTTTATCAAGAAAAGAGGGGACCAGAAGCAAAAGCCAGGAGCGTGCTATATATCCAGACAAAAGAGGGGTAACCCCCCCACCTGCAACCACCCCAACCAGGCCCTACTCACACCACCCATGACCTGCAGCTACAGGCACTCCAAGGCTAGACCACCAGGACCAACCCCAGGGTAACTTAGGAAAACCCCAAAGAATACCCCCAGCTCCTCGGAGCCAAATGAGGTAATTCCTGCTTGGTCCTGAGCAGCACAACCAGGAATAACCTTAGGTGCAGGGGGGGTAGGGGCCTCCCTCACCCAGCACAACACACTGACCTCGCTATCCCCAAACTCAATACAGCTACACAAATTTGTCCACCCGGTGATGGTACCACAACACCAAATCTGATTTCAGAGATAGAGCAGCAATTTACAGGGGAAATCCCCCACTCATGGAACTCCACAGGCAGTGTCAAATCAAATCTTTGGCAGTGCACCTCCTTCTGAAAAATCCTGTGAGTCAGGAGAAACACCAGGCTAAGTGGCAGAGCAGTAAAACAATAACCTCCTCATATCCACTTTGCATACAAATCAAAATGTATGCACACAGGTTGAGTCCGGAACAAAAACTCCCATGGACTCCAGCAAAACAGCTGGCAAATAAATGAAGGATATTATGGGCAGTAAGGGATCAGTTCAAGTACTCCAAATAATGCACTAAATGCAATTAAAATGCAACGAGTAAACACGATTAAAACGCAGTTTAAAATGCCAACATAAATTAAATAAAAGAGAAAACAACAAATCTTAGTGGGTTTGTGATGGCTATCCCAGTGTGGCCGCCATCTTACTACAATAATAAACATAATATATGACAGAATGTAACAAGCATTTTGTAATGCTATAAACATATCAATGGGTAAATGTCCCAAGTCATCATTCTTGCTATGTCAGCTACAGTGATCTCCTAAATTTGGTGCCTAGATGGGGATCTGTGACAGACACAGTTCTAAAGAAGAGAAGATACTTGACTGTACAAATAGCAAACGTCAGAGAGGGAATCAGGTGTCCCATAAACATGCTGTTTTGTTTATCCTTTAAATCTATATTTCAGTTGTAAATAACCACAAAACTAGTAAAATGGTGACCTTTGATAGAATGGAAAATGAGACTATAATTAAAGTTAGACACTCACAGAAAATATAATCCTGAATCAATTACAGTCCATAGATGCTGATTTCATAACATTCAATGATACACACGGTGTGGGGGATAGTACCTCAAGACAGTTGACACAGTTTATGTCAAAAACAGTTTTAGAGCCCAACTTTCATTTAGTCCACAAGAGCTTAGAGTTCAAAGGAAAAAAAGCTACAAAATAGCTTACACTGCACCAACCACTGCAACCTGTCACCAACTCTTCTGCCTAGCCGCACACACTGCAGAGCAATAAATCTGAAATTCTTTAAATCCCTAATGTTTTATTTATTTATTTTTTATTCAGTTTTCAGATTAATACCTTTGAGCTATAAGCTCATTTACAGAGGTTCCACATCAACAGCAAACAACACAAATACAGCAAAACAATACAGACAGTAGTTACAAAATTACATTGGAAACAGAAATGATTTTCAACTCTTTTGTAACTAAAATTACAAAATTCAATCACATTAAGCAATAAGTACATTGAAAGGAGTAAACAAAGTGAAAAGGTAGCTTACTATAGTGAGAGAAACTGGTAGCAACAGAGGCTGGGTGCTGAGAGAGTGCTGAGTAGGTGAGGAAAGTATAAGGGAGAATATATGGAGAAAACCGGAGCAGCCATAGGCCTTGTCATTGGTTTGTTGGAAGGGGAAAATTCCATGGGATTTTGTAGTGGGAGGATATAGTGAGGGGAAGGGGAAGCAGATTAGGTGGGAGGGAGTTGGGAAATGGATGAGGAATAGAACGGAGGATGAAGACAGAGTGGGATAGTAGAGGAGAGGGGAAAACAACAAGGCAGTTGGATGGGGAGATTGTAAATGCTATAATGAACAGAAAGAAGACAGGAGTTGGCTTGTGCAATTTAGAAGTTATAATCACACCCACTATGTGTTGCTAGGTGGGTATGAAGTTTAGTTTTGAAGGAGTCAAGTTTAGATTCTGCCAGCAGGTCATCATGCAGCGAGTTGAGCCAAGCGGGTGCACGGTACTCAAAAGACCACTGACCCTGGGAGGTATGGTGGGAAAGGACTTTTAGTGGCTGGCTATTAGTCCTTCTAGTAAGTCTAGCCTTGTTGGTGGGGCAGAGGGGAGACTGAACACCAAGTGATGTTAGACCTAGGGTGGACATTTTAGCCAGCAGGCGGACCTGGTATTAAGTTCTACAGTGCAGATTTAGCCACCCAGACTGAGAATAGAGATCGCAGGTGGGTTTAAGGGATTGTGCATCTAGGACAAGCTTACAGGCTTTGTTAAGTGCCAGCCTTATTCTCTTTAGAGCTGTGTCAGTTGCCGCACTATAGACGAGTCCATAGTCAATCATGGATAAGATCGAGCAGCACACAGCAAGTTTTAATGCCTCATCAGTTAGGCAATGTGTATGCCTAAATAGTTGGCCAAGTTTGACATGTTCAGTCTTGGCTACAAGGTCAATGTGCTGTGAAAATGTGAGGGAACAGTCTAGAGTGACCCCAAGATATTTAAAACTTTGGACCATTTGTAGTGAGGCGTTTTGGTTGTTTACTATTTTTAATAGATGGGATCTCAGCCGGTTGTGAGGAGAGGCAAACAGCAATGTCTTGGTCTTCTTATAATTAAGCAAGAGCTTTGAATAAAAAAAAAAACAGGACTCAACTAAAGAGAAATTAACATGCATTCACTTTTCCAGTGCTTCTGGGTCTGTGTGGCTTGTGTAGAGCATCGCATCATCAGTGTACAGTAGGACCTTATCCTGGCATGCTAGAGGGAGGTGGTTTAGGATCAGGTTAAAGAGCAGGGGGCCCAGTATTGAACCTTGGGGAACCCCTGTGTTGATCTTCAGAGTTTCAGAGAGTATTGTGTTATCGTGCTGCCCCTAAAGTGATTAATTACTGATAATGTTACTTTGCAGATTTTTTTATACCTCAGGTATGGTCCTGAACTCATTTACATAATGGCCTGATAATACTACCACCATAACTTTTACTACAGCTGTACACAATTATATAGACAACAAACTGAGTTGCAGTTAAGAATTTCTCTAATTGTAACCTTCTTTGAAATGTGAGGGTGCTCAAACACAGCTGACTGATGGCATAATGTGCAAATATTACACTTGTCACATTTGAACATGCCCTGTGGTCATGGTGGAAGCCAGTTTAAATAAGGTTGTGTGGGGTTAGACTTTGTGAACTGTCTATGTACAAGGTGATCCTTTAGCCTTCTGCTCCAATAGAATGAACTTCTTGGTAAATTTGCATACGCCTCTGCTGTACTGCCATCATTTTGACTAATCAACCATAACTGTTTAATAATGACCCACACCTGCTGCCCACTTGGGCTACTTGAAGTCTGTAATGAAACAAACTGGTTCCACTGTGTTTTTAGTATTGGTCTTAGGTTTTAGTGTTAGTAATCATTTACAATCTACAAATCTGGCTTTTGCAAGAGTCATTGAGAACCATACTCCTGCACCCCCATTCTTGAACCTATTTTACAAATCCGAGGCTGCCAGTTCAAATTCATCATTTTCAGAACAGTTTCATTTCAGCCTTAAAAACTGACTGTATGATATTGAGGTGACAAATTTTATGGGGTGGTGCCTGTCATATCTGAGTAAGGTGTTGTAGTTGGTTTTCTATCAATTTTGGTACAAAAGATCTATTGACATGCTTCCTTGGTAGGGTTCCTTAAGCCTGTTAAAGTTTATCAGTAAAATTTAAATATAAAAAATAATTTAGACAATCAAAGTCCAAAGTCCCTGTATCTTCCTCTGTGTCTGTAATACCCAAGTTTTCATTCACCACCTTCGTCAGAATATTTCAACGGAACTGATCAAGGACAGTCCAACCCTATTCTTCTCCCTCGTTGCTGGACAGATATGCTTCAGTTTCAATGGATGCTACAAATACAAGTTGTTTAGATCCCAACGCTGCACTCGACACAGTATCTATGGCGGGGAGAAGTAACTGTGTTTGTTAGTCCACCAACCAAATTTGTTGAGATTCCCATAGTGTTAGTACTATTATCCTTTCCTGCAAATTGATCTTTCAGATGCAATTTCCTAAAAAACTTATAAATACAGACATTTAGACAAAACACTTATCTAAAGGAGGGCTAAGAGAGAAGTTTGTGAGGTTAATTATTTTTGTGTCAGTTTCTCCTGTTGAAGCAAGCTGTAGTAACCACCCTCTGCACTGTTGACCCCCTCCTTGTTGTTCTTTGTCAGTCTTTTTGCCTGTTTTTGTCCCCCCACCAACAGTCCCTTCTCACTCCTCTATGTCTTTGAATTTGTTGTTTTCTTCTCTTTCTTATGTGACAAAAAAAAGTTATAAGAACTTTTTCATGCTATTTTTAAAGTCTCTGCTTTGTTTACATGAGTTGTAACAATAAGGAAAACAATTTATGTATTGCGCTATTAACATAATGTCAGCTTACCACTGACTCGCTGCCATGTAAATGTCATGCCCAGCTGCTGTGACATATGGGGCCAACAGTGGATAAAAAGGCTGTCAGTAGTGTTGAAGCTCTGCCTTCTGACCAAGACCAATAGGTCAAACTGTTGGGGCAATCAAACCGTCATTTCTTTAACTCCGTTTGTGTTTACTGTGCTTATTTTGTGAATTTTGACAATAAATTTGTGGGCAAACTAAACTAACAAGAGTCAATCCATTTTTCCATAGAGTGCATTGTTTTTGTTTCTGGTGTTTTATGCTAAGAATGAGCAAGACCCCCAGCAGCACCACTGATCAGCATCCATTTTTTATTTTAAGACAACTGGAAACCTGGGACTCCCAAAAGTACTTTACTCTTTCTCTAATGCACAGCCTGGTGCTGCATGAATAATTACATTTTCAATCACAAGGGTGCAGTGTGCACATATATGGAATCCAAACAAAGAGGAGAGAGACAGAAAGAAGCACCTTAGCTGGGATTTGAACCCAGGCTGCCCAGAATACCATTCTGGTTGTACTGTCAGCTGCACCACCAAGGCAACTTAAAACCTGGGACTCCCAGAAGCACCTTACTCTTTCTCTAATGCACAATCCAGTGCTGCATAGATAAGTACATTTTCATTCACAGGGGGTGTGGGGTGCATATATATGGAATCCAAGCAAACAGAAGAGAGAAAGAAATAAGCATTTTGAAAAGCAAATGTAAGAATAACAGAGAGTTTTTTTTTTGCCTTGCAACATCCAGGCATAATTAAGGTTGCAAGACTGCATGGCAGAAAATGGATGCCACGAATCTGGGGTCTTTAAAATAAATGTCATGAATTTTAAACTTGCAAAACAAAAATGTTTTCATGTTAACACGTTGATTCTCTTTCTGGTGCTGCAGGGGATAAACTACCAATGGGCATTCAGCTCAGACACGACCAACTGTAAGTTGACATGGCTCAGGCATGAAAATAGGAGACAAGATGGACTATGAGATTTTTTCTGTTGACACCTTTCTATGTTTCTGTTACTGAGAGGGGACATGCCATTTTATACATGTTGTGTACCAAAATGCAGCAAAATAATATGAAATAAGCCCAAGCTCTCATGATAACCTGTGAAATTTTAAAATATTACCCATGAGAAACTTACTTCCCTGGGCATAATCACTGTATTTGATTCCTTTTTAGTTCAGAGTCACTCTATACATGCAAAAAGAAACACAGAAACATAGATGATGTTACGATATTAAAAGGGGGGTCAGTTATTGTCAATGTTTTTCTGTCTGATAATTTTAATTTTATTGTAATAATGTATTTTGCCTCTGTGTTGTTTTGTATGCTATGTCGGAAATTCAAAAAAAGTGTAATTTCAAAAAAATGAAACAGACAATGACAGCAGAAAAAGACCACTGGTGGATCCAGTCTGCCCATAAACACTCAGAAACTGGGGACCTATTGTCCATACAGGGTTCTAACCCACACTATCCACCCCCATGCTCCTCACCCTACCCCTATCACCCTGAGCACCCACTAAGCCCATCACTGTGTCCCAGCTGTGTTCGAAACCACTGATAGTTTTTTGCACCCACCATATCAGCTGGCAGATTGTGCCCAGGTCCACCACTCTCTGTATAAAATAAAACTTTCACACTTCCCTCTTGAATCTCTCCTCCATCAATTTCTATTCATGCACCTGTGTTCTTGATTTGCAACTTATGCTAAGTAGTTTCTTGCAGTTTACCTTGTTCATTCCTTTCAGGAACTTGAAGGTCTCTTTCATATATCCCCTCTCTTGTCTGGCCTCCAACATGTACAAGTTCAGCGCCTTGAGCCGATCCTTGTAAGATCTGCCCTGCTGGCCCTGAATCACATTGGTCACCCTACGGTGCACTCTCTCCATCCTTTTCTTACTTTTCTTATGTGAGGACTCCTGAACTGGGCACAGTACTCCAGATGGGGTCTCACCAGTGATCTACAAAGAGGTAGTAATACCTCAATCCTTCCTGCTGTCAAGACCCCTTTCTATATACCCCAGAATCCTGTTTGCTTACTGTAGGCCTTGTTATACTGGTTTGATTGTTTCAGGGAGTCACTGATGATTGGCACCTAGGTCTCTTTCCTCAGAAGTCCTGCACAGCTTTAACCCCCCCATCCAATATTCTGTCCTCGAGTTCTTTTCCCCTGTGTGCATCATCTTGTACTTTTTGGCACTGAATTTTAACTACCAAACCTCTGACGACATCTCTAGCTTTTGCAAGTCTTTCTGCATCTCCCTAACCCCCTTCTTGCTGTCTACCTTGCCATGGAGCTTAGTGTCATCTGTAAAGAGAAGTATTTTGTGCTGGATTCCTTCTCTCGTGTTGATAATAAATACATTGAAAAGGACTGGATGCAGGATTGATCCTTGTGGCATCCCACTGGTGATCTCCCTCTCTTCTGACTTGACTCCATCAACCACAACCCTCTGCTGTCTTCCATCCAACCAGTTTCTCACCCATCTATGTCTTTTGCTCACCCAGAGTCTCTAACTTCTTCAGCAACCTTCTGTGAGGCACTGAACAGAAAGCCTTTCTGAAGTTAAAGTAGAGCAAATCCACTGCTTACCCTTATCCACTGCACTCATTATCCAGTTAAAAAATGCTGTCAGGTTGCTCTGACAAGACCTTCCTGCAACCAACCCATGCTGTTTATTATCTTGGAGTCAACTGCTCTTCAGGTAGTTTACGAGGTCCTCTTTGACTTGTGTCTCTATCAGTTTAGCCACAATAGAGGTAAGACTGACGGGTCTGTAGTTACCTGGTTGCTCCTTGTCCCTCCTTTTATGGAGTGGGACTACGTTTGCTACCCTCCCACGTTTTGGAACTTCCCTGTCTTGACAGAGCTACTGAAATAGCGCCACCTGGGGTTCAGTTAGTTCCATTGCCAATTCCTTGAGTGCCGTTAGATACATTCCATCTGGCCCTGGGACTTTACCTATCTTAAAGGCTGCAAGCTCTTTCCAAACCCTTTCACTGGCAAATAGTTGCTGCCTCATCTCAGGGATCCCCTTACAGCTGCCTTAATGCCACTCTCTGGCAGAGGTCCTCTGTCTTCCCTTGTGAATACAGAGCAAAAGTAATCATTAGGAATGTCTGCTTTCTGCCCACCCTCCTCAATTACCCTGCTCTGCTAGCATAACAGTTCCTCCTCCCACTCTTTATTTTTTCCCTACTATATCTAAAGAACTATTTTTCCCCACCCTCAACCTCCTCTGCAATACGTAGCTCTGTGTCTTTGCTTCTCTGACCAACCTTTTGGTTTCCCCTTGTTCTCATATGGTACTCTCTCCATTCTTCCTCCCCTTGTTTATCCTTGCACCTAGTGAAGGCCTTAGTTTTGTTTCTCACTGCTTTCCTGACCTTTCCAGAGAACCATATTGGTCTGTTGTACTTTTTTCTTTTGATTGTTGTTCTCATGCAATACTTTATTGCCTCATGAATGGCCCCCAGGATTGCCCCTATCTTTTCTCCACAATCCTGATGCTGTCCATTCCATGTAACTGTTCCCAGACCAGCTCCTCCGTCTGGCTGATGTCTGCCTTTCTGATACGTATGAGATCAGCCTTTGAGGAGGGCTTACTTGTCCCAAGGTGCAGGTCGAACCATACAGAGTTATGGTCGCTGGCCTCTAGTGGCTCCTCTACCCTCATTCCTCCTACCACTTATGGGTTGGTGAGCACCACATTGAGAGTGGCTGCCTGCCTGGTGGGTTCCGTGTCGGCAATGTATCCAGCAGGACCTAACTTCTGGAGCTCCTGCAAGGATGCAAAGACTATGCCTGGATTATGCAAAAGAAAAACTGACACTTGCTGAGGCTCTGAAGATATCTGAGAGTGAATGGCAAATTAGATGCAGAAATTCAGTTGCTAACAACAGAAAAACTTTAACAAGCAGTGCTGCTTTCTCAGCTTTGAGGTTGTACAGAAAGGTTTCAGAGTTCTCCCTGTCAGCATGCTTCATCTGAAATGAATGTTACGCTGCAAAACCACAGGCGTATTTCACTGCAGCTGACAATGCAGACCTCTGCTTGCATGCTGGAGGCAGGCTGCTTGTTTTGTTTATTCACACAAAAGAACACACAGACAGAATCATTTTGTGGTGAACACTGAGAAACAATAAATACCTCCCATAAAGTCATGTCAGGGTTCCCGAAGCTTGTCTTCAAATGCCTCAGGCCATTCATTCTGCAGACCGAAGGATCTCACCCTTGTATTGTGTACATTTGTTTATATGTGTATGAATAGCAGTAAACTTCCTTCCTTCCTGTGTACAAACCAGTCCTCGTGCTTTAATAAAAGATATTTTTTTTTTTTTATGATTCTTGATTTTTTAGTGAGCACTGCAGATAAAAATGAAAACGGGACTTTGTCTGTTCTGCAGTGAACCTAATTCCCTAGCCAAACAAGTCAAATACTGTGAGTACAATCAGATTTCAGATTTGGAAGTTTAATGTTGTGTATGTGCTGTTAAATGGCTCCACAGAGAGTTCTTTCAGTTAAACAAAAAGGTTTATCAGTGATACTTCACAAACATTTTTATCTCAGTTTCTTTGCCCAGGATAGACCAATTGAAATGCCATACCTTGTGTCCAATGGGATCCTGACTATGTCCAGTTTTTGGGTAGAATGAAGCAGGGGATGGCCAAGTGACTTGCTCAAGTTCATCCAGTGAATGAGTACCTATGCAAGCAGTCAATCCTTTTCTTTTTTATTTCGCATACATCTGGAATACCACTCACAGTGCTATCCATAATTGAAAAAACAAAGCAAGACATACAGTATAATGAGCCCTCACTATAAGGCTTTTTATGTCACTGAACTTGTTTCTGCACTAATACTATTATTCCCACAAGCTTGTCTTTATCTGCTTTTTTTTTTGCTACCTGGCTGGCTTACTCTTGGTCCACCCCCACCACCCCATCCTTTGAGACTTACCTGCTCCCCTGCAGCGCATCCTGGCTTGTCCCCCAGGGTGGGGCCATCCGACAGGGGCACCTATTCCCCGATTGGATACTGGATAGTGATCTGGGGAAAGACTGTCTCGGCCTGCTTTGTGGGGTTTGATGGCGCGGACGTCCTCCTGCCTAGCCTGGTAATTTTCTGGGTGTTTTCCCAGCAGGAGGCATGGCATGTGATAACATCATTTCACATAAGCACCAACATCCAGCACGCCTCCCCAGCTATGCAAGTTCTGGTTGCTGCCTTCTGGCCTCCACCAGGGGGTAGTCAAGCACCAGCCACTACCCCACCCTCTCCCCAAAGGAGGAGAGCAGTCTGAGGGATGTTCAATCCCCCCCCCCAAGCTGGCCCTCTGACTCCCGTGTTTGCTTCTGAACCCGAGTCGTCAGCATAGCAAGTAGAAACACAATCTCTGTGCTGGCAGGCCAGCTCCCTTATCTGCTTTCTCGGATCCTACCCTGGGTTGCACTGCTCTGAATGTTATAACATTTAATGGTATTGCATTTGTTCTGAGGTCTAGGCTATGTTTTGTTAAGTGCCTTCTTGCTGTGCTCTGCTGTTTTTCCTGTGGTTTTAGTGTCCACAGATAGTACAGTTTAGCCTTTTGCTAGGTACAGTTCTGACCTGCTTAAGCACCTGTATACTATTTTACTTTACCTACTCTTCACTTCTCTACTGCAGGGCTGTGTTTACCTGCACTTTATTTTGCTCCATTTACATTGAGCCCCATCTGTTCCCCCCTTACTGGCACCCCATTTGTTTCACTTAATTACATTTGTACAATGTCTTCTCTCATCCTCCCTTCCCACTGTTCTTGCTCACTTTCCTTTTCTTTCTCTCCCTATCTCTTATTCCCTTTCATTGCGCAACTGGCACAGCAACTCCCTACTCTCTCGCACTGTCGCTGCCCTCCCTTCCCATCCCTTTTGTGCTCTCCCATTCTCAATCTCACAGCCCTCTGGTGCTCTTTCTGTCCACCCTCCCCTGCTTGAAGATTGTGTAGTTCTTCACCCCCATTCCCCCCACTGCGCAGGACCTTTCCACAAGGTTTTCACTGCTCTTCTGCTAATCCTTTCTGGTAATGCTGAACTCAATCATGGCCCCTCCTCCAGCACCCCTTCTCCCTCTTTTCCAAAGGGTCTAAGCATCCACCACCCAATGTGAGAAGTCTGCTTCCTAAGATTGTCCAACTTAGACTGTGGGTACTGCAATCCAATCTGGATGTCCTGGTCATCACTGAATCATGGCTGTCTGCTACGATCAGTGACGGTGACATCTCTATCCCTGGTTATGTAATTTTTTGGTATGATCATGGTAAGTGAGGAGGTGGTATGCTGGTACATCTCCTTCCTTCCTGTGACATTGTCTTTCATACTGCCATCCACTTCTCCCATGAACTTCTCTTATGTAAACTCCCTTCCCATCTTTATCTGTGGTGCTTATCTCTCCCCTAAAGCTAAACCTGACTTTGTCTCGGCCTTCTCTTCTCTCTCCTTATTCATGCCCAAAGCATAAAATAAGCAGGTTTACATCACAATTTGTGACACAAAATCGGTAAAAAGTGAGTCAAATCTGGCAATGATTAGCAGTTATTGCTAATCATTGCCAATTGGTCCTGGGTTCTGTAAAAGTGCCTTATTGGGCACTGTTAATTTATTTTTTTTATTTTTTCTTTGTCCTGGTATCCATTATTTGCCCTTCTCCTCTGCACCAAGCCCCATGAACCCTGAGCTGTTCCCTGATTGGTCCAGGGATGCTCCTGTTCCCCCCACCCAGTTTCCACGTGGGAGAAACGTGACTGAGTCCTTTTGCAGCGCACCCAGAAGAGGAAACAGGCATTGGGAGGTTGAGCAGCTGTCCAAAGGTTAGTTTTCTTTATTTTATTTCACTTTTTTTATCATTGTTGCACCGTCGTCTGGTTAACTAATTGTGTCTGTTTGTTTTGCAGGTGGTTGGAAACAAGCTGGAGCTGGGAAGAGTGGTGGCCGCACTGAGGAAGAGCCAGAGAGAGAGAAGGCCTGGCCGAGACAGCGAGAGGGCATCAGGGCGACCTGGATGGAGTGGAGAGCAGGCAGCTGCATTGCGGGGTGAGGCACGATTGGACGGGCAGATTCAGAGGAGAGCAGGAGTGCAGCAGAATCGGGGAGCTCACCAGCAAAACAAGTAAAACCTTTTCACTTGGTGGGGAATCTGGAGGAGGGAAGGGGGCACACAGACTTCAGGGCACAGATGGGGGGGCGGTTTAATGGCAATGAATGGGCAAGGCCTAGAGCTGGACTGTGGGTGGTGGGAGAACAAGGGCATGAAAGGGTCATCCTGCCTTGAACTTCAAGTTTGTGCCCTGCTTACAGTGAATTTAGGAACAAACAGTGAACAATTGCACTTGAGAACAGAATAAGACTATGTGCCCTGCTTTGCAGAGATTATGGGGGAATCAGAATTTAATGTGCCCTGCATCTTTGCAGTGAACATTTGGGAACAAATAAGACTAAGTAAGCAGCCCTTCCTGCTTAGAGATCTCGGTAACCAGACATAATATGGCCTGCTAGTAAAGTTGTGTGCCCTGCTCTTGACTTTACAGTGAATTTGGGAACAGGAAAAAAAAAAGACTAAGTAATGTGCCCTCCTTTGCAAAGATTGGGGGAACCAGAACTTATTTAATGTGCCCTGCTTATGTGCCCTTCATCTGCAGTGAACATCTGGGAACAGAATAAGACTAAGTTAGTGTGCCCTGCTTTTGCAGAGATCTGTGTGTCCTGCTAGTTGTGTGCCCACATGCAGAGAACAATTTGGGAACAGAAAATGAGACCAAGTAATCAGTGCCCCGCTTTGCAGAGATTGGAGGAACCAGAACATAATGCACCTAACTCTGCTTGTGTGCCCTTCATCTGCAGTGAACATTTGGGAACAGAAAAGACTAAGTTAATGCACCCTGCTTTGCAGAGATGAGCTGTACTCTGCCCAGTATTTATTGTGCCCTGTTATGTTATGTGCCCTGCATCTGCAGTGAACATTTAACAGACTCATGGAGTTACGGTCCCAGTTTTTATGCTGGGACAGGGGTTCATTATTTAATTTGTCACGACTCACGAGGGATCACGCTCACGCTCATGAATTCATGGTCTGCTTTGGCAGACACCCTATCTCGGCTCTTGAATGTATGTGTACTGCTGCACAATTGCTGTATTTCTCTGGAAATGGCTAAATAAAATAGTATCAGTCTGAGAAACTTGTGTAAATGTGTATTTTATCAATATAGAGCAAGATGAGTACATTGTATGGGGTTTTGAGCAAAAATATAAATTTTTGGTAATTGCTAATCAACTTCAGCCAACTGCTAATCATTTTTTTACTTTGATTAGCGAAGGCTGTAATCAAGTCTCCGACACTAATTTATGCCTTGCATGCCTCCTCCATTGAACTTATTATGCCGTGGATTTCAACCTAAACTGGTCCTGTCATACCCATAAACTCCTCATTCAAAAGGTTGAGGCACTACACCCCAAGCAGCGAATCTCAGACCCTACCTGTCACAACCCTCTTTCTCACAACCAATCCCTTACTGAGTTTTCTCCACTCACCCTCACAGGACTCATGTTGCAGATACTCTTCCATATTCTCTCAATGACCAATGTATGGTGTATTGTTTTCAGAAAATCCACCACCCCAAAATTCCCTTAGTAGTGGTGGATTCCTGGAACAGCCTTCCAGCAGAGGTGGGGGGGGTTAAAACAGTGGCGGGGTTCAAGAATGCATGGATAAGCACATAGGAATCACACTGGAAAAGGGGGAGAAATAGCTGTAGGTCAGGCATGGTCTACAATAATAGTGTAGGTAGCGAGAAATGGGCAAACTGGATGGGCCAAGCAGTCATCTGCTGCCAAATTCTATGTTTCTGCATTTCCCCACGTTATGTCTGGGCCAGGTCCTTCAGCTCCCTCAATTTGGATGCCCCGTATGCTGATCTGTGGTCCTGCAATAGGGCTCCTCCCCTTGTCCGCCACTCAGGCATAAAAGCTGCCTTCTCTCTCTCTTCCAGTCTAACTTCTCCTCTGTCTGGGATAAGTATGCCCTTCTGAAGAGGTCTTGTGTACAAGGTGCTCACCTCCCCTGGGTAACCTCTGAATTCACTTCTCTTTTCAGAACTCATGACTCATCCTGGTCCTGTCACAAGTCTTCTGGAGCTCCAGACTGGTTGAGGTACAAACAACTATGGAATGCTTGCATGATGACACTGCATGAGGTGAAAGTCAACTATTGTGCCTCCAATCTTCAGAACAATATTAATTCCCCAAGTAAGCTCTGAAGGGTTATCCACTCTATTTTCACTTCCCTCCCAGGTATCAGCCCCCACCCTCAGGTCTGGCAACTCCCAGATGTATTATCTAACCCTGCTGAGGTGGCTGCTGCTTTCACCACACACTTTACCACCTGTGCTATTTCTCCCTCCGGCTCCCTTATTCAAAATCCAAAAGCAATTTGATACTCATACTCAAGTAGTGCAGGAAATGGGGTGCTGCTACGGGCTGGTCATCCCTATCCAAACATAGCAAGTTACAAGATGCTGTGGCACTCAGAAATTTCAATTTATTGCATTTAAATAAATGTAGTTGCACAGGTTTCGGTGCTACAAGTCAGCTGAATGAGCAAGTGTTTCAGGTGCACCAATGCTTTTCCTGTAAAGGCTTCACCAAAGCTCTCCCTTAACCCCTCCAAAGTGCCAGGGCACCTGAAGCACTTGCTCATTCAGAATTGGTTCACTTTCAGCACCAGAACCTCTGCAGCTACGTTTATGTAAATGCAATAAACTGAAAATTGAGAATGATGTAATTGTCTTAGTGCTGTAGCAACTGAGTGCTGCAGCATCTTGTAACTGCTTCTCTAAAGCTGCAGGGAGTCAGACATGACAGACAAGGGGGTAATGAGCAGACTAGATGGGTTAAGGGGTCCTTTTCTGCCAGCAAATTTCTATGTTTCTGTTTCTAATTCCCTTACCCTACCTCCTCTTTCCTCCTTTGCTACCTTCTCTTTTTCTATGATTACAAATACTGAGGTTCTGTATGCTGTGCTGTCCCATAACCACTCCAAAGGACACAGCCCTGATGGCCTCAACCTCAAGCCTCGTCACCTTTCTGCCCCAGCTTATAGCTGTTTCCCTCTCGCTGATTCTAAACATCTTTCAGCTTGGTGCAGTTCCCATATGTTGGAAACAGGCTACAGTCCTCCCTCTTCACAAAGGAGATGCCCTTTGCAGCCCTGAAAACTGTACCACCCTATTTGGCTTCTCCCCTGTCTATTCAAGTTTCAAGAAAAACTTGTCTTCTCCAAACTCTCCAACTTTCTTGACTCCTCTTCTTTTCTGTCTCCTTTCTAGTGTGGCTTCTGGAAATCCAACTCCACAGATTTCTCCCAGCTTCTTGTCACTGATTCACTCCTAAAGGGGTTGGATAAAGCATAGGTTTCTGTAGGTATTTTTATCATCCTGGATGATGCCTTTGACTCAGTAGCCCACCCTTTACTTTTGTATAAGTTAAAGGCGGCCAGCCTTTCAGGTCTCTGTCCTTGACTGGTTTTGTTCCTACTTCTCCAGATGCAGCCAATGTGTCTAGATAGGGAAGTCCCTCTCCTCCTTCCTTCTTATTAACTCCAGTGCACACAAGGCTCCATTTTAGGGCCTATACTCCTCTTCATTTTCGCAATGACTTCCCTTCTACCTGTGTCTCAACAAGCATTCATGTGTATTCTGATACCACAATATGCCACTGGTGCTTCCACCTACTTGTTGAAGCAGGCATTACAGGAGGATTTTGACAGCATTCAGCGCTAGTTCTATGCTAACCAGTGCTCACTGATTGCCAAGAAAGCTGTCCCCATGATTGTTGGCACTTGCCAATGGCTTAGTAGTATCACTTGGTCACCTGTCTTCTCTACTCTTGATGGCACTCCCTTTAACATTGTCCCTTTCTTCAAATACCTAGTTGTGTGACTTCATAGTCATCTCAACTTCTAAGTCCATGCTGACACCTCCATTATGATGCTGTACCCTAAATTAGGAGCCCTTAACAGGAACAAATCTTGTCTTCCACTCCCAGTCATCGAGATCGTGGTCATGATGATCCTACTTCTGTATGGCTATGTGGATGTGGTCTATGGTGGGGCTCCTAAATACAACCCAAGTCAGACTGCACCCCCACTTTCATTCATTCTGTATCTTTGCCACTAACTTCCCTCCCCTCACCCCACACTATACCCTTTACCAACTCCTCTCCCTTCCCTCTCTTACCTCTTGCCTTTCCAATGGCACTTCCTTCATCCCTAAATTCTGGTTTTCATCCCTTCCCTCCTACCTCTCTGACTTTGCTCTGTCCCTCTGCTCCCTCCGCCTACTCTCTATGCTCTTCCAACTTGCTCTTTTGTTACTTCCCACTTCTCCTCATCAGCAGGGCGACTCTCAGATTACCTGCTCGCACTCTAAAACTCTCTTCCACTCACTATCCATTTAGCCCCCCATACCACTCTCTCAAGCTGCGCTCTCACTTTGCCTCACCTTGTGCTGTTTCCTAACCCTGATGAACCATGCCTCCAGTCCCCGTTAGTTATTTAATTAAGTTAACATAATCTGATTTGCACCTTATATTTAGTTCATAGTCTTTGGCCCTATCATTGTCACAGTGTATTAATTTTGCTCTAGGGCTTCACTGCATAGTTCTGTATCTTGTTTAATTATCTTATAATGTATGTTGGAATGTAGTTCTAGGCAGAAATTCCTAGAACAACGGTGTTGTGCTGTGTAGTTATGTCATTTTGTTGTTGTACTACACTTGCTACGTAGCTACTGCAGCACAATATGAAACATCTTCACACGCTGCCTTTTTTCAAACCATGGCATGTGATGAAGCAACTGTGATGGTGAGAGAGCTGACCCTGGAAGTGAGTGGCCACTGAAAGAACCAAAATGATCCCTCAGAAACTGCACCCAAGCCCCACAACGATAAGGGAATTAGCAAAGCATGTTTTTTTTTTATTTTCATAGGTGCTGGGCACAAACCTGCAGTAATGGTTGCCCATACACTGTAAAAGACTGTGCTTGAGCCACCATATATGTACAAGGCTGTGTTTCAATCTTGAAGTTTCCATGGTAACAGATGGCCTCTCGAGCTGCGCTCTCAAGGTTTTCTGTTATCATGTAAACCTCTCGATTGAAACACAGCCTTGTTGTGTATGATTGCTCATACACATTTCTCAATATTGTTTTTTGTATCAGCAATTCTCTGGCTCCTATTTATATTGTCACTTGTGTACCCTGCTGATTTGTTTGCTGTCTTTATACCCTGTGTTACCCCTCCCCAGGTCACACCTGGAAATAAGCTCCAGCTCAGTGTGCCTTTCCCAGTTACCAATTTTCAAATAAATTAAATAAGAAAATTATTGTACAGCTACTTCTGAAACAAGGAGGAGGAGGAGGTAGTGCAGTATAGTGGTTAGAGCATTGGGTTGGGAACCAGGGATTCACATGTTCAAACCTTGCTGAAGCAAAATACTTACTGTGTCACCCTGAGCAAGTCATTTAACCTCCCAGTGCTCTGGTCCACCTAGCTGTGGAAACAGATAAAAGCAGAACCCTACTAAAAATAAGATACTATATCTCACATGGTCTATCCTGAGTAAATACAGTGTAAATCAATAAATTAATTTTGTAATTTGTTTTAATTTTACTAAGTGGGGTTCTGCTTCTACTCATTACATAGCCATGTGGACTACAGCACTGGGAGTTTAAGTGACTTCCTCAAGGTTTCACTCTGAGTACTTGCATCCTCCTCCTCCTTCTCTGCAAGGAGAAAGTCCCATGTCAACCAAAAAGAAATCTGGTGCCTGATATGCTGGTGGCACTACTGGACATCTCGGGCATGGTGTCAGTGTGCAAGGATGGTTTGGAACCCACAGTGGATAGTTATAATCTAGCCACCTTGACAGCTCTGGACTCCCTCGCACCAGTCCATGTCCACCCACTGGCCTGCTGGCGCATCTCACCATAGTGTAATGAGAAGCTGAGACAGCTGAAGGTGATAGGGTGGAGGTTTGGGGATTATTGGAGAAGATCCAGCTTGACACATTACAAACTGGCTCTGGGGTCCTACTGCAAGGACCATCAGAGGGCAGCGCTCCTGAAAAAGGCAGAATCCCTGTCACAGATTACTGCTTTCTGATGAAAAAAGGTCTGCTGAGCTCTTCTGCACTGTGGACAGGCTAATAAATCTGCCTTACCTGCAATCCAGAGGAGTTTTATCTCATAAACATTGTCAAGTGTTTGGCAATGTTTTCCTGGACAGGGTGTCCTTTATTAAGGCCAGGATGTCTTCTGGTAGACTATCATGCACCAACAGTGTTATAATGGAATGGCATAGAGGACTTCCAAAGTCTTGAAATGACTTTAAGGCAATAAGGACACAGACAAGGTGGAGGCAATTCAAAAAAGTGCAACAATGATGGTGCAGGGCCTGCACCAAAAGTCATATGAGAAGAGATGAGGAGACCTCAGCAGGTATCCCTTGAGAGGAGAGGAGAGGAGAGGAGAGGAGAAAGAGGAGAGGAGAGGAGAGGAGAGAAGAGACAGGGGAGATATGATAGAAACGTACAAACATCTAAAGAGCATAAATAAGGTACCAGAGGGCAGCATCTTTCAGAAATGGAAATGTTCAGGAATGAGGGGGCATGACATGAGGTTGGAAGGGGGTAGACTAAGGGGTAACATGAGTATTTCTTCATGGAAAAGGTGGTGGATTCATGGAATAGACTTCCAGTGTAGGTGGTGGGGGCAAACACAATGGGGAAATTCAAAATGCATGAGACAGGCATAGGGGGAAACTAGTGATAGGAACAAGAAGGTAAAGCTGGAGATCAAGTAGGATCTGTGACGTTTGCAGTAGGTAGGGAAAATAGGCAGGCTGGATGGGCCTAGTAATCCTTATCTGCCATGAATTTCTATGTTTCTATGTTTCAGTTCCTGAGTCAGAGGTGTTTGAAGTGGTCTCTGAATTGTACTTCACCTACTGTGAATTGGACCCAGAACTCAAGCAGCTGTTGGTCAACTACTATGTGGCCCTTGGTCGAGTTTTTGCCAGCACTGTCCAATGTTACCCGAGGGAAGGGTGTTTGCCTGCAGCCTTTAAAAAGGCTGTGATAAAGCCACTCCTGAAAAAGCCATCTTTGGACCCAGATGCGCTAGCTAATTACAGACTTATCTCAAACTTGCCATTTTTGGACAAAGTTAGTGAGAAGGTATCAGTGGTACAGTGTGAGATCCAGCTAAAGAATTCTAATCTGTGAGTCATTCCAGTTGGGCTCAGGCCTCTCCATAGTACAGAGACGGTCAAGGTGTTCGATGGCCTTCTCCTTGTGAGAAATAGGGGAGAGTGCTCTGTTGTTGTTCTCCTTGGCATCTCATTTGCATTTGACACTAACGACCACAGAATCTTGATGGGATGCCTTGAGGAATAAAGGGGACTTGCCAGAAAATCCTTAAATGTGTTTAAGTCATAGAAACATAGAATTTGTCATCAGAAAAGGACTACTTAGCCCACCCAGTTTGCCCAAGTGTTCCCTGCCTATACTTCTTTCACAGATCCTATCTGGCCTCTAGCAATGCTGCCCACACCCTGCATCTTTTCTAATATACCTCTACATTTATCCAATGCACGCTTGAAGCCCCCATCATTCTCTTTTTGAACTGAATATTTTATTGATTTTTGACAAGAAAAATACAATCACGAGTAACAATTCATGCAACAATGCATATATAAATACAACTGATGATCATTTAAGGCAGAAGGGTAGGGAAGAAAAAATTACTCACCATAGTAATCTTGTTTCTTCCAAGGGAATCTTACTGCATTCTGACTTCTGCAGCATGAGCTCACCATGGGACTGCCCCGAAGCCGAAATGTTTAATAGAACCTATGCAAATGATGGAATGCTAGGCTCGAGCTTGGTTTTCAAACCACTGTCTCTGGTAAACAGTTCTAAACCATCAGACTCTTATGAAGCATGCACAAAGAACTATCCAGCTAGGCTAATATTAACAATAGTCCCCCCTAATGAAAATTATAGATTGTTCCCTTTGAAAATTTTCAATGTGGCACCACTAAGACTCAAGTCACAGATGCCCAAGAGAAAACATCATACACACAGGTTTTCAACATTCTTCTTACAGCTGGAGTGCAGTTACCATAGGATTCTAGTAGGGGAGAAAGGGAGGGAGGGAGGGAGCTCAGAATACAGGAAGATTCCCTTGGAAGAAACAAGATTACTATGATGAGTAATTGTTTCTTCAAGCCCCAGGATATCTTACTTTATTCTGACTTATGTAGACTACCCAAGCTATATCTTTGGAGGTGAGCCTACAACCTATTTAGGAAACAGGCTCTGCAGGACTGCTGTACCAAACCTGGTATCCCCTCTGGCCTGGACGTCCAAACAATAATGCTTGGTAAATGTGTGGACTGTCTTCCAGGTAGCTGCTTTATAGATGTCCAGTAGGGGAATTTCTCTAGCAAGTGCCAAAGAAGCTGCTGTACCCCTGGTCAAATGGGCCCTGAAGCCTCCAGGTGGCTGCTTACCCACTTTATTGTAGCAGAACTGAATAGAGGCTACAATCCATCTTGCAATGGATCTTTTTGTGGCTGGTTTACCTTTTTCCACATCCTCATAGATGAGGAAAGGCTGAGTTTGATTCTGCCTATGACCTTTTATGTGGTCGAGGTAGTAGCTGATTGCCCTTTTTACATCCAGGCTGTGAAGCCTGCATTCACCGAGGAGGAATGATAAGTAAAAAAGACTGGCAATGTAATAGACTTGTTGAGGTGGAACTCTGATACCACCTTGGGCAGGAATTTTCTGTTAGTACTAAGGACCACTTTGTCCCTGTGGACAGCTATGTACCCAGGTTCTGTGGACAATGCCTGAAGCTCACTAATCCTTCTAGCAGAGGTTATGGCTGCCAGAAGTACTGTTTTCCAAGTAACATACTTAAGGTCTGCTGAAGACATGGGTTCGAAGGGGGGTTGCATGAGCTGGGCAATGCAAATGTTCAGGTCACATATGGGGGTTGGCTCCCTGTATGGTGGATACAAATGTAGCAACTCCTTAAAAAACTTTTTAAATACTGGGTTTGAAGCCAGGGAAGAGCTCTTACCCACAGATAAGTAGGCCTAGACAGCTGTCAGATGCACTCTTAGGGTAGAGGCCCTTAAGCCTGTAGAATGTAGATGGGCAATATAGTCCAGGACTATTGACAGACTGGCCTGGTTATGGTCCATGCCCTTGCCCTGATACCAAATGGAAAATCTCTTCCATTTTGAAGAATATGTTTTCTTAGTGGACGGCTTTCTGGATACCCTCAGGATTTCCATAACCCCTTCTGACAGGTGCAGATCTGCATATTCTAAGTCCTCAAGAGCCAAGCTTTGAGCTTGAGGGATTGCAAGTTGGGATACATGATCCTGCCCTGTGAGGATGACAGCAGGTGTGCCTCCTGGGGAGACCGATTGGTTTGGTCACTGACCGTGATAGAATCATGGAGTACCAAGGTTGTCTGGCCCAGTCTGGGGCAATGAGAATCATTGTTGCTGGCTGGGCTCTGAGTTTGTTCAGTACTCTTAACAGCAGAGAGAAGGGAGAAAATGCATACAGGAACCTCTCTGTCCAATCCAGCAAAACTGCATTCAGAGGGAGTGTGCCCTTAATGGGGGGTCTGCAGCAAAACTGCGGTAGCTGATGATTGCTTGGAGCTGCGAACAGGTCCACTTCTGCGGTGCCCCATCTCCTGAAGATGGCCTGCAGGACCTGTTTGTTCAATGACCACTCGTGGTGGTTCTGGTTGATTCTTCTGAGGGCATCTGCCAAAACATTGTCCTTTCCTGGGAGATGGACAGCTGAGAGGGAAATTTCCAGGGAATATGCCAAGGCCCAAATTTTCATTGCCCCTGCACAAAGAGGAGTTGACCTTGTGCCCCCTTGCTTGTTTATGTAGCACATGGTAGTTGTATTAACTGTTCTGATCTGAACCATCTTGCCCTCTACTTGATTGGAGAATGACTGGAGACCCAGAAGAACTGCCCTGAGTTCTAACAGATTGATATGCAGGAGTGACTCCTGCTTTGTCCATGTGCCACGTGTTGTGTGATCCCCCAGATGTGCTCCTCATCCTAGGAAGGATGCATCTGTAGTGAGTACCAGTGAAGGGGCCTGCTGCAGGAATGGCACCCCTTACCTGAGATTGGCCTGCTCTTGCCACCACTGTAGGGCTTGGAGGAATGTTACTGTGATGGGCACTATGGAGTCCCTTTTTTGAAGCCAGTCAGCTCTCAGATGGAATTGGATCTCTCTCATCCAGAACCTGGCCCCTGACACAGTTGCTGTGGATGCTGCCATATGGGCTAGCAGTTGCAGAAAGTGTCTTGCTGGCCTTGTGACATGCAGTTTGAAAGAACTGACTACCTGAATAAGGTTGTCCACTCTGTCCTGAGGGAGGAAAACCTTTCACTTTCTTGTGTCCAGTTCTGCCCCTATGAATCTGAGCAGTTGAACTGGTTCCAGAACAGACTTTTTCTGGCTTACCAAGAACCCCAGTGAGTGCCAATGCCTCTATTACTTGTTCATATGACTGGCCTATCAGGCAGTCATCTAGGTAGGAGTACACTGACACCCCTTGTCATTTTAGGTGTGCCACAACCACAGCCAGCCAGAAATTTTGTGAATACCCTTGGAGCAGATGTCAGTCTGAAGGGCATTGCCCTGAATTGGTAATGGTCTGATGGTAATCGGAAGCTGAGGTACTTCCTGTGTGATCCCCTTATTGGGATATGGAAGTAGGCATCCATTAGATCCAGGGATGCTAGCCAGTCTCCCTGCCTTAGGATTGGTAGTATAGTAGCCAGAGTAACCATCTTGAATTTTGGTTTTGACAAATATTTAAGTGTCTGAGATCCAGAATGGGTTGCCACTCCCCTGTTTTCTTTATTGTGAGGAAGTACATTGAGTACAAGCCCTTTCCCTTCTGGTCTGAGGGAACTGGCTCCACTGCTTTTTGTAACAGAAGATTTGAAACTTCCTCTTCCAGCAGGGCTGCTTCTGATGGGGAAGAGGGCTTAAAGGCCCTTGACCTCAGCTTTGGCATTAACATGAAGCTGAGGACAAGCCCCTGGCCCACTACCTCCGGGACCCACTTGTCTGTGGTGATATTTTTCCACTCCTGGAGGTAGTGGGCCAGCCTGCCCCCTACTAGGACTGGGGAGGTGACCTGAAAAGGAACCTCAGGGTGTCTGCTTAGTCTGGGCTGCTGGCTGGACATTGGAGCTAGTACTACAATTGCCCCTTCTGCATCTGTCTCTAAAGTATCCCCTTTGTTGATATTGGGGAAAAACATAAGGCTGGAAAAAAGGCCTATAGGGATTTCTGCCCCTGTTACCTCTGGTCTGGTGTTTCTGGTGTGTATAAGCTCTCTCCTTTGCTGCTGCACTCTTACAGACAGCTTTGTACTCATCCATTTCTTTCATATATGCTTCTGCTTGTTCTCCAAAGAAAGACATAGGTTCACAGGGAAAATCCATGGCTTTAGTTTGTGTGTCCTGCATCAGATTGGTAGTTCTGAGCCAGGCAAACCTCCTAAGCGACACTGCTGATGCCACTTGCCTGGATGCTGTGTCGTTGGAATCCACTGCCATCCTAAACTGCATCTTAGCAGCCTCAGTTCCTCTTTTTGCAGCCTCCTCTAGGTCAGCAGCCATGGGAGAAGGAGCTGTCTTAGCAATGTGTAATACAGTAGACCAAACGTTCTTTTGGTATCTGGCTATATAGGACATATAAGTTGCCTTCCTAATAGCCAGGGAGGACCCTAGGTAAACTTTCTTTGCAATGGAACCTACCCTCCTAGAATCTTTACCTGAAGGGTGAGAGGCCAGGGGGATACAAGCTTTGTCACAAGCTGCAGCCTGTACAACACCTTCATGACTGGGGTGCCCAAAAAGAAATTCAGCACCAGATTTGGCCACCCAATACTTTTTGTCTGCCTTCTTATCTGTAGGAGGCACAGAGGTGGGTGTCTGCAACAATCTCATGGTCCGTTTTCTTAGGGATTTATGAAGTGACAGCAGCAATCTTTTTGATACTGGCACATCCATCATCTATTTGTATTCCTCTTCCTCCTCATCCTCTATAGATTCTTGGGGTTGGAGGTCGAGGGTCTGAGCAACCTGCTGCATGAAAGAGTAATAGGATGTAAAATCTTCTGTTCCCTTGTCAGGGAAATCTGGTCTGTGAGGGTCAGGGAAAATGTCAGGATTAATGGGCTCTCCAAAATCATCTTCACCTTCATCCTCCTCCTCTTCCTCATAGTCTTTTTCTTCAAAATGGTCCCCACCAAGGTCTGTTAAACCAGGGGCCTGATTTGAACCAGGAGTTTGACCCATGATCGGTAACGGTTGCTTGCCAACCAGAACCAGAGCCTGCAAAGACTGAATGATTTTGAGCGTGTTAGCGTTCTCCTCTGCAGTTGGAACTGCAGATTTTTTGGTTGCGGTTCTTGGTGCTTTTCCTCCTTTCTCTTCATCACAATGGCCAGTTCAGCAGCCTTTTCAGTGGTTAATTTTTCTGTAGAGGAACTATCTCCCCTTTCAGAGGGCAGCTCCTCTGGTTCAGGTTGAGGAGGATCTGGTTGCTGAACGGCTGGGTCAGCAGCCTTTTCAACCATTCTTTCCTCCAGTCTCTTTAAACATCTTTCAACCATAGACTGTGGGAAATTCTTGCAGATCTCACAATCTGTCTCAAAGTGGTCAAACCCAAGACAAAATAAACAAATTAAGTGTGGATCAGCTTTGGCAAAAAGTTCCCCACACTCAGTACAGTGCTGGTAACCTGTGGGTCCTGTTTTCTTTTTGGTTTTCTGTGACATAACCCAGAACAACAAGAGCTAGTCTAAGCTTTTTTTTTTTTCCGGTTGCGCTAACCGAAGAAGAAACCAGGAGTTACCCTGGTTAAAGTTTTAAATCAAAACAACCGACTATACTCGAGTTGGTACAATTTAAACTAATAACTAAGTAAAATACTGAAAGGGAGAATGTCTGTTTCCCCTCGGTTAACGAACCGAAGAGAAAACCAACTACTTAACCCACGAAAACTAAACAAATTCTACTTGAAAACTAAGGACAGTGAAAAGAATACCAAAATAACTGATAACTACTAGGTAAAAAAAATGAGAAAAATAAAGTTTCTTCAAATGATGAAGGAGTGCTCTCCAGAGACGTCTTACTGAGGCAAGTGGAGTAAAGAATCTGACAGTTTAGAACTGTTTACTAGGGACAGTGGTATGAAAACTGAGCTTAAGCCTAGCATTCTATCATTTGCATAGGTTCTATTAACCATTTCAGCTCCGGGGCAGTCCTATGGTGAGAGCATACTGCATAAGTCAGAATACAGTAAGATTTCCTGGGATTTGAGTAAAAACCATACATTAGGTTGTTAACGTGTGCAATCACGGGAACTACAGCATTCAAACAGTATGAACAAGTCAAATACGAAAGGCTATGAGTCCATGTTAAACAGATTTAAAGAAATTATGTACTACTATATGTGAAAACTGAATGATAACTTCTCATCAGAAAGTCAAGGTTTTAATTCCAGAAAGGATGACCAAGTTTTAATAAACTTTGATGTTTCATTATGCAACATATAACAAATTCTCTCATTCTGTGCTAGCGGAGACATACTATTGAACCACTCAGACATCAAAGGTACAGATTGCAGTTTCCAGTATGATAGTACCAACCTCTTGAGAGCCAAGGAATCTAACAGAAACCAGTTAATCAGCCTTTTGGGGAGGGATTGCAACTGAGAGGAAATCCCCAATACAAAAGTCAGAGGAGACAAGATCCTGCATTCCGTGACAGTCTCACAAATCTTATGAATCTGCTCCCATAACTTGAACACTTGAGGACAGCTCCAAAACATGTGTAGGAGGTCAGTATGAGGTTCATTACACTTCCAACAATAACCCACCCTGGCAGTACATTTTTTCCAGTCTCTCTGAGGAATAATAATATTGATGCAATATTTTAAACTGTATTGCTCTTCCTGCCTCCACCATTCTAGACTCCACCACTTCTGTTGGCAGTCTCTTCCAACCATTTACCACCCTTTCAGTGAAGAAATAGCTGCTCACATCTCTCTTGACCCCCCCTTCCAGCTTTATCACATACACCCTGGTCCTTGTACTCATTCTTATTTGTAAGAGACTCCCCACCTGCACCCTGTCCACCCCTTCAGGTTCTCGTAGGTCTTGATCATGTCCCCTCTCTAGCTCCCCTTTCTTCCAGAGTGTACATGTTGAGATGCCCTCAGTCTCTCCTTGTAGGGCTTCCAGTGCAAACCCTACACCATTTTACTGCTCTTACTTGGACTGCCTTCACCTTGTCTCTCTCCTTTCTGAGGTGTGGTCTCCAAAATGTGATGCAGCATTCCAGGTGGGGCACACCAGGGAAAGAGACAGTGGCAACACCATCTCCCTCCTCCTCCTGCTGGAGATACTGTACCCCTCCCTATGAACTCCAGCATTCCACTAGCTCTGCCCACTATCACACTGCCCTGCCACTGTGACATCCTCTGAAATGATAACCCCAAGGTCCCTTTCCTGTCTGGTGAAAGTCAGTACCTCCCCCCCCCATCCTATACTCAGCACCAAGGTTCCTATGCTCTAGATGCATGACTGTGCACTTTATGGCTTTGAACACCAACTGCCACTCCCTGAGTTTCTCAAGGTTCCTGTGCATTTTCTCCACCTCTCCTGAGTGTCCATCTTATTACAGATTTTGGTGGCATCTGCAAAAGGCACACCTTCCCCTCCTGTTCTTCTGCAGTGTCCCCTATGAAGACACTAAAGAGGACTGATTTCAGTACCGGACCCTGTGGTACCCAGCTGGCCACTCTCCCACCCTGAGAGTGAGTGCCATTAACCACCATCCTCTGTCTCCTATTCATTAACCAATTTATAACCCAGTTTACCACTTTGGATCCCACTCCTAGACTGGTCAACTTCCCAGTCAGCCTCCTGTGCAGCACAGTGTTGAAAGCCTTATTTAAGTCTAGACTGACCATGTCCACTGCTCTCTCCTGATCTATTTCACTGGTTATAGGCTGTAAATAACTCTATCAGATTCATCTGGCATGCCCTTCCCTCCATTAATCCATGCTGCATGTGGTTCTGATGACCACTGGAGTTTGGATGCTCAACCAGTTTTTCCTTTGGTAGGGTTTCCATTAATTTCCACACCACTGAAGTAAGACTAACCAGCCTGTAGTTGCTAACCTGCTCCGTGCTGCCACTCTTAGGTAGAGGGACCATGTCAGCCCTTCTCCAGTTCTCTGGAACAATGCCTGTTTCCAGTGAGTTGTTGAACAAGGTTGTCAGCAGGGCAGCTAGCACATCTCTGAGTTCTTTTAGTACCCTGGGATGTATCCAGTTTGGTCCCCCAGCCTTATTCAACTTCAGGGATGCTAGCCCTTTCAGGACTGAAAATGGACTTGTGGCCATCTTCCCTCCATTCCTACTTTACTCTAGTGGCCCATCTCCTTCTCCCTCTATTGCATTAGTTCGCATACTTTATCATAGTGAACCTCCCCCCAAGCCTTGGAAAAGATCTGGAGCCTTCCCTGGATATTGAAATAATCGAAGACCTCTCATAGAAAATAGCATACTTTGAACAGTACATCAGGAATATTGTGAAACTTCTTTGAGCAATTGGCTCTCATTTTATTCAGCTTATTGTAACCCACATCCTCAGGCCAGACTGCTTGACCTTTGAACCAATGTTGCCCCTTGTTGCAATACCTTCATGGGTCAGACTGCTTTCTCTGTCTGTTTCCTCCTATATGAAATAACTTTCCTACCCACTTATACCCATCCCTCTCTTACAATGCTCTTAAAGAACTTCTCAGGAATGCTTTCGCTCCTTCCTTCTCTTGCTCCTAGGACCTCTCTGCTTAACTCTTGCATTTGGGTTGTTCTGCCACCAATCTAATTGGTCTATTGTAACCTCTCATTATTTGCTTGCCCTATTGTTAATTTTGTATTGCTTTACTGTTTTGAAGTTGCCTTCTGAATTGAATTTACTCCTTACCCTTTCCTGGTTACACCTGTAATGAGCTGTGATCAGTCAGTGTACCTTTCCTGGTCATGGGTATATAAATAAATAAAGTCACCTACTATTATCCTCTTTCAGTTTGCCTTATTCCCTCACACAAAATATCTAAAACTCAAAATTTAAATACACTACTTTTTCAGACTTGCTAGAGCCTCCCTTGGAACAGATTGGGGCCTCCCCAAGGAGGCTGGCCTCACTATTTGAGAACCCCGCTCTACTGTGAAGATTGATCAGAAGTATGTCTTTAAGATATTAGCTTTTTCTTGGTTCTCTTCTGTGGATTCTCCCCCTTCCACCCTTCTAATCCTCACTATCCCTATCCTTGCTTTGCTCTTCTCACTTATGTACCTGAAAAAGTCTTATTCCCCTTGATGACCCATCTGGCAATCCTTTCTTCTGTTTGTGCCCCTAACTGCCAAGTTTGCTTCCTTCTGCTTTGCTTGGTACACCTCTCTGTCCTCCCCCCTCTGCAATTCTTTGTAACTCGTGAAGGAGTGACTGGCTGCCCATGTCTGTGGGGTCTGCTAGTGGGTACCAAAGCCCGGTGCTAGGCTGCTACTGCCCTGAGGGTTCTGAATGTGTGTGGTCTAGATGTGTGGTCAGTTTAGAGGCACAGTGGACTATTTCATAGGAGAGCAGCTGAACCTTTGTTTGCACTGCTGACACAGACACACCAAATGACAGAAAGGGAGAAAGTAAAATTCGGAGGGCAGTCGCAGACTGGGTGAAGGATCAACATGAGCAGGACATCAGATCTCTATCCAGTGAGGGACAGCCACAAGCACTGGAACTGTGCGTATACTCAGCACTTGACTTGCTGCCAGGGATATGTACAAATAGTTTTTGAACTGGTGGTTACCGGATTCAACTTGCCAGCTGTGGTTGTTACAAATACCTCTGTTTGAGATACAGCCATTTTTACAACTGCATGGCCTTTTGCTTGGGGTTTTACTATACCCACTGAACAGTGCTACTGCTTGTGTTATTGTGCAGTACTGCTAGCCAACCAGGGTGCCGGACATACAAGGAAACCAAGGGGTAAAGGATGGGTTGGAGGTGCTCTGGGTCACTCTGAAGACAGGAGCTTGAACCACTATTTGCACTGGGGTGATATACAGCAGTGATATACAATTCAGGGGGAAGAATTAGATAAGGCACTGCAGGAAGTCATCAATACAATGGCAAAAAGGGGGAGGGATACTGCTGGTTGGGTACTTCAGTCTGCCAGATGTTGACTGCAGCCTCCCAGCTGCAGCTTTGGCTAGAAGCAGGGCCACAGTAGACTCCTTACAGGGGGCGTTTCTCAGGCAACTAGTCAAAGGCCCACTCAAGATGGGGAAATACTGGACATGGTGTTCACAAACAGGGACAGTGTTGCAGACACCAAGGTGGGATGTCACCTGGGGACTAGCGATAACTGTACTCTGTGGTTTAACCTAAAGACAGCAGAAGAGACAAACCATTCAAGGATGAGGGTCCTGGACTTCAGGATGGCAGATTTAAAAAAAAATGGGTGAATGCCTCAGAGACAATCTACTAGGGGTGATTGACAGGGTGGAGTGGAGGAACAGTAGGAAAAATTAGGGAAGGCACAGTGAAAGCAACAAACCTCTATGTGAAGGAAGTGGGCAAAAGCAGGAGGAAAAAGAGACCACTGTGGTTCTCAACGGAGGCGGCAGTGAAGGTTAAGGTTAAAAGGGTGGCATTCAGGAGGTACAAAGTGATGCAGAGGGAAGAGGATAGGGAGATGCACCAGCTAAAGCAGAAGGAAGCAGGGAAGGTGGTGCAGGGCACAAAGGCACCAACAGAAGTAAGGATAGCCAAAGGGGTAGCTAGCGGGAACAAGACTTTCTTCAGATACATAAGCAAAAAGAGGAAGACAAGGGGTGGGACTGTGAGGATAAGATGGGGAAGGGAAGATTGCATGGAGGATGGTCAGGAAAAGCATATATCCCAAACAGGTACTTGTATTCAGCCTTCACAGTGGAGGGAGAGGGAAACAGACCACATGGAAGCAGCAAGAACACTCTGAGGAGAGAGAGGTGGACACAAGTCCATTCACAGAGGCAGGAGTTCTGAGAAGACTTCCAAATCTGAAAGTGGACAAGGCTATAGAGCTGGAAAGGATACATCCAAGAGTGCTGAGGGAGCATAAGAAGGTACTGGCTGCACCTCCGACAGCCATGTTCAGCATCTCCTTGGAAACGGGAGTGGTTCTCGAGTACTGGAGAAGGGCATATGTAGTCCTTCTCCATAACAGCAGCATCAGGGAGGAGGCTGGCAACTATAGATCGGTCAGTCTATTGGCAGTGGTGGGTAAGTTAATGGAAACACTATTAGAAGAAAGGAAAGTGGGGTATCTTGAATTCAGTGGGTTACAAGACCCGAGGCAGCATGGATTCATGGGACAGAAGTCATGTCAGGTGAACCTGACTGATTTTTTCAATTGGTTGAACAGGGAAGTAGATCAGGGTGGAGCTGTGGACATGGCCTACCTAGACTTCAGCAAGGCCTTCATTACTGTACCATACAGGAGGCGTATACAGAAACTGGCTAGTTGAAGGGTGGGCCCCAAGGTGGTATACTAGGTAAGGGACTCATTGAAGGATAGGCAACAGAAGGTGATGGTAAATGGCATTCACTCTAATGAGGGAAGAGTGACCAGCAGGGTACCTCAGGGCTCAGTGCTGGGACCAGTTCTCTTCAATGTATTCATAAGTGACATTACAGAAGAAATGTAAGGGAAGAAGGTTTGCCTCTGTGCAAATGACACCAAAATCTGCAATAGGGTATAAACTATGTGGAGAAAATGAGTAGAGACCTGAGATAACTTGAGAAGTGGTTGAGAGTATGGTAGCTGGGTTTCAATGCAAAAAGGTGCAAAATCATGCACCTAGGGCATAGAAACATAGAGACAGTGTATAAAATGGTACTGACAGTCACATCACAGGAAAGAGACTTTGGGGTACCATATCTGATGACCTCAAGGTGGTGGGGTGGTGTGACAAGGCAGTAGGTAGGGCCAGTGGGATACTACGCATATTGGGGGGGGGAGTCACTAACAGAAGGAGAGAGATGATGTTGCCACTGTATTGACCCATGGTGGGATATGTAGGGGCACCCCCCCAAACATCCAGGATGTGCTCCGATGTTTTAGTGGCAATGGTGGTCGAGTGGCACAACTGCTAAGCACCACAGTCGCCATCAGCATTTTCATGTCACTGTTGTGTCGGTTGACAAGATGGATATCAAACTGACATGGTGGAACCATTCGGAGGACACCCACCATACAAGGGCTGTACAATTATAATGCCAATGTATGCAAATGTGTTACATAAAGTTGTTATGTCTGCTACTGTGTCTCCTAATGTATCAGTTATTTTGTTTTCTTGCAAGCGTAAGATGCCATCCTGACTGTAACTGTTTTGCCTGTCCTGTTCATGCCTGAAAGTAGGTTATGCCAATCTAGTGCATTTCCCAGGTTAACAAAAACTTTAAATAAAGTGTGGTAGGGATGGAGTGGAAGCATAGAATAATGGAAAATGGAGTGGAGAGTGAAGTGGAGGGTGATGGGAAAAACTTGAAGATGTAGTGGAGTATAGGGAAATAAAGGAAGTATATTTATGAAGTAGACAAAAGGAAAGGAGAGAGAGAGAAAACAGAGGAAGTATGGGGCTGTGGAGAAAAAATGAAGAAGAGAAGGCTCAGGAGGACACCTTTATTGAGCTTGGCTCGATTGATTTACTTGAGTCAAATACTGGTAGAGAAGGGGATTCTGACCTTCACATTTTTGCAATTAATTTAACAAAGGTCCTGATGTAGCTGGCTATTAATTATCAACAAGGTTCCACTGCACACCTTGACACTGCCTCCCAAAGTAGCTAAGCATGTAACATATGGTTAATTGATACATTTAACAATGTGGCTCTTCTCTGTACCACTCACCACGAATCATTGACCATGTGCTTTCAACGGCTGTTTAGCTAGAAGAGATAGCCACTCATTCAGCTTAACAAGAGTTAAGAGACCCAGCTCTAGGAGTTTACCCTGACGTGGGTGCTGAGTTGTACCACAGACTCAGTTTACATTTCTCTGAAATCAATACTGCAGAAAATGAATTGACTAACTCTTTTGGTAGGTAGTTTTAAGATGTGTACTAGAACCAAAATTAGCAAAACTAACTCATTAGAAAAACATTTATAGGGAGGACCACTCATCTATTGATCTGGGGAATGAGGATTAGTATCTAAACAAAATCAAACATTTGTAACCTATCTCAGGACTACACTGGAAACAGCACTACTGCATTTCTTGTTTTATTTTAAAGCAGCAGTGTAACAAAAAATATTTGTCAAAATAGTTTCAGCTACAGTTAATAAAAATGTTAGCATACCTGTCAAATCTACTTTTCTCAGTACCTTGTATGCTGTGCAACATGAGTGTTTTTTTATGCCCTTACCAGGTCAACAATGTATTTCTAAGCCAAATGTGGCCACCATCTTTTTTCTTTGGAAAAAAAATGAAACATTTATAAAATACCCAAATTGTGGTGGAACCAGAACATTTTACCACTAAATAAAATTGGAAGATGCCTGGAAGCTTTTATAATGAAAAAAGCAGAGTCAAACTTGTTGCCCAGTTTCATTGCACTGCTGCTTTAAAATGGGTACCAAAATTCTGCAGTCTGATTGGCTGACAACTATTGCATAATCCAGCACAACTACACACTTTTATTGGATTGCTTAGAAGTGTCAACGAACCCCAACTAAAGTGTACTTTAAAGCCCTTCACCTGTTCCGCACCTTGCTAATGTTTCAAGAAAACCGACTGAAGTACCCTTTAAAGCATTTACCTGAGTCATAGCTCATTAATCTTTCAAAAACCCCTAAAGTACCCTTTAAAGCACTTTACCTGTTCCACAGCTTGTTAATCTTTCAAGAAACTCCAATTAAAATATCCTTTAAAGCCCCACTGTTTCACTGTACCAGTGTTTCAGGACCCCCCAGACAACAACAACAGAAAATAAAAGTACCAGTAGTACTGAAGGTGCCAATGAAAGTCTGTATGAAATAATTATGTGGCCAGAAAGAATGTTGACGGCTTCCTCCTGGTAATGAAAATGAAAATGGCTTAGGAGATGGGATTTAAGGGACAGCATCAATCGACTGTGGTGAGAAAGGAAAAACTTTCTGCTCCAAGGAATTAAACCCAGGTCCCATACCCTCTACTGCTTGGTAGCCTGTAGCTTTACTGCTTTACTAAGCTTCCTAGATGGGAAGTGTATGCTGTGGCAAAGGACATCCAGCACTGAGTGCAGACCCCCCCACACACACAGTTGCAGTGAACTGTAATAATGAACAATTGGTCTATTTGAAGTGATATTTTTCCAAGTTGCATTTTAAACTCAAAATCTGAACTGGAACTTTTCAAGTTATTAGTAATACAGAACATCAAGCTTTGCTGAAAGTCTATCATTAAAATCAGAAATAACATCCAACGATTTCTCTCTACTACTTGCATTGCATTAAGAAAGAAAAAAACAATCCACTCTGGGGTTGAACCCAGGCCCTTTCCCCGTACTGCATGATAGCCTGTAGCGCTACCACTGTACTAAACTTCCTAGGCAGAAAATGCATACTGTGGCAAAGGACATCAGCACTGACTGCTGACCTCCCCCTCAATGTTGCAATGAATTTTAGAAATGAACAGTTTATTTGAAGTAGTTTTTCCTAAGTTGCATTAAACATCAAAGTCTGAGCAGGAACTTTTCAAGTTATCAGAAATATAAACTGTCAAACCATGCTAAAAATCCATTGCTAACATCAACAATAACATCTAACAATTTCTCTTATGCTACTTTAATCATAGTGAGAAAGAAAACATGTTCTACTCTGGGGATCAAACCCAGACCCCCAACTCTCTACCACTTAGTAGCTTGTACATATACTACTACTACTAAGCTTTCTATACAGGAAAAGAATGTTGTGGTAAAGGACATCCAGCAGTGAGTGCAGACCCTGCTACTCAGATGCAGTAGATCTTTGCACTTAACAGTCTGTCGATTTAAAAAAGTGTTTCCCAAGTTGCATTTAAACTTCAAAGTCTGAGCTGGAATGTTTCAAGTTATCAGCAATATAGAATTTAAAACTGTGCTGAAAGTCTAGCAATATCATCAGAAAAGACATCTAACAATTTCTCTCATACTACATAAATTGTAGTGAGAAAGAAAGAAAAATGTTCCACTCTGGGGAATCAGGCCCCCTACCTCATACTGGTTGATAGCCTGTAACCCTTGTAACTCTTACCACTGTACTAAGGTTTCTATACAAGAGATGCATGCTGTGGGGCAAAGGACATCAAGCAGTGAGTGGAGCCACCCCCTACACAGCTGTAGTGAATGTTCATAATTAACAGTCCCTCTATCTTAGTACAGCATGCACCACTTAATATGTCCATCAATAAGCCGGACTGCTGGTTAATCTGTACAGAATCATTCTGCTAAAAGCCATTTCCTATTGCCAATGTACAAATGAATAGCGTTTAGCCAATCCATGGTCACCACCTATACTGCCCACTTTAAAGTCAAACACTCCCATCTGTCAAGTACTTGCCGTAAGGTGTTAAATGGTTTCAATTAGCGGGTGCTTAAAAAACCCATATATTCATTGCTGATTCATTGTGCAGGCATCCTTTGCTGCTGTGGTTGCTGTGCTGTGCTCTAATATGGCAGGAGTAAAATGGAGTGGGCTGACATTATCCAGGAAAGTGCAAATACTGGAAGAAATAGAGACATTGCCGAAACTTAGTCTCTGAGATCTGGCAATATACTTCGGCATCCCAAAATCAACACTGTGTGATCTAATGAATGCCAAAGACTGGATTATGACAGACTGGCATTCTAATCAAAATCTGGATAAGAAGAGAAAAAGGGAGGGCAAAGACGTGGTAGTTGAGGAGGCCCTACTTTGTTGGTTTTCCAACGCAAAGGGCTGCGAAGCTCTAATCAGTGGCCCTTTGCTCCTCCAAAAGGCCCAACAGTTGGCAGTCATGCTGGGTAAGCCAGACTTTAAAGCTACAGATGGCTAGCTTACACACTGGAAACATCAGCACATCTGCTTCCAAAGAGTTCACGGAGAAAAGCAGAATGCCGATTCAGACAGTGCGACTGCCTGGATTTTTTTGGTGTGTAGGATTTGGCACCCTCTCCTGTAAAGCTGAAACACCAATGGGCACAAAAAAGGCCAAGGAGAGGGTGTCAGTCCTACTGAACTGCAACATGACCAAGTCAGAAAAGTGAGATCTCCTCATCATCGGGAAGTCGGTGCGGTCCCATCTTCCAGCCAGCTATACGGCAAATAGAACTGCCTGGATGACAGGAGATATTTTTACTGAATGGCTGCGTGCGTGGGATCAGAGGCTAAGGAGGCGTAAGATAGCCCTATGTCTCAACAATTTTAGTGGCCACCTCGAGGTCCATGGGCTGCGCAACATTAAACTAATTTTCCTACCCCCTAACACCACCAGCGTTGAGCAGCCTTTGGACCAGGGCATTATTTACAGCTTCAAGTGCCACTATGTTTGAAACATGAGGGCTAGGATGCTCACTCTGTTAGACGCAGACCAAGATCTCACAGCAGTGGAATGTGTTAAAAAAATTAACCTACTGGATGCCATTCACTTGATGGGTGAGTCCTGGCACTGTGTAACTCCAGAGACAATAAATAAATGCTTCCAAAAAGCAGGGTTTATGCCACCTAATCCTGAACAGAACCCCGAAGAGCTGGATGATGACCCAGAAGACACCACCCCTCTGCCAGGCCTTACCCTGGAAGAGTTTGACACAATTTGTTCCTTGGGAGGAGAAGAACTGCAACAGCTGGAGGATGGCATCACCAATGCTCTGCGAGGAGTTATCCCTGAGGACTCAACAGTAGAGGAGGAGGCCAGCGAGGACCTGGTAGACAAACCTGAGGTTGTGGTCTCTGTGTGCAATGTCCAGAGAGCACTCTTGACCCTCAGATGCACCATGGAACAGCGGGAAGACTTGATGCTAGATTGGGAGGTGATGGCCTGGATTAACAAGCACTGGCAGAGATATGCAGAAAAGAAGTCGATGCAGACAAAAATCATGGAGCTCTTCCGGCAACAGGAGCAGACAGAAGCAGAGAGTTAATGGGCATGCAAGTTAAACCATAGCATCTGATATCTTACTGCTTTACTGCTTACTGCTTTTAAAAATTTAATAAAAGTTATGTTTTAATGGCCAAACCAAAATACACAGAATGCCTGCACAGCTAACAAAACGTAATCAAAAGAGAGCTGTAATCACTATGCTGTGCTGCATGATCCTACTAATGATTTTATTTCAGGTTTCAGGTTATTTCAGTTAATTTTTTTGCTATTTTCAATTAAATGGACAAGACTTATAACGGACTAAACGCTTTTTCACATTTCAGTCTGCTATAAGCGGCATGCACTGTAGTGTTTACCAAGTAGCTTTTAAACATCAGTGTCTGAGCTGGAACTTTTCACATTATCAGCAATACAGAACTGTAAACCTGGTTGAACATCTATCCCTATCATCACACTGACCTCTAGAAATTTCTCTCACACTACATAAATAGTAATGAGAAAGAAAAAGTGTTCCACCCTAGGGATCGAACCCCAACCCCCTTCCCTTTACTGCTTGATAGCCTGTGGTTTTACTGTTGTACTTGGCCTGGCCCCAGGAGTGGGTTCATGACCACTGAACTCACAGTGCCCATCCTTAAGTGTAATCCATGACAGGGGGAGGGACAGCAAGGATACCCTCCTTGTCCTTTAGAATGCTCACCAAGGTCATGACTGCACCTCTGCCATGAGGATCCCAGGCGTCCCTCTAGCTCTGGATAAGGGCACAATACCAGTCTCGAGTCTTGTGGCCAAATATGAACCCTTTACTTGGCTATTACACAAAAGGAAGACCCAGGAATCACACTCTCTTCAGGGTAGCAGTGAAAGCCTGATTTGGCCTACACCGTACAGGACATGCAATATCCTAGTTCACAATCCCTGCAGACTAGTATGAGACTGTGGTATTCTCCCTATCCTTCCAGTTGTCCCTTGCAGAGCTTTTTCTCAGTTTGGGGAACAATTTGAAGAAAGAGGGGGGGATGGCTCAGGGGCAATGTAAGAAAGCATTTTTTTTTTCCATGGAGAGGGTAGTGGATGCATGGAACAGCCTTCCTGAGGAGGTCATAGGGTCAAAAACAGTGGGAGAATTCAAGAATGCATGGGACAGGCATAAAGCAATTCTTGTGGGGGTAGGAGGAAGTAGGCTGTTGGATAACTAGGAACTGCAGCTTATCCAACAGGTAGGGAAATGGGCAGACTAAGTGGGCAAAGCAGTCCTTATCTGCTGTCAAAGTCTATATTTATATGTTTGGTTGCTTGTGGTGGCCCCTCTAAGCAATTAACAGTTGTCACAGATTATTAATAAACCTTGTACAGTCACACATACAATATAAGAACTCTCACGCAGGCAGAATTTCTTTAAGAAAACAAAAGTTTTACTAAAATACATACATAAGTACAAATACAACTAAAAAGAGAATATTAATTTAGGTTGCAGTATACAGGAAAAGAAAATGAAAAATGTACAATGAAATGCACTCAGATTGTTAACTAATCTATCTGAGATATGAAGATTTCATAGTCCAGAGAATCGCTGATTTGCAAAATATTGCAATCTTTCTGTAGCAGTCTTTAGCTCCAGGCAGTCTCTGTGATCAGGAGAAAGGATCCAAGCAAACTGTATATAATGGCCCTGAGTGTCTGTACTGGGGAGTTTATATAGGAGACCACCCCCACCCCCAGTCTTTGAATAAAGACTGACCGTTCCAGGTCAGTGAATAGAGGTTGGCCTTTCTCTTTAGGCCACCGGGTGTCACTCTTGCGCTTCCCAAAAATCTAATTTTCCTGATAATCTTTGATGTGTCAGATTCCTATAGTTAACCTAGGTTTTACAATATCACACAGGTATGCTATAAGGGTGTGTTTCTTTTTCTATTACCTCACACAGGCCTGTTAGAAGGATCTTTCCTGGCTAAAACATCTTGCACTTTGAACTGGCTTAATTTAATTAGTTATAAGGAAGATCCTCTAAGTTTTATGATTATACAGGTGGTGTTATTACATCTGTTTCCCTTGGTCAGTTCCTATTGGATATACCCCTCCGATCATGAAGTAAAGCTTATCATTATGTACCTTTGCAAGCTAATTATGTTGACCGGTATGTATAGGCCCATATTGACCGTCACCTTCACAATGTTTTTTTTTTTTGCACCATTGTCCACCATAATTGTAATCTTATGAAGTGTACTGTATTGTATTTATGCCCAGGACCACCTTGAAAATGAGCTTGCTCAATGGTGTTTATGCCTGGTTAAATAAAGTGATTGATTGATTGATATATCCACAAGCTTTTTGACAAGAACTTGTCAAATTCATGCAAACAGCTGGCCTCTCAGGCCATAAGAAGATCAAAACCCTTTTAAAAATCCAGTCTTTTCTCTAGGTGCCATGTGCTGACACTGGCATATAAATGGATTTCCAAATAAAAAAAACATATATACTACAGAATAATATCTACAAATAAAGGCTAGCAGCCTGGCAGCTCGCCACATCACTAACCCTCCTACACAGATGTATGTTGTAGCAAAGGATATCCAGCAGTGAATGCAGACACCCCCCCCACACACACACAGCTGCAGTGAATGTTTCTAATTAGCAGTCTGTCTACTGAAGTAGTACTTCCCAAGCTGCATTTAAACCTCAAATTCTCAGCTGGAACCCTTCAAGTTATCAGCAATATAGAACTTCAAACCTTGCTGAAAGAATAGTGCCATTATTAGCAATGACACCTAACAATTTCTCTCATACTGCATAAATTGTTGGGAGAAAGAAAAAAAATTCCACTCTGGGGATCAAAGCCAGGCCCCTATCCTCTACTGTTTGGTAGCTTACAGCTCTACGACTGTACTAAGCTTTCTATACAAGTGATACATGCTGTGGCACAGGCTATCCAGCACTGAGTGTAGACCCCCCCGCTACACACACAAACACAGATCCGCAGTGAATTTTCATAATTAACTGTCCGTCTGTTTTAAGTACTGTTCTCCAAGTTGCAATTGAACCTCAGCTTCTAAGCTGGAACTTTATAAGTTATCAGCAATACCAGAACTTCAGACCTTGCTGAAAGTAAATTACGAACATCAGAGATAACATCAAGCAATGTGTCTCATACTACATAAATTGTAGTGAGAAAGAAAAAAAGTGTTCCACACTGAGGATCAAACCCATGCTTGTGTAGGTTTGAAATCCTATGCCAAGACCTAAAAATCCTATCACTGACATCATCAAGGACATCATGCAGCTGAATCACTCACACTGAATGTACCTTTGAACTTGACTAAATGAAAAAAAAAAATTAAAAGAATACACATGACCACAAAAGGGACTTACAGCTATGCTGTTGGCATGTAAAATGTAGCACTTTTATGTGTCAAGTAGTGGACCCCCATTTTCAGATGGTTAGCATATCACTAAACACATTAGTGACATGCTAACTGGGTTGTGCATGATCGGACGAGGCGGAGGCCATATTGAGCAGCCACCAGTACTACATTGCCAGGGACTGATGAACCACACATCAGGGTGGTGTCCAGGGGTTGGGGGCAGAGACACACTAGCTAAGCAGGGACTGACAGCTTTTGCTATCAGTTTACTTCTCAGGAATCAGATTGGGGATAGCCTAAACTCTGCACAATGTCTCTGTGTATTTGTTCAATCACAGGAGTGCGGTGTGCATTATTATGGAACACATACAAACAGAAGAGAGGAAGAAGTAAGTGCTTCAGCTGGGACTCGAACCCATGCCACCTGGAATACTGTTCTGGCTGTGATATTCTGGATAGCCTGGGTTCAAATCCCAGCTGAGGAACTTACTTCTTTCTCTCTTCTGTTTATATGTGTTCCATAAATATTCACACTGAAATCTTGTGACTGAAGATGTAATTATCTGTGCAGCCCCAGGCTGTACATTACAGAAAGAGTAATGTGCTCCGGGATGGCCAAGGTTCCAGTTGCCTTTGTGGTGCAGCTGGTAATGCAACCAGAATGGTATTCTGGGTGGCCTGAGTTCAAGTCTCAGCTGAGGCACTTCCTTCTTCCTCTCTTCCGTTTGTATGTGTTCCATAAATATGCATACCACACTCCTGTGATTGAAAATTCTCCATGTATCTGTGCACAGTGGCACAGTGTAGAGATTTTAATGGGCACATAATGACTCTAAGCATGTTGCATGCCGTGTGTGCGCAATAGCATGCTGGCTGCTGAAAACGACTCACAGGAGCAAAGGCCCTATCCTGTTTGGGATGTTCTATCTCTTTGCTTCTGTGAATCACTTTCCTGCAGGGGGCTGCTTTACTACTGCACATAGTTACTGTGCGTGGCACTAACACAGACCCATATTACAACAAGCAGCACACACCAATCATGGTGTGCTGACTTTCTGAATACGACTCTAAGGTTGGCTGTGCGCTATTTCACGTGCACTGCTAATGGGTGCGCAGTGCAATTGTCCAATTTTGAAAATGGGGCCTGTAGTCTCTGGGTTTTCCTCTTTATCATTTTTTCTTAACATTTACCTGAACATTCCTATTCTATAAATGCAACAATTCTTCTGCTGTGTGGCTCCAACAGCCACAACTGTGGATCTCTATATTGCACCCACCCATATCTGTGTAGTTGCTTAAATATTTATCATCTTTCCCTGTTTTCTTCCAATGATTCCCTCCATCCTGATCAAAACAATTTTGGTATTGCCATGGCTGCATGCTTATTCTAGCTGGGAGGCCAGCTGAGTGGTTGCAGTTGCAGTAACAGCCAATAACAGTGTTGCACCCCAATTGGTGGGCAGAACACAGCAGTGCTGGGCAGCCCATGACCCCTTTCCCTGGAGTCAAGCTCCTTACCTCCAAGATGCCCCCACCCACCCATCGAAAGCAAAAATGACTACACATGGGGACACCCTACTAGTGGAGCAATTGATGTCACTTATGCTGAAGTTACCAGTGTGGATACTGTTAGCACTCACAAACATTCATCCATTCAGTATTTCACAAGCTTATGCAAAAATGCTATTTGCATAAACAAGTTTAAAAGTTAGTTACAAACCTGAAGCAAACATACAAGCTTCTTGCTTCCACTAATTTGAAAATCAAATCCCAAAAGTAGAGTTCCCATGACTGCACATGTAAGAACTAGGGCAGAGGGACAACTTACCTATTTCCTAGTAATTTCAGAATCAGGACTTGACACTGATCGATACTGGCAACATTACAATTGTAACTGTCTCATTATGGGATTTTTTTGGGAGTGGTGTTGCTATAATTAAAATTATAAATCCCAGGAGTGCTCCTGGCCTATCGGAGTGCTCCTTTCCTCTGCATGTGAGGCACTCTTATTCTGTGAAGAGCGTCTCAAGTGCAGATGCCCTGGAAATGGACACATTCTGGGAAGTTTTTTTTTTTATTTTAAATATATTATTGATCGCTCTCAATCAATAATATATTAATACATCCCCTGTCGCCACTCATTGCTGAAAATGAGTGGTTTCACTTGCCATCAGCTTGAGCTAGAACAACTCAGCTTCACCTCACAACTCGGCTGAGATGCCATATCTGATTTGCAGTCTCCTGCTATATTAATAATATAAACACACATATATATATATATAAATAAACATTGAAAAACTGGATTATAAAGTTGCCACAGAGTGAATGAGTGGTTAGGGTGAGATTATAACCCCATATCTCCTCTTTCACTGTTCAGTGCTCTAGCCACTAGACCACACTGCCTTTGTGTAGCATGAGGTAAAGATCCTATGACTTCCTTTAGAACAGAGATATGCGGTGGACAGTAAACTATCACGCCTTTTAAATCAACTGTTTTAGGCCATTTCAGACAGACAACTGAAGCATCATTGAAAAGTGATGCAATTGTTTTTTACTGGCTCTTTATTTATTATTTATTAATGATACATAGTGGGCTCTTGTTCAACATGTATTTCCATCCTTGCTGAAATGTTGTTGTACCACAGTTCAAAGGTCATGGAACACCGCTGTACTCTTCTGTGGTACAACAAAGTCCTCAGACAGACTGGACTGAGAAGTTCTCAATGAGAATCGCCATGTGCACAATCACTTAAAAAAAAAGTGAAGCTGCCAAGCCATGGGTTGGGGAAAAGGAAAACCAGAAATAAACTCAATCACTACATAAGGAACACAAAAATACACAAAGAAGTTCAGTGTTAATTTCTGTATTTTTTTTTGTAACTTGGCATTTTTAAAACATGACTATTAAACAGCCATTTCAACTCTGCTTTCACGTTCACTACTCACGCAGAAATGCACTGTCTCTCCATGTATCAGAACCTAATTCTAAAAAAAATACATTAAATAAAATAAAATAACAGATGGGCAACCTCGTGCCCAACCAGTCAGTGAGGCCACCTCAGGTTTCTGATTGTGTCAGATCTCTCGAGCTTTGCTCTTGAGGTCTGATGTAATCAGAACCCCTCTGTGGCAACACAGGCAGCTTGTGCATGACTGCCCATCCAATATTCCCTACATTTGAAAGGACTCCTACTGGGATAATTCCATGAGCTGCAGCATCTTATTTCCACGTGAGACCCAGGGAAGGCAGCAGCAGTCAACAGGTCAACATAGTCCAGCAAACATAGTAACATACAGGCTAAAATATACAAGCCAAAAATCAAACGCTTAGGGTAAGTGCATCCAAACAGTAATCAAGGCATGCTAACAATGTATTTAGTAGTTACAGTATATAAACATTCATGACTTCTTGTTCATTAATACATATTTAGCAATTTCACTGAAAGATTTTAAGTTGGAAAGCAAACAAAATATGTTGGGACATAGGAATTGCAAGACTGATTCTCACCACATTTTAGATGCCAAAAAAACAATTGCTTAATGTTTGCTGTTAAGACTAAGACAGATAAGATCCCATCAATGTATTTCTCTATCCCTCCTGACATCTTAGTTTAAAAAGTATATTTCTAGCTTTAACATGGACAAAGTTATGCATGTTAGGGTAAAGATACCCCTTATTTCAGGATGGCTCAAGTTTCCAAAACAATTAATTTGCAAAACCATCATTTGACCCTTTCGTCTACATAATTGTCAGGATGGCGTCAGTAAGAAAATGTTGATAAAAAGTATAGACATGTAACACTGACAGGAAATATGGTCAAACCTTTTGGTCTCAGACACAAGACTGCATGTACCCGTAGCTCTTACTCTACATCCCCAGGTCATCCAATTACACACAGTACACACCAACTAGCAGAAAGGATTTGCCAACTAGCAGAAAGGGTTGTAAGCCGAGTGCTTGCTGCCCTCTAGTGGTGAGGAACTGCAATGTCTGGAATGATCAGGACCTTTTTAAAGGCAATAAGAAATGATTTTTGCATAGTTAACTGCCCTCCTATATTCCTTTCCATGCCAGTAGTGTATTTTGATATGCTTTGAGCAATTTTTGATGAAGAAATAATCTAGCTTTGGGAAGCCCTCAGATCTACATACAGTTCTTCTCTCTTCACCAGCTACTACTCTTTCTTTCCGGTTTCTTAGACATTTTATTACATCAATAACTCCCATTCCATGCTATTCATCTGAATGGCCTGGAACGGTGTAACTGAAGTCATAAAATGTTCAGACAGTATGAAAAGAGAGCAGCAACTGCTGAGGAGAGAGGGATTCAGGTTAGTTACAAAGGGAAGAAAATTAAATTGTTAGTTTAACAAAAAAAAGGTAAAAAACATATCAGAATATTGGACAGGCACTAAAAGTACAACAGGAGGGTATCCAGAGCTGTAAAAACGGTTTCCTATTCACCTTTAATCAACGTACTACTACAATAAAGCCCACCTAAAAGAAAAAATTACCACAGTAATCTTGTTTCTTCTAATGGAGTCTTGCTGTAGTCTGACTATATGCAGTTAGCCCTTCCAGTTCAACTGCCCCAGAGATGAAAGAGTTAACTCTATGCCATAGCTTAGAACGTTGAGCTTGAGCTCGGTTTTCAAACCCCTGTCCCTGGTACATTCTATGTAACCATCAGATTCTTACAAGCACTAAAGTAGTCACTTCTAAGCCTATCTATATTAAGTAATAAATAACCCGCACATGACTAATAACCAGACAAAGGTAACTAGAAGACTCAAGTAGAGAAATGCCCAAGAAAAACATGGCACCCCAAAGGTGCAGCACTTAAATTTTCATTGATAAGCAGGATCTGCCCCTTTTAGGTTCTGTCAGGGGAGGCAGGGAGGGAGGTCAGAATACAGCAAGATTCCATTAGAAGAAACAAGATTACTGTGATATTTTATTTTCAAACATGAAGTCTTGCTGTGTTCTGACTATATGCAGACCACCAAGCACTGCCCTGTGGAGGTGGATACAGAACCTACTTAGGAAATAGACTCTGCAGTACTACTGTGCCAAACCTGGCATCACTCCTTGCCTGGGTGTCCAAGCAGTAGTGCTTAGTAAATGCGTGAACAGTTTTCCAGGTAGTTGCTTTGCAGATTTTGAGCAGGGGAATGTCACTGGCAGCTGCAATGGAGGCAGCTGTTCCCCTGGTAGCGTGGGCTCTGAGGCCCGCAGGTGGCACTTTCCCCAATTTGCAATAGCAGAACTGGATGCAAGACATGATCCACTGACCATTACCCACTTCTCCATAGGTGAGGAACAACTGGGCACAGTCATTTCTACGGGCCTTTGTCCGATCTATGTAGCGGCTAATAGCCCTTTTTACATCCAGGCTATGCAGTCTTTGTTCACCCTGAGCGGGAGTGCTCAGTAAAGAAGATAGGTAGTGTCATAGACTGGTTCAAATGGAAATCGGAGTCCACTTTCGGGAGAAATTTCCTGTTTGTCCTAAGGATGACCTTGTCCCTATGGAATGCTATGTAGTCAGGTTCCACTGACAAGGCCTGTAGCTCACTAATCCTCCTAGCACAGGTTATGGCTACTGAAAAGACAAGTTTTCCATGTCAAATACTTAAGCTCAGCTGAAGACATGGGTTCAAAAGGGTGCTGCATTAACTGAGGTATGCAGATATTCAGGTCCCAAGATGGGGCAGGCTCCCTGTGAGGGGGACATAAGTGGAGCAACCCTTTAAAAAACTTCTTGAAGACTGAATGGAATGCCAGGGAAGGTCCCTTCCCTGCAGAGAGATAAGCGGAAATAGTTGCCAGATGCACCTTCAGGGTTGAAGGCCAAAGACCTTAGGAGTACAGATGGACCAAATAGTCCAACATGGTTGCCAGTCCTGCTGCTTGTAGATCTAGTTCCCTCTGTACACACCAGATGATAAATCTCTTCCACTTGGAAGTATAAGTCTTTCTGGTGGCAGGTTTTCTGGAAACCTTCAGAATATCCAGGACCCCTTAAGAGAGATGCAGTCCTGCATACTCTAGGTCCTCAAGAGCCTGGCCTTGAGCCTGAGGGACTTCAGATTGGGGTACAGGATCCTTCCCTGAGGGGAGATCAGAAGATTGTGCCTCTGGGGGATGCAAATTGGACCAGTCACTGTCAGAGACAGCAGCATGGGGTACCAGGGCTGTCTGACTCAATCCGGAGCAATCAGAATCATAGATGAGGGCTGGCTCCTGAGTTTGACCAGCACTCTGAAGATCAGCAGGAATGGGGGAAAGCCATAGCTTCAATATCTTCATCAGTGATGATGCAGATGGACTGGAGGGTAAGGTTTGTCTGTTTGCAGATGACACCAAGATCTGCAACAGATTAGATGATCCAGATGGGGTGGGCAGAATGAGAAGAGATCTGGATAAACTGGCAAAATGGTCAGAAGAATGTCAACTGGGGTTTAATGCAAACAAGTGCAAGATCATGCACACAGGGAAGAGAAATCCTGAAGCTACCTATGGGTTGGAAGGGGAGATGCTGGCAATCACAAGGGAAGAAAGAGACTTGGGCATCATCATCACAGATGACTTGAAATCATCCAAGCAGACCACTAAAGCAGTAGGTACGGCTAGGGGGATGTTGGGTTGTATTAGTAGGGTATCGTAAGTCGTAAGAGGGAGGTAATAATCCCTCTTTACAAGACACTAGTTAGGCCCCATCTGGAGTACTGCATGCAGTACTGAGGCCGACTTTATTTTATTTATTTCGTTTTTGTTGATCGGGTAAGTGCACTAGATAAATCCTGCCTATTTTCAGGCACGACCCGGGAGAGGGGGGATACAGATGAATGCCAACTGACCTTGAACCAGATTAAGCTGTTGGTGGTATTTTTAGTGAATGAGGGAAATTTGGCCAGGACATCGGGGAAATTCCCCTACTCTTTTCGATAAGTGCTATGGGATCTTTAACATCCACCTGAACTACCACCAATCCAGGCAGATGGGACCTCGGTTTAATGTCTCATCTGAAAGACGGCACCTCAAAAGTGCAGCCCCCCTCTCATGCTGCACTACAGTGTCAGTACTGGGATATTAACCCAAGTGCCAGATGTGGGAACTGAACCGACAGCCCTCTGATCTCTCGGCCTCAGAGGCGAATGTGCTACCTGCTGAGCCACTGACACCAACTTGAACAAGGACATTAACAAAATGGAGGCAGTCCAGAGAAGGACAACCAAAACAGTGCAGAGACTGCATCAGAAAACATATGAGGACAGATTAATGGAGCTCAATATGTATACCCTAGAGCAAAGGGGGGAAAGAGAGGTGATATGATCGAAACATTCAAACATCTTAAGGGCATTAACAAGGTGAAAGAGTCTAACATGTTTCAATATAATAAAAATAGCAGAACAAGAGGACACAGCATGAGATTAGAGGGAGGCCGATTAAGGAGTAATGTGAGGAAGTTCTTTTTCACAGAAAGGGTGGTGGACGCATGGAACAGCCTACCTCAGGAAGTGGTGGATATGAATACAGTGCAGAGCTTCAAACAGGCATGGGATAGGAATAAGGAAGCAATACAGATGAGTATGAATAGACAGTCCATTGACAGAGTAAAGCCTATGACACATCCAAAAGGTAGAAAAAATGGGCAGACTGGATGGGCCTTGTGGTCCTTATCTGCAATTAACTTCTATGTTTCTATACAGGAATTTGCCTGTCCAGTCCAGAATTAGTGCATCCAGAAGCACCAAATCCAGAACTGGAGGTCTGCAACAGAACTGGGGCAGCTGGTGATTGTATGGGGCTGCAAACAGATCTATCTCTTGTGTGCCCCATCTCCTGAACACTGCATGCAGTATTCTCTTGTTCAGAGACCACTCGTGGTGACTCTGATTTATTCTGCTGAGGGCATCTGCCAGTACATTGTCCTTGCCTGGCAACTGCACACCTGAGAGGGAGGTCTGAAGAGTGTATGCTAGAGTTCAGATCTTCATTGCCTCCATACACAGGGCAGAGGACCTTGTCCCTCCCTGTTTGTTTATGTAGTACATGGTGGTGGTGTTGTCTGTTCCTAGCTCTTCAGTCATTCTCAGAGATGGTACAGGGGAAGGTGGTTCAGGTAAGAACACTGCCCTGAGCTCTAACATGTTGATATGGAGCACAGACTCCTGATGAGACCATGTCCCATGAGCAGTGTGGTCCCCTAGGTGAGCCCCCCATCCCAGGAGTGAAGCATCCATGGTCAGAACTACTGTAGGGGCCTGTTGAAGGAAAGGAACACCCTCCCTGAGATTGTCCTTCTGGCACTGCAGTGCCTGTACCAAGGTGGTTGTCACTGGAATCAGCTTGGATAGGGGATCTCTTTTCTGGGACCAGAAGGATCTGAGGTGAAACTGGATGTCCCTCATCTGAAACTTGGTTCCTGGGACCACTGCTGTGGAGGCTGCTATGTGTCCCAAAAGCTTAAGAAAATGTCTTGCCAGCCGAGACACCTGCAAGTGAAAAGGCCTTGCCAGATGGATAAAGTTGTCACCCTTCCCACTGGCAGGACAGCCTTTGCCTGAACCATGTCCAGCTCTGCTCCTATGAACACTAGGATCTGGACAGGTTCCAGCACTGATTTGCTTAGGTTTACCAGAAATCCCAAGGACACAAGGGTATCTTGCACCAGAGCCAGGCTTCCCTCACCGGCTGAGGGGATTGTCCCACAACCAGCCAGTCATCCAGGTAGGGAAACACAGACACTCCCTGCCTTCTCAGGTAGGCCACAACCACTGCCAGGCACTTTGTGAATATTCTGGGGGCAGAGATCAGGCCAAAGGACATTGCCCTGAACTGACAGTGGCCTGAGGGCAACTCAAACCTTAGATACTTCCGGTGAGAGTGTCTGATAGGTATGTGGAAATAAGAATCCTTGAGATACAAGGAAGCAAACCAACTTCATCTGAGAGTGGGAAGGATTTTGGTTTAAGTCATCAGATTGAATTTGAGTTTTGTCAGGTGCATGTTGAGATACCTCAAATCTAGAATGGGCCGCCATTCCCTATTCTTCTTTAGGGTAAGTAAGCATCTTGAGTACAACCCTTTTCCTTTGTGAAGGACAGGAACAGATTCCACTGCTTTTTGCTCTAAGAATGTGGTAACCTCTGCCTCAAACAGAGTTGCCTCTGAACTGCTGGCAGGTTTGAAAGACTTTGCTCTGGTTCTTGGGAACCATTTGAAATTTAGAGCAAATCCCTGGCTCACTACTTCCAGGACCCACTTGTCAGTGGTAATGGATTTCCAGGCCTGGAAGTAGTGAGCCAGTCTGCCCCCTAATGGCAGGGGGGAAGAGGCCCTGGCTGACACATCAGGGTGTCTGTTTGGCAGGAGTCTTAGGCTGGGAGGTGGATGCAGCTCTGCTCATACCTCCCCTACCTCTGCCCCTGAAAAAAACTCTCTGCTGCGGGTAAGCAGGGAATGACTGTGCCTGGTAGAAAGGCCTTTGATAAGGCCTGCCTCTGCCCAGTCTAGCTTGCCGCTTCTGTGGAGTTGCAGCTTTTTCCTTCGCAGCTGCACTTTTGTAAGTGGTCCTATACTCGTCTATTTTTTTCATGTATGACTCTGTTCCCCAAACAGAGAATTTTGGATGACAGGAAAATCCATGGCCTTATACTGGGTATACTGAGAAAGGTTGGTACACCTGAGCAAGGAAAATCTCCTCAGACAAACCGCAGTAGCCATGACTCTAGAGAACACATCATTAGAGTCCACTGCAGCATGAAATTGGACTTTGGATGCCTCAATGCCATCCTTGCCTTTCTGCTCCAGGTCCCTGGCCAGTTGGGGTGGAGCAGTCTTAGCCAAGTCCAGGACAGCTTCCCATCTGGACTTTTGGTATCTGGCTACATATGCCATGTAGGAAGTTTGCCTAATTGCCCAGATAAGAGGCCATATATTGCTTTTTGGCCATGGTGTCAATCCTCCAAGAGTCCTTTCTCAGGAGGATGAGAGGCTGGTGGAATGCCAGCCTTGTCACAGGCAATAGCCTGGACAACTCCTACATGGCTGCAGTGGTTATATAGGAACTCTGTGCCACTACCTGAGAGCATATACCTCCTAGCCATCCTTTGGTCCACAGGGGGAATAGAAGTAGGCATCTGCAAAACATTGTCTGCTTTTTCAAGGACTTATGAAGGGGTATTGAAAGTCTCAGATTCAGAGACATCCATCATCTCAATGAAGTCTGGCTCCTCCTCCGCTGCCTCCAGAGTAGGGAGCTGTAAGGTTTCAGCAACCTTTCTGTAGAATGAATAATGGGAGGACTCCCCAGGCAATCTGGGTGGGGAGACACAATCTGGTCTATCCGGGGAAATATCAGGCTCATTGGGTTCCCCCAAGCCTTCCTCGTCTTCCTCTTCTTCCCACTCAAGTTCATAATAAGTCTCTGGATTGTATGAACTGGTGGGAAGTGAACTAGTAGATGACCGAACCGAGGGGCGTGTGTTCGTACTCAGTCTTAGTCGCAGTTGGAGCCGGAAACGTGAGCTCTGAACCAGCAGATTTTCATTTCTTTTTTGCAGGTACCAATTCCCCAGTATCTGCCTTCCATTTGGTTGAGAAGGTTTCGCCCTGGTCAGAAGGCACATCCTCTGGTTCCACAGCACCCTCAGGAGCCAAACTGGACCAGTCATCCAGGTCAGTGGATTTTTCGGACATTCTTTTCTTCAACCTGGCTAAACGCTTATCCAGTGAGCCTTAAGAAAGTTTTGACAAATTTGGCAGTCTGTTTTCAGGTGGTCAAACCCCAGACAATGAACACATATGGAGGGGGGATCAGCCTTGGAAAACACCTCCCCACACTCTGTGTAGTGCTGAAACCCAGTGAGATCAGTCTTTTTCTTGGGTTTCTCAGACATAATGCACTGAAGCCAAAGTTACCCTTTGCATGGTAGTCAGGCCTGAGAAACTAGTTTCTGGTTAACGACCGGTTTAATGGTCGATGGAAAAAACGATAAAGAATCAGGTTTTTTAAAACTGAAAACTGCCAGATCCCAAATAAAACATTTAAACTTGAATTTACCTCAAATAAATAATCAAATTGGTCCTCTCTCAGTTACACGGACCAAAAAAGGACCAGAGGCTTACAAATTGAAATTTCAGTCTAATCTAGTCTAACCTGTACCGTAGACAGAGATTTGAAGAACCAAAAAACAAAATTCGGTCAAAATAACTGACGAAAAATATCACTCTGAACTGAAGCGAGACAGGGGAAATCTCCGGAGCGACTTCACAGGCAGGCGGAGTAAATAATCTAACAGTTACATAGAATGTACTAGGGACAGGGGTTTGAAAACCGAGCTCGAGCTCAATGTTCTATGCTATGGCGTAGAGTTAACTCTTTCATCTCTGGAGAAGTTGAACTGGAAGGGCTAACTGCATATAGTCAGAATGCAGCAAGACTTCATGTTGTTTGAATACATACCTCTTAAATGCACAGCTCATTTTGGTGTATACATTTCTAATGTCCCAATTTCATCCATAGCTCCTCAACGTTAATTTGACCTACTGAATTTATTTAAGTGACTATTTTAATATATAGCTCTGTTTATTTATTTGAAAACTGGTGACTGGGAAAGGCACAGTGAGCTGAGTCTCATTTCCAGGTGCAACCCAGGGGAATGCAATACAGGATACAAAATATATAGCCCAGACTCAGTTTGCAGTTACAATAAAGAGCAATCAGAGAACAACAATTAATTACAGGAGTCAGGGCAAAATGAGCAATCAAGACAGAAGCAACAAAACACGATGGACCTTCAGAAAATGACAGTCTTTATTGTGGTAGAAGGCACCACGTTTAGGGCAGAGCTGGGTATGGATGGATAGCATTGATGTGGGCAGAGAAAACGTTTTCTGTTTAGCCAAATACTGAGGTACTTGAAAGGATTGAACACTTCCAGACTGGGTGCCATCAAAGTGCACAAAATAGGCAGAGCTGGGAGTCTGGCCAATTCTAGCTGGTGCCAAAGATCATAGACACAGTTTTACTTGTGTTGACCAGGAGTTGGTTTGACTGGAACCAACGTAGGACATTGTAGAAGTCGTACTGGAGCAGGCCTTCCATGGCTGTGGTAGAGGGACAGGAGGTGTAGATGACCGTCATCTACATACATGTATATATGTGAGTTGGCACAAGCTGAGGGGAGGTCATTAAAGAAGATGGAGAAGTGGATGGGCCCCAGGATGGAGCCCTGTGGACCCCCAGCTGGATGGGAAGTGGAGGCAACAGGGCACCACCAACCTGTACTGACTGTAGACAGCCTGAGAGGTAAGAAGAGAACCAGTCAACAGCAGGAGCTGAGAGGCCAACATAACTCAGCTTATCCAGGAGAAGTGGGTGGGACACTAATTCAAAGGCATTGGCCAGATCGATGAAAATGGTAGCTGTGATATGCTCCTTATAGTTCCACAGGACAGTAATGTAGCAGATACTTAATGACCTAACTGTTATAGTCCTTAGCAGTTGTTTGGTAGGTGTTTACTGCAGTGCCAGTGAAGCACAGTCACTCCTAATCATTTACAATCACTAATCTGAGTAAAACAATGGAGTACCAGTGAGTACCACAAAGGGACACTGTCAATCCTCTTTGCATTATATCTTTTCCAGCTGCAACCCCACATTTTACAAGTCTATTCCTTCTCCAAAATCAACTGATGTTGCTGTTCATTGTATCGGCATCCTGTCTTAGCAGAGCTGTAATGCATGCTAATGGTGTCTTTCTACCCAACCTTGTTTTGTTTCAGATCTTTGATCTACTCTTACTGCACACTTCCTCAACATTAGGATCACCTCAAACAGGGCAGCCACTCATCATTCAATAGTTTACTCTTCTCCGACTACTGCATCATGAGTGGCTAGACTGTGTTAGGGTGTTCCCAGTTCAGGAAGGATGCAGTAGCAGTGGATCAAGGACTTTTTTGTTTGGTAACACCAGTGTGGTGGTCATTCTTTTTTTCACTTAAAAAAAAAGGAATCAGAATCAAACTATCAGCTACATCAGCAACCTCTGTAGAATGTGACCAATCGTAATTTTTTTTCTGAGTAGCGACACTTTAAGGCCTAAGGAGGCTGATAATGTCCCTTTAATAAAATAAGTCATAATTAACAATGCATGTAAATGCAACCAGTTTATTTTTTCAACAAAAAATATACAATATCTCTTAAAGGGACGCTGTCAGCTTTTTTAACATTTTTTTTTTATCATGACATCTTTCTCCCTCCTACCTTCTGTAGTGGCACAGATAACATTCAGTCACTGCACTGTATTAAATTCAGAAATAATGCTATTTTGGGACAAAAAAGTAAATTTACTCATCCCAGCAAATATCCTCATATCTATATGGTGTTGGAGCGCCAGTTTGCTTGTTCGTGAGAGAGTGGTTCCATTTTTTTACAAGGCATTAACGCTCAATAGCATATATGCTTGTACAGACAGCACTGTCCTTGGCAATATACATTTTGATGAGAAACAATTGCCTGATATAAAAGAAATTTCACTTTGAAAAGTCAAGCCGGGACTCCAGGCATGCGCAGGTGCTGAATTTTTCATTATATGAACTATTTTTCACTATATTTTTCACTATTTTCATTTTTTCAATTTTTCACAATTTTCAGCTGTATTTTTCACTATATGTTATAAAATGTTTTACAAGTCACTGACTCAAATACTAAATTATACAATTACAGCAGCACTGATAGAAACAATAAATGGGGAAGGGGTGTTAGGGCTTGTAATATACTGGTCTGCTCAGGCTAGCTGGGTGTTGGAGGATCAGGAGTTGAAGGCTGGGAAAAAGAGGTGGGCCAGATTTTACGATGGTTAGGGAATTTATGAGGCACAGTGAGGCAGGAAGACTATTCAAACTAAAGGGGAAATGGAGCTCAAACACCTTCCTCCAATGGTGGGGAAGGTAACATCAATAGCGAGAAGCCCAGAGTTAAAGGAGCAGGGAGTGTGTGATTGAGAACAGGGAATGATGAGGTCAGAGAGATAGAGGGCACAAGTGACCATGGAGAACAGTGAAAACCAGAAAGGCATTTTTGTGCTATATTTTATTTACAAGGATTGTAATATGCATATATTTGACATCTAGTTCAAAAATGAGAAACACGTAAGTGCCCTAGCTGGAATTTGAACCCAGGCCTGTTCAGAATAGTGTTTCACTACGCTACCAGCTGTGCTACCAGGACATCTGGAAACTGAGGGTTGAAATCCCACCTGAGGCACTTACTTTTTTCTCACTTCTAAATTGTGTTTCATAGATTTTGGTGTAGAGACACCAAGAAACACTTTGATTAACACTGCCACATCCTCTGGTGAGAGGAATAACATTTATTTGATCTTATATATCAGAAGAAAAACACTCGGAGAGGGACTGTGAGAGGTGGGTCCAGTCCCTTCTATATCCATGGGCACACACTGCTGTGTGGTGCATTGTGGGACACTGGAGGGCTGCCTGAGCCTCTGGCTTTAAACTGTTACAACAGCTAGTGGGAAAATGACAGGGGGTGCGATCCTCCTGTGTTGGGGGCCACTAGTGGCAAATCCACCTGTTTTGTTGGTATTTTATTATTTTTATCTGTTTAGAGACTGATTGGGACCACCAAATGGGAAGTGGAAAGGTAGCACACTTCCATTGGTGTGCTATATAAACATGAAAAAAAGAACACGAAAAGGACACAACATCTGACATAATTGAACTGGGCAAAAAAATCATTGAAGAAGGTGTTAAGGCAGTAATCTCAGGAATTCTGCCAGTGAATAAATGCAATCCCCCCCCCCCAAAAAAAAAAAACAATACAACACAGAAATGCGCGACTGTACAACTGGTGTGAGAGGCATGGGATGACCTTTCTAAACTCATGGGATAGCTTTTTTGGTAAAACCCATCAATATGCTAAGGATGGGCTCCATCTAAATAGGGCTGGAAAAATATCCTGGGCAAGCGTTTCAGTGATACTCTCTGAGTAAATAACATTTTAAACTAAGTAGGAGGGAGGGTGGGACTACATGAGATACCCCTGACTTAAAGTTCCTAATGCTAAATGCTAGGAGTCTAAATAATTAAAAAGATAACCTGGACATCATACTTCATACAAAAAATAATACATGTTTGTGCTATGACTGAGACTTGGTGGAGGGATGATACGTGGGGTAAGGAAATTCCTGGTTATAACGTCTTCTATGTAAACTGAAGAAGCAAAAGAGGAGGTGAAGTTGCCCTGTATGTTTAGAGCAATACTGAGGCAAACAAAATCAACATACAAGAGGATGGTAAAGAAACTATTCAGCAACTATGGATACACATGAATCCCTCCCCCCAAAAAAAAAAAAACTGTGGGAAATTGTTAATATGTGTATGCAATCGGGCCCCTAACCTAACGATGATAATAACTTATTCCAGGAATAATTGCAATATTTAGACCCAGATAGCAACGTTACCACCAAGGGTGACTTTAAATTCCTGATCATATGCTGGAAAAACCTCGCTGCCACTAGTGTATTAGAAAACAAATGTATGGAATTCATAGCTACCAACAATCTTGAGCAGCATGTGCAGGACAGTTGTCGAGGGGATAGCATACTAGATCTGGTCTGGCTTTGGTCGGGCGGCGGTGGAGTGGAGTGGCAAGGTGGCCGCAATGCTGCTCCACTCCCAACAGCCTTCTACATGAACTGGCATTTGAAAATGTTTATTTTATTTGCTCTTATTTTATTTTTATCTTCAAATTGGTGAATGAAACCATATTAATTTTGGCCCCTCTGGCTGACCTAGTACTAATTTAGTATTGTTCTGAGTCTAGTGGCACTATAATCTGGTAGTTTGTTGCCAGTAACTGCTGGTAATTGGAGTCTGAATGGCATTTGAACCTGAGGTCTTGGTGGAAGTGCCTACTGAAATTTTAATGAATCCTGGAACCGGGAGAATGTACAAGCATAAAGGAGGAATCCTGCGTCTGAAGTGACACTGAGAATTCAGACAGGCTGGCTAAGCCTTTTAAACAGGTATGCCTAGGGGCTGGAGTTGCTAGGGTATGCATGGCTGACCCTGGAGTTATTGCGCTAGTGGAGTGCTTTTTTGTTAGATCTCCACAGGTGATTAAATGTGTTCAGTGCCGGAGCTGAAGCGAAGAGACTAGGAAGAAACCGAACTATGGAAAGGTGTTTGGTATTCCCACTGGCGGAGACAGAGAAGGGGCGCTCCATCTCAGATGATGATGGAAAGGATAAAGGAAAATGAAATGGATCTTCAGTTTGGGGAGAATTAGAACAATTCTGCAGTAAAGTCGTCAGAGGCTTTCTGGTGAACCTACCCTGCCTGGAAATTTCCAGAGGTAATGTACAGAGAAAGCCCAGAAAATTATGCCTGTCTGTTGAAGCTGGGATGAAAATTATTTCTGTGGAGGTATTGTTCTGATTCAGTTTTTGAGTCACAGAAATTTTTGCTTGTCTTCTGATGGTACAATATTAAATGGAGATACGAACTCCTTTGTTTAAATTTAAATGTTGTGTGCCGTTTTGAGATAAGGGTTGACACTGAATATATTCATAGATTGGTGCCTTTTAATCTAGTTTGGGAAAAAATCTGAGAGCGTTCAGACAGATTTATTATCCTGGAAAGAAAGTTGGATATGGAATATATTCCCCAGAGCCACTGTGCTTTTCATCTTACACCTGACAAACCACATCCCTTTAAATCTTCATATTACAATGACCAGGAAAGAAATGATGGTGTTTGCTTTAATGCTGACTAAAAACAGAACTACTGCCATGTGGTCTCATTTTAAGTACAGATGGCTTCTTACTAAGCTTAAGGTGGAGTTACTTACTTCATGAGGATGCTGCACAAGTGGCTTAAGAAGATTCAAAGTCCTATTTTTGAACCATAAACCTTTGTGCTGATTTTAATCAAGATTACAACACCCATGCATTGTAGAGCAGTCTTAATATTTATTATACACAAAATCCGGCAGTGGGACCTTATGTCCTTTACAATGGGCCACTGTGCTTACTTAATATTCACTTATGCATGAGATTAAAAATGCCTTAACTACTTGGATGTAAACTGGTTGCCACTTCAGATTTGCTGTTCATGAACTTGGGTTTATTACCTACTGCCAGTATGAGCCCCTTCGGTTTATTAATTAAAAGTTTTTGCTGCAGCAAACAATTTAATGGACTCTGAACATGAACCGGGGTCTTTTAGATTTAATATTAAGTTATGGTCTCCTGGATTAATGAAGACACTGGAGACTTGAACACTTGCTTTAAAAGTTTGAACTCTCAATTATAATGTAGTCACAATGTAATTTTGCTGGAACCTATTTTAATATTGTGTGCTAATCGTATGAAGGGCTTACAATTTTGTTTGCCATTTCATTTTTCAGGTGCAGCCCAGTATGGAGGCCCCTCGAGGAACACGTAGCCTAATCTGGACTTGCAGAGAGGCTAGCATGTGCTTTGCCTGTTAAGGTTTTCTTGTGGTTTTGCCCTGCAAGAAAATATAGAATATGGCTTGAGCAATAATATAAATGTTTTAGACAGTTAAACAGTTTAAAAACTCTCAAATATAGGTATAAATGCCATGCAGATGTAACCCCTAGGTGGCACTATCCAAGGGCTACTACCCCTGCCTGCTTGGCTAGTTGCAGGTTAAGAGGCCTGGGTACTGAAATGGGTACCTCGACCCAGAGGACAGGGTTGTTAGTAGCAAGGCTAACCTGGGTACAGCCCTCCGGGACACTGTAACCCCCCTCTTTCCTCCTCTAGTGGCCTAGACAATATGTAACAAACACTTTTACAGTAGCCCCTATTCAACATACACTGTTTACACTTACCACCAAGGCTAGTTCCACCAGTTCGACCCTGGAGACCCCCTGCAAAACAAGGTTAGGCACAGCAAATAACAACAATACAGCGCTTTTGGTACAAACTGGAACCACAGTCAGATTAAATGCAAAAAGAGTTAAATCTGATTTATTTAGAGGGCTTGAGCACAGGAGGGGTGTAATCAAGTTAATTAGCTTAAAGGCTAAATAAATCAGGCAGTCATGCATGCATGTCAGAGTCTCTACCCAGTCAGACACTCTGGGTACCCAGGTGGGAGTAAGGTGGGCTAGCCTGGAACGTTGCCCGGGGTAGACCAGCATCGCAGCTGGTTGGGGCCCTGTGATGGAAGAAAGAAACATGCACAACCACACTCAATTTGTAATCTGGAGCCGGATGGCTGTTTGTGACAAGAAAAACAACAAGTAAATTAGATGACAACACTTTTGATTTAGCTGATGTTGCAGGGAGCTACCCTGGTGTTTACTCATGATACCCAATACAGGACACAGGAGGAATGAAACTGAGACTGCAGGTTGATGAGCTGGAGTGCCAGGAGAAGCACGGCCCACACGAATCACTGAGGCGTCATTCCTGTTCAAGGCATTGAGCAGGGGGCTGATCCCCAGTCAGGTCTCTCGTCGATGGTTTTCTCTGTGGCGTGAGTAATCTGGCTGAGCCACTGCGACAAGGCCCAGACTGAGGAACAGTTCAGATGTGAGTCTGAGAAAGCTGGATGCAGCTTCTAGCAAGCCAGGCACAGTTAAGCACACAGTGGGGAACCAAGTCATGACCCACTAGCAGCACACAGCACATTTATGGTAAAGTAATCACCACTATACCAGGTGGATGACAGTCCGGTCGCAATCACAGTGTCTCTGCACAAAACCGGGAGTTCGGCGGTAAATACAGGTCCTGACAGGCCGATTGCATTCAGCAAATCTTCGGTCTTCTTCAGTTTTCAAGCCTGGTCACCAATTCAGTGGCTTAGGTCTTTCTTACAATTTCGGATGCAGTCCGATTCTTTGAAGAGCTCCCTCACAAGGGACAGCAGACAGGCAGTTCAAACTCAGCCCTTCCATGATTCTCCCACGTGAACTACGAAGAAGCTGCTGCTTGAGTATCTCGAGCTGTTCACCCTTTCGTTTCCCAGCTCAGACTGACTTCTGCTGCAAGCAGCCTGGGACTTTCCCCAGGATCCAAAAAGTTCGGTTGGCTGATCCATCTGTCTGTCAATCCAAGTGCTCCCCCTCCAGGTTCATTTAGGCACCAAAGTCTCAAAACTACAACTCCTACAGAATTTTGCTTCCACAAGACCCCTGGGGACCATCACCATTTTAGGGTCCCCAAAGGTACTGATTGGCCCACAATAGCAGTCCAGAACCAAGATGGTGGGGTCAAGTTGAAATGTCCATGCTGCAAAAAAGGCAGGTTAAACAAACTTCCATAACATTACTATTCCAATAGATAATTAGCAAATAAGTACAGCTTCTAACAAAGCTCCCTCTGTGCAAATAGCGATGGCAGAATGAAGCGATTATCTGGCAGTTCGGGTGGGACTCAAGCATAGAAACACTCAGCTCCCTCCCAGATTAAATAAGCACCACATTATAGGCAGCTCTTAAAGAGACAGAGCACAGAGGCATTAAGGCACTCTCACACAAACACTTTTAAACGTTAAGACACAGGATAGCAGCCTGGCCATGGGCATTTAGGCAAGCCCAAGGAAGACTTTTCAGGAACCCCATTTATGGGGGGTTACGCAGATATATCAATTTAATTTTATTATATATGTATATAATTTCGAGTGGAAGGCTGCTTTTTACTTTTATTTAAGGTCTTTTGACCCCTTTTAATAGTTGTCTTTGTGATGTTAGTTTTGTAAATGTTGTAATGGTTTATAACTGATCAACAATAAACAAACTTGAACTTGAACTACTAGATCTGGTAATAACCAACATGGGTGAAGATACAGTAGAATGTAATTCAAGGGAACCCCTGAGTCACAGCGACCATAATTTTGTCCAATTTACTCTAAAAACTAGCTGGGACCCAATATTAGGTAAAACAAGGGTAAGATGTTACACCAAGGCAAATCTTCCCAGAGATCAAAAAATATTTGGGAAACTGGAACTGGAAAAAAGATTTTGATGGTCAGTCCCTGAAACTGAAATGGGATCTATTATATTTAAAACTCAGTTTCTGAATTACATCCTTTGTACTGGAGAAACTGAAGTATAACAACAAAGGGAAGATTCCCATCTGGTATAACAAAAACATTAAAAAGTTAAGTAAGCAAAAAAAAAAAAAGGCATACACAGTCTATAAAAATATTCCATCCACAGCCACATGGCTGTCTTATAAGGAGATGGTTAAGAAATACAAGAACTTTATTAAAACGGGAGTATGAGCAAAGAATATCCACAAATACAAGAAACAACAAAAACGTTTTTTACAACTATATAAACAGTACAAAGAAAGGGAAGCCTAAAGTTGGACCTATCACTATAGGGGATACAGTCATCAGGGATGGATAAGCTGTGGCTGAAGTATTTAGTAGGCATTTTACTAGTATACACCAACCAAAAGATATAAGCAGTGGGGATTTACCTACGGGCACAAATGATAATATTGAAATTTCAATGGAAGAGGTTAAAAACAGGTTACTAAAACTAAAACCCAACAAATCACCAGGACCAGATGAACTCCATCCTACATTTTTAAAAGGAAGTGGCAGACAAACTATCAAGGCCCCTTGCAAACATATTTATTTATTTATTTTATTCATTTCAGTACTCAGAAAACCATGTGAGCTCAGGGCTCTTTACATAGGTTCCACGTCAGGACATTTCAGTACAACAGATAGGTGAAATTATACAAAGGATTGCATAATTACAAAGGTAAACAAACAGGATTATATATCACATACTGTAGTTCAATTTCTGAAGGTATAGCTCTTCAAGAATGGAAGGTAGCTACTGTCACACCGATCCACAAAAAGTGCCCCAGATGTACTTACAAAGCCTACAGACCAAAGCGTCTCACATCTATTGTGGGGAAAATCAAGGAGGACATTATTGATCACATTACTAGGGAGGGAGCGGAAGACGTAAACCAACATGGCTTCTGGGTGGGTAGGTCATATTTAACAAATCTATGAAATTTTCTCGAGCGTATCAGCAGCCCTCAGGATGTCGGTTTACCTGGCGATATTCTTTTCCTTAATTTCTCAAAAGCATCTGATATCATGCCTCACACCCCACTGATAAACAAACTATATACCATAAATTTATGTCCAAACATCACCACTTGGGTAAATTCATGGTTGAATGGCAGGAAATAGACAGTATGTGTAGCCAGGCATTTCTTATCATGGATGGAGGTGACGGCTGGAGTGCTCCCGGGTTTGGTCCTGGGTCCCACCCTTTTTAGTATTTACACTGCATCATTACAGCTGTCAGACAGTTTTTGGATCTCTACGTTTGCAGATGATGTGAAGATTGGAAAAATAGTTGACAGTGATAAATCTATAGAGGAATTTCAGAATGAAATAAAAAAAATTGCACTTTTGGCCACAAAATATAAACTAACATTTAACATTGCACAATGCAAAACAATGCACATCGGTGGTAGAAATAGGAGGGCATCTTACTTTATGCATGGGAAGAGGTTATTAGAAACTGACAGTGAAAGTGACCTAGGTGTAATTATTACAAACAGGATGTCACAAGATATTCGGTGTAAAGAGGCAGTAAGCAGGTGTAACAAGATCATTGGCTGCGTGCTTAGAAACATCAGAAGCAGAGACAGAAAGGTGCTGGCACCCTTGTATAGGTCATTGGCTTGGCTGCACATGAAGTACTGTGTACAGATTTGGGCCCCTAGTAACAAACATTAGATTACTAGAGAGTACACAGAGAAAAGCCGCTAAAAGTTAGGTAACTTTCAAACAGGCCTTACAGTGAAAGGCTACTGGAGTTGAATCTTTACTCCATGGAGTACAGAAGATTAAGGGGGGACTTATGCTTGACTTATAGGGCATTGCACAATAAGGACCTCATGGAATGTGCTGGCTTGGTAATGAAACATTCAGCAAGAGAAAACAGGTTCCATTGCTATCAGTTAAAAGGTGATGTATACGGGACTGAAAAATGTGGGTCATGGTTTAACCAGAGAATTGTAAATACCTGGAATAGGCTTCCATACAAAATAGCGACAATCAAATCTCTGGGGGCCTTTAAAATGTCACTAGATAAATATATGGGAAACAGGAAATTCAAAGTTTTGGAATGAGCATGGGTGAGTCACATGGCCTATGGCTACTGACACATATACATTGCTAAGATCCTATGATCCTATAAGATACATGTCCATCATACAGTACTCCATGGAACTAGACAAGTAATTTTAATTTGTGTGGCTCCAGGGTGTGCACTGAGAAAATATGAATGCCTTTGTTAGCAGAGCTGGTAGTGCATTGGAATGATATTCTGAGCAGGCTTGGGTTCAAATCCCACCTAGAGCACTTGTTTCTCACTTCTAAATTGAGTTTCAAATACATGCACGTCCTACTTCATGGAAATAAAAAAGCAGTTCTACCTTGTGTGGCTCCGGGGTGTGCATAGAGAAACTATGAATGCCTTTGTTAGCATAGCTGGTAGTTCAGTGGAATACTATTCTGAGCAGGGCTGGGTTCAAATCTCAGCCAGGGAATGTATCTGTTTCTCACTCCTAAATTTATTTGCTTCTATATGCAGACATAAATGGAAACCCCTTCACAGGTTTCTGAGAATGGCCAGTAATGCAGTCTCCTGTCTGCAAGAGTAGGCAAGGAGATACACAGCAGCATTTTGGACAGACTGAAGCGTAATAAGGCATAGGGATGCTCAGATATCTCAAAATCTGATGTTGTCAGATTCTACTGAGGATATCCTAAAGTCCTAAAGGATTTTAGGATATTTGGAGTTAGGGATTTTAGGATATCCTAAAACCTGAGTTAAAATCCAAGGTTTTTAGGATATTGGATCATAAGAACCAATATCCTAAAATCCTACTATCCTAAAAACTACCTGTTATCCTAATTATCCATTTTTTAAAATGGATATCTGAGCAATCCTAGTGGGGAGGGACTTAGGAGACCATAACAGGAGGGAGTTAAGGGCATCTTCTAAGTGCAGCTGTATAATGTTACAGTATGCATTTTAAATGTCTTCTTATACTGTAACTCTCGCTTGATAGACTGGATGTATGTCCTGAATTTTATTCCCTGTTGTACAGATCCCAGCATTTTCTGAAAATGGGCTTGTGGCTCAGCCCACTTACTTGGCTAAACAATAAAAAAAATAAAAGCTAAAATTCAAGTTCAAATTAATGGAAAAATACAACAGAAATAGCTGCATATGGAAGCAGAAACAAGGCAGTGTTTTCAAAGAATGGCGCAGGGCTTGTGTCCATCTCTGCACAATAGCACTTAGGTTCTGGTGGTGTGGCAAACCCTTTGCTGCAACTGTGCCCGATTTTACAATCTCGGGTGCAGTTGCGACAGTATCCATGAATTATGGCAGGCTGCATCAAATATCAGATGCAAGCGCCATAAAAACAGACCCCAGGATTGCCACAAGGTAGACCACATAGAAACATAGTCTTTGACGGCAGATAAGGACCGCTTGGCCCAAAGCCGCAGATCCTAGTTAACCAACAGCCTGTTTCTTCCTACCCCCCACAAAAATTGTCTTATGTCTGTCCCATACATTCTTGAATTCTCCCACAGTTTTAGACCCCACAACCTCCTCAGGAAGGCTGGTCCATGTGTCCACCACCCTCTCTGTGAAAAAATACTTCCTAACACTGCCTCGAGCCACCCCCCACCTTCAAATTGTGTCTCCTTGTTCTTGCACATCTCTTCTTCTGAAAGATGCTACCCTCTTGGACTTTGTTGACTCCACTGAGGTACTTAAATGTTTCTATCATGCCCCCCTCTTGCTCCTTTCCTCAAGGGTATACATATTAAGCTCCTTTAGCCTCTCTTCATATGGCTTCTCTTGCAGACCCTGCACCATTTTAATTGCCCTCCTCTGGACTGCCTCCATCCTGTCTATGTTCTTGCAGAGATGAGGTCTCCAGAACTGCATGCAGTACTCCAGATGTGGTCTCACCAACTGTCTGTACAGAGGGATAACAACTTCCTGTTTTCTGCTGGTCATGCCTCTCCCTAACATTCCAGTATCCCACTAGCCCTCCCTTCTGCCTTCTCACATTGTTTGCTAACCTTAAGGTCATCTGATATGATTACCCCCAGGTCCCTTTCCAATTTTGTTGTTGTTACTACCTCCCCCCCCCACTGTGTAATCCCCTGTGTTTTTGTTTCCCAGGTACATTACCTTGCACTTCTTTGCATTGAATCCCAGTTGCCATACTTCTGGCCATTGTTCCAACCTTGCCTAGTCCCTTCTCATCCTTTCCACGCCTCCTTGTGTATTAACCCTGTTGCAGATCTTTGTAGCATCTGCAAAGAGGCATACTTTTCCTTCCAGTCCCTCTGCAATGTCACTTATAAAGACTTTAAAAAGGACTGGACCCAGAACTGAACCCTGCGATACCCCACTAGTAACCCCTCTTTCTTCAGTGTGGACTCCATTTACAATTACCTCCTGTGTCCTGTTGTCCAGCCAATGTTTTACCCAGGCTACCACCCTGGGACCCACTCCCAGGCTGGTTAATTTGATTATTAATCTTTTGTGTGGGACTGTGTCAAATGCCATACTAAAGTCTAGGTAGGCCATGTCCACAGCCCCCTTCCTGGCCTACTACTTTGGTCACCCAGTCAAAGAAATCAATTAGATTCATCTGACATGACCTTCCCGCTGTGAATCCATGCTGCCTTGGGTCCTCTGCCCCACTTTCCTCTAGGTACTCAACAGTTCTTTCCTTCAGAAGTGATTCCATCACTTTCCCTACCACAGAGGTCAAACTGACAGGTCTGTAGTTTTCTGCCTCTGTCTTGGTCCCAATTTTGTGAAGGGGAATCACATCAGCCTTCCTCCAGTCCTCCTGACTGATGAAATCCCAACCCGATTTGTTGTAATTGCCGAAAATAGGGTATTGAAATACAAGCTGTACTGAGCTGTCAACTGGTCTGTGCTGTCAGTTTCAAAAACTTTGCCATAATTGCCGAAAACAGAAATTAGAAATATAAATTCACCACATGCAAAGATGTGACGCACATTATTAAAAATAGCAGTACTCCTTACTGTGCACTATAATTGCCAAAAATGTGGTTGAATTACAAGCAGTACTGAGCTGTACCAAGCTGTCAACTGGGCTGTGATGTCAATGTCTTTGGTAAGCACTTTAAAAAGTTTTGCAAAGTTATGCATTGTTTCAAGTGTCAGTAAATGTGATGCAGGAATACTATATACTACTGTATTTTCTGTAATTACGACTATGCTGCATCTTTCAGTTAAATAATGCAGCACGTCTGTTCACTGAGATCACACCCCCATCTACCCTGAGATCTGTATACCCATCTTTATGGCATGCACATTAAATAATGCAGCACGTCTGTTCACTGAGCTCACACCCCCAGCTACCCTGAGATCTGAACACCCATCTTTATGGCACGCACATTAAACAATGCTGTCACAGTCTGTCTTAAAACCGACGCGTGTAAGGAATACTGCTAAAGCAAAAACTAAAGCTGCTGCTTTTCTAGTGTAACCCCCTTTCAAATGGGGGTTCCTAGAAATGCCAGTCTGGGTTTACCCTAGCTCATTGGTTCTGTCCTTCTCCTGTCGTCTCTCGGGCTTCTCCTGACTTGGCTTCTAATTTTTCTGGCTTCCCAGGCCCTGTTTGCCCTCGTGTGTGCCCCAGCTTGCAGTCAAATGAAAATCCAGCCCCTGGGGGCTTAAACTGCTGACCGTGAGCTCCCGCTGCAAAAGAGCTGCCTCCAGGGTAGCGGCAATCGTGTTGGTGTGCTAAGCGCCTTTGATGTGGAGCCGCTTGTTTGTGGTCACCTTGGGGACTGTGCCATGGGTTCCGGGATCCCTTCCACCTATTCGGGACCCGGTGACCATGGACAGCCTGCTGGGGGACCAGTCAGATGGGAATTAAAGGAGTTTTGACCGGGGCTCATTTGAGTATGCCTGTGCAGGGCCCCGGTCATCTGAATAATGCATAACAGTGTATCTGGCTGCCTCCAGGATAGCTATGTTCAGCTCCAGCAGAAAAGTAAAGAATTAAAATGTTTTAAATAATGAAACTGTTGCTGCATGTTGGGAATATACTGTGCATGTGGGGAAAAGTGTTTAAAGTTAAAATGAGTACCGTTTCCCTGGCAATTCCAGTATCTGGGACTCTGTGTGACAGCCTGTCAGCTGCTGCAAGGGGAGCTTGCATAAGTGCAATAGCGACAAGAAAAGTAAAAGAGCCATGTTTTTCTTCTGTGCAGCGACTACAAGTGCAGCCTTTAAGCTATAGAACTGTGGGGCATTTGGGGCAAATAATTACTTCTTTCTGGCTGCACCAGGACATTATTCAGGACTGTATCTAATCTGCTATAAGGGACAGTGGGTTAAGCAGCCATTGCCAGCAGTACAGCCAATTGGAATTGCAGCAATAGAAAGCCGAGACTTGTGGGACATTCACTGCATCTCATGGGTAAGCACCCAAGTGCTTATGGGGGCTTACAGGGACATTATTTTGGGCGCAAATTCCACAACCCAATGGTGCCTCGAGTGTTCTGATTGACAGGTTCTTCAGCAACTTGGAGACATGTCACCCCATCCCTACTACCAATCAGGAGTCGAGCTAGGAGCTCTATAAAGAGACAATGTTGCCAGTTTGTCTGGGAGAAGATTCAGAGATGCAGAGCTGAGAGAGCAGCAGAGCAGGCTCCAGCCTGCTGCGAGCCCCCATGGGGGAGGGGCTCAGGCTCCAGCCATGCCATCAGGCCTGGGCCACTTAATTCAAGCCCTTTCAGTCTTCAGAGGGCATTTGTTATTTTCTTCAGTTAACAGTTAACTAGTTACAGTAATTGTGCTTTCTGCAACAGCTAGCCTGGAGGTTGCCAGTACTGTCCTCCAGAGGCTAGCCTTCCCTTCCACGTCGGGGAAAGATGTGGACCGAAGAATCAGATGTCCAGCAGCGGTGAGAGCGCTGACCAGACCAGATGACATCATGCAGTGGTTAGAGCGCTGACCAAGTACCTCAGCAGTGAGAGAGTTGAAGAAGTCTTCAGGATGGATTCGGTTGTGGATAAGACCCATGGAGGACCTGAGTGAGTACCCTCGTACCCCCAGATGCGAGGGAGAAGCTAAGCAAGTAATCTTGGGGGCTCCATGCCCCATTAAGAAATGTGTGCTGTTAAGTGTGAAGTATTGAAGTCATCAGTCTGGGCTACTAACCCCATAAGAGACTGCCTAATTCAAGTAATGGATGCATCTTGTCTGTGGCCCAAATGGCTAAGTTGCAGGTGCAGCAAGATGCTGGGCTTGGAGAATCATATAAATGTGTAGCTATGGATTAGAGTCCTGCCATCATGGAGCTGTCTGCCAAGATGTGCTTGCCACTTCATGAGACAGGAGGTCCTAGAGCATATTAATGTCTAAGATACTTTAAAGAGAATGTACCTGTGTCTGCACAGAATTTCATCAAAGAGCGCTTGGTATAAGTGTTAAATGGCTAGACATGCTGAATAGGACTCCGCTTGTGGATAATGTTCTTGGTATATAGAATGTACTGGATGTGACTGCCTGTGATTAAAGTATCGAATGCTTGATAAAAGTGTTGTTGCCAACTTACTCTGGATGGATGCCTTTTGGTATATAAAGTACTGGATGTGACCGTGTTTAAACTGCATTTAGGATGCTTGACAGAAGCATCACTCTCATTGCATTGGATGGGACTTTCAAATATTGTGCTGAATGTTCTGGATGTAGGATCCACATAGTTTACTCTGGAATGTTCGGAAGTCTGCAAGTGCAGGGCAATCCCTGATTTGTCTGCAAGTGCAGGGCAATCCCTGCTTTGTCTGCTAAAGTGCAGGGCAATCCCTGCTGTGGTTGTAAATAGTAATTTGCTGCTTTACAAAAATCTGTTTCCAAGTTGCCCCCACCCTCAAATTAATAGCCGGCCACCTCGACCAGCTGCAACTCCATCAGGCCTGCAACATCTTGGACTGTGGTATCTGTTTAACCAGTATGGAATGAGATTGCGGGGTTTCTGCTGTATCTGGGATTGGTACCAGTGTGGGTAATATTAATAAATATGTTTAACATCGGATTTATCAGCAGCTAGATAGCCAGGGCTCGTGATGTCTTAAGTCGAATGGTAAAATGTGATTTATGTCTGCCTGTTAATATGTAGCCACCCAGCTGGAGGGTTCACCAGCAAAATCCAAAATGATCTCTGTACATGTGTAAACATAGTAAGATAACCACTACTCCTCCTGTTTCCCCTTCCTAGCTCCTTTATTTCCCCCCAAAATAAATATCTTGTTGTCGTTGTTTGAAATCCTGTGTGAGAATATTATTAGAGACAGCCTTTAATTCAAAATGTTGAAATGTGGGGAACTGTGCATTGGGGCATGTCTGGGGAAGGTAATTGGTCATTGTGGGTGGTGTAGCAGCTCAGGGGCTACACCCAGCACCATCTCACCCATGTAAAGCACCCTGAGTGTAGGGACTGTGCAAAGGTTTTAAACATTTTTATAAGTAGCGAACCCAAACCCCTTAGCCTATGTCCAGGGTAGTAGGCAGGGGTGTAACACTGGAGGGTGGTGCCGCCCAGGAGTTCCACTGACAATGCTTCATATTTCAGTTAAATAATGTGACACATCTTTTAACTGAGATCACTGCTGCAGTCGTGTTGGGATTATGGTAGTCAGGCAAACGGTTAGTCAGGATTTCGGTGAAGGGATTTAAATTATCAGTAATTTAGATCTCGGAATTTAGTATGGATCCCAGAGAAGCTACATCTTATTTTCAGTGAGGACATGTTTTTACCAAATGTTACAGCTGGGAGGACTGAAACACTGGTTAGTGACATTAATTATTTTCACTCAACTGTGAGTCATTGACTATGGTAGGATTAGCAACCAAATTCTCCTTTTTCACAATGCAGTGTTTTCTCAACTAGCTAGACTACTTTTGCCTTCCTAAAGCTTTGCAAAGCACCTAATTAAGAGACCCATGTGGAAAACGTGTGTAGTAAACTCCAAGATCTACAATAGGCCAATAAAAGGCATCACATTATGAAATGAGTCTCTGGGATTTCTCAAGTTTGACTGCCTTCTCAAAAACTGTAGTAAGTTAGGCCTGGAGCAGTGGGCGGTCGGAGAAGTGTGGCTAAGCGCAAGGGGAGTCAACCAGAGGGAGGCAGACTGGTTGTTTATCTATTAGTAGTATAGTCATAATTTCATACTCTGATTATGTGATCAGCATCACTCCTGTGAAGCCACTGACTGCTTGTGTGAACCTGCAGTTGTGTTAATTGTTGTTCTCTCAAGTCCCAAATGAAAGTTTCTGAGACCAGTTGTAGGCATTCTGCTTGCTCATGTTTCATAATACTGTGTGCTGATATTTTTTTAACTAAGATTTTGCCATTTGCATCTATGTGATTCCCTGCATTCACAAACCACACTGCCCAGACAGTAATTCATAGCTGATCCCCATCTGACTACTGCTGCTGTAAGACTTGCATGTTTCAGCCCAGTGTGATGTCAGCTGCATTCCAGGTTCCACAAACATAGTCAGCTGCTCCTCAATTGACTGACTGACCTAATCCCAAATTGCTGCAACTCCAAGGGGGGGAAGGTGCTGCTTGGTTTTAAATTGAGTGTTCCATAGACGCAATTGTGCAACTGCATCTGAAACAGCAGGCAAAAGTAGGTGAAGTGTGGCTAAGTGCAGAGAGTCAACCAGAATCACCAGGGATCAGGGCCACAAATGTTATTGTTTTTGATTGTAATCAATATTGCAGAAACAAACAGCATAATTCAATTTAAATTGTGGCTACTGGGCCTGACTCCATGGTGGTGAGTGTTAAAGCACCGCTCTCACATGCTGGTGGCCCAGGTTCACACCCCAAGACCGGGACATTTTATTTTAGTTTTTGTTTACCGGGTAATTGCACTAGACAAATCCTGCCTATTTTCAGGCACGACCCGGGTGAGGGGGATACAGATGAATGCCAACTGACCTTGAACCAGATTAAGCTGTTGGTGGTATTTTTAGTGAATGAGGGAAATTTGACCAGGACACCAGGGACATTCCCCTACTCTGTGACTGCAGAGAGCGCTGTTGCGCTGCGACAGGGATGGAGGACTCCAGTCCAGGTTTGGGCAAGGAACAGGAAGGTTGTGTTGCAATAGCTCCAGGTCCTGAGTGTGGACCTAGTACTAGTCATGTTCCAGGTATAGAAGTGCAGCCTTTGCCAATGGATTTCAAGGGGCAAAATTAATGTTTACTAGCATGACCTGAGATGGATGAAGAATTAATCTTACAAAAACAACTTATTGAGAAGAAAAGACATTTAACTGAACTGCTATTAGCAGCAGAAAGTGATTTTCGGTTGAAAAAAATGCAACTGATGGAAGAGAGAACTAAACGGAAAAGATCTGCAGTAAGCCCTATCCAAGAAGGAAACAAACGTTTGCCTATTTCTTTGGCTATGAAAGAAATTCCTGGACCACCAAATAAATATGAGAGCACTTTGGTTCCAAGGCAGAATGATGTGGACGCCAACAGCTCTCTAGAGGAATGGACCCCAGGAGGGGCCCTTCGGGAAGCAGGCTGGACTTTGCAAAATGAGATATGATTCCGATGCAGCATTCTGCTTCGGGATGGTGGAGTCCACAAATGCAGCTGGAAGAGAACGGCAAGAGTGTGTTTCTAGATATCAAACTACAAGTGGTGGTGGTTTTGCTAAGTCCCAGGTTTCTCTTACTGCTTCAGCGCAGGACACAAATGAGGCTACAACTACGCCAGATGCTGTGGACACATTCACTGACAGTTTGCCTCCACATCTATTGTACAAAAAACAGCTTTAAATAAACCAGATAGTGTATCCAAGAATTTAACTTTATCAGACTTGCTGACAGAAGGAAATGAGAGCACCCAGGAGAAACAGGCACCATTACAAGCGGAGGAGGTTCGGAAGAAACAGTCTTATGCGGGGCTCTTTAGGAAACCATCTGAAGCAGCAAAAAGGAGGTATTTAGTGCACTTACGGTATAAGAGTCTTGCACCAGTACATCAGGACAGACTATGGGTGGGTAAAACCCTCATCATTGACTCTTTGGGGTTTTCCCCTGCTGAAATATATGTGTTTATACATGCTCCAGGGGATAGAATATATGACATTAGTTTTTGTACTATGCATGCTTTAGATAAATTTTGGCAACTGTACTATGAATTAAAAGATACGGACATTTGGAAAGACTTTCTGGCTATCCCTATAACGAAGCCTACTATTAAAACAGTTGCACTCCTGTTTAGAAATGAAGGGGTTAACATTAGCAACATTTTGTTTTGGTTAGAGAAACGATGTACAGTATTCGACAAACCCAAACCGATTATGGATGATAATGGGTTCTGGACAGGAGGTTGGACAGTAAGAGTACAACTTTTACAGAATAACATGGGAATACAGCATTTGCCAAGCTGTTTCTATTTGCGAAGGGATAGAGGGATTTTATTCTATGCAGGGCAACCCAAGAGCTGTTTTAAGTGTGGCTCATTACAACATTTGAGCAACGATTGTGACCAGATTAAGTGCTTCCACTGTGAGATGTTAGGACATTCAGCAAATAGGTGTCAGGCCCCTCCAATTTGTACTCTTTGCGAGGGTAATGACCATTCCTTTTCAGAATGTCCATGGGCAGGAACTGTAATCTGGATGCAGCCTCTGATCAGGGATTTTTTAGCACAGGCTCGGAAACCTTTTTTCCCTACAGAAACTTCTAACACTGGAAGACAGAGGGGTAGAGGTAGGGGGGAGGGAGGGGAAGTAGTGGAGAAAGAAGATGTCAGGCCCCCTCCACCTAGACAAGACATTATTGTAGAGCCTTTAATGACATCTAGAGAAGGCACATCTACAGAAGGGAACAGAGGGGAAGCGGAGACTCCTTTTACCACTCCCCAAAGTTCTCCACCTCGCAGAAGTCTTATTTCAACAGTCCAGTCCTTGAAGGGCAGAAGGGAAAAAGTTAAGAGACTCCCATGAGGAAAGTTTTCGCAAACCACAGGTCGCGGAAAGGACAAAGGATTTAATACAAGATGAGAGTATACCTAACCTCCCTCCAGAAGTTCCCCATCCCCACTTCCCTTAAGCAATACGTATGGCATTTTTTCTTCATGGGGTGATCAGGTAGAAATGGCCCAACTCATGGAAACTGGTACTATTGGTATGGAGGATTCGATAAGTGAGACTGATTTAAGTTTAAATGGAATTTCAAGTTGTTCAGAGGCCATACCGAGTAGGAAACCACAGAAGCGGATGACACGCTCGAGTGGGAAATCTCTGACATTTCCTCCCTGAACCCACTAATTTGAAAGTAGCTAGTTTAAATGTGAACAGCATAAAATCTAATTCAAAATGACTAGCTACGTATGGTGTTTTACAACATCTGAATTTTGATGTATATTTTTTTACAGGACACTAGCTTGCACTCTCGAAGTGACATAGTGCAGGCTTTGGCGGACTGGAAATGGGGACTTTCCCAATGGTCGATAGGGACAGAAACTTGTTGTGGAGTGGGATTTTGTTTTTTAACACCCGCAATTCAAATTTTAAGACTGGTGGATTTAGAACCTGGGCGTGCCCTTATTTTGGATGTCATTTTGAACTCAGTATCATGTAGATTAATTAATATTTATGGACCTTATTTACATACAAGCAGGCAGGTGATTTGGGGTGGGGATTTTAATATAAATCTACAAGAAAAGGATACCCCTGGGAAACAATATTGCGATTAAAACTATGCTTACAACAATAGTTAAAATAGTAGGATTACTGGATGTATGTGCAGACTCTGGGGGGGGGGAATTTGTTCAACCTTCCATAAGGGTCACCTATCTTCCTGGATTGATTTTCTTTTCATTAAACAGCACATTCCCTTGGCAAAGGTAGAAACAACCCCAATAGAAACTTCGGACCATTGCTTAATAGGTTTTCAGATAGCTATTCCATTACATAGAGAAGCAGACTGAGGCACCTGGAGACTGAATATCTCCATTTTTCAGGATAAAGCAGTAATTCAACAGATTACAATGATTATTAGTAATAAAATAACGACATTGGCATTTTATGATAGTGTTGGACTTTGGTGGGAGGATGTTAAAGATTGTCTAATAGGGTTTTTTTAAATCTTAGGTACTACTAAAGTACAGTCATCCTATAAAGAATATTTAAGGTTAAGGATAGTTTTTGAAGATTTATCAACTGAATTAGAGATAGTTAGGGAGCAAATGTGCCAATTTCAATATAATAGACTGCTTTCTTTGCAAAAGGAACAGTCCTTTAGGACTCAGGGTACAGCAGCCCAGGTGAACCAGTATCTTGCTAGTCAAGAGAGTAGAGAAAAAAAAATTATTCCTTTTTTGTTAATGGAGGGAGGTGTTGAGGTACGAAGTAACGAGGGAATTATGGAACAATTAGAAAATTGTATTGGCACAACTTTTGCGTCTGTAAGTGGGAATAAGCAGACAGTGAAGCTAATATTAGACCTAGCAACACCCCCTCATTTAGAAGTAAAATATACAGAGGATTTGCTAAAACACTTTTCAACACAAGAAGTAGAATCAGTAATAATGGGTTTAAAAATTAAGACTTCTCCTGGGTCGTATGGTTTACCAGGGGAATTCTATAAGTTGGAATGGTCAATTATGTCTACGGTATTGGTACAGTTATTTAATTACTTTTTGTCAGACCATATACTACCTACACAGATGTATGAAGGTTTGTTGATCTTTTTATTCAAATATGGGATGCGTAGTGATATCAGTAATTGGCATCCGATCACATTGTTAAATGTAGATTTTAAATTATTTGCAAAATTATTAGGGAACCGATTAGCTCCTGTTATGCCAGAATTGTTACTTCCTACTCAGTTTTGTTTGGTGTCTGACCGATGCTTTGATTTTTTTCAAATATCTGGTGGAGAAAGGCATGGAACAAAATGAGGTTCTAAATTTAGAAGGTTATACAGCGAGCCTAGATCAATCTAAGGCATTTGATAAAGTCTCACATCTATATCTGTGGGAATGTCTTAGATCTTATGGAATCCCTGAAGAGTTTGTACAATGGGTTCAATTGTGTTATAGTTTGGCATTCGTTAGACCTTTTGAAAATGGTAGACTGGGGAAAAGGATAGGGATTTATCGGGGTGTGAGACAGGGTTGCCCCCTGAGTCCCCTGTTATATGGATTTGCGATAGACCCACTATTACGGATACTTCAGAAATCTCCTAATATTTGTTGCATTTCAGTACACGATTTACCAGTATGTAAAATAATAGCTTATGCAGATGATTTATGTTTAATTTAAAAAAATGAGACTTCTTTAATTAAAGCATGCAATTTAATTCAGGAACTGGGGAAAGAAACAGGGGCATGCCTTAATTTGGGGAAAACAAAATGTTTAAAACTTGCTGGGTTTCCATTAGGCCCTGAAACCTTTGGGGGATTTTCGGTAGATAACACACCTTGTAAAATGCTAGGGATTTATTTTGGTGGCACAGATATGGCTAAGTATAATTGGGAAATAGCATTACGCATGGGTACTGCCAAAGTGCTTCAATGGAATAAGTGGAAAGTCTCGAAAAAGAAAACAATTTACTATATAAAAACATTTTTGATTCCATTTTTTTATTTATTAGTATGATTTTTCCTCTCCCTTTGGATTTAGAAACTAAGGTATTGTTTTTTTTTTTAGTTGTTTTTGGGGTAGTAAGTTAAATCCAATTAAAAGGAATGTTTTGTACAGGGAAATTAAAGATGGAGGTATGGGGATACCTAATCCAATTTTGTTTTTCTTTTCAATTTTTTTATACGCAAGCATTTTGCCCCTTATGAAAGGATGTTCACAAATTTGGGAAGTTTGGGGAATACATGAATTGGAAGGGATTTTAAATGAATGGAAACAAAGTCAGTTTATGCATAAAAATAAACATTGTCCTTGGTTAGGGAAGCAATGGGTGGGAGTTTTTGATAAGATTAAACACTGGTGAATTAGCTATGCATTAGTATTAAAACTTCCAAGGAAAGTCTTTTATCAGGAGGTTTTACGATCATGTTTTGGAATAACACTTTTTGAAGGGTTTTCAGTATCTGCTAAGAACCAGATTATTAAATACATTTCAGATGACAGACTACCAGTTCAGATGTGGGATCAAGTTTAGTTAAGTATTCATGAGCGAATTAATGTGAAAAGGAACCATAAACACAAATCTTTGTTAGAAAGAAATTGTTCAAGGATAACCTGTATGTATAAAATGGAGTCTCTGGATCATTTATATTTTCATTGTCCATATAAGACACAGTTTTGGGATGCAGTTAAGAATCAGTGGAAAGCAGCGCCTTTTATTTCACCCAAATCAGACCTCTTGTATTATGGAATAATGCCACCGGAAATGCAGGCCTTTTCACATAGTACATTAAGATTGATTATGGCTCACTTTCTATATTGGATCTGGATCAGTAGATGCATATTTACATTACAACAAACTACCTCAGTTTTAGAATTATTTCTTCTGATAGATTCAGGTCTCAGATGCATACGGCGGCAGGAGGAAAGTAATTTGGACACTGACACCTGGAATTTGAGATGGAAGCAATTTTCTTTTATTTAAATCAAAACAACTTTGTTAAAGAAAGTTTGATTAGAGGAATAAGTTACTGTGGTATTTAGGTTTCAAGGGTTTTGACAATATTCCTTTTATGTATTTAGATGTCATGATCTTGATTTACCACAAATTTCTTAAAACTTTTATAGTAAGGGGGGTTCTATTTGGTTTCTTATGTTTAGGATCTTTGTATGAATTAATACTTATTTATGTTTTTTGTTTCTTATGATTATGGAAGAAAGGATCTGGATTTGTATAATTTTGTTATGATTTGTTTAAGTTTTCCATAAAAAAAATTTCCCTGCTCTTATAGTGGGGGATTTTAAGTTGTTTATAATGTTTTCCTTAGGTTTGGATTTTTTTGGTATGAATCAATACTTATTTATGTTTGATTTTTCCTTTTACTGATTTTGTATGACATAATACTGATCTGTATATATTTTATGATTTAATAAAAAAATTCCCTACTCTTTTAGATAAGTGCCATGGGATCTTTAACATCCATCTGAACTACCACCAATCCAGGCAGATGGGACCTCGGTTTAATGTCTCATCCGAAAGACAGCAACTCAGAAGTGCAGCACCCCTCTCATGCTGCACTACAGTGTCAGTACTGGGAAATTAACTCAAGTGCCAGATGTGGGAACTGAACCCACAGCCCTCTGATCTCCCAGCCTCAGAGGTGAGTGTGCTACCTAGTGAGCCACTGACACTGCATAATATGCAGAGGCCAGCAGGGAGAATATAGAGCATCTGATATACACTCTCTTGGGGTGGGCTCAGAGTGGCACTGATAACTAGCAACAAGTGATGAGGCATAGGGCAGGTGCTACCTGTAATGTGAGGGAGCTCATGGTGCTTGGTGCCCCCTCTCCCAGGTGCTCTGTGAGCGTGCTCCCTCAAGCAGCGGGAAGTGGGCAGGTTCATTGGGGGAAAATGCCATTGCCAGCAGGATGACATGTGGGGCTGTCCCACTCATATCTGCTGGGCACTCTGAGACTAGGAGGGGACGCAGGACAGGAGATGGTGACAGGTACCCCTCTGAAGGCAAGCACAATGGAAATAAACAATGCTGTGTTAAAAATTAAAAAAATAAATGCGGCTGCTGAGAATATTAGTATTAACAAGCCTGGGCCTGGCTCGTACCATGGGAGGCTGGAGTACAAGGGGTCTGTCTTTTACTTATAATACAACTATTTTTTTTTTATTGATTTTAATGTAAATGTATTTAATGAGGGAGTTTTGTTTTTTGTTTTTTTAACCAGGAGAAACACATTAAGCTGAAAGCTTGTTTACAGGTGCGACCTGGGAGCACAAGAAAGTTAAATGACTTGCTCAGGTTCACACAGTATACAAGTGGAGGCTGTGGGATTCAAACCCAGGTCTCCAGGTTTGCAGCTCAGAGCCTTAAACCACTGCACTATACTATCTTATACTAAGCTAACAATGGGTAATGTATTGAGCAGCAAACAGGCTTCTGTTCGATGATTACTCCTTTCAGCATAATTTAAGAAGGACAGCAAAATGGAAGAATCGTAGGTTGTTGAAATATAAGACACATGTCCCTGTTTATCAACTGTTAATTGTTATCAGAAAATGTCCAGATGAATGCAGGATCAAATGTTAATGACTTTCCTAGTATGGAGGATACATTCTCAGCATTGCCTAATGAGGCAAAGGCCAGTAGCATGCTTCACCTAACTATAAACTGTTTTCAAATTAAATCTGACCAACTTTCAGTCTGGATTCAGCTGGCCTAAACAGAAACTTTCTAACAGAAACTATTCAGGATGCCAGTCTGATTCTTGATTGGATTCCTATAATGTGTTTAGGGTGATCAAACTGGAAATAAAAAGGGGGATGCATTATTTATGTTAAAAACTCTTCGGTGGCAGTTTAACCTGATTTTTGAAATGGGTATCAGAATATAAGCTATTTGATTGGTCACTGACCATGCGATAAAGTGTCTAACACACAGGAAAAAGGTCCAGCACTGCCCAGTGGGCATGGATATGGGTGATGCTGCCCACTCGGAACCTTAAAAAACAAAACGCAGCCATCTTGTTTCTGCCAACAGCGGCACCTGCTTAACCGCAAAAAAAAAGAAAGAAAAACTTAAGTACGTCTGACCACCTCTTCACTTGCCCTTACTCTTTGAAAGTTTCCAAGTACAGTTTTAAGACAGAAAACTGCCTTAATTGCAACACATAATTGAAACAAAAAAACAAACTTGTGAGTGCCGCAGTCTCTCTCGTGGTGTGACAGAAATGGGCGAAACAACAATGGCAGCAAATACCATTAAATCTGCCATGGAATCGGGTGAAACTGAGCTGACAGTAACCTTATTGAGTGCCCAATTCCCACAGACAGCATCCATTATTGAAGCCGTCATTGAAACGGCCGACTCCGGCATCAGTGAAGCTGCAGTTGAAGCAACATCTCTCTTAAGTGGCATGACAGCTCCCAAAACCACATCTGAAGCAAACAGCAGTGAAAATACAATGGAACTGTGTGAAACAGCAATGGAAACCACCAGCCAGCCTGCAAGTGAAAGGGAGTTACTGGCAATGGCAGAAACCAGCGGTGAGCCTGTCAGTAAAAGGGTGTTACTGGCAATGGCAGAAACCAGCAGCCAGCCTGCAAGTGAAAGGGAATCACTGGCAATGGCAGAAACCAGCGGTGACCCTGTCAGTGAAAGGGGGTCACTGGCAATGGCAGAAACCAGTGGTGAACCTGTTAGTGAAAGGGAGTTACTGGCAATGGCAGAAACCAGCGGTGACCCTGTCAGTGAAAGGGAGTCACTGGCAATGGCAGAAACCAGTGGTGAACCTGTTAGTGAAAGGGAGTTACTGGCAATGGCAGAAACCAGTGATGAACCTGTCAGTGAAAGGGAGTTACTGGCAATGGCAGAAACCAGTGGTGAACCTGTCAGTGAAAGGGAGTTACTGGCAATGGCAGAAACCAGTGGTGAACCTGTCAGTGAAATGGAGTCACTGGAAATGGCAGAAACCAGTGGTGAGCTTGCAAGTGAAAGGGAGTTACTGGCAATGGCAGAAACCAGCAGTGAGCCTGCGAGTGAAAGGGAGTTACTGGCAATGGCAGAAACCAGCAGCCAGCCTGCAAGTGAAAGGGAATCACTGGCAATGGCAGAAACTAGCAGTGAGCCTGTCAGTGAAAGGGAGTTACTGGCAATGGCAGAAACCAGCAGTGAGCCTGTCAGTGAAGCCACTAAAGTTGTCAGTAAGGCAAGTGACCCAGGCACCAGTGAAGCCACAATTGAAGCTGTACCTCTACAAAGTGGCAGTGCAACTGCTGAAACTACATCTGAGCCAAACAGCAGTACAAATGAAATGGGATTTGACGAAACAGCAGCTGAACACGTAAGATGTAGTGCATACAAAAAGAGAGCCAAGCCAGGCATGATCTGACCCCCGCCCGCCAGCCCTCTCCTCACTCTCCTTGTCAATGAATGAGCTGCCTACCCCATGCTACTTCCCTCCCTTAGCCCCTCAGTGCCTTGAAATTGTATTTTTTCATTTCGTTTCAACAATGCTGCCTGCATTCTCACTCACAGTGCTACGCAGTTCCCCGCTGAACTTCTGCACCCATTTTCCGAGCACCACGAAAACAGCACCACTGTGTTTTTCCTGGTACTGCCAGCAGTGGTAACACATACAAACAAATACATAAAAAGTTTCATCTGTAATATTTTATTTATTTATTTATTGAATACAATTGGAATTAATACCTTTGAGTCAGAGACTCCTTTACAAAGGCTCCACATCATAGAAAACAATACAAAGCATACAGTATAAATAATATCTACACTATAAACTACTTGGGGGGGATACTGCCATGACAACCAGATCTTAAGTACAGAAGCCTTTGTAGGACAAACATTCTTTGCTCAAAAAAAAAAAAAAACAGCAAACAAAGGCAACTGAAGACAGAGGAACTATTTTATTGAAAATTAAAACAAAGATTTTTTTTGATACTATACATTTTACTTACCAAATGCAGGTGTACTTCAGATGGCCATTTCATAAGTGCAATAAGCCACTCCAGGGTGTGCGTTAGACAGTTCTAATGCATGGCTAGGAGGCTGGATGCACTCAGCCTGTAGCCTCGTGCCTCACTACACCCCCTAGCCGTGTGTTAGAACTGTCTAACGCACACCCCATCATGTCTTATTGTTTACATCAGGGATATGTGACCTGAGTGTGAATTTTTGGGAGTTCACTTACTGTTAAGCAATATTAGAAATCTAATAGCTGGTGCTATGTACATCCCATCACATTGTTTTATAGCTGGATAACATGCCTTCAATCAATATATGTCAGTTATCAAACAACAGAGAAATTATAATTTGGGTGACTTTAATAATCATCGGAAAAATTAAAAGAATCACAAGCTAAGTCATTAATACTGAATATTTAAAATTAAGACAGATAACTTACAAGTATTAATTGTAAAATAAAAACCTACACCATCTTTAACTGGATACATGTGACACACTTGGAAAGGATTTTGTTGAGTGGAGTTATGGTTGACTCTTTAAGTCTCTTTGGGCTGACAGTATAGCCTAGACAGTAGAGTAATAAGCTGCGAATGAGCTTGGTACATCTAGCAGACCAGATCTAGGTTTGATTCTTGTAACCTCCACTTGCATACTGTGCGACTCTAAGCAAGTCACTTAACCACTCAGTGCTCCCAGGTTGCCCCTGAAAACAGGCACTTGTGCCTAGTGGGCCTTACCTGGTTCACAAAAACTAAAAGAAAAAAGTAACCATAAGCCCAGTTTTATGCCTCTAGTCTGCACATGAGCCTTTGACTGAATCATTGTTTGATTTACACACAGTTTGATTTACACATAGTTTGAATAAAGTTAATCAGGATGCAGTCAAGTAGGACGTTACTGTGATGGATTCGTCGTAACTGGATGAATTCCCTTACATTAATTTGGCTTTACACTTTTTCTATGGCAGAATTTCCTAGAATTTGTAATAAACTTGCCTCACTGAAGAAACAAAGAGTGAAAGATTTAAAAGCGTGGGTAACACCCAGTTGGTGGAAAATGTGTGAGGAACACAATAGAGCTTGGTTAAATTTTAAGAACAGCAGTGAGCATGTAACCAATGTGAAAGAAATGCATGAAAAACAAAGGGGAATTATTTCAAACAAAAGCAAAATATGACATTTTCAAAATCCATGGATTTTTTTGGCAAGGGGTCATAATCTACTAAGGGTAAAAATAGATCTTTGACTAATATTTTTCAGTCGCAGGCAAACAATTGATAAAGAGTTGAATTAGCTGATTTTTTTACCTGCATTTTAGGAACTTTGACAAATGTGTTGCCTCGGGAGATTCAAGTTTAATTTCTGATTATGACTGTGAAACTGTAAAACTATAAATAAGGGTAGCAAAGTTCCAACATTTTACTTCTCGTCTATTATTTGAGATTAAATGCTCAAGTACCTTCACAAAGCAAGCATAAAAGCAAGATCTGACCTGGATGGAATTGATGTCCAACATTTATTTATTTATTTTAGTCTTTGGTAAAATAGTTGCTATGCATGTTGCTGTCCGGCTACAAAATCTCATTAATTTTTATTTGAGTATGCAAGATTTTACACGTATGTGGAAAGAAGCATGTACTGCACCTATACACATAAAAACAGAAACAGTTTACGTGTAGAAAATGACCTCCTGATTTCTAGTCTGTCTTCTACATACCGGATTCCTGAGATGGTGGCGAATGACCATCTTACAGAACATCTGGAGAAATATAGCATCATAATTAATGGACACCATGGGTTCTGTAAGAGGTTTGATGCAGCAACAGCACTACTAGGATATTCAGACTTTGTGATGGGGCCTTGCACAAAAGTGATAATACTGGGTTGCATTTTATGATCTGTCCAATGCCTTCAAGCTAGTAAATCACAAAATCCTACTTAAAAATTTGAATATTTTGCCTTCCTCATCTGAGATAACAAACTGGTTCGAGATTATCGTAGACACAGAAGTTATAGAGCTAAGATTAATCAGACATTGCCAGATGTGAAGATCTCTAATTAAAGTGTATCACAACAGTCAATTCTGGTGGCCCTCCTCTTTAGTGTCTTTGTAACTGAGGTGCCAAAAGTTTGCTGAAAGACAAAAATGATACTATGTGTGGCTCACACAGTCTTGTTTACAAAGAGTAAAGAGCTTGATGAAATTAATTAGGGACTTGTAGCTTGACTTTGCAAATCTGCAAATGCTAGTTTATACAAAATAAGCCAATTTTAAATGAAAAGAATATTAACCCTTGCTGACCATGACTTTTGCAAGTTCAAGGGGTTTGACCAATAAGGACCCTAGACTCAACCTTGTGACACTGGATAATGTACCTGTTGAAATGATTAGTTACTGTTTATTATTTAAGAATGATATTAGACTGTACTTTATCTTATAATAACCATATTGAAACCATAGTTAAATCAGTAAATAAAAGATTGAGATTATTGTATTGTAATTAGGCTAATTTAACAGTGGTTTACTGTCCTTTCCCTGCACTCAGAAGTGCAGCTGCTTCTGAGAGAATGAGTAAAAAACTTGCCTGTTCCCCAAGAAACTGTCCTAGTACTTATAGAACAGCAGCATTTAAAGTCAGCAGCACAGTAAGAAATTGGGTTATACAACCCATTCCTTATTGTTAAAATAATGTTGCTATGTAAGCAATAAGACACAACGGGGTGTGCATTAGAAAGTTCGAATGCACGGCTAGGGGGACGTAGTGAGGCATGAAGCCATATGCCGAATGTGTCCAGTCCCCTAGCCGTGCATTAGAACTGTCTAATGCACATCCCTGGAGTGGCTATTGCACTTATAAAATGGGTCTGTGTATTCTAAATGGGGTTTCTAGTTTTAGCTGTGCATTAGACACATCTAATGCACGATTAACAACCAATCAGATTGCTTGAAATCCTTTGCCCATTTTATAAACTCCTTTAACTACAGTTAATCATCAATATCAATCAGCAATTGGTTAGATTTAGGGGGTGGCAACACTGCTTTTTATGTTCAGCATTTGACATTTATGCAAACGTTCCTTCAAAGCCTTTTTTGCATGAAGTTCTTCACAGATTGTTAATTTATAGAAAATAAAAATTCCCTTTTGCATAACTTTGGCATGTACTGTGAAATTCAGTCCTACTGTGAAATCTTATGAAACTGGGGTCAGTTTAAAGTTTTGCTATATATTTGCTTATCTAACTCCTCCCATGTCATATTCATTCCCTCTCTTGGTATTTCCAGTCAGCAACTGTGGTTTACGGAGCTTCTGAAATGCAAAAAATACACTTTTTAAACTAAGTGATCTAGCTCTCCATTTTTCCAACTGCTGAGAGGAGGATGTGTGTCATCTGTGTAAAGGAAGCATTCAATCTGCTCCTTCCCCACACCATGTTACAATTGTCTTATAGTATGATAAGCAGCACACAGAAATAGGGCTGGATTCACAAAGCCCCCCTCAAATCCTGCACCTGCGGGAAAAACACGGCGCAAGTGGATTGCTACTTGCAGAGCCACAGCTTTTCCCACAGCTGCAGTATTCACAAAAGGAGACCAACATGAGTGTGCAATGGGAGGTGGTGCATGGAAACTACCGAAGATATATGCAAAAAAAGTTTCCAGCACACACTAACTTCACAAGTGGGATTCAATGAAAACTGAAGTCAGTTGCAAATAAAATCCATTTATTGTGCTTCCAGTAATCACCTCCCACCTGACATGCTTCAGATACACTCCTTTATCAAAGGCTAAGGATCAAAACCCCAACTGTCACACATATATACTGGATAAAACACCCCATGTGATTGATGACACTTCAGAAATCTACACTCCCTAAAAGTAAGGGACTGGTGATAAACAGTGTCCTTAATCAAAATCATACACTATAAAAACATCACTTTAATCAATAGATTAAAATTCCATATGGTGAATATATCCCTAAATAAGTGGAATTATGCCTTAAAAAAGCACTACAAAGTGCTTAATCACAAAACTGAAATAAACAAGGAAGGGGGGGGGGTTGTGTGGTGGTTGTCTGCATACATTACCTCCACCCTGTGCAGCAGTCAGCATTTTTAAAGAATTAGTCGAAACTGATTTGCAACATTTCTTTAACACTGCACATGCCTGCTTCTTTAATAATCTCAGTTCTTGGGAACAAGAAGCAGTCATGACTTTATAACAGGACGACAATCTCATTATCAAGCAGGCTGATAAGGGTGGGGCTGTAGTGCTGCTTGATAAAGAAATGTATCTAGCAGAGAGTTACAGACAGCTCAATAATAATCACTTTTATGAGAAACTAAGGAGCGATTCCACTACAGAGTTTAAGTACAGCATTGACAGCACTGTTGATAGAGCCTTTGAACAAGGGACTACAGATAAACACATTAGGTACTTCCTGAAGGTTTTGAATCCTTCCAGAGCCACCTTCTATGACATGCCAAAAGTATATAAAACACTCGACAATCCTCCAGGTAGACCCACTGTAAGTGACATTGGGTCACTGACTGAACCCCGCTCCAAATTCTGTGATTCCTTTCTCAAACCATTGGTACTTGAATTACCATCATACCTCAAGGACACCAAGGACGTTCTCAGTCTTGTTAAAAATATCAGATTTGCCCAGGATGTTCTCATGGTGACACTTAACATTGAATCACTATACAGTATATCAATGTCCCACATGAAGGGGCTTTGGATGTGATGGCTCATTTTTTTTTTTTTTTTTTTACACTTTCTATTTTTTACATCCTCCCCTGCACTGGAACCCCACTCTGTCAGGAAATGCTCAGGTGCCACCCTGCTTCGCCTCCTTACCTGGTTCTGTGGCAGACCCCCATGGAGCCATGGCTATACTCTCCCCAGGCGGGTATGAGGTGGGGCCAGAACACCCTGATGCTTCTTGTTTCATCAGGTCCCCGTCAGTCCAGGTAGGAGGGAGCCATTAGGGTCTGCAGTAGTGCTCCTTCCCCTCGGCATTCTGGTGCTGTTTTTCCAGTGTTCTGTGGGCATCGCGTGAGCCCCCAACATCAAGGCATATAGCGCCAATGTACGCGACGTCCTCCCCTTTTCTTGTCTCTGCACATGCTGTGCTCCAGACCTCCACCTGGAGCCAGTCTTGCATTGAGACCTTATCCCCCTCCCTCCCTGGAGAAGGTGAGCTGTCTGAGGACACTCAAGCCTTCTCCCCCTCCGGCCGGCCCTCCAGCTCCCGGGCTCATTCCCAAACCGGGTCACTGGCATCGCAAGCAAAAATCCAACTGCTGCGCTGGTGCACCGGCCCGTGATGACTCATTTTTTGAATAAAAGGTCTGGTAGTTCCCCTTCTCTAATGGAACTAATTATCAAACTTTTGGAATGTGTACTTAAATTCAGTGTCTTCACTTTCAACACTGAAATGCACCATCAGATAAAGGGGACAGATATGGGGGCAACACGTGCTCCATCTGTAGCAAACCTCTACATTGAAAAATGGAAGGAAGAAATCATCTATGCAGATGCTTTTAATCTAAGATTTATGTGTAAGACCAGTAGTTCTGATATCGACTGTCTGGATTTAAAACGTATGCGGGACGATAGTGATGGCATACAGTGATTAATGATAAGGAAGTAGATAAGAATACCATCCTTCTTGCGAATAGTTGTCACCCACCACATATAGCCTGCAATATTCCTGTGGGGCAGTTCCTCAGGACCAGAAGAAACTGCTCCACAGAGGAAGATTTTGAAAGAGGGGCAGCAGTCCTGAGAGACAGATTAGCCCAGAGGTGATATTTTATTTATTTATTTAGTTTGTGTTTAACAGGTAGGTGCGTTAGCCAGAAAGACTATTTTCAGGCATGACCTGGAATGGTGGGGATGTGATTAATAGAGCATATATAACAGTTCAGACATCAAGTAGGGAATCTTTGCTGGCCACAAGCACACAAGAGAGGGAACCTGACAGTAGATTTAATTATGTCACAGGTTATACCACTCAGTCAAGGTAACTAGGGAGTTATTTCTGTGCAGACATTGGCCTATTCTTAGTGCAGATTCTGGCCTTAGAGAAACAGCAACACAATCACCACAAATGCATTACAAGAAAGTACCAACACTTAGGGATCTTGTTGTACACAGCCACTTTAAAGAGAATAAGGTGGAAACCTGGCTTTACCAGACAAAGGGCTGTTTCAGATGTAGGAAATGCATGTATTGTGATTTTGTTGTACAAGGTAAAGAATTTACTAGCTATAATGCAAATAAAAGTTACAGCATTAGGCAATGTGTCAAATGTAGTAGCGAGGGGGTAATTTTTTGGCAATATGTATTTGCCAAGCATTTTATGTTGGCAAAACAATGCAAAGCTTTAGAATGGGTGAGCATGTGAGGGCAATACAGAGAAGGGATAACACGCTACTGCCCTACACGTTAGAGAAATGTCTGCCGATGCCCCACGTGCTTTTAAGTTTATGGCAATTGACAAGGTATGCAGACATCTTAGAGGGTGTGTCTTTGAAAACCTGGTTTTACAAAGAGAGAATTTTTTGATTTTGACCTTGAGGTCAAATAAAAAAAACAGGATTGAATGCTTACATTGATTTATGTCCTTATCTCAAAAGAAGTTGAAGTTAATGAATGTAGAACATTTCAATATAATTGATAGTGGATTTCTGATTATATGTGCATTCCTGTATTTATTTCTCCTTTGATCCGGCTTTTATGATATGAATTTATTGTGACTATTTATTTAGAACTAATTAGCAAATGTATTTTAGCCTAAAAGAGTTTATACTTTCCCCCTTCCCCTCTCCCTCTTCTTCCCTTTCCCTACTATCCCTCACAAAAAAAAACACTTAAGGAAGGAAGGGTTGGGGAGGGGGTTGTTTATTTCAGTTTTGTGATTAATCACATTGTAGTGCTTTTTAAGGCATAATTCCATGTATTTAGGGATATATTTACCATATGGGAATTTTAATAAATTGATTAAAGTGATGTTTTTATAGTGTATGATTTTGATTAAGAACACTGTTTATCACCAGTCCCTTACTTTTAGGGAGTGTAGATTTTTAAGTGTCATCAATCACATGGGGTGTTTTATCCAGTATGTATGTGGCAGTTGGTGTTTTGTTCCTTAGCCTTTTATAGAGGAGTGTATCTGAAACATGTCCGGCAGGATGTGGTTCCTGGAAGCTCAATAAATGGATTTTATTTGCAAATTGCTTCAGTTTTCATTGCATCCCACTTATGAGGTTAGTGTGTGCTGGAATTTTATTTGCATATAGTATTCACACACGTAGAGGCAATTTACAACCTGCTCCTCAATTTATGGCAGCTTGCAGGTGTTTTTTCCCCACATCAGTGGAAAATGTTATATCTGGTGGGATTAAGCGTAACATCTCCCACAGCTGCAGGAAGATTCTGTTTCTAGACAGCAAGCAAATAAACTCAAAAGATGTGGGAGAAGGACCAAACACCAGCAACAAAAAAAAAATCAGGAAAACAAGAAAGGGCTGCAAAGAAGGAAAGAGAGACTGAACAGAAAAGGGTAGTTCAACAAGTGGTCAAAAGAGCACTCACAATTCGAGACCCCAAAACAAGTCGTTAATTTAGCAATAAGAACACTGCGCCTCAAATCAGCATTTTCTCAAAAGGACTTTCCTTGCCCCTAATCCTGCAGTGGATCAATTCATGATTAAAGTCAATTTGGGAAAAACTTTCAGAAAAATAAGGCTAAACATTTTTTTTACTAGAAAACAGGAAGGTGCTAATTTATTTAATCCATTTAAATTTAGAAATATCAAGATTAGAGCTAGAATAATCTGAGGCTATGGGATTATAATTGTCTTCTAGTACAAATGAATGTCTTTTACCCTAGGACTGGGATCCCGTATGAGCTTTAGAAACTTTTGACAACTTTGAAAATCTGGAGAATATTGTACAGTCTTACCATTTAGATAGCTTACCTAATGAATCTATTGATACTTATAGAATAAAACCAGTTTCTGCTTCCTTTTTAGATTTGACCCTAAGTTTTAGTGTAGAAGGCAAGATAGTTACAGGAATATATTGGAAACCAACTTCTGGTAATACCCTCCTCTGTTATGATAGCTCATGCCCCAAGCATTCACTGAAAGGAATCCCAATAGGACGATTCTTGAGAATACAGTGAGACTGTTGCGATAAGCAGACATAACTTGCAGCAATCTGAAGAGTTGTCCAATAGGTTTTCAGAAAGAGGTTCTGTGTTGGATGAAGCAAACGAAAGATCATTTAAGAGCAAAAGGACAGATTTGTTGACACCTAAGTCTGCTTGTCAGACAATGGATAACAGGGTAAATTTTATAAAATAATTTAATTCGGTTACTCCCAAAGTTGCTGGTATTCTCAAATGGTTTTGTTACATTTTAGACTCAGATCTTGATCTTTCTGGCATCACAGCTGATTCTCCAAAGGTAGTAGATAAAACATGTAAAAGTATAAAAGATCTGGTAGTGCACAGTCACTTAAGTAAACCATATAGTTCTATTGTAAGTCGTTCACCTAAGTTGCCCTGGGCTTCATTTCGGTGTGGTTCATGCAATGTGTGTGCTTACATGGAACAATTAAAGGAATTTACTAGTCCTAGTAATAGCAGAAAATATAATATTAAACAATTTATTTCATGTAAGATACCGTTTATAATTTATGCTTTATGGTGTGATTGCCCATCCCTATACATTGGCTAAATTACAAGACCTGTTTAGGAAAGAATTCAGGAGCATATTAGGGCTGTTAAAAATCCAGATTCTGATATGCCAGTGGGAGTACACTGGAGACAATATCATAATTCAGATGTTAAAACATTCCACTTCTCATGCTTAAATCATGTTAAGAGGCCTCCTAGAGAAGGGAACAGGGTGATGCAGCTTTTGCAGTGAGAAAGTAGATTGATATCTGAATTGGGTGCCCTGTACCCTGATGGTCTTAATGAAGATTGGGACATCAAGCCATTTTTATAAACTTGTGATTTGCAAGTTTTGATATGCGTATATTTTAAACCATGAGAAGTATTTATGAGTGTGGCATAATATTCCATACATTAATTATATTTATTTCTATATAGCCCTTATTAGTGAATGTCATGAATGGCTTGTTATTCTGATCATAATGATTTTTGTATTTTCCAGTTTACTGACTTTTGTGAATATCTCTTTATAATAATTGTACAGATTCACTGGGTCAAAGGTTTGGTGTCTGCTTTTTCTTTAGGTTGGTCAGTAGCTGTGTTTTAGTGATACTGCCACTTTAAATGTAGATGCACTAATGTACTTCTGATCACCCGCCCTCCCAAAAGAACCCAGAGAGGGTTTGAAGTGTTGGGGCTTAGCGGTCGCTTGTATGTGTGTTCATTTTTGGACCAACAATAAAGGACTTCACCCTACCTATCTGGCGGATTGCATTTTTTTGGAGAGCGCTCATGTTTCCGGCTGGTTGAGTTTTAGTCTTTGTAATTTCAGCTGTTCCTTGGTTTTGGCTGCGCTGGGTTTTGGCTGTGCTGGGTTTTGCTTTTATGTTACTGGCAGTTGAATACTGATGCTCAGTAGCAGATTGCTACAGATACTGTATGTGGTTAATGCAAACTGAAAACTCCTTCACCTGCATTTGGATTTGGTTTGGGAGGTTCCAGGAGGAGTTCTCTGGAGGAATACACATTAAATAAGGGTTTGTAGGGCTGCAGCATGCCGAATAATACACTGGGTAATCACACACTTAAAATGGTTTGAGTCATCAACTGTTTCCAAGAGAAAATTATTAGTTTTCTCAATTACGTTAGCATAGCATGCAAAACAAGTTTGTGGAGGGTCTTATCATGAGGGCTGGGACTTGGCATTCCCAAGTGGAGTTCGACACATCCTGTCAGAGGACTTTTTGCTTAACCAATCTTATTTTAAACATTGGGAATCACCCCTGAAAGGCATTGGCTTTCTGTTACTCCTTGTACCAGAGTCACCTCACATTTATTACCTATTGAAGATCTAATCAGCTTGAAGAGTAGATTTGTGCAGTTCATTTGTTAACTTGACATTTACCAGAGCTGGCACGCCTTGAATTCCTGCACAATCACAATAGCTCTTTCTGCCCATTGGGTAGCAGAGACAAACCAGCATGTTACAAGGCAAGCCAGCTAAATCTGTACCTAATTTATAGTGTGAAGTAACAGGACAAAAGCTGGGCACCCATGTAGTCAGTTCAAAGAGTCCATACTCATTAAAATGCATTAAAATTGACTTTTGGTGTGTTCAGATATCACAGATAAAATACAGCTAAGCATGCCTGTAGCATCAACCACCAATGTTTCACACCTATAATGGACACTTTGTCAAGTCCATTTTAATAGTGTTTCATGAGTATGGACTCTTTGAGCTGACTACACAGGTGCCCAGCTTTTATACTATTGCTTCATATTATTTCCACACTAAGAGCACAGTTGCTGGGGTCTACAGAGCCACCACTTTGCTTGTCTTGCTACCTAGTTTATAGTAAAAACAGAGCTTGAACTTAAATGGATTTATCAGGACTGTCATGGTAATTTTTAAGCTGCAAAGCCATTTTGAATGCACTACATACTGTTCCCTCTATGGGGACAGGCTTATATGTTTTATAAGGGATAGCTGCTAGCCGGCCAGGTTGCTATCACTAGTACCTGAGGTGCAGCCAGTTCATGGACAGGAAAGGCACTTCATGACCCTCTTTGTTCAACCAACACATTTGAAGTGCATGCAGTATTCGCTCCCACACAAAAACAGCGATATCTGTGCAGGTACTGAATGTTGACTCTTGCCAGCTCTTGTATACCTTTCATCAGCCTTGAATCTGTCTGCCACATGGGATACTGCAAGCTGCGCAGGATGTGCCAGAATGTTAAAAAGGTGTCCGTTTTTGGAACTGGTTTCTCCACACCTGTTTAAGCTATGTTCTGCAGCACTGTGCTTTTTAAATATATAGTGTGTAAAGAAACTGACAGTTTCCAGATGACTCCTTGGTGAAAACACATGATCTTGGTCCTACTAGTTTTCTGGCAGGAAAAACTGCTTTCTGTTCAGTTAAAGAGTCCTTTCAAATTATAAAGAGTTGATCTGTACTATATGTAACAATACCTTACTGCCAGTGGGGGGGGGGTACCAGACTTCCAGATTCACAGTCTACGTTCTAGTAGTGACCTTTACATTACACAGACCACTGGGAGTGACTGGTACTAGAAAAGAGGGTGCTAGGTGTACTAAAGAAGCTTTTGTCCTAATGTGGCAAGAACTTTGCACTTCCCACTGGTTGTTGGGCCAAGATTTCTGCAACCAGATCACCTTGGCACCTAGCCACCTGGAAACCTTCAGGGATAGGCTTAAGAGAGCAGTGCAGATCTTAGTGAAGGGATCTAAGACAAATTTAATGTAGATCTCGTGTAATTGGAGGGGTACTGTGAGAGGATACAACAGGAGGGTATGGGAAGAACCCTGAGGGGCTTCCCCACAAGGGGAGTTCCTAGCAGCCTTGCAGTAAAGGAAAATTCCCCCAGAAGAGATGGTGTCACCAAGGGGGTGTTTTGAGGACCTGTACCCAAGAAATGATGTTAGTGGAGTTACTGAAGAAAGTTAAGACCGTTAAGACATAGTTGTAGATATGCCTACATTATACTTAAGGAGATCCCCAATCTAGAACTGGTGCATTGGAGCTGCTGCTGGCAGAAGGGCTTGGGGTAGGTGATGGTAGTGTCAGCGAAAGGGTGAATAAAGTGTAAAGTAAAAAAGTTACCCTTTTTTGGCATCTCTGGAGTAAAACTTGCCTTACTGTGCAATCACCATAGGATTGTGGTTGTAACTTTTTCTGCTATTTTCTATCTTTTTAATAATAAATATGAACAACTGAACCTAACTTAAGTGCTCATAGTCAGTTCTTCTGTGATGCCCGACCATAAAAAAAAAAAAGATGCATGCATATGGGGCTGATTAAACAAGAGTGAGACTCAAAGCACGAGATATGACGTGGCTGGGGGCTTGGTACAACAGTGCATGAATTTACAGAGCAGACTATCCAAAAGCTTGATACAGTTACTAGTTGTCACCTACTCTGTCTCCTGATCAGCTGCTCTATCAGCAAAATGAGATATAATCACTACAATCATGGCTCTAATCTTGCTCATCCCTCAAAAGAGTTCCCATGACCAAGCTCATTTTACCCTGAGTCAGTAGTCTTGCACTCAAGCTGAAACTGGCTCATGAATGTGCATGTTCTGTCCTGGCACTCAGTCAGCCACAACTAGTCTTAGTAAATGAACAAATATATAAAATAGATACCTAAATGAATAATACTACAAAACTACAAATAAAGTAACAATTAAGTGCACAGTGCTACATTCACGGAACTGATGTGGATGGCATGGGGTACCATGGGGCTGTACCAGTGCAAGTGGAGTGGCATATTTACACGTCAGCAAAAAACACCTGCATGAGTACAGCTCCCAAGCCAAACAGCAATTGTCACGCCCTGCAACTGAGCCATCTACAATGCTCCTCAATCTGTTTACACTACCTGATCTGCACCAATGCAACTCTTCTGCACCACTCGCAATGGCGTAGATCAGGTATTGTAAAAAGGCCTATATACAGACACACTATAGCCTACAGAATCTTTAGTGGTGGTTAACATGAGGCTGGAATATGCACCCATTGGGCATGTGAGACACAAGTCATCTAAGAGCACTGCATTGTCTAATTTGCAAGACATATGACTTTTTCTAGCAAAGTGCCTGGTTGCAGCACTTTGGAGCTGGCAAATGTGTCTTGTGTGTGTGTCACACCAAACATGCCCTTGAGAAACCACAACCTCGATGAGCAGATCCTGATGGCCTGGATTTTCCAAGGGCCTGGATGGCACAAAATGCAATACAATTATACCCGCCAACCAAACCAGCACATGGTTTCACAAAATTGTCACCAGTGGAGGAAAACCATGCAAATGGTAGACATGTTCATAACACATCTGTTTTCTAATTAAATGGGGGTATGTTGGACACTGCATGTAAATGTAAGATGCAAACAAAGAACTAGTGTATCAAATGTAAATGGAATAATGTGTTGCCCAGGCCCTCCCCTACTGATTTTCCAGTTGGACCACTGTATCAACTTTCCAGGTGGGCCCCCTGCGTCCCAGTCCAACACTGTGCTTATTTATTATAAGGGGGTTCTGGTCAGTAGCACAAATAAGTGCACAGAGTACACTGGGCAGTACAATGGGTAGGGATCTCCTTAATTAGTGCAAGTTTGCACAGCATGCTTATTCATAACTGCTTATGAAGAGGCTGGTATGTGTGTGGTTGGGGAGGCAACATGAGGGGCCTACAGTCTGGGTCTGCCCTCACATGGGGGGGGTCTCAGCATGTTGACATACAGGAAAGTCCCTTGATACCTCAAATTAAATATTACTACTTACTATGTTATGTAAGTGTCGGTTTAAAAGGTTTGGTCTTTTCTGACTGTTTCTAAAGTGTTCTAATTCAAACGGACCACGGCTCTAAGCTCTCATCCTTTTTTTTTTCTGGTCAGCTGTATCTGGAAACACTTTTATGGTAATGTGTTGCTGCATTCTCCATGCCGTGTTAAACTGAGCAGCCACATTTTATTTTGTGCTGAGTCTATGAAGATAAATAAACCACACTGCAAAAAAGCATGTAATTACACATCACCCTAATAAAAGCGGTTTGTTGTATTATGGTGTGGGTGGATGGCTGCATGAGATGCAGTATTTGAGAGCTCTTCGCAGGTTTGTCTCAACCTAAAAATCGACCTAAAAATAATGAAACAGGTCAAAGCAGTCTACATTTCATTAGCAGTGCCCCCCTCGCCAACCACCACCCTGAGACACACACACACACACACACACACACACACACACACACACAGTTTTGCTGTGCCTTTCTTTTCCCTCTAGGCTCAGGTCTTCAATCTGGCAGATGGGGTTTTGTTGTTTGGTCTCTGTGCTGTATACTTTATGCATGGCACTCATAGAAAGGTAATATTCTGGTGTAGGTAGACTGCCAGTACACTGTGTTTTGGTAACACTTATCAGATGGTATAGCTGCTACAGTCGACAGCTCTGTGTTATATACTATTGTTGTAGTGTCTGTTTGTTTGCTTTTACAATAAAATTAACTGCAAAATATAATAATAGCAGATAGAGAAAAGGCATGCTTAGTTTCTGTAACTCTCTGCAACAGTAATTTCCCACTTAAAGAGGCGGATAACTGGTATATACATGAAAGGTTGTCCCAGATAAGCCTCCATGCCCACTATTGTTAATGTCAATGTTAATGACAGTTAAGCATTCCCAGCCTTTAAGCACCATCATGAACATACAAATCTTGGAAAGACGATTTAAAGCGTGAATGAGTTCATAGTTTTTCAATTTTAAAAGTATTTTATTTTATCCTAATTGTTAACCTTAATTGGAATGCTAGCTGGTGATATACAGGCCATACGTCAATTAAAATAAGATGTTGTTACTTAAAAGTTGAGGAAATATGATCACTTTTTATCTTAAAGTCACCTGAAACAAAGCTTTTGGGCCAAAATCAGGACTGTTACTACTGATACTCCAGACCAGACACGTGTACCTCTTAATCAATCCGTGTATTCATGTGATAGATTCCGTGATATATTCCATTGGGATGAAGTAATGAATTAATGTAGCGTATAATTGATTTAGTATCCATCTATCTGTGTGTTCTTTTAACTGATTTTTGGAATAAACCTGTATATTCATGCACTTGATTTACTAATAAAAAACTAATAAATCTGTGTATTCCTGTAACTAATCTGTGTAATTGATAAGTGGTGCATTCAGCATTTAGAAGTACTGGTGTATCTCATTTAGTAATACATCAGTGTATTCATGCAGCTGGTTAAGGAATTACTGCATTATCCATGTGACTGATTCAGCAATACATTTGTGTGCATGTGCAACTGACTGAGTAATCAGTCTGCCTAGTTTACAACTGATTGGGAAGTTAGTAATACTTTGCTCGAATCTGAGTTGTCCACACTGAACTTTTCTGTCTTTGGCCATAAGTGAAAGGAGTGGAAAACTCTCACTCATCCATAAATGCACTGTAGGGAGTGGGGATGGGTGAGCATAGCTGACAGTAGCTGATAAATTAAGCAAAAGAAAGGGCAAAGCATTTCTAAAGTAAATAAGTGCACTAGGAAAAGGTTATAGGCTATAAGAAAGCATTTTTTTCAACTGTCTTTGTCCTCCTGTGGCAGGTCCTCCCTCATCGTCCACCAACCTACCGGACTCGGGGTCTTTCTGGGGCTTGTAGCACCATGCGCACCCCAGCAGATCCCCAGAGCTGGTCAGGAGGTATCATCCTCGGCAGATCCCACTTTTTCCTCTGTTTTCTCCCATGGACCTACTCCCGAGACCCCCAGAAGTGGTAGCACATGCGCATGGAGGTGCACGTGCATACCACAGCTCCAGATGGTGTCTCCTCCGCCCTCCCCCAAATGGCCTGATGCCAAAGGTCCTTGGAGAGGCACTGCTTCTCCGGCCTCCACCAGAAGGTGGCCAAGCTCCAAGGTACCTGCTGCTCTTATCCCCGAGGTAGAGGGCCACCAAACGGCAGCCTGCTCTAGTCCTCTCCCCACCAGCCAACCTCCGGTGACTCAGGCTCATTCGCGAACCCAGGTCACAGGCGAGGCGTGAGGTGTAGCATCCAGCATCTCAACCCTCTGCACCACTGAGCCACAAGAAAGCATTTTAACATAAAATCCACAAATATAAAACAAAAACAAATGCAAAATATACTCAAGTATATGTAGTGTTCCGCATGCATATCAGGCACTTCCAAGTCTAGTCGGGTAAGCTCCATCTAGTCAAATACTATTTTTCACCCAATTAAGTTTTGAACTCCTCTCTGACCCCACGTCATGTCAGTTTGTTCTAAGCTGCAACTTTTTCAGCTCCTTGCCAGCATTTATTAGACATTCCATTCCCAAATGACTTTCATTGATAGGATGATGAGCCAGTTAATGTTGCCAACCCACTTTACAAGTAATAAAGGTTGGGAAAAGCAGTCATCAGGTGCAACATACTCGCCTGTGTGCATGTGTGTGTGTGTATGTAGGTGTGTAATAAAGCCAATAATCTTCAACCACAAAAGAGGTCCATATACTTCTGCACAACTGGACTTCTTGGATGGTGCCACTATGGCTAAAAATAATTGGAAAAGGTTTTAAAAATGAATACTCAACTGCCAAGGCCCAAGAGCCAAGTTGTCCTGTTTTGATGAAATAATACATCACCATGTGACTGCTCTAAGCCAATCAGATTGCTGTATTTGTTCAACCTACTTTATTCAGTTTGATTCTGTTTTATTCAGTTCAAATACATTTTATTAAGAACAGCAAATTGTGAGTAGAACTCTCTTTTACAACTGTATCAATCAATCGATCAATCAATCAAATCTTTATTTATCCAGGCGAACATCGTTGAGCAAGCTCATTTACAAGATGGACCTGGTTAAAAGTCCAGATTATAATACAAAACAAGCATCAATATTTATGGTGGGAATAAAGCACAGTGTGAGTGCAAATCAGGAAACACACGTACATAACATTACAGGTGATTCTAGAGCATCAACAAGACCAGTGAGCAGTGGGAACAGGTAAGTCCATGGAGATGCAGTGATGGATATTGTTACAGTAATTTATATGGAAATAAAGGACAAGCGATGCCCAGATACCACGAAGCTCACTCACAGATACAGATAGATAACATAAAAATAGATAGAGCTCTAAATATTTACCTTATACTGTTTAAGCTTGCTCTGTTGTTGTATCCTGCATTGTTGTATATCCCTTGAAATCTTGTTCAATCCTGTGTTAACCTTGTCTTCTGTCTGCATATTCCATGTAATTCTCCCCGGGTCACACCTGAAAATAGGTGCATTGCACCAGCTGGCTGCCCAAGGGTGGACTCAGGCTCCAATTTCATTTGGGGTGACCTAAATTCCCCCCCCCCCACTATCATACTTTCTATAAGGAGCCTAGAGGGATCTATTCAAGAACACCCCTCCCCCCCCGGAAGGTTTCAGGCTGCGGCCTGTGTAAATAGTTTAATGAAGGTAGTTCTTAGAGTAGTGTGTAGTATGGTTTTATAAGATAGTTATGTGATGCTGTACACGATGATTATGTGGTTAATCTGTGGCTTAGTCGGACTCTTTCAAAGAGTGTATTTTATGTATTACATGGGTCGATACTTCCCACCAGTGCAGGATGGAAGGCTAGGCCTGACTGGTTCACTCCCCTGATTGCTGATCTCTTTTATGCACATTTTTCCTAGATTTGGGGATGGGTGAGATCACTTATACCTTGAGGAGTGTGAGAGGTCTAAATTCCCCTATCAAAAGGAAACAGGTCCTCTCACATCTGAAAAAACTTAAGCCAGACTTTGCCTTCCTGCAGGAAACCAAAGTGACCCAAGGAGACCATTTTAGATTGGCAAGGGAGTGGGTGGGGCAGGTGTTTCACTCATCAGCCCCCACCCGGAAAAAAGGGGTAGCTATTCTGGTCCATAAGAAGTTGCAACGGACCTGTATCACCACTGATCAAGATCAGCTAGGTAGACGGGTGTTGGTGTCGATGGATACACCGCAAGACCCCCTATTACTGGGCAATATATATGGGCCCAATCAGGATGACCCCGGATATTTTCATAATGTTGCCTAGAGGATAGAATATCTTGCCCCCACCCCCACCCTTCTGGGTAGATATTTTAATCTTACCCTCGACCCAGTGATGGACAGACATGCTAGCTGGACTGAGCCACATAGTAGAGGATTGGCAGCACTCTCCCAGTGGATGAAGCACATGGACCTGGTGGACATATGGCAGATCTTCTACCCCCGAGACAGAGATTCTCTCTTCTACTCACCGGTTCATGAGACACACAGCCATCTGGACCTTTGTCTAACATCCCCCCAAATGACCCAGGCATCCCCTGATTCCCACATAGCCCCTATGGTGATATCTGACCATGCACTGGTACTTCTGCATCTCCTATGGGGCCCCCCAGACTTCTGCCTCCTGGAGGCTGGACTCCCTCCTTCCCAAAGACCCAGAGTTCATCAAGTGGGCTAGAAAATTGGCATCCCTCTTTTTTCAAGAGAACCAGATGTGGCATTGCCACTCCCAGAAATACCTGGGAGGCATTCAAAGCCACCCTCCGGGGTGGGATCATGGAATATGCAGCCGCAAAATGGCATGCCAGGGAGAAACGACTGGTAGCCCTGGAAAAGGAGCTTCAGATTGCAGAAGCTGCTGTTAAAGTAGCCCCGTGGGCAACCCTGAACTCTCCCTTGGGGTGGGAAATCCTGAGTCCCCAAATAGACATTAACAACATCCTTACCCGGAAGGCAGAGAGCTCCATTCTGTACCTGAAACATAAATACTGGGAGGGGAGAAGGGAGGGAAGGTCCTGGCATATCAGTTATGAAAGTAGCAGGCCGACAGGTTTATCTCAGGCCTCCTAGACCCCGGTGGGAGCATGCACACCCAAAGGCAAAGACATCAATGTTATAATGCAACAATTTTACAGTACTTTATACTCAACCTCTCGCATATCTAACCCCGTTGGTGTAAAGGAGTTTCTAGCCCCACTGGACATCACAAGATTATCTAGTCAGCAGAGGACCCTACTGGATGCCCCCATATCTGATACAGATGTCTCAGAGGCCCTTCGTGCTCTTGAAGCAGGAAAGACCCCGGACGGCAATGGGTTCAGTTCAGACTTGTGGAAATTACTGTCCGCTGAGATATCTTCCCCACTGAGTAAAGTTTATACTGAGGAGCCTTGGATAAAGGCTGCTTCCCACCCACCCTAATGAAGCAGTGATAACCATCCTCCCTGAGAAAGGGAAAGATCCCGTACAACCCCCCAGTTACAGGCCTATATCCTTACTTAACGGAGACAGCAAAGTCTTCGCAAAAAATCTGGTGGCTCGCTTTAGTCCCATATTATCCCACCTGCTACATTCCTCCCAGCTAGGTTTCATCCCTGGTAGAAACAGTGTGAACCATATTAGATCCCTAATTAATATCTCTGTAGTTGCCAAGTCCCTCCCCAACCCGGCAGCAGCAGCACTGGCTGTAGATTTCAAAAAAGCTTTCAGCTCTACGGAATGGGACTATCTACAGCCAGTGCTGGCGCTTATGAGGTTTAGCACGACATTCCTAGCATGAATCAGTGCTTTATATTCTGCCCCCACAGCGAGGATACTGCCTACTTCCATCCTATCAGACCCCTTTCCTGTGGGCAGGGACCCCAGTCAGGGATGCCCCCTAACCACACTCCTTTTTGTACTGGCAGTAGAGCCCTTAGTGGCAGCTATTAGGCTGCACCCACAAATGTACGGAATCTCAATTGGCACAATCAGATATTCTACGCTCATGTATGCAGATCACCTGCTGGTCCCTCTTGCTGACATAACGGTATCTATCAGCCCATTACTGGACATGCTAGCCCACTTTGCCATCCTATCCAGTCTTAAAGTTAACCACAGCAAGATGGAAGTAATGCCCTTAAATCAGCATAGCACCAAAAGTATGGTCACACCATACAATTTGAGGTAGGTGCCTCAAGGCATCACATACCTGGGCATAAGAATATCATGTGATGATTCTCTCAGCACTGGGACTTAAATCTTAAATCTCTACTAAGTGAGATACATGCTGAACTCTAGGTGGAAGCTACTGCATCGCACTATGGTGGAGAAAACAGCTGCCATTAAAATTATAATTTCCCCAAAGTTACTGTATGTCATTTCACACCTAACCCTATACCTACCCCCCTTGGTGGTATACAAAAATTGACAGTGTCACTGAGGATTTTATTTGGGAAGGCAGTAAGCCCCTGATATAGCCAGAATAAACTGAGGGAACACTGAAAGGCAGGAGGCTGGTGCCTCCCATGGTTTGAAGGGTACACCATGGCATACCGGGACGCCCAAACCATCCGTTAGCTCCACCCTCACACTAACTCCTCTCCACAATGACTTCATATGGAAGAGGCACAGGCAGGACTGCACAGTCTATCACCACTTCTCTATGGCCTCCCCCAATGAACCTAAAAACACACTCAAATATAGGTCCATCTATCAGCTACCAGACCAAAGCGCATCGGCTCCTTAAGACAAATCCAACTCCCCTGAGTTATACTCCACTTTGGGACAACCATCTCATCCAAATTGACAGTAAGCCCCTATTTTGGTCTCATTGGAGTGAACAGGGAATTATACTCCTCCAGCATGTGTTAGACCCCTCCACTGGTAAGATGGCCACGTTCCTATCCTTGAAGGCCAAGTTTAAGTTGCCACAGGTGGACGTCTGGAGATATTTACAACTGAGAAGCGCTGTCCAGAGATACCTGCAGAAATGCACCCAAACTCACCTTCTTAGTAGCATACACGGATGGGCAGCCCTTCAGAGAGGGGTGGCCAGCTGAATATACTCTGATCTTAGAAATAAAATCCCTAACCAAATGTCTGAGTCCAAATCTAAGTGGCAGCACACTCTGCATATTGAGATTACAGACCAGCAGTGGCTGACCTGCTGGACAGTGGCACATAAGATATAACCTGACCCCAGGAGTCAGCTCATACAGAATCCGATTCTACATTCCTGGTATAGAACCCTGGAGTGGCTCTATAATATGAAACTCTTACCAATGGATTTGTGCTGAAGATGCTTAGCAGACAGAGGGGACCTTGTCCATATTCTATGGTCTTGCCCCCTAATATCCCCCTTCTGGTCACAGGTGTTCTTGCTGACAATGGATGTTCTGTAGAAACCCAGTCCCCATACTCCAGTCTATTGGCTTTTAGGGCTGCTCCCCCCCCCAACACACACACAGGTATGTACTCCCCTGCTGAGAAGAGATGGCTGCCTCTGATAGGGATACAGGCCAAAAGACTTATCCTGTCAAAATGGAGAACCACAGTGACACCCTCTGTCCCAAAACTGCTGAACTCCCTAATGGCCTTGGCCTCCCTGGATAAGATCACCCAATCACTAAGTTGTACCCCGGGCAAGTATTATAAGTGTTGGAACCCGTATATGGTTTATAATGACCTTAGGAAAGGTGTTGGCTGACTTGCCATCCAATTCTCCCTTATTATACTCGTATGTTAACTCAAGACCCTGACTATAGCCTGGAATAAGCCTCAAATAACCTTACTTAAGGCATTTTATGTTTGCCAATATGTGTATGCTCATCACGTTGTTGCAGCCAAGATATTTTGTGGTTTCATGTTTCCTTTTTTAGAATCAAAGAATAGAGCAGACTCGTGTAGGAGACAGGACAGGACAGGATATGACAACCACTAGGTTCAGCTGCCAGCTAAAGTTAACCCCAAATTACCCGTATACTCCCTGCAGCAGATTTGATAATCACAACAGGGTCCCCTCCTTATTCCAGGTACTTGAACATTATTGTATGTTTATGTTATTATAGCTGCGATACTGCCTGTTGTAATAGTCATAGCTCCGAGGTATGAAAATGTATTAATTTCACATCATTCACTCCTCTGTTCTTCTGTAATGTTGACTAACTGAAAAACCAATAAAAATTATTAAAAAAAATCTGTCAATATATAAAGTAGGAACATACAGTCCAAATCAAATTACTACACTTATAAAGCAGACCCTAAAACAAGATTAGAAGCAATCTGCAAATTAAGCACATACTTTTATCACTCCTGCTTAGGAAGGGGATGGGAACAGGGTAGATACAATCTACAGTCCCTTCTGATCTCAGATTACCATGTTACAATTATTAGGGGAAAACAGTAAAAGTGTAAGCCATGACTGTTTTAGATATACAGTACAAACAGTTAGTAGTTGAAGCAGTTTTTTAATGCATTTCATAAAAGCATGATGCTAATGGTTTTTGTTTCTTTGGGCAGTTACAGTCTGCATTTTAGACAACTAATGATGCGCCTTCCAGAGAAAATGTTTTCATGGTTTCTGTTTGAGTTGAGGCTCTATAATGGTGAAAATGTGTTTTTTTACTCAAGTGCAGTAATGGCCGGGGATGGGGTGGTAGGGTGCTGAAAGTATCACTAGTCTTAAACTGAACATACTGTATATTGTTTCAGAAGATAGACAGATAGATATATACATAGATCAGATAGATAGCGTAGATAGGTATATAGATAGATAGACACATAAATAGGTAGATACATAGATAGCATAGCTAGATAATGTAGATAGATAGCGTAGATAGCGTAGATAGATAGTGTGGCTAGATAGACAGACAAATGAATAGATAGTGTAGCTAGCTAGATAGATAGTGTTGATAGATGGATAGCTAGATTGACAGATACAGTAGATACATAGACAGACAGATAGATACATAGACAGACACATAGATAGATAGCATAGATAGATAGTGTAGATGGATAGCTAGATAGACATATAGCTACACAGACAGACAAACAGATACATAGACAGACAGATATATGCATAGACAGACAGATAGATACATAGACAGATAGATAAACTGATAGATACATAGACAGACAGACATATAGATACATAGATAAATGATAGCTAGATAGATAGATAGATAGATAGATAGATAGATAGATAGATAGATGCTAAAGTAATGCACACAATGCAGCCGTAAATGGACTGTTCAAAAACAGAAACATAATTTGTTGCTGGCAGATAAGGACGGCTTGGCCCACCTAGTCTGCCCATTTTTCCCTGCCTACAGTATCACCACAGGCCTTACTTGAAAATAAAGCTTTGAAGAGAAAAGTATGATTTTTTTTGCAGTATTTCTTGACTCTATGGGCGCAGTATCTTTTCCACTTATGTTGAGGATTTATTTTTAAGTGTTTATCCCCATCCGATTAAGGGCATTGGTGTAGCCTGATGTTTTTCAGTTTAATAATATTTTATAATAGACTTTGTTTAGATGGAATTATATCTTTATCTCTATAAAAAATCAGAGATTTGTATGTACACTGTGTTTTTCAAAACTCAATAAAGATATAGCAACATAAGTTCTCCACTCACTCAAAAAACAAGACTTTACGTGATATCACCAGCTCTGTGCAGGCAAGACTGTTCCAGTTGCACTGCACATAGACAACTATACTGACTTCTACACTTTATATGAAAGACCTTCAGTTTCAATATATAAACTATTTGATTTATTGTTTCCTTATTGTTCAAGTTCAAGTTTATTGCAGGAAAACTCCATTGAGCAAGCTCATTCATAAGGAGGTCCTGTAATGTATTGTATTGTAGCATATGATACATGATGGGGTGTTACTCATGGGTATACAAAGAAAATTGGACTCAAAATCTGTGGTAAGAAAAGTGCACTGGACTGCATAGATCTACCAAATCTATTGTGTCTGCTGCTTTAAGAATGTGATAGACGTAATAATGTTTGCACCGTCTTCTATGAAACTTTCTGCCTTTAAGAGAGCCCTTCTCTGAAATATTAAGAGGGAAAATTCACCAACATGTTGAAGAAAATAATTATCTCTGTTGTTTAGTGTGTTAGTTTTGTACAAGAAAAAAAAGGTCAGACCATCATTTAGCAAACATGGGCCTTGTTAAAATAAGGAAAATGGGGCTTGGTTCTTTAAAATTTTGCGAAATGCAAAGCTAAAGTGGAGAGGATATTTCCTTGGAGACTGGCGCCATCTGCTGGTGACTTGGAAAAATGGCATTCCATTAAAATTATCTAAACAATGAACCAGGAACAGAAACAGACAACCCCTCACTTTCTTTCTCTCTCAGTTTTGCATTAGGAGATATAACTTCGAGGATAAAGATTTTGTAGTAAAATATGCAGAAATTCACCCACATTTGTTGAAAAGGCCATTCTACTGTTTATTAAGTATTTTCACAGGTTTATTGCATTTACCCTTGAACATGAGCCACTAATATTGTATTCGTATTTATTTGCCCTCCAGCTAAAATGAAAGCCTTGCCCAAATATACCGTGTTTGCAGTGTGCTCTAAATGAAGAAACACATGTCATATTTCCCCTTTCCCCTACTGAGGCATGCAAATAAAAATCCAGTAGCAAATAACTTCCTCAAAGTAAATGTCATGCACGCAAGCCCCTGCACTTAGCAATTGAAACCACATTTGTATTCTGCTGGTTTGACAGAAAATGCTTTCTGAAAAAAAAAAAAAATAGCCTACTATACTAATGCATTAGCTCACTGCAGGGTTTTAAATAACTAATTAGCAGTTTTTTCTTGGAACAATACTAACTGTACAGAAAGTATTTATATAGGTTTTCTAGAAGTGTTATGTTTGTTAAACACAGTGAGGCAAGTGCTATGCATTTTCACAATGTTTTAGAACTTTTATGAGCAAAACGCTAATCAGTTTTTAGAGTTAAATAAAACCCTGTCACTGTATTACAGGAATTATTCCATCAGCTCATTTGAAATTGTTTTTTTGGAGGGGTACACTACAGTTTCTACGAAATGCAACAGAAAATAAATCTATACTATTTGCATGGATTAAAACACGTACCATGCAGGAAGTGTATCATGCTTTGCAGTGAGTCACTGCCTGAAATTCTTCAGCCTTATCAGGCCAGAAACTACTGCTCTCCTGGGGAGGAAGATAAATGAGAAACTTATTAAAGAGCAATTTGTCAGAGTCCTGTTTCGTGAGATAGCATAGCCAGCCTGTAAAGAGTGGAGCACCTACCACAACACCATTAGAATTTTATGTGTGTATATACCCAATAATCTCCCAAAATGTTTAACTTAAGGATCTCATATTCCTACAACAGGAGGGTAGGTAAAAATGACCAAAAAAATATATTTTTGTCAGATGACAACCCTAAAATCAAGATAAAAAATGTTGCTGTAAGTGTTGTCATAACTGATATATTGAAAGTTAGTATCATCACAATGGAATACTGAGTCAGTCAGAGAGCAGAAGCCTTTCACAAAGCTGATGACATCACAATTTCCTATGCAGTACCGAAACTAGCAGCTGAAATTAGAGAAGCAATTACATCTTTAAACAAACAGCAGATTTAATAGCTGCGATTAGTAAACTAATGTGACAGAAATGGATTATGAATTGTCTGACTCAACATACGCAGTTTATCATCTGCACAACTGTTATTTAAGCTGCTTTTGTACCTATTATTTGCATTCATGTATCTCACTGTTCCTCCTTTTCTCTCTCCTCAGACACATCTGGAAATGAGCTGTTACCAACCCAGTATGTCTTCCCTAGTGACACTTTTGAAATACATAATTAAATCAGTCAATAAATGAAGGGTCAGGACTTTCAAAACTCAGTAGTGGCTCTGCCACTTTTTTTTATATTCTCTGTTTATGCCCCTTACTCACCACTCTGGTCCCTTTCCTCGGGGATCCCTAGGCTGTGTGTGCTCCCGTAGGTCCTCCCCAGGTATCTCCATTCTGGGTCCTGATAGCAGTGCCCCCATTCTACCTTGGTTTGTCCCCTGGGCGGGGAGGAAAGGGACCCCCCCATAGTCCCCTCGCGTCGGGTATGCTGCACAGGCCCATCCTGAGGCCTGGTTGTGGATTTCTCTCGGGAAGCCAGGTCCCATCTCCAGGCATCCATTGTGGGGTTTTTCCATTTTTCTGGTGCTGCCCCTCCCCTCAAGATGCTGATGTGCTTGGAGAGCCAAGGGGTGAGGCATGTAGCAACGTGCTGTCGTCCCAGCTCTTGGCCGACATCCTCCCTCCCTCTTTGTGCCTTCCCACTGCACCTCCACCCGTAGTCACCCAGGTGGTGGGTAGAGCAGTGGGACAGGCATCTCCACTCTCCCCGGAGAAGGAGAGCAGCCTATGGGTGCTCAATCCTTCTACCACCCCCAGCCCTCCAGCTGCCCAAGTCTGTTCCCGAACCCGGGTTGCTGGCATTGCAAGTGGTAGTCCTACCACTGTGCCGGCGGGCTGTCCGACTCTGCCACTCTTGAGTTACGGTTCTGACCTCTCACACATAAAGATTAATTCCACATTTTTGATAAGTCCATTGCAAATAGACAGATAATAGATTGATAGATAGATAAACAGACAGATAGAATATTATTACTTTCATGAGGTTACAGAACAGAATGATTATCTGTGGAGTAGAGTTCCTTCCAGGGTTTCAAGTTTCATGTTTGCTTTACTTTGTTGGACTAAAAGTCTTAACAAAGATCAAGCAGTAAATATTATTACAAAATGCAACATTACACAAATATTAAAAAAAATAACATTGCTACTAGTAAATCACATACAATTACTAATTCCATAACAACAAAAGTCCAGGGAATTAACACACCCTCAGATAAAAATAGTAATGGTCTCTTCTTAATAAAGGTCTCACAAAGAGCAAGAGGTCACTGCTGCCAGCAGGCCTCTTTAAACCTGGAATTAAAAGTCAGGGTCTTCATTAAGTGCAGAGGATAGCAGTCCAACTGAACTTACTTTGCCCCATAGAAATAATATAGAGTAGCTGATAGGGATTTAATGGCCCAATTTCTGTTTGGCTGCGTGTCTCTGTAACCCTGAGGGCTCGTTTCATCTTCCTTTTAATTTACTTCAGCAAGCAGAACTGATAAAGTAACGTACCGCTGCCTTTGCTCTGGGTGGCTTCACTGCTCAGACGTTGAAGGCAGAACTGAGCCCAGCCGGCACTTAGCTCTCTGCAAAACAGTTTCTGCATGTTTTTATTAAAACTAATATTTTTGACACTACTATAAATGTTCTCAGTGTTCTCACCGAGAAGGGCTACGCAGACCCTGAAAGTCTAGTCATATATGGAAATTAGTGTAGTTCACACTGAAAGTATAAATCCTATAGAATGATTCTGTGTTATAGTCCAGGTATGGCACAGAAAAATAGTCTGACCGGGGGGGGGGGGCAGCTGAATGCTCTGTGGAGGGGAGCTCTGTCCACAGAGGGGAGGGAAGGATGAGACACCACACAGCAGCAATGACATAAGCTGTGTAGACAACAGACCACAGCACTGCAGAAGAAGATGGGGACCATTTCCAATCACGGTCCCCTCCCCTCTCTCTCTCTCTCTCTCTTACAGTCATCCCAAAACGCTTGCAGTAGCCGAGTTGCACTGCCATGAGTAATCTGTTCCTTGAAGTCTACAGGCTACCAAGATCTTGGGCACCCTATTCCTTCCATGCCTGCATCACCAGCAAAAAAACAGGTATCCCACACCAGATGTTTATCAGTGCCATACTCTAGTGGCACCCTGATTTTGGAACCCATTGAAAGTACCGCTGCATGAGACCGAAATGTTCACTTTAAAACTTTTTTTGCATCTATTTTTCCCAACAATCAGCCACGCCGGATTGTGAGTTGAGTTTCCTATTTCTGGAACAGCAATCTGAAACTTCACAAGGTCAGCGCTCCTTCAGATTCAGAGCCCCCAACTGGCTAAACTCTCTTAGCATGGGCCTACAATGCTGCACTAAGCTCGGTCATTTGAAGCCAAGCCTCAGGGCTTACTTGAAGACAAGAAACAACAAGTGCTATTGTGGTACTGAACACCCTCTTTGCCTGCATATCTTCCCCACTTCATACCTAGCACTTACAGTTTACGGTAAGCTCAAGTCCCTTCTTCTTCTCTTGTTCAACTCTCTCTTGATCAACTCTCTCTTCCTCCTGCCCCCTAGTTGATCCCCCTCACCCTACCTGCCCTTATTTGTAAGATGACCTCCACCCCGGAACCCTGCTCAATCTGGAGCTGCACAATGACAAGGTTGTCCCCAGCCTCCTCTGCTGTTCTCCCCCTCCTTCTATCGTTCTTTGCTCCCCTTTCTAGTTTGATCCCTCCTCTTATCATTCTTTTCTCACTTTTCACTCTAGTTATGTGTAATTCTATTATGGTGAATTGTTTTACACTGTAATGGCTATGTTATGTAATCTTTGCCAACTGTTTAACTGTGTTGTATTTTTGTACCTGTTTTGTTCTGTCATTTGATACAGAACCTTTGTAAATGAGCTTTAGCTCAAAAGTGTACTTCCAAGTGCTTAATAAATAAATAAATAGATGAAATAAAAAAATAAACAGCCCAATGCCTTTGTAAGCCTTACAAGGTCTGACATCTGGATCCAGACCGCCTCACTCCTTCACTGGGGCGCCTTAACTCATCCAGGCTTCTGGGTCTTAGCCCCCCAGAGATACTCTAACACAGCTGGGGGAGTCCCACCCCTACACAGGTCACCAGCATGCAAGATGAGCCCTTTCTTTCCCAACCCCAAGCTCCGACTCTCCCTGTTTTCTGCTGTGCCCCACCAACCCCCTTTTTTATACCCTGGCAGGTGCATCCACTAAGTTCTTTCCTGCCACTGTCCCAGTGTGGAGAGACCTGGGCATGCCCAAACTTGAAGCCCAGGTTGGAGTCCTGGGCTACACCCTGATATACAACACCTTGTTGTGTACTATTGCTACATAAGAATTATACTGTATGTATATAGTTTTAGCTCCTTACTGGCATCTCAGTTGCCACTCTTTTGGCTTGTCAATGCCCTGACCCAGCTTGGGTAATGTGTTTCAAGCTAATCTCCCCTCCAGATTTCTGAGAGTTTTCTCCTGGCTCCATATCTATTCCGAATCCAGGCCCCCTCCCCAAGTACAAAGTGATACACACAGAGGAAGGAAGCATGATTTGGTCTGCAAGCAGCCAGTAATGAGATGAGGAGGGCCCTACTGGACAGACCCAGTTGCATGGACAGAGACTCAGCAGCCATCATCCTATACCGGGAATTACATTTTTTCCTGTTTATCTCTCCTATCTCCTAGTATCTGATGCCAAGATGCTTCTACAAGCATCAGCCATCCCAGGAGTCCCATCCACCTACCTGTTTTGGACTATGTACTACAGGGAGGCAGCCATGAAGCAGAGTGAGCCAACCCTACCTATGAGGAGGTGAGAGTACAGGTGAACAACCAATCCTATCTGCCAACCTCCACTGCGGGGCAGGAATCAAGAGTGCTGATTGGTCCCCTACTTCTCTGTGCTATTTTTATTTATTTTATTGTTTTATTATTTATTTATTAAGTCTAGGTTTATAACATTCCTTTGAGCCGAGGCCCTTTTACAAAGGTTCCAGGTCCGGATACTATGGAGCCAGCCTAGAAATAAATTACCTTAAAACACCCTCTTGTTTCTCAAGTTCAGTGGTAGTCAATCATGATTCTGATATGTTTTTTGTAGCCCACCGCTAAAAAGTGGAGACTACCTTTTGAGCTTATGGGCCCTCAAAAGCTGCCCCTGGCCAGCCACAATAATCCTTTTCACCCTTTGGTACCCTGACCCCTGGATCTGCTGCAGTAAGGGGCCAGTTGGGCATCAGCAGTAGGTAGCAGGAGTCCATGGTGGCAGTCATGCTAATAGACCATTTGATTTTTGAAGCCACTGCTACACAGCAGAATCTCATGATCCTGGCCCCAGAAGGGACTGTAAGGTTTGAAACTGCCTGAGAAATCACCATTGGGCATAGCACAGCAGGTTTCCAGACCCAAGGGACTGGCAGAGGTCTGAGAGTAGAGAAATTTGCACCAGAGTACTGTGGATGATAACTGCACTTGCAGATAGCAGTGAGAGAGCAGCTGTACTGCCAATTCTGATTTTCCTCCCCCACCAGGTAGTGTGCCCTAACATGGGCTACATCTCAGCTTCAGGGCAAGTAACAAGGTTCAGACAGTGTGCAAGTAAAGCCCAGGAGGGCATTAACAAGTAGTCGAAGTTGCACCAAAATCTAGGTACTAAATGTAAACAAACAAGGAAGCAACAATGTTACAGCAAGCCCTCTGACCCACAGAAGTGATGGGATGGGGCCAGAAGACACCAGACTTTTGCCTGATGACAGAGGGACCAATCTGGAGCTCAGGTGTGCAAAAGCATGCATAAAAAACCTGTCTCAGGCTTTCAATGTATGGTATTCCCAGGAACAATCTGCCAATCAGAACTCAGCTCTGCAAGTCTATAGCCTCCTATAACCTTGGAGTGAAGAATCTGGATTCATTTCTACCTGACAGTTGAGCCAGAAAGCTGTGTCTGGAAGTCATCAGAGAGAGAGAGACAGAGACAGAGACAGAGAGAGAGAGAGAGAGAGAGAGAGAGAGAGAGACTGTGCTGCCAAGGCTCATGTGGAGGCTGGTACGCCTGAAAGGTACCTGTATAGACAAGTGATTAAAAGAAGTAAAAGTGGGACTTCTGCTGAAGCAGAGAGAGGGGATCATTGAAAGAAAGAACAGACCGACTCTATGTCTATTTTCCCAGTCAGGTTAGAAACATAGAAACAGAGACAATGACAGCAGAAAAAACAACTGGTTCATCCAGTCTTCCCATAAAACCCTAACAAACCCAGGACCTATTGTTCATACAGGGTTCTAACCCACACTATTCATCTCCATGCTCCCTGCCTTACCACTACCTCCGTGAGCAAGCACCAAGCCATTCACTCTGTCCCAGCCGTGTCTGAAACCACGGATAGTTTTGGCGCCCACCACGTCAGCTGGCAGACTGTTCCACGGCTCCACCACCCTTTCAGGAAAATAACATTTTCTGACTTCCCTCTTGAATCTCCCCCCCAATCAGTTTCCACTCATTCCCTGTGTGCTTGATACATCCAGACAACCAGGCCAGAGCTCATGGGGCCACTGCCTAATGAGAGAAGGTTTCCAACCAGAGCCAGATGGAGCACAGATAATCAGAGACCACATACTTACCCTATTCGCAGTCACTGTGCAACGGTGTCAGCCAACAGAGAAATGATAGTGTGTGACCCCCAGGGTATGGCCTGCCATAGAGGATTGGGGGTCATGGTCTCTGTATTGCAGCTGCCTTTACTGCAACATATAGTATAGATCAACCACACCAGATCGATGAATGACCATACAGGCAAAACTGGTCAGTGATCAAGGTGTTGAAAGGTCTGAGAGATAAAGATAGACAAAAGCCTCTTTAAGAGGTGAAAGCATCAGAGATCCAGTATCCCAACAATGTCAATGGGGTAGAGGGAGAAAGAACATACTGTGTTCACAACCTGTGTGGAACTGTGGGTAGCCATAGTGTTTTAGCCATGTCCATCACCATTTAGTTAGATACTTAAGTGAGAAGTGTTAAAGTCCTGGAATGCACAGTATCTTATATTTGATTGGGCCCATCCCTGTGGAATACAAATGGCGGCCCCTTTAATTTAATTAGCTTATTTATTGTGTCTGTTGTGCCAGCAACTGGAAAGTGTGTCAGTGTATTTACTAGCTTTGTCAGCCACAACTTCAGCTTGGGGAGGCACCAACCACAATTGTAAGAAGTGCTGTCAAGGCCTCCGGCAGGGGAAAGAAAGTCAGATGCACCCATAGCTGGGATTTCAGACTGCTACAAAGTCTGCACCATAGGAGAGAATACAATATTATAAAGTACTAGCTTCAGTTTGATGCTACCACCTGCTCCCATTTTCCCTTCAGCCCCGTTGTTCTTTTCCTACCCCTCATTTTCAATACATTTATTGTTTGCAGTTTAATTCTGTTGCATTGCTACTTTTCTTGAGTCATAGATAATGGTGTGGGGGGAGTCCCTGTGTAAGGGGGACCCTAAAGTCATTTAAAACTGCATTTCTGAGAGGCAGCACCAGTAGGTTCCCTAGACAAAGAGTCACGCCAGCTGGAAGCGCCACATCATTTGCCATTCACCCAGTTGTCCACTATCTCAGAAGGGGCCCAGACTGCCCCCTTGGGGAGAGTAACAGAGCTGCCCTGAGGGCCCCGGAGAGAGCCTACACATTTTTTTTGTTAAGAAATTATTTTACTTTTTCACTGCCACTGAGTCTACTTTACAATCTTTCCTATTGTTTACTGCAATTTCTGTGCCTGCCTGGCATTCTGTGATGTCATAGCTGCCATTTGGCACTGCTGAGTGAACACCATTGAACACTATAGAGCTGGCATTACTGAATGTCCAGGAGAAAAAGGAATAGGAGAGCGATAAATGGCAACGAGGGAGAGACAAGACAGAAAATGGCAGGAAACATGGAAGAAGAAAAATAAATTATTTCTTTGACAAAAACAAACCACTACATCACATTCTTGGAAGGGTGCAATTATTAAGTACTGTTCAGGCTTTCAAAGCAGGACTAGATAGATTCCTGAATGAGAATGGTAACGTAAGGATGTAAGTTTGTCATGGATGAGGTTTTAATAACTCATTGGTTGTTCATGAAATCATTAGTAAACTTCGTGGCGAAATCATCATGGCTACGTTTTGATGACAATAGTTAAACTCATGGAAGTCCTGAATAAAGTCCAAACATTATGGAATCCATGACGTGTATGACTGCCATGACAAATTTACATCTCTAGCACCATATAGGGGATTACACAGCATGAGAAGGGTTAACATGCTGGCTGTTAAGCTTGCATGTATGTGAGAAAATATTTATTCTCTTTGAGCCATTGTAAATGTTTTAATAATTAGTTGGTATGAGTGATGGCTGTAATGAATGTTATATTCTCTTTTTATTGTTTGTAATGTGGATTAATGTTTGAACGTTACCCTTGTCATCCATGAAAATGGATGTTTGGCCCGTGGATTTATCAGATTTTTGATAAACAAAACAAACAAACGTCCACACTCAAATTGAGTATGATCACTGCAATGCGGGTGGGAGAGGGGGCAAGATGGTCCCAAAGTCCTTTCTGTTATCACAATGCTGTGGTACATTACTATGCAGAAGAAACATAAGGTTATCTTACAGTGCACATATTTAAACCTTCTTTCCTTGTTTTCATGTGGTTCAATAACTGCAACATTCGGAGAAAGGGGGATTCCAATAAATTCATCTAAATAAGTCTTATACTGTGGCATATCTGTCTTACTCATATAATAGTTGTAAGAAGGGACTGGCACAGAAGTGATTAACATGCCACCTACTTAGTTTAAAGCAGTCTGTGGGTGGGGGAGTGAAGAGCAGTACAATTTTTAAACTACCATTACGATTCATTTCCAATCACACAAGCATCCTGTGTTGCTAAGAAAACCCTAAATATTTAGATCATTTACTAATTTGCAATTCATACCAACAGAAAATCCATACATGCCTCAGAAATAAGTTGTTTCCATACCATAGCAATCTGACTATTTTTTTCGGTTCAGATTATGCTTTTAGTAGTATAATGTCAGAGATCTAGCAGAGACAGACATTTCAAGGAACCAGCTAGGCAGATCAGCGATTCAACTTATCTCTAGTGTTCAAAATACAAGGTGAACCAGTACAGCTGCTACATTCTAAACAAAATCTGGTCAGAGTCAAAATGGCTGTGGACAGTTTTTGGGATGCTTTTACCCATTATTTCTAATGAATTTGCACAATGCAGATGTGCTGAGAGGCAGTTTTAATGTGGTCTTCCTTTTACACATTTTTACAATGTGTTTGCTGATTACTATATATTTAACCTGGATAGTTCACAGAAGAAATGGCGTCTCATTTTCAGTGGGGCTCTACATCTACACAATATTATGCTGCATTGCATAAAATCAGAATACAGTGAAAACAATATTTTACATCTGGATGAGGCTATCCTGAATACATTATAAAAATGGTAAAATCATGACCACACTGAAAACAAGATATTGCATCTAATCTGGGACATCCTGAGTAAATACAGTGCAAAAATGTGTAAATGAACATTCCTGTGACAATGAGGTGTAGCATCTCCCCTGTGCGATCCAGGATACAAAATATAGGATAAGACATATTTAAAGGAAATCTACTGTAAGCTGAACTTCACTGTGTTCACTGACATAAGCAGTTTCTTTATTGTTTTATAATGTATTATATTACAGTATTTATTTTGAATGTTGTGGCCATGAGGATAGTGTGTACAGAGTGTGTGTGTGTGTGTGTGTGTATTTGCTGCAGCTCAATCTATTTTTTCCCAGAAGTATAGTCAAAAATGCTTGCTGATTGCTATATATTTAGTCTGGATAGTTCACAGAAGACCTGGCATATGTCAGAGGTAGGTCTTATCAGATATTGTCTTAAGAGGTTAAAAAACAGTGTAAATCTTTTTAGATTTGATGGGAATGGATGACATTTATAAGGTATGAATCTTTCTTGAAAGACAATACTGTATCTGCCAAACTGAAGCTAGTAGCAAGAAAATGTTTAAATGCTAAGTATTTAAATGTGCAAATTGTTGCATTTAGAAGGGAGTAAACAAATCTCCAGTTCAACAGGCAACCAATATTTAACAAGCTGTTTCAGTTTCCTAATGGACATCTGATAAGCAGCTTGGAGTTATGTCTCCAAAATTCTAAACAGAAAGAAGGGAGTATTTTATTTCAATTGGCATAGTGATTTGTAGATGTGGAGGGATACATTGAAAACTCCAAAAATGTGTTCTACGATACTCCCATTTTTCCAGCTACAGACAGCAAGATACACAGCCATAAAAATAATTACACGTTCACATCACAATCTTTAAAATGAAGTTTACAGGTTTCTTGAAATTATTACAGATTATGGAAGCATTATGTGATGCTTCCGACTTGGGATGAGCGGTTCTGAAAAGTTCCTGATCCTTGTTATTAGGATCAGGATCCAGGTCAAAGTCCTGATTAGTTCTGATTTAAATCAGAACTGTTTGTAAAACGTGAGGAAAACTAAAAATCTGCATTAAAAATGCATAAAATGGCACTGAGTTTTATAACACACATGTGTAGAATTGTAAACGGCATTTCAGGAATTGAAAACTGTGAGCTAATGGCACTGATGTACTGCTCAACTGAATACATAGCAGTCCTACAGCTGACCTTTGTTCCCTGCCTCCAAGAGGATCTCTCTTTTGCCTTGCTGTGAGGCCGTACCGTGCTGTGACTGGACTGCTGTGCTTTTCCTTTTCTGGCAGGCATTAATTAAAAAACAAAACACCTTTTCCATATAGTTGCATCTCACACTTGCCAGTTTGCCTGCTGTGTGTTGATCTGCTGTTGTAAATATATTTCACAGCCTACTTCATCTTCTACTACCATTGCTGCCTACTCCCTACTACATAAAAAATATCCCACTTGACCTGGCCCCTTCCCTCCTGACTGTGGCAATCACATTGCCTGTCCTGGGAAGGATTATCTCATTCAGTATACGAGGAAGGCAGTATAGGTTGCCTTGCTGTGACACTCTTCACCGCTCTGTCTGCTGTGCTTTTTCTTGCCTTGCAGACATTAAGAAAAAAAATTCATATAGTTAGATTACTCATGCCAGTTCCTTTCTCAGTTGCCTGTGTGTTTATTGCTACCATGAGTCATGACTTCTTTCTTGAATTTCTCCTGCAATTTATGTGTGCTTTCTGTTACATAAAAAAAAAACCCAGTTCATAATGTGCACCAGACAGGGGGAGAAGGAAGCACAAATGGGGAAAGGGATGGGGGAATGTATGACAGCACGCACAATATTTCAGAGTTAGACTGGTAAAAGACCAGTTAGCTGGGACATCATACAGTAGCAGTAGTGGTCCTTCCCCAATGCTGTTCAAACAGTCAGAACAGGCAAAAACTACCTTAATTAAAACAAAAAAGGGTAGTCAGCACTACAAGGGTGGCAAGCAAAGATATGCTAGTACCTATGTGGACCATAGCACCAGTTCAAATTTGAATGAAACCGATGAGGAGAAATCTCATAAAAAGACCGTGTGCAAGTGCAGTTCATTTTTTTTTTGTTATAGGCTGCCAGACCAAGTTACCCTGGAAAAGCACTGCAGTCCCCTCAGAATCTCAGATCTGCCTTTCTGTTTCTGATTAAATCCCATTCCCTGCCTCCTAACTGGTGGCTGACAGGCTATTGTGGTGTTGATGGATGATTCACTTGGGAACGTGACTGCTCCTTCCTTATGGGGATTCTACCTGCTGTGGCCACCGAGGAGAAAAAAACAAAAGTTGTGCACCATAAAGAAACATGCTATGCTACTATGTTAAATGCAGTATTACTTAGGCACATTTATTTTATTCAGTCAGTGGAGACAAGACTGAATAAATGCACACATCAAAGAATCACTGCATTTAACTTAGTAATCAATCTTTCTTTCCGCCTCTTCCTTTTTCTCATTTTTATTTTGCACCTGTAGCATATTTAATTAGCCACATGTGGCGGACCGGACTAGGTACAATTATGCCATCAATTCTTATTGATCCGGGTCCGCTAGGCCGCAGTGGATGGGGGGGGGGGTCTGATTTTATGCAGGTTAGTCCGCTTATCACTACTTCTGAGCAATCACATTGCTTCCTTCAGTTGCACGTGAGACACACATTTCCAGTATTAGTGGCTCACACGCTGTGCCGCAATAACAGGTTTCTCACTGGCCTTTTGTACTGTGAACATTCAGAAGAAAAAAAAGGGAATTTTAAAAGAAAAGTTAGTCAATTTATAATCATTTCATAGGTCTGGTGGGAGGGCATTTTATGGATACGAGTGTCACTTCTGGCGTCCTTGTGATGCCAGAATTACTCAGCTTCAGACTGCGAGTGCAGTTCTCTTGTCCCAAGCAGATGTGCAGTGACACTCTTATATCCACAAGAGGCCCTTCAACCAGACTCATAAACTTAAAATTGTCACAAAAGACGGGTCCAAGCACCACTGTAGATGATGCAAAAAGCATTTTTTTTTTTTACTTTGTGTTAGTTTGGATCAGAGGTTACACAAATATTATCACTTTAAGATGGAAGGGAAGGAATTTTGTTTTATTACAGATAGCTTTTTGTCACTGAGCCACCCCCAAGCCTGACCAACAGGTTTCAGTGACCTCCCAGCCCAGTCAGCTGTCCCCCCCCACACTGTCAGAGAAGATGGGCTCAACATGTGTAGCCTGAGAGTGCCAGTAACCATCATTCTGGTGACTCAGGAGCCATAGGGATTTAGTTATGGGACCAACGCATGCCCAGGTGTGTTGTGAGACAAAAGGCATTTAAGATGAGTGCCTTCAGTGCCTGGAGTGCAGTTTTCACTTCACTACTTCCACCCTGATGTGTCTTATTTCACTTATAAAAAGGGTAAACTAAGACATCAAAAACAAAAATGGCAAGTTTCAAAATAAAAACAGGTATTTTCTTTTGTTAACATTAACTAGTAAAAAGTAGTCAATCATGCCTGTCTATCATCTGTCTGTCCATACAAGGCTCGCAATGACTGTACAAAAGCAGTCAGACAGGCAAAAAGTAAATTTTACAAAGAAGCCCTCACCAACTCATGGAACAGCAGAAAGTCCTTCTGGGCAAAAATACATGACATCACAGGGAAAGATCTGAAAACTCCCCCTGCTGTGCTCACTGTCAAGGGTGCCCCTACCTTAGACCCCCTACTTATTGCCAACTCACTGAATCATGCATTTACTGACCTCAGTAGTGTTCTCCCAGCAGACTTCTTCAATGCCCCTAACCCAAGGGATACTGCAAAGGTGTCTACACCACCACCTAACCAGCCGCCTTTCCAGTTCAAAACAGTATCTAAGCAGATGCAAGAAAATACATAGAAAAGGTTCTAGGAAAGTCAAGGCACAGTGGGGACTCACTGGACCTTAAATTTGTTCTCCTGGCACTGGACGAAATAACTGGACTGCTAACAAAAATAATTAACCTCTCCCTCTGCCACTCTCAATTCCCTCAAAAGATGGAAGTCTGCTACAGTAACCCCTGTACACAAAAGTGGGGACCAAACATTACATAACAATTACAGACCAATTTCCATACTCCTGCTGCTTTCCAAGGCACTTGAGTGGATTGTGGCTGACCAGATGGTGGAGTATTTTAATCAACACCAGCTCCTCTGCCCAGAGCAACATGGGTTCCGGGGCAGCCAGAGTACCATCACGGCCCTACTTGAATTTACTGGATTCATCAATAATGCCTTGGACCAAGGACACCTAGTAGGGGCAGCCTTCATCGACCTATCACCGGCATTTGATACGGTTCATCATGACCTCCTCCTAGAGCAGCTTTCTGATATCAGTCTCACAACAGAAACCATGAACTTGTTTAGCAGCTACCTGAGCCTCCGCTCCCAACAAGTCAGGACTGGGGAAGTCCTATCTGACAGCTGACCTGTCAGATCAGGAGTACTGCAAGGGTCTATACTGGAACTGCTGCTATTTGGTGTTTTCTTAAACAACCTACTGGCCTCTTGCCAATGCCATATGCCACATGTTCTTATACGCTGATGACGCGGTAATTTTTTGCCAGCAACCTGCGCCCTGAACTCCTTGAAAAAGATATTCAAAGCAGCTTACAACAGCTAAAAAATGGTTTAAAGAGCAAAAACTGGTCTTGAACTATAAAACGATCAAGACTATGCTCTTCTCTACAGTTCAAAACAAAATTAAAAACTACCCCTTGAAAATACAGAATGACGGTGGTAGCACCCTTGGAGCTCGTCCTGCATTTCAAATACCTGAGGGTTACAATTGACTCCTCCCTGTCCTTCACACAGCATACTGACATCACTGCTAATGCCATCAACACCAGAATCGGGATCCTCTGCTGACACAGACACTGTCTCACCCATGAAGCACTGAACCTGGCAATTAACAGCTCAACTGTATCCCTTATAGACAATGGGCTGGTAATATATACAGATCTGCAACTGACACGGCACTCCAACACATCTCAGTTGCCCTAAACAAAGCCCACTGCTTGCTCACAAATGCACCAAAACTCACTCACACCTGCGAACTCTATACACATGCCGGCTGGCTCCAACTTAACAACAGAATCAGATATCAAACCTACCTTCTCACCAAAAAGGTTGCTCTAAACCTGCTTCCTCCTGGAGTGCGGAACCTGCTGTCTCTATCACTAAACACCAGACAAACCAGGAGCTCCTCCACACAAATTTTCTATGTGCCCAGATGCCTGAGCATGAAAACTCTTTAATAAAAACCCAAATTTTGGTAATAAAACTGAGAACAGAGCCCTTCTCCTAAAAGGTGAACCAGAGAGGAAGAGTGGCAGCTTACTGATGCTAAAGGACCCCTTGGAAGAAAGAAGATTACTGCGGTGAGTAATTCTTTCTTCCTACCCTATGAGTCCTTTAGCATCAGTAACTATAGCAGACTACTGAGCAGTACCAAGTGGGAGGTGGGCAGAGAACCTACTTAGGAAAGAGGCTCTGCAGAACCACCATGCCAAATTTGGCATCAGATCTGGACTGCAAATCTAAACTGTAGTGCTTAATGAAAGTGTGCACAGATTTCCAGGTAGCTGCTTTGCAGACATCCAGAAGGGGTATGTCCCTTGCTGCTGCCACAAAAGCTGCAGTGCCCCTGGTGAAGTGGGCCCTGAGCCCCACAGGAGGTTGATGACCAGCCTTTTCATAGAAGAATCTAATACAAGAGAACAACCAGTGAGAAACAGTTCTCTTGGTAGCTGGTCTTTCTCTGCCTACATCCCCGTAGGTGAGGAACAACTGAGTGGAAGAGCCTCTGGACTGCCTAGTATGCTCTAGGTAGCAAAGGAGGGCTCTTTTGACATTAAAACGGTGAAGCTTTTGCTCACCAGAAGTGGATTTCTTGGTAAAGAAGACAGGTAGAGTAATAGACTGGTGAAACTCTGAAACCACCTTAGGCAGAAACTTCCTGTTTGTGAGGAATGATGTAATTAGGCTCAGTGCACAGGGCCTGTAACTCTGAAATCCTCCTGGCAGAGGTAATGGCCACCAGGAAGACAGACATCTAGGTCACAAACTTGATATGTGCAGTGGCCATAGGCTCAAAGGGTGGTTGCATGAGCCTGGCTATGCAGAGATCCAGGCTCCAAGGAGGAACAGGCTCCCTGACTGGAGGCTGGAGGTGCAAGAGGCCTTTGAAAAACTGTTTGAGTATGGTGTGGGAAAAAAATGACTTTTTCTTCCCCAACGAAAGATAGGCTGAAATTGCAGCCAGGTATAGCTTGAGGGAAGAGGGTTTCAAGCCTGACACCAGCAGATGTACTAAGTAATCCAGCAGGTGAGGGTCTGAAGCTATAAGAGGACTGACCTTTGTGCTCTTGCACCAGATGAAGAACCGTTTCCATTTGGCTGTACAAGTCTTTTTTGTGTTAGGCTTTTTAGCCATTCTCAGGATCTTAAGGACCTGTTCAGAGTACTGAGAGGATGGAAACTCTAACTCCTCAAGAATCAGGCCTTGAGGTGAAGAGTGTATGTCTGGATAATGCACTTCTGTCTGGGGAAGGGTCAGCAGAGAAGGAGTTGGTGGTAGGCGAATGGGCCTGCTGCAGGATCATGAGAGAAGGAGAGGGTACCATGCTTGGCTGGGCCAATCCGGAGCCACCAGAATCATTGATGCAGGCTGTTGTCTGAGTTTCAGCAGTACCCTGAATATCAGGGGAAAGGGAGGGAATGCATATAGGAACCTCCCTGACCAGTCTAGGATCAAGGCATCCAGGGGAAGTGTTCCCGAGACTGGGGGCCTGCAACAGTACTGAGGAAGCTGGAAGTGGAGGGGAGAGGCAAACAGATCCACTTCTGGTGTGCCCCACTGCCTGAACACTGTGGCTAGTACTTGCTTGTTCAGAGTCCATTCGCTCTGACCTTGACAGATGCGGCTTAGAGCATCTACCAGGGTATTGTGCTTGCCTGGGAAGTGAATAGCTATAAGGCTGACTCCCAGGGAGAAGGCGAGAGACTAGATTTTCAGAGCCTCCAAACAGAGTATTTCTGATCTGGTACCACCCTGCTTGTTTATGTAAAACATTGCAGTGGTGCTGTCTGTTTGAATTGTACAGTCTATATTGTATTACAGGAGCAAATGTTTTGAGAGCTAGAAAGATTGCTCTGAGTTCCAGAAGGTTTATGTGTAACAGTGACTCTTGGAGAGTCCAGGTGCCACTTACTGAGGCACTGTCCAGATGAGCTCCCCTCCCCAGGAGGGAGGCATCTTTGGTGATCACCTTTGTGGGAAGCAGAGCTCGGAAGGGTATCCCTACTGCCAGATTTGCAGGGTTCTTCCACCAATGCAGAGCCTGAAAGAACTGCTCTGCCACCGGTATCAGCTTTGAAAAAAGTGTTGCTTCTTTGAGACCAGTGATCTCTGAGATAGGCTTGCAGGTGTCACATCCTGTACCTGACTCCTGGGACCACTGCAGTCATTGAAGCCATGTGTCCCAGGAGCCTGAGAAAATGTCTGGCTGGTCTTGGCTGTCCCTGGACGAAAGAATCTGCCACTGAAAGGAAACTTTGAATTCTCTCCTGTGGGAGGAAGGCTAACCTTTCTGGGTGTCCAGCTGAGCTTCTATGAAGGTGAGTAGCTGGGTGGGTTCCAGGTGAGACTTCTTTAGATTTATCAGGAATCTCAGAGACTCCAGAGTGTGCTCTATAAGGGAAAGGGACTCCTTGATCTGACAAGGAGACTTTGTCACTATGAGCCAGTCATCTAAATAGAGGTAGACAGAGACACCCAGCTTCATGAGGTGTGCTACTACTACTGCCAGACACTTAGTAAAGACTCTTGGAGTCGAGGACAGGCCAAAGGGCATTGCAGTGAACTGATAGTGGCCTGATGGGAGTCTGAATCTGAGAAACGTCCTGTGAGACCTCCTTATGGGTATATGGAAGTAAGCGTTCTTTAGGTCCAGGGAGTCTCCCGGCTGTAAGGACTGTATGACTAATGACAGAGTGACCATCTTGAATTTGGGTTTTAACATATGTTGGTTTAATTATCTGAGATCCAAGCTAGATCGCCACCCCTCAGTTTTCTTTCATGTCAGAAAGTACCTGGAGTAGAGGGGCTTGCCCTTTTTGTGGGCTGAAACCCTCTCCAATGCTCGTAGAGCTATAGTAGAAGACTTTTTACCTCCAGTTCCAACAGTAGCACCTGTGTTGGGGTTAGAGGTTTTGACACCTGGGTACACTTGAGGTCTGGCATCTGCCTGAACTGTAGTGGCAGACCCTTTTCCACTATCCCCCAGAACCCACTTGTCGAAGGTAATGAGGGACCAGTTCTGAAGATAGTGGGAGAGTCTGCCTCCTACTGGCAGAGGGGAGGCGACCTAGACACTCACATCAGGGCTTAGACTGTGATGCTGCTGGCTGGGTAGAGGTGGCCCTTCTTTGGCCTTTCTGCCCCTCACTCTGAAAGCACCCCTGTACTAAGAGAAATCGGACTGGGGATAAGGAATGTAAGGCCTGGGAAAATAACATCTGCCCCTATTGCCCCTTGGGCGGGATTTCCGTGGGGCAGGAGGCTTAGGTTTAGAGAACTGACTCTGCCAAGAGGCCTTGTACTCGTCAACCTTTTTCATGTAGTCAGTTGTTCTGGAATCGAACAACATGTTTTGATCACAGGGAAAGTCCATGGCCTTAGACTGGGTGTCTGGGGTCAGACTGTTAGTTCTAAGCCAGGCAGAGCGCCTCAGAGAGATGGCATGGGCCATGGCCCTGGAGGCAGCATCACTGTTGTCATCCGCCATGTGGAACTGATATTTCGCAGCTTCCAGGGCACTTTTTGGCGTATCCACCAGCTCCTGTATCATTGTATCCGACCCATTGCAGGTAATGGCCAGGACAAAATTCCACAGTGCTTTCTGATATTTGGCAGTGAAAGCCATGTAGGAAGAAAGTCTGATCAGCAGCGAAGCTGTGGTATACATTTTCTTTGATATGAAATGTATTTTTGTGGAGTACTTGTCCGGGGTAAGGAGGACAAGGAAACCCCAGATTTCTCACAAGCTGCCTGCTGTACTATACTCTCATGTCTAGGATGTACAGACAGGAACTCAGTTTATTTTTTAAACAATTGGTATTTTTTCTCAGCCTGCTTGTCAACCGTGGGGTCTGAAGCAGTTTCATGGTATTTTTTCTGAAAGCATTATAGATAGGCATGACTAGTCTCTTAGGGAGTGGTAGACCTTTCATCTCCCTATAATCTTTATCCTCCTCCTCATCCTGGATGGACTTCTGAGTAGGGAGGTCCAGGGTGTCTAGCATATTTTGGATAAACGTGAGCATAGAGGAGGGAATCCTCCTGGTCAGCAGACGAAGCTCCAAAATGAGGGTCAGGAGACACATCAGGTTCTAGGCCCTCCAGATTCATGTCAGGGGCATTATAAAAATGTTCATCATCATTTGCATCACCCTCACAGTCTCCAGAAGAGAGAACTGTGGAAGAGTGCTTACTAGCCCCAGTAAATATAGACCCCATCCTTTGTAAGGTCTGAAAGATGTGCCATGCTTTTGCCATGTCTTGCACAGATTGGAGTTCCCACGCAGACTGTCGCTTACCTCTCAACCTCCTGCCTCGTAAATCAGGGACAAGGCTTAAAAAAATCAGGGACAAAGGACCAAAATCAGGGACACATCTTCAAAATAAGAGAGATCCACCAAGAAAGCTGGTAGAATATGGGGCTTAGTGCAAAATGCATTTTCTAAAGAAGAACAAGTCTGTAATTTTAAGGCTTGACATTGTTTTGTGCTTACGGTTCCCACTGCTGAGCCACAAAAACACAAATTTTAGGAGGGACATAGTCAAATTTTGAGGCAAAATCAGGGACGTCCCTGAAAATCAGGGACACTTGAGAGGTATGGACTGTCGCTGTATATGCTTTGTTTTTTCTTTATGCTTTAAGCTGCCTGTTGTCTCACTATTGGCTTTCCCAGGAGGAACAGGAGCGTTTTTGTCTTTACAGACTATCTGTTTAGCCACTTCATCAGCAGCTTGGTCATGCTTCCTTTTTTGTACAGACACTTCATCAGCGCCTTTATTATTTTAAAATTTGTGAGGAACTTCATCAGCTCCTTTGGAAGCTTTATTTTTTGGCTGGGACTTAGAGGCTTCATTAGCACCCCTGCTTGAATTTTTATTGTTATTAATTTTAGAAGGCCTCTCATCAATAGCCTGTGATTTTTCCTCAGCCGTATATATTTTTTTTTAGGTTTCTTTGCTCTGTTTCTCACCAAATTTGTGCAAAGAGAACCAGTAGATCTGAACCAAAACACCTGAGGCACAGGGTGTTGAAAAGCTGTTTGCCAAATCCTGTGACAGATGACACACTTTTTTTAAAATCCTGTAGGTCCAGATTTCTTTTTAGTTCTGGGACTCTCTGACATGCCAATCCACAGAGAACCCAGCAATAATTGTCAAAGTCTGAAAATCCAAACGGTTACCTCGCGGTAGGGACACGCGATTTTTTAGGTAAAAAGTAAAGAAAAACACTAAAATTTGATGGTTCCTGCAAGAAAAACTTTAAAAAAGTGAAAAACCATCAAAAATATGTATTTGAGGTGAAAGACGTATATAAAATACGCAGATGCAGTAAAAATGTATATAAATATATGCTGTTTCGGTAAAAATACACGCAGATGCACAGAAAAGAAACAAACCTCTAAAAATAGTAAATTTACACTTAGCACACAAAAAAATTACGTTTGTAAGGAAAACTTTACCAAGATAAGCAGAAAAAGGCTGTCAACAAGGAAAGTTGAGAGACACCTTTGGGGAATGTTGCTCAGTCAGCAGAGAAAAAATTCTGAAGCCTTCAGGCTGCTCCCTCTCAGCACACTCCCCTCCTCTTGTTTGACTGGCTGATGCCCAAGCTCATTATGCTAATTATCTTAAAGGCATACCTCCGGGGCAGTTGTACCTAGCCAGCTAACTGCTATAGTTACTGATGCTAAAGGACTCCTGGGGTAAGAATTCAATTTTATCTGGGCAGGGTAGACAGCAAAGATATCCCTGGTAGGCAGGTAAGAATAAGAAGGGGGACATGATGATCAGGAAAGAAGCTTAAGAAAGAAAAACAATTAGCAGTATGTCATTTTTTTTTTCCAATTGGTGTTTGTGTGTAAGAAGGGGATTACAAAGGGAAAGAACATTTAATTCTTTTTTGTTTTTTTATTTTGAGGGAGTTTCATTTTGAGGGCTTAGCTGACTTTTTAGTATGAGTGAAATGGTGGCCATGTTTGTAATGGCAGTCAGGAATTTTGTATATGAAAGGCATTGGTATGTTAGTGTGCTGTGTCTTGACTGCCAGCACTTTTTTTCAAACCAGTAGTAGCAGTCTCACAATTTTTGCCTGCTGGCCAATCAGGATGCAGTAATTTCCCTACCCATTTTATAATTAAGCAATAAGGCACAACAGGGTGGGGTATATCATGGGATATTGTCATGCCTTGGGTGGTTGGGCATGAGGCCGCAGGCCAAGTGCGTCCAACCACACGAGAAGTGATGATATCCCATTATATAGCACTCCCTGGAGTGACTTATTGCTATTATGAACTGGGTTTCAAGTTTTATAAATAAAAAAATAAAAAAACATGTTTTAAAACGTTTTATGAACAAGTCTTTGGGTGGTGTGGGTGTACATTTTGAAAAAATAGTTCTCAGACAGTAGAGAGCAAGGAGGCTGGTGGCGCTGGAACTTTTTTGAAGCTGTGATGATGCAGCCAGATATCATCATGGCTTCAAAGAGCTCTGAGCCAATCAGATTCCTCTATTTATGATCCTCAGTTCATAATAAGCTTTTTATACACTCTTAAATGTTGTCATCAATGCTGCCTAGCAAAGAATGGCAGAGAGAAGTGGCACCCCCATTGCCACAGCTGCAATGATGGCCCCTATTGTAAAGCCGTTTTTCTGGACATCCCTATGGAATGTTCCAGTTATAACACACTGCTGGGGTATTTTGTGGATCTGCACATGGTAGGAAATGGAGAGTTTAAAATACGTGTATTTTTACTTTTAAATGACAGTAGACAGAATGGTAGCATGAGCACCATCTTACTGAATACAGTAATTATAACATAGATAGGACAGAAAAGCTACATAATGTCATGATGTCACAGCAGCCAAGAATACCAGAGCTATAGTGCAAATAATATATTATTCACCGTGCAGCTGAATGACATGGCAAAATAACTGTGTTTATTCTACACATTTATTCGCCCCTTGCACAGCATAGGTATGGATTAACCCATGGCTGAGCATGGGTTTACTGAGCATTAATCCACGCATGGGGGGAGGAGGGATGAGGCACGAAACTGCAGGCTGAGTGCATTCAACCACCCAGGCATGGATTAATGCTCAGTAAACCCATGGTGGGGTTTATCCGCTTATACAATGGGCAACTTTATTTTAGAGGATTGCTTACTAAAATAAAACACTGTTTACGTGCATTTGTAAAAAAATGGTTCTTCCACCTAATGGATTTGCCCTTCTGAGGATGCAATAGCTGCAGCTCTCCATTAGGTGGAGCTGTCCCAATGAGCTTGCTGTAGTTGTAGTTTTTTACATGTTTCTCTGGTGGAGTGATCTGAAAAGGTCACTTTACATTGCTGTGACTCAGGATTTTGTAATGCTGCAAGGAACTGTGGGTTTACAGGGGAGTAATCCATGGTCAGGTGATCTGTTTTGATGAATCAGAGTACAGGATTTTTGGCATCCATTGTATAAATCTATATAACACATGGCTGGCTGTGTGTTGTTGTGGGATAATGACCTGACTTGGGTGTGTTGTGGGGCACAAGGCATCAGCAATTGTCTTCAAACATCCAAGAAGTGCCATTATCCTACAACAGTGCACACCCTGGAGTGTCTTACTGCATTTATATTGGTATGAATTTAACAACCTTAATTAAATACACTTTGGCCCCACCCACCCAACACATACAGAGAGTATCGAGTTCCATACACCTCCCTCTTAAAGAGCAGCACCCACTGAACCTAATACCATCTATTAAGTTTTGTGCCTGTCCCTACTGTTGTATTCTGCCCACTCTCCCACTAGCTTAGCTGAATGACCAAATGCCTGCATACAGACACGCACTCTATCTACCTAGAATGCAGACTCATATTTACTGGATATTGATCCTAATTCTTGTCTGCTGGCTGAAATCTTATCTTGACTTGGGTTACAAAACTCCCCCTAATACACAACCCCTGTATAACTTGAGGGGTACCTCCTCTGACCAGCTCCTGGCAACTGCCTTTAAGGTTCCTCCGAACCAGTTCATGCCACTAGTACCTAGTCCTATATCTATAGATGCCTTACTGCATGGGTGGACCGCTGCAGTTTCCAACAAACACCTCAGGAACTGCAAGCAAAATCAAGCCTGCTTATCTTGGCTGCTCTCCACCTGACCCCTCAGAAAACTGATCCTCCTATTACTTATACTGTCTTGCAATGTGCACCCGAACCAGACCCTGGACGTCCCCCAGCAGGAGAAAACTCTAGGCTGGGCCATCTAAGGATAGTATCCCTGAATATCGGAAGCCTCATGCCTACTAAGCTCCCACAATTCCAGGCATGGGTGGAATCGATCAAACCGGATGTTATTGCCCTCACCGAGACGAGGCTGTCTCCCAAGATCCCTGACAGTGCAGCAATAGCCCTTGATGGTTTCACCATATTCAGGCAGGATAGGCTCTCCAAGAGGGGTGAGGCTGCCTGGTCTACATCAAATCTGATATAAGGGGTCAAGCCCTACTGGCCAGTCTGCACAGCAAGGATGTGCAAATTCTCAGTATTAAACTCTCTGTTGGTCAACCAAATAAGGTCCTCGTATTCTCAACAGTATATCAACCCCCTGGTAAACAGGGGCCTGGACTGGATCACTTCTTTAGTAACCAAGGGTTTATCAGCCAAAACTGGGAACAGCTCACAGTCGGAGACTTCAATGTTAGTCGGCAATACCAAGATGCAGCAGCAGCAGCTAGAGACAAAATATCTAGCCTCTACCTCATGCAATTGGTCACACAAGTATAAATTATACGACCAGCTCGAGTACACTTATCGATTAACTCCTATCCACCTGCCCCGACCATATCATGGAGGTCTCTGTTCTACTTGACTCCCTAAGTGACCACTTCCCAGTTACATGCACCTGGTCCAATAAGTTCATAAAGCATTCACCTCAGAACACCACAACTCACACGCTAAGACCCAGTCTGCTGGAATATTTCCAACAGCACCTAAGGTTAATTGATTGGTCACCTCTCGACACCGCCAGAGATAGTAACCAAGCCCTAGACTACTTCTGCTCAGTCTTTACAAACGCCTGTGATATTTTCGCCCCCAATAGCTCAAAAAAAGTAAGAGGAGTCCATAACCCTTGGCTCTCTGGAATGCTAATTGACCTTATGTGACTCCAGGACAACCTCCAGCATAGGGCCAAAGCATCAGGGAATATGGTGGACCTCACTGCCTACAAAGCAGCCAGAAATAAATGCACAACACTTATCAGGCAGACCAAGGCCTCCTACTACAAAGACCCTCTAAACAGCAGTTGGGGAAATGGAAAGTAATTCTGGAATTCAGTAAAATCCCTTACAGGCAGGACCACCAAGGCACACCCTGATCTTCTAGTTACCCCACCAGGGACACTCCAGGATCCAAGTGACATTGCGCATGCATTTGATACTGCTTTCACGGACCTAAGTGCTGTGCTCCCCAGGGAATACCTTCCCTCCCCCCAGTCTGGACAGCCCCTAACTTGAGCCCATCTCCTACTACACCCAATGGCCCACCGCTTTTCTACTTCAGACACCTCTCCAAGGCTGAGACCAAACAGTACGTCAAGTGGGTACTGGGCAAGACCAGGATGGGGAGTGACGCCATCAACATGAAGCTAGTAGCCCTAGCACTAAATGATCTAGCTGGACCACTTACAAAAATATTTTAACACATCCCTATGAACGGGCGTATTCCCAGACAAGTGGAAGGCAGCGCACGTCACGCCGGTCCACAAAAGTGGAAGCCGAGTTTGCCTCTCTATCACCCCATCTCCATTTTACCATCTCTCTCCAAAGCCCTGGAACATGCAGTATCTGACCAACTTACTGACTATTTAGAGGAATACAGCCTGCTAAGTACGCAGCAGCACAGTTTCCATAAACATCACTCCACCCAAACAGCCCTGATAGACTACACTATACAGATCTATGAGGCTCTGGATACTGGAAGGGCAGTAGGATCTTTATTCATTGACCTCATCAAGGCATTCGACACCGTTAACCACCAACTCGTACTACAGTGTCTCCTCTCCATAGGCCTTTCATCTAGCATGGTTACCTGGTTCAAAAGCTACCTCTCACATAGAACACAATGTGTGAGGATCCTTAGCATTCTCTTTGAGCCTAGGGAGGTCAGCCTTGGAGTCTCCCAAGGCTCCGTACTGGGTCCACTCTTGTTTAGTCTATTTATAAACTCACCACCTGTTGCCTGCTCAGCAAAAATGGTGCTTTATGCTGATGATGCGGTCATTTCCGCATCTGGTGTGGACATCACCACTATAACCACTGGCCTACAGGCCAGTTTTAAATGGCTAGAATCTTGGTTCTCCCATCATAAAATGTTACTCAACTACAAAAAAAACAAGTGTATGCTCTTCATGGTGCCACAAAACAGGAAGAAGCATGGGCCCCTACACATAACGAGTCAAAAAAGAGCTGCTAGAGCAGGTCAGCACCTTCAAATATCTTGGAGTATACCTTGATGACACACTCTCCTTCACAACACACATTGAACGTGTTGTCAAAGCAGCTAATACCAAACTGGGAGTTCTCTACCATCATAGACACTCTATGCCCCTGGAGGCTCTTAAACTGGTTACATGCAGCTCTGTGTTATCTACCATTGACTATAGTCTAGTGCTCTATGGTGCTGGCTCTGACACCACCCTGAAGAGGATCATAACCCTCCTCAATAAGGCCTGCCACCTGGTCCTGAGTACTGACTATCAGACGCATACATGCACCTTGTACTCGGACACCAGTTGGCATCCCCTCCATCACAGAATCAAATACCAGGCTTGTCTACTTGGGGAAAAAAGTATTGTTTGGCCTTATGCCTGAGTCCGCCTCCAGACTATACAACTATACCCAACCGTGAACACCAGAAGTGCTACCAAAGGAGTGTTCCTAATGCCTTTTAAGAGTATCACACTCATACAACAAGCCCTCTCCTACAGGGACCTTAAATGGTTTAATGACCTACCTACTGAACTTCTTGGGTCCAGCAAAATCAGCCATTTCAAATCTGGACTCCGCAACCTGCTGTCATGTGAGACCACCTGCAACTGTTAGTCCTTATCAATGCCACCTGAGGGCCTTCCACATTCCCCAGCACCCCATACTGCCCTGAACAGCTCCCCTACCCCTTCTCCCACCCACCTCACCCTTCCCCCACCTGACAATGCCTTCCTGGCTGCACCCCCCCCCAACTTATATCGTCCTTATCCTGGATCTGTCTAGGCCCTCTAATTCCCCTACATGGCAATTCCTCACTACTGAAGACAAGTGGTTGCTTTGCCATGCACTCTCTAATCACTCTGCCTGTTTCTGCTCAATTGCACTTAGTAACCTGTTCACTGCACTTAGTAACCTGTATTTTTTGTTATGTAGCCACCAGCTGCTTCACTTTCATTTGTTTATTGTTGTCTAGTGTCACCCTTGTTCCTCTCTCTGTAAAATGTTTTCACGGATGTAACTCAATGGCTCTGTATTGTGTCACTTGACTTAGAACCTTTGTAAAACGAGCCTCTGGCTCAAAGGTATTAATCTGAATCTTAGATAAATAAACAAACAAAAAAGACAAATTTTGCGTTAGCAAATAGTTTCTTTTTTTTATAGTATATGGCTACCTCTTGCTGTGCATGGAAATCAGACAGTTCAAAATCCTTGCTGTGCAGGTTCTAAATGGTTGTGCACATTCCAAACAAAAGTGAAATAACAGTGTCCGTTTGCACAGTGTGTTAACTCTGTTGGGCAGCAGTAGTGAGTAAGTAAGGTACAGCTTTACAATATAAATGGCCACACTATTTATTATTTGAAAACTGGTAACCAGGAGGGGCACACTGGTCAAAGTTCATTTCCAGGTGTGACCCAGGGGAAGGGAACGGGAAATAAAGTAAAACATACACAGCGTCTATGACCAGTACAAAGTAAAGTGCAGTCACAGTACAATTTAACATGGTACAAGAGCAATTAAAGCAGAAAAATACAGTCCTAACCACTTTTATTGGGCACATTTGTGTAAGCTAGTTTTTCCCAGTATAGGTAGCGGTCAGTAAAACCAAAGCACATACCCTGACATTCAAAATGCCACATAAGCCAGTCCTCTCCAGTCATGATGTATTTGGTAATGTTACTTTGCCACTCCTGGCGTTCATTTTGTTTAAGATAACAAGAAAACAAGATGTTTTGCCAACAAAAGAGAATTCTTCTCTGACTCTATATTGCAGCATTTATAATGTCACAAAAGCCAGTCCCCTCCAATTACAGCCCTAGTCTCGCTGCCAGCAGAATTAAATCCTAGTACTGTACAGGGGCCAAGAGAAAGATTACCTGTACCAAATCAAGCACTGCTCTTCTCTAAGCAGTTCCAGCTACATCTGCAGCTTGGTTAAGAAACAGGAAAAGTCCAGTGAACGCTTCCATCCCACTGCCAGCAGTGCAGTTACAGTGGACCTAACAGTCACAGCTCTAGCATTCACATGACATCCTTCTGGCAATTTCATGCAGGGGAAGCATCAGGAGTTGTCAGATTATCATCTGATAAGTGTGTCAAAAACAGTGGGCTGCATGTGTTGAGAATTTAGCACCTCAGCAAGGTGCTAACAAAGTGCCAACAGCCGTTTCCTACCTGAAATAGATGAAGTGCTTAGAACAGTATAAGCACTATCTTTAATATGAAAAACCTATGTAAACAGCAAATGGCAGACAAAATGGGCCCACTGTAAACATCTGCCTATATAAACCACGGGCGGTATAAGTGGTGGGGACTGTAAAAAGTAAATGTAGCTAGGCAAGGTACAATGAGCTGATCTGATGTACAAAAAGTAAGACTGGAACCTAGCCAGCCCACTGGTGCAGGGGCAAGTTGCCTACCTGCGACGCCAGCGACCCGGGTTCAGGATTGGACTCGGAACATCGGAGGTCTGGCTGGGGGAGAAGGACTAAGCGTCTGAGGACTGCTCTCCTTCTCCGGGGGAGGAGGGGGTAGAGTGTTTGGCGCAGCACGGACACCTAGCAGAGGCTGGGAGTACCAAGCATGCTGATGCCACTTGTTCAGGGGGGGCAGGGCATATACTGGTCATCACTGCATGTCCCTGTCCCCAAATACGAGGGATAAAATGCGACTGGCCATCCCAAATGAAGCCCACCCTCAGCTTCAATAGCTCCCAGGCTGGCCCGTCAACCTATACCGACGTTGCGGCACTCTAGGGCCAGGTGCCGTGACCCCACCCTGGGGGGTAAGCCAGGGGGTATCGACGAGGCATGACTGATGTGGGAGTGGAAGCGGGGGTCCATGACCAGGCTGAGGAACTGGGTGGCTGACGGCAGAAACAGCATAATAAATTAACCCCCCCCAAATAAAAAAAAAAGTAAGATGGGAACAGATGAAATGATGGTCGTTCAAGTGTAGGAAGGGAAGGGAACATTGTTTAACCAGGAGTAGCACACTAAGCCGAAGCTTGTTTCCAGATTTGACCTGGGAGCACAAGGAAGTTAAATGACTTGCTCGAGATCACACAGTATGCACCTAGGTGGCTGTGAGATTCAAACCCAGGTCTCCAGATCTGCAGCTCAGAGCCTTAACCCACTGCGCTATACCACCTCCTCATGTAGGTTAGGTTAGGTTAGGTTAGCATGCAGGTTAGGAAGAAGCCTGATACAGGCAGAGGCAGAGGTAGAACCCAGGAGGGGGCCCAACAAAAGGGATGGTAGGGGCTCTAACAGGGGAGGGTCAGGGAGAGGGCAGGTAGGAGCAGAGAGGGGAAGGGAGGAGCTTTAACTGATACCTGATGGAGCTGGGGGAGAGGGAAGGGGAGCAGGTTCCACATGGATGGAAGATGATAGGAGAAGGATGACTATCCAACAGAGGAGTGATGTCAGGGAAGAGAGAAGGTATAAGGATCTGTGGAGTGGAGGGAGTATGAGGCAGAGGGAATGGGAGAGAGAAGTCAGGCTACCTAAGAGGGCAGGGAGCCAAACCAATATTTGGAAATGAGAGAGGCACAGTGGGACTGGAAATGTGAAGGTAAGGGAAGAGTACAGTACAGGGAGCAGTGGTAAGTTCAAAGGGGGGGACTGGTAGCAAAGTGACATACTGCATTACAGAGGGTATCCAGCATGGCAATGGAAGAGGAGGGGCGGTGCTGTACTCCACATCTGCATAGTCGAAGACCAGGAGCACCATTCTGGTAACAAGATCACAGCAGACCTGAGGAAACAAGTAGTCTGTGTTGCGGTACAAGGCATTAAGTTTGAGGTGAGCTTGCCATGGATGGCATCAACGTAGGCACAGAAGTCAAGCCTACTATCTAGTCTCACACCGAGATACTTGAAGGACGAGACCGCTTTACAAGGGAAGTCTCGCATCTGCAGTGCTCTGTATTTGCTTACCTCACTCCCCATGTCATATTCATTCCCTCTCTTGGTATTTCCAGTCAGCAATCGTGGTTTCAGGAGCATTTAAAATGTAAAAAATACACTTTTTAAACTAAGTGATCCAGCTCTCCATTTTTTCCAGCTGCTGAAAGGAGGATGTGTGTCATCTAGGCAAAGGAAGAATTCAATCTACTCCTCCCCCACAACATTTTACAAATTTTACACTGAGAGAGATGAGAAGCACAAATAGATTTTTATTTTTTGCTTTATTCATTTATCTCTTGGACTACAAATACCTTTGAGCCAGGGGTGCCTTTACAAAGGTTCTATGTCAAAGCAAATACAGAACAGATAAAATACATTAACAATGAACAGAGAAAATAATCGATGAGCAGTTTACTGTAGAAGCATAGGGATACAAAATATGGTACATAAATAAATACAATGTGTGTAAGAAAGCTGGGAGTCCTGAGGCAGCCAGGAAAATGACTTTGTCAGTAGAATATAACAGGACAAAGGAAAGTGAGGAAAGAAGCATGAGACAAAGGGGGGGTGGAGAAAGGGAAGGTTGAGCCAATGAGGAGGCAAGGGGTAGTGGTAAGGCGAGAATGAGGAGAGGTACGGAAGGGAGGGTGAGGCAACGGAGGAGAAGTGAGTGGAAAAGAAGGTAATGTATGACATAGGCGAATATAGCTAGACAGGTTAGCAGAGGGGAGTAAACAAAAATCCCAAGAGATGGAGTGGGAGGGGTTGGAGAAAGGGTGGGATGAAGTGAGGTTGAAGGTTCTCTAGATTAAGAAAGGGCAGTCACAGCTGCTAAGTGCAGTGAGGCTCAGTGCTGTGAAGTGTTGGCAAAACTTGTACTTAAAGGGGATGAGCTTGGTTTATACAGGATGTCCATAGGGAGGTCATTTACCCAGTAAGGGGGCCTGTACAAGAATGACCACTGAGCCTGAGAGGTACGACAGAAGGGGACTAAGTAGGTCTGTTTGGACATGCTGTGAGTGCAATGTGGATTAGTGGAACGTGTGACGAATTTCTGAAAGGCCAGTGGTGCAAGGCCAAGGCAGAGTTTTTTAGCCAGCAGGCAGGTTTGATATGTGATCCTGCTCTTAAGGTGTAGCCAGTTAGCCTAAGCATACAGGTAGCACGTGTGTGTCCAACTATGGGCCCCAGCAACCAACCTACAAGATTTATTTAATGCAATGCAGATTCTTTTTAGTACAGTATCTGTGGCAGCAGCACAGATGACTAGTCCATAGTCAATTGAAAGAATCAAGCTAGTAAGAGCTACCTGCAGAGCATCAGGAGTCATGAAGTGTCTGTTCTGGTACAGGTGTCCTATCTTGGTGTTTACTGACTTGGCAATATGATCAACATGGGAGGAGGACAAGGAGCTGTCCAGAGTAATGCCCAGAGTAATACCCAAGTACCTGAAATCCTGGACTTGTTCTAAAGGAGACCTCAAGCTACTAAGAATTGTTAGCCGGCGGGATTTGTGTCTGTTTTGAGGGGTAGAGAAAAGCATGTTTTTTGGGGGTTTTTTTTGTAATTCATTAGGAGCTTATGTTTAGAGAACCAGGTCTCCACAGCTGTAATGTTATGCTGGAGTTCCTGTTCTAGGGGGAGGGTTGGCTGGTAAAAATAATGGTGTTGTCTGCATAAAGCAATAAGTTGTTTGAGTAGCCCTGCAGGAAGATGTTCAGAAAAAGGCTAAAACGTAGGCGGCCCAAAATCAACCCTTGGGAACCCTGGTGCACACTGGAGAGCTATCCAAAAGAGTGTCATTAATTTTAACTTGCTGGGACTTACCAGCAAGGTAGCCATGAAACCATCTGCATGCCATATTTGAGAGACCTATGGTGAGGAGTGAGTCAAGCAGCAGTGTATGGTTAACCACATCAAAGGCTTTAGTGAGGTCGATGTAAATCAACCCCACTAAATGACCCCAGTCGAGTGCTTGGTGGATGAATCCAGTGTAATCAAGTAAAGCAGTGGTTGCACTATGAACTTTAAGAAAGCCGTGTTGCTGCAGGCCTTGGAGTTGGTATTTGTCAAGATACTCGGTAAGCTGGCCTGATACAATATGTTCTAAAGCCTTGGATTGGGGGGGGAGATGATTGATATCGGGCGGTAGTTTGAATGCTGTGCTCTATCACCACTTTTATGGATGGGAGTAACTACTGCTGATTACCATCGTTGAGGAAACTGACCACGGCAAAGCGACAGGTTCAACAGTTTTCATTAGTGGAAACAGGACTATGTCCAAGGTAAGGCTGAGGAGTGTGAAATCAAGTCTATCACTACTAAATCTAGATCTGCCCAGTACCCATTGTAAGTACTTTTTGGCTTCATTAAGGATGATCTTCCTGAAGCAGAAAGAGGGGGGTGGAGTGTTGTGTGTTGCCTAGATTATTAGCCTCGCCTGTGCCAGCAACACCATCAAAGTCAGGGGAAAATGCATGACCAGTAAAGCATTGTTAAAGTTGTATCTGCAATCTGTTTAGGATCCTGAATGGTACTACCATTCACTTTAAGCATTGGGTGGGGGTTTGTTAGTTTTTGGATTTTTTGATTCTATTTTAGCGCACCCCTCATCATGGCTTCTCCGGTGTGGTATCTCGTACTCGACTGTTCCTGTCCTCCCTGAAGCCCTGTACAATCCATCCTCAGTCCTAGGATCTCTCCTCCAGCATGACTAGCCCACCCCCTGGATCTAAGTCCCCCGGGTAAGGACTGCCACACTCCATTCTACCACTCTATCTATAGTACTGGAGGGCTGCTGGCTTGGAGGAAGGTCAGAAGTGTGCATTCAGGGAGTTCGAAGTTGGATGTGGTGTCATGACCTCTGGGCCCGCCTTTGCCTACCAAGGCGGGAGGGGTCCTTAGTGGTATTTTGTCCCTCTTCTAACCCTCCCCCTGAGCTCAGGCATGCAATGACATGTCCTGATGTCTGCCGCAGCTCAACACCCTCCGCTCCAGCCCTAGGCATGAGCAGTGCCTCCAGCTTCCACCGGGGGCTGCTGCTGTGCCGGGCAAGCGCTGGATCCCTTCCCAAGAGAGGAGAGCTATCCTCCAGATGCTTAATCCTCAATCCTCTCTCTTCCCTGCAGACCCCCGGCGGCCCTTGCTCGTTCCTGAACACGGGGTCACCGGTGTGGCGTGAGATGTGGCGTCCAGCGCCTCAACCCTCAGAGCCACCGGGCTGGCTAGGGATTTGTTAGGTTTGCCAGTGAGGTCCTTAAGGTTGTCCCAGAATTGTCTGCCATTGCCCCAGGAGTTTCAGAGCACCTCCTGAAAGTGACAGGATTTGGCAAGGCGTATTTCATGGGTAAAAGTGTTCCTGGCGGCTTTGTAGAGCTGGACATCGGCTTGCTTCCCGGTGACTTGTGCACAATGCCAGAGGTTATTTCTAGCGGCCATTTTGTTGAGAAGGGAAGGGGGTCATCCTAGTGCTACTGAACCCATTAATCTTTCTTTTTCTGATAGGGGCAAAAATGTCACAAGCCAAACTGAATTTAGAGATAAAGCGTTCTAGTGCTTGGTCAATACTTCGTTTCAAGTCAATGGGAGACCAGTCACATTGTTGCAAATAGGCTTTGAGATGTTTATATTGCCCTTTCTTCAGAACACAATGAACAGCTATTTTGGCAGGTGGCTTTGGGGCTCTATTAGACAGCAACAAATAATGGGGGAGTGGAAATAGATTTTTTTTTCTTGTGAATGAAATCATTTTAGATGTGTTATTTGCTATGCACAAATGAAAGCTACTAGTACTACACACTATGAGCGGCATGAAAAGGCTGTCTTAAGCCATAGCAAACTTTTAAATAAAATAATAGGAAGCCCTGAAAATCTTATGCTTTCTTCTGAGTTGCTGCTTCAGTGACACCAAAGAATGGGTGAGGTTGTATTACAAGTGCCTCATTTGCATATCAATGGAGGCTTACTTGAAACTTTACAAGTTTGTGTCAGAGCCTTAGAATCTAGATGTTTTACAACAGCAAAAAAAAGACTGCTCTCTTACTGACATACTTGCAGTAATTGTAATATATGAAAAATCTGTCAGAAATATCCAATTCGTAAATAAATAATAGTCTTCTCCTATAATGGGGGTGCCACCCAGAGTGGAGAAGACAGGGAGCATGGACAGCCTGGCCAATTTCTGTCTGGTGCCAAAGGTTATAGACACTGTTTTTTAAGTGTTGACCCAGAGTTGGTTGGAGTGGGACCGGCATAGGATGTTGTGGAAGTCTAGCTGGAGTAAGCCTGCCATCGCTTCAGTCGAGGGGCTGGATGTGACGATAACTGTGTCATCTGCGTACATGTGAATATACAAGTTGGCACAGGCAAAGTGGAGGTAATTCTGGAAAATGGAGAAGAGGATGGGACCCAGGATGGAGCCTTGTGGGATCCCAGTTGGGATGGGACAGGACACCTCCTACCTCAGCCGACTGTTGATGGCCCATAAAGTAGGAATGGAACCATTCAGCAGCAGGAGCTGAGAGGCTGGCAGAGCTCAGCTGGCCAGGAGGAGTAGGTAGGCCATCAAATCAAAGGCCTTGGCCAGAGCGATCAAAATGGCCACCGTTATGTGCCTGCAAGCCATCCCAGTGTGGATGGAGTCAGTAACACACAGCAGACAGGAGACAGTGGAGTGGCCTTCCAGAATACAGACTGGAAGGGAAGAGAAGTTGGATGAACAGAGGAATTCAGCAAACCTAGAATAGATAAGTTTCTCTTGCAGCTTTGCAAGAGAAGGGAAGTGGGAGATAGGACAGAAGTTGTCAGAGGAGGGATCAGCCCCTTTATGAATGGGAGGACTTTGGCAATCTTCCAAGACTGGGGGACTGTGCAGAGGGAAGAGAGGCTGAGGACATAAGTGAAGGAGGGAGGTAATGGAAGCAACTGAAAGCTGGAGGAGCATAGGAACCAGCCCGTCAGGGCTAGATTTGGACAGGTTGAGGGAGGAAATGGGCAAGTAAGATTTTCTGCATAGTAATGGGGGGTATGAAAACCTGGGAAGGGGTGGAGCAGGGAGAGGGTAAAGGGGGGAGGAGAAGAGGAGAAGCAGTGGGGGGGAGAGTACAAGCAGTGAAGAACTCATTGAAGTGAGCCACTACTGAGGGAAAGTCAGAGACATGTGAACCATTAACCACGAGGACTATGGGAGTGGACTGAGTAGGGGAGTCAAAAAGGGAGTGCATCACCACCCAGAATTTGGCTGAGGAGTTAAGGTTGTTCTGAAGGTTGGCCTTAAAACATAGAGATTTAACAGACTGGACAGCATTAGTATATAAATTTATCAGTGCCCTGGATGAGAGGAGGTCAGTTGGGGAGTGGGATCATTTGTAACAAGCCCACGACTGATCACAGGACTTACACTGTTCCGTGAGTTGGGGAGTAAGCCAGTGGTGGTGGGAAGATATACCCTGGACTCTATAATGGGGGCATGCTTGTCCCAGACTAAGGAGAATTTGGAATGGAACAGGAAGAGGGCCACATCAGTGTCGGGGTAGAGAGGATGGCTAACCAGTCAGCTGCAGCCAGGTCGCTCAGTAAAGCATTGCTAGAAAGTGACCAGAGGGACCTAGAACAAAATGTACCTGGGGAGGAGGAAGGGCGCCGGACTTTCCTGTTGTAGAACAGCATAATATCGAAATCAGGGATTCCATCAATGGTGAGACTGCAGCGGTTGTTTACCACCTTAAATGTCCCTGTGACAAAGTCTATACTGGGAAAACATTCAGGCCTTTGAAAAACAAAATATGGGAACATAACAACTGTATAAGGAGAAATGACTTGAACACTCACCTTGCTAGACATTTTCTTGAAAATAATGATCCATTACCTACATTGCGGTTCTTTTGACCATAAAAAAAAAAGAAAGAAAAAGAAAGAAAAAAAGAGATGTGCAAGAACAGGGGGCACAATTTGACAACAGGGGGGGACAGCTCAAAGGTAATGTTAGAAAGTATTTTTTCACAGACAGTGTTGTGGGTGCGTGGAACAGCCTTCCTGAGGAGGTTGTGGAGTCGAACAGTGGGAGAACTCAAGAATGCATGGGACAGACATAAGGCAATTCTAGTGGGGGGCAGGAGGAAGTAAGCTGTTGATTAACTAGAATCTGCAGCTTATCCATCAGGTAGGAAAATGGGCAGACTTGGTGGTCCAAGCGGTCCTTATCTGCCATCAAATTCTATGTTTCTAATACATATATATATATATATTGCAAAAAACTTTGTAAATGCACAACTAGGGTTGAAGCATAAAAAGTAGGGAAATATGACTAAGACCCCACCCCCATCCTGCATTCAGAAACAGGTGTGAGGGGTGTGCCTTGGGGTTGCGGTCCTTAATGCTCACCCCATTATCTTATTCTGCACCCATGTTACCTTACTTAGTGAGCATTAGGGTTCACAGCCCCATGGCACACCCCTCACACCTGTTCCTGCATGCTGGGTGGGAGGTGGGGTCTTAGGGTTGGAAGCTGATGGTGGGGTTGATGTCTTAAGCTTGGGAACCCTAAGGTCATATTTCCCTACTTTTTATGCTTCAACCCTAATGGTGCATTAACAAAGTTTTTTGCAATTTATTTCCTTACTTTTTCAAATAGTATAATAGTGTCCTTATTTTACTGTGGGAGTGCAGGGCCCTTTGGGCCCTGTGCTCCCATCCCTCCATAAACGCATATATGCATATAATACCCTTATTTTATTATGGGAAAATTGCAATAGTCACAAGTTTGGCATTTTTTTATATTCTGGCCACAGATTTTGAACAAACTCTTATTGTGACCCCATCTCATAAACCCCGTAGGTGGAAATGTTCAAATCCGTATAAAAACACCATTCTGTGCCACAGGTGCGAAAACACATTTCGGGCAAGGTGTGAAAAATAACAGCTGTACTGTTCACGAAGAGGTGTGGAAAAAAGGCTATGTTGTAAATTTTGAGTCAAAATATAAAAAGTTACCAAAGTTACACACGTGCGTAGAAAACTTTCAATCAGCGTGCATAACTCAGCCATTATTATGAATTTTTTCACCAAATTTTCAACATGGGTTTTTGGGACCCCACCTCATGAACACTGATACTGTCATTTCGTTAATCAGTCCTGAAACATGATTTCGCACAGTCACCGCTGCATTCTGCGCCATAGGAGAGAAAACACATTTTAGGCAGGATGTGAAAAATGACAGCTGTACTGTTTGTTCATGGGGTAGTGTGAAAAAATGGCTATGCTGAAAATTTGGATTTAAAATGTCAAAATTCCCAAGGTTACGCACGTGCATAGAAAACTTTCAATGAGTGCACGTAACTCGGCTGTATTTAGGACTTTTTTTATCAACTTTTCAACATGGACGTTTTGGGACCCCACCTCATGAATACTGGCACTGTTGTTTCGTTAATCCATCCCAAAAGGTGATGCCACGCAGTAACTGTGAATTCACTTTGCACGCACGATTAATAAAATGACAGTGACAGTGTTCGTGAGGTGGGGTCCCAAAAAGCCCATGTTGAAAATTTGGTGCAAAACTACCATAAAATGGCAGAGATATCAACATAAGTTAAAAACGCCATTGACAGCCATTATACAGCACTTACCTTGATTCTTCAGTTCGCGGTTGGGCTTTGAAGAGTGCAGAAATGTCCCAGTCCAGAGTAGATGACAGCTAACGATCTCCGACGGTAAGTATAGGACAAGGGTGTGTGGGGGGTGGTGAGTTGCTTAGTGGTAGGGTCGGGATGGGGGAGAGGTGATGGGGAGATGATGAGGAACAGTTTTCTTTTTTTCATACAAAAAAAAAAAAACACAATGTCAAGGGACTGTTTTCTTTTTTTCAGGCATAGAAAACTGGACTTTTTGGGACACTGGGGGTGGGCTTCCCATGTCCCACCATGCTGGGGGGCATACTTTAAATGTAGGGATACTGGGAGTGGGCTCTCTAGTGTCCACCATTGGCGGAGGGGGACTTACAGTGCCCACAGGGAGATTGGGCACCCCATTGGAAAATACAGAAAAAACTTGTTTGGGGACACTGGGAGTGGGTTCCCCAGTGTCCCACACTGGTAGTAGTGGGCCTACATTGCTGACACCGGGATTGCGCACCCTGCTGTCAGCAAATAAAAATAAACCATGGAAATGGGATGGTGATGGGGTGCCACTACACAAGGGGCAACATAATGGGGGGGAGCCAGTAGACATCAGAGATACAGGAAAAGAATGGGTGGGCATGGGATGCCACTAGACAACTAGGCTCCCTGAGAACCTATGAACCCTGCCTGCGAAAACAAGCTACCTCCCTGGGAATACAAGCTACCTCCCCACAAAAACAAGTTTTTTTTTCGCATGGCACATCAATTTTGTTGTCGAAATTCTAAATCTAATAACTTTTGAACAGATTAATATTTTTTCACCAAACCTTCAAAAGGCACATCTGTGAGGCAAAAGTAATCAACCTTGAAAATGTCAGACCACAATCAAAAGTTATTTCAAAAAAACAGCTGTCAAAAGAAACTGGGGAAAAAAACATTGAAAATAAAGGAGTGCAATTTAGCATTTTTCACCATTTTGTATCTCAAAAACCACAAAAAGGATTCACATGAACTTTGGCAAATCAAGAGACCTTCCCCTAGCCACAAGGCACGCCAAATTTTGTGTGAATCCATTGAACTGTTGCAAAGTTATTAAAGTGCAAAGTTTGAAGTTTAACATTAAACTGCCTGGCCAACTCTAATATACTGGCACTGTCGATTATATATATATTTACACATATATACACATATTCATTGCAAAAAACCTTGTTAATGCATCAGGGTTGTTAGTAAAGTAACAAAAGTAGGGAAATGAGGCATTAGGGATTCCAGCCCTAATGCCCCACCCCATCTTGCAGACACCGACAGGCATTGGGGGTGTGTGCCTTAGGGTCATCAGGCCTAACGCTCACCCCATTCCATACATAAATAAGATGAGATGGTTACAATATAGGAGAATTAGGTGAACACTGGGCCTGGCAACCCCAAGGTACCCTCCCCAAAGTTTGTTGGTGTCTACAGGGTAGGTGTGGGGCGTTAGGATTGGAAACCCTAATGCCACATTTCCATACTTTTGTCGCTTTACTAACACCCCTAACTGATGCATTAACACATTTTTTTGCAATGAATTTCTTTACTTTTTCAGATAGTTTACTTGTATCCTTATTTGCAGTTGCTGAGTCTCCAGGACGCGGCGCTCCTCCTGCCGCCATCCCCTCTGCCTCACCAGCCCTCCAGGTATGCTCTCCTCCTGCTAGCAGGCCGGCTTAAACCCCTGCACTGGCTCCTCTCTCCATTGGCCGAGCAAGTGGACATGGACCTCCTGCATTGGTCTGCTCGTGGAACCCTGCCACGCTAGTGGCTGACTCGCCAAGCTGACCAAGGAACTCTAGCCAGGTGCCTGCTGCCTTCCCCAATGTAGGATCAGCTTTTCCTCAACTGCTCACTCTCTGAAATTTTTGTTGTATCTGTTAATTTGTTGTCCCACCTACCCTTCCCATCCCCGCAGTATAGCGCAGTGGTCTAAGGCTCTGAGCTGCAAATTTGGTGACATCCAGCAGGCCAGACCTGGGTTTGAATCCCACAGCTTCCACTTGCATACTGTGTGACCCTGAGCAAGTCACTTAACCTCCTTGTGCTCCCAGCTCGCTCCTGTAAAAAAGCTTTCAGCTTAGTGTGCTATACCTGGTTAAACAAATAAATAAATAATAAATCTGCCTAAGCTCCGCCCTTACTCGTCTCCTTCCCTCTCTCCCATTGGCTTTCAGGCCATCCTCTCTGTCCTTCTCACCCCAACAAACTCAGTTCCACTTACTGCTAGCAAACATCCTAAAACCCCTAGCTGTAGTAACACTGCTTATGATCTCACCAGTGACTAGCACTAGCAACACAACTTACTCTCCTCCCCATGTGCTGGACCTCCTGACCCAGAGTCTAAAGCAGCTCTCTTGATCCTTTCTGGCCTGGCTCACAAGGCCTCCTAAAGCCTCACTGCACGGTTCTTTTTTGCTCCACTCTTACCAATTGTTCCCCCTAACTCAGGCTACTGTCTGCAACATCAGACCATAGGTGCGGACAGTGAGGAAGGGCGGTAGCCCTCCACTTTATTTCTGTATGGCAAAACTAGTAGAAAAAGTGCCCTTTGTTCCCTTATAAGTGCCCTTTTGATTCTCAGCCCCCTCAGCTTTTACCATCTTCCGGCACCCTTGCATCAGACACCTCCAAATAATCATGAGTCCATGCTCAATCATACTCATGCTGTTCTCCCTAACCTCCCTGCTACTGACAATGGATATTTGCACATCAATTCTGGCAGTTGACCAGCAAAATTTATGCCCTTCACCTCCCACATATGACAACTCGGACTCCACAATTCAGGTATCTGGGCTTGAACTCACTCTCACAAGTGAAATCCTCTTGGCCCTATTGTCTAATTTTGAACACCGATTGCTCAGCCTATTTGTACACTCCCTCGCTCTCCAACCCCCCGACATCCACCAAATTGCCCTTTCCTAGCCCTTCTTCTACTTGCTGGAGAAATAGAACCTGACCCTGGCCCCACAAACACCCACATCGACCATACTGACACCATCTGGTAGCGCCCCGGGATAATAATTGCCCACCTGAATGTTTGCAGCCTCTCATCAAAGCTCCCTAAGCTTGAGGAGTGGGTATCCCTGTACAAACCACAGGTGTTAAGTCTCTCTGAAACCTGGCTTAAACCCTACCACCCAGACTCCCACTTTCAACTACAGGGATAATCACTGCTGCGCCAGGACAGACCTGGCAGAAAGAGGTGCAGAGGCATAGCACTGTATGTGCAACAGCACATCACTACCACCATCATCAGTTGCACCACCCCCGCCTCACCAAGTGAATGGCTCCTCGCTGAATTAATTCTGGGTGCGTCTAAAAAATTCCACATAGGCTGCTGCTATAACCCACCCCCCACCCCGACAGGAGGCATCCCAGGTTTAACCAACTTCTTAGATGGCGTGGGAGGCACGTAGCACCACACAAAGATCTGGTTGCAATCAAAGATTTACAAACACAAGAAATTGGCCAGCAGAAAAAGGCCATTTGGTCTATCGAGTCTTCTCGATTATGCAGCTAGCAGCCATATTCTGCAGCTGCCCCTCCCCTCCTCACCCCCCTCCCTTTATCCTCCCTCTTGCCCTGTCCCAGCCCCTTTTGAAGCAGCCCACCATTTTACAGGCTACCACCTCTGCTGGTAACGCGTTCCACCCTGCCACCACCCTCTCCATAGAAAAGTGTCTCCTCATTTCCCTCCTGAACCTTCCACCCTCTAGTTTCATGTCATGTCCTTGAGTGTTCCCTCCCCATCCTTGCCCTGAATAGCCCCTCTGTACCAGTCTTATTTATCCCTCTCATGTACTTAAATGTCTCGATCATATCCCCTCTGTCTCTTCTCTTCTCCATCGAGTACATGTTCAGCTTCTTTAGCTTACTCTTATACGATAAGTCCCCCATCCCCTGGATCATCTTAGTTGCTCTGTGCTGCTCCCCTTCCAGCAATTTAATGTCCCTTTTCAGGTACGGATGCCAGAACTGCATGCAGTATTTGAGATGAGGTCTAACTAGTGATCTATACAGGGGCAGAATCACCCCCCCCCTTCGACGTTATTCTCCTTGCTATGCAACCCAGCATCCTGTTGGCCATTTCTGCTGCCTTTCTATGCTGTGCCATGTTGTTCATTGCTCCTGTGATGGCCACCCTCAGAGCCTTCTCCTCCTCAGTCTCCACCACCTGCACCCCCTCAGTTGGTAGCTTCTCCTTGAATTTTTTGCTCCAAAGTGCAGTAAATTTTTTGGCATTGAACCCCAGCTGTCAAGTGTCTGACCAAGTCTCCAGCTTTTTCAGAACTTCCTGCAGACCCTGCCACCCCTCTATGTCATCCATCACCACCCCTATCTTGGTGCTGTTGGTAAACAGATTGATCCTGCTCTCGATGCCCATGGAAATGTCTGCAATAAATATCTCAAATAACACCGGTCCCAGGACCAAGCCCTGTAGAACCCTGTTTGTTACTGCCCTCGGGGATGAGAGTTCCCCTTCCACCATCACCCTCTGCTGCCTTCCCTGCAGCCAGTTTGTCACCCAACCCACCATTTTTGGTCCCACCCCTGTGCCTTCATGTTTTACTCCAAATCTCCCATATGGTATCGAATGCCTTGCTGAAGTCCAGGTACAGGACATCCACTGCATGGCTCTTGTCCATCTGCCTAGTCATCCAGTCATAGTAATCTACCAGGTTGGTTTGGCAGGATCTGCCCGTGACAGAGCCATGCTGTTTGCTGTCCTGCAGCCCACTGTACTCTAGCAGGGACACCAGTTTCTCTTTCAGGATAATTTCCATTAGCTTCCCCACGATGGATCTGAGGCTCACTGGTCTAATGTTTCCTAGTTCATCTTTGGGGTCACTCTTATGCAGGGGAACCACATGAGCCAACCTCCAGTCCTTGGTTATGCATCCCGAATTCAGCCTCAATTGACTGGATGTCCCTGCACTAGACTATCCAAACCTACTGAAGGTGCATAACCTGGAACAACTTATCGCCACTCTCACAATACATAATGCTCGCACACTAAACCACTCCCTCTTCGACTGGGTCACCACAAACCGAGCAGACTTAATCCTTCAGGCAGCCACAATGTCTGACTCAATCAGTGACCACACCACCACCTATGCTGTACTATCCACCAAGTCAAACCCCCCCCCCCCCATAAACTCCAGTCCTTCCAAAGGTTTGACCACCAAGATCCACAGCCGGTCCTAAGAGATGTTAGGGCAATAAACTGGTCAGCCCTCTACCATTATAGTCACATCTCTGATGCAGTCGCCTTCTTTACTTCTCTCTTGCATACAGGGGCCCAGATATTCAAAAGGGTTGCGCATGGCGCAACAGTGTTGCGCCATGTGCAAGCCACTGATGCGCCCCGGTGTGATATTCAAAAGGGAAAAGTGTGAGGCACAAATCCCGATGCGCTGGAGCACATCAGTAATGTATGCAGGCACAGGTTGGGGGGTGTGTGTGTGCCCATGCATACTCTGCACAGCCCGATATTCAGCCCGGGATGTGCAGAGCCATGCATGCACAACCCCTACCTGCGCCAGCACAAAGTTGATCCAAAAAAAAAGAACAACTGATGACCACCCACAGGTGAGCTGCCACATTGCAGGGCGCAACACGGTAGCTGCCACCTGTGGGTGGCCACCTGAGTTCAGGCTGCACCTGGCAGAGCCCCCCCATGCCTGATCGCGGGCATCTGTAAAAAGAAATAAGAAAGTCCAATATCCCTGGTGGTCTAGTGGACCGCTATCTGCCCGATTGAGGGCATTTGTAAAAAATAATTCCAATATCCCAGGTGGTCAAGTGGTACCTCCACCCGCCCACTGGAGACCCACTGCCCCCTGCCTCCAGTCAGCTGGCAGGCGGCAGCACCTCACCTGCCTGCCGCCCACCACCCGCTTGACTGACACCTCGGTGGGGGCTGCATGCCCATTGGTTCTGGCGTGAGCCATTGGGCGTGCAGCCCCTACCGTACTACACATTCCAGATACTGTCCTTAGATCACAGTGGCAGTGATTTTCCTTATTTTACTGTGCATGCACAGGGTCCTTTGGACCCTTCGCAGCCATCCCATTGTAGATACATGACCAAATTATCAGGACAGTCATCTCATTACCCCAGCACATGTACTCGATAGACAAAATTTTCAAATGCATGCCAAAACTTAATTATGCGTAACTGCAATGCCATTCCATGCCACATGTGTGAAAACACATTTTGGACAGGACTTGAAAAATAACAGCTATGACATACATGAGATTGGGTAATAAGGAGGCTATGTTGAAAATCTGGGGTCAAAATATTAAACATTTCTGAACGTGACTGCCACTAGCAGTTGATGGCAGCTTAAACTACAGCTCTACACCTTAGGAGGCCAAATCCATCTAAAATCTGAATTTAACTGTTAAATTTTACTGAAGTAAAGTACTAGAGTTATGTAATAACTCTCAAGAATTACTCCGATACCAAAAAATTCTGAGTACTCCTGTAATTTTCCAGGTAATTTTGTCCTTTTCCTGGAGTAGCTTGGGGCCTACTAAGCACCATGGATCAGACCCCCAACATGGCTACATGGGATCCTGCAGTACTGGAGCAGATGTTCAGGCAACTAATGACACAAACGGCGCAAGTAACGATAGCCACAAACCACTCTGCCCAGGTCATCCAAGGTATGGAATCCCGATTGCATCAGAACAAGTCCCGAATCTCCACCATTGAAAACCAGTTACATGTCCATGCAGCCACCCTCCAGGAATAGCATGATACTATCTGGAAACTCACCCTAAAGATAGATGATTTAGAGAACAGGGGAAGAAGAAACAATCTCCAGTTTCTGGGCTTCCTGGAAAGAGTGGAGGGCCGATCTACTGAACTGTTCTTACAATCGTCCCTTACTGAAATTTTTCAGCTTTAGGCAGGCTCAGTAATGCAAGTGGAGAGGGCCCATCACACATTAACTCCCATGCCCAGACTGCTGACTGCCTGTTTAATGGACTATCGTGACAAGGAGCAGATAATGGCAAAATCCAGGAATCTAAAAACCCTGATCTGGAGATCTCATTGCATACTCATCTACCCCGACTACTGCAGTGATCTATTGGATCGACAGGGAGCACACCCGCCACAAGATGACTGTGAACCGCCGACCAGATGGAATAGAAAACAACATCCTTCAGGGCACCACAGCAGGAGGGAGCATCCTACTGAAAGAACCTGCAACTCCAGCCCAGCGCTCCTTGTTTCCCTTTTCTACAGCTCCTTGATGATGCCAGAGGAATGTAGCTTTGAAAATAACTGTATAGAGGATCTAGCTACGGGTTGTCCTCTGACCTGTCCAGCACGGCTTAAGCATGCGTAATGCTCCCCCCCGGAAATTGAGTGGTTACATTTTCTCTCTGCTCCTCAAGAGGCTCTTCCTAAATACCCTCGGTATAGGTAGGGGGGGTGAGGAGAGGTGGAGCAGGTTGGTACAAGCCTTTAAGTACAGACAGCTCAGACAACTCGAACAGGCCTCTTTTCTTTTCATCGACCACACCCCCCCCCAATTACAGTTGGGGGCAAAGATTAGAACCTGTCCATTAGTATGGGGTGAAGCTGATCCCAGAACTATCTGTATGCCCAGGTTATCCCCTCCCCTCTCTTAGTGTGTTCTTTTCTCCCCCATTCAGCATTTACCACTAACTCCCAAGGGGACTGGACTACACTCACCCCCCTTTTTGTCTTATTTCTCCTCCTCCTTTTATCTGATACAATTGGTTTTTTCCTGCAACTCTGTGTATCTACATCAAATTAATTACAAGGCCCCCCCAACAAAGGTGAAGGCTCCCTTCTTCTGTGTTTACAAACAATGAGTACCTCCACCCCTCCGCGCCTGGGTCTCAGAGGCAGGCCACCAGTATTGGGTGTGGCCAGATGTATGCCCCTGATTCCCAACTTAAGTAGCCAACTGGCTACTGTACGTAGTTTGTGTCTGTTTATTAGCAGAATGCTAGTTACTAATGTGTTTTGGTAGTTGCATGGTGTTTATTACTGTCAACGTTATAGGTTGCTTGTCTGGTGCTCTGTCCCAGGGGAGATGCAGATACTGCTAGCTCCATATACAGCCACCCTGCAGCTTGCACAGTCCCTGTTTGGGTACCCAGTTTGTTCCCTGCAGTTAATACCAGTGTCTCCCCTTGCCTGAGGTGCATTATCTCCCTTACTAAAGCCTAATGGGTGATGCTACTGCTTATACTGGGAATGTGAGGGGGATTAATGCACATACAAAGTGGAGACAGGTGATTACACATTTAAGGAGACTGCAGGCTGACCTGGCTTTTCTGCAGGAAACCAAGCTGGCTAAAGAGGAGAGTGGGAGGCTCAAATCAGATTGGGTGGGTCAGGCAATACATGCCTCTGCTGCCACAAAGAAAGCAGGGGGCAATTCTGATCCACAAAAATTACAGTGGATGGTGCAGACCACAGTTAAGGATAAAGAAGGTAGATGGGTCCTAGCCACAGTTAACACACCAGAAAGTCCTTTGCTCCTAGGCAACATATATGGACCAAATTAGGATTCTCCAAACACGTTTCTTACATTAGCCCACAGAATAGGGGAAATGGTTCTCAATGACACCCTAATAATATTGGGTTGGGATTTTAACTTAACACTGGATCCCATGTTAGATAGAAGCCCCTCTGATACAGAACCCCATTCAAGATGTGTGGCTGCTCTGAAACTCCTTATGGACTTGGCCCCTACTGACACATGGAGATCCTTCCACCCCAGCGTTCGGGACTTGATTATCCCGTGCACAATTCCCTCAGTTGTATTGATTTCTGGTTAACGTACCCTGCCATAATGAGGGAAGTGGTTGCCACCTCAATCCATCCAATCATTATCTCCGACCATGCACCGATTCAACTTACCTTCACTCAAGGCACCCCGACCCTCGCTCCCCATCATGGAGACTGGACCCTCTTCTGTTAAGGGACCCTGACTTTGAACCATGGCTGAAACATGAAGTCTCTACATTTTTTTAAGGAAAACCCCTGGCAGATATCTCAGCTGGTAACACCTGGGAAACTTTCAAGGCCATTCTTAGGGGTGCTATAATGAAATTCGCACACATCCATCGAAAAAACAGGGAACAATCCCTGGCAGATCTGGAACATGCCCTAAAAGAAGCGGAGGATCTGCTGAAAGCCTCCCCCACTCCGTGAATACCCTCTCACCTGCATCTAAAAGTGACAGGTATTCGCCTGTAAATTAATGAATTGGTGGCCAGGTTAGCTGAGATCTCAATTCTTCGCCTAAAACATAAATACTGAGAAGGTGGGGAAACAGGAGGCAAGATTCTGGTGTATAGACTAAGAAAACAGCAGGCTGAATGCCATATTGCTGCATTACCTGACCAAAATGGGAAGTCGCATAATACCCGATAAAATAAATTCTATAATGTCTGATTTCTATGCTCAGTTCAATTCCCCTCAAGACCCTCTAACCTGGAGGGAGCAGAACTTTTTCTGCAAGGTATAAAACTCCCCAAACTAATGGAACAGCAATCAGTTGCTGTGGATGCCCCTATTACACTGACTGAAATAGCAGCTACACATCAATCCCTTCACAAGGGCAAAGCTCTGGAAGGGGATGGATTTTCACTAGAAACCTGGCAAATGCTGAGCTCTGAAATTTCCCCCATTCTCAGTCAGGTATTCATGGAATCTTTAAGTTGGGGAGCTTTCCCCCATCCTTCCATGAAGCCACAATCACCATATTTCCAAAACAAGGGAAAACCCCCCAAAAAGTCTCTAACTATCGCCCTATTTCACCACTGAATGCAGACAGTAAGATTCTTGCTAAACTGCTGGCTATTAGTCTTAATTCCTTACTTCCAGATCTAATCCACCCATCTCAAGTAGGATTTGTAAAAGGAAGATGTAGCTCTGACTATCTTCGCTCCCTTATAAACCTAATGCACTCGGCCAAGTTACTACCTACTCTGACTGCGGCTTTGAAAAGGCCTTTGAGTTCCTCAAATGGGATTTTGTTTGTCTAGTATTAAGAACTCTGGGTTTCGGCCCTGGCATGCAGGCATGGTTTGATGCCATATATCATCAACCTACCAAAAGGGTGTTAACGAATAGTTATCTATCCCCCCCTTTCCCTCTGGGACAAGGTATCTGTCAGGGCTGTCCACTTCCCCCCTCCTTTTTGTGACTGCCATAGCGCCCCTGGTGGCTGCTCTGAGACAATCATCAGCTATTAAGGGGATGACTATTGGAGGCGTGGAACATACGACTCTTATGTACACGGATGACCTCCTACTTCCCCAGGCAGATATTGAAAAGTCAATTCCTCCCATTCTAAAGATTCTATCAGATTTTGCAAAGAATTCAGGGCTGTGACTGAACCAAAGCAAGACCGAAGTCCTCCCACTAAACAAATATTGTACCCCCCTCTCATGCTACCTCCCATAACTTACAGTGGGCACCTTGACGTTATCACATATCTAGGGATCCATATTACCCCTCAACTATTCAAATTATGGGAAGCTAACCTGAAACCTTTGTTAACCAGTATTCGACTAGAACTGGGTAGATGGTTACCCCTTCGGCTTACCCTAGCAGGGAAAGTAGCAGCCCTCAAGATGGTAATAGCACCAAAGATTATATACATTATTTTGCACAATCCCCTGCACCTCCCCCTCATCTGGTACAATAAGATTGACAACATACTGGGGCATTTCATCTGGGAAGGGAAGAAACTCAGACATAGCAGGAATAAGCTACGGGCACACTGGAAGGAAGGGGGCTGGAATTTCCCATGGTTTGAAGGCTACAAGTGGGCAACCCAAGGGACTCAGATCCTGAAATGGCTAAGTGCCCCAGACGAGGAAGCGCCTCAATGGCATGATATGGAGCTGGTAGTGAGTGGGGCATCTAGTTTACCCCTTCTCCTTTATAATCCTCTGGCTAAGGCCCTAAAGATACATCCCACAATCGCCCCGTCTGTGGCCTACTGGAACAAAATGCATAGAAATCTGGGCACAGACCCCACACCACTTAAACTTATACCACTTTGGGGGAACCCCAATCTCAGGATATGAAATACCTCCTTTATGTGGCAGGCCTGGAGGAACACTGGCATACATACTCTGTCTGACCTATGTATGCCAGGCACTGTCACGGTAGACTCCTTCCAGGCCCTTAGAGAACAGTTTGGCATCCCTCAAATGGACCATTGCAAATACCTCCAAGCCCTGTAGCTTAGTGGCACAATATATAACATGTCGCACCATTTCACCGAAGCCAAAATCCTCCCCAGTTAAGAGTTGGCTTTCCTTAACCAGGGGCCATCCCAGTGTGATCTATGCTGCCCTCCGAACTAAGATTCCATCCCAATCTCAATCAGCGAAAGCCAAATGGCAAACAGCCCTGCAATCCCAAATTTCTGACAAAAGCTGGGCATTAGCCTGGAGACTGGCACATAAGGCCTACCCTGACCCTTGCAGCAGACTCATTCAGAATAAAATTATGCAATCCTGGTATAAAACCCGTGCTGCACTACACAAGGCTAAGCTTCTTTCAGATGATTGCTGCTGAAGATGTCATTCCTAGAAGGGGGACTTGCTACACATCCTATGGGCATGCCCTCTGATTCAACCAGTTTGGCAACAGGTCTGTGACATGCCCCTCCGGATCCTTCACAAACCTCTTCCATTCACACCTGGAACTCTCCTTTTAGGTCTACAAGAGGATACAACCCCTTTTACCCGCAAAGAGCAAACACGGACCACTACCCTAAGCATGCTAGCTAAGCGGTTAATTCTCTGTAAATGGAGGACAACAGACATTCCCTCAGCCCAGGAATTGATCAATGCTGTGGCCCAGGAGGCTACCATGGCCAGGATGACCCATGTGATAGCCAACACCCTGCAGCAATACGCTGACTTCTGGGATCCATTCATAGGCCTAACAAAACCACGAGAAGGTATTGGCTAAATTAGTGCTTACACCCCCCCTCCCCCCCGATAGATATATTTGCATCTCACCAGCTTTTTCTTCCTTTTTGGCCAAGAAACTAGTCTTGGCCAACTCAAGTTTTCTCTTTGTCGTGGAACTGCGCCAGGCAGCAACCTTAGAATAATGACAACTGATGGAATACTGTTTGTACTTGACACTTTGTGTGTTTATTTTTTCTGTCATTTCTTGTTTTTTATAGCAATTTCCCTCAAGACTGAAGGCACTCACCCTTGATGTTAGTCTGAGGTTGGGTATTACTTTAGTCAGTGGGTGACAATGAGGTCAGAATTACCGTGTTCCATGGTAGTATGAGGAAGGAGAGGGTCATGGCCTTGTGGATCCCCACTGAACGGAAGGTTATTATCACACTGGACAGTGACTGAGGAGGCGGTATCACGCTGGAGTTTAGGGGGTCATAGAGGGGTGGCGGGAGAGGGAGGCGTTTGAGGAGGTCTGAAAAGTAGTCATAGGGTAGACGGACTGCCAGTCTCCAATCGATCTCACTGCACCCGTATGAAGGGTTGGCGTATATCACTGCGGCTGCTGTACCCCATATCTTTAGGACCGTCAGGGTGGAGCCAAACTGCGGAATATTCTGGTTCAGGTGTGGGTGATGCCCAGTCCCTCCATCTGACTAACTCCTAAGCCTGGTTTGAACTGCTAAATCTTTGTAGTAATTTTGCAGTGGGATCGGATGGGGGGGGCGACTTGCAAGCAGGCAGGCTGAAGAAGATCAAACTCCTAGACGTTTGTGGGGTGGCGGAAGGATACCGTGGGAGGAGAATGAGGGGGCAGTCCCACAACAAGGTTGGGTATTGGGATGGAGTCCCCTGAGAAGTTGCAACAGAGCTGAAACAGCTGTGCAGTTCACACAATTTTTTCCCGAGGTGGGGTTATAGCATATTGACTGGGATTAATACTCGATTTCAAAAGGCACTATTCCTGAGGGGCTTTGGGCTTCCGTGGGGGCGTAGATGCAGAATGGGTAATCTGGAAGTATTAGGATAACGTCTTCCGATTGAGAACTAAGATGCAATGTCTGGTAGTGTTAACCCCATAGCTGACCTGTTTTGTCTGATCTGGGGGACTGACATTGTATCGGTTCCACATGGGTCCCCTTCCGTTCTGCGTTTGGCCCCTGGATGTTCGCCCTCTCGCCAGAGAGGGATCAGTGGGTGGATCAGCGTAACATTAACTCAAAACATGAGAGAGTTCTAGGCCCTGCCCTTATTCGGGGGTCGGGGGGTCCGAGGACACATGATTGCGCAGGGAGACCTGTGCTAGCTGTGGTTTCTGAAGCCCCCCGCGGCTGGTCCGCTGGGAAACCAGGAGGAGGGGTGGAGTTCCACTGAAACAAACACCATTGAACTCGGTGGCCCTTATTTCCCCCCCATGCAAAGAATGTTTCTCCTGCAAAACTGGATCCCAGGGGAGCCCACAGCTTGACCCTCGTGGTTGCAGTCACCAAACCCAACTACCCTTTCCTCCTTGGGTACTAGATACCCAAGGTCCTCGGATAATAGAGGACCACATAGGTAGGACACTTGGATCCTACCAGCGATCTGGGTATAGCCTGGATTGGTGGAAGCACCAATAGTTAAATATTGTTGCTATAGCCATGTTGGCTCGAGGTTTAGTATGTCTTCCGTGTTGAATGTTTGTACAAATTGTTATATTGTTTTATGTCTCTGTTCTGTCAACAGGTCATTGAACTTTCTCTGGTCATTAGAGTTGCGAAACATATGGGTTTTAAATGTGCCCTCCGGGGGGGGTGGAAGGCCCAGCGTCCCTACCCTTGGTCATGATGCAGTCGTCAAAATTAAAGCTGCTCTCCTTAAATATAAATGGGTTGGCTTCTCCGATTAAAAGATCAAGAACGTTGGCATACCTAAAAAGAACTAAATCGGACATAGTTTTTCTCCAGGAGACACATATGAGCCCATTGGAGCATGCCAAGCTTGCTAAATTAAGTAAGGGACAGGTTGTAGGCGCATCATACGGAGGGGCAGAAGTAGAGGCGTCGTTATTATTATTCCATCCCACACCCCATATCAACCAGAACGGTCCTGGTCAGATCCTGAGGGCCGCTTGGTTATCTCACAAGGGAAGCTTAATGGTGAGGAAATCACCCTAGCAAATGTGTACCTGCCCCCGGGTGTTACTGTTCCTCAGTTGAAGCCTCTATTGGATAAGGTGGTTAACTTTACTAAAGGTACGCTATTAATGTCTGGGGATTTTAATTTGTTGGTGGACCGGACTTAGACTCCACAAAAGGAGGCCGCAGAGGTTAACTAGAACCCAGAGTTTCTTCAAAAGTTTGTTTCAGAGGTCGGTGGAGCGATATCTGAGAAAGCTGCACCCACATGCCAGAAATTACTCGTACTATTCTTCAGTACACCGCACATATTCCCGGATTGACTACGCCTTTACCCAAGTTGAAAAGATGCAGGCCGTATACGATGCTAAATTAGGGGATATAAATATCTCAGATCACGCTCCTGTAATTACACAGTGGGATCTGGGTATTCAGCCTAAAAAAACACAGTGGAGACTGAACCCATTTCACTTGCGTTCCAAAGAATTTAGGGAATTTATTTTGGACAGGATCTTGGAGATCATGTCTGACAACCTGACTTGGACGTCAGTCCTCGGTTTATTGGACACAATAAAAGCGGTCCTCTAAGGGCATATAATTAAATATTCGGCTCAGAAAACGACAACGCTGAGAACACAGAGCCAAACTCGAAGAAACACTCACTTTCTACAACAAGCACATAAGCAGGGGATAATTCCTTCTCCCACAAATACAGCACACCAAACAAGAGCTAGATAAACTGCGATACAACAAATTGAAATTGCCTACGCTTGAAGCAAAGATATTATGAAGTAGGACCAGAGCTACATCGCTTACTCGCATACCAATCCGTAAGCAAAGGAAAGAGGCAACAATAGTTAATATTAGACACCTAATAGGAGGACAGATCCTTACGAAGACACATGATGTAGCTGAAGCCTTCACGGACTACTATGGAAATTGTACACCCAAGAGTCCCACCCCTCTCGGAGAGCATGGTAGCATACATTGAGTCTCTCTCCTGCCTACCATGGCGGAACAGAGTAGGGAGGCTCTTATGCGGCCTATAACTGCCACCGAAATAGCACAAACTATAACTAATTCCAAATCTCAGAAAGCTCCAGGGCCAGACGGATATGGAGCGGAGTTCTACAAGGTTGCTGGACCATCAGTTCTCCCAACACTTTTGCGGGTCTTTAATTCAATACTTCAGGGCGATTCTCCCCCAGTATCCTGGTCCTATGCAACCATATCAGTAATCCCCAAGCCAGGGAAGAACCCACAGGAATGTGCATCATATAGACCAATTTCGTACTAAATCAGGACTATAAATTGTTTATGAGCATTTTAGCTCACCGTATAGACCAAGTACTCCCATGTTAATTCACAGGGACCAAACTGGTTTCGTGAAGGCTCGCTACTACCACTGATAACATCCGCGCTCTCTCTACCTGGTTGACCAGATGAGGAGTGCGGATACCTCAGTGTGCTCATCAGTCTCGACAAGACAGAAAGCTTTCGATAGAGTTGCATGGCCTTTCTTATACTCTATCTTGCATAGATTTGGTTTTCCCTCTGGTCTTATTCAAGTCCTACAAAATATATATTCTTCACCCCAGGCTTGTGTAAGGATCAATGGGCATCACTCTGAATATTTTCAACTTAAAAGAGGCACCCGCCAGGGGTGCCCGTTATCCCCGTTGTTGTTTGCGGTTACCATAGAACCTTTAGCACAGCAGATCAGAGACCACCCTAACATACGGGGAATTTCTCTAGGGGAAACGGAACATCGAATCGCCCTGTACGCTGATGATATTCTTTTATATCTACAAAACGCAGAGCAGTCTATTTTAATGGTACGTAAAATCCTAGACACCTATGGAACGTTATCGGGCTATAAACTAAATTTGACTAAAACTGAATTGCTCACGTTCAGCTATTCACCTACACAAGTAATTATAAAGGCACTTCCCGGTAGGTGGAACCTAGAGAAACCTAAGTACCTGGGCGTATATATCCCTCGCGAACGAATACATTACTACAAACATAACTATTCCCCCTTTATGTCTCAACTGAAGCAGGACTTACAGTCCTGGTCAGTGATCCCACTGAGTTTATTGAAACGGGTTGAGTTAGTCAGGATGGTAATTCTACCCAGGGCATTATATTGGTTTCAAAACATCCCCCTTAACGTGCCCCAAAAGTTCTTTAAAGAAATTAACCGTGTACTACGGAACTTCATTTGGATGGGACAGAAACCCCGGGTATCCCTTAAAGTGATGTCGCTCCCATGAACGGATGGGGGCCTTGCACTCCCAGACTTTAAATATTACCAACAAGCAGTGACCATACTGCATATTGTGGCAAGACAAAACAGAAAGTCACATCCACACTGGTTGGGAATAGAGAAAGTACTGATAAGTGATACAGACTACTTTCGGGCAGTGTACAGTCGAAACCCAAGGGAAACGACTTGCCTAACTATTAATCCCTGGCTAGCAGCGCAACTTCAAAAATGGAATGTAATAAAAAAATCCCATAAATTAACTCCTTACCTGCCGCTCCTGTGTCCGATTCGGCTGCTACCAGACTTTCCTCCCAATGCACTAGATTCCGGATTTGATGCTTGGGATAGACTTGGTCTAAGATACTTAACACAAATAATGACGCAGGGAGTAATTTGGTCATTCGCAGAAATCCAGGCAAAATTCCATTTGCCACATAGAGATTTCTTTCGATATTTACAACTCCGCCACTTCATGGAGGGCCTGCCCCTATCCCTGCGAAACCCAGAAAATTACTTAGCATCAATCCGGTGTCAAATCTCACTGAACAACTCGGAGAATCAGGAACATCTGACATCTATATATTATCAGGCTTTGAATTCGAGGGAGAATTAATTACTGAAAAGATCGCTTTCAATGGCAGGAGAGTCTGGTTTGCCAACTGACTACTTCAGATTGGCGGCTGGCGTGCGATACTCTCTAAGGTTACAAGCTCATATCGGTGGCGAGAGTTCTCATGGAAAGTCTTGTTAAGGTATTTTAGGTCCCCAAGGTCACTAAACATTACTGCAAAACAAATCTGCAGAGTGCTGGCAGAAATGTAGTGAGCATGAGGCCAGTCTGACCTATATTTTCTGGACCTGCCCGTACTCTCTAACTTTTACAACAGTTGGAGGTGCAGCTTCAACAATTTATTGATCCACATTTCCAGTTGACACCGGAGATATATTTGTTCCTTATATTTCCAAAGCCTTATCGAGGCCCGAATATAAGATATTTACTTTCACTGCTACTAACAGCAGCCAAAAAAGTAATAACTAAACAATGGCTAACAACAAACCCCCCTACTATCCGGGACTGGTGGAAAATCACCCGGCAAATCTACAACATGGAAAAAATGACATATAACATAAATGAGCACGGGGAGATTTTTACTACAAGATGGGTGCGGTGGCAACTATACTATATGCTGTTGGACCATGCATTTGTGCCATAAATTCTATAACTCAACAGAAACTCCTGAGTCTCAACCCAGACGGCTGTCCCCCCCCCGTGGGACCTGGGCCCGATGAACCCCCCACCCTCCCTCTTATCTAACACCATGGGTTTTCTGGAGCCCGAGTCACAAATGGAAGGTGTGGTGGTCGCAGAAAGGAAGGTTTCAATGACCTGAAGAGTAACTAGTGCACACCTACCTGTTAATCTGGGATATATTTAGATTTCTATGTGAGAATCAATTGAGGAGGTTGTCTGTATTGGAGCAATGATATAACTGGAGATGTTGAGATATTAGACTGAGAAATTAATTGAACCCATAGAGATGTTTGTTATAATCGACCAGAGGCAGATGTATTGTATTGTAAAAATAACAATTGTAGACCTATATGTATATAAGTTAAAATATGAAGAATAAAAAGAATAATAACAAAAAAGACTGAAGGCACAAGGCCGGCCCACCGGGGCAGTGGTTGGATTTCCGCTTGCGGAGCCGACGACCCAGGTTTGGGAATGGACCTGGGTCATCGGAGGGCCAGCTGGGGGGAGAAGGATACAGCATCCCATGGACGGCTCTCCTTCTCCGGGGGGGAGGGTGGTGAAATGTCTGGCGCAATGAGGACCCCTGGCGGAGGCCGGGAGGCACTTACGCTATCGGCGCTCGTCAACAGGGAGGTGGGGCGGACGCTGGCGTCATTGCATTTCACCGCCTCCGAGAAAACCAGGAAAAAAGGAGTAGATGGGCGGGTCCATTGCCTGAGTGAAGCCCTCCCTGGGGCTTCAATTAGCTGCCATTGCTGCATCCCCGACTAGATACTTGTTCCACGGCACAGATGAGGGGACCGGTGCTGCAGCCCCGCTGTCCACTGGGTAAGCCGGGGGATGACTGGGCACAAGCGGCAGTAGTTGGCAGTGGAAGTCCCAGGGGCTGTGACCAGAGCTGATGGCCAACAAATGGATCCGCTAGGATAAAGAAAGTAAAAAAAAATAAAAATAAAGATTGACGCAGGCACCCTATGGAATCTGTTATATAAGAAGTTTTTTTCATCCAACAGTATCCTTGAGACTCACCTATTAGAGTGGCTCTCCTAGTTAATCGTCTGTGATGCAAGGTGCATAATTTTCATGTTCCTGTTTTATTATAAAGGTCTTTTAGAGGTATATCTGAATGTTTAGCTATCAGCACTGACAGCTCTCCCTATGGTGCTACCCACCCTCCTCATGTAACAAGGCAGGTGTTGGAAGCCTGAGGCGGTGGGTGGCCTTCTGAACATACATGATGAGTAAATCATAAGCACATCTGTATCTCCGACTGTAACAGGGTTGATTGCCTCCTGCACAGCCCATTGTTCTCTGTCTTTTCCCTTTTGTAAAATGTGCATGTCAAAATTTATACTTTTATTTCTGAAAACAAATAAAATCTTTGACTACAAAAAATTTCCGAACTTACAAGGGGACGTAATGAAATTTCAATGAATGGTCATAACTTTGACATTTATTCATATTTTGACCTTAAATGTTGAACATAGTCTTCTTATGACCCCGTCCCACAAACCCTGTAGGTGAAAATGTTCGAATCCATGTCAAAACACCATTACTTGCCACATGTGAGTAAATACGTTTCAGACAAGGTCTGAAAACTGACAGCTGTACTGTTCATGAGGTGGTGTTAAAATATAGCTATGTTGAAAATTCGGAGAGAAAATATTAAAAATGACCAAAGTTACACAAATGCATAGAAAAATTTCAAAGAGCGTGCATAACTTAGCCATTTAAAATTTTTCAAACATTAGCAGCTTTTGGGACCTCACCTCATGAACACTGGTGCTATCATTTTGTTAATCGGTCCTGAAATGTGATTTCATACAGCGACCTCGAAATCACCTTCCACGCCCAATTAATGAAACAACAGTCACAGTGTTCATGAGGTGGGGTCCCAAACAGCCCATGATGAAAATTCAGTTAAAGCATACCAAAAAATGGCTAAGATATCAACATAAGTTCAAAATGCCATTGTGATACATTATACAGTACTTATGCTGATTCCTCAGTTTGTGGTTCGACTTTGAAGACTGCAGATGTGTCCTGTTCCACAGAAGATGACAGCTGATGACCTCTGCTGGTAAGTATAGGTCAGGGTGTGTGTGTGGGGTATTGAGTACACAGTGGGAGGGTCAGGATAGGGAAGGGGGACATCGGGGATGAGGAATCGTTTTCTTTTTTTTAGGTTAAATGATAAAAAAGACATTGGAGGACTGTTTTCTTAACTTACAGGTCATAAAAAGAAAGACATTTTGGGACACTGGGAGTGGGTTCCCCAGTATCCCACACTACTGGGAGAGGCATATAGTAATTGGGACACTGGGAGTGGGCTCCCCAGTGTCCCACACTGCTGGGGGGGGATACAGGACACTGGGAGTGGGCTCCCCAGTGTCCCACACTGTTTGGAGGGGGGAGATACATTTCCAGGGACACTGGGAGTGGGCTCCCCAGTGTCCCACAGCACATGAGAAGCGGGGGAACCTTGCGGCTCGGCTGTCAATGGTATCCATATATAGCCACAAGTGCATACGTAATGTCCAACGGTGTTCCCTGCTGGTTGGAGCAGTCAGCTCATTTTTGCTATTCATTGCTGAAAGAGGAATTAAAAATTACATTTTCCTGAGCAGTACCGCCTGATTGGCAGAACTGTCTGTGAACAAGACTTGAAAAGACTCATCCATGCTCATACGTACCAAAATATGTTTATGCGCTACAACGAAGCAAAATGTTTCTCCTTAGTCAACACACACGGAGAGAGGGACAATGATGCAACATCAGTTCTGCCCTCCAATAATGGCAATGCTCTGGGCCATGTAAACAAGAGCTGGAGCATGTGGCAATAGCCTGCCTGTATGCTATTAGTACAGGCACTTTAAGGCTTTGTACACACTACAGAGTTTTTAGATCATTTTTAAGCAGTCCCTAGCATGGTTGTTGGAGCATCCACACTGCCCTCCAAAAACCATGCCTGCTCGAACTACTACTCTCAAGCACCAACATCACTGGCCACAGGCTCCTAAGGCCCCCTTCCCCAGCTACAGCGGCATGCACACCATCCCTGGCCTTTAGCTCCTGGGATCCCACACCCCTCTTCTCCTCCAGCCCTGACAGCAGGCTTTAGAGCTCCACTGCCCTGGACGCAGGCTCCTGAGCCACAACTGCCATGTTCTCCAGCTACTGCGCCACAATGGGCATGTCCTCAGGCACCAGAACCCCATCACAAGTAGTGGTGACAACTCCTCACCTCCAATGTCCGGTGATAGTGTAGATTTAAGCAATAAGGCATGACAGGGTGTGGGTTATTGTAGGATATACCACAGTCAGGTGATGTGTTTTTGACCAATAAGGTTACAGGATTTTCATACCCCATTGTATAATATCGGGTATGTGTAGGACCTACGCTATTAGTGTAGAGCTCCAGTTATGCTACTTGGTTCAATCGCCCATTCTTTTTACTTTTAATTAGTTTATTTGGGTTGGGATTTGCCTCCACACACCCCCTGTAAAAGAAAAGGGGGGCCAAGCCCCCAACTTAAACTGACAACTAAGTAAGGCACGTGACCAAAGCAGGCTGTATTCAGGAAGCTTTTTAGGGCAAGCTTCCTAGGCATATCCAATAATCTACACTATCGCTCAATGTCCTAGAAACAAGCTCCCATGCCCTACCCCTAGCTCTGGGAGCAGGCTCTTGAGCCCATCCTGTTGCTCTCTTTGCTTTGCCTGTCCCTGAAGTCCACATGAACTGCCAGCCTCACAGGAAACATAAACGTCCTTGCTTTGTTCATAACTTTTCATTTTAAAGACTGAACCTTCTGTTTTCCCGCTTTGCACAATGCCTCCTCTGCTGACTGCTGGACTCCTACCAATACTTTTCACGTACAGTATATCTCTCTACCTCTCAGCATTAAAAATCATAGCACTGGCCTTCAAAAATCATAGCGAAGGGCCAGAATGTGTAGCACTTTCTTATTTTAAACAATAATATGTATACATCTAGTGAGCCCCATATAGTTAGTGATAAGGAATATTTCTGCCAACTTAGTTCAATGATTTAATAGTTTGTGTGTCCAGAAAAAGCCTTAACATTATGAGTAAAGCTACCAACTTTCCGAGGCCTAAAACTGGGTTGGTCCATCCTGACCATGACTGCCCCCCGTCACACCGTGTCACTCACGTGGGCACTGTCACAGACAATGATGCATACAGTCAATTACATTTTGCCTCTTGCTATGCTGCCCCACAGTAACATCAGTAGCAAACATTCAGATTAAAACAATACATCATTCTGCTGCAGCAAGTTCCAAATCATGATGTACAGAAAGTTAATTAAAAGCAAACCTGCCTTAAATTGTGATCAGACATCCGAGCTGCATATATTGCTCCTCCTGATAGTCCCATCCAACCCGTTTACTTTCACCTTATTTGCTGAGCAAACTTCACTTCAGTGACTCCCACCACCACACCAGATTGTTTTCACACACTTCCCTACAGCTAATCAAGTATGGGTTGGGTACCTTAGTTCCCTGCTGCCAGTCTCTTCTCTATCTGGAGTCACTCTCAGCTGCTGGCAGGCAGATGTGCACATGCACTTGTTTGCACTACTTCCCAGTCTAATCTAACAGGAAGCAACATGTGTTACTGTGCTCCCGTTGATATGCTTGCAGTGCAACACAGGCACAGGGGTTGAAGTTGCAAACTGCTGTCCAGTCCAAACAGCACCAAAGTGGTGCTAAAATAGCTGTCACGCAAGGATCAGCAGTCAACAGAAAAAAAAAGGGACAACACTGGGACACGTAAGAAAAAAAAAAAAGGGGCAAAAGAGAAATTTTGCAAAACTTGTGGGGACACTGGGACATGCTGCCTAAGATTAGGACTGTCCTGGGAAAATATGGACTGTTGTCAGCTTTAATTATGACGAACATCAGTAAACTTATGCGGAGCAAATGTAAATTTGAGTGCGAAAATCATAGCACTAGGCAGAATTCATAGCAGTCGAGAGGTACCATGTACAGCAATGACCTAACAACGCCACTAGGTGTCGCTGCGGGGTCCTTACTCGCGCACGCTCCGTTTAATAAAACAAACTCGCCCACGCGTTGCTATGACGTGAACGCGCAAATAGCCACTGGCCGCTAGCCACTACCTACCGGCTTACGGTTACCGGTAACTCCAGCACGACTGTATGCGTTACGCGGTGATAGATACTACTATAGAACTTTCTAGTTCTGTGGATAATACCTTGGTTTTGCGCAGTACCCAACGTTTCAGTAGCTAAGCAGTACGTTTGCTTGTGGTGCGGAACTACAACTCCCACAATACATTGCTGAACCCGTCGGGCTCGCCAGGTCTCGTGACCCCTGGTTGGAACAGCTGTCACGTGACAGGAGGAAGATGGCTGGGGTGAGCGGAGTACAGTTTGGAGCGCTGCAGCTGTTGCTAAAGGTATTGTTGGAGAACTGTAAATAGTGCTTTGTGTTTGAAGGAACCGTAACATAAAGGCAGTCCTGCCAAACCAGGCATCATGTTATTACATTTTCCAGTGTTAAGCATCATCAGTCCAGCAGCAGTGTTGTGTCACAGCATGCATTCTGAATGAGTTTGAGATGTGCGGGAGGAATGTGGATGAAAAAGACGAAATCTTGCACAGGAAGCCAAGCGAACTTGAACTCGGGCGATCAGGAGTGCAAGTCTGTGTCAGACTCAGCAAACTGCGACTTCCTAAGGCTTGAATAGGTAGAAGCAGCTGTTGCAGTCAGTCTGGAAGTGGTTTGCAGACTAAAGGACTCCCAGATCGACATGGATTGTTGTATTGTACGGGGAAGTGATGCATTCCACAGGGTAATTGTTCGTATAAACTTACACGGAGTATACACGAGAACAGCAGGGCTGGTGCCATAGACATGTTAGCTACAGGAAATTGCCCCAGCGTTACAGGGAAAGTGGCAGCCTGATCAGGGAGTCTTGAGAGTATGAATTTCAAGTGCTGACTTTTTTAAATGTTAGGCACAATAAGACAAAGCTCATTTTTTGGGGGGGGGGGTGCAGTAAGGGAACTACAATATCATATAAAAAGTCACAGTAGAATGATGAAGGCAGAAATAGAGTTCAAGATGAACAATGCAAACATAAGGATTCAGTAATGTCAAGACAGTAGTAATAAAGATGCTGATAAGGTAACCATATGAATGCAAACATAGGTAGGATGCAAATACAGAAGGGACACAGGCAGAGATCAAAATTCACATGAGAAATAGGTTGCACAGTAAAGTCCTGTTGCTGGAGTAGGGGCTTAGCAGTAAGTAGCAAGAGAGAAGGTGGCAGGCACAGCAAGCATATACCAAAAACAGCAGCTGCGCAGAAGGGGCAGTAGTGGTATTTGTGAGGGTACAAAAAAGGGGAAAGGGAGAAAAGAGGACTGAGAAAGTTGTGGATGGCTAGAGGAGGAGGTGAGTTGCAGGTGTGTGTGTGTGTGGAGAGGTTGCAGAAGAGGGTTTAGGAAGAGGGATGGAGAATGGATGAGGAGATTGTTCCACAGGATGGGGAGTTGGAATGAGAAAAAAAGGTTGCTGATGTTGATTGTTTGCATGGTCAACACAGCAGTTTAATTTTCTGTGACAATAATACAGTGAGATTGGTACACTGTATGTGTTCCGATTGTGTGAATCTCCCCCTTTGCTGAAATAAGCCTACATTCTCACACTGCTTCACTGCAAAATAGCATGACTGTATCTGATTGTTTAATGTTTTTTTTCTTATTTTCAGGCTTCGTCAAAGGATACTGTCAGACAGCTGTGTGGGGAAAGCTTTTCATCCTCTGCAGTATGTTCAGACAGATTGATTGAGAGCACTGCTGCCAGCCTCTCTGTGACATCAGAAGAAGCAAGTCAGGTGAGTGACATTTAAAAGTTTCTAGGTCATGAAATCTGGATGTCTTCCATACTGCACATTTTGATTGTAGTGGCTATTCAGCCAGAGACAGCCAGGTGACGCAAGCCCCAGTAGCCACCATTGCTGTTTACCCAGTGATGGTTGGAGGAGGCCTTTTGGTTATTGCTATCAGTTAGCCCGTAATGCATTCAAGACCACCAACAGACTCTGGGTTTCTTGTGTTAGCTCTGTGTGCTCTGCCAGTTAAGTTTCTTGGTTTTTTGTTTGTTTGTTTGTAAAATGAGTAGGGGGCTTACAACAGCAAAACAACGTGTTCAGCTATTCAGCTAATAAGTTTCCAGACCTGGAGGCCTTGTTGGCAGATGCAGACCTTGACACAGCAGCAATAACAGAAACATGGTACTCTGCTAATCACAGCTGGGAAGTCAATGTACCAGGCTATACATTGTTTAGGAGGGACAGGGAGGATAAAAAGGGTGGAGGAGTGGCCCTGTACATCAGAGATGGTATAAAGACTACAGACGTTCAGGGAAGATGGGGGAGGCAGAGGTAATGCTGGTCACCCTGGAACCAGAGAATGGAACAGCAGTACGCACTGGGGTGATCTAAAGACCTCCAGCACAGAGGGAGGAGGTAGACTGGGAACTAGTGGAGAACATACGCGACATGGCAGCTAAAGGCGAAATCCTGCTACTGGGGGATTTCAGTATGCTGGACATGGATTGGGCCACCCGGGTGGCTGTTTCAGCCAGACGCAGCCAGCCTAGAATCCCTGCAGGGGGTTGGACTCGGGCAGCTATTGCATGAGCCAACCAGGGACAAGTCAGTTCTGGACCCGGTACGGACCAATGGGAACAGAGTTGAAATACAGGTGGAAGGGCAGCTGGGGTCCAGTGACCACCACACAGTGTGGTTCAGCATGGAGACATGGACTCAGTTAAGCCACACAATGGCAAGAGTATTGGATTTCAGGAGGGCGGATTTCACTGAAATGGGTAGCTGTATACAAACAGTCCTGGGGAAGGGAGAGGTAATAAAGGGGATGGAAGAACAATGGGAGAAACTGAAAGGCGTCATAGTGGATGTAAGAAACCAATGTGTTAAGAAAGTGGCCAAAGGGAAAAAAAGAAAGAAACCACTATGGTTCTCCAAAGAGATGGGGGATAAAGTCAGGGCTAAAAGGCTGAGCTTCAGGAAATATAAGGGGAGCCAAAGGGAGGAGGACAGGGAGATGTACCTTGAATGTCCAAGGGAAGCAGGGAAGGCTGTTAGGAGAGTGAAGGCACAGACAGAATAGGGCTCAGCACAGTCTGTAAACAAAAGGGATAAGGCATTTTATAGGCACATCAGTGAAAGAAGAAAAACCCGAGGGGGGGGGCGGAATTGTGAGGCTCAAAGGAGAGAAGGGAGAGTGTAAGGATGGGGATCTGACAAGGCAGAATTACTGAACAAATACTTCTGCTCAGTATTCACTAAGGAGGGAGGCCAAGGACCACAGTTGCTGCAGAGGCAATGGGCGGGGGAGAGAGTGAACACCAGTCCATTCACAGTGGAGAGAGTTCTGGAAGAACTCACAAAGCTGAAGGTGGATAAGGCCATGGGGCCAGATGGCATCCACCCGAGGATATTAAAGGAGCTGCGAAGGGAACTAGCAGCGCCTCTTGTGGCCCTGTTCAAAGAGTCACTCCACATGGGTGTCGTTCCAGAGGACTGGAGGAGGGCACATGTAGTCCCACTGCACAAAAGCAGCAGTAAGGAGGAGGCGGGAACCACAGGCCAGTCAGCCTCACCTCAGTGGTGGTAAAGATCGGAAACACTGCTGAATAAAAGTATAGTAGCACATATGGAATCCTGTGGTGCTCAGGATCTGAGGCAACACAGATTCACAGCAGGAAGGTCATGTCAAACAAATCTAATAGTCTTTTTTGATTGGGTGACTAGGGAACTAAATCAGGGAGGGGCGGTAGACGTTGCCTACCTAGATTTCAGCAAAGCCTTTGACGTGTACCACATAGAAGGCAGATTAACAAGATGGGTAGTCTGGGCATGGGAGACAAGGTGGTGAACTGGGTTAGGAACTGGTTAACAGACAGGAGACAGAGGGTGGTGGTAAATGGGGTACAATCTGGGTTGAGGGGGGTGACCAGTGGGGTACCACAGGGATCAGTACTAGGACCAGTCCTGTTCAGTGTCTTTATTAGAGGGAGAGGGGGGACATGATAGAAACTTTCAAATGCCTCAAGGGAATCAACAAAGTCCAAGAGGGTAGCATCTTTCAGAAAAAGAGATGTGCAAAACAAGGGGCACAATTTGAAGATAGAGGGGGCTGCCTAGAGATAATTTAAGGAAGTATTTTTTCACAGAGAGAGTTGTGGATACATAGAACAGCCTTCCTGAGGAGGTCGTAGAGTCAAAAACAGTGGAATTCAAGAATACGTGGGACAGACATAAGGCAGTTCTAGTGGGGGGTAGGAGGAAGTAGGATCTGCAGCTTATCTGTTAGGTAGGGAAATGGGCAGACTAGGTGGGCCAAGCGGTCCTTATCTGCCATCAAATTCTGTGTTTCTAGTGACATTGCAGAGGGGCTGGAAGGAAAGGTCTGCCTGTCTGCAGATGTCACTAAGATCTGCAACAGGGTGGATATTCCAGAAGGGGTGCAGAAAATGAAGAGGGACCTGGAGAAGCTTGAATGATGGTTGGAGATTTGACAACTGAGGTTCAATGCAAAGAAGTGCACAATAATGCACCTGGGTAGAGGGAACCCAGGGAAGAGCTACAGGTTGGGGGGGGGGGATCTGACTGTCACCAAAGAGGAAAGGGACCTAGGGGTTATCATCTCTGATGACCTAAGGCAGCGGTACTCACCACGGCTTGTGAGTCATATGTGGCTCTTTAACACTACTCTTGCGGCTCCCACAATGACAGCCCCATATTACTACCATGTGGTTCTTTCATTGGCCCTCATCCCCATCTGAGTTGGGCATCATAAAATGAAATAACCACGATGTACTGAGAGAGTGTACTTTTTATTTGCCCTCCACGCCAGTCTGAATTGGGACTCTACAGGCATGGAGACAGCCATCAGGCTGAAAATCTAAATGCTCTCTTGATGTCAAAGCCACCCAAATCACTCCCGTCTTTGTGATCATAGATCTGACCCATTTCTGCAGACAGAATATTCCCCCTTACCTGCGGGAAGTCCCATTGGAGGAAAACTCACCCGGAGCAGGTTATCACCAAATACGTGACCCATTGCTGGGCCATTGAGAAAAGTGAAGTGGGCAGAATTTGGGCAGAAAATGAATGTTGTGACCACACCACAGCAACATCTACTGTTCCACAATGACAGCCCTATAACCCTACCATGCAGCTCCTATCCCCCACTGAGCAAGCGAGTTCTCTATTTGCCCCCCACCTCCGCGCCAGTCTGAATTGGGCATTCAGGGATTTAAATGGCTTTGAAGTTTTTTAAGAGACCCAAGTGAAGTGGGCAGAAAAAGTAATGTTTTGACCACACTGCAGCAACATCTACTCTCTGTTTGTCCCCCGCTCTCGCATGGTAAAGTACCCAGCATCTGCGTGCTTATTCTGAATGCAGTTGACTGAAATTAACAGCTTGCGACTGAATCAGAGCTGTTACTTTCATTTCATTATCTGTTAATTAAGGGTCTTATCAACCACAAGTGAAGTGTGCTTTATTTGAATGGAAAAGAATTACATGAATCAAAAGCTATGCAAAGTCTGTATCCAGGAGTGAAAATGTGATGAATGATTGTTTGTGACTCAATAAATACAGCACCAGAGCTACCTGAACATTTTTTTCCTTGTGAAGTTGCTTGTGCATTTTTGTTCTTTAGAATATTCTTGTTGATCCTCTTCACTGTTTCAAAAGAGCACCAAAGAAGGAGTGGCATGTCTCTGACTGCTATTTAGTTATATTAAATATGTAAATCAGTTCTATTTCTGATTTTATTTATGCAGTTAATTTATGTTTATTTAATTGCAATAAATTGATTTTAAATGACTATGTTGTGTGTGCATGCTTTATTTCGGATGTGGGAATGCCGTGTATGTGGGCTGTGGCTCCTAAACCATGTTGGAGTATCACTGCCTTAATGTATTAAAGCAGTGTACAAAGGCAGCAGGGAGGCCAGTGGCATGCTGGGGTGCACAGGCAGGGGTTTCAGTAGCAGGAGGCGGCAGGTGGTGATGCTATTGTATAAAACATTGGTAAGGCCTCACCTGGACTACTGCGTGCAGTTCTGGAGACCACACCTGCGCAAGGACATAGATAAAGTGGAGACTATCCAGAGAAGGGCAACAAAAATGGTGCAGGGCTTACACCACAAAACATATGAGGAGAGACTAAGGGACCTCAATATGTACTCACTGAAGGAGGAGAGACATGATTGAAACTTTCAAATACCTCAAGGGCATAAACAAGATGCAGGCAGGGGACCTTTTCCAATGTAGAAAAAGTACTAGAACAAGGGGGCACAATATGAAATTGGAAGGGGGTAGATTAAGAGGTAATGTGAGGACGTTTTTCTACACAGAAAGGGTAGTCGACACTTGGAGTAATCTGCCACAGGAGGTAGTGGGGGCAAGCACAGTGGAGGGGTTTAAGCATGCTTGGCACAGGCACAAGGGAAGCCTGAGAGGGGAGGGAGGGAGTGATGAAAAGTCATTGATCTCATAGGCTCAGTGGCCACATACAGTATGTAGGTCCTATGGGCAGACTGGATGGACCTAGCAGTCCTTATCTGCCGACAGTTTCTATGTTTTTGTATGAAAACTGGTATAGCAAGAAGTCAGTCACTACTCACTATTGAGGGATCTCTAAATTTTTAAAAAGTTAACAATAATGCATATCTTTGATGTGGAAACAGTTGCAGTAACCAAGAGATAGTGAATTATTAGATCTAAAAAGAGGTCAGGTGAACTTGAAACATTATCAGTCATGCACCCGTAGCCTACTTTTCACTGATCTCCCACAGCTGCATTTGGTAAATTAAAGTACTCATAGATAACCGGATGACTATGTTGTGGACTCCTCTACTTCCAAACAGTTCTCTAAGGGAGTTGTATGGGGTGATGGGGGAATAAATTCCAGTTTGCTAACTAGAAAGTGTTGATAAGCCTTGACTATGTTCCTTTTAGGATTTTTTGAAATGTTGGCTACTGTGGCTAAAACAACCCTAAAAATGTAAGTACTAGTGAGAAAACATGAGCCACACCACGATAAGTTTGCATAACGTTTTCAGTGCTTTTATTTAGCGAATTACAACTTTCATAGTATTTGGTCAGTGTCACTCTTGCCAAATCATTTGAGTGTTCTGCATTCATACTTTTACGCTTTTATTTGGGAAACGCTGATAAGAGGTGAGTTTCAGCATATTTACAAAACCTGTGATATGTGAGAAACTAGTTGTTCTCATATCACTCAAACAGGCAATAACACGTGTGTGACTGAAAGAAAAAAAATTGCCAGCAGAGATTTTGAGTGTGAAGCTTTTGTTTAACTTAAACGTGTTGTGTTTTCCTCTACTCTTGTCACTGGGTAGTGTGATCAGCAAGATATGTTGGGTGTGCAAAGGTCCTAGGTTGCCAGGTTCCTCCAGTCTGGGTATTGCAGTGCAGTGCTAGATTGGTCATGAAAAAATGTGCCATGGCCTGGCTAAGCTGCAGAATATCCCTCATCTGCTACCCCCTGAGGAGTGTGTCAGAGTTTCTGTAGGAGTTTGTTGTGCTGGTATCTATCATGGTACTAGTGACTTCTGGGTTTTGGTTACTTCACTCCTGGGAGGATGGCGCCGATGTGAGACGTGATGATGTAATTGGGGCGACCCAGCTATTACAAATTAATAGAATCCTTGTGTATCAGCCCATTTGAGCTTGTGCTGTAAAAATTCCAAAGCCCACCAGCATGCTAATTGGCCAGCTGATTGACGTGTTAGTGGGCTTTAGAATTTTTACAGTACAAGCTCAGATGGGCTGGTACATAGGGATTCTATTAGTCTGTAAGAGTTGTTATCTCTCCAATAATGTCATCATGTCTCACGTCGACGCAATCTTATAGCTATGTAACGGAGCTGACTTTGAAATTCCTGGATTTTTTTTACTTCATTTAAAAGCTGATGAAAATGGATGAAACATCAATTATAAAGGTAAGAAGCACTATCTTTTTTAAAATGTCACCCCCAGCTCTAGCTCACTATGATTTCATTTTTTTAACTTGGCAGCCACCAACAAAAGTCTGCTTAGTTGTCCTTTAAGTTGTGTGGTTACATGCGGGAAGGGTCTTAATATTATCTATGGCGTGACAAAACATAATTTAAAACCCCCCAAAATGTAAAAAACTTGCTTTTATACTGTAAATAAATGTAACCGTTCTCTTGGATTAAAGAGTAGGAGAGAACGATGTTAAGAAGAATTAGCATTTGTGAACTATTTTTCGTACACATTGCGTCCCAAAGTCTGTTACAAGCCATGAGAGACTGGTAATGAAGTGACTGTCAATGTGTAGAGACAGCCATTTTGCACATCAGCACCTATTGTTACAAAAAGTGCCTTGGGTTCTTTTACTTCCAACCTGGACGACCACCAGGACAGCACCAGAGGTGAGCAGAAGGGACCTTGGTTTATCATCTTATCCAAAGGACCACATCTCCCTAGTACTGTGCTCAGGTGCCAGCGTTAATGGTATGAGCCTATTCCCTGTATGGGGCTAGAATCCAGGACCTTCCGGTTCAGAGGTGGATGCGCTACCAATTGAGCCACGCTGACACTTAAGCTTCCACTTTACCTGTATGTAATGTGGCCTAATGGATTTTAATAAAATTGAGTTTACAAAAAAAAAAAAATCCTTAACTTTGGACTAATGAACCAAGCCAAACCACTTTAGAACAGAGTCCGAGCACTAGTTATTGTACAAATGTCAAGCAACTTCTTGGAAAGGGATTCCAGCCACTTGCAATTTTGAGGGGTGCCGGACTGTCCATGAAAAGCAGCTAACAGCTCTGCGATATCCCAGATCTTTGTAAATATCAACAGCAGTATAACATGAACATTTGTATTTCTCATTATCTGCAGTTGCTGCTTTCTCTGCATCACCTCACCCAGCACATTGTGTTTAGAGGGCTGATGTCTGCTGAGGAGATCCTCTCACTTTTTCCGGAAGACTTCCATCAGAGTCTTAAAAACCTGCTGACCAAACTGTTCGTGGAAAACGTGTAAGTATAGCACTTGCATTTATTTCTCCCTGCAGGTTTTCTTTTTGACAATATGGACAAATAAATGTTAAAAAAAAAAAAAAAAAAGAACACTGGCCCTTCCAGTTCTTCCTTCACTAACTCTAGAGAATACCCTGTCACCCCCTTTTTCATCAAGGTACTTATCTAACTTAAGCTTGAAGGTAGAAACCACATCGACTGACACCAATTGCTTTGCAGTGTGACTTTGAAAAAGTCTAGCTCTGGTTAAGCTCCCATCAGCTCGTTCTTAATGTCAAGAAAACAGTCTTTATGACCTTTGGCACTAGGCAGAGACACTCTCGGCTACCAAATTTGCCCTCCTCCCACACCCTTGATGGTACAATTTTCAAGGACACTTCCTCATTTAGATATCTTGGAGTCTGGCTGAGCCAGCATCTCAACTTTTTTGGGCATATAGACTCCATCCTGAAAAAGTTGCGACCCAAACTAGGTGCACTATACAGGAACCAAAGTTGCCTACCATTGCCACCTAGGCAGGAGCTCATTCAGAAAATTATCCTGCCTGTTTTTGACTACTGTGACGTAGTCTGTAGTGCCGCACCGCTCTCCTCCTTAACCAGGTTGGATACCCTCTTTAATGCCTTCCGTCGTTTCACCCTAGACTCTCCCCCTGTTACCCACCATTGTTCTCTCTGTCGAGCTCTTGCTTTACCCTCACTGGAAAACAGACACCTATTACACTGTATGAAGTTCATCTCCAAATTCTGGTTTGGTTCCCTTCCCCCTTATCTATCGGCTTCCCTGCCCTCTCTCCCTCCTTCCCAACTCTCTCACAGATCAAATTATTTTCTCACCTTGGTTGTTCCTAGATGCTCCACCGTAATAGGCCAAACTGCCTTCTCACATATGCTCCCAAAGCTGTGGAACACCCTGCCTAGTCAAGTCAGACACTCTTTCTCCCCCAACCCCGTCCATTCAGTCTTCTGCCTTAACTTCCTCTTTCCTACCTGTAGTTCCTCCTAACAGTATACTGTCACCGCATCGAAACTCCGATGGCAAAGACCACCACAGCGTCAGGATTTGGCCAAAATCCGCCTGTCACTGTGGTGGTCTCCATACGGCCAGGGGATTGCCTCACAGGGTGTTTCACCCTCTCCCGGTCCGACTCCGACTTGGAGTTGGAATCCTAGAGACTGGGCTGTGTGTGAGAGGTATCCTCGACGCTGCATTGCCGGCGACCGCAATGCGCTGTCATTGTCGGGGATGTCTCCATAGCTGCTGTCGCTGTGGCATGGTAAAACGCTCCTAACGACCCTTCCTTCCTTCCCCTTTACTATTGCGGTCTAATTCTGTTTAGGTTATTTAAGCAGTCTACCATGATGGTGTGGGTTACACAAGGATTTACATTACCTGGTGTGTTTGGTCACAAGGCTGATAGGCCGAGTGAACAAAACACACCAGGTGTTGTAAATCCTAATGTAACCCACACCCTGTCATGGTGGATTGCGATTATACAATGGTCCTTTTTTTTTTTTTTGTTTGAGTTACAAAAAAATATATACAAGTGCATTTTCTGTGTTTTAATGTATTTATTAGTGTGTGACAAAAAAAAAAAAAAGTCCTTGGTTGTGATGGCTGCTGACTGTCCACGAGCTGGTCCTGGGTACTTCAAAGGAGCCGCTCCACAAAGTGTTTTGGGCGAATCAGAGAAGACGTGGTAGAGGAGTTGTGCTTGGATAGTCAATGAGTATTGTTAATTGCTGAGCTTGTTGATGGATCCTTTACCTCATCGTAAGTGAACAGCCATTCGTCGACGAGCAGTCTGCCTGGAAACGATCGTTGACGGACATCCTCATGGTACGTTGAGCCGTCGAGCATGGAGCATCTAAAGCTTGTCGACACTAAACTCTGCAGCTTGGTTTTGTTTTGTTGTTGCTGTTCAAGGGTTGAGATTACATTTTTCCTTTTCGTCAAATACTGTCATGAAAAAAGTTTTGGTAGGTAAGGAATACAGCCACCCGTTTCAGAACGGTGGAGTTCTGCAAGGCCGGTTGCCTTTCCGTGTTTGCGAGAGATGGATTTACAGAGCTCGCAGTGCTATCAGTGGGAGTCTTCGATGCGGTTGCTTGGTGGCTGGCACCTCTTCCCTTTGGTATTGTTGAGGATTTACAATGGGGAAGAGGTGCCAACTGATCAATCGCAGAGCGGCATTCTCGTACCCCATTGCACTTAGTAAACCAACTTCTGTACAACAATTTTTTTGTACATTGTAATCCATGTATTTTATCTCTGTGCTGTGTAAATTGATGGTATGCACTTATTCCTGTATTTTTGTATTTGATCTCGCATAGTTTTATATCCTTGTGTGTCCCATGAATACTTGTGCTATGTGGAATTTTGATTCATGTCTTGCCTATTAAACAAAAAAAATGACAAATGTATGTTGTTGGATTCGTATGCCTCTGTATCCCCTCCTCCTGGGACGCTCTCTGAGACGAGCAATTGTAATTGTTCAGTGGGCCTTTCCTGGTGAAACTTTTCAATAAATAAACAATAAATAAATAAGTCTGTTCCAAGCATCCACCACGTTTTACAAAATTGTTATTTTTCCATAAAGCTTTCAGGGGGCTCTTCATCCCCTCTCTCCCTCCCCTGCTATCTCCTACCTCCCTTGAGACTTACACACTGCAGAATCCCCCCTGGATTTCCCCCTGTGGTGGGGCCCAGGAGGGTGGGCCATCCTCCCCACCCAGAATGCACATCTAGAAGCAGGCGGGGCATCTCAAGTGGCGGAGTGGGCAAGCAGAGTTTCATATGCCTCCTTACAGTTTTTCCTCTCTTTCTGGTCCCTCTCCGTCCGGCAGCGTGCAGTGACAGTAGGCATGCCTGCACATGGCGGCAGCGTGCAGTGACAGTAGGCATGCCTGCACATGGAGGCGCACACACATGACGGCATCGCTGCCAGTTGTCCACTTGTGATTTGCTCCTGCTGCCCAGCCACCACATCTCCACATGGTGGCAGTGTAGGAATGGTACAGCTGCCCCGGAGCCACATCTCCACTGGTGGCAGTGTGGAGCAGTGCAGCTAGTCCCCCACCCTCCTGGGAACCATATTGTCACATGGTGGCAGTGTAGGAAAGGTGCAGCTGGTCTCTCCCAGAAACCACATCTCCAAATGGTGGCAGTGTAGGAGCGGTGCAGCTGGTCCCCCGGAACCACATCTCCACATGGTAGCAGTGTAGGAATGGTGCGGCTAGTCCCACCACCACCCTCTGGGAACCATATTGTCACATGGTGGCAGTGTAGGGGCAGTGCAGCTAATCCCCCACCCTCCTGGGAACTACGTCTGCACATGGTGGCAGTGTAGGAACAGTGCAGCTGGTCCCTCCTCCTTAGGAACCACATCTCGGCAGTGTAGGAATGGTGCAGTGGTCCCTCCTCCCTCCCTGAAAATTACTTCTTCACATGGTGGCAGTGTAGGAAAAGCGGGTTGCAGGAGCCACTGCAGGTGGAGAATAGAGGATGATCCTAGGAGCGGCAGGAGCTGCTGGGGGGAAACTGAATCATTGGCATCGGGAGCTGTAGAGGAGACATTGTGATTGCTGCCCAATTGACGAGGCAGCTGTCGAGCCAGTCAGACTCTATGTGAACGGACCAATTGGGGAAGGAAGTGCCCAATTTAAAGGTAGCGGCTGGGCTATAAGAGCTGGGCCCAAGTGCTACTCTGAGCAGGGTAGGAGAAGTGGGCGGTGGGAGCCACTGCAGGTGGAGAATGGAGGAGGATCCTAGGAGCTGCAGGAACCACTAGGGGGAAACTGAATCAATGGCATTGGGAGCTGTAGAGGGGACGTTTTGTCCTGCCCGGTCTTCACCTTAGTGTCTCTGTTGATGTGATTTCACTTTCCTTCCCACAGAAGCCATTAAAGCTGGATTTAGAAAACTGAGAGAAAAAAACGTATGACAGCTTGCGTCGCTTCTAATTTCATGCTGTCTACCCTAGACATTCTCCCAATGCTTTCCCACAGACTTCCTCCCTCCAGACATCGTCATGCAGTGATGCTGTAAAAGGAACAGCAATATACGGTAATTCACAGCGGCCCAGGTGTTGGATCAGTTCCCGCTGCCACCATTATGAACTGCCAGTTGAGCAGCTGCACTGCACGAAGACTTTAAAGTGACTTTAGAGTCTGACATGCACTACTATTGAGAAAAAGAAACGGGGACACTCACAGCCAAAAAAAAAAAAAAAGAGACTGACACTTCATACTAAGCCCTTGATTTTATTTAATACTCAGTTGTGGGGAGGGACATACAGGCTGAATCATACAAAAGTTAAAAAACTACAACTATGGAATCTACATTAGGTCAGAAGAACTAAAGTAAATCAGTAAATTCAGTGCAATCCCAGTAGGTGGAAGGACTACTTTAGTTGTATTCTGGGAATGAAACATATTTAAAAAAATAAAAGGGACAATTTTATAAGTGCAGTAAGGCACTCCAGGGTGTGCACTGTCCTGAGATAATGAGCTTTCAGAGGCTGAAGGCATCTGCCCTGTGGCCTCATGCCTCACTACGCCCCTGGGCATGTGGTTATCTTAGAACAATGTAGGCCCCATTGTATTTTACTGCTTACTTACTAGGCACATGCTCTTTTAAGAGGTCCACTACTTAGATCATTTATTGAATTATGAAACTTATTGAAAATTTTAGAAGCTTATTACTTTGTTTTTTCACAGACCTACCTGGAGAAATGAAGCACAGGCAACTCAAGGTAAGTGGAACTTTGTTCAGCCCCCAATTAATATTTGTGCCACTAAGCATAAACCAACACTTGTAGTTGTGAACATGCTAACTTGGCAGATTCCTAGTCATGACATTTCACCAGTTATTTTTCAGCTAATTATACCTCAGCCGCTCGTTAATCTAGACCTAACAGTTGGCGTGCTTATCGACGCAGTATGGAGCTAAGTTTTACCAAATTTTATAACACTCAGATATGCAGTGCTGAAGTTACAGGGGCTAAAAACTCTTGCAGTTTATGTCTTTGTGACATTTCCTGAAAATGTCTAAAATGCTACATTTGAACAAGTTGTTTTTATGAAATAGGTTATGTAAGTAATAATACCCGACAGGGTGGGCATTATTGTGATATAACGGACCGCCCAGGGGTGTAATGAGGCCCGACGCCGTAGGCGGAGGGTCTTGTAGCCCCTGGAAGGTCCGTTATATCCCATAACACCCACCTTGGAGGGTATTATTACACTTAGAAAATGGGATAAGATTGTTTGTTTTTTAAATAACGTTTATAAGAAAAGAAGGTGGAATATTAATAAAAAATGCACAGAAATGGCTGGTTGTGTAAAATAGTTCCTTCGGTGCCACTAGAGGGCACTGGTGCTTATGATAATCCGTTTTATGTGTTGCAGTGCAGTGTGTTTCCTATATGGGTAGTGCTAAATGTTATTTTTTTTAGTACTCAAACGCCTCCATGAGTTTTCTAATCAGGCTATTTTTACACATTGTTTTGTGTAGTAAACAAAAAATGGTTATTTCAAAAATGCGAGGGAGGAGCAAGTGGCAGTGGAGGAGCGATTTTACAGTTAATATAGACGTCGGTTCGGCTGATGCACTCTGTCAGTAAAAAAAAAAAAAGTATTTTCATTTTGTTTTGAATTGGGGGGAAACATGTTATTTGAGGTTTGTCGGGGCACGGACAGGAGCGGGACTTTCCTTAAATCAGCCCTGAAAATGGAGTCGGGCTGCTGGGTAGCGTCAGTTGCTAGAGTGGCCTGGTGATTGCAGAACAGGAATGATTGCAGTGCTGGTGCTGATAAAAAAACGAGTGAAAGGAAAGAGTATTTTTGTGTTGATGTTGCTTTTTTGAAATATATAGTAGTAATGTATTAGGTATAGAGTATGTTCTAAGGACTGGTTTGGGGGACTCTGGCTTGCTTGCTTAGTGAGAAAAAAATGGTAGCAGATTTTGAACATTACATTGGCATTTTGTTGGGCAGAGCTGGCACTCGTTTTTACCAGGCGTTGTTAAGAAATAACACCGGTGTCCGGGAGTCTTAGCCAGTCGGCTTGGAGATTTTAGGAGACCCATTTTCTAAAGAATCATAGAAGCTTCATTGGTCTAAACACTTCACCTATCTGTAAAGTCCCCTATTTAATCAACAGCTGGGTTACTGAACTACATTCTCAAGCTAGTAGTAACCTTATGACAGAATATAAAATCAGTACGCTGTGGAATCAGGAACTCTGGGCTGGATCTTGAAATGCTGTGGGAACAAAGTCCCACGCCACAGCCCCAGCTGCAGGATGAAATCTCTGCACATGCGGTGATTTGTATTTTCAGCCAGTGCAGCTGCAGGGGATGTTACACCTGGTCCCACCAGGCATACCTTTTCCCCTCAGCTGTGCCAAAAAAACAGCTGCAAGCTGTCAAATGGTGGAATTGGTCTCAAACCAGCTCCAATTTTAAAAATACCACGACTGCAAGAAAAAAATGTGACTCCGCAATTGGCTAGGTTTGGCTACTCTGCAACAGGGGCATCCAAGTAACTCCAGACACAGGAAGCAATAACTGTAATGTCCGATACCAGAAGTTGGGATTCTAAAGTGTGGCTTTTATTCACATCCATCAGCATAACAAAGCATAGATGGACCCCCACGGGGCTACACTCCTGGTTATGGAGATCAGAACACATCCACTTTACACTGAAACCCTCAGATCTTGAAATACTCTGGGCACTCTGCCCTAACTCAACTCTTTTTTGGTTTCCCTGGCTCGGCTCCCTTGCCAGCTACTTGGACTACCTTCCTTCCATGGCTCAGTTATCATGCCAGCCCTTTGGACACTTTCCATATAGCATGGAAACATTTACTGGTGGCTCCCTAAACCACCTATGAGCACTTCTGGCTCCATAAGGGAGTCTTCCTCATCAATCCCACGTCTGGGTACTTTCCTCAGGCACTGGTCAAGTACCTGAGAGAAAGCAACAGGTGTCCCAAAGCAAACCCGTAGAGGTGAATTTGGTTACTACTGATTGGGGGTCTCCCACCTCTCGCTCCCATAATTCATACCCAGCCATTTCTCTGGACTGTAACACCTCATCCTTGAAAACACTTTTCTGTTTAGATTCTCTTTAGATGTATACACATTCAATGTACTGGATTTATATCCCATTTGTGCTGATCTTAAACATACTTAATAAGTGGCTGTGTCCATTACTCTAGACCCCCTACAGAGTTAAGCAGTCCAATCCCCACATCTTCCAAACTGTACTTGGCTGTCTTTTCCTGACCCCACAGTAGCAGTCACTTTAGTTTCATCTTATTTCAGGTGAAAACACATTGGCCATTTAGCAGAGCGAACTCGACCCTTGGTTGCATGTGCCCCACAGACATTTTCTCTTCAATGAAATCTCATCCAGAACTTCTGTTGCCTCAGCACAAACTTAACTCAGGCAGCTTCTTTTTCCCTAGCCGGACCAGGGGAGTTGTCCCTGGAAGCAGGCCGATTCCTTCCCCCCCATCCCCGCAGGGATGGGGCTCTGAACCACTGAAAGCGGTCTCTACCACTTCACTTGGCTCTTCTTGTGTTCCTCTTCAGATGAGAACACACACCTATACAAAAAATAGCTTTTTGACAGAGCTTAGGACTCTGAGGGCCTACTTACAGCAGAGCATCTCCTTCCTCTACTGCAGATTGCAACAGACTCTTACTGAACTAACTTCAAATTCCCCAGCGTTCTACTCTAACCTCCAACTGCAACATTCCGATGTGGCTTATGCAGCTGCTATAGTTCTAAAATGATGTCATCCCTCAGTCTCAGCTGAGACTGAGAACAGAGTGAGACAGTGTGAAATCTGTTTAACTGGAGTTTCACAAGCTGTCTTCCCTGCCTACCACTAGGTCTAACTGGGATTCTTGTAACCCTGGGTAACAGGGGGGGTTGCACCAATATCCACATTTATCCCCACAATAAGAAATTTGGGGCAAAAGGGGACTAGAACTTTCAAAGCAGATTCACATACTGTGCAGACCTTATCCCAAATTTCTTTAATAAGGGGGCAGGACCAAAACACATGAAGTAGATCTGCATCCTCTGCCTGACATCTCCAGCATTTCACATCAGTCTGACAACCCATAGAGAACAGCTTCTTAGGAGAATAATTATAATAATGAAGAATTTTATACTGAATTGCTCTACCTTATAATTCCTTACTACTACTGCAAGCATTGCCTCACATTGAAGCCCATTCAGAGTCAGATATTGTTCCTCTAATGTCATGTTCTCATTTACATTTGGCTGAGGCTGTCAATAGAGAGGGGCCTTGCACATTCATTAGGAGTTTATAAGTTAAACTCACCCCTTTTCTCAGCTTAGTCACCTTTAGCAATGAGCCCCATTCAGGGTCTTTTCTAAGAGTTGGATCTATACCCAGCACTGAGTCTTGAAGGGCCTTCTTTAACTGAAGGTAGAAAGCAAAGTGAAATTCTGGAACATTATAGCAGGTTCTAAGTAGCTCAAATGAAAGTAGTTCCCTATGAGGTCCTAATAAATCCTACAGGTTTGTGATACCCAAGTTCTTCCAACCAAAACTGGGCATGGATGCATGACTATAACTACTGTTATTCCACAGAGTAATCAAATGGGCAGGTCAATTCTTAAGCAGTAATAAACTCTTCATTTTTTAACTACCCAAATGGAGGTATTGATATCACTGAGAGAAAAGGGAAGTTAATAAAAAGATAATCCGATAGTTTATGCGGCAGCAATAGTTGTCCTTCAACCTTAAGCCATAAAGGCACCAAAGTATCTGCACTAGACTCCAAATACCGGGAACCTTGCTTAAAACAGAAAGCAAGGTAATACTTTTCCCAGTGTGGAAGGCCAAAACCTCTGTTTGATTTATGAACTTTGAGTTTTGCTAAAAAAAGTCTAGGAGCAGAGGAGTTCCAAAAAAAAAATGTCTAGTGATTTTATTTAAGAGGTCAAAGATTGCTTTACCTATTCTCAAAGGTAAATTTTGAAAAAGATAAAATACTTTAGGGGCCGCAGTCATTTTAATCGAGTTTATTTTCCCCTAAATCGATAAATTTAGGCTTTGCCATATTTGTAAGTCTGCTTCAGTCTCTTTTACCAGAGGCAAAAGATTCAAGTTCACTAGATTTTGAAAGTCATTAGTTAGTTTGATACCTAAATAAGTCAAGCACTTTGAATCACCCCTAAAGAGTCCCCTGGTCTCAAATATGCATTCAGAGACAGAATCTGAGTTTTAGTTCAGTTCAGACAAAGACCTGAGAAGGAGTCAAAACACCAAAGATTTTACTCAAGTACACCACTGAGTCTGTTAGATTTGAAAGAGAAATCAGCAGATCATCTGCATAAGCAAACACTTTATTAATGTTGCCTGTTCTGATTCCTTTGATCGCCTGACATTCTGAAATTGCTTTAATTAAGGGCTCAATGGCCAAAATAGAAAGATATGGGGAAAGAGGACAACCTTGCCTAGAACCCCTCTTCAGGCAAAAGGGGTTCAAAATGAATCCATTAGAAATCACTCTAGCAGAAGGCCTTTTGTAAAGAATTTCAAGCCAAGAAATAAGTGTATCCCCTAGTTGAAATTTCTTTAGTACTTGGAAGAGATAATCCCATTCCAGTGAGTCAAAGGCTTTGCAGAAGTCAAAAGCCAGAACGGCTGCTGGATTGTGCATTTCTTCCCCCGATAATATGTAAGAGCCTACATATGTTATCGGCTCCACATCTGCCAGGCACAAAACCCACCTGTTCTTCTCTCCTAATAATTTAGTAAGGTGCGGCTTCAGCCTAGCAGCTGGGAGTTGACAAGGATCTTATAGTCTGTGTTAAGAAGAGAAATAGGCCTATAACTCTGACATTGAAGGGGATCTTTCCCATCCTTTAAAATCAAGGTTACATATGCTTGGTACGTAGTCAGGGAGAGATTGCTTGGAGAATGAGGAAACAAGGACCTTAAAAAGATAATCTTTGACTTTGGAACTTAAAACTTTGTAAAATTCCCCTGGGAATGCATCTGGACCTGGCGTTTTATTTGGACGGAATTCTTTAATAATGTTATCAAACTCTGTCCTGGAAATATGCCAATTCAAAGCTTCTCTGTCTTTCTCTGTAATCTCTGTAAGAGTCACTGAATTCAAAAAGGCCTGAGAACTCTCTGGTGCTACCCAATCAGAGCTTGAGTATAAGACCTTACATTTTTTTCAGATTCTTCATTTATTTTATGGTTTGCAACTTCAGTGACTCCTAGAGCATTGAAAATACCAGGAATTAATATCTGTCCAGTTTTCTTTTTTAACCTGTGCGCTAAGAGTTTCCCGGTCCTCTCTCCAGCCTCCCAGAAAGTCTGTTTAGTTCTGTATAAAGAATATTTTGCTTTAGCCGAATATATTTTATTTATCTCATATTTAAGACTAGTAATATTGTTTAACAGATTCTTCCTCTTCGTACAGTTTTGTTTGTATTCCCTCTGCAGATCAAGAAGTTCAAACTCTTTTTGTGCTAAGTCCTTATCCCTTTGCTTTTTCTTAGAGGGTGAAAAGGAAATGATCCTGCCTCTTGAAAAAGCTTTGAAAGTGTCCCATAAGCAATTAGGAGCTACCTCTCCATTGTCATTTACACTAAAATAAAATCCTCAATCTCAGTTTGCCAGGTTAAAAAACTGGGATCCTGCAGAAGAGAAACATTTAACCTCCAGCGAAGATGATTACTTTTAATCCTTCAGACTGAATCGAGAACTGCACCAAAGCATGATCCGACAGGGATATCTCTTTAATATCTGCTGAAATAAGGTTTGGGGCTAAATGCTTAGATATACAAAGCATGTCAGTTCTGCTGAAGGTTGCATGCCTTGCAGAGTAAAAAGAATATTTTCTGGCAGAAGGGCATAAAAGACGCCAGGCATCAACTAAATTCAGGTCAGACATAAGTTTGTGAATAACAAGCTGGGTTGAGGAGACCTTAAAAGGGCAAGAGGTGGAGCTTCTGTCCATCAGATTGTCTAAAACCTCATTAAAATCTCCTCCCAGGATCTGGTTCTGAGAGATGAACATGCTTAATCTTAAATTAAGGTCCTTAAAAAAAAAAAAAACTAGGATAGCCTGTATTGGGGGCATACATATTGCAGATGGTAATTTCGCTCCCATCAATAGCACCTTCCAAAATCTGAAACCTACCTTTGGGTCAGCAAAATGAGATCTCGTCACAAAATGAATTCCCTTTCTAAATAAAATAGCAGTACCCCTCTTTTTGGAGTTAAATAAACTAAACTCCACTTGAGCAACCCAAGATCTAGCTAATTTCTTTGCCTCACACTCTTCTAGATGCGTTTCTTGAAGTAAAATAATATCTAGCTTATGTCTTTTTAAAATATGACAGGATTTTCTTCCTCTTGTTTGGGAGCCCAATCCTTTAACATTCTCAGAACCTGTTCAAAATCTTGACATTTTTAGTGACCTGCACCAACTAAAATACTATCTCTGATACAAAAAAAGAGGACACAAAATAGTTAACATAATAAAATCTTACTAAAAATATAGCAAGATAAGAAAAATAAACAGCTACTATTATGAAGCAGCAAACCAATTATTTTAAGCAATAAATATAACAGTATTCAGAAATAAAGAACTAAATAACTAAGCAAATAAATCCTGCAGTGACTAAAATATAGACCAATAACAGAAAATGAAACAAATCTGTATATAGTATACAGTATTGCTCAAGCTAAGAGCTGAAACAGAAGCCTTTATCAGTAGGATAGCGTCTACTGTAAATCTGAAGCCCACTGAACTAATGATAGTCCAAGGTGATCTAGATTCAGAAATCTGAGAATGTAGCATCAAAAGCTGTCCGGAGCAGAGCAGTGAATTGTAGGATTACATTTTGGCTCCATAATACAATTGGGAGAACAGAAAGAGATCACACAGAGATACAGCCAAGGTATCACAATTTTAAATGAATGCAGGAGCCTCAGGACACGGGCGGAGTAGAGTGACATAACATGGAGATTATTAGATTACTGAAGAGATAGACAAAGTGCTGATAATAAAATAATTTATATTTTTGGGCTTATAGCCTCTGGCCAATAGGAAGCTCTATGATTCACACTAAACCATTTAAAGGAAACCTATTCAGGTTCCAAGTACCCACAAAGCTCCATTCTGGCAAGATCGCATTAAAACCACATCATTAAAAAAGTACCACAAATAAGGTTGCTTCCATAGAGTGTTTCTTTTTTCATTTCACACACTACATTATCAATATGAAGCAGCCAAGCACCATTTGATAACAGCACTTGTTAGTGGCAACAAAACAAATTGACACACCATGGGAGAGGGGAGAAAGCAAAGAAGGTAGGGTTGAATGCACCATTAGGGATCCTCTAAACATTCACGGTATGATTAATTAAGGAAATTCCCAGCACATACCCACTATTCCCCATGTGACCATACAGTACCAGATAACCGACTTAAGAAGCAGCATTTACTGTACGATTATCTTCAGCAATGCTGAAGAAAAAGCAGGCAGAAGATGGTATAATGATTAACATGCAGCTTAGCTCCTCTTGAAACGAGATTCAGCAACAGGTAGTGGATATATCCTGACCTGTGCCACTCAAGAGAAAAGCAAAAGTTATCTCCTAGAATCCATTTTCCCCAAAGTTAGACAGGAAGAACTGAACCAGAGACACGTGAGGTATCTGGAGCGCCAACAGGAAGTACCGGTGCTGATAAAGAAGGTTCAGCAATACAAGTTCTTAGTTGTTGATATTCCGTTGCTGGAGGGCTTCAATTAAAAGAGGATCCAGAGGCTGTGTTGTCAGCACGCATTCTCCACTCAGGCTCAGGAGACATCCGGGAACAGGTTGAGCACAGATTGTCTCTGCTTCGCCCTCTCTTCCTCAGTTGGGGGGTGAGGATATAGCATGCACCAAGCAGGAAAGGGATCTTGGAGTTATCATCTCTGATGACCTAAAGGCAGGGAAACAGTGTGACAAGGCAGCAGGTAAAGCAAATAGGATGCTGGGATGCATAGGCAGGGGCATCACCAGCAGGAAAAGGGAAGTCATAATTCCACTATACAAGACACTAGTGAGGCCTTACCTGGAGTACACTGTGCAGTTCTGGAGACCTTACCTCGTAAGGACATAGACAGGAGTAGAAGGTTCAGAGGAGGGCAACAAAGATGGTGCATGGATTGCATCACAAGTCCTATGAGGACAGGTTGAAGGCACTGAACATGTACTCCCTGGAGGAGAGGAGGGAGAGAGGGGATATGTTAGAGACATACAGGTATCTTACAGGGAGGAACAGTGTGCAGGAATGCACTATTTTTAAGCGAAAAAGATGTTCCAGGACTAGAGGGCATGGGATGAAGTTGGAGGGAGGACGATTCAGAGGAAACGTGAGGAAGAATTTCTTCACAGAACGGGTGGTGGACAAGTGGAACACCCTGCCAGAGGAAGTGGTGGGGGCTGAAACAATCACAGGATTTAAGAATGCATGGGATAGACATAAAGGAATTCTGGAGGTCAGGGGTAAGGGGCAACAGACTTCCTGGAAAACATAAACTGAACTTACAAACTTAAATGGGCAGACTGGGTGGGCCATAGGCCCTTATCTGCCGACACTGTCTATGTATCTATGTTTCAGAATTGAAGAAGCCACTCTTGGGATATTCGAGGGACGACTCACAGATCTGGGTTTTCTTTGAATAGAAGGTACACTGGGGGGGGGGGCCTTTTGAATATTGATGGCATCATCATAGGATCGTGGCATAGAAGGTTGCAAAGTGGTAGATCTTGGAGAGAGCTTCTCGAAGGCCTGGTCATGAACATTCTCAAAGGGGGTACGATGATCAGGGTGAGCATGAGCAGGGTTAGAAGTTCCACGTTCTGCTTTCAAATCAAATTGGTTAAAGAGAAGTTAACTTGGCAAAATCCTGAGAGTTTTGAAAATCATGCAAAAACTTCCAGGGGCTTCTGACTGTTTCATATTTAGCAAGACCACCCCCCTTTCTGCTGAATCATCAGGGTTACAGGGTATTTAAAATAGGGAACACCATATTTCTGTAACTGCTGTTTCACATCTAGAAACACTTTCCTTTTATTAATAACATCCACAGAAAAATCCTGATAAGTAGAAATGCGTTCGACTCTCCATTCAGCTACTTTCCTCATTCTTGCTAAATGCAAAATCTCTTCCTTTACAGTAAAGCGAAGCAGATAAACAAGCATTGGTCGTGGCTGCCCATTTTTATGCTTTGGCTCCAGGGACCTGTGTGCCCTTTCTATCTCTAAGGGCCAGGACCATTGATGAGCGAGAATTTCTGGTATAAGCTTTTGCTGGAAAGAAGTCATGTTGCAACCTTCCAACCCTTCAGGAACACCCAGTAGCCTAATATTATTGTGCTGACCCCTGTTTTCAAGGTCATCCACTTTCTCTAATAAACAGATTTGCGAGCCTTGTTGTTGAGTATGCGGTTCTAAATAGCTGACAGAATTAGTGAGTTCCGATATCTTGGTGTCATTAATGTTTATTCTATTCATTAATGTCTAGTCTGGCAGCAAATTCTTCAGAATTACGGGCAAGTGTTGAAGTGGTGCTTTTAATATCAGAGACATCTATTTGTAAGGTAGCTAACATTTCTTTAAGCTGGGCAATATCATCTTTACTAGCTGCTGCTGTAACATTAAATTGCTCCTTCGTCATTCCTGAAATTGCTGATTGTATCCTAGGCTCCGGCGTCTTGGCAGCGACAGCCTGCATCGTCGAGAAAGGACTAACTAGCGGTAATTAAAACTAAATAATTTCAGGCAGATAGCGCGCTCCTTTAATAAAAAAATTATATCAATTTGTAGTCCTAGGATTTACAAAGATCTGTCACTCCGATCACAGATTCTGCGAGAATAGCTAAATAGTTACTTTAAAAATACTGGTAGAGATCCAGAGCTGTTCATTCAGCATGCCATTCACCATTAGCGCTAGCTCACACTCCAGTTGGAGAGGACTCTGTTAGTCTCCACTTTTGAGATTATATAGCCTGACCAAGTGCAAGCACACAGATAGGGTAGGGAGTGGTGGATGTCGGCAGAGACGCTTTGACATCGGGGCACATGCCACTCCCTTAGAACAAGGGGACAACAAACACCGGAGTGCTGAGGGGAAGGAGCACCGGCACAGACCCTGATTGCTCCTGCCTGCCTGACCACCGAAGGGGACCCGACGAAACCAGAATTGTCTCGGGGTGTAGGGGCTCCACCTCATACCTGCCTGGGGGGGGTACAGCCACAGCTCCATGGGGGTCCTCCGGGGATCCAGGTAGGCAGAGAAGCAGGGCTGGTGCCTAGGCATTTCCCGACTGAGCGAGTTTCCGGCGTCGGGGGAGAATAAAGAAAGATTTCAGGAAAAAAAAAAAAACAGCATTGCATGGCAATATACTGTATTGTACTAATGGATTTCTTGAATGTATTTCTCAGTCTCCCTGCCCCAGCTGGTTGATTTTGACTGGAGAGTGGATGTAAAAACAGCGTCTGACAACATCAGCAGGATGGCAGTGCCCAGCTGTTTATTACAGATGAAGGTATGGATGGAAACAGTTACATTTGTAGCTTTGGGGCCCAGTAAATGTATTCTTTAAAGAGATTTGGGGTTTCTAGTTGACATCAGCAAAATGGAATTACATAGGTTTCCCTAAACACTTTAATTTCAAGACCTTCCTTTTTTTTTTTAATTCTGAAAACATTTTCTTCAAACCGGATTTTTTTTACCTCAGACTTTGTCTGTTCTTATTGGTTATTCCTGCCATGAAGTCACATTCCTCTGCTTATGGCTTTACAGTCTGTTGCCACAGAAATTATTCTGATGTTATATACAAAGGATTATGAGTTTAAAGCTGAAAATGCAGCATGAACAGATTAAATGGAAGGGGCATTACTATGAGGATCTCAGTAATGCTGCAATCCGATTGGTTGTCAGCATTCTGAGAGCACAACATTCATTTCCTTATTAATGTACACAGGGCTACAGATAATATTTTTTGGGGTGAGTACTGTAATCCTCATTTTGAAAATGAGGTGAGTAAAACCAAATTCAGATGTGTACAAATGTCTGGACGGAGTGCAGTGAGGAGTTCATTTTTTAAAACAATCCCCCCCCCCCAGATAAGAATTGATCAGGAGCTAACAGTGCTCAAGATAATGTTGGCAGGAAGGAGTAATTTACTCACCAGTTTTAAAATATAGTCTTTAACTTCAAAATGGGGAAATTTTCACCCACATTTATATTAGTCGGTTCTACCTGATCTGTTATATCAGGGGAACTGTTCAAAACCTGCAGATCTGATCATTCTTCAACATCAAGGATTGGAACAAGTACTCCATCCTTTGAGGGTTCTACGCTAACAGGAGGAATAATGCGTGTTTCAGCTTGCACACCTTCTGGGGGCTGCTCCGTGATTCCTGCTCTGAGCTTCGCTCCCCCGTTGAAACCAAGCTCGAACCAATTATGCTCAATTTAACCCCCTCCACGTCTGAGGTCACTTCTTGTATTTGCTGGCACAGAGGTAAGTAAAACAAGAGATTTATACCTTGAGGGACAGCCCCAGGAACACACAAACCACACTGCGTATTTCTTCCTAGGCCCCCAGTAACCGCTCCTGCTCCCAAAAGCTTTTTACTTACCTCCACCTCTGGAGACGTCCCACATTCTCCCGATGTACCTGTGACCTGAAGCTTGAACACTTCGCCTATTAGTACCTCAGCCAGGTGTATCTGCATGGACTGCCAATAGCGTTCCGAGGTCTGCGACTGTCTACTGACCGGCGTCCTCCTGAAGTTTTCTTCTCATCTCCTCCAGACAACTCGATATCTCTGGTCCTCCTGCAGCGCTTAGACATTAGACATCCCCGACTGCATTTTCACAAGGGCCTGCAGAGCTTATACCGATAGAGGCTTCATCTTTGTACAACTACGGGTGGTGGGGCGGAGTGTAAGATGCCGGCTCAGCATGCACACACAGCTGCTGCACTCAAGTCAGCCATCTTGCTGAAGCTCTGCCTGCAACCGCAGGTAGCAGTTCCGTTAATGTATGTCAATACAATGAGAAATGCATTGTCCCAATGTAGTATATTATATAATATATATTTTTAAATATACTGACATAATATTTCTAACCCATAGTATGTAAAAATGTCACTATACTGAGAAATACTTTGACTTCATTAAATATAATACACAGCATATTTCAGCATAAAATGAAACTAAGCATTTATTAAAATAGATAAATATATGTAATGCATATAAAAATGTACATAACATAAATATACATAATATACAAAGAATACAGTGCATGTTTTGAAATATACTAATATATTTCAGACAATGTATTACTAAAGGGTCTCCTTACTGGAGCTGTTTTTGTAGACCTCATGAAGGCATTCGACCTAGTTAATCACCCCTTACTCTTAAGGAAACTCCGAATGCTTGGTGCGGCAGACTTCACCTTGTCTTGGTTTAACAGCTGCTTTAGCAATCGTACACAAGTTGTCGCCTTCAATAAAGTCCTCTCTTCCTCAGAGGTCCTCCCCCGTGGTGTCCCCAGGGTTCTATACTAGGCCCCTTTCTCTTTTCTCTCTTCATCAATGACATTCCTTTTTTCCTACTCACTCCCGGGCTACAATGTATGCTGATGACCTGGTCCTCTTTGCTGCCTCTAATTCTGTCACTGACATAAATGGTCAACTATCCTCCTCCTTCTAAAGCATCCAGTCCTGGCTCTTCTCGAATCAGCTCATCCTTAACCCTCCCAAAACATATGTCATGCTCTTCGGATCCCCCAGAAAAGTCCAGATAGCTACCCACTGTCTGCAGGTCCATTGCCTTGATGGTTCTGCTATATCCAATACAGACTCCTTTAAATACTTGGTTATGACACTTGACCTGTCTGTGAACCTTTCCTCTCATATAAATGAGATCTGCAAGTGTAACAACATGAAGATTGGCGTCTCCTACAAAGTTCGCCACTCACTTACCCCTTCTGCAAGGATCTCCATAGCCCAGGGTATCCTCCTTCTAGGGCTTAAATATGCTCTACCAGTCCTGTCCCAGACTAGTGTTACTGCTTTCCACAAGTGGGAAGTTACATACAATAATATTTGTAGATTTGCCCTGTCTGCCCCTAGACTCACCCACCACTGTCTCCTCTACTCCTCTTTAAATTGGCTTGCTCCTAATGACTTGCACTCCTACACCCTTGGATGCTTTATCGACTCTCTTACCCATATCCCCAGACCTGACTCTCTCGGAGCTATGTTAATCTCTGTGAATTATACTCACTCCCTGAGGTCCTCTGCCTCCCCCCTATTCTTTGTTCCCCCTTGCTCAACAAGAATGGGTGAACAAGCTTTCTCCCACTTTGCCCCCAAATTCTGGAACTCCCTACCTCCTCATATCAGGATCTCCACATCTCATGACTCATTCCAGACAGCACTATCCTCTTACCTAAGGACACACTGTGTCTGCAAATGCTCGTAACCTTCTTTTTGTTGTTTGTACTGTCCGATATTTCTATTGTGTTAAACTCCTCCCACACATTGTTATGTTTGCTTCTCTCTCTATTTATCTGAATGTAATCCACACTGTCAGACCTTCCTGGGTTGGGTCCAGTACAGGTTTAATTTGATTTTGTTTTTGTTTGTCTCACCTCTGCATTGGGTGACCTATGTTACGCAATGTTGATTTGTATTTTGACCTTCCTGTGCGAGGTCCTGCTTTGGGATACTGTACCATTTTTCTACTGATTATTTTGTATCTCTGTATTCTGTACTCTCCTGGATTGTGCTTGGAAATAGGCAGGTCAAATTGCCTAATGCGCTTACCCAGTCACCAAAAGCTAATAAGTAAATAGATTGACATGCTTTCAAGCAACGCATGAGGCAGAATATGTGGTTTCATTATATGCCGAAATACGCTGTGTATTATATACTAGAAATTATGATTTGGGCTGATGAACTGTTTTTTGAAATATGCAAATTAGTTATGCTCATGTACACATGGGACGAAACTATAAAAATATACGTAAGGTACAAAGAACACAGTATATATTTTGAAATATACTAATATATTTCAGACAGTGTATTAAATAGATTGACATGCTTTCAAGCAATGCATGAGGCAGAATATGTGGTTTCGTCCCACGTGTATATTTGCATAACTAATGTGCATATTTCAAAAACTTAGTTTATCAGCCAAAATCATGATAATTTCTAGTTTTACAATTTTTTTGAATTTGCAACACTGGCTTACTGACTGAACAAAAAGGTGCAAGTTATAAAGCAAGTTCATGTAGGAGCTCACCCTGACCTAAAAGTAAAATAAAATTGGGTGGTATAAATACCAGTCTGATTCTTTAACAAATATGAGCTTGTGACGCAAGTCATGTGTATGTATAAATGTATCAAATGTATGTTTGAGTTAAAGCTGCACTGTAAAACGATAATTCAATGTAAATATCTCCACGATTAATAACATGATGAACTCCAGTTGTACAGATAGAGGTATGTGTAAAGAATAAATCATTTCTTTTGTTTTTGTCTGGGTAAATTAATAGTTATATTCATATCTATGACACATATGTATATTTGTAAATATACGAAACAACGCTTGAAATGTAAAACAAAATACATTTATACTTATATTGGCAATTTACCAATAACATATTTACTATTCTTATTTCAGTATATTTAGAATGTTATCAATATATTTTGCAATATACAGAATATACTAAAGCAGCCATAATGTATACATTTACAGTACATTGCAATATATGTGCAAATCTTAAAATATAGTGAAATATATTGATTTTCCAATACATTACAATGTATTACAAAACAAGTAGATTAGAATATATTTCACTATTTGTAAATACATTGTTAATAATATGTTTTAAGAAATATTTCATTTTTGTAATGGCTGATTTAAAAAAATTAAGGTCCTACTTACATTCATAGCAATCTAGGTCTGTATCCTATGGCCACCATTAGAGCAAAGCTGATACTGTACCGTGATTTCAGGATACAGTGCTGATCCATGCCTGGAGCGCTTCTATCTCATGGCCACATCATTTACCTTCCTTTACATACATTGTGGCTGCCTGACCACGGACTCCTCTGAGTTAAACTTGTGAACTGCAACAAAGAAATCAGCAGGCTGGGCTGAAGAGACCAAGCAGTAGCCTCCTCAGCAGGCAATAAGGTGATCCAGGCAACTGCCACGATGAGACTTGAGAGCTGGTGGCCAGGGGGCAAGGTCAGTAACAGAGCCAGTAATGCTAGTTTGAGAGAGGGCAGAGGGTGGGCGTTCCATCAACAATCACGAAACATATTGAAAAATAGAACCAGTACTGCTATGATAACTGGTGGGTGGGAGGGCCTCTGAAATGACAGCAGTGCTGCAGCTCGGCGAATGTAGCGGTGTACGTCTGGTGTAAGAGTAGGTGACTGGAGGGTTTCCTAAATTAGCAGTTGCACTGTTGCCCACTAAGTGCACCGGTGCTGCTTGTAAGAAAATTAGCAGATGAGAGGGTTTTTTCAGTTGACAACCATGCTGTCACTCTCTGAGTTCACCAGCGTTGCCTGGAATGAGAGCGGGTGGGAGGCAGGGTTTGTTCAGTTAACAGCTGCTCTGCTTCTCACTGAGTTAACTAGCACTGCCGTTATGAGAGCATTTAGATGGGGGGGGGGGTTCTTAAATTAGCCAAGCTGTGGCTCACTGAATGTACCAGTGCTGCTAGTATAACAGCGGGCAGGTGGGAGGGTTTCTTAAATTAACAGCTGTGCTACGGCTCACTGAGTTCAGTGGCGCTGTTGGTATACAAACAGGTGGGTGGCAGGGTTTCTTCAGTTAACAGATGTGCTGCGTCTCACTGAGTTAACTGGCGCTGCCGGTGTGACAGCCGGCAGGTGTGAGGAGTTTTTAAATGAACAGCTGGGCTATGGCTCACTGATTTCACTGGCACTGCCAGTATGAGAGAGGGCTAGTGGGAGAGTTTCTTCAGTTAATACCTGTGCTGCAGCTAAGTTCACCTGCACTGCCAGTATGAAAATTGACTTGTGTTGAGGGGGAGGGGGTCTTAAATTAACAGCCGTGCTGCAGCTCGCTGAATGCACCTTCATTGCCAGTATGAGGGCAGGCAGATGGGAGGGTTTCTGAAATAAACAGTGATGTGGCTCACTGAGTTCTCATACGCTGCTGGTATGATAGTGAGCGAGGAGTTCTTAAATTAACAGCCACACTACGGCTCACTGAATGTATCAGAATACTGTTGTGAACCTTTGGCGGAGGAACCATTTTAACTCGATAATTAAGAATAGCTGCAATTAATATAGTGAAACATTGAATAATAAAACTGTACCCAGTTATAATAATAGCAAAAAGGAACTCTGAGGGGTTATGTTAATGTCCAATTAGTCACCCCCTGAGGCAGTGTGGCACTGTGCTGCACCACATGTGACATTATGCCCCGGGGGGTATTAACAGGTCATTGACATGATTGCTCCTTATTGCATAAAAGAGCTTGATGTTGTGCAGCTGTCTCTCATAAGAAAGACCAGAGTGTCCTAAAATTCCAATATTTTGGAATGTTATGAGATTGGAGTCTTGCTGATGCCAACTGTCACTGTTCTGCAGGAAGCTGGGAAACCACTTTAAACCATTACATTACATGTGTCGATTTGTTTAATGAAGCTTCTTGTTGCGTATAATAGGCTTATAATAACTGGTGAGCAATTTTTCCATTGCTTGACCCAGTTATAGTTTGTCGTCATAACCCATGGGTTATAACGGCAAACACGTGCCACCTCATTCAAATAAGAGCCGCATCCTGATTGGCTCTGCACTCCTCCTGGGTGAGCTAAACAGTTCAACAAACATGGTGGCTCCTCATCCCGCAGAGCGAGGAGCCGCCAGACCAAGACTTCTATTCATTTTTTTTTTTTAACTATAAAACAAAATGGCATTTTCACTAGCCTAAAACATATCTGGTTGATCCTACCATTCCAAAGCCGCAGAGCACAACTCGCACGAAGAACGTCCACAAAGTCTCTCAGAAAGGTAGGTGCGATCGCAATCACGATCACCACTGCAACCTAAATACAGTGTTTTACAAAATACTAAAACGCTCACAAATAAAAAATTAAAAAACAACTGTAAAAAGAAGACAGTCTCTTAGAAAGACAGAGTGTGTGTGTATCTGCCTGCATCTGTGAGACAGCACCAGGAAAACCAACGTGGCAGAAAATTGCAGACCAGCAATTATAAAAAATAAAAGATGGGGAAGTCTGCAAAAACGCAAATTTAATGGTTGCCCTCAGTGTGGGATGCTTTAATAAACCCCTTGGGCTTCGTCTTCTGGGTTTATGTAGCATCCCACACCTCAGGGCAGCCATAAAATTCTCGTTAAGCATACTTCCCCATCCATTATTGTATATGTATAACCCGTAAATAAGGATGTTGTATTTCCATCAAGAGATTCTGGTGCCATAATGAATATGAGTTGAATGTTTCCTCCAGACCCCCGATATAGAATCACATGGAAAATAATGGCAGTATAGCCTAGAGGTTAGAGGAACGAGATGGGAACGAGCTTGGTACATCCAGCAGACTAGACCTGAGTTTGAGTCTCACAACCTCCACTTGCATACTGTGTGACTCTGAGCAAGTCACTTAACCGCCCAGTTTAGCCTACTGTATAGTATTGGTCCTGTAGCTTCCACCTTTAACACATATCTAAAGTACCCGTTCAGTATGCTGTTAGTATCCTATTTAAATCTGATAAAAGGAAAGTGTGGTACACACAAAGCATTATTAACAACTGGAATATGTTACCAGAAACGGTGGTAGAAGCTAAAACACTAACACGCTTTAGAACACAGTTGGATACATTTATGGAAGTTGAACAAGTTCAACATAAAACCTAGTGTGGGAAGGCAATTGGCCCATTCCTTTCGGTAGCCGTCATATGGTGATGGAACCATTTGTTTCTGAAATTGACCCAAAATGGCCACCAGGAGAAAACGAGTTTTAATGAGGGTCAAGGATGGCTTTTGCTTGAGAACGATACCAAGTTACTAAATATATTTTTTTTCCTCTCCATCATTCTTTATCCTTTGTGTGCTAGCTCTTGTTTGTCGTTTTGACCCTGATATACCCAGAGAAGGTCTTACAGTTTTGCTTTTGCCCACCTAAAGAGCTGTCTGCCTAACTCTGGTTTTTCCTTATAGGTCTCTCTTTTAGCTTGATTTTGCTCCCCTCAGTGCTCTTTGTGTCTCTCACTTGTCATTCCAGTGGTATTGGTTTCCAGAGCCGTTTTGTCTTACTGTTGGGTACTGTGATACCTTGATAAGGTCCTGGCTGGATATTAGGAGGTCTTAGATTGTTTTCCCCAGTTGCCGTCTGCACCTGTTGAGTGAAAAAGTCATGCAAACCCCCTACAGACTGCTAGTATTTTAGACTCCTTGTCTCCGGTGTGTCCCAGTCAATTTCTGGAAGGTTGAAGTCTCTCATGATTAAAATCCTTTCCCAGCTTGCTGCCATCCTTATTTCATTTTCAGTTTATTATCCAGTTATATTGTTGTGCAGCCCTCTTCCCACATTTGTGTGAGACTTCATTTTTACTAAAACTAGCTGGTATGGGATTGTTTTAATGCTTGGCATGTAAGCCTGTCACTGTGGTGCCCTAAGAAGCAGGGGAGAAGGGCATTTTTTTTTTTGTTTTTGGTTTTGTTTGTTAATGAAATGAGCCACTAAATAGGCAGGTAGTGTGACCAATGATTGGAGCACAGAACTTTAAGAAACCTAAGGTGTAGAGCCCAGTCGCTTGTTCACTGTGTGGCCAAGAGCAAGTAACTTCACCTTCTCATGTCTTCTGTGCTGTAAAATTGCTTATTAGTGAAACCCCACTGGAAGTGAGATGCTGCGTCTTACTTGGGCTGTTCTGAGCAAATAAATTTTCACCTTCTTTACAACCCCCCAGAAACATAGACATTGACGGAAGATAAGGGCCACAGGGTCCATTCAGTTTGCCCATTTATTTCTACCTTATGAATGTGCCATCGGCCTTTACTCTGTCAATGGCCTATCTATTCATACTCATCTGTATCACTGTCTCATGCCTATCCCATGCCTGTTTGAAGCCCTGCACTGTATTCATATCTATACTTCCTGAGGTAGGCCATTGTATGCATCCACCACCCTTTCTGTGAAAAAGAACTTCCTCACATTACCCCTTAATCAGCCTCCCTCTAATCTCAAGCTGTGTCTTCATGCCTGCTATTTTTATGTTGTCTTGCGCACGTGCAAGCAACATATTGTGGTAGCTTGGAATAGCAGATTTTGGAGGTGTGGTCATGTTGTGTCCAGTGTGGCCGCTGCTTTTTTGGGCTGGGCTCTGTGGCATGAATTAGAGTGCATGCTGTCTATGACAGCAGTGCAGAAGCATGCCACCAACTTGAAACGATTTTGCCTGGTGTAATATTTCAGTGAAACATAGCAGCGGCTGTTACTGTCCACCTCTCACACTCCCCAACAAGCCAACGTGGGGGCTGCCCAGTCCCCCTGTCGGCATGCCCCCTTCCCAGTTCAGTATGCCAACGGGGATCCCAAGCCCCCTCGGCATCATGCGCCCCCCCCCAAACAGAGACACGCTTGTGTGCCCATGGGGGGAGCCCAATCCCCATTTGCATAATGGCCCCCTAATATTTAATATGTGTGCCAAGGGGCCCAATCCCCTTGGCATCATGCACCCCAAACAGAGACAGCTTGTGTGCCCATGGGGGGCCAAATCCTGTTGCGTCAGCCCCTCCCCAAAAATACAGGTGGCCTAGCGATTTTCGGTGGACCGGGAACACGTCTGCACTCTTCAAAGCGACCACAAATTAAAGAAATGCCAGTAAGCTGGATAATGGCATAAATGTTTTTCTTAACTTTGGTGCATATCTTGGCCATTTTTGCGATTTTTTTTTTTTTTTTTTTTTTTTTAAATTAATTAATTTAATTTATTTATTTATTTATTTTGTTTAACCAGTAATAGCACACTAAGCTCTTTTACAGGAGCGACCTGGGAACATGAGGAAGTTAAGTGACTTGCTCAGGGTCACACAGTATGCAAGTGGAAGCTGTGGGATTCAGATCCAGCCCTGATCTGCTGGATGTCACCAGATTTGCAGCTCAGAGCCTTAGACCACTGCAGTATACTGCCTCCTAATTTTGGCACCAAATTTTCAACATGGGGTTCTTGGGACCCCACCTCTTGAATTTGGTCACTGTTGTCTCGTTATTTGGTCCCAAAAGGTGATTTCATGGTCACTGCATGGAATCATCCTTTGGGACTGATTAACAAAATGACAGTGTCACTGTTCACGAGGTGGGCTCCCAAAAAGCCTATGTTGCAAATTTGGTGCAAAAATTCCCAAAAATGTTTTACGAACGTGCATTGCACAGTTTCCACACATGCTTGTAGTTTCGAGAATTTGTGATATTTTTACTCCAGATTTCCAACATTGCCATTTTTTCATACCTTCTTATGAACAGTACAACTGTCGTTTTCCACATCCTGCTCAAAATGTGTTTTCGCACATCTGGCGCACAGTGGTGTGGTCGCTGTGGGAAATCAACGTTTGGGACAGATTAAGTAAATCATAGTGCCACTGTTCATGAGCAGAGGTCCCAAAATGCCTGTGTTAAACATTTGGTGAAAGAAAATTCCAAAATGACGTGTTAGGTATTCATCGTTCGGTTTTTCGCATGCCCTTCCATTAACCGAGAATTTTTATGTTTCACTCCAGATTTTCAACATTGCCATCTCTTCACACCTCCTTATGAATGATGCAGCTGTCATTTTTCACATCCTGCCCAAACTGTGTTTTCACACATGTGGCTCAGAGTGGCGTGGTCACTGTGGGAAATCAATGTTTGGGACAGATTAACAAAATCACAGCACCACTGTTAATGAGTAGAGGTCCCAAATGCTTTCATGAGGTAGGGTCACAAAAAGGCCATATTGAAAATTTTGAGTGCAAATACCAACAAATGCCTGGGGCATTAGGGTTTCGAACCATAGCGTCCCACCCTGTACAGATAGGCGTCAGGGGTGTACCGTTGGATTGTCGGCTGTAATGTTGACTTCATTGTACCCCCATCCTGCAGTCACTGATGGACGTGAGGGTGTGACTTGCACTCTTTGGCCCCAAAGTTCACCCCATTCTCCTATACTGCACCCATCTCGATGTACTTCCTTATGGAATGGGGAAAGCGTAAGGCACAACGCGACCCTTGTCAGAGTCTGCAGGGTAGGGTGGGGTGAAATGGCATGAGTGTTATGGCCGATGACCCAAAGGCACACTTCAATGCCTGTCAGTCTCTGCAGGGTGGGGTGGGGTTGACATCGGTTCCATACTTCACTGCCATTCCTGTTCTGCATCTCTCTCACTCCTGCACTACCAATGCCAATGCCAGCAAGACAACATTCACCATTGACAAATGCTTGTTCTTGTATTGAAACGTGTTAGACTCTTTCACCTTGTTAATGCCCTTAAGGTGTTTGAATGTTTCAATCATATCACCTCTCTCCCTCCTTTGCTCTAGGGTATACATATTGAGCTCCGTTAATCTGTCCTCACATGTTTTCTGATGCAGTCCCTGCACCATTTTGGTTGCCCTTCTCTGGACTGCCACCATTTTGTTAACATCCTTGGGAAGGTGCGGCCTCCAGTACTGCACGAAGTACTCCAGATGGGGCCTTAGCAGTGTTTTTTAAAGGGGGATTATTACCTCCCTCTGCCCCTACTAATACACCCCAACATCCCCCTAGCCTTACCTACTGCTTTAGTGGTCTACTTGGATGATTTCAGGTCATCTGTGATGATGATGCCCAAGTCTCTTTCTTCCCTTGTGATTGTCAGCAACTCCTCTCTCCTCCCAACCTATGGGTGGCTTCAGGGGTTCTCTTCCCTATGTGCATGATCTTGCACTTCTTTGCGTTAAACCCCAGTTGCCACTCTTCCAAACATGTTGCCAGTTTATTCAGATCTCTTCTCATTCTGCCCACCCCATCTGGATCATCTGCTCTGTTGCAGATCTTGGTGTCATCTGCAAACAGACAAACCTTACCCTCCAGTCCATCTGCAGTGTCACTAATGAAGAGATTGAAGAGGACTGATCCCTGAGGTACCCCACTTGTGGTTTGCATCTCTTCTGACTGTATACCGTTTACCACCACTCTCTGTTTTCTGCCCGTCAACCAATTTTCCACCCTGTTGACCACCTTCTGACCCACCCTGAGCCTACCCAGCATATTAATCAATCTTCTATGTGGAACAGTATCGAAAGCTTTGCTGAAGTCAAGGTAGGTGACATCAACTGCTCCCCCTTGGTCCACCACTCTTGTTACCCAGTCAAAGAAATGTATGAGATTAGTTTGACAGGACCTTCCTTTTGTAAACCCATGCTGTCTTGGATTCTGTGTTCCTATGGATTCCAGGTATTGCACTATCCTTTCCTTAATGAGTGCCTCCATAATCTTGCTCACTACTAAGGTAAGACTGACTGGTCTATAGTTCCCTGCCTCCTCCCAATCTTGTGGAACAGGACCACATGATCCCTTCACTAGTCTTCTGGGACTTCTCCTGTGCTCAGAGACTCACTAAACAGTTCTGATAATGGCTCTGCTAGTTTCACCCGTAGCTCCTTTAGTACCCTTGTTGCAAAATGCAGCTGCTTCTGTGCACACGATGGTGGGAATACGGGACTTTATTTTTTCCCTGAACTTTTGTTTGTGATTTCTGACACACTGTATAAAAAGTTTATAGGAACAAATGAGATGTCTCTTATAGCAAAGCATGTATCCAGTCCACATACATTATTAGGGAGAAAGAACTGAAGATGGAAGCTTGTTGTTAAGTTGATAAAAAATGTTTTCTTTTTTACAGATCCAAGAAGATGCCAGTCTCTGTGGAAGCAAGCCTGTCATTTCTACAGTTACCGTGGAGTTAAGTAAAGAGACCCTGGATACCATGTTGGATGGCCTGGGAAGAATCCGGGACCAGCTCTCTGCTGTAGCAAATAAATGACAAATCACTGCTGCTGTACACAGCTTTGAATATCTGTCATTTTGTATGGAAAGAATTTCCACACAAATAGAACAAGCAACGTGGAAACTGGAGCACTGTTTTATAATCTGTTCTACTGAAAACAGCAGTGAAGTTGCACTTAGTGTTGCATTTCCGTCATTTGTATGAACTCTACATAGTTTTCATCCCCCTCTGGAATTACAAAACTTTCAGCGTCATCAGGATGTACTCTGAAGCTCCAGTACTAAGTAGTAAAAAAGTGATACAAGATTAACTCTTTAAATAGTGTGTAACTGTCTGGTATTTTTTTTTCTAAAGTGCTTGTGCATGGAGGATGGGGGTGCTGTTGTGCTTGTTCAGTTGTATAATGTGTCACACCAAGGCTGCCTCTAGGCATACTCAAGTACACACACTCTGTACCCTCTGTCTGTCGAGAATGTATTAAAATTAAGGACTGGACTACCAAGCAGCAAACTGAAAGAGAAATAAAAATCCTTTGCTTATCAGTTTTAAAGGTCTGCACAGCCCTGCTTCACAACATATTAAAAGCAGAACTCAAGTTCAGGCAGCTGTTACCATTATAGCACTGGGGGTAGCATAGAGAAGAAAAGTAAGTGCTTGGGGGGGGGGGGGTGGCAGACTATGAGGAAGTGCTGTGAGTCATTGACATTTGACCTACACTCCTTTCTTAGGTGTGAGGACTCTGCTGATGTGCTGCATGTTTTTAAATTCTCCAGTTTGTCTTCTTGAGTCTTCCCCTTTGATCTTGGGTGCAGCCCAATATATCCAAATCCTTAAGAGATTTCTGCCTCCCAAAAAATGAAGTCACCAAACATACAGCTTCCAGTTGCAATACGTTGTAGTCCCCTTGACGTTCTGAGGCATGTACTCAGCTTTCCTCTCCATTTAGTGATGTTCAATCAATAAGAACCAACAAGAGCTGAGGCAGTTCTTGATCTGGTGCTCACAAATGGGGAGCATGGACAGGAAATAATGGTCAGGGAGCCTCTGGGTGGGAGTGATCATTGCATAGTGTGATTCCAGTTGGATATGGGCAGGGAAAGCATCCCAACTAAGAATGAAGTCTTCGATTTTAGGAGGGGGATCTTCAGGAAGATTGGTGAAGTGCTAATGAGCCACCTGGCAAGCATCAGAGCAGATATGGGGGGTGGACCAAAGGTGGTTCATCATTAAGGAAGGAATACTCATTGCTACAGAGGAGTACATTAGGCTCGGGGAAGCACTCCATGCAGTGCAAGAAAGCAGCAGCAAGGGCAAGCAAGATGCTGGGATGCATAACTAGGGGGATCAGTAGTAAGAGTGGAGGTTCTACTGCCCTTGTACAGGTCACTGGTGAGGCTACGTCTAGAGTATGGAGTTCAGTACTGGTGCCGACACTTCAATAAGAACATTAACCTGCTGGAGATAGTCCAGAGGAAGGTTACAAAGATGATAGTGAGTCAGCAGGGTAAGACATATGAGGAGAGGTTGAGGGCATTGAACATGTACTCCCTGGAGGACAGGAGAGAGAGAGAGAGGACATGATTTTGACCTTCAGGTACTTGAAATGAATAAATGAGGTGGATAAGGAGGGTCTGTTTAAGTTGAGTGGCAACCATAACACGAGGGGGCACAGTTTTAAGCTGGAGGGGGAGGTTTAGGAGAGAGAGGTCAGAAAGCACTTCTTCACAGAGAGGGTGGAAGACACTTGGAATATGCTGCCAGAAGAGGTGGTCTCTTTGAAGACAGTGGGCAGTTTCTAGAGAGGCTGGGATAGGCGGAGGCCACAAATGAACCGAATAACACCAAAATGGAGAGACAGAGGAAAACAGAGTAAACCCAACCCACAGGTGGGTTACATTTGATATACTTCATTCCATATGGGGGGGGGGGGTCAGGGACAGTAGCTCAAATTGTGGACCCTGCAATACAAGCAGACTAGATAGACGTAATCAGCTTCTTCTGCTGGCTTGTTCGTATAATTTAGTTTGAGAAAAAAAAAACTAATCCTGGCAAGGCTTTGGGTGGATTACAATTAGATGAACAATAGATGCCATAAACTAACAAAAGAGGTATACTAGAAATAAAATAAATCAAGAGAATTGCATCTTTCAATTTAAGCTTCATACTTGGGGTTGATGTGTCTAATATCATTGAAAATCATCCACACTCCTATAAAGAACAGAAGTGGACCCATTTCTAAAATGTGACTAAAATAACAATTGGAAATATTTTATGTAGGTTTTTTTGTTTGTTTTGTAACCAAGAGAGATGCTAAGCTGAAGCTTGTTTACATGTGCAACCTGGGAGCACAAGGAAGTTAAGTGACTTGCCCAGGGTCACACAGTATGCAAGTGGGGGCTGTGGGATTCAAATCCAGGTCTCCAGGTTTGCAGCTCAGGGCCTTAAATCACTGCACTATACTACTTTTACTGTAGAATGTATGCCATAAATTGTTTGTCCATGAATTATGGACAAATAATGACACTACTGTGATAAAAATGTTTATGTTTTAACCAGGACACCCTCCATAATCTTAAACCGCACACACAGAGAATAAAGTTGATTAATTCCATAATTAAAAACTGATCCATGAATGCCATTATCAAGCATTGACACTAAAAACCGTATTTAAATAATGAACAGTCATGGCTGCGACTACCTTAAAAAATATAACGTTATTTATTAGAATGTGTTTCCTTTCATTTACCAAATTGAAAATGGATTTCATTCTATTGACCAGTCTCTCTTAATTGAGTGGGTTTTCCAGGCATTTGTACATAAACCATGAACCATTTTGTCCATCGATTATGGACAAACCGTGGAAGGAGTTATATCATGGACAAAGATCAGGGACAGCAGGGATGACCGTAGATGTCCATGGACAATCTTGATTATCCGCGATAATGTGGAGAACTGGAGAGCAGGGCAGGGAACAACACGTAGGGTTATTGCATTTTAATTTCATTTTCCCACCTGCACCTCCCAATGCCCTCAAATTCCTCTCTCTTCAAACATGCTACTACTATGAAAAAACAGTAGAGCAAAAACGTGCCTGTATAATGTTACAAGCATGGAAACCTAGCTGATAAATGCAGAGGATCAGAGCTTTAGAGTAAAGCTAAGTAGAAACATCAGGACTACTGTAATGGACTATCAATCATTTTCTATCAACCATCTATGTATCTTTATACTGCATCCTTATTCCCGAACTATCTGTGCCTGACAAAAATATATCTGATGTAAAGATGCTCGGAATGAGAAACAGTATTGTAATACACGGCTGTGCTACAGTAATGCTAAATTCAGGGCAGCAGCGCAGTGCAATAAAGTCACTTGCGTGCTCACACCTGTTCCTGTCCTACCCCCCCCCCCAGCTTGTCTGATTCCCACTGCGGCACTAAAAAACAAAAACATGTTTTTTACTGTTGTCTTTGAAGCACCCAGCTGCATGTCTACTTCATCGGGGCTCTTCAAGGCTGAATGTCTTTGTCAGCCGAGCTGAGGTTATTCAGGTAAACTTGGCAAGTGCACTTTGAGCTTGAATTCAACATGACAAATGCCATCAGTCCAACAGTTCCCAGCAACACTGCGGGTTTCATTGCATGAATATGAAGATCCTCTGCTGTGTTATACTGTATTGCTAGCTTCAGTAAAATTAGCTCTGTGATGTAACCGAAATGTAACTATTCAGCTGCCGTTTTCTGCCCCCACCCACCTAAAATATAGGTATTACACCTGAATGCAGCTGTTCTTGTGCAAAATGTCAAATAAAATAATAATAAAAATAAATCCTAAGAGCGGAGGATCTGCCTGCACCTGAGGATCTCAACTAAAGCAGCAGTACTTGTTAAAGGAACAAATATTGTCCTCTTACCATATAGTTTATAGTGATAAAGTAGTTCTAGCAAAAACATCAATACTGCCAGTTTTCTTTTCCTTGTATTTCACTTCTGAATTCAGATATGTGGCTTTGGAGTTTTTAAAAGTCCCTACTGTCTGGACATGCCCACTATGAGTAAATTAAACACTGTGGTGTGGTGCCATACTCTTCAGAATTGGGAATGTGTTCTAGCAGCCTCCTAACAATGTACAGTCACAGTGTGACTTTAGTATGTAAAGACAAAAAGTAACCATGAGGAAAGTTATTTTTTTGAAAATTTCTAAGGGTGGCCATCCTTAATAACTTGAGTCATTAATTACAAAATAAATAAAGCTGCCTAAAAACATCTGTGATTAAAATATACTGTTGATGAATCTAAGTGTCAGTGGCTCAGCAGGAAACACACTTGCCTCTGAGGCCGGGAGATTAGTAGGCTGTGGGTTCTATCCCCACACCAGGCACTTGGGTTCATATCCCAATACTGACACTGTAGCACAACATGAGGGGGTGCTGCACTCCTGAGGTGCAGTCTTTTGGATGAGACGTTAAACCGAGGTCCCATCTGCCTGTTCTGGTGGTAGTTCAGGTGGATGTTAAAGATCCATGGCACTTCCGAAAAGAGCAGGGAAATTTCCCTGGTGCCCTGGCCAAATTTCCTCTATTAATGAAAAATACCACCAACAGCTTAATCTGGTTCAAGGTCAGTTGGCATTCATCTGTATTCCCCTCCCCTTGGTTGTGCCTGAAAATAGGATTTGTTTAGTGCACTTACCCGGTCAATAAAAGCTAAATAAATAAAATAAATAATTGTTAGTAATATAATTATGCAAAAGTACTGTATGAAAAAATGTTTTGCCAGCTGACAAATACTGCTGCTGTAGCACAAGAGGACCTGTTGCAGTGCACTGGAAAAGTAGAATGTTGGACTCTTCAAATGGGGATCTCAGTTTCTTATATTTTATAAGTTTATTTTTGTTATAAAGCAGTTTTTGGCAGCCTGCTAGCGCAATAGTAGCGTACCACCTGCAGTGCTGACAGTCCAGGTTTGGGAATGAATGTAGAGCCATCAGAGTGTCGACCAGTGTTAGGAGGACAAGCATCCCAAGGACTGCTGTCCTCCTCAGGGAATTGAGGGATCTGAAGCCCAGCAGACACTGACCCCTGGTGATGGGTAGGAGTGGGTGCACCTGGGGTCAGTGCTGCAGCAGGGATTTGTGGAGTGGCTGATGTGCACTTCAGAACAGGAAGCATCCCGATGTGCACTCACATCAACATCCGTCATCCGCCTCCATCAGGGGTTTGCAGCACTTAAGGGAAAACCCCTATGTGCTGTGCAGGATGAAGGTTGGGAGGCCTCTGCAGACCACTCTCCCTAAATAGCGTTTGGTTCAGCTGGTCTGGGGCACAAAGGTGGATCATGGTCTCTCCCCGTGCCCTGCTATGAAGGGTAATTCACTGGCCTTCCCGTGTGGGCTTACTGGTGGTGATTAAGAACTGAAGGACAGAAATGGGGTAAATGCCACCATTAGCAGAGTATCATTAACAGTATATAAAAAATTAAGCAGTTTTTGTCCCCCCTCACACACACATACCCCTATTCAGCTCTCAGACTGTCAGCAGCGACCTCACAGCACCATGTCAACAGTCTTCCTCTGTTTTTCTCCACAGTTTGCCCCTATGGTGAGGTATTTGTATGGGAGTCCCCCCACACACAAAAGTCCACCTTTGGTGATGAATAAAAGCTGAGCAGGTCCTGAGAGGGCCAGTATTTGTATGGAGTGTTTTTTTCTTTCTTTTTAAGCCCCATCTAGTGCTCATAATGTCTGCCTTCTGGTGTTTGCCATAGGACCTTCCCAACACTGTAGTGGCATCACACTTAACTTACACTAGGTCTCGTACACTCGTGCAGCAATGGTGGACTGTGGTGACAATCCTCCCCGGATGCGTAAGACTACTGTGCACTTCCCCCAGCCCAAAAATTGAATTTGAGACTTACTTTTTAATTGAAAATCCTCAGATAGTCTTATGAATCATAATACAGTTCTGTGGCACTGAGAATGTCGCTTAATGCCCGAAAGTTTCACCTCTTGTATTATTAGAGAGCCAGAACCACTCATCTTTGGTTCATTGTTCTGTCACCCACAAACATTCAAAGAGACACTCTTAGAGGTGCAAGAGATACCGTACTTGTGTGCCAGATAAATGTTTAGATGGGGATGCATAAGTTGTCCAGATTTGCTCGTAGAACATGTTAGCAAGTGACAAAAATCTAAGCTCCCATGGTGTGTCTCAGACCAGCTTGGGGGACTTTTTTAAATCTGTGTATTTTATTCAGTTTTAAATCTGAAAACTCAGAAGTATTAAAGTAAGGCATACTTCTCAGCATGATGAAAGGGCTATCAATGCTTCTCATAACCTAGGCCCCTAAAATTTTGAGGTTCTATGTCTACAGATGTGGCTACAGAAACTACCTTCTGCTGCAGAACTTATGTGGTGCTGCACAAGTCACCATTTCTGGATATATTTATCTAAAATATGCAAGTTTCCCTCAGTTCTAGGTTCTTTGCTCTCTTGTCCTGAATCCCTTCCACCACATCCAGTACCTGATGACATAAATGACATCATACGGTATATTTGCCAATGACCAAATGGAAATCGCTGCCAAAGTAAACCTTCTGTGATGCATATATGGTACCAGCTGGCTACAGCCCTGGAGCCTGCCATGGAATTTGGGGTTGGAGTGTCACAGAGAGCCAAGAGACAGGCTCATAACCACCATTAAAGGAGAACTATTGGCTTAAGTGAAGCCCTGACCACTTCACAGATCAGGGCTTCACTGTCCAAATTCCCCCTGCCATTTCTCTGAAAAACGTATATATTTCTTAGCTTACCACTCATAAAATTCAGGGAATCCCCCACCCAGCTGTCATTTATAATTATGGTGCTATAGTCCATCCCCAATCACGCTACTAAAAACAGGAGGTGACGCGCCACTGCCCCTGCATTATGGGTAGCCCCATGTATGGAACTATAAAAAATTATAAATGTGAAATACTGATCATTATTTTTACACACTTTGCTGAAATGCCATGTGTATGGCTGGCATACACATGGCATTTAAGCAAAGTGTATACAAATAAAGACTGGTATTTCACATTTATAATTAGCTAAAAGTGACAGTGTGAATTCTGATATGCAAATAAATATGTAAATTTGGTTGCTATCTGATGCTTATATGAGCATGGACAAACCATGGTCAACAATGGATGATCCACAGTTGACCATAATATGTGTAGAACATTCAGAGAATTGAACATCTTGGGTACAGACCATCATACAAGGAGACCATGCTTGAAGAATTCTGCAGCAATGAAAAAGAGTAGTAAAATGGAACCAAAGCCTTTTTTTATTAACATAGTCTATTGATAAACTACAGATTCCAGGAATATATTAACATAGCCCATTCACAAACTATAGATTCTAGGAATATAGCTACAGCTTGATGCATCTCGAGAACCTATTTGTACTGTGAAAAACAAAGATACGCTAGTTAGCTGTTATTTACAGCTACCATAAGAGAGGGCATAATTTAGTCTGAGAAATAAACTAATCCCGGCAAGACTTTGGATGGATTATTATTAGCTGAAATACCCAATGACATAAATTAACAAAGTAGGCTTACTAGAAATAAAATAGGAGAGTTGTATCGTTCAATATAATCTTCACACTTGGGACTGATGCCTTTAACATCACTGAAAATTATCTAGACTACTGCAAAGCACATAAATGGACCCATTTCAAAATGTGGTTAAAATAACACCTGGAAATAACTTTGTTTTACTGTACCATGTATGTCATAGTTTGTCCATGAATTATGGACATATGATGGCACTACTAATGTGATAAAAGCAATGTTTATGGTTAACCAGGATAACCTCCATGATATAATCCTAAACAGCACATAAAGTGAATAAATTTGCTTAATTCCATAATTGAAAACTGATCCATGAACGACATTATCAAGCACTGACACTGGAAAACATTTAAATAATGGACAGTCATGGCTGCTACTACCTAAAATAATTTCAAATGCTATTTTATCAGCATCTGTTTCCTTTCATTTACCACACTGAAAATAGATTTAGTTCTACTGACCAGTCTTTCTCAATTGTGTGGATAATCCAGGCATTTGTGCATAAACCATGAACAATCACGTCCAATTATGGACAAACCATGGAAAGCATTATCATGGACAAAGTTTGGGACAGAGCAGGGATGTCCATGGACAATCTTGATCGTGCATGATAACATGGACAACTGAAGAGTGCAATGAAGGACAACACACAGGGTTATTGCATTTACATGTCATTTCCCCAGCTGCACCGCAATATGCCCTCAGATTTCTTTCTGTTCAAAACAGCTACCATTATGAAATATTAATATTTCACTTCTCTTTCCTTTTCACTCCTCTCTTTCTCCTCTCCTCTTTCTTGTCTTTCCTCTCACTCCTTTTTTCCATTATAGAATTTTTATTACATTTTCAAAATACTGAATATATACATTCAAAGAAAAATGATAATAAGAACCATAAGTATTAACAAAAGAGAATAATTATAAATAAAAAAGGGGGAAAAAAAAGTAATAACATACATTGAAAGTTTAAACACACAGTGTTTCTAACACTGTACTTATATTGAGGAAAGTATCTCATCATCATACAGCATGTAAGAAAAAAGGAAATAATGATATTTGATCACAAATAAAACCAGAATAAGAATAACATTTCATATCATCACATTTAAGAAGGGTGTCCATATCTTATAAAATAGGTCCAGTTTATCAATAATACTATAACTGATGTGCTCATTATTAGCTAAAATTGCTATATTGTCATACCATTCATTTAAAAGTGGAACTTTCTGTGTCTTCCACATTCTTTATAAAATTATTTTTAAAGTCAGAGAGGCTAGGCAAATCCATATACGTTCATGTGAGTCTAACTCACAGTCATCAGGGAATAATCCTAACAAAATTTAGCTGGAGAAAATGGGACAGAGGACTTAATTCATTTATTGCATATCCCATGGACAGCTCTCCAAATTCTCTGGATGGTTGAGCTGTCACAAAGAATATGACAAAGACCTGCTTAAGTTTCCTCTCACTCCTCTCTTCCACCTGTCCTCTTCTGCTCATTTCTTTTTCATTCACTACCCCTGCTGATTCTTTTAAGGCCCTCTTGACTCTAAATCCTCACAAGTGTGGGAGCCCTGATACTCTCAACCTTAAACTCCTCTTCTCTCTGCTCATGCCATTGCTCTTAGAAGCTGTCTACTGTCAATGCCCTACCTAAAGGGGGTAACCTCTTCCTTGTAACTTCCATCCTATCTCTCTCCTTCCCACCTTAACTAAATTGCAGGAACAGCCTGTTCTTTCCCAACCCTCTCCCTTCTTGAAGCAATCTCCTTTTTCACTCTTTTCCAGTCTGGTTTTAGAAAGTCACACTCCACTTCCACCTCTCTCCTGCAGCTCCCTGATAGCCTGTCTGGCATAGATCAGGGCCTTGTTACCTCCACCATTTTTGTCAACCTAGCCAAAGCTTTCGACACTGTAGCCCATCCCATTCTCCTGGACAGGCTTAATGCTGCTGGACTCACAGCTTCCTCAGTTGAGTGTTCCACTCCAATCTTGAGGGCAGGTTGCAATTCTTCAGTATTGGAGACTCCCTTCTTCCGCACTGCCTATCAGCTCAAGGATCCCTCAAGGGTCTGTGTCTGGCCCAGCTGTATTCTCCTTCTTTCTAAATGACTTCCCCGATGCCTGCTCCTCTTTATCCATTCATATGTATGTAGATGATGTGGTATGCTTTTCCTCTGGCTTCTCTGTCCCTGACCTAATGAACCAGCTCCAACTGAACTTTAAGAACTTCTGGCTGTGGTTCCAAGAAAATCAGTTATCCTTCAGTGCTAAGAAGGCGTCTTTATGACTTTTGGCACCATTCATACGCTTGCTAGAGTCTTCTCCCTTCCCTTCCTTCATACCCTTGATGGTGCATCTATTGAAGGTGTTTCCTCCTTTGGGGTCTGCTTAGATCACCACCTTGATTTTCTGTTCATATGGATGCTATCCGTAAGAAGCTCTACACCAAGGTTGGGACAATATACAGAAATAAGAGAAGCATTCCACTTCCTGCACAGAGAGAAATCCTTACTAGTATGATTTTCTGTATTTTCGACTATGGAGACATTATTTATAGTGCTGTTCTAAAGTCCACTTTAGCTAGAATGGACCCTTTCCCTCTTTCTGTCACTTTTCCCTTCACAAACCTCTGTGTACACATCATTGTACTCTGTACTTTTCCCTCTTCCTCTTCTGTTTTGATGACAGATGCTTTTTCCACTGTGCCTCCCTTATCTCCAAATACTAGTTTGCTCTCTCCCCTCATAGTTTGCTTCTCTCCTTTCTTTCCCCCTTCTTCCTCTTATTCTCTTCACAATTATTGATCTCACTCTCTTGCTCTCCCTCTCTACTGTTGACCAAGCTGCCATCTCATTCCATTTCCCTAATCTACGGGGTTCTCTTCCCCCTTCCATTCAGCCTGCTCCTTCCTTTTCTGCTCTAAAATTCTCCTCCAGGAGTTCTCTGTTCATTCCTGCAGTTACTTTTTATTTGGGGTGGACTCCTATTCACCTGCAATGAAGCCAACTCTGCCACCAGCACTTCCCCCTCCACTGGTATTAGTAATTTCTCATGGTATCTTATTTTGTGTTGCTTACTGTTAATGCTCTTTTGCCTGTTCCTGTATTTTCTGTATGGAAATTACTGTTTACTTTTGACATTTTATTCTCAAATGTTCTTGAATTATATATTTTTTTGTAAGCCCCTGCCATGTGTTTAGGGGTACCTGATGTTGAAAAGTGGGGAGGGGGCGTCACAACAGCAGAAAACTAGTACAGTTCCTAGAATGAAACAATTCATTCCTTACCAGCATATTGGTTAGTTGACAGCCAGATCTTCTTGTCAGATGTCTGTAGGAACAAGAAGCTGCTAGGCTGCCAGACTGAAAAGGTGGTTAGAGGCATCATAGTCTAAGTAACAGTTCAAACAAAAACAGTGTCCACACCAGCTTGCAGGAACAGGGGATCCTGATTTAATTTAAACTTGCTGGCCAGGCACACACACAGTTACAAAACTAATCTCCAGGCTACAGGAATCAACAGTGGAGTAATGCAATTCTTTTTGGCAATTCTTGTGGTCGTGACGACTGCCCCCCTCCCCATAATTCAGTTAATCCTAGGCTGGGTGACCACAAAGTGGGCACAGCAGCAGCATATTTCGAGAGGCCAGGACCTCTTTAGGTACAGCAGCATCTTCTTCCCTCAGATCCCACTCCTAAACATTTCCTCTTGCACATTCGTGAAGGCAGGCTGTGTGGCCCCTGACAGGAAGGGCCCCACTTATCCTCCACGTTGATATCTTGGCACAGCAGGCGACTCTCTCACAAGACATTAGGGTGGACATCCCCACTAGCCAGGCTCTTCCTTCAAACTGGTTCCCCATACTGGCTTCTTTCTCTCGAGCAGGCAGTGAGCTGACTCCCAGGTGGCACAGGATCAGGGGAAAGTAGCACACACTCCCGAATCCCACCCTCTCCACATTCTGGCTGCCTCAGATGCCACTCCTAGCAGCACCCTAGTTCGGATTAGGCCCTACTTCCATCATTTCATCATTCCTGTAAGGCTAGGAATCTGCTGCCACTCACACTGCCACTGACTGACAATTCACTGGGCCTGCGGTCAGGAAGCAGAAGAAGGCAATCTGACCTGCTCCCGAGGAACGACTCCGCCGAACTGCGCGGGCAGGAACCCTTCCCCAAAAGGCACCAAACAGCTGATTTATAGCTAGCTGACCCCCGGGGTCAATCTATGACCTGCAGAAACTCCACCCCCAATCAGAGGCCACAAAATAGACAGAATGACACCAAAATGTAGAGAGAGGAAAACAGGATAAACCCAATCCATGAGTGGGTTACATTTAGATAGAAACATAGAATTCGATGGCAGATAAGGACCACTTGGCCCACCCAGTCTGCCCATTTCTCTACGTAATGGATAAGCTGCAGATCCTAGCTAACCAACAGCCTATTTCTTCCTATCCCTACCCCCTAGAATTGCCTTATGACTATACCATGTATTCTTGAATTCCACCACTGTTTTTGACTCCACAACCTCCTCAGGAAGGCTGTTCCATGCATCCACAACCCTCTCCATGAAAAAATACTTCCTCACATTACCTCTGAGCCACCCCCTCTCTAGCTTCAAATTGCGTCCCCTTGGTCTTGCACACCTCTTTTTCTGAAAGATGCTATCCTCTTGGACTTTGTTGATTCCCTTGAGGTACTTGAAAGTTTCTATCATGCCCCCCCCTTTCCTTGAGGCTATACATATTAAGCTCCTTGAGTCTCTCTTGGTATGTCTTCCAGTGCAGATCCTGCACCATTTTAGTTGCCCACTTCTGGACTACCTCCATCCTGCCTATGTCTTTGCGGAGATTTGGGTCTCCAGAACTGCCTGCATTACTCCAGATGGGGTCTCACCAGCTGTCTGTACAGAGGGATAACAACTTCTTGTTTTCTACTGGTGATGCCACTCCCTATGCATCCCAGTATCCCCCCAGCCCTCCCTACTGCCCTCTCACATTGCTTGCCCACCTTTAAGTCATCTGATACGACTACCCCCAGGTCCCTTTCCATTTTTGTTGTTGTTAGGATCTCACCCCCCCATTGTGTACTCTTCCCCGGGGTTTTTGTTTCCCAGGTGCATTACTTTGCACTTCTTAGCATTGAATCTAAGCTGCCATACATTTGACCATTCCTCCAACCTTGCCAAGTCCCTTCTTATCCTTTCCACCCCACCTTGTGTATCAACTCTGTTCCAGATCTTTGTGTCATCTGCAAAGAGACAAACTTTTCCTCCCAGTCCCTCTACAATGTCACTTATAAAGACATTAAAAAGGACCAGTCCTAGTACTGAACCCTGCGTTACCCCACTAGTAACCCCCCTTTCTTCAGAGTGGACTCCGTTTACTATTACCCTCTGTGTCCTGTTCTCCAGCCAATTCTTTACCCAGGCTACCATCTTGGGACCCACTCCCAGGCTGGTCAACTTGTATATTAATCTTTTGTGTGGGACTGTGTCAAATGTCTTGCTAAAGTCTAGGTAGACCATGTCCACAGCCCCTCCCTGATCTACTACTTTGGTCACCCAGTCAAAGAAATCTATTAGATTCTTCTGACATGACTTCCCACTGTGAATCCATGCTGCCTTGGGTCATGTTCCCCTCTGGCCTCTAGGTACTCAACAGTTCTTTCCTTCAGAAGTGATTCCATCATTTTCCCAATCACTGAGGTTAAACTAACAGGTCTGTAGTTTCCTGCTTCTGCCCTGCTCCCACTTTTGTGAAGTGGATTAACATCTGCCCTCCTCCAGTCCTCAAGTACCACCCCATCCTCCCATGATTTTATTAAAGAGGGTAGTCAGTGGTGTCACTAGTTCTACCCTTAGTTCTTTTAGAATTCTGGGATGAATCCCATCAGGCCCCATTGCTATGTCCACCTTCAGTTTTAAGAGTTATTTCAGAACCCTTTCTTCTGTGAATGGGCTGGTATCAACCCCCATATCCAGAGTGTTTCTGTTGTTTGATTTAGGTACCCCACCCCTTCATGTGTGAATACTGAGCAAAATATTTGTTTAGTATCTCTGCCTTTTCACAGTCACCATCTGCCCACCCACCCCCTTTATTATTAGCCTCACTATCCTCTCTTGGTCTTCCTTCGCTCCCTGATGTACCTATAAAAGGTTTTATCCCCCTTCTTAACTGAGTTGGCTATCTTTTCTTTGGTTTGGGTCTTTGCTGTTCTGACTGCCTTTCCTGCTTCTTTTTGCTTTAACTGATACAATTCTCTGTCCTGCTCCTTCTGTGATTCCTTGTACTTCCTGAATGCTCTCTTTTTCTCCCTAACCTTCCCTGCCACCTCTTTTGAGAACCGTGGTGGTTTCTTACATCATTTTGTTTTATTTATTTGCTTCACACAAAGGCTTGTTGCCTCTGTGATGGCAGTTTTGATTATTCCCCATTGTTCTTCCACTCCTCCTTCCTGCCCATTTGCTAGTGCATGCCTTAGGCACTCACCCATTTTGGCAAAGTCAGCCTTCCTGAAGTCCAGTACCTTTGCCTTTGTATGGGTTGACTCTACTGCTGTGTTTATCATGAACCATACTGTTCGATGGTCACTAGTTCCCAGATGGCTACCCACTTCTAAATCTGTGATCCTCTCACCATCTCCATTTGAGAGTACCAGGTCTAGGATTACTCCCTGTTGAGTGGGTTATGATACTAGTTGTTTAAGACATGCCCACTGTAGGGCATCTAGAATGACCCGGCTCTTAGAACTGGCTGCTGCTGCAAATGCACTCCATTTAACATCTGGCATATTCAGATCCCCCATCAGCAATATCTCCCCTTTTTCAGCCATTTTAATGACACTTTCTATCATTTCCTTGTCCATTTCCTCCCCCTGAGATGGGAGTCTGTATACAACCCCTGTGCGGATTGTGGTGCCATTGTCTGTCTCCAAATTGACACACAGTGCTTCCTCTCCTCCCTGTTTACCCTTTTGTTCTGTTGCTTTGATTCCTTACTTTATGTGCAGAGCTACTCCTCCTCCTCTTTTACCCTCCCTATCCCTCCTGTAGATAGTGTATCCTGGTATGTTGACGTCCCAGTAATGGTTCTGTGTGTACCATGTTTCTGTGACTGTCACAATAGTCAGATGTTCTTCCTCTATCAAGGCCACTAGTTCAGTATTCACTAATTTGATATACTTAGTTCCATATTATTGTATTATTTTATATATTGTACTTTGTTCTCCTCACTTCCCCCTACCCCAGGACACATCTGGAAATAAGCTAATGTCAGTTCAGTATGTCTTTCCTGATACAACATTTGAAATAAATGAATAAATGAAAAAGCAATAGAGCAAGAACATGTCCATATAATGTTACAAGGATGGAAACCTAGCTGATAAATGCAGAGGATCAGAGCTTTAGAGTAAAGCTAAGTAGAAACATCAGGGCCAATGTAGTGGATTACCCAATCATTTTCTATCAGCCATCTACAGTATGTATCTTTATATTGCATCCTTATTCCCAAACTATCTGTGCCTGACAAAAATATATCCGATGTAGACAAGCTGCTCAAAGTGAGAAACAGTAGTGTAACACGCGTCTGTGCTACATTAATGCTAAATTAAGGGCAGCAGCACTGTGCAATGAAGTCACCTGTGTGCTCACACCTGTTCCTGTCCCACTCCCCCTAGCTTGTCTGATTCCCACTGTGGCACTAAAAAACAAAAACATGTTTTTTACTATTGTCTTTGAAGCACCCAGCTGCATGCTTGCTTCATCGGGGTTCTTCAAGGCTGAATGTTTTTGTCAGTCGAGCTGAATTTATTTAGGTAAATTCGGCAAGTGCACTTTAAGTTTGAATTGAAAACAACAAACGCCATCAGTTCAACAGCTCCCAGCAGCACCACAGGTTTCAGTGCAGGACTATGAAGATCCTCTGCTGTGATATACTCTATGGCTAGCTTGAGTAAAATTAGCTCTCTGATATAACCGAAATGTAACTACTCAGCTCCTGTTTTCTGCCCCCACCCACTTGAAATATAGGTATTACACCTGAATGCAGCTGTCTTTGTGCAAAATGTCAAATAAAATAATAAAAATAAATCCTAAGAGTGGAGGATCTGCCTGCACCCGAGGATCTCAACTAAAGCGGCAGTACTTGTTAAAGGAACAAATTGTCCTCATACTGTATAGTTTATAGTGATAATGTACTTCTAGCAAAAGCATCGATACCACCAGTTTTCTTTTCCTTGTATTTCACTTCTGAATTCAGATATGTGGCTTTGGAGTTTTTATAACTCCCTACTCTCTGGACATGCCCACTATGAGTAAATTAAACACTATGGTGTGGTGCCATGCTCTTCATAATTGGGAATGTGTTCTAGCGGCCTCCTAACAATGTACAATCACAGTGTGACTTTAGTATGTAAAGACAAAAAGTAACCATGAGAAAAGAGTTTTTTTTGAAAAACTGCTAGTGGTGGCCATCCTTAATAACTTGTCATTAATTGCAAAATAAATAAAGCTGTCTAAAAACATCTGTGATTAAAATATACCGTTGATGAATATAATTGCTAGGAATATAATTATGCAAAAGTACTGTATGATTAAATGTTTTGCCAACTGACAAATACTGCTGCTGTAGCACAACAGACCTGTTGCAATACACTGGAAAAGTAGAATAATGCACTCTTCAAATGGGGATCTCAGTCTCTTATGTTTTATCATTTTATTTTTGTTATAAAGCAGTTTTTGGGCAGCCCGCTAGCGGCGCAGTAGCATACCACCTGCAGTGCTGATGATCCAGGTTCGGGAGTGAATGTAGAGCTATCAGAGTATCGACCAGTGTTAGGAAGGCAAGTATCCCAAGGACTACTGTCCTCCTCAGGGAATCGAGGGATCTGATGCCCAGCAGACACCGACCCCTGGTGATGGTTAGGAGTGGGTACACCTGGGATCAGCACTGCAGCAGGGATTTGTGGAGTGGCAGATGTCTGCACTTCAGAACAGGAAGTATCCCTGATGTGCACTCAAGTCAACATCCACCATCCGCCTCTATCAGGGGTTTGCAGCACTTAAGGGAAAACTCCTATGTGCTGTGCAGGATGAAGCTTAGGAGGCCTCTGCAGACCACTGTCCCCAGATAGTGCTTAGTCCAGCTGGTCTGGGGCACAAAGGTGGATCGTTGTCTCTCCCCCACCCCTCTGGGGAGCCCCGCTATGAAGGGCAAGTCACTGGCCTTCCCATTCAAGCTTACTGGTGGTGATTGTTATGAACTGAAGTACAGAAATGGGGTAAATACCACCATTAACAGTGTGTCATTAACAGTTTCTAAAAAGTTAAGCAGTTGTCCCCCCCACACACACATCCCTATTCAGCTCTCAAACTGTCAGCAGTGACCTCAGAGCACCATGTCAACAATCTTCCTCTATTTTTCTCCACAGTTTGCCCCATGGTGAGATATTTGTATGGGAGCACCCCCCCAAAAGTCTACATTTGGTGATGAATAAAAGCTGAGCAGGTCCTGAGAGGGCCAGTTTTTGTATGGAGTGTTTTTTTTCTTTATTTTTAAGCCCCGTCTAGTCCTCATAATGTCTACATTCTGGTGTTTGCCTTCAGACCTTCCCACCACTGTAGTGGCATCACACTTAACCTACACTAGGTCTCGCACACACATGCAGCAATAGTGGATTGTGGTGACAATCCTCCCCAGCTGCACAGGAGTGCTGTGCACTACCTCTGACCCAAAAGATGAATTTACAACTCACTTTTTGATTGAAAATCATCAGACAGTTGTATGAATCATAATGCAGTTCTGTGGCACCGAGAGTATCACTTAATGGCTGAAAGTCTCACCTCTCGTATTAATAGGGAGCCAGAACCACTCATCTTTGGTTCATTGTTCTGTCACCCCACACACATACAAGGAGACACTCTTAGAGGTGCAAGAGATACCGTACCTGTGTGCCAGATAAATGTTCAGATGGGGATACATAAGTTGTCCAGATTTGCTACAGAACATGTTAGCAAGTGACAAAAATCTAAGCTGCCATGGTGTGTCTTAGACCAGCCCAGGGCACTTTCTTAAATCTGTGTATTTTATTCAGTTTTAAATCTGAAAACTCAGAAGTATTAAAATAAGGCATACTTCTCATACAGCATGACAAAAGGGCTATCAATGTTTCTCATAACCTAGGCCCCTACAGTTTTGAGGTTCTACATCCACAGATGAGGCTACAGAACCCACCTTCTGCTGCAGAACTTATGTGGTGCTGCACAAGTCACCATTTGTGGATATATTTATCTAAAATATACAAGTTTCCCATAGTTCTAGGTTCTTTGCTCTCTTATTTTGTCCTGAATCCCCTCCACCACATCCAGTACCTGATGACATACAATAAATGACATCATATAGTATATTTGCCAATGACCAAATGGAAATCTCCACCAAAGTAAACCATCTGTGATGCATATATGGAACCAATTGTCTACAGCTCTGGAGCCTGCCATGGAATTTTGGGTTGGAGTGTCACAGAGAGCTGAGAGTCAGGCTTATAACCACCATTAAAGGAGAACTATTGGCTAAAGTGAAGCCCTGACCACTTCACAGATCAGGGTTTCACTGTCCAAATTCCCCCTACAGTTGCTCTGAAAAACGTATATATTTCTTAGCTTACTGCTTGTAAAATTTGGGGAATACTCTGGCCCAGCTGGCATTTTCAATTATGGCACCATAGTCTGGCCCCGATCTTGCTATTAAAACTGGAGATGACGCGCCGCTGCCCTGCATTATGGCTAACCCCATTTATGGAACTATAAAAAATTATAAATGTGAAATACTGATCAGTATTTTTACACTTTGCCTAAATGTCATGTGTATGGCTGGCATACACATGGCATTTAAGCAAAGTGTGTACAAATAAAGACTGGTATTTCACATTTATAATTAGCTAAAAGTGACACAGTGTGACCACTGATATGCAAATAAATATGTCAATTTGGTTGCTATCAGATACTTATATGAGCATGGACAAACATAAATGATCCACAGTTGACCATAGTACGTGTAGAACATTCAGAGAAGAGAACATCTTGGGTACAGACCATCATATAAGGAGACCATGCTTGAAGAATTCTGCAGCAAAGAAAAATAGTAGAAAAATGCAACCAAAGCCATTTTTTTATTAACATAGTCTATTGGTAAACTATAGATTCCCGGAATATATTAACATAGCCTATTCGTAAACTATAGATTCTAGGAATATAGCTTCTGTACAACTTGATGCATCTCGAGAACCTATTTGTACTGTGAAAAACAAAGATACGCTAGTTAGCTGTTATTTACAGCTGCCATAAGAGAGGGCATAATTTAGTCTGAGAAATAAACTAATCCCAGCAAGACTTTGGATGGATTATTATTAGCTGAAATACCCAATGGCATAAATTAACAAAGCAGGCTTACTAGAAATAAAATAGGAGAGTTGTATCGTTCAATATAATCTTCACACTTGGGATTGATGCCTTTAACATCACTGAAAACTATCTAGACTACTGCAAAGAACATAAATGGACCCATTGCAAAATGTGGTTAATAAAACACCTGGAAATAGTTACTTAGTTTTACTGTACCATGTATGTCATAGTTTGTCAATGAATTATGGACATATGATGGCACTACTAATATGATAAAAGCAATGTTTATGGTTAACCAGGATAACCTCCATGATATAATCCTAAACAGCACATAAAGTGAATAAATTTGATTAATTCCACAATTAAAAACTGATCCATGAATGACATTATCAAGCACTGACACTAGAAAACATATTTAAATAATGGACAATCGTGGCTGCTACTACCTAAAATAATTTAAAATGCTATTTTATCAGCATCTGTTTCCTTTCATTTACCACATTGAAAATATATTTAGTTCTACTGACCAGTCTTTCTCAATTGCGTGGATAATCCAGACATTTGTGCATAAACCATGAACAATCACATCCACCAATTATGGACAAACCATGGAAAGCGTTATCATGGACAAAGATCAGGGACAGAGCAGGGATGACCATAGATGTCCATGGACAATCTTGATCGTCCATGATAACATGGACAACTGAAGAGTGCAATGGGGGACAACACATAGGATTATTGCATTTAAATTTCATTTCCCCAGCTGCATCGCAATGCGCCCTCAAATTTCTCTGTGTTCAAAACAGCTACGATTATGAAATAGTAGTATTTCACTTCTCTTTCCTTTTCACTCCTCTCTTTCTCCTCTCCTCTCCTCTCTTCTTGTCTTTCCTCTCACTCCTTTTTTCCATTATAGAATTTCTATTACATTTTCAAAATACCGAATATATACATTTAAAGAAAAACAACAACAAGAACCATAAGTATTAACAAAAGAAAATAGTTATAAATAAAAAAGGGGGAAAAAACATGTAATAACATACACTGAAAGTTTAAACACATAGTTTTTCTAACACTATACCTATATTAAGTAAATATATTAAGGAAAGTATATCTTATAATCATCATACAGCATGTAAGAAAAAAAGGAAATGATGATATTTGATCACAAATAAAACCAGAATAAGAATAACATTTCATATCATCACATTTAAGAAGGGTGTCCATATCATATAAAACAGGTCCAGTTTATCAATAATACTATAACTGATGCGCTCATTATTAACTAAAATTGCCATATTATGGTACCATTCATTTAAAAGTGGAACTTTGTGTGACTTCCAAATTCTTTACAAAATTGTTTTAAAAGACAGAGAGGTTAGGCAAATCCATATACGTTCATGCGAGTCTAACTCACAGTCATCAGGGAACAATCCTAGCAAAAACATTACTGGAGAAAATGGGACAGACGACTTAATTGATTTAGTGCATATCCCATGGACAGCTCTCAAAATTCCTCTGGCTGGTTGAGCAGTCCCAAAGAACATGAAAAAGACCTGCGTCAGTTTCTCTCACTCCTCTCCTCCACCTGTCCTCCTGCCTCTTCTGCTCATTCTCTTTCAGCCACTACCCTGCTGATTCTTTTAAGACCCTCTTGACTCTAAATTCTCACAAGTGTGGGAGCCATGATACTCTTGACCTTAAACTCCTCTTTATTTCTGCTCATGCCATTGCTCTTCCTACTACATACCTCTTTAACCTCTCTTTCTCCTTATCCTGTATCCTAACTCTTGGAAGCGGTCTACTGTCAATCCTCTACCTAAAGGAGGCAGCCTTTTCCTAGTAACTTCCATCCTATCTCTCTCCTTCCCACCTTGACAAAATTCCAGGAACACCTTGTTTTTTCCCAGCTCTCTCTCTTCCTGAAGCAACCTGCTTTTTCACCCTTTTCCAGTCTGGCTTTAGAAAGTCGCACTCCACTTCCACCTCTCTCCTCCAGCTCCCCAATATCCTGTCTGGCATATGTCAGGGCCTTGTTACCTCCACTATTTTTGTCAACCTAGCCAAAGCTTTTGAGACTGTAGCCCATCCCATTCTCCTGGACAGGCTTAAGGCTGCTGGACTCTCAGCTTCCTCAGTTGAGTGATTCCACTCCAATCTTGAGGGCAGGTTGCAGGTCGTCAGTATTGGAGACTCCCTTCTTCCCCACTACCTTTCAGCTCAAGGATCCCCCAAGGGTCTGTGTTTGGTCCAGCTGTATTCTCCATTTTCTAAATGACTTCCCCGATGCCTGCTCCTCTTTATCCATTCATATGTATGTAGATGATATTGTATGCTTTTCCTCTGGCTTCTCTGTCCCTGACCTAATGAACCAGCTCCAACTGGACTTTAAGAACTTCTAGCTCTGGTTCCAAGAAAATTGGTTATTCTTCAGTGCTAAGAAAGCGTCTTTTTGACTTTTGGCACCAGGCAGAGGCTTGCTAGAGTCTCCTCCCCTCCCTTCTCTTATACCCTTGATGGTGCATCTATTGAAGGTGTTTCCTCCTTTGGGGTCTGCTTAGATCACCACCTTGATTTTCTGTTCATATGGATGCTATCTGTAAGAAGCTCTACACCAAGGTTGGGACACTATACAGAAATAAGAGAAGCATTCCACTTTCTGCACAGAGAGAACTCGTTACTAATATAATTTTCCGTATTTTCGACTATGGAGACATTGTTTATAGTGCTGTTCCAAAGTCCACTTTAGCTAGAATGGACCCTCTCTTTCACTCTTTCTGTCACTTTTCCCTTGACAATCCCCCGTGTATACACCATTGTACTCTGTACTTTTCCCTCTTCCTCCTCTCTTTTGATGACAGATGCCTTTTCCACTGTGCTTCCATTATCTCCAAATACCAGTTTTCTCTCTCCCCTCATAACTTGCTTCTCTCCTCTCTTTCCCCCTTCTTCCTCTTATTCTCTTCAGAATTATTGATCTCACTCTCTTGCTGTCCCTCTCTACTGTTGGCCAAGCTGCCTTCTCATTCTGCTTCCCTAACCTACAGGGTTCTCTTCCCTCTTCCATTCAGCCTGCTCCTTCCTTTTCTGCTCTGAAATTCTCCTCCAGGAGTTCTCTATTCATTCCTGCAGTTGCTTTTGATTTGGGGTGGACTCCTATTCACCTGTAATGAAGCCAACTCTGTCACCAGTACTGCCCCACTCCACTGGTATTAGTCATTTCTCACTGTATCTTATTTTGTTGCGTTGCTTACTGTTAATGCTCTTTTGCCTGTACCTGTATTTTCTGTATGGAAATTACTGTTTACTTTTGACATTTTATTCTCAAATGTTCTTGAATTATATATTTTTTGTGTAAGCCCCTGCCACGTGTTTAGGGGTACCAGATGTTAAAAAGGGGGTCACAACAGCAGAAAACTAGCGCAGTCCCAAGAATGAAACCGTTCATTCCTTGCCAGCATATTGGTTAGTTGATGACCAGGTCTTCGTGCCAGACGTCTGCAGGAAAAGGAGGGTGCTGGGCTGCGGGGCTGGAAAGGTGGTTACAGGCATCACAGTCTAAGTAACAGTTCAAACAAAAGCTGTGTCCACATCAACTTGCAGGAACAGGGGGATCCAGATTTAATTTAAACTTGCTAGCCAGGCACAAAACTAGTTACAAAATTGATCTCCAGGCTACAGGAATCAACAGTGGAGTAATGCAGTTCATTTTGGCAATTCTTGTGGTTGTGATGACCCCACCCCCATAATTCAGTTAATCCTGGGCTGGGTGACCACAAAGTGGGTACAGCAGCAGCATATTCCGAGAGGCTAGGACCTCTTTAGGTACAGTAGCATCTTCTTCCCTCAGATCCTACTTCTAAACATTTCCTCTTGCACATTCATGAAGGCAGGCTGTGTGGCCCTTGACAGGAAGGGCCCCACTTATCCTCCACGTTGATGTCTTGGCACAGCAGGTGACTCCCTCACAAGACATTAGGGTGGACATCCCCACTAGCCAGGCTCTTCTTTCAAACTGGCTCCCCATACTGGCTTCTTTCTCTCGAGCAGGCAGTGAGCTGACTCCCAGGTGGCACAGGATCAGGGAAAAGTAGCACACACTCCCGAATCCCATCCTCTCCACATTCTGGCTGCCTAGGGTGCCACTCCTAGCAGCACCCTAGTATGGATCAGGCCCTACTTCCATCATTTCATCATTCCTGTAAGGCTAGGAATCCGCCACCACTCACACTGTCACTGACTGACAATTCACTGGGCCTGCAGCCAAGAAGCAGGAGAAGGCAATCTGTCATGCTCCCGCAGAATGACTCGTCGAACCCGCAGGGCAGGAATCCTTCCCCCAAAAGTCACCAAACAGCTAATTTATAGTCAGCTGACCCCCGGGGTCGATCTATGACCTGCAGTAACTCCATCCCCAGTCAGAGGCTGCAAAATAGATAGAATGACACCAAAACGTAAAGATACTTTGTATCTCTTCTCCTCACTTCCCCCTACCCCAGGACGCATCTGGGAATGAGCTGTCAGTTTAGTATGTCTTTCCTGATAAAACATTTGAAATAAATGAAAATAAATGAAAAAGCAGTAGAGCAAGAACATGTCCATATAGTGTTACCAGCATGGAAACCTAGCTGATAAATGCAGAGGATCAGAGCTTTAGAGTAAAGCTAAGTAGAAACATCAGGACTAATGTAATGGACTATCAATCATTTTCTATCAACCATCTATGTATCTTTATACTGCATCCTTATTCCCAAACTATCTGTGCCTGACAAAAATATATCTGATGTAAAGATGCTGCTCGGAATGAGAAACAGTATTGTAATACACGGCTGTGCTACAGTAATGCTAAATTCAGGGCAGCAGCGCTGTGCAATAAAGTCACTTGTGTGATCACACCTGTTCCTGTCCCACTCACCCTAGCTTGTCTGATTCCTGCTGCCGCACTAAAAAACAAAAACATGTTTTTTACTGTTGTCTTTGAAGCACCCAGCTGCATGCCTGCTTCATCGGGGCTCTTCAAGGCTGAATGACTTTGTCAGTCGAGCTGAGGTTGTTCAGGTAAACTCGGCAAGTGCACTTTGAGCTTGAATTCAAAATGACAAATGCCATCAGTCCAACAGCTCCCAGCAACACTGCGGGTTTCATTGTATGACTATGAATATGAAGATCCTGTGCTGTGTTATACTGTATGGCTAACTTGAGTTAAATTATCTCTCTGATGTAACCGAAATGTAACTACTCAGCTGCTGTTTTCTGCCCCCAACCACCTAAAATATAGGTATTACACCTGAATGCAGCTGTTCTTGTGCAAAATGTCAAATAAAATAATAATAAAAATAAATCCTAAGAGTGGAGGATCTGCCTGCACCCGAGGATCTCAACTAAAGCAGCAGTACTTGTTAAAGGAACAAATTGTCCTCATACTGTATAGTTTATAGTAATAATGTTGTTCTAGCAAAAACATTGACACAGCCAGATTTATTTTCCTTGTATTTCACTTCTGAATTCAGATATGTGGCTTTGGAGTTTTTATAACTCCCTACTCTCTGGACATGCCCACTATGAGTAAATTAAACATTGTGGTGTGGTGCCATGCTTTTCACAATTGGGAATGTGTGCTAATAGCCTGCTAACAATCTACAGACTGTCACAGTGTGTATTTAGTACATGAAGACAGAAAATAACTGCCAAAAAAGAGATTTCTGAAAAAGTGCTAGTGGCTGCCCTCCTGAATAACTTGAGTAATTAATTACACAGTTAGTAATTACAGTTGTCTTAAAACATCTGTGATAAATAAAAATATACTGATGAATCTAATTATGTTAAGAATGTAATAATGCAAAAGGACTATATAATGAAATGTTTTATGCACTGACCAATCCTCCTCTTTCAGCACAAGAGGAGCTGATGCAAAAAAGTAGAATGCTTCACTCTTCAGAGGGGGATGTCACTCTCTTTTATATTTTCTAAAGTGCAGTGTCAGTGGCTCAGCAGCTAGCACATTTGTCTCTGAAGCTGGAAGATCGGTAGGTTGTGGGTTCTAGCCCCACACCAGGAATGTGGGATAAATCCCAATACTGACACTGTAGTGCATCAAGAGGGTGCTGCACTCCACGGGTGCTGTCTTTCAGATGAGTCATTAAACCGAGGTCCCGACTGCCTGTTCTAGTGGTTGTCCAGGTGGACGTTAATGATCCTATGGCACTCCTCGATAAGAGTAGAGGAATGTTTTATTGAAACTTGAAAGTACAGCTATACAAATTAGTGTTACATCACACAAGATCCTACATAAAAAATTGAAACCAAAACATGAATATTGCAAGCATATAGCTTGGCAGAAGACACCAGGAGAAAGGACTGCTGTGTGACTGAACTTCTCTGCTGGGACTAAAGTAGAAGAACTTTTGTATTTGGACCTTTAATTTAGTGTAAAAAAACTAACATACAAAAAAAAAAAAGTGTGTGTTTGGGTTAACCGAACTGAATGGGTAACTGAAAAGTCATCTAGGTGTAAATCTCAGGTGACTGAAAGGACTTAACTGCTGTGAGGTTTAAATTACTTGTAGAAAGATCTGGTAAGTAGGGGAGTGAGCTGAGCAGGAAGCTACATTTAAAGACTGCCTTAGAAAGATTCTGCTAATAGCTTGGCAGAAGACACCAGGAGAAAGGACTGCTGTGTGACTGAACTTCTCTGTTGGGACTATATTGCCCTCCTTCCCCCACCCAAAGCTAGTTCTATTTTTATAGGCACAGGATTTGACTGATAACAGGAACTTCCTGTTTAGGGGCAGGAAGTAAGTGATCACAGAACCACCAAGGACCCACCATCCTAGAAGGGCAAGAGTAGCTCTCCGGCCCCCTCTAGCTGCTGGAGGTCTGCCTCTGAACAAGTAAGTGGTCTACTGAGAAATATAGGATATTCTTGTCTCAGAACAGGACAATCAGGAGCTTAAAGGGCACACAGGCAGAAAGCAGGGAGAGAGAGAAAAAAAAACAGAGGAAAGAGTAAGGATTGCAAACAGTTAAGGGGCCAGAAATAAGACATGATTGGAGTGGTGCAGTGCAGTGGCTGTGGAGCAGCAGTCTTCCGGGAGATGTTCTGGAGGATGCGGTGTTGTCCCATCTGCAGGCACCTCTCTGGGCTGAGGGAGGAGGTTGCTCATCTCCAGGCTGAGTTGGCCAGGATTTGTAGGACCTCCTCTTCCATCAAGACCACCAGTGCCACTGCCGTTGCCTCAGAGGTTGCCCAAGAGAGGCGGTTGGACCACAGTGGGCTCAGGAGGTGAGGGTGGTGGAACAGAGGCGCATCCCTCCAGTTGTACCTCTCCACATTCCCTATGCCATTCTGGCAAAGTGTGGTTCCTCTATGGAGGCACCCACAGTGGAGACCAAGGAGGATGCTGGGAACCTCCACAAAGGAGACCCACAGGAGGGTGGCAGGGGACCCTGCAGCGGAAGGAAACAACTCCTGGTGGGGGACTCCATTGTTAGGAAGGTAGAACTGAGCAAGGAAGGGGAGAGGGAGGTAAGGTGCCTGCCTTGCGCCATGGCTTGGAGGGACAGGGAGCGAATCCTCAGGATTGCCGAAGCAGCTGCACAGGGAGGGAGGAGTTGGATGTCATTGTCCACCTAGGGACAAATGACCTGGCTAAGAAAGGGATTAGAGAAGTGCAGGAAGAGTTTGTGGAATTGGGGAGGGCCTTAGTCAAGTAGCATGCCGTGCAACCTTCTCGGAGGTGCTACCCATCTATGGCATAGGAGAGGCTAGGGTGTTCCGTGCACATGGGATTCAATCAGTGGTTGAAAACTGGTGTGGAGCTCAGGGATTTGGCTTCATTGGGGACTGGGGTCCACCTGGAGTGATGCAAGCCTATACTGGCATGATGGGCTGCATCTGTCCGGGAGGGATCCAGGATCCTAGGTGATAGGTTTAAATGCTTCATTGGAAGCTTTTAAACTAACCATGGGGAGGCACTGGAAAGGAGCAGGAAAATCCTAGCCCCCAAACAATCACAGTAGTAAGTGTGGCAAACACCAACATGGAGGTGTCGATAGGGAGAAGGGCAGGGTAAATGGAGAAAGTGACAAAGGCAAGAAGGACAGGGATGGGAAAAAGGGTAAGGCCATCAGGAAATGGAGGTAATGAGTACCAATGCCCGTAGTCTGGGCAACAAGCTCCCTGAGCTGGTGGCCTTAATGGAAGAGGGATGCCTGGATATTGTAGCAGTCACAGAAACATAGTACACAGAGAACCATGACTGGGATGTTAACATACCAGGGTACATAACCTACAGGAGAGACAGGCAGGGGAGAAGAGGGGGAGGAGTAGCTCTCTATGTAAGAAAGGGATAAAAGCAACTGAACAAAAGAGTAAACAGGGAGGAGAGGAGGCACTGTGGGTCACCTTGGAGACTGGAAAGGGCACCACAATCTGCACAGGGTTGTGTACAGACCCCCATGTCAGGGGAAGGAATGGACAAGGATATGATGGAAGGCATTCTTAGAATGGCAGAGAAAGGGAGATACTGTTGATGGGAGACCTGAATATGCCAGATGTTAACTGGAGCACATTTGCAGCAGCCATCCAAGAGCAGGGCCATTCTGATGCCCTACAGGTGGCAGGCATTAGACAGCTAGTTTGAACCCACGTGAGGGAGCAATCTTAGACCTCATACTCCAAACGGGGCAGGAGAGGATCTCAGATCTAGAAGTGGGTTGCCATCTGGGGACAAGTGACCATCAAACAGTGTGGTTCACGTTAAACTCAGCTACAGAGTCAAGCCATACAAAAGTGAGGGTACTGGACTTTAGGAGGGCTGACTTTGGCAAGATGGGAGAGTGCCTCAGAAAAGCACTAGCAAACAGGCTAGAAGGAGGTGTGCAGCAACAATGGGGAATTATCAAAACTGCCATCACAGAGGCAACAAGCCTTTGTGTGAAGCAAATAAACAAATCAAAATGAAAGAAAAAGCCACTATGGTTCTCAAGAGAGGTGGCTGTGAAAGTCAGGAAGAAAAGATAGCATTCCGGAGTATAAGGAAACACAGAAGAAGCAGGACAGAGAGCTGTACCAGTTAAGGCAGAAGAAGCAGGAGGGAAGTCAGAATAGCAAAGGCCCAAACTGAGGAAAAGATAGCCAACTCAGTTAAGAAGGATGATAAAACCTTTTATAGGTACATCAGCGTGCGTAGAAAGACAAAGGGAGGGATAGTGAGGCTGAATAGAATGAACGGTGGGTGGGCAGAGGGGGACAGTGAAAAAGCAGGAATACTGAACGAATATTTCTGCTCAGTATTCACAAAAGAGGAGGGGGAAGTGCCTAATCCAATTAACAGAAGCACTCTTGATAGGGGGGTCGATCCCAGTCCTTTCACAGAAGAAAGGGTTCTACAAGAACTCCTAAAACTGAAGGTGGACAAAGCAATGGATCCTGATGGAATTCACCCCAGAATTCTAAAAGAATTAAGGAAGGAACTAGTGAAACCACTGGCTACTCTTTTAATAAATCATGGGAGGATGGTGTGGTACCCGAGGACTAGAGGAAGGCGGATGTGATTCCCCTTCACAAAAGTGGGACCAAGACAGAGGCAGGAAACTACAGACCTGTCAGTTTGACCTCTGTGGTAGGGAAAGTGATGGAGTCACTTCTGAAGGAAAGAATAGTTGAGTACCTAGAGGTCAGTGGAGCACAGGATCCAAGGCAGCATGGGTTCACAGTGGGAAGGTCATGTCAGACAGATCTAATAGATTTCTTTGACTGGTGACCAAAGCAGTAGACCAGGGAGGGCTGTGGACATGGCCTACCTAGACTTTAGCAAGGCATTTGACACAGTCCCACACAAAGATTATTAGTCAAATTAACCAGCCTGGGAGTGGGTCCCAGGGTGGTAGCCTAGGTAAAACATTGGCTGGACAACAGGACACAGAAGGTAATTGTAAATGGAGTCCACTCTGAAGAAATGGCGTTACTAGTGGGCACCGCAGGTTCAGTATTGGGTCCAGTCCTTTTAATGTCTTCATCAGTGACATTGCAGAGGGACTGGAAGGAAAAGTATGCCTTTTGCAGATGACACAAAGATCTGCAACAGGGCTGATACACAGAAGGATGGAAAGGATGAAAAGGGACCTTGCAAGGTTGGAGGAATGGTCAGACGTATGGCAGCTAGGATTCAATGCAAAAAAGTGCAAAATAATGCACCTGGGAAACAAGAACCCAGGGGAAGAATACACAATGGGTGGGGAGGTAGTAACAACAACAAAACAGGAAAGGGACCTGGGGGTAATCATATCAGATGACCTTAAGGTTAGCAAGCAATGTGAGAAGGCAGTAGGGAAGGCCGGGGTATACTGGGATGTATAGGGAGAGGCATCAGCAGCAGAAAACAGGAAGTTGTTATCCCTCTGTACAGACAGTTGGTGAGACCCCATCTGGAATACTGTGTCCAGTTCTGGAGACCCCATCTCCGCAAGGACATAGACAGGATAGAGGGAGTCCAGAGGAGGGCAACTAAAATGGTGCAGGGTCTGCAAGAGAAGCCGTATGAGGAGAGACTAAAGGAGCTTAATATGTATACCCTTGAGGAAAGAAGGGAGAGGGGGGACATGATAGAAACTTTCAAGTACCTCAAGGGAATCAACAAAGTCCAAGAGGGTCATCTTTCAGAAAAGAGACTTGCAAGAACAAGGGGACACAATTTAAAGATAGAAGGAGGGCGGTTCAGGGCAATGTGAGGAAGTATTATTTCACAGAGAGGGTAGTGGATGCATGGAACAGCCTTCCTGAGGAAGTTGTGGGGTCTAAAACTGTGGGAGAATTCAAGAATGCATGGGACAGACATAAGGCAATTCTTGTGGGGGGCAGGAAGACATAGGCTGTTGGTTAACTAGGATCTGCGGCCTATCCTGTAGGTAGGGAAATGGGCAGACTATATGGGCCTAGCGGTCCTTATCTGCTGTCAAAGTCTATGTTTCTATACACCCTACCTGTTACTTAAAAACAAATTACATACAAATTGGTGTTTCTTCACACTGAATCATAAGAAAAGAAAAATGGGAAACAATTATTTCGTCATACATCAACCCCAAATCTGGGTGATAGATACTGAAAAATAGCCCCCACTGAAAGAGTAGGGAATTTCCCCGGTGTCCTGGCCAAAGTCCCCTCATTCACTGAAATACCACCAACAGCTTACTCTAGTTCTGTAAGTCAGCCTACATCTGTACGCATATTCCCCTTCCCTTGCCCCAGGGTCACACCTGGAAACAAGCCACAGCATTGTGTGCCTCTCCCAGTCACAAACTTTCAAATAAATAAATTAAAACAAAATAAATAAAGATGTTGTTTGTTATAAAGCAGCTTTTTGCCAGGCACAACGGTAGCACTTCTGCTTGTGGTGCTGGATGATCCAGGTTCGGTAGTAAACTCGGGGCCATTAGAGGGTCAGCTGGGGAGGAGGAGGAGGAGGATAAACATCCCAAGGACTGCTATCATCCTAAGGGAAGGAAGGGATCTGGTGCACAGCATGAAACCGACCCCTGGTGATAATTAGGCATGGGTGCACCTGGGGCCAGTGCTGCGGCAGGGATTGGTGGTGCACCTGACATCTGCACATCAGGGATGGAAGCATCCCCGACATGTGCTGAAATCAACATCCACCTCCACCAGGGATTAGCAACACTTAAAGGAAAACCCTCCCTGCTGCCCAGGATGATGTCTGGGAGGCCTCTGCAGAGTGCTTTCCACAAGTGGTGCCCGGTCCAGCTTGGCAGGGGCACAAAGGTGGATCTTGGTCTCTCCCCAAGCCCCCTTGGGAAGCCCCTCCATTAGGTCATGGGCCTCCCTGTGCGGGCGGACTGGGTAGGATGCTGGAGGGGGGTCATTGAGGGCTCAAAGGCAGAAGTGGGGTAAATATTGCCATTAACAGAGTGACATTAACAGAATTTACAACAACAAAAACAGCCCTCCCTCCCCCCATACAGCTCTCAGACTGCCAGCAGTGACCTCACAGCACCATGTCAACAATCTTCCTGTTTTCCTCCACAGTTTGCCCTTATGGTGGGATATTTGTATGGGAACCACCCCTCCCCCCCCATTCTGGAAGTCCACATTTGGTGAGGAAGAGATGCTGAGCAGGCCCCAAGAGTGCCAGTATCTGTATAGAATCTTTGTTTTAAGCCCCGTCTAGTGCTCATAATGTCTACATTTTGGTGTTTGCCTTCAGACCTGCCCAACACCATAGTGGCATTGCGCTTAGCCTAGAGCAGGTCTTGCACACACACGCAGCAGTGGTGAACTGTGGTGACAACCCTCCCCAGCTGCATGAGAGTGCTGCACACTTCCTTCAGGCCAATGATTTTGCAACTTACTTTTTTATTTCAAATCATCAAAGATGTCCTTTGCTGATATACAGTCTGTAAGTTTGATCTATGTACTAGCATGCCTTTGTTTCAATATTTAATTAATGTTTATACTTCTCCCATGTTGTGCCTGAAAATGGCATTGTATTTGTCTAGCCTACCTACCTGGTAAACAAAAACTAATTAAATAAATGAATCAATAAAATGTAGTTTTATGAGTCATAATACATTTGAATGGCACCGAGAGTGTCACTTAACACCTAAATGTGTCAGCATTGGTATCATTAGGGAGCCAGAACCACTCGCCTTCGGTCCACTGTTCTCTCACCCTACGAACGTACAAGGAGACACTTGTGTGTCAGATAAATGTTCAGATGGACATGCATAATTTGTCCAAGTTTGCTTGCAGAGCACTTTAGAAAGTGACCAAAATCGTAGCTACCATGGTGTCTCCCAGTCCAACTTGGGTCATTTTTTTTTTTAAAACTGTATATTTTATTTTGCTTTACTTTAATCTGAAAACTCAGAAGCATTAAAATGTTGCATAATTCTCATGCAGCATGCCAAAAAGGGCCATCAGTGCTTCTCATAACCTAGGCCTCCAAAATTCTGAGGTTCTCTGACCACAGAACTGACTACAGAACTCTTCTTCTGCTGCAGAACTTAAGTGGTGCTGCTCAAGTTACCATTTGAGGGTATGTGGATCTAAAATCTTCTAGTTTTCCTTGGTTTTAGGTTCTTTTCTCCCTAATCTTGTCCTGAACCCCTGTCCCACACCCAGTACCTGATGATATAAATGACATCATGAGGTATGCTTGCCAGTGACTGGACAGAAATCACCACCAAAGTAAAGCATCTGTGAAGCAGATATGGAACCTGTTATCTACGGCTCTGGAGCCTGCAATGGGATTTGGGGTTAATATGCCATAGAGAAACCTGGACCAGACTCATAACCTCCATCAAAATTACATAACTATAGCAGTTTGGGCTTATGGAGGAATGTGTATTTCTTACATATTTTAAAGGGGAGCAAAAGCCTGATTCCCATCGAAATATAGCATCAGACTGCTTCAGAACTAGAGAAAAGCCTGGTTTCATAAACATTGAGAGTACTAGCTTGTTTAAAGAATGGTTTATTATCCAGCCTTCTCTGTGATCCCAGCCTGCTAGCCTGGTACAGTACCCTTCCCATACACCCACAATGCTGAATGCCAGTGACGTAATCAGCTGTGAGGACCTCAATGAGAACAGGCATCACATTAGGGATACTGCAGCTGCCAGCAAGTTAGCCCTGTCAATACGCTATTCATTGCCTGCAACAACTACCTGGCCAGTAATGGTTTCTCCCGGTCAGCCATGGTTTATCCATGTTTACCCATGGGGATGCCCCCCAGTGATAAGATCTGGTCTGGTGATGCAAAGTAAAGTTTACCTATTTAATTGTTAACTTTACAGGAAAAGCCTCCATGCTGGGCATTATTGCTATTATAATCCAAAAGAGTAAAACAAATTCCTTTCTGAAAGAATATGAGAACCAGCAGAGTGGGGAATCCTAAAACAAACCAGATAAAAGCAGTAGAAGACAATCCCAGACGTCACTTACTTGAACCAATGACTTGAAATAAATGTTGCATACCTACCATGTTGGTTTTAAAATTGTTGCTCTGGACAGTACCTAAAATGGCTGCTGTCATTGTGTGATGACGTCAGCTAAGTGATAGCTCTCCAGCCATATCACCCCTTCACCTCTGTGGTACCCTGCAACTATTAATATCTACATTTCCCTGGTCATTTAACTGATCCAATTTAGTTGTTCGCTGGGTATGTGCTCTGCTTCCAGGGACCATCTTCAGACAAGACCCGAGCCATAAGGTGGCAACAAAACAGTAAGAGAAAACCATAAATGTATACAGGGCAAGAAGTATGCAGCAAGTAACCTAACACAACACTTGGTGACAGCAGCGAGGATGTAATTAGCAAACAATAAATATTACAATACAATAACGACAATAAATGAACATGGACCAACAGCATTGACAACTGACATTGTGATCAGTGAAAGCAGATTACAGGTTCAGTCATCCATAAAAGCAACATTATAGGGGCACAGGCAGCACCGAGGGCCCAACACTCAAGTGTGGGGCTGCTCCCAGTTTGGACTTTGTGAGAAATACAAAATCACACATGCCCCAACAGAACAAAGCATCATGGTCTGCATATGCAAATCACCACAGAATATTATGCTAGTTCAACTTTAAGCAGAAATGTATGGTGCCGAAAGGCCTCTCACACAGTTTGCAAAGGGTGCCAACAGAAGACATAGACACATGTTTCGTCCTACCAGGAAGCACTTTGCGAATGCAAAAGCAATTTTTGTTTTACTTGTGGTTTACTGTTGTATAATGGATTGTATCTGACTAATTTTGCTGACTTCCAGGCTGATATTTTCTGTAGCTTCAAATCCCAGAATCCCCTGCAGTTGACATCAGAGCAGGACTGCAGCAGTGGGAAATTCAATACTCTGCAATGCATGTTAGAGCTTTTATAAGCTCCGATCAGATGCTTTCTGGTCCGGCTTTTCTCAGAGAGCTACATACAGTCCTCTATGACTGTACTTAGTCCTGGGAGGACAGCGGTGCCAGCAAACAAAAGATCAGAGCTTAAATAAACTGTAACATGCATTGCAGGCTGTTGAATCACCCAATGCTGCAGCCCTGCTGTTATGTCAGCTGCAGGGGATTCTGGGGTTTGTAGTTACAGAAAATGCCAGCCTGAAAGTAAACAAAATTAGTTTGATGCAATCTACTATACTACACTAAACAGTAAGTAAAAAAAATGTTTTTTCATGGAAAGGCAAATTAGGACTAGCCCCACACTTAGTATTTATTCTTACCCTTTAAGATTGATTTGAATAGAAGAACGTGTGTCAATAACTTTATAGTCTATGGTGGAACATTGTTCCAACCTGATTTTCATCTCATCTGAAATATTGTTCTACCACAGTGCAAAGATCATGGAATGCTGTTCAATCCTTCTGTGGAAGAACAGCGTTCCAGCTGATATGAAAACTGCACGAGCCACACAAATTTCAATACAGTGAAGGCAAAAAGCCCAGGCAACAGAAACTGCAGAATCAACCAAGATGAAAAGACATGGCGACAGTACGATCCAAAACTCGCAGAAATCCCGCAGATGCAGGATCAACCAGATACGTTATAAAAAATGCAGGCTCAACCAGATATGTTCAGCTATATATAACAATATTTCAAATTATTGCATTAAAGTCAGTTCCTCCAGTCCATGTTGTCTTGCTAAGCGAGACATACAGCCACCATTTTTCCATTGAAAATTCCTCCCACACCATAGTGACAACCAATGGGAGTGTCCGCTGCTAACATAGGGATGTCTAGTCCCTAGCAACCACACAGCTCACCATAGCAACCAGCCCTATCTTCTGAAATAAGAAACATAGAGAACAGTTTCTTTTTGAATCTAAAAAATATAAAAGTTGCTGAAACTATATTAAAATTATTTGGGGGGGGCACCATACACTATATAAAATACTGGATGGGCAATCACATGTCCAACCAGTGTGTTCTGCCGCCTCTGGGTTCTGATCCACATGGGCCTCTCGAGCTTCGCTCTCAAAGTCAAAGAGAATTGGAACCCCTGTGTAGTAGAACACATTGGTTGAGCATTGTTGCCCATTCAGTATTCTCTATGTTACAAATATGAGACACGGGGTAGCATCTGCAGGCTGAGTCAGGCAGAAGAGCAACTTTATATTGAGAGTTTATACTTAACAGTAGCTTGTACATTAGACTGTAATACACAAGCTAAGTATCATACAAAGTGAAAATAAGACTGAAAGGGACTCTGGATCCATCATCTCTGCCCCCCCCCCATCTGCTTCACTAGCAGGTATAAAGAAGTATGCTATGCAAAGTGTAGCAATTTAAAGGGGTTCCCTGCCCACTCTACTACCCTAACCCGGTATCCAGTAATGTCCTTGGTACAAAGAACATTACCTTGAAGGGCCATACTATCTTCATGTCCACTGACTCCAGATAGGCTGTTCCACAGGTTCATCACCCTATGGGAGTAGAAATACTTCCTGAAATTACTCCTAAATTTATGACCTCAGCTTAAGGATGTGTCCCTGTGTCTGTCGAAGATCACTAGATCAAACATCTTGGTCTGTCCAGTCTTATGGACTGCCATGGAGCAAAGTTAGTTTGTGTCCCTTCGAAAGGATTTACACTCTAAGAGGCCTTTGCACATAAAACAAAATCTAGACAGAGCCGATAGGGCTGTGAAGAGCTACCAATTGTCCAAAGTTATACACATGCTTAGAAATTATTCCATGCCCGGGTGTAACTTGGCCATTTTTTGGAGGTGTTGCACCAAATTTTTAAAATGGCCTTTTTGGAACCCCTCCTCATGAAGTGCCAGTATCATTTTGTTCACTTGTCCCGAAAGGTAATTTCGCAGAGTGAACGCATTATTCCGTGCCACAGGTGCAAAAACATGTTTTGGGCAGTGTGATAGGGTGGGTGACCCTATCCCAGTTGGAAAACTGTAGTGATGGTTAAAGCAGCTTAACTTTAACAAAGTTTACCCCATGATGCCAAATTAGGGATGTGTATAGCATGCAGTAGTCCCTGGAAGTAAAATAAAGTTGTAGCTACCTTTTCCTTCCTCTGTGTAAGTCCGTTGTACTTTATATTTTGTTCATGTTTGAGCCTTGCTAGCTGGCCACTATCAGGGTAGTCTTCAATCTAGTTCGTGTTCTGCAACCCCAAAAGAATGTGGCATGCTGGTATATAGAGATCACCATAAGAAGCATTACACGAGGGCTTTGCTTTTAAATAAGAGTAAAAGAAACTGCTCAAGGGGTGTAATCTGCCAGCTAACAAATGAATAAAGTTCTCCTTGCTGTAGACACTCTGAGCATGGCAGTTTGGCTATGTAATGGGAGGATGCAACCCCCCCCCCAGTACAAGTGTAACAAAGTGCTGAGCAGTAAATCCAGGTAAATATACCTGTGCTAAATAGTTTGCTGTTTGCAGGTTGCTGCTGATTTTAGGAAAACAGTTGAGACTATATTTCTGTGATGCAAAACATGATATAAGGAAGCATTTGATAGCTTTAGAAAAAGAGATGCGTATAAACTATAAAAGTACATGCAGGATAACAGTTAAAGGTTGAGTTCATCTCTAGAAGAATCTATGCTTTTTAAAGGTAGTTTTTACCTGGAATCTGGGAGTTCGGAAGCTCCTGGGTCTGTGTTTCTGCTGCTGCTATCTCAGCAGCTGCAGCCATTTTAGAAAGATGTTCCCTTAGGGAAGGGCTTCCCTTAATTGCATTAGACTATAGGGAAGGCTTGGGTCTTGTCCTGCCAGGAAGTGATTAGTTTAGAGGGATGAACTTTCTGAAAAGGATATTTGTTTGTATGTTCTTGTGTTTGTGCTTTTGAAAGGGGTTTAGCATTGTGTAACAATTGCCCCTATATATGTATCCTGTATATTTCTTTGAAAATAATGCAGTTGTATGAATTATAAGTCTGGTATTCCTCTAATTGTGTAATAGAACATGACTGATAAATCATGTGACACCTGAGCTGTATATAAAGGATGCTCAGGTAACCTATAGTTAGTTTTACTTTGCTTCTCCCTGAGGTTCATCACTGCTCCTCAGCCCAGAGTGGAGCCAGAGAAGCAGCCAAACATGAGAGAGACATGCAGTGTTGAATTACTGAGATCCTGGTTACCCGAAGGTGAGGCAAGTTTAAGGTGGAGCTCAGGTTGAAAGTCCTGGAGGACTCACTGTGGTCTGGGATTGGCCCTGGACCTCCAAAGGACAGGTTTGGGCTACCTGGATGCTAGAAGCTGCTCACCTGGAATTTACCAAAGGGAGAGGACTCAGACTGGTGAGAAGCTGCAGAGGCCTGAGTGGGCAGATACTCAGACTGCAGAGGAACTTGGCAGCTTCTAGCATCCAGGTAGCCCAAACCTGACCTTTGGAGGTCCAGGGCCAATCCCAGGCCATAGTGAGTCCTCCAGGACTTTCAACCTGAGCTCCACCTTAAACTTGCCTCACCTTCACCTTTGGGTAACCAGGATCTCAGTAATTCAACACTGCATGTCTCTCTCACGTTTGGCTGCTTCTCTGGCTCCACACTGCTTCTCCCTGAGGTTCCTCTCTGCTCCTCAGCCCAAAGTAAAACTAACTATAGGTTACCTGAGCATCCCTTATATACAGCTCAGGTGTCACATGATTTATCAGACATGTTCTATTAAACAATTAGAGGAATACCAGATTTATAAATCACACAACTGCATTATTTTCAAAGAAATATACAGGATACATATATAGGGGCAATTGTTACACAATGCTAAACCCCTTTCAAAAGCATAAACACAAGAACATACAAACAAATATCCTTTTCAGAAAGTTTATCCCTCTAAACTAATCACTTTCTGTGGAAAATGACAGCAGTACTGTTTTGAAGGAGGTAGCAAAAATGGCAATGTTGAAAATGTGGAGTGAAAATATTAAAAATTGGCAAAGTTAGGAACGTGCATAGAAACTGTGCAATGCACGCTTGTAGCGCAGTCATTTTGGGGGAATTTTTTTCACCAGATTTACAACATGGGCTTTTTGGGACCCCATCTCATGAACAGTTACACTGCCATTTCGTGAATCAGTGCCAAAAGGTGATTCCACGCAACAACCGCAAAATCACCTTTTGGGACAGAGTAACAAAATGACAGTGACAGTTTTCATGAGGTGGGGATCCCAAGAACTCCATGTTGAAAATATGGGGAAAAATTCAAAAAATGGCTGATTTATCAGCATAAGTTGAAAACCCCATTGAATGGCATTATAGCATGCTAACCTTAGATTCTTCAGTTCGTGGTTCGACTTTGAAGAGTGCAGACGTGTCCCGGTCCAGAGAAGAAGACAGTCCTGCCCTCTAGAGATAAGTATGGAGTAAGGGGGTGTGTGTGGAGGTGGGTGCTCAGTGGAAGGGTGGGGATGGGTGAGGGGGACTGGAATGACGATGAGGGATCGTTCTCTTTTTTATAGAAAAAAATGACTGGAGCAATGACAAGGGACCTTTTTTTTACAGCAAAAAAAAAATATTTGGGCACATTGATGGGTGGGCTCCCAGTATGCCACATGGCGGGGGTTGTACATGATGCTGACATGGGATTGGGTACCCCGATGTTATGGGTGGAAGAAGAAAATTGTTAGGCATAATGGGGTTGGCTCACAGTGTGCCGCATAAGTGGGGGGGTGCACATAATGCTGACACAGGGATTGAGCACCCCAATGTCGGCGGATAAAAGGAACAATCTTTGGGCACACTAGGGTGGGCTTTCAGTGTGCCACATGAGTTGGGGGGGCCACAGAATGCTGTGGTGCTGGCGGAGGCAATGCAACTGCACATGCATGGCACTCACACATGCACAGTTGTGGTGAATGGCATTTTGCCATTCACAGCATGATGGGCACCAGCAGAACTGCACATGCGTGCCAGTCATGCATGTGCAGTTCATGCACTGGAATGTGGCAGTAACAGACGAAATAGTGAGGCTGTTATTCCATAGCGGACGATTGTGGCGGAGGGTTTCAAGCTCTGTTGGACATTTGGAAGGATACTTCCAAATGTCCAATGGAAGATTCCACAGTCGGCCATTTTTTAGAGCTAGGATCCGATCCCAAAACGGCTGTAGGCTCCACCCACAGTCCTAAAAATCACTAAAAAGTATCAGGTATTAGCTGTAGTTTTTGGAAACTGTGAGATGTGGCAACCAATGTAGAACTGTGAGTGTATGTCACAAAGCATGGAGTTGTGGATAATCTGAACTACCTTTTAGGCATTCTCCTGAGCAAGCCTGTAATTTGGGTGAAACGTAGAGGATGATTTTCATGCCTGCTTGAACTGTTTGAAATAAAATAAGAACAAAAAGAAAGTAACTATGTTAGTGTGAAGTTTTAAGTGCCCCCACTTCTGTTGGATGTGCCTTGGACTACAGCATTTGGGTGTGGCCCGTGGCATACTTTAAGGGGTGTCCAGGGGTTGCGGCTGAGACCCCTATGATTTCCTTACAACCCCTGTGATGTTCCTTACAACCCCTAGAAATCCCTAAAATCTGTTTTCCCTAGCATACTGTATATTTACATCAAAAGTGGTGGGTGGAGGAGCTTTGCAACCTCTATGATTCTGGTGAAATGATACAAGTGGGTGTGGCAGCTGAAGATTTCAGTGGAGGCATTCCCTGCGGATCTCCCAAGTTTGGGAATGGTATTGCAGTCTTAGGGATACCCTTGAGTTTGGAAAGACTCGGACTGTGTTCCCGCTCAGCTTCCTTTTCTCCAATGTGATCATTTTAGGGACTACCAGCCCCTCCTGATAACGTTTGTCTTCCATACCCCTGATCCTTGTGGTGGGCCTGCATTGCACCCTCTCAACTGCCTAAAGGTCCTCTTTATATTGAGTAGCTCAGAACCAGACACAGTACTCCAGGTGGGGCACGAGTACTTCCCCATGCCTACTGGTCACCCCGCTTTTGATGTACCCCAACATTCTTTCGGACCGCTTGACAGTGGTCACACACTGCTTGTCATGTTTCAGACCCTTGTCAGTTACAGGCCCCCTGGTCCTTTCCCTCATTGACTGCAGAACGTAGAGCCCCACACAGTTTATAGATTCCACCTGTGTTTTTCCTCCCAAGTGTAGCACCATACACATGACTATACTGAACTCGAGAACAGAGGAGTCCAACCACTCACACAGCTTATGCACATCCTGTTGATGCCTGTCCCTACACTTAAGGGAGTCCAGTCCCCTGTCCAGCTTTGTGTCATCCAGTACAGATTTTTATGATTATTAAATGAACAGAGCAATGGAGAGATGTGCATTTTCCTGTGCATTGTCCTGCTATTGACTTTGCCTTGATTTGGGTTGGGAGGAGTACCCAGGATGCTGGAGCCGGATGGTCAAGGTTGCGGAACTGCTGCCCATGGCAGCACACCCCAACATAGGGGAGGGAACACTGGTCCACTGTCACAGTGACCTCTTTGGTGATCCCTTCTTCTCTGCCAGGGCACACTGCAATGTAAGATGCCAGCACAAGGCATGCACCATGCCAGAGGGGTGATGGGCAGCGGAAAGGAAGGAAGGAGCAAAGACAGGAGAAGAACTAGGGCTTAGCCTGCACAGTGAGGGGTCATTACTCTGTAGCCCTGTGTCCTAGCCTGATCCTCATGCCCTTATTGGGCAATAGTATTGTAAATGGCTTGTTGGGTCTAGGACATGGCGGGCACTGGCGTGGGGGAGGGGTTCATGTCTGGCTGCTGAGGAGAAATAAAATGATTGGAAAAATGTTCTCCAGGTGAACCATGTTGGAAGTCTGTACCCTAAGAGAGACTAGTTGTTTAAAAATTAATATAAAATGTTACTGGTAAAATACCCTTTCTTTCAGAAAACTGGAACAAATTTGACTCCCATATCTGAAAATGGTTTAGGAATCAAATACTTCCTCATCCTTTATTTGGGAAGTTTGTACCTTACTGTGGAAGTCAGAGGCTTCCAAAACTGGGCCCCCCGATGGGTCAGCGGTAGTATGCTGCACTGCCATGCTGGAGGTCCCAGTTTGGGAGCGGTGTTGGGGAGCAATGTCACGGCAAAGTCGTGGGCTAGAGTAGCTACCGAGAGGCAGTCTGCCCCAGATGTGGAGGACTGGTGGCAGGTTCCAACACCACAGCAACACCTGCTGCAGGGCCAGGGAGCTTGCTCTCCCTGTAGCACACTGTGTACACATGATGTCACAAATGGCAATTTGCCCATGCCATGGGGAAGAGGAAGGTGAGGGAAAAGCAATGAGAACCCTCTCTGCTGCCTTCTATATAACGGTCAGCATGGTTAGACCATTGACACAGCACAGGCCTCCAAATCTAAATTTGAACTGCTCTGGAGGAGGGGGTGGCCCTCCCCACACTGCTGCCATGAAGGGCAGAGCTGTAGGGGGATATTGGAGGTGTCAGGTAAGTGGCAGTTAGGGCTGGGTGGTAACTGAGGCCCAAACAGGGGCAAATTCCTGAAAAGCATGGGTGGCTGAGCCAGGGATAAAAATCAATATATAAAAAAAATCTTCTAAAATCAAATAAACTTAAGTCCCAACTATATCAGTCTCTCCCATTTATATGGACTGCTTTAGTTAAAAAGTTCCAAGCCTTCCTTTAACAAAAAATCATTTGCATATTGAGTACTTGGCTTTCATAGTGAGTAGACTGTCTCCTCTGACATGTGGCTGTCTAATATAAAGTTAAGCAATATTACCCCAAGACTGCAGATTGTATTATTTAATGGTTAGTCAGATACCTCAAGTAAAAACACCTTTACAACTGTTTCAGTTAAAAACCTCATACTCAACCAGCGGGACCTGCAGGTGTGCAGCTGCAAGGCCTTCTGCTCTGTGATTGGTTGCAAGAAACTTGTGGTGACCAAGGTGCTAGTGACAAACGTATGCATGGCTAGATAAATAAGTCAACATTTAGTTCTGTTAGCCAGAGGGGAGAGCGACAGAGCGCGAGAAAGAGAGAGACAGAGAGAGAGAGAGAGAGAACTCATCAGTGCACACGCAAACACAGGACAAGACCTGCCGTGTGGAAGCAGTAAAACAACACATGTACTTCAGACACTGAGCCACAGAGTCAAGGTAATGATTCTTTACTGATTCATTTATTTGTTGTCTGTTTGCATTTAATAGGTTAGTCCCATACAATTTTGTAATTAAAAAAATCCACAAATATTTAATGTATTGTAAACCTGAAAAAAGGATCCATATAAAAATGGTATTACTATTTAATATTGTTCCACACTGTTTTTCTATGATAAGGTATTAATATAAAACCAGAGAACTGGTATAGAGAGACAGTGTGGTCTAGAAAGGGCACAGGTTAGGAAAACAGCTGACAGGGGTTCAAATCCCACCATAGCCACCTACTCACTGTGTAACACTGAGTAAGTCCCTTAGCCTCCTAGTGTTTCAGTCCACCCAGCTGTTAACATGGATAAAAGTAGGACCTCACTGAAAACAAGATATTGTATCTCAGAAAAGAAGGCAATTTGGCTTATCCTAAGTGTGAAAGGTGTATGTCAATGTTTTTTAATTTTTTGATAATGCTGGGCATGATAATTTTTGTGCCCCAAAAAAAAACGTTGTCAAATGTTGGAAGAGCACCTGTGATACACAGGCAAACAATGCCTTAGTTCTGATATTCATTTTTTTTAATTATTTTGTTAGACAACAATGAGGGCTTAAGTCCTTGTTTCAGTAAAAAAAAACAATACTTGTTAAAGAGAGGTGGGTGGTTAGCAGTGTTCCATATCTTAGCGTATAAAAATCTACTTTAAACTATTTCAATATATATCTTGGATTGTTCTTTTTTGGATTTTTGATTTTGCTTGCTATATATAATATTATTCAGATTACATCTTTCTTTTGTGTTGGTGTCTCTCTTTGGGATAAGTTGCCTTTAAGCAAGTAAAGAACTCGAGCTGGTACAGCACAGCAAAAGATGTAGAATTATTTATTTAAAAATTGGCAGCTGGGGAAAACACACTCAGCTGAGGCTGGTTTCCATGAACAACCCTGGGGGAGGGTTACAGAGGGAAGTACAAAGACAGTTTTGTACAGCATAAAATACAGCAAACACATCAATAAATAATACAGATGTAAAAGTAAAGAAACTCCTATAACAGTCTCAAAACCAGGCAAGGGAACCTCTTGCGACAGAACAATTAAGGAACATGTATTTGTTTACTATTCAATGTGTTCGCCCAAAATACTACAGCTGAGGTGCAACGACTCATGTTCCAGTGGGATCCTGCTTCTGCCCATGGGTAGACAGGAGCACTGAGCAGTTAAGTGACTTGCCCAAGGTCACAGTGAGTATTTGGCTCTGGCATGGTTTAAACCTGCAGTCTTCTGGTTCTCAAGCCAGTGCTCTAACCACAAGACCATACTGCCTCTGCAGTGAAAGGCCTTTGAAAGTAATCATCTAAGGGTGGTTAGAAAATGATAAAATCTTGAGAATACACCATCAGGTTAACAAGAATTCCCCTTTAAGTATTGCATTCTAGGTAAAAACTATATACATGTGTTTCTAACGTATGGTATGATTGTAATCCATCTTGCCTAGGACCCTACTCTAAAAAAGTTCTCTGAACTCATGCTGGGTTGCCTGGTAAAGTTTTTTTAAACAAACTGAATAAAGTAATCAAAGTGATTCTCACTTTGCCCCATTGCACAACTGACAAGAAGACACTGAGTGGCAATAAACACACATGTGACCATGACATCAGTGATATCGGTGTGAGTTGCTCAGCAGGTTGCACACTTACCTCAGAAGTTGGAAGATCAGAAGGTTGTGGGTTCTAGTTCCCACCAGGAACTTGGGATAAATCCCAATACTGACACTGTATTGCAACACGAAGGGGGTGCAGCACTCCTGAAGTACTGTCTTTTGGATGAGCTATTAAACTGAGGTCCTGTCTGCATGTTCTGGTGGTTGTTTTGGTAGATGGTAAAGATCTCATGGTACGTTTGGAAAAGAGCAGGAGAATTTTCCTGATGTCCTGGTCACATGTTTCCCCCATTTAGTAAAATGCCACCAGCAGCTTCATCTGGTTCAGTTTTAGTTGGTTTCCACCTGTACCTGCCCCCCACCCTGAGGAGATAAACATAGGCAGAATTGCCTATCCTCCTTTCCGGTCAACAAAACTAAATAAATATATGTCTGCCAGTGCCAGCTCCCAATCACTGATTACGAACATACAAAATTTGCCAGCAGATAAAGGCCTAGAGGTTTATCAAATCTGCGCGAATGTGCAGCTAGCATCCCTTATTCTGCAGCTGCCCCTCCCTTCCACCCTTCCCCTTCATTGACCCTCCCCCTTGTCCTGTCCCATCCCCTTTTGAAGCAGTCCACTGTTCTACTGGATACCACTTCTGCAGGTAATGCATTCCACCCAGCCACCACCCTCTCTGTAAAAAGTGTCTCCTCATCTCCTCCTGAACCTTCCTCCCTCCAGTCTCATATCATGGCCCTGGTATCCCTCCTCCCTTACTTTGAACAGCCCCTCTGTACCTGTCTTGTTTATTCCTTTCATGTACTTAAAGGTTTCAATCATGTCCCCCATCCCTCCTCTCCTCCAGCAGTACATGCTCAACTCCTCAGCCTCCTCTCGTATGATAAGTCCCCCAGCCCTTGATCATCTTTGTCACCCTGCGCTGCACCCCTCCAGTAGCTTAATGTCCCTCTTCAGATCCGGGCACCAGTACTGCACGCATACCCAGGTGCAGTCTAACTAACACCTACACAGTGGCAGAATCACCTCCTCCCTCCTCGAGGATATACCCCTTGCAATACAACCCAGCATTTTGTTGGCCTTTGCAGCTGCCTTCCTACATTGTGCCGAGTTGTTCATTGACCCTGTAATGAGCGCCCCCAGATCCTTCTCCTCCTCTGTCTGGACTAGCTGCACTCCCACCAGCTGGTAACTCCTCCTTGGGTTCTTCATCCCAAAATGCAGCACCTTGCACTTTTTGGCATTACCACTTTCCCCATCCTCCCAAAGTTGGCCCTCCTGAAGTCCAGCACTCTTGTGCCAGATTTCACTCCTTCCTTACCCATATCCAATGTGAGCCATACTGAGTGGTGGTCACTCCCTGACAGCGGTTCCTCCACTGTAAGTTCTCTCACAAAGTCCCCATTTGCAGCACAAGGTCAAGGGTATTCCCTAACCTGGTTGGTTTACTGACCATTTGCAGCAGGAAGCTGTCCTGGAAGGCATCCAACAGTACCTGCTCCCTTCTGTTCCTGGTTGTTGGGTACTCCAGTCCACTCCTGACATGTTGAAGTCCCCCACAATCACCACACTACCCTTCTCGCAGGTCCTCCTGATCTGTCCCGCTAGTTCCCTGTCTAACTCCTCCGTCTGAGATGGTGGCTTGCACACCACTCCCACTCTAAGAATCCTATTCTTGGAATCCTGGATTTGCATCCAAAGTAACTCCGTACTACCCTCCTCCCCTTCCTCCCTTACACACATCAGTCCTTCCTTCACATATAGTGCCACACCCCCTCCTTTTCCAATCACCCTGTCACTACGAAATAACCTGTACCCTGGTACAGACAGGTCCCAGTCATTTTATTGGGTGGCCCATGTTTCTGTGATGGCTGCAATGTTCACCTCTCCCTCTGCCATGAGCACCTGTAACTCTGCAGTTTTCCTCCCAAGACTCCTAGCATTAAGGGTAACCACCTTCTACCCTTTTCCCCCCTCCCATCCTGCCCTCCTTTACTAGCATCACCAATAATAGTTCTTGCCATTTGTCCTTTGTCACTGTTATCGGGGGTAAGCTCATATGGTTTCCCAACCTGTGGTCTCTGCATGTCCTTAAATTCCTTACTTCCTCTATGTACTCCTCCATCCTCTATTTCAACACTTTCTTTCCCTCCTCACTCAAGTGTAGTCTGTCCTTGGCATAGAGACTACTGTCCTCCCAGGTCCCCCAACAGCCCATACCCTTTAGTTCAACACGGGTTCTTAGCCATCCGTTAAATTCCTCTATTCTCAGTTTTCTTGTTATGCTTGCCTTGGGCACTGGAAGTATCTCCGAAAAATTACTGATCTTCCTGCCCCTCACATAATTGTCCTAGTTCCTCAAACCTCCTCTGGACTATATCTACTGTCTTGTCAGCCAGGTCATTCGTCCCAAGATGTATAATTAAAAGAGGCTTGTCCCTACCCCTTCTAGCACATTTCAGAACAGATTGTCCCATCCTTTCCACTGTCATTCCTGGCATGGCACCCAAATGCGACTATGCCTCTCCCCCTTGCTACCTCACCTGACTTCTCTTAGTATTGAGTCCTCCAGCACTAAGATTCCACCACTCTTACTCTCTGCTTGCTTCCATTCATCTCCCTCTCTCATTTCCGGCTCCTCTTCTTCCTCCTGCACATTATTTCCCCCTTTTGCCCGTGTTGCAATTCTCCCAACAGAACTTCACCCCACTCCGGTTTGGTCCAGGCATTTATCAATTACTCCTCTAATTTCATCATTTTCCTCCTCCACCTTCTTCCTCTCTAGCAGTGCAAAACTATTTTCTGAAGACCCTTCACAAATGCCCGCTCCCTCTCTCTTCATAGTAACGTGTTCTCTCCTTTCCACTCCATGACTTTTGCCACTTCTTCACCTCCCCCTCACAAGTCCCTATCTCCTCCTTCCATTCGTCTTTTGTCTCCTGACCTGGTTTCCCCAGCAATCATTCTTCCTGGCCTTTGCCCCATTGTCCCTGCTTCCCTTCTTCTGACCCTCTCCTCACCACTGTTGGCTTAAATCGCCCTCCCTCATCTCCCATTCTTCCTCCCTCCAGTATTGGGCTAAACCCACCCCCAGTCTGCCTTGCCTGTCTTAGTTCCTTCTGCAGACCCTCAGTCTCCTTTCTAAGTTTCTCCACGTGGTTGCACACTAAACATCCTCCCACACTCCAGGCAATTTTTAGAAAGATTGGTGCACCGCAGTTGTTGCAGCCTACCACCCTACCCATTGCTGTCGTTGCCCACCAGCGACCCCCCACCCTTCCAGATGCAGGATACCAAACACTCCCCCAAGTCTCCCCTCTCCACCCTCTATCAGTGCAAAACATTATTTTCTTAATTTCCCTTACCCCCCCTTTGTTGTACATGTTTAGATAGATCGAGCAACTGATTTTTATATTCCAAACCTTCCTATCCACACTCAAAAAGAGACTTTCAGTAGCTATTGTACAACCTTCTTCAAACTCCTAGTCCTTCTTTCCACAGTGCATTAGCAATGCAAAATAGGTTTGCTACCAAAAGAAACAGGTCTCCAATCCAAACAGCTTCACCAACAACACATCAAAATAGGCTTGAAATTAGAAGATATAGGTCTCTGATTCAAAGAAACAGCCCCAGTTAAATCACACCAAATAGGGTTTAAATCGGAAGAAATAGGCCTCTACAAATGCAGCCTCCTACACAGTGAAACATAAAACAAATGAGCCCACTTATAGCTACCAAAACAGTTTTCAAAATTCCCAACAGCCCCAAAACAATACCCTGCTAGCCCCTTAGAAATAGTAAGAAAGAAAAGAAATAACCTTCTACCAAGTAAAATCCACAAGAAACAATGTAAAAACAAGAAGAAGCTACTGTACTGTAGCAGATCTGATCCTTTCCCTTCTAGATTGAGACACACACTTTGGATTTGCTGCTTCTGCCCCCTTCCCCCACCATCCTCCCACCCAGTAATAACCCCTACCTTGTCAGTAAACAGCAAAATTATTTCTAGTATGAAAATTATTTCTGTGAAGGAAAAAAGGAATTTTGGTTTTATATTCTGCTTTTCAATGCAGACTCATTGTATTCCAAAGTGCTTTACAGTCTAGGAGAGGAAGGGGTAGAGAATTCTGTTGGTATTTGAAGTATACAGTGAATTTAGGAATGAAGAAAGGAGTCAGTGTCCACACAGATTTAAATATGTCAGGGCTTTTTAGTGTGAAAGTTCACATATTGAAGATGCACAGAAGCAGTCTCTCCAGCAAAAAGCAGACTCCCCGCACACAGGAAGAGCAAAACAGTTCAGAGATTGCTGAGAGAGAGAGAAAGAGATGGCCAAGTTGTTCAGCACAGGTAGGGTACACTTATCAACCTTATTTATCCCTTTCAAGTACTTGAATGTCCCAATCATGTCCCCCCTCTCTGTCTCCTATCTTCCAGGGAGTACATGTTCAGTGTCCTCAACCTCTCCTCGTATGCCTTGCCCTGCTGACCAGCTATCATCTTTGTATCCCTCCTCTGGACCTTCTCCAGCAGGTTAATGTCCTTTTTAAGATGTGGGCACCAGTACTGAACTCCATACTCTAGATGAGGTCAGTATAGTTATTAGAAGTCAATAGTTCATTCCCAGTAGGCCAAGATTTACCTATTATATCAAAAAACAACACTGATCAATATCTGTTTTATTAAACCTGGCTTGAGTCACCTTGCCCCCCCCCAATGTACTGTAGGTTGCCTGTGTGCTGTTCAGTTTTCCTTGGTAGTCTAGTGTTCCCCTTCCTCACAATTTAAAAAAAAAGTACATTTTCCATTGTAGTCCAATGGCCCACCTCCCACCCCCTTTGGTCCTGGCAATCAACTCCCCCTCCCCATGCAACACTGAGACAGGAGCCAGTATTCACCTGCTGCTTACCTCCAGTGCCGGTTGATGTCTCACACAAGCATACTCGCTTGTGTTATTCAGATAACTTTATTTATACTGTAGTACAGGTACAATATTGACAAAGTTATTTGACTAATACAGAGTTTCCCTGTGAGAGACGGCAGCTAATACTGGACATGAGAGGAAGGTGATTACTGGCTGCTGTCTCAGGGTCAGATGGGGGTGGGGCAGGGAGATGATCTCAGGAATTGGAGGAAGCAATGGACTACTATGGAAAATTAACAACAATCAGGAAGGGGGTAAAAATAGCACCAGGGAGCACTACGAATTGCAGAAACTGCTGCTAATCTTAAAAGCAGTTGCTGATAATTAAAAGTTTCTGCAGTGCACCTGCTTGTTACAAACTGTTACCAGCTCCAGCTTAAATGCAGCTGCTGTATAACAGAAACAGAAAGCCACACTTTAACAGAAAGCATATTTTAAGTAGTACAAAATGCTGTACAAATTTGTAAATAAAAAAGTTTTAAGAAAACACACATGAACTGGAGTTATCAGCTGACAGTCCCTCAAGCTGAAAAAGTGGCCTATAGTGGCAGTTATCCCCTCAGCCTGTGGCTTTTAACATTATAATCCACTGTCAGTCACTTATTCTCTGGCTGGGTAATAATGCTCAGCTATAAGCCTCAGTTCTAGTCATTCTAGTCTCTAGTCCCTGTGTGTAACATACACACAACACACACACACACACACACACACACACACACACACACACACACACTCACACTGTAGATAGACAGACAGATAGATGATAGATATCTACTGTAGATAGATAGACAGACAGACAGACAGACAGATGGACGGACAGACAGACAGATAGATAGATAGATGAATAGATATATACTGTCTGTAGACAGATAGCTAGATAGATAGATAGATAGATAGATAGATAGATAGATAGATAGATAGATACTGTCTGTAGATAGGTAGATAGACAGACAGATAAATAGATACTGTTAGATAGACAGACAGACAGATAGACAGATAGACAGATAGATAGATAGATAGATAGATAGATAGATAGATAGATACTGATGCAGGAAAAGACATCACACATTGACGCAATGAAGACATGTAGGGTAGATTAATATCAATTTTAGCAAAATATGCCACATTAGATTCATAGATTCATAGACATGTGCCAGCAGAAACAGACCTTCTTCGTCCACCAAGCCTACCCTTTCCCTTCTCTTTACATGCCCTCCTGCCCCTTAGAGTCCCTTCTCCATCTCCTAGACAGCCCCTTGTGGTTGTCCTCAGCCCTATTGTATCCCTCCAGCATTCCTGCCTCCTGTTAGAGCACAAATCTGAACACAATCCAACCAGAAATGCATACCATAAACTATATAGGATGCATTCCAAACTAAGCGTTTGCCTCTAGGAGAAGAGCCAAGCAAGATAATTAATTGGTTTTGTTTGGGGATTTTACTTAATGGCTTTAGCCTGCCTGCCTACCTATCACAAATCAGAATTGACTTGAGGTCACATGGCAGTAGATCCTCAGCAAAACAACTTAGTTTATAATGTGTTGAACTTGAAAATATTAATAAGTGATAACTTTTCTATAGACATGTAATTTAAACAATTGTCTGTCTCATTTAGGTGCTAACATTCCTGCAAAGATGGAGGTACCTTTAGCTAGTATGCCATGGCGTACAATGCCTACAGAAATTCAGCATCCATATAAAAAGTTTTCTGAATGGAAATTCAAACTTTTTAGAGTGAGATCCTTTGAAATGACCTCTTCAGAAACTGCTGCAGTTGCCAGCAATGAGAACAAACCCAGAGAAATCCTTCCCTTGGAGGCTGTACCTCTGGAAAAAAAGCAGATGGATGCACAAACTTTGGAAACCGTACCTTTAGCTGCAGGTATGCTAAATCCTAAAACTTTAGAGGGCAGCAAACAAAAAACCCAAGATCCTGAACAATAACCAAGAAGAGTTAGAAATTATGGAGATGGAAAGTCATATAGCAAACCTGGAAAAATTTTGTCGCATTTGTGGTGCTTCATTTAAAAAAAATGGGAACAATGTAAAGTACCCAGTTCAAGGCCCAGCTGATGCAGACATTCAAGAACTCTTAAGGAAGATGGGGAAGAAAATCACTTCTTGGCAAGCTATTATTTTCAAGGTATTTCATATTGATGTCACAGGAGACCTTGAGACTGTCCACCCCATCCATTTCTGTCATAGCTGTAGGGTTATCATCAACAAGAAAATTATCAGTGTCACTGGCAAAGAGCTCTACTTTCCAAAAACAGTCAAACTGGATTGGCAACCTCATTCCAAGGTCTGCAAAGTCTGTCAACCTGCCAAACGAAACCTGAAAAGAAAAGGTCAAAAGCAAAGTTTACAGATTGCCAAAAAGCTTAAGATTGCAGCTGAGCATTCAAAAAATCTAAGAAACAAAAAAAGGCAAAGGTAAATCAAAAGATGGAACAAATGTGTTGATCAAGAATATTACCAACTGCAAGAACCAACATCTTAGTACAAAGCGACTTGCAGTAGAGTATCCTATCGACTTTATTAGGTCAGTCTCCTGTCAAGTGTGTGAACATCTACTCGCTGATCCTGTACAAACCACATGCAGACACCTGTTCTGCAGAACATGTATTCTTAAATGTTTCAAAGCTTTGGGAAATTACTGTCCAGCCTGCAAGTATCCCAGTTTTCCCACAGATCTTGTAACTCCTGTCAAACCCTTCATGACTGTTCTGCATTCCGTCATTGTGAAATGTCCGGTTAAAGAATGCGAAGATGAAGTCAGGCTAGATGAATATTCCAATCATGCTTTGATACATGAGGAAGCTAAAGGAAAAGATGCCTACTCACAGATTAATAAAGGTGGGCGTCCAAGGCAGCATTTGCTATCTTTGACCAGAAGAGCACAAAAGCATCGTTTGAGGCAACTTAAGCTTCATGTAAAAGCATTTGCTGATAAGGAAGAGGGTGGGGATGTAAAGTCAGTGTGTCTTACATTGTTTCTTCTTGCACTTAGAGCCAGAAATGAGCACAGGCAGGCTGATGAGTTGGAAGCCCTTATGCAGGGACGAGGATCAGGGCTTCACCCTGCTGTTTGCCTTGCTATAAGAGTTAATACCTTTCTCAGTTGTAGTCAGTACCATAAGATGTACAGGACAGTGAAAGCTGCAACTGGTAGGCAGATCTTTCAGCCATTACATGCTCTTCGAAATGCTGAAAAGACCCTTCTTCCAGGATACCATCCATTTGAATGGCAGCCTCCTCTGAAAAATGTTTCCACAAACACAGATGTGGGAATCATTAATGGACTGTCTGGTCTCACTCTTTCTGTTGATGACTACCCAGTAGAAACCCTTGCAAAGAGATTTAGATATGATGCAGCTTTGGTTTCAGCCTTGAAGGACATTGAGGAAGACATGCTTGAAGGTATGAAACAGCAACGCCTGGATGACTATCTAAGTGGCCCATTTACTGTGGTGGTAAAAGAATCTTGTGATGGCATGGGAGATGTCAGTGAAAAACATGGAAGTGGGCCAGCTGTCCCAGAAAAAGCAGTAAGGTTTTCTTTCACAATTATGAAAATTTCTGTAGCAATGAGCAATAATGAAAATATACAGATTTATGAAGAACTAAAGCCTAACTCAGAACTGAGTTGCAAACCACTGTGTCTCATGCTTGCTGATGAATCTGACCACGAAACACTGACTGTCATCTTGGGTCCTGTCATTGCTGAACGAGAGGCCATGAAAACAAGCGAACTGATCCTTGAGCTGGGAGGCATTCTTAGAACTTTTAAATTTATCTTTAGAGGCACAGGCTATGATGAAAAACTTGTGAGAGAAGTTGAAGGACTTGAAGCTTCTGGTTCACTATATATCTGTACCCTCTGTGACTCTACTCGACAGGAAGCCTCCCAGAATATAGTTCTTCATTCAATAACAAGGAGCCATGCTGAAAACCTGGAAAGATATGAGGTTTGGAGATCAAATCCATACAATGAATCAGCTGATGAGTTACGTGACAGAGTGAAAGGTGTTTCTGCCAAACCTTTCATAGAAACACAGCCCTGCATAGATGCATTGCACTGTGATATTGGAAATGCAACAGAATTCTATAAGATATTCCAAGATGAGATAGGTGAAGTCTACAAGGACCCAAATCCATCAAAAGAGGACAGGAAAAGATGGCAATTGACCCTTGACAAGCACCTCAGGAAGAAGCTGAACCTTAAACCAATTATGAGAATGAATGGAAACTTTGCAAGAAAACTTATGACAAAGGAGGCAGTGGAAGCTGTGTGTGAGTTGGTTCCTTCTAAAGAAAGATGTGAAGCTCTCAAGGAACTTGTAGAGCTCTATATGCATATGAAGCCAGTATGGCGATCTAGCTACCCAGCCAAAGAGTGCCCAGAGTTGCTCTGTCAATACAGCTTTAATTCTCAAAGATTTGCTGAGCTGTTATCTACCAAATTTAAGTACAGATATGATGGCAAAATTACAAACTACCTTCACAAAACTTTGGCTCATGTTCCTGAAATAATTGAAAGGGATGGGTCTATAGGTGCTTGGGCAAGTGAAGGCAATGAGTCAGGAAATAAACTGTTTCAACGCTTCAGAAAAATGAATGCCAGACAGTCAAAGTGCTATGAACTGGAGGATGTTTTGAAACATCACTGGTTATATACTTCAAAATACCTTCAAAAGTTTATGAATGCTCATGCTGAAATGAAGGCCCAAATATTCCCCAATGTCACAGAAGAGATTCCAGAAGATCCCATTAATTTTGAGGATTCCCTGGTGTCCGCTGACTCCATGGAATTTTGAATGCATGGAACCAGTAAAGAATAGTGCCGGAATGTGCCTACATAGAAGAAACTGTTTTAAAGCCAATGTGATGATGCACATTAGAAGCTTGAAGGCCTCGCCAGTTGTGAAGTGGTGGAATCTGTGGGGCGGATAAGATTCTGGACAGTAGTTCCAAAATCTGGTTGCTGATGAGGTTGCCTGGTTAAAAGTATCTGAACACTGGTATCTAAAGGGATTTTGCTAGAAAGCAAGGTGGTCTTTTCTACCTGTCCCATTCTTTAATCTACATTAAGTAGATCCTGAGAAGGAAGACAGCAAAACAGGGCAAGGCCATAAACATGTGTTGTTTGCAAAACAAAGGTACTCTACCTCTGAAATAACTGTGTGTATTTCCAATCGGTGTAAGTTATTCTTAAGAAAAGGATCATAATTTTGAGCATCAGTAGCATATAACATTCTCAAAATCATGAAAGTGCATGCAGTCTTGTTTAAAATAGGACACTTAATAAAATGCTTACATTATACACTAAACATCCAAAATATCTCTGTGTTAACATTTTAATTTTACCAACAATTGGACAGCATACATATCCAGGCTTCAGATCTGTTTGCTGTTTTTTTCCGCACTGAACCTTTTTAAATTTGGTTTTCTCTCTGATGTAGAGCTACTCGTAAAACATCATTTTTTTTAAACTATTTGACAGTCTTTCTGCAAACTGACCTCACATTTCCCCAGAGTTAGAGTTGCATCTAATAATATACAATGGGGTATGAAAATCCTATAACCTTATTGGTAAGAACACATCACATGACCATGGTATAGCTTGCAACAACCCACAGCTGAGAAATGGCATTTATAAAAAAATATACTTAAAGACATTTTAAATGTATTTTACATGAGGGTCCATTGTATAATCGCAATAAGGCACTCCAGGGTGTGAGTTATTGGGTGATTTACCCACTTCTTGTGAGGTTAAGTCACTCAGCAGCACCTCGTGACACACCACACAAGGCGTGGGTAAATCCCCCAATAACCCACACCCTGTTGTGCCTTATTGTTTAAATATTTACTGCCAATGGAGCCTAGCTTTTGTGTATATTTGTATTCTTATATGTTGTTTAAAAGAAAAAGGATTCTTTACATTTAGCTTCTGAGCCTTTTCTTCCAGTTAAAGATCACTATAAATATGACATATACATTGTGTTATTTTAACTGGTGATGTGTATTTGTAACAACATATTATCCAGTTAAAAAACTACAGTAGTGTTGAAACACAACACAAAATCATGTTTTTGTCACTGTTCTGAGCTCTCAGTCACCACATTCCCTGAGAAACAGCATGATGCCATTTTAATCTAAGGACCTTTTTCTTCTTGCTAAAAACAAGCAAATTGCATGCCTTGGTAGATAAAAATGAACCCCATCACTATGAATTTACATCTTATTATTTATTTATGTGAAAAACATTTCATAAAGGCTTGGGGTAAAAAAAATAATTGAAGTCTGAGGACTAAATTGACATTAAAGTATCATGGGCCTGAGAGACTGGAAAAAGTATCAATGAAAAAAGTATTCTTTCCACAACCCCATGGTCTTTAACTATTTTTTTTTAACTCTGACACAGTTTCTATTGTTAGTACGTACAACCAGCAAACATAAAACAATCTGTATTTCATATTTCCACTTATCTGTAAGATATTAAAATGTATGCAAACAACACTTTTAAAAAAAAGATTGAATCCTGTCTTGGCATGAATCTGATGTAACTTGCTTCACTGAGCCTTCAGAAACCCCCAACTAAACATTTGTAAATAATTTAGTGACTACATGACATTTACAGTGACATGAATAATCTGAATCCTAGATGGATAATATGATGCAGGAGGTTCTAAACTACAGTACGTCGTGCAGCAGTTTGTGTTGTAGTAACACTGAGAGCGTTAACATGCTATAGAGTTTGAAGCTTGGCCTCTGTCAAAGGGAATTTGTGGCTAGGGGTGAGAGCTTCAGCTTATTAATTAATTTGAATTTAGCATTTAGTTTGCTGTTTATTTGCTGTTAAGTGTTTGCTAACGTCCTATGTCTTGAATCTCTTGTGGAGAGGAGTGCAGAGGTACCATTCTCAGAGATTACACATTTTAACTATACTATATGGAGCCTGAAATGTACAGTCTACATTTTGCATACGATGCATGTGCTCTTTTCTTCAAATAAGGTTGCCCCAGGATGCCATCAGTATTGTTCACCGTTATTGAACAGTTCTTGTCTACAATCACAATTCTTTTGTTGAAGATGAACTACAGTGGCATGCACTAGAAACTGCTCTCTGACCTTATGGGGCGCTGGGGATATCAAGACTAACTCCAGGTTGTAACACTTAACCTCTACAGTATAATCATGATTGTCTTAAAATGAAATGTGGCACCATATTAATGGATTTTGAAAAAAAAAATGAACAGCAGTGATCAACCTTGAGGGTGGGGTGTTGAAAGGGAGTGCAGCGCAAACTGTGTAAAATGTATTTTTAAACTGGACCGCTACTTTACCATTTCAATTTTCTCACCATTTTGTTAAGTGACTATCCAAGAACAGAACACTCAGATCATACAGTACAATTTCAAATGTCCTCTATTTGCTAAGTGCTTGTTACTTTTTTTTAATTTTAGCAGTGTTTTTAAACAGAAATCACAGATTACGAATATTGCACAAAATTGCTGTGTATATCATGATACTGGTAGGCATTTATTCAGAGTAGTTTGATAACCAGTATGTTAAGCACAGTGTATATCTCAGTTATCACAGCTCTTTATGGGATGTGCAGATTTATATCGAATTGGTCTGGTTTACAGTAACAAACAAATCTACCTTAAGGACATAACTCTATTGTGTTACTTTATTACAAACTTGCAATAAATATGTGTCATACTTGAACTTTTACTGATGAATCTAAGATGTAGCAACATTAAGGCTGTAGTACTTTGCATTTCTGAAAAATGTATAAATGTCATTAGAACAGTTTGCACTTGCTTCAACCCATTGCCATTTAATGGCGAGTATATGTGTATTATCAGTAGCAAACGAGGATTAATTCCTATGCAAATAATGATCTACTGTGTTTTACCAAGTACCTGTTCTGATTTTCACATGCATTAGCGTCCTTGTTCAATGCTGAATGAAAATGTATCTTATTCTTCAAATGTTAAAGCCATTTGCTTTGAACACCTGGACTGTTTGCCACTTTGTCACTTTTGCAATGTTCTTATTGAAGGGACAATCCAGTACTGTATAGAAACCATTAGAGTGGTTTGAGTGGGTTTTTTTTAATTTTAACCACTCCAATAAAATAATAATTAGCTTACTTTTCAATATGCACAAAATATGTCCACAGCTTAAGGCATCAGTTGTAGAATTCAATAATCCCAACAACAAAAATAATTGTTTGTAACTTAGCTGTATTCTCAATGTGTGTTTTTTTCTTTTTGCATAGTGTTTCCTTCCATTTGAAAAGAAATTGTCACAGCTCAGTATACTTTTTCTGGTCAAAAATGTAAAATAAATAGATAAATAATGCCACGTCCCATAGCAATAAACTCAACACTTGTAACTGAAGTGGAATAATCTACAATATGACAGTACCCAAGGGCAAAACACTTTTTCTGACAGTGTTGGTATTGAAGTTTGCGTGACCCTTAAAGATCAAGTAGTAGCTCTCTAAGTAACAAAAGAAACCTAATTTTGCTATTTTTATGGATAGCAAATGAAAAATTCCGTTAAGAAATACAACGCCATGCAAACAGTCCAGTACACCTTTGTTTTCTTTCGGGGCGGTAAGCATTGCTGAAGTTTTTTGTGAATAGAGCTTCATATTTCTATCTATTATAAGTTGTAATAACCATTACAAATACCTCATTTTTTTGCATCATCCTAAAATATTTTGCTTTAAACAATCTTTAAGCATTGTTTCTATAATGAGGTATTTTTTCAATTCACATTTGTTTTATCAAACGTACCTCACTTATAAAACACTTTTGTTTCAGTTTCTTGTTTACATCATGAATCTTTATTTGCATGTACTACCAGTTTCCAGCTTACAAGGAAATGTGATTTGGAACATATCTAAATGTTATTTTACTGTCAAAAGAACCTGGTTATGGCACTTTTATTATTGAATATAGAATTGTTTTGGTTTTGTGCCTCGAAAATAAAATGTTAACCTTCACTTGTCTTCTCTGTGTCTCTGTGTACTTGTTCGAATACAGCGTTGGTAATCTGCCAGTCTGGCTCTGTGATGATGCTCTTGGCTCTGGACCAGAAGGTCATGAGGTCAAGTTCTGCAGCAGAGAATCAGGGTCCACAAAGCTGAGACCGCAATGCAGTATGGGTGGGGATGAGGAGGGAGTGGAGGATGTTGTTCTGTTAGGGAAGCTAGCCTTCAGAGCAGATTTTAAAGTGAGGTCCCTTGTACCTGTCTCTGATGGCTGTTCACGTGGGAAATCTGGATCTTGTGTCCTGATGCACATTTCCTCTAAACAAAACACGCTGTAATGTAGCTTTCCAAGGCTGTGTTTAGATGGTATTGGGAAGTAAAAGGCTTCTGCATTTGCTTTCAGACAGTTCCCCCACTACAGTCAGTGCACAGCACAGACTCTGTGATTTGATCTATATAGATTGATATATTCACTTAGTTACACTGTTTTACCAGAAAAACATCAAGAGATTAAAAAAACAATCTTGATCACAGATGTGACCAGGTTGGGGGGGGGGGGGGTCTATCAGGAACTATACAGGATAAATAATTAACAAATCATAGCAAGTATACAGATAACATACTAGTAGAGGATACACAATCAATAATTTAACTTATTTCAGAAAATATACTGACATAAGAAGCAGCAGTGCAAACCACGGTTTGATACAGAGACAGATTTCAGGTGAAACGCCAGGGCAGAACAGGTCTAGACAGCACTGAAGCAAGGCCCAGTACTGATCAAGTACAAGCACAGCGATATGGATGATCACTGTTAAACACAGACTTGGCAGTTTGGACACTGGCAGGTAAGGTAGGACCCCGAGGCAAGTTATTCCAAAACTGGGGAAGTTGATAATGGAAGACAAGTTTCCCACAATTCCTATTTGACATGAGAATGAAGAGTCTCTTTGCAAAATTCATTGCCAATGGCTTTCTCCCCTGTATTGGTGCTCCAGTAACCTCCTAGGCCCATTCCAAGGGCTTCTCAGAGGACCCCTCAGAGTGATGCAGGACCTGAGAGCACTGGGCTATCATCATTTAGACACTTATTCGGGTTTGCACCACAGGTTTCTCTGTGTCTCTGCCACCTTAGTCCTGCTTCCCTCAGCTGACACCATGCGGTGTTGAGGAGCCTTGAAGACACATAGTGAGCCCACTGAGATGTAGGGGGAAACCTCTGTGGACCACCTTAGGGGTTGCGGAGGTCAGGTGATTGTGGTGGCCTCCTCTTTTGTTGGAGAAATGCTACCACTGGCAGCATCCCCTAACCATTGGCTGCCCATTTACTAACACCCAGGCTCACTCCCAATCCCAGGTCAGCCATGTCACAGCATCATGTGTTACCACTGGGCCAATGGGTGGCCAGATTCATTGCTTTTTAAAGCAAGTTCAGATATTGGGCTAATGAAAGGTACTATACACATCATTTAAAGAACTTAGGGATCACAGGAGGCTTAAATGGCCTATTAACCTCTGCTGAAGCTGGCAGGTAGTTTGCTCCATAAATAATGTATACCACCCATTCCATGAAATGCTTGCTAATATTGTTCTTGCCCTCCCAACCTCAGCAGTGGCTCCAGGAATTAAGGATGACCATGGCACGGGCATGCAGGACAATTTAAATCCAGACTATGCTGCCAGCTGTGTATCACTGCTGGGCACAGCTTGGGCACAGCAGATTATTACAATGGCATATGCTCTGGCTGGCCGTGTCCTGGAGCTGCCCATGTTCAAGCTGTTTTCATATCTTCTTGTCCTAGCTTCTGTTACAGATTGCTGCCCTTTATTTATTTCTTTTTTGCTGCAGTCACTGGCTGCCAGGAACTCCCTCAAGCTAGACCCCACTTGGACAACTCATACCACCCTGCTTGATTCCCTCCTGACCAGGAAGTTGGGGACAGGATCCTCTCCCACCACAGCCCTAGACAGACGAGAGGATCTGGGAGAGCTTGTCGGGTTGGGACTGGTGGTGGGCATGTGTGCCACTCCCTCAGGGTCTGCCGTCATCCTCTTGGCCACCAGGGTTTTCCACTTGTTCCTTGTGGTGCCCTGAGGAAGAGAGCATGCAATGATGCCAGCACACCAAGTCGTGCACTCCCGCAGGTTTCTGCCCCTCCTGTACCCTTCTCGAGTGGTCCCGGCTGCAGAGGCTCCAGTCAATACTGGGTGCTGCTGCTGCACTGGGAGCCATGGAAACCCTCCCCAGGAAAGGAGAGCTTGCCAACAGCTGCTCAATCCTGTTCCTCCCTCCCCCAGTTGACCCCCAATGACCTGAGCTCATTCCTGAACCTGGGTTGCCGGTGTAGCATGAAGTGTGGCGTCTAGCGCCTCAACCCTCAACACCATGGGGCTGGGGGCCCTCTAAGTATTTTGCTGACCTTTATCAATTCTCTGTGCTATCTTCCCTTTTGCAATGTGAACATTCTCAGCTTCTTTAGTGTCTTTACATACCCCCTTCCCCAACTGTCAATATCCAAGACCATGAACTCCCATCTATAATGGTAGGGTAAATACACGAGCAGGACCTTGCAATAAGGAGAGGACACACTCTAGATCAGTTTGCCTCATCGAATCCTAAATAAATACAATCATTGGAGTCCACGTAACCCAACTGACCCTACACATGCAGTTTATAGCTGCTTATTTTGTTATTTCTGGGACACATTTGCCTTTTAACATTTATACCCTGACAGAGATGTACAGTATTTAGTTACAGTAATTTGCAAGTAGACATAGTGAATTATCAGTTTAAGAAAGTTGCCCATTATTTTAGACAGCACTCCTGTCTCTGTGCTGACACTGTATTTTCTTAGGGTCAAAATGTTAGGCACACATAAGTGTACAGAATGGTAGTAACAAGGTCCTCCTTATCAAATTAAGAATTGGTCCAAATTCAGAAAAAGGAAGTGGTTAGCTAGGCACAACAATGTTTTGTTTTGCTGAAAACCAACTGACTGAAACCACATACCGAAGCCACTCAACTGTTCTTTGTTACATACAGCAGGTGGAATACAGAATATTTGGACATTCTCTCTGTCCAGTACAAAGAGATGCACCACATTATCACTTACCTTCTTTCTCTTTCTTTCTTTCTTTTTCTTTTTCTCTCTTTCCTTCCTTCCTGCCTTCCTTTTCCATGTTATAACAGCGATCATGGAAAGGTGATCACTCATTAGGGCGAGTGTACATCACTGAAAATCAATTTTGGTGATGTACACTCATCGGCACCCCCCACACACACAGCAGGGGGCTCGGCTTCGCACCCCCTACTTAAGGATTCTTAACTGGGGGTTCAAAACAAAATAAAATTGGTGACCAGCACACAAAAAAAGACTGTGCCTAGAACTGAACCCGGTACCCTCCCAACCCTAGCCTGCCACCAACCTACCACACCACAGGGCCAGCTTGGCAGCTGACTGCCACACTATACCCCACAAACCCTCCTTCTGCTTCCACCTGTCGCATGGTGTGCTCGCCCCCTCCCATGCACTTGTACATAAAGTGACTTCCTACCGCTATATTTGCGAACCCTCCATCTGGTCACCCTCCCTGCCCGGTAGCCCTGTGCACAGGTGCCATGATTGAGTTGCCCTTTTTTAAAGTGCTCAATCACAGTCACTATTGCCCCTCCCTCCTTCCCTCCTTCCCTCCCTCCCTTCCTTCCTGTCAGTTCTGTTTTCCCTATGGTCACCAGTCACCAGGGCATGTCTTGGATGACACCCACTGGAGCGGCCTTATACCATCCAGCCTGAACCCCTTCCCGATTGATTAATTCGGTGCTGGATCCCCCTCCCAACCACAGGCCCTACAGGGGAGGGATCACAGAGAGTCAAGTTGGGTCGGGGCTGGCCGTCACCTCCCTGGCAGCTGGGGTTTTCCTCCTTGGCTGTTTCCCCCTGAGGTGCAGGCATGCAATAACATCAGTGTGTGAATTGTGTGCTCCCGCCCCCTCCCACAGATGTCCCCCATCACCTCACCCACTCATACATCCCCATTAGTATAGTGCTCCCAGTCTCCACCGAGAGCCGCTAAATGGTGGGGAAACCCCTGAAACCCACCCCAGGAGAGGAGAGCAGTCCTCTAGATGCTCAATCCTACTCCTCCCCTGGCTGACCTCCGGTGCCCTGAGTCCGCTCTTGAACACAGGTCGCCAGCGTAGCGTGAGGTGTGGCGTCCACGCCTCAAACCTCAGTGCCACTGGGGTGGCTCTTTCTTTTTCTTTCTTTCTTTCTTTCTTTCTTTCTTTCCTTCCCTCACCTCCCTCCATCCATCCTTCCTTCCTTCTCTTTTTTTTTTTTTAAATGTGTTCATTCTGGATAACCCAACTAAGATGAAATATCTACAGTTTTTTGTTGAGAGGTCCTGCTGTCAGAACCGGTTGGTATGAATTCAAGCTAAGGTGGGGGGAGGGGTCAGGAGAGATGTATAGAAACATTTTTTCACCTGGAGAATAAAAAGGTTGTGGAACCGATTACTAGAGGAGATGATAAATGCAGATGGTATTCAGTGGTTCAAGACTAGGCTTGATAGCTGTCTAAAAGAAAAAGGTGTTTCAGGTTATTGTTGTTAAAATAATGGGTGGAGGTGGACTAGAGGGGCCATACAGTCTTATTTCATCTTACCAAGTCTGTGTACCTATGTACCCCATTTTGCAGTTAGAAGGACTGAAGCACATTGTGGTCTGGAGAGAGAGCAAGCTGCCGTAATGGGATTAGAACCTGATACCTTGTGGCTCACAGGTCTTTGCTCTAATCACTATGTTATGTTGCCTTTAATTAACAAAAAGAAAAAATAATGTTAGTTATTAAATGTTGCTTCAACAGTACTAAGCTTTTAATGCTGCCCTTAGTTAATGGGGACCCTAACCTATTGAACAGCTGACGTAATTCCCTCTCTTTCTTCATGTCTTGGTTTATTTCCTTGTGGATGGGTAGAAACTCAAGAAAAGCCTTTTAACAGTTAGACTTGTTAGTTACAGACTACAGTTCAGCACTTTGAAATAGATTTTTATGACTGCTGACTTGTTTATACTCTTGCCTGAGTCTCCATGACTGTGGTTTGCAGATGGTAACTCTGTGTCCACCTCCCCACGATCATAGGCAGGTATGAATCAGTATCCTGTGCAAACATGCACCAACATACAGTATAGGGATGCCATACCCGGTCTACTGCTACGCACAGCACCCTGTGAGTCCCTTGGTAAGCTAACATTTTTCTAGGCTTACCTTGAAGGCTTGTACAGTCTTCAACTCTATTGTCTTGACTGGAAGGGCTGATCCATAGGTTCACCACTCTTTAGAAGAAGAAGTGTCTCCTAATGAAACCTCTTCATGTACCACCTTTTAACTCCCCCCATCCGGTCCTGCTTGAGGACACTGTATCATACATGTCTGTGTATATGTTGTTTTTGATACCCTTAATTGTGTGGAAGACCAAGACCATGTCCCCGCTCAGCTTTTTTTATTCTCCATGGTGGACCGTCTCTCCTCATTGTTTTTGCTCCCCATACCCCTGATCATTTTGGTGGTCCTACTTAGCACCCATTCACCTGCCTCAAGGCTCTTTTGATATTGAGGATCCCAGATCTGCACTCAGTGGTCCCTGTGGGGCCTGATCAGGGCCTTGTTAAGTAGCAGGTTTACTTTCTCCGTTGGGCTGATCACCCTTTTTTGAGAAGTTAAATACTGTTACGACAACATAAAGTAATTATATGGGGCAAATCAAGGACATTAAATATAGAACTCAATACAGATTCCATATGATGTTGGAGCTGTCTCACTCTGATGACATAATCACACTGCACATTCACTGCCATTTTATGGTTTGATCAGTGGGACTTTCAAAAGTTTTCCTTATCATTGATGTATTTTCAGAAGCTACAAAACACAAGGTAATCATGATTTTTATTTAAAAGTATTTTATTCTGCTAACATATGCACAGTATGGGAGGGTTTTACAAAAGTTCCCAACACAAAATAGGGGATTAGGTATCCTTTAAACTATTCACTCTTGAGGGACCCCTTATTCTCGGAAACATCTATACCTCAAACTCCGATTCACCCTCCTTTTCTGAAGGAATCTGGTAGGCTCTCTCTGGACGTCCTTCTTGGGGAGGAATTCAACTTAGTTTAGGAATCCTGCCTGGACTGCTCTAATGGATGTCTTGACCTATATCCACAATCCATTGTCATGTAAAAAAATCTTATGACAGAATTTGCCCTCATGGACATGTGGAGACTGATCCCTTCCTCAAGTAAAGATTTCTCCTGTGTATCCTACTCTAATAGAATTGCCAGCAGATTAGACGTTTGGCTCTCTTCACCCAAAATAACTCATTCCATCCTTTTTTTTTTATTTTATTCTTAGGTAACCAGGTAAGGACCACTAGGCACAAGTGCCTATTTTCAAGGGCAACCCAAGAGCACTGAGGAGATTAAGTGACTTGCTCATAGTAACTATATGCAAGTGGAGGTTGTGGGAATCAAACCCAAGGCTTCTGGATGTATCAAGCTCATTCACAGCTGGTTACCATACAGCCAGTCCCAACCCTAACCTCAGGGATCACCCCCTTCTATTTTACTGATCAAGCACCAGTCACTCTATTCTGTATACAGGGACCAGAACTGCCCAGGTCTACATCCTAGAGACTGGATCCATTATTTGTGAAGGACGAAGGCTTCCTAAATTGGATTAAAGAGGAAGCCCAGGTATATTTGGCTATACATGACAAAGGGGAGATCTCTCTCCAGTCACCCTATAGGAAGCCCTTAAGGCCACCCTCAGGGCAAAGATTATAGGTTATGTGGCACATTGTCATAGAGCCAGGGAAGCTGAAGTTATGGAGTTAGACTCCTCACTGAAGAATCGAGAGGACCGCAACATCTGAATCACAGGATAAACATAATCTAACTGAAATCATGAAGCTCCAGTTTCAGCTGAATTCCCTTTCAACGCAGAGCTAGCAATTATCCACACCCAACACCGCTATTGGGACAGAGGGAAGAATGCTAGCAAGTTCTTTTCATATCAGTTATGGAAGCAGCAGGCTGGGCGCTACATTACAGCACTGCAAAGTAACACTGTTGCCCCCCAAATCCAACCAAAAGGAACTCAACACTATTATGCTGAAGTTCTATAAAAAATCAATATGTGTCGATGGGGGAGCTAGACTCGCAGGCATTTAAGGACTTTTCCCCCCTACTAAATCCCCCTAAACTCAGAGAGGTTCACAGGGCAGCCCTCGAAAATCCCCTCTTACTCAATGAGATTGACTAAGTATTAAAATCTCTTACTCCACACAAAGCCCCTGGAAGTGGCTGCTTCCCAGTAGATCTCTATCAGCACCTAAGTACTCTCATGTACCCCCACCTTCAGAAAATGTTGCTGCATCTCACAATGCGACTTGTCTCCCCCACACTCAGAGAAGCAGCTATCCATAATGATTCTGTCAAAAGAGGGGGAAAAGCCTACCCTGCCTTCAAGTTACAGACCCATCTCCCTCATTAATGCTGACACCAAAGTCTTGGCCAAAGCTTAAGCCCATTGCCTTGAAACAATTCTACCTACCTTAGTATATAAATCATAAATAGGCTTTGTACTAGGGAGAGTAAATTCCAAACATCTCTGTGTGCTGGTCTCCCTAATATAAGTTGTGAGCTCTATTCCCACTCCAGCCATAGCAATAGCAATTGCTTTCAAAGAGGCATTTGATTCGGTGGAATGGGGATACCTCCATGCAGTACTGCTACCTATGGGATTTGGCCAGTCCTTTAGGAACTTGATACATACCTTGTACACTCAGCCATCTGCAAAGGTGTTGAGCTGATGAATTCTACCCTATCTTAACCATTCTGTCTCTGGGTCATGGGACCCATCAAGGCTGCCCCATGTGCCCACTTTTACTTCTGCTGGCCATACAGCAACTTGCCATGGCTATATGAGCACATCAAAATATACAAGGCATCCCAGCTGGCACTGCAGAGTACAGAACTAACATGCATGCAGATGACTGTCTGGTGCTGCTGTCTAATGCCCACCATAGCTTACCTTCCCTCCTATCTGTCTCTTGCATGCCTTCACACAGATCTGAGGTTTAAAGATAAACACAAATAAAACAGGTGTTACCACTAAACAACCAGTGCCACAAACAGGCAATGATAGTCCTAGGCCTCAAATGGTCCCCCAAATCCATCACATATGTCTGCATCAGAGTCACAGCAGACTTGGTACACTTCTGCATGTCTGATCTACCTCTCCTGCTGGATAAGTTAAAAGAGGAAACCAACAGATGGTGACTCCTCGACCTGTCTCTAGCCAGGAAAACAGCCTCTGTGAAAATGATCTACTTGCCTAAGCTCTTCTGTTACCTCTCCCACACACTGAAGGAAACACCAGTGACTTGGTTTGCCAAGATAAAGAGACTATTTGATCATTTCCTGTGGTAGGGGACACCTACTCGGTACAGTAGAGTCAAGTTCTGTTTTCACTGGTCAAAAGGAGGCAGGAACCTGCCATGGCTTTACACCTATTACCTGGCATTCAGGCTGACACAAACATATTGGTGGTTCTGGGCTCCTCTATGATGACACCACTGTGGGTATGCATAGAACAAGCTCTTGTAGGTGGGGGTCTCCCCTCAGTTTACCTCTGTTCCCTGCTGCTGACCCTAATGAAATGGTAGTTCACAATAACAACCTTGATTAAGCTCCAGTCCAAATTTAGAGAGGTTAGTGAAACTACCCCAATATGCATCATATAGGCCCCGCTTTGGAATAACCTGATCTTAAGCATCGATAATCAACCCATTTATTGGCCATCATGGAACAAAGCAGGGGTACATTCCATACATGACTTGCTGGCCCAGGGACGGATGACTTAGACACCATTATAGCCCTATGAAGTACATGTTCACTGCCAACCTCAAATTCTTGGCACTTCCTACAAATCTGAAACATGATTACTGCAAAACTCAAAGTAGAGCCTTCTTGATTTTCTCTGTGTTGGACCCCTCAGGATGCCCCTTCCCCAATACCACTGCCAGCCTGGTGCTCACTGAAAAACGAAGAGTGGGGATGATATACAAAACAATAATAGTTGCCCTCTAAGACCCTATGACCAAATCCAAGGAAAAATGGCAGATCTCGTTACAATGCCAGATATCAGATGAGGACTGGTCCATATGTTGGAGACTGGCACAAGACAGCCGATCAGGCAGCTGAAGCCTCCTGATACAAAATAACATTTTGCACTGGTGGTACCATACACTGAGCCAAATGAAATCTCTTCGTCTCCTCACACAAGATAACTGCTGGAGATGTGGTGCCTCTGATGCATATTATATGAGATTGTTGAAAAATGCATACATTTTGGTTCCATATACATGCAGAATGCTCCTGAATTGTGGGTGTATCTCTTTGCTTCTCACCCACACTTGTCATCCTGGGTATACCCGAGGAAAACTTGCCCCTTAAATTCACCACTCTACAATGGTTCCTAGCAGCTGGTGTGGAGACCAAAAAGCTTCTTTTCTAAAGGTGGTGATCCTCTGATATCTCCACCTTCTCTGGGTGGTTAGCAGCTGTACACTCCCTGACAACAATGTGCAGGTTGTTTCACTTTATTAAAGACACTAAGGTGGCATAAGAGAAAATTTGGCATCCCTTCCTCAATGCCGTCATGTCCACTGGTGCAGACAACAGGCTTGGCAGGAGTAAAAATCTGCCCTTGAAGGGGTCCCTGTCCTGACTCATACCCCCTCTTATGCCACTATAGTATCCCACCCATCTCATAGTACCAGGTTTTTACCAGTCCCCCTTGTTACCCAGGATCACCTTTTGCAGACCAGGGTAGTGCCTTTGCCCACTCCTCCTCATGGACACTGCCTCACCATATGGTGGTATCTGTGTGGCAGTCACCCATTGAGGTGCAACCAGGGCCACCATGCACCTACAAGGATCCAGAGGTCTAACCAGCACAACCTCACCCCCCCCCCATATCCAGTCTCATCTGTCCCTCCCAGTAAGTGGCACCCTGGGGTTGCACATGTATTGTATGGCAGAGTGGGCATACATATGAAACGCCACATGGGCATCTTCTACCAAGACTACTCTAAGGAAGCGGGATGTGACCTGTGATAATATATGTCATTGTGCCCTTGACACAGATCATCTTGTACATCATTACTCCTTCTACACTTGAGTTAATTGGCTTCCCCCCTCAGTCCCTTAGAGACCTCACCTTGGCCAATGTTCTGTTTAATTTCCTCAGTAACGAAGTTCCAAGAGTTCTTGTTTCCCTACTTCTGCCTACACATGATATTTATCCATTACAGTCTTCTGATCTGGCTCTTCTCTCTGTTCTGAAAGTGAGAGCAACCTTTGGAAACACTGCATTCCTGAGCTGAGCCACCAACCTTTGGAACTCCATTGCACCTGCTGTTCGTAATTGTCAAGCCACTCAAAGTTTTTGTTCTGCTTACCATGGCACTCTCTTGATATATTCTCCTGTTCTTGTTAATGAGCTGGGGTTGCCTTGGTATCGCGTGAGGTGGGTGCATGGGGAAGGGTGCCATCCGTAATGGCGACTCCTTCCCGGCACAACCTCTCACAGCGATGGGAAGGTAGGGCGATTGGATGAGGGGGTGGGCGAACTGGGTGACAGGATGTGGGTATGTAAATGCATGCGGGGGTGAGCATGGGCTGGGAGGGGTGGAGGGCTGTAGGGGGTGGCGCTGTGGTGGATAGCTGAGCTGTGTCATGGCGTCGGGGTTGGCTAGTGGTTGGGGTGGGTGAGGTTCCGGGTTTGGGTCCGGGCGCTGGTGAGATTTTATTGTGCCTGGCCCAAACCTTTATTTTTTTAATGCTTTCACCCCCCCCAACATGCACCCCCCTGGAGCTGAGAATCCTTAAGTAGGGAGGTGCGGGGGGCGAAGCCCACAGCGAGGGGGGTTGGGGGGTGCAGTCCCCCCACAGAAAGCATTAAAAAACCCTCCTGGTGCCACTGTTCTGTGCACCAGGGTTGTCAAAGTGCCAAAAATGTTTTCAGCACTCTGTGTGATAACGGTGATCATCTTTAGGCATTCGTCGTTATCACATAGAACCGGCTGCCTTATATACTGGGATTATTGTCACTTGCTTAACATGTAATATGAATCGGCAATTTTTATATACATTGCACTATTGTTGTTGTTTGATGTTCAACTAATCTGAATTTGTATGTTTCCAAGCACTATTGTACAATTTGCACCTTTAGTTTAATCTGTATTTGTACCCTCTAACATGCCACTAATCTGCTGTGTATATTTTGCTACTTGTACAAATAATTGTATTTATTTATTTAAAATTTGTGACCAGGAAAGGCACACTGTGCTGAAACTCATTTCCAGGTGCGACTCGGTGGGGGGGGTGGGGGAGGAAGCAGAAGGAACAACAGCATACAAATATTTCATAGGTGCATGCCTGGAACAAACTAAGTTGGCAACTTTATGGACAAGAGTCACCCAACATTCACGTGTAAGAAGTGCCGGAGAAAATGTTCACCAAATGAGCCCCACAGTACACTAAGGACAAGTTAGGTCGGGGGGAAACCAAAACCCTGACCTATCAGTGTCAAACAGGAAAGGCCTCCTATGGGAAGCAGGTGCAGGTGGTGAGGGTGGGGGAATGAGTTTCAGCAGGTGCTTGAAGGAACCAGAGGAGGTGGAATGGTGGACGGATGAGGGGAGATGGTTCCATAGTGCTGGAAAGTGATAGGAGAAGGCGGACTGCCCAGCAGAAGAGTGGGGATGAGGAGTGGAGAAGGTTTGTTTATCCCTGGAGCAGAGAGGGCAAGAATCTGGGTAACTGGGGTAAGGAGTGCGGTAGGAGGGAAGGGATCCAAACCAGTATTTGGAGATGAAGGAGGAGCACAGGACTGGTGACATGATGGTAGTGGGATGATGAAAAGGAGTGAAGGGAGCAATAATGAATACTAGAAGGGAAGTTTGTTAGGAAGTGACAACAGGTGTTGTGAATTGTGTCCGGTCTGGCTAGGGAAATAGAGGCGGTACTAGCATAGACCACATTGGCATAATCAACTATCACTGTATTGTACTTCCAGTCTGACTGTAACCTCCCGCATAATGCATGAAAACAGGCAAATATGTGTCTAGTACACTTACCTGATAACTAAAAGCTAAATAAATAAAAATAAACAAGATTAGACATGGCAGCCCTCATGGAGTGTGGGCAGGCTCAAATAATATGCTAGATTTTCAATAGGAAGCTACGCATTCTCCTTAAGTAACACCTTTTCTGCTACTTACACCAGACCCCCACACGGACCCTCACCTGCAGCAGAATCAGGAGTTTGTGATGCCCTGGAGTTGGGGAAGGAATGGCTGATCACATTGGGCTCTGTGGGGCCGAGAGCACGAACCTTTCCGCTTCCTGATTCTAAGCCCTGGTGCTGCATTCCCACGCTTCATGATGTGACAGTCTAGAGAGCTTTGGAGTGCGTTCCATAGGCTTATATGGGACAGTTTTTCTGAACTACTATTTTTAATATTTTATAGGGTTGATTCAAACAACTCAGGGCCACCACTCGACTAACGAGGCCCTTGTTAGTTGAGCGGTGGCCTTGATTTGTTCAATTGGCCCTCTAATATTACTAGTAGTAGAACAGTTCATTCTAAGACCAAGAACAGTATACCCCAGGTGAGTCGAGACTCATTTACAGTGGGGTCCAAGCCATTCATTCACAATTTGTATATTAAAAATAGTAGTTCAAAAAACAGTCCCTTATAAGCCTACAGAACATACCCCCATGCTCTCCAGACTGGTACATCATTAAATGTGTGTGAGGGGGAGGGGGGCAGGGCTTTGAATCGGGAAGTGGAAAGGATTGGTCTCTCAGTTCCATGGAGCCTAAATACGATCCCTTGCCTCCCAAAATCCAGAGCATCAAAAATTCCTAATTTGACTGCGTGCAACTTTGGAGCAAGTAAGGGTCCATGTGGGGTTCGAGGGGGTTATTGGTAAAAGGGCAAAACATGTGCTCTTTAAGTTGGAGCTCACAGGAATCTAAGTTTGAGAATGGAAACAAGAACCTTCAAAACTTAGTTTGGGACTGAAGTTAGGATTTGTTTGCTAATCTCAAATGTAAGCCCTCAGTAGTGCACAGTCACTAATTTGTAAGTTTTATCTGTACACGTTAACACAGCTGTATCCACAATTAAGAAATAATGACTGAACTATTGGTCATTTCCTGGGGATTAATTACCCAGTGGGGGGGTTTGGTGGCCTGAGGTGCAGGACGGGATGTTATCACCCCCACCCTGTTGTTAATTCCCTGGAAACGACTGCCAGTGAGGTAGGGATTGCTATTATTAGGCAAATTCAGCCCTTTTTTTTTCTTAATAGGATTGCAGATTTAGTGTTCTAAAACTTACTTTTGGCAGTTTTAAGTTCGGAGCAGACATGGGACCTTGTCTTGCATTTCCATGATGTGCTGCATGTGTAGGTGTGGGTGTGAGCTGCCACGGATTGCGGTGAAAAGATAGTGCAGCCTCATTATGCAGTGCACTAATTAAATAAAGGTAAATGGTTTCAGTGTCTGCATCTTAGCCTGTTGTCTCTCATCTCCACAAATAGTTCACATTCCAGCATTTTAATTTCACTGCTGCAGAGTACCAGAAAGCAGGAAGCATACTACATGACTTGTGGGGGGAGGTGGCACTTAATATAACATTTCATTTAAAAAACTCAGTGACAGTGACCTTTTTTAATAACTTTCACTTTCTTGTATGACCACCGGTTTCAGTAACTCACAGTTTTGCTTTCTCTGCACTATTGTTGTCCGTTCGCACCTCAGCTGACAACCTGTTACCGCATGTGTGATCCCAGTGTATTTGAATTCCAGCATCAGTGTGACGTGGCCTCTTGTTGGTGTTTAGCAGCTGAAGCGGTCATCCATTGACCATGAATGGTCAATCCAGTAGCCAATCAGAGAATGAGGAAGCCTGATGAGCAGTAAATTAGCCTTATAGTACAGATTCTATAACAGCAATACATCAGTGGTATGGATTTACTCAATGACTACCCAGAGTGCACCTGTAACAGGCATCTCAGGTTGTGTTATTTTAACAAAAATGTTTAGTATTCAAGAAATGTAATGACATCCCACCCACCCTTTAATACAATAAATACTTCTGCATTCTTAAAACATGGTATACTGTAGCTATTTGTGACATCTTTTGACTCTTTTCTAACATAAAACAAATGTATGGGATGTCAGAGGTCACTCTTCACATCCCCTGGCCCCATACAGTATCTTTCTTTGGGACAAAAGGGTGGCAGTTTGTGACATATGTCAGCCACTCAGTATTCCTTGTGCTCCAGGTGAGCATGGGTAATTGAATGTGGACCACAAGGCACCCAGATTTAGGGAATGGTAATTTGTCCTAGAAACTGCAGCAGATAATATTATTTTCTGGCTGTAGACTGCAGTTCACAGTACAACCACCTTTTACATTAGAAACCAGACTTAACTCAGCATTTTGTCCACCGCTGCTGAACTCAATGACTACCATTAGTTTTTTTCAACTACAAGTGATTATATGAAAATAATATGCATATATAATTTTTTGAGATTATTTGTCCTGTGTCACAAAGGATCAGTACTTAAGGATTTAGCATTTAAAGCACCCACAGCTAATTATCGCTGTATAGATTTAACACTACATACTAACTATATCATGCACATGCTACAGAATCACAGTGCAAAAGGTAAAGAAGTGATCTGTAAATCCTTTTGCAAGTGCAAATGAAGGTGCACTGCTCAGTGCATAAAATGGCATTCTTTTTGAATACATTTACAGTACTAAGACCTTGATTAAAAATGTATCAATAGATCTGATTCTTAATCTACATATGTATACAAGGCAGGGACCAGGTTTCCAAATACTCACTTGCCAATAAATGACCGTAAAAGGCCAAAATCCCCGAAAATCTGGTAGTACTTCGAAAACTGTCTACCTGTGACTTAAAAACTATTCAATTAAGGCCGTGCAATAGCGCAGTAGCTGAGCAGTCACTTGCCATGGTGGTGACCTGGGTTTGTGCCACATGTCCAAGACATAAGAAGCCGACTGGCCAAGAGATGTTGGGTGTCTGTTTTGGATGCCTCCTGTCCCATGGATGAAGGACAGTTTATCAAATGGGCAAAGGATTTCAAGCAATCTGATTGGTTGTTAGCCATGCATTAGATGTGTCTAATGCACAGCTAAAACTAGAACCCCCATTTAGAATACACAGGCCCATTTTATCAGCACAATAAGCCACTCCAGGGATGTGCATTAGATGGTTCTAATACATGACTAGGAGACTGGATGCACTCAGACTGTGGCCTCGTGCTTCACTACGTCCCCCTAGCCGTGCATTACAACTGTCTAATGCACACCCCGTGTCTTATTGCTTACTTCTTCTGATGAATGGATGTCTCCTTGTTGCCCAGATGAAAGAATTTCATGGTTTGAAGAAAGCACCTTATATTGGTAGGTACGTGCTCATATAACGCATGATGTAGAGGCAGGGAAAGCAGGATGGAGTTCCCATCCTCTGATGTCCCTGAACGACATCCAGTTGATTATCTCACATGTATTACACCATAGAGGAGAAATAATAAGTGGGAGGAGGGGGGAGATAAAGGCTGACAGATGGCCTTGGGTAGAATAATTCTCCCAGTCCACCACAGTCAGTGAGAACCCCTCAGGATCAAACCCTTCTTAATGACTGCTAAGAGCTAGGGGATTGGGTTGTTTAGTAAAGATATAATGGTTGGTTTGCAATGGGATCCTCAAGTGGGATGAAGTCCTAAGAAGATGGAAGAAGGATCCAGATCTAGCCTGAGGGAGAAACTAGAAAATAAAAATGAATAAAACAAAACCCACAAAGAACTGCGTAAATAAACAGACAGCAAACCTCAGCCCATGAGTTCCAAATATATGAGGGCTTTGGAAGAGCCAGCTCTAGAGATAGAGAATTTGCAATGCCTTTCACTTGGACAAAATACACAGCTGTCTGTGGGACTTTGCATGCATATGCTTTTGTTTCTTTTTTTGTTTGTAAAATCTTTTTATTAAGAAAAAGAAAACTTTTTTCCAAATGCACACAATGACACAATCGATTTGCATCAAATACATCTAGAGTACAAGCATCAAGTTTATAAAAACATCATCACATTCCAGATGGGCGAGGCTTAAAACTTCCGTTGGGGTATTTGATATGAGGGTAATCAATGCCAGCATCAGGAGCCACCCTCTCCCCCCGTTCCATCCTTTCATGTGCACCCCTCCATCAACTATCATCCATGCCTTCTCTCAAGATTTGGGCCTCTTCTGGGGTCAAGGTTACCGGAAAGGGTTCCCGCATTTTAGAAAATTGTTCCCCTCTCCCTCCACCACAAGTGTGAGTCTCTCCAGTGCCAACATTTGAATTATTATGCTTTGCCACTGACTTAACATTGGAACCCCATGGGATACCCACGTATTGTGAATACAATGCTGTGCCAGTACTAGCAGAACCCTCTCCCATCTGGGGAGAAGTGCCCAGTCTCTATTCTGTAGGTCCTCCAGCTCAAATAGTCCTAAGGGGGAGACACCGAGAGCTGATGTCCCGCCATCCTCCCTACTTCAGCCGAGACAGCCTTCCAAAATGTCTGGAGAACTGGGCAGTTCCAGAAGCAGTGAAATAATGACCCCACCGCTCCTCCACATCTGCCACATTATATACTGCCTGGGGTGGGTAATACAATCTATGAATGAACTTATAAAATGCTTTCTTATATTTATTGCATAGTAGAAGCCCCATATGCAGCGCAAGTATAGCTTTCCCAATTATTCTCTGCTGTTTGCTTAAATCCCTCTCCCATAAAGCTTAGGTTTTCTGCATGAGGTCTGGGAATTCCCATCTCCTCAGACTGTCTTTCGGATGATTCTCCGCGCATCCCCCCTGGCAGCATAAACTACCTGTTCAGTGGGGCACAACAAGGATTCCCTACCCGGTCCCCACACGCACCTCTAAAGTATGCCCGCACCTGCATGTATCTAAAGAGGTGGGATCTTTCAAGGCCCAGGGCATCCTGCAGTTACCCAAAAGAGCAGAGACCCTCCTTGGCACACAAATCTCCCAGGCTGCGTATCCCTTTGTTCACCCATTCCCGGAACCCGGGGGTCTTCCAAACCAGGAAGGAAGAAAGGGTTCTCTGTGCTTTTGTCTCTGTATGTAGTTTGGAATCTGAAGCAGGGCCTTCCTTAAATCGTAAGCTTAAATCTTAGTTTGTGCTAAGAGAATCCAAAGCTCAGTGAAGGTCTCCAGCTGTAACCAAAAGCAAATAAGCTCTACAGTCAGTGTCAACAGAACTCAACTAACCTGCCAGAAGAAACTGCAAGTCATTTACATTTTTCATTCCTAATCACATTTGTTCCTCTAGTTTGTTTGCTCCTGATGCTTGTTCCCTAGCTGAGTTCATAATCTCTGCTTTTGGCATCAGAATCTGTTGCTATAGAAATGATCGTACGATCAGAAACTAAGGTACTTACTCTAAATTTGAATCGTAAAAATCAAAGTAAGGCTACAGAAGCAGAAACCGGGATGTCACTGCTACTCAAGAACGCAAGTAATGTATGATGTATAAATTATGTAATCAATTATTTAAAGCACAAAGTCCTCGATTAAAGAGCACAGAAGGCAAAATTCAAAACCATTATCTTTATAACCGTTGGTTTTTAATGTAATATTTGCTGGGTTTCAATCTCTGCCTCGATTGGTCTTTAAAATGTTTTTAACCTAAACAGTGCTTATTAAGGTGTTACAAAAATATCCGATTGTTATCAGTTGATTTCACAATTGCAGAGTTTCTGGTTTCACAGTGTGTCGTTATGAAAATGACAATATTGTGATACATACACTACAAGGTCAGGCAATCCTTATCAAAGCTTTTTCCAAAGTGGATAAGTTAGCAGACATTACTGAAAAGCACAGGAGAGACGACAGAGAGTTACAACAAAACTATTTGCTACAGCTGAATTTGTATTTTTTTTTAAATACATACTTCATTCCCTGCTAGTTAAAACCTACTACTTTTTAGTCTTTTATAAATCATGACATCACACTTAGCCAGTCAAGTTTGTGTACTTCTAAACATTCCAGGTACTCTTGTGGCCATTATACATCGCGGGAGTGCTCCCAACCAATCGGAGCGCTCCTTCCCCGCGTGTGAGGCACTCTTATTCTGCGAAGAGCATCTTTATTTATTTATTTCAGTTTGGGATTAATACCTTTGAGTCAAGGACTCATTTTCAAAGGTTCCACATCACTGATGAACAAACATTACAAAAATACAAGGTTTACAGAGAAAAAAAAAAAGAGAAAAAACATTGAAGCGTCTCATGCACAGATGCCCTGGAAACAGGCATGTTCTGGGAAGTTTTTTTTTTTTTTTTTATAAATATATTATTGATCACTCTCGAGCAATAATATATTAATACAACCCCCATCGCCACTTGTTGCTGAAAATGAGTAGTTTCATTTGTCTTCATCTTGAGCCAGAACAACTCAGCTTCGCTTCACTGTTCTCACTCAGCTGAAGGCGCGTGAAACCACTCGCTTTCGGCAATGAATGACTCCGGGGGACGTAATAACACATATAAGAGGTGGTCTCATGCACAGAGTTCTAAAGTTCTAAGTTCAGTTGGCACAGTCCATTTCCCAGAAAGGGGATTCTCTAATAATCTACAAAGTAAAACATTTTGATTCTAAATTCAAATTCTAATTATTTAGAAACAAAATATTTAACATGCTTTATAATATATTTATATGTACAGTTCCTGTGTCTCTTACAGATACAAGAGTTTCTTCTCAAGTCTTTCACGTAGTTTGGTCTAGTTAGTGCATACTGGGAGGAGGGCTTGTGACCTATTCCCCCCCCACTTTAAATAGGCAAGTGGACCACTCCCAATAGTGGTTCCATCTATTAGGGAGGGGTAGGAGGTAGAGTAATTTAAAGTGGGTGAAATCTGATTTAAAGTCTTAAAAGAAATACTGATGCAAATATAATGGTTGTGCATTTTCTTTTTTGAGGTAACGGCTATTCTGGGGACGCTGTTTTGACAGAAATGAAGATTTACAGTTCTTAAGTAATACAGACGCAATTGTAAAGATCTGTGAAATATTTAGAGCCTAGAGAATACAGGGAAGATGTGGAGGCCAGGGCAAGGAGGTAGTTGGATGAATGGGAGGGAATAGTGGAGGGGTAGGGATGACTGGGGTTAGGGGCACTGGGAGGCTGGGAGGCTTGTGAGCTGCAGTGGGTGTGGGGCAGCAGTGTTTCTGGGAACCTGGTGGAAGGTGGGAGGTTGTCCAATGTGCAGGCTGTTCAGACAGCTTACACTGGAGACAGAGAGCTTGAGATGGGAACTGGGAGGAGGGGCCAGGGATGAGAGGGTGAGGAGGAGAAGGGGCAGAGGGGCAGGGTGGGGTGGGCTCCACTACAGAAAAGGCCAGGCTGCCAAGGGCCAGAACGGGTCGCTTGGCCAGGTGGACCAAGTCCACAGGGTCCTGGGAGCACTAAAAGGGGGTGTTGGCAGGTGGTAGGGAACATCGGCAGACAGAAAGGAAGTAGAAAAGAGGTTCAGGGTAAGCAGAGGCAGGGAGGGGTTACAGGGGAGGGCTGGGGCAGGAGAGCAGGAGGTTGGGGAAGGCACCATAGAACAAGAGTCAGGGGACCAGGAGGGAAGGGGGAAATACAGGGTACAAGGTGAGAGGGAAGACTATGGGGTAGAAGTGGGGAGTGGCAGGGAAGCAGGTCGAGTTGGCACGAACACACTAAATACAGGAGGAGGAAGGCCAAAACATGTTGGGGGGAAGGGGAGTCACAATGCAGGGGCAGTGGGAGGAGGTGCACATAGTGGAGGGGTTGTGGAAGAGAGTGAGCACAGAAGGGATGGAGGAGGAGGAGGAGAGCAGGTGGAGGTGCAATTGAAGGAGTACGGAGGGGGAAAGGGCAGTGTATGGAAGGAGAGGACACTGAGGAAAAGGGGCTCATAGGAGGGCAAACCAAGAGGGAAGTGCAAGGGATTGGGGAGCGACTACTTGTATTAGGGGATTCTATGCTCAGGGAGGTGAGATGGGGAACTAAGGAAGCAAGGAAGAGCCGAACCTGGGTGGAGTGTATGCCAGGTTTGACAGCGGGGAGGGTAGGGCAGTGTATTCAGAAATGTATGAAGGTGAGAGGAAAGCCTCCTATCACTGTGCACCTAGGAACAAATGACCTAGACAGCAGTACAGCGGAAGAAGTACAGGAGAGGTTCAGAAAAGTGGGGGGTATCTGCAGTCAGGTGGGAAACATAGACTTTGATGGCAGATAAGGACTGCTTGGCCCACCTAGTGGCGTTCTCTGAGGTACTCTTGGTACCTAGGGCAAGCACAGTAAGGAAGCAAAGAATACAGGAGTTTAATGGGTGGATGAAGGTGTGGTATGCAGAAATGGGGTATAGGGTAGTAGGGGAGTGGGGCAAGACATGGAACAATAAGGGGCTTTATGCCAAGGATAGGCTGCATCTCAGCATTGAGGGTACAAGGGCATTGGGACAGGGGCTGCAGAAGTACATTAAAAACAACATAGATTTAAACTGAGGAGGGGGAGGGCTGAGACAGATAGCAGGGAGGAGGCATCTTCCAGGAGAGACTGGAAGGCCTCTCCCCTAGAGAGGGAGGAGGCGAATGAAGGGAAGTTACCAAGACAAAAGTGGAAAGGGAAAGGACGGGAAGAGGAGGGGCAGGGCACAAGGTAGACTGTAGTATCCTTGAATGCAAGGAGTTTAGTAAACAAGGTGGCACATTTCCAGGCAATGACGGCAGAGGGAGAAGGAGATATTGCCGCCATCTCAGAGACCTGGGCCATGCAATACCATGACTGGCATCTTACAATCCTGGGTTACAAGGTGTTCCACAGGAACCGGGAAGGGGGAAGGGTTGGAGGGGTGGCTATTTATGTCAGGGAAGGGATTCTGTGTACCAGGGAGGAGGGGGATGAGGGGAGGCCAGAAGCCATATGGGTATTGCTCCAAAACCCTAAAGGTAAGAAGCTCAGGATGGGGCTACTGTACAGATCACCCTCACAGAGCAAGGAGGTGGACAGGGAGCTGGAGGAGCAAATCAGGAAGGTCAGTGGCAAAGGGAATGCAGTTATAGTGGGAGACGTCAACCTACCTGGAGTTGACCGGTAGACAGTAACTACAGCTCACGCCAGGGAACAGGTGCTGTTGGAGGCTATCCAAGACAGTTACCTAGTGCAAGGGGTGATGGAATGTACTACAGAGGGGAACATACTGGATTTGGTGCTAACAAATGGTGATCAAGCCCCGGATGTGGTAGTACAGGACCCTCTAGCAGGAAGCGACCACTGCTCAGTGTGGTTCCTCCTCAGCACAGGGAGGGAGTTGGCTAAGACCAGAACAAGAGTGTTGAACTTCAGGAACGCAGACTTTGCTATAATGGGCAGCATCCTAGAGGGGTATTTAGCTAAAATAAACCCAGTGATGGATGCTGAACAGAAGTGGGCAATATTAAGGAAGGGCTGAATGAGGCCATGAACACGTGTGCCAATTTTCAGAGTAAGCAGTCCAGGTCCAAAACACCTAGCTGGTTCAGCAAGGAAGTGGAGTGGAAGGTGAGGGGAAAAAGACTGGCCTTCATTAAGTTAAAACAATTGGGGCATGAGGAGGATAGAGAGGTGTTTACAAAGGCATCTAGGGAGGTGACCAGGTTAGTCAGGGCAGCCAAGGCAGGAAAGGAGCTGAAGTTGGCTCAGCGGATCAGAGAGGGAGAAAATGGGTTCTTTAAATACATAAGGGAGAAGGGGAGTTGTAGGGATGGCACTGTTAGTCTCAAGGGGGATGGGTAGAACAAGGGGAAGAACAGGCAGAGGCACTCATTGAGTACTTCTGCTCAGTGTTCACAAAAGAAAGGGATGGCCCAATACCACAGGGGAAAGGGGGCAAGGGTGAAGAGGGGGACAGAGATAACAGATGGGGTCATCCAAGAGGACTGAGTTCTGAAGAGCTTTAAAGCCTTCCTGTGGACAAGGCACCAGGACCAGATAATGTACACCCAAGGGTCCTGAAGGAACAGGCCCCCTGACTGACCTTTCCAACACGTCCTTGGAGATGGGGAAGGTACCCAGGGACTGGAGGATGGCTCACATGGTGCCCCTTCACAAGAGTGGACCCAAGGACCAACCGGGCAACTACAGACCAGTAAGCTGGACTTCCATAGTGGGGACAGTTGATGGAGACCATTCTAAAGGAGAGATCAATAACCTTTCTTGATAGTAATGGTCTACAGGATGAAAGATAGCATGGGTTTGTCTTGGGAAGATCATGCCAAGCAAACCTGATCTACATCTTCGACTGGGTCACTAGGACAGTTGATGAAGGCCACTCTGTGGATGCCCTTACCTGCACTTCAGCAAGGCTTTTGACTTGGTGCCCCATGGGAGGTTAATGAGCAAGCTGAGGGACATGGGGGGTTGGGGAGAAACTGGGGGGGTGGGTTGAGAGCTGGTTGCAGGGCAGACAACAGATGGTAGTTGTAATGGGGGAGACATCCAAGCCAAGGCCAGTAACAAGTGGGGTACCGCAGGGTTCAGTGTTGGGCCCTGTTTTGTTCAATGTCTTCACTGGAGACATTACGGAGGGGGGCAAGAGTAAGATCAGCCTGTTTGCGGGTGACACTAAGATTTGTGCAAAAGTGGACAATGAGGAAGGGAGGCAGGCACTCAGGGAGGAAGCAGAGAGAGAATCTAGCTAAACTCGAACATTGGTCTAGGGAGTGGCAGCAAGGGCAAATAGGATGCTGGGGTTCACTGCCAGAGGGAGCACCTCTAGAAGGAGGGAGGCCAATCCTGCCTTTGTATAGATCACTGGTGAGGCCACACTTAGAGTACTGTGTGCAGTACTGGTGCCCATACCTCAAAAGGATGTGAGATTAGTGGAGGGGGTACAGCGCAGGGTTACTAAAATGATCATGGGACTGGGGGAGTTGCCATATGAGGAAAGATTGAGGCAGCTCAACATGTATTCGCTGGAAGAGAGAAGGGAAAGAGGGGACATGATAGAGACCTTTAAGTACTTGAAAGGCATAAACAAAGTCAGAGAGGAAGGATTGTTCTGCTTAAAGGGGGGAAGGGTCACTAGGAGGCACAGTCCGAAGTTGGAAGGGGAAGGTTCAGGAGGGAGATGAGGAGGCAACACTTTACAGAGAGCGTGATAGCGAGATGGAATGCACTGCTGGAAGAGTTAATCAAACTGAGGACAGTGGATAGCTTTAAGCGGGGTTGGGATACAGTCAAGGGCAGGATTAGCACAGGCAAGAACACAAGGGGTGGAAGACCAGGAAGGGGAGAAAGGGAAGGAGGGGTTTGTGTGGGGCTGGGGCAGCTGTAGTAATATGAAACTAGGAGCTGCACAATCAGGTAGACTTAACAGACCTGTGGGCCTTTTTCTGCTGGCAGTTTCGTATGTTCGTATGCCAGTACTGCTCAGCTTCTAACATACTAACATATTAACATACTAATTGCCAGCAGATTAGGCTTTACGGTCTATTGAGTCTGCTCGAACCTCAGATTCCTAGTTGGGTACCGAGGCCCCCCCCCCTTGTGTTCCAGAAACCCTATCATCCATCCCCGGGTCAGGCCATCATCTGATACATCCGCTTTTCTGTGTCTGTCCCACCCTCTCTTGAAGCCCTCCGCTGTGGATCTCTGAACCAGCTCGTCAGGCCACAGTTCTCTCATCCAAAGAACTCGAGAATGCACTTGTATAACCAAATGAGAGACAGTAACTATACATATAGTATCAGTTTATTAATGATCTCAGACGGCCTCTTACGGCTGTAAGAATGTTGCCTCATGTGTTCTTACGATGTGAAACTGCTAACTGAAGGCGAGCAGTTCTGACGTCCTAAGAACGCAAGAGGCAACCCCGTTATAGTCATAAGAGGCCCTCAGAGATCACCAATAAACTTATTATAGATCAATAAGGTTATAGTATGCTGGCAGCCAGCATGTACCCAGACAGAAAAAAGGTTTTTGATATCCTATCTGCACGTGCACATTAGGATTACAGCCTGTGAGTTTATGCATTCCCTGGCTCAGTTTCGAGAACAGTTCTTGTGCAGGGTCCCTACTCTGACTTTAAATATCTCCTTTACCTCCTTACTGCAGTAAAACAATCGAATTGTGTCCTTCAGGTGTGGTAGCAGGAGTTGAGAAGGTGCTATAGTCCATTTCTCTTTAGTAGTTTTTCATTGACGTGAATGTACTTGAATCGAACGGGTTGTTGCATGCGCGTCCATGCCCATGCAGTGGCCTGATAGGCTGACAAGTGCTCTTGCTTCCATGATAGTTACTGGACATGATCCCAACTGCCAAAATAAAACAGCTTCTAGCAAGGGTTTGCTGCACAATCTTGTTAAAAACAAGCAGTTGAGAATGAATCCCATTTCTTTTCTTTTTTTTTTAACGTACTTATGCTATGCACACATCTCTGCAAGTCTGGAGTCCATGCAGCTTGACATGGCTGACAAATGAAACCAGTTATTACTTACGGTCACACTTTTTAAAACTTCATAAATAAAGAATATTAAAGATAAGGATGGTCAGTCATATGGTGAGAAGCAAGATAATTACACCCAACAGATTGTGTCCATGTCTGGGAAGGGTTAGTGAGTGGAGCACTTCCATCATCACAGAACATATCTTTTTCCACCAGTGTCTTTCTGATGTTCTGTGAAAATCTGCACATTTATAAGTCACCCCCTCTTTCCGCTCCACACAAACACAATGACGATAACAGTCTCAAAGCAATTCAGATCACATAAGATGAATTGGGAGCACACTTGCTACTTATGTTGCTATAACAACAGGAAAGTGCTATTTAAATGGACTTTCCATTCAGTAGTGTAAGTCTAACACTGAAAGCTGGATGCATGTGAAGCACTGTTATGGCTATAGGAGTGCTTCATGTGATCCTTAATTAAGACTCCTGAGACAACTCTATTGATCTACAATGCATGTTAATACCGCTGCTGAGATCACTCTTACAATTGTAAGATTGGTCTTATGTGCATGCTTAAGGTATGAGAACTGTGAAACGAAGGTAAGCGGTTCTGATACGCCACAAACCTGAGGCGACTCTTACAGTGATAAGCTGAATCTCAATGGCTGTATTAATAGATTATTGATTGAGCTTAATCATGTATTAATAATATTTTTTTTTTTTTTTTTTAAACCTTACCCAAACATGCTTGTTTCCAGGGCAGCTGCATGTGAAACACTTTTCACAGATTACGAGCTTGTCACGTGCAGAGGAAAGCAGCACTCCGATTGGTCGGGAGTGCTCCCCCGATCTATAACAAAGTTTCTTTTGATTTCTGTTTAATCTTTGTTTAAATGAAAAGCATTTGTTTTACTAACAACTTTGTAACTGAAGAGAACACAGCTCTAAAAGCATTACAATAGTCACTATTGGAAGCAAATTGAACATTTAGCATACTGCAGCTGATACTACTGGAAACAAAATGAACATTTAGCTTTAGGCCTATACCGCAATCTATATTCTGTTTTACTGGCAATGGAAATACTAAAAAAGAAACCTATTCAAACAGCCTTCTTAGGAAAGATTTTTTCATTGGAGACGTGATCCTAATCGGTGTTTTCTTGTGTGCAGGTTTCATTGGTGTTCTCTTAACAGGAAGTGACTTTTGTGGAGTTTGTAGTCCCATTGACCATTCTATGTGGTCGGTGCAGTAGTACTTTGTGTTCTCCTGAGAAAGTCGAATTAGCATGGTTTCTGACAGGTCCATGCACCGAGCATGAACCCAATGTCCATCGCCACTGGAACAATAAATCATGGCAGGCTTGTTCAGTTCTGTTGTGTAGATGGGTACCCATGTATTGATATCAATGTTGCAGCTGGCACAACATTTAATCCAGTAGCCAGTTTCCGATTCATCATCCTCATCATCTTCATTATAGGTATCAACATCAAAGTCAAAGAAAAACTCTTCTGAATCTTCGAGAGGGGTTGAGTCATCTTGATCCTCGGTGGACTCTTGACTACAGTTTTGTGTAATGTCCTCATCGTCACGGAAGTTCACAATGTAAAAGTAATATGGCTCAGAGGCTGCCTGCTTGTTTTCTCCTGGAATGCCAATTAGCACTTCTCCATCACCCATATCACTACCAAACCATGTTTTGCTGAGTTTGATATCTCCACTCCAATCTGGGGTCTCCCTTGGCAAGATCTCTATCTTGTTGTCATCTAATACAATTGTATTACAGACCATCCTTTTCTGGGTTTCGGATTCATATCCACCAACAATAACAAATTCGTCACTGCCAGTTTGTGTCACAAGAGCACTAGACACAGAGATACCCCCAGGAAGGACTGTGCAGCTGATGGAAGGACTACCTAGTGGAAGGTCAACCTTTAATTTGTATAGCTGGGGAGGGCGACTATTACTTCCAAGTATATAGCCACCTAAAAAATAGACAGTATCATTTCTCGCAAGAGAGACATGGAATGAAATCCCATCTTGAAGCTCGGGGAGAGTGTATGATTTACAACAGCCAAATTCAAGGTCAATCAGAAATACCTGGGGCAGACAGTCCACTACACTGTTCCAGTTTTCAGTGAGTCTTTGTCCTGGAGGCATGTAAGATCTTCCACCAAAAATCACAGCCATACATTTTTCTCTGCTATGGACCATGTTAATGGTGTGGCCGTACCTTGCTTGAGGAATGTCTCCTACAAGTTCTTTCTCAGTACAACAAAGAGTTGTTTTTTTATTAATGCCTTTAACCACTAGGGTTATGATGTATAACTTATCAGAAAGCTCATTGTTTGGAGTTTTACCACCATGGATGAGGTACTGACGTTTTTCAGATTCTGAACTGGAAGTGAAACTGCATATTGCAGGTGATCGAAGTGGAGGAAGGTAACAAGAATCATTAGAAAATGAAACAGGGCGAAGTTTGAACTCCTGATGCTTGAAATTCAGGAGGAACACTCCAGTTGGACAGGATCTCTTTGGCCAGCCTTTCTGCCCAAATAAGATGATGTCACCATCAAAATTCAATAAAGAAAACCCTGGATGAATCAGAGTGCCATTGTTGACAGCGGAGATCAAGCGCAGTGACATCACTTCTGGTGGAGAGTTCACAGTACCTAGAGAGAGACATAAAATAATTAAAGTCAAAAGTCATATCTGTCATGAGCCGGACTAAAAAAGAACACAAAGAAGGAAGACAAATACCGTTTTTGTGATTAGGGTAAGGACATTTGTCTTCTAAGCATCACCAAAGAGTATGTGACTAATAGATATTTTTGTCATATTATGATAACAAGCATAGTATACAGCATTGCTTGGACAATCCATTTTATATTTCAGACAGAAACAGAAAAGAAGACCTCACACATTACTCCCCAGTGGAGCTGCCAGTCAAACAGCAAACTTTAGAAAAAACAAAATTGGCGCATACACCAAGGCAGGTGATGACGTTAAATACATTTTATTAAAATAGTAACTTACATGGAGAGATGCTGGCCATAAGACTAACACACCATTGTATCACCTCCACAGTGAGGCTTCATTGCTGGAGTTAGCCTCTGGTCTTGTGCTCCGCATTTCTCCATGTAAGTTACTATTTCAATAAAAGTGATTTCACTTTATCACCTGCCTTGGTATGTGTGCCAGTTTTTTGCTCTCTTATATTTTAGATACCCTGCATGATATGATGGCACTTTTGGCATAGAATTTTCTACCCAAATTAGACAATTATGGGCTGGCCTGCTGGCACAGAAGTAGCACTACTGCTCACGACACCGACAGCCCGGGTTCAGAAGTGAGGCCAAGGCATCAGAGGGTTGGCTGGGGGTGGGGAAGATTGAGTGTCTGTTGGATGGTTCTCCTCTTCCGGGGGGGGGGGCTCAGTGCTCGACTGGCCCTGGTGGAAGCCAGAGGAAAGGCAGCTCAAGCCAAGAGAGGTGGGGAAGACGTGGCCGACATCGGCATGTGTGCCTTGTCATCAGCGCATGCCACATCCCCAACGAGGAGAAAATCAGAAAAACTACTGGTCGAGCAGGATGACCACCAGCCTTTGCAGGCGCCACACCCGGCAACTCCCGCACCTCCTGGAAACCTGGATCCTGTCCTGGTGGGTCGAGGGACTCCCTGCCACAGAGGACAAGCCGTGGGGGACTACGAGAGTGGTAAGCCCTGGGAGAAGCTGGGGTGATAGGGCTGGGAGGATCCAACTCACCACTTTGGAGCCCACTCCTAGGCTGCTCAGTTTCTTTATCAATCTCCTGTATGGCCCAGTGTCAAAGGCCTTGCTAAAGTCCAGCTAGGCCATGTCCACTGCCCTCCATTGATCTATTTCTCTGGCCACCCAGATTTGTCCCACATGACCTCTTCCTGTGAATCCATGCTGTCTGTGCTATAGCAGCCCATTAGATTAGAGATACTCTACCAGCCATTCCCTTTCCATTAATTTTCCCACCTCTGAGGTGAGATTAACCAGCCTATAGTTGCTAGTCTCCTCCTTGCTGCCACTTTTTTTTTCATTCATAATTGATGCTCCTTTTGGCTGGGACAGGCTAGGTTCCCCTCTGTCCTGCTCCTGTGACCCCCCATTGTCCCCAACCACTCCAGGACTTACTGGCTGGCCCGAGTACCGCCATGGCTTTCCCCCATAGTGGGGTCAGGAGGGGGAAGGCAACCCCCTTCAAAGTCCAACTATCTCATTTTGGCTGTCAGTGTCCTGGTGGAGTGGCGGGTGAAGGATTGGTAGGCAGGGCTTCATGAATGCCTGCCCCGCTGCCATTTACCTCCAATTCCCCCCAGTTCCCATTGCCGAGATGCATACATTGGCTTGCATGTGTGGAGGCAACTGCACGCTGCAGAGTCCCGCAGTATCTCCCGCTACTGCCATTCCCGTCTGTCACCACCAGGCCTCCACCTGCTGGCAGTCATTTGGCAGAGTCAGCAGTCATCCCTCCGTGGGAGAGGAGATTAGCCCCTGGCTCAATCCTTTTCTTCCCCAGCCAACCCCTGACCTTCCATGTTCATTCCCAAGCACGTGTCACCAGCGCTGAGTGAGGTGTGGGGTCCAGTGCCTCAATCCTCAGCACACTGGGTCAGCCTTTGCTTCTGCTCTCATGTAGAGAGACCATGTCTGTTCTTCTCCAGTCTTCCGGAACCACACCTGCTTCCTGTGAACCATTTAATAAGGCCCTCAGTAGGGCATCTAGCACCTCCCTGAGTTCCTTTAGCACCCTGATGTGTATCCAATCTGGTCCCACAGCCTTCTCCACATGCAGAGGTGCAAGTCCCTTCAGTACTCTGTCCTCTGAAAAAAATTAATTTAACATTTTTTCTGTACTTTTGGAAGCTATCTTGTTGTCTATTTAGATATCTTTACTGGAATAATCAGTTTTGATACAGCTATACAAACACATTGCTTTCAATTATACTTTCTTTGCCAAAACACCTTCGGATGTAGACGGGCAGTATAGGATAGCGCTTAAGAGCATTGAGCTGCAACCCTGAAGAGTGGGTTTGAATCACAGAACCAGAAAAAAAGGACTAGAATGGTAGTACTTATCAGGGCTGCCCAGAATAAGTAAGTAAAATGCTCTGCCATCTTGTGGATGTCAACACGTGGAAGCGGGCTTATTGACATCCAAGAGAGTTTTGCAGAGTGCTTCATTTAAGTTTAAGTTTTTTACATTTAAAACCAAACGCATGCATGGTTTTATTCCCCCCCCCCCCCAACCTCTGTGGGCCGGACTCTGCTGCACGGAATAATGATAGCAGTGTTCACTATCATTAGTTTATTGTGATGTTATATATTTTGTAGATGGAACAATCAGCCAAAATTTGCTTGCTCTATTTATGGATACTGTATAAACATGGATATAGACATTCCTGGAATTTATCCGAGGCAATTTCAAGTTTTCACATACAATATGTAATCAACAAGTCAGTTGGGTAGTACTCTGCCTATGAAGATGTGTTTAAGAAAGAATTGTTTTTTCCCCTTCTTTTTTTCCTAGTTCTATGCCTCCTGTGTCCCCTGGGTCCTGCAGCTGTGGTGGGAGGGCAAAATCAGGCTAGGAAGACCATTCCGAGCCACAAACTGCAGGCTCTCCAGTCAACAAGACAGTCCTATTCACTAGTCCACTTTGGGGTTCTAGTAGCCCTAACCTCCCCCACTGCCAGACAGCCCCACATTTGGAGCAGTGCCCCTCCAAAATCTGCTGGGCTGCAATGTGCACAAACACTGCATTATTAAAACAGAACTCCATTTTAACAGCAGAAATGACCATAGCTGCACTTATACAGTTTTCAGCGTCCTATGTCTGTTATACATGCCCTACATTACACCCAGTCTCCCATGTTGTCCACCCTAAAAGAGTCCCACGTGTTTCACCATCCCCAACTGAGTCCCACATTTAAATGACAAGATACCCCAATCCCTCCTTTGTCCTTGAAACCTGGGAACCTGAATCATCAGACATGGAGATAAAAATCAAGGGTCAAAATTCAGTTCTGCATTTCCTGGCCAGCAGCCAGTGGTCAGGGAAAGTCTGTTGGACCTACCAGGTAACTTATTGATATATTGCTTCCTCTTACCATTAGCCAGCAGGGCTAATCCACGAAACAAGTTACTGGCCCACTGCAAACTGATGGCATTTAGCTAGTGTTCATTTTGGATTCTCTGACCTTTGAGAAACAACAAATCCTGTCCTGTACACTGAAAACTAGTGCTTTGATTTGTACAAATAACATTACAGCACAATAAAGCAAGATTGTAAACAATCTATATTTATAATATCTAAAAGAATAAATGTGGTACTGCAATAAATGAGAAATATAAGGAGAATATCTGATTATTTGGACGGACTGCACAGTTACAGACATCAATCAAAAGTGTCAGTCAAACTACTCCGATGCAAAAAAACAAAACTAAAGATTTTGTCACTGCTCCATTTTCAATCGGGAAAAAGGACTCCGACTTATTAATGAGCATTTGTCAATGCCGAATGTTTGCTTGCTGGTATTAGCACTGGAAATGCAGGAGTTAGACAGATGCAGAATAGGAATGACAGCGAAGTACTGAACTTCACGCCAACACCATCTCCACTCTGCAGAGATGGACAGGCACTGGGGTATGCATTTGGGTTGTCGCCCATAACGTTCATGCCATTTCGGCTCACCCTATCCTGCAGACACTGACAAGTGTTGAGGTATACCTTAGGGTGTTCGGCTTTACAGTCACCCCACTCTATAAGGACATACACTGAAATGGATGCAATATAGGAGAATGGGATGAACTCTTGGGCTGAAGAGTCCAAGGCACACCTCGATACCGGTCACTGGCTGCAGGGTAGGGGGATGGGGGTGGAATGGCATGAGCATTACAGTCGGCAATCCAAAGGCACACCCCTGATGCCTGTCAGTCTGTACAAGTTGGGACATTATGGTTAGAAACCCTAACATCCTGGGTGTTTGTTGGTATCTGCACTACAGATTTTCAACATGGCCTTTTTGTGACCCCTACCTTATGAAAGCATTTGGGACCTCTTCTCATGACCAGTGGCACTGTGATTTTGTTAATGTGTCCCGAACTTTTGAGTTCCCACAGCGACTGTGCCATTGTGCACCAGATATACGAAAACACAGATCAGGCAGGATGTGAAGAATGACAGCTGTACCATTCATAGGGAGGTGTGAAGAGATGGCAATGTTGAAAATCTGTACTGAAAATACTAAAAATGCTCGAACTTTCGAGTGTACGTGGAAACTGCACAATGCATGCGTGTAACAGTCATTTAGTGGAATTATTTCACCAAATTTTCAACATAGGCATTTGGTGACCTCTGCTCATGAACAGTGTCACTATGATTTTCTTAATCTGTCCCGAACATTGATTTCCCATAGCAACCGCATTATTCTGAGCCAGATGTGTAAATGCATATTTTGGGCAGGATATGAAGAATGACAGCTGTACTATTCATAAAGAGGTGTGAAAAAATACCAATGTTGAAAATCTGGAGTGAAAATATTACAAATATGCAAAATTACGAGGATGCGTGGAAACTGCGTAACGTACGCTCATAACACAGTCATTTTATGGACTTCTGTCACTAAATGTCAACAAAGCATTTTAGCACCTCTGCTCGTGAACAGTGTCACTGTGATTTTCTTAATCTGTCCTGAACATTAATTTCCTACAGTGACCATGCTATTCTGTGCCAGAAGTGAGAAAACACATTTTGACCAGAATGTGAAAAATTACAGCTGTACTGTTCATAAGGTGGCGTGAAAAAATGGCAATGTTGAAAATCTGGCTTGAAAATATTACTAATTTGCAAAATTACGAGAGTGCGTGGAAACTGCGCAATGCATGCTTGTAACACAGTTATGCTATGGACTTTGGTTACCAAATTTTCAACATAGGCATTTTAGGACATCTGCTCATGAACAGTGTCACTGTGATTTTCTTAATCTGTCCTGAACACTGATTTCCCACAGCGACCACGCTATTCTGCGCTGGAAGTGCGAAAACATATTTCGGCCAGGATGTGTAAAATGACAGCTGCACTGTTCATAAGGAGGTGAGGAAAACTGCCAACATTGAAAATCTGGAGTGAAAATATTACAAATTCACGAAGTTAAGAGTGTTAAGAGGAGCAGGATCTGGGTGTGCTCATTACAGGGTCAATGAGCAACTCGGCACAATGTAGGAAGGCAGCTGCAAAGGCCAACAAAATGCTGGGCTGTATTGCAAGGAGTATATCCTCGAGGAGGGAGGAGGTGATTCTGCCACTGTATAGGTCATTAGTTAGACCACACCTGGAGTACTGCATGCAGTATTGGCGTCCGTATCTGAAGAGGGACATTAAGTTACTGGAGGGGGTGCAGCGCAGAGCAACAAAGATGATCAAGGGGCTGGGGGACTTATCATATGAGAGGAGGTTGAAGGAGTTGAACATGTACTCACTGAAGGAGAGGGGAGACAGGGGTGACATGATTGAAACCTTTAAATACATGAAAGGAATAAACAAGACAGGTACAGAGGGGCTGTTCAAAGTAAGGGAGGGAGGGACACCAGGGGCCATGATATGAGACTGGGCGAGGAAGGTTCAGGAGGGAGATGAGGAAACACTTTTTTACAGAGAGGGTGGTGGCTGGGTGGAATGCGTTACCTGCTGAAGTGGTATGCAGTAGAAGAGTGGACTGCTTCAAACGAGGATGGGACAGGACAAGGGGGAGGGTTAATGAAGGGGAAGGGTGGAAGGGAGGGGCAGCTGCAGAATAAGGGGTGCTAGCTGCACATTTGAGCAGACTTAATAGACCTCTAGGCCTTTATCTGCTGGCAAATTTCGTATGTTCGTATGTGGAAACTGTTCAATGCATGCTCGTAAAATTAATTTTTGGCATTTTTTCCACCAAATTTGCAACTTAGGCTTTTTGAGAGCCCACCTCATGAACAGTGGCACTGTTGTTTCGTTAATCGGTCCTGAAAGGTGATTCTGCGCAGTGACCGCAAAATCACCTTTCGGGACTGAATAACGCCATGACAGTGACTGAACTCATGAGAAGGGGTCCCAATAACTCCATATTGAAAATTTGCTGCCAAAATTCCCCAAAATACCCGAGATATGCACCAAAGTTGAAAAATCCCTATTTATGCCATTATAGAGCTTATCGGCATTTCTTCAGTTCACGGTCAGCTTTGAAGAGTGCAGATGTGTTCCCGGTCCACCGAAGATCGTCACACCAGGCTTTGGATGTAAGTATGGGGTTGGGGAGGCGGGGTATGCAGTGGGTGGGCACGGTTTGGGGGAAGGGTACCGGACCAAAAAAAAATATAGATAACACGGGTTGGTTTTCTAGTTTTTCAGGTGTTGTTGGTACACTGGGGTGGGCTCTCAGTGTGCCGGCGGCATTTGTGGGGAGGGGGACTGAAGCCACCGAGGATTGGGTCCCCCAACGACACAGAAATGTGTGTGTGGGGGGGGGACACATGATGCCGAGGGGGATTGGGCATCCTGGTGGCACACAACAGATACTGGGGGAGTGATATTATGCCGACGGGGAGTGGGCTCCCCCGTCGGCAAGTGAACCGGGTTGGGGGCATGCCGACTGGGGGATTGGGCACCCCCGTCAGCTTTCATGGGGCTCTGAGGCAGTGGTATAGAGCCGCCATGTTTCTGAAAATGTTACACCAGGTAAGGTACCATCCTGCAGTGATGGGTCGCTCCCTCATTGCAGTGCAATGGCTGATGCTGCAACGACGAGGCAGCCCCTGATTGCAACTGTAAAATCGTCAGAAGTTGGTGGCACTTCTGCAGAACCAGTGTCATCAAGACACTGGGCTTGCATTGGTTGAGCACTGCCAAGCCCAAAGATGCAGTGCCAGCATTGGCCACCACAGTGCCACACCTGCACAACCCGCTTCTCTCCTAAGCTGCCACATAATGTTTCTTGTGCATGTGCGCAAGCAATAATGTTTCTTGTACATGCGCGCAATGAAACATAAAATAATGAAAACTATAAAAGTAATGACTGAATACAGCCAGGGAGCTGTAGTCCATTATCAATAAACAGTATGAGATGATCACTTCTGCTAGCAAAATAGAGGGGGTTGGTGACACCATAGCTGTCAGCGTGACATTCACATTTTGGCGCCCAGATTTGTGTGTAGGCAATGAGGCGGTTCCGTTCTGGTCTTTTTATTCTAGTTTTCTGGTTTGAATCCCACAGCCAACACTTGCATACTCATGCGACCATGAGCAAGTCACTTAACTTCCTGAGCTCCCATAACGCAGAAAAACAGCCCTCCGTTTAGTGTGTCTTTCCTGGCCCACAAGTCCATACCTCTCAAGTGTCCCTGATTTTCAGGGACGTCCCTGATTTTGCCTCAAAATTTTACTCTGTCCCTCCTAAAATTTGTGTTTTTTATGGCTAAACAATGCGGACTGTAAGTACAAAACAACATCAAGCATTAAGGTTACAGACTTATTCTTCTTTAGAAAATGCATTTTGCCCCAATACCTATATTCTACCAGCTTTCTGGGTGGATATCTCTCATTTTGAAGATGTGTCCCTGATTTTGATCCTTTGTCCCTGATTTTTTTTAAGCCTTGTCCCTGATTTATGAGGCAGGAGGTTGAGAGGTATGCCCACAACTGTAAAAATAAAAAAATTACAAACTCATGTAACTGGAATACAGCCCGGACCATTGTGAAGGAACAAAGCGTTGCAGCGAGACCTCCTTCTGAACGGAACAGGTCAGCGCAATGCCCTCTGGTAGTTAGAGTGCAGTAATCTATCCTTTCTCAGTATCCGTGGCCCGGACGACATTACAACTCCCAGTTGGCACTGCGTCATGGAGCGCGCGGGGAGGGGGCAGCTTTTGGTTGCTATGGACAGCTGTAGCTAGCAACTACGTTGATTTTATTTACTTTTCGGGGATTGGCAGAATAAAAAGGGAGGGGTAAGTGCAATCTACTGTAATAGTTATTTATTAATTAAAAAATTGATGAAATAGAGTTGCACTGCACTATTTACTATTTAATTGTTCTCGGAATCTTCGCGGCTCTTTCTCCAGCAGTTATTAGAAGCAATCAATGATCGTTAACGCTGCATTCAGTCGTCAGTTTAAGCAGCACGACACTCAAGTGCAATCCTGATAACACCTATCACGTGGCTTGAAAAGGGACTGGAACAGTTCCACCTTAAACGTAAAATGACAGAGGAAAACCCGATTTATTCAGGGGATCTTCTGTTGTTTGCTCCGTGTTGTGTACTATTCTGGCCTTGATGCAGTATTTTTTTTTTCACAATAACAAGCCCAGTCCAGCTGAATTGCAACATGTCTTAGGTGTTGCAGGCTTTACAAGTTTTACAGCTGGGGGACCTGACACTTTACTTGTCTGTCTGTCTGTTTATCTATCTACCTGCTGTTCGCCTGCCTGTCTCTTTTCTATACGAGTTGTATTTTTATATGAGTGATAGGGTTGCAATATTGGATTTAAAAAATAAGGTTCAGACTCCCCGCCACTTCGGGCTGACATTGCGCAGAAAGGTACTGATATATTTAAGCAATAAGGCATGACCAGGGTTATGTTAATGGTCTGTTAATCACCTCTAGGGTGTACTGTGTGGCACGAGGTAGCCGAGTGCCACATGCCCCTAGAGGGTGTTTAACTGACCATTAACATAATCCCTGGGAGTGCCTTATTGCTATTATAATAAAAAACATTTTTAAACAGTGTTAAACCTTGTTCAGCATATGGCTAAGCTCTACATGTATGTTAATAAAAGATTAACATAAGGCTGTCAGAATGTTTGTAGCCAATCAGAAAGCTCTATTTCTCAGACCCTTTTTATAATTTCGGGTATGGCAACCTGAATAATAAACCACCAAAGTGAAAAACCTGCCACTGAACACAGCACAGTCTAGCACCAGATGATTCAAAAGCAACCCAAACATCCCCTTTTGCCAATTACACAGAGAAAAAAAAATTGTGCCACTTCTTGATAATCATCACCACTGACTCTGTCTCACCTTGCTCAATCACCCAGTTCACCCCCCTCAGTAACGTATCTTAGTTATTTATACAGTCATGTTACCAATCAAGTAAGTGTGTGCAGCACTGTGAGCAGGGCACTTACTTTTTCTTTTTACTTTGTCACAGTCTCCACCCTCTGTCTCTCTCTATAGTAGCACCAGATATTTCAAAGCCACCCAAACATCTCCTGGCTTTTTCAGTTGACATTGACATAGAGAATGAAAAAAAAAACATGTGCCACCCACATCTTTGATCATCACGACCTTGCTCAGTCTTCAGTCATCGAGGCCAATTAGTTCACTCCGGCTCCTGCAGTAATACAATTAAATAACACTGTGTTACATCTGTATCACCAAGTGTGTGAGTGGAGCAGAGAGCATTTACTTTTACTTTTTTTGTCTGAGTGAGGCCCAAGCCCACAGTAGTAGGGTTGTTCTTCTTCCTTCTGTTAATCAGTTCTCCACTACTCCCCCCAACTTGGTACAACCAGATTGCCAGACACTGCAGCTCACTTAGCCACCCTCCCACCTATGATGAGTCAACCCGGCAGTGGTCGGTCACTGTCAGCAGGTGCTAGGCCTAGTCTGGGCTCTGAAGCCTCCAGTCCTCCTTCTCAGTCTGAAATCAATTGACTTATTCAGACACTGCTGCTGACCTGAGTCACGTCCCAACTTCTCCGACTCATTAGGTCTGACTCCTCTAGGCTCCTGATGATTTATTCAGTTGGCGTTGGCTGCTCACCCCCCCCCCCAAAGAAGAACTCTCCTCCACTCAGACCGATCCTACTCCGGTACTCCCTCCGGTGGGTCTCTCCGAGTCTCCGACTTTCTTTGACAGCTGGCTCTAGTGCCTCCTCTCCCAGTCCGGACTCCCTTCCCAACACGAGGCCAATGCAGCAGCATTAGTACTGCTCTCCCCTGGCCCAAAGGCAGTTCAGAGCTGAGGAGACAAGGAGGAATAGGCGTCCTGGCTTCTCACAGAACAGTAGCAGCAAGGCAGCCTCCTTTCTGCTCTCGTGACGACGTGCCGGTCACGTGACTTCCCCAGGACCCCGAGTTGCGCACAAGACGGCAAGCTCCACCACAACCACTTGGATCTTGGGAGACAGAGTTTTTTTTTTTACAGTAGGGGCCACCAAAAATACGGGACAATAAGCGTCCCATTTGAATTTCAGATGGGTCAAGTGAAAATAGTGCTAAAAACGGGACATCCCGTAAAATATGGGACTGTTGGCAACCCTAAGGTTATTTCCTGCCAATCCCTTAACTTGAACACTTCTGCACCCTTCCCTTGTGATTTTGCCCTCCCCTTACCTTTCTCTCCCCCTAATCACATGGATTTGGTTACTTCAAGTGTAATAAGCCTCTTACACTATTTTCCTGAAGACTGGTTGAGTCTCCACTCATTCAGGCACTAAGCACTTTTTGATCGTGTCCAGTTGCTCAGCTGATCTGTATGCTCATTTCTGTTTTCTGTTATATGCAGCAACTTTGTTTTCTTGTTTGTTTTGCACTCTACTATTACATAGAAACATACAGTATAAGTTGACAGCAGATAAGGGCCCACCGGCCCACCGTGTTTGCCCATTTTAGTGCTTTTCGTGCACCAGTGTATCTCTAATTAGCCCCCTGTCCTTTCTGATTGCATTCTCAAGCTCCCTTCGTGCCTATCTCGTACTGTCTTGAAGCCCGTAACCGTTTTTTCCCCCACTACCACAGCTGGTGGCCCGTTCCACTTATCCACCACCTTCTCTGTGAAAAAGTATTTCCTCACATTCCCCCTGGGCCCCCCCAACTCCAGCTTCATGTTGTGGTCTCTAGTCCTAGAGTGCACTTTTCTTGGGAAGATTGTATCGACTTGCACTTTGTTGTCATTCTCATTCTAACTGCAACACGCGACTTGTGCTCTCCGCTTCCCCCTCCCCGGGTTGTACCTGGAAACGAGTCTCAGATCAGTGTGCCTCTCTTGGTAACCAGTTTTTAAATAAATATAGTTACACCTTATCTCCTGTACCTTAAGAGTAGGTAAGGAAAAAAGACCCTTCTTGTAGTTCAGTGGCTGGACAGAAGTCTGCAGACTGTGAGCATTCAGTTTCAGGGGTTTTAAACAAGGGGTTATGTGTATTTTTTGTCACCCATTGTTTACCCTTCTCTCTGCTGGCCAACCCCCTTCAGTCCTGGCCCTTCAAGCCCCATCATCAACCTTTCCTAGGACTCACCTTGCACACCTTTGGGAGACTCCCCCATGGATTCCTGCCCCCCCATCATTATCCGGAATCCCAATGGTGGTGCCTAGTCAGTGGTGCAGGGCCTGCAGGGTTGAGCAGTTTTCTAGCACAGCTATGTAATTCCCAAACCCGGGTCATTGGCATAGCAAGCAGTAGCACTACTGGGCCGACCAAGGGGTTATATTTTTAAAGGGAACATAAACAATGTTGTTTAGTGTTTGGATTGTACTCTCACATTCTCTATATAGGTTAAAAAATGAGGGGGTGCACAGCACCCCACTACAAATATTTAAAATGTTAACTCTAGGATGCTAGAGGAATCATGACTGCTGTTCCAGGGTTGTGCTCTGCTTTGGCCCACTGTTCCAGAGTTGCACTGTGCCTGGACCCACTGATCCACAGTTGAATTGTGTATGGGCCCACTGTTCTGCAGTTGAGCTGTGCCTGGTCCACTGTTCCACAGTTGAGCTGTGCCTGGGTCCACTGTTCCGCATTTGCGCTGTGCCTGGGCCCACTGTTCTGCAGTTGAGCTGTGCCTGAGCCTACTGTTCCGCAGTTTAATCTGTGCTTGGGCCCACTGTTCCACAGTTGAGCTGTGCCTGGGCCAACTGTTCCGCAGTTGAGCTGTGCCTGGGCCCACTGTTCCGCAGTTGAGCTGTGCCTGGGCCCACTGTTCCGCAGTTGAGCTGTGCCTGGGCCCACTGTTCCACAGTTGAGCTGTGCCTGGGCCCACTGTTCCACAGTTGAGCTGTGCCTGGGCCCACTGTTCTGCAATTGCCTTGCGCCTTGGCCCACTGTTCAACAGTCCCCTTGTGCTTGGGCCACCATCTCCACAGTTGCCCTGTGCTTGGGCCGCCTTTTGCACAGTTGCCCTGTGTCTGGGCCCACAGTTGCCCCATGCCTGTGCCCACTGTTCCACAGCTGACCTGTGCCTGGACTCGCCATGCCACACCTGCCCTGTGCCTGGAACCGCCATTCTGTAGTTGCCCTGTTCCTGCCATTCCACAGTTGCCCTGTGTCCGGACCAGCTGTTCCACAGTCGCCCTTTGTCTGTGCCAGTTGTTCCACAGTTGCCTTTTGTTGGGCCAGCTGTTCCATAATTTCCATGTGCCCATGTCACCTGTTCCACAGTTACTTTGTGCCCAGGCCAGCTGTTCCACAGTTGCCGTGTGTCGGGGTCAGCTGTACCACAGTTGCCCTGTGCCCGGGCCAGCTGTTGTACAGTTGCCCTGTGTCCATGCCCACCATTCCACAGCTGCCATGACCCTGGGCCAGCTTTTCCACAGTTGCCCTTTGTCCAGGCCAGCTGTTCCACAGTTGCCCTGTGTCTGGGACGGCTGTTCCACAGTTACCCTGTATCTGGGACGGCTGCTCCACAGCTGCCCTGTGTCCGGGACAGCTGCTCCACAAGCTGCCCTGTGTCCGGGACAGCTGCTCCACAAACTGCCCTGTGTCCGGGATGGCTGCTCCACAGCTGAACTGTGTCCGGGACAGCTGTTCCACAGTTGCTCTGTGTCCAGGACAGCTGTTCCACGGTTGCCCTTTGTCTGGGCCAGTTGTTCCAGAGTTGCCCTTTGTCCGGGCCAGCTGTTCCACAGTTGCCCTGTGTCCGGACCAGCTGTTCCACAGTCACCCTTTGTCTGTGCCAGTTGTTCCACAGTTGCCCTTTGTTGGGCCAGCTGTTCCATAATTTCCATGTGCCCATGTCACCTGTTCCACAGTTACTTTGTGCCTAGGCCAGCTGTTCCACAGTCACCCTTTGTCTGTGCCAGTTGTTCCCCAGTTGCCCTTTGTTGGGCCAGCTGTTCCATAATTTCCATGTGCCCATGTCACCTGTTTCACAGTTACTTTGTGCCCAGGCCAGCTGTTCCACAGTTGCCGTGTGTCGGGGTCAGCTGTACCACAGTTGCCCTGTGCCCAGGCCAGCTGTTGTGCAGTTGCTGTGTGCCCGCTGTTGCACAGTTGCCCTGTGTCCATGCTCACCATTCCACAGCTGCCATGACCCTGGGCCAGCTTTTCCACAGTTGCCCTTTGTCCAGGCCAGCTGTTCCACAGTTGCCCTGTGTCTGGGATGGCTGTTCCACAGTTACCCTGTATCTGGGACGGCTGCTCCACAGCTGCCCTGTGTCTGGGACAGCTGCTCCACAAGCTGCCCTGTGTCCGGGACAGCTGCTCCACAAGCTGCCCTGTGTCCGGGACAGCTGCTCCACAAGCTGCCCTGTGTCCGGGACAGCTGCTCCATAAGCTGCCCTGTGTCCGGGATGGCTGTTCCACAGCTGAACTGTGTCCGGGACAGCTGTTTCACAGTTGCTCTGTGTCCAGGACAGCTGTTCCACGGTTGCCCTTTGTCTGGGCCATTGTTCCAGAGTTGCCATTTGTCCGGGCCAGCTGTTCCACAGTTGCCCTGTGTCTGCACCAGCTGTTCCACAGTAGTCCTGTGTCCCCACCAGCTGTTCCACAGTTGCCCTTTGTCGAGCCACCTGTTCCACAGTTGCCTTGTGCCCAGGCCAGTTGTTCCACAGTTGCCCTGTGCCCAGGCCTGCTGTTTCACAATTGCCCTGTGCCCGGGCCTGCTGTTGCACAGTTGCCCTGTGCCCGGGCCCGCTGTTGCACAGTTGCCCTGTGCCTGGGCCCGCTGTTGCACAGTTGCCCTGTTCCCGGGCCCGCTGTTGCACAGTTGCCCTGTGCCCGGGCCCACTGTTCCACAGTTGAGCTGTGCCTGGGCCCACTGTTCCGCAGTTGAGCTGTGCCTGGGCCCACTGTTCGAGGTGCCTTGCGCCTTGGCCCACTTTCAACAGTCCCTTATTGGCTGGCCACCATCTCCACAGTTGCCCTGTGCTTAGCTGCCTTTTGCACAGTTGCCCTGTGTCTGGGCCCACAGTTGCCCCATGCCTGTGCCCACTGTTCCACAGCTGCCCTGTGCCTGGACTCGCCATGCCACACCTGCCCTGTGCCTGGGATCGCCATTCTGTAGTTGCCCTGTTCCTGCCATTCCACAGTTGCCCTGTGTCCGTGTCCACTATTCCACAGCTGCCATGACCCTGGGCCAGCTTTTCCACAGTTGCCTTTTGTCCAGGCCAGCTGTTCCACAGTTGCCCTGTGTCCGGACCAGCTGTTCCACAGTCGCCCTTTGTCTGTGCCAGTTGTTCCACAGTTGCCCTTTGTTGGGCCGGCTGTTCCATAATTTCCATGTGCCCATGTCACCTGTTCCACAGTTACTTTGTGCCTAGGCCAGCTGTTCCACAGTCGCCCTTTGTCTGTGCCAGTTGTTCCCCAGATGCCCTTTGTTGGGCTAGCTGTTCCATAATTTCCATGTGCCCATGTCACCTGTTCCACAGTTACTTTGTGCCCAGGCCAGCTGTTCCACAGTTGCCGTTTGTCGGGGTCAGCTGTACCACAGTTGCCCTGTGCCCGGGCCAGCTGTTGTACAGTTGCTCTGTGCCTGCTGTTGCACAGTTGCCCTGTGTCCAAGCCCACCATTCCACAGCTGCCATGACCCTGGGCCAGCTTTTCCACAGTTGCCCTTTGTCCAGGCTAGCTGTTCCACAGTTGCCCTGTGTCTGGGATGGCTGTTCCACAGTTACCCTGTATCTGGGACAGCTGCTCCACAGCTGCCCTGTGTCTGGGACAGCTGCTCCACAAGCTGCTCTGTGTCCGGGACAGCTGCTCCACAAGCTGCCCTGTGTCCGGGATGGCTGCTCCACAGCTGAACTGTGTCCGGGACAGCTGTTCCACAGTTGCTCTGTGTCCAGGACAGCTGTTCCACGGTTGCCCTTTGTCTGGGCCAGTTGTTCCAGAGTTGCCCTTTGTCCGGGCCAGCTGTTCCACAGTTGCCCTGTGTCTGCACCAGCTGTTCCACAGTAGTCTTGTGTCCCCACCAGCTGTTCCACAGTTGCCCTTTGTCGAGCCACCTGTTCCACAGTTGCCTTGTGCCCAGGCCAGTTGTTTCACAGTTGCCCTGTGCCCAGGCCTGCTGTTTCACAATTGCCCTGTGCCCGGGCCCGCTGTTGCACAGTTGCCCTGTGCCCGATGTTGCACAGTTGCCCTGTGCCTGGGCCCGCTGTTGCACAGTTGCCCTGTGCCCGGGCCTGCAGTTCTACATTTGCCTTGTACCTGGGCACCCTATTTCACACTTGCCGTGTGTACGGGCCTGCTGTTCCACAGCTGCCCATTGCCTGCCTTTCCACAGTTGCCCTTTGCCTGTGCCCCCTGTTCCACAGTTGCCTGTCCCTGGGCTTATTATTGCACTGTTGCTCTGTGCTTGCCTTTCCCACAGTTACCGTGTGCCTGGACCTGCCTTTCCACAATTTTTCCTGTGCCTGGGCCCGCCCTTCCATAGCTGCCCTGTGGCTAGGCCTGCCGTTCCACAGCTGCCCTGTGGCAGGGTCCTCCGTTCCACAGCTGCCGCATGGCGGTGCCCGCCGTTCCACAGCTGCCGTGTGGTGGGGCCTGCCGTTCCACAGCTGCCGTGTGGCGGGGCCCGCCGTTCCACAGCTGCCCTGTGGCGGGGCCTGCCGTTCCACAGCTGCCCTGTGACGGGGCCCGCTGTTCCACAGCTGCCCTTTCATTTCCTCATTAGTGTTCCCTTTTATCCATTTCTGTGTTTTCTGGGAATTTTATGATATCAGTTCCACTGTTCACTGATGTTTGCTGAACAGTGTGGAGAATAGGGACACTGCAGAATATACAGAAAATATATTTTTTCCCCTGCCTCCTGCCGACATTGGGGTGCCTAATCCCCATGTCAGCATCATGTAAACCCTGTTCATGTGGCACACAGGGAGCCCACCCCAGTGTGCCCAACTGTCTGTCATTTTTCCCTTTAAATAAAGAAACAGTCCCCCAACGTGTTTTATCTGTAAAAAAAAAAAAAAATGGTCCTCTTTTCGCCACAGTTCCCTCCTCCTCCCCATCCACACCTCCCACTGAGCACCCACCTTCCCTTACCCCCCGTACCCCCTACTTACCTCCGGAGGTCGGCACTGTCATCTTCTCTGGACAGGGACTTGTTTGCTTTCTTTAAAGTCGAATCGCAAACTGAAGAACCAAAGGTAAGCGTGCTATAATGCCATTCAATGGGGTTTTCAACTTATGTTGATAAATCAGCCATTTTTTGAAATTTTGGCCCAAAATTTTTAGCACGGGGTTCTTGGGACCCCACCTCTTGAAAACCTTCACTGTCATTTTGTTGCTCTGTCCTGAAGGGTGATTTCGTGGACACTGCATGGAATCGCCTTTTGTGCACCTGGATAGAGTATAGTGCAGTGGTTTAAGGCTGTGAGCTGCAAACCTGAAAACCTGGGTTTGAATCCCACAGCCCCCACTTGCATACAGTATGACACTGAGCAAGTCAATTCACTTCCTTGTTCTTCCAGGTTGCTCCTGTAAACAAGCTTTTAGCTTAGTGTGTCTTTCCTGGTAAAACAGAAGTAAAAAAATATATATATATGTATTTTGGGACCAGTTCAAAAAATGACAGTGGCACTGTTCCTGAGGTGGGGTCTCAAAAAGCCCATGTTGCAAATTTGGTGAAAAAATTCCAAATATTGACTGCATTGCAAGCATGCGTCATGCAGTGTCTACGTACACTCTTAACCTTGACAATTTTTAATTTTTTTCACTCCACATTTTTTTTTTACAACTTTATTTATTCACCAGCTTACCGAGGCATCTCTCAGAAGTGTCCTTTCGACACTAGCTCTTCTACTCCCCTCCGTGACAGGCCACCCCCAGATGTCCCTTCACTCGAGGGACTTCCCAGCACCCTGGATCACTCCCTGAGGCAGGGCCTGTCCTCCTTTGGTGGCATCTGTCTGAAATTAGAGGGTCCATCCCTCTCGTGAACTCAGCTGTGGATCCCTGGTGTGGCCTGCCCAGAATTGGGGATGTGAGAGATCCCTGGGGCCCTTGTTGCCTCCTCAGCAAGCCAGGGTTTTTCCTTGGATTTTACGCCCCTCTTCCTCCTTCCCTTCCCCTGCAGAGCTCGAGCGTGCAATGATGCCAAGGACATCCATCGCGGCTTTGCGTCCTGCCTCTTGAACGCTGAGCATTGTAGTGCCTCCGGTCTCCACCGGGGGGGCTGCTGCAGTGCCAGGCTTAACCCTGAATCCCCACAGAGAGAGGAGAGCAGTCCTCTGGACACCCAACCCTCTCTCTCCCCTGCCAACCTACGGCAGCCCGGGTTCTTTCCCGAACCCGGGTTGCCAGCGTGGCGCGCGGTGTGGCGTCCAGCGCCTCTACCCTCAGTGCTGCTGGGCTGGCCATCACTCCACATTTTCAACATTGCTATCATTTATCACATCCTGCCCAAAACGTGTTTTCGCACCTGTGGCACAGAATGGGGTGGTCGCTCTGTGAAATCACCTTTCGGGACAAGTGAACAAAATGACACTGGCATGCTTCATGAGGAGAGGTCCGAAAAGGCCATGTTGAAAATTTGGTGCAACACCTCCAAAAAATGGCCAAGGTACACCCGGGCATTCAATAATTTCTACGTACATGTGTAACTTTGCTCACTTGGCAGCTCGTCACAGCCCTATCAGGTCTGGCCAGAACTTGTTTTATTAACCAGTAAGTGGACTGGGACATTGCCCTTTTTTCAGCCACAACTGACTTAGAAATATAGACAATACGTAACATTCAAGAAAATACAGTATGTGTAATAACAGATTAAGTCTTAATAATTCATGGTACATCATAGCGTGCAGATTGATAATGTCTCAAAAGTATGACACAATGCAGTTTTGAAACAGTGTGGAGAACAGTTAAGAGCTTATATAAGGTGACAAGTTGTTTAGTAGACATGGACCAGTCCAGGAGAACAAAAGTTTGCCAGCCTGTAGTTTTGATTGTTTTAGTTTGAAAGTCGGTACTTGTTTTGAAATTAAATGAGATTCTTTATTCTTTATTCATTACAAATCGGGTTTACAACCTTTGAGTCAGAGACTCATTTTCAAAGGCACCTCGTCGCAGGGAGGGCAGACATCAAGACAGTTATTACAATGCAGATTAAAACAAAGGATAACATTACAGGTGCAGTAAAAGGAACATTTAACATAGATACACTTAGGTTACATACTATAGTAGTCTGTATGTTACTTAGATTACACAATGTTACAAAATTGTGAGTTACAATCCTGGATATAGTAGGTCCTCAGAGAAGACAGCGGGTTACATCCCTATTTGGACCTAGTAGGGAAGGGGAAGGAGAGGCTGTCCAGTGAATGTTGTCGAGCCAGGGGGCAAGGTGGGCAGGTACCACAGGTTACAACAGGGGGTTAGTTGCACCTACAACAGTGGGTATTAAAGATATGGTTCCAAAGGACTGTTTTGAAGGAGCCAAGTTTTTGGGAAGCTGGAGATGTAGCTAGAGAGGGAGTTAAACCAGGTGGGGGCTCAGTAGAGGAAGGATCTCTGGGCAAGAGAGGTCTTGGTTTTGGGCACCTGGAAGGTGGCCTTAACAGAGCTACGGATGGTGACCCTGATTTCCTTTTATTCAGCAATAAATTCACAATTGGCATCTGCAGAAGTCCATTTTATACAGTGCCCCCGCATTTCAATTTGAGGACCTCTCAGGTTTTACTACCGAAGACATTTTCATACAGGATACTTTTTTCTTAGACTCCACCTCTTTGTAGGTCTTATCTTCTGATTATGACATCACAGCGTGTTGCCATGAAACTGATTCTGATGTCACAAACAGGATTATCACTTCAGGACTGGACAAGCAGCAGGGACAGATGAAGGTCTAGAGGGCAGATAGCCTGTGTTAATATAAATGTCTTAAGTAATAAAGAATGGAATGTCCTGACATTCAGATCTTTGGTAATGCCGAGAAATTTGAGTCTTAGTGATACATAGAAACATAGAAGATGTCGCAGATAGGGACCGTGTGATCCATCAAATCTGCCCGTGGTATCCTAACCCCCTCCCCCCACTTAGCTGCTTGCTTGAGTATCCCTCAATGTCTGTCCCATGCCTGCTTGAATTCTCCCACCATCTTTGCCCCCACCACCCCCTTTGGCAGGCTATTCCATGGTTCGACAACGTGCTCTGTGAAGAACTTCCTCATATTGCTCCTGAACCTACCTCCCTTAAGGTGAAGGTCATGCCCTCTTGTCCTGTTATAGTCTTTTACCTGAAATAGGTTCTGCATCTGTACCTTGTTGTTGCCATGTAGGTATTTAAATGTCTCCATCATTTCCCCGATTTTTGCAGTGTTCAAGGGAGTATAGTTTGAGTTCATTGAGTCTTGCCTCATATGGTTTCTGATGCAAGCCCTGTAGCATCTTTGTTGCTCTTGTCTGTACCATCTCCAGCCTATCTATGTTTTTGTTGAGGGGTGGCCTCAAGAACTGGACGCAGTACTCCAGGTGGGGCCTTACCAGGGACTGATACATGGGTATGATCACTTCCCTCCTTCTGCTTGTGATGCCCCTTCCAATGCATCCCAGGATGCCACTAGCTGTCGGTGTCACCTTCTCACATTGCCTAGTGACTTTGAGATCATCTGATATGCTCACCCCCAGGTCCCGCTCCTCCCTTCTAGCTGCCAACTGGTCCCCTCCCACTGAATACAGCTTCCCTTGGTTACGCTTTCCTAGGTGCATAACTTTGCACTTTTTGGCATTGAACTTCAGTTGCCAAGTTCTGGACCATTCTTCCAGCTTATGGAGATCAGCTTCCATGCTCTGTTGGCCCTCAGGTGTGTCCACCCTGTTGCTGATTTTGGTGTCATCTGCAAACAGGCATACCTTTCCCTTCACTCCATCAGCGATGTCGCTGATGAATATGTTGAAGAGGATTGGCCCTAGAACTGAGCCCTGTGGGATCCAGCTAGTCACTCTACCCTCCTCTGATAGGGTTCCATTTACTAAAACCCCTGTGTTCTCCCATTTAACCAGTTTCTGACCCATATTGTTACCTCCAGCCCGACTCCCATGTTTTCCAGTTTATTGACTAGTCACCTGTGTGGAACTAAGTCAGATGCCTTACTGAAGTAGAGGTAAATCACATCCACCACCCAACCCTGATCCACTTTTCGGGTGACACAATCTAAGAAATCTACCGGGTTTGTTTGGCAGGACCTCCCTGCCATGATACCGTGTTGCTTTGGGTCAAGCTGACCACTTTCCTCCAAAAAAGCAACAATTCTTTCCTTTAACAGGGATTCTGTCAGTTTTCCCATGACTATGGTGAGACTAACCAGATGGTAGTTGCCTGGCTCTTCCCTGCTCCCGCTCTTGTGGAGTGGTACTACTGTTGCCCTCTTCCAGTCCTCAGGAACCTCCCCACTGTTCAATGACTCGTTTTAGAGCACTGCTAAGGGGGCTGCGAGTTCCCTCCCAAGTTCCTTCAGTATTATTGGGTGTACCCCATCTGGCCCCATAGCCTTATCCACCTTTTATTTGTTGATTTCCTCTAGGACCCTGTCCTCTATGAAGGGACCTGTGTCTGTTCCCCCAACTGGACTATTCTTATCTATTGTTGGTCCACCACTGTTGGCATCTTGTGTGGAGACTGAGCAGAAGTACTCATTGAGTGCCTTTGCCGTCTCTCCATCTTGCTGTGTGGGCTGATCATCTTTTTCTGTGATTCTAACGATGCCTGCCTCGGTCTTTTTTTTTTCATGTATATACCTGTAGAATGGTTTGTCACCCTTTTTCGCTCCCTGAGTTTTCCTTACTTCTGTCTGGACCTTTGCATTTCTTAGCAACTGTCCTGTCTCTTTTAGTTTTTCTTTCTACTGTGTTTTGTCATCCTCACTCCCTGACTCCTTGCAATTTCTGAAAGCTTTGTGCTTTTCCCTCACTAGGGTTACCACCTCCTTGGAAAACCACAGTGGGTTCTTCCTCTTTTTATTCTTACTAACCTGACAGGTACACTGTGATGTGCCCAAGGTTATTGCGTCTTTTAGCGTAGTCCAACACTCCTCGACGTTCCTTTCTGTCGAGTTACTAAGGTTGTCTTTTAGGCAGGCCTTCATTTTTGTGATGTCTGCCCTCCTGAAATCTAGGACCTTCAGCTTAGAGCGTGTGGAGACATCCGTCCTGTTTACCCTGAACCATACTGTGCGGTGGGTCACTGTTTCCCAGGTGTTCCCCCACTTCGACGCCCAGAACCCTTTCTCTGTTGGTGAACACTAGGTCTAAGATTGCATTTCCTCTGGTAGGTGTCTTCATTAGCTGATTGGGTTACTGGTAGAATTCTCACCTGCCATGTAGGGGACCTGGGTTCGATTCCCAGCCAGTCTAAATTCTTTATTGTCCAGAGTTGGTGTGTATCCTAGTCCTCTACAGTAAAGAGCTTCTTGTATTAGTAAGCTACACTCCGTCTGAGCAGCCATGCTCTGAAATCCATATCAGAAGCTGATGTTCTAGTATTCAGTTTTGGATTGTGCAGGGGGATTTTAGGGAGCTGGGGAGGGGGTTGTAGGCAGGTAGCACACTCAGTGGCTTTCACTGAGGTAATTCTGTCTGTGGTAGTGAGGAGGATAGGGATCTCTGCACCAGGAGCTTAAACTCAGGGTTGAAGGAATGGTGCATGGAGGATGGGTTCGGCTATATCGGGGACTGGGGACTAACCTGGAGGGATAAGGGCCTGTACAGGAGTGATGGCCTGCATCTGTCTGGGAAGGGAATTGCAGTCCTCAGTGGACAGTTTAAATGTTTCTTTGATGAACATTTAAACTAGCCGAGGGGGAAGGCGGAAGAAATCAGGGATGCATACACTGCTTCCCCCCATAGCAGACTGAAGCAGAGAGAAGGGAGGGCTTGAGGGGAGGTAAATCACCCAGGATGCAAAATAAAGTAAAAAGCAGTATGGTTGAAATGAAAGGGGATGGGAGGATGCACTGTAAAAAGAGAGGGAAAAGGAGACAGGACGAAAAGAAAACAAGGGGGTAGTGGACAGAGTGGCAGCAAAATGTGGACGGTCATGTGTGCAAAAGCAAGAAATTTAGGAGACAAACTTCCGGACTTAGAGGCCATTAGGTGGAGACAGACCCGGATATCGTGGCCATTACTGAGTCGTGCACAGGAAACCATGACAGGGACATGACCACACCAGGCTATACTCAGTTCAGAAATGATGGGGTGTTGAGGAAGGGAGATGGGGTGGTGCTCTATGTAAAGGAGGGCATCAAAGCGCCAGAGACACAGGGAGTTCAGGGTGGAGGTACTTTGGGTCACATAAAAGCAGTAGGGGCACTGAAGAGGGGGAGGTAGACACAAGTCCTTTTACAGAGGAGAGAATCCTGAAGGGACTCCCAAGTGGGCAAAGCTATAGGGCTAGATGCGATACAGCCAAGGGTACTGTAATCACAAAAAGAAAAGGTAATTTCTTTTTACCTTGTGTATACGTGGCTAACGATCTGAGCAAGAGTCCCAAAGAGGGTACTCGCAGTGAGCAGTACAGTATATGCATGGCATGATGTAGTTCTCTACTTAAGCAAGCCAGCAAAGCCCAGACCCATCCGTAAAGCACACCCTGATCTATTTCCCTTGTCACCCAGTCAAACAACTCTATCAGATTTATCTGACATGACCCCCCCGCCACAAATTTGTGTTGCCCTGGGGTCTTATAACCTGCTGGAACCTGCTGGATTTCAGGTACTCCACACTCCTTCCCTTTAAAAGTGACTTTATTAGCCATGCCAGTGGCATGGAGGGCTGTAGCACTGCAAGTGCTTTACCTCCTGCCTATATTTCATTATGGCTTTTGATACCTTTCCACATAGGAGGCTCATAAGGAAAGTGGTCGGCTGTCTACTTTAATTTTTAAGTAAACATTGAGGGTGGGTGCACCAGACAATACAACTACTCACTGTCATATAATTACTAGGCAGCCAGATTGAAGCAGCAGAACAAACTGATACAGCAATCACCTGACCCTACCTCCAAGCATGGAACCATTTAGGTGCCTGTTCCACCAATAAATTATCGCACTGCAATGTAATCCACCACAGTGTCCAACCAGTGCCCCATTCCACCCCCACCCAATAACTGACCAGCAAGACAAGTGACAGACTTGGCTACTACTGCTAGTCTACTCACAAACAAGGCCCAGCCAGAGCAGAGGCCAAACTCATTATTTTCCATCTCAGACCATGCATGCCTCAGTTTCAGCCTCTTTCCTCATAAATTGGGGACAACAAAGATTATGTAAAAAAAAATAAATCAGGGACAAAGCAACCAAAGACCAAAGTCCAGGACTGTGACTAGAACACATTTTAAAAACTGATTCTATTCATTCAGAAAGCTGACAGAACAAAGTGGGGTGTAAGATGACTCTAATTTCATGAAGACGGTTGTAATATTTGACATTATTTTGTGCTTAGACTTACAGTCCTCACTGTTCTGTCATCAAAATACAAATTTTAAAAGGGGCACACTGCTGGGACTGAGCCAGAGGAAATCTTAAGGCAAAATAAGGGTTCTTGAAAATCAGGGGCAGTTGAGAGGTATGGATATAAGTAACTCAGTCACACTGCACTAAACAACAACAGTCAGCAGCACATTTATTTAAACAAATTGTCAAATAATAATAATCACGTGGGCCATTAGCCAACTGGTCTCGCTGTCTTTGCCCCCCCCATAGTCTCCAGTGTCCCCACGACATGCCTACATACTCCCACCACCTTGTGCCCAGCAGCACTTCACAGCTGTTTTCAGAATCAACCCCTTGTCCTCTGACCACCCCAACCAACACATCCTGACCAAGTACAGTACCACAGCTTCTCCGGTGCATCATTTGTCATGCAGACAAGTTTGCATGGTCCCCAGGCGCAGGTACAGAATATGGAAAAAAAAAAAAAAAATTGGTTAAGGGATAACCAACAGAGGATAGAGGTAAACAGAGTTTATTCTGGGGAAGGAAGGGTGATCAGCAGGGTGTTACAGGGCTCAGTGCTGGGACCAGTCCTCTTTAAAGTCTTTATAAATGACATGTAGATGAGCTCCTCTTTGCAGATGAGACCAAAACCTGCAATAGGATGGACACTTCAGCGGGGGTGAAAAGAATGTGCAGAGACCTGAGAGAACTCAAAGAGGTGTCAAGGGCATGGCAGCTGGGTTTCAGTGTGAAAAAGTATAAAATTATGCACTTAGGGCACAGAAACCCAGAGGCAGAGTACAGTATGGGAGAAGAGGTATTGACGGTCACCAAACAGGAAAGGGACCTGAGAGTAATAATATATAATTATTCAGGTGGTGAGGCAGTGGGTAGGCCCAGTGGGATGTTGGGGTGCATAGGCAGGGGTATCACCAGCAGAAGGAGGAAGGTGGTATTGCCACTGTATAGACTGCTGGTGATACCCCAGCTGGAGTAATATGTACAGTTCTGGAGACCACATTTCAGGAAGGACCTATAGTGGAGGTGGTCCAGAGAAGGGCAACTAAAATGGTCTGCATTAAAAGTCCTACAGATACAGACTGAAGAACTTCAGTATGTACACCCTGGAAGAGATATGATTAAGACCTTTAAATACCTCATGGTGTAGATAAGGTACAGAAGGGGAGTATTTTTCATAGGAAAAAATGCACAGGAAAGTGCAGTTACGTAAGACTTTACCATAACAGTACATCTTCGAGAGAAGTCTTGCAGTAGGTAATAACCATTAGGACTGAGCTGCCAGGTGCTAGCACCACACAGAAAACTTTAGGTAGCAGTGTATAATGCCCACCCTCCAGAGACCTGAAAGGTGCGACAAGAGAAAGGAGCAGGCTCCTGGAACCAACAGAAAGGCTGAAAAAGAACAGCAGCTAGAGGAAGGAGGGAGGGGAAAAAGCTTACCTACTGCAAGAGTCTCTCTCAAAGATCTACTGTTACAGTAAGTTCTTACAAAACTGTACTATTTTATTTTGAGAAGGCTCTTGCAGTAGGTAATAACCATTAGGACTGAGTCCAAAGCAGTGTAATTCAGACAAGGACTAAACATGAGAGGCAGGAAAAAGTCTGCAGGAGGTGCAAGATTAAGACAGGAGGGCTTGAAGGACAGCTAGTCCAAAGCCTACCCTGCGCCAAGAGGCAATGTCCAGACTGCAGTGTTTAGTGAAGGTGTGGACAGAGCTCCAAGTGGCGGCTGCACAAATGTCTTCGGTAGAAGCATTTCTGAAACAAACAGTAGATGCAGCCATGCCTCTGGCTGAGTGCTCTTTAACTTCTCCTGGAAGTGGCGCATTATACTTCTGATAAAACAAAATGCAGTTTGCCAGCCATTTGGACAAACATGGCTTTGAAACTGCAGTGCTCTCTCTTTTGGGTGCAAAGGAAATGAAAAGCTGATTCATCTTACGAACTGACTTTGTCCGATTTGTGTAATAATGCAAAATTGTTTGTGAATCCAATGCATGCAGAATAGCCTCCCCTTGATTAGAATGATCAGGGTAATACACTGGTAAGTGTATAGTCTGATTTAAAGTAAACTCAGAAACTACCTTTGGTAGAAACTTGAGATTTGTACGCAGAGCCACCCGATCTCTGTGAAAAATCAAATAGGGCTCCTTGCACATAAGAGCCTGAAGCTTGGAAATTCTCTGAGCAGAAGTAATGGCAACTAAAAAGAGTGCTTTCCATGACAGATAGCACCGGTCGCACCTAGCGGCCAGTTCAAAGGGAGGAAGAGTGAGCTTCTAAAGAACAAAGTTCAGATCCCACAGGGGGAAACTGAGTTCCGCACCGTGGGGTTCAAATGGAGGATCACCTTCAGAAAGGTTTGGCAGATCTCTAACTGAGCCAGAGTTTTGCCATCCACCATGGTTTGATAGGCAGAAATGGCAGACAAGTGGACTTTGAGCAAAGAATAGCTGGGTCCAGGGTCTGAATGGTGCAACAGGTACTCCGTGACTTGTAGAACAGGGCAGGAGAATGGGTCCCAACCCTTAGAAGTTATCTAAATGGAAAACTGTTTCCACTTCATCGTGTAAGTAGTTCTTGTGGATGGCTTTCTGGCCTCCACAAAGACTTGAGCAACTCTGGAAGATGCACCAAGATGCATGGCAGCTATGTCAGTGGATGCCACACATGAAGGTGAAGGGTCTTGAGTCCTGGATGAACCAGCCTGCCCTGCTCCTGTGTCAGAAGGTCTTGGAAGAGGGGTAGAGGAACCAGAGGCTGCAACGTTAACTGCTGGAGCAGAGGGAACCAAATTTAGTGAGGCCAGTAAGGTGCTATCAGAATCATGTGAGCCCCTTCTGCCCATAACTTCAGGAGTACACTCCGCAGGAGCGGGAAGGGAGGGAATGACGTACAAGAACCTCCCTGTCCAGCAAAGAAACGTGTCTTACTAGAAAGCACCAGGCCTGGGAGCGAGCAAGCAGAAACTGGGTAGTTTTGCATTGTATGGGGAGGCAAACTGATCTAGATCTGGGCGATTCCAGAGGTTGAAGATGTCTCCCACCGAGAGCCGTTGCTTGGATGCGAATGAGACAGTGCGCTTGGATGCTTTGAATACTCGGGACATGCACTGCCGTGAGCTGGAGGCGGTGGTGGAAAGCTCAGTTCCATACATGCATTGCTTCCCTGCACAGAGGATAAGAAGATGTGCCTCCCTGTTTGTTCAAATACCATATCACACACATGTCCGACTGGACAAGTAGAGTGCCTGGGAGGAAAAGGGACTGGAATGCCTGAAGGGCATACAACACCACCCTTATCTCTAGCACGTTGATGTGCAGAGAGAGCCCCTTCTGAGACCAAGATCCCTAAGTTCTGCAGTCTTTTAGATGGGCTTCCCAGCCCTGAACTGAGGCATCCTTGGTCAGGGTCTGGTTCAGAGTGGAGGGCTGGAGTAGAACACCTCGACAGAGGTTGTCGAGGTCCTGCCACCAGAGGAGAGCCTGCAGCATGGGATTGGACACCATAACCCTGCTGTCCAAGCCATCCGATCCCTGATCCAATCTAAACATGGAGGGTTCACTGCATGACCCGCATGTGGAGCCTGGCTAACAGAACAGTGGGGATGGCCACTGCCATAAGGCCCAGGAGATGTAAAATGACCCGAGCTGTCACCCAGTGGCTGGAGGCCACATGCCTGGCCTGCTGCTGCTGCAGTGTTTCCGCCCTGTTCAAAGAGAGGAAAGCCTGACCCTGGGTTGTATCCAGCACTACCCCAATAAATTGGAAACACTGAGAGGGGATAAGGTGAGACTTAGGTTAGCTGACCGTAATACCCAATTGAAGGAACAAGTCCAGGGTAGCCGATAGAGAGGTTGGCAAGCTGTCCCTCGACGGGGCAGACAGAAGCCAGTCATCGAGGTATGGGAACACATAATGGCCCTGACGCTGCAAAGCTGCTGCCACTACCACTAGGCACTTGGTTAAAACCCTAGGTGCCAAGGACAGGCCAAAGGGAAGAGCCTTGAACTGGAAGTGCTCCCCCTGAAAGGCAAACCTGAGAAAGCGGCGGTGGGCAGGGAAGACTGGGATATGCAGGTAGGCATCTTGCATGTCCAGGGTGCAGAGCCACTGTCCCTGGTAAAGAAGTGGCAACAGACTCGGGAGAGTCAGCATGCAAAATCTCTTGTACTATGTACAGACTGAGCGTGCTGAGGTTTAATATTGGGTGAAGGTCACATCTTTTTGGGGACTAGGAAGAAGTGAGAGTAATAATCCCTTCCAACCTGGTCCGGAGGAACGGGCTGTATGGCGGATTTCCTCAGCAGAGCTGTGATTTCCTCTCAGATAAGCAGAATGTAAGCTTTTGGGTAGTGAGAGTGACCTGGAGGGTTTTCTAGAGGTCTCTCTTGAAACTTTAGTGAGTGGCCTTGAGCTATGACCTGAAGGACCCACAAGTCTGCCGTGATCGCCTCCCACCCCGCCAGGTGGCTGGCGAACCTGCCCCCTACCAGCTCCTCCAGACCCAATGGAGGATGGAGCCCCCACGAGTCAGGAGGATGTGGGAGGGTCGGGATGTGTCCCCCTGGAAGCTCTCTGAGACTTGGCTGAAGGGGTGGAGGCTGCAGAAGTAACCCGACGTTTGGTCTGACGTCTGGAAGACTGCTGCCTTTTTTGCACCTTTGTTGGTGGCGAAAGAGCTGCTTATGCTTAGTATTAGATCAGTACAGAGATTGCACTGAGCATACAACTCTGCCACTGTCTTGCAATTCAGTCAGAATGTCCTTGACATCCACCCCCAAAGAGGACAGAACCTCAGAAAGGGGCATCCATGATAGGTCTGAATATCCTGGGTGAACCCAGAGACCCGCAACTAGGAGTATCTGCATAGGCAAACTATCATAGCAGCGCTCCAAGCCAAAGCATCAACAGCGTCGTAGATGGCCTGCTAGGCTTGGCGGCAGGTAATTTCTGCTGTTCTGACTGTCTGTTTGATTTCAGCCCTGGCCTCAGAAGTAGGCAAGACCTCAAATTTCGACATGAGCTGCCCCAGCGCAGACTTTTGATAGTCAATCATATGGCTTAGATAGTTCAGAGCCCTCATAGCCAGAGTAGAAGATGAGTAGAACTTGTGTCTGAACTGGTCCAACTGCCTTGACTCCTTATCAGGAGGTGAGGTGTTCATATGTTTGGGCTTAGTGGTGCGGTTGTGCGACGCGTTGATGACTACCAAATCAGCCTTGGGATGGGTATTGAGGTGGTCCTTGCCCTCCAGGGCATGGTATAACTTGTCCACCTTTTTGGAAATGGCAGGGACTGATGAAGGCTGCTGCCAGATAGTGGAGGCCAAGTCTCCGTGAAGCCCCATCTGGGGGGGATGAGAAGGGGAGACAGCTCGGGAAGGTCAGGGTGCTTTGCCAACCTCTTATGCTGAGGATCCTGGTCCTCAGTCTTTCATCTGTTAGCCTCCTGGATCTTCTTGAGGATTTCCATGAAGGAAGGGTCCTCTGCGGGAGACTTTGGTGTCTCCTTAGGCTTGGGATCCTCTGGAAGAGGAGTCTCATAGAGTCTGACTCTTCCTCTGCCTCAGGCTGAGTCCGATGAAGAACTCACGTCGGGGGTCAAAGCTCTGGGAAGGGGAACCTCCTGAGAAGGTTCAGCTAACCTGCTGCTGTGGCCCTCCACAGAGGGAGACCCAGCGTGCGATCTGACGTGGAGGAGCACGTCTCCACTGGCGATGGAGACCATGGAGTGGGAGTAGGACAGACTAGCGTGGAGACCACTGTGGGCTGATGGTGGTCCAGCTCTGTTACCAGCTGAGACTTGGTTCTAGCCCACCAAGAGTCAAAGAGGGCCTCAAAATCCACCTGCAGCTGTGGAGGAGGAGGAGGCGGCTGGTAAAGTGGTGTATAACCTGGTGTCGGATAATGTGGCATCGGGTAGACCGGCGTTGGGTAACCTGGCATTGGATAGCTGGGTGTAGAATAGCCCAGCGTAGGATACCCTGGCATCAGGTACTGTGGTGTCGAATACCCAGGGGTAGTGTATTGTGGTGCCGGATAACCTGGCATTGGATAGCCCAATGTAGGCCCCGATGGTGGTGCTCAAGGACATGACAGCAGCCTGGAAGGAACATTGAAGGGCCCCGTGTAGGTCAGGTCAGGCTGTAGGCCTACTGGAGGTAGACATGATGTTGGACTGACCAGAGAGTGGGGAAGATCAGAAGGCCCAGACAGAGGGTCCACAGGTGTGGGTGCTGGAATCCCTGTAGGGAGATCCGTCGATAGGCAGTCCAACTCTGGTATGTTAGAGGGACCAGTGGGTGGCTGCGTCTCCTCCTCTGAATACGAAGGAATGGGAGACTCTGGAGGTGCTACCGGAGGTGACAAAGGAGGTTCCTAGGAGGGGGATTCCCCCAAAGGAGGCTGCGCCTTAAGTGGCAGCAGGCGCTGGTCTGGAAGACTGGAATCAGACCTGTTATCGGGGTCTGACAGGACCACCTTGGCTGGGTGTTCGTTGGAAAGACTGATGCCTGACTTACCAGCCGAACCACACAACTTAGACCCTGGAGTTTTGAGTGACCTAAGGGTGGTTGGAGCCTCCGAATCCCTAGAGGTGCCTGCTTGAATCGTGACCAGCTCAGGTGGGGAAGGGGCTCAGCCTGCTCCATAGAGAGGGGAACAGACTTGGCTGGAGGGCACTTCCTTGCTGGAAGAAGGCCTCTCATTGGCCGCGGTCCTCGGAGGAAGCTGTGGCCTGAAAGGAGACTGATCATGGTCCCGATGCTTCTCCTTGTCCTCCTTCTTCTTGTTTTGCTTGTGGGAGTCAGAAGAACCTCTCTGAAACATGGAAGCACTTTGCATCTGCTACAGCTCTTTCTCCATGGAAGCGAGTTTAGTTTTAAAAAGATGGGCTTCCAGGGTCTGCTGCCTGCGTTTCTGTGTGGCCTGGTTGAATTTCTGGCAGGCTGCATAGGCCTCAGTGTCATCTGGTCCCAGACACAAGAGGCACGGAGTGTGGGTGTCCTTATGTGGGAGCTACTTGCCGCAGTCGCACTTGTTCTGATGCGATTCGGAAGGAGTTGGAGAAGACATGTAGTACGATGACAAATAGTACTATTTTTTTGAGAAAAATAAAGAAATTTGAAATATATACTTATTGAAAATGATGGTCGAACTGTAGCAGCGTTCTGCGAGGTCCGATGTGTGCAGGTCGACAGTGGGAAAGAACTTGAGGACAGACGTGGGGACTGCCCCATGTATGGCATTGGGTCGACGCTGGTCACGTGACGATGGGGGCAGTCCCCCGCTATACATTGTCAGCTAAAGCTTTCTGTGTGGTCCTAGCACCTGGTGGCTCAGTCCTCATGGTTATTACCTACTGCAAGAGCCCTCTCGAAGTAAGATCAAGGGTACACACAATGAAGCTGGAAGGGGAAAAATTCAGGAGAGATGTGAGGAAGCACTTCTTCACTGAAAGGGTGGTGGATGCTTGGAAAAGTCTTCCAGCAGAGGTGATGGGAGCGACAACAGTGGTGGGCTTGAAGCATGCATGAGATAGGCACAGGGGACATCAAGTAGGGTCTGTGTTGCCAGTATAGACATGGAAAAAAATGGGCAGACTGGGTGGGTCAAGCAGTCCTTATTTGCCGTCAAATTCTGTGTTTTTATGTGTGCTGCTCATGTAAACAGTAACTGTTTTACATCAACCTGGCAAATTACTAACAAAACAACTTTACGAAGCAGATTCAAGGATCAATGTGAAATCATTGCATTATGTACTTTGCATTAGTCAGATATCATCCTTGAATTGTTTTAATTGGCATGAGAAGACAGCGCTGAGTACAGATATTACAAGTAGTCTCTGAATGATGCAGGTTTACATGGATTTCACTGTATCCTTGAATTTTCCTTGCCAAACTCTCGTCTTAAAGTTGCATTTGTGCCTTGCTTGGCTTGTGCAGGCCTTCTGTGATGTGTGCCATTTTTCAGTAAGGGTGCGTCATGAGGGGTGGTCCAAGCATACAGGTAGGTGGGCAGTGCAAGTGTATATCATGATTATCAGTGTCTGGCACTAACCTGTTGGCAAGATCACATTATAGTGCTCCCAAAAATCTGAACCACAACTAGTGAACTAAATTACTTGACTAGGCCTGTGGGACATTTGAGAATGTCCCCCTGGTTTTCTTGACCAACTGCAAAACCATTTGTGACTGCTTGAGATGAGGTTGAGACCCCTTTTAAGTATACTGTATATAGCGCAACCTGTTTCCCAGACTGGATGCTGTGATGATGTTAATGGGATGTTCTTCTCTGAAGTTGTATTTATAATGCAAATCTCATACTAAAGCCCCCATCCTCTCACTTGTAACGCCTGTGGAGCCTGCCGAGATGCAGCGCAATTCTGCAGTGTTTTGTAGCAAAGTTACTACAGGAAACAAGGCAGATTCAGTGGCAGTTAATCCCATGTCATACAGGAGTATGTGACACTGTGTAGTGTGTTTCATACTGGCGGGTTCCACTCTTAGCTAGTGCACATTTCGTTGATTCTGGACATAGCATGCTCAACATTCACAAAGCAGCTGCATCCCTGGTGCTTATATGTAGTTTGCCAGGATTTTGGGTACGTTTTGCTCCATTTGTCTGGCAGATGGTGCTGGCACACATTGCACTGCTTTTCCTATTGGGCACAGCATAGCAGGCACAAAAGGCAATTTATGTGTAGTTTAGTGGGAATTTCGAATTCTCTGGCCAGTGAGCAGATCTTCAATTTTCCTATGATTTAGTGGACATGAAAGTTGCTGAGCTGACAACACTAAAGATCAGTCCTCCATCGAGTTACAGCACAGAAGCCTGTGCAGTCATATGCAAGCTTCCCTACACAGCTCCACCAGTATTCCTCAGTCCTGTCATGAAGGGACTAACAGTTGCATAGTCGAGAGGGTAGCTCAGATGACATGTCCAGTCAATTAATGGTATTTTATTTGAAAATGCCAGTTAGGGTGCTGATTAGTACAAAGTAGTTTAAAAACATTTGGCATGGAAGATTTTTGGTGGGCGTATATTACATTGCGACAGAATGTTTTCCTTGAGGTTTACACATAGATACAGTATAAAGGTGGTAAAAGAAGCAAAATGAGTGACTCCATAAAGTCTGCCCTGCTATTACTACATAGATTTACACAACTCTTTCAGAGCTCTCTCTCCCCTTCCTCACTTTTATTTCTAATTCCCCCTTTAAAATTGTCCCATTGGATTTTGAACCCTAAGCCAGCCCTCTCACTAATCACCTACCTAGATAGAGTGCTTCACTTACCCATCACCTGCTCTGTGAAGAAGCATCTGATTTTCCATTAACAATTGTTTCTCTATCATTTCATAATTTACTTTATTAGGGATAACTAGCTCTCTTTCTTGACAGCAAAGAACAAAAAGAGAAAAACATATTTTTTTTATTATAGATGCATCCAGAGTTTATGGCAAATAATTTTTTCAAAGAGTTTTAGACCCTTTTTCAGACTTTCGAGGGCCTTGCACAATTGTTTTATGAGTTTATTTCTAGAAAAATACTTTATCTGAACTGAAATTATTGCGTGGGAAGATAGTTTAAAAGGGTGAGTTAAAAAGATTGCATCACTGGACCTCCCCTTCTGATCAGGAGTTGCAAGCAAACTCAGGGGTCCAAGTACTCTGCCTGTGGGCTTAAGAGAAACTCTGGCTATAGCTTACAGAACAGCAAAACTTCAGTGAACTGTTGCCAAATGTTAATGCAAGTTTATGCAACCCATCTAATGTATATTTATGGCATAATTCAAAAATATTAGACCTACCTGGATGAAGCAGAGTTTGCTGATGCCTCAGTTTCTGTCAAGGAATTTATTTTATTTTATTCAGACCAGTAAAGGGAGCCTTCACTGCACAGCTAAGACTGTGGTGTGCAGAATCAAGCAGCAGGTGAATGGGATTCCAGCTGTGTTAGTTTAAACAGTAACTTGGTGAGCCTAACTGGCTGTGACCGTTAGTGCTTCACATGCTGCACTTACGCATCCTTCTGTAAGAATGTAAAAAGGATTTTAACTCTTACTTGCCCAGTGTGGTCTAGATTGGCCCTTCAGTCTTTATGGAAAACACTGGAAATTTCTAGGCCCTTTTGGTTGGGAGACAGCAGTGGTCGGTGTGCATGTCAAGCGAGGTAGGGGGCAGCAGTTTCTGTCTGCGTGGATTAATCCATTATATGCTCAGTGCCACCAAATGTGCAGAGGCTGCCGAGATTAAGGTTTAAGACTCCAAGATGCCCTTGCGGACATTCCTCTTTATCTTGTGCCCCACTGACACAAACACTCAGATGTTTTTCTCCTGCTGAAGAAGTCAGACGTCTCTCTTAGCATCATAGGATTTAGTCCCATAGTATAACTTTTTGAGTTTTTCCTTAGTTTGCTTCTCTTTTTATGTCTTTAGGTACTATTCCTTTTATTGCAGTTAAAAAAAAAACAAAAAAAACACAAAGAACTTCGGAGGTGTCCAGACCAACTTTCCTGTTGAAGCTAATGAAGTAAAAGAGCCACTGAAGCCCCTTAGTGTCCCAGAACCATCAGGAAAACACCTGAGAGCTTTGTTTGGGGCACCTTCCAGTTTAGACGCTAGCGTTTCATTTGGGGTGCACACAGTGATTTGTATGGGGCAGTAGTAAGGGTAAAGGCCGCAGAAAATCCAGCATGGCTTCCCCATGACATATGTATATTTTTTTATTTATTATGCTTTGTGCTTCTTTGCCTGGCAGTCATCAATGCGCTTCTCCCTCCCAGCTGAATCACCTGCTGTCCCCAGGGCTTATCGCCGGCACATCAGTGCCCCATGGATTACCCCCATGGTGGAACCTTCCGGGTTCCCCAAGCCCCATTGAAGTTACAGCTGTGTTGTGGTCAGGAGCCATTTGAGGGGTGTGGGGTCTGAGGAGTGAGAGATGGTGTCACTCTGCTGGAAGCCAGAGAGGTATTTTTATCTTAGGGTCCCCTTCCATGAGCGCTTCATGGACTAGAACCCCAAGGGATGTCTGTATGCCAGTGAGCAGACGTCCAGGCCAGGAAGCAGGGTTTTAAATAGCCAGTATCGCATTGCATTTTGCGATGCAAACCTGCAGGTTGCGCGAATCAAACTGTCTAGTGGATTGCAAAAAAGTGTGATCCATTTCTGTGCCTCCTGACTCGATACTGTGTGCTCCTCACATTAAGGTTTCCCGTTTGTAATGCTTCCTGGTCCAGAACCAGTCCTTGGTAAGGAAGCGGGTATAAAAAAGAACATGAATCTTGTTTGTTGCCACAGTGAGAGCTCCATTAGTTAAGTTACATACTGACTGCATGAGATATATCGCCTGGTTACAGTCTGTGACATCGGTGAGCGGGACAGGCTACTATCATTGGTGTACACATTGGAACTCTCAAAACTGCTCAGTACAAGGTGGGGAAAAAATAGAACTGTTACCATTTTATTGTTTTCTGTGCTTCTTCGGGAAAGCTGTTGAGTCCGCCCTGTCACATTTCTCTGCCCCGAAGTACTAAGTTGATCCGGAACAAGGGCTGCCCATGCTACAAAACTGCCAGGGATGGCCCTAGTTCGACGTGATCTGCAAGACTTGCCGCATACAGTCACCCTGAGTAATGCATCTTTTGGTTGTGGCTCGACTTTTACTCCGATGCATTTCTCACTCACTCGGGCCTGGAGCTGATATGCTGCCGCATATGAAGTTTAGGTCACTTTATTGGAATGAGCTTCGGGGCTAGCCTAATCCAACTATTGCTCCAGCTGTTGCTGTGTTGCAAGTGCCAGGACAGAGGGCTGTAGTCAAGACTGATCTCTCTTTCCTTTTGTGTCCAGTCATTCTCTCACCTCCAAGGTAACACACTCCTCAGCTGAAACACAGAGAAGCCAGAGTTTGTGCAATATACATAGATACATAGATACATAGACAGTGTCGGCAGATAAGGGCCTATGGCCCACCCAGTCTGCCCATTTGAGCTTGTAAGTTCAGTTTGTTTTCCTAGAAGTCTGTTTCCCCTTACCCCTGACCTCTAGAATTCCTTTATGTCTATCCCATGCATTCTTAAATTCCGTGATTGTTTCAGCCCCCACCACTTCCTCTGGCAGGGTGTTCCACTTGTCCACCACCCGTTCTGTGAAGAAATTCTTTCTCATGTTTCCTCTGAATCGTCCTCCTCCAACTTCATCCCATGCCCTCTAGTCCTGGAACATCTTTTTCGCTTAAAAATAGTGTTTTCCTGCACCCTGTTTCTCCTGTAAGATACTTGTATGTCTCTATCATATCCCCTCTCTCCCTCCTCTCCTCTCCTCCAGGGAGTACATGTTCAGTTCCTTCAACCTGTCTTCATAGGACTTGTGATGCAATCCATGCACCATCTTTGTTGCCCTCCTCTGGCCCAAACCCCCAGCCTGTCAAGTTTTCTTTTTAGTGATGTTGCTCTATAAGTGGTGTACTATAAATTATAGTCTATAATGTACTATAAGTGATGTTGCTATCAGACTCTTGCTTCAACGAACTACATAATAAAAATAAAAATAAAATAAAAGCAAAAGAACAGCCTGCTCTTTAAGTTGGATGCATTAATATGCCAATATATCTGCAAACTAAGGTGCAATCAGCAGCTAGTCAAGAATGCAAAACAGGAAAGTGGGGGCCTGCAGGTAAGCTGTTCATGTCAATGAAAACACCCTCAAGAGTGGTGCATGGGGGATAAGCTGCTGAGATCACTCAACCAAAGGGCACTGACGCATGATTTGGGGGGGTGGGGTGGGAGCTGATAAGCTGCTGAATATTGTTGCATATCAATATGACACTTTTTAAGTTTGCTAATCAGTTTGTTCCAGTTGCTACCCATTTGATAAATTGATTAGAACTTATGCGCATGAAAGTGCTAATCAAATGAAAATGCTTATTTAAAACCCTGAGGAAGTGCCCTTCCTCCCACTGCAGATCTGCTGTGCTACCTCCTGTGATCACCCAGGGGGCAGTGTCCTAGTGGAGCAGGTGTCCCACCCTCCCCGGAGGAGGAGTGTGTCCTCTGAGATGCTTGATCCTCACCCCCCCAAGCCGGCTTCCAACGACCTGGGCTCACATATGAACCCAGGTTGCTGACGTCGCAAGTGGTAACTCCACTGGCTGTGCCGACGGGCTGGCCCGTGACAAGCTTATCTGGATGGGATAATTCTATGGACCATTGCTAACACAGTAAAGAGTTTGAAAAGGAGCAGCACTCAGAAGCTAGGAACATTTAGGTGTGCTTACACTACCGCTGTATTGTGCAGCATTTGGTATCCCATATAGGGCACACACCTGGCAGTTTTACAGCATGTCCACACACAGGTGCCGCTTTGGTTCCAGTGATTGCTGGGTGTTGGACACAAGGCTTTCACTGCTATGTCATGAAACATTTGAAACTTGAAGAAGAGCCAAAGATTACTGGAGACTCAGGCTGTAAGGCAGAATTAGAGCTCGCCAACCCCTAGGATGGTCAACAAGCAGGATGACAATTTCATTTTTATTGGTTGTGCTGGAAAGACATGTGAGCAGTGCTGCCGTTTACACAAGCGGCCAGTTACATACAACAATCATGAGTCATGACAGGGGCGTAAACATTTAACTAATGGTGAGGGTTAATAAAATGGTACATACATTTAGGATAATATAGACTAAAGGGCAAACCATGAACTAGCCTTGGTGAATTAACAAATACAAGGTGACATTAAGCATTCTGTGAGGGTTTAACATTAATATAATATAACAGTGGGAAACAAAAACATGTAAGTGCAATCTAAAAACTGTCCTAGGTGGATTAACAATGCTACAAGTGCTAGAAAGAGAGGGTAAATGCCTGAGGTGGATAACCAGAGAATGAGGGGGGAAAAGTGCAGAAGGGAGCCAGATTAGGACTGCGAGCAGGTGTAGGTGGGAGAGAAATGTCTCCTGATATTATGTTTGAAGGCATTTGTGTAGGGACAGAGTTTTAGTTCCGGAGGGAGAGAGTTGAAGAGCTTGGGTCCCATAAAAGAGAGTGTTTTCTGGCCTTGAGTGGTCCTGCAGAAAGGAACAGTGAAAGAGAGAGTGGAGGATAGTCTAGTGGTCATGGTGGGGGCGGCTGTCTGGAAGAGAGAAGTGAGGCAATCAGGGAGCAGTCCACGGGAGAGTTTGAAGAAGAAGGTGGCCATCACAGTTTTTTTCATTATATTTTTATGTCTCCTTGTCCCTGGTGTCTATGCTTCCTGCCCCATCCCATTCTGTCTCTGGCATTCATCTCCACATTGCCACAGGCATAGCATCTGCCCCCTGGGGGTTCCTGGGGGGGTGCTTTCTCAGGTTTTCCCATGGTCCTGTAGTGTGAGAAAGTGAGTAGCCAGTTGGGAGGTCATCACCCGCTCATGTTTCTCTCCAGTGTCAGAATGCCAGTGGCAAGGGTATGAAGTATGCATGAACACGCAGTGTGTGGCTGTACACCGTATCAGCAGATATCCTCTATGCCTAAGCTGCTCTGACTACTGTGCCACGTGTGGTTACCCAGGTGGCAGTATTGTGGCAAGGGTATGAAGTGTGCATGAACACGCAGTATGTGGCTGTGCACCGTATCAGCCGATATCCTCTATCCCCAAGCTGCTCTGACTACTGTGCCACGTGTGGTTACCCAGGTGGCAGTATTCCAGTGAATCAAGTGGCCCTCCCACCTCAAAGGAGGAGCCCCACTGTCTGGCCCTGAAATCCCAGGCTTGTCCCTGAACCCGTGTCACTGGTGTTTGCGAGCAACAACCCTTCCGCTGTGCCAATAATAATCTATGTTTCTATAGAAAATTTCTACCTGCACCAAGGTATTTTTGTCATGCTTACTTCACTTTTTTAGTTGTCAAGTTCCAGTTCTCAAACAGTAATGCAAACAAGCTTTTTTCGGTCCTCCAGACCTTTTTCCTGCCCTCCTTGTATAGGTGATTTCCTCTTGTACCATGCTACAGGGCGACTATCTGCAGATTTGCTACTGTGACACAAGTTGTAATCCTACAGGTGGTGTGGATCGTCCAGACAATGGTCTACAGTGCCTGCAGCAATTTGGCTCCATACCACCACAGGGTCTCAGAAGAGCAGATTCAAATCACGGTACTCTGACTCCTCGACACATCTGGATGGATCTGCTCTCAGCGGATTAGCAACATACTAACATACTAAAAAGTCAGCAGAATAGGCCTAATGATCTGTCATGTCTGCTTGGTAGCCAGCCACCTAGTGGTTGCTCGCTTTCCCGCCTTTCAGCACCTCACTTTCAACGCTGCACTACTCCGAGCTGTGCATGGAGGTTGGTGTAAACAAATCTTTAGTGAGTTGCAGTCTGTAGAATCTTTGTAGTAGTAGAAGAAGAAGCCACTGTTAAACATTGGAAGAGAATAGGCCTGCATAATCAGCAGTATAATTCTGGTAATCTTGCATGCTTTCATTTGCATAAATTTGATCTAGCTACTTTTATTACTTGGTTTGATTAATGCAGTTCTACGTATAGTACATGGTAGAGTGTTGTGGTGTATGAAGATCCATACACTTGAAAAAGTAATTATTTCGCAGTAGTGACATAGCTGCTAAAGCAGAACAAATTTTTATTTTGCTTTAATAACTATATCACAATGCAAACATCCCCATCAGTGCTGTTCATAAGACAGTGGTTGATTGAAGCGTTGCGTGTGGGCAGTGAAGAGTGGGCATCGGAGTGTAAAGACTGATCTAAGTAAACAAAAAAAGTAAATGATTTTGTTTTTTTCACCATACGCTATATAAAATAGTGTATGGTAGCCCCCATACACATCAGTGCTCTTCTTGCACCTCGTGGTTACCATGACGACAAAGGGACCTCTCGCGCTTTGCTGTCAGAGTCCTTTTCACCACTCAGTGTAAGAATAGCATTGTTGTGTATGGGCTACCACACACTATTCTGTACGTATTGATTATGTGGTTAATAGAAATAGTAACAATTATAAAATCAATAACTTGCATTTGATGCTGTAAAGGTTTGTATGTTTAGTATTCACATATTTTGATTATTAATGCATACAGTGTTTTTGTGTCATCCCACTTTGTCACTGGGCATTCATTTACAGTTGGGTTACACTTGCTCACCAACTGGGGACCAATGCACTCCAAAGCTAGCCGGGGACATCAGCATCACCCTGGTTAAAGCTAGCGCATTTGTGGGAACCACAGAGAGGTCAAAACAAAAAAGGAAAGGAAACACTCAGAAACGAGCTGGTAGACTCAGAAATGTATTACAGCTCTCATAAGCTTTTGCCTTTTGGGGTCAGTGGCTCTTGAAATAAAAAAAATGTTAGTTCCGGACCCAGTTCTGTAGGTTTTAGTAGTGTTCCTTTCAAGCTGCATTGGTGTATCCCTCATACCGCCAGTGCAGGTGGGCACTGGCCAGCAGCTTGTGCATCACGATTTGTCAGCAGTGTGCCCTGGGACCTTTCACACTGAAGGACACGTCTCCGATGGGCATCTTGTATATCAAGGAGGTAGAACCCTGTTCCCGGATAGCCCTCAGTATAAGGACTTAAACAAAGAAACTTTAGAAACTTTCAAGTACCTCAAGGGAATCAACAAAGTCCAAGAGGGTAGCATCTTTCAAAAAAAGAGGTGTGCAAGAACAAGGGGGCACAATTTGAAGATAGAAGGGGGGCAGCTCAGAGGTAATTTAAGGAAGTATTTTTTCACAGAGAGGGTTGTGGATGTATGGAACAGCCTTCCAGAGGAGGTTGTGGAGTCAAAAACGGTGGAATTCAAGCATGCATGGGACAGTCATAAGGCAATTCTAGGGGGTGGGGGTAGGAAGAAGTAGGCTGCTGGTTAACTAGGATCTGCAGCTTATCCATCAGGTAGGGAAATGGGCAGACTGGGTGGGCCAAGCGGTCCTTATCTGCCGTCAAATTCTATGTTTCTATGTTTCTATGTTTCTAAATGGGGAGAAATGTGAAAGAACAGGGACAGGTGCAGTATGTGGCATGCTTGGGTACTTGGCAAATGCCCCAGTCCTTTCCATTTTTTTTCATGGGAAAACCTGTTGCATGGTTAGATAAATAAAATGATAACATGCAAATTATAAAATGGCAGCAAGGAAAGGAAGGACATTATTGGCTGAACCACATTATGTGAGTGCCGGTAGAATTTACTTTACTGGATGGCTAGTTGTCGGTCAACTTAGCGGTTATTTTTTAACTTAAAAAAATCTCTTACAGGCATTTGTTTGCCTGTATGAGGCATTTTATAAGTGTTGCATCCCATTTCAGGCAGGTTCCAGGGCAGTTAAAGGTACTTAGCTTGTACCTTACAGTGCACCTGGGAGTGCAGTAAAGTGTGTTTTTATGACAAACGCTGTGATGGGTAATTGGTTGCCAGTTTGGACCCATAGGTCCTTCGTAAGTATGTGAGCAAACTTGTTCTTGCTTGCACGCTGACAAAGGTTATTTGCATTACAACAGGGCAGATGTACTACAACTCTGCTGCAAATTATTATATTGGCATTCCACAGAGCATGTTTTCCCTTGTTTGTTACCTTTGAACTTTTTCAACATTTATTACAAAAATATGTTCAAGGACACCTAAACAACCTAAATGGAGGGTGTAGTAATCAGGGCCTGATTTCCAGTCATAAAGGATTGTACATTGTGGCCACTTAGCAAAAACTGTGTATTTTGCCCTCTCCTCTGCTACAGTAAAGGGTGTTGCTGCCCTTTCCGGCGCATTCTGCGAATGTGTGTGGAAGGAAGTGGGGGTTAAATGCTTATGGCTCACAGTGACAAACAGAATATAGTGACCCTCGTAAAGTTGGTTACAGAGTTTCACAACAGTTCCTTGCCTATAGAACCAATACAAGTACTTTTGGTACAAGTGAAAGCCAGTATTCAAGTAACAAGGCTCTTGTTATTTGAGTACTGGCTTTCACTTGTAACAAAAGTCTGATTAAAATAGTAAAAATAGCTTTTAAAATGGTGCTCCATGGAGCACGTCCCCGCGCTGGCCCTATAGTGGCATCCCAAAACAAGGAAGCGCGGGGATGGAACGTCAGGTCAGGAAGTGGAAGGGATCGAGTGGCCAGCCCCCTCGAGGGCAAAATACTATCCCTTCCCTTCCCTTCCAAAGGGGCACATTATAGCATTTTGAATCTTGAATGGAGGAACTCCCATTCAGGTAAGGGAGCCTCTTATTTGTGTTGTAATGCACCGAGAAAGGTGCTCTTTAAAATAGTCAAATAACAAAAGTAATATTAACTGCACAAAGAGAGCAGGCACTACTTAACTTATTATGGTTTTAGGGATGTAAATAAAGAATTCAAGGACTTTTACTCCTCCCTGTATGCAGGCCGAAACTTAGATGTCAGTGTGTCCATTGAAAAGTTCTGTGAAGGTTTAGGCATAAATAAAATAAGAAAAGAAAAAGCTGAGGAACTAATGAAAAGTAGAAGTGTCACGGAAATTAAAGCAGCTATCAAATTACTTAAAAACTAAGCTCCAGGATCGGTTGCGTTTACATCTAACTTTTATTCCACTTTTATAGATGAACTGTCTCCTGTTCTTGTAGAGATGTATAAAGAATCTCATAAAAAAAATTACCAACATCTGTGAGACAAGGACTTATTACAGTTTTTCTAAAACCTGCTAGGGATCCATCTCTCTGTCAAAATTACAGACGGATTACACTAATAAACACAGATACTGGTGTAACCCCCTACAAATGGGGGTTCCTAAAATGTCTTCCTGGGCTTGCCTAATGCCCACTGCCAGGCTGGTGTTCTTTGTCTAAAACAGTTTTGAAATTGCCTGCATGAGAGTGCCCTGTTAGCCTCCATGCCTGTCTCTTTAAGAGCTGTCTATTTTGTAGGATATAATTGATCTGGGTGGGGGCCGAGTGATTTTAGGCTTGAGTCCTGCCCAGGCTGTGTTACAGCTCCTTCATTCTGCCATTGCTAAGTGCGTAGAGGAAACCCTAATAGGATCTGTGATTGATTGCTAATTATCTGCTTTAGTAATAGTAATGTAGAAGTTTGTCTAACCTGTCTTCCTTTGCAGTATGGACTGTTTTGCTTAGAGCCACCATTTTGGTTCTGGACTGCCAGTATGGGCCAGTTGGTACCTCGGGGGACCTAAAAATAGAGACTGTCCCCAGAGGTCTTGTGGGATTGAATTTCTGTAGGAGTTGCAGTTTTTACTGTTTGGCGCCTAAATGGACCTGATGGGGGAGCCCTTTCGTGACAGACAGATGGATCAACCAACTGAACTTTTTGGATCACTGGGAAGTCCCAGAGCTGCCTGCAGCAGTGTGTCAGTTGAGAATTGGAGTTTGGAGAGTGAACAGATCGAGCCAGTCGAGCAGCTGCTCCTGCGTGGTAGTACTGGGAATCGGCGGGAAGGCTGTGTCTGGCCTGTCTGCTACCATCTTCCAGTGTGAAGAATCCTGCCATTTAAATCGGACTATATCCGAATCTCTTTCTGAGACCTGAATCCTGAATTGGGAAAGAGTGTGAATTTCGCCTGGTGTGGACCGAAGACTTGCTCCTGGAGCCATTGGCCTGCCAGGAATCTGGAGAGAACCGCAGAGCACATGGTTTGTGCAGAGATCCAGCCTAATTGCAACCGGACTGTCATCCGAACTATGGGATTTGGCTGTTTCGACTATAAGTGTGCTGAATGTGCAGTGTGGGTTGCAACGTGGTTCCCCACACTTTTGAATGTGTCACGCTAGGTGGAAGCAGCTCCAGCACTTAAACGGACTGAAATCCGAACTTTCCACCTGGTCTGGGCCTCACCGTCAGGGCCTAGATTGCCATTCACGCCATAGAGATTCATCTGACGAAAGATCCACTCGGGGATTCGTTTCCCTGCTCAACACCATCGAACAGGCATCGACCACCACAGTGCGTCGTGTGGGCCCTGCTTCCCCCGGCAAACCAGCATACTATCCTGAGGTCTTCATCTCATCAATCCTGCCTCCTGGTCTGGGTAGCGTGAGTAGCCAGCAGGGTAGCTCCCTGCAACAAAGCTCAAATCATTGTGTGTCATCTGATTCTGTTGTTTGGGTTGGTCATCACAAACTGAGCCATCCAGCTCCGGAAAACAAATTGTGGGTTAAAGTGCAGGTTGCTTGATTTCTTTCCTAAGAGCCCCAACAACAGCTGCAATGCTGGCCTACCCCGGGCAATGTTTCAGGCTAGCCTGAATAACAACTGGGTACCCAGAGTGTGTGTGACTGTGTCAGAGGGACTCTCAGTGCATGCATGTTTAACTTGACTAGATCAGATCTGAAATCAAATGCCAGATTGCTGCCACACCCTTGTTCACGTCCCCTGAATAAACCAGATGCTGTTATTTGTGCATTTAACTTGGCTAGTGTGTACCTTTGTGGAGGGGAAACTGTATTGCCATTGAACTGTTCTATTGCAGGTTTTGCTTTACAGGGGGTCTCCAGGGCCAGAGCAGCTGATCTAGTCCTAGTGGTAAGTGTGATAAGTGTGGGTTCAATATTGTATTCCTATGTTAAATGTGATTGTTCATCTGCTGACCTGTGCAAGCCACTAGAGGGGGGTATTAGTGTCCCGGAGGGCTATACCCACAGCAGCTACACTACCCTTAAACCAACCCTCCGGGTGGAGACACCCATTCACCAAGCTGAGGCCCCTCAACCTGCGCCTAGTCACGTAGGCAGGGATAGTATCCCTTGGGATAGCACCACCTAGGGGTTACACTAAAATCCTTGCTAAGGTGCTAACTAAAAATTAGAAGATCTCATTCAGAATTTGATTCTTGCTCAACAGATGGGTTTTTTTAATGAGTAGGATAGCTGGAGATAACACTTAAATTAGAATCCTATATCCCTAGTGGTCCAGTGGACCACTGTCTGCCCGATGGATCCATTCACATATCTGGAATGTGTAGTACGGTACGGGCTGCATGCCCATTGGCTCACGCTGTGGACCAATGAGCGTACAGCCCTACCTACTATGTCAGTCGGCGGGCGGCGGGGCGGCAGGCAGGTGGGGTGCTGCCGCCTGCCGGCTGACCAGGGGGGAGCGGGGCAGTGGGGATCAGTGGGCAGGTGGGGAGGGGGGGTCCACAGGACCACCAGGGATATAGGATTCTTTTATTTTATACTTAATCCTGCGATTCGGCAGACAGCGGTCCACTGGACCACCAGGGATATAGGATTCATTTTTTTGTTACTTCAGCCTGCGATAGGGCAGACAGCGGTTCACTGGACCACCAGGGATATAGGATTCTAATTTAATTTACTTAAGCCCGTGATCGGGCAGACAGCGGTCCACTGGACCACCAGGGATATAGGATTCTTATTTAATTTACTTAAGCCCGCCATTGGACAGACAGTGGTCCATTGGACCACCAGGGATATAGGATTCATTTTTTTGTTACTTCAGCCCGCAATTGGACAGACAGTGGTCCACTGGACCACCAGGGATATAGGATTTTTATTTAATTTACTTAAGCCTGTGATCAGGCAGACAGCAGTCCACTGGACCACCAGGGATATAGGATTCTGTTTATTCATAACAATGCCCGCGATCGGGCATGGGGGAGCGCCACCACAGAGGTGCAGCCGGAGCTTGGGTGGCCACCCACAGGTGCCAGCTGCCGTGTTGCACCCTGCAATACGGCAGCTCACCTGTGGGTGGCCTGGCCGTTGCTTCTTTTATTTTTTGATCAGCTTTGTGCGCGCAGGTAGGGCTTATGCGATGGCTGGCTCAACACATCCCAGGCTGAATATCTGATGTGCAGAGTATGCATGGGCACGCCCATGTGCGCCTGCACATTACTGATGCGCTCTGGTGCATCGACGGTGCCAGCGCACTTCCGCTTGAATATCAAGGCTGGGGAGCATCAGTGGGTTGCGATGGTGCAACACTGTTGCGCCATGCGCAACCCTTTTAAATATCTGGGCCTTAGTCTTTAATTTATTAATCCGTGGTCCCATAAGCTTCCCTAGCTCTGTAATAATCATACAAGCTACCCTTATAGAGGTTCATCAGGCAAGATGAGACACAAATCATCCGCATAGGCAATAATTTTTAGCTGAATCTTATTATCCCAAATAATTCCTTTAATTAAAGGAGATCTATTAATTATCCACAATAAGGGATCAAGAGCCAAAATGTATAGGAGAGGGCTAAGTGGACACCCCTGCTGAACTCCTTTTAATAGACTATGTTTCCCTCCTCTCCATCCATTTTCTAACGGAATTACATATGCTAAGGCATAACACATCTGCACCCATTGAACAAATGTATCTGGAAGACCAAATGCCTTCAAGCATTTCCATAAATGTTCTTGTGATAATTCATCAAATGCTTTGGCTTGATCCAAACTTATTAAATAACCATCCAAAATGCCTAAATTCCCTGTCTGTATTGCCATTATTTCTCTAATATAAATCAGTGCGTCATATATCTTCCTTGCTGAAACCGCACAAAATTGGGAATTGCTAACCAAATCAGGCATCACCATAGATAATCTGTTCTCCAAAAGTTTCGAAAAGATCTTAAAATCTACATTCAATAGTGTTAATGGCCTCCAGTTTCCTATATCCGAATGATCCCCTTTTTTAGATAAGAAAATTAGTAATCCCTCGTACATTTGCATAGGTAAAATCATATCAGAAATAAGAAAATTATACACTGCCAATAATTCCTTAGGCATCAATTTCTATAATATTTTATATAATTCTCCTGGCAACCCATCTGAACCAGGAGAAACTTCATTTGTAAGAGATGAAATCACTCTTCCTAATTCTGCTTCAGTAAATGTTCCTACCATTAAATTTTGTAAATCTGTCGCTAAACAGGGAAGATCTGCTGCTTTTAACAACTGAGATGTAAATTCAGAATCTAAATTCTTTATTCCAAAACTATTTCCTATATGGTAGTCTAAAAATTCCATAATTCCAACGTTATCTGATATCATTCTGTTATCCTTATCTTTCAGGCTTGAAAAAAGCCTTTTTTCTGTCCTAGTTTTACAGGCTAAAAACGGATTAACCTGCACAGTTTTACCTTGAGTTCCAAAGGACTGTTCTCTAATAAGTGAGCCTAATCTATCATATTGATAATGTACCATATCTTGTTTTATATTTGCAATATTAACAGATAAATCTACCCCGCTTTCTGATTGCATTGAAATCAATTTTTGTAAAGTGTGCCGAAGAGTCAGATATTCCTCATTCTGTGTTTTTGCTCTAAATCTACCTTGTACCTGAAAATATCCAGTCAAACATAATTTAAAAGCTTCCCACCAACCAACCATATTTTCATGCAAATCAATCGATATGATTTGATCTTTAATAATTTGTTCCAAATCCCTTAACACATCCATTTTGTTTAAAATTGAAACATTCAATTTCCAAAACCTAGGTTTTTTTGTCCTGCATGGGGGATTATCTATTTTTATACCAATCAAAATGTGGTCAGAAGACTCTATTGGTACGTAAATTAAACTAGAAATTAAAAACAATTTCTTTACAAAAATAAAATCAATTCGGGATGATAGAATTCCTTTAAAAAAGGTAGGTTTAGCTTTATTCCAACCCGGTTGATGAGAATCACACAAACGTGATAGAGAAAGGATGGACCTTAAGAATGTTTTATCACAGTACTGCTTCCCTGCTTCATTCTTTTGCTGAAAGTTTACATTGAAATCCCCACATAGAAATAATTGCCTTTATGTAATGAAATGATGGAACAGAAACTGATGTCATAGTTATGTTCACCAGGTGGGTGTATAAAGGCATACACCTCTGCAAGAGAAAATCCCATTGAGTCAATTAATAATGACTTCCCTACCCATAGTCTGTCTGGTACTACTGGAGCTTTGCCTTGGTATCTCAACCGTACCAGAAATCTGCGCTTGGCTGCCTCCGCTGGTTTTTTAAACAAGTCTGCATAGGATTTGGGACCCAATACTCCTGGTTGCTCAGCAGTCAAATTCCTATGTATATCTTTATTCACATCCGAATCAGTTGTTTGACTTACATTCTCGCTTCCTTCGGTAATTGACACTATTGTAGAGTAGTCCATAGAAAAAACTGGTTCTAGCAAGGGAGATGTCGGTTCAAGGTTGCCAATAGCATCTTGCGTATCAAAAAATTCAGTAGCCTCTCCCTGATTTTGCGCATTCGCATTAGGACCAACAGAGGACTTAGACTTTTGACTAGCCACAGTTAACATAGATAAAGTATTAGGTATAGCTATTCCATCTTGATCTAAAACGGTCACACCAGGTATAGGAATCAGAGGATCAGGAATCCATTTGTCTACTACCCTCAGCCATCCAGCTTGTCTTGGTGCATCTCCTGGGGACCATGCTGACAAGGTGCAAATTTGTGCAGATGAATTATCCTGTGCAACTTCTCCATCCTTTTGTACAATATTTTGTAAAGCGTTGCCATTCATTAAATCCTGCTGCTCAAAACATTTCCCTCCATTTTTAAATGGGCTAGTGGGAGAACGTTTCCGTTTGTTGCGTTCTGCTTCTAACTTCTGCCTACAAGAGTTAAAATCTTGTTCAGCAATAGAAATTAAGTCCATTAATTCGTGTTTTTTTCCTTTCAAGTTTTTGCTGAAGTTTTTCCTCTTCTGCCAACATTCCCCCATCTGTAGGCTGGGAAACTGTAGAATCCACAGGTACCTGAGCCATTTCTTGAACAGTATTCGGCACAGGTTCTTCCATTCTCTGGACTGAAATGTTCAAAACCTCAGACTCCAACAAAGCATGACCATTCTCCTTCGCTGCCTCCTCCAAACTGGGATCCTCCATCCCTGCAGACAGACGGACAACGCCACCTGCCTACAGAGTAGGGGAATGTCCCCCGGTGTCCTGGCCAGATTTCTCTCATTCACTAAAAGTACCACCAACAGCTTAACGTGGTTCAAGGTCAGTTGGCATTCATCTGTATCCCCCCCCCCCCGGGTCATGCCTGAAAATAGGCAAGATTTGTCTAGTACACTTACCCGGTCAATAAAAACTAACTAAAGTAAAACTATGTGATAGGTGGTCTTTCAGACTCGCCTTTATCACATAAAACCGGAGGAATCTACACCATATAATGGAATGCAAGCTGAATTGTACTAAAGTATCATGTTTTTCAAAGTTTTCTTTGAGGCATCAGCAGCTCTTCAAAGAACCAGTTGGTTTACTTGCCGTTGATGCTGAAAAGGCATTTGACTCAGTGCATTGGCCATACTCATTCAAACTACTCAACATTTATGGATTCCCCTGATGAATTTATTAGTTGAGTAAGGATGTGGTATAATGACACTTCTGCCGCAGTATTGACTAATGGAATTGTATCCTCCTTACTCAAACTCAGTTGAGGGACTAGGCAGGGTTGTCCCTTTTCCCCATTACTGTTCAATTTATTTATATGGCCCCCAGTAAGGAAACTCTGTAAACAAAACTAGATTGAAGGAATAATTGGCTGTGTACAGAGTATATCTGCCCTTTGTACACAGATGATATACTGTTTACCATTTTAGACCCCAATAATTCTTTAAAAGCTATACTGAAAGTTTTTGAAGATTTGGGGAATCTGGGAGGGGCAGCAATGAGATGAGGGACTAGCTGCGCTCTTGAGCAGACTCTATAGACCATGAGGCCTGTTTCTGCTGGAAATTTCGTATGTTCATATGTCTGGGTATAAAATAAAAATAGAGAGGTCACTATTCCTTAACTTAAACTGTAAAGTTATAAAGAAAGATATTACTCCCCTTGGAATATCATGGGCAGATATATGTATAAAATATTTAGGGATTTACCTATATAAAACTATTAAAAACTTATAATTTAAGTAGAATTAAGAAAGTGATAAAAGGAAAATTGTTCAAGTGGAACACATTACCCTTATCTGTCAGTTCCAGACTTGAAACTATTAAACCTATGGTACTGCCTTTTTGTGATCTTTCATTTTTCCATGATCTCCAGTCTGATTGCCAATACTTGGTTACAAGACTGGAGAACAGCACATGTAGTGCTCCTCCACAAAAGTGGTCCCAAGGATGATCCAGGGAATCAGATCAGTCAGTCTGACCTCCATTGTAGGCAAGCTCATGGAGACCATACTAAAGGAAAGGTTGGTGGAATATCTAGAGGAGCATAGTATCCAGGATGAGAGGCAGCATGGGTTCATGGGGGGAGACTGTGTCAAACAAATCTGACTGACTTCTTTGACTGTGTCACCAAGACAGTAGACGGGGGGGGGGCAAGTAGTAGACATACTCTGTCTTGATTTCAGCAAGGCCTTTGACTCTGTGCCCCACAGAAGGCTGATCAGGAAGTTGATGGGTCTTGGAGTTAGGGAAAAAGATGGTCAGATGGGTGGAAAACTGGTTGAGGGACAGAACCCAGAGGGTGGTTGTGGGGGGAGAGTTATCTGGCACCAGAGAGGTAACCAGTGGAGTCTCACAGGGCCCCATGCTGGGGCCAGTGTTGTTCAATGTCTTCATCAGTAACATTGGAGATGACATTTTAAAGGCAAAATGTGCCTATTCGCGGATAACACCAAGCTCTGTGGGAGAGTGGACACAGCTGAAGGGATACAGGACCTACAGGAAGATCTGGAAAAGCTGGGGAGGTGGTCCAGGATCTGGCAGCTTGGCTTCAATGCTAAGAAATGCAAAGTTATGCATATTGGAGCAGAGAATCCCAGGACAGAGTACCACCTGGGTGGAGTCCGAGTATCTGCATCAGAGGGGGAGAAGGACCTGGGAGTGATGATCACTAGTGACCTGAAGCACTCCACGCAGTGCAGGAAAGCAGCAGGAAAGGCAAACAAGATGCTGGGATGCATAGCTAGTGGGATCAGTAGTAGGAGAGAGGAGGTAATACAGCCCTTGCATAGGTCATTGGTAAGGCTGCATCTAGAGTATGGAGTTCAGTACTGATGTCCACACCTCAAAAATGACATTAACCTGCTGGAGAAGGTCCAGAGGAGGCTATAAAGATGATAGCCGGTCAGCAAGGCAAGGCGTACAAGGAGATGTTGAGGGCACTGAACATGTACTCTCTGGAAGACAGTGGGGGGGGGGACATGATTGGGCCTTTCAAGTACTTGAAATGGACGAATAAGGTTGATAAGGGGAGTCTCTTTAAGCTGAGTGGCAACCATAACACAAGGGGGCACAGTCTTAAGCTGGAGGATGGGAGGTTTAGGAGGGAGGTCAGGAAGCACTTCTTCACAGGGAGGGTGGTGGACACTTGGAATGCACTGTTGGAAGAGGTCATCTAGTTGAAGACAGTGGGCAGCTTTAAGAGAGGCTGGGGTAGGCATAGGGGAAGGTAAGGATCATGGGTAGGGTGGATGGGAGGAGGGGGAGGGAGGGCAGGGACATTGGCTCAAGCTGTGGACCCTGCAACATAAACAGACTTGATAGACCAAATGGCCTTCTTCGTATGTTCGTATGATTGTTGAACAGATTTGTGTGTGCCAATAAAGATATGAGAATTGCTTATAACAGAATTACTAGACCTACCAATGCAGGAGTCTTGAAAGCACCAGACCTAAAGCTGTACTGTATTGCTTGCAGAATAAATCAAATCATAAAATGGATAGTTGGTGTTAAGTGTTCTGTATCTTTGTGCCTAAAAACATTTGGAAAACATTTAAAATATGTAGTTTTTTCCAACAGATCACTCCATTAAGTCTCTACTGTACTTTGTTCCTCTAGATCATCAATTATTTATGGTATTTTTTGATTTAGTTAAAGAGCAGCAGACACCTAGCAGAAAATGTTGAATATGTAATAATTAGATACATTTCAGCTTGCATTTCTTATATATTCTATATATTTCTGCTTATTATTATTTATTACTGAGGACATCTGCATGAATACATGATTTTTATTCCTTAGTGTTTTTCCTACCCCTATAGCATACTCCCTACTTCAAGTCATAATCCTCTGTTGTGACATCACAATCTGTTGGCATGGGAGTAACTGTGATGCCACAAGCAGTGCATTATGACCTCGGGTAGGGAGAAAGCTACAGGACTAGATGTGCTTCTCCGGAGCAAGCACCCTGTTTTCATGTAAATGGCCTCACTTAATAGATAATGGGGAGGAGAAATACATAACTAATGTGAAATAGAAGCTGGACTCAGTCTAAATATTATGTTTTGCTAATGTTCTCATGAAGGAATCAGCTGCTCTTTAAAGCTGTAGTTTCCTTTTCTGTATTGTGTAGTGAGGCAGTGGGGTGGGGTGGGGGTCTTAGCTGCAGAAACATCCAGCAAGAAAAAGGCAGGTTAGGCAGCCTTGTCTGTGTTAGGAGTCCTAGTGCTGCTGTTGTCAGTATTTTGTGATTTTTTTTTCTGTTTTCTTTAGTTTGTAATTTAAGTTCTGTAGAACAGAACAGTTAGTTGTGTTTTACTGACTGATTTTTGTCATTGTAGTTTGACTATATTGATTTAATTTTTATTGATTGAAGTTAGTATTTTTTCATGTACACAGTAATGCCGTTATAATTACCTGAAGTGTTGCGTCTTGTATGTGTCCACTTAATCACTAAAATCCCTTTTGTGTATTGTTTGTGTAACAAAAACAAAACTGGTGGCAGTGCTGGTGCTGCTGGTTGAGGAGGAGCTTGAACTTCAACAGAAGGCAGTGCCACTTCCACAGGGTGTGCCTGCCACCACACCGTGACACAGGAAGTTTCCTTATGCTCTCGACTAGTTGTTGCCAGCACGGGCAGGCCACCACCTCCACCCCACCCCCACTCACCACTAACCTCTGCTTTTCCTCCCACTTGGCCCAGTGATTTGCTATGAGATGGGTCCTCTGGCCCCCAGTACCCATGCGGGTCCCTTGCTTGCCCCCGGAGGAGAGGGGACAGGTTTATTGGATAGGTTGCAAGTGACCACATTAATCCCGGCTCTAACCCTAATGTCCCATAGGGTAAGTTGCAACTTTAACAAACCGAAACTCTGCCAGCCTTTGGAGTTAGGGGCCGCTGTATATCCAAACAAAGGTCTCAGTGGGTACTACAATAATACTTCCCTGTATTAAACTTCAGTCCCCACATCCTCGACCCCCCTTCCAGGGCATCCAGGTCCCTCTGGAGGGCCACTCTTCCCTCCTTCCCATCCGCCAGTGCTCCCAGCTTCGAGTCATCCACAAAGAGACTCAGTTTACTCCTAATATCCCTCCCTATGTCAGAGACATAGGCATCGAACAGGAGCGGCCCTGGGACCGATCCCTGGGGTACCCCACTAATGACCCTCCTGGGGTAGGAGACAACCCCATCAACCACTATTCTCTGTACTCACCCCGAGAGCCAATTCTCTATCCACCTGAGCAACTTCCCCCCCACCCCCATCCCTCCCAGCTTTGCCAGCAGGCCATTTTGGGGGACCAAGTCAAACGTCTTGCTGAAGTCCAGATAGAGGACGTCCACTGGCCTATTTCGGTCCAGGGCAGTCGTCACCCAATCGTAGAACTCCACAAGATTGGTGTGGCACGATCTCCCCAGTACAAAGCCATACCCCATCTCCTCTCTAGACCCCCCCCATGGATAGGCACAGCATGGCCGAAGAAGTGTTGAATATTATCACAGGTCAGGGTGTCCAAGGGAGATTCCACTGAGGAGAACATCTATGCAGTCTTATCAAATAGTGAAGACAGACGAGTAACTGTACAGCATGTAGCCAACACCTTGGGCATCTGTTTTGGGGCACTGCAATCAATCCTGACTAAAAATGGCCGGCCCGATGGTGCAGTGGTAGTGCAACTGCTTGCAGCGCCAGCAACCTGGGTTTGGTAGCGAGCTTGGGTCATCTGAGGGCCAGCTGGGGGGAGGGGGAGAAGGATTTTGCACCCAATGGGCTGATCTCCTTCTCCGGTAGGAGTGGGCTGCTGTCATCACTGCCATACTGCAACTTTGGTGACCACGAGTGGTGGTGCAGTAGAGAAGGCAGAATGGCAGTGGAGGGGTGGACATTGGCCGAGGACTGGAGCGGAGGTATGTCTCTACGTGCTTCCGTCTCATTGGTCCTCCCCGATTGCTGACATCTGCCAGGGGCGGGGACCAGAACACAGGAAAAAACCCATGTCTGGACCAGGCTATGAGCTCCTGCACCAAATGACTGAGGGGAGCCGAGGGGTTGCAGCTCTAGGTGCATGTTCCCCTGAAGTTTGGGGGGAAACACAGGGGGCCTCCTCCTCCGCCACACCCGGGGGGGGGTCATCCGGGTCTTTAGAAGTACTGGAGTGGGGCACTATTGGAGTGAGCCCCTCTGGTCCTCTTGGCGCAGCCTGGGTGGTGCATTGGAAGACCTGAGAGGAAGGATCAGATGTGGTGAGGACTGGGGCTTAAATAGAAAGTAAAAAAAAAAATAAAAAATCTTGACTAAAAACCTGGGCATGAGCAAAGTGTCAGTAAGATGGGTGCCAAGAATGTTGACATCCAATAAGAAATGAGCCAGAAGGGACATTTCAAGCCAACTTCTTGCACAATACAAGGGCGATCCGGCAAACTTTATCAGTCGTATTGTAACAGTGGATGAAACCTGGATTCAGCATTTTGATCCAGAATCTAAACAGCAATGCAAACAGTGGAAACACCATGTATCTCCAGTGCTAAAGACGTTCAAGCAGGCCGCCTCAAGTAACAGAATCATGGCTGCGGTCTTCTGGGACTCTGAATGTGTGATCATGATTGATTATCTTGCGACAGGAAAGGCAATAACTGAGGAGTACTGTACTGAACAACTGTGCAAGCTGAGAGAGGCCATCAAAGCCAAACGCTGTGGAAGATTGACGCGAGGTGTTTTGCTCCTGCAAGACAGTGCTTTACCAGTAGTAGCCACGTACAGCGACACCAACACAGTGAAATACACTCCTGTCAGCAAAATTGACACTTTGCCGACAGGTCACTGTGTTGGTGTGCCTGAGACAGGTGCACACTGTCTCCCGGTCCTGCACCCCCAACCCGAATCAACTGCCAATTGGAGTTGAGAATCCTGAAGACGGGGGGGGGACAGAGCCCCCCACATAAAAAAAAAAAAAGGATCAGGAGACACACAGGAATCATGTAAACCACAACTTGCAGACGACATGATTCCTGTCGCCGAAATCAATCAGACTTGATTTAACCAGGCAGTTTACTTCGTTGAACAAGCTCATTTTCAGGATGGTCCTGGACACATAGGACAAATGTGGTTACATTACAGAGCAGTTCATAATACAGTGTACAGAATTACAGAGTGATACAGGATACACCATCAATAAAAGCTGTAGTAAAACATGTATAATGAGTACAAAAACACACATTTAGAGTGCGGCATATACAGGTGGAAGACTGTAGGGTACAAAGGGAGGAGAGGCTGGAGGGACATGGCGGAGGGGAGTATGAAAGGAGGGAGACAGACAATAAAGGGGAGAGGGAAGAGGTCAGTCTACTTGGTGAGGCCCCCCAAGGGAGTTACCACGGGGAAGAAGGGAGGAAAATGGGGGTTTACCATAAAACATTTCTGGCTGACGGGGAATAAGAAGGCCAGGGAGATCCAGAAGATAGGGGAACCAGCATCGTAGAGCCTACTTAACCCACACAGCACAGGTTGCAGTTTCTGCAACAGAATGGGAGTATGAACTGCTTCCTCTCCCACCCTACTCACCAGATGTTGCTCCTTCAGACTTCTGCCTGTTCCCAAAACTGAAGGTTGAACTCCGTGGTAAGATATTTGTTGATGACAAAGAGGTGACAGCTGCTGTTGAGGGGTTTTCTGGGAGGCCAAAATATAGAATTCTACCACGAGGGGATAATCATGCTAGAACGATGCTGGACTAAGTGTGCTAAACTGAAAGACTATGTTGAAAAATAAAGTAATACTAGGTTCATAATGCATTTCTTTCTGTGACCAAGCTGCAAACGTTTTGATCGACCATCGTATCACCTGTATTCCTATTACTACCCTCCAGGTACTGCTTGGGACCTGCAGAAGTGGGACCCACGTTGTACAGTTATGCTGTAATAAGAAAGAGTTAGTTGCCTGTAAATGTGTTTAGATAACAATGCTCACCCACGAGAAAGGGGTGGGTAGGGGTTCCAGATTCCCTCCCCAAAATTTAAATTAAATTAAGTTAAATTTATTGCTTTAGCCAGAAATATTGTATTATTTGTGCAGGCACCTTGAGAGTAGTTTGAGAGAACTGCAGTTACATTTTAAAATTTGAGCTAAACAAACCCCCCCTTTGCACCTGTAGCTAACTTCATTCTTCTGTTGTCAACTGAAGTTTACTTGGTTAGGCATATACTGGAGGATAGCAGGTGGCTGCATTGGGGTGGGGGTGAAGATGTTGTTTTGTTTCAAATTATTGTCTCTGCATAAAAGCTGAGAAAATATGGTGCAGCCAGTGCTTTGAAAAACTTTTCTGCATTTTCAAAGAAATGAGAATGACTTTTTTTTTCTTCAAGACGTTCAGATGGACCAGTTGACTGTAGACTGCCGTTCACAGGGACCAGCTAACAGCAAAAGCTCTAACAAATCCATCATGGATCTGGGTCGACGGAGTGAAGACACTGAAGGGGCTACCTGCCCTAGTTGCCTCTGTTGGTCACAAGACTGGGGGGAGGTCGGGCAAGAGAGGGAGAGTTTTACAAAGATGTATTGGGGTCAGGGTGCCCATAATTCTTTTTATTAGGAAACAGCAACCATTAAGGAATCTGCGACTCATTAGAACATCACAGCCCTAGTCGTGGCTGTGGGCCACGGAAACTTTCGCTGCTGGTCAGTTTCAGAAAAGCACGGTATCAGAAATAAAGGTCATGTAGTAACAGCCCTTCTTGTTCCACCAAACAGCCAAGATGTTTGCAGATCACATTTCAGAGAATCCTCATTTTGAATTGCCAGCAGTAGACTATTCCTTGTGTGCTTTGTTGTTTAGTGTGATGAGAAAGCTTAATTTCATGTATTTATCACAAATGTCAATAGATATATATTTGTTTCCTAAAACTACATTAATGCATATGTTAGGGTTACAAAGCTACAAAAGTAGCAAAATGCGGTGTTAGGGTTTTTGAACCCTAATGCGCACCCCCTCCATCAGGCACGCAGCCTCATGACCCAAGGCCAAGCTGCCGGTCTGGGGCCATGCACCACAAGTCTGCTGCTTCATGTAGGACCTGCAGGATCAGTCATAACTTTCTCTGCTGTTTGTAATGCATGCAAGTGTTCAGTCCCATGCATTAAGACATCGACCAGCAAAGGTGGTGAGATGAGGTCTGTGTTGATCGCTGTCCTTCCCTCACCTGCAGTGACATTAAACTTCTTAGGGTAAATTGGATTCTAGACCTGGTGGTGTTGGGGGAGAGGGGTTGCAGCGTGGTGGGTTCTGTGTGGATGGGCCATGGCTGGGGTGTGTGTGTTACATTACTTAGTTCCACAATTGGAATTTGGGGTGGAAGGAGTATACCACTGGATTGCCAGGGATATTTACAGTACGAGAATTGGGACTGGGTGGGAGGGGGATACCACTGGACTACCAGGGAAATGTGCATTATGAGAACAGGGAACAGGCGCAGGTGGTTATCACTGGACTACAAGGGAATATTTTTCTAGTGACAGTGGGGATCAGGTGAGGGAAGGGGCAATGGCTGAAACTCTGCAGAGTGCTTCTGTGCATATGGGCACGGAGGCATTGTACAAAGCTGCTAATGGTCACATGGCATCGTCATGCCTTCAGTGGTCCTTAGCATACAGTCCTTTAAAACAGGCATCCAGGAGCAAAGGTGCTATCTGGTTTGTGATGGGCTCTGCCCCTCCCCAGGGTGTCTTTTGCCAGAAGGGGACAGCAGTTGCGCCTATGCACTGTTCCCGGCACTACCACAGCCAGCTGTTCGTACAAGCAGTGCACGCTGGACAGAATAGACTATGTAGAATTGTCATGTATGGCCATTCATTTTTGTTGGGAACAAAAACAGCCTTCCCTAGTGACCAGTGGACTCAAGTAACTATTCAATAGCTGTCAAGGTTATCATACTGTAGGGCATTATGCGAGTCTAAGATTAAGCAGTTATCCAAAAAAGTTTCTTCTGGAAAATAGTTCTCAAGCTGCTCAGCTCTTGTTTTTACAAAACTTGAAGATTCACTAATTGTTCTCTTTGTTCCTCTGCATCATGCTGTGCATGTGTATGAAACAACGATTTGCCATCCTCTGCATCGTGCAGTGCATGTGTATGAACCAACGATTTTCCATTCTCTGTTACTTTGTTTGGCATCAGGCTAGCTTTTTAGGTGTGGCGCAGGGTTATCAGGAAATGCTCACAGTGCTTCAGTCATGCTGACCCACTGCTGCCTTGCTTCAGAGAATATTACAGCATGCTTAAAGAGCAGCTGACATCATTTCTTTACCTTTAGTTCTGTTCATATTCATGTCCTACTGCCCTCCCTTGGCTTGCGTTATGATGTATTTAGCTTCTTTCGATGTCTAAATGTAATTTTTTTCTATAAAATGCCTCATGAATGCGCATCCGCAGCCTGACTAGCACTTCCTGAACAGCGCGGTTGCTGTATTTGTGATGTTAGGTTGGGATCCCTTCAACACGACTGCTAGTAGGCTGTACTGTCATTCAAACAACATGAAGTCTTGCTATATTATGACATATGCAGTGAGTCCCAACCTTCGAACTGCTCCGGAGGTGAAAGAGTTAACTTTCCATGCCAGGCATGGAACGCAAAGCTCGAGCTCGGTTGAAACTCTGTCTGTTGTTCTTCAAACTCAAACCGTCAGATTCTTTACTCCGCCTCACAGAACAGTCGCTCCGGAGATTTCTCCTTCTGCTCGGTTCATTTTGTCAAAGTATTGTTTTTCTCGGTTTTTGACTGAAATTAAACCGCAGCCGGTCGGTTCAGACTCTGTCTGTGGTATTTGTGAGTACTAGATAGGTTTTATATTGATTTCTATTCTGTGTGGAACTTGTAAACGGTTATCGGTTCGGTTTGAACCGATCAGGTTGTTTTAAAATATATTAATCTGTCATTTAGAGTGTGGTTACCGGTTCTTATCGGTTCTAAAAAAAACAGATTTTATTATGTTTTTTTCCACGACCCGTGACATGGTTGGGAACCGATAAGGGTGTCTTACCTGGCGGATTGCTATATACAGGTAAGTTTGGTTAGGACTGGCACTATGTCTGAGAAACCCAAAAGAAAAACCGGGCCCACTGGGTTTCAACACTGCAGTGTCTGTGGGGAAGCCTTTGCCAAGGCTGACCCCCACACCACCTGTGTTTATTGTCTGGGGTTTGACCACCTCAATGCAGACTGCCAGATTTGTAAAAATTTTCCTGAAGCTACCCTGGAAAAGAGAGTTGGTAGGCTCAGGGAAAGGGAGGCCAAAAAGTCTGCTGAACCGGATGGCCAGCCCAGTTCGGTTTCAACCGAACCGGAGGGAGTGCCCTCTGACCAGGGGGAGACTTCCTCAGGCAAAAGGAGATCCGACTCCGAGGAGTCGGTACCAGCAAAAAGGACTAGGAAATCAGCTGTTGTGGAGCCAAAACTATCCTCTCCAACCGCTGAAGAAATAGCCAAAGCGATTAAAATTGTCCAGTCGCTTTCCCCGGTTCCGACCAAACCGGCACCATCAGGTAAGTGTCCGGTCCGGCCGGTTCCACCAGTTCAAGAGTATGAGGTAGAGGAATATTATGAACCGGAGGAGGGGGAAGAGGAGTATGAGGAGAGTGAATTTGGATTTGAAAGTCTGGATGTGCCCATTGACCCGGACATCTCCCCAGACAGACCTTCAGGAGTATCTCCTCCCAGGCTTTCTGAGTCCCCTTCTCATTTTATGTTTTATAAGAAAGTGGCTGAAACCCTCCAGCTCCCTATGGAGGAAGCTGTGGATGATCAAGAGGAGCCTGACTATGTGGAAATGATGGATATCCCAGAGTCAAGGAGGCTGTCTATTCCTTTGCATAAATCTTTTTGGAAACGGACAGTAAAAATTTTAAAAACTTCTCACACTATACCTCCTGTCGATAAGAGAATGGACAAGAGATACACATTAACTCTCTCCCTGCCACCATCACCAATGCCATCACCATCTCCACGTTCAAAACCACACTTCGGAACCACATCTTCAGCACTCGTAACTGCTCCTGTCTCTGAACATAGCCTCCACCTCCGCTTCTCTTGACAATGCCCCCCCGGGCAGCTCTCCACCTAACCATCCCCTCCACCACTTCCCTGTACACCATGCCTATGTTTAACCTGGCCAGTGCCAGCTGTTTCAGTGTTTACCTACCAGAACGTCTCACTTGATACCAACTTGTGGAACACCTGTTATCAATTACATGTACCGTGTACCCAATTTGTATTTGTCTGTCCATTAATGTGACGTGGCGCCTCTGTTGAACGCCTATTGTTTTGCAAATCTTTGCTATGTAACCAAAACACAATGTATGTCTTTATGTGACGAAGTACCTTTGGAAACGAGCCTCTGGCTCAAAGGTTGTAAACTGATTCTTAAATAAATAAAAAAAAAATTGTCAGGCTCGGATACAGAGTTCCTTACACAACAATGCAGCCATGTTGGGGTAGTGCAGACTGCAGCCTGTGACAAGGCAAATATTCCCTTGGCTTCACACCCCCCTGACAAGGGCTCCAGGAGGAGTGATGCCATTGCAAAGAAACAGTACATGGCAGCATCCTTGGGACTCAGACAGGCAAATTATATGGCTTATGTTGCTAGATACCAGAAATCCAGATGGGATTGCCAGAGGAAGTGGTGGGGGCTGAAACAGTCACGGGATTTAAGAATGCATGGGATAGACATGAAGGAATTCTGGAGGTCAGGGGTTAGGGGCAACAGACTTCTAGGAAAACAAACTGAACTTACAAGCTCAAATGGGCAGACTGGGTGGGCCATAGGCCCTTATCTGCCGACACTGTCTATGTATCTATGTATCTATGGATACTGTTATGGCTCTAGCAAAACAGGTCCCTGGCCAGCTTGCCAAGGAGCTGGAGCAAGTGGCTGCTGATGGTATTGAGGCATCCAAGGTGCAATTCCATGCTGCAGTGGACTCTAATGATGTGTCATCAAGAGTCATGGCTACATCTGTGGCACTTCGCAGAATGGCTTGGCTCAGATGTACTAGCCTGTCACAGGATACCCAGACTAAGGCCATGGATTTTCTGTTATGGGTAATTCTCTGTTTGGGGAGCAGACAGAGAATTACATGAAGAAAATGGACAGTATAGGATCACCATTAGGAGTGCACAGGCCAAGGAAAGGCAGGCCACCTCAAAGGCAGCTTTCCAGGGCAGGGGCAGGCCTTTTCACAGGCCTTTTTACCAAGCCCAGGCCTCCTCTTCTGCCTATGCCCAGAGGGGGTTCTTTAGAGGGAGAGGCAGACGTGGTACAAGCAGACCTGCTTCCACCCCTCAGCCCAAAACCCCTGCCAAGCAGGCACCCTGATGGGGTTGCCAGGGCCGATTCTAAATTACCTGTAGGGGGCAGGCTGGCTTACTTTGTCCAGGACTGGAAGTCTCTGACATCAGACAATTGGGTCCTGGAAGTAGTAAGCCAGGGACTGGTTCTCAGCTTCAAAAAATTTCCAAAGATGAGAACCAGATCCTTTCCACCTGCAAATCCACCAGAGGCACTTGCCCTAGAGGCAGAGGTCTCTTCCCTCCTGGCTCTCAGAGCTGTGGAAAGGGTTCCACCCCTACACCAGGGCAAAGGGTTGTACTCCAGGTACTTCCTTACCCCAAAAGACAGGAGAATGGTGGCCCATCCTGATCTCAGATATTTAAACACGCACCTTTAAAACCAAAATTCAAAATGGTGACTCTGGGAATTATTCTACCTCTCTAAGGCCAGGGACTGGTTAGCCCCTGGACCTCAAGGATGCCTACTTCCATATTCTCATCAGAAGCTCCTATCGAAAGTACCTCAGGTTCTGAGCTGCCCTCAGGCCATACCAGTTCAGAGCAATGCCCTTTGGCCTCACCTCTGCTCCAAGGGTATTCACAAAATGCCTGGCAGTAGCAGTTGCTGCCCTAAGAAGGCAAAAAATTGCCATCTTCCTTACTCGAGACGACTGGCTCATAGTAGGCCAGTCTCCAGACCAAGTCAAGTTACATCTACAGATAACTCAACAACTGCTCACCTCTCTAGGTTTCCTTCTGAATCTTTCAAAGTCAGTTCTAGAACCTGTCCAGCCTCACCTTCATAGGCGCAGAGTTGAACACAGAGGAAGCCAGAGCCTTCCTTCCTTTGGACAGGGCAAGACCCTGGTCTCTCTGGCCTCCTCCTTCACCCTGCAGGTCTCTCGACCAGCAAGGCATTTTCTACAGCTCCTGGGGCACATGGCTGCTTCTACAGTAGTAGTGGAGCAAGATTTCAGATGAGGGACATCCAGTTTCATTTGAGAGCCTTTTGGCCTCAAAGGAAAGACCCTCTAACCAAATTGATCCCAGTAACTCGAACCCTGATCCAGGCCCTACAGTGGTGGCAGGATCAGAGCAATCTGAGACAAGGGGTTCCCTTTGTCACTCAGTCTCACTCCTTAATCCTTACTACAGATGCTTCCCTCTTGGGGTGGGGAGCTCACATGGGCGACCTCACTACCCAGGGATTGTGGTCCCCTCAGGAATCTCTGCTCCACATCAATCTGTTGGAACTCAGAGCAGTTTTTCTAGCACTTCAAGTTTTTTCCAAATCTGTTCAGAACAAAGTTGTACAAGTCAGAACAGACAACACCACCACAATGTGGTACATCAACAAGCAAGGGGGCACTCGGTCTACGGCCTTGTGCACCAAAGCAATGAAGTTGTGGTCTCTGGCTTACTCCCTGAACACCTCCCTTACGGCAGTTCACCTCCCAGGCAAGGACAATGTCCTAGCAGATGCTCTCAGCAGGATTTCCAGGGCCATCACGAATGGTCACTGGACCCCCTGGTCCTGGAGGTGATATTTGCCAGATGGGGCACCCGCAGATAGATCTTTTTGCAGCCCCAGACAATCACCAACTTCCCTTTTTGCTGCAGGCCCCAGTGTTGGGCTCAGTCCTCTGGATGCCTTGGTTCTCAATTGGGAAGGAAGTTTCTCTATGCTTCCCCTTCCTCTCCTGTTCAAAGTGTTAGTCAAAATCAGATCTCAATCCTGCAAGATGATCCTGATTGCTCCAGATTGGGCCAGACAACCCTGGTATCCACTCCTACTGTCCTTAGCAGTCCATCTTCCCCTGTGTCTTCCCAGGAATCACAACCTGTTAACCTGTGCTCTGGGAGGGGTTTGTACCGAACCTCAAATCTCTCAATCTCAAGGCCTGGCTCTTGATGAGTTAGAGTTTGCTGATCTACACCTCTCCCAAGGTGTAATGGATATACTAAAGGCTTCTAGAAAGCCTTCCACCAGGGCTACCTACAATTCCAAATGGAAGAGGTTTTCCATATGGTGCTCTGGGAAGCATATTTCCCCAGAATCTGCTGATTTACCCACAGTCCTGGGTTATATGGACCATTTAAATACCTTGGGGCTGAGACCAGCTACCCTAAAAGTACATTTGGCAGCTGTGTCTGCTTTTATTTCAGCAGGTAAACCCTCTTCTCTTTCAGCTCATCCTGTATTCTCCAAGTTTTTTAAGGGGTTGCTTCACACCAACCCTCCATTCAGGGACCCTGCCCCTGCCTGGGATCTTAATGTTTGCATTGCTCAGCTTATGCAACCCCCCTTTGAGCCTTTGTCTTCAGCAGAGCTGAAGTTCTTGACTTGGAAGACTGTGTTTCTGGTAGCCATCACTTCTGCCAGACGCATAAGTGAATTACAAACTTTGTCAGTGGAGCCTGACTTTATCTCCTTCATAGAGATAGGTGGTCCTCAGGACTAACAGGAAGTTCTTGCCTAAGGTGGTTTCAGATTTCCACCTTAATCAATCCATATCTCTTCCAGTGTACTTCACTGACCAGTCCTCCTCTGGCGGGGGAGGCTGACAGCTAGATGTGAAAAGAGCCCTTAGTTACTACATAGGCGTACCAAGGGTCACAGATTTGACTCCTCCAACTGTTCCTCACTTATGGTGAGGTTGGTAAAGGAAACCTGCCACTAAAAGATCCGTTGCCAGGTGGATTGTCTCTTGTATCCAATTCTGTTATGAAAAGCTGGTTAGTTTCCTCCCTCAGGCCTGAGGGCTCACTCACAGGAGGTACAGCTGCTTCCTGGCTGCTGCCAGGGACATCCTATTCTAGAGATATGTCAAGCAGCTACCTGGAAAACAGTTCACACTTTTACCAAGCATTACTCCTGGACATCCAGGCTAGGAGTGATGCTCGGGTTTAACACAACTGTGCTTCAGAGCCTATTTCCTAAGTAGGTTCTGTCCCTCCTCCATGGAGGTACTGGTGTAGTCTGACATATGTCATAATACAGCAAGACTTCATGTTGTTTGAAGAAAAAATACTCACCTTAGTAATGTTGTTTCTTCTAATGGAGCTCATATTATGACCTCCCTCCCTGCCTGCCCCTCTCAGAACCTCTGTTTTGGGATGTGGGTGGGCAGTGCAGTGTTGGCACTTAGTAGATGCCCACCTTGTTGTTTTCACCCCTCTTTCTTTGGGGTGATTTGGTGTTGTGTTTATTTTTGGGTCTCCTGACTTGAGTCTTTGTTTTGGGACCAAAAAATGTGTTTTTATATTTAGTAGCCAGTTGGCTAGTGTAGGTTTACAGCTTCCACACAGGACCTCAGTGAGTTTTAGCTCGAAAAGATCTGACGGTTTGAGTTTGAAGAACAACAGGCAGAGTTTCAACCGAGCTCGAGCTCTGCATTCCATGCCTGGCATGGAAAGTTAACTCTTTCACCTCCAGAGCAGTTCGAAGGTTGGGACTCACTGCATATGTCATAATATAGCAAGACTCAATTAGAAGAAACAACATTACTAAGGTGAGTAATTTTTTTATAGGGGCAATCCTAGACATGGAGCAAGGGAAGACCTTCCTCCTGCCAGACTGGGCAGTACACCTCTTCTCTTTGGCCCACAAAGTCTCAGTTGCTCTCCAGGCTGCAGCTCGGACCATGCTCCAACTCCTAGGCCACGAGGCCACGGCCATAGTGACTGTTCCCTCAGCATGTCTCTTTATGAGGGTTCCTTGGTGGACTCTCAGAGTACGTGATCAGAGGGAGGACGATCTCGACCAGCTGATCTTGATCTCCAATGCAGTGAAACAGACTCTGTCAGTGGCTGTCTCCATAGAATCTAGAGTCCAGTGTCTCTTTTTAGAGAGAAGCGCCTTTACAGGTTCTCACAACCGATGTCTCGGTCCTGGGTTGGGGAGCTCATTTTCAGAACCATCAAACTCTGAGTGCATGGTCTTCTCTAAAACTGACACTCCACATCAATGTTCTGGAGATGAGGGCGGTTCTTTATGCCCTACAAGTATTTCTCCTGGATCTTCGTCCAGCCCCCCTGTTGGTACAGACAGACAACATGTCAGTCGTTTACTACATCAACAAACGGGGGAACTCACTCCTATCCCCTTTGTTGGGAGGCTGTGAGAGTGTCTGGTTTCGGGCTCTAGATCATGACCTATTGTTCACTGCAGGGCATGTTTCAGGGGTCCAAAACGCCTTGGCCAATGCCCTAAGCTGGTCTCGGTCAAAGACTCATGAATGGGAACTCTTGCAGTCTGTAGTGGATGACCTCTTTCAAAGATGGGGTTGTCCAGAGCTGGACCTCTTCGCATCCCTGTGCAACACAAAACTGCCCAGTTTCTGTGCGCTCAATCACAGGCCTGGTGTTTTCTGGCAAGACACATTGTCCCTCTGTTGAACTGGGAGGTTTCTGTATGTCTTTCCTTCCTTTCCTCTGCTGCAAAAGGTTCTGCTCAAACTCCAAGTGGAAGGAGCGGAGATGATTCTCGTAGATCTGCTTTGGCCTCATCAGATATGGTTCCCGCTAGTGCAGCAGCTGACAGTGGAACCTCCAGTTCCCCTGCCCTTGTCCTTCCATTTACTGTCACAAGAGCAGGGCAGGCTGGTTCACCCAGACCTCTGTTCCCTACATCTGCATGCCTGGCACCTGCAGACGTAGCCACTGCACGTTTTGGAGTATCTCACAGAGTGGCCGAGGTCTTGGTTGCAGCTAGGAAACCTTCCACTAGAGCTACCTATGCTGTGAAGTGGAAGCTTTTTTAGCGTTTTTGCTTGTGGGCCTCCATTCGGGGTCTGGACCCTCTCCTATGCCCTCTGAATGCTGTCCTCGAATATCTCCTCTCCCTGTCAGACTTGGGCTTCAAATATTCCTCCATCAAGATATACCTGTCAGCAATTTCTGCCTATCATGTGCCGGTGGATGGCAAATACATTGCCCAGATGGATCTGGCCTGAATATTTTTGAGGGGAATGCTTCACCTTAAACCTCCCATTAGGGACCCCATCCCTGCTTGGGATCTTTTGTTTTTGTTAGAGAAACTTACGTTGCCTCCCTTCGAACCAGCCGTGGATTGCGAGCTACGTATTCTGTCGTGGAAAGCATTATTTTTAGTTGCCGTCACTTCTGCTAGGGGGATTTCCGAGCTTCAGGCTCTGATGGCTAAAGAGCTGTATTTAATTTTCCACAGGGACAGGGTGTCCTTGAGGACTAATCCTAAGTTCCTTCCTAAGGTGGTGTCCCAGTTTACCCTTAATCAGGACATCAACCTTCCGGTTTTTATCCGGATCATTCTAATTGAGGGGAGGCTTTACTTCACACTCTGGATGTACATTGAGTGCTTACGTCCTACATTAACCATACTCAGACTTTGAGAAAATCTGACCAACTTTTTGTTTCCTTTGCCCCGAGAACTCTGGGGGCACCCATAGCAAAACAGACTCTGTCCCGATGGCTGGTCCATTGCATTACCTTCTGCTACAGAGAGGAACAACAAACCCTTACCGGGCTCGGTTAAGGGTCGTTCCACCAGGGGTGTTTCTGCCTCTTTTGCAGAATCTAGAAATATTTCTGCAGCAGATATCTGTGCAGCAGCTACCTGGAGCTCAGTGCACACCTTTGTGAAGCACTACAGCCTGGACATTGCTTCCCGTTGGAGAGCTGGATTTGGGTTAGCGGTGCTTCAAGGCATATTGTCTTGAAGCCTCTCCCGCTTCTCAGTTTTTCCACCTCCCTGTCCATCCGGAATCATTTTAATACTGCTTGGTACTCAGTACTTATGGTGTAGCCTGCTGCAAGGGCTCCCACTCGAAGTAAGATAGTACAGTTACATAAGAACTTACCATAACAATAGATCTTTGAGAGGAGCTCTTGCAGCAGGCATTATTTCCCATCCTCCTTCCCCCTGGTCCTTTTCTCCTTTCTTTCCTTACCTAGGCAGGGTATTCCACTAACCTCGGTTCTCCATGGTTTTACAGCCAGGTCTCCGGCTGGAGAACTGGGGTGTGGCTGGGGACTGCCCCCTTTATACCATTGGTGGATGTCGGAGGCGGTCCAACATCTGTGGGCGGTCCCCGATGGGTACTGCTAGCTAAGAATTTTCCATGGGGTCCTAGTGCCTGGTGTCATAGTCCTTATGGTGTAGCCTGCTGCAAGAGCTCCTATCGAAGATCTACTGTTATGGTAAGTTCTTACGTAACCATACTTTCCTCTCTACAGGTCTCGTGAGACCTCAGTTGAACTACTGTAGTCAGGTCTGGAGTCCCTGCTTGAGAAGGGATGTGGAAAGGTTCGAGAGAGTCCAACGCAGGTATACCAAGTCCATCAGTGGTTTAAAATCAGTGCCATGTGAGTCGAGACTAAAACAAGTAACACTGCACAGTTTGGAAATGAGAAGAAAACGGGGAGCTGCCTCGTTATATTATAACATAAATGACCAGTATCTAATGAACAGATTGACATGGAATTTAAAGACATAAATTCAGTTACAAGGGGGCACCCACTGCAGGTAATCACAGCTAAATTTCAAACTAATCAAAGAAAGTATTTCTGTACACAATGGACATCTAACTTATGGAACAAACTGCCTGAACAAATAATTCTAAGCAGAAATAAAGAAATTTTTAAGAAGAATTTAGTCAAGTATATAAATGAAGGCGGAAACATGAACTGTTATAGTACAGTTTAAAGGAGCTACTTATAGGCAACAGCCTTTTCTGCTCCTAATGACATTAGTGACATATAAGCCCCAAACATGTATACATGCCTATAAAGATAACATTAATACGTTTAGACATCCCCCCCACCATCATAGTAGCAGCTCCATAGAGCACCTGCCACCCCGTTCCCTACTACGTGTCATCATAATGCTGTTTTTAGGGGCGGGGCTACAGTGCTCGGAGGCCACTCGACTTGTATCAGGGAGGTATGAGCCAAGCTTTGCAAGGTAAAATACTTTTTATTCACTGCATAAATAAAATAATTTGTATAGCTAAAATAGCTCCTAGGGCAGGCAACTACATGGAATGAATTGCCTGCCTGGAGCTTGTCAGCAGCTCTTTAAGTGGCAAATATGTATTCTCTCAAGTTCACATTTGGGAAAATTGGTTTGCAGTCACATTCTGGCATGTAAAAATAATGGTCTTTGACCTGTATTACTGTCACTGTGGGAAATCCACCACTTAATGGCATCAAATGACCGCATTCATTGCGTGCATTTTGTTTTATTTATTTACTGACATTTTCACCAGAAAGACACACTGAACAACAGGTGCTCATCTCAGCCAACCAGCATCCAACCCGTTGCACTACAAGTATCTGAAGCCAGGGTTGTACTTTCTGTCACCTCTCAAAAAGTTCAGAGCAAAGCTAGTTCAATAAAAACAGCATTGTTTCCTGAGTGAAACCAACCGCCAGAATTTGCATAAGCCACTGAGAGAGAGAGAGAGAGAGTGATGAAGCAGCAGTTCTGTGCTTTGTCACTCCTTGAGGCATTCATGCTTAGCCAGCTGTTTCTGGCCCTCACAAAAATACAAACAAGAATAAGCCATGCACATATGGTCACATGCCGTAAAAATCATAACAAGTGACCACCTGCAGGAGATGACCACAAACAATCATGGAAAATGTGAAACAGAAGTACAGAGCTTAAAAACAAAGTGCAAAATACACTGCCTGATCACGCTGTCTTGTAGAGCTGTAACTTATCAGCATCCTATCCCAATTCAGTTGTTTTTTAAAGTAAAAGTCCTATTGGCACATGGCTGATGTCCTGCAAGTGTCTTCAGTTACACATACTGCTTCACTCCTCTGTCCTGGTCACGCTCCCTGTTCATTCCAGTGACTTTAATGCTGTCAGTGGAGCAGGCGCACACCAGAAGGTGGGGAAGCTGATCTAACCATAATTTTGACTACTATTGGCCCACACCCTTCAAAATCTCAAAATCATGGATGCTAGGGTTAGGAGGGAGAGGGCCTACCCTTACATATTGACATTCTGGGGACTGGGGGGTTCAGGCTAGGGAGAGAGGTACAAGTTAAAATATGTCATGCTTGCCCACTGGCACAAGCAGTAGCTCTACCGCTTATGATGCTGACAATTTGGGATGGGAACAAGCCCAGTGTCGGAGGGTCGGCTGGGGAGGGTGGACTGTGGACTCCTGGGGCTTGATTTTTAAAGAGCCCTTACAGCGACGTAAGTTGTGTCACTCCAGGGCTGCAGCAAACTCTGGATGTGCCAGGGACTTTGCACCCAGTTTTACAAAAATCAGGGTCTCGGTGCTAAACACCCTGGGTTTGCTGCAAGTCGACAGCTGCATTAAAAAGTTGGCACACCTCTGGGAATTGCTGCAGGATCGCCCCAAAAAAACCTGGTGCAACACCATAGGGGCCAGGATAGTTGAGGAAGTGGTGAAACAGCTTGCCAGGAGAGCGCCAGGAGTAGAAGGTACATGGCAGGTGGCATGGGGGGTCGGGGGGGATGGACAGCTGGGCATGTAAGATAGTGATGTGGCACCTGGTGGTGTGTATTTACTTTAAGTTTGTAAATGGCCATCCATACATGACAGTATACTACAGAGTACAGCACCTGGTACATACACTGTACATACAGACTCAGATGAAGTCCAACACATCCACAGAGGGGCAAGTGATAATTCTGAGAACCATGGCAACATCATAAACTGTAACACAGCAGACCTCACAACTGTTCAGTTATACAGACTGTAACAATCTTATGGCACCCCCAATAATAAGCATATAGTGGATGATCGTTACAGTCTGTATAACTGAACAGTTGTGAGATCTGCTGTGTTACAGTTCAATATGTTGCCATGTTACTTGGAATTATCACTTGCCCCCCTTGGATGTGTTGGGCTACATCTGTGTCAGTATGTACAGTATATGTAATTGGTGCTGTACTTTGTAGTACACTGCTACGTATTGCCAGTTGCCACATCACTACCTTACAAACCCAGCTGCCCCCCCACTCCCCCTATGCCACCTCCCATGCCCTTCTGTCCCAGCCTCACATTCCGTTCCCCCCTTATTCACCACAGAGTGTGGCACTGGGGCAAGTTTCTTAGGATAGACTACTTCGTGGCTGGTCAGAGTTGAGTGTCTTGATGCATCCACGGTGGGGCTTGCAAAATCTCAAAAATGGGGATATTGCAGCCCGACCGTGGTGCAAGGCCCATTGCAACCTGGTGCATCCTGATCTGAGTTGCAAGGCTAGCACAGTGCCACTTTGGTGCAGAGGCTTCCTTTTTCAACGCAGACCGTGTTCAGAAATTTGGAATGACGCATCTTATGATGCAGTTACTCTAAGGGCCATTTATGTTTTGACGCAGAGACCCCTTGTGTCATTCCCGGCTAGAGAATGAAGCCTATGGTGTACAAGTGACCCAGTGGAGACTGGATGTACACCAGGTGGGGAATACATCTAAGGGGAGGAGGCGACGGCGGACATCTGTGGAGTGTGTGTGGGTGTGCACATGCTTTGTGCTGACTTCATTGTATATCCGTGCCTCCAAGGGAAACAAAAAAAAAAAAAAACAGGAAACCCTTGGGTCATTTGCACGGTGACGTCCCAGGACCCCCACCTAAATGACGCCCCGGGGCAGCCTCAGCTGGGGCCTCGAGGTGGATCTCGGTCTCTCCCTTTGGGGAGCCCCACTGCAGGGACCAAGCTGTGGGCCCCCAGTCTGGGCGACTTGGGGAGGATGCCGGGTGGGTGATCCAGGCACAAAGAAGAGCATTACATCCCCAGCCTGTCACCCAGGTGAGAAATAGAACTGAAAAAAGAAAGTTAATATATGTAATTGGCAGGCTGGCTATCAGAGTAATGGCAAAACTGCTGCTTGTATACCATTAACACAGGTTTGTGCCCTAAGCCCAGCTGTGCTGCATATCCCATCAAGTTGCAGACTACATTTTGGCGCTGCAGCAAGGGTGACATTGACAGGGGTGATCTTGATTTTAGATCACCCCTCATTCATGTTGCCCTTTGTGCCCACACAATTTCTGCCCCATCCAGGGCATGTCTGCCCTGGAGGAGGTTATATTTAGTTTTGGAGGGTGTGGGAGGGGGCGCTCTGGCATTGTAACTCCCAGGAGACGTAATGCCTGGCACTGCAGTGCCAGGCTGCATGTTGCCTGCACCGTAATCAGCATTGGCAACATATTTGTCGTTGCAGCATTGGTAAAGCGCTGTGTTGGAGGACCAGTGCAAGGATAATTGAGCGTCCCATAGGATACTGTTCTCTTGGGAGAGTGGGTGGTGCCTCCCACTGCTCTTCTGCCACATAGTTGACTTCTGGCAGAATTGTAGCAAGCCTGGACACTTTGGGAAGGGAGAACAGGCTTAAGTTGGTGTGTCTGGTGTTCTGGTACCTGGAGCTTCTTCAGTAAATTCTCAGGAGGGGGAACTGAAATACGGGATGACTGCAGATTCTCCAGAGTTAACCCCCATGATCATACCTAAGAGGTAGTTTTGTGTGGCTCACTTTGTATTGGCTTGTAATTTATTCAGGGTGAAGGGGTTAATGCCTTGTCTGCTTTCTTAGCTGAATGGGAACTGTCCCCACACCAGAATGAGAATCTTTTTCATTTTGAGCTGTAGGTTTTTCTTGTGGATGTCTTTTTGGACCTCCATAACCTGGTTAGAGGCCTTTAAATCAGAAACTCTTCCTTCAAGAACCGTGCTTTCAGGTGAAGGGAATCCAGGCTGGGGTGGATCACCTGTCCTTTCTGAACACGGGGCAGTTGTGAGGAGTCTTACTGGACACCTGAATTAATAGAAAGTACCATGGCTGTCTAGTATGAGAGCTCGCCTGCGCTCACAACTGGGGGAACGTTCTGGGGAAGATGACAGTGCTGCGACAAGTGAGGAGCTCAATGGAGTTTTTCTGAAAGGGATTCTGTGGCTGGGAAGTATGTAAGTGGAAGGAGATCCAGACAGGAGGCCAAGGTGTAAGGAGTATAAAGCATGTTTAAAAAACAAAAGATGTCACCTGCCAGGGGCCTACATACAGTTTTTTAAACCTGTGAGTTCGGAAGAAAGGGGAAGGGGCTAGAGGACAAGAAATTCACTGGGATAGAGAGTGGGCCTGGCCTCCTTTGGAGGGCTAGAGATTTTTTAATTTGTTTTATTTTCCCCGAGTAGGCTACCACGAATAAGTATAAATAAATAAATAACTTGTATTCGGTCCCAAGTGCATTATTATGGTATTCAGGAACATATCCCTCATCCTCTCAGCAGAAAAATGCCTAGCAGTGGCTTTCAAAACTCGGAGCAAATGGCCCGAATGTGTAGCACTTTTTTATCTCAAAGAATAATATGTCTAAGAAAAGTGTGCCCTGTGATTAGTGTTAAGGAATGTTTCTATCAAGTTATTTCTGTTTTCGTAATAGTTTGTCTGTTTAGCAATAGCTTTAACATTATGAGGAACATCAGTAAATCTTCACAGAGCAAGGATAAATTTGAATGTAAAAATCATAGCATTATGCAAAATTTGTAGCAGTTGAGAGGTATGTTCAGGATTGCTATTTGTTACTAGCACGGCCCTAGAGGGATGGCAGTTGATGTAATGTAGTTAGATTTCTGTAAAGCATGCAGCATACTACCTCTTGAGACGTTAGTTGCTTCTGAAGTTGAGGAAGTTTAGAATTACAGGAAATCTAGCACAATGGATAGAGAGCTCAGGGGTCGGCATTATGTTTTTTTAACAAATAGCAAGTAGGGCTGGTGACTAAGAAAATCCACTGGCCCAACTTGTGCATACTGAAATATTACCTTCTCCAACACAAACCAGCAGAGTCAGTTAATGGACAGTTTACTGGCCCGATAAAAAAAAAAGTGCCATCCTTTGCTCTGATACAAGAAATATTTTTGAAAGTGAGGGGGGAACGTGTCACCATAATTCAGATAGTACCAGACAGGCCTAGACAGCCATGGCTCTTTCTGTTGATTCAGATGTCGTGAAACACTCCTTACCCTCTGCACCTGTGCCAAGAAAGGAGAGCTGAAACATTCCAACTTGCAGTCCCTTCACCTGAAAGCATGGTTCCTGAAGGGATAGAGTTTCTGACTTAAAGGTCTCTAACCAGGTTATTGAGGTCCTTAAATTGGTCAGAAAGCCATCCACAAGGAAAACATACAGCTCAAAATGGAAAAACTTCTCATTCTGGTGAGGGGACAGTTCCCACTCAACTGAGAAAGCAGACACTGTATTAATTTTGGAGAATCTGTTACATTTAAATTCTTTGGGCTTTAGGTTAGCATTATTAAAAGGTGTATTTCTTTGCTAGATCTGTGTATAGGAAGATTGTTTCCCTATGAGCTGCTCCGAGACCAATTTATTTTTTTCGCAGCTGAACTGGTTGGGGGTCAGTTAGTGTCACAGATGTGTCTGACCTCTAGCTTGCTAAGCAGCCAGCATAGCCTAGTGGTTAGCGCACGTGGCTGTTATCCAAGAGGTCTGGTTTTCAATCATGATTCTCCTAAAATTCTTTTAACTTCAGATTTCACAGGAGATGTGATGCATGCCGATGTGGTATTGGATGACTCCATGTCAAAACGGCAAATATATAAAGGCGAATGTAATTACGGCGACTCAAATACAGCGACTGCAACACTGGCAACAGTAAATTTCAGCGAATGCATTTAACGGCCATTTGGATAGACATTGCTACTACAATCATTGTGCTACTTGTTCCACGTATATGGGACTGGGGAGAAGTACCTTAAAGGACTTGGAGTGTTACAGATGATGGTCGGGGACACGCATAGCTGTGCCCAAATGATTAGACCCTGCTTTTTTCTTTTAAACTATGCTGCTTGGGCTGTTTCTGTGTGCCTACCGCCACACCTTTATGGGCTCTTTAACACAGTTCACCTGTTCAGTGCGGGGGGCTTTGCCACCCGAACCCCCCCTCATTTCAAAATAGCCTACTCCAAGTCACATATTGACGCTAATGATTGCCATTCTTGTGAAACTGCCATTTAGTTCAGGTCACCGTTATTTCATGGTTGCCATATGTGTGTTCGCCATTATTGTCGCCATTTTAACTTTGCCTTTATTATCTGCTACCGTGTTGGACTACTAGATCTACATTAAGAGGAGTAAAGTGCAAGAAAAAAGTTATGTGCAAGAGAAAAACTGATCTCAGACCAAGTCTTAGGGGAACAATCTATCTGGAGTGTTTTTTTATTTCAGGTCTATTAACTCAGCAGAAACATTATTTGTGCATCCAGTGTTTAAGCCATTTCTTTAACACACTCACCGATTGCCATATAATAAAACCTATACAAGCTTCAGATCTAAATAGGTTCTCACTCAGTTAATGGTCTCTCCATTTGAACTTGAATTATAAGCATTCATCAGTGGGTTCCTCATATGTTTTCCACATCAAAAAGTGACGCTATAATCAAATGTTCAGTTCCTTTACAAAGGCAGTGTCAGAATTACATTTCAGTCATGTTATTACCTTGCCAGTGTATTCCCCAAGGAACATGTCGGTAGATTGTGGGGGAAAAAACTCCATAGTAGTAAAGTAAGTAGGGCCTCAGTTTTCACAAGTCCAGAACAGAGGACGTGGAAAAGGACTCATGATTGTTACATATGGCGAGGTGCCAAATGAAATGTGAATGGGTGTCCAAATCTGTGTGTGGATGGGCATGGGACTGGGGCATGTTACTCAATCGAGCACTTCAGAATCGGTCTCGGAAGGAGTGATCAGTTCCTCAGGCACTGTTGGTGTCAATGGGGAGAGTGCCCAGCTGGCAGGTGTTGGTGATGGATGCGGGATATCAAGACCGCTATGAGCTTTTACATCGGCATTCAGGCCTGCTCTCAGGGTGAGAACTTCAGTTTCTATCTTGCAGCTGAGCCACTCATCCCTGGGTTCAGCTGTCTCACCAATCAAAGACATCCATATAGTGAAGAACAGTACACCCGATACTGTTTTTTGCAGCTCCTCAGCACTTGCCTCTGGTTCCTCCTGCAGCTTCTCCTCCATTCCTTCCACCTTGACCTGTTCCATGTCAGATGTGATGGTCTAGCCAATGCACCATGGGCTCAGTGTCATTGCTAACTGGAGAGTGAGCTGTTTCTTTCTTTTTCCTCCATTTCCTTCAGTATTGGCATTTCTACATCCTGATCTGTCTAGGAGGCTGGTATGGGCAACTGACTGCAGTTGTGGACCAGATGCCCATAAAGAACATTTTTGCAGCACACGTCGCATGCTCAGGTGATGTTAGTGTCCACGTTTCTTTTGTGGCATATCTTGCATTTCATGGCCCAGCTATACAGTTCACATCCCCTGCACTGGCTCATTTCTTGGATATGGCCCAAAGCTGTTTCTGTCTCTCTCGCCACCAGTCCTTTTGTCCTGCCCAGTGTCAGAATTAGTCTAAATTTAGGTTGTCCTTCAGCCATCATTCCGTAAGGTCTACAAATTTAGTAGTGACTGCCTCTGCCAAAATGTGAAGCTGATCAATTTGCTAACACTGCTTTCCCTTATTTCACGGTAGCAAAGGAACCGACCTACCTCCTCTGTGCAGTGGACAATGGATGGGCACTGACTTTGCTTTTCACCATCCAAGGTTTAGTCACCACACTGCTGACCAGGTATGGAAATCCTGTGTTACAGGCCTGTATATAGCGCACTTCCTTGCCTGCACCTAGATGTGCATTGCTGCCACTTTGCAAACGAATCGGAGCTCTTTTAGTTTCAAGCTGCATCCTGATTGGTCATATGCAAATGTACACATTACAGTTGTTTCATGTCACAAGGCAGAATCCTTTCATGTGCATGTCTTGCCATGTGGCATCCCAGTCACATCTTTGCTGCGAGTCCTCAGGGCCGTGCTGTCCACTGCGTGTTACATAACACGTAATCTTCCCACCAAGCTCACAGTATACTTGAACATGCACATTCCAGTTGCCATAACTGTCCTTCCAGGTGCAAAGCCACTCTCCTCTTCTTGAACAAATTACTTGGAAAAGTCTGTTCAGTTCCCTGTCTTAAGTCAGTCCACATCCAATATACATTAATCCAAATCCTGGACAGGACTCCATTTTGCACACGCACCCCGCCGCCTTTGGCCTGTGCTGCCAAGTGTCTCATCTGCTCAAAAGGGGATGGGCATGGCCCAGTGCAACTCCCGTGTCTAGGGGGTATATAGAGGGTATGGGTTGCTGGGAGTCTCCTTGCAAAGCCTTTGAACATAAACTGCCTTCCTGTGCTTACTTTAAGTATCAGAAACAGCCATGATGTCTCACAAATACTCTTTAAAAGAGCTTGACGGTTCATGTGCAGTACATAAAAGTATCGCAGCAGCATGCACCCGCAGCCACTAGAAGCTATCTCCCCTCCTCAGAAGGCGGTTGATCTCTTCATCTCGTTCATCTCACTGCCAGGCAGGTTTGAATGAGGAAATCCTTTCAAAGCGATAGCACACATCACTGCTGGGAGAGTTCTCAACATTTTTGACGGACCTGGTAGTGAGATAGACATGGTAAGGATCAGCATGCTGAGAGGGACAATTTATATCGGTATTTTTAACTTACTAGGTTGAGTTTGATGACGGAACTGACCGGGGGGGGGATGAGGGATGGCATCTGGCAGAGCTGGGTGGGAGTAGGTTTTACTATACATGCAGAATTGCGCTGGAAAACGAAGAATGTCAGAGCACAGGAAAGCCACAGCGGCCACAGCGATTTGCATGTAGTGCAGCTACAGGCGTGCCAGCATCATTGAAATTCTCCTGGTGGTGGCACACTTGTAGTTGCCATACAGTGTTCGATCTTGGCATTGTTTTACATAGTGCAAATCACTTGGAAAATGTATTCCTCCCATTCCCGGGCCACAACACTTTCGTCTACAGTACTGTGCATTCAGTGGACTTGTACAGTTCAAAAACTAACGGCCATATTGTGTAAGGGATTTTTGAGAATTTTGAAACAGAAAAATAAAAGCAGTGCTTCAGGACATACTGCATATTAAAAGGTCAACACAAAAATCATTAGCAGAAAAAGTGTCAGGTAATGCAGTACAAGAAAAAGCAGCACATTTCTGTTACCCCCCCCCCCATATTTCTGGCCCGAGTTCCAGCATTTGAAGCAGAGGATTAAATGAATCCCCCCTTCACTAGTGTTAATGCAAGCCCTGATCATATCATTGCCTGTCACTGTACAGTGAGGGTAGGTATAGGGCAGGCTTCCACCACCACACTGTGATGGATGTACTGTTGGGGAAAGGTGAGCAACTGACGTGAGTGGAGACTGAAACCCTGTTTATCCACAGATCAGGTATAGACAGTGAAGTCAGGTACAGTATAGTGCATTAGCTGAGGACACTAAAGCCCTTTGTCTAGTCACAAGTACAGTTACAGCTCAGGTAGGTGTGTTCAGGTGTCCCACTAAAGGGCTGCGACAGTGCAGGAGACTGAAGCCTCAGCTCCTTTATCCACAGACCATCCCCATGGGGGAAGGGTCTGATGAGCATTATAAAAAGATGAAATGTATTTTTTATTAATCACATTAGCACTACGCCGTAGCTCGTTAATAGCATAGTTTAATGTGTATTTATTACCCCTTCTTCTGTTTCTCTATCTTATCCCTAATCTCGGTGATCAGCTCAAAATGGGAATAAAAAAGGAGGCCAACAAAAGGGAAAACCAAATCCTGTCTCTTTCCATGGGAATTAATAATTATTAGCTTTTGAAGGGGGGGGGGGAGTGGATGGAAACAGAACTCCAGAAAATGAGTAGCCAGTGAACATCAAGCTCTGCCTCCGGACTGACGGAGCCCTCCCAAATGTGGGAGGTCCAAACTCCCTTCAACTATACCTCTCAGCCTCTTCACAAACTTAGAGGCAGGGTACAAAAAACACACACAAGCACAAATGAATAAAATCTAGAACACTTATTACAAAATGGAAATATTAGCAAAGAAGCCCGATGATGTATACAGTGTGGCTTAATGTGGAAAGAATTTCCAAATGAAAACTAGAACTGCAGCAATAATCTGTGGAAGTATGTATGCATCAAATGCCTACTCTTCATTTACAGACATGCAAATGACACAATTTAGGAGGGGCAGATAACACTGAGGCATAATCAGGGATATTAATGGAAGTCGAGGACAGTTGAGAGAGAGAAGCCTTCACCTCACTTGTCTGTTGTAAGTGCAGTATTTGCTGGAAGTGGAGACCAGGTAAGCCTGCTGGTCTGGTCCTGCATGCACTGTGTTAGTGAAAGATGTGTCACTTTTTAAAAAAGCATCCAAAGTGATGATAATGAGAATAACTTACTTAAGCTAAAGTGTATCCTGCTGCTGCAGACTAGAGACAGAGGACCCCCTGCAGTGCTGGTCCTCTCGCTGGCTGCCAGCTGCCTGCTGCCTTCTGCTTCTCCTGCTCCGAACAGGCTATCTCATTTCCACTCTTTCGCAATGCTGTTGACTGGCTGGCCTGCAGACTTCCTGTTGAGTAAGCAGTGGCAGTCCCGATTCTAGGAGGAGGAGGACAGACCTGAGTCCTGGTTCCTACCAGTGCACTGACTCCCCAATGCAGCACACACACTGGTCCAAGCAGCCGCAGCCCTGACTTCTCCTGCACATGACCTGTTCACTGTCTTCTTAGTGGGCAGGCCAGCTCTCCCTTCTCCCTCAGCAGGTCACATTTTACCTGGTATAGTGTATCAAAAATAACTACACAATTTTCATTAACTGCTACACATAATTGTTGATATCGAGCAGTCACTTGCTACACGTCTGAGTTCATTCAAAAGTGGTTGTACAGCTGCTTTACACAAGGTTACCTGCAAACACAACACATATTTTTATGGCAAGGCAAGTTTTATTTATCAGGCGCCCAATCCCAAGGGCTCTGGGTGCCGCACAAATCCAAAATCACAAAAAGATTATATAGCCTCATAAAATAAACAACAGTATATAAATTACAGTCGATATCATAAAATAAACAGTATGTAAATTACAGTCGATATCGTAAAATAAGCAGTATGTAAATAACAGTCGATATAAAATACAGTATATAAATTACAGTTGATATAAAATAAACAGTATGTAAATTACAGTCGATATAAAATAAACAGTATATAAATTACAGTCGATATAAAATAAACAGTATGTAAATTACAGTCAGTATCATAAAATAAACAGTATGTAAATTAGTTGATATAAAATAAACTGTATATAAATTACAGTCGATATAAAATAAACAGTATGTAAATTACAGTCGATATAGTAAAATAAACAGTATGTAAATTAGTCGATATAAAATAAACAGTATATAAATTACAGTCGATATAAAATAAACAGTATGTAAATTAGTCGATATCGAAAAATAAACAACAGTATGTAAATTACAGTCGATATAAAAAATTTGAAAAATAGTAAAATAAAGTAGGTTATAAATAAACAGTGCATGGGCGAGGGTGGGGGCAGGGAAAAAGTCCTTCACATTAACTACTACTCATATTGTTTTGTAACCCTGCAATTACTACCCAACCATTGTTTAATAACATTTTTACTGACACTCAGGGCGTGCCATGGCCCCAACACATGAAATAAAATAGAAAGTCACGCCACGGATTGCACCCTTCCCCCTCCTGCTAATTCATATAGTTTCACACATTGACATGATCCTTGAGGAACGCTAAAGAAAGTGTGGCTAGCACAGGCAAAAGGTCTCTATTCTAGTGACAGGCCAGGATGCAATTAGCGTTGATAACACCCAGGGGCAGTCCAGCCCGATCCTGCTGCTACTGCATCTACCATGGACAGTTTCAGTGGCACATTTCTAGGGGATCTGAAAAGTCATTTGATATTTCCTTTATTTACCATCTGGATTTTGCATTCTACCACCGAATAATCTGATATTCATTATTAATAAAAAGGTATGGGAAACACACAGCTCTATCATTCAGATTCAGCTAGGCAAGTTTGTGTGGATAGCATAACTTTGCATGTTTAGGTGGCTCACATGATTGCGCACCATATGCCTTGATATTATTATCAAATAAATTTGCAACAGAACCAGGGTGTTTTTTTTTTTATCTGTTTAGTATGCTTTACTTGCATACAGCCTGTGACTCAGCCCCTGCCCCCCCCCGGTCCCCCTTCTCATCCCCCAGGACCTACTCCTTGCTAACGATACCCCCTGGATTGCTCCTCAGGGCAGGGCCACCTCACCAGCATGAACCCACATGATGATGGTCGAGGGGTGCCTGCTGGCATTGCCTCCCTGACTTACCCCCCAGGGCGGGACATAGAGTCAGGCCGGATAAAGCAGATGATGGGGTAGGTCATCTTTGGGAGTGCAGTGGGAGACTGGGGCTGGTAAGTGGGGCGTTATATATGACAGCCTTTGTTTTTGTTGGGATTCCCATTTGGAGGTGTAGCGTGCAGTGACACAGTGACGCCAAGCGTCAGCATCTGGCATGCCTCTCCAATGATTCCAAGCGCAGGTCGTAGTGGAGCTCCCGGCCTCTGCCAGGGGTCCGTATTGCACCAGACACTCAGCCTCCCTCCCCCTGGAGAAGAAGAGCCATCCCTTGGATGCTCAGTCCTTCTCCCCATGGCCAGCCCTCTGACTCCTCAGTACAGTCCTGAACTCAGGACATTGGCATCGCAGACAGATGCCTTGCCGTTGGGCCGGTGGGCCAGACCAACGGCACCAGGGTTTTGCAACATTTTTGCAACCTATGCAAGCATATGCTGCCTTGCCACCTAGATCCAGGGAATCTGGACGTGTCATACGCTGCTCACTATAAATGTAGTACTGACAGACATCACAGATGTTTTCCATCACTAGTATGTTTTCTTACTTAAGTTTGGGAAGGAAAACGTGGAAAATTCCAAAGTTCTGTTTGCAGAGTAAAATTGTAATATTTAGTCCCCGCTTACTGTTGTTGCATAGTTGCTTTCTAATGCAACGTGTAATTTTTTTCTGTCATAGTAATACTTGCAGGTCTGGTGGCGCTGAGCGTTGAGGCTCTGGATGCCACACCTCGCGCCACGCTGGCGATCTGGGTTCAGGAACGAGCTTGGGCCTTTGGGGGTCAGCAGGAGCAGGAAAGGATTGAGCATCCGGAGGACTACTCTCCTTTCCTGGGGGTTGGTGGTTGCACTTGCCGCAGTGCTAGCAGCTCTTGGTGGTGACTGGGGGTGGCGCACTTACGGCACACTCTTTAGGGATTGGGAGTGGCGGTGGACGCCTTACATGCGGGTGTGGGAGTGCGCCTGTGGCATGCAGGGCGACATTGCACGTCTGCACTCCTGGGGCAACATCAAGCAGCAAAAATCCCTGACTCACGGATAGGCAACAGCAACCTCCAGTGCCCGCCTCCACACACCCAGTGCCGAACTTGCCTTGCCAGCTCTCCCAAGTCCCTGTCTTGCTTTGGGTCTGGTTTGGGGAATTGCTGGATTGGGGTAGGGTATGGTGTGTCTGTCCCCGATTTCCTGGTGGGGTAAGGATCAGGCAGGTGGTAGAGCAGTCGTGTGAGTGGGGTCTGCTAGAAAGAGTTTCTGTGGGGTCAGAGCAGAAATAAAGTCTACCAAAAAAAAACAACACTTGCTAGCTGTGCTGAGCATGTCTCTGCATTGTATTTTTTCTTTGTTTAAAAAAAAAAAATATCTCAACACCACTGTTGGTGTTGTACGGTGATTTAGTTTATACAGATTATCCACACCTGTCTAATTTAGATTATTTTTTGGCTGTTATTGTTGGTTCTAGGAAATGGCCAATGGTTAGAAATGGTTTTGGAGATAGTTGTTAAATATTCATGAATTTAGCTAGGAGAATCTGTATTCTTATAGTGTTTTCAGTTTCTCTGGCAATATTAATGGGATACACAAAAAAGACATACAAAAGAATACTTAAAAGTTGTTGAACTGTACACCACTTTGCAAGAACTTGCCTTTTCTTCATTGCTTGCCCTTTGCTGTTGATTACGGTAATACAATAATGTTGATGAGAGCTGACTAGCGCAGGGTTACTCTCGGTCATGTTGAACACAGGGACTAATTAAATGGGGGGGGGTGCAGGCAGGCAGTATCCAGCCCATTTGTAGGACTTAAAAATCATGGGCAAATGTTTTTTCTTGTTTCTAGTGTTTCGTTTAATTGTTCAAACTGCTGGCATTAATCTGTAAGGTTTGCAGTATTATACTGTGAGATTAATTGCTGTTTTCAGTTTATACCAGATTTATTGTTCTTTTGCACGTTGAAATGCAGTGCTCTCACACTCTGACTTTCACTTACTTGGTCAATTGAGACAGACGTGTGGTGCGTCTTTGAGGGTGGGAGGCTCACTTGTATAACTTATTGCCCTGAAAACGTCTAGCATTATGGCACAAACTATACCTCAGCTGTCACCTCAGGAACCATGGCGTTTTCTGAACGTTAGCAGTGCTGCTGATACATAATGTCTTGTGAAAGGGAAGGGTCACAGTGTTTCAAGTTACACTTGTACCATACTCTTCTAACCCCAGCAGTCCCTCACTTACGTTTCACAGAAACATCAGGCCCACTGAACTGAGTGCCCTGAAATAAAGAGAACTGTCTTTCGATGCGTTTTTTTTGTAACCTGTAAAACAGAAAACCACCCCTTACCGATCTGCCCCCCCACTCCCACCCCACCACAACCTCTCAGTAAGCAGTCCCCATGCCACCCCCCTCACAGACCCTCACTTACCTGAACAGGTCCCAGCACGAAGATCCACTCTGCGATCGAAGACACGTCTTACTACTGGAACCGCCAACAGCAATATGAGAAACAAAGGCAAGTGTTGTACAATGTATTTCAGTGGGGGTATGAACTTTGATGCATAACATTGTCATTTTTGCATATTTCAGACCCACATTTTCAACATGACCTTTCTGGGACCCTACCTCTTGACAAATGGCAGTGAAATTATGAAAATCTGGTTGGAAAGGTGATTTCTCAGTCACGTTGTCAAATCACTTTTTGAGTGGAATTTGAAATTTTTCACCGCCCTTGTTCATGGTCACATGAAGACTATGTTTAAAATTTAGGGTCAAAATATTTAAAAATGGCACAGTTATGCACGTATAGTACGTTGACATTTTTCTGCGCTTGCTCCTAACTTTGGTAATTTTAAATATTTTGACCCCAAATTTTCAACATAGCCATTTTTTCACACCGCCTCATGAACATGACAGCTGTCAATTTTCAAATCCTGGCCAAAATGTGCTTTTGTACCTGTGGTGTGGAATGACATTTCGGTGGCACGGATGTGATGGGTTGTGGGTGAAGATAACTCAAATAAAGCAGAGACCAGAGACAGGACTTCAATTTGTGGTACCCAATAATGTCTTGGGTACCATTTATTTATAAAAATGATAACCAAATTTAAACTCAGACTATAAAAAAAAATCAAAATACTTTCAAAAGCAAAGATACGAAATAAAAGCCTAGCTCACCAAGAGCTTTTAACAGAATAGCTTTTCACATAGAGTGGAAGTAGCTTAAATCACTTTTCCACCATCATCTATGTTCTCTTCCAGTAGAGAGATAGGACTGCTCTCTCCCACCTATCTCAACTGAGCACAGAAGCTTCTTAAATATTTTTTAATACAGGTATAATTGATCATATGACCGGTTTGATCCACCCCTAATTCTAAGAACATCAGATTTCTAAACTAATACAAACTGTTGGGGGATCAAACCTAACACAATCCCTAACTAATATTTATTTCATAACAGAGGGTTTATAATATTCCAAAAACCTGTACTTCTAGGACTAAAAAAAGGTCTGGCATACATAATAGCTCATTAGAGTCATGGAGCTCCGCCCACAAAGTGGAGCCAGTCTAGGTTTTTGCCCTATAAATAAGCCCTATGTTGGGCCTCTGACCTCCTAATAGCAGCCTTGACTACACAACCTAGCAACTGGACTTCGGTAAGAAAAAGGAAAAATAAACGTTTACTTTTACCGGCTGAATTCGGGACCTAAAAATGTGTACAGGGAAATTAATGTTAGGGTACCGGCTGTCTAGCCGATCTATCAAGTCTAACTGCTGGTGGAAAAAAACTTTACATTTGTTTCCCCATTGCACTGATTCTCTGGCAATACTTATATTCATATGATTCCTATTTAAACTTACAACGTTTTCCTCGAGTGTCTTTCGTTTTGTGAAACCAGCACATCCGCCGACCCTTAGGCGGCTTTCTTGTCCTGCCTACACCTTTTCACAGGAATTCTTTCTCTGCGAATAGGCGAGGCTAAGAGAGAAGCAGCAGGAATCATTTTACTGCCTATCCAACCCTTGAAATATTCATAGTTCTAGTCTCTTCCGCTCCCTGACTGTGACTAGGCACTGAGGAGCTAAACCCAAACAAAAGGAGAGTGTTTTACGGTATTTTAACATTTTATTTTGAGCGCAATTCCGCTACTCTGAGTGTTTCTTTCAGAGAGGGTATTCAGAGTGCTTACATGAAACAGTAACTGGCGCTTTAAAACACACAGGCTGAAGCGCGGATACTATCTTTCTCTTTTATTTCTAAACTTAGAAGTCTATAAAAGAAAAACAATTAGGCAGCAAACCCTTGCCTACAACTTAATTACTTAATACTGGAAAATGGGGGTAAATTCGACTAAAATTTACAATCCTACCGAAATGAAGCATATTCTAAAGTTTGTCAGAATACAACTTATTCTGATTCCATAAACGGCACTCATAACTTTGTAAATTTTCAATATTTTGACTCCAAACTTTAAGCATAGCCATTTTTCTACACTACTTCATAAATTTGGCATGTGTCCGTTTTTTAAATCCTGGATGAGACGTGTTTTCACACCTCTGGTGTGGTTTGACATTTCAGTCAATATACTATAAATAATACGTGTCATGTTTATAAGGTGAATCCTAAAACAAGTATCTTCAAAAGTTGGGGTCAAAATATAAAAGAATACATAAATAACTGTTTTAAATGGAGGTCAGGGGTAAGGGGCAACAGACTTCTTGGAAAACATAAGCTGAACTTACAAGCTCAAATGGGCAGACTGGGTGGGCCATAGGCCCTTATCTGCCGACACTGTCTATGTATCTATGTATGTGTGCAGTCCCTATCGGTACCAAACACTTGCACAGCACATACTTGCAAGGAAACATTTGCCATTGACAGATGCTTGTTTTTCTTACTTTAAGTATTCAGGGGGAACGTTGCAAGCCAAGGCAGTCATGCCCATTGTCCTGTCCGGATCTTACATGATGGATGAAGATGGATTGATCCAAGACGTGTTTAGCAAGTTTCTTAGCAGTCATGAGCAAACATATGAAGAATTCTGCAGTACCTTCACATGTCAGACGACAGGTAAGAATAAGTGATAAATTATGTATACTGATTCCCATCTCTTTGGGTATTGCTGGTTATAGCTACTAAGGGATGAACAAAATGGACACATTTGCCTTTTCCATCTTGTATCCCTTTGATTTCCCTACAGTCACGCTGTATAGGAAGATACAGGGTAGAAAGTCTGTGCTGCATGTGGTGCTAACTGTCTGGAGCACTTTGTCTGATAAGCCTAGCAGTCCTCTCACATTTCAAGGTAGTGCCATTCAACCACCTAAACAAACACTGCACCTGCTTTGGACACCCCTCCTGATCTCCACTACTTCTTACTCTTTTTTGTGTGTTTGTAAAAGCTTCACTCATGCCTTTCCTGACTGTTAAACCCATCCCATTTCATACTCTGCCCCCCACCCAGCGGTGTGTGGCATCACATTGTAGACCTTATTCCTTTATTGTTTCACATTTCTCATTGTGTGCTTATAGTCATGTTGACACACACTCAGCTATGTTTAGTTGAAGTTGCAGTTGCAGTGTGTAAATGCAATACTGCTCTTCTGCACATGTTTTATGATGCACGTTGAATATTGTTTTAGTGCTGATTATTTGTTTTTACTTGCCATTTGTTATTTATTGTTGTATTTATCTCCAGTTCTACAGTGCCCCTATATTAGGTGTCAATGGCCACTTCTATGTTAAACCCAAAAGTTTGCACTTTATTAACTTTGCAACCATTCGACCGTGAGTGGACGTGTTGCCACCAGACAAATCATTGTGGACAATCTGTAGCAGACTACTGGTCGCGAGGACTTAATGGCGCTTGACAATTTGCCGATATTAAATGCGGTCGCGACCAACAAAGGATGAATTGAATTTTCGAGAAATGGACAAATAGTCGCTCCGCACTTCGGTAAATAAATAGGGAGAATAGGAACAGGAGCAGCAATAGGAACGTTGGAACAGAGAAAAGGCTGAGCCAAGTAGTAGCAGGGAGATGGACGAGAATAGGGAGTGTGATCAAGTCTGGTCAAGTTGGGGGGAGTTCAGTCAATGGGATTGTTTTGTTCTGCGAGGTGCTCAGCCTGCTGGCAATTGTTTCTAGATGGATTCAGAACATTCTGCTCAAAACCCAGAACCACAGCAAGCCAGATTTCGGCTCAGTGTAGCTTCAGTATCCTCTGATGAGGAAAATCAGGAATCTGACCATTCATTTGGGACACCGTCATTTCCAGCATCATCCTCATCACCTGAGAGCAACAGGTCTGACCTGGCTCATTACTGTGTTTATTTATTTTTGTTACAGGTGAACTATCCCATTTAATTGATGCGACTGAAAGGATCGGCAGAATCAGGCAGCCGGGCTGAGGAGTGGTCGCGGGGTTTTCTTAACTTTAGCTCCTCAGTTGTGGACACGGATTGCCAGCTTGCTTTAATTAACATATTGGCTGGTTTTTCAGTGAGCAGGAACTGTGACTTCGTCTGCTGGGGTTTTTTTTTTCACTTTGCTGAGGCTGAAAACGTTCAATTTATTTCGGCAGTCTTGGGGCAGGGTTTAGGAAAGTTTGGTTAACTTTTGAAATGCTGCTGCTTCCAGACTGAATGCAAGGTAGCTGGCAATATTTAAATTTATTTGCAAGGGGGAGGTTGGGGGATAACTCAGTCAGTCTGGGGCTGTAGGTCGGGTCCATCTGGTAACTAAACTTGTTTTGGAGCTTGGGGTTCAAGCTGGCATGCAAAACTTGCCACAAAGGAAGTGAAGGTTTTTCGTTGTGGGTTATTTCAAAAAATATGTCCCGAAATGTCCGTGGCCTAAAATACGTCGACGGAATGTCTTTTCGACATACAGACCACGCCATCTTAACCGCGTCTGTTAACAACGCAACTTTTTCTCCGTATGCCCCATTAGACCGCTTCGCATTAAATTTTGCATGTGCCATTGGGGATCAAAGATCTTGTGATGTGGCAAGTTTCAGTCTGGTTGGATGTGATGGTACAGAGATGTGGAATGTCAAAAAACGTGAAAATTACCACTTTTGGTCCAATTGTTTGTCACCATGTTTCTCAGAAATGGCTTGGGGGTTTGGTCTGACATTTTTGGAGTATATGGGGTTTGGATCACAGATGTGCCGTTTGAAGGTCTGGTGAAAAAATATTAATCCTTTCATAAGTTATTACAGTTTAAAGTTTCCCATTGTTTCCAGTGGGAAAAATCAGATATGCCATGTGAAACTACTGTTTTGTTGCCACGAAAGTGGTATTTATTGTCGCAAATGCGGAATCTAGTGATAAGATTCTGCCATCTTGTTTTCAGTTAGTGACGCAGAAAAAGTTAAAAATCTTTAAAATTACTGTCAGTTGGTAAACACCAACACTAGTGTTTACCTAATTGGGGTCTGAGGAATCAGATTCTGGGGTTAGTTTGCCCCCAAAATGGCCAGAAATATGTTTAATTGTGTTTGCCTTTTTTGTTTTCACAAATTGTGGCAGTATTGCCGCATTTTGCGAAAGTACTTTTGCAAAACAACGGGGGGTTTTGCCACAAATTGCAGATCAAGGACTCAAGTATTTTTACAAAGCACCCTTCCTTTTTCCGCAGTTTGCGACACTGCTTTTTTTATGTGTCTGTTTCTTTATCTCTTCATTGCAAAGAAACAGTTTGCACTTTTGGACTGAACTTTTCAGGATGCAAAGGACTTGCCTCACAGATGTGCCTTTTGCTGGTTTAGTGAATATGTATTACTTTACTCTGAAGTTCTGTGGAGTTAAAGTTTACTTACTTTCCCATAGGATTACATTGTAATGGGAGATGTGCATAGTCATTTCTTTGTACCATGAAAACTGCAGCCCAAAATTGCTAAGCATTTCTTCACAGCGCAATGACAAAGGGCTTGCACCCCAGATGTGCCTTTTGCTGGTTTGGTGAGAACATCTTCATTTGCTCTATAGTTATAAGAATATGAAGTTGTGCTATTTCCCATAGATAACATTGTAATGGTCAGGGCGTGTTTTGGCAGCTGTATCTCAAAAATGTTTCGAAATACGGACTGGCAGTAAGCCGTTTTGCATGTTTCCAGGCCTTGTTTACAGCGGGGGGAGGGGGTGTGAATTGCAATGAATGGGGCTAAGGTGACTGTGATACTTTGGAGGAAGTGTAGCGCAGTGGTTTAAGGCTCTGAGCTGCAAATGTGGAGACCTGGGTTTGAATCCTACAGCCCCCACTTGTATACTGTGTGACCCTGAGCAAGTCACTTAACTTCCATGTGCTCCCAGGTTACACCTGTAAACAAGCTTTCAGCTTAGTGTATCTCACCTGGTTAAATAATTGGGGGGAAAAAAATATACTGTGCCATGCATTCACAATGTGACATCTGTACTGCTTTGCCTATATGCATGCGTGGCAGGCATACCCATGGGATTTAGGCAAATTCTGTGAAAACAGCACTGGGCATCGGAGATACATACTGTACACTGTAAAATCTCTGTACATAAGGGTACTGTTAAGTCGGGGGCGGTGCAACGTCATTTTCTCATGATGTTTCCATCGAGATCCCGGTGGTGTTGAAGAGTGCCATACTTAAAATGCCGGGTCCACCGGAGCTTTTCTCAAATTTTGCAAGTAGTGTGGTAAATAAACTATTAATTTACCATGGTACCTGCAGGGGGGATCCGAGAGGTGAAACTGTGCAGTGATCAGGTCTTCATACAGAACTCCTTTAAGACAAATAAGAATATAACATTGAGTAATGTTAATTACCAATATATATTGGAGCAATGATCGACCTTAAGTAGTTTCTTCAGAATGAAAGGAAAATATTACAGTGCAGTTACTGTGTACAAAATGCATGAAAACCAAAGTGGCATAACGCTATACTGTGCCAAAGCCACAGGTGATTATTGGTTTATTATAATAATCGAAGGTCCCTCTCCTCACTTGTCACCTTTTTTCCACAGACCCCATCCTGTACTCTGGTTTTTGGTTCCTGGCTCCAGTGTGCATGCCTTGCACTTTGGTGCATTCAATTTTAACTGCTAGACTGGACCATTGTTTCATCTTTCTGAGATGCCCATCACTGCCTTTCTACTCTCCTCTTTGAGCACTCTCTGACAGATTTTTATGTCAACTGCAGAGAGGCAGATCGTACTCTGAATGAATACCTTCCCCAGTGTTGCATATGAAGGTATTAAAGGGGAGTGGACTCAAGACTGATCCCTGGGGAACCCTACTTGTATCTTCCCTAACTTTTGAGAATTCCCCATTCAAGACGTTTAACTACTGGAGTGCATTGCATTCCTTGGAAACGACGTGCATTTTACAGTGTTGCTGCCTTTCTTTCAGAAGTTCAGCTGTTGACATGGGAGCCCTTGAGGAATGTAAAAATGACCCCAAACAAAATAAATGTGCTTATCTTTTTCCCTCCCTTTTTCTCTTCTGTCTATCCCCAGTGCACACCGATGTCCACTGGTGCAGCAACACTGCTGCAAGCGTCCCCTTAGCAGTGCCCAGCAGTTGTGAGCGGTATTATGAGGAGTGTCCCCACAGAACTGAGATCATCCTCATTACTCATCTCCCCAGGAGGCAGTGACTAAGCACAGAACAATGCATCAATTTACAGAATTGAAAGAAGTTAAGAACACATTGTTAGGCTCCAGGCCCAGGAGGTGCCTTTTATTCACTGTAAACTCTTATAAAAGTATACCTCCCACCCACCTTACTGATTAAAAAAGAAAGCTTTTACTTTTTATTTTTAATAAGTCATCAAGTCCAATTTATTGTGTTTCATTTTCCTGAAGTGATAAGCATAGTGTGACAGGGGGAAAAAGGAAAATGCTAGCATTTTGTATATATTTTACAAATGATTTGTCCTGGATGGCTCAGCTGAGTTATAATGTCTCTTCGATCTCGTTTCTACCTAGATTTGCAGCCAGGTGAACGGATGCACAGAGATGTCAAGTGGCTTGCTCAGGGTTACCTAGTTCGTAGTTAGTAAGTTAGTTAATTTTTGTTGACTCAGAAAGGAGGGATAGGAAATATTAATCTCACAGTTGTTCATGAACTGTGGTTGGCCTTGAAACTGGGCTCACTTGGTTCAAACCTCACTACTCTAATCCCTTGTTCACACTGCTTTGTCACATTTCTAGCAATCCACATAACTGCAATATGTTAACTTACTAACATACTAGATGCCTGCAGAGTAGGCCTATTGGTCTATCAAGTCTGCTTGTGCTTCAGCACCCTGATTGGGTACTGTAGCCCTAGCTGGGGTATAGAAGGAGTAGGACACAGTTACACATCTCTCAATTAATTCGTTCAGACAGGTAATTCTCAGGAATAGCCCAGCTCCAAAGTATAAGTAAATTTACTCTCCCCCCATGTTGAGGGTTGAGGTTTAAATTGCATCTCAACTGTAAACTGAAAATGAAATTGTGACAGTGAGCAAGCCACAGATCTTGGTTGTGCAGCCTTAGCAGGGTGTGAGGAAGGTAGTTATGAGGCCTTATAATCGTTGATCTGGTACCGGAGCTGCTAGATCCTAGCTGGCACTGACAGAGTGCCACTGCAGAGCGCTTGTACCGTGTTGATGTGATCGTGTCATGGCGAATTGTACACTGCTTACGCTGTGCATTGCAGCATTTTATTGCTACTGCATATGCTGTATGGCTGTACTCCCTTCTCCTTGGTCACACCTGGTAATGAGCCACGGCTCAGTGTGCCTTTCCCTGGTCCCCATTTTCAAATAAATAAAGGTCACATTAATCGCAGTGTCCCATTGTAGCCAGTAGGTGTAACTGTTCACTTGTAGTAGGGCATCACTGCAAACGGTAGGAGAGCGGGGACTATAAAAAGGGGGTGATGGGGGCGCACACAAATTAATTAAATCAGGTTTAATTGTACTGTTGAACTCTGATTCAGCACTGCTGCTGAATCCACAATGGCCAACCTGCATCAGCAGTAGGACAGTGCTATTAGAAGGTATCATTAGCAGCTTGCCTGCTATACACAAATCTCTGAGATCATTAGTGCCTAAATATTTATGTAAAAGAGGAATATTGTTAAATCCAGCACCAGGCCGCACTGTGTAATCACCTATTCCAGCTCCAAAATAGAGGGTTATTTTATGCAGTCATTCATATTAAGGCAAAATTATGTGTCACAAGAACATGAGTCATTAAACTAAATCAAGCACATCTTGCATATGTTTAATAAACTTAAAGATCCAGTATTCCTCTTCTGAGACCTAATTTAGACTCTGTATTAAAAGAAAGCATAGAACTGCATTCTGCCATCTTGCTAAAAATGTGATGATTGCGCTGTCTTGCATACATGACAGCATACTTTTGGAATTCTCTTTTGTATTTGTATTTTTATATTTATTTATTTTTTTTACCAGTGGGTAGCGCCATTGAATAATGCTCATTTACAAGGAGGTCCTGGTTAGGACAGATTACATTACCGAAGGTGAAAAGGCAAATCAATCACAAAATACAGGAAATTTAAGACACAGTTTTTAAACACAGGCTAGCACATATAATCTAATAGCAAAGACTAGAAATAACAGAAGTATTTATACACAAGACTTGTGGAGAGTTGATGCATACAGAGAGCAACTAACAAATGCAGTATTGATCATATAGTTAAACATAATATACATGGGACCCAATTCTGAAAAGGTCAGGAGTGGCGTACAGTTCTTGTACCAACAAGGAATGGCACAAGAGGCACCTTGCACCACAGCGTGCACCAGTTCTGATTCTCAAACGTGGCCTGCACCACATGGGAGGCTGCCTGTGCCAGCTGGGCTTGCGGCAGATGTACGACTGGGCCTTGCCAGACCAGGGCTTGCGCCATGGCGGGTGCTGCCATATCCCCATATGTGGGGTTACCAAAGAGCTGCAACGGGCGCAGAGCTTGTCGGGGCTTAAACCAGCCCAGAGTTGGTCTAGCAGTCTGTACACCACTCCTACAGACGTTGCCAGGTGGGAAGGGATGCCATGCCTACCTGGCAAGTCGCTGTACATAAGCTGCTGGCACACTGACACTGACAGCTGATGAGCACAGATATGGGACTTGTGCAACTAGAGTAAAAAGGATGGCTATCCACAGGGCTGTAGGTTCTGTATATATGTTCACAGTGCTATATATCAACCCATATTAAATTTCTGCATTTGTCTCCATTGCTCATGTACCTTATGTAATATGTGTCACTCAGCCCGTCTTCTTAACTGTTCTTATTTTTATTTTAGTCTTTGGTAACAGGGTAAGGCCCACTAGGCACAAGTGCCTGTCTTCAAAGGCAGCCTGGGAGCACTGGGGAGGCAAAGTGACATGCTCAGAGTCACACAGTATGCAAGTGGAGGTTGTGGGAATCAAACACGGATCTGCTGGATGTACCAAGCTCATTCACAGCTCATTACTCTAACCTCTAGGCTATACTGCCCGCCCCTGTAATTGTGATGCATTCTTTTTATATCTGTGGTTTGTCATGTGTGTCCATTTAATGCCTGTCTGATGTATTTTAAGACAGGCTTCTCTGTTCTGTACTGATCAGATTTCATTTTGCTGTTGTGGACCCAAAAACTATTGTGCAGCCATCCAGATAACAAATATTATGATTCTTCTGTATTAGACTTTAGTTCATCGCATAGGAGAGAGAGCCACACAATATAAGGGTTATTACAGATACAGCGTCTCACTTGCTGTACAGTATAATGCCATCGTTCAGCAGATCAGCAGTGCCACTCATTTACCCCTTGGTTATTAACAGTAGAATTTCATGGGCCAGACTTTCAGTGGGCAGGGGATGGCAGCAGCCTCCGTCAAACCCCTCCCTTGAACTGCCAGTTTGGGGCATGACTCTGCTTGTGGCAGTCATGGGAATTTGGTGCCGGGACTGTCATGTACTGGAATCTGACTCAGGGTCCCTGGCGCACCTTGCACTGATCTAGCAGGGCTTTTGAAAACTGAGCCCATCGTATTTTAATAGCATTCACATTTATCAACACAGAATTGGCCAAGTGGGACCTTAAAATAAAAGGGACTGACGAATGACTTCAGTTTCAGTGAGTCTTGCAACGCATTTCCAAAATATGGGGGCAGCCCAGCTAAAGGTAATTTTATCAAACTTTGAATAGTGGGTTGGAACATAGATACACAGATACATAGACTCTGTCAGCAGATAAGGACCTATGGCCCACCCAGTCTGCCCATTTGAGCTTGTAAGTTCAGTTTGTTTTCCTGGAAGTCTGTTGCCCCTTACCCCTGACCTCCAGAATTCTCTTATGTCTATCCCATGCATTCTTAAATCCCGTGATTGTTTCGACCCCCAGCACTTCCTCTGGCAGGGTGTTCCACTTGTCCACCACCCATTCTATGAAGAAATTCTTCCTCATGTTTCCTCTGAATCACCCTCCCTCCAACTTCATACCATGCCCTCTTGCCCTGGAACATCTTTTTCACTGGAAAATAGTGTATTCCTGCACCCTGTTCCTCCCTGTAAGGTACTTGTATGCCTCTCTCCCTCCTGTCCTCCAGGGAGTACACATTCAGTTCCTTCAACCTGTCCTCATAGGACTTGTGATGCAATCCCTGTACCATCTTTGCTGCCCTCCTCTGAATCTTCTCTACCCTGTCTATGTCCTTACATAGGTAAGGTCTCCAGAACTGTACACTGTACTCCAGATGAGGCCTCACTAGTGTCTTGTATAGTGGAATTTTGACCTCCCTTTTCCTGCTGATGATGTCCCTGCCTATGTATCCCAGCATTCTATTTGCTTTACCTGCTGCCTTGTCGCACTGTTTCCCTACCTTGTGGTCATCAGAGATGGCAACCCCAAGGTCCCTTTCCTGCTTGGTGCATGCTATATCCTCACCTCCCAGCTGATATGTTGTTCCAAGGTTTTTGTGCCCCATATGCATTATCTTGCACTTCTTTGCATTGAATTTCAACTGCCAAAACCTTGACCATTTTTTAAGCTTCTGCAGGTCCCTCCTCATCCTGTCTATACCCTCTGGTGTGTCCACTCTGTTACAGAGCTTCGTGTCATCAACGAACAGGGAAATTCTGCCTTCTAGGTCCTGCATAGTGTCACTGATGAAGACGTTGAATAGGACTGGTCCCTGTGGTACCCCACTGGTCACTTTTCTCTCTGTGGAGTGACAGCCATTTATCACCACCGTCTGTGTCCTGCCGACCAGCCAGTTACCTACCCACCACACTACTATCCTGCCCACTCCCATGTTCTCCAGTTTGTTTAATAGCCTTCTATGTAGCACAGTGTCAAAGGCCTTGCTGAAGTCCAGCTGGGCCACATCCATTGCTCTTCCCTGATCCACCTCCATTGTCACCCAGTTGAAAAATTCAATGAGGTTGGTCTGGCATGACCCCCCCCTGGTGAAACCATACTGCCTTGGATCCTGTAGTCCGTTGGCAACTAAAAGTTCCACCAATCTCTCCTTCAGTAGTGCTTCCATGATCTTCCCCACTACCGAAGTCAGGCTGACTGGTCTGTAGTTCCCCACATCCTCTTTGTTCCCACTTTTGTATAAGGGGACTACATCTGCTGTCCTCCAGTCTTTGGGTGTCTCCCCTGTTTCCAGTGATTGGCTAAACAGGATTGCCAGAGATTCAGCCACCACCTCTCTTAGTTCCATTAGGACCCTGGGATGCACCCCATCTGGCCCCATTGCTTTACTGACTGTTATTCCTTCCAGTTCCTTTAGAGCCATTTCCCTTGTAAAGGGACTTGTGTCCATTTCTGCACCATTCCCATCCCTTGTACTCCCTTCAGACCCATCACCCTCCTCTTCCTCAGTAAAGACTGAGCAGAAATATCTGTTCAGTATGTCAACTTTACTGTTGTCATCCTCCACGTGGCCCCCATCCTCCCCCTTCAGTCTCACTATCCCTCCCTTTGCCCTTCTTTTTTCACTTATGTACCTGTAAAAGGTTTTGTCCCCTCTACCCACTGATTTTGCAGTGCGCTGTTCTGTCTGAACTTTGGCTTCCCTTACTGACCTCGCTTTGCTTCTCCTGGTACTTCTCCCTATCCCCTTCTGCCTGCATCTTTCTGTATTGCCTGAATGTGATCTTTCTGGCTTTCACGTTCTCTGCTACCTCCTTGGAAAACCGTAATGTCCTCCTCTTCCTTTTCCTCTTTCTAACCTGCTTAAAGCATAATTCTGTTGCTCTTGTAATCCCCATTTTAAATATTGTCCACTGTTCTTCAACCCCTGATCCTTCCCCATTGCCATTAATGCCTCTTTCAAGCATCTCCCCATTTTCCCAAAGTCTGCCCCCCTAAAATCCAGGATACGTGTTTTTGTGCGGTTTGGTTCTGCTGCTTCTGTGATTTCAAACCACAGTGACTGGTGGTCACCGTTCCCCAGGTGCTCCCCCACTGTTACCCCCATCACATTGTCCCTATTTGTGAGCACAAGGTCCAGTATTGCCTTCTGCCAAGTTGGTTCCAAGACCAGTTGCTTGAGGAAGGCACCTTGAAGGGAATCCAGGATAAATCTGCTCCTAGTTGATGCTGCTGCTGGGAGGCTCCAATCCACATCTGGAATATTGAAGTCTCTAACCAGCACCACCTCACCCTTGTCTGCCATCCTTTGGATGGCTAGCATCAGCTTCCTATCTATTTCTTCCTCCTGGGCAGGTGGTCTGTAGACTACCCCTGTGCAGATGGCTAACCCCATTTTCCTTTCCAGCTTAACCCACAGTATCTCTTCACCATTTGTTCCTCCTGGATCTCTGTGGCCTTTATGCCATCTTTCACATAAAGTACCACTCCTCCTCCCTTCCTGCCTGCCCTGTCTCTTCTGAATATGTTGTAGCCTGGTATAACCATCTCCCGGTCATTGTTATTATTACACCAGGTTTCTGTGACGGCCACAATGTCCAGGTCTGACTGCACCATGGCAGCCTCAAGATCCTCCATCTTGTTGCCAAGGCTCCTGGCTTTGGCACACATGGTTTTCCATGATGTGAACTCCCTGGACTGTTTAGCTGTTCTACTCCAGCCCCCTCCCTGGTTGTCCTTTATCCCTGGTTCTCCTTGCTGTCTGCCCTTCTGTTGAATTTTGCCCCCTTTCTGCCTATCCCCCTCTTGGGTGCTTATCTCCATCTTTTGTACACTGCTTTGTAGAGATAGCCACTCGTCCTGTTCACTGGTTCCACTGCTAGCTGGGGGGGGATTAGGTACCCTCCTTGCTGGCCTGCCACCCCTTTTGGCTAGTTTAAATGCTTGTCCATGTAGCATGTAAACTTATCATTGAGTGCTTGGATTCCCTTCCAGGATGGATTCGGGCCGTCAGGCTTGTTCAAGCCCCCATCCCTCCAGGTGGGTCCCCAGTCACCGATGAATCCAAACCCTTCCTCACAGCACCAGTTCTTCAACCATGAGTTAAAGTTCCTGGTGTGTGTTCCCCCATGCTCTCCCATGCCTCTCACAGGTAGTACTTCTGAGAAGGTAACAGAAGTAGCTACTTGCTTGAGACCCCTCCCCAAATTCCTAAACTCTTCCTGAACTTCCTTAGGCTCCCCGTTTGCCAGGTCATTAGTACCTAGGTGGATAATGACATCCAGCTCACCCTCCCGTCTTGCTTTCCCGGCGATCCCCAGTGTCTTCTTCCCATCCCTCCATGCTGTGGCACCTGGTAGGCACCTCACCTCCCTGTCCTCCCCTCTTGTGTTCCTAGCTGGATACCTCTTACGGTAGAGTCCCCCACCAGGATTCACTTCCTCCTTTGGGGTCTACTGCTCTCCTCACTGAGGTCACCTCCTTGGTTGACCTCCACATCCTTCCCTTCCACTTCTCTGGGTGCCTCTGTTTGATTGTCCCCATTTACCAGTGCAGCATATGAGTTCTGGAGTGGAACAGGATTTGGGATGTGCCTCTGCCTGACCACCCTAACCCTTCCCGAGCCCACTGTCATCCAAGTGCTCCTCGTTCTTGCCATCCTTTGAGGCAGCGGCGTTGGACTAGGTGGTCTCTGGATAGGGGCAAAGGTACTCCTGACCCAGTTTACTGCCGCTTTGAGTCTGGCTGCCTCATCCCGCATTCCAGAGAGATGCCTGTAGCTAGGGCAGCACCTCAGCATCCAGAAGGTCTGCCTGAATACGGCTGCCCCGGATCCACTGCATTGCACCACTCCCCACGTTATACTGCACTTATATTCCAGTACTTGTCTGTTATTGAAGCTCTCCTTGTAGTTCTCTCTTTATTAATTTACTGTCCTGAAAATCCTGCCATCGATTCTCAGATACTTTTTTTTAAAGAAGGAAAACAAACGAAAAAAAGCAAAAAAAAAAAAAAATTAGTTAAAACACTTGTGCTGAGGGTGGGCTTCCTCCCCCTTATGCCCCTCCTACTCCACAACCCCTGCTATTCCCTGTGCTTGGCTCCCGTCAAGTCAGATTTAACAAGGCATTTAGGAGCTGGGGAGGAGGGTGGGTGAAAATTTGCAGCAAGCAAAGACAGCAAAGGAAAACAGCACCACTGTAAGCACACCAAACTAGGTTTTAAATTTTCATCGGCTCCAAAACAATTCTAAGTAAAGACAGCAAAGAAATAACAGTACCACTAAAAGTCAACAAATCTAGGTTTAAAACAAAAACAGCAATGAGCAGATCTTCCCTTGTCAATCTTCACCATTCATTACTGCTGGGTGTAAGCCGGAGGAGCGCACCTGCTATGGGAGTTTTTTTATTTTTTTTTTAGATGAATCGGTGCCGATGGCGCCACCTTAGAGAGCGGCCTTTTCACGTTGTGCACGAGGGGCAAGCGTTAGGCGTTGCAGAATCCTCCTCCATTCCAGTTCTGTTTCTCCCGCCATCGAGGCTATATCTGCTACACGAATTGAACAGTTTGTTTCTGCTCCATTAGGCCTTTTTGTCGTCTTTTCAATGCCTTCTCCACTCCTTCTTCCTGTTCGACTTCTTGACGCTGTTGAAAACTGGTAAGACCATTTCATTTTATTATTCGATGGCGCCGGGAGCTTTTCTGTGTTTTATTAATTATTTCGCATCATGTCCAGTTCAGGAGCCAAACGAAAGTCCAAAGCGGGCTGTGCCCCCATGCGACGGTGCTCCTGTGGCCGGCATTTCTCCGTGACGGACTGGCATGATGTCTGCCTTCGGTGCGTGGGACCTAACCATGACATGGATAGATGTGATGCCTGCTTCTTGATGGACCGCCGTGTTCTTGAAGTCCGCGTGTTTAAAGTCGGCAATGCCCTGCCAACTTTACGGAGGACAGGTGTCGGTCTCTGGTTTCCCAGGCCAGGACTTTAGGTCCTTCCTCCGGGTTCCCTCCCAGGCCTATGTGGTCCGGTGAGGAGGACACCTCCTCATCTTTAAGCCTTGCTGAGGAGGAGGCCTCTTTCACGGTGTTGGAGGAACGTCGTGGCCCCTCCTGAGGTCACGTCGGAGACACTGCCTCAGCAGTCACCTCTTTGGAGGTGCAGGCTCCCCCAGTGTCGCGGCCCACAGTTGCTGGGTCCAGCACTGGTGGACCCTCAACGCCGCCTGCCGGTGCCGTCTCGGATCCCGGTGCCATTTGTGGTACCGGTGATAGGGGTGGCGCCGCTTGCTGCACCGGTTATGGTTCTTGCGTCACTCACAGCAGATGCTGCTGGCAGTGCCATGTTGGATTCCAGGGCCGCGCATGGCACTGGGGATTTGACCGGGGTCGTTAGTGGGTCAGGACCAGGTCTCATAGTTGCAGGTGAGGCGCTTGGATCAACCGGCGTCGCGAGCGACACCAGCGCTGCTCACGGCGCCACTTCCCAGCAGACTCTTGGGGTTGCCAGCATTGAGGTCCTTCTGGTCAACTCTTCTCCAGAAGCAGATGATTCGGACGTGGACCCGGTCTCGCACCCCGATTCTTCGGAGTCAGAGTTCTGTGTGAAGCACGGTGTCAGGCGACCCAGCGCCCCCATTCCTGAGTCCCCACAGCATTCTTCCTCCGAGGACTCCCAGGCTGGGGGTGGCCTTGAGTCTATGGGGGAGGGTGATTTGAGGATTGGGGAGGGGGCTGTGGCAGCTGCCAGCCTTGGTGCTGCTGCATTTTCTTGGAGTGGATTGGAGGTCCTGTCTTCGGGGGCCCCCCTCAGGAGGTCTCGGTATCAACGGACCTCATCGAGGGAGTCGAGGAGGAGGCGCCCTCGAGTCTAAGGCTGAGAGGTCAGCGTGAGGGGCACGGCACTTCCGCCCACCCCCCGGGTGTGGGACGAGCTGTAGTGCTGAACTCTTAGGTTCAGTGGACCCTTCTGGTGGTACCATGGTGGGTTGCCCTTCTGGACCCATGCAGCCCCAGGTGCGTCACAGGGGAGATTCCCCGGTTTCGCTTTTCCAGAGTTCGCATCCCCAGGGTTCCGTCTTGTGACCTGGTTTGATCTCCGGGACCCCGCCAGCCCGGGCTCTGTTCCCTGGATTTCAGAGCCCTGGCAGAAGACAGTTGCCTCCTCATAGGTGCCCCTCTCCCATTCCTCTGCATCCACCCCCCTCTCTTCCAGGCTATGTCGGTCCTATGAGGCCGTTATCCTGGGAGACATTCAGAGGCACTGCGGCGGCCTTTCCGTCACATGTTAGATACATTCATGAGTGGGTATTTCGCCTGTCCTCTCTGCTGCAGGAGTCATCTGAACATTCGAGTTCCCCATCCTCCTCGACTCCCTCCTTGGAGGGAGAGGAACCCTCTGTTCACCTTTCTTCCGATGCTGATTTCACTGATTATCAGCGCTTCCTTTCCAAGATGGCTGGGGATCTCAGTATCTCCTATGTCAGACGTGACAATACTGAGTGGGAGACATGTGAATTCCTCATTGAATTCAGTGCCCAGCATTTAGTGGTGCCATCCTGGCCTGTTCCTTTCCAGGAGGCATCTATCCGCACCTGGCAGTCTCCAGCCGACCCTATCCCAGCTCCGGTAGACTGCAGGAGGAGGTATTGTGCTCCATCTGAGTCCCTAGGTTCACTTCCCAACCCACCCTCGGGATTGGTGTTCCTAGAGACTCCTTCTGAGCGCCGCCGTCTGACGCTTGACTGACCACCGGACTCAGATTCCCTACAATTTGACCGGTGGGGGCAAAGAGTGTTCTCTTCTTCTCATGTAGTGCTGTGCATTGCATCACATCAGGCGCACCATGCTGCCTATAACTGGCATTTGTGGTCGATGCTCTCTCAACTTCTAGCATCAATGCCTAATATGGAGCAATCTAGACAGGCCATTGCCCTCTCCGCTATAGGCCTGGAACTGGCAAGGCACCAAGCAAGGGCATCCTATGACGCCAATGAGGTGGCTTCCAGGCTTGTGGGGACAGCGATCTGCATTAGGCATACGGCATGGCTTCATCTCACAAGGTTATCACCCCGGGCCCAGCGTAGGGTGATTTGCTCCGCCTTCCAAGGGACCCACCTCTTTTCTTCTAGGGCTAGGAGGCTTCTGCAAGGGCTTCCTCCATCCCCTCATCTTCAGGGGACACCTCCTAGCTCTCCTCGGCCTTAGGCTTCCAGTCTAGTACAGCCAGTGTCTCTTCTTCCTGTTTCTCACCAGCAGGAGGCTGAGGGTCTTGTTCCCTCAGGGTTACTCTAGTCCTCCTCTGGGGGGGGCTTGGTACTCACCCAGCAGTAATGAATGGTAAAGATTGACAAGAGAAGGTATGAACATTATGTGCCTACCGTAATTCTTGATCTTCTCTTGTATCTTTACCATTCATTACTAAATCCTGCCCACCTTCCCCTCATGGGCCTCCTTCTTTGGCATCCCCAACACCCTGCTTATTCCTTCTCCCCTTCTCCTCATGACCTTAGAGCCTAAATCCCTAAAAACTTTGGTCTCCGTTCTTCTCTCAGAACAGATAGCATAAGTCTGGAAGGCGAGGGGAACAAGTAGGATTTGTCTTTCTCCTGAGGGAACGCTGTCTGATTGCCCTTGAAGGTGACCTGTTGGCACCTTCTTAGGCCATGTTGCTCAATCACCATTTAACAGAGCTACTCCTTAAATGGGTCCTGTTCCTTTGGTCTAGGATCCCGCTGGCATCTCTGAATCTTGTCCTCTTTACGCCAGTCTATGCTAGTCAAACTCTGTCCTAGCATTTCAAATTGCCCTTGAACTGATAATCTGATTATTGCCTCTGCCTCTGGGGGAGTCAGAATGAGTTTCCTACTCTGTCTTTTCTGCCAAAGGGGTGCCCTCTGTAGGGCTTTAAATCCCACCTCCACACTGGTTTTAGCAGATAACAATGTGCTAGTGGGGTCCTTTCCCCTGTCCTAGTTGGGCGCTCTCCCTCCGGAACAGATTATCTGCCTTGGCAATCTGTGAGCTCTGAGCTAGAGTAAGGGGTTGGGGATGGCGGGAGGTGTAGAAAGTCTGCCTTTTTGTGTTCAAGCTGTATAAAAGGTTTGGTTGAACCTTTTTTTTTTTATTTAGTTGTTTAACCAGGTATAGCACACTAAGCTGAAAGCTTTTTTACAGGAGCGACCTGGGAGCACAAGGAGGTTAAGTGATTTGCTCAGGGTCACACAGTATGCAAGTGGAAGCTGTGGGATTCAAACCCAGGTCTTGTCTGCTGGATATCACCAAATTTGCAGCTCAGAGCCTTAGACCACTGCGCTATACTGCCTCCATACCTTCTTGGGCCAGTTTGTGTTTGATGAGATCCTTGCTCCCTTGCCCTTTGGTTCTGAGCTTATAAGATTTTAAGCCAATTAACTCACAACTTGGCAGAATTTTTCCCTTCTCCCAACATTCCCCTCTTTCTCCTTCTTCTTCTTCTTCTTCCTTCTTCTTCTTCTTCCTCTCCCTTACCTGTTCCTCCCTCGGTGCCACCCCAGGGGTGAGGCCCTGCGGTCCCTTAGGGTAGGGTTGTTCCTTTCCTGTCCTCTATCGGCTCATTCCTTTTTCAGTTTATATCCTTTCCTTTGCCTATCCCTCGGCTCTCTTGCCTCACTCTCCTTTTCGTATCCTTATTTCACTCTCTGGCTTACAGAACTGGGATGGAGGAGGAGTCTGCGGTGCCCAATGCACGCCTCTCGCGACCTCCTCACGAGTGCCTCGAGGGCGGTGCCATCAGTGTCGATGCCTCTCCAAAAAAAACTCCCGTAGTAGGTGTGCCCCTCCAGCTTACACCCAGCAGTAATGAATGGCGAAGATACAAGAGAAGATCAAGAATTACGGTAGATATGTAATTTTCATTTACTGCACTGAAATGAATCTGGATCCTTCCCCTTCTAGCCTCTTCTGAGAAAGCAAAAATCAGCTTGCTACATCAAATCTGACTTAGCTCAAATCAAGTAGGATATTATTATTCAGTATCTTCTTAGGTTATACAATCCCATAGATCTCTGAAGGAGATTTAACATATGGCAGCGAGTTCTGCATAGCTTTGAAGGACCACATACAGTATGTAGGTTTCTGAGCCTTCTGATTGTGAGGTCCAGCCCTCTGCTGTGTCACAATGATGTGTTCTGGCATGCAGGCCAGAGATAAACCTGAGTGCTCCATAGTAAAGTTTAGTTTGGATAGGTGAGAAACTGAGGTGCCTCTGTATAGGGTATCACCATAATCTAGTAGTGGAAGAAATATCACTGAACAAGTCTTTTTTTTTTTTTTGCCTCGGTGGTAAAACACAATTTGTTCTGATGATAGAACTCAAGTCTCCGGTGCAACTTTTTACTAAGACTGTCAGTATGCATACTGAAGGATAGCTTGTTATCCATTCTCATGCTCAGATTCTTGAAGGAATCTGCCAGTTCCAGATTGTCACCTGTTAGAGTTGTAATGCCTACTAGGGAGGAGGGCAGGAATGGTTTAGGAGAGAATATCATATACTTGATGTTTATGATGTTTAACAGAAGCTTTGTTGTGAACAGATCAATTAAGAGTTGATTGGCTTAAATGTATGACTTTTCTTATGAAAAGTAAAAAATGATTTTCTGTCAAAACACTACCTGCAGACTCTGCTATTAACCTGTTATAGCAGTGATATGAATCTTTGTGACTTCGCTTGGGATGGAGTTTTGCATGGATTGCACCGATGTGAGCCGAGAAGTCAGGTTTGCTGTTACACTCCAAGGTACTTGAAAGCCTGAACTGTTTCAAGAGGTATGCCATCCAAAGTGGTGAAAACAGGAGTGGCAGAGAGTCCGGCCAGTTTCTAACTGCTACAAAAGGTCATTGACACCGTCTTTTTAGTGTTGACTCTGAGTTGCTTGGATTGGAATCAGTGCAGAACATTGTTGAAGTCCTGCCCCAGATCTCCTGAGGAACCCACATATTTTAGTGTGATGAAGCAGCTGTCCTCAGCCGTGGGCTTCCACACTGAGGAAGAATATACCACCAGGAAAGAACTGGTGGACTTCTTGGAGATTCCAGAATCTCCCCCAAAGATCATTCCTCCAATGTTACCAGCTTTGAGGAATGCAGCCTGGCACAGACCAGACATGGTGCCAGCTATGCCTCACAGGGCAGACAAACTTTATCATGCCCCCCCTTCCCCAGGGTCTTCCCTGTTATGCTGCCCAGCCAGAGACAGACTCAGTGGTCTTCAAGGCAGCTCATGACAGGTCTAAGGCACCTAAGCACCTTAGTTCCCTTCCCCCAGACAAGTCTCACAGAATCAGCCTCTGCGGTAAAAGGGTTTATGCCTCCGCTACTCTAGGTTTGAGGATTGCATCTATCTGTCGCACCTAGTAAAATACCAGAATGCCAATTGGAAGAAGGGTAAGGCTGCAGCCCAGGCCCTTCTCGAGGGCACTCAAAAGCAGGAACTGCTTCCATGCCTTCAAGCTGCTGAGGATGTTAGTAAGCATCTCCTCAGAGCCCTGTATGACATGCCTAACACCATTGCCAGGGCAGCTGTCATGGGCATATGTCTACGTAGGCACTGCTGGCTCAGAATATTTGGGTTTGCCACTGATGTGCAAAAAAAACTGCTTAATGCTCCCTTTAATAGCACCAAGCTGTTTGGCCCTGATGTCCAGGACATCATTAATGATTTGCAAGCATCGGGCATGGCCCTCAAGTCTGTCCACTCCCTCTACCACACCCAACCAAAGGGTAGAGGATGGCCTCCTTTTCCCCAAAAAAAACAATAGGCCCGGTACAGCTCCCTGGCCCCAGGAAAAATGCAGAGCCCAGGCTCCCACAGGGTTTTAAATAATTGATTAGCAGTTTTTTTCTTGGGACTATACTAACTGTACAGAAAGTATTTATATAGATTTTCTAGAAGTGCTGTGTTTGTTAAACACAGTGAGGCAAGAGCTATGCATTTTCGCAAAGATTTAGCACTTTTATGAGCAAAACGCTAATCAATTTTTAGAGTTAAATAAATCCCTGTCCCATGCCCGCCCCCTCCGGTGCTGGAGCAGAGACCAAGCACCCCAGAAGTGAGGGACCAGTCCCTGCGGCTGGCTCCACCTCTACTTGACTCCTTGATGGATCCCCCTCTTCTGGTCCAAGACCAGGAGGCTGTGGTCAGAGGTTGGTTCTCTCTTTCTATCTTAATTAATGGAGAACCATAACTTCGGATGCATGGATTCTGCAAATCATACAAAGGGGTCACACATTGGAGCTCATCAAGCCGCCTCCAGAAACCCCACCTCTGCCCTCCTGTTATCACCAGGCATACCTGTCTGTTCTCTGGGAGGAAGTGCAGTCCCTTCTGCACAAGCACGCCAACGAGCCAGTGCCCAGGCACCAAAAAAACAAGGGGTTTTATACCAGGTTTTTCCTGGTCCCCAAAAAGACCGGAGAGCTGAGGCCTATTCTGGACCTAAAGGACCTCAACCTGTATGTCCAGTACAGAACGTTCTGGATGATAACTTTGCCAGGCCTGATGCCTATTCTCAAGACGGGACTGGCTCTGATCTCTGGACATGCAGGATGCTTACCTGCACATCTCAGTCTTTCCTCCTCACAGGCAGTTTCTCCGTTTTGCCTTTCACGGCGAGCATTATCAGTTCAAAGTGCTGCCCTTTGGCTTGTCCTCTGGGCTATGAGTCTTTACCAAGTGCTTAGCAGCAGTTGCAGCAGCTCTCAGAAGGGAGGGACTGTACGTTTTCTCTTATCTGGACGATCGACTCCTAAAGGTTCCATCCAGGGAACAGCTTTTGCTGACTCAGAAGCAAACTCTCTAGCTCTTTCATTCCCTGGGCATCACTGTCAGTCTGCCCAAGTTGGTTCTGACACCATCCCAAAGATTGCAGTATATAGGAGCGGTTCTGAACTTGGCACAGGGGAATACCTTCCTGCCCCAAAACAGAGCAGAGCGCCTCATAGATCAAGCTCAGGAAGTCACCCAGAGTTGATACATTCCTGCCAAAGTATACCTCAGATTGCTGGGCCTGATGGCAGCTGCCATACCCACTGTTCCACTGGCCAGACTCCATATGTGCATCCTCCAGTGGACCCTCCGGGTACAGTGGGACCAGTGCATGGACAAGTTAGACCAACCAGTCCTGGTCTCTTCCCCAGTACGCAAGGCACTGCAGTGGTGGATGGACCCCTTGAATCTGCTTCAAGATGTCCCATTCCAGATCTCCTCCCCGCAGCAGATCCTAACCACAGATGCCTCAGGTCTGGGCTGGGGAGCACACCTGGGTCTCTTCCAGACCCTGGGCTCTTGGTTCCAGTGGGAAGCTTTCCTGCATATCAATGTCCTGGTCACAGTCTGACACACTCTGCAGTCCACATGCCAGGTGTGCTAAACACTCTGGTGGGCAGTCTCAGCAGGACTCAGTCCAGCATGCATGAATGGGAGCTTCTCTCATCCATCGCAGAAGACTTGTTCGACAGATGGGGGGTCACCCAGAGTTGGACCTTTTTGCGGCCCTACTCAATGCAAACCTGCCCATTTTCTGCTCACTAGACCCAGGGCCTGGAGTTTTCTGGCGAGACGCATTGTCCCTCTCCTGGAGTGGAAGATTCCTTTATGCCTTCCCTCCGTTTCCTCTAATTCAGAGGGTGCTAATCAAGTAGCAGATGAAGGGGGTCAGTATGATCTTTGTAGCTCCCTTCTGGCCTCAACAGATCTGGTTCCCTTTGCTGCAGCAGATAACAGAGGAATCTCTGGTCCCTCTCCCTCTTTGCAGGAACCTGCTGACCCAGGCTTGCGGGACCCTGGTCCATCCCAATCTCAGATCCCTCCATCTGCATGCCTGGCTCCTTAGAACATAGCCATTGCCAGGTTCGGGGTCTCTAACAGAGTGGCAGACATCCTAGTGTCCACCCAGAAGCCTTCCACTCGAGTCACATATGCCATGAAGTGTAAGTGGTTTGCCATCTGGGCTGCCATATACTGTTTAGATCCTTTCACCTGTCCGGTGAACCATATCCTGGACTACCTGATCTCTCTTTACAACTCAGGCCTCCAGTACTCTTCCCTCAAGGAGCACCTTTTGGCTATTTCTGCATTTCATGAGCCCATGGGTGACCGCAGGATCGCTCAGCTGGATGTCTCCCGTACCTTTCTAAGGGGCATCCTGCATGTGAACCCCCAATCCGTTTTCCTGTCCCAGCTTGGGACTTGAATTTTGTTTTGGAGAAACTGACCCTATCTCCCTTAAAGCTAATCGCGACTTGCAATTTATGATTTCTCTCTTGGAAAGTGTTATTTTTAGTTGCCATTACTTCTGCTTGAAGAATTTCAAAGCTTCAGGCCCTCCGGTGTGAGGAGCCTTATTTGATTTTTCACAAAGATGGGGTGTCTTTGCACACAATTACTAAGTTTCTTGCTAAGGTGGTCTTTGAGTTTACACTCTAGCAAGTATCTCCACCTTCCTGTTTATTTTATCAGAGCGTGTCAATCCAGGGGAAGCACTACTCCATACATTAGATGTGTGCAGAACTTTGAAGTACTACCTGCTTCGGACCAAGGAATGTAGAAAGCTGAAGCAGCTGTTTGTTTTCTTCACCCCAGGTAGAGAGGGCACTTCAGTTTCTAAGCAATGTTTATCCAAATGGTTGGCTAATTGCATTATTTTCTGTTACAAGAAGTATGGAGAACAATTGACTGGTGCTGTCAAAGCTCATTCCACCAGAGGCATGGCTACCTCTGTGGCTTGTGTCTGAGGGGTCTCAGCCACTGACATCTGTGCAGCTGCCACATGGAGCACCGTCCATACTTTTGCCAAGCACTACAGCCCAGACATTGCTTCTAGAGCCCATGCAGATTTTGGCAGGGCCGTGCTCCAGGGAATCCTGTCTTAAGTTTATGGAGAGCCCTCCTCCCAGACTGGCTAGCTGCACCTGTAACTGCTTGGGACTCATTCCTGTGGTGCGAACTGATGACTGAGATAACCCCACTGAAGATATAACAGTTAACGTAAGAACTTATGGTAACAGTAGATCTTCAAGGGGATCTCAGTCATCAGAAAAGTACAAAATCACACATGTCCCCATAATGCAAAGCATCATGGGCTATATATGCAAATCACCACAACATTTTTAGCTGGTTCAACTTTAAGCAGGAATGCATGGTGCCAAAGGGCATGTCACACAATTTGCAAAGGGTGCAAACAGAAGACACAGACACGTGTTACATCCTACCCAGGACTCCTCAGTATGCCTCGTGTATATCACACCCCAGGGGAAATGAACCAGCCGTAGTTTGGTCTTACGGGTTTGGGTTGTGGTAAGGCCCCCCCCACCCCAAAATAAGAAGCTGAAAGACAAAGAACCTTAGTGCAAAAGCACTGATGCAAGGATTACCCCAAGGGGCATTGGCCATAAAGCCAAGTTTCAAAGAAGTATAAAATCACACATACTCCCATAATGCAAAGCATCATGGTCTGCATATGCAAATCACCACAAAATCTTAGGCTGGTTCAGCTTTAAGCAAGAACGCACGGTGCCAAAGGGCCTCTCCCACAATCTGCAAATGGTGCAAACAGAAGACACAGACACGTGCTTTATCCTACACAGGACCCATTAGTGTGCCTTGTCTGTATCACACCCCAGAGGAAATGAACCAGTCCTGTGTTGGTCATATGGGTTAGCTCATGGTGAGCCCCCAAAAAACAAGCTAAAAGACAAAGAACCTTAGTACAAAAGCACTGAGGCAAGGGTTACCCCAAGGGGCACTGGCCATAAAGCCAAGTTTCAAAGAAGTATGAAAACACACATGCCCCCATAATGTAACGCATCATGGGCTGTATATACAAATCACCATGAAATTTTAGGCTGGTTCAGCTTTAGGCAGGAATGCATGGTGCCAAAGGGCCTCTCACACAATCTGCAAAGGGTGCAAACAGAAGACACAGACCCGTGTTTTATCCTACCCAGGACTCATCAATGTGCTTCGTCTGTATCACACCCCAGGGGAAATGAACCAGCCCTATATTGGTCTTATGGGTTTGGGTCATGGTGAGCCCCCCCCATCAAAACAAAAAAAAAAAGCTAAACGACAAAGAACCTTGGTGCAAAAGCACTGAGGCAAGGGTTACCCCAAATGGCATTGGCCATAAAGCAATCAGTCATCAGGTCTGCTTTCCCTCCCACCATCCCCCTTTTTTGGGGGCTCCTGTCTAGGAGCTGACTGTGTGGTGTAGCCAGCCTTTCACATAGGTCTGAGTACCTCTCTCTCTCTTTGGCCCCCCCCCCCATGGCAGGGGCTATGCCCCCTTTGTCTCCAGGGGAAGGAATTGAGGAGGGAGCGGGGCCGCCCACACCTTTATAGAGTTGATGACATCGGTGGATGTTGACTGCATGGGCGGCCCCAGCTGTACTCTTCCATGAAAATCTTCTGTGTGCATTATCCTTCATCGACAGTGAAGTTCCTACGGTGTGACTTGATGACTGAGATCCCCTCGAAGATCTACTGTTATGGTAAGTTCTTATGTAGCTGTTCTTTTTTGTTAGTGTTTTTCATGCCTGCATTATCCATGTCAGTAAAGAATAAATGCATTTATAAAATGGGCTGTTTTAACCAATGCCAGTGTCTATTTAAAATGCATGAAATATGTTCCATGCACGAGTAAAAAAAAAAGAGATGTCAGTGAAAAGGCCAATATTCATGAGCTTTAGAATGTTGGCATTTTCACTGGCATCCATCTTTTCTTCGCCCACTAACTGAATCACCATAGCATCAGAAAGTAAAGTCGATTTCAATGTAAGCATGGCTGATGATAAGTTAGAAAGGATTTTTAACGCGCCTGAAGAAGACTACATCACTGTCAATAGCCTTCAAACAGGTGGCACAGCAAGCACAGCAATAAATGAAAGGGGGGGAATGCCAGCAAAGCCTTGCTACCTACTTCAAGCTACCTTTCCCTCACCACAGAGGCCCTGAGTGAAACTGAAGATTCAAAAAATGAGCCCAATACGAAGAAAACTACTTCATGGGCAATCAACGTTTAAAAGACTGGCAAGTCGTTAAAGGGTTAACATTGACTTTTAAGACATCTAGTAGCGCAGAGCCAAATGAAGCATTTCAACGTTTCTATACGGAGGTCAGAAACACAGACGGCAACAAGTATTCAAGTCAGCAGCCATTGCAGGCTGTGATCCTCCCTCAACAGGCACCTTAACTCAGTGGGCGTAGGGAGAGTACTAAACATCATCACAGACTCTGCATTTCACAGTAGCAGCAATATTTTTGTCTCGGTAACCAAACATTACCGAAGGCAACAGAAAGATGTCAGTAAACATCACCCACCTATATCAAATCCTGACTAACTGCTGCTCAAGAAATGGCCTGCCCTATCTCCTGACACTGCGCCTGTCCTACTGAGAAAAGTTTGGCTAGACTTGCAACTATACATGGCCAGGTGTGGGTGGGAGGGACTGAGAAACCTGACTCCCAACAGCTTTGTTTTTAAATTTGATGAAAATGGGGCCTAATATGTGAGTCTGGGCTTCAATTAAACCACTAAAAATCCCAGCAGCCCCTTTGAGTGCAACAGACAAGCCCACCGAGGGTTCATGTATTCAGAAACTGATTCTCTGCTTTGCCCATTTAAAAGTTTGAAAAAATACCTCAGTAAACTGCCTGCTGATGCAATGGTGCTCTACTGCCACCCGCACCGTCTGCCGCAACACCTCCTCAACTGTAGTGAGACCTGGTACATCCAACAGCCACTCGGTCTTAATTTCCTATCTACCCTCATGTCAAAACTAAGCAAAGAAGTCTGCTTGAGCCAAATCTACACTAACCACTCCATAAGGTCCACCGCAGTTCGTTTGCTCTCTGAAGCGGGTCTGCAAAGTCAGGAAGTCATGGCGGTAACAGGGCACCACTGTGAGGCCAGCTTACGATCATATTGGGCTGCCTCTGCCGGGGACAAACAACGCTGGAGCTCGATCTTAGGACAACAAACCATTAACATAAAAGAGCTGCAAACACAAAATGAAAAACAAACTGAAGCTGAAACTAAGGAAACGAGGCAAAGCACTGCGCTGCCACCAGCAGGAGGAATGACAGCATTTAATAACGGTCCATTCACTTTTAGTGGACCTATGAATTTCAGTGGGACTGTAAACTTTTTCGGCAAGTGATTTTATGATAAATTCAAGCCACTAAAGTAGCTAACAGTAGTACCTGAATTTTCTGAATTTTTCAACGGTTAACATTTTTTAAAAAGTTACAGTTGTTATTTCTCTGCCTTTATTTCTCTACCTTTCCCACCCCTAGTAATTAGAACTACTTTGTGCTGCGTAATGATTTTTTTGAACAAAATAAAATGTTTTTATGTAGCTAAAATCAGTTATCTGTGTGTTTGCCATTTTAACAATACTATGCCATTTTGTAAGTGCAATAAGACACTCCAGGTGTGTGCATGGAACAGATTTCACTGCACGCCAGGGGCTAAAGGCACTCGACCAAGGCCTTGTGCCTTATTACGCCCCTGGCCGTGCAGTAAAATCTGTTCCATGCACACCCTGTCATGTCTTATATGCTTACATATTAGATATAGTCTCTAGTCATCATTTCATCATTGCTAAACAGATGTTTTATAAATAGTTAATAGTTCCACCACCCCCTTTGGTACAGCACGGGGGGGGGGGGTCGCTACAACAACCGATAAAAGAGATATCCTGCCACATAGTACAGTATGGAGTATCTAATATAAATAATGCAGCCCTTTATTGAGGTGGGAGGAGCTAAGTGGAGGGAATGAGGTCCCTCTTCTGGGGGGTCTCCCTCAGTCGTTTTCTGTTTTTTTTTTTTGGAATAATGACTCATTGTTTCTGCTACTCTTTTAGTTCTACTTTGTCTAAATCGTCTACCTAAAAGCCTCTGCAAAAACCTATTTTAAAGTTCTAGACCAGCAATGTATACTAATAGTCACTAGGCAGGAAAGGGGCTCTGGAGTTAGCATATCTGAGGAGCTCAAGGTGACGGGCAGTGTTACAAAGTAGTAGATAAGGCTAGTGGAATGCTGGGCTGCATCATAGGGAGGGGTATCTCTAACATGAGGAGGAAGGTGGTGTTGCCATTATATCATACAATAGTGTAACCATACCTAGAGTACTATGTTCAGTGTCAGAGATCACACCTCAAAAAGGGTATAGACAGAGTAGTGGAGATCCAGATTAGGGCAGCTAAAGTGGTGCATGATTTGCAAAAAGAAGCATTACGAAGAGAGGTTACGGGATCACAATGTGTATAGCCTGGAAGAAAAGGGAGAGGGGGAGGGAGAGAGAGCGAGAGAGGAGGTATGATAGAGACCTGAAAATGCCTCAAAGGGGTGAATAGGGTACAGGTGGGGAGCCTCTTTCAAATGAACGCAAGCACCAGGGAACATTCAGTGAAGCTGGAGGGTGGGTGAATATTAGATTATGAGAAAATATTTCTTCACTGAAATGATGAATTGAATAGATTGTCAGTGGAGGTGGTGGAGGCTGGAACAGTAGACGGAATTCAAGCCTGAGCGGGGTAGACATAGGGGTATATTAGATAGGATGCAGGGAGGTGGAAAGGTCGTCTGAGACCAGATAGGTCTGCAGAGACAGAATATGCAGGGAAGATCTAGGCGGACTAGGTGGGCTAAGCAGTCCTTTCTCCTGTCTGATCAAAAGATCTAAAATTAGATTTGATCTTTGCTATAATCAAAAGTGAATTTAAAAAATTCTTTACTGTTCTCCAAGCATTTCATAAAATCCTTACAGACCTCGTGTACTACCTAGAATTAATATTAGTTTTTAAAGGCAGTCAACTATTACCTTTTATATCTGAGGGACTTTTTTCTTTCTGCTTTTGGTAGTTAGAAGATGTTTTGCCTGATGTTAGTAGGTGTGGTCTGTGGAACAGCACTTCACCTGCACCTGACATAATCTAGTTCTACCCCCCACTACATCATCAGCATTATAATCTCACTGGCTGTGACATCAGAGCTACTCAGGAAGAACCATTCAGCAGTTGCCAGATCAATCACCCTCTCCTGGGATGTCAGTCAGTGAGGTCACAGTGCCGATGACGTAGTGCGGAGAAAAGAACTACATATGTCCACTGCTAGGCAGAGTGCCATGCTACACATCCAGCGTAATGCTCTCACATAGAAAACTTTCTAATGAGCAAATGGAAGAAGGAAAATACTTCAGAAATAGTTACGACTGACTGCGTAACATTTGTAACATTTTCTTGTCTTGTGTTTTTGATTCTACTAGCTCTTTAAGTTTGCCTTCTGTTCCCTTCCCTATAAATAAGATGTCAAGAAATCTCTTCTAGAGGATTATGTCAGACAAATAAGGGTTTATGTCACAGTTAAGGAAAAAAAAATCCTTCTCAAACTTGGCTATAGTCAAATTTGCATAGGATGGGGCCATAGAGGACCTCATCGCTGTGCATACGTTAAAATGATTCCAATTTGTTTTTATACCATCCTGCCTCCAGACTGTATTATAATTCCCCAGATCCCTCCAAATATGGATCAAGGTAGGAGTTTTACTAAAGTTCTGTGTGAAATTAGAACATATGTGTATGCTGTGTTCTGATGTTTTAATTTAAAGATACTTTATGCACTATAATTACTGTCAGCACTCACGCTACTGCGTGACTCAGTTGAGCCCTAGCAAGTGTAAGCTAGCTAGGTGGAGGGGTTGTAGTTGAGTGAACACGTTTAGGAACTACAACTCAGTGAAAACAGTATTTTATTGCAGTTCCTAAGCTGCAGTTGTAACTATACACCCTTGTTAATCCACAGTCAGTGGTGATTTTAACTTTAAGGCGTTATTTTGAGCTTTTTAATTTACAACACTTCAGGGCACTGTCTGACCTCCGGGTTTACTTCTGGGGTCAATAGGGGCTATATCAACAAGCCCTGCGAATGTTAGGCGTGTTTGGTAGGGAAGTGGCAACTAGAAGACGAGATCTTACCAGTTACTTATTATTGTTATAGCTTAAAACAGGCCCAAAGTACCATTTTGTTGTACAGGCAGCAAAGATGGCATCAGTTATAACTACTGTGGATGGGAGACTAGGCGTAATGTGTACACTATGTAATATGTACAACTTTTATATGAATGTTTCAAACACATGTATATATTTATGCATAAAATGTCTGAAGATTATTGCAATGGAAGAGGAAATTCATTTGTTTGATAGCAGATTGAGGGCATTAGAACTTAGTCAAAGAGAAACAACTAAATGACTCCAACTATCTATTGCTCCTGATCAATCCCAAATATCACAAAGTGACTCTATTAGAGATGAAGGTGTTAGTAACCCCCCACATAGGAAAAGGCCTAGACAGGTTGTGGATACTTCAGATAAGGAGGACGAGTGGTTTATCGTCCAAAGAAATAAACCTGCAAAAAAAGGAAGGAAAGGTGGCGTCTTCCAGTTGCCACTATCCAACAGTTTTGATCCTTTATTAGATACAGATGTTGAAAATAGTACTGGGAATGTCCCTATTGAAGATACTATTGCCATAAAACAAGGAACATTACTGACCACCTACCAGACAGATGAGTCATGTAGTAAGTTAGTACCTCTGTCTCTTAGTAATAGGAATCCAAATGAACAATGAGATCTGTTAAATTTGTTTGGACTGATTGAATGTAATAATGTTCTGAATCAATCAAATTTGTTAGAGGGTAATGAACATAACTGCTCTCGACAAATATTTGTTTGGAGCGATTCTATGATCTCTAATCTGGATAGACAAATGTGTAATATAAATAAAACCACTTGCACTTTGTCTTGTTTTAGGAGAGCAAAAATACAAGATATCACTAGGATGGCCAGACAAATATTAAAAAGCAGCAGAGTTGACCCAATGGTATTTGTACATGCAGGAATTAATAATATTAGAAACCAAAATGTACAGCAGATCAAGGAGGCATACGTGGGACTAACAAACACATTGGCAAATATTGGTGTTGATATTATTTTATCTGAAATACTACCAGTACACAGAGCAGATTCACGTGCAATAGCTAAGATTAAATAAGTAAATGATTGGCTACGAGGTTGGTGCCTAAAACAAAATATTACCTGTATGATGCATTGGGAACAATTTGACAATAACAGGAAGTATTATTCTAGGGATGGCCTACATCTAAATAAAAGGGGCTCTGAAATACTAGGTAAGAGTATCAATGAAAAGATAGATTCTTTTTAAACTAAGGGGGGTATACAAGCAACTATCTAAATGATGCTGATACAATTGCTAAAGCTAGTATAATGTCCAAGGATCTTAATGTACCTATTATTTTTCAAGACCAAAATTTAATAATACAGAATTCAAAGCTTAAAGTACTATTATTAAATGCTAGAAGCCTTCCAAATAAAATACATGAACTCCAAATAGTATTGAATACTATGAATATAGATATATGTGGGATAACAAACATGGTTTAGTAACGAACAATGGGGCCAAGACATTCAAGGGTACATGTTATTCACAAAAAATCGCATTGTATCCAGAGGAGGGTGAGTAGCAGTGTATATTAAAAATAACATTGATTGTGTTGAAGTGAATATTGATACTCCAGCCCCGAATGGCATTGAAATTCTATGGCTCAAAGTTAAATTTGAATTCATTTCAATACTGCTAGGTCTTTGTTATCACCCTCCATCCTTAGATTCAGATAAAAACTCTGCGTTTTTAGATTATCTAAACAACATTAATTATTTAGAGAATATTGTATTAATGGGGGATTTTAATTATCCTTGAATAAAATGGGATTCCCTAGAGGGCTGTAATTACCAGGAAACTAAATTTCTGGAAACCATATTATATTTGGGCTTGGATCAGTTAGTTCAGAAACCTACAAGACAGGATAATATCTTGGATTTAATATGTACCAACATTAATGATCAGATTGATCCGCCAAATAAACTGGAACCATTAGGTGACAGTGATCGTTGTATGGTCCTGTGGTCTATTAATTACTATAAGCAGAAGTCTAAGGGAGTCACAAGGATGAGAAATTTTGATAAAGCAAATTATGGTGCAATTTAAATTAGTAGACTTGTTAGAGCTAAAAAAAGAGCCTATAATAAATACAGAAAGTACAAGCCCGACTTAAATTGGAATACATTTAAACAAAAAGCCAACATAACTAAATCCGCAATTAGACAGGCAAAGAAAGAGCTGGACTATAAACTGGCTACTGTTCAAAAAGATAACAAAAAAATGTTTTTTCAATTAAATTGGATCTTTAAAAAATAATGACTGTAAGGTTGGTCCATTACAGATAAATGACGATCTGGTATCAGATGAACAGCATATGGCACAGGAATTCAGCAGGTATTTTTTCAGTATCTTTAAACCAAAATAACCAATGGGGAACATTGTCTGTGAATCACAGGACCCAACAGTGAGATTCACTGAGGCAGAAGTCTATTCTGCCATTAATTCTTTTAAATCCTTCCCGGCTTCTGGACCTGACAATATTCCTTTTACATTTCTGAAAGTAATCTCGAATGAGATAGTCGGTGCTCTTACTTTATTATTTAATGTATCACTTGCCAAAGGGGAGGTGTTAAAGGAATGGAAAGAAGCGTTGGTAATACCTATTCATAAAGGAGGTTCAAAACAAAATGTTAAACACTATAGATCGATTAGTCTGACATCTTGCATAGGTAAAATCATGGAGAAACTCTTCTCACATAAAATCAGTATGTACATAATGACTTATGGACAAACAGATATAACTCAATATGATTTTTCTTCAGGTAGATCCTGCCATAACAATCTAATTAATTTTTTCGAGCCTATTAGTGAAACGTTGGATGCTGGTCTTCCAGTGGATGCCATTTTTTTCGACTATGAAAAAGCCTTCGATTCAGTGTCTCATAAAATCTTGATTGAAAGTTTATTAAACATGAAACTTCATAATAAAATTGTAATGTGGATTTCATCTTGGTTAACAGACAGGCAGCAACAAGTCAGCATAAGGGGATATACGTCCTCCTGGAGTGAGATCACTAGTGGAGTACCCCAGGGTGCAGTGTGGGCCCAATTCTGTTATACATTTTGATTTCTAGCATGACTACATTTCAAGGAGTTTGGCTAAATAAATACGCTGATGATGTTAAATTAGGCTGCATTGCTAATGACACCACCTCTATATATAATTTACAGGATAGCTTGAATAAAATATCAATCTGGGCAAGGGATAATAAATTAACCTTTAATCTTCCAAAATACAAAGTCACGCACGTCGGTAAAAATAACAAATTAGCTGATTATTTTATGAATAACACCCTATTAAGTAAGATTACCTGTGAGAAGGATCTGGGAGTTTATATTGCCAACAATTTGAAATTTTCTGAACATACAAACAAAACTGTCAAAAAATGCCATCTGGGGGGAGCACAGAGCGCATGGCCTCTGGTCCCCTCAGGAGTCTCGATGCCACATCAACATGCTGGAGCTTCGAGCTGTCCGACTAGCCCTTACCGCCTTCGCTCCGTTTGCACGGGGTCAAGTGGTCCAGGTCCAGACGGACAATACCACAACCATGTACTACCTAAACCGTTAGGGTGGAACGCACTACTTGCCCCTGTGCAAGGAAGCTCTCCACACTTGGTCCCTCTTAAGCAGACTGGAGGCGGATCTCCTAGCCATCCATGTGGCGGGAGCCTCCAACACTCTGGCCGATGCCCTAAGCCAGATAGGTGCTGCATCTCATGAGTGGTCTCTCCTGACGGAGGTAGTACATGATCTGTTCTCACACTGGGGCACACCTCAGGTGGACCTGTTTGCCTCCAGGGAGAATGCGAAGCTGAGGCTGTTTCATGCCCACCTCCCTCAGCAGGGCTCGCTGCAGGGGGATGCCTTCTCGAGGCCGTGGACCCCGGGCCTCTTCTATGCCTTTCCCCCATTTCCCTTGATCCACAAGGTGCTTCTCAAGGCGAGAAGGGACAAGGCACAGGTGATTCTGGTAGCTCCAGACTGGCCCCGCCAGTTCTGGTATCCAGATCTCCTCAGCCTCAGCTCCAGGCTCCTTAGGCGGCTTCCAGCCTGCCCAGACCTGATCTCAGTCAACCAGGGGAAGGTACTCCACCCGGACCTTCAATCCCTGCACCTGACAGCCTGGTTCCTGAGCGGCTAGAGTTCCAGGCCTTGGGTCTTTCCGACGAGGTCCTCAACGTTGTTGAGGCATCCCGTAAGGAGTCGACCAGAACATGCTATGCCTTCAAATGGAAGAGATTCTCCATTTGGTGTCAGGATAAGGGGTTGGACCCTTCCTTCTGCTCCTTGGCCAGCATTGTGAACTACCTGTGGTCCCTTTCTCAGCAAGGGCTTTGGTCTACGACCGTTAAGGTGCACCTGGCAGCCATTTCTGCTTAACGGGCATGGGCCGGGAAGCAGTCGGTTGCACAGGAGAAGGTGGTCAGGTGCTTTTTCAAAGGCCTTGATCACATATCCCCTCTGGTGCGAGAACCTCCACCTCTGTGGGATCTATTGCTGGTATTGGCTAAGCTCATGGGCAAGCCATTCGAACTGATGCACAGGTGTGACATCTCTCACCTGTTGTGGAAGACCGTCTTCTTGGTGGCTATCACATCAGCCAGAAAGATGGGAGAGCTCCAGGCGCTTTCCATCGAGTCTCCACATCTGGTCTTCCACAGGGACAAGGTTGTCCTACGCCCCCACCCGAAATTCCTTCCGAAGGTGGTGTCGGAGTTTCACCTTAACCAGGTGTTGACTCTACCAGTGTTCTACCCCAGTCACACCTCGGCGGCCAAATATAGGCTGCATACTTTGGACCTTAGAAGAGCGCGCTCTTATTATAAGGAGCAGACGGCTGAAGTTCGGGGAGAGGTTCGCCAGCTGTTTGTCACCTACGCTGAAGCCGCACCTGGCAGACCTGCAGCCAAGTGGACGGTAGGCAGGTGGGTCACCTCCTGCATAGATATCTTCTATAGGTTGGCGGGCACGGAGCCTCCCACAGGGACGTTCCTATCCAGAAAATCTGCAGGGCTTCTACCTGGAAGTCAGCACACACCTTCATTACCCACTACCACATCGACCTTGAGTCATGCCGGGATGCTGGTATTGGGACCCCGGTTCTCCAGTTCTTATTTCCCAAGTAGGGGGTGTGTGCCTTGCCTCCCTCCTCCCAGAGAACTGCTAGTAGTCTGCCAGTAAGTGTGGATTGTACAACATATCTATGTCCCTAGAAATAAAGGTTACCCACCTGTAACAGGAGTTCTAGGAATGGTATATGTTGTTCATCCACACAACCCACCCGACCTCCCCGGCTTCCAGTGGGCTAGATCTGGCGTCATGGGGCAGAGCCGAGAGTTTTACCACCCGGGTGGGTGGGAGGAGCCAGCTTGAAAACCTTCCGGCAAGATTTAAAGCGGCAAGGAACCTGCCAGTAAGTGTGGATGAACAACATATACCATTCCTAGAACTCCTGTTACAGGTGAGTAACCTGTATTTCTTGTTCTCTATCTGCTGAATCTACCTCATCTACAAAGGCCTGTATATTATCTGTGCTTGAATCAGAAAAGAATGAAACGAATTCACAGAATGTACGTTTGCCAGTCTTCTTTACAAGTAACCTACAGAGTTACTTCTTGAAAAGTAAAAATCTTGTATTTATAATTGGCAACATCTCTCTTATATTTTCACATTTTTTGTGCTTTTTTATTTTCTTCAAAATCCTCCAATGATTTAATTTTTAATGAGATATTCACAGTACTCTGTTTCTTCATATTTCCCTTGTATCTTATTTTTACGGCTACAGTGGGCAGAGCCCTGCAGCCGTTTTGGGATCATTCAGAAAAAGGAGCTGACCGGATACCATCTGCACCTTTTTCTTTGGACTTCTGGTAGTGGAGGCGGATGCACGTCCACCGCACTACTTGTTTTGGCAGCTGAGCATGGCACTTTTCTGCCATGTTCAAGACGGCCGCCGGAGTCCATTGTGCATGCGCGACCATTCACATGTGCAGTGGACTCCACATGACTCAGACGTTTTTAGAGCAAGTGGACAGAATTAGATATCGGGGATATTCAAACTTTGTGGGGCTACAGTTCTGCAATGGCAGCGTGTAAATGCAGTGTTTGAAGGACCTGCATTTCTGCAGTGACAATAGGAACTTAAGACTTTGGGATAGGTGCTACAAATCTGCAGTGACAGGGAAAATGGCAAATTTCGGAGAACTACAATTCTGCCGTAACACAGCGGGAAAGTGGAAACTTGGGGGCTGCAGTTCAGCAGTGATGGGGAAATGTAAACTTGGGGGGCTTCATTTCTGCAGTGACAGCAGGATAATGGAAACTTTGGTGGGCCTACACTCTAGTAGTGACAGCAGGGAACTAGGGGACTACAGTTCTGCAGTGCCAGTGGGGAAATGAAAACTTTGGAGGCCTGCAGTTATGCTGTAACAGCAGAGAAATTACATTTTGTAGTGAGAACTGATACGTTCCGTCTTTGTGGGGACTACAGTGCTACAGTGAAAGCGGGGAAATAAAAACTCTGGGGAAACTACATTTCTACAGTGGAAGTGGAGAAATGCAAACAGGGGCAGTACTACAGTTCTGCAGATACTCTGGGGGACACGAAACCTTTAAGGACTGGGGACTACAATTATGCAGTGGCAGTGGGGAAGTTCAAACTTGGAAGTCCCAACAGCTGTGGCATTGGCCAGAGTTTGCTTATTTGTGAGATTTTACCTGATACAATCTCTATTCTGTTGTAAAAGTTTCTAGCAACAATAAAATGACACACTTGGGACCTGCCACTTTTTTTCTAGTATTGCATAAATCCTAAATTTGAATCTTCAAATATCTGTAAATCCGTAGGGGTTCTTTTTTGTTCATAATATTTGACTAATGTTGCTACATGTTAATCCAATCTAATTTTAGCTCAAGACTAAACTAAGGTTCCACTTATTGTAATACAGTTTGAGGCCCCTCCAAGTCACCTATTGTAGGTTGAAGGGAAACGCCTGTTCTTGAAGCCCCAACCCCTGTCATGTTTGGTAGAGCTTTTCTGAAATATAGCATCCATGATTTATAGCTAATCCTCTTGTAAAATGAAGGTTTGCAAAGATAAGAGTAAACCCTGTGATTGCAGCAAAGGAACTGGCTAAATAGTGTTTTTTTTTTCCTGCATGGCAGCAAAGGCTACAGTATAAAATGCCTTCTGTTTATAACAGGACCAGACTGCCTCCCAGGTGAAGTAGAAGGTGCGGCACCAGGTTACATCCCTTGTTTCAGTCAGCATACCCAGCTCGATTTCAAGATGACAGCCTCCATGAGAAGACAGTCACCAGATGATTCAGAAGAGGTATGGATTCAAGTCAAAATATTTGCCATCATAGGCCCGGTGGCACAGAGGACTGAGGTGCTGGACGCCTCACCTCGCGCCATGCTGGCGACCCAGGTTTGGCAGTGTGCCCGTGTTGTCAGGGGTCGGCAGGGAAGGGATAGGATCCAGCGTCTGGAGAACTGCTCTCCTATCCCGGGGAGGGTTGAGGGTTCCCACCACTGTGCAGCTGCCCCTGGTGACAATCAGGGGCACTACCAGAGCTGGTGCAATTGGGTGGAGTGCAGCAGACGTCGGTACATCGTGCCTCAGACGTCACTGCACATCTGCACTCCAGGGGGTCTAAGGAGAGAAAAAAATTAAGAATGGCAGCAATTGACCGGGCAGCTTGATGACCACAACTTCCTCGCCCGGTGGGGTCTGTTGTGCACGGTTGCGCTTAGGTATTGGTTCCCGGCCTGTCGTGGGGATTGGAGGCCCCTTTTGAAGGTATGGCAGCATATGCCAGCCGGTTTGTGGGCGAACCTACGGGTCGCTTGGGGGAAGAGAAGCGATGACTGGATGATCGCAGGTCAGGCTGGAGGAGGGATAAAAGGAAATACGATAGAACAAAATACATATTTGCTATCATTTTCTTTCTTCTTTTTTTATTGTCTTTGATGTCACCTTTCTCGTATCTAACCTCATTTGGGGGCTCCTCTCAGGAACAATGCTGCCCAACCCCACACTGCCATTGGATTACACCTGTAATATAATACCCTCCACGTTCAGTCTAGATCGCTGTATGTTTCATTGTGAAATAAGGCTGAGGCAGTGTTCCAACACTGCCATCATGATGTAGCCCATTTCCCTCCTTTTTTCTCCTCTTTCCAACCTCAGAAGCCAAGCCACACCTCATTCTGAATAGGACGCGCAGTGCTGCTTTATCAGCATACACCCCACCCACAGTGACACTAGCTGCTTATGTTCTCATGGTGGCACTGGCACAGCAGAAGATGCAAACCACCCTTCCAGGGCTAAGATACGGCACCTCTGTAGCATGCCTGTTACTCCTGCCAGCCTTAACAGGAGTCGAGATTAAGGACTGATCCTTGGTTAACTGTGTTAGTGGCCAGGCCTTAACTACTACAAAAATAAATAGTCTGTCACAATGTAATGAAATAATATGACCATCTTTGCAATTAATATTTCTAGAGAGGTTTCTATTGTTTCAGTGTAAATTTTTTTTTTTGTTAACATTTTCGTTACCTAGGATAGCCAAAGCTGAGAGTCAGCATCTTATTTTCAGTGGAGTCCTGCTTCTACCCATCTTTTCAGCTGGGTGGACTAAATTACAGGAAGGACAAGTGACTTGCTCAAGGTCGAACAGTGAACAAGTGATTCTTTTGGGACTTGAGCCCAAATTTTCTGGGTCACAGGTGTGTACTGTAATCACTAGGCTGTGCTGTGTGCCTCATCCATTTCTAACCCCAGTGGTACTCGGGTATTCCTAACTTTCTGCAGTGTCCCTTTAAGCCAGAACTGCCCGGAGAGGACAGAACACATGCAAACGATGGAACTCTTTGCACGTGACAACTACTCAAAATGCTGCCTTGAACTAACTGCCTTAGTTCTAAACCCCTCAGATTTCACTCTCCGCCTGTAAAGTCTAGTCGCTCGGAGTTCCTCTCTTCAGCTTGTACCTGTGACGTGAAGAAACTTATAAATATATTTTTCTTCCATTTGCTGCCTTTTACTCATTGTTATTTTTAGCTAAACCTTAGTTTTAGTGTTAATTTTAGTATTTTATCGGCTCCTCCCGGTTGGGTATAACCGGTGGGGAACCGAGATATTTTAGTTATTTCTGGGGTTTTCTGACTAAAAACCCCGTTAGTTTAGTCTAATTTTATTTTAAATTCTTTATTTTTGGTAACCGCTTTATCGGTTACTGAACCGATAACCTCGGTTCACTTTTTCCTTCGGTTCCCATCGGTTCCTTATCAGTTCTGGAACCGACCGCGACCGCTGAATTTTATTTAAAACTTTTAAATTATTTAGTGCTTCACATTTTTATCGGTTCCCAATAAAATGTCAGAAAAACCTAAAAAAAAACTAGTGAACCTGGTTTTAGAAATGGCACTGATTGTGGGGAAGTGTTTGCCAAGGCAGACAAGCACAGTTTGTGTGTTGCCTGCTTGGGCTATGATCACCTTAAGGGAGGATTGTGATATTTGTAAAACCTTCCCAGAGAAAATGGGAGAAATGCCTGGAACGGCTTAAGAAAAAACTTCCTCCACCTAAGGGGCCTTCTGTCTCTGGCCAGCCAATACCCTCTTATGCTGTGGTTGAAACCTCTGCAGTGACTATTTCAACCCCTGAGATGGGTGATAAGGGCACTAAGAGGCTTGCTGAACTGGCTGACTCCCTGGTTCCCTCTAAAAAAGACAAAAAAAGTAAAGCACACAGAATCCCCTACTGAAAAAAAGGGGACTTCTGTGGGTGCCCTGGCTCTTCCTTCTCCTCAAGAAATAGCTCAGGCTTTTAAAGTGGTGCAAGCCTTACAGGGCATTTTCCCTACTGGCCAGCAGCCACCTGTTCAAGTCCCAGCTGGACAGGCTGGCAGCACCAACAAATCCTCATTTACTGAAGAGGAGGATTATGGCAAATGTGAGGAGGAGGATGCAGGGGAACCCATTGAACCTGAGGTCTCCCCTGAATAGGATTTTGGTTCACCTCATAGAACCACTGAGGATTATTTCTCACATTACACTTTTGTAAGAAAGATGGCTGATGCCCTAGACATCACCACACGTGAGGAAATAGAGGATGAGGGGAGGTGGAATACCTCGAGATGATGGGGTTGACCCCCACAAAAAAGCTCCTCTTGCCTGTGAAAAAATTCTTCAAAAAATAAGCTTTGAAGATTTTATAGACTCCTCATTCTCTTCCCCCTCTTGATAAGAGGCTGGACAAAGAAATATCAGTTGGAAAGGGAGGGTGCAGAATTTCTGTTTTCCCACCCTGACCACCAAGGGGTGGTGCAGGCGGCGGCCTGTGAAAAGGCTAAGGTGCCTCTTCTCACCCACGAGATAAGGAGTCCAGAAAAAGTGATAGCGTGGCCAAAAACAGATATTTGTCAGCTTTTGTGGACATCAGGCAAGCTAATTTTCAAGCCTGTGCGGCCCAGTATCAGAAGTCTTTATGGCAGTCTGTACTGGCCATGGCAAACAAAGCCCCATCACCCTTGTCTAATGACCTCGCAGAAACTGCCAGGTTTTGCTTAGAGGCAGCCAAGTATCAGTTTCAAATGGCTGTTGATACCAATGATACAGCAGCCAGGTGGATGGCAAATACTGTTGCCCAGCGAAGGTTTGCCTGGCTAAGAGCCATTAATCTTACCCAGGATACTCAAACAAAGGTTCTCTATTTCCTTCTGGAGGGTAATTCCCTTTTTGGAGAAACAACAGTGGCTTATATGAAGAAGATGGATGACTATAAAGCCACCTTCAAAAGCAGCTCAGCTAAAGAGTAAGCCTCTCCATCCACCAGACCCTATGGAAGGGGAGGCAGGGGCAGGTCCTTTCACACTAGGCCCTTTTTCTAGACACTGGCTGCACCCCAATACCAACAGTATCCCCAGCAGGGATACTTGAGAGGTAGGGGCAAGAGGGGTTCCAGGCCGGATCTCAAACTCAGCCTCAGCCCCAGAGTAAACAAACACCCTGACATGTCTTAACAGGCCGACTCCTTGATACTTGTCAGAGGCAGGCTGTCTCACCACCTCCAGGCTTGGCAAAAGATCACCACAGACAAGTGGGTCCTGGGGGTAGTGAGTCAAGAGCTGTCTCTGAGTTTCAAATCCCTTCCTTTTCTGAGAACCAGAGTGTTCAGACCATCCTCAATTGCAGAAAGGAAGCTACTGGAGGCAGAGATTCGAAACCTGCTACTGTGAAGGGTGGTGGACCCTGTCCTAGTTTAGCAGAAAGGAAATGGTTTCTATTCAAGGTACTTCCTTACCACAAAGAAAAATTGGGAGTGGTGCTTGGACCTTAGGGTACTAAACAAGCATTTGACAAAACCAAAGTTCAAAATGGTAACTTTGGCACTGATTCAGCCAACACTCCAAAAAGGAGACTGGTTGGCTTCACTGGACCTAAAAGATGCCTATTTCCACATCCCCATATATGAGTCTCACAGAAAATACCTCAGGTTCTGACTGCCATCAGGTCACTACCAGTTTTCAGCCCTGCCATTTGGTCTCACTTCAGCTCCAAGGGTGTTCACAAAGTGCCTGGCAGTGATTGTGGCACACCTTCTAAGGCAAGGTGTCACGGTGTTTCCATATTTGGGCAACTGGCTGGTGGTGGGAAAGTCACTAGAGCAAGTCAGACAGTATCTGCAGATCACCCAGGGGCTTCTGGAGTCTCTGGGGTTCTTGATAAACCACGAAAAATCCATCCTGCTACCTGCATAGGTGCATAGGTGCTGCAGTTCATAGGCGCAGAGATCAACACCCTGCAGGGCAGGGTCTACCTGTCTTTGGACAGGGTAAGGAATATACAGCTGATAGCAGACTCATTCAGCCTGCACAAGCCAAAAATTGCAAAGCAGTTCCTATAGCTCCTGGGCCACATGGCTGTAGCCACAGGCACAGTCCTAGGCTCCAGGTTCCAAATGACAGATGTCCAGTTCCACCTAAGGGCACACTGGTGCCAAAGAAGAGATTTCCTCTCAAAGCTGATCCCAGTAACAAGAACCTTGTCACAGGCACTTCAGTGGTGGAAAGAGGAATCCAACGTAAGGGAAGGGGTTCCTTTTCAGCAAGAGTACCCATCAGTTGTTCTAACAACAAATTCATCTCTACTGGGGTGGGGCGCCCATTTGGGAGAGCACACAACCCAGGGCACCTGGTCAAGTGCAGAGTCACTCCAGCACATAAACCTGCTGGAACTCAGAGCAGTGTTTTTGGCGCTAAAAGCCTTCACGACACTAGTACAGGGAAAGGTGGTACAGGTCAGAACAGACAATACCACCACGATGTACTACATAAACAAGCAGGGAGGTACAAGGTTGGGTCCTCTCTGCACAGAAGCCATGAAAATTTGGAGTCTGACATACTCCTTGGGAGTTTCTCTACAGGTAATCCATCTGCCAGGAAAGGAAAACACCCTTGCAGATGCCCTGAGTCAAATAAACCAAGCCCATCACGAATGGACACTGAACAGGCAAGTGGTGGAAGTAATCTTCAGGAGGTGGGGCACCCCAGAGATGGACTTGTTCGCATCCCACCAGAACCACCACCTGCAACAATACTGTTGCAGTCTTCCAGATCGGGGTACACTACCTCTGGATGCTCTGGCTTTGAATTGGTTGGGGAAGCACCTATATGCTTTTCCTCCCTTCCCTCTGGTGTACAGGGTATTGCTCAAGCTCAGGTCTCAGTCAGCATCTATGATCTTGATAGGACCAGACTGGATCAGGCAGCCATGGTACTCTCTGCTGTTCTCCATGTCTGTAGCCAAGCCAATACACCTCCCTCGGAGGCACAATATGTTAACCTCCAACCAGGGGAGGCTCTTGTATCTGAATCTCAGGTCTCTCAATCTCAAAGCTTGGCTCTTGAAGACCTAGAATATGCAGGTTTACACCTCTCTAAAGCTGTTTTAGACATCCTAAGAGGTTACAGGAAGCCTTCCACTAAGCAAACCTGTGCTTCAAAATGGAAACGGTTTTCTGTTTGGTATTCAGTTAGAGAACTGGTACCAACACAGGCTGGGGTTCCAGCTGTTCTTGATTACCTCTTATTTACATTCCCTGGGATTGCAGTCCAGTACCCTCAAGGTCCACCTGGCTGCAGCATCTGCTTAAATTTCAGCTGGAAGGAATGTGTCAATAGCTTCAGACCCTATCTTTAAGAGGTTCTTCAAGGGTTTGGCCCCTTTGCACCCCCCCCCCCATAGGGAACCGGTGCCAGCATGCAATCTTAATGTGTGCATAGCTAAGCTTATGGGACCTCCTTTTGAGCCCATGTCCTCTGCTCATCTGAAATATGTCACTTGGAAAACAGTTTTTCTAGTGGCAATTATTTCTGTAAGAAGAATCAGTGAGCTTCAGGCTCTCTGCATTGAACAGGACTACATTTCATTCCACAGGGATAAAGTGGTCCTGAGGACAAACAGGAAATTTCTCCCTAAAGTGGGTTCTGATTTTCACCTGAACCAAACCCTACCTATCTTTTTCACTGAGCATTGCACCTCTGATGAAAGAAGGCTTCACAGTTTTGATGTCAAGAGAGCTCTCGGCTACTATTTGACAGCCACTAAGGACCATAGGCAGCACAGGAAACAGCTGTCCCTGACTTATGGGGGTGTGGGAAACGGTAACCCAGCATCAAAAGGTCCATTTCTTGATGGATAGTTCAGTGTATCTAGTTCTGTTACACTAAAGCTAGAAGAGAACCTCCAACAGGATTGAGGGCCTATTCCACAAGAGGGACAGCTGCTACCTTAGCAGCTCTTAGGGATTTTCCACTAGTGCAGACCCAGGAACTCTGCAACAGCTGCTGTGTCACAGCCAGAACATATCTCCGCCTACTGGGCCTGATGGCCCATTGCCACAGTTCCTCTGGCGCTGCTGCATATATGCATCCCTCAGTGGCAATTGAGGGTGCAGTGGGATTAGCGAACAGATGATTTGGAGCAGAAGGTTCCGGTCTCGTCGCCAGTAGAGAAGGTTCTCCTGTGGTGAATGGAATCCAGCCATTTGCTCAATGGAGTTCCTTTCCTCATCCTCTCCCCTCATCAGATCCTCACCAAGGGTGCCTCAGGGACAGACTGGGGAGCGCATCTGTGTCTTACCAACCACGAGAGACATGGGCTATGTTCGAGACCTCCCTTCATATCAGTGTCCTTGAGATGAGTGCTGTCCTGTATGGCCTGCAGGCCTTTCAGTGCCACCTGTCCGTGGGCCATCTGTTAGTACAGATGGACAACATCAGTGTGGTGCACTACATCAGCAAGCAGTGGGGCACCCACTCTTACCTCCTGTGCAGGGAGGTGATGAGGGTTTGGTACTGGGCTCTGGACTGCAGCCTAGAACTGTCAGCCATCCATGTTCCAGATGTCCAAAATGCCTTGGCAGACAGGCTCAGCAGGTCGCTGACCTGGATGCATGACTGGGCACTGCAGACCTCAGTTATAAAAGACCTGTTCGACAGATAGGGGCATCCAGAGTTGGACCTTTTTTAGTCCCCACACAATGCAGAACTGCCACTTTTCTACTTATTCAATACAGGATCTGGAGTTTTCTGGTGAGATGCATCCTCCCTCTCTTAGAAAGTGAGGTTCCTCTATGCCACCCCCCTTTCCCCTGATTCTGAGGGTGCTGATCAAGCTCCAGATGAAGGGTGACACTCTGATTCTGGTGGCTCCCTTTTGACCTCATTAGATTTGCTTTCCCCTGTTGTAGCAGTTAGCAATGGAGCCTCCGGTGCCCCTTCCCCTGTGCCTGGGCTTGCTGTCACAGAAACAGGGAACCATCGTCCATCCAAACCTTCAGTCTCTTCACTTGCTTGCCTAGCTCCTGAAGACATAGCCATCATCAGGTTTGGTGTCTCCCCTAAAGTGGCCAATGTCCTGGTAGCCAGAAGAAAACCCTCCACCTGGGCAACTTATTCCATGAAGTGGAAGCGTTTTGCTTTGTGGGCAGTTTCCCATCACTTGGACCCCTTCACCTGCCCGGTGACCCAAATTCTAGAGTACCTACTGTCCTTGTCTGATGCCGGACTGAAATACTCCTCTCTAAAGGTGCACCTGTCCGCTATCTCTGCCTTCCATGTGCTCAATGAGGGCCATACAGTGGCCCAGTTGGATGTGGCCCATACATTTCTTAGAGACATCCTGCATTTGAAGCCTCCCATCCGTAGCCCTGCCCCAGTGTGGGACTTGAATTTGTTTTAGAAAAGCTTACTTTGGCTCCTTTTGAGCATGCTGTGACTTGGGCGCTTCGTTTTCTGGCGTGGAAAGCATTCTTTTTAGTTGCCATTACTTCTGCTCGAAGGATTTGCAAGCTACAGGCGCTCATGTGAGTAACCTTTTTTGATTTTTCATAAAGGCAGAGTGTCTGTGTACTAACCCTAATTCTTACCGAAGGTGATGTCTGAGTTTACCCTGAATCAAGCCATCCACGTGCCTGTCTATTACCCAGAGCATGTCAATCCAGGGGAAGCATTGCTCCATACTTTGCATGTACATAGAATTCTTAGATATTATGTTTACTGCATGAGGGACTGCAGGAAGTCCTCGCAGCTGTTTGTTTCATTCGCCCCGGGAAAGAGGGTGTGCCAGTTTCTAAACAGTGTCTGTCCAAATGGTTGGCCAACTGTATTATTTTCTGTTACAGGAAATACAGTAAGGAACTTCCTGGGGCTGTTCAGGGCCACTCAGCCAGAGGCGTGGCCACTTCCATTGCCTGTTTCAGAGGGGTTTCTGCAGCTGAAATCTGTGCTGCTGCCACCTGGAGCACTGTTCATACTTTCACTAGACACTAAAGTCTGGACATCGACTCTAGAGGGCATGTAAATTTCAGCCTAGCTGTTTTACAAGGCATCCTTTCATTAGTCCCTGTTTTCCAGCCCCCCCAATCTGGTCTCTTCTGCAGTACTGCTTGGGACTCGTTCCTAAAGTGTGACTTGCTGCAAGAGATATTCTCGAAGAAGATAGAACAGTTACATAAGAACTTGCCTTAACAGCAGATCTTCAAGAGAATCTGTTGCAGCAGGTCATGCCATACCCCCCACCTTCCTCCTTCATTCAGAGTCTCCTTCTCCAGGATGGTCATCCTTCTGTTTCCCATGCTCCTTCTGGCATGTCTCTCTGGTTGTCCCTCTGTTTCCTTCAGGAGTGCATCCTTGCTGGATGGTCTCTGGTGGGGAACTGAGGAGGGCGTGGGGCCACCCACGGCTGTATACAGGGATGCTGATGTGGTGACGTTGCCGTGGGCTGCCCCAGATAGACTGCTAGCTACAGTGTTTCTGTGTGGTCCTGGTGCCTGATGACTGCAGTTCCTAAGGTGTGACCTGCTGCAAGAGATTCTCTTGAAGATCTGCTGTTATGGTTAAGTTCTTAACATAACTGTTCTTTATGGTGGCTATCGCCACTGCTCACAGAGTATCTGAAATCCAAGCTTTGGTACAGATCTTCCATATACTGTGTATTTCTCCATATACACCCCAAGTTTCTACCGAAAGTGGTTTCAGAGTTCCATCTTAACCAGGCCTTAGTCCTCCTGCCTACGTACTTCACCAGCTTCCAGAATGAGGGAGAGAGAGGTCTTGCCACTTACTGGATCTTGAGAGAGTCCTTAGGTTTTACCTAAATAGAACCAAGAACTTCAGACAGTCCAAACAGCTCTGACTCCTTCTATCCTAGTTGGAAGTGACAGCCGGTTACAATCAAGTGCATTTCTGCCTGGACTATGAATTGCCTTCCCCACTGCAATGCCATGGCTCGGGTTAAACTGGAGGGCAGCATATGAACCCATTCCACCAGAGTGGTTGCCACATCCCTGGCAGAGATACGCTGTATAGCTGGGAAATTTGAAGAGCTGCAACTTGGAGCATTGTGCATAGTTTTATTAAGCACTATGCCCTGGATGTCCATGCGAAACAGCATGCCACCACTGGCAGGACAGTCCTGAATGGCTTACTATCCTGCGTGAGCACTCTGCTCCAGCTGCCCTAATCCAGGAGACTTTTTCTGAGCTTGGTACACTGACCACTAGTGGGTATTATTGGTAAAGATTGATTCTAGAAAGATATTAACATGACATTCTCACTGTAATTTTTGAACTTCTAAGAATATCTTCACCATTGATTCTCATGCCTACCCACCATCCCCGGACTTACTCCAGTATGGTTGTGTTGGTCTTCACCCCTTTATGCTTAGTTTGGACCTTGAAGACACTGTGATGCTAAATTTGGTGGCCCTTCAATGCGAACCACCTGGTCTATCTTGTACACCTAGGTTAAGTGCATAAGTACTTGTTAGGTTATGCTGCACCTCTTCAATAAAAAAGGTACTGTTGCAGTTGGGGCTGACACCGAGATAAACTAGCGGCTGCATGCACTGATTCACAGTGTTGCGCATGTGTGCTGCGTATCACAGTACCAGCTCTCTGAAAAGTTCTGAGTCCCACTGGATCCTTGTGCCTCTGGCTGAGACCCACTAATCTGAATTAATGGTGAAGATATTCTTAGAAGATAAAGAATTACAATGAGAACATCATTTTAATATATGGCTAAGGCCAATAAGCCACAGACAGGACCACTTTTGTAAATGTGATAATCTATGAGTTTTGACTGATAGGTGGTAATAATCCATTTCTAAGCATGGATTATCACCACCTGTCAGTCACCAGCAGTGGATTATGCTTGTGCCACAAAGACAAACAGCAGCAGCTGTTCTCCTCACACTGCTGCCATCATGCTTCACTCACGCTTGCTTTCAGCTGAGTGAAAATGGCATCGCAGTTCATTCCTCCAAATCCAGCAGACAGACGAGCCTTCATGGAGCAGCACAAAAATGGAAATACCACCAAAAAAACCCCACTGTGACCGCATGTTAGTCATTACTTATTTAGAGCGTGTAGGAAAAAATTGGGAGAATCACAAAATTTAGCTGAAAGTGAGAGTGAGTGAAGCACGACAGCAGCAGTGTGAGGAAAACTCCTGCTGCTGTTTGTTTTAGTGCCACTTTCTTACTTTAACTGTAGGATTATCCATATAATATAAAACAATGGGGAGGTGTGAGTTACAAGGTGACAGTTTAGTCTCAGGGTTAATGGAACATCACAATCCACTCGGGCTTCAGTCTCATGAATTATGTCCTATAAATCCCTTGATCAAATTATCACCTTGTAATTCACACTTCCCCATCATTTATTCTATATATCTGGCATGTGCACAGCTGCCTCCTCCAAGCAGCGACATGTCTCTGTAGTCACAATGCTGCAATGAACCCGTTTTGACTGTGCCTGGGCAGCCTAGTCATGGCCACATTCCCTTTCTGCGGACGTATGGGATCCATGTTGCTCCACCCCGATGTTCAGGGCTGCCCTCGGCTCACTGCTGGCTGGATGTTTGGGCAAGTGGCTGCCTTCGCAACTGATGATAATGCTGCTCTTTGGTCAGTCGTCCAGGAGTGCATGCATGCCTGGTATCCTGCATCCTCCCTTCCTGGGAGCTGAGCACCTCAGCCTGTGGTGTACCTAGCCATGCGCTGCTCTCTGTGTAGAATTCCTGGGATTATAGCTGAACTCCAGTCTTTCAGGTGGCACTGGAAAGCCAACGGCCTTGCATGGTCTCAACACTTCTAGAGAGAGTTAACAGGAGAATAGTGAACTGCTTGATGCAGAAAGTGTTTCTGTAGTCTGTAAGACAAATGAAGCTTGTGTTTTTCATTTTAAAGTTCAAAGGCTGCATTTAGCTAGAGGGTACTTGGAGTGTTACTGAGAACAAGGTGGACAGCCTCATCAATTTTGCAGCTACTCGGAGCATAGTTAAATCCTGCGTAACAATGACTGCTCCCCCATGAAATATTAGGAGTTTACTGTTTAACTTATTTTATCCATTAAAACCCTGCATTAGGATGTGTTCTGTGCAACATTTCTTCGAAAGAAACCTAAAGCCAGTAGCTGCTTTTATTATTAATAGGAGCATTTAGTTCTTATTTTAATTTGGTTGTGAAGTGCTCTGGAGGAAACTTATTCCCTGTTGCACAAAGCTTCTACTAAATAAATCACATGGGTAATTTTAACAAAACTGACAGTATTCTAATAGAGTGCAAAAGCAATTCCCAGACTGGTTCCAAGAGATTTCAATTAGATGTTAAATTAGATACCTGAAATAGCCATATTTCTTTATGCTCCTTAGGCAAAAGGAAAACCAAGATAATAACTCGATTCACAGTTGTTATTCTTCTTTGGGGATCCAGGGTCACTTATTGTAATTTGTTTTTTCTAATATTGAAAAACGACTAAATTCAGCTTTGTACCTCAGTATCCTATGATTATAAACCTGTTTTTATAAGAAGTTAGATGCAAATTCTGTCATGCAAGGCCGTCTAAATATCTGAGCCAGTACGTGGATGGCTTTAAAAGTCAGATGGCTTAAGAAAAATGAATTTCTGTAGAAAGAAGAGTGGGTTTACTGTTACCTACTAACAGCCATGATTGACGCACAGGGTTTCAACCAGGCCTGTTGGTCTCCTATCCCTCGGTCCTTTAAGAGAAAGGCTGATTTAAAAGAAGAGCGCTGCGGATACAGGCTTTCTTAATTTGAAATCAGTCATTTATTTTTGACTAGGTAAAAGTGAACTGGGTCAGATTTTCAGCCACAGCTAAGATGTTTCTCAGCATAAAAATTATAACAAAAAAAATAGAGCATCTGGCCACCAGCAAAGAAAACCACAGCTTACATTAGTAGAACACAGATGCACAGCATTCTTAAAACAAGTCCCTTGGTTCATTATTATTCATTGAAATTAAGATTTGAACTGTATTAGATTTAAGCAATAATGCCCGACAGGGTGTGTGACGTGCTGGGATGACGTCACGCCTCAGGTGGTTGGGCATGAGGCCGCAGGCCGAGTGCATCCAACTACTGAGGCGTAACGTTATCCCAAACGACACACACCCTGGAGGGCATTATTGCTATTATACAGTGGCTTGTTGTTCTACAGAATAAAAAATTAATTTTAAAGATGTTTTTGTGGAAAAATATTTTTGGTTTTTAACAGCAGAGGAAACAATCCAGGAGGTGCTCAAGCAGATCAAGCTCATCTGCAGGGTCACAGTGAGGCTGAGACTAGAGCCGTGATGTTGTGCTGGGATAACAGCACTGGTCCAGCCCAAGATTGACCAATCAGAGTCCAGGATTTTTTCTTGCCATTGTATAATGCACTATATGCTGTATTTTCACTGTATGAATTATCGTTACTCTAGCTTATTATGTTTGCTGTGGTGTCGTACTACAGGTTAGAACGTGTTTACTGTTGCATACCCAGTACCTTCCCCCAGGATACCCCTGGAAATAAGCAAGGAGATGCACATAGGGAACAAGAACCCCAGGGCAGGATACTGGCTGGGAGGAGTTAACCTGGGCACTACTTCTGAGGAAAGGGACCTGGAAGTCATCCTCAGCGACTCCATAAAACAGTCTTGCTAATGTAACAAGGTCTACAGCAAGGTAACCAGGATGTTAGGTGTATTGGGGGGGGGTTGATAGCAGCAGGAAGAGGTAATGCCTCCTCCTTACAGATCACTGGTGAGGATACCCCATCTGGACTACTATGCCCAGTTCTGGAGTCCCCATCTAAGGAAAGGTAAACACAAAGCAAACAGTGCAGCATCAGGTGACCAAAATTATTAAGAACTAACAGGACAGATCCTGTGAGGATCAGCTTAGGTCACTGAACGTGTACTCAACGGGGGCCAGAAGGGAGAGTGACAGTATGATAGAGACCTTCAAGTTCCCAAAAGGAATGACCAGGACAGACTGTGAAGAATTGGAGTCAGAAGGGGCGTGTGAATGTTTTATTCTACAGAGAGAATGGTTGCGTCCCTGGTTGAGTTGTGGGATAGCCAGTTGGCAGAAGTGGTGGGCATCCCTGGTTGAGCTGTGGGATAACCTGCTGGCAGAAGTGGTGGGCGTCCCTGGTTGAGCCGTGGGATAGCCTGCTGGCAGAAGTGGTGGGAGTCCCTGGTTGAGCTGTGGGATAGCCTGCTGGCAGAAGTGGTGGGCATCCCTGGTTGAGCTGTGGGATAGCCTGCTGACAGAAGTGGTGGGCGTCCTTGGTTGAGCTGTGGGATAGCCTGCTGACAGAAGTGGTGGGCATCCCTGGTTGAGCTGTGAGTTGAGCTGTGAGATAGCCTGCTAGCAGAAGTGGTGGGCGTCCCTTGTTGAGCTGTGGGATAGCTTGTTGGCATAAGTGGTGGGTGTCCCTGGTTGAGCTGTAGGATAGCCTACTGGAAGAAGTGATGGGTGTCCCTGAAGTAGTAGGTGTCCCTGGTTGAGCTGTGGGATAGCCTGCTGGCAGAAGTGGTGGGCATCCCTGGTTGAGCTGTGGGATAGCTTGCTGGCAGAAGTGGTGGGCGTCCCTGGTTGAGCTGTGGGATAGCCTGCTGGCAGAAGTGGTGGATGTCCCTGGTTGAGCTGTGGGATAGCCTGCTGGCAGAAGTGGTGGGCGTCCCTGGTTGAGCTGTGGGATAGCCTGCTGGCAGAAGTGATTGGCATCCCTGATTGAGCTGTGGGATAGCTTGCTGGCAGAAGTGGTGGGCGCAACAAACATTTATGATTTTAAGCACATCTAGGGCAGAGTTACTCATGGGGGTAGTGATGAGGCAGGGGGCATGGTGGGCATGAGGGGGAAAAAATCCAGACTAGACAACAGGTCTCGAGGTAGGGTCGGATAGGGTATAAAAGGGCAGACTGGTGGCTGGCCCGCTGGTGCAGCGGTAGAGCTACTTCTTGCAATGCTGATGGCCCGAGTTTGGGAACGAGCATGAATCTCATAGGGCCACCCAGGGAACATGTGATGAGAGTCCCATAGGATGTTGTACATGTCGGGGATGCCAGGGGAGATGTGATGAGAGTCCCATAGGGTGCTGTACATGTCGGGAAAGCCTGGGAAGATGTGACGAGAGTCCCATAGGTGTGCTCTCTCCATGTCACGAAAGGCAGGGGAGATGTGATGAGAGTCCCATAGGATGCTCTCCCTGTCAGGGAAGGCAGGGGAAGTGTGATGAGAGTCCCATAGGGTGTTCTCCATGTCAGGGATGCCAGGGGAGGTGTGATGAGAGTCCCATAGGATGCTCTCCATGTCAGGGAAGGCAGGGAAAATATGATGAGAGTCCCATAGGATGCTCTTCATGTCGGGATGCCAGGGGAGATGTGATGAGAGTCCCATAGGGTGTTGTACATGTCAGGGAAGGCAGGGGAGATGTGATGAGAGTCCTATAGGGTGCTCTCCATGTCAGGGATGCCAGGGGAGATGCAATGAGAGTCTCATGGGGTGCTCTCCATGTTGAGGAAGGCAGGGGAGATGTGATGAAAGTCCCATAGGATACTCTCCATGTCGGAGATGCCAGGGGAGGTGCAATGAGAGTCCCATAGGGTGCTGTACATGTCGGGAAAGGCAGGGGAGATGTGATGAGAGTCTCATAGGGTGCTCTCCATGTCAGGGAAGGCAGGAGAGATGTGATGAGAGTCCCATAGGGTGTTGTACATGTCAGGGAAGGCAGGGGAGATGTGATGAGAGTCCCATAGGATGCTGTACATGTCAGAGAAGCCAGGGGAGATGTGATGAGAGTCCCATAGGATGCTCTTCATGTCGGGATGGCAAGGGAGATGCGATGAGTGTCCCATAGGGTGCTGTACATGTCTGGGATGCCAGGGAAGATGTGATGAGAGTCCCATAGGGTGCTGTACATGTCGGGAAAGCCAGGGGAGATGTGACGAGAGTCCCATAGGGTGCTCTCCATGTCAGGGAAGGCAGGGGAGATGTGATGAGAGTCCCATAGGATGCTCTCCATGTCAGAGAAGCCAGGGGAGATGTGATGAGAGTCCCATAGAGTGCTGTACATATCAGGGGAGGCAGGGGAGATGTGATGAGAGTCCCATAGGATGCTGTCCATGTCAGGGAAGGCAGGGGAGATGTGATGAGAGTCCCATAGGGTGCTCTCCATGTCATGGAAGGCAGGGGAGATGTGATGAGAGTACCATGGGGTGCTCTCCATGTCAGGGAAGGCAGGGGAGATGTGATGAGAGTCCCATAGGGTGCTCTCCATGTCAGAGAAGGCAGGGGAGATGTGATGAGAGTCCCATAGGGTGCTGTCCATGTCGGGAAGGCAGGGGAGATGCGATGAGAGTCCCATAGGATGCTCTCCATGTCGGGGATGCCAAGGGAGATGTGATGAGAGTCCCATAGGGTGCTCTCCATGTCAGAGAAGGCAGGGGAGATTGATGAGAGTCCCATGGGGTACTTTCCATGTCGGGGAAGCCAGGAGAAATTTGATGAGAGTCCCTTAGGATGCACTCCATGTCGGGAAGGCATGGGAGATGTGATGAGAGTCCCATAGGATACTCTACATGTCAGGGATGCCAGGGGAGGTGTGATGAGAGTCCCATAGGGTGCTGTACATGTCGGGAAAGCCAGGGGAGATGTGATGAGAGTCCTATAGGATACTCTTCTTATCGGGGAAGCCAGGGGAAGTGCGATGAGAGTCCTATAGGATACTCTTTGTATCGGGGAAGCCAGGGGAGGTACGATGAGAGCCCCATAAGATACTCTTCACATTGGAGAAGGAGGGTCAGCAGTCCCTGCTCTGCTTCTGCCACCTGGGTGACCACGGGTGACAGTGCAAGCAGAGCTGCGGGAAGCAGGGGGGCTGCTAATTATGTGAGATGCATGCCAGGGCATGCCTGCACAACATGGAGTTCTTGGCATCTGATTAGGGTAGGGGACAGAAACACAGGGTGGAAAAATGCCTCCATTTGCCACAGAAGGACGTCTGCCCCACACTGCAGGCTCCCACTACTGACCGTGGCTCTCTTTTCCACAGGAGTGCTAACCCAGTCTCTGTCAGGGGTACAACGCCTTCCTGATGGCCCTGCCCTGGGGTGGGGGAAGTCAGGGTATCCGTCGGAGATGGAGGTAAGTCCCGGGTGAAGGTGGCTGAGGGACTGGGTGTGAGGGTAGGACCGATTGAAGCCACCTGGAGGTGGGGAAAAAGCATACTAAATAAATAAAAGGGCAAAGTTTTCTGCCAACACTATGTAGTAGGTCCTTCCTGGTAAGCCATTTGAAAGAAATAAAGGGCATATCATACTAAAATAGTAATCTAAGGTCAGGTGGTGCTATTGGTCCATAAAGGACATGCTAAGGTGAAAAGGATGGCTGCAAAGAGGTCTTTAAGTCCATCAAAATCATTCTCACACTCCTCGGTGGTAAAAGCTTGGGAAATGTAATTATAGAACTAGGAGCTCCGAACATGGGAAATTAGAAAAAAGAGAAAAGAAAAAGGCATTTGACCAGCTTCATCGCCTGGGCCATGGATAAATTCAGGTGAGACCCCCTCCCCCCACCTGTGAAGGTGACGTGCCATTTTAAATATTGTTTTTTGTCATAGCAGATGTAATAATCCCCCAGATGTTAGGGCATTTCCTTATTCAAACCCCAGGAATCCCTCACTGTGCTTGACAAATGCAGTCAACCTGACAGGTTGAACTGCCCTGGAGAGAGTGGAAGGTATTTAAATTAAGGAACTTACAATGTATTTCAGACCTCTGCCTCGAGGTGATGCTGTGTTCTACAGCCTAACGTCAGATTCATTTCTTCTCCTGAACTAGCAAGTCACCCTGAAGAGCTCTGTTCAGTAACTTCATTTGAAACCGTTTATTTTCATTTCTAAATAAGTATAGTCTTATTTTTTGGTATTATATTTTTATTAGGCTTTCATGTAAGCAACCAGCTCACACAATCATAGATGCACAAGAGGTTCCATCACAATATGATTTTCATGTACATGTACAAGATAACATAAAACCAAGAATGGGATGAGGAACCCCTCCTAATATACTCTCCACATTGGGGGGGGAAATATAACATAAGATTTCCTAAATCGTAGCATTTAGCATGCAGCTCTAGAAGCATCTCAGAGGAGTGCCCGGTCCCTCTAGCAAACCATGCTAGCCAGGGGCGAGTCAAATGACTCACCATCCTCGGAGAGTAATTATCTCCAGTATTTATTTAATAGCCCCAAAACCCTTAGCATAAGACAACTTGTTACAACTTTTGGATTCAAAATTCTAACATATAGGATCAACTGCCTGATGTCATAGGTCTACTGATAAAACAGTGCTCTCAACTAGACAGAGGAGAAATACATACATAAACATTAGAATGCACACCATCCTCCCTCTCCTCTAACACATCCAGGCCTCCTAGTACTGATAAGAAAGTCCACAAGGTCCACAAGTTCTCAACATAGAATGCAGGCAGTCGCCTGAAACTCAGGAAGGAAAAAATCAGAAGGGCAACCTCAGGGAAATGTCTCATAAAAGTATCAGCATGTAACCCCATCTGGGAATCCGGTCACGTTCCTTAATGGTTTAACCTCCCATCTAATCTATCTCATGGCCCTTAGTAATATCCAGATATAAGGATCAGCCCCTCTCCATGTTATTAGGCCACAGCTGAATAACAACCCCAGCCTAACAAAGAAAGTAAAAAGTACAATACATGGGCTAAATCGCAAAGGGAGACAGAAGAAAGTCAGTACATTACAAAGTTACAAGTCCAGGCAGTCAGTCTCCTTCAGCTTGAATTTCTGCAGCCTCCTGTTCCAAAATTGGTAAAATCTTCTCAGCTTCCTCTGGGGAACCAAACATATACGTTTGCCCTGCCAAACGAATCTGAGTGGAGTGGGGAATATCAACTGATGTGGAACCTTTAGGCTGCGGAGTTGACACCTCACTCCATCATAAGCCTTACATCTCTGCCATGTGCCATAGGAGAAATCAGGGAACACCATGATCTCTGCATCGCCATATTTCAGTCGTTGTTTCCTCCTGGCCTCCTGTAACACCCGGTCCCGATCTCCAGTGCCTGAGCATACCACTTGTCATGGTTCGCGGCATGGTCTACGTTGCCGATCCTGTACGTGAGGTAATCCTGTAGGCCCCCTCCAGCGATAATGGCGGATCTTCCTCACCCAGCCCTAGCAGTCCTGGCAAAAAGGTGCGCACAAACCCCAGTGGGTCATCTCCTTCAGCAGCCTCGGGTTAGCCTAAAATCCATATATTTCTGTCGCAAATCTGATTCTCCACGCTGTCCAATCTTTGCCTTAACCAGATATTGTCCTTAATTAACTTTGTTGAGATGTCAATGGTTTTGTTAAGGCTGGTATCCATTTTATTAAGTCTTTGCTCTGCGAGATCCATTTTAGTCTCAAGCTCCGCTACCCGAGGGGTTAGGGCATCAAACTTACTGTTGAGTTCCTGCACAGAGTTGACCAGTTTTAACAGAGTTGCATTTACCGTAGCCAGCGTAATTTCTCCTGGGTCTACAACATCAGAGGTCCCTGCTAAAGCATTTCTGGTAGGCCCCGCATCCCTTTACTCCTCGGGGTAAAAAATTCGACAGAGGCAGCCGTGTTGCCTTTGGTTTTCCCCATATGTCCACCTTGTAGGCTGCTCAAACAAATGGAGATGTCGGAGGCAGACAAAAACACCAAAAGAAGTAACTTTTAAGAAATTTTAATTAAAAGTTGGAGCTCTGAATATGTGCTACCTTCTGATGATCTGCTCAGCCCCCATAATCTTATTTTATTCAGTTCTCTGCTAAAGTAGTTAAAAGAGGGCCAGAATGCTGAAGGACATTATGGCCTCTCAGTCCGCCTACATCACCAAAGCATTTAGAAGAGGGTCCTTCCTCACATGGTAAATCAAAGGAATGGCTCTCTAAAGACTCTCTGATTGCCACACCGGCGACCCGGGAGCCTCATAAAAAGCAGTGGTTTGCAAGGGGCGGCTGGGGAGGAGGAGGATCGAGCACCCCCAGGACAGCTCTCCTTCTCTGGGGAGGGTGGGGAACAGTGGTCAGTGCTGGCCTGGCCCCTAGCAGAGGCTAGAGGCTGGCACACTGACATTGAAGCACGAGGGGCAGAAGCAGGGCAGATGCTTGGCATGCCACATACGGGGATCCTTGCACGCCCCCCTTCTGTGGGGAGAAAAAAGTGGAAATTGCCGGGCGGTTGGATGCAGGGGGGAACCCACAGGCCCCGCCCCTGGCCAGTCAAACTTGGCAAGAACTGGATCCTGTATATTGCTAGCCTTAGGAGTACAATGTCTAAGTTTAATGCTCGGTGGGAGAAATTCCACAACTTATGGTCAATGGCCAGGATATAGATCTAAGGTATATTGGTGGTAGATTATTAGCTTATTAAAAGAAACAGTTTTCACTCCTTCCTTTTCCCTTCTCTTAGCTGAATGACTTTAATTCTAAGTCCAGTAGATATAGAGTAATATTGGGTGACATTACAAGGTGAATACTGGCTGGGGGGGTAGGTAATGGGGAGAAGGGGGATTTTTTTGAGGGGTATATAGGGGGGCTAAGTTGAGACAGGTGGGTGGTAGAATAGTGACTTACACACAGATTTGTACCCTAGGTAATGTATTTATAAATACTTGTTTTTCTTTTTCCTGCATGAATGATTGTACATATATGGAGGGGTCAAAGAGGGGGATTGGGAGGAGAGGAAAGGGTGATATGGAATTTGTATCCAAAGTAATGTACTCACATCCTTCTTTGGTCTCTTGTATTAAGTACTGCATTGAGCCTGACTGTAAATAATAAATAACGAATAAAGCATATTGAATTAAAAAAAAAAGAGAACTGGATCCTGTGAGCGGTGGGGATGAGCGCTCCCCCCTCTGACCCTGGGGGGGCAAGCCTTGGGGCAGAAGGCCAGGGACTGGTGGGGATGGGGCTGGGGTGCCTGCTGGAATGTGGGCCACCAGGCAAGTAGCAGAAACAGATAACCTACAAAAAAAAAAACTCCTCTGTTACCAGGATTCCCAAGAAGGGGAATTTTGACCATGCCAAGCACAAAAGACCTTCTGAGCAGGCTCCGGAGCTGGGTTCTGCTAAAAAGAAACAAAACTAAAAACATGTCGCTGCCCCTCCTGCTGAAGAAGCAAAGGAGCTGTCAGTGGGCAAAGCAAAAATGCCCTCTGTGGAAGACATGGCCAAAGCTTGGTCATTTTTTCAGGCATTCCAAACCATGGGAACCCTAATGGGGTTACTGGTTCCTCCTCAACCTCCTATTCCACCCCCCCTTGGTTCCAGAGGACCATGGAGATGTGTTTTATTATGAGCAAGAGGAGGAGGAGGAAGGGGAACTGATTGAACCAGATGGTTCCCCTGATCAGGAGTTCATTTCCCTTTCTTGGGGGCCAGAGGATTTTCCTCACACTACATTTTTGTGAGGCAAATGGCTAATACCCTTGCCCTCTCCACCCAGGAATCTGGGGAGGATGAGGAAGAGGCTGATTTCCTGGACATGATGGGGTTAACCCCTACTAAGAGGTTGCTTTCACCTGTCCACAAATCACTTAAGAAAGGAACCTGCAAGATGCTACAAACCCCTACTTCTGCCCTGGGGATTGATGAGAAAATCGAGAAGTACCACCAGCTGGATAAACATGACACAGAGTACCCCTACTCACACTCAGACCATGAAGGTGTAGTCCAGACAGCTGCATGTTACAAGGCCAAGGTTCCTCTCTTCCCCTATCCCCGGACAAGGACTCCAGGAAGCTGGATGGCAGGGAGGAAAAGTATACACCTGTGCCTCCTTGCTTTTGAGGCAGGCTGTGTACATGTCTTACACTGCCCAATACCAGAAAGCCCTCTGAAACCTTGTACTGGCCCTGAGCGATGAGGTCCATGGGGACCAGGCACAGGACTCGGCAGACACTGCTAGTACTGCCCTGGATGCCACCAAATATCAGTTCCATATGGCAGTAGATGCTAATGATATTGCCTCCATGGTGATGGACCATAATATCTCCCCAAGTAGATTCACTTGGCTAAGGACAACAAGTTTGTCCCAGGACACCCAGGCAAAAGCCATGGACTTCCCATGCGAGAATAATTCCTTCTTTGATGACAAGACAGATGCATACATGAAAAAGATGGAAGAGTACAAAACCACCTGCAAAAGCAATTCTGAAAAGGAAAAGGCCTCTACTTCCTACAGGCCTCATGGATGGGGAGGTAGGGATAGGAGTTATTACCCACATACTTTCTATTCTAACCCCAGTAATGCTCAGTATATTCTTAACTTTAAGCAGTAAGCCTGTTGGGTTGGACTGCCCGGAGAGATGGAACACATGCAAATGATGAAACACTTTGCACGTGAGCATCTTTCAAACACTGCCTCTACTAACTGCCTGTGTTCTAACCTCTTCAGATTTTTCTCTCCGCCTGAAAAGTCTGGTCGCTTGGAGTCTCGTTCGTCCACTTTCTCCTGCGTGAAGAAAGCATCACATACTGTATAAGTATACCTTTTCATTTTCATTTACTGCCTCTACTGTTTGTTTGTCTAGATAATCTTATTTACGTTAAAATTATTGTTTTTCTTTGTTCCGCTCGGTTCGGTATAACCGTGGGGGATCCAGGATAGTTTTCTTAGAATTGGGGTTCTCTGACTAAAGAACCACCTATATTCTCTTTATTTTGTCTAAAAATGTTAAAATTTAAACTGATAAATCTCGGTTATTGAACCGGTATCTCGGTTCCGTTTTAACAAACGGTCCGGTTTCTTCGGTTCCCTTTCAGTTCCTGAAACCGATTAAAAAAAAAATTGTTTTTTTTTTCTTAGCGGTTGCTGAAATTTTGAATATGTCAGAAAAACCCAAGAAGAAGACTGGTGAGTCCAGTTTCAAAAACTGTACCCAATGTGGAAAAGTCTTTGCAAAGGCTGACAAACGCACACTTTGTGTAGTTTGTCTGGGTTTTGAACACTTAAATGAGGAATGTGAAGTATGTAAGACATTCCCTGAGGAAACTGTTGAGAAACGCCTTGAAAGGATAAAGAAGAAAATTCCTAGGGTCCCTCTGGCTCTGACCAGCCGATACCCCAAAGCATTGTGACTGAGCCTACACTTTCTTCAGTTCCTACTCCTGAGATGGGCACAAAGGGAACTAAAAGAGCAACTGAACCGGCTGACTCCCCGGTTCCTGCAAAAAAAAAGGAAAGAAATTAAAACACACAGAACCCTCGCCTGTCAAACTGGGGACTTCTGTGACTACTTTGCCTGTACCTACAGCCCAAGAGATTGCTCAGGCTTTTAAAATCATTCGGTCTTTACAGGCAATAGTCCCTCCTCAGCAGCCTCCTGCCCCCCCCCGGGTCCCCAGGTTGGCAGCAACATGCATCCTCTTTCCCTTCAAAGTGGGGAAACTTTAGATGATGATTATGAGGAGCAGGAGGGATGAATAGAACCAGAAGTGTCCCCTGAACAGGACTTTGGTTCTCCCCCAAGGGTGTCTGAGGATTTTTCATCCCATTTTACCTTTGTAAGAAGGAATGCAGATACCCTTGACATCTCCACCACTGAGCAAACTGAAGATGAGAAGGAAGTGGAGTGTTTAGAAATGATGGGGTTAACACCCACAAGGTTCTCCTCCTCTTCCTCCCTGTCTATAAGTTCTTTAAAAAAAATGCTCTAAAGATTTTACAGGCACCAAATTCCACCCCTCCTATGGACAGGAGGATGGATAAGAAGTACCAGTTGGAAAGGGAGGGAGCTGATTTCCTCTTCTCCCACCCCAACCACCAGGGGGTTATACAGCACGCTGCCTGTGACAAGGCTAGGGTCCCTCTGTCCTCACACCCTCCGGACTAGGACTCTAGGAAAATCAAGAGTATGGCCAAAAAAGGGTACCTGTCAGCCTCTTTGGCTATGCGTCAGGCTACCTTCCAGGCATATGCTGCCCAGTACCAAAAATCCCTGTGGCAGTCAGTCTTGGCCATGTCCCAGAAAGCTCCCTCGCCCTTGTCAGACGACCTAGCCAAAACTGCCAGGTTTGGGTTGGAGGCAGCTAAGTATCAGTTCCAAATGGCTGCTGACACTAATGACACTGCAGCCAGATGGATGGCAAACACGGTGGCACAGAGGAGGTTCGCTTGGTTTAGGGCCATGAACCTTACTCAGGATGCACAACTAAAGGCCCTGGATTTTCCCCTAGAAGGAAATTCTCTCTTTTGGGAGTTGACTGTAGCATATATGAAGAAGTTGGATGAGTATAAAGCCACTTACAGAAACAACTCTGCTAAAGAGAGAGCTTCTACATCCACCAGGCCTTATGGAAGGGGAGGCCGGGGCAGGTCCTTTTACACCAGGCCCTTCTTCCAACCTGTGGCATTACCCCAGTACCAGCAGTACCCACAGCAGGGTTACTTTAGGGGCAAGGGCAGAAGGGGCTCGAGGCAAGGGTCTCATACTCAGCCTCAAACCAAACAGACCCCCTGAAACGCAGGCCGCTTTCTCCCCACCTGTAGGGGGTAGACTCTCCCACTTTCTCCAAACTTGGCTGAAAATCACCACAGACAAATAGTGTGTTGGAGGTGGTAGGACAGGGTCTGTCTCTGGGATTCAAGTCCTTTCCCTTTCAAAAATCCAGAGTGTTCAGCTCTTCCCTCCCTAGCAGAAAAAGTGCTCTTAGAGGAGGAGGTTTGGAACTTACTGCAGTTAAAAGCAGTGGAACCAGTTCCAAACTCTGAAAGGGGAAAGGGCTTCTATTCCAGATACTTCCTGACCACAAAGAAAAGTGGTGAGTGGCGGCCTATACTGGATTTAAGAGCTTTAAACAAGTTCTTAAGAAAACCAAAGTTCAGGATGGTAACTTTGGCTCTGATCTTGCCAACACTTTAGAAAGCAGACTGGTTGGCATCACTGGGACTTGAAAGACGCATATTTTCACATCCCCATAAAGGTGTCTTACAGAAGATACCTCAGATTCAGGCTCCCTTCAGGTCACTACCAGTTTTCAACCCTGCCTTTTGGCCTTTCTTCGGCCCCAAGGGTATTCACAAAGTGCCTGGCAGCTGTAGTGGCACATCTTCGCAGACAGGGGATAGCTGTTTTCCCTTACCTAGATGACTGGTTGGTCATAGGAAAATCTTCCTTACAGGTGCAACAAGACCTGAAGGTCACTCAGGACCTCCTGTAGTCCCTTGGATTTCTAATCAATCACAAAAAGTCAGTTTTGACTCCTACACAAGTGTTGCAGTTCGTAGGAGCAGAAATCAATACCTACAGGCCAGAACATATCTGCCCCTGGAAAGGGCTAAAAAACATCCAGATGATAGCAAACTCTTTCAAGCTCCACAATTCAAAAACTGCAAGACAGTTTCTTCAGCTATTAGGCCACATGGCTGCATCCACAAGCACAATCATGGGGGCAAGTTTTCACATGAGGGACATTCGGTTCCACCTAAGGTCCCACTAGTGCCAAAGAAAAGATTCTTTCTCAAAGCTCATCCCGGTAACAAGGTCACTGCTACATGCTCTCTTGTGGTGGAAGGAGGAATCCAACTTAAGGCAGGGAGTTCCCTTTCAAAAAAGAATCCTTCAGTGATCTTCACAACAGATGTATCCCTCTTGGGCTGGGGCGCCCACATAGGGGATCACACAACTGAGGGTACTTGGTCAGCCTCAGAGTCTCTTCAGCATATAAATCTCTTGGAACTCAGAGCAATGCTGCTGGCTTTAAAAACCTTTGCCCACCTAGTCAAGGGCAAGGTGGTACAGGTCAGAACAGACAATACCACTACGATGTATTACGTAAACACGCAGGGAGACGCAAGGTCGGGGCCTCTCTGCCTGGAGGCCATAAGGATTTGGACTCTGGCCTATTCATTAGAAGTGTCTCTGCAAGCAATCCACTTGCCAGGGAAGGACAATACCCTGGCAGATGCCTTGAGTCGAATTAACCAGGCCCATCACAAGTGGATCCTAAACAGGCAGGTGGTCCAAGTTATTTTCAGAAGGTGGGGTACTCCAGAGGTGGACTTGTTCGCATCCCACCAGAACCACCACCTGCCACAGTATTGTTGCAGACCTCCAGATCAGGGAACCTTTCCTCTGGATGCCCTCAGTCTGGACTGGTCAGGGAGGTTCCTCTATGCTTTCCCTCCTTTCCCTCTCATTTACAGGGTACTGGTCAAGCTCAGATCCCATACAGCATCACTGATCTTGATAGCTCCAGACTGGCCGAGGCAGCCATGGTACTCTCTCTTGCTCTCAATGTCTGTTGCAAATCCAATACATCTTCCTCGGAGGCACAACCCATTGACCTCGAATCAGGGAACCTTATTGTACTCGAACCTCAAGTCTCTCAATCTCAAGGCCTGGCTCTTGAAGACTTAGAAAATGCTGATTTAAAACTTTCTGAACCTGTCTTAAGTATTCTAAGAGGTTACAGAAAACCCTGAACTACGAAGAATTATTCTTCCAAATGGAAGAGATTTTCTATCCGGTGTTCGGGCAAGACTCTGGTTCCAGCCCAAGCTGGCTTATCAGAGGTATTGGAGTATCTCACTCACTTACACTCACTGGGACTACAATCCAGTTCTTTGAGGGTCCACCTTGCAGCAGTGTCTGCTTATCTCTTTGCTGGGAAAAAGGTGACATTGGCTTCTAACATTATTTTCAAAAGGTTCTTTAAGGGCCTGGATCATTTCAATCCTCCTCACAGGCCACCAGTCCCAGTTTGGGATCTGAATGTGTATATAGCCAAGCTGATGGCTGCCCCCTTCAAGCCCATGGCTACAGCTCACCTTAAATATGTTACCTGGAAAACAGTTTTCCTAGTGGCAATGACTTCCGCAAGAAGAATCAGTGAGCTTCAGGCTCTCTGTATTGATCAGGACTATATCTCTTTTGATAGGGATAAAGTAGTCCTCAGAACAAGCAGGAAGTTTCTCCCCAAGGTAGTTTCTGATTTTCATTTAAATCAATCTATCACCCTACCTGTCTTTTTCACTGAGCAGTCCACTTCTGATGATAGGAGGCTGCACAGTTTAGATGTGAAGAGGGCCCTTAATTATTACATGACAGCCATCAAGGACCTTAGACAGGATAGAAAGCAATTGTTTCTGACCTATGGGGATGTGGGAAAAGGTAATCCAGCCATGAAAAGATCTATTTCTCGTTGGATAGTCCAGTGTATCCAACTCTGTTACACTAGTGCTGGCAGAGAGCCCCTACTAGGATTAAGGTCTCATTCTACAAGAGGGACAGCTGCTACTCTAGCGGCAGCCAGGGACGTCCCATTAGTGGATATATGTAAAGCAGCTACCTGGAAAACAGTACACACCTTTATAAGGCACAACAGCCTGGATATTTTATCCAGAAGTGATGCTAAGTTTGGCATAGCAGTCCTGCAAAGTCTGTTTCCAAGATAATGCTCTGTGCCCACCTCCAGTGATGCTGCTTGATAGTCTGCTTAAAGTTAAGAATATACTAAGCATTACTGGGGTTAGAAGAAAAAATTACTTACCATAGTAATTGTGTTTCTTCCCAGTGATGCTCAGATATTCTTAACTTCCCTTCCTACCTCCCCTTCCAGAACTTCAGCCTCTGCACTCCTCACGCTGGTGCCACTCATCGCTTACACCCTTGGAGGAACATTATCCTCTGCACCTGTACAAGTAGGTGAACAGAGCTCATTGTGTTTATTTTTGGAAACATTTTTCTGACATGTTGTTCTGATTTATTTAAACTTTTATCCTCCAGTTGGAGGATTGTTCTTAGTAAAATACAGATTATGGGGTAACCCCAATTTTAATGCTAAGAATTTCTTAGTATTATTACATTATCCTGAGCCATCTTTTCAGGCTCTTTTATAAAATCTGAAGAGGTTAGAGCACAGGCAGTTAGTAGAGGCAGTGTTTGAAAGATGCTCACGTGCAAAGTGTTCCATCATTTGCATGTGTTCCATCTCTCCGGGCAGTCCCACCCTGCAGGCTTACTGCTTAAAGTTAAGAATATTTGAACATAACTGGGAAGAAACACAATTACTGTGGTAAGTAATTTTTTCTTCTATGCCCATGACCTGTGACTGCTCTCAGATGAGAGGTTACTTTAAGGGCAGGGGCAGAAGAGCTTCCCAAAGGGCTGACCAGGCTCTGACCTCTAAGGCTGAGCCCAAGCAGAGCACTGACACATTTGTCCGGATGCACGTATCATGCTCATGCTGCCCTCCATAAGTGTATGTGTAGGCATACTCTGTCCACTGTCTTTCACTGCGTAAGGCTCTTGTTCCTAGCTATCCTATTGCTCCTATTATCAGGCAATGTGGAACTAAACCCTGGTCCTGCGGCTCACCTCTCTATAGCAGACCTATCAGGGCTAACAAACAAGGGTCTGCTCATCGTACATGTGAATATTTGTAGCCTAACTTGCCATAAGGATGAACTGGAAGCTTGGCTCTGTGTGTACAACCCGGATATACTCTGTCTCGCTGAAACTTGGTTAAAACCTAGTATCCCTGACTCTCTCTCTGCTCAATGAAGACTTACTCCCTGATACGTAGGGATAGAAAATTAGCCAAACGTGGAGGTGGGGTGGCTGTATATTACAAGGACTATCTCAGCATTACTGAAGTTCCTGCCCCAGCCTCTCCCTCTGTGTGTGAATCCATTCATACCACTCTCCAGCTAGGTGCTAAAAAACTGCACATTCTTTGCATCTATAATCCTCCATCAGGGGATCAAGCTGGACTTCAGGATCTTCTTGACCATACAACCAGGGTGGTCAGTCATAATGAGCTCATAATTATGGGGGACTTTAATCTTAACTGGTTAGAGCCTACTCACAGTTCCCTACTGTCATTAGTGCAGAGTTTTAACCTAAATCAGATAATTACTGAGCCTACTAGAATGCCTACTCCACCTAAATCAGGCACCTTATTGGACTGCGTACTCACAAACCGGTTGGAGCATGTGTCTACATTGGGTATCCTGGCAGATGTGATAACTGATCATTCTCCAGTTTTCTGCATCTGGGCCTTGGGTGCCCCACCATCCCCTCCACCTCGTTTTGTAACCTTTACTAACTTCGCTAACTTGGATGTAAATGCCTTCCTTTGTGATGTTGCGGACATTGATTGGTCAGGGATCTATCTTGCCAGTAGAATTGATGACGCATTGTATATCTTCCTAACTGAATTCACTGCTGTCCAGTGCAAACATACGCCGCAAGTTACTAGGAGACTAAGAGGGAAGCAAACTCGGTGGCTACGCAAAGATCTGCTTGCTGAACTGTGATGCAGGGATAAACTCTGGAAGAGCTACAAACTTTCTGGCCAGCTTGCTGATTTTAACACATACAAAGCTCAGAGAAATTACTGCAAAAAACAAATATGTAAAGCTAAACGCAAGTATTGTAAGGACCTACTATCCTGCCCCACCCATGACCCACGGGAATTCTGGGCCCATATAAAGACTTTTCTTGGGGCCTCACAAACCTCTACCCCTACAGATATGGTACTCAGTGGAGCTCACTGTAATGATCCTAATACCATCACGAATGCTTTTAACAGTATGTTTTCTGATCTATCACTATATACCTCTTCTTTTCCATCCCTGGCCGCATCATCCCAATCTGTGAGCTCCAACAATCAAACTGAACCCTTTGCATCTACATCATCCCTAGGGTCCTTGCAACCTCCACAGTTCTACTGCAAGGCTATAACTAGGGCAGAGGTTCTTAAACAACTGATTGCCATCTCGGACAATACAAGCTCAGGGTCCGATTCCCTTGAACCGCATCTGCTGAAGCTGGCTGCTCCACTCATTGCCTCACCTCTAGCTATAATATACACATTATCCCTTTGCTGTGGTGTTGTCCTGGACCTTTAGAAAATTGCTAGGATAACACGTCTTCAAAAAAAGGTGATAGGACGGCTATAAATAACTACAGACCGATTGCTATTCTTTCGGTGTTGAGCAAGATACTTGTGAAGCTCGTAGCTGCTCAAACACTTGACTTCCTAGCAAATTCAAATCTTCTCTCCGTCTCCCAACATAGCTTCGGGAAACATCATAGTACAACTACTGCACTACTAAAACTCACCTCGGATATACTGTCCAACATGGACTCTGGCCGACTTATCGGGGCTGTTTTTTTTTTTTTACCTTACCAAGGCATTCGATCTTGTGGATCATTCCCTACTTCTGTCTATCCTTCAAAGCATGGGTTTCTCGACTCCTGTTGTAAACGGGTATAGGAGCTACTTATCGAATAGAACCCAAACAGTGAAATTCAACTGTGCTATATCAGACAGTGCTAAAATCAACATTGGTGTTCCGCAAGGGTCAATCCTGGGTCCACTCCTTTTCTCATTGTTTATAAACAATGTTCCTGATGTCCTACAAACCTGCTCTTCTCTTTTATATGCAGACAATCTCATCATCTACGCCAGCTCAGCCTCAATCGATAGCCTGAACTCATCCCTTTCCACTGATTTCGGGAACATTCAAAATTGGCTACAGGATGCTCCCAGGATCTGTCCCGAAACTGAGAACTAGCACATCTCACCTAATGATCTATAACCATGAAGGGTCTAAACTTGAGACTGTCATGTCTTTCAACTTCTTCGGTGTTATGCTTTATCAATCATTGGATCTAAACCGTCACATTCATTCCACCTGTAAAACAGTCAATAGTAGACTGGGTGTTGCTTACAAGGCTAGCTACATGCTAACTCCATCCGCTAAGTTAGCCATTGCCAGAGTGGTATTACTCCCTCCACTAACCTACTGCTCACCTATCCTTATTGCTGCACATAAAACCTCACTACTGAAATGGGACATCACATACATTAATATCTGTCGGTATGTATCTTCATCCCCTCGACTGAAGCACCGCTGTCAGCTCTACAGCAATCTGGGGTGGCTCTCTCCCTCTGCATCCAGGCAATACTACCTTGGCTCCTTGTGTGACTCATTTATCAGGCTTAAGACCCCTGCATCCCTCGCAACATTACTTATTCCCTCCACCCCCTCCAATGGGCTACGATCTGCTGACAAAGCACTACTAAATATTCCTAGGTGTCACACCTCAAAGGCTGCTGGTGGGTTTAAACATACGGCTCCTCAGCTTTGGAATACTCTTTCCTTAGATCTAAAATAGTCTGCATCTCATAAGTTATACTTATTGCTGTCTTGTACAAAGTTATACTTAAAGCTGTTAATGTACTTGTGGAATGTCATGTATGTTAATATGTTCTGTACTCTCCCAGGTCGTGCCTGAAAATAGTCAATCTTCCCTTGTCAGTCTTCACCATTCATTACTGCTTTCGGCCGGAGGCACGCACCTGCTCGGGAGTTTTTTTTTCAGAGGGTGGCGCGATGTGCGCACCCCAAATGACGCATTGCGTGATGTGCAATAGGCGGCTGTTAGGCACCGCAGACTCCTCCTCCTCCACCCCAGTTCTTTTTCTCCCGCCGTTGAGGCTGCACCTGCTAGCGCGTGTGTGAGTTTTCATTACTGCGTCATAGGCCTACTTCGTTCAGCGACTCCTTCATCCCGGTTGTTTTTCCCGATGCCGTTGACTGCCGGTAAGTCCATTCCATTTTCTTCAATGGCACCGGGAGCTTTGCTGTGTTCTAGAATATTTTCGCATCATGTCCAGTTCGGGAGCTAAGCGAGAGTGGAAAACGGGCCGTGCCCCTATGCGTCGGTGCTCCTGTGGCCGGCATTTTTCCATGACGGACCTGTGATAGGGTGGGTGTCCCTACCCCAGTTGGAAAACTGTAGTGATGGATAAAGCAGCTCAGCTTCAACAAAGTTTACCCCATAATGCCAAATTAGGGATATGTATAGCATGCAGTAGTCCCTGGAAGTAAAATAAAGTTGTAGTTAACCTTTCCTTCCTCTATGTAAGTTTGTTGTACTTTATGTTTTGTTTATCTTTGAGCCTTACTAGCTGGCCACTATCAGGGTAGTCTTCAATCTAGTTCATGTTCTGCAATCCCCCCACCCCCACAAAAGAATGTGGCATGCTGGTATATAGAGATCATCATAAGAAGTATTACATGAGGGGTTTGCTTTTTAATAAGAGTAAAAGAGACTGCCCAAGGGGTGTAATCTGCCAGCTAACAAATGAATAAAGCTCTCCTTGGTGTAGAAACTCTGAGCATGGCAGATTGGCTATGTAATGGGAGGATGCAACCCCCCCCCAGTACAAGTGTAACAAAGTGCTGAGCAGTAAATACAGGCAAATATACCTGTGCTAAATAGCTTGTTGTTTACAGGCTGCTGATGATTTTGAGGAACAGTTGAGACTATATTTTTGTGAAACAAAACATGATATAAGGAAGCATTTGATAGCTTTAGAAAAAGAGATGTGTATAAACTATAAAAGTACATGCAGGATAACAGTTAAAGGTTGAGTTCATCTCTAGAAGAATCTATGCTTTTTAAAGCTAATTTGTACCTGGAATCTGGGAGTTCAGGAGCTCCTGGGTCTGTGTTTCTGCTGCTGCTGCTGTCTCAGCAGCTGCAGCCATTTTAGAAAGATGTTCCCTTAGGGAAGAGCTGGCCCTTAATTGCATTAGTATATAGGGAAGACTTGGGTCTGGTCATGCCAGGAAGTGATTAGTTTAAAGGGATGAAATTTCTGAAAAGGATATTTGTATGTTCTTGTGTTTTTGCTTTTGTAAGGGGTTTAGCATTGTGTAACAATTGCCTCTATATATGTAACCTGTATATTTCTTTGAAAATAATGCAGTTGTGTGAATTATAAATCTGGTATTCCTTTAATTGTTTAATAGAACATGACTGATAAATGGTGAGGCAAGCTTAAGGTGGGGCTCAGGTTGAAAATGCTTTCTGTACAAACCTGGCAATAAAACAGCACCTCGGGGTGTTTTACACGATATTTTATGATTCCTGCTGTCTTCTTGAATTGAACCCCACGACAGGACCGGCATGATGTTTGCCTTCACTGCCTGGGACCTAGCCATGACATGGATAGATGCGACACCTGTTTCTTGATGGACCACTGTGTTCTCGAAGTCTGTGCATTAAAAATCGTCAAGGCCCGCTGACTTTTGGAGGACGGCATCGCTCTCGAGCCTCCTAGATCTTTAGACCCTTCCTCCGGGTTCCCTCCCGCCCTATACGGTCTGGAGAGGAGGAGGCCTCCTCATCTTCAAATCTTGCCGAGGAGGAGGCCTCTTTGCAGTGTTGGAGGAACGCCGTGGTCCCTCCCGGGGTCACAGTGGGGACACCGCCTCGGCAGTCACCTCTGCAGGCTCCCCCAGTGTCGTGGCCTGCGGTTGCTAGGCCCAGCGTGGGTGGACCCTCGACGCCGCTTTCTGGCGTCGCCTCAGATCCCGGCACCACCAGTAGTGCCAGTGATCGGGGTGGTGCCATGTTGGCTCTCCGCATCGCTGGTGGTGCTGCGGGCCCGGTCGACTCTGCTGGCAGTGCCGTGTCGGATCCCGGCACCGAGGGTGGTGTCGAGGACTCGGCTGGAGTCGTGGGCGAGTCGGGACAGGGTTCCGACATTGTGTCTGGTGTGCCGATGCCGAACAGCACCGTGAGTGGCACCGGCGCTGTTTCTCGGGAGACTACTGGAGTGGCCAGTATCGAGGTCCTGCTGGTCGCCTCTTCCTCGGAAGCAGACGATTCAGACGTGGACCTGTCCTGGTTCCCCGATTTCTCGGGATTGGAGTCTTCTGTGGGACAAGGTGTCAGGCGACCCAGCGCGCCCATTCCTCAGTGTCCACAGCAGTCTTCTTATGAGGACTCCCAGGTTGGGGGTGGCCTGGGGTCCTTGAAAGGGACAGCATGGGGGTTCTGGAGGAGTCTGTGGCAGCTGCTGTCTCTGGTGCCACTGCACCTTCTCAGGGTGGACTCAGGTCCCTGTCTTCGGGGGGGTTGTCCTGAGAGACCCCAGAATCGAAGGGCTGTGTCGCTGGCGTCGAGGAGGAGGGCATCATCTGAGTCCAAGGGGTTGAGAGGCCACAGTGAGGCACGATGAGTTCCGCCTGCTACCCCTCGGGGTGTAGGTAGAAGCTGTTGTGCCGAGCCCCGCCTCTCCCTCTTAGGCTCGAGGGACCCCTCTGGTGGCATTGCTGTGGGCTGCCCTTCTGGATCCATGCAGCTCCAGGTACGTCACAGGGGAGGATCCCCTTCCAGGTCCTTCCAAGGTTCACATCCCCAGGGTTCCGTTTTGTGACCTGGTTTGTTATCTGGGACCCTGCCAGTTCGGTCTCTGTTCCCCAGATTCTAGAGCCTTAGCAGAGGACAGTTGCCTCTTCGTAGGTGTCCCACTCCCATTTCTCTGCAGCCACCCCCCTTTCTCCCGGGCCATGTCGGTTCTGTGGGTCCGTTATCCTGGGAGACATTCAGAGGCACTGCGGCGGGTTTCCCCTCATATGTTAGATGTATGCATGAGTGGGTGTTTCGCCTATCTTCACCACCGCAGGAGTCCTCTGGACATTCGAGTTCCCCTTCATCATCCTCGTCTCCCTCCTCGGAGGGAGAGGAACCCTCTGCTCACCTCTCTTCCGATGCTGATTTCACTGAATATCAGCACTTCCTTTTGAGGATGGTTGGGGATCTCCGTATCTCTTTTGTTAGGCGAGACAATACCGAATGGGAAACACATGAATTCCTCATTGAATTCAGTGCCCAACATTTGGTGGTGCCATCCTGGCCTGTTCCTCTCCAGGAGGTGTCTATCCGTTCCTGGCAGTCTGCAGCCGCCCCTATCCCAGCCCTGGCAGACTGCAGGAGGAGGTAGTGTGCCCCATCTGAGTACCTAGGTTCTCTTCCCAACCCTTCGGGATTGGTATCCATAGAGACTCCCTCCGGGCGCCGCCACCTGGTGCACGACCGACCACCATACTCAGATTCTCTTCAGTTTGACCGGTTGGGTTGGGGTGAAGAGTGTTCTCTTCCTCTCGTGTGATGCTGTGTATCATCACATCAGGCACACCATGCTGTCTACAGCAGGCGTCTATGGTCGATGCTATCTCAGCTTCTAGCATCAATGCGTGACTTGGCGCAATCTAGACAGGCCATTGCCCTCTCTGCTATAGGCCTGGAGCCGGCAAGGCACCAGGCAAGGGCATCTTGCAATGCCAATGAGGTGGCTTCCAAGGACAGCAATCTGCATTAGGCAGATGGCATGGCTTTGTCTGTCAAGGTTGTCACCCCTGGCCTGGCGTAGGTTGATTCGCTCCGCCTTCCGAGGGACCCGTCTGTTTTCCACCAGAGCTAGGAGGCTTCTACAGGGGCTTCCTCCGTCTCCTCATCTCCGGGGACACCTCCTAGCTCTTCTCAGCCTTAGGATTCTCGTCTGATTAGCCCAAGGTCTCTCCCTTCTGTTTTCCACCAGCAGAAGGCTGAGGGTCTTGTTCCTTCAGGGTTTTTCTTGCCCCAACTCACCCCAGCAATAATGAATGGTAAAGACTGACAAGGGAAGGTATGAAAATTACGTACCTACCGTAATTCTTGATCTTCTCTTGTATCTTCACCATTCATTACTGATACCCGCCCACCTTCCCCTTAAGGACCTCCTACTTTGGCATCTCCCCCTTCCTGCTCGTTCCTCCCCTCTTCTTTTGCCTTTTAGCCAAAAAAAAAAAAAAAGAAAATCTTGGCTTTTCCGTTCTTCTGGTCAGATCCTAATTGCTGAGGGAGAAGGGGAACCAGTAGGATTTATTTCTATCCTGAGGGAACTCTTTCTGATTACCCCTAGGGGTGACCTATTGGCTCATTCTTAGCCATGCTGTTCAGTTCACAGTTAAGGAGACCATTCTTTAAATGGCTCATTCCCCTTTTCTAGGTCCCCTCTGGCATGTCTTGAACTCCTTTGTGCCAGCTTCTGCTAGTTTAATGCTGTCCTGACACTACATTACCTTGAGCTGGTGATCTTTGCCTTGCCTTCAGGGAGTCCGATGGAGTTCCCACTCTATTCTTTATGTAAGGGCTGCCCTCTGTAGGGCCTCAAATCCCCCCCTTCCCCACACACATCTGTGTTAGCACTTAACAAAGTGCTAGTGGGCTTCTTTCCCCTTCCTAGTTGGGCACTCTCTTTTCGGAACAGATTTTCTGCCTTGGCAGTCTGTGAGCTCTCAGCTAGAATTTAAAAGTTGGGGATGGCGAGAGCTGTAGAGAATCTGCCTTTTTTGTCCAAACTGTGCAAGTGGTTCGGTTGAACCTTTTCTTCAGTTTTATCAAATGGGATCCTTGCTCCCTTGTTTTTGGTTCCGAGCTTATGAGCCTTTAAACCAACCTCTCAATTGGCAGAGTTCTCCCTCCCAACATCCCTCTTTCTCTTTTCCTCTCTTCTTCTTCTTCCTTCTTTCTCTCCTTTTGAGCCACCCCAGGAGTGAGGCCCTGCAGTCCATTAGGGTAGGCATCCTTTCTCTGTCCTCTGCTGGCTTATTCCTTTTTCAGTTTATATCCTTTCCTTTTTCTATCCCTCTGCTCTCTTGTCTCGCTCTCTTTTTCCTGCCCTTATTTCGCCTGACCAACTAACAGAACTGGGATGGAGGAGGAGTCTGCGGCACCTAACGGCCACCCCTCGCACTTCACATGATGCGTCACTCTTGGGAGTGACTCCTCTGGAAAAAAAAAAGAAAGAAAAAACTCCCATAGTGGGTGCATGCCTCTGGCTGACACCCAAGCAGTAATGAATGGTGAAGATGCAAGAGAAGAGCAAGAATTACAGTAGGTACATAATTTTAATTTTTTGGCTAGTGCACTCACTCGGTAAACAAAAACTAAATAAATAAATAAGGACAACTGGCTCACTTTTTCCAGGAGTGGAAAAACATCACCACAGACAAGTGGGTCTTGGAGATAGTGAGCCACGGTCTCACCTTGCAGTTCAAGAGTTTTCCCTGACTGCAGGCCCACAGAAGTGTCCCTCCTTCTACCCCAGCAGAAAGGATTCTTCTAGAGTTAGAGGTCAGTGAGTTGCTGCAGGCAAATGCAGCAGAAACAGTCCCTCCTTCTCAGTGGAGAAAAGGCCTTTATTCAAGGTACTTTCTCACAAGTAAGAGAAATGGGGAGTGGTAACCCATTTTAGTTCTCAGATTCCTGAACAAACACCTGAAGAAGAACGAGTTCAAGATGGGTCACTCCGTCCACAGTGATCCCATGCCCATAGTAAGGAGATTGGCTAGGAACCCTGGACCTGAAGGATGCGTATTTTCACATTCCAATTAGGCCCAGTCACAGAAAGTAAGGTTCAGGCTGCCCTCTGGCCATTACAAGTTCGCAGCCCTTCCCTTCGGTGTCTCTCATCTGCCCCCAGAGTGTTCATAAAGTGCTTGGCCATGGTGCCAGCACATCTCAAAGATGGGGGGGGGTGATGGTTTTTCCTTAACTGGATCACTGGCTAGTCACAGGAAAATCACAACAGCAAATCAGGGACTCTCTCCAGTTGGTCTGAAACACTTTGGAGAGGTTGGGATTTCTAATAAACATCCAGAAATCCCAGACTGAACCGTTGCAGGTCCTGGAGTTCATAGGACCAGAGCTAGATACCCTCCGAGGCAAGGCCTTTCTGCCTCAAATAGTGGAAAGTCTTCTGGATCTGGCACACTCCTTCGTCCTGGGTCAACCCAGACCGGCAAGACACTTACTTCAACATTGGGGGAAATGGCCTTCACCGCAGCTGTGGTACCAGGGGCCAGATTCCAAATGAGGGACATTCAGTATCACTTAAGGGCCCATTGGTCCCAGAAACAACGTCTGTCAAGACTGGTATCCATTAAAATAACTCTCCTTCAAGTCTTGAACTGGTGGAAGGAAAGGAAAAACCTCAGACAAGGGGTTCCCTTTCAGCTACGGGCTCCAACAATCGTTCTGGCAACAGATGCCTCCCTCCATTGTTGGGGAGCCCACCTGGGTGACCTCACAGTAAGTGGAGTGTGATCTCCTCAGTAGTCCAGGCAGCACATAAATCTGGAACTAAGGGCGTTCTTCCTTGCACTCCAGTCATTTGCCCCCCAGATAAAGGGCCAGTTTGGAGGTTCATCTGTCAGCCATCCATCTTCCAGGAAAGGACAGTGTCTTGGCAGATTCCCTCAGCAGGATAAGCCACGACCATTGCGAATGGTCTCTGAACAAGCAGGTGTTAGCCACAATCATTTGGAGGTGGAGCACAACAGAAATAGAACTGTTCACTTCCAAAGACAATTGCCAGATGTCTCTCTTCTGTTGCAGGCCCTCGGCAGTGGGCACAGTCCCCATGGATGTCCCTTTCCTGGACTGGTTGTGTAGGTTCCTGAATGCCTTCCCTCCATCTTCTCTGATAATGAGAGTCCTCCTGAAGTTGAGGAGTCAGCCTGCAACCATAATACTGAAAGCTGCAGAATGGGCCAAACAGCTTTGGTACTCGCTGCTGTGGGCCCTTTCTTCCAAGCAGCCTATTCATCTTCCCCCGAGATACAATCTACTGACCATGTCTCAGTGCAGAGTGACCTTTCTGAACCTCAGATCACTACGCCTCAAAGCATGGTTCTTGAGGAGCTAGAAAACTCTGACTTTCAGTTTTTGGAGGAGATCCTGAAGGTCCTCAGGGTCTCAAGGAAACCTGCTACCAGGAAAACATATGCTTCCAAATGGAAAAAGGTTTCTCTGTGGTGTACTTCTTTGCAGCTCAACCCCCTACAGGCAGACCTGCCTCTACTATTAGACTACTTGGTGCAATTGCAGACTTTAGGCCTTAGGCCTTCAACCCTTAAAGTGCACTTACAGCTGTTTCTGGCTATGTATCAGCAGGCAATAAGAAAACGGTAGCTTCCCACCCCATTTTCTAGAAGTTTTTCAAAAGGTTGTTGCATTTGTATCCCCCAGTTAGGGAACCAGTTCCTCTCTGGGATTTGAACCTGTGGATAGCTAACCTCATGGAACCTCAGTTTGAGCCTATGGCCACTGCAGACATAAAGTATGTCATCTTGAAGGCAGTCTTCCTAGTTAGCATAACTTCAGCCAAGGGGGTGTGCAAGCTGCACGCCCTTTGCACTGACCCTAGTTACGTCATAATCCACAGGGACAAGGTAGTCTTTAGAACTAACAGAAAATTCCTCCCTAAAGTGGTATTTGAGTTCCATCTGAAGCTGCCCATCACTCACCCAGTGTTCATCACAGATAAAGCCAGTTCTGGTGAACTCAAGCTGCACTGCCTGAATGTCAAAAGGTCATTTAGTTACTATTTGGAACATACTAAGGACTTCAGATCTTCCTATTATCAGCTGTTTCTCACATATGGTGAAGTGGGAAAGGGCAGACCAGCTTCCAAGAGGAACATTGCACAATGAGAAATCTCCTGCATCCAGTTCTGTTATTCTAAAGTTGGCAAACTGCCACCTCAAAGCCTCAGGGCACACTCCACTCGTGGCACCGATATCTCTGTGACAGCTGCAAAGGATATCCCCTTGTTGGAAATCTGTAAAGCAGCTACTTGGAAAACTGTACACACCTTTACAAAACACTATTGCCTGGATGTACAATCCAAAAGAGATGCTAGATTCGGCACTGCTGTCTTGCAGAATCCTTTTCCTGGCTAGGCTCTGTACCCAGCCTCCCAAGCCATTGCTTTGTAATCTGCATTAGTAAGCATAATGAGGGATTCCTGGGGTTTGAAGAAAAAAATTACCATAGTGATATTGTTTCTTCCAAGGGATCCCTCATTATGCTTAAACCTCCCACCCTGCCTCCCCTAACAGAACCTGGAGAAGGTTCTGCAAGTATCAGATCTTCTTCAGGGGCATCTCAGTCATCAGGTACCACCATAGGAGTTTCACCATCAGTGAAGGGGAATCCACAGGGAAGATTTTCAGCAGTACAACTGTGGCCACCCACGCCATCAACATTCTCTGATGTCATCAACTCTATAAAGGCATGAGAGGCCCCACTTCCTCCTCAGTTCTTTCCCGCCATCGACTTGCTTGCATGGATCTCCTCGGAAGCTCCATCGCAGTACTCACGCCTTTTTTTGAGTACGACTTTTCTATAATTATTTTTCAGAATCTCTTTTTCTAAAGAGATTCCTACAACTTGTTTATGCCAAGAGTTAATCCTTCAACTTCTCTCTCTCTCTCACCCCTCTTGTTGCCACTGTGGAAACAAGACTGCCTCCACAGATGAACACTCTCTCTGTGTCTGCAGTCTTGGGCCTGATCACGACATTTCTGACTGTGAGCTCTGCCAGAAGTTTAATCAAACAACCTTTAGGTGACACAGGAAGGCTCTCAAAAATTTTCTGATGGATCAGCAGGTAACCAGTTCTGGGCAGGGGTACTCCAGAGCTTCGGCCTCTCACTTGCCTACCGGATCTTCGATCTCCAAGGCCAGAGACAATCCTCAGGGGAAAAGTCACAAAAAAGGCTGAGATTGTGACTGCTCCCCCTAATGTCGATCTCGTTTCCCAATGGCTTTTCCTTCTGGGGGATCTTCATAGACTGGCCGCACTTATGAAGAAATCTGCTGTCCAGGTCTCTGTGCGCACCAGACCCATACTGACAGCATCCACGCCTGATTCTCAGGGCAGTCGGCCATCGACCTCTGGGCCCCTCCTTTGTCAATGATGGGCTTGTCATCGATGACTCTCTTGTTGAGGTCTGCCCCTTCTCCCACTTGTGCTACAGGCTCCTCAGGTTCGCAGGGTCCAGCTGGTGGGTCGTTGACATCTGTGCCATTGACCCCTCCACCGTCGTCGAACTCCATCGACCTAAATGAAATTCTGGTTAAATTTACCAATGTGATTGTGTAACAGATGGTTGCCTTCAGGCCTTTCTCCCCGATACCATCGATGACAGCTTCGACATCGAGATCTACTCATTGGCCACGGGAAGCCTCCGTAAGCCATCACAGCACAACTGACACCAGACCCAGACCTAGAGGAGATCAGTGTCGAGGAGGAGTGCCATCCAGACCTCATTCTTCCTGATGATGAGGAGGAAGAAGCAGTGAGGCATTACAGTCTGGACATTGCTTCCAGGTGCCGAGCCGGTTTCGGCCTGGCAGTTCTTCAAGGACTCTTGTCCTAGTTTGCTGATTCCAGCCATAGGCTTTACCGTCTTTAATCTGTCATCTTACCTCCCGGGACTAGTCACCTCCTTGGTGCGGGACTGCCTGGGATTCTGTCCTAATAGTAATAGCCTGTTGCAAGAGCTCTCACTCGAAGTAAGATAGTACAGTTACGTAAGAACTCACCGTAACAGTAGATCTTTGAGAGGAGCTCTTGCAGCAGGCACTGCTTTCCCGCCCTCCGTCCCTCAGGAGAATTTTTCAGCATGTCTAGGATGGACTTTGCCCAGTTTTCTCACTGAGATCCATTCGCAGGTCTTGGTGGGGGAACTGAGGTGGAGTTTGGGTCCGCCCCCCTTTTGTAGCATGACCGATGTCAGGGCGGAGTCGACGTCAGGGGGCAGTCCCCGCTAGATACTGTCAGCTAAGTTTTTTTTCTGCTGGGTCCTAAGGCCTGTGGCAGTAGTCTTAATAGTGATAGCCTGCTGCAAGAGCTCCTCTTGAAGATCTACTATTACGGTAAGTTCTTACGTAACTGTTCTTTATGGTAAGTTCTTACGTAACTGTACTTTATGGTAAGTTCTTACGTAACTGTTCATTTTTTCTTTCAGTATTTCCTGCTTGAGCATTATTTGCTGTTCATTCACAACCAGGTCTTGTGTTTCATTTTCTTTTTAGTCTGCCATAGTTGACCTTGGTGGCCAGTCTTTTATTGACTTCGCATGCATTTAGTTTTTGAGGAATCTAGAATAGGTAGTCAAATTCGGGGCTTCTAACCCCAGGAATCACTCATTATGATTAAGCGAATGATTAAATGAATGCAGTCAGCCTCCTGTGTTGGACTGCCTGGAGAGATGGAATTACATGCAAATGATGGAACTCCCAATTGTCTCATGCCACTTTCAAACTGCTGCCCTAGCAACTGTTGCACTCTGAGTGCTTCAGATTCTTTACTCTGTCTGCCTAGTGAAGACATCCCAGAGAGCTCTCTTTCAGCCTCTTCAAAACCTGATAATCTGTTTGATAAGTAGTGTTTTTACTTTACTTTTCAGATTGCTGCCTTAGTTTTAGTTCATTTTAAAGTTTGTGTAAAATTTATTGTATTTAACGGTTCCTTGGAACCAAGGGTTCCGCTATTTCTAGTGAAGTTTCTACCTCAATCGTTTGTATTTGTCATTTTTCTTGTGGTAGGTTCCTAACCGCATATAATTATTTAAAATTTTATATAGGATTTCTTAGTTTGCTGTCAGGAACCGGGTAGCGCTCGGTTCCCGGAACTGTTAGCGGTTGCTTATATTTGGTGTATTCGGTTCCCAGGAACCGATAATTTGTCTTATTTTCTTTAACGATTCCTGCTCAGTGTCAGAGGATCCTACTGTTAAGCCTAAAAAATGCACAGGACCCACTGGTTTTAAATTGTGTGAGTCTTGTGGTCAGATAATAGCAAAAGCAGACAGGCATTCTTTGTGTATTTTTTGCCTGGGTGCTAGCTATATCTTTGCAAATTGTGACATTTGTAGAACTTTTTGCCGTAAGACTCTTAATAAAAGGTCAACAATATTAGAAGAGATGGCCTCTGCTTCTTCTGTTACTGGTGAAACTAGTTCCTCTACCTCTGGCACAAGAAAGGATTGAGGTAAAGCTAAGGATCCTGATAAAGGATCAGATCAAGTTGAGCAGGGCAAGTCAAAAAGACCAGTAGACTCGGGCTCTGAACTTGTGCCAATGAAGAAAAAATGTAAAGAGAAGCATGTTGCTGCGCCTCTGGCTGAGAAGGCTAAGGAGCTCCCAGCTGGCAAAACTGGTATGCCCTCGGCTGAGGACATTGCCAAGGCCTTACAGGTCTTGCAAGCACTGCAAGCTGCAGTCCCGGTTCCTGTGCCAACTGCCCTGGTTCCTGTACTGGTTCCACCCCCTCAGGAGCCTCTGGTTTCCTTTCCTGAGGAGGAGGAGGATGATTTTGAGGAGGAACAGATAGACCCTGAGGTTTCTCCAGAACAGGAGTTCGGTCCCTCCCCCCCAGGGGTCTGGAGGATTATTCCTCAGACTATGCTTTTGTGAAAAGCATGGTAGAAACCCTTAACCTCCCTCTGCAGGAGACAGAAGAGGATGTGGAGAAAGCAGAATTCTTGGATAACCCCAACAAAACATTTATTACTGCTTATGCATAAGTCCTTAAAAAAGGCAGCAATGCAGGTATTTCAAACTCCAAATTCTATTCCAGGAGTTGATAAAAAAGCTGATAAGAAATATCAGCTTGATAGGACAACAGCTGATTGTCTGTTCAGCCACCCTGACCCTGAAGGGGTTGTGCAGGCTGCTGCTTGTGACGAAGCTAGAATTCCCTTGGCTACCCATCCCCCTGATAAGGATTCCCGGAAGATGACAATGGGAAGAAAGGTATATGACTGCTTCCCTCATTCTTAGACAGGCCAATTATATGGCTTATGCAGTGCAATACCAGAAGGCACTCTGGAATGCAGTGCTAGCTCTGGCAGACAAAGTGCCTGGTGAGGTGGCAGTGGACTTGCAGGATACAGCAAGGGCCACTTTAGATGCCACAAAATATCAGTTTCACATGGCTGTGGATACTAATGACTCCACAGCCAGGTTGATGGCACTTTCTGTCTCCCTTAGAAGATTTGCCAGGCTCAGGACTACAAACCTGACCCTTGATACCCAGGCTAAAGCTGTGGACTTTCCTTTTGAGAACAATTCTCTGTTTGGAGATAAAACAGAGGCCTATATGAAGACGGTAGAAGAATATAAGGCCACCTACAGAAGCAATTCTAAGGATAGGTCTTCCTCATCCTATAGGTTCCAGACCAGGGGAGGCAGGGGTAGGAGATCCTACTCCAGACCTTTTTTCCAAGCTCAGGCCTCTAGCTGCAACAACAGCTTAGAGGGTACTTTCGAGGAAGGGGAAGGAGAACTATGAGGAGAGTGTCTCCCTCCCTCCCTAGTGATTCAGGCACAGCCCACTCAGAACCTCTGATGGGTTAGTACAGGTCGCATCCCCTTTCAAAAATCCACCAGCGGGTGGCAGACTGGCTCATTTTCTCAGTATTGGTATACCATCACCACAGACAAGTGGGTTCTGGAAGTGGTGAGCCGGGGTTTAGCACTCCGCTTCAAATCCCTTCCCAAGCTGAGAGCGAGAACATTTGCACCAGTCACATCTGTAGACAGGATACTGCTGGATGCAGAAGTAAAACATCTGCTAGCCATCAAGGCAGCGGAGCCCGTGCCCCTAAACCAGCGGGGCAAAGGCTTCTACTCCAGATACTTCCTTACAAAGAAGGAAAATGGGGATTGGCGACCTATCCTAGATTTAAGACTTCTAAACAGACATTCTGAAACCAAAATTCAAAATGGTCACCCTTGCTCTGATCATTCCCACTTTACAAAAGGGAGACTGGCTAGCCTTCCTAGACTTAAAGGACCTTATTTTCACATCCCCATCAGACCTTTTCACAGAAAGTTTCTGAGGTTCAGATTGGCCTCAGGCCATTATCAGTTTACAGCCCTTCCTTTTGGCCTGACTTCTGCACCAAGGGCATTCACAAAGTGTTTGGCCGTGGTAGTGGAGTTTCTTCAAAAACAAGGAGTGTCAGTCTTTCCCTACCTGGATGACTGGTTAGTGGTGGGTCCACCTCTACATCTGGCAGCGCAGGCCTTGGCACTAACAAAGTCTACTCTAGAGTCCCTGGGTTTCCTCATAAACGGGCAGAAGTCTCAGCAAGTACCAGTTCAGGTGCTCGAGTTCACTGGAGCAGAACTGAACACCAGTCTGGGCAGAGCTTTCTTGCCACAGGACAGGGTAAACAGTATTTTACGAATTGCAAACTCATTTGTACCAGGAAAACCCAAACCAGTCAGAGATTTCCTCCAGGCTTTTGGGCCACATGGCAGCTGCCACCACAGTGGTACTAGAATCCAGATTCCAAATGAGGAACATTCATTTCCACCTGAGACAGTACTGGTCACAGAGGACAGACCCTCTGTCCAAGTTGGTGCCAGTCACACACACACTCTCCTACAGGCACTGCAGTGGTGGCTGGATGAACAAAACCTTTGGGTAGGGGTTCCTTTCACAAAGTATCAACTTTCCTTGGTTCTTACAACAGATGCAGCCCTTCTGGGTTGGGGAGCACACATGTTGGATTATACAGCAAGTGGCACATGGTGTACTCAAGAATCCATGTTGCACATAAATCTTCTGGAGCTCAGAGCAGTGTACCTAGCTCTTCAGGCATCTGCTCCAAATCTTCAAAACAAAGTGATGCAGGTCAGAACAGACAACACCACTACTATGTATTACATAACAAACAGAGAGGAACCAGGTCAGCCCCACTGTGCACAGAAGCAATGAGGCTGTGGTCCGTGGCCTACTCCATGAAGGAATCCCTTTCAGCCATTCATCTTCCAGGAAAGGACAATGTACTAGCAGACTCCTTCAGCAGGATAAGTCAGGATCATCACGAGTGGTGTCTGAATCCTCAGATTCTCAGTTCAATTTTCAGGCATTGCAGCACTCCAGAGATGGATCTCTTTGCCTCTGCAGAAAATCATCAGCTGCCAGTTTATTGCTACAGGCCTCCTCTCAGAGGCACACTACCCCTGGATGCATTGGCACTGGATTGGACAGGGAAGTTTCTGTATGCCTTCCCTCCTTTCCCACTGATATTCAGGACCCTACTGAAATTGAGGTCCCAATCAGCAAGAATGATACTGGTGGCACCAGACTGGGCAAGGCAACACTGGTATACGCTTCAGTTGACTCTATTAGTGGTACCTCCAATTCATCTGCCCGGGAAGCATAACCTGCTGACTTCCTCTCAGGGCAGGATACTGTACCCCAACCTGAAATCTCTAAGGCTCAAGGCTTGGCTCTTGAGGACTTAGAGTATGCAGATCTTAAACTGTCAGAACAAGTTTTGACAGAACTTTGGGGTTCCAGAATACCTTCCACTAAAAAGACATACTCTGCCATGTGGAAGAGGTTCTCCATATGGTGTGCAGGTAAGGGTATCGACCCCTCCAGGGCTGATTTAGCCATTCTCCTTGATTACCTGATACACCTGCATTCTTTAGCTCTGAAGCCTTCGACACTCAAGGTTCGTTTGGCTTCAGTTTCAGCTTACCTGTCAGCAGGTAAAGAGAGGTCCATGGCTTCTCATCCAGTTTTCAAGAAATATTTTAAAGGCCTTAACCTTTTGTACCCTCCCTTGAGGGAACCAGTTTCGGCCTGGAATCTGAATATCTGTGTTGCCAAGCTCATGGGTGTCCCATTTGAACCAATGGCAACAGCAGACCTAAAGTATATCACTTGGAAAACTGTGTTTTTGGTTGCTATTACTTCAGCCAGAAGAATCGATGAGTTACAAGCCCTGTGTACGGATGTAGATTACATCTCATTCCACAGGGATAAAGTGGTCCTCAGGACCAATAGAAAATTTCTTCCCAAAGTGATGTCTGATTTCCATTTAAACCAGTCAATCGCTTTACCTGTCTTTTTCACAGAGAACTCCAGTTCTCCAGAAAGGAAGCTTCTCTCCCTTGATGTCAGAGGGGCACTTACCTACTATATTGACAGAACTAAGTCTTACAGACCAAACCAGACACAGCTCTTTCTTACCTACGGAGAGGTAGGTAAGGGTAGACCTGCCACAAAACAGACAGTTGCTCATTGGATAGTGGCATGTATTCAGTTTTGCTATAGTAAAGTGGGTAAACAGGCCCTCCTGGGCCTCAGAGCACACTCCAGCAGGGGTACAACTGCTTCAGTGGCAGCTTCAAGGGATATCCCACTCTTGGAAATCTGCAAAGCAGCTACATGGAAAACAGTGCACACCTTCATAAAGCATTACAGCCTGGATCTGCAATCCAGAAGAGATGCCAGGTTTAGTACAGCAGTGCTGCAGAACCTGTTTCCTAAATAGGTTTTCTGCTCAACCTCCTAAGGTACTGCTTGGTAGTCTGCATTTGTTTAATCATAATGGATGATTCCTGGGGTTAGAAAAAAAATTACACACCATAGTAATCTTGTTTCTTCAAAGGGATCACTCATTATGATTAAAGCTCCCTCTCTGCCTCCCCTACTAAAAAAAACTATGATCTTTGTTCTACATTCCTGCTTTGGAATATTTGTTCCATATAGGTTAGGTTAGAGACTCACCTTTTTGTTAACCAGTTGGTTCCCTTGTGGTCTCAAGTTTTTTCTTTTTAGGTTTTTCTATTGGGATGCTTTTTGACCTGAGAGGACAAAAAAATATTATTTATATAAATATTATCATAGTCTTACACCCAGTTTAGGCTATGTAAGAATCTGAAGCACTCATAATGCAACAGATGCTAGGGCAGCAGTTTGAAAGTGGCATGAACCAATTGAGAGTTCCATCATTTGCATATAATTCCATCTCTCCGGGCAGTCCAACGCAGGAGGCTGACTGCATTCATTTAATCATTTGTTTAATCATAATGAGTGATCCCTTTGAAGAAACAAGATTACTATGGTGAGTAGTTTTTTCTTTTAGTCTTGGCTTCGAAATAAATCTGCCATTAGGCTGCAGAACACAGCACCACCTCAAGGCAGAGGTTTGAAGAACATTCCAAGTTCCATAATTTACATATATTCCAAGTTCTCCGGGGCAGCTTCACCTACAAGGCTAACTGTATTAGTAAGCATAATGAGGGATCCCTTGGAAGAAACAATATAACTATGGTATTTTTTTCTTCTGTACCATGGGTCACCTTAAAAATGTTATATCAATTATGCACTTGCCCTGTGTCTGTCTGCTTAGCTGTATCTCTCTTTGTTTTATTTATTCACTGTTATCTCTGTGGGGTCCTCGTAGATTTCTGTTAACAGGACAACTCAGCCTACCGAAAAAAAAAAATCCTTTTGTAGGAAGATCATAAGAGGAAAAAGGAAACCTCTCAGAGTGGAATCTATTTGTGCCTCAAAACATATTTGTGGGAATTGAGCTTCATTAAGGTTATGCAAATAATTGTAACTGAAATACCACCGTTCTTCCTTTAAAATGAGTAGAGCTGGAAAGTTGTCCATGTACTGCCCTCAAGATTGATTAACATAAGCTGGTGTTCTATGCAGATATCTAAGCATTTTGGATAATATTTTTTCTATGCATAAGATATCCACATTACCCCAAATTTCAACTGCATACAATATTGATGTTGTACCATGGTATTCAGAACTCTTAAAAAAAAAAAACAATATTGTATTGTCACCATGTTCCTGTATGTCCGAATCCTCTGCTTGTGACATCATAGCATGTTGCCACAGAACTCATTCTGATACCAGGAGTAGAAGAATGTGACATCAGGGCATTAAAAGCAGCAGAGAGAGAGATAGATGGAAGCACTGGACTACAGAATAAGTTGATCAAGTACCTTAGTGAAGGACTTCTTCCTCTTCAGACTTTTATTTATTTATTTATTTGTGTCTAGGATTACAAAGTACGTTTGAGTCAAGGCTCTTTTACAAAGGTTCCACGTCATGCTGGTTACAGGGTAACAGACACTAAAACATAAAACAGTTACAGGTACATGGTTTTAGACAGTAACTTTGCTTGACAAAATCAGACTGAGTGATGAGTAACTCAAGAAACAATAGGAGGAAGAGGGCAGGAAGGGGAGAGGGCTGAGGGTAGGGGAAGGCACAGGTGTAGAGGGTCAGGGTGAGGCAGCAGAGGGGCCTTGTCAGGACAGACACAGGGCAAGTGCATTAGAAGTTGCATTGGACAGGTAAGTGCAAGAAGATAGGGCAGAAACTGATGCCTATAAGGTCAGAAGCAGCGCAGGGAATGAAGATGTTATGGGGTGCAAGCACAGGTGGAGGTGCCAGTTATGGAGTGGCGGAGCTTTTTTTTGAACGCTTTTTTTGAGACTTATTTTTATGTGACTAAGTGTGGTGTTTTCTGTAAGTAACAAAAATATGATTACACTTTCACTAAATTTAAGCAGTATAATGTCCTCTCACCCTGCTTATTTGGCGGGATCCTCTTTAAACTGAATTACAGGTAAGTCCTGGACCCTGTAATTCATCGTTGCATTCCTGGTCTCCAAGACTGCAGCTTTAATCATTCAGCTGAACAGAAACTTCCTTTTAGCCAAGGTGCTAGACTGACTCTTGTTCCTTGCATGTTCCAGTCTCAGCTTGTTTCTGTAACCACTATAGAGTACTTATTCTGTAAACATTACATACAGGGAGAAATAAAGGGACAAGTTTGAAAGGTTGCATGGTGCTAGACTGACTCTAGTTCTTTGCATGTTCCAGTCTCAGCTTGTTTCTGTAACCATCATAGAGTACTTACTCTGTAAACATTACAAATAGGGAGAAATAAAGGGACGCATTTGAAAGTTTGCATGGTGCTAGACTGACTAGTTATTTGCATGTTCCAGTCTCAGCTTGTTTCTGTAACCACCATAGAGTACTTGCTCTGTAAACATTACAAACGGAGAAATAAAGGGACAAGTTTGAAAGGTTGCACGGTGCTAGACTGACTAGTTCTTTGCATGTTCCAGTCTCAGCTTGTTTCTGTAACCACCATAGAGTACTTACTCTGTAAACATTACAAACAGGGAGAAATAAAGGGACGAGTTTGAAAGTTTGCATGGTGCTAGACTGACTCTAGTTCTTTACATGTTCCAGCCTCAGCTTGTTTTTGTAACCACCATAGAGTACTTATTCTGTAAACATTACAAACAGGGAGAAATAAAGGGACGAGTTTGAAAGGTTGATGCAGGGTTTGCCCCAAGCCCTGCGTCAACCCCGATGTTTGGAGCACCTGCGCCAAATGCATCTTCCACAACTGCCACCAATTTTCTATTTTTGGGTGCATTTGTGACCTTTACCATATGTTATGTCAGCTTGTGCCAAAGGTTTGGCGCAAGCCCCATAAAATGGATCACACTTGATCGCAAAGTTAGACCAGGGGGAGCTGATCTAACTTACTGCATATGGTGCATGCGATCCAGAATTGCAATTGACACCGGAGGTGGAAGAAATTATTCATTTTTTAGATGTTTGTAGCGTGTTTAAAATTCTACAGTTCCTATAGCAATGTAGTTTAGCTGGTATGATTCATCTTGGGACTATATACTCTACTTTTGGTTGCTTTCATGTAATCCTAGTAAGTTTTGTTTTGCTAGTGTTTATGCCCCTTTTTCTTCTCATTTAGGTTTCGAAAGATGAAGTACAACCTTTCTCGCTCGATGAGGACTTTGACTATGACAATGTCACTTTGTCACCGAAGTATTCAGAGGCAGAACTGCAAATCATCACAGAAACGGCTAAGCACAGGAGACATTGCTTAGACTTTGACACCGCAGAAACCAAAGACTGATACATGGCCACATTTCAGCTACCAGCTTTATGGTCCTGCAGTTGCATCATGGCAGTAATACCGTACCATGTCCAGGTGCAGGGAACCCTTTCTCACTGCAGCTGACAAACTCCACTCTGTGCCTCTTTGTACACGAATAAAACCCAAAGCTTTTGAAAGCAGTCGGGGACCATTTCTGTCTGGCTTCATTTTCAACGTTGAATAACGCTCACCAAATCATATTTTCAGAAATGCATGATTACAGAAGCATTTTTTTACATTGCGGAACAGTTCTGCTAGATTTGGTTTAGTCACACTTCAACTTATATTTTACTGATTTTGTACATTTCACATCCCTTTGTTCTTCACTATGAGATTAATTTACATGGAAACAGGATCTTTGCCCCCCCGGCGCTCATCTGTTTTGCTGTGTAATCCTTTGCTGAAGTCATAATCTTCAGTTTCTGATATCACAATTTGTTGCTGTGGAAAGGATTGTGATGTCACAGACATTTTTTGACTTAAAGGGAACAGTTAGCACCAAGGGCCCCACACTCAAGTGTAGGGTAGGTCCCAATATGCACTTTGTGGGCAAAAATATTTTGGTTTACTGTAGTACTGCAGACTGTATCAGACTAATTTTGTGTAGTTGTAGGCTGACATCTTCTTTTTCTACAAATCCCGGAATCCCCTGCAGATGACATCAGAGCAGTAGGCAGCAGTGGGAGATTCAGTAGTCTGCAGTGCATGTTCGAATTTATATAAGCTCGGATCTTTTGTTTGCTGGTTCTGCTGTCCTCTCAGGGCTAAGTATAGTCACAGAGGACTGTATTTAGACCGTGGACAAAAGCTGACATGGAAAACATCCAATTGTAGATGATACAAGCAGTGACATGAACTGCAGGCTATTAAATCTCCCAGTGCTGCTTACTGCTCTGATGTCAGCTGCAGGACATTCTGGGATTTGTAGTAACAGAAGATTTCAGCCTAGAACTAAGCAACATTAGTCTGATACAGTCTGCAGTACTACAGTAAACAGTAAGTAAACATAGATGTTTTTGCACACAAAGTGCACGTTGGTACCAGCCCCATACATGGGTGTGGGGCCGCTTTGTGCTGACTGTTTCCCTAACTCACTGTACCTAATAGCTCCACATGAAGTCCAAACAATCCATTGATTAATCTGACACAAAGTGGCCACCCAGAGTATACATTAAAGAATTAAACCGCTGGAGTAGATCAACTGCAAGAGACAAGGATCCTGTTTCCATGTAAATAACCCCATTAGTGAAGAATAAAATGACAGCACATATAGACAGTATATAAATATCAGCTGAATTGTGTGTAAGTATTATTTCATCAGTTTTCACCAAAATGACAAGAGTCATTTTAAGCAGTCTTGTGTTCCCACTGGATTTACAAGTGAGAGGCAGCTTTGTTTTTAATAATTTCTTAGACTGCAACATTGTGTGATTCCATGTAAATGCAGTGGGTCCCATTTACCCCTTTGGGAAATTGAAAAGTATGGAAACAATAAGAAAATACCAATGCTTCTGAAATTTAAATAGGGTTTCTAGCCTTCAGGAAAAGAAAAGTTACTGTTCGCATCAGCAGAATCTAACTGTACTGCATTTAAAAAGACTTGACGTTCAAACCCTTCCATTCTTCAGTACTATTTTATTTCTTCATTTGTTTATTCTCCTGGATGTCTGGGGTGGCTGATCAGTCCTATTCCACTCCCGCCTACCTGTGCTCATGTCTCCTGGGACTTATCTCTACCTGGTCCCCCATGGAATACCCCTATGGTGGGGTCAGAGGGGAGGGCTGTTTCCCCCACCAAAGCACTCATCCAGACAGGTCAAGGTGTCCCAGGTGATGGTGCAGGTCTGTGGTTGAACAGACAGAACGTCAGGAAGCCCCAGCTCCATTTTCCACCCATGATCCTGTCTGCAGCCAACGTGATGTGTACATGTGGAGGCATGCATGCGTCGCCATGCCGCAGTCCCTCCCTTCTGTGCTGCTCTGGCCTGCACTACCACCAGCCCTCCAGCTAGTGGCAGTCAGAGGCTGGGCAAGTGAGCTCTCCCTTCCCAGAAGAGAAGAGCAGTCCTATGGATGCTTGCTTCTCTCACCCTGGCTGACCCCCGGCAACACGACTTCACTTCCAGACTCGGGTTGCCAGTGTAGAATGAGGTGTGGCATCCAGCACCTCAACCCTCAGTGCCATCGGGCTAGCTCTACTAAGTGTTTTTACATGAAAAAAGGAGCTTTGCCCTTACTGTTCATCCACAGCCAGGGCTGCTTCTAGCAACCAGAGTTTACTAGTGATGTCACATATGTGTAGTCATCCCAGCCCTGGAATGTTGTGTAATTGAGTATTGCTGATGCCAACTGCACATTTTTTTTGTAGGGAACATTAACTATCCAAGCAAGGGGGTGGTAGGGCCGAAGGAGGTCTTGCAGGTAGCCCGGTCCCTGGCCGTGTAGGGTCTTATAGGTCAGCAACGCGACCTTGAAGGTGATCCTCCATCGCACCGGCAGCCAGCGCAATTCGCGCAGTACAGGTGTGACATGGCAAGTTCTTGGCAACCCAGTCAACTACCTGGCCGTCATGTTCTGCACCAGCTGCAGGTGACGGAGATCCATCCCTGGTAACCCTAGGTATAAAGCATTGCAGTAATCAAGACGAGAGGACACAAAGGCGTGAACCAGTATCGGAAGGTCATCATGCAGAACAAGGTGCTTAATCCAGGCGATGTTCCTCAGATGATAAAATGAGGACTTGACAACTGCTGACACCTGTAGTTTTAGTGTCAGTTCGTTGTCAATTCCTACGCCCAGATTCCGCACCAATTCAGAAGATCATGTTTACATCCCTTTTTGTGTGTTGGTGTAATCTGGCTGCTCTCCAGTCCTTTGGAATCTGACTTGTGTTCATTGTTTTCTCAAATAAAATTTTAAGAGGTAGACAAATAGTGGTTTTCATTAGAATTAGCATTTTTGGTGTGATATTGTCAAGTCCTGGTGCACCTTAAGGTTTGAGTCCTTCTATTTTAATTTAATGTCTTCTTGGTTAATTGTAAAATGATTTTTGCTACAATCCATGTCTCTCAGGCCCGGATATTCAAAGGGGTTGCACCTGGCACAACGGAGTTGCACCGGCGCAATCCTGCATTGTGCCCCGGTGGGATATTAAAAGGCTGCCTGGCGCAGCGCAAATCCCAATGCGCTGGGGCACAATGATAATGTATGCGGCACAGATGCAGGGGGCATGCCCATACATATGCAGCACATCCCAGTATTCAGCCCGGGATGTGCGGCGCATATCCCAGTGCACCCCTGCACTGCGCCGCATGGGGAGCTCAGAGTTGAGCCCATGCAGAGTAGGAGCAAAGCCCGGCCACCTACAGGCAGGCTGGTGTATTGCAGGGTGCAACACAGCAGCCCAACCCTGGGTGGTCACCCACCTGCCCAGAACACTGTCCGCATGCACGCACAACCCTGGTGGTCTAGTGGTACCCCTTTCCCACAGCCGTGATCACACGGTATATGTTCATAATGCTATCCCTGGTAGTCTAGTGGCCCCCTCCAGTCCCCAATTCCCTGATGAGTATGTAACATAACCATCCCTGGTGGTCTAGTGGTCCCTCCCCCCAAGTCCCCGATAAATGGCATTCTGACGTCCCTGGTGGTCTAGTGGAATCCCCCCCGCCCGTTGCCACGATCACGGTAAAATCCTGTATTGTAATACCCTGGTGATCCAGTGGCACCCCCAACCCACCACAGAACCCTTGCCCACCCGCTCCCCCCCCATCATCAGTGGGTGGCTGCATCCTGCCCGCACACTTCCCGGCCACCCACCGAATGACAGGTACAGTATGGGTTATAAGCCCATTGATCCCTGGTGTGGACCAGTGGGCTTGCAAGGCATACTGTACTAGACAGTTCCAAATCATGCTTTTTTATTGTTAATATTGTGTTTTTAATGAGTTGCCAACTTTCCTCTACTGATTTGTCTTGTAATATTTTTGTCCAATCAGCCTTAGAGATTTTGGTCTTTATCTCATTTGAGTCAGCTGTGTTGTATAAGTATATCTCCGTACATCCATTTTGATTTACTTGTTTGTGTTCTGTATCAAATAGTACACTTGAGTGGTTGCTGTTGCTTAAGGGGGCAGTTATTTTACAGCTTGATATGTTTATAGAATCTGAACTTATTACTAAATCTAGAATACTAGCCCCCACTTGTAGGTTTCTTAACATGCTGTGCTAGATTATGTTCTGTGTATGCATCTAAAAAGGATATGCTTTGTTTTGTTGAGGCTTTGTTCACACCGCAGTCAATGTCAAGATGGTTTGAATTGCCTGTCAGGACCACTCTGCCCATCTCTGTTGCCAGTGATAGCTCTTCTATAAGTTCTTTATTTCCTCTGTTGTATCAGGTGGTCTATAGCATACACCTAAAATAAACATGTCTGATGTGCCTTGGTTTACTTTTAACCAGGAAGTTTCTGTTTTTGACGTAGGTTTTCTGATTTTAAAAGATACATCTGTTATTTTAACTAACACATTTGCATAAATCACCAAACGTCCCCCTTTCTTACTTTTCCTGTCTTGTCTTACCATCATATAACCAGAAATGTTTTTATCCCTTGTATCCTCTTCTGTGCACCAAGGTTCTGTTATCATTGCAAAGTCTACGTTCTCCTCAGAATGCAGGAGTGTTTGTAGTGCTGCCATTTTGTTGTTAAGACTTCTTGCATTGGTCAGAAATCATTTGATAGTTTTATGCCTCATAGGTGTAATATTAGATTTGTTTTTCTTTTTTGTTTTGTGTAATGGTTCTTTAATTATTCCCCCACCACCACTGAGTCAGTTTAAAGGCCTGGCTTCCATGTGTGTCTTAGTCTCCTGAGGATGTTTTTTTTTGTGAAAATGGTCCCAGGAGTCAATGAATACAAACCTGTCTCTGCACCAGTTTTTAACCCTTGTGTTAGTCCGCTGAATAGTTTTAATCTTTTCCTCCCCTGCTGTAGGGACTGGGAGAAGTCCTGAGACAATAACATCAGTTACCAAGGCTTTTAAGTTTTTGGCAGTTTAAAGAGTATCTTCACAAATATATTTTTCGTGATCATACCCCACATTTGTGATTCCTGCGTGGATAGTTACTATTGGCTGATTGTTATTCTTTAGTATATACTGTGTTGTCTTGTTTATGTCCTTAACTTTTGCTCTGGGGAGGCATATAACTGTTGGGTTATGTTTGTCAGGGGCACAAATGATGGAGTCACACTTTGTGATAGGTGATTCCGTCATCACAATAATTTCTCTGGGGCTAGGTTGAGTGTCCATTTCATTTTGGTCACTCTGAGAATGGTGTGTGTTTAACACACTAAATCTGATAGCTGTTTCTAGGATAAAGTTATTAATTGCTGCTCTTCCTTTTTTATTCCCTGCACCTATTTGTATCATACACCAGTCATTTATGTTAGCATCAATAGTCTTTTTACTTCTTTTAATGCTGTTTTTTTTCCAACTCTCCTGTTTCATTGTCTGGTGTGCCTCTATCCCTTCCTCTTTTTTTGTGCTTACATTTCCCGTACTATAGTGTGCCAGGTTAGTGTCTGTTTGGCTGTTTTTGTTCTAGTTGTTCTTGTTTTTTTTTTTATAGAAGGTTCAGTTATTGACCAAGTCATTTCTTCAGGTTTCACCATGATCTGTTGTCAAGGTCAACACCCCTCGAGTACTTGGCGCTTTTAATCTTTCCCCTTGTATGTTTCCTACCCCATCACCTCCCCGACCCAGTGATACTCCCTAAGTTCCCAGTATTATTCCCATATAATCTCCCTACGTCTTTAGTGATTTCCAACTACCCCTATTAAATTTTGTTCTGCCTCAGTAGAGTGTTAACTGGTCTTAGTCCCCATACTTTATCAAAGATATGCATCTGAGTGTGACTAAAGTAAAGTAACCTTTCCAGCTGCATACATTCTAAAAATAAATTATTTCACAACATGCAGTCTGGTGGATGTACATCTTTCCAGTGCCTAGTTATACACCTCCTAACATTAATTAAAGCCATGTTTACTGTTCTCCTTAGTGGGCCTTACACAATTTGTCATATAGATGTCATACCCAGCAAGCATAACTCCACTTTATATTTCAGGTAAATTCCTGGGATATTATTAAGTGTATCGATTACCTTCTCCAGTAAGGGCACTATATGCTTGCATGTTGCAATCACATGAGTGAGAGTTCACCTTTGGGTACCACATCTATTACACATTGGTGATAGTACCAAATGAATGTTGTTGAGGAGTGGAGTATAGTATGTTCTATGAAATATATTGAACTGATTTAAATTCAACCTATAACTAATTGTAATTTTTGTTCAATTTATTATTTCTGTCCACTTACTTTCAGCTAGTCCATATTCTGATTCTTTTTCCCAACCGTTCTTCAACATGTTTAATGTTCTTATTCCTGTCCTCATTATTCTTTTATAAATCTTTGATATCAATTATGTTTCTTTTTTCAGTATTAATTCTTGTACTGATGCAATGTTTGTTTTTTGTAGGTCAATACCTAACAGTATAGCAAGTGAGACTTTGTCCTGAAGTATGTAAAATGTTCTCTCTCCGGGAATATAAATTTAAATTCTTGAAAGGTGGAAAATCTTTCTTCATTATATAGGTCTTCTATTTGCATTACACCTTTTGAACCCCATGGGTTATATGTTTTTATTGATCCCCTTCTCTTTCTCCATTATGTAGGTCTTCTGTTTGCGTTACAGTCCAACCTAGATTTAACGGCTACGGATAATGTGGTTGTTTGGATATATCAAACACTTTCCCAGATCCCAAACCCAATGCATTGAGACCTGTTTGAAAGGAATTGATATAACGATGCAGCGCTGCCGTATAAATTGGACACCTGATTGCTTGTAACCTGACCAGGAATTAACACCTTTTTGAGCAATTAGCGGCTGTTTAAGTACAGGCACTTTGTCAGTATTTTTTTTTCACGTCACTGCTAATCGCCTATTACTCCTCTGCTGGAAGAGCTACTGCACAGGATCTGCGATTTCAACCTGCCTGCCATTGCTTCAGGTGCTTCTAGTTTTTTTTGCATCATGTCCAAGTGTAATTCTCTTACACTATAAAAAAAAAAAATACAGATTTTAAAGAAGATTGATGACATGCCGAAGATGTCAATACGAGATTTGGCTCCCCACTTTGGCATGTCACGGTCAGCTCTTTCTGATCTGCTGTGGAGTTGGGATAAGCTGATTGAGGGCTGGCACAGTAATGAAAACACCGGTAGAGAAAGGAAACAGGATGGTAAAGACGGGAAAGTGGAAGAGGCACTACTCCGGTGGTTTGCCAATGCTTGTGGATGGGATGCTCAGATAAGTGGCCCAATTTTAATTGAGAAGGCAGGTAAACTAGCTGCAGGCATGGGAAAAAGTGACACTCCTTGGCTGCCCCTAGTGGAGGCTGGAGGGCAGTGTCAGAGTATGGGAGACACAGGAGCGTGGAAACGTGGCATTCACGTGTTTCCACACTTGCATGTTCACGCAGTCTATGACTATGAGGGAGAGGGGCGTAAGGGAGGAAAAACAAAGAAAAATGGTCTGGCAGGCTCCTTGAATTTGCAGTACCACGCCTTACCTTGGGTGACCCAGGATCTGGATTGTGCTTTGGAGGGAGGGGGAGGATGGCCCTCCCTCTCCAACCCTGCCATGGGGGGGATTCCATGGGGGAGTACCAGGGAGAGCCTGTGAGCTAGGGAAGCAGAGCCACAAAGGAGTTTCTGAGATCCCTGGGGGGGGGGGGGCTGTAGCCACCTGCTAGACTGCCGGGAAAAAAGCAGGATGGAAGAAAAAAAATTCTGACATCATAAGGAGGAAAGTGTGATGTTCTACCTTGCTCTGGAGAGCTGTCTGGTTCAGACCTGCTGATCAACTCCATCGTCTTTACTTGAAGGTATCTGACCACTGGTTCCTAAACAAGTGCAGAAGATTCCAAGAAATGCACTGCACTCCCATGCATCAAAAATAGAGGCAGATTCAAAATCAGAATCCAAATAATTTTATTTGGACCCCTAGAGTCAATTAGATGGCTATACAATGGGAGGGCGCCCTACCAGAATCCACCCCCTGAGGAAGACTACTCCTTGGTCAAAGTGTTGGGGATAGTCTGTAAGGAGTAGCTAGCTCCACTGAGAGGTGTTGAAATAAGTACCGAATAAAATTATTTGGATTTTGATTTTGAACCTGCCTCTGTTTTTGATGCATGGGAATGCAGTGCATTTCTTGGAATCTTCTGAACTGTAGATGGGCTAGCAACCTCTGCACTGCACCCAACTCCGTTTGTTTGAGCACATAGCGAAAGGAGTGGATCCTTGCCTAAACGAGTGTAGCCTTCTATTGATAACACTTATAAAGATGTAGAAACAGTAAAAACAGCAATAACAGCACAATGTGGCTGCAAAACCAGGATAAGCAGTAACCTGTAAGAGGGAAAAACACCACACCAGGTTCAGAAATCGTAGTCTATTACTCTGCGTGCCTGTGACTGAATAAACTGCAGATGTCTTACTGGTTAGCAGATAAGTCTGAACAAACCATAAAATGTTACCATCTTTTCTGAACAGCAAACTCCTGAGATTGGATAATTTTCCCCAATGGGAACCATGGGCTTCTGGAAGTGGCCCCATTGACAATGTTGGAGCTAACAGAAAGGAAATTACGGTAAGTAAGAAGGAATTTCTCCTTTTTGTAGTGTTCCACATTGTCAATGGGAAGTCTTTACATTTGAGTTCTAAGAAGCAGTACCCATTTTCCAACTGAGTGGTGGAGAATATTGTCCCATATATCACTGATATGGGCAAAAAAGAATAATTATCTGCTAACCACCACCTGCAAAACCTTGAGACCGAAGGCTACATCAGCGGAACTGTGAACATCCAATCAGTAGTGCTTAGTGAAAGTATGAATGGAGGACTATGTTGCCACTTTACACAATTCTAACATAGATACTTCCCCTCTCTCCACACAGGAGGTAGGCGGAGCCCTGATGGAGTAAGCTTTGATGAGGACCGGAGCTTTCTTCTTCTCAGCTACGTATGCCTTAGCGATGCAGGCTCTCACCCACCTAGCCAAGGTGGCCTTGGAAGTTTTCTGACCTATTTTGTTGCTGCTCTGAACAGAACAGACTTTCAGACTTCCTGAAATCTGTTTTTCTTTTAACGTACATGCTGACTGCTCTGCACAGGACTAGCTTGTGCAGCTCCTGCTCCTTTGGATTTCCCTGCTTAGGACAGAAGGACAGTAGACAGATTTCCTGACTTACATAAAAGGCTGCAGGTACTTTAGGAATAAAGTATGGCACAGTCCTCTAAACTATCATTTCCTTGTGAATGACAAGGTAAGACTCTTTGTGGAACAGTGCCTGAAGTTTCCCAATCCTGGCATATCAGATTGCAATTAGGAAACACATCTTGTACGGCAGAATATCCAACAGCACTGATGAAGAAGGCTGGAAAGGTGCCTTACAAAGAGCATTCGGTACCAGATTCAGATCCCATGGGCGGGGGGGGGGTACCAGTAATCAGAACAGTGGTCTGCTTCTGCGAACTGCTCTTAGAAAACATACAACCTCCTGGTTTGTCCCCAAGGACGTGCCCATGGAACTTCCCAGGGCTGATTCAAACATGGACACCTAACCTTTCAGAGTGCTTAATTTAAGCCCTTTGTCCACCACCGCCTGCAAAAAATGCAAATTCTGCAGAAACATAGCCTTGGCAGGTCTGATACCTCTCTCACTGGCCAAGGCTGCAAAAGTATTCCACACATTGCCATAGGCTGCAGATGTAGATACCTTCCTGGTGTCCATTAGGGTTTCTACTGCCTTTTCAGAAGAACCCTGTCTTAACAATCTCCTCCCCTCAAGAGCCAGACCACCAGCTGCATCACCCCTGGCTTTGGATGCAGAATGGGCCCTTGGAAAAGAAGGTCCCCCTGGCATGAAGGCCAGAACAGGGCCTGCTGAGCTAGACGCACAAGGTCTGAAAACCATGGTCTTCTTGGCCATTCTGAGGCTAATAACAGGAAGTGTCTTTTTGAGCACCTTATCTTGAAAAGAACCTTGGGAAGGAGTAGTAGCAGAAGGAACAAGTATGCCCTGAAGAAATCCCACATCTGGAACACAGCATCCACCACCTTCACCTGAGGACACCAGTACCAGCTGAAGAACCTCAGGACCTGAGTATTTTCCCTTGATGTGAAGAGGTTGATCTGATGGCAACTAAACCTTTGAAGTTTGAACACTTCTTGGTTCAGCATCCACTCCCCTGGATACACTCTCAACTCAGGCAATCGGCCTGGATGTTCATTTCTCCTGCCAGATGAAAAGCCGAGAGACTCACAAGTTTTTTTCTGCCCAAAGCAGAACTTTGTATGCTTCCACTAGTATCTCCTTGCTTCTTGTGTCTCGTCGGTTGTTTATGCATGCCATGGTGGCAGCATTGTCCAACGTTCTTCTTTCTGTCCTCTCAGTCATTATTTCTCCTTTTAGTTTTATATCTTTTCCTTTTTCCTGTCCCTTGGATCTCCTTGTCCCACCCTCCACTCCTTTCCTATTACCTCTCTGGCGACTCAGAACTGGCAGGCAGGTGGAGTCGACAGCGCCTAACGGCCAACCTGCGAGCGCCACGCAATGTGTTGGCCTCGTGGGTGGCGCCGGGATGTAGAGTCGGCTCCACCTACCTAAAAAAAAAGGTTTCGGGTCATGACCCAGCCATGTACCCATTGGTGATGAATGGTTAAGATACACAGAAAGATCAGAATTACGGTAGGTACGTAATTTTCATTTTTTAGTTGTGATTACTTCAGTTTGAAGGATTTCCGAGCTTCAGGCCCCGATGTGTAAGAAGCCTTATTTGATTTTTCACGGAGACTGGGTGGCTCTGCATATGAATCCTAAGGCCCGGATATTCAGACTACGGCAGGCTGTGGCGCAAGCCTGGGCGCAGCACAATTTGGCTGCGCAGGGGCGTTGACAGGGTGATATTCAGTGGAGCTGCGCCATGGCACAGCATCGCTGAATATTGCACCCTGGCCACCCGCAATGGATCCGATTCACATTTCTGGACTGTATAGTAAGGTACGGGCTGCAGCCCATTGGCTCATGCTGTGGACGGCGTGCAGCTCTCGTACAGTGTCGTCGGCGGGCAATGGGGCAGCGAGCAGGGGAAGCTGCCACCCGCCGCTGACTGGTGGGTGGGTGGTGGGGCTCGTGGGCGGTGGGAGGGGGACCACTAGTCCACCAGGGTTGTTTTGGGTGGCATTATTTCCTACATATGCCCGCGATCGGGCTGCAAGCAGTCCACTGGACCACCAGGGATATTGGATGGTTTAATTTTTTACTTAAGCCCGTGATCGGGCTGCGAGCGGTCCACTGGACCACCAGGGATATTGGACGGTTTAATTTTCTGCTTAAGCCCGTGATCGGGCGTGAAGCGGTCCACTGGACCACCAGGGATATTGGATGGTATAATTTTATACTTCAGCCTGCGATCGGGCTGCGAGCAGTCCACTGGACCACCAGGGATATAGGACGAATATTTTAATGTACATATGCCTGCGATCGGGCACGGGGGGGCACCACCACAAAGGTGCAGCTGGAGCTCGGGTGGCCACCCACAGGTGGCAGCTGCCATGTTTCACCCTGCAATATGGCAGCTCACCTGTGGGTGGACAGCCGTTGTTCCTTTTTTTTTGCTTACCTGTGTGCAGCGCAGGTAGGGGTTGTGCATGCATTGGCTCAGCGCATCCCGGGCTGAATATCGGGATGTGCGGAGTATGCATGGCACCCCCCCCACCTGTGCCGCATACATTACTGATGTGCTCCAGCGCATCAGGATTTGTGCCAGGCTCAATTCCCATTTGAATATCACGCCGGGGCACATCAGTGGGTTGCGCATGGCACAACAGTGTTGCACCATGCGCAACCCTTCTGAATATCCGGGCCTAAGTTTCTACCAAAGGTAGTTTCTGAATTTACTTTGAATCAGACTACCCACTTGCCAGTGTATTATCCTGAACACGCTAGCCAAGGAGGAGGCACTTCTGCACATACTGGATGTGCACAGAATTTTGCATTATTATACTAGTCGGACGAAGTCAGTCTGCAAAACGGATTAGCTTTTCGTTTCCTTCACACCCAATGGAGAGGACACTGAAGTTTCAAAACAATGTTTATCCAAATGGTTGGCAAACTGCATTCTGTTTTATCAGAAGTATAACAGACCACTTCCAAGGGAAGTAAAAGGGCACACAACCAGAGGCATGGCTGCTTCTACTGCTTGTTTCAGAAATGTCTCTGCTCCTGACATCTGTGTGGCAGCTACTTGGAGCTCTGTCCACACTTTCACTAAGCATTACAGTCTGGACATTGACTTTGAATTGAGGGCAGGCTTTGGTCTAGTTGTCCTTCAGGGCCTTCTTTCTTAAATTCCCTGCTGTTCTGCAGACTTTTCTTGCCTCCCGTGGTCAGTCTTTGCCTGACATACACTGCCTGGGATTCAGTCCTAACGGTTATTGCCTACTGCAAGAGCCCTCTCGAAGTAAGGTAGTGCAGTTACGTAAGAACTTACCATAACAATAGATGTTCAAGAGAGGCTCTTGCAGTAGGCAAACTTTCTCCCCCTTCCTCCTTCCCCCTGCTACTGCTTCTCTTCAGCCTATCTTTGGCTCCAGGAGCCCGTTCTTTTCTCCTGTCACACCTTCTTAGGTCTCCGGTGGGAGAACTGGAGGGTGGGCGTGGGGACCACCCACTATATAGCGCCAGACTGACGTCCATCACGTGATGCCGGGTGTGTGGTCCCCCACCAGACACTACTAGTTAAAGTTATCTGTGTTGTCCTAGTGCCTGGTGGCTCAGTCCTAATGGTTATTGCCTACTGCAAGAGTCTCTCTTGAAGATCTACTGCTATGGTAAGTTCTTACATAACAATACTTTATGATTTACACTTTAAATAAATTATACCAGTCCCAAATTGCCATGCAGGGAAAGTATTATGTACAGTATAGTGCATGACAAATCTGTTTTTTGAGAAACAAAGTTAGCTCACTTTATGCCCTGAGCCAAAGGAAGAACATGATGGGGGCCTGGGACACAGAGGTTACAAGAACTATGGGTGCGAGACCAGCAAAATGCCACTGAATGAAACATAGAAATGTGGACTATGATGGCAGATAAGGACCACTTGGCCCACCCAGTCTACCCATTTCACTACCTATTGGATAAGCTGCAGATCCTAGCTAACCAACAGCCTACTTCATCCTACCCCCCACTCGCACTGCCTTATGTCTGTCCCATGCATTCTTGAATTCCCCCCACTGTTTTTGACCTCACGACCTCCTCAGGAAGGCCGTTCCATGCGTCCACCACCCTCTCCATGAATAATTCATGAATATTTTTGATAAGATTGCAAATACGTGCCCTCACCTAGAATCAAACCTCTGACCCTTTGCTTGTAAAGTGAGGACACATCCAGTGTGTCACCTGAGGAGTTTATGGTGCCATTCGTCATCACTCTGCTTCCTATCTGTCAGCCAACTGGTTATCAACTTCTTGTACTTTCTGCTGACCCAGTATTGTGCTGTGTTTTCTGAATTTTTCATGTGGCATAGTGTTGTAGATCTTGACAGAATCCAGATAGACATAGACTATATCCATCACAGGCCATTATGCATCTTCCTAGTAATCTCTTTGAAGAAGATAATCAGGTTGGTTTGGTAGGACCAACCTTTTGTGAAACCTTGTTGGGTAGAGGGAAACAGTCCAATCTTCGCTTGTCAATCTTCACCATTCATTACTGCTTGGGTGTTAGCCAGAAGCACACACCCACCACGGGAGTTTTTTTTTGGAGAGGAGTTGGCACCGACGGCGCTGCACCCGAGAGCAACGCACCATGCAGTGCGCAAGGGGAGGCCTTTAGGTGCCATAGACTCCTCCTCCATCCCAGTTCTGTTTCTCCCGCCGTTGAGGCTGCACCTGCTGTGCGGAGTCAGAAATTGTTTACTGCGCCACTAGGCTGTGTTGTCAAGGTCGACGCCTCTTTCTATCTCCTGCATCCCGGTTCATTTTCCGATGTCACCTAACTGGTAAGACCATTTAATTTTATTATTTGTTGACGTCGCTGGGAGCTTTTCTGTTTAAAAGTTAATTTCGCATCATGTCTGGTTCGGGAGGTAAACGTAAGTCGAAAATGGGCCGTGCCCCTATGTGTCGGTGCTCCTGTGGCCGGCATTTTTCCGTCACGGACTGCCATGATGTCTGTCTTTGATGCCTGGGACCTAACCACGATATGGATAGATGCGATGCCTGATTCTCGATGGACCGCCGTGTTCTCGAAGTCTGCGCGTTCAAAATCATGACTTTTGGAGGATGGCTTTGCTCTCGGGCCTCCCAGGCCAGGTCTCTAGACCCTTCTTCTGGGCCCCTTCCCAGGCCTATATGGTCTGGTGAGGAGGAGGTATCCTCATCTTCTAGACTTGCTGAGGAGGAAGCCTCTTTCCGGTGTTGGGGAAATGCATGGTCCCTCCTGGGGCCACGGTGGGGACACTGTTTCAGCAGTCACCTCTTTGGAGGTGCAGGCTCCCCCACTGTCATGACCCATGGTTACTGGCATTGCTGGACCCTCGATGCCATGATCCGGTGCTGTCTTGGATCCCAGCGCCGTTCGCAGCACCGGTGATTGGGGCAGCGCCGCATGCGATGCCAGTTTGGTTCTCACCACTGCTCTCGGTGCCATGGGCCCGGTCGACTCTGTGGGCGGTGCCGTGTTGGGTCCCGGTGCTGTGGGCGGCACTGAGGACTCGGCCGGAGCCACAGGTGGGTCTGGGCCGGGCTCTGGAGTTGTTGTTGGTGTGCCGCGAAAGGACGGTGCAGCGGGTGACACCCGGCGTCATTCCCAGTGCCGTTTCTCAGGGGACTCTTGGGGTGGCCAGCATCGAGGTCCTTCTAATCAGCTCTTCCTTGGAAGCAGATGACTCAGACGTGGACCCGTCCTGGCTCCCCGATTCTTCAGGATCAGAGTCTCCTGTGGAGTGTGGTGTCAGGCAGCCCAGTGCTCCCATTCCTCAGTCTCCACAGCAGTCTTTCCCTGAGGACTCCCAGGCTGGGGGTGGCTGGGGGCCTATGGAGTGGGCACTGTTCTCCCAGAGGGGACGGTGACAGCTGCCATTTCTGGTGCTGTTGCACCTTCTCAGGGTGGACTAGGAGCCATGTCTTCAGGGGCTTCCCCCAGGAGACCTCAGCATCGACAGGCCCTGTCGCTGGCATTGAGGAGGAGGGTGTCCTCTGAGTGTGAGGGTTGAGGGGCTGGGGTGAGGGGCATCGAGTTCCACCTGCTACCCCTCGGGGTATGGGGAGGAACCGTAGTGCTGAGCCCCACCTCTCCCTTTTAGGCTCGAGGTACCCCTCCAGTGGCATTGCTGTGTGTTGCCCTTCTGGATCCATGCAGCCCCAGGTGCATCACAGGGTAGATTCCCCTTCTAGGCTCTTCCAGAGTTCGCATCCCCAGGGTTTCATTTTGTGACCTGGTTTGATATCCGGGACCCCACCAGTTCAGGCTCCATTCCCTGCATTTCAGAGCCTTAGCAGAGGACAGTTGCCTCCTCGTAGGTGCCCCTCTCCCATTCCTTTGTAGTCACCCCCCTCTCTTTCAGGCCATGTCGGTCCTATGGGCCCGTTATCCTGAGAGACATTCAGAGGCGCTGCGGTGGCCTTCCTGTCATATGTTAGATTTATGCATGAATGGGTTTTTCACCTCTCCCCTCCACCGCAGGAGTCCTCTGGGCATTCGAGTTCCCCATCCTCCTTGACTCCCTCCTCAGAGGGAGAGGAACCCTCTGTTCACCTCTCATCCGAAGCTGATTTCACTGAATATCAGCGCTTCCTATCATGGATGGTTGGGGATCTCCATATCTCCTATGTCAGATGAGACAATATTGAGGGGGAGATGCGTGAATTCCTAAGTGAATTCAGTGCCCAACATTTGGTGGTGCCATCCTGGCCTATTCCCTTCCAGGAGGCGTCTATCCACTCCTGGCAGTCTCCAGCCAACCCTATCCCAGCCCCGGCAGACTGCAGGAGGAGGTATTGTGCCCCATCTGAGTCCCTAGGTTCTCTTCCCTACCCGTCCTCGGGATTGATGTCCCTAGAAACTCCTTCCGGGTGCTGCTGCCTGGTGCACGACTGACTGCTGGACTCAGATTCTCTACAGTTTGACCGGTTGGGTTGGCTCGAAGAGTGTTCTCTTCCTCTCTTGTGATGCTGTGTATCGCATCACATCAGGCACACCATGCTACCTACAACAGGCATCTATGGTCGATGCTATCTCAGCTTCTAGCATCAGTGCCTGACACAGAGCAATCTAGACAGGCCATTGCCCTCTCTGCTATAGGCCTGGAACTGGCAAGGCACCAGGCAAGGGCATTTTATGATGCCAATGAGGTGGCTTCCAGGCTTGCGGGGACAGCGATCTGCATTAGTTGGATGGCATGGCTTAGTCTATCAAGACTGTCAACCCTGGCCTGGTGTAGGGTGATTCACTCCACTTTCTGAGGGACCCACCTCTTTTCCACCAGGGCTAGGAGGCTTCTGCAGGGGCTTCCTCCGTCTCGTCATCTCCAGGGGACACCTCCTAGCTCTCCTCTGCCTTAGGCTTCCTGTCTTGTAAGGCCAGGGTCTCAGCCTCCTGCTGGTGAAAAACAGAAGGAAGAGGGTCTTGTTCCCTCAGGGTTTTCCTTGTCCTCCTGCGGGGGGCTTGATACTCACCCAAGCAGTAATGAATGGTGAAGATTGACAAGGGAGGATATGGAAATTACATACCTACCGTAATTCTTGATCTTCTCTTGTATCTTCACCATTCATTACTGATACCCACCCACCTTCCTGTCATGGGCCTCCTTCTCCGGCGTCTCTTCCTCCCTACTCATTCCTCATCCTTCTTCTCTTGGCCTTAAAGCCTGAATATAAAAAAAAAAAAAAATCTTGATTTTCCCGTTCTTCTCAGAATGGATCCATTTACTTGAGGAAGGGAGGGGAATGAGTAGAATTCATCTGTATCCTGAGGGAACTCTTTTTGATTGCCCCTAGGGGTGACCTCTTGGCTCCTTCTTAAGCCATGTTGTTCAATTCACAGTTAAGGCAACTGTTCCTTAATTGGTTCGGTTCCTTTTTCTAGGTCCCCTCTGGCATGTCTCAATCTCCTATTTGCGTCAGCCTCTGCTGGTTAAACGCTTACTGGCACTCCAATTGCCTTGATCTTGTGATCTGTTTTGCTTACCTTTGGGGAGTCAGACCGAGTTCCCACTCTGTTCTTTTCCACAAAGGGGTGCCCTCTGTAGGGCTTCAAATATGCCCCCCTCTCCCCTCACACATCTGTGTTAGGACATAACAAGGTGCTAGTGGGTTTCCTTCCCCTTCCTAGGTGGGCACTCTCCTTCAGAACAGATTTTCTGCCTTGGCAGTCTGAGAGCTCTCAGCTGGAGTTAAGGGGTTGGGGATGATGGGAGGTGCAGAGAGTCTGCTTTTTGTGTACCAAGCTGTGCAAATGGTTCAGTTGAACCTTCTGCACTAGTTTTTCCTGAATGGGATCCTTGCTCCCTCACCTTGGTCCCGAGCTTATGAGCCTCCAAGCCAATTCTCACAACTTGGCAGAAGTTCTCCCTCCTCCCAGCATCCCCTCCCACTCTGTCTCTTCTTCTTCCTTCTTCTCTCTCTCCCTTACCTTTTCCTCCCTTGGAGCTGCCCCAGGAGTGAGGCCCTGCGGTCCCATAGGGTAGGTTTTCCTCTTTCCTGTCCTCTATCGGCTTATTCCTTTTTCAGTGTATATCCTTTCCTTTACCTATGTCTCAGCTCTCTTGCCTCACTCTCCTTATTTCCTTATCATTATTTCGCCTCTCCGGCTTACAGAACTGGGATGGAGGAGGAGTCTGCGGCGCCTAACGGCCACCCCTCGCGCATCGCATGGTGCATCGCTCAGGTGGTGCCGCCGCACTGACCTCCAAAACCAAAAACCTTCCCATGGTGGGTGTGAGCGCCCGGCTAACACCCAAGCAGTAATGAATGGTGAAGATACAAAAGAAGATCAAGAATTACATAGGTATGTAATTTCCATTTCTTGTTTATGTGCTGAATCACCACATCTTTTATGATTGTCTCAAACACTGATGATGAGCCCTGAGGTAAGGTTCCCAGGTCTGTAGCTCCTTTAACCCCTTCTTGAATGGAGAAATGATATTGATCATTTTCCAGTTCTCTGGCATTATCCTTATCTATAATTTTTTTTTCCTTTTATAGTTTCTTTTCTCAGACTAACGAAGTAGGAATAAAATGCCTCATTTTCAGGGGAGTCTTGCTTCTACCCATTGTTACAGCAGTGTGTATTAAAGTAAAAGGAGATCATGTGACTTGGTTAAATACTCACACTGAGTGATAAAAGTGAGTAACTCTTGTAGGATGTTTTTGAAAGTGGGTCTCCTGCTTCCCAAACTTGTGGTTTAACCACGGCACTGCTTTCTGGTTTAAATGTAACAGGAGAAGGAACGGATCACATTTTCAGGTATGAGTGCAGAAGGCTGTAGTTTAAAGGGAGACTCTATTTTCAGAGATTCTGTAGGCCTTGAATCCGGACCGTTCTGGGGATTTGTACAAGCAGGTGATGGTCAACATTGCATCCATATTGGTAATAAAATCGTCATGTACACTTTGCATTCCTAAAACATTTGGTTATTTTATTTCTATGTATTAATAGCATGAATATTTATTTTTTCACTCTGCCAAAACACTGTCACTGCACGGATATTAAAGAGATACAGGCCAGTATTAAAAACTGAGAACGGTTAAAAGGATGTCATGAAAGTATGTAATGACTATATTGCGTGGGGAACGTGAAGGTTTTTATTAATTTACTGTGTAGGAGTTCTCATGATGCTGAATATATTCGATCCTTTCACTCATAGTTCCTGTTTACTGTGGATTGGCAGTACTGATTGGGGGGTAAACTACAGTGAAATCTGCCCACTTTCACTCTTCATGAGGCTAAAATACCCTAGCTCTTACCAGTCCACTGCCTGAGTGCTCCAGTTCATTCCTGTAATAAAAGAGCACTTTATTCCTGTGCCACTGAGTGAGCTTGTGAGAATATAGGGAGCCACTCTCTGTGGTGAAGTTGGGAGAACAATGTTAAATGCATTACAAAAATGCCACCGCCACCAGGTCTCACAACTGTTGGAATGGGAAGGAGGAAGATTAAAATGTCCACATCATCAAACCACAAAAGCGGAAACTTGCAGGGACTTGTGCTTTGAAGCTTCTGCTGTATGATTTAGCAGTGGAATAACATTCCATTTGAGATGTTTCTGCGTAAAATAAATATTCCTGTATGGTCTGAGGGTAGAAAAACAGACATCTCAGTAAATATAAGGGATACTAGAGACGTAAATACTATGCAGTCTTTTTTATCAATTATAAATACTGTAATTATGCAAACATACAATGTTGCAAGTGTGGTTTTAGTCCCCAGGAAAGAAAGCTCCCTTTCACATGGATTAGCTTCAAAGTCTAGTTTATTTCAAGTTTATGTCTCTCTCTCTCTCTCTTTTTCAGAAACAGTTTTCCCTGTACAATTGTTTCATAAGCATACGAAACGTCCACAACCACTGAATGATAATTTCACAGATAAAAAAACCTTTTTGCATTCAAGACAGAGAAACCTTGAGACTGACTGTGAAACCACATGAGTTCAGTTACCTGCCCCACACAGATAGAGATCTGAGATAGAAAGGGCATTCCCCCCACTATGGAGTTTCATGTGGTAGAGTGACAGTTGCCACAGGTGGGCGTAAGGTACTACATATGCTGCAAGGGTTACCCTGTAGCGATGAAATCTTTTTTCTGATTGGTTAGGTGCTTTGGCCTTGAAGCTGCATATGGGAAATCTGTCAGGTGTTAAAATGGTGAAGAGGCTTTGTGTAAATTTTTGTTTTGTGAAGAAAAAAAAAGGTGTTGAAGAAAGGCTTTTGAAAGCGGTGTGAAACATGTGCTCTGTCTGGTTTCTGTCAGTTTGAGGTAGTACTGCTGTGGGGACAATGATGTGTATATGCAGGTCTGCCATCTGTTGTCAGATGCAGAACCTGTGGTTGCTAATCGCATCCCTAAAAAAGGTGACATGCAGTGTTGCATGATGTGATATCTATTAAGTAAAATGAAATATTTGACTGCAAGGGATCCAAGATTTCAGGTGGGAACAATTTACAGTACAACTACTTTCTTGAAGCTGATAAAAAAATATATATATATATATATATATATCAGGAAGGAGAGAGCACTGCATCAAGTGCAGATGACAACCTAGTTGAAGTGGGAAATTCTGAAGTCCATGTATTACCTGGGGGTGGCAACAAGGCATTTTTATGCACTTACAAAACTAATACTGTTTTCCTGAAAGCTTGGTAGCAAAGCCTAACATTGATCTTTTATTTTCCCCCAGTTGTTTAAGCAGGTGAGACACACTAAGTTGAAGGATTGTTTACAGATGCAACCTGGGAGCACAGGGAAGTTAAGTGACTTGCTCAGGGTCACACAGTATGCAAGTGGGGGCTGTGGGATTCAAACCCATGTCTCCAGATTTGCAGCTCAGAGCCTTAAACCACTGCGCTATACTGCCTCCCATCTTCTTATATTGTGAGGTCATAGGAGTCCCATGTTTTGCTAGAGAAGAAGAAGGCTGAAAATGACTTGAGTGTAATAATGGACTAGAGTCCAAAGCATGACAAGCCTGCTCTCAAGAGGGTCGGTAGAGCAGGGGAATTAATCCTGTAACTTTACATTCACTTTGATTTCATTTTAAATCTGATAACCGGGTAGGCACACTGGGAACAAAGTTACTTTTTCAACTGTGACCTGGACAAACACAGTTGACATGGAAACAGAAATTAGGAACACAAGTATGCACAATAAAATAGACAAAATGCAAAATATATTGTTAGGAAAATGATGTATACAGACTATATCCTACTGATCATGAAACCGCGATGCACTACTGAGACAAGGACTATTTCTTCTGACAGAGTAAGTCTTTAAACATTTGTGAAGTGCCCATAGATTGAGGAACCCATTATTCTTGCACTATAGTCCCACACATTTTGTCCGTTTTATAAGCCACTCTGGGGCATGCATTTCTCAAGCATTAATGCATGTCCCAGATATGTTTAAAGGTACTTGGCATTCGGCCTCATGCCTAAAAAATGCACTTGGGGCATGCATTAATGCTCAAGAAATGAATACCTTGTCATGATTTATTACTTACTTAATATGTTCACATGCCCCCAGCTTCAGTGCACATTCAGTCACCTGATCTGAATGTTATGTGGTTGCAGTTTCACAGTTCTGAAGTGCAACTGCATTGACATAGCAATTGATTCAGTAGCATAGAAATTAAAATGGATTTTTAAATGGATGGTGATGAAACATTTAAATGTCAATTAATGCAAGCGCATGTAACTATAGCATGTCCGAAGTTCAGCATGTCTCAGTTAGCAAACAGTATACTCAGCTGTACAATTAGGTAGGATCAGCTTTCCAGATGTTGCAGCCCAGCAGAGTAGCAAAGGGTTCCCCATCCATGCCCCTCCCTAAAGCCTGTGATAGGGAGGGCATTCTGAACAGTCTCAGTCCTGAGTAGTTTTACTTGTACCCAGAAGAATGTGCCTATGAGCTCTTCAGTGCAGTGATAAGAAGGCAGGGGCAAAAAGGTTAGTTAGAGTGGGAAAGGGAAAGCAGAATGGGTATTTTATTTGTACAGAATCTTTGGGAGGCAGTATAGCCTAGAGGTTAGAAAGCTGAGCTGTGAACCTACAAATACAGCAGACCTGGGTCTGAATCCCACAGCTACCACTTGCAAACTGTGTGACCCTGAGCAAGTCACTAGACCTCCCTGTGCTCACAGGTCACATCTGCAGATGCATTTTGGCTCAATGTGCCTTTCCCAGCCAAAATAAGCCTTCACCTTCCATTTCCCGAGTCCTGGAAGCTGATTCCCTACAGATTCCAGTTATGTGGTGGGCAGCAGTTTGGAGAACACCATGCAGTTTATTGACCAGAAAGATGTGAAGACAGCAGGCAATAATGAAGATATGGACTCATGTAGGAGCAATATTTGCAGCTGGACACTTTCACATGTGTTCTACCCCAGATAGAGCAATTCCTAGTCAGGAAATTGTGGTGGTCGGCGATTCTATGTAAGCAATAATACCTGACAGGGTGGGCAGTATTGGACTATACCGGACTGCCCAGGGGCGTAATGTGGCCTGACACCGCAGGCGGAGGGCCTCATAGCCCCTGGAAGGTCCAGTATGGCCCATACCACCCACTCTGAAGGGTATTATTGCACTTAGAAAATGGAAAGAAACTCTCAGACACAGTTTTTAACAGTTTTTCAATGTAATAAGTTATTTTACTTTTTATTTTATATTTTGTCAGCTTTGAGATAAAGTAGTCCCTTTTTTTAAGGGTAGGTGGGTAAAACAATAAAACGCAAAATTCACCATGCAGTTGCACTGTGCTAAATAACTGCCGATAAAACAAAAAAAAAAACAGAGACCACTACTTGTTCGCGGAGAAGAAATTAATTGGAGCATTGAAGGTGCAATTGATGGGGTTGAAGTTAGTGGCTGGGGAGCTGGATGTTGCCGATTCCTGCACCTGTAGTTCATTGCTGGCTCCTGCAGGTGGCACACTTGGTGCTTGCTGCTGCTGCGCCTGCTGGAGGGATCCTCCTAGGATTGTACTCCAGTTTCTTCGGTTGTCCATGGATGCTGACCAGTAGTGTTGCAGACTGGCTTCACGTCTGTGGCCAGTAATGCTGGTGATTTCTCGAGCTGACAGCCCTGCTTGAGTTAGACGTTGCACAGCTGTTGAACGAATGCTGTGGTTGGTGTATCTTGTGAATAGCTCTGCTTCTTTACTCAGTCTCACCATCATATTTCCTAGGACATTTTTGCCCATTGGTTCCTTCGTATACCAGCACTCCTGGGTGTCAAGGTGAGTCTGAGGAATCTTTCTGGGATGAAGGTAGAATGCAGGGTAATTTTGAAAGATACTTGTAGAACGATAGTACAGGGCAGAGAGGGTTGCCATGGTCCTCAGACATAAAACCATGACTATTTTCTTTGTTGGCCTCTAGCGGATTCTTGTGGTTTTTTGAGGTAGGATTATGGGAAAGTGTTACATACTTTTACCCATGTTCATCACTCTTGACTGTAAATGAATCTGGCCACAGGTCATGCAGTTCTTCTCTTCCTCGGTGGGCCATATGGAGCTGGAGATCAAACCGCACCTTGCGGACCAGTCCATGTGCTGTATCTGGTGACATGGCTGACGAACCTCTTAATTTGTCAAGGTCCATTTCTGTGATGGACGGGTGGTGGGCAGCTATATCCTTCTGCTCCTTCCGAAGTTTCTTTAGTATTGAGGTCACTATGTTGCTGCTGGAACAAAACGCGGGTCTGAGATAATGCTGGTGTGACGCCCTACCTCTGGGGAATTTAGGTGGCCATTGATGCCTGAATGCGGAGCGCTTTACCCAGAAACTGAATACTGCTCACCTGATGCAGTTCTGGCCTCAGCATATCATTTTCGAAGGTAGCTATTTAGAACATCAAAACTGTCATTTTGCCAATCACCTGCTATATTTTCTTTTCTGGCCCACTCTACAAACATTGCTGATGCCCACTGTGTGTTTTTTTGTGTTTATTTCTTCCCTCTGGCTCTCTATTACATTAAGCTCTGATGTACTCACAGTGCCAAAACAGGTGGTTGCTTTAAATTTCTTGTTTATGGGCTCTGGTGCCTGCTCAGCAGCTGTGTTGTCAGCTTCAGGGACTGGCGCAGCATCTATGTTGGCAGTTTCAGGGGGCACCTCAGCAAGTGTGTAGTCACCTTCAGGAAACTGCTCAGCAGCTATGTTGTCAGCTTCTGGAAACAAAAGATTGACAGTCTCTTCTGCTGACATGTTGAAGTATGTCATAAGAATCAGTGGCAGTTTGAATTTATTTTAAATCATGAGTCTGTGGAGACGTGCGTGACTCATCTGCTCGAGCTGCACTCGGGACTGCCTGGTGATTTTTAGAGTGATTTCTGCTTGAGGTAAGAAAGCAGATTTTTAAAATCGTTAGTTTTTACTTTCTGCCCTTTGAAACAACTGTGGGGACTAATACGCTGAGCTAGCTATTAATATTTGCACTTCACAATAAACAATATCTTCACTTGCCTCCGAGACTGATACTGCATGGGAGAGTACCGGTATTTACTTCAGCTTACATGCCACAGATGGACGTACATCTGCGGTATGCAAATGTAAGGAAGTAACGCTGCTCTCATGTTCAGTCTCCGTGGAGCTAGCCGAATGCTGTGGGAGTCCTCATCTTGGCATTTTTTACAACAGTTAGCCAGGTATTACTCGTCCCACTGTAGTAGGTGTTGTGTTCTGTGCTATGCTTGTGGAGAGTGCTGGAGGTGAACAGGAAAGAGCTGCGTCGAACTCCGTAGGAGAGTATCGGTATTTTGTTCCTCTTCCATGCCGCAGATGGACGTTCATCTGCGGTATGGAATTCTAAGAAAATACCGATGCTCTCATCTTCGGTCACGATGAGGCACATTGCTTTCTGCCACTCTTTACATTACTGGGTGATTTTTACAACGGAAAGCACTTATAACACTAATACTGGCTCATCGACCCCAGAAAATGCCTGTTGGGTTATGCTTTAGGTCGGGGGGGAGAGAACGGCCTAACCGCTACTTTTTTGCCGATGCCTTTGCGAGTGCTGCAAGATGGTGGATCCATTTCCTGAACATTCGGGGTGCCCACTGATTAAATTGATTATGGGGCACCCTGCATACATCCTAGTTTTTATGCAGGCTCTATTGGAAAATAAATGAATGTCTCGTAGGATGTTTCAACCAATGAGATTAATTTATTTTCCTATACCGTTTTCTAATATCACACATTATCACACATATATTTGTGATAAAGATAAAGGATACAGAACAATGACATTTTCCCAGGGCAAAAATAAATGACATCAGACCCAGAATACCTGCAATATTAAAAAAAGTGTGAAAGAAACCCAATTATAGATCTAATTAATTATTCATGAGCTAAAGTAACTCAACAATTGGCTGCCGTGCCAGTCTGAAATCCCCTGGAAGTGCATGGCAGCCACACAGCTGTTCGCAAGCTGCACTCTATGTTGTCACTGCAGCTATCAGTGAAAGACATTCCACATGGAAGAGAAGCAGTAACCAGTTTCTTAGCATTTTTACTTCCAGAAAGTTAGCAAAACACGTACTAAATATACCCGCAGGATTCCTCCCTGAACAGTGAAAAACAGTAAGAGGTACCGTGTGGCACCTGTAAACACAGAGAAGACACGCAGCACTGTCAGTGGGCCGCAAAGAAACAAAAACAGTAAAAAAAAAAACAACACACACAAAAAGGTCATTACTGCGATTAGACTGATAATCGCAATAATGACCTCAGAGGTAGTCATTTCCTTTCGATTAATGACCAGCTCTTCTATCATTATTGCTTAATTGTTGCACTTCATTTGGGAGCTAATAATGTGGGCTATGACCACAAAAAGGGTATCTGCTCAGACTTGCCCAAAAAAAAATATACAAAAGATAGGAGTGACAGTTTGCATATCAGGGATACTGCCTATCCCCAGAGCATGTACAGAAAAGAATCAAACCATAGTAAGAATAAACTCTAGGCTTAGTAATGGTGCAAAAAGGTGAGAGTGCTGGGATCTGTGAATGTTAATATATCAAACTGTTACACCACACAACCTTTAGGGAAGAGCGATCATGGGTTAGATATTCAAAGGAGCCGCGCCAGCATAGCCCAAGAAATGCGCTCCAGGGTGATATTCAAAAAGGGGAAATGCGCTGCACAATTCTGGATGTGCCGTGGCACAATGATAATATATGTGGCACATCCCCAGGGGGCGTACCCATGCATATGCGGCACATCATGAAATTCAGCTGAGATGTGCCACGCATCTGCCGGCACATCTCGGAGATGTGCTGCATACATGGGCACACAGTTACACCTGTAAAAAACAGGCCTAACTGGTAGCCATCCACAGGTGGGCTGCTGTATTGCAAGGCACAACACAGCATCTGCCAGCCCCTGGGTGGCTACCTCCCCAAGTGCCATGTCCGAGCCCTGTACAGTGAATAGAGAGCACTGGTAGTCCAGTGGTATCCCCTTCCTGCGAAAAACCCCGATCCCCATAAAATAAATATTATTATTGTCCCTGGTAGTCCAGTGGATCCCCCCCCCACAGGAAACCCCGATCCCAGTAAAATAAATATTTTTATTGTTCCTGGTAGTCTAGTGGTCCCCCACTCTTTGCCCGGTATCCCGATCGCTATTAAAAATATAACATCCCCAACCCTGATAGTCTAGTGGTACGCCCACCCTTACAGGACTCCATCCCACCCTACCCCCCACCCAGGTCATCAGGGCGCAAACCCACCCACTCACCTCCACTGCTGCCTGCCAAATGACAGCTTACAGTAACACCTGCAAGCTCATTGTTCCACACTGTTGACTAATGGGCTTGCAGTGTGTACTGTAATAGTCATTCACAGCTATGTGAATGAAGTTCATTCACAAAGTTGTGACATTGGGATGACCACCCCCACTGCTGCCCAACAATGCACAACACTGGAATGGCCAATCCCCAGTGTTGGCCCCCCCAAACATGTGGCAGTCATCTGTGTTCCTCCCACACACTCTATGACACCAGGTTGCCCCCCCCCACAGCGCCACCAAACAGTAAGCTACACTTGGGTGCCCAATCCCTAGTGTCAGACCCAAAAAAGTCCAGTGGTCAACTGTGCCTCTCCACCATAAGACCCTATAGTGCCCACCCCTGGTGCTGCCAAACACACGTGACACTGGGGTGCACAATAACCAGTGTCAAAACGTCCCTTGTTGCATTTTTTTAAACCTAAAAATAAAAACTGTCCATCACTGTCTATGAGCTGCCCCCACCAGACCACCTCATCCCAGTAGCCACCACCCCACACCATGTCCAGGTCCACCACTGTATTTCCTTCTGTTACCAGCAAGACTATATTGATAATCTGGGGCAAAATTGTAAAAAAAAAAAGTTATGAAGAAACATTGCATATTTTCAACATTTGCTGATAATTTTGTTATTGTTGGATATTTTGACCCTACATTTTTAACATAGCACTTTTGTCACCCCACCGCATAAACATGACAGGTTTTACTTTTCAAATCTGGCCCCAAAAGTCTTGCTATGCTTGTGCTGCAAAATAATATTTTGACTAGGATTTCATAAATAATGCCTATCATGTTCATAGTAGTATCATAAAAAGACTATGGAAAATAGGGGATCAGAATCTGAAAAAAAAAACCAGCAAGGTTATCAAAAATATTTTTTTAGTGCTTATTGACAAAATTGCAATATTTTTACTTTTCAAACTCACATTTCCAACATAGGGCTGCATATTCAGACAGCTATGCTAGTGCTGAAATTGTGCTGTGCTGGTGCTAACACATGCGCCAGTCCCAACCCGTGGTATATTCAAAGTCACTGCTCTGGTGCTATATCCTTTGACTATAGGGCTGACTATGTGCTGTGCACAGCACTGAATATAGCACTGAGGATAGTGCTGAACACAGGGCTCAGCAGTGGGTGTGAGAGGGGCACCAATGAAAGACATACAACACAGCAGCTCAGGTATCATACATAAACTTTACTGTACAAAAATGGCAACAGGCTATACAAAAACCGTCAACAACAAGAACAATAAGAACTACAATGGGGGGAAGGGGAGGAGAAACAAAATAAAAAGGGCATCCGTCAGTATGGGGTGGGAGGGTACAGAAACAAAATAAAAAGGGAAACCACGCTTATTGGGTGCGGGTAGAGAAACAAAATGAAAAAAAGAAACCACCCATATGGGGTGGGGGGTGAAGAAATAAAAGAAAAAAGGGCAACTGCCCATGGGGAGGCAAAATAAAGCAGGCATCTGCCCTTGGGGGATGGAAACAGAGAAAAAGAACAACTTTCCAGTGGGGAAAACAAAAGAAAAAGGGCAACCGCCCATGTGGGTGGAGAAACAGAACAGTAAGGGCAACTGTCTGTATAAAGAGGTGGGAACAAAACATTAAGGGCAATTGTGCGTACAAAGGGGAGCAAAACATTAAGGACAACTGCCTGTATAAAGGGGGAGAGGGAAACAAAACATCAGGGCAACCACCCATATTAAGAGGAAGAGGGAAAACAAAATATTAAGGGCAACCACGTTTATAAGTGGGAGGGGGATACAAAACATTACGGACATCCACCCATCGACAGTCTCTAATTCATGAAGGGCACCTGCTTAATACAAAATGCAAATACAAAGTCTAATGCCCCATCAAGGGGCTTCAGGTGGTTGTGGTGGTGGCTGCTGGTGCAGTTCCTGCACCTGTCCTGCTGGCAGTCCTTGGATAGTGCTGGTGCATTCTTCAACCATGCTGGTGCAGTCCCCACATGCCGCACTAACAGACGTAGCAGCCAAACCTGTCTTCGCAGGAGGTCCTCCCAGCCCTTGGTCTGGGCTGCAACCCACCGACTCCTTCATGCTCCTGCACTCCTTTGGGCACCTGTGGAAAGGAAATACACTGAACTCAGCCAGCTGTGCACACTGGGTGAGGGACACAATGTCGCATAATGTGCATAACAGAAGTACAACTGGCAGACCTATGGGACACCTTACTGCACATGGGGGGAGTCAAACAGCCACAATGGAATGTATGGGGCATACCAGAGACAGCATTACTGACCCAAACAGTAGAGGACTGCACATCCAATACGTTTGTCATGCTGCAATGTAGCATGACTGAGATGTGCAAGGAGGTTCCACCCTCGCATGGTGTCAGTGTTAGGGCACCGAGTCACTATAGTGCCAAATGTCTGTGTCACTGACCTCTCTTTTTGTGGGGGCTATGCCACCATGCCCCCCAGAAACATAGAAGCATAGAATGTGATGGCAGATAAGGACTGCTTGGCCCACCCTAATCTGCTCATTTGCCTACTTATATAAGCTCCAGATCCTAAATGATCTGCAGCTTAACTTCTCTTTCTGACCACTATGGTTGCCTTCTGTCTATCCCATGCATTCTTGAATTCCCCCATTGTTTTAACATCTATGACCTTCACAGGGAGGTTGTTCCACGCATCCACCACCTTTCTGTGAAAAAATACTTTATCATGTTACCCTGGGTCTCCCCCATCTCTACTCATAATGTGACCCTTGTTCTTTCTTTTTTTTCTCTTTTTCTGAAAACTGCTGCCCTCCTGAATCCTGTTTATTCCCTTGAGGTACTTGAATGTCTTTATCATATTTATTTATTGAAATTGTTTCACCAGGAAAGGCACACTGAGCAAAAAGATGCTCGTCTCCTGGTGCGACCTGGGGGGGGGAAGGGTTACAGTGGAGGCAGATCATATACAGACAAAAAAGAATATTGTGCAATACAGATGATGTACATAACTGGGAGGGATAAACATGAGCACATTATTTGCATGACATGGAACAATACAGTAGACTATAATGCATTAACAATAGGTGAAACAGTACAGAGATCATTACATGAAGGATAAAGTGTACATAACATGGAACACTTCCGGATAAAAACATGTTTAAGTGCCAGTAGCAATGCATGAGGGTCGGTAGCAGGACTGGAGCTGAAGCGAGATGCATCAGGTTGACAGTAGGAGTAGGAGAGGAGAGGGGGTGGCAAGGTTGGGGGTGAGGGGTGAGCAGTAGTAGTAGTGCATGAGGGTGAGAAGCGTGGGTAATGGGAGGGAGGGAAGGAGAGAGGAGGGTAGGGGGAGATAAAGAGGGAAACAATTAGAGGGAGTGATGACGTGCATAGGGCAGTGTATAAGCCAGGCAATTTGGCGAAGGCTGAGCCGCTGGTCAGGCACAAGGGGGGGATGGTGGGAGAGAGCAGCTGGGGTGGGGGTCAGGGGCAGTTGCAATTTGGTGCAAGGAAGTTAGTGAGAGCTGAGGATAGGGAGTGTCTGGATGATGAAAGGCGGATCTGAGCTGGCAGGTGATTCCAGAGTTTAGGGAAGCTGTAAGAGAAGGCTGATTTGCCGGCAGTGGTCCTATGGTGAGGGATGACCAATAGCCTTGCATAAGAAGATCGGAGGAATGGATGGGGTGGGGGGGATAGGGAGGATGCGAGGTAGGGAGGGAAGGAGCCGAGCCAATAGTTGGAAGTGAATTTGGTACAGTGAATTAGGCACCGGTTGCTCAGGGAAGGTAGGGCCAGAGATCGATAGAGCTCGCAGTGATGAGAGCGAGGGGGAGCATCGAGGGCAAAACGACAGAAGGCATTAAAGAGGGGGTCAAGTTTGGTTAGGGTGGTCTTGGTGGCGGAATTATAAATGACATCACAGTAGTCAAAGGAGGGTAGAATCATTTTCTGGACTAGTTCCCTTCTGACCGGTAGAAGGAGACAAGAGTGGTTGCGATAAAGGGCACCTAGTTTTGGACGCAGTTTAGAAATGATGGCATCCACGTGTGTGGAGAAGGTGAGGTGTCGATCCAGCCAAACCCCTAGATATCTGAAGGAGGGCACATCCTCGAGGATGGAGTTATTTAGGGTATGGAAGCTGAGGGGGAGAGTGAATTTGGATAGCCGCTGTCTAGTGCCAAAAGTCATAGAGACAGTTTTTTTGGTGTTTAGGGATAGCTGGTTGGAACTGAACCAATGCTGGATTTTGTTGAAATCAGTTTGGAGTTTGGAGGAGACTTCTTCGTGGGTCCGACCGGAGGTATAGAGGACCGTGTCATCTGCGTACATATGGATTGCGGTAGAGGTGCAAGAGTTAGGCAGGTCGTTTAGAAGGATGGAGAAGAGGATGGGGCCAAGAACTGAACCTTGGGGTACACCGGTGGTGATGGGGGGGGAGGTGTGGTTGGCAATTTTAGTGGATTGGGTTCTATTTATAAGGTAGACCCTGAACCAGTTAGTGGCAGATTCTGTTAACCCAGCTCCAGATAGGTGGGATAGGAGGAGAGGGTGGGATACCGTGTCGAAAGCTTTTGCTAGGTCAATGAAGTTAGTGGCAGTGATTAGTCCATTATCCATCCCAGTGAGGATGGAATCCGTGAGTCGTAGCAGGGAGGAGGTGGTCGAGTGGTGTTTTCGGAAACCAGACTGAAAAGGGTGAAGAAGTTAGTTTCAGAGAAAGGCAGAGAGTTGGGAAAGCACTAGGTGTTCCTGGAGTTTGGCGAGGGTGGGGAGGAGGGAGATGGGGTGGTAGTTTGTAGTGGAGGTAGGACCACCGCCTTTTGGGGGGGGGATGACAGTGGCATGCTTCCATTCGGAGAGGAGTTCCTCGGTGGAGAAAGAGAGATTTAGTAGGGCCGCGAGGGGAGTAGCAATGGCTGGGGCAGAAAGGAAGAGGAGTTTGTTATCCAGACCATCAGGGGATTTGCCTTTGGAGGGGTTCAGGGAGTGAAGGGTAGCAAGGGTTTCAGCAGGGGGGATAGGTCTGAAGGAAAAAGTGTTCCTACTAGTCAGAAGGTGGATAGGTGACTGAGGAGTGGGTGAGGTTGCAGGGGGAAGGGATTTTAGGAGGGCCTGTGCACAGATAGTAAAATAGGTATTAAACTCGGAAGTGACTAACAGGGTCGGAGAGGAGAGTCCCATGGGAGAGGAGGAGAGGAGGGAGGCTAGTTGTTTGGGAGGTGAAGAGGGAGTTGATGACCTTCCAGAATTTAGAGGGGCACTCGAGATTTTCATTTAGGGTATTGTTGAAGTAATCAGCCTTAGCTAAACGGGTGGCCTTAGTGCATTTCCCCTCTCTCTCCTTTCCTCTAGGGTATACATATTGAGGTCTTTCAGTCTGTCCTCATATGTCTTCTGGTGCATTCCTTTCACCATTTTTGTAGTCTATCTCTGGACCACTTCCATTCTGTGTATGTCCTTCTGGAGATGTGATCTCCAGAACTGAACACAGTATCCAGATGTGGCCTTACCAATTGTTTGTACAGTGGCATCACCACCTCCTGTTTTCTACTGGTGATGCCTTTCTACATGCACCCCAGCATCCCTCCGGCCCTCCCCACCACCTTCTCACATTGCTGGGCTACTTTCAGGTCATCTGTTAAAATTAACCCCAAGTCCCTTTCCATTTTTGTTGTTGTTAATATCTATCCCTCCATCTTGTATTCCTCTCCAGGATTCTTGTGTCCTAAGTGCATAATGTTGCAAGTCTGTATTGAATTTAAGCTGCCACACTCTTGACCATTCTTCCAACTTGCCTAGATCTCTCCTCATTCTTTCCACTCCCCTGGAGTGTCCACTCTATTGCAGATCTTAGTATCATCTGCGAAGAGGCTTACTTTCCTTTCCAGCCCCTCCGCATTGTCACCAATGATGATATTGAAGAGGACCAGCCCCCGTACTGAGCCCCTGTGGCACACTGTTGGTTACACTCCTGTCCCAGGATTGAACTCCTTTTACAACCACCCTCTGTGTCCTGTTGCTCAGCTAATTTCTGACCCAGTTCATCACCATGGAACCTACTCCAAGACTGCCCAACTTGTTTACTAGCCTCCTGTGTGGGATAGTGTCAAATGCCTTACTAAAATCTAGGTAGGCCATGTCCACCCCCCAATCTACCACCCTGGTCACCCAGTCAAAGAAATCTATCAGATTTGTTTGACAAGATCTACCTGTTGTGAATCCATGTGGGTCCCTTGTGAGTGGCTATTCCCCCCCAACCCCAATGTAATATTCTAACTCGAAGGGGGGGAACCTCGGGAGGGGGCAGCAAACTCGATTTTTGGCACTGTAGTGAATCGGTGCCCTAATGCCAGTGCCCTGAAGCACTGCAGTGGTGCAAGGAACACACAACACCAGCAGGCATGCCAGATGTGGGAATACAGCACCAAGCTGGAGCCTGATAGGCAGTGTAGTGGCTCAAGTGGCTTGGAGTCACACACACACACATACACCAGCACCCTGCAGACCAGCCATCCAGCACACAAGCCCACACAGGTATGGAAGACATCAGATACCCATTAGCCACTCTGGTCGGCTGCAGGGGTAGGCCCAGGGGCAGGGCCAGGCACATATGTTCTCACACAGCACAGCTGTTTATGGATGGGACTATCATGCAAGACTGCATGCAGCAACTAGGGTAACACATGTGCAGCCATGTTGTGCATGGGTATGCACTGTACACACTGTACCACAGTCAGCAAACACCAGTGTGGGATGTAGAGCCACCTGGAAGCACCCCCATCCTAGCAGCTGCAGGCCTCTCTGGGTACAGGGTTGCCAGACTTACAGATACAGTGTAGGACATTGACTCTGTGAAGACACACTTGTATCTGAATATATATACATGGCCCTGCCTGTGTACACTGGAATATTGCATTACAGTGTTGATCACATATGGTAAAGCACATGCAGTGCCCACCAGTGCCCCTCTGCCACTGACCCCATACCACACAGAAACATAGAATTGGCCAGCAGATAAGGACTGACTGGTCCACCTAGTCTGCCCATTTTCCTACCTACTGTATATGTTGCAGACCCTAGTTAATCTGTGGCTTACACTATCTTTCTCCTCTCTAGGGTTCCCTTATCTTTATCCCATGTATTCTTAAATTTCCCACTGTTTTTGCCCCCTACCTCCATAGGGAGGCTGTTCCATGCATCCACCACCTTTTCCGTGAGGAAATACTTCCTGATGTTATCTTAGAGTCCACCCCCTCTAGCCTCATATCATGACCCGTTGTAGAACATTCTTCTTTTCTGGAAGATGGTACCCTTCTGTACCTTATTTATACCTTGAGGTATTTAAAAGTTTCTATAATACCCCCCCTTTCCTTGAGTGAATACATATTGAGGTCCTCCAGTCTCTCCTCATATGACTTCTGGTGCAGACCTTGCACCATTTTGTTGCCCTTCATTGAACTGCCTCCACTCTGTCTATGTCCTTCTGGAGATACAGCCTCCAGAACTGGACACAGTACTCCAGATGAGGCTTTAACAATGATCTGTACCGTGGCATTACCACCTTCCTTTTCCTGCTGGTGATTCCGCTCCCTATGCACCCCAGCATTTCACTGGCTCTCCTCACTGCCTTCTCACCTTCACATCATCAGATATAATCACCCCCAGGTCCCTTTCATGTTTGGTGGCCATCAGTACCTCCCCCCTTCATGTACTCCACCCATGGGTTTCTGCACCCCAAGTGCATGATTGTGCACTTCTTTGCATTGAATCTTAGCTGCCACACTCTTGACCACTCCTCAAGCTTCCATAGGTCTCTGTTCATTCTCTCCACCCCCTAGAGTGTCCACCCTGTTGCATATCTTAGTGTCGTCTGCAAAGAGGCATATCTTCCCTTCCAGCCCTCTGCAATGTTGTTTATGAAGACAGAAGACATAACACAGGTGTGAAAACATACTTTGGGCAGGATTTGAAAAATGGCAGTTGTCACGTTCATGAGGTGGTGTGAAAAAAATTGCTATAATGAAAATTTGGTGTCAAAATATTTTCAATTACCGAAGTTACAAGGGAATGTAGAAAAATGTCAACGGATGCACATAATTTTGCCATTGTTACATATTTTGACCCCAAATTTGCAACATAGCCTTTTTATGGCCCCACCTCATGAACCAGGGCAGGAAAAGTTTTCAAATCCTGCCCGAAACATGAATTTTCCAAGCAACCATGAAATCACCTTTTGGGCAGGAGTTGTGTAATTTCATTGATATTGCTCATGAGGAGGGATCCCCAAAAGGCCATGTTGAAAATGTGGTGTCAAAAATGCCCAAAAATGGCTGAGTTATGCATCAAAGTTGAAAACCCCATTGAAATATATTAAACCACATTTATCTTAGTTTTTACGGCTGCAGGGCAGAGCTCTGCAGACATCTTGCTATCACAGTAGAAAAATTGAACTCTCCAGATTCTGAATGAACTAGACAAAATTGGAGGTGAAGTGCAATCACTCTGCTAGTTGAAGCAGTCTGCTGAGTTCATTCAGCTGAGTAGTGTTGTACCACACTGTTTTGTGTGATAATATGGTTACTAGCTTCAATCTGGGTAGTATTCTTTTTCATGAAAGCTTCATAGCTCATACACATGTCAACTTAGCCTTTCCTAGCCATAAACTGCAACTGAGACTGAGGAAAGAGGTTCAGATTTCAAGTGCTATTGGGAAATGCCTCAGATCAACACAGAGTAAGGTGTTGTTATCAGTTCAGGAGATCTGCAAGAGTTAAAAAATGGACAACAGTAAATAACACACTAATTTATGTACTGTAAATCACGTAATGAGTTTTCTTGTATTAGTTATTCTGGTTATTGTTTATATTTTTTAAATTAATTGGTGAAAGTTAGTACAACAAAGTAGGCTAAAATGGGATGTTGCAAGCAGGCAGAGACAGAGATCTCTAAATTCTGCTCATATCATGGAGAGGAGTGTGTGTGTGAATGGGTGTGGGTGTGGGTGTGTTTGTGTGTGTACGTGTCTGTGTTGGCACTCTGTTAACCCTTTCCTGGTGCGTTAACCTTTTCCTAGTCAGTTTGCAAATGGCTGTAATGTTATATTGTAGTACTGTGCACTGTTCAGAACATGAAGCAGTGCATGAGTGTTAGTGTGTCACAGTACTTATCCTAAATACAATAAAAGTTAGGGTTACATGTATAAAATGGCACTTGGGTTAATATCCCAGTACTGACACTGTAGTGCAGCATGAGAGGGGTGCTGCACTTCTGAGGTGCCGCCTTTCCGATGAGACATTAAACCGAGGTCCCATCTGCCTGGATTGGTGGTAGTTCAGGTGGATGTTAAAGATCCCATGGCACTTATCGAAAGAGCAGGGAATTTCCGTGTCCTGGCCAAATTTCCTCATTCACTAAAAAATACCACCAACAGCTTAATCTGGTTCAAAGTCAGTTGGCAGTCATCTGTATCCCCTTCCCCCGCGTCGTGCCTGAAAATAGGCAGGATTTGTCTAGTGCACTTACCCGGTCAACAAAAGCTAAAAATAAATAAATAAATAAATACAAATAAAATAAAATAAATAAATTCCATATAAAGCAGTGTATGTGTGTGTGTGTGTGTGTGTACAGTGCACTGCTATGTTATACTCAAATATATATGCCTATATGTGTATTAGTCAGTGTGTGTGTATCACAACAATTAGAAAATGCAGTTAGGTGGCTCAGTGGTTAGTGGAAGAATTGCTAGTCTACATTCCCCTTCTGTCTAGATCAGTTTTAGTCTTATGCATGTCATTGTTGATTTAAATTAGATGTTCAGCAATGTTCTTCAGAGATGTTCTTTTCAGACTCCGAGGGGCATCAGAGGGTGGGTGGGGGCACTAGACACCAGGACAAGCATAACTACTAAGGGGGATGGCCATCAGAAGGTGGGGGGTGCCACTAGACACCGGAGATAATGTGCAGTGTTACAGGGTCAGGCATAGGAGGGTGGGGGCTGCCACTAGACACCAGGGATACATAAATTATTAATGTGGAGGGGAATCGGAGGGTGGGGTGTGCCACTAGACACCAGGGAAAAAAATATTACGGGGATGACAATCAAAGGGAGGGGTATCACTGGACACCAGGGAAAATATATAAATATTTGTCTTCACAGTTCCATGTGGGGGCAGGTGGTTTGATAGCAAATCATAGTATTTGGGTTTGTAGGTACAGTTTACTGTGGGAATGGGTGGTCTCATGACAGGGTGGTCTCATGACAAGTAATGGTCCATTTCTCTCTCTCCCTGCACATGTACAAGTGACTGTCACTCTTTCTGTCTGTTTGATGGGAAGTAATGTGTATGGCTTTGTGGTCGCAGTTCAATGTGGCAGGCAGTTTGATGGCAAGTCAGGGTATTTGGTTTTGTAGTTACTGTCTGGTGTAAGGATGGACAATGTGACGACAAGCAATGGTATTTGTAATGAGACTGGCAGATGTGCTATGTACAGCATTACCAAAAGATTTGTGTTTCTATCTGTTATGTTGCTGCAATTGCATCTCAAGATTCTAGGGACATCAATAACCTTTTGAGCTTTCCTCTTCAGGTAATTATATCACTAGAATCCCTTAATGGAGTTACAGCACTGTAACAGGAAAAAAACATATGTTATTCTGTTTTTAGAATCTTTTAAATGCTGTTGTGCAACATGTTGTATTCCTGGATCTCCAGACATAACTGTATTCAAATAATGGTACTGTAGCAACTATTATATTGTTTAGTCCATTTTAGTGTCTGATAATGCAGCACTCTCAGTCAAGTGATGCATAGTTTTAGGCAGACAGTAAACACAGTGGGTGGGATATTCAAAAGGGCTGCGCCATGCGCAATAGGGTTGCGCCTGCGCAAGACCAAAAGTGCACCATTCTGCGATATTCAGCAGGAGGCAGTTGCGCCACCGAAAACATGCTGAGCAACAGCGCAATGCAAAGGAAGGCATGCGCAACTGATGGGGGTGGATCCATGCATAAAGAGCGCAATGCAATTAAAGACTTCATGCGATTGGCAAGAAGAGTGGAACTGCTGGAAATTACAAGACTAGCGAAATGAGCCAAAATAAAAGGCTCAAGGAAGCGGCAAGAACGCTACAAGAATGCCAAGGGGTAGAGAGAGAGACAGACAGACAGACAGGACAGTGATAGGCAGGCAAGGCAAGCATTGTGGGCCATAGGCTGCAGAGGCCAGCAGGGGTGCCCGGCAGTGGAAGTAGCAGTCAGGACAGCGGGGCACACAACAACACCAGCCGGGGCAGAAGCCAGGGAGATGGACAGTGCCAGCTTCCACATGGAAGCTGTAATGAGGGGGGTGAGAATGCAAGCTGCAGGGGGACGAGGCCATGGAAGGGCCTGTCGGTGGTATGCCCCCAACAGGCAGTACCATGCCCGCATCAGCTATGAGCTGTATACAGATGTAGAGATCGTGGGCTGGTACCGCCTGAACAGGGCAATACTGAGGCGGCTTTGTGAGCTGTGCAGTGATGTGATGCAGGCACCCTAACGATGGAGTCACGCTCTGTCAGTGGAGACCAAGGTGACAGCCTGCATGTGCCTGCTCGCCACGGGCACCTTCCAGAGGCCGACAGGGGACACCACAGGCATCAAACAGTCGGCCACGTCACGCATCCTCACCCAATTCCTCAGCGCACTGCTGCCACATACTGCGGAGCACATCCATTTACCCAGCACCGCAGCAGAGCGACAGCAAACATGCAGGAGTTCCACAGGGTAGCACGATGCCTGGCGCAGTTAGGGGCCATAGACTGCACCCATGTGGCCATTCGCGACGCCACCTGGCCCCGATGGGGCAGCGATAGGAACCGAAGGGATACCCAGTGTCAACTGCCAGGTGGTGTGTGATGCCACTGGGCGTAATAATCAATGTCTGTGCCACACACCCTGGCAGAGCACATGATGCCTTCATGGCATCAGTCCACACTGTGCCATTGATTTGAGAGTGGGACATCCTCACAGGACATCTAGTGGGTGAGTACGCATGTATGGAATGCAAACTTGGGGCAAGGTGGAATGCCACAGGTGCCATGGTAGTGGCACACAGGATATGGGCAAAATGGACCTGAACATGACACTGATCTCCACTATCTCCACACAGGTGACAGCGGTACCCACCTGGCCCTGGCTGCTCACACTGCATCGCGCCCCATGACCCCCGCAGCAACGCTTATAATGAGGCACATGTGCCACATGCAACATCATAGAGTGGGTGTTTGGGATGCTCAAGGCACGCTCCGATGCCTAGACGCCCGGCGGTGCCCTACAGTACAGCCCCCAAAGGCTTGTGGGATATTCCTGGCCTGTTGCATCCTGCACAACATGGCCAAGGACTGTGGGATAGCCATACAGGTTGAAGAGGGGGACAGCGATGGGGACGCCAGTGGCGCCGGTGTTGATGTTGATGAGCAGCCCCCTAGGACGGCGGGACCCCCGACTGATCCGGTAGGCCCAGCTGCACCGGGACACCATCACGGAGGAGCACTATGCACAACACAGGTAAGTCAAGGGACATGTGCAACCAACACTGTCCAGGCGCAAAACCACAGGCACACAGGGTAACACACCAGGGGTGCATGACGGCCAGGGGAGTGGAAGGGTCCAGGCATACAAACACACCATCAGGGAGGTGAACACTCATATGGACACACACACACCAGGCACAGAGCTGCATATGGGCAGATGCACAGCACAGCAGAACCGACATTGCTCACACACAGCACCACGACCACCTCCACCACCTGTACTGTCCAAGCACGTGTCAGATGCTGGGCACCTTGCACTTTGGTGTACAGTACAATGCAGGCATCATCATGCACACGCATCTGTGGGCAACAGTTGGCAGGTGTGCAGGTGGTCCGTGTGTCGGCGTGTTGAGCAGAGCACCCAGCAGTGCACTGCCCACCATGACACACATTGCACACAGGGCAGCACCAGACAGGGCCCGCACTGGAGACAGGTCAGTCATGTAGCACTGTCCCATGGCCACCGCGATGCGTGCGCCCCGCCTGTGACCCAACAGCACTGGCAGGCTGGAGCAGGGCCACATGGGTGGCACTTTGGACCACCAGGGTCCCACTCACGTGAACGTGACCTTGCCCGCACAGGGGTCTGCAGCATGCCGAACACACCTGCACCAGGGTGCTCGGATGCCCAAGAGAACCCGCATCGACAGGCCTGGTGTCGCACGATGCCGGAACGGGAGTGGAGCATGAACTGTGCGTGTGCGTACAGGGTCACCTGACTGTGTGCCCAATGCGCCCATGACAGAGCCTACTGCCTGGGTCAGCCTGTCAATGGCGGCGGTCACATCCATCCACATGTGGACCATCTCTGCACGGTCCAGAGCACACTCCCTGCTGTGCCGCTCCACAGCCACACACAGTGCCTCCACGGACATTGCAACCGCCTCTGCTGCTGTATTGATTCCCCGCTGCAGCGTGTGCTCATCCACGGGTACTCTGCCACAACGGCAGCCTGTCCCCAGGGTGTTGAAGGTCCTGATGCACAACACCCTTGAGGGTGGGCGCTGTCCGCCAGGACCAGGAATGGGCGATCACAGGGCGCGGCATGTGCCACTGCTGGACACTGTACCCTCATACCCGGTGGTGACTGCTGCTGCCCTTCCAACCGCTGTGCCCCAGAGTCCACGTTGCCCACCGCTGTGGCCGCAACAGTGCCAGACACCTGCACAGCCACCGTGCTGCCCCACTGGTGCTGACAGGCACAGCCTGGGATCAGTGCCGACATGCTGGCGCATGTTGGAACCAGCAAGGCCCAGGGCACGGATGGCCTGCTGTGTGTCCGCTATGGGACACACGCCACTGCCCATTGCAGTCCTTGCATCATCAATGGTGCAGGTACATGCTACAGCCACAGTCACAGTGTGCTGGCATGCTTGCATGCCAGACTGCTGAGACACAGGCTGTGCACCCCCACACCTGAATCACCGACACCAGAGTTGGCAGCACAGCGTGCATGCTGGTGCAGTGCATGCTGGCTGGTGACAGAGGTGGATGGACCCTCCTCCATGTCCAGCAGGTCATCCTCACTGCCTGGTCCCACCACCACCGTCTCCTGAAGATGAACAGGATCTGCAACAGAAAGAGAGGACATGTGAGTGCATGTGAACAACCTTCCTCCCCCCCCAACACCACCACCATGTCATACCGTGCAGTGATGGGCTTCCACCTGTCTGGAATCCACCTCCTGGTACGCCCTCAATAGCACTGTGCTGCATAGTTGCAGCCAGTAGGTCCTCAGCCGGTGTCAGCTTCACCACCGCTGGCTGGCCTCCGCCAGTGCCAGCGCGTGCCACCCTGAGGGCTGCCACCTTCTCCTTCACCCTCCTGCAGTCTGTCCCAATCTTCTTCTTGCATTCCTGCACGGAGCGCTGGTGGCTTTCGTGCAGGTTCACTGCCCGGGCTACCCCCTCCCATGCAGCCGCATGGGCCTGAGGGGTGCCCCAGCTTCCATGCAGTAGTGCCTCATCCTCCAGGTAGGCCTGGAAGCGGGCCTCAGTCTCTGCCGTGGTGAAGTTGGGCCTCCTCCTTCGCCCACCATCCTCATCCTCACCTTGTCTCTGCTCGGTCATGGTGATCTGTATGGGTGTAAGTGGACACCTGTCACTGTGCAGTCTACAGCATTATCTCATGCCCATTGTCCAGAACATCCCACAGCATGCAACTCACCTCTCACCTGCAGTAACCGACTCTGTCCAGCACAGCCCACTGTCGCACTTTTATAGCGCAATGCATGCAAATTAGGAGAGGAGCAACTTGATGAGAAGCAAATCGCGCCACTGCGCCTGTGAATGGCTGATCAGATGATTTGCATGTGCTCGTGTTGAATATCGCGCTTACTGCGCCGCAAGACGGTTGATCCGGCTGAGCCAATAGCGCAGATCTGTGACTGTGCGGTACACTGAATTGTGCATGCCCAGGTAGCTTACGCAGGCATCTGCCGTGCTGATGATGTGCTGAGCGCGATCGGCAAGTCAGGCCATGGCCACCATTGTGCCAGTGGCGCTACAGCACTGGGCACTATATGGCACTGTGGCACTACTGCGCAATAGTCCACTGTGGCACTGTCACGCAGGTGATCGGTCACGCAGGATGCGTAGACGTCAGATGGCGCTCTGCGTGGCCTTGCGTCATAGACCCCTGACCTGGTGTCCAACCTTTGCCCCCTGGCACTGTTCGGCTGCCATGTGTATGGCCCTATTGCACTGTCTGGTGACAGCGCTATGTGGACTGACAGCACTGTGCGAACAGCGCGATTGGAACCTATGGTGGTCTATTGCGCAACATTTCCACGTGGGGTTGCCGTGCAGCGGAGCGCCATATTGCCTGCTGTAAACTTGGTAGCATGGCATGCAGGAGGGCAGTGCAATGGAGCCCCGTGGAGGTGGCCAACCTGGTGGCCCTGGTGGAGCCCCACTATGGGGCACTGTATGGTGAGGTGTCCCTCAACATGGCTAGGACACAGGTCTGGCTGCAAGTGGCCAATGACCTGGTGGGGGTCACTGGGCAGCGCCGGTCTGCTGAGCAGTGCCGGCACAGATACAGTGACCTCCGCAGGAGGGAGCCTGACCTGCATGAGCGGCTACGGTCACATGCCAGGAGGGGCGTGGTGCCTAGGCCAGGTGGGTGTACCGTCTATGCACCTGTATTCTCTGTAGGGGTGTGAGTGTGTTTGGTGGCTGTGCATAGGTGATGGCTCTGACATGGTTGGCTGTGTCAGTGTGTACAGGTGTGAGATGCATGGGGCTGGCTGTGGGCAGGCACTCCACTGGGGCAGGGGCAGTCTGCTTTGGAGTCACACTGATGTTTTTCTCAACATTTGTCTCCCACAGGCTGGGCTGTGAGGATGCAGGCACGTGCTGAGGAGGGCCGTGACAGGGCCCCGGTGCCAGTCGGTGGTGCAGCAGGAGGTGGGCCACAACAGCAGCAGCAGCAGCAGCAGCAGCAGCAGACACAGCTTCTTGCGGAATGTGAGTATCATTACATCATGGATGCTATTGCATGCTGGAGGGGGTGGGCATGACCACCAGCCATGCACAACACAACCATGCACGACACAGGCGACATTCATCACTGTCCAGTGTCACTGCACGTCTGTGTGTGCATCACTGGTGGTCCATGCATGCACTGGGCACATGGCTGTAACTGGCATCGCACCACATTGCCACGTCACTTGACAGCCTTGTTTGTGCTGTGATGGACATGGGGCAGTGTGTGTGCAGTGGTGCACATAGCTGGTGCCACCTGTTTGTAATGGCCATGTGCATGTGGGTGGGTGCATACCATCACAGGTGCGGGACATTGGGCTATATGGCTTGCAGGTTGGGTGGTGTTCAGGGTTGTGGTCAGTCACAGCCATTGACTGTGTTCCCATTTTCCTAGGCCTCAGTGTTATCCGGAGGATACAGCGGGAACTGCATCAGCTGACACAAGTGTCCTTGGACAACCGAGCTATCCTCAGTAACATCCAGCGCCATGGCTCATGGAGGAGGCAGGCATGGCCAGGCACAGCGGCACCGGGCGGAGGAGGACCAGCCTGCTAGGCCTTAGGCCGGATTCCCCTTCCCACTTCACCCATCCCTCCCACACTGCCTTCCCTCTCCAAGTTGTTCATCCCTACCCCTTGCCCACCTCTACCTTGTACCCCTACCCCCCTTGTAAATAGTTATGGTGTTGTTGGTTTTGTGATTTACAGTTTTAGAATACATTTATATTTTGATATGAATACTGTGTTGGTCTCTGATTTGCAGCTGGCTATGGTTGCTCAGTTGCAGTGGTGTGCATGCCATCTGGGGTGGTATGGTCCTGGGTATGTGTGTGTGTGTGTGTGTGTGTGCGCACGTGTGTGTGCATGGGGAGGTATCTCCAGCATGGCAGTGACTTTCTGTTGGTCTTGCCATCTGCTGCCACCCACTGCTGGGTGCACAGGGTGGGTCTGGCTTGTATGCTTCTCTGCTGCACGGGGTAGACGTGCCGGGGATGCATGGTGTTTCCTGCAGTGCCAGTCACTGCACATGGGTGGTGTCTTGGGGTCACGGTGCAGGGTGTGCTGTGCGTATGGGGGGCTGATGTGCACTATGGTTGTCAACCCCCTGTGTGTGGCAGTCTCAGCCTGCCACTGGTTGTGCTGGGGCGTCATGGCTCTGCTGTGCTTTGTTGGCTTGTCCCCATGGGCCAGTAGATCATCCGTCCCACCCCCAGTGATGCTGTGCTTGGGGTGTGCAGGTGTCTTGTTGGTTCTGCAGTGTGTTCCTGTGCCCATGTGTGGCATGGCTGGCAGTGGGCCCCAGCCTGCCTCCCTGGTTGTGCAGTTCCATTGCTCTGCTGGGGGGGGTGCTGTGCTTGCGCTATGGCACCTCTGGACTGCTCAGCTGGGCTGCCCTTGTTGCGTTATGGCACAACCTTACTGCTCAGCTTCCCCTTCCTGGTTGCGCTATGGCGCAGTTTGTGCGATATTCAGACGTTGGCTGCTTGCGCAATTTGTTCTGCTCCATGTTTGAATATCGCGTCTGTTGCGCATATGCGCAATTGATTTGTGCTTGCTCCTGCTGTTGCGCACATTTTGAGCGCAGTTTGAATATCTGGCCCAGTGTACCTTACAGGACCCAGTTGTTTTAAGTCCTATCTCTCTGATAGAGTGCAATGGGTAGTGATGGGGAATTTTTCCTCCTCTCCAATACCTCCATCATGTGGCATGCCCTAGGGCTCTATCTTGTCAACTATGTTGTTTGCAGTGTATATGCTGCCCCCTGGGTGAGATCATTTGGCAGTTCAGTGTGGAGTTTCAATGCTATGCAGATGATACCCATCTGTATCTGTCATTTGTGCCTGGAATATCCAGTGCTATAGATGTACTTAACATCTGTCAATCTAAAATCAATGACTGGATGTCTTCTAGCTGGTTGCAACTGAACCCAGATAACATGGAGGTACTGGTGATCGAGCCAGGTTGCAGGCATGATGGGTTTGCACCTGGAGCTGACTAAGGACTTTTTCTGGGGTCTGCTCCATTAGTGGCCTCCCTTTCTGGGGTCTGCTTCATTGGTGGCCCCCTGAGGGTGCACAATCTTGTATGATCCTGGACAGCAGATTGACACTTGAAGATCAGGTGTCTTCTGTTGTCAAAAGTGGTTTTTACCACTTGAGGAATGTTGTCAAGATCATGCACCTCATTCCACCAGAAGATTTGCCGACACTACTGCATGCCTTTGTTACCTCTAGGCTCGACTACTGTAATTCTCTTTACTTCGGGGTCACAGGAGGAACCCTCTGCAGACTGCAGCTGGTGCAGAATGCAGTGGCGTGGCTACTGACGGGCCTTTCTAGGTTCAGTCATGTGACCCAAGTCCTGCGTGCTCTGCACTGGCTGCCTGTCAGGTGGAGGGTCCTTTTCAAGGTGGGCTTGCTCACCTCTAAGGCCCTATACAGACTGGGCCCTGGCTACCTGACTGAGCTTCTGACACCTGCAACCTCTGTCCACCCCCTCTGCTTCTTATTGAGGGGCCCCCTGGACATTCCCAGGGTTCAGCGTAAGACATCAGGTGATCGAGCCTTACTAACTGCCATCACAAAACTTAACAGAGTTTTTTTTTTTTTAAGTGTGTGAAATGCAAATCAGGAAATTACAGTCTACAGTGACTGCTGAGGGACACGCTCGTTCCAGTCAGTCAACTGTTTAATGTAAACTGGGAATGTAAATCAATGCAAAAATGATTTAGCAAGACAAACATAAAAAAAAAAAAAGACACAAAAAATGTTTCCTATGGAGGGAAGGAGAACATCACAGTAAATATATCAGCTGGTGGGACACGCTCACTCCTGCTGGCTTTAAGTCAAACTGTGTGGCCAAAAAACCAAACAAACATGGTCTTCAGTTATCGTGTGGGTGAGTGGGACGGTAGTGCAGACACAATGGGTGGGTAGTGGAGACACAGACGCCGGCCTTCTCTAGTGAAGTTTATTAAAGAGCTCCATTCCAACACATGGACTAATTTTTCTGTTTTTTTACTCATATACTCTTATTTTTATTTAGTTTTTCATGCACCCTTTTAATGTGCATTTTTTAATTAACTACTTTACAGGGGGGGCCCATTTTATAAGCACAGTAAGACACTCCAAGGTCTGATAAAAGCACTTCCCATGTGCTAAAGGCACTCGGTGCAAGTGCCTCATGCCTCATAATGCACCTGGGACGTGATCTTATCAGGCCATAACCCACACCTCATCGTGTCTTATTGCTTGAATAACAAGTGTTTATAATCATAGTGCTCTCCTCAGAGTGTAAAGATAATGCAGAGGCAGTGCAATTAGTGCACCAACATGGGAACTGGGACATCACAGGTCCAAACCTCATTACTTCTACAAACTTAAATAACCGTAAAAAACAGAAAAACAAACAAAACAGCCATGACCCTTTTTCTTAGTACTTCCTGTGTATATCTTACTAGTACAGGTGAAAAATCACATATAACAATTGTCAGTGCTAGTCACCACACTGACACAACCTTCTATGAATGTGCATGTATAGCTATATCCACTTCTATAACATGTACAAAACTGTTTATAACAATATTTTGATATTATCTCTTCCAGCATTACTCAACTTCTCCATAATAAAACTGTATTATTTCATTCTCAATTATTTCTCATACCCTCTTTTTTACACAGTTCTCACTGCCCACAATACCATTATTTTGCAGCTGTATTGGCTCTTACTAGAGTTTGTTCATATTGCAGTTGGTGGTTCCAGCAGCAAGATGTGTCTTTGAATGCAGAGTGGATCTTGAACCTGGGACCTGTTCAGGTGAGTGAGGGTGTGTTGGGGGTATGTGAGGTGGGGGTGTTGAGTGTGAGGTGGGGTAGGGGCTGCTCAATGAGGGACCATTTTCTTTTTTGCAGATTTGGAAAAAAACATTGAGGGACTGTTTTCTTTATTGCAGATTCTGACAGCAATGGTAGAGTGGGGAATGCCACTAGACACCAGGGAATATATATTTTGTTATGGGAACAGCGATTGGTGGGTTGGTAGTACCACTAGACACCAGGGAATATATATTTTATTACAGGGACAGCGATTAGTGGGTGGGCAGTGCCACTAGACACCAGGGAATATATGTTTTATTATGGGGACAGTGATTGGTGGGTGGGCTGTGCTACTAGACACCATGGAATATATATTTTATTATAAGGACAGTGATTGGTGGGTGGGCTGTGCCACTAGACACCAGGGAATATATATTTTATTACGGGGACAGTGATCAGGTATGGGGGTGCCACTAGACACCAGGGAAAGATGATATGACTATGAGGGTGGCGATCAGGGGTGATGCCACTAGACACTAGGGAATATTCCATTTTTTATGGGGACAGTGATCCGTGAGGGTGAGGGGTGCCACTAGACACCAGGGAATATTTTATTTATGAGGACAGTGATCAGGGAGAGTGTGGGTGGGTGCCACTAGACACCAGGGAAACAAACAATATCACAGGGACAGCGATCAGGAGGGGGGGGCGCTGCTACTAGACAGCAGGGAAATAAATTATTTTATTATCACGAGAACAATGATCAGTGGGTGAAGGGTGCCACTAGACACCAGGGAGCTATAGCAGTTTGAAATATTATGGACCTTTATTGTTCGTAGCCTTTTCCGTTTGAGCAGTAAAGTTCGAAATGTAAAGAACTGCAAATGGTTATTTTCTGATTGAACAATCCTTACCAAAGCGAGTCACGGGTGATATGATTCTTGACCCAAAAAGACATAATTCCCCTGTACATTTGTCAATTCTAACATAACAATGGAACTAAGTATGTGACTGAGACCTACATACAGGTTTTGTTCATTCTTTACCAAGCAGTATTTCTTTAGAAAACTATTTTAAAATGAAAAAAAAAAACGGATGGTGGACAGCATGAACAATATTTATCAGAGCACAAATAGTAAACCCTTAACTACAGTGGTTGTTACAGAAAAGTTGACGGTACTGCAATGTTATTCAATGGGATTTTATCATGGTACCACAGTAAATCACGGTAAGTTTTACCGTGATACTGCGGGAATTACCGCGGTACTGTCAACTTTTCTGTAACAACCACTGTATTTATTTATTTGAAAAAGTTTCACAGGAAAAGCATCATGAGCTGCAATTGCTCATTTCCAGATGCGTCCTGGGGGAAGGGGAAGGGCGGATACATATTGATACAGAAATAAATTGATACTGAACAATAGTACTGACTGTACAAAAGGCAAATACAGACATATTGAGAGGTAGCCAGTCAGTAGTAGAAAACTATATGTGAAAAATACCTTGGAGTTTATATTTCAAATGATCTCTCTCTTTTAAGAAACAAATCTCAGAAAAAAATGCTTGTACTAATAAGGTCTGGTGATCTATTAAACAAAATATCAAATCCAGTGACAAAGCTATCAATTTGTCTTTATATAGAGCTTATGTTCACACACAGCTTGATTATTCTTCTCAACTCTGGTGCCCACACACTAAAAAGGACATTGATAACATAGAGAAAATCCTACGTAAAATAAAACAAATTAAAGGTGCAAAAGATTTTTCATATGAAGATAGGCTCAAGAAATTTAATCTAATGTCCTTAGAAGCAAGGAGGTTAAGGGGTGACCTATTGTTATCTAGAGAGCTTATAAAGGACGGATATTTGATGCCTGCGATAGGCCTTGATTTTAAGCAAACTAACATTAATACAAGAGGACATCCATTACAATTAACATGTCCTAAATTTACATCAAATAAACAAGCCTATTTCTTCTCACACAGAATTGTTAATCCATGGAATAAACTTCCAACTGAAATTGTCATCAGCAAATCCAAACAAATTTTCAAAAACAAACTTGATATATTTTAGTTGCAGAGCAAACTGGAATATTATGGGTGAAAGACAGAAGCTGTCATGGGTAATTTGCCTTCTTGCCTCTTTCTATAACCTAGTTGCAATCATATATAACTATATACATATATTCATTCATACAAAGCATACATAGATGTCTATCGCCATTTACAATAGCACAGGCGAGTATTATTGCCCAAGTACATAAATGATCATGAGGGAAGGTGGGTGGAAATAGCATGGTGCATCTACACCCCCTCCAGGATGCAAACCCTGAAGGGGATACCATCTATCAATATAGGGTTAGGACAGGTAGCAGCAAGATATGAGCTTAAGAGAGAAACATAGGAAGGGATAAGTGGGGCAAGGAAAAGGTAGGGAGCAAGATGGAAGCTGAAACTGTAATAGGGTATAGTAAAGGGTACATGGTGTTGTGAAAAAGAAGGGGGTGTGGGTGGAGGGGGGTGGGGATGATTGAGAGGGAGGAGAAATTAGAAGGGGGTGGAAGTGAGATTGGCAGTGGTGGACTAAAAGAGTAAGGAAGACAGGACAATGGAAGAGTCAGGTGCACTTGCATGAGGAAGAGATGAAGCGCCGCGAAGGAGATGGGAGAGTGAAATGGTGGACAAGACAGAACAAATATCTGCGGGAGGAGAGTTCCACATGGTAGGAAAGTGAAAAGAGAATGCTGCTCTCTCTGAGGTGGAAGTCTGTGGAGGGAGGGCAAGGGTCCTAATGGGGGGTTACGAAGGGAGTAGTGTGGGGTAGTAGGGATGGAGAGCAGGGAGTGAAGATAAGGAGGCAGGGCGCCAAGCCAGAACTTTCCAATTAGTGAGGCACTATGGGAGAGTCGCTTATCCCCAAGCGAGGGGAAGGAGAGGGAGATATGGTCACAATGGTGAGTATGAGGTGGACAGGCAAAGCAGTAGTAGGAGTAGAATAGAGTGTCCAGTCTGGTAAGAGTGGATTTGGGGGCCATGCTATGGATGGTGTCTCCAAAATCAAAGACAGGGAGATCATCTGGATAATTTTTTGGTGGGCCGGTGGAGGGAGACAGTCTATACAGTGCTCCCAATTTGGGTAGTACCTTTTTGTGGATAGCATTCACATGACCAGCAAAGTCAAGATTCCAGTTGAGCCAAAGCCCGAGGTATTTCAAAGAGGAGACACCCTCTAGTAAGGAACCATCTAAGGTATGGAATGTAGGATGGGCAGGAAGTCAGGCCAGCTTTTGCCTTGTGCCAAAGGTCATAGGGACCGTCTTCTTGGCACGTAGAGACAGTTTGTTTGGGTGAAACCGGTGATGGACATTGTTGAAATCCATTTGGAGGCTGGACACCAGATCCAAAGTGGAGGTACCGGAAGCATACAAAACCATATAATCCACGTACTTATGAATGCTTGCAGTTGAACAGGCAGTAGGGAGGTCATTTAGAAATATCAAAAATAGGGCAGGCCCTCCAGCACAGCAGTTGGATTTCCACTTGCAATGCTGATGACCCGGGTTTGGGAACGGACTGGGGTGTTGGAGGGTCAGTTTTTTTTATTTTTTATTTTATTTAGCTTTGTTGACCGGTAAGTGCACTAGACAAATCCTGCCTATTTTCAGGCACAACCCGGGGGAAGGGGAAACAGATGAATGCCAACTGACCTTGAACCAGATTAAGCTGTTGGGGGGGGGATGGCTTGAGTGTCCCACGATGGCTCGCTATCTCCTGGGGGGGTATGTTTTCTGGTGTTTCCCAACCTCTGGAGGAGGCCAGAGGTATGGCAACATGTCAGGTCCTGCTGCCTAGGGAGTGTGACAAATGTCAGCTCATGCCTTGTTGTCCTGGCACATCACGCTTCCAGACAAAAAAACAGGGAAAAAAGCTCCCTGATCAGCTGGATGATAGTTGCTGGTCCCCCACTGCCACAAACTCCCAGACAGCCTAGACCAACCCCAGCAACACCCAGGCCAAGAAAGTTGCACTGGCTGCCCCACCGTCACCTTCCCCCCTCAGAGGGGGTGACCTGTCCAATGAAGGGAAACAGGTTACCCGGGGGGCTGTAATGTGAGGTGGTGGTTGGCAGTGGGGACAGAGAGCTGGCAAGGTGTACCTAGGTGACCCGAAGGTATGGCCATCGCCCTGCCTCCCCCAGCCAATTCCACATGGCCAGCCACCATTGTGCTAACCCATGACCCTTCCATTGGCACAGTCACTACCCTGCCACCCTGGCCCATCCCACTGGCCCTGCCACAGCTGGGCTGCAACACCCCCAATATACCACAGCACCAACTGCGGTCCAGCTCTAGAATGTACAACAGCTAATGGTGCAGCCTGACTCTGTCCGAATGGACAGTCCTCAGTAACAGTGGGAAGCAGCTGCTGCAGTCTGACATAGAGGCACAGAGTGTTGTGCAGCAGGAAATTACATTCATATGCCACATGCTGCACTACAGCAGACAGCGTGCTGAGGAGCAGGTGGAAACACGCCATGCGGAGCACATGGTGGCCATCTGCGAACTATGCCAGGATATTGTTACCAGCATGAATCACCTGTGTGCCACTGTGTTGGAGGCTGCAGTCATGGTGGCAGGCATGGTGACCATCACCACCAGGCATAACCCTGGCCAGTCCAGTGGGAGTAGTGTCTCCCCGTGGTGGACACCACAGCATACATCCACACCATGCAGTGCCAGAACATGAACTTCTGGCACACCTGGGACACCCAGCACGCCCATGATACCACACACACCAGGACACCGCCTGATCCTAAGTGGAGTCAGTACCCCACAGGGCCATGACTGGTGGTTGCTAACACTATCCACTTGCTCATACCCCATACTGTGGGTGATGACCCCCCAACCATACCCAGTACGGTGCACACATACTGTCTGTACACAGGGAGGTGGTAGGGGATGCGCTTAGGGTGTAAACTGCCCCCCCATTCCCATATGTGCCCCCTCAGCCCCTCCCTGACATTTCTTATGTGTCATCTCCCTGCTCTGTGGCCTCATCTCACCCATTCCCCTTATCTGTATGGCTGTTTGCACCTTTTGGACCACCCCACCTGGATGGCATGCATATTTGTTTATTCCCCTTTTGATACCCCTGCCTGGGTGACCCTATTTTTGTTCTTTTATTATTATTCTGTGTTAATACATTGACTAAAACACATTGCAGTCTCCTGTGTGGTCTGTACTCATGCTCTGTGTCCGAAGTGGTCTGTTATGAGGCGGGATCTGTACTCCTGGTCTCTCCTGGCCTTCCTGGGATCACGCCTGTTGAGCTGGTTCCATATCCCCCTGACAAAAAGCTAACTGATTTCATTGTAACAAATGAGGGGCAGGAGCAAATTCACCTAAACCCATGGTCGCACAGTCCTAAAAGTTTTCAATTGAACACCCCAGATGGTAGAGGTAATTTTCAAATACCACCCCAAAACTGGTTTTTGCAGTTCTTTCACAAAATAATGTTTCAGGTAGCATTTTATAAATTACATCATGTTCGTATGCTGGGGTAATAAAAAGTACTATTTTGAAAAGTCATGGTGACAATCTAAGAAAACGTTATGTGTGAACCTCTACATTTCCCAATCAAAATTTTGCTGTTATAATTCACATTATTAATTTGTTCATCTTACCCTGTGCACTATCTATGCCTAACAACTACACAGACAAAACAAGCAAGCAAACATTTTGCATTGACAAATGCTTGTTTGTGTTTCAAATCCCTTCTCTTCAGTGACAAAAATGTCACATTGCAGGTGCACCAGCAGCATTCTTGGGAAAATTGGGGATGTCAAGGAAACTCGGGGACTGTTGAAAGGTAAGAGCTTGCTAATAAGAACCTTTTCTGACCTGCAGATAAAGAAGCAGATGACAAAGCTGTTTATTTTCTAGGCTGCAATCACTTTGTCTGCATTCTGGTTCCCAGCCTCAGAGGTTCTCCTGTCAGCAGGGGGCACTGTTGCTCTTTGCAAGCACTTGCCTGGCCTCTGTTAAATGCAGCATGTTGCAAAGTACAAAACATGGGAGCAGATCCCTGTGCCGGCGGCAGCATTATTAACCAACAAGAGATTCTCCCTGTTGCTTTTCTGTTCAAGGAAATGTAATAAGCTTTTCCACCTGGAGTTCTCCATTTTCTCTCCATGTGCAGGATAGAACAAAACAAAGACTGCTTCTGCTGAACACGTCATTAGCACAGTGACAAAAAAACAAGCCTATGGATAAACTCAGGTCAAAGAAGCTGCCTTCTGCCTTTGCATGAAGATTATGTGAAGTATCCTTAGGTCCTTAGACTGCATTATTGTTATTTTTTGTCTCCAGCTTTGATGGTCAAGCTTTACTGAGGTTTTTGAAGATTACTGTTCACTGGTTTAGCTTCATGCTGATCTCTGAGGTTTCTCTTTTCTTTAGCATTCTATTTTTGGTATTTATGGTGTTTTCTTCTGTGCCCACCTGCCACCCATCTCCAACCTGCCACATCCTCAGCAGGACTGGATCTCACCATGGCCAGAGGCCAAACTTCCCATATTATGATTTGTGGGGGGAGCAGGGTTAGGTGGAAATGCTTCTATGATCTCCCACCAATGGTTTCCCTTGTCCGCCATCTAAAAGTAGAAGTGGGCATGGCTAAAGTGGTCTTTTATAAAATGGCTCTCATTCCCCCCAGGGTCTCTGGGCCATCGGGGGCTGCTGTTCTATAGGGAGCATTTGAGACCCTCCCTGGGGGATGGGGGTGCATCCTTCATACTACCTCCCCAACCCCCTTCCATAGCCAACTGGGATTGCGCATTGAGGACCTGAACCCTCAATCCCCAAGTGGAAGACAGGGGCCCAATTCTCAAAGGCACAGGAATGGTGCAAGGTGCCTGGGCCGTAGAGATATGATGCTAGTGGTTCCCTGAGCTATACCATTCACCATTCCCAATTCTGAAATGGTACCTGTGCCACTGTCAGGACTCAGTGTGGCAGGCAGCCTTGCACCTGGCTTGTGGCAGGCTGCAGGAAATGCTTTGGCACTGAGGGGTGTTGCGCTGGTCGGCAGCTGCCATATCCCCAGCACTGGGATTTTGTAACCCCTGCAGTGGTGCTGACATCTCCCCAACATAGACCACCACAGGGCTGGTCTAACAGGCCCTGCACCATCACTGTACTGGGAGAACCCTGAGAATGGGCATCTAGGTGTGAGCGGCAGACATATGATATACAGGTGGCCACTTGGAATGCTGGCGGCGGACTGGCACAGTGTGCCTACATGCCCTTCCCGCTTCACTGCCATGTCCTGGGATCCCCTACCTGCTCCATCTCTGAGCTGCCCTGCCCAGTAGTGTCATATGTACCGCCCCATATGACAGCCCCTTTTACACCCCCCAGCCTTGCAGCACCATGGGTAATGTCCCTTAGAAGCCTGTGCGCACCTGAGCCCTGCAGCCACAGTGACTGCCTCAGACTGGCTGGCATGCCCACTGCTGGGTAGCCACCCAGCCAGTGCACCACACCAGCACTTGTGCCCCCAATTGTAGCATGTCGAGACCTGAAACACTGACAGCCAGTGGCCAAGACTAAGGCCAGCCAGACAGGGTAGTGGGCAGTGTCACTGACCAATGGCCATGAGCACAGTGCTCTCACATGCCACAGTGCAGTCACGGCACTGGGGACCCAGGGTGGCTGCATGTAGGTGATGTGTGTATGGTGCTCCATCATTGGGGAGCCCTGTGTCCCTCCCACCACTTCCCACTCTGAACATGCCACCATGCACACACCCCCCATATAGTCTGTGAGCCCCCATGGCACTGCTCTGCCAGCTTCTAGTCCCTCCCAGGATGGTAGCATGGTGGCAGTGCTCTCTGCATATGATGTAGGTCTTTGGCACCCAAACCCACTTGACAGGTTCCCATCTGGACCTCCACAGCAGCCAACGGCCACCAAGACACGCTGTGGGTGACTCACCGGCTCAGAGTGCATTGCTGCACTGTCCCCTTGTGACATGCAGTATTTCTGTCCCATGCACCACTTCTTCAAAGCATGGGGACATGTGTAGTAAACAGGGGGACTTTGGTACCGGGACCCTTCCTGTATGGGAATTGGGTGCAGGGTTCCCGGCGCACTGGTGATTGGTGCAAGTGGCTGTTTGATGCAGCTTGCATTGATCTTTGAGAATCCAACCCAGGCACTTTAACCACTAGGCCACCTGCAAGGTGATCTGTGAAAACTTACACTCTGCAGTAATATAATTTATCTGTTCCCCACACCTACATGCAAGAACTCTGACAACATCTTAGGGATCATCTCCCAGCTCACTGTGAGATCCATGAGTTATGATCTACTGACACTGTCCTTTTGATCGTTCCGAAACTGAGACTAAAATCAGTAGGGGATAGAGCATATTCCATAGCTTATCCCCTCCTTTGGAACAACCCCACCAGGGATATTAGTCTTACCCCCTGTCAACCACTTTATAAGTGGACTAAAAACCTGGCTTTTCAGACAGGCTTTTCTTGGTGACCGAAACAGCTCTTGGTTTCTGCACTGTGTTTTATATTAACGCTGTAGCTCACAAATTATTTGTGATATTTGTAATGTCACCTTTTTACTCTATGTTGTTATTAGGTCTTATTTTGTATTTCTTTATGAAGTTTTTTTGTTTGTATATTGCCTCGGTTTTAGAAAGGAGTTTTAGAAAAATGTCTGTCTGTCTGTTTGCCTGCCTGTCTCTCTGTCTGTCTATCTACAATGGTCATGTTATGGATATACATAAAGGCGTTTTCTTTATTTTTTTGTTTCATATTCATTAACCCCTTAAAGCTCCCCAGTTTGTTTGATATGTCTTCTCCAAACTTTCTGCATTGTAGTCAAATCTTGCAACGAGAGATGATGGGGTAACGTGAATTGAAAATAGATTTAGATTAGATATGTGTTTAGCTATAACAAAAGCTCATATCGTGTCTGAGCAGTGCTTATACGATGCTAGCATTTAGTAATTAAAACTAAATATCTATCGTTATGTAATTGGATGAATTTACTCTGGACTCAATCAACATTAATGAATGTGCCTGGTGTGTTCCTTATTCAGGACCACATCAGGTAGTTTTTAACATGAACAGTACGTGCTATTTTAAATCAGTCTAATTGGCGGTGGTATAAACACATCAGAATCAGCACGAATACTTTACTCTGATGAAGCAAGGTTTTGCCCTTGCGAAACATTAGTCATTCTCTCTCGATGTATTTTTATAACTTCTGGTGACCTGAGATGTTTTTTACTGCATTCATGAATAATAAAATGGTATATTTTTTAACCATTTGGTTGTCCTGAGCCTTGTAGTGGGTGCAAACTGTTTTTCTGTTCAAATCTTGTAATCAGTTGTGTTTTGCCGTTTTGCCAATGTCTTTTTTACAGCATTATTTGACCTTCCTCTGTAACCTATGCCCTCTTGTCGCACCTGGAAACAAGCTGTGACTGATTGTGTTTCTCTCAGTCACCAATAAATAACTAACTAAATAAATATTATTAGCATTTAGTTTACACTCACAATCATTGTAGGCTCCTTTTCAGCTTCATTGTGTATCATGCAGTCCTGCAGCCATTTCTGGGGCTTCCACATTCTTTTACTGTTCACCGTTTCCAAGGTGAAAGTGATTTGGATGTGGTGCACAGGGATGCTTGATGGGTGATTGGAGGCCTGTTGAGGAGCATGGGTAATTGAGGAATGAAACACTGTTGCAAGTGGGCAGCATCTATACAGTAACAGAAACCACTGGCAACACTGTAGCGTACTACTGCACTTATAGTTCAGTGCTGCCAAAGTAGTTGGCTCCAAGCAGATCTGACTACTGTCCACAGCAAAGCAGCCATTTGCTTCACGTTTTGTAGAAAGCAGTGTGGTCTACTGGGTAGAGCCTTGAAAGGTAAAACAGGAGCTCCAAGGTTCAAATCCCACAACAGCTATTCACTCACTGCATGATTTTGTGTGAGGTGTGTGGGCACACTGTGCTTCAGTCCACGCAGATCTAACATTTGATAGAAGAAAGATCCCATAGAAAATGAGATGCTGCATTTCCCATTGAATATTTAGCATTGTGTTATTTTTTTTTTCTGTTTTTCTCCTCCCCCCAGCCGCCTCTTCTGCCTTGCTACCCCCTCAGCCCTGTCACCTGTCATCTCTGGGGCTTACAGCGCCAGTGTCTTGCAGTGCCCCATGGATTCTGCACTGTGGTGGAGCCGCCTTGTTCACCAGGCCTGGGTTATGGATGCAGCAGCGGGCATGCCCATATATAGTGCAGAGCCTGCGGGGGAGTGCAGCATTATCCTGCAGCGGCTTCAGCATTTTTCTGCCAATTTCTCCCCTTGGGTATCCCACTGATAAGGACTGAGCAGGCACATGCATGTACATATGTCCCAGCCAGGAGGCACCCACCCACCCCTTGTGACTCTGTTTGCACTACCAGCTGTGGTCCACCAGGTGGCAGTGTTGCAGTGGAGCCAGCGGACTCCCTCCCCAGAGGAGGAGGAGGAGGAGAGCATCTTGTGGGGCGCTTAATCCTCCTCTTCTCCCTGGCTGACCCCTGAGCGACCCCCGTTTGCTCCCAAACCCTGGTCACCAGCGTGATAGATGACACACCATCACCCGCCATGCCACTGGTCATCATTGTGTTATTATGGCATACTGTAATATTGCCCATCACTCGTGTGTACATACGCTTCTGTACTGCATTCAGGATTCATTCATGCATGGTATTGGCACTTTGTTTTGTACTTTGCAAGGGAACGTGCCCCTTGTAACCCCTCACCAGATTGTACATGGAAATAGAAACATAGCACATTGCCAACAGAAGAAGGCCTTACAGACTATCTGGTCTGCCCTACAGTATGTGGTGGTACAGACCCACTAGGGGACCCCACACCCCAGCCCCACTCCAACCTCCCCTAGTCTCCTGAAATAAACTCCTGCTCAGTGTACCTTCCTTGGAAAACAAATAAAACAAAACTAAAAAAGCACAAAGATGTCCCGCTCAACTCCCTCCACCAACTCAGCTTTTCGGCTGGTCCCCTTCCCTAGTTTTCTAGCTACATCTCAGCTAGATCCCAGCGTATAAAGATCAATGGCTCCCTATCCAATGCCCAGCCCATTCGTTCTGGGGTACACCAGGGCTCCATCCTGGGCCCCGTACATTTCAGTCTCTGCCTCAACACTCTCCCCAGCTCCTGTACTGGAAAAATGCTGCTCTATGCTGACAACGCGGTGCTGTTTGCCTCTAATCCCAATCCCCCCCCCCCCAGTTATCCCTCCAACACACTTACAACCAAGCTGAAAGGTGATTCCTTGATCACAGATGTGTTATTAGCCTAAAGAAGACCAAGTCAATGCTCTTCTCCCACCACCAAAACAAGGCCAAAAATGCCCCTCTCTCAATTCTCCCCAGCACACTACACCCGCTAGAGCAAGTGACTACCTACAAATACCTAGGCATGACCTTCAACTCTGCCCTCACCTTCCACACCCACGTCAATGCCCTTTCTTCCACCATGAACACATGAATAGGCCTACTATACCGTCATAGAGATTGCCTCCCCCAAGTTGCCCTCTGGCTGGCCATCACCTCCTCTGTCTTGTCCCTAGTGGACTATGGCTTTCCTATTTATGCTGCGGCGGACAATACCGCCCTCACCAAAATCCAGCTCCCCATCAATAAGGCCTGTAGGCTCCTGACCGGTGCCTCCAGCTGCACACACACCTGCCTGCTCTACTCCACCACCAACCTGCTCAATTTTGAGGAGCGACTGCGCTATCAGATCTGCCTATGCACTAAACAACCTCTTCTTGGACTTCCCCCCAGGGGTCTCTGCCTACCTCTGGCAAGGGTCCTTGTCAGTTGCCACCTGTTACTCTGTTAAGGCCACCTTTCTGGTGCCCAGAACCAAGACCACTCTAGTCGAGGGGTCCTTCTTCTACCGAGCCCCTGCTTGGTTCAGCTCCCTCCCAATCTGTATCACCGACATTACCAAAATTGGTCCATTCAGATCCACCCTTTGGAACCATCTCTTTGATGTTCGCTGCTGTAGATGCACCTAACCGTGGCTCCCCCTCCTGCTAGTCCCCCCTATGGGACCAACCATCAGGCCTCCCCTGACTTGACAACATCCTCTGGACAGCCTGTCTCCCCCCCTTTTTTTCACCCCCCCATCTCCATTTCTACTTCTACCCTCGCTAGGTATATACAGGGGTGCTCCCCCACTGTTACTTCTGTGGACCTAGTTTGTATATGACTGTAACCTATACTATGTAACCATATGCAACCTCAGTGTACTCTTTGTTCAATGTTTTGCACCTGTACCGTTTTCTCTGTTGTAACCTGCATCATGTAACATTGTCTACCCTCCCTATGATGAGGTGCCTTTGTACACGTGTCCCTGACTCAAACGTTGTAAATCTGACTTGTACAAATAAATAAATAAACACAAGCCGTGAACTGGCCTGCAAACACAACTGACTGGTAACATCACTGTAGGGGTTTAGTTAGTACAAAAATAGTCTTTAATTTACTGATTATTCTCCAGTAGTTAAGAGCACAGAAGTGCAAACCGGGAGATGAACAGGTTCAAATCCTACCACAGCCTCTGTCTCATTGAGAGCCCTTGAACCTGGTGGTGACAACTAGTTTAGATCTTCCCGTCCATTTGAAGAATGGATGAGCAGAAGAGGTTCTGCGGCAATAACAAAAATGAGAACTGGGCATACTGTATCTTGCTGAGCAGCAGCAACGTCTGACTGAGCCAGAGCATCTGAGAACCTTTTCTGGATTCCAGCTATAACCAGGAGAGGTCCAGTGAGCCATAATTGGCGCTTATGGCAGTTTGGAAAGCAAACAGGTAGCTGGCACCGGCTTGAGACTGTAGCCATAAAATGACTGGCCTGCAAATACTTATGGGAGTTCTTGGACGGTTTCAGTTGCACCAGCACTGCTTCCATGTCTGGTCACTGCACAACAGAGAGGACGTTGAGGAGACTGAGTGGGTCCAGCACAGGGTCACCAAGCTGACTAGTGGCTTTAGGACAAGCGCTACAGTACAAGGAGAGCTTGGACATACACAGTTTATTCAGTCTAGAGATAAGAAGGGTGATAAGGGATATGATCGCAGTGTTCCAGATGCTAAATGAGATGGAAAGTGGGGAGAAGGCAAAGATATTTTTTGAGCTGCTGAGTATGAAGAATCAGAGGACATGCACTCAAACCAATATGGGCAGGACAGGGTGATGAAACATTAGAAAGCATTACATGCCACGGAGGGTGATTAACATGTGAAAGAGCATGCCCAGTGAGGTTGTGGAAGCTACAGTAGCACTGTTAGCACTGTTCAGGCTTTCAAAACCTCCCAGAGGCATCTCTCCACTCCAAAGACAAATGGGAGAAAATGCTGAATAGCCCCATCTCTGAGCAGGAATGGGACATATGTTGGACCTTCTGCCACAAAACGTTTAAGGACACCTGCAATAGACTGATCCAAAATAAAATTCTTCACTCTTGGTATAGAACTCCTTCAATGCTGCATGGGATGAAGTTCATACCCAGTGACCTCTGCTGGAGATGTGGAGCTCAAAGCGGGGGGGATGTTACACATCATGTGGTCCTATCCCCTTAGCCAATCCTTAGCCAGCCCCTTTAGGAACAGGTGTGATACTTAGGCTCAAAGGTGCTGCAATGTCAAATACCCATGTCAGCTACCCTAATACATTTGGGCCTCACACAGATAGCCCCTCACATCCCACTGGAGGTGCGCAGGGGTTAGAGCTCCTTAGTATGCAGGCCAGAAGGCTTCTTCCGTGCAGGTGGTGCCCTCCAGATGTAACTTTGCACCAAGAGCTACTAACCAGCCTGTCACAAATAGACACGCTAGATCACTTGTTTCATATGGCAACAGACACCCTCAAGAGCTTTTGCTCATGCTGGCACCATACTTCCATTACTTAGCACCCAGGACAGATGTGAGTTGAAGGCCAACTCTCTTCTAGGACTTGTACATTCACCTCTGCATGGGATATGGTGTTAGGGAACTTCTTTTTATACTCTGTAGGTCACCTCAGATCAAGTTTGAATATGTTCTTGTCTTAGATTTTTGTTTGTTTAACAGTGTTAAGGTGTATTAGTAGTTTAATGCATGTATTCAGTGGAGCAACCCCATTGTCTATCCTGCTTTATAGATCAAGCTACATATTCTGTAACAGATCCTTAAGTAACATTGTATTCTGTCTCTGTCATGTAATGCTTGTGTCTGCTCATTGTATGTTATATGAAAAGAGATACTCCAATAAAAAGATTAACTGCAAAAAAAGAGCCTCATGGAGGCCAGGGAAAATGGTACTGAGGGTTACACAGCATGAGTAGGGTAACATTCCAGCTTACTAATGTTGATGTGTGCCAGTACTCAAATAGGGACTGTCTTGTTCACGCTCACGCTCCCCATCACAAGGCAGTGACTATCCCTTATCTGAGTATGGTCACACATTCAGATTAACAGCTGGCATGTTCCCCTACTCATGCTATGTAAGATTTAGGGACCATCTTGCTCACGCCCCCCCCCCCGTTATAAGGAAGTGACTATACCCCTAGTTCCTTTCCTCAGCGCAGCACTTTTCTACTAAAGTACAAGGCTGGTAAAACAAACCAAGCTTTATTGGTTGATCTCAGTAGGTTTGGGGAGCATGTTTTCTTTTTGTATTTGTGTCTACTGGTGTTAGAACAACACATTTTTCTGTGGTTGGGGGGATAAATGGATAAAAAACCTCCAGTTTTTCTGGAACAAACGTTTTTACCCCCTCCCAATAATTTGGTGAAGTACAGTAATGGCATTTGAACACAGTGTGATAGTATTTGTTTAGTTTCCATAGAATCATAACAACATAGATATTATATGAGTTAGGAGGTCCGTGGACCTTATAATAACTTCGCCACTTATTCAGTGGGCAAACTCATATTTCTTATTACCCTTATAGAGATCAAGAGATTTTTTAAATGATTCCATGTTTTTACTTGTTACAATAAAATACAAAATCACACATGCCCCCACAATGCAAAGCATCATGGGCTGCATATGCAAATCACCACAGAATGTTATGCTGGTCCAACTTTAAGCAGAATTGCATGGTGCCGAAAGGCCTCTCACACAGTTTGCAAAGGGTGCTAACAGTACTTGTTACAATGTTTTCTGGTAGCGTGTTCCATATAGTCACTTTTGATTAAACATTTCGTAACAGTGTATGTAAGAAGATGGTCCTTCCTTCTGCCAAGGCTGTCAGTTCTGTGACAAAAGCAGTTGAAGGGTACTGTAGTAGAAACTGGTGCTGGCAGCTATGCCATCATTTGATCATTTTGCATAACATACCAATTTCAAAACAGAAATCACTAATCACAGATTACCAAGTAAACTGAATGTGGCCATCATCCCTTACAGGAAAGACTCCGTATCAAATCTCTTTCAGTAAAGAGGACAAAAACACCCCTGAAAACAGCTGAACCAACAAACATAAAACCAACTTGTTACATTGGTTACAGTTGGATGCTGGGGAGGGGGCAACACTTTCTAGAAACAGGAAAAAATAGGTCAAACTCCAGCTATTCTTTTTTCCTACAGACATAGTAAATTGTTTTTTGCTATAACAACAAATTTCAGCAGTTGGCCACATGGTGGCAATGTTACACTTCGATAATATAGTTGTGCTGCCTAGAGAGTACTCTAATCAGAGACATGCCTTTTATCACAGGAATGAAAGCTCAAAACAGGGGAGACTTGTCAGATTAACTGATTATTGAAATAAATCCACATGCTGGTATGTATGTGTGTGTTGGGGGGCAGTCACTGAGTGCTGGCTACACCACCACCATCAATGTGACCCAAGGGGGGGCATCCTAGTGAGTAGGACAGATAGAATAGCAGTGATGTAAGGGCTGGTACTATAGCCTAGAGGTTAGAGTAACAAGCTGTAAATGAGCTTGGCACATCCATCAGACCTGGGTTTGATTCCCACAACCTCCACTTGCATACTGTGTGACTCTGAGAAAGTCCCTTAACCTCCCCAATACTCCTGGGTCACCCCTGAAAATAGGCTCTGGGCCTTACCTGGTTACCTAAAGAATAAAAACAGGATATTCCTGGTGTTTCTGCACCTAATGTCCAATTTCTAATTTTTTGCCTAGTACAGGATGATCATCCAAACATTTGAAATCCAGGATTCCCATGTTTATTTGTTTTTTAGACACATGGTGAGATGTAATGGGCTGGATTTGCATAGGACTTAGACAGATATCGTAGTGGCAACAGGACAACTGGGATCCCACATCTCAGTGCTGTACAACCCAGAGGCACACATTGGCATGGCCAGCTGAGCTGAGTATGCTAGGTGTGCACGTGGCCAGGACAGGGTTGTGAAGGAGGGGTAGACACATGCCCAGGAGGAAATGTGGCCAATGCTACCCAGTGTGTACACGGCACAGCCACCTGGCATATCAAACGATGGCATAGACTGTGAATGGACACCTCACACAGCACCCCACAGAGCACACCACCCAATACCCCAACAGCACAGTCACCCTACCACCCCCCCCCCGCAAAGCACACACTGGCCCTACTCCGGCCCCCAACCCACAACTGCACTACCCCCTGGGCAGTGCATATACCACCCCACCACCCCTGTGTGGGCGCCTCTCACCCTGGTCCCAGCAACCCACATGTGTGTGAGAAGCAGGCATACTCTGACCATGCACTGGGAGAAACACTGCAGAACACACATGTGCACTTATCTCCTATAATATGCATTTGTGGTAATATTTCATGCAATTGTAGTTTATGAAAGACAACGAAAGGTAAATACACAGAGTCAGTCAAAGCAAGTCCATGAGGACTATTATCTGCCACACCCTGTCATGCAGCACTGTTAAACAGGACAGCATATCAAATCTCAGTGGGAGGGCACCAAATTTCACTGCTGATGAAACGGCACAATTCATCAGCCTTTTGCAGCAATGGGCCACATATCTGCTGTTCCTTAGCTGCAAGCACCACACTCCAGGGGAGCGGGACAGAATCTGGACCCATATAGCTGTCAAGCTGGAGGAGAAACATGGGGTCAGGAGGATGACAAGGCAACTTAAGCACTGCTGGCAGGACTTGGCCAGGAGGGACACAGCCCTACTGCAACAGCTGAGGAGGATGGCTGTGGCTGCAGACGTGGCTGCAGACGTGGCCATGCAGACGTGGCCATGCAGACTGGCAGGCCACCAAGGGAAGGCAGGTCACACACTGGTGTAATACATACCCATAACACACAGCTGTCAACACCCCACATGGCAATGTGCAGGACCTAATGTGCAATCCACCTGCTCATATCTTCACAGGTGACAGTGATGGTGGTGGATGCAGCTCTCAGGTGGAGGGGGAAAACAGATGGCAGAGGACACATGTTTGTGTGACCTACCTTGCAGACACTAAGTGCCAGACAGCCTGTCAGCTGCAGTTCATGTACAGTGTGTGTAACAGCAGAATGGGGCCACATTGTACACGCAGTGTATGTGCAGACACATGCCAGGTCATGTGCCACGTGCCCCTGCATGGCCACTGAGACAGCGCCATGAGAAGTGGGGTGTGCCACCAAACATGTCATTGCCAGCCAGACCTGCATATTGGCTGGCAATGGATGCCACTGTGTTACTGATGCTGGGCCACACCCAGGGATGCAGTGCTCCTGCTTTGCACAGTCCACAGAATGTGTCAAAGGTTCACAGCAACATACAGTGGGGTCATGTGGACCATGTGCCGTGCATATCGGAGTGCAATGTGACCCTCAGGGCACTCAGGACATGCCCCAGAGGGGATGGACTGGGATGGGCAGAGCCAGGGACAGCAGGGATATGCCCAAGTGACTGTTGGATGCCAACTGTCTGATAGGCATGTCTACCTGGACATGGGTGCCATGATCTGCATGCGTGGGGTGTAGGCCCAAGGGCAATACGTGGTACCACTGTAACAATGACATACCACAGATTGGGTGAGATGGCACCACTGCAGGGTTGCGGGCGAAACAACGGGGTTGCAATAGCTGTATGCATGTGACACACACTATAGCATTGTAGCAACAGTGATGTGAGAGCCTGTTGCACGTCAACAAAGGGCAGCTGTACAGCACTGGACATGGGTAGGGGCCAGATGGCATGGTATGGTTGTACCACAGCTGCTGTCCTGCCCACTGTGTAGTATGCTATCTGTGTAGTTCAGTATGCCACACACAGACACACACACACACAGATATATTGTGTCAACATCCCTGGGATGTGATGGTCCCACCCCAGGAGGGCACATGCAGGGGGACCACCAGTGTCGTTTGTGAGAGATGTCAAGGGCTATGCACATGCCATTGCTGTGTGCCTGTGCCATGATTGACATGCAGTACACAGGGTTGTCACATATCACTGGTTGACTGTGGCAATCCAAAGGCATTTGTACCGATATATATGCTTGCCCCCACCAGGTGACAGCCGCAGGGACAGCAGGGGTGCATTGCCAGACACAACCCAGGTACAGGCATGCTCCATGCCATGAGCTGGCTGAAGAGGTCCGAGGCCAGGGACAATGTGGTGAGGATACAGCATGTCCGGATGTGTGCCAGGAGGCTGTCAGTCACAGAGGAGGACCAGTCGGATGGTGATGGACATGGGCATGTGGCGGTACCAAGACCTGCAGCCACTGCACTGGACACTGTATCGGTGGGGCTACCAACAAACGATGTCAGGGCAGATGCCTCGCTGGGGGACTCTGACACAAGGCGGTCACTGGATGTGTTGCAGAACACACAGGGGGACATAGGACTGCAGGGATCTGATGCTGAGTCACCTGTTGATGGGACAAATGCTGAGTTGGGGAGGCAGGTTGATAGGAAGGTGGTACAGCCAGTGTCCGGCATGGAAGATACAGAGGATGTGTGTGGCCTACAGAGTGCTGCCGGTGCCAGTGCTGAGCACACAGATGACAATGGGGAGCCACAGGAAGGGGGGGGGTTCGCAGTCTGCAGGACATGACAGTGCACCAGGTGTTGTGGATCAAGGGGGTGCTGTAGAGGCCCCCGCTGTGCAGCCTGCTGACATGGGGATGCACTCAGAGGGGGTGCTGGAGGTGCAACAGTCTGTAGGGCCCCAAGGGCAGCAAAGTGCTGTGCTGCACATCCTGGAGGGTCACATAGAGGAGTGCATGCACCATATGTCAGGGCTCCATGGTGCATGGCGGGCATTGCTCACAGCCATGCGCAGCTTGTGCAACATACAGCAGGGTGGCAGCACTCATGTGGACACCCAATCTGTTAGTGCTAGGGTGCACCTGCTTGATGTGTTTTAATGTAGTGTATCTGTGTTATAGCTGTTTTATTGATGTTGTACTATTGTTATACTGTGTTACCATTTTCAGTTGTAACATGTTGTCATTTGTTTTATAGCTTTTACCCTGTTTTCACAATTCCCCGTGTTCTGCCCACTTCCATCCCCCAAATAAACCCGTTTAACATTACATTCTGTAAGTGTCCATGCCTCCTCTCTGATACAACCTGTAGTGGAGGCACTGGGTGCCTACCACTGGAACAGCAGTTGTGCGGGTTACAGTGCTTTCATACACATCACGACTGTCATGTACCCAGACATTACCACATGATGTACATACCAGTCATCTGTTGTTGTGCTGCACTCTGAGGCCTGAATATTTGCCTCTATGCACCATCCCATGGTGTGACTACACGCCATGTAACTGTGGCGTGTAGCCACTCCACACCAATTGCACCCCACGTGGGTATGCACGGAATGGAGCATGCAGCCCCCAGTGCACCAGACCCATAGACTGCGCAGACCCTAATGTGCAGGGGTGGGCAAGAGGTGTGGCATCACTACGCACCATGCACAGCGACATGTACTGTACCCACTGGGGGGCATAGTGGACTGTCAGCTATGCCGCGGGGACCCTACCGTAACCGCAGTATGTGGCCAAGCCTGCAAATCCACAGGGCCCCCCCCAGCCCCAGTGGCAAGTGTGCAGCCCCCTCAACACACTGAGCCCCCTGTCCCATCAGCAAGACATCAGCCCCCCCCCAGCACACTAAGCCACCCCTGTCCTAGCAGCACAACTGCAGCCCCCTACCCGGCAGTGCCTCTGCCCCAGACAGCGTAACGGTACCACCCCTTCCACTGGTGAGGCTACTCCTGCTCCACTGTGTGCCCGATGCCCCAACACAGATGTGCCCTGGTGCCCCCCCCCTCCCCACGGCACCAACAATACGCCCTTCCCCCATACCTGCATGCCAGTGCCACTCTGTGGAACAGCCAGCAGCACAGTCCTTCACACACCGCCATGGCTGCTGACCATCTGACGTAGGCAGGTGCACGCAGCCATTGCATGCCTGCATATGTCAGATGGCCGGTGGCCGAAGAGGTGTGTGGAGGACTATGCTGCTGGCCATCCCAAGGCCTGGTACCAGCATGCAGGTACAGGGGAAGGGGAGTGGTGTTGGTGCCGTGGGGTAGGGGGCACTGGGCGTCTAGATGGCTGTGGTGACCGCGAGCCATGATGGTCGCAACATGCCTGTATAGTGTGGTTTTTGGGCTGACACTGACCGGGGCAGGTGGGGGGGGCAAGCATCAAGAGATGGAGCCCTGCATTGTGGTGGGGGTGGGGTCCAAAGATGGCAGCACAGTGGGGCATGGGCACGCAGGTCTGGGTGCCTGCTGTAGGCATTCATGCACCCGGACCTGTGCTGCAGCTGGCATGGGATCTACTTTTGGCCAAGGACAGGCATCCAATTGGATGCCTGCCTGGGACTGCAGCCCTGCCCCCGGCTGCCCTGTGGAGTCCTGCATGCCAGGGGGCAGGCCACAGACATGTGCGCATCCTGCGTGCATACCTCGGTGCACGATGTCCAGGTGAAAATCTATTTGGTGGATACGCACTGGTCATGTAATTCCCGCCCGTTAGTGCATAGGCACCATTGTTAGGAACAGCTGCAAAGGTAGTGTTCTCTGTCATGTTTGCCATACGTCCATCATAGTTACATTTCCTTTTCTCTTAAGGTACATGCTCATATAGTCACAGCCAAAGACATGGTCAGATATGTCCTATAATATCTGTGATATTGCTAGAGTGATCACTGCTTTCTGCAGTTGCACAGAAGGGGCAACAGAGAGAAGCTCTTTACAAATGTTTTACACTATCTGGACATATCTGACCATGTCTCTGGCTACTGCTGTGCATCCTTTCACTCCCTTCACTGTATGAGAAGTATAGCACAAAGTACCTCTGAGGCACATTGACCAGTAAATGCTTGGGGAACTCAGCATTACACATTGAATGAGTCACTGGCCTAAAAAAAACAGAGTTAAATAATCCAAGCCACACACATTGGGCATTAGCAGCATGCACTGTGGGTGTTGCCAGGGACAAACTGCAGACTCTGGGCTGTCCATGGCCTGTGCCACAGGCAGGACCAGTGTGCCCTGGGTGCTGCACTATGTGGCTGGTGGCTGCTGCGGGCCCATTGACCACTCTGGCCTGGTCTGTGATATCCATGCCATACACCCCATTGTGGCAATGAGTCTGCACACACAAACATGCGTGTCACACCCTGCTTGGTACACATGTGTGCTGCATGTTCCCCTGCAACACTGTACACAGTAACGGTCACAGGCTGATGTGGTTGATACTGTTTATTTATAGTCCGTTCACAATAATATTGCACATATCCATTGACTGTTGTGTTGCAGGTGATGCTCATTCACATACCATTGTTCACTTTCCCTGCACCCACTGACCCACCCACCCACTGTCCACTGTATCCTCCAATGCCTTTCCAGAATAAACACAACATGTCAGCAATGAGACTGTTACCCATGTACCCACAACCCTGGTGCTGTCTGTACCCCCATCAACCCACATCACTGGGTCTACTTTGAGCCTGTGTCTAGCCCTGTGGGGGGGTTCCTTTGTCTTGCATGGTCACCTGGAATGGCATGGCTGTGTCCCAGTGGTCTGCTGCTGCTGCTGCTGTTGCTGTTCCCCTGGCTGTGTCCCATCTGTAGTGTGCAGACTGCCTGTTTGTGAGCCACCAGCAGCTGTCAGGGTTCCCTCACTGTCTGACTGCACCTGTCTCCTGCCCCGTCTGTGTGTTGTGTGTGCAGGGATTGCAGCTGGGTTGTTCTGTCCACCATCACCTGTTGGCACAGCAATGGTGCTGCTGGCTGACTGTGGTGGGGCCGTGTGTTTGCACCCTAGGTGTGGGTCTGCTGACAGGGGCACATGTACCCTAGCTGTGGACCTGGGGGGGTTGTGTGTGCTCATCAACATGCTCTGTCTTTGTGCTCTATGCTGTATGACCTGAGTGTGTGTCTCCTATGTTTGCCTGGTTCCCCCTACCATGTTACTGCTCCCTGTGTTGCAGGGCTGCAGCTATCCCCTGCAGTGTGGTTGCCATAATCTCTGTGTGCCAGTGCTGGGCTGCTGTGGATCTCTCCAGTGCTGTACTGGCCCTGTCCATGGCCTCCACCTGGCCCTGAATGGCAGCACATACCCCATGCAGGGCCACAACAACATCAGCAGGTGCCGCCGTTGTGTCTCTGCTGGCTCCCTGTATGGCTGTGATGACAGCTGTGCCCATGTCCTGTATGGCCCATTGCTGTGCCTCCATGGTGTCCCTGATGGCCCTCATCCGACTTGCCTCAACCTCCTGGCCCTGGCAGACTGACTGGCAGCATACGTCAAAGGGTATGATTGGCGAGGCCTGCTGGGACTGTGTCTGTGCAGCCCCCCAGTGATACCTCCAGTTCTTGCATGAGGGATGGGCTGAGTTTGCCTGCAACATTCCCCTGTATGCTGTCTGTGTCATTGGCCCAGGCCTCTCCTGCCTGTATTTGCACATCTCCTGCATGTGCTTCTGTGGCCTCCTCCCCTCCACCCACCACTGCCGACACCACCACTGATGCCTGTGCCACCCGCTCTTCAAGCTCCTGAGACTGCCTCTATGTTTGGCCCTTCTACTGCTCTTGTTGTCATCATCCTCCACTGTACGCTGGCCTCTGTGCCTCTCCCATCCACATTGCACACCACTTGTCCCTGGTCTGGTGTCGTTGTTTGCTCGGTTGTGTGACCTGTGGGGTGATATACAGGCAACCATGAGCATCTGTCACCATCATTCATGACTGCACCTGTGTAACCTATGGCATGGACACTATCACTGTGCAGATCAATGAGCTGTGCTGTTCATATGTAACGTGTGTGTCAGCATACGTGACAAATGGTCCAGTTAAGCATGTGGGCTGGACAGTTGTTGCCACAGGCTGGATGTGACCAGGGACATCCCTGTACAGTTCACCTATGACATTCATTTGATATCCTGCACAGGATATTACCTCAACACTTCACAGTGTCCTATGGTAGCATACCCAGGTGTCACATTTTCACCATTTGTGATACCACCTGTTGCCGTTGTTGGCCTGCAGTGCATTTGTCAGCTCATGTCCAGTGGCATGTCTGCCCACAACGTCATCACCACATGGTTGGGCCTCCAAGCCTGTGCTGCCAGCACATGGTGGCACACATGCCATGTGCTGTCATACACCACCTATCATGCCCTACCCACATACCCTGGCCACGTGGACCACCCTTACTGGCTGGTGTTAGTTTGCTGTGATGTGCATGAACTTGTTACATGCATTGGACCTGCTTGATGTCCCTGCCACCATTATCTGCATACGTGTGCCTATGCTCACCTTGTCACAAACCCACTCAGCAGGTCAGGCCCTCTACTCCCAAAGTGCCAACCTCTGAGCACAGTCTTGTGAACAGTGTAACAGACAAGGTAACCCTCTTGTCTGTTTTTGTGAGTTCGGATCAACCTTTGGTCTCAAGTTCTGGAGGGATTCAAACTGTTAACCTCTTGTTAGCATACCCAATGCACAGGCTCAGATATATCTGTCTTCGGGGGGGGCCAGATATCTTTGCCTACGGGCACCCAACCAGGTATACAGAGATGAACCCTTAAAAACTTTAATAAAGACCTCAGATTTAAAACGTTTCTCTTTCCAGTTTGGTACCACCATACAAGCTTATGTTTAGTATCTGCAGTAACCATGTACTTTTCTTACAAATAAAAAGAAGTCAAAGACAGACCAAGTAAGTTCTAAAAAGAATTTTACTAAAATAGTTAAAAATATGTAAAATGCAAAATACAGAACTCTTATATCACCAGACATACAAATCTTTTAAAAGAAACAAGGTTTAAACAGTGCAATTCCTACTACAGTACTTAGTCTCTAAATACTTGCTTAAAAGTGCTCCCAAGATTTTTTCGTGGTCAGAGTCTAGGTAAAAATGTGTCTCTGTGAAGTAAAACAGACTAAATTAAAAGCTGGCTTTTACCCCACCTCTTTTCAGGAGGTCACCTAGCTCCTCCCTGTCAGGATATATGAAAATATATATCTTATACAAAAGTATTACATTCTGCAACTTCAGCATAATTCATGTCCTTCAAATGACACTTTGTTTGATCCCATGCTGTATCCTACCTCACACAGGCTTCACAGGGACATTTACAACCTTGCGCCCCTGTGTAACAACCTAGGTTCCTTTCCAATGTCATAAACCTTCTTTATGATTGCTCTCTTAACAAAATTAACTTAAACAAGTCTGTAATTAACTCAGAGAAACAAGATCCTTGATTAAAGTCTTCCATGTAACACACTGTCTCTAAAAACTGAGTGTGTGTGAACTCACATGCTGTCAGCATTTTTCTTATGGCTTCCATCTCTCTGCTAAAATCTGGGGGGGATGAGTGAGGTCACTCCTAGAGCATTTGATTTTCAGCAGGAGACATTCAGTAGTACATTTTATATTAAAAAGAAATGATACAGCACTCAGAGCTGGCTGTCTATGTCACACACCTCACCAGTTCACACGTCACAATGGGGCATGGGTACATGTGCATTGTGGGCCTTCACCAGTTTGCAGTGCTGTTGCTGCTACTGGGGTGTTTGTCCATACTGGAGAACCTGCACACTCCAAGTGCTGCACGGCATGTGCTGCCATTGCCACTGCTGTCACAGTGCCATGGCACTTTGGTAGACATGTGCAATGTACAACTGCATGGTGCCGCAATGTTCCACTGACCAACAGGTGACTGCCTACCTGCCTCTGTGGCAGGCATGTTCCCATTGGAGTAGCATGTGTGGTACGTGCCTGGATGTAGCATATATGCTGCCCACATGGGTTGTTGCACTGTGTTTGCCCTGTCACAGTGTCACTCATGTGTCTTACATATTGGTTCGTGTGCTGTGCTGTCACTCCCAGCTACACAGTGGCATGGTGCATGTGACATGTCAGTCACAGACTTATGGCTGCACAGCTCAGTGTTGGGCCACCCTGCGACATGTGACATGGGGGACATAACTGGTGCACTACTTACGTGTTGTGTTTGTGTATATGACATGTCTCTAGTGCCTGTCTTATTTGGTATCTGTCAGGCTGCACCTTGTTCATGCCTACCACACCCTACACCTATCTGGTGCCCTGCACACTCCACTGGGCATTGTACTTTGCTCCTGATCCACATGGGGACACCTTCACCATGCTCATGTGGTTTCTATGGTGGGCCTTGTTGCTTCCGTGTTCCCTCCCCCCCCATGCATATGTACCTTGTGTTGGTATTGTGTGATAGCACTGCAGCCAGGCACGGTCACAGTAGTGAGCGTCTCAGTTGGGCAGTGTCCTCTACCACTCTCCTCTGGGGCAGTGGATCCCATTACAGTGTGTGTGCTACTGCACCTGCAGGACATGAACTCTCCCCCGGTCCACGCCCTGCTCACCCCCACCCCAGAGCAGCACGTGGGATGTGTCCACCCTACACCTTGTCACGTGCTTCCATTTCCCAGGGTGTCTCATGCACCCTCATGGCACTGTTCCCACAGATACATGCTGCCATGTTGCATGTTGCCTGCCCAGTGCTGCACCCATGTGTGTGGCACATTATCACAGCTTTGGACATTGCATTCTGTGTTGTGCTACACATCCATCCTTGACTGTGTCCTATTGCTGTGCACATGTCAGCAGCCCTGTCTGTGTGTGTTGCCTGCAGTGCTCCTGACATACACCTGTCTGTGATGCCGTTTCACACCCGTGCCACATTACTGTGTTACCCATTATGGGCCGCTTGGCTGTCTTGCCATGCTCTCCATGGCGTTCGTGTGTGCATGCTGTGCATCTCCACCACTAGTACGCTCTGCATGGCCACCACAGGGTCTGTCTCTTTGGCCTCCACCCCTGTTCTGGCCCTTCCTGTTCCCTGGCATCACAGTACAGTACAGTTGACATGAATGACTTACCTGTGCCACTCTGCATGCTGTAGGTATCCAGGCTGCTGACACCCTCAATCATCTGGCTGCTCAGGTAGGTGCAATCATCTCCTCCTGGCTTGTCAGGATATCTCCTCACTCTGTCCACTGTCAGTGGCCATAGCCATCCTTCAGTTGTGGGCGAGTTTCTCCTTGCAGCACCTCTTTTTGTCATTGAAGTGTTTTTGCAACTCACGGACTGTCCGCTTTGAGCGTGCCACTACGCTGACCTTTTTGGCTATTTCATTCCAACTCCACCTTCCTTTTGTTCCTCACTTCTCTTATGCCACACCTGGCAAAGAGGATCTGTGCATTGGCATCTACCTCTTGTAGGAGGATGTGCTTCTCCTGGTGGGAAAGGTTCCACTTTCTTCTGTGCTTGTCCCCATTGCCCTGCAACCTGCCCCGTCCTTGTGACCTGCTCTCCTGGACCGCCATAGTTCCGCGATGCACAATAGTTGTGCGTCAGCGTTCTGTGACGTGTTCTGCTTGCCCCCTTTTATAGGTTGCAACCTACGTCTTACGTCATTCCCATTTGCATCACCGCATTTGCTACTTGTACCAGAATGTGGTGCAGTAGCTTGGACACAATGTTTTCAATGCAAGCTGCTCCATGATGCAACTTGCATCCTGCTTTGAAAATCAATGAGGGGTTAGATTATTTTTATTAGTAGCAAACTAACTGTTTTAGGTGTCAACATAAGTGAAAATGATAAAACAAAGACCAGCAATTGTCAAGATGTGTACTTAATTTTTTTCCAGCAATGTAAAAATAAAGTGTAAATGACTGATGCTGTGACAACCCACTTGTACTAACAGTTTAAAAAAGTAGACACTTTTTACATGTTTTCATGCATAAAACAATGTAACCCCATGTCATTTTTATAAAACATTTTTGTTAGAATTAAAATGTGGTTGCAAATGTATAAAAGAAAGAAATACAGGACTTTCTGATGATGTTATGGAGTGAATGGCTGCCTGAGATGAGAGCGCTCCCCTGTTGACTCTGTAACAACCTCAAAAACACAGCCCTTTCATTCAAAACTGGGCTGAAAGCAAGGCACAGATGTTTAACATTATTAGATGATGCCATCCAAGAACAAACATGCAGCACTGACGGCGGATGCCGATGGATCGGTGGTGGAGCTGTCTGACAGTCGGGGGTTCCGTGGTGTCACAAGCCACAACTCCAGCTCCAACCAAGCAAAAGGGAAAAAAGCTCAATGCGATATCCATGGAGCTCAAGACAACTTGAGCAGAATTCAAAGACTCCCTCGCAAAGGTTTGCACAGATACTGACGCATTGGACTTGTGTGACAGAAGTGGAGAACCATCTTACCTCTCAGGCTAACTGCATGGCAGCCATGGAAACCACCCTGCTTTAACTCAAGCAGCTGTCATGGAATACCAGGAGGATTCCAAGAATCAAACCCACAAGAAAAATATCTGGGTGTATGGAATCCTAGAATACTCAGAAGGACAAGACATGTTGGACTTCATGGATGCTTTGCTTGATACTGCCCTGTTACTTGAGGCTGACACATTGGGCATTAGACCCCAAACTGTGTTCACCTACAGCCAGACAGAGATCCATCCTAGTGTGATTCAACAAGTTCCCTATTAAAGAGATAGTTTTATAAAAAGAATGGCAGCAGAAAGACTTTTTATGGTACCACCAGGATTTTCCTGGATATCGATTATGCACCTGATACCATGCAGAAACCCTATGAATACATTCCCGAAATGCTGATTTTAAGACAATAAAAAATTAAGTTCTGGATGCCCTATCCAGCAAAACTTCAGGTTCAGTACCCAGAGGGCCAAAAAATATATCAGATGATGGAGGAGGCCACCACAGACTTAGAGGACGGAGCATTCCTCTAATGGTGAAATGGCCCAGAACTCGAGAGTCTGAGAGGAGTGCTCACCACCACACCAACTACCACAGACAACACACCCAAGATAATTTAGTCAACATAGAGTTATAATTTTACCCTGTTTCATTGTTGTTCCCTTTGCCTATTTTCAGGGCCATTCTGGACCCTTGGGAGCTCGAAGCTACATCGATGTTCTCCTGGACAGCAGGCAGCGAAGACTGTTCAAAGGTGGGGCATTGCTGTTCCACTCTACCTTGGAAGTTGCACTTGTCTATAGTTTCTTCCACAATTCTGGCAGGAGGGTCCTTGCTGGTAATGCCTAAGGTACTCTTTGAGCCAGCTACCATTGTGTACCAGCTGGCCATGTTGCACACCCCTTTATTAGTGGCAAGGTGGCCAGGTTGTTCCCATCTCCCTATATTGTCCATCCAATTTGACTGATAGCACTATAGAAGCGCGAGCTGCAGTGGCTCAAACTTCTACGGCAGTCTGTGGGTCCCAGATAGACAGTTTTATTACCTTAGTCCTTTTACAGTCAGGGGTGTGGGGGAGCTCCTCTGAGGGGGGCTGCTTGCACACCAATAACTGAGTAAAATGTCAGTGTTTAATATAGTTTCTTAAAATGTAAATGGACTGGACTGCCCAGCTCAGTCAAATGAGCTAAGGTCCTCTGAGATTTAGAAAAGCAGAAACCCACAGCTACTCCTTTTATAGGAGACCCAGCTGAGCAGTGCAGAACACCAGAAACGGCTCAGTTTCCGCTGTGAGCAAATTGTAGAATCTTCATACAGAAATGACAGAGGCCAGAGAGCAGGGATTCTACTCCCCAAACAGTTTCCATTTTGTATTACCTCCACATACACTGACCGGGAGGGTTGCCTGGCATTGGCGGTTGGCAACCTATACTGTATGAACACCCTATTACTGTGGCTCAGATATACTGTGTATATATACAGTACCACCGGAAAGTGACACTTCTACTATCCAGAGACTAACGGATATCATTCTAGGAAAACACAGGGGCACGCTGATGCTAACGGGAAATTTTCGTTTCCAAATGAACTCCTTTCTCGATACTAGTACTCCCCAACCCCCACCGTCCACCTCAGGGCAAAAGCACCTGTGGAGGCTGATAAGTGAGGCAGGACTCACAGATACGTGGCTCTTTCTCCATCCCCGTGATAGAAGTTATACCTTTTACTCTAATTTACATCACATATATTTCTGCTTGAATTATTTGTTTTCATCTCGACAGAGAGTGTTGAGCGGATTTGGGACACTCGGATTGGCAACGTTGTACTTTTCGATCTTGCCCCAATCATTATGGCCTAAACTACCCTCAGAGAACCTCACAGAATGCAATGGAGTTCTAACCCCTCCCTGCTTCGGGACTGCAATTTCAAAGAAATGCTAGAGGAAACTATTCCCTGTATTATTAGGGAGAATGAGATTCTGGACATAGATTGGTCCACCTTATGGGGCACCATGAAAACTGTATCATGTGGTGAAATTTATTTATTTTTATTTAGTTTTTGTTGACCGGGTAAGTGCACTAGCCATCATGTGACTATTTTCAGGCACGACCCGGGAGGTACAGTTACAGAACACAGTGATACATAAAAATTACACAAAAGCAAGATACATTGGGAAAGGACAAAGTCATACAGTGTAGTCAAAGCATAACAATTGAGAATCATCATACATGTATTCATTGTTGATAACTAGGGGTGAGGTGGTAGTAGGACAGGTGGGTGGGTAAGCGGGAGAGAGAAAAGGGGAGTAGAGCAAACAGTGAGAAAAGGGTAGGGCATGAGGAAGGTTAAAGCAGAAGGGAGGCGGAGTCAGCATTAGCGGAAGAAGGTTACCACCTGCAGCCGGGCTGGTGGAACCGAGTCAGCAGGAGAGAAGGAGAGGTCAGGGAGCAGGGAGAGTTACAATGGGTGCAAAAGATAGGGAAGGTAATGCAGGAGAGGGACGTTGGTAGGGACCGTGTGCAAGGGTATAGAGGGATTTCAACTGGGGATGGGGAGGACAGGAAGGCAGAGGGCAGTGCAGGGTGGGAGAGTGCAGAATATATAAGGATTGGGGATGATGGGGCATGGAATAAATAGGGAAACGAGTAAGGGGAGGTTAAATGGAGTGCTCCTAGTAAGAGCGAGGCGGCACAAAAGGAGGGAGAAGAACACAGAAGTAAGGCGGCGAATACGGCTTCAGCGGCACAGGGTAACAACCTGCGGCCGAACCGGTGGAACTAAGAGACGGCAGGAGAAAAGGGGGAGATAATAGCCTGTACTTTCTAAATAAAAACACAAAGGGGAGAACAGCTACAGCAACTGCAGGTTAAATTAGTTTTTACAACTGGCACACCTGCAAGGGAACAACACCTTGCTTACCCAGATGAAGGTACCACAAACCCATTTGCAGGACTGCTGAATTACCAAACCAAATAAGTGCTCCCCTGGATCTGACAGTCCTTTTACCAAGGGGGGGGGGCATGTGTCTAAACTCTTAGCCAATTGGTTATGCCAGAAATGGAAAGCCTGAATGATTCCTAAACTTAAAGACCCTATTACAGGAACTGTACGTTATAAAACCACAGACATCCTAGACACCTCCAAAACCTACTATACCAGCCTGTATGGAAAAGACCTCCCCACCAGCTAAAGCATCACTAAACACTTTCCTACTCTGATGCAGACACGTCAGCAGACACTTGTCCATCCCATCACATCCCAAGAACTGACCATGGGCATAGAAGACCTCAAGAATGGAAAAAGTTCAGGGTCAGATGGATGTGGGGTGGAATTTTATAAGGCAGTGTCAGAGCATATACATAGGCCATTGCCCCCTTTGTCTCGGCACCCATCAGGGATGCCCCCTTTCTCTCTCTTTTTGCGCTATATGCTGAACCTTTGGCCCAGTATATCCAACAAACAGGCACAGTCATGGGCCTTATGGTAGATGGCTGTACTCAAAAGATGGGGCAGTAAACTTATGCTGATGATTTGCTTTTATATATTACCAACCCAGAGATGCCCCTCCTCCTACTGATGGAATGTTTAAAAACTATTGAAACCCTGGCAGGTTACAAAATTAATATAAGATAAGACAGAGGTTGTACAGCTCAATTTAAGCCATAATGCCCACTTGAAAATCCAATATCCTATTAAATGGGACAGATTCCATTTTAAGTACCTGGAGATTTAACCCAGCTATATATGTTCTGAACTATGAACATCTGGAATTAGGGATTGGGATTAGGGATTAGGGATTAGGGATTGGAATTAGGGATGATCTGTAGTGCTGGAGTCTTTGCCAATGTCAATTTAATAAATAAGAGTCCACTCTATAAGAATGAACATGTTATCCCATGTCCTTACTTCTTCCAGTCACTTCCAATACTGCCAAATCAAAAAGCTTTCCAGAAATGGAACAGTCAAATCTCCAAATGTCTCTGGGGGATGGCATCACCCCAGAAGAGTGCTTAGAAAATTGCAGCTCCCTAAAATGAAAAGACGTGTAGCCCTCCCAGACCTACTTCTCTGTGTACAGACTGCAATACTTAAGCTTGTTCTCTCTTGGTTGCACCCCCACCACGTCCATGCCGGGTGGACTTGGAAGTCTCTTGGTTACTGGACCTCCCAGTTCGAATTCTTTTCATGGGGAGGATGTCAAAGTGCAGGGCCCAATCACAGCAGACCTCATCAAGACCTGGAGGGCGGTGATGGCTCGGGCTCCAAATTGTCCAGGGGCCCATTGACTTACGATCCTGGCTTTAGACCCAGCTTTTCTCCTAGCCTGAATGGACCACACTTTCTGAGCTTGGTATAGAACAGTTTTGGGACACTTCTTTTCTTTCTATGTCAATATGATATTTAAATCCTTTGACCAGCTCCAGTTGGAATAACATTTGGCACTGATGGAGTGGTACAGGTACTTCTGAATACACCACCACATTCAGACGCTGCCTGGACTCACAGTGGATGACTGCGACTTTCCCCCAATAATCCATTTTGTCTGGGAGATCCAGGAGGGCCAATGGCCACCCCATTGCATGTCAACAGGCTGTATAGCATTGCTTGGGGGCTCCATAACCATGACCAAGACTACAAAACTCACATGGGAATCAGAACTCTTGATTATAATTACAGAAGCAAAAAGGGCCTCAATATGGTATTGCCAATGACAAAAAAAGTAACGGACTCTGACCAGTTTAGAGAGTTTGGTTGGAAAACCATTATCCAGTACTTTAAGACCCCTCAAATTATGGACAAATTTCATCAAACCCAAAACTTGTCTTGCTGACGTGGATGTCACACAGAGGTGGCTGTTCACACACACACATATTTTGGTCCTGCCCAGTGCTGCCCCCATTTTGGAGGGCAGTTGAGGGAGAACTGAATGCTCTCTTCCTGAACTATGGCACAGTTACTCTTGCAGCAGCGATATTACTGCATGTACCCCCACATGTTAAAAAACAAGGTACACATTTACCTTCTGAGGGTTTACCGACATCGGTGTGACAGACAGTAGGGTGACTGTTATTAGGGTGACAGCACAATGCCAATGGCGATAGCACTGCTAGGCATTGTGCCACCCGACCCCGAGTGCGCAAAATGCAGTGGGGCACATTAGTGGTCTTTGAGAGGGGGTTGTGATGTGGGGAGCTTAGCCCCTGCAGCCCACTTAAGTTATAATAATCACCTCCATGGCAGAGGTGTATCAGGGAGGGGCACAACACCCATGCGGCACTCTAACTGCAGGGCACACTGACAACCAGTTCGCTACTGTGACAGGCAAACTGGTTGCGTTACACTCATTCCATTGCTCTTTTGATGGGATACCCTTTCTGAGTATATTACTTACCATGACAAAAAAACAATGACACATAATTGGCTGAAACTGGCCCCCTTCCCCACACACACACACCAAGACCCAGTGGGAGCACACAGTGTGGAATGTATGCAAAATGGAGAAACTCATCACCCAGTTATAGAATAAACTGCTGAAACACCAAAACAGATTGACTGGGTGGCTTATGCCTGTCATGGCCCATAAGCCAGATATTATTCCTTGAATAACTCCATAGGAACCAAACCAGGCCCCCCAATGGGAGAGAGAGAGGGGGGAAGGGGGGGAGCACCCCTAGACCAGCTGTAGATGACTGGTCTGGGCAGTCCACTTAACTTTGTTGCACACATATCTGCATTTAGGTCTCTGTGGCTGACCTGGGGGTGCCCTAGCCCTTAGTGCCCACACCCAACCTCTATTAGTCAGCCAATACTTACTGCAGTAGCAATGGAAGACATGGGGAATGGACAGCACTGGACCTGTTATGTATGAAATGGTTTATAAGTATACGTTTTGATGTACTGTACTCTGCAAACAGTTGTCAAATTCTGAAGTGGATGGATGTAAAAGTTTTTAATAAAAAATAACATGTTTTAAAAAAGGAAGAAATATAGGGCTACTGTGCTGTTTTTTTTTTTTATTTTGTTTTTCCTCTTCGGCAGGGGTGGTCCTATGGTTCCCCCCTTTTTTTTTTCAGTTCAGCACCCACGGCACTGCATTGGGTGTGGTGCCTGAGCTCACCCTCTCACCCTCTCACCCTATGGCCACATCACTTACCCCAGTCGTGAAACACCCTCGGAGAGTCAGGCTCAGAGGGAGCACCCTTGGAGCATCTGGTGCAGCACCGAAGGGGGACGATCATCAGGAGCGCTGGAGGATGGGGCTATTTTTAGCATGTACTCCCCCCCCACAGCATGGGTGTACAATGACATCAGTGATGCTGCAGTACCAACTATCACTCACTGCCCATCTGAGGTCCCTGCCATCTCCACATCAAACTGCAGCTTGCACTGACCCCCAGTCACCACCAGGAGCTAGCACAACCATGGTTATCCCTTCCCACCCTTCCCAGAGGAGGAGAGCAGTCCGTGGGATGCTCCAGCGCCCGAGGTCACGCCCGACCCCTGGTCGTCGGTGTGGCACGAGGTGTGGCGTCCAGCGCCTCAACCCTCAGTGCCACTGAGCTGGCTTACCATGCTGTTTTTGGATGCATCTGCTTTAATAGAGGCAGGTTCAGAACTGGTCAACTCAGAACTGAGGTCACTGGCACAACAGCAAACTGGGCCAACATGTGGCCTGTGATTTTAGTTTTTAACATTCTAAAAGGACTAGGTAAGGTCAGATGGATCGGGAGAAACATTTTCTGTGCAGTAGGACTAGTGGGCATACTCAACACTGAGAAATTATCCAAGGTTTCCTGCATCTTTCCTGAACTTATTCTGTATGTGGCAATTATCTGTATTCCCTTACTTTAACATATTTTATTCTGTTGTAAAGTGATTTATTTTCAATTAATTTGAAGCTCAGCCCTGATGTTGATGTTTCCAGGCTGCTGCTGTTACCTTCAACCTGGTTCCATGTGATATGAGTGAGGAAAGAATAGCGAATGCAACATGGGTGAGTGCATATCATCGACTACAAGAATAGTGACGTGCACTACAGTGGATCCCTAAAGAGCCATGATCCACACCATTCTGTCTGCACCCGATATATATACTACAATTTTTATGCAGGGAGGCTTTGCCGCTTGCATCCCCCATACTTACTATAATCAACTCTGAGAGAGGGGGGCCTGCCACTGGGGTGCAGGGAAATATTCAGGAAGGGGCTATTCAGGGGGGGTTGATCCTGCAGACAGGGGGATCACATCCAGGAGGGCGGAGGGGGGCATTAAGCACAAATCTGGGAGATCGGGGAATGAGAAACAAACAAAAAAAATGCACCCAAACACATTAAATAAATTATACACACACACCTAGCCAACTCCAAACCCGAGTCTTCCCGCACTGGAGGAATTGACTACCACCACAAGACCAAATGGCCAGCTGGGAACTGCCTGGCCACCCTACCTCCTATATCCTCATTCTCTATAGCTCCCTCTACCAGTCATTGTATTCTTCCATCACGGTTCTTGTCCCCTAACACTCGATCTTACCACGCCTCGCTGCTCTTTCACACTCGCTCATATCACGGGCTGTCAAATTGAGTCGCTCAATTTGACTCGCCGCTGTCACTGGATACCCTTCAACCTCACAACCGGAAACCTCTTTGGAAATTTTAGTAGCGTAAGCAACAGTGTAGACTCTAACATTTTAAACAGTCACTGCCAAGGGCCCCCACACTCAAGTGTGTAGTAGGTTCCAATGTTCATTTTCTGTGCAAAAGCATTTTGGTTTGCTTACTGTTTACTGTAATATAGTAGATTGTATCGGACTAATAGTGTTCAGTTGTAGACTGTCTTTTGTTACTACAAATCCCAGAAGCCCTTGAAAATGACATCAGAGCAGTAGGCAGCAGTAAGAAGATTCAATTGCCTGAGTTTATGTCATCTCTGATCTTTTGTTTGCTGGTCCCCCTGTCATCCATTGGCTATGTACAGTCACAGAGGACTGTACTTAACCCCTGGAGAAAAGCAGCCCCAAAAAACATCTGACTGGAGATTATAAATGCTGTAACATGCACTGCAGGCTATTGAATCTCCTACTGCTGCCTACTGCTGTTAGGTCAGCTGCAGGGGATTCTGGGATTTGTAGTTAAAGAAGATGTCAGCCTACAACTATACAAAATTAGTCTGATATAATCTACTGTACTACAGAAAACAGTAGGTAAACCAAAATATTGTTGCCCCCAAAGTGCACACTGGGACCAGCCCCACACTTGAGTGTGGGGTCCTTTGTGCTGACTGTTCCCCTTTAATAACGTGAACTATACAGATCATGTTATGCTTAATTGTTACACGTTTTGATGCTTTACCTTCAGCTTTGTATTCGAATGTGCGTCATGACCTGTTTAAACAAAGCATGGGACCAGCAACTACTGTAGGGGGCACAAGAATGCACTGGTGGGGGAGAGATTCAGGAAGGGCATAAGAAAGTACTTCTTCACAAAATGGGCAGTGGATAGATGGAATGGTTTACCAGGGGAAGGGGTAAATGCCAAGACGGTAACACATGTCAAGAGAGCATGTGGCTGTTGTAAGGGGTTCGGGGAAAAGAAAGACAGCAAAGGAGGTAAAGAATGGAAGAGGAGATAAAATGCCAAAGGGCATTCAACCTAGGCATGACCAAGGGTAGGTTGTCATGGCTCAGGTCAGAAAATGGGCAGACAAGATGGACTATGTATCTTTTTCTGCTGTCACCTTTCTATGTTTCTGTGTTCTTGTTCAGCGTTATTCTCTTTTTAAGCATGTGGAGTTGGGACTTTCTGTGAATGTATTCACTGCAGTGATTTTGGTACCGCACACCATTTAAAATGGTATTTCTTACTGCAATTTGCCTTTTATAGTCCAATACTGTGTGTGTTGGTGGGGGGTTGTCATGATGATTTTTCAGTAGTGAGTGTGAGGTTTACATTTAAAAGGCATTGCATTTATATGTCTTGCTGAATGCATTTAGTGAACATGTGATAGCCTTATATCTGTGTATTTCTCTTATAATTTAATAATTTCACTGCAAATTAAGTGTTTATTACAATAATATGGCATATGAACTGCAGAACATCATTAGCTAGTTGTGCTGATAATGCTGTTTGGTTGGTGTGTTACACATCATTCTCAGAGATGGATACTAGGAAATCAAATGGTGCCATGGGGGTATAATTTCTATGATTGGTGGTGACTGCTGTGCTGGGGTTTGGAGCACAAGCAAATACAGTTATACCTTCAGCAGGGTGGGGTGTTACTACACCCTCCTACAGTGCAGAAATTAATCATTTCTAAAACTGCACTGCTCTGCAAGTGTTGTCAAATTCTCCTGAGCTGCCTGTCATGACATCATGTCCAGCTGATTGCTTTGAGTGCAGCAGCACAAACACAGAAAGAAGGACGTTTAAATGGGCTGAGGGAAGAAGTGCTGCATTAAATACGGATGGTGAGTACAAAATTATAAAGAACACAAGTTACACAATGACAGACTATGAGGCATGTTTGTGGGAAGGAAAGGTCCAATTAGGGACAACACAAACCAGGGAAAAAAAACATTAAAATGGGGATAGAATTAGGATTAATGTGTGGAAGCATTTATTTCATCCAGAGTGTTGCAAACCTATTGTAGCCCACCTGCCACCAGGGGCACTGTGCCATATTTTCTTCCCCTAGTATTTTGTTACTCAAAGTTTAATTTTTAGGCCAGAGTCACCTTCTAGCCATGTGACTGCTGCCACTGTTAAGAGGAGATAGACATCCTTATAGTGGTGTGTTTTGGAGGAGGGGGGAGGCCCCCACGTGGAAAGATGACTAGAAATGTGGTGCTGCCTCTGTCTGGGATATAGTCACCCATTGGGGTATTGTCATGATTTTTCTTGAGTTATTGGTGTCCAGTATGCACCTGGGTGCTGGGAAAAGGTAGTCTGGGGGCTCTGAGTCTAACCCATAAGTGTTGCTCAATTGTGTGACCTCCCAGTCAGTGAGCTTGAGTCCCTCTGATTCTTCAGATCTGAGATGCCTTGTGGAGGTTAGTATGTGAAGGCATGGAGGAGTTCAGGACCCTTGATCAGAGTTTACTGGCAACTTGATAGGGGTTGGATTGGAGATGCTGTCAGTATGTGCTGAAACTATCTGGAGCACAATTAAAATATCCCAGCATGCAAAGAAATAGTTTAATCTTGAGACGCCATTTTCTAGAGTTCATACCACTGGGTGGTAATGGTTATCTGGGAACAGCCAGAGCAGTGTTTACATCAAAGCTGGAGATCTGTGCTGTATAAATGCTGTATAGTGACAGTTTGCCCAGACTGTAAGAGAAATTGAGTTGTAAATAAATTTGATACACTGCTTTGACAGTGATTTTGAAGTTGAGGGCAGTGAGCTTTAATACTTTGCTGCTGGAGAAGGGTGTGTGAGAAGCTTGAGTGTTTCACAACTTCAAGTCTAGAGCAATTCTGAGATCTGAACCTACCCTAGTCACTCTCCAATCAACAAAGACTAGCTCCCTAGGGAGACCTGGCTGCACTATGAAACACACTCCCAAAGGACGCAGCGTAAGAGGGGAGTGCCAAATCTTTTAAACTCAAGTTGGATCAGTTCCTAATGGAGAATAACATTGTTGGTTGCAGCATTTAATTCATTATGGAAAAGAGGTTTCTTAGAGCTTTCCAATGTGTCCCATAATATTGAAAACGAACATAATGGACAGTCTTCTTTCTGTCTAGTAAGTCACATGTTCCTGTGGTTAAGGAGGATCAACTAGTAAATACTCCCCCCCACACAATAATAAACCCTCCCAATGGCACAGTGCAGCGTTGCCACTAGCGATGCTGAAGCCCGGGAGTTCAGGAAGCATGGATTATCCCAGAGCTGGCAGGGGAAGAAGGATTAAGTGTCACAGATGATGCTCATTCGGGGAGAGGACAATACCTACTGCCACCTGGCTCAATTGATTTTCACATTATTTAATAAAACAGGCCCTTTGCCAGGACTTTTACAAGGGGGGTTCTTTTTCATAAATGCTGGGGGTGTGGGAGCCACCAGGCTTCCAGAAGCCCTTGGGTACTAGATACTGTGTGGTGCGATTTGTGGCTTATTTTGAAGCTAAATAACTCATCTATGAGTGCTCCTCCACCTTTTTTCTAAGGAAAAATATCTAGATGACTGCAGGTTGAATATTGCATATATGTATTCAATACCTGAGGCTAGCAAGAAGCTGATAATATACCGTACCTGAGGCATAGAATCTTGTGGTTGGTTGGGTATTGTATTACCTTGCTGCTATACCTCCTAGCTTCTAGGCCAGGGATCTGGGGGCCACTAGGTCCCCAGAAGCCTTGGGGTACTAGGTGCTCTGTGGTGCATTTTGTGGTTTATCTTGAAGCTAAATAACTAATCTCTGAGCCCTCTTCTAACCCTTACTGTGAGAAAAATTATCTACCTGATCTTGTAGAAGCTCCAACATGCGCTGCAAGTTATTGAATTTCCCACTGTGGCAGCCCTGCTCTGATGTCAGCTGCAGAGGAATCTGGGATTTACTGCCCGCAGCAAATATCAGCTTCAGGAAGATGATAAAATTAGCATGATACATTCTATATTGCAGTAAATAGCAAGTAAAAAAAAAATGTTTTTGCATACAAAGTGCAGACTGGGACCTGCACCACACTTGGGTGTTGAGCTCTTGGTACTGATTGTTCCTCTTTTAAGCAGCCTGTGCTCATCATGACACCCGAGCCACAGTTCCATAATGCAGCAGTCAAAGTAACCTCCCCAACTTTGGGGAATAGTGGGGGATTCAAAAATGTTTGGCACCAAACTACTCAATTGGCCCACCCTGTGGAGGAAACCTTGGTCTGACTTCCCTATAAAATCCGCATCTGAAAAGCCGCAGAGGTAAAACACCTGCGGGATGAGGTTATGAAATGGTATGAAATCCCCACTCCCTGAGTCATAGAGGAAATGCCAAAATCCCCGGGTAATCCCCAACATTTGCCCCTGATTGCCAGAAGTGGGTAGGGTGGGGGAATACTTTGACTACTGCATAACATGACTAAATGTGTTATTTGTTTATCTGGCCTTTTGTTGATACTATATTAATTTATTTACAATGCTGCAGTGGTTTTTGGTTATTGCATCATACAGAAAAATAAGTCTGCATCTGCACCCACACGGAACGAACCCTTGAAAAAGTTATCTACACACAAAACAACTACCACACATTGGTAGCTTTAAACTAATGGTATTAATTTAGTTCCATTGGGCCGCACGGTAGTTGGGAGTCTCATAATACAGATTCTCTTTCTGTCAGCTCCATTAGGCCACATCGAATTCAAGGTCTCTGTTGAAGTCTTAGTTCTAACATGGCTCCGAGGGCCTTATCGTTGTCCATGCATACCTCTCAACTGTCCCTGATTATGAGGGACATCCCTCATTTTACCCCTCAAAATTGCCCTGTCTTTCACCACTCCCTAAATGAAAAGATGTTGCCCACACAGAGAGTGTGCTGAAAAGTCAGACTTCATGGTAGAAATTAATAATATTCTAAGATGTCAAATTAAAAATAAACATCATGCAAGTAAACACAAGGGTTTCCCTCAGTGATCAGAGCTTCTGGCCCCATCCTATTTAATGTGGGACAGAAGCCATTTCCCTCAGAGTGCTGCCAGCCACCTGCATTTTGTGGCTGAGCCGTAATTAATAAAGCCATAGGGAGAAGGGGCAATCTGTTTCCAACAGGACATGAGTAGTGGTGTGAACCCAGCTAACCTAGCACTCATGGACTATGAGACATTTTATGGAGCGATACCTCTCAACATTTGTGAACTGAAAAGTGGGACACAAACTCCCAAAATGAAGGACAATAAGGGATGGTAACACTCATAATGAGGTGCACATCCTGAAACAGGGAGATACGAGCCTTGTAGCTCCCTGTTTGTGGATGTGCCCCTTGCCACTACCAGCCTTGCTTTGTTGGAATGCTGTAGAAAATCATGAATAAAGACATATGTTGTTTAAGCAAATAGAGAAGCTGCAAGGCATCGCAACAGCTGGCCATTTGTCGGGGGCCCAACCTCCCTGGACCTGGAAGGAATGTAGAGGACCTCCCCCAAGGGTGTGCAGATGTCATGGCAACACCAAGGGGGGAGGTCCCACAAGGCTGTCTGGAAGCGGGGGCATTCGGGGGAGGGAGGAGAAAGAAGGGTCAAATGAGCTGAGGGCCAGCATCTCTCCCCTCTTTCTCCTCCAGCTGATGGCCAGCTAAATGGACGGTACCAGTACAGCTTCTCCCAGCCACAAGGATACCAGGTTGGAATGGCAGATAGGTTGGGATGGGCTTTGTGGCACCCCCGATAAGCAGGTGGTACCCAAGCCAGGGGGCAGGGTGCAATAGGAGAGGCAGGCAGTTGTGCACTACAACAGCAGCACTTGCACTAACTTTCTGTTGTTTCTTACAGGTGCCACAGAAGGTACTAAGAGCAGAGAAACGTGGGACATGCGTACCCACTGGGCAGTAGTGGTGTGGCTAGCTGGACCAAGGAATGGGCCCCTAGAGTACTGCCAGAATGGCACAACTTCTTCCCTGGAAGAGGTTCTCAATGGGGCACACCCAGTGCAGCGAGTATGCCGACCAGGTTGGGACATTGGTGTGGCAACCTGCATGCAGAGGTGGGTGATGAGTTGTGGAACCTTCAGGCTGGGCGGCTGATGAGAGTCTTCCATGGCACGGGGGGAAGATGAGAATGGTTAAGAGTGGACTAGATAGAGAGCTAGAAGTTAGACTGGTAGGTGGGTCTTGCAGGTTAATTGGAGCAGCGGCTTGGAGAGTTGGACTGCGTCCATCCTGTGGTGGCTTGGGAGGATCGCAGTCTGAGGGTACAAGAGGAAGAAGGAGGAGATGAGTTGAATTGTCTTGAAGGGCTCATCACTTCCAGTTGGCATGAGGCTGGGGACTGCAAGACTTGGACCCAGATGGGAGGGGCCATGGTCCAACCTCATCAGGATTATTCCTCGGGCTCAGTGGCACCAGTCATGGGCGGCTGAAAGGGTGCTGGGCCATGTGACCTTACCCACTCCGGTCAGAGGGGTTTCGACTCAGGAGGTACATCAGTTATCAGGCCCGCACTACAGTGGCCTGAGAATTGGGGGTGAGAGTGTGGGAGCCCTGCATGAAGGCTGCATATCCTCTTGGCAGTGCACGCTGCTCCTAAAAAATTAGTGATTAATTTCAATAAATGCATGGCTGTAGCCATTTCCTCCAAGACCTGTGTTGTGTGGTTATTTCAGGGGAAGGGAAAGTGGATGGCTACCAGACAATAGAGAAGCTGCAAGGCATTGCAGCAGCTGGCCTTTTGTCTGGAGCCTGACCTCCCTGGACATGGAAGAAATGTAGGGGACCTCCCGGGGTGTGCAAATGTCATGGCAACGCAGGGGGAGGTCTAAAAGCTACCTGGAGGCAGTGGCATTCGGGAGGGAGAAGAAGGTCAAAGCGAGGGCCAGCAGCTACCCTTCTTTCTCCTCTGTTCATCGAACTCCCACCCACCACCCACCCACCCGCAAAGACAGGGTGAGGGGCCAGGGATGAAGGGCCCCCTTTGACCAACTATGGGTGACTGCATTAGGGGTTGGGGAGTGACTTTTCCCAGTTTTCCCATTAAACAGGGTTTTCTGGGTTTTTTGCCTCCTCCAAAAGGTTGTAAAAGTTAGTGAGTGACTACATATTTGAGAATTAAAGTAATAAGTGATTAAAAAGGAAGAGAGAGGTTAAGGTCGAGAACCTGTTCAGACTTGATGATGAAGCATGTTACATCTGTCTCAGCCAGGTGTGACAGCTCGGGAGGATCGCAGACTGAGGGTACAAGGGAAAGAAGGAGGAGACGAGTTGAATTCTCCTGAAGGGCTTGTCACTTCCGGTCAGCATGAGGCTGGGGACTGCAAGACCTAGACCCAGATGGGAGGGGTCATAGTTCAACCTCATCAGGATTATTCCTCAGGCACAGCGGTGCCAGTCGTGGGCAGCTGCAAGGGTGCTGGGCCATATGACCTTACCCACTCCAGTCAGAGGGATTTCGACTCAGGAGGTACATCAGTCATCAGGCCTACACTACACTAGCCCAAGTATTATTTATTTATTTATTAGAATTTCATAGAAACATAGAAGTTGACGGCAGATAAGGAGCACAAGGCCTATCCAGTCTGCCCATTTCTTTTTCTACCTTATGAATGTGCCATCGGCCTTTGCTCTGTCAATGGCCTATCTATTCATACTCATCTGTATTGCTCCCTTATGCCTATCCCATGCCTGTTTGAAGCCCTGCACTGTATTCATATCCATATATTTTGGATTAATACCTTTGAGCCAATGGCTCTTTTACAAAGGTTCCACATCAGTATACAAACAATAGAAGTACAGTTTGTGTGAGATTAACAGGCAAGCAGTTTGAATACAAAATTCAGTACAGGGTATACATTGCCTAAAAGCTACAGGTAATATAATTAACAGTTAGAATAACACAATCAAGCATACATTTAAGAAGGATGAGTCACAACAAACAATATTTATGTGAATTAAAGCTGCCAGAAGGGCATTGTCAAAGGGAAAGGCAAAGTGGAAAAACTGAGTTGCTGCCAGTTGTGCCAGGTAGTGTAGGAAAGTGGAAGAGAGAGTGGGTGTAGAGGGGTAACTGGGAGGGAGGTAGAAGGAGAGGTGGATAGGAGGCAAGGATCGGGGAACAAGTGCAACAGTGGGTGGGGTGAGCAGATTAGAAAAGGGAGAGAGGAAGGGAGCTGAAGGAGGGTAAGAGAGGAAGGTGGTGGACCAGGGCTAGGGAGAGAGACAGGGGTATATATGGGGAGGGTGGTAGCAGGCATAGGTGGTGATAGTAGAGAGGTGTGAAGAACAGGAGTGACTGCCAGGGAGGTTAGGAGAAACAGTCATAGGTGGCATCTTTACACAAGTGTTTGACGTAGCTTGTGTTTGAATGAGCAAAGGGTGCCTAAGTTGATGAGTTCGCTGCCCAGGGAGTAAAACATCTTAAGGGCTCTACTTGCAAAAGACCGCTGGCTTTGGGTGGTACGACAGCTAGGAACAGATAAAGAATAATTGTCAGAGCTTCTTGTATACCGGGGGCAGTTGGCTGGGCTTAAGAGAGACTGAACCCCAGGGGGCATGAGTCCCATCAATGACTTCTTTGCTAGTAGGCAGGTTTGGAAAGTAATCCTTCCCCGAAGTTGTAGCCAGTTTGACTGTTCGTAGAGGTCAAAGGTATGCGTGCAGTGGGCTGCACCAGTAAGGAGTCTGCAGGCCCTATTCAGCACTGTAATGATTTGCCGTAGTGCTGTAGCTGTGGCTGCTCCATAGATAACAAGCCCATAATCAATGATGGAGACAATAGAGCTGTGTATTGCTAGCTTAAGGGCATCAGGTGTCAGGAAGTTGGGGGAGAGAGTGTGGGGGGCCTGCATGAAGGCTGCACATCCTCCCAGCAGCACATGCTGGTCCTAAAAAAGTAGTGATTTAATTCAATAAATGCATGGCTGCGGCCATTTCCTCCAATACCTGTGTTGTGTGGTTACCTCAGGTGAAGGGAAAGTGGATTGCTACCAGACAACTCACAATGGAAACACCATCATTACCCTCGGCCTCTGCCTTTGTGATCTCTACCCTGTACGCAGATGACCTCATCATCTTGGCAAGCTCATGGGACCCAAAGACCATAAACACCTGGTTAAACTCTGACTTTAACTGTGTCCAATCCTGGCTTGAGGACCACAAGCTTTCCATTAACCTCAAGAAGACTCAGGTCATGCTCTTTGGCTCCTCTGCCAAGTTAAAAGCCTGCTCTGCTCCTCCAAAAATCTTAGGTGCTGATGGGTCCCCACTGCCTGTTACAGAAGTGGTCAAGTACCTGGGGGTTACTCTTGACCCACAACTGGACCTCACTCTGCACATTCGCAACACCTGCAAAGCTACAAACTGCAAGCTGGGCCTGGCCTACAGAGCTAAATTGTGCCTCACCCCAGTGGCTTGACTGGCCCTAGCCAGGGGGGTCCTCCTACCCATGCTCTACTATGGCCTTGTATTCTTTACCCACGTCCCTAAAACCAGTCTCTCTAAATGGATGTACAACAATGTATGCCACTTTGCTCTCTATGCTCCCCGCCTCACACACTGATGTGACCTTTACTCCCAGCTGGAGTGGCTCCCACCAGAGTACCACTGCACCTTCATCCTTGGCAACTTCTTAGACAATGTCATCCCTACTGCCACCCCTTCTGCACTTGCCCTGTCCCTCACTCCTGCAGCTCCCCCTACCACCTAAAATCCAGCAACTCTCAGGTCCTCCTGGTTCCAAAAACCCACACTTGAATGGGTGACCAGGCCTTCCCTGCCTTCGCACTGAAGCTGCGGAATTCCCTGCCAGCCTGTGCTTGCACCTCCCCATCACATTCCTGCTTCAGAACCTCCCTATGGGGCTTCCTGAAATCTGCCGCTACCTGTCTCTGTACCTGAGCTGCTTTCACTTTTTTTACTTCAACTGACTGCATGGCGGGAGCCCATTTTAGCCATTTAACATAGCCATTACACCTGCAAGTCTCTCTTTTCATTCAAAAAGCATTTCCAATGTCCAGGACACAATTTTCCTGTTGCTACCCCTAGTCTTCCACATTTTTCTTCACAACAGTTCATTTTAAAAGCATTTCAAACATCCAGGGCACAATTTTCCTGTTGCTACCCCTAGTCTTCCACACTTTTCTTCACAACAGTTCATTTTAAAAGCATTTCAAATGTCCAGGACACAATTTTCCTGTTGCTACCCCTAGTCTTCCACACTTTTCTTTACCACAATTCATTTTTAAAGCAGGCAAAAATGCTGTAAACTATTTTGATGCAGAACAAGGGCACACTCTTTGGCTTTACTGCTCCTTGGTAAACAATTGGCAATTTTAAACAGCAGCACAAGATCCAAAGTACACAGCAACACACTAGGGAAATTGCTTTAGCTTTTTGGGCTACCCACTGCCAGATAGCCAAAACACTAGACCCCTTGCCCAAGCACCTTCCTCCCAGAACAAAATCCAAAGCGGTGCCTCCATTTTTGTAACCCCTCACCCCTGTCTTTTTGCCAAAATGACAGGTGGCATGCTGTTGAAGCTGACAGCAGTACCTGGTGGGGACCTGGGTTCGGGGAGGATTAGGTTACTCGGCACAGGGGACCTAGGTTTGGCTACTCTGCACAGGGGCACCCAAGTAAATGCGAACACAGGAAGCAATAACTGTAATGTTCAGAACCAGGAATGGGATTCTTCAGTGTGGCTTTTATGCACATCCAAGCTCAGCAAACAAAGCATAGATGGACCCCCATGGGGCTACATTTCCTGGTAATGCAGATTAGAGACAACAGAGCACTTTATCACTATTTCCAGCCCTCAGGCTCTAAACCCACCAGGCACACAGCCCGGACTTGCTCGCAGCTTTGGGTACACAACCCGACTTGTATACACTTGGGTTTCCCCCACGGGCCCGGCTCCCCCGCCGGCCACTTGATCCGCAGTCCATTTGAGGAATGAACCAATTATCCTGTTGTGGCTCCCCAAACCACACTACAGTCTGCGACTCCTAGAGAGAAATTTCCTTACAATCCCCCATCTGAGTACTTCCCCCATCACTGGCCAAGTGCCTGAGGCAAAGTAGAAATCCACAGAAGAAATCCGTAGAGGTGGACCTGGTCACTAAAGATGGGGGGACACCCACCTCCAGCTCCCACAGCCCATACCCGGCCATTTCTCTGGAAACTGAACAATTCCTGTACTGAACTTTCAAATGTAGATTAAGGGTAGACGTCTGCCACATCACCTCTACATATTGTTTACATCCCAACAAACTCTGGAACTTGAAACTACTTTTACTTTGCTTAGCCCATTTCTCTAGGCTTCCCAATATTTAGTAGTTCAATCCCCACATTGTCACACAAGTCCCAGGGTGAAAAACATAGGCCCTTTTAGCCAGAGCAGACACTCATCCTTACGTTGCAGGTGCCCCACAGGCGACTCACAAATCTTCTTTTCTCCCAAATAAATACTGGAACATATAGGCAACTTTATCTTCACTAGCAGAACTGGGGGGGGGGGGATTGCCCCAGGAATCTGCAGGGAATCCTTTTCATCTCCCCCGGAGGGAGGGGGCACTGATACCCAACACAGTGGTCTCCACCACTTCAGTACTCTTCTGTGTCTCTCTTTAAGGTGGAGACACACACCCTATTACTTAAAAGTAGCCCTCTGTCAGGGCTGAGGCTCCTAGAGCCTTCACTGAGCTGCTTTACCAGCAAGCTCCCTACTTCCAGCTTCACTCACTGAACACCAACTGAAGACTCTGACTTGAAAACTCCCAACGTTCTATCTAACTCTCTTTGCTGCAGATTCCAGTGTGGCTCATGCAGCTGCAATAGTTCTATTGGTGATGTCATCCCTCAGTCTCAGCTGAGCCTGAGAACAGAGTGAGACAGTGGGAAATCCATTTAACTGGAGTTTCACAGGCTGCCTTCCCTGCCTACCACTAGGTCTTACTGGGATTCTAGTAACTCCAGGTAACAAGGGGGTTACATGTACATAAACTATATATACTCCTTATACTTTAACAATCCTTTTATGTTTCTTTATATGATGCCGTATATGCTTGTGTGATTATGAACTCCTCATCACCAACTAACTCCTAGAAACTCAAAAATGTATGAATACAGATCTGTTTTGTAATCCTACTGTTCTCTCCGATGTTGATAGTTAATAGTTATACTATATTTATGTAAACAGTAATTCTGAACTGTTATTCACTGCTTTAATGTACTGTTTTCTTAATGGAATATTTATGTTCCTCGGGTCGCCCCTGAAAAACGGACAACTTTGTCTCAGTGAGCTTACCTGGTCATCAAAATTCAAAGAAATAAATGAATAAATAAATAAATTTGCTTCATGCCAGTGCCTTCAGTCATAAATAATAAAATAGAAATTGATAAATTATTTGGAATGAAAGTTGGATTTTGTCTGTGTGATGTTTTAAAACATTTCCACAGAGACTAGGGAATCAGTGTAAACTTGTGTAGCTACAGTCAGTTCCGTAATGTGCGGAACACAGCACCCATGCAAGTAATTAAAGAGCTGGTGTGCTGCTGAAAAGCAACACTGTATTACCTTTCACCAGTAATTAACAGTTACTTCTTGAATCTAATGTTTTTTTCTTTCCCTCTTTGGTAATTAGAAGATTTTCTACCTGACGTGTTAAGTGCGGAACTTTATTATTCCCAGAGACTGATATTCTGCAGCTAACTCTGTTCCTCCTCAGCCAGTAGCAGAACTGTTTCGTGAGTCTTTGAGCACAGGAGAGGTCCCAGAGAACTGGAGAAGAGCTCATGTGATCCCGCTCCACAAGAGTGGCAGCAGAAAGGAGGCAGGGAACTACAGACCAGTCAGTCTTACCTCAGTAGTGGGCAAGATTATGGAGGCACTCCTTAAGGAAAGGATAGTGCAACACCTGGAATCCATAGGAGCACAGGATCCAAGACAGCATGGGTTTACAAAAGGAAGGTCCTGTCAAACTAATCTCATAGATTTCTTTGACTGGGTAACCAGAGTGGTGGACCAAGGGGGGAGCAGTTGATGTTGCCTACCTTGACTTCAGCAAAGCTTTCGATACTGTTCCACATAAAAGATTGATTAATAAGCTGGGTAGGCTCTGGGTGGGTCAGAAATTAATCAACTGGGTGGCAAACTGGTTGACAGGCAGAAAATAGACAGTGGTGGTAAATGGTATAGTCAGAAGAGATGCAAGTCACAAGTGGGGTACCTCAGGGATCAGTTCTGGGGCCAGTCCTCGTCAATATCTTCATTAGTGACATTACAGATGGACTAGAGGGTAAGGCTTGTATGTTTTCAGATGACACCAAGATCTGCAACAGAGTAGATGATCCAGATGGGGTGGGCAGAATGAGAAGAGATCTGGATAAACTAGCAAAATGGTCAGAAAAGTGGCAACTGGGATTTAATGCAAAGAAGTGCAAGATCATGCACATAGGGAATAGAAACCCTGAAGCCACCTATAGGCTGGGAGGGGAGTTGCTGGCAGTCACAAATGAACAAAGAGACTTGGGCATCATCATCACCGATGACCTGAAATCATCCAAGCAGACCTGTAAAGCAGTAGGTAAGGCTAGGGGGTTGTTAAGGTGTATTAGTAAGGGTATCACAAGTCTTAAGAGGGAGGTAATAATCCCTCTTTACAACACACTGGTTAGGCCCCATCTGGAGTACTGCATGTAGTACTGGAGGCCACACCTTTATAAGGACATTAACCAAATTGAGGCAGTCCAGAGAAGGGCAACCAAAATGGTGCAGGGACTGCATCAGAAGACACATGAGGACAGATTAATGGAGCTCAATATGTATACCCTTGAGCAAAGGAGGGAGAGAGGTGATATGATCGAAACACTCAAACACCTTAAGGGCATTAACAAGGTGAAAGAGTCTAACATGTTTAAATATAAGAAAAGTAGCAGGACAAGAGGACACAGCATGAGATTAGAGGGAGGCCGATTAAGGGGGAATGTGAGGAAATTCTTTTTCACAGAAAGGGTGGTTGATGCATGGAATGGCCTACCTCAGGAAGTAGTGGCTATGAATACAGTGCAGAGCTTCAAACAGGCATGGGATAGGCATAAGGGAGCAATACAGAACAGATGAGTATGAATAGATAGGCCACTGACAGAGCAAAGGCCGATGGCACATTTATAAGGTAGGAAAAGAAATGGGCAGACTGGATGGGCCTTGCGGTCCTTATCTGCTGTCAACTTCTATGTTTCTATGAGCTCACTATCTTGACATCACAGCTGACAGAGAAGAGGAAACCTCTTGCTGCAAGTCTGGTCACTTGAAATGTCATAATATGTGAGGTCACAATGCTGGAGAGGTTTGAAGTAGAACTAGATATGTCTGTCTTCAGGTAGAGTACAGTTCTGTACATCACATTTAATAATATTAGGTAGAAAACCTTCTTAATGAGCAAATGGGAAAATAAAAATATTTCAGAAATAAAAAGTAACAAATTAACAGTATATTGTTAGGGCTTATTGTGTATGGAATTCAGCCAGTTCCAAACTCTTGTTGTGTACAGTTGAAAAGTTGTGCACATTCTAACGATGGTGTTGTGCATGTTCTATGACCAGTGCATCTGACTTTCCCTCTCATGTCGACTGCTGCTGCTTCCCTGCTCCCACTTTTACTTTTATTCACTCATCAATTAATATTTCAGCCTGCTATTTTTGGTACTACTAGCTAGAGGTGGGCAAGCCATAGCAGGCTCGAGGCTAGCTTGAGCTTAATGCCTGACTTGGCTCAACCTTTTTAAGCAACTGAGAGTCATGGTCAAGCCAAGTTAGTTATGCTCAAAGTAAGCATTACTGTCAGCCTAAGCAGTTAGCATAGTATCATAAAGGTTCAACTCCTATGTAAAGAACAGACTGCAGTAGCCATGGCTTGGCTCGTGGTTTGGCTCATAGAGTCAAGCCTGACACAAGGCTCGGTTCTGGTTTGGCTCTAGGTGAAAAATTCCTGGCTTGCCCACCTCTAATACTAGCTGTTCAAGTTGATAGGCTTTAGAACCACTGGGTGCCAGGCATACTGTGCACATTTCTTTCTATAATTCACACTCTGTCCTCCTACTGCACTGAAGCTGCCCCCTTCTGTTACCCCAGAGCTTGCTCCCAACAATGTCTAACACCTTTCTCACCTTTTACCTCCACTGTCCTGTAGTTTTCCACCCATAGTGGGGGTTTTGGGTGGCGGACACTCTTGGGATCATTCTTGGTGGAGCAGGTTGTTGGAGTTGGAGTGATGAGACTGAAGAGCAGCCCAGCTTCATCCTATGATGCTCCCAGAGTTTTTTTTCCTTTCATTTTTGCCTGGCCCCTATCCCAGAATGCTGGCACTTGGAACAGGCATTGGGATACTAAATGTGTCATACTAACTCATTAGAGTCCCTCTTCATGAGTTTGCCCAGCTGCTCCACAACCTGTTGTCACAAAGTATGTGATTTTACTGCTCTGTGTTTGTAATGGCACCTTGAGTCTACAGGGAAGGGTGCCAATATATAAATAAAACTACTTCTACTACTACTAACAAGTTGGCAGTATTGCAGTGAGCCTTGAAACTCTCCCACCCTGGAGGAAGAGAGCTTCTAGTGCTGTGAGGAATTTTCAAATTCCAGCAGAATGGAATTTTGCAGAATTTTCAAAATTCCGCTGAAGTTTCGCCAAATTTCACCGGAAACGGAATGGCTGATTTCCACAGAATTTTATTCCGTGGATCTCAATATTTTTTGCAGAAATAGTGGTGGAATAATTTCCGTGGAAAAAATGCTGTTCTGTGGAATTATATTCCAAGGATCATAGCAGGTGGAGTTCTGAAGAAGAACTAGTGAAATTCCACTGGAAATTTTGCCGGTGGAATGGTCATTGTGCACTAATTCTGCTGGCAGAATTCTATATTCTGCACGACACTAAGAGCCTCCTGTTGGAAGCTTGATCCCCCTGACCCTTCTAATGAACCAGGCTCTGGTGGTGAAACCTGGTCTCCAGTGCTCCAAGCAGCAGCAGACTGGCTTTATATGCATATTTTAAAATATACAAATTTACTGTTCTGGACCATAACACAACCGTAGTTGCATAGAAGTTCTTGTATTTGTTGATATTGTTTGATACAGTACAGCAGCTCTTTTACCTGCTCATCGTAGGTCATACCTAGCCAATGATTTGGTGACTAGCTCTTCAACTACATCAATTCCTTTTGTTACAGCTAACACTAACCCCTGCACATGATCCTTTGGGTAACCCCTGGAACAAATACATAACTAGAGGGCTTAGAATGTTGATCCCTTGGGTGGATGGGCCTGGACTCACTATTGTGAGTGTGGTGTTCCTACTGGCACTGTCTCCATCCAAGGTGACTCCTTTCTAGGGAAAGCCTAGAGTTACTGTCCCAAGGAGAAATATACTACATGATATAGTGGCATTTAGTAGTCAATTTCTCTGGAGAGGGGGATATCTCGGCAATCTCTGCATTAGCAGCTGTTTTCATGAAGACTTGGCACTTCACAGGCCTATGGCGACTGGCTCAAATCTTCATTACAAAAGAGTTGCCCAAATTACCTTTAATGTTCAATGCACCCCTCAGCACCTTGACTTCTTTGCTCATTGCATCAGACAGGCACAAACAGGGCACGCAAGTTGCAATGAAGGAGAAACAGGTTTGGTTACAACATGTACAGTGTACAGGTCTTTTGATGCACTCACAGATCTGATGGGCTATAAGCTGACTACCTGCAGTAGGGGTACTCTCACCATGCCAGAGCACACTCTCAGTTTACTGGTTCTGGTGACAATTGCCTCATTTTAGAAAATTTGAATCACTGCACCATATGGGCTATATAACTGCATAACTGTCTACTACAGCATAGTGGCTAATGACAAGTGTCCGCACCAGTACTCACATCTGGATGGAAAGTAAAGCTTCCCTCTACCTCTTGGCCCAGATAGTTAGCCAGAAAAGTCCCTCTCCAACTAGAGACTTGGAGAGGGTACAAACCCTCTGGTTTCATTGAATTTGAGGTATCTTTTTTTTGTGTAACCTGTACCTGTCGGCTTCTCCTGCACACCATCACAGGCGAGTAGCTGCATGGCACAAGCTCTGACTGGAGTGCCGTTTATGGATAGGGTATGACCCAATACCTCACAACCTTCCTTGTCGACACACTCCCTACCCCCAGGGTGTCTGATACAGGATATTACTTCTTACCCATTCAGCTTGTCAGGTTACCCCTTCAGCTAATTAGGTAGTCAAACTATTGCTGTGAGATCTCTTAGTCTGTACAGTCATCCAAGTGAATCCCTTGAGGGGGGACCCTCATTGCAAGCCTTTCTGCATACTTTGTTGTGTTATCTTTCCTCTGAATGCTAACCGTAGACCAGATCTGATGGGAGATCTGTGCCACACCCCAGAGTCAGGACCCATATTGCCGCCTCCTGAGCCTGGCAGTCTCCCCTCCCATCAATCACTGTTCTGTCACCACGGGATGGCTGACTCCTTCTGTACCCCTACATCTTTGGATCTCAGCCTCTAACTCCATTTTTTCCACTGAGAGTTTAATACCCTTCAGAACATACAATGCAATTAACAGTCCTACATTGTTTGTGTGTGCGCGCATGTGTGTGTGTGTGTGTGTGTGTGGGGGGGGTTACACTCCTTTTTTCCTATCATAGGTTCTTTTAAATTCTCATTTTGCACACCTTTTCTAGTAACTAAATTTATTTCTCTTCATATTCCACGTGCAGCTCATCTGAAAACATTTGCTGTTGCTGCTGCTAAAATTGAACCATTAGACACTGACTTCCCAGCTTCTGATCCACATGCTATGGTTGCTTATTATAACACCTTTTTAATCTAGTCTTTTAGATTCATTTGCCCTTGCTGCTACACATCCACTTAAATCCACCTCAGCCACGGTACACCCCTGAGCCATGCTAATTAAAACCTGATTGGAGGAAGGCTGACAGACACTGGTGACGAACGGTGAAAACTGTCCTGCAATATTTGAAGATTTTCAGTTGTGTCTTTCTGAGTATAAGGATCTTTTTACATGTGCAACACTTGCCTTTTACTTTACTTTTATTACATTCAAGTCCAATCAGTGACACCTTCTTTATAGCACATTTGAGTTGTAGTTAAGATACCCTGGTAGACACCAGATGAATGAATGTTCAGAAAAGAGGGACAGGAGGACCAGTTCTGCCGAAGATCAGCACCCTGTCCCAACTGGCCAGGGTCAACTTGACTCTGGAAATCAGAGTCATCTGTGAATCTGATTTGACCTAGTCGGATCAGAGTAACTGATTCTGATCTGCCAATGGCCAAGTTCTAACCTGATTTTAAAAATGTAAGTAACTTTAAAATGTTATTCCTTTTAAAAATGAGAAAATTGATAGAAAACATAAAATAATGTATTTAAACATTAAATGGCATTAATAGCTAATGGGGGAAGGGGTAGGGCATCTTCTTTATATCATTTGACCCCGTCTGGATTTACTACTATCCTGGTTCAGGCCCACTCTGGAAAATATAATGTTGTTTTTTTTTTTTTTTTGTCAGATCAGGGTAAATCAAAACCTGTTTTTGAAAAAGATAAGTCAGAATCAGAACCAGATTTTAACTGACCCATCCACCCCCTAGAATTGATTACTTTATGTTGTGCAGCTTTTTTTGCAGCTCACAGAAATTGCAGTTTTTAGGTAGTCCATCCTTTTACACTAGTTATGGGCTTGGGTTTGTTACCCCCATCTTTGTGTTTTCAGGTTTCTCTTCCTTTTTACAGGACTGCATTTTACCATATTTGCTATACTGAGTGATGAGGCTATTAACTTGTCCCCGGAACAGTCATTCCCTTCAGGTACTGCCTTTTTTCCCACCCCGTTCCCTGTGCTTCTAAATAAAGAATAATTTTCCCTTCTCTGGCAAGTTTCTATCCAATTGTTAAATAGGACCCCATGTGATAAAATCAGTGACTTTTGTTGAGAGTGGTTTTAGGACCATAAGAGGAGATGGCAACAAGAATTGTATAAACCAGTATTTTTTTTATTGAAATTGTCCCTTGTGCTGAAACCTGTGGCAGTTCTGGGGTTCTGGTTCAGGATACAAATTCTGTAAACACCTCTATGGCAAGCCGTTAGGGATGTAATTCAGAGTCTCTGGCCATGTAGTAAAACACATACACTATATAGTGAAATACATACATCATATAGTAAAAAATATGCATTATATTGTGAAATGCATACACAATGCAGTGAACCACATATACTATCTACTGAAATATATACATCATATATTGAAATACATATACTGTACACTGAAATGCATATGTCATATAGTAAAACACATACGTTATATAGTGAAATGCTTACATTATATAGTGAAATACATACACTATCTACTGAAATACACATACTGAGTACTGAAAATCCACATACACTATATACTGAAATAAATGTATTGTGTACTGAAACATATACACTACCTGTTGAGATACATACACTACAGACTGAAACATCCACATAAACTATCTACTGAAACAAATATTCTATACGTTGTAACACATACTCTATGTATTGAAAAAATCTGCATACACCATATACTGAAGCAAATACACTACATACTGAAATACATACACTATCTATTGAAATACATACACTATACATTGAAAAATCCACATACACTGTCTACTGAAACAAATACAATATACTGTATATTGAAACATCTACACTTTATATTGAAAAACATACACTATATGTTGAAATAAATATAATATGCATTGACAAATCTGCATACACTATATACTGAAACAAATACACTATATATTAAAACACTTACCCTAGCTATTGAAAAAATTTTGCATACTCTATATACTGAAAGAAATGCATTATATATTGAAATACATACACAGTATACTTAAAAAATCCACATACACTATATACTGAAACAAATACACTACGTGGTGAAATACATACACCATGTATTGAAATACATACACTATAGACTGTTTCAGTATATAGTTTATTTGTTTCAATATACAGTATAGTGTATGTGGATTTTTCAGACTACATTCTGAAATTACCCCTTCCCCTTGATTAGCCTGCCCCTGCACTCATATCCTGTTGCATTCAGGGAGCTGCTGGCCTGATGCGAGGCTGCCTAAAGCTGCAGAGCAGAAGGTAAACGAAACAGGGCTATCTCTTATTCTATTTCGTTATGGGGGGGGGGGTCCATCTTGTTTTGGCTTGCACACCTTTAACCAAATTTCAGAACATTGTGATGTGACAAGAAACTTTTAGAACTAATTTAAAATGCTGTAGTTTATTCTTTTAAATAAGTGCTGCCCTCATTTACTTTTATAACACATTTGTATGGGAAGCTAATAATTAGGATATTCCTAACATGTCATTCTCATACCATATAAACACAGGGGACTGCATGCATTTTTCTAAGTTAAAGTTTTGATCAGATTTATGTGTAATTAATCACTGTGTTAGTCCAGCAACTTATCTGAGCTGAATGCTTGGGAAGCACTGCAGGAATTTTGAAAGTGTAAGACAAATACTTTCCTAGTTTGTACTCTACTGAGTTAGTTTTGATTTAGTTTTTGTTTTTATTTGAATGTTTTGTTTAATAAAGGTTCTTGGTTAAGAAAAAAATATATATTTTTTGCAGCAATCGCTCAGGGCCCAATTCTCATCAGTAGCTCAGGCTGGCATATGCATAATTTGCACATTTCTGTTCTGAATAACTTCACTGTGATGCCTCACTGGTAGCACTCACAGCTTCTAACCTCTCCATTACATGTCTGCGGAGCACTGCAAGGTGGACAGAGCTTTGACAGGCACTTGGTTTACGCTAATAATCTTGCCCTGGTCTAGCTGCATAGTGCATAGCTACGTTGTTTATATGGTATGACTGTATTATTGAGTTTGAGATTCCCAAACTGTGTTTTATTTCTTTTTCCATGGAGATGTTTATCTTTTAGGTCACCCACTGACCCCCTTATGCACTGACCTGTCCATCCCCATCACCCAAAATCACCATGACTTACCTGCTCTGAAATCTCCCATGGCCTCCCCACCACCCCCATGGTGGGGCTAGGAGGGAGAAGGCCATTCACAAGGAGACACATATTCAGAGAGGAGCAGAGCCTGGTTAGTAGTGCAAAGCCTGTGGTAGGTTGGTGGATTATTCTGCCATTGGAGGTTTTCTACCTTTAGTTTATCCCCTGGGCAGCCAAGCATGCAATGATGCCAATCCAATTAAAGGCAAGTACTGCTTTGTGCCTGCCTGAGCCCTGCCCCTTATGCCACTCTGATGTCCTGCCACCCTTCCTCACCTAGGTGGCTGTTAAAGAGCGGGTGGTCAAACTCCCCCTCCCTGAGAGGAGAGTAGTCCCTGAGATGTTCAATCATCTCTCCTGCTAGCTAACCCCTGTTTAACCCAGGTCCTCCCCCAAAACCAGGCCACTGGCATGGGAGGCAGTACAGCTACAACCAAGCCACTAAGCCCTCCAGAATGTAGTTCTATAAGTAAATAAAAACAGCACTCGGATGAAAGAAGAAATTGTATTTTACCTACAGTTGTTATGCATATTTTAAGACACATCACAATGTTTTGAAATTGGATGCAAGTTTTCCAAGGAACATAACATAAAAAAAACCATAACGATGCAGAATAAGATAATCTTTTTTTGTTTACTTTCTGCCTCTTAAGGGAATTTTTAGTCAATTAAGGTCCCATTTTCAGGAGGTTAGCAGAGTCTCATTTCCTGACTTTTTGTGTTTTAACCACCCAAAAGGTGAAGTCCTCCTGCTGGGGGATTTTGGTATGCCAGACATGGATATGTCCACCCAGGCAGTTGCTTCAGGCAGAAGCAGAAGCACCCTGGATTTCCTACAGGGGGTAGGTCTCAGGCAGCTTGTGCTTTATTCAGAGAAAAGGCCATTATTGACCTGATACTGACCAATGGGGACAGAACGCGGATGTCTGTGTGTGGAGGCAACTGGGATCCAGTGACCACCACATAATGTGGTTTAGCATGGGGACAGGGACCCAGTCCAGTCACATGAGGGCAAATGTTTTTGGATTTCAAGAAAGCAGACTTCTCTGACATGGGGAGATACATTAGAATAGCCTTCTTTGGAAGCGTGTAAAATGGTAGCATTCAGGAGGTATGAAGAAATGCAGAAGAATGAGGATAGAGAGATGTACCAGGTAAAACAGATGGAAGCAGGTAAGGTGTGGCTTGTGAATATAATTACACATGGAATGGGGTGACATTTAGGCCTCACGATCCCAATGACACACCCCGGCGTCTGTCAATTTCGGGATGATGGGAGGTACAAAAGGGGGGGGAGGGGGCAACCCTAAAGGTCTCATTTCCTGACCTTTTGTGTTTTAATCTTAATGCAGTTTTTTGCATAGAATATATATATATATGTGTGTATATATATATATATATATATATATATATATATATATATAAATCCCCTGGTGCCGTCACTTGCAGCTCTACTATATTACTTCTCGGATGGCACACACGATTGAAGTCCTGAGGTAGATGAATCAGCAGACACAGAACCGGGCCTGATGCTTAACACTTGAAGGCATAGAATTTGCAGCTTGGATCTTCCACACGACCAAAGATCTTGCAGCCCATCTCCCCCCCACGGCCCTCAGAGGCCCACTGCAGGGCATCACATAAGGTCTGCCAGCCACAAGGGACCCAGACATGGGAGCGTCCCCATGGCTCGGCTCCCCCACAGGTCAGAGCACCCCAGCACCTGGGCACAAACCCACAATCCCTTGCCGCCAGCAGAAATAATATCAGGTTAGTGGTGGTTCCTGAAGGTTTGGAAGCTGACTACACTATTCATTTTATTCCACAATTTCTACCAGAGCTCTTAAACTACTAATGGCCCTGGGCATTAGAAATAGAGAGAGCCCATTGCACCTTGGCTCCCAGACCCCAGCCTGGTTCATAACCGAGGGACATCGTAATACATTTCCTGAGATTCTCAATTAAAGAAGAGGTCTTGAGAGTGGCAAGGGAGAAATAACACTTGGCTTGGAATGGGGAGCCAATCTTTTTGTTTCAGGACTTGTCTTTATAAGTGGTGAATAAGAGAAAGAGTTTTGACATGGTTAAAAAAGAGCTTCAGAGGCAGGGCTACTCCTATTACTTCAGATACCCAACAATTTTAGTGGTGCTTGATCGTAATAACCATTCACATTGTTGTGACTCTCCAGGGAAGGCATGGGACTTAACAAATGAATCTGGAGCTGTACAACATACACAAACTGCTTCCCAGTGTTCAAATAAAAGTCAACATTCTAAGGTGCCACACGCTGAGACGATGATTATCTCCTAAGTATCTAAACCTCCCACAAGCTTGCCTTCAGCTTCTAATTCTGCCAAGGGTCATGGAAACATAGACTTTGATGGCAGATAAGGACCGCTTGGCCCACCCAGTCTTCCCATTTCCCTACCTACTGGATAAGCTGCAGATCCTAGTTAACCAACAGCCTATTTCTTCCTACCTCCACAAGAATTGCCTTATGTCTGTCCCATGCATTCTTGAATTCCCCCACTGTTTTTGACCCCACAACCACCTCAGGAAGGCCATCCCATGTGTCCATCACCCTCTCTGTGAAAAACTACTTCCTCACATTACCCCTGAGTTGTCCCTTCCACCTCTATCTTCAAATTGTGTCCCCTTGTTCTTGCATATCTCTTTTTCTGAATGATACTACCCTCTTGGACTTTGTTGATTCCCTTGAGGTACTTAAAAGTTTCTATCATGTGCCCCCCTTCCTCCTTTAATCAAGGGTATACATATTAAGCTCCTTTAGTCTCTCCTTGTATGGCTTCTGCTGCAGACCCTGCACCATTTTAGTTGCCCTCCTCTGGACTGTCTCCATCCTGTCTATGCCCTTGCGGAGACGAGGCCTCCAGAACTGGACACAGTACTCCAGATGAGGTCTCACCAGCTGTCTGTACAGAGGGATAACAACTTCCTGTTTTCTACTGGTGATGCCTCTCCTTATACATCCCAGTATCCCCCCAGCCCTCCCTACTGCCTTCTCACATTGCTTGCCCACCTTTAAATCATCTGATATGATTACCCCAGATCCCTTTCCATTTTTGTTGTTGTTAATACCCCGCATTATGTACTCTTCCCCTGGGTTTGTGTTTCTCAGGTGCATTACTTTGCACTTCTTTGCACTGAATCCAAGCTGCCATACTTCTGACTATTCCTCCAACCTTGCCAAGTCCCTTCCCATCCTTTCCACTCTGCCTTGTGTATCAACCCTGTTGCAGATCTTTGTGTAGACTGCAAAGAGGCATACTTTTCCTTCCAGTCCCTCTGCAATGTCACTTATAAAGACATTAAAAAAGACCAGACCCGGTACTGAACCCTATGGTACCCCACTAGTAACTCCCCCTTTCTTCAGAGTGGACTCCGTTTACTATTACCTTCTGTGTCCTGTTGTTCAGCCAATGTTTTACGCAGGCTACCACCCTGAGACCCATTCCCAGGCTGGCTAATATATTTATTAATCTTTTGTCTGGGACTGTGTCAAATGCCTTGCTAAGTCTACATAGGACATGTCCACAGCCCCTCCCTTTTCTACTACTTTGGTCACTCAGTCAAAGAAATCGATTAGATTCATCTGACATGACCTTCCCACTGTGAATCCATGCTGCCTTGGGTCCTGTGCCCCACTGGCCTCTAGGTACTCAACAGTTCTTTCCTTCAGAAGTGATTCCATCATCTTCCCTACCACTGAGGTCAAACTGACAGGTCTGTATTTCCTGCCTCTGTCTTGCTCCCACTTTTGTGAAGAGGAATTACATCTGCCCTCCTCGAGTTCTCAGGTACCACACCATCCTCCCATGATTTATTAAAAAGGCTAGTCAGTGGTATCACTAGTTCTCACCTTAATTCTTTTAGAGTTCTGGGGTGAATCCCATCAGGTCCCATTGCTTTGTCCACTTTCAGTTTTAGGAGTTCTTTCAGAACCCTTTCTTCTGTGAAAGGACTGGGATCGACGCCCCTATCCAGAGTGCTTCTACTGATTGGATCAGGTACCTCCCCCTCCTCTTCTTTTGTGAACGTTGAGCAGAAGTATTCATTCAGTATGCCTGCTTTTTCACTGTCCCTCTCTGCCCACCCACCATCCCGTGATTAAAAGTGTCGCTGAGTCAGAGCCTGTACCACGTGTATCAACCCATTTTCAGTAAGCTAGCTTGTGAAAAATAAAAATAAACTCACACCTAAGACTGCCCTGTACTTCACGATCAGCCGCAAATCCAAGCCGACCACCAAAACATACCTATCACCTCATTGGATGCAGCATCGAATTTTGCAACAGTAGAAAGAAACTGACTCTTTCCCTGATCCATTTTCCTGTAAAGATTTCCCTGAATGTAGAATGCGTGACCAACAGGCCGGGGGGGGGCTCCATTTAAGTGTTTCTGCTTCAAAAAAACCCTAAGCCACTATGGTTCTCAAAAGAGGTGGTGGTGCAGGTTAGGGAGAAAAAAGATAGCATTTAGGAAGTATAAGGAAACACAGAAGGAGCAGGACAGAGAATTGTACCAGTTAAGGCAGAAGGAAGCAGGGATGGTAGTCAGAATAGCAAAGGCACAAACTGAGGAAAAGATAGCTAACTCGGTTAAGAAGGGGGATAAAATCTTTTATAGGTACAGTATATCAGGGAGTGTAGAAAAACAAAGGAAGGGATAGTGAGGCTGAATAGAATGGATGGTGGATGGGCAGAGAGGGACAGTGATAAAGCAGGGATACTGAATGAATGCTTCTGCTCAGTATCCACAAAAGAGGAAGTGGGGGAGGTGCCTGATCCATTTAACAGAAGCACTCTGGGGGGGGGGGGTTGATCCCAGTCCTTTCACAGAAGAAAGGGTTCTGAAAGAACTCCTCAAACTGAAGGTGGACAAAGCAATGAGGCCTGATGGAATTCACCCCAGAATTCTAAAAGAGTTAAGCAGAGAACTAGTGACACCACTGACTACGCTTTTTAACAAATCATGGAAGATGGTATGGTACCTGAGGACTGGAAGAAGGTGGATGTAATTCCTCTTCATAAAAGTGGGACCAAAACAGAGGCATGAAACTACAGACCTGTCAGTTTGACCTCTGTGGTAGGGAAAGTGATGGAATCACTTCTGAAGGAAAGAATTGTTGAGTACCTAGAGGCCAGTGGGGCACAGGACCCAAGGCAGCATGGGTTCACAGCAGGAAGGTCATGTCAGATGAATCTAATTGATTTCTTTGACTGAGTGACCAAAGTAGTAGACCAGGGAGGGGCTGTGGACATGGCCTACCTAGACTTTAGCAAGGCATTTGACACAGTCCCACACAAAAGATTAGTAGTCAAATTAATCAGCCTGGGAGTGGGTCCCAAGTTGGTAGCCTGGGTAAAACATTGACTGAACAACAGGACACAGAAGGTAATTGTAAATGGAGTCCACTCTGAAGAAAGAGGGGTTACTAGTGGGGTACCGCAGGGTTCAGTACTGGGTCCAGTCCTTTTTAATGTCTTTGTAAGTGACACTGCAGAGGGACTGGAAGGGAAAAGTATGCCTCTTTGCAGATGACACAAAGATCTGCAACATAGTTGATACACAAGGAGGTGTGGAAAGGATGAGAAGGGACTTGGCAAGGTTGGAGGAATGGTCAGAAGTATGGCAGCTTGGATTCAATGCAAAGAAGTGCAAAGTAATGCACCTGGGAAAGAAAAACCCAGGGGAAGATTACACATGGGGGAGGTAGCAACAATAATAAAAATGGAAAGAGACCTAGGGGGTAATTGCCATATCAGATGACCTTAAGGTTGGCAAGCAATGCGAGAAGGTGTAGGGGCTGGGGGATACTGGGATGTATAGGGAGAGGTATCACCAGCAGAAAACAGGAAGTTGTTATCCCCTGTACAGACAGTTGGTGAGACCCCATCTGAGTACTGCGTCCAGTTCTGGAGACCCCATCTCCGCAAGGACATAGACAGGATAGAGGCAGTTCAGAAGAGGGCAACTAAAATGGTGCAGGGTCTGCAAGAGAAGCCATACTAGGAGAGACTAAAGGAGCTTAATATGTATACCCTTGAGGAAAGGAGGGAGAGGGGGGATGTGATAGAAATGTTTAAGTACCTCAGTGGAATCAACAAAGTCCAAGAGGGTAGCATCTTTCAGAAAAACATATGTGCAAGAACAAGGGGACACAATTTAAAGATAGAGGGGGAAGGCTTAGAGGCAATGTGAAGAAGTATTTTTTCACAGAGTGGGTGGTGGACACATGGAACAGCCTTTCTGAGGAGGTTGTGGGGTCTAAAACTGTGGGAGAATTCAACAATGCATGTGATAGACATAAGGCAATTTTTGTGGGGGGTAGGAAGAAATAGGCTGTTGGTTAAATAGGATCTGCAGCTTATCCTCTAGGTAGGGAAATGGGCAGATTAGGTGGGCCAAGTAGTCCTTATCTACCGTCAAAGTCTATGTTTCTATGTAAAACACTTCCTGATTGCCCCGATTACTTCCTGTTAAAGGAAGTTTTGTCCTCTGTCAAATGTCATCTTTGTCAATGCCGAACACTTAATTGCTATGTTTGTGGATTACTAATCTACTTTACACTGGTAACAAGGTTTCAGATAACTGCCTTTCTTCATCTAGTTGGTATAGTCGGACCATCCCCGTAAGGCTGTTGCAAGTAAAGAGACTGCCACCTACAGTCTAATTAAATGAACGCGGTTTCAAATGTACAGTTTCTTGGGAGGGAACAGTTCCTCTACGTATTTTTTGTCAAGTTTATTTCTGAGAGCTGAGGCACTGGTTGCCAAAGCCTGGCTGGTTCACGTGAGTTTGTTTGTTTATTGTTGATCGGTTGAATAACCATTACAACATTACAAAAACTACACTGATAGTACAAAAATAATACAATCACAATCACATATGCTTTAACTTTCATCATTACAATAAACTAGTTATAAATTAGTATCCTAAAATCAGGTTTACTGAAATCTCAGTTAATATGTAAACATTAATACTAAAATCAGACCATTTTATAGAAGGACGATTAATTTGAACCCTTCTTATGATAAGGAGGCTACAAATAAGAAAATAAATGCATTCTCCCTAAAAGCTCAACACTACAGCCATCCCAATTTTATAACACCAGCGGTCATCATACTTGATCCTAGATAAAGAAAATCAGGCCATTTTAAAACCCTTTATAGGTGCCCAATTGTCCAACAGAAATACTGTGACTTTACAAATTGAGAGCACTTAGCCTCTGAGTGTACTATTAGGATTTTCTATGATATCAGTGACACCATCCCATTTTAGGTAAGACTTCAGGTGCACCCCGCAGCTCATGCTACCCCGTGCTCCTTATCCCCAGATATGGGAGGGTTTATACACGAATTACAGTGAAAATCATTTAAAGGTATACCCTGACAAAAGTAGTCACTCTGTTCATTCTTTTATTTCTATATTTGGACATCAAAACAACCATTTGAGGGATATTTATGACCATCTAATCTAATCCAGAAAACAGATTCCTACCACCTTAGTTGGAACCCTTTTGGGATTCCAGAGCCACCTATTGAAGTACTATATGCCAGACAGTGTGGCAAGATTCAGTCTCCAGACCAACATTCAGAATTCATATGTTATTGATAATACCTTCCCCCTCGTTGGTATAACCCCTGGTGCACCCTGCAGCACATGCTGCTCCGTACTTCTGGTGTTTGCCAGGTATGGGAGGATTTATAGACCAATTACAAATTAGAAATCATATGCTAGTTTCCAGCGATCCTATCTAGTTCCACCTATCTGCAATTTTTCTTATCACATTTAGGCCCCCAGAGCCCATTAATATGGCCCAACATGGCCACCCAGTTTCAAGCCCAACAGCCGTCAACAGGTAACTGGATGCCAGTTCAATTTGTTAGGCATGCCCATTGAGCGATTAAATAAACCTTTCTTTCTGCAGTTTGGCATTAAATAAACTAACACACAGAGTAAACTATGAAGAAATATAAGCATAGTTTGACACACATTCCTAAATAACACTTTTGACCAAACTATTGCTTACACTTGAATGGCTGAATTAACCCAGTCATTTAAGATTCTTTAAATCAAAAGTTTACCACTTGCATCAACATTTTAGAACTCTGAGAATACAAGACAAACAAGAATAGAAACAAGAAAAGTTCAGGATTTAAGCAAATATATGTATATACTTGGAATTCAATTGTCCCAAAGTTCAAATCCAACTTAAAGTCTGTCTTCAGGAGTCCACTTTTCAAGGTTCCAAATTCCTGGGTCTTTCTAAATTCCGGCCTCGGTCTTCTCCACCAAACCATCCTTTACAGCTTTAAGGGAACGGGGCCATCTCTTAACACCAAGAGTCCATGGCATACACCCAGTCACCATCTTAAAGTTCCTGTAGCTTGACTGAGAATCTACCAGCTCCCCTCATCTTCTCTGGAAGTTCATACACCAAATTACTTTTCTTTTCTTTTCTTTTAGCATAGCTAGGCAGAGGAGCAGACTGAGTTCCGTACACAACAAAAGAAATCATACTGTCTTGTCTCTACAGCAAACCTGTGAAAACAAAAATTAAAATCGCACTCCTCTGAGTGCAATAACATTTTAACTTTGAGAAAAGCTTTATACAGGCTCTCTGGCAACGTTATCATACCTGTAATAGATTTAAATAGGCTTAAATAGGCTTATCGGCAAGATATGCCACCAGTGTGAAATAGTCGACCCTTTTTCCTCTCCGGTCTCGTCGCAATTCGGCAGAATAGCCTCAAAGTAAAAGTCTGGATGTCCCCAGGCCCACATTTCAAACGCTGCTTTAAGCATTAAGCTCAGACAAGCTTATCAACATTTTCCTCCTCTTTTATGCTACTTCTCATTCATTTTGTCTATAGCAGGACAATCAAATTAAGCTGCATAAATTGCCAAAAACGCCAAGCACCAAACGGCGGGACCAAACGGTCGCTTGACTAAGTTACCTGAAGGTTCCCGAGAACATAAAATAGCATCTAGAGCTCACCCATACAAATATATACAGGGTTACATTCATAAGAGCGATAGAAGGCCTCTGGTGGATACTTTTAGAGCCGAAAATTAAGCATAGCATAGAGAGAGCCTACTGTGGAGTGGAGCAGCCCTGAGGCCATCTTGCTGCCCCACCCCCCCATCATACTCTGTTGGGTTTCTGGAGGTGATTAAACTTGCTGCTTCTCAGTACCAGCTGCCATCACGGCCATCGGTTCACATGAGTCATTATATGTCCTCCCAGACCTTAGTCTACTGGGACTTATGGTGGTTGCCATTGTGATAGTCCCCTTGGCCCACCTCCATATGTGAGCCCTGCAATGGATACTTTGGGTACAAAGGGATCAGTTCAAGTTCAAATATAGAAACATTGTTTTTGTTGGCAGAAAATGACCATTAGATCTATCCAGTCTGCCCCTTGAAGTTGAAGTTTATTGTTCAACTTGATAGGAGTCATTACAAATACATAAAATACATTACAGACATTATATATTAAAATCTTTGTGTGGAACAATATCTCAGATTTGTAAGGAGGAAAAGCAAAAGCTTACAGTAGGCAACAGCACAGTCTTAAAAGAGAAGTGTACCATGTACTAATACTTATGTACCTGCATCATTTTAAATTATTGCACAATGGTAGCCATCAAAAGGGATGACATTGTTGGGCCAGTCCACTGGCGCAGCGGTAGAGCTACTGTTCATGGCACCAGTGGCCCGGGTTCGGGAACGGACTCGGGCAGCTGGAGGGCCGGCTGAGGGGAGGAGGATTGAGTGCCCAGAGACTGCTCTCCTCCTCTGGGTGGGGCGGGATGTGGGTCCCGCTGTGATACCGCCACCTGGGTGACCATGGGTGGAGGTGCAGCGAGACAGCACGCAAGGGAGGGAGGACATCTGCCGGGAGCCGGAGTATTAGCACGTCTTGACGTGCGTTGCTTCTTGGCCCCCCTTGCGTGCAGACGTCCTGTGGGTTGGGATGAAGAAAAGTGGAAAAACCCTGTGCTGGGATCCTGTAGATGGGACCCAGTTGTCCCGAGATAACCCATAACCAGGCTCCATAGATGGGGCTGGTGACGCCTTCCAACGCATATTTGAGGTGTGAGAGGGGGACTAAGGGGGGTCCCTCTCCTCCCCGCCCAGGGGGAAAACTGAGGCAGGATGGGGAAAGGCTAACCAGCACCCGGAGGGAGGTACCTGGGGTAGGATTACGGGAACACACAGGCTAGGAATCCCTGAAGAAAGGAACCCAGCACAGCGAGAAGTCGGCATACAGAGAAAGTATACAAAAAGGGATGACATTGTTATTAAAAAATGTATTTTAAATCATTGTATGTTTATAGCCATCAAAAGGAGAGGAGTTATTGCATGTACTTTAATACCCTTTCAAAACATTGTCTGTTGGCTGAGCAGCTTTAACCAATTCAGATAATCATATAATATCCTGATTAGGGCTGAATGCTGGGACTACCTTCATATGCATATCTAAGCCAGTAACCCTTAAAAACCCAGTGTTGGGTAAAAGTAGTCAATGAAAGCCAGTGACTCATAAAACATCATCCAATGTACCTAGCCCAAAATACAACAATGACAATTCAAAAATTACAACAATATATAGCACAAGAAGAGAAGTGATAATTAGTTGCAACAGTAAAAAGTGATACCTAACTACCAGAAATCATATGGAGATTATCATTACTTACTGGTGGCTAGAAAGCCTTCCACAAGACATACCTATTCATTAAAGTGGCAGTGTTTCTGCATACTGTGTGCTTCAGTTCTGAGGACCCATTTACATGCCCTGCCAATACTGTAGTGGCCTGCCTCCTTTTTTTTTGAAATTCAGCTTCTTTATTGATTTTTTAGTAACCACAAATACATGAATACATTGTCAAGGAAAACAGAACAGGTCATAGCACCTAACTACTCCCCAACCCCCACCCCAGACTACCCCATGAGTGTGCCCATTTGTAATAACTAGACTAAAAAAAGAAGCATAGTTATACTCGCAATATCCATAGAGGTGTAACAAATGAAGAGTTACAGATAAGTATATCTTAATGCAGATACAGTAGATAGAGTTTACCCCACTTTCTATCAAAAGATTGGAGATTATTGTTAGAGCTTGCTCTCAGACGTACAGTTCGAAAACACTCAGAAAGTTCATTCAGCCATTCATTGTAGGGGATAACTAGCTGGTCCAACCAGTGATGCAAAACTAATCTCTGGACGATCATTGAGATTAAAGTCATATAGTATCTTCTTTCTTTTACTCTGATATTATCATAGACACCCAAGATACAAGTTTTAATGTTAAAGAGACTATCCAAGCCAAGAAGGGGATCCAGTTTGGATTGAATTGACTGCCATAAGGGAAGATACCTTCTCGCATTGCCAGAAAATGTGCAGGATATTCCTGTCTGCTTTGCCACATCTGGAACAGATCGGGGAGGAGAGGTGCCCAATTTTGGCAAGTTTAACAGGAGTGTAGTACATATTTTTAAGAATGTGATATTGGGTGAGTCTGAGTCTGTCTTGAGGGATATAGGTATATAGGTCTTTCCAAATCTGTGACCAGTTTAGTGACATGTTGGGTACCCGGGAGTCCCAGATTTTAGAACCCGAAAGAGGTTTAGGGTGACCTAGAGACAGTAAGAGGAGTATAGTAATGAGATACCATGCAGCCTATTTGCTAGATCTTTTAACTGGGCCAGGATGGGAGGCAGACTGGAAGCATTAGTGGTAGTGCCAAATAGCTGTCCGCTTGTGTGTCTAAGTTGGTAGACCTTGAAGATGTGCACTCGATCTAAATTCAATTTGAAAATGATGTCAGGGGAACAAAGAAGAGAGTCTTGGGAATACAAATCAGCCACTTTGGCATCTTTTAGTTGGGGCAGCCAGCTCGGTGTTAGACAGGAGACCCCTATCTTAATATTGTGATTGAGAATAAGTGGTTGGGAGGGGTCCTTCTGGGGACAAAGTCTAAGAAAGGAGCAAAGTTGAGAAAATACTCTAATCGAGGTACCCATAACCTAGTTTTGGAGAGGCTCCAGCGAAACCTTCCAGGGTAAATGAAAGATAGCAGGAACAGTTAAATTATGTGTACAGAGAAGTTGTTTTTTGATTTGCAACCAAGCCGGGATGTATTCACTGTCTGCATTCATTAACCATTTTCTGATTTTAGCAAAGTGGTTGGCCGTGGCCTGCCTCCTGTCTGTATCTGACTCTAGCCTTCAGTACTCATCCATTAAGTTGCACTTGGCTGCTGCTTTCAGCTTTCCATGCTTCTATTGATGGGCACATGGTGGCACAACTACAAGTGTCCCATACATACTTAAAGGTATTCTGCATATGCATCCCCGGTTCGTAAACCGGTTCCACCTTGAGACCTCAATTTCATCTTTGAAATATTGACTGTGGCTCCATTTGAGCCTGTCACAACTCACAAAATGTGCTTTCTTTCATGGAGGACTCTGTTTTAGGTTGCTATAATCTCTGCTTGAAAGATTTCTGAGTTTCATGCTCTCATACTGTTCATGAGCCTCCTTATCTGATTTTTCATGGGGACAAAGTATCCTTGCATACCAATCCACACTTTCTACCCAAGGTGGTCTCTTATTTCACATTTAATGAGACTAGAAACCTTCCCGTGTATTATCCAGATCATGCTAACAAAGGTGAGGCATTGCTCCATACCCTTGATGTACATAGAACAATATGTTTCTATCTTGATTGCACTAAGGATGGCAGAACGGCCTCTCAGCTTTTTGTCTCATTCAGCCTTCAGAAAGAGGGTGCACCTGTTACTAAACAGTGCCTGTCCAAATGGGTAGCTCACTGTATTGAGTTTTCTTATAGGAAGTATGCTAAGGAACTTACTGGTACTGTCCGTTACCACTCTACACATTGTATGGCCATATCTGTTGCCTGTTTTCAGAATGTTTCGGCAGCTGACATATGTACTACTGCCACATGGAGAACTGTGTGTAATTTCACTAAGCTCTACAGTTTAGACATCATCTCATGCAGATATGCTGGGTTTGGCCTTGCTTTTCTGCAGGGTCTTCTGCCTTGATTACATATCAGACCTTCCCGTTATCTCTGGGTACCTTGTATACTTCTTGAGAATCATTCCATAGGTATGGCCCAATGGTGGAGATATCCTTGATGAAGATAGAACAGTTACTCACTGTAACAGCAGATCTTTGAGATAATCTCCTCCATTGGGTCACAATGCATCCACCCTCCATCCCTCCTCCTTTCTGAAGTATAAGCCAGCCAGCTTGCCCACTGCCTTGTCTGGAGGTGTCCATGAGTGCCTTATACTGTATATACTGTATTTCCAGTCACATGCCTCTCTTTGAATGCCTTGTACTGGTTTGGTCTCCTGGTTCATCATGGTAAGAGGCCCTCTGAACTTGTCTCCAATGGGGAACTGAGGAGCGGGGGGGGGGGTCATCCATGTTTTATAGACACCAGTGTTGCACGTTATCATGGTCAGCCTCCAGCTAGCAAAGGATTCCAGCTGGTACTGATGCCAGTGGCTTACAGTTCCAAAAGTGTGGCCCAATGGAGGAGATTCTCTCATAGATCTGCTGTTATGGGCAGCAGCTGTTCTTTCTTGTGACAGTCATGTGTTGCCATAGCAAGCACTGTTATGTCATAAACAAAGGAACTATTAGGGCAATTGGAAACAGTCAATTTTTCTATGCAGACCTTTGGTATAAGCTATCAAGATGTATTATATTCTGGGAAGGAAAACTAAAAATTCAGGAAATTTAGAATCTCTAGTGAATTGTAATAGCTGAATCAGTGTGTTTTTAAAAGTGCTTACTAATGTGCATAGCTGCTCGTTTAATTAGGTAATAGCTTTGGATGTAGCTCATTAGACTTTTAAAATACATCCAGTATAGCAAAATAAATCCTTTGGAAGTAGTGCAGTACCCACCTTCCTTCAAATGGCAGCCAAGATTTCATTCCCAAATCCTTTTTCAGTTATCCAGTGTACAATGTACAGGATCAGGGGGCTTCATCCCCCACCACCCAAACTTCTTGTAAATCATGGGGCTGTGCCCATGCACCACAACCCCTTGTGTTCTGCACAACTACCCCCGCCCCCCAAAATAAGTAGTTTATTTTGATATTAACCCCACAAAGCCGGCTGTTGCCAGATGCCTGTTTTCTTTGAATGTGAGTGTGGCACGACTGGGACCTGTGATGAATTTGTGACTTCTCAAAGTCTTCTCATGCACTTCTGGAGAGGCACAGTCTGCACTAATTCCCCTTCTTTCCTCTCAGTTGAATTTTTTTTCTAAGGGTAAATACTGGACTGGTCCACATTAATCAGCAATTTTTCCCAGTCTAGAACTGTCAACTCTCTTGCCCCTCCCTGCCCTTCGTCTTTGAGGGTTTTCCCAAACTACAGTATCAGCCTTCCTTTTGCAGCCCAACCCTACTCCTCCAGGAAGCTGTAGCATTAACTTCTCAGATTCAGCCAGATCTCTCCTTATAGAAACATAGAAAGCATGAACAGGAAAAGACACAGGGTACATCATATCTGCCCCAAGACCCAACCTCATATTACAGTCTATAAATTCTTCTTCTACCAGACAAAGAATGTCATCTTTAATATCTGGTCTTGGGTTTAATTTCTGTCTTACTTTGAAAAGGCTAGCATTACATAGTCCTACATTGTACATGGCAGAGTTTTTAATAGTACACCTCGATCAGCAGTGCAGTCATGAGCTGGCAATATATCAGTCAGCTCAATTAATCCAAAGGCAGCAGCCTCATCATTCTGATGGAATTCAGACTGATTTTCTTTGGATACAAGACAAGAGACTTAAAGATGTGCTGCCACTTTATTTCAGAGGAAAGAACATTTAAAGTTACAAAACTGGTTTAAGTAAAAAGCTGAAGTGATAAAAGTCTGACTAACCTGTGTGGGGACAGCCATAAATCTAAATTATGAACCCAGTCATTCACTGTTATCCAATTAGGATGCAGCTCTAATGGTCATTACCACATGTTAATGAACAGTTATAACCCAAATGTTGAAAATTGGATGGTGTGAAAGGGAAACATGGCACAAAAAAAGCAAGTTTTGTTTTAAGAGACCTGAAGTATAAGCTACTGTATATGATTAATAATGGCAATAAGACCTGCTGAAGCAGGATACTTATACGACATAATGGAATAATGTCAGTGCATTAACAATACTTGACATTCCTTCTGAATGCTTATCTAGTGCAATGGTCCCTAATGGATGGGACAGTCCTCACTTTAGAGCCCAATACTTAATTAAAAACCTAATGGAATACTACAGTCACAAAGTCAGGGTCAGCTTCACTTTCTGTCAGCCCTACAGTACAAGTACAATACATGCATTTCTAGGTATTTGAAACAGGGAGAAGAAAAAAGTGTCCTTCAACACTAATCCCCTTAGGAGCAGAGGATGCGTCCATGTTACTGTCTGATGAGGGTACCCTGTTTCAGTGCTTGGACTTTGTCAGGCCAGTAAAACTGCCATTCAGGCCAAGGCCCTAACCTTTGGACAGAATAACTGACACCTCAGTAAATACATTCTCATTCCCCAAGATCCCAGTAAAAATATTCCTGTATCCTTTTTAACTGTGCACCCCTCCACAGATCAGAGGGGAAAACACCCCATTCCCCTTGTTTTCACAGACCTCATTGATCCTAATTCCCAATTAAAGGGAAGGTCCCCTCTGTCTTTTATTTTGTTTACGTGTGTAGTTTGTAGGCACAAACAATAATGGCCTCTATTGCACCCTTATAATTGCATCGGGATTTATGTGTAAATGAAGATACTTAAGTCTGGCGTGAAAACCTGCTAGACTCCATTGTAAAGATCATGACCTGACTCATGAAAGGCATCCTGGAATTTTGTGATGTTTTAGAGCTAAATCCTGCAGTAGTTATACTGTATTAGTTAGTGCTGTTGCTGTCCTCTGCAGTGCCTATGTTCTTGTGTTGTGCTGGCAATGACATTTTCACGGCATAGTAAATGCCCTGCTGTTTTCTGTAGTTTAAAGTGCATCTTAATTAGAAAAAATGCTTTTAGAGAACACAGGGACTTCACAAGACATGTAACTAAACCAGATTAAAGCAGGTACGTATCAACTCCCATGATGCATTGCATGACTGGGTCATGACCTTTGCAAGGGAGACAAACAGGTTTTCACACCAGGGCAAAACAGAGTGAAACAACCTCATTTATTTTTAAATTAGGATGAAATTAAGGGAATGAAAGGGAGGGAATCATTGTTCATATCTATGAACTACACAGGTATGCAGAAAACAGGCTGAGGGGACTTTCCCTTTAAAAAAAATATTTTTTGTTTACTGAGAAGGAAGGAGTTGGGAGTATTTCTGTAGCTCCTAACAACTAGGGATTGCTGTGGCATTAGTTCTTCATGTGCTGTTTGACCAGCAGCAGGTTAACACTAGAGCCAGAGCCAGCTTGCTGCTGTGTGATCTTGTTCAGAGTTCATAAGGGGGAGCCTAGCATCATTTTTAAGTCAGCCAAGAGAGGAAGAGAGTACTGAAGAGTAATCATGCAGGATTATGTACCTGGTGGTGGTGGGAGGATATCTCCCTTGGGGGGGCCTCCTTGGGGTCCCTTTCAGGTCTCACGCTAACCATGAAGGAGGGAGCACCTTTTCGTCAGTGCCACTCCCCCATATGGAAGGATGGCTGAAAGTATCACCACATGGAAGGGGTTCCATGTTAAAATTGTCAAAATATAGAAACATAGAAACATAGACTTTGATGGCAGATAAGGACTGCTTGGCCACCTAGTCTGCCCGTTTCCCTACCTAAAGTATAAGCTGCAGATCCTAGTTAACCAACAGCCTATTTCTTCCTACCCCCCACAAGAACTGCCTTATGTCTGTCCCATGCATTCTTGAATTCTCCCACAGTTTTAGACACCACAACCTCCTCAGGAAGGCTGTTCCATGCGTGCACCACCCTCTCTGTGAAAAAATACTTCCTCACATTGCCCCTGAGCCGTCCCCCCTCTATCTTCAAATAGTGTGTCCTTGTTCTTGCACATATCTTTTTCTGAAAGATGCTACCCTCTTGGACTTTGTTGATTCCACTGAGGTGCTTAAAAGTTTATAACATGTCCTCCCTCTCCCTCCTTTCCTCAAGGGTATACATATTAAGCTCCTTTAGTCTCTCCTCATATGGCTTCTCTTGCAGACCCTGCACCATTTTAGTTGCTTTCCTCTGGACTACCTTCATCCTGTCTATGTCCTTGTGGAGATGGGGTCTCCAGAACTGGACACAGAACTCCAGATGTGGTCTCACCAACTGTCTGTACAGAGGGATGACAACTTCCTTTTTTCTGCTGGTGATGCCTCTCCCTATACATCCCAATATTCCCCCAGCCCTTCCTACTGCCTTCTCACATTGCTTGCTAACCTTAAGGTCATCTGATATGATTACCCCAGGTCCCTTTCCAATTTTGTTGTTTTCACTACCTCCCTCCCCCATTGTGTAATCTTCTCCTGGGTTTTTGTTCCCCAGGAGCATTACTTTGCACTTCTTTGCATTGAATCCAAGCTGCCATACTTCTGACCATTCCTCCAACATTGCCAAGTCCCTTCTCATCCTTTCCACGCCTCCTTGTGTATCAACCCTGTTGCAGATCTTTGTATCATCTGCAAAAAGGCATACTTTTCCTTCCAGTCCCTCTGCAATGTCACTTATAAAGACATTAAAAAGGACTGGACCCAGTACTGAACCCTGCGGTACCCCATTAGTAACCCCTCTTTCTTCAAAGTGGACTCCATTTACAATTACCTTCTGTGTCCTGTTGTCCAGCCAATGTTTTACCCAGGCTACCACCCTGGGACCCACTCCCAGGCTATTTAATTTGATTATTAATCTTTTGTGTGGGACTGTGTCAAATGCCTTGCTAAAGTCTAGGTAAGCCATGTCCACAGATGCTCCCTGGTCTACTACTTTGGTCACCCAGTCAAAGAAGTCAATTAGATTTGTCTGACATGACCTTCCTGCTGTGAACCCATGCTGCCTTGGGTCCTGTGCCCCACTTTTCTCTAGGTACTCAACAATTCTTTCCTTCAGAAGTGATTCCATCACTTTCCCTACCACAGAGGTCAAACTGACATAATATAACTGACTGATTTAATCGCGAATGAATTAATAGCGAGTACAAATCAGCGAAGCAACAACTAGCGCCTGCACAAAATCGCTGGTGTAAATATAGCGCCAGTGTAAATATAGCGATCCTGTTTTTGTATGTAAGAACAACATTCATCTGTGAATCAGTATAGGGCTTCTATTCTGGAGTGCCCATGACAATATAGCGATCCACAGCTGGGATGAAAATCTTAATATCAGGCAGGAGGAGAGAGCGATCCAGCCAGAAAATGATGAGCCGCATTTTTAGCATTACTAGCAGTTTGAGTGGAGTCATGGCTGTAATTTACTCATTGCATCTGGAATGGATACCCAAATAAAAACTGTCTTATTTGCAAACAATCCCCCCAATCCAATGGTACCCCCCCGACAGCACAATTGAGTGGTGAGCACTACAAAGTGGCACAGCAAAGCAGCAGATTTTTACTGTGTTATTTGCAGAAGGGCATGGAGTAATAAGTTCCCTCTTTCCCCTGTTTCTGGTCTGCCCCATAGGCTGTGTTCCTCAAAAGAAAGGTTTAAATTATAGAAATGACTCCACCCAAACTGCTGTACCTGGATGCACCGAATGAATCACACACCAGCCAGAAGAACTGGTACTGTGAATCTTAAGAAAGCGTCGGGTGAGACTGGTCGCATCACTGGCACTGGTAAGTGTGCTTTTTATCTCAATATTTACATGGGGCAATATTAAATAGGCAAAGGTGAGAAGTCACAAAAAGTAAATATATATATACTCACTAATGCTGTAATGTAGCAATGCAAAGAAGAATTAATTTTTGTTGCATTCTACCCTGCAAAGTAATATATATTTAAACAAACATTCCTCATTGTATTGGGTGTTCTGTAATTCATTAAACTGAAATCATGAAACTTTAATAGAGAAGTATTAAAAATCAGCTTGGTGACAGCACATGGATATCACAGTGATACCAAAACTGGAAGAGAATGAACGGAGTATCGTCGGCCGTGTTTTTAGCATTCGCCATTTTTGTATTGGATGAATCATCATTCTTTGCAGGCACTAGTATTATATACTTGCTGATTGTGGTTTCGCTATTTGTGATGTCCTATTATGTAGTTGCGATTTGTGAATTGCGATTATCACAGAAGTGTCTTCACATGGAAGGATGGCTGGAAATGCCCACACATGGAGAGAAGGCTGGAATCTTCTCCAGATGGGATGATGGCTGAAAGTGTCCCCAATGAAAGGATGGTTGGAGGTTCCCCCATGGAATGATGGCTGGAGGATTCCCTAGATGGAAAGATAGCTGAAAGTGCTCCCACCTGGAATGATGGCTGGAAGTATCCTCTGCATGGAAGGAAGACTGGAAATGTCACCACATGGAAAGATGGCTAAAAATGTCCCTGCATGGAAGGGCAGATAGAAATGTCTTCACATGGAAGGTTGGCTGGAAGTATCCCCACGTAGAAGGGTAGCTTGAAGTGCCTCCATGGGAGGCTGGCTGGAAGTATCCCCATTGAAGGGTGGCTGGAACTGTCCCCTCATGGAAGAATGGCTGTAAGTGCACCTTCCCAATGGAAAGATGGCTGGAGACCCCCCCTCCATGAATGGAGGTTTTCCTACATGGAAAGATGGCTAGAAAAGCCCACTTGGAAGGATTTATGGAAGTGTCCCCACATGGAAGGATGGCTGGAAGTGTCATCACATTGAAGGATCACTGAAAGTATCCATTCATGGAAAGATGACTGGAAGTGTTCACCCATGGAAGGATGGCCGGAAGTGTCCCCCCTAAAGAATGTCTGGAAGTGTCTCCACATAAAAGAATGGCTGTAAGTGTCTTTACCTGGAAGGAAGTCAGGAAGTGTCTCCACATAGAAAGATGGCTGGAACGGTCACCATATGGAAGGATGGCTGAACGTGTCACTACATTAAATGATGGCTGGAAGTATTCCCACAATGGAAGGATGGCTAGAAGTGTCCCTCAGTGAAAAGATAGCTGGAAGTATTCCTCTATGGAAGGAAAGATGGCTAGAAGTGTACCTCAATGAAAAGATAGCTGGCAGTATCCCTCCATGGAAGGATGTCTGGAAGTGTCCCCCTATGGAAGGATGGCTGGATGTTTTCCCACATGGATAGATGGCTGGAAGTGTCCCATATGGCATGGTGGCTGGAAGTATTCCCACATGAAAGGATGTCTGGAAGTGTCCCTACATGGATGGATAGCTGGACATATTCCTGCATGGAAGGATGTCTGGAAGTGTCAATCCATAAAAGGGTGTGGGGAAGTGTCACCCATGGAAGGATGGTCATATGTTTTTCCACATGGAAGGATGGCTAGAAGTGTTCCCGTATATAGAAGGATGGCTGGAGGTTCCCTCCATGAAAAGATGGCTAGAGGTTTCCCCATGGACATATGACTGGATTGTCCCACTTGGAAGAACGGCTAGAAGTATCTCCTCATGGAAAGATGGCTGGATGTGCCATTACATAGAAGGATGGCCTTAAAGTGTCCCCACATTAAATGATGCCTGGAAGTGTTTCCTCCCCTTGGAAGGATTGCTGGAAGTGTGCCTCCATGGAAGGATGGCTAGAAGTGTCTCCACATGGAAGGATGGATGGAAGTGTCACTACATTGAAGAATTGCTGGAAATTACCCTCTATGAAAGGATGGCCAAGAATTGTCCCTCCCATGGAAGGATAGCAGAAAAAGTCCTCACTTGTAAGAATGAATGGAATTGTCCCCACCTGAAAGGATGGCTGGACGTGTCCTCCATTGATGGATGGCTGGAAGTGTTTCCTTTCCATGGAAGGATGACTGGAAGTGTTGCCCATGGAAGGATTTCTGGAAGTGTGGACTTTGCATCAGTCAGGGACATACTGTAAGTGGCCCACTAGGTGCTACTACACCCAGAATATCCAATGTAAAGGCAACAGGGCATTGGTTTGTGGTCACCAGTAGAGTGTAATCTTTACCCTTAACAGTTAAGTGGTGCATCTGCCAAGCACTCAGTCCCGGACCCCATGCCTAGAGGCCCCTAATGGTAAGGGCCATGGGGAGAACAGGCATGTCAGTTCTGTATCATATAGTGGGAGAGCTGAGTAACCATACAGAAAGAATACAAGATCTGTATGCTGTGTTTTAAATTTAAATTTTGCACTACTGTGACCCTAATTTTCTTTGTGTGGACAATGAATTTTGGGCAACTTGGGGGAGGGACAAAATGGGAAGGGTGTTGCATGCCTTGAGTTCTGAATATCTAGGACCAATTCAGCCTCCCAAGCATATAGGGCAATCCCCTAGGGAGAACTGCTTTTCAAAATGGCACCCAGCAATGTGAGGCTCAGAACTTGTAGCTAGCAATTGTGGTTGAAGAGAAAGGAAACCAAGTCTCAATGATTAACATTTTGGCACAAGAATGTCCAATGCAAGGGAGTGGCTAGAGTTGGACTTGGGGGCTAGATAGCTGCATATGAATCAAATAAACATACTGCACTACTGATTGGCAGAAAGCAGCCAGGACTGACTTAAGCTTGTTTGGAGGAGGTCCTGAACACATGTTGAGAGCTGCACACACATATGGCAGTGGCTGAAAAGAGGCAACAGCAGTATAGAGCAAAGTCATCTCAGCCAAATAGAAGACACGTTTTAAACAGAAAGTGTGCTCAGAAAAAATGTTGCAACCACTTTTTCAGTTTAAAAGATGAATCCCCAGACGCAGCAGGTGAAGCACATTTGGAGACGGGGGGTGGAGTGAAAATAGCAAAGGGCGCAGCAGAGTGATTGGGTATGTTTGCTGGTAGTGCCCCTCCTGTGTGAGAGACTGGGATAAAATCAACCTGTGAGATCTGTGGTTGGAGAGATAGTGATGTCTGACCTCAATGTTTGTGCAGTGGCTTCTGCCCCCTTCCCTCCCCAGTATATCTACTGCATCCAGATGAGCTGCTGGCCATGCTTGACCAGTGGGATATCTTCACTGCTCAGTGGTCAGGAGGAAAGTGTTTCCTCCCTGGCACCAGTGTCCTCAGCCATTCAGGAACCAGCAGCACTCATGGCCTTCATTGACTTCACAGGGCCCAGATGTGGAAGTGCCCAGGAACTGAGTTTATTTATCAGGGTCATCATAGTGACTCCAATTGTATTATTTTTGGACAATGCCATGGTGTCATGTATCATCATGGGTAAGACCTTTTGGACTTCAAGAAATGCAGGAAGTTAATATCTGACATCTCCAATGATTCATTGCCGTCAGCACCGCCCATGGAGCTTGCATCCTGCGGGAAAAGAATGATCCTACCAGCTGTACATCCCTTCAGATAAAAAAGCCTGTGTCTGACCCTTCAGCACCAGTTCCCAAGTGACTGCAGCTACAGTGCCACATGAGGAGGCAGAGGCTCTGTCCAGCAGGGGGCCCAGTAAGTCAGAGAGGTTGGCATCTGCTCTGCACCTGAGAAAAACATAATGGAATAGGAGAAGTGCATTTGGCCAGTAAGGGGATTACAAAAGAAAATGTTGTCTGACTAAATCCTGTAAAGCTGATTGTGATCAAGAGTATCATGGAGATCAGATGGAGGTACCTACCTGTCTGTTTGCTAGTTGGGCCTGGAAGGTGAATGAGGCCAACAGGGAGGACTGGCTGAGAAAGGAGACCCCGAGGCAGTGCTGGGGAGCCAATAAGTTCTTGGAACTGGAGAAGTACCTGAATCTCTCCACTGTGTCTAATGTAGTGCAAGCATGGTTCCCCTGCCACAGCATCAGGAGAAATGCCATCTTCTGCAAAGATGTCAAAGGGAGTCTGCATGTACATACCATCCAAGTGCCCAGGCATGACTGGAAGATGGTGTCCAAGCCCTACTTAGACCACAACAGCTGAAGGATGACTGCCATGTCTAGAAGGATTAGCAGCCAAGTCACTTCTGAGTAGGACCTCCAACAGGTTTTGTGTTTGCCTTTCATTGAGGGTAGGTCAACATCACTGTCATGAGTGAGAGTAGGGTGGAAAAAGAGATAAGCACTGCTGTCTATATCACTTCTCTCAACACTCCTCTTGTGGATAGCCAGCCTCCTCTGATCCCCTCTTCTGAATGGTTTGTGGCATATTACTTTTTCCTCTGTATCATACTTTTCATTTCATTTTGTATTTTAAGAATTGCACTATTATGGTATGTTAGTATACTGCCCTAGTTACTTATGTGTACATAAGTGTCTGCTCTGTATTCACATTCAGCACAAACCTGTATGTTATTTTGCACTTTTGGTATTTTGTAATGTTCTTTACTAGTAGTAAGAATCTTTATTTTTTGACAGGTTAGGTAGTAAATCACCATTAGGGCAACACCACCTTGTTCATAAGGTGGTCCTGTTGTATAAAACACTAGTTATGTGATCCCTGGGATGCCATGTCTGGGTTCACACCTCTGCCTGGTGACTGTACAGGGCACGCCTGTTTGAGAGGGTCTGGTTCATTCTTTTTCCTGTGGTATGGGGACTAGTCCCTGAACAAATGAATAGTATGATGCCTCAGCCCAGAGAGAATAAGTAGGCCAGATGTTATGTGCAGTACCACACCCTGGGACGTAGTACCTACCCACCTCCCTAAACGGCTCTGGACCACCCCTTGGGGACCACTAAGACAGTTGCTGCCTTTACCAATAAACACTTCAGTCAGACTATACAAACTGGGTGCACACACAGAAGTAAAATGCAAGCCAATTAACAATGCTTTTACAGTATTTAAGAACACAGGCCTGGCAGCTGGAATAAAAGAAAGCATTAAGCAGTTGCAAGTCCCCTTGAGCACTCCCGCCCTATAGCAATGCACCTTACTAGCCACTGTACTGCGGGTCACTACCATCATCTCATATCTCACACAGTTTGAAGAAGCACCCATGAAACAAAGGGCACAAAAAATGAATTATTCAACACAGGGTGTGGTGAACTCTTTGACTGATACCAGTAGTGAAACTACAGCTTCTTTAAACCACACGAGGCAGAAAAACATGAAATGAAACACTACAGTGCACTGAAACAATTAGTACTTCAGTCTAAATAATATCTATGTTTCAATTCAAAGTTTATTATTTTACTAAAAAGTCTTCAACAAAAGCTTATGTACCTAATAAATAACAATAAAAAGATAGCAATAAAATAAAAATACAATTAAACATAATTTAGTACACACTGACATTGCGAAAATTTCTCTTAGATCCAGCTCATGGGCCTTAACCCAGGCCGTAACTGTAATACAAAATTTCTTGAAACATTTTTTTATATTGCACATATATATAGTATACTTAAAGTGCCAGACTCTTTCCAACGTACATAAGACATATAAGTGCTTAGTCACACCTTTATTTTACTAATACAGTTCATTTCAACTTCATTCAGTTAGCATTGTTTTATTAATTCTTCTTTTCACTTTACTAATTGCTAAGAAAAATGTTGCCACTCTCTACAGTCCATGGATCTTCAGTGTGAATTAAAATGGAAGTCAAAGTTTAGAGTTCAGCACTGTATCTGGTGTCCATAAAGGGGTCCAACCAATATGTCCATTCTTTAATGTACCAGGTACAATACCAAATCACATGTATAAGATCTTCTTTATCACTTGTTGAACAAATACAGTCCTCAGTAATATTTGGTGCCTTCTTATATCTGCATCTCAGTAAGTTATTATCAAATTGCTCAAACTTATAGATTGTAAATGTCTTTCGTAGGTTAGGATCTGTCAGAATGTCTAAATAAGCCTTATATCCGAAGTTAGAATTATTAATAATAAACCACTTGGAGCAGGCTGTCTCCTTAATTTGTAAGAGATCTTAAATGTTCCAAAAATTTACAATTCTCTTCACAATATATTTCTTAACTTAACCCCTTTTTCCACATATCTTAATAACATACCTAATTTGTGCTTTTTTTTAGTATTGATAGTATCTTGGGGTACCAAAAATCTTGTGTGTACCCCAAAGAAAACCATTTTTGTTTTTCCTCCAGACATTGTACTGAAATTCTTGAGGGCAAAAGCCTAGTTAATCTTAGTCAAAAATGTATTTGGTGCACTTCAAAGAGAACATTAATATTTGACGTTCCAAGCTCTGTTCTTTTATGAGAGGCGGGACAGGAGAGACCCAACCCCAGAATTCTCCTTAACATTTTAAATAGAGGGAACATTCAATTTGTCTCTATATTTCAGGTCCCAAATTTCTGTCCCATATAACAAATGGGTCTGGGATTTTACTTTTATAACATAATATCTATGAGCTGTATGATGAAGTCTTGAAACATTGGAAACTTTTTTTTTTAAGTGAAATGGTTTGATGATCAGGATATTGAAATCCCAACAGGAGGGTCCAGAAAGGGGGCATACGTGGGCTTTGAATTCAAGGATTCAGTTACTGAAACCAGAGGGCACCCTCTACAGATAAGAGGTAAAAGGTATCAATTGAACATGAGAATGTACCTTTGTCCTCCATTCCAATCCCTTATCCCTTTCTCATTCCTGCTCTCTTTTCATCCTACCTCATCCCCCCTTCCTTTACCCCTCCACTCCCACTTCTCCCCTCTCTCATCTGTTTCCTCACCTTGTTCTCTCCCTCTACCCCCACCCATGGGTCTTTCCTGCTTAAGCTTCATTGTGGAATCTCCCTCTTTGCTCTTATTTTGCTCCATCCACCCCAATTCACCCTTGTACTTCTCTTCTTGTAATCCCTTTCACCCCCTCTTCAGACAAGGCCACTGGCTGCACTTGACACAATATTTATCTTGCCATATTGTTCTTTTGTTTATGTAATTACTTTCCTCACGTTGTACTGCTTACTGAAACCATTGTAATTTGCTATTCTTGTGACTTGACGTGGAACATCTGTAAAAGAGCCCTTGGCTCAAAGGTCTTTTCGATTTGTTAAATAAATAAATAAATAAATACTTTTTTTACCAATAGAATAGTTAAGTTGTGGAATGAATTGCCCTTGGAGGTAGTTATAGCCAGGAACAAAAACTCTTTTAAGCAGAGATTAAATACACATATCTTATTAGGAGCAACATTAAGGTATTTTTTTTGTAATAGAGAAGCACATAAGGGCCACAGCCTACTTGTTTCACAGTCTACCTTAGTATGAACCTTAGTATGAAACCAAAACATGGGAGCCCAAGGGGGAAAATCTTATTTAAGTATCTGAACTGGGGGAGGGGGGCAAAAACCTCCTTGCAAATCAGGCTTGAGGCCCAAGGTATATCAAGAGATTCCCTGGACATCTTTCCCAACAGACTCCACTGACTCTAAGTTGCCCGACTTGCATTGCTGCCATGCCTGCCATCTGGCCAAGTGTTTTTCCCTTCCATTAAAGATAGTTTGTCCATAAGGTAGTCCATGTCATGAATGGAATGTACCTTTGTCCTCCATTCCACCCAAGTAGGAGGATCCTCCCATAGCCAGTGTGAAGTGATATATTTTAGTGCTACAGCACTAAAGATAAGGACCACTTTATGAATATCAGGAGAAAATGTTACCATTGTGGGGAGTACCTAAACAGTAAAGATATTGGGGATAGCTATGGATAAAATCCGTGCTACCATTCTGGACCTGTATCCAAATAGGCCATCACTTGGGTCAGTTCAAAAAGATGTGCCAATGTGATCCCACCTCTCCTCATTTACTCCAGTAGTCTACAGTATATGTTGTGTTTGAAATATTTAGTTACTGTATTGTAGGGGTTAATGAATAAAAACCTTATAGACAAACTCTTGCCAGATAGGGGAGGAGGTGACCTTCTACCCTCTCTCAAGTCTCCGAGCCCAATCTTTCTCTGAAATTGTGCAGTTTGCCTCTTTCTCCCAGAACTCCTTCACCCTGGCCACATATTCCTCCTTAGCTGACTGAAGAATCTTATAAAAAGCCAATATACAGTATATCCTTGTTTGCCCCTAATGGTGACCACCCAGAAAAGAAAATCTTCCCAGACTGACATTGGCCTGGTTAAAGATATTTTATTCACCTCTAATTTATGAAATGTCTGACTTGTAAGTACTGATAAAAATCTTTGTTTTCTAGGTGGAATCCTGAAATGTCATGCAACTGCCATTTTCAAGTACCTGGGAAAAGTGGGTTAGACCTTACCACTCCCAGCTGGTATAACCTTTGTCCAGTTGGAGTGGAAGAAAATCCAGGTGATATCTGAGCAGAGAATTAGACCCGGTAAGTCCTCTGATTTTAACAGTTCCCTCACCTTCTGCACCATTGTGAGAGTGTGCCTGACTCACTCATTTGAGAGAGATCCAGTACATTTCCTAGAAACAGATGTAAGAGCCCGAGTAAACAGAGGTTGTTCCCCTGCTCCTGTGTTTTTGATTTCATACCATCCAGAAGCAATCTATTGCTTGTCCCAGGAACATGCAGCTGTCATCTGCCCTGTATGCATGAAGAGTATTGGGATCTGTCATTGTTTTATACTACTATGAAATGTATACTATGCTTTGGCCTGTTTCAGGGAGTTTAGTGATTAAATTTTACTACGATTTGCAAAACTGCTGACCATGAGAATATAAGTTGTTTTTAGCACCAGAAGCAGCATGTCAGGATTACACATGACTTTACCATTACTGATAAAGGGAAGAAGAATCCTGTCTCTTATGTTTGCTCAATGGCCAAGGCCAGCATGTATAATACATCTCACATGCTGTGGAACACCAGGAAGCCTTGGAAAAGTTCTACTGAGATGCCTTAGTTGTGGGTTCATGTGTCTTATCACATAGCTATACATGAAGTTAAGTATAAATATTAGCCTGGGAGGGCTGGGCAGATGAGATGCAGATACCATTCTAAGAAGACCTCTCACCCATAGCTGCTCTCCCAGAAGGGTAATTTGTCTGATTACTTATTCTCTGCATACTAACTGCTACGTAATCTTGTCTATTAGATTAGGCTATGCTTTTGTATTATTGTATGTGATAAACTGCATAACAAGGAAACTTACACCAACTATCTGTGGTTTGTGTGATTATTTTACCAAAGCACCTCAGTTTCCTTACATTGGCTACTTGGATCACACCCTGAAAATTTTAATTAAAAAAGGGGTTCTGAACCCAGAAGCAGTTGTGCCATTAGTAATACACAGTGGGGGTGTCAATTTTAAAGGTTTGCAACGTTGTCGCTGCCTCTAGGGGAAGATCTAGAAATAACACGAGAGCAAGGGCATCTAGATGTGTGGTCCGAGAGGAGCTGGTTAGCCAGGCAGGATGGAGGAAATCATTGTTGCTTTTGTGATGGCCCATGGGGCTCAGAATCTAAGCAAGGAAGCTAGCAATAAAGGAGACCCTTGGAAATATGTTAAGCAGCAGTTTTGTTTAGAATCAGATAAGAATACTGTTACCATTCTGACTGTGCTGGAGAAAGTCAAATGTATTCATAAACATATGGCAGAGCTGAAAAATATTAACTATAAACGGCAAAGGGAAAATGAGAAACAAAAGGAGATAGATTGTCAGTGCACTTGAAATGTGTAACCTGTGATAAGTTATGTCTTGAGCAGCATTGCATGGACCTTAAAGGAACCTTTGAATTAGCACTAGCAAAGGGTACCAAGATTTATCTTTCCAAATATCACCAAATGTAGAGGAGATTGCAAAGGCAAGCTTTAAATGACAAAGGTTAGGCATCTGTGAATGAAAACATCAGCATATCTGATACCCATAACCTTAAAGGAGCTAGGAAATGATTTGTACATACCATATATACTCATGTATAAGCCAAGATTTTTATACCAATTCTATGTTTCAATTTAGGGTGTGTCAAGTTATACACTGGTCAGTCAAGGATTGCACTAAAGCAAAACAATAAAACAAATACCAGTAAATATACAAATAAACAGAATGTTCAGTGCAGGTAGAGAAAGAGACAGAAAGAATATCTTCTGTATACGGCACCTTCTGGACAATGATGTATACAGGACTCTGTGTGGATGGCCTCACTGCCTCACTGTGTGAGAAATTATGCTCACAGTGAGGCAGAGAGAGAGCGAGAGAGAGAGAGAGAAAGAGAGCAGTGCCAGATCAGTTAAAGACCAGTTTCTCTTCCTTCTTCCTGGTCACTAGTGCCACCTCCCTTCCCACTGCTGCAGGTAGTCTATATCAGAGGGGAGAGTGGCAGGTCTTGCTTGGTGCTCAGAATCTGTAAAATTGCTCACACAGTGAGGGAGTGTAAGAGACAAAGTTTTTCCTCATCATCCTTCCTGGTCACTGGTGCGGGATCTGTGAACGATAGTTGCAGAAGGTTTGATTCCTTGCATGCTCGAACAATCACTGTACATTTTTCTGTATTTCTTGATCAATTATGACTTTGGTATTATTAAAGATTGATATTGGCATATACATGGGTCCTTGTACTTTGTTTGAAAAACTACCACATTTTGGAGGGTCGGCGTATACATGGGTCAGCTTATCCATGAGTATATATGGTAGTTAACTGCCTTTCCATCTTCCTTACCATGACAGTTATGTATTCTAATATGCTTTTATTCATTTCTCTTTGCTGCCTTACCTCCTTGACTGGGGTGGTCCTGTGGTTCCCCTTTCTGGTGTGTCCCTGGTGGCACCTACACCTGGCACCATACCCAAGCTTCAACCTCCTCACCCTCTCTCAGGCCATATCATGCTCCCCCACAACACAGAAGACCAAGGGGTCAGGACCAGAGGCAGCACCTGGGAGTGTCCGGTGCAGCGCCATGGGGAAGACCTTCACGAGCGACAGAGGATTGGGGCTATGTTTCTCTGGATCCCCACATGGCATGGGCATGCAAGGACATCAATGATGTTGCAGTACATTCTTCCGTGCACTACACATCAGAGTCTGCCTGCGCTAGCCCCTCCATTGCACCTAGCTTGCACTAACCCTAGCCGCTGCCAGGAGCCAGCATGTTTGCGGGTGTCCCTAACCACCCTTCCTGGAGGAGGAGAGCAATCCCTGGGATGTTTAATCATCAGGACCCTGGGTCATCAGCGCAGCATGAGGTGTGGCATCCAGCACCTCAACCCTCAGCACCACTGGGCCAGCTATTCTGATACGCTGTGATGATTTTTTGATAAATAAGTAATCTGGCTTTGGGCTGCCCTCAAATCTACATAGATTTCCACTCTCCTCACCAGCTACTGCTCTTGATTTTCATATTTCTAAGACATTCTATGACATAAATAACTCCCATTCCATGCTACTCATCTGAATGGCCTGGAATGGTGCTATTGATATCATAGAATGTTCAGACAGTATGAAAAGAGAGAGCAGCAAATGCTAAGGAGAGAGGAATTCAGGGTAGTTACAAAAGCAACAAAATCAGATTATTAATTTAACAAAAAAGATCAAAAATATATCAGAATACTGGGTAGCTAATAAAAGAACCACTGAAGGGCATCTAGAGGTGTCAAAACTGTTTCCTATCACCTTTAACATTCTCAAGTTTGGTAGGCCGGTCACATTTCTCTGATACTATCCTTTCTGTCTTATCTTATTACCCCTTTTATCCTATTTTTCATCTCTCTTTATTTTAGCATCCAGGACAGACATTGTCTAATGTACTTTTTTTTAACCTTTCTCTCCTTACACACACACACACACACACTAGTATGCGCTGCTTCAGAAATGTAGAGAACAGCTTTGGCTTTCAGTGTTGCTAAATGAATTTTATGTTGTGTCATTCTGTGCTTTACAAATGCTCAGGTTCTATCATGCCACTTTGTGTTGTGTGAATTTGGACTGAAATTTTATTTTTCTACTCTGAGTGGCAGTTCAAGACTAAGTGCTAGGCAATGTTTTGGGAGTGTTATCTCAGTCAGTACAGAGAGATATTTTTGTGACAGAGAGACAGAGAGAGAGACAGAGAGTACTGCAATTAAAGGCATGTTTTTGCTGTGCAGTTAACAGCCATTTTGGCTGCTACTTCTATCCCAGGTACTGTACTTAATAACGTTCAGTTCATGCTATACCTGTTTTGTTTATCCTCCCACGTTGGGACGTGATGGAATATGGACCTTGGGTGGAACAAAGATGTCAGTTTGTTATGCTTCTTTGCTTTTAGATTTCATCGCCTAGATGGAATAGTGAGGGCCATCTCAGGCCTATTTGGCTCTGGTACAGTATGTCAGTCTGGAATAGAGCAGACCTAGAAACCATTAAAAGACATATCAATTATTTTAAGCATCAGTCTGCTGAGTCTGTTTTAAACCCTGCTTTACAAAGTATAGTGGGTCTTGCTACACAAGGAAATACATTGTTAATGATATGCATGACATTGCATGTTTATTTATGGAAATATAGACACAGCTTAATGGATTGCTGTTAATATTAAAGACGCTCAATACAGGTACAAAGGAAAAGACATGATATGCACAGCCTATTGCAATTATAGTCTCATAATGATCACACACTTGCTTAGATATGTGCCGAGATTAAAGTCCCAGCTATTAAAACACATGAAAAAGGAGAATTTAGGGTTGCTGTGAAAAATTTGCAACCAACTATGACCATAAAAGCTATTGTCCCCTTTGATTAGACTCACAACACGAACAGTTCCTCCAGTTGAGTTCCATCTGGATACCTGGATGAATACAGGAGCAGTATGCAACAACAATGAGCAAGGCACCATCTGTGTCTCAGGAACAGGCTGTTTGCTGAAGTGGTCCTGAGCTCTGGGACAAAGATGATCCTCCCCTCACCTGTCCACTGTGGAGGCCATGATCTCTTGAGGTACCAGCACATCCGAAGTTTGAGAAGAACCAGCCAAAATCATCATTCTTTTTGCTGCTATTTTCTTGCAGGTTGAACTTGTGATTGAAACTTCCAGGGTTGAGGTACCACTTCTTCCTGCTTTCCCAGGCAATCTCCTGCTTCTCTTCCTTTAGTTTATGGGGGTCAATTAACTCATCCACTCCTAGCCCCATGTAGACAGTCTTTCTGGCTTCCAGTGTGTCCTTTTTCAAAGCCTATTAGTAGTGAAAGGCTTTAAAACAAGTTGTTTGTCTTAGTAGAGAATTCAGAGTGCAGCTGCAGAAGTTGTTCCCCCAGAGCAACACCTCCCATGGAGTGTTAAAACAGTGTTGCGCATAATATGTAGAAAAAGTGGACAATAATAAGTGCTGGGTTAATAAGTTAGTAAGTAAACAAGTGCTTACGTGAAAGAAAAGGGGGAAGGAGAGGAGAGGGAGGGATGAGGTGGGGGAAGGGGAAGAGTCATATCCCTGGAGATCCCTTCAGGATCTGAGGAACTCTGCAATGGGACTGGGGGAACCAGAGAGAAGTGGATAAGGCAATGTCCCAGAGAGACCACTTCAGGATGTGGGGAACCCTGCAAGTGGGCTATGGGGCTAGGCAGAAAGGAGGATAAGGCTGTAGGGATTTAAAGATGGTGGAGAAAGAGAAGGAGAAGGTGTGACTTAAATGCTAGGAGGGAGGAATGGGACCTAACCCAAGAGAGGACCCTTCAGGATGTGGGGTACGCTGCCAGGGTGTTGGGGAAGGTCAGTAGATAGGGACTAAGAGAGTGATAGGAGAGGGAGAGAGAGTGAAAATTGAACCATTTGGGGGAGAGAATTTGCACCTTTGGAGGGGATGGGGCCTAATCAGTAGTCCATCAGGATGCATTGGACTCTGCTAGTAGTCATGGAAACCCAATATAGTGGTTAGATAGAATAGGGGAGATATGCTAAGGCTCAGTTGGACCCCTTCAGGATGTTGCAAATCCTGCAAGGGGTCTGTGATGGCCAGGGAGAAAGGTAGATGAGGAAGGGGAAGGAGAGGAGACAAGACTAAGCACAGTAGGATCCCATCAGGATGCTGAAAAACCTGCAAGGAGGACTGCAAAGACTAGGGAGAAAGGTAAATTGGGAGAGGAAGTAGAGGAGACAAGCCTAGGCCCAGTAGGACCCCTTCAGGATGCTGAGAACCCTGCAAGGGGACTGCAAAGGCTAGGGAAAAAAGGTAGAGTGGGGGTGGGGAAGGAGAGGAGACTTGCCTAGGTGCAGTAGGGCACTTTCAGGATGCTGCGAGCCCTGCAAGGGGACTGCAAAGGCTAAGGGGGGAGGTAGATGGGAGAGGGGAAGGAGAAGAGACAAGCCTTGATGCAGTAGGACCCCTTCAGGATGCTAAGAACCCTGCAAGAGGACTGCAAATCTAAGGAGATAGGAGAGATGGTGGGGAAAGGGAGTAGATGAGGGATACAAGCCCCTTAGAGAGGTAGGAAATGGACCCATGGAGAGCATTCGGCATCCTTTACATTCTGTGAGATTACAAGGGAGGTCAGTAAGGGGGAGCAATTTGGGGGAAGGGGAGGAGAGCTAGAAATTTGGGGGGGTGGGGTGCACAGTGTAAAATGAAGGTGAAGGTAGAGGGGTAGGGTTTGTCCAGGGCTTAGAGGAGGGGAATTAGGGAGGGACATGGCAAGAGCAGCTAGGTACAAGGTAATTATTGAGGGCAGAGCTGATGGAGTAGGCAGAGGATGAGTGCCAGATTTAAGGGGGGAGGGAATTCCAAATTTTTGGGAGGTGGTGAGAGTAACTGGATTGGCCAATTAGGGTGGATCTGCGGGGGACTACCAGGGTGCGGGAGTCAGTTGATCTAAAGGAATGGGAGGATGGAGGGTTGTTATAAAGGAGGAGGTGAGGTAGGAAGGGAGCTCACCCAACCAGTGCTTGGAGGTGAATTTAACACAGTGGGAGAGTCGCTATTTATGCAAGAGAGGGAAGGATGAGGGCCGCAGCTAAAGATCAGAGTGGTGGGTGCAGGGCATCCAGGCAAGTGGCAGAAGGAATTGAAGAGGCTGTCCACTCTGGCCAGGGAGGACTTAGGGGCAGCACCAGCGACTACGTCACAGTAGTCAAAAATGGGCAGTATCATCTTCTGAACAAGTTCACTCCTAGCCATAAGGGAGATGCATCTACAGTTTCTGAACAGGACACCAAACTTGGGGTGCAGATTTTTCTGGATGGCATCAATATGTCCAGAGAAGTTTAGATGTTGGTCCAGCCAAACATCTAAGTACCTGAAGGAGGATGTGTCCTCAAGTAAAGTCCCATCAAGGGTGTGGAAAGTGGGTAGGGAGGGAAGTCTAGAGAGTCTCTGCCTTGTGCCAAAGGTCATGGAGACAGTCTTCTTGGTGTTGAGGAAAAGTTGATGGTTAACAAACCAGAGCTGAACTTTGTCGAAGTTTTGCAGTAAGCCGGTTATAACCTCAGCAGGACAGGAGCCAGATGCATACAGAACTGTATCATCGGCATACATATGTATAGAGGAAGAGGGGGAGCGAACAGAGGGAAGGTCATTTAAGAAGATGGAGAATAGGAGGGGCCCTAATACAGAGCCCTGGGGGATGCCAGTGCTAATCAGGAGGGGAGGTGAAGTGGCATCCAAGATCTTAACTGATTGGGTTCTGCCAATAAGGTAGGCCTTGAACCAGTTTGTGGTGGAGGGAGATAGGCCAGCTGCTGGGAGTGAGTTGAAAAGGGAGTGAGAGGCAATGTTGAAGGCCTTGGCCAGGTCAACAGAAATGGCAGAAGTAATTTGGCCATTGTCCATCCCGGCTAGAATGGAGTCTGTGAGCCGTAGGAGAGAGGTGGTGGTTGAGTGGTTTTTCCTGAAACCAGACTGGAAAGGGATGAAAAAGGTGGTGTCAGATAGAAAAGAGGTGAGTTGGGAGAGGACAATGTGTTCTTGAAGCTTGGCAAGGGTAGGGAGGACAGAAATAGGGCGATAATTGCCAGGGGATGAGAGGTCACCTCCTTTGGGTAGAGGGAGGACTACTGCATGTTTCCATGAAGAGGGGACTGAGGCAGTAGAGAATGAGAGATTTAGGATTATTGAGATGGTGTAGGCAATGGCAGAAGTGGAAAGGAAGAGGAGTTTTGGGTCAAGGCTGTCAGGGAAGGCACCTATAGAGGGGTTGATGGTGAGGAGGGCACTTAGGGCATCATTTGGGGTTACAGTAGCAAAAGAGAATGAGAGGTGGGAGAGTGGTGGAGGGGGCACAACGGTAGAGGGTGGGGAGGGGAGGGGGAGGTGGAGAGGGATGGGTAGGAGGAGAGAGATTTCAGCAGCTCAGTGGCACAGGAGATATAGCAGGAGTTTAATTCCACAGCTATGGCTGGTGGGATGGACACTAGTGAGTTATTTACTTTAAGTACTGGGCGGTTGGGCGATATGAGGGGGTAAATAGGGCATGGACCACCTTCCAGAACTTTGAAAGGGAATTTATGTTGGTGATGAAGGCAGATTTGAAATATTCAGACTTGGCTAACCTTGTAGCCCTGGTGCAAGCAGTTTGGAGCATGTGGTAGTTTGTGAGGTCACTAGGATGCTGGGTAGCTTTAAGATGCTTTCAGGCTTGATCTCTAGCCCTGAGGCAGGACAGAAGTTCAGGGGTCATCCAAGGTAAGTGGTTACCTCTGACTCTGGTTTGTTTGAGTGGGGCAAATATTTCTGATTCTAGAACTCTGAGCTGAGTGGCTGTGTTTGAGAAGAGCTCCCAAAGCTAAGGGCTTTTTACTATATTTTTGAGTTTAAAAATTGTTTTGTTTTTGTAAATTTAGGTGATTGTGAAAGATAACCCTGTAGGCTCCAGGAAGATATAAAATTTGTGTGGTAGATATTGGTTGGAAGTCAGATGGATCAACGCATTTGTTTAGTGTGATCTTTCTACTCTGATGTGATTAATTTTAATACTATAGTTTAAACCCTTTCTGTATGTGCCTTTGGTGGTATCTGACATTGAGACTCTAACTGTCATCTATGGGTATTCTGTCTGTTTTGGTAGGTACTTTATTTTCTCTGTTAAACAACTGAGTATACCTATTGCCTAATATTTTATAGTACATTATATCTGTTTGAGCTGTCTCTGATTTTTTCTTCTTTCTCCAAACTTTTAGAGCTCTTTAGTTACTGTGTCAGTGGTGTGGTACTGCGTCCTTTCTTGTAGTTCAAGGTGCTTTTGGGACTGCTGATTTCTACTGGTTTAAAAGATTACATTTTTTTTTCTATTTTTAAAAAAAGCTATATCAGTTTGGTATGTTGTCACCTATTTGTTGTTGCTAAGTAGCAGATGTTTTTGCATTGTGTTCTGGTTCTGTGATAGAATCTGTATTTGTAGAAGGTATATTATTGTGATTGTTGTTACCTTTTGATGGTAAGGAGCTGAGATAGAAATGTATATATTTTTGAATGTTATAGTTATTTTATAGTCATGTATAATTGGAGGGTAGGAGAAGCTGGGCTTGGAGGAAGTAGGGGAACAGGTACATGTATGGGAAGCAGGAGAGTGGTAAACTGCAATAGTTGTGGGGCAGCAGTCTTTCTGGGGGTGATGTGGAGTAAAGGGGGATGTCTTGTGTGTAAGAGCCTGGAGCTGCTAAGGGCTGAAATAAGGCTACTTATACGGGAGCTGGGGAAGATGGTGTGGGAAGTCAGAGGAGCAGAGCAGTGGAGGGAAAGGCAGAGGGGTGATGCCCAGGGGAGTGACAGCATCAGGCAGGTGAGGGGAGTGGGGAGGAGCACCCAGTATACAGGAGTAGCTCTTCCTCAGAGGACTAGGGAGCTCAGGGTAGAGGAATGGCAAGAGGTGAGGGGAAGGGGTGGGAATATGAGAGTAGCATCAGTGGTGGGGAAATTCTAAAGGGGTGCCTTTATTGACTAGATTTGCACCACTGTCTGGAAGGAGGAAGGGGGCAGCAGGAGGTGAGGTAGGAGGTCAGGTTGAGCCAGGGTTAAGAGTAGGAGTACAGGGGAGGGGGGAGTGAACTAATCAGGGTGGGCAGGGAAGAGGAGGCAAGAAAAACAGAGTGGAGGAAGGGGGAGGGAGAGAAAAGGCAAGGAAGAGGGGCGGGAAAACTGAAAGCAGATACAGATAGTCAAAAGGGGAGGGGAAGATTGGGAGATGGAAAAACAGATAGTCAAAAGGGGAGGGGCAGATTGGGAGATGGAAAAACAGTTAAGGAGACAAAATGTGGATGTGGAGATAAGTTTACCAGGGTGCAGAGGGAGGAGTTAGGTGAGGAAGAAGATAGTACAGAAGGTAAGAAAGGAAGGAAGGGGAGCATGGATGCAGGGGATGGAAGGGTGGCAATCATAGGGTACTTCATAATTAGGGGTATTCACTGGGGAAGGAAAGGGGACCCAAATGCAAGCAGGAGGGTGGTTTGTATGCCACTGATAACAGCGAGGAAGGTGGGCCCAAGAATAAGGGAAATAGTAAAGGAGGTTGGAGGAAAACCTAATTTAGTTATACATTTGGGAAGCAACGACCTAGCTGGGGAGGAGGTGGAGTACTGCAAAGTAGGTTCAGGGAGTTAGGGAAGATCTGCAGGGAGGAAGGAAGTTCACTGGCCTTCTCAGAGGTGATACCAGTACCAAGGGCCAGCACAGCCAAGAAAAGAAGAATAGAGAATTTCAATGACTGGCTGAGGAAATGGTGCAGGGAGGAGATGTTCGTCTGTACTGGGGACTGAGAGTAGACCTGGTCAAACAAAGCACTCTTTTCACCACACAGGCTCCACCCCAGTGGTGAGGGTTTGAGAGTACTTGGGGACAAACTGGAGGGATATATAACCACTACACTTAATTTAAACTAGTGAGGGGTGACAGTGGGCATGCAGGCCCACAGTCTCCGAGAGGAGGAGGAGGTCAGTGAACCTCCCCCCTCAGTGATGGAAGAGGTCTGGAGGGAGAAGGTGGAGGGGGCAAGAGCACAGTTAGCAAAGGGTGGAGGGGGTGAGGAACACATAACAAGGGTATGTGGCGAGGTTCACACAGAGAGGATAAATGTGAATAGAAGAATAGAGGGAAGAGAAGGAAGGTCAGATTCCAGGTGGAGGGTGGTGTCACTGAATGCACAGAGTTTTGGAAACAAGATGCAGGCACGATTAGCGGACAGGAGAGTGGACATAACTGCAGTAATCGAGACTTGAGCAACATCACACCATGACTGGGACCTTGCAATTCCTGAATGTAAACTATACAGGAGGGACAGGGTAGTTGGGAAGGGAGACGGGGTTGGCCATTTAAATCAGGGAGGGAATAACTTGCACAAGGGAGGAGTCAGAGGAAGGGGAGGTGGAGGCATTATGGGTTCAGTTAAGATCCAATAGAGGGAGAAAGGTGAGGTTGGGGGTGGTTTATAGACCACCCAGTCAGGATGATGAGGAGAGGGACAGGGAACTGAGCTCACAAATATCGCAAGTTATGGGGAAAGGAGAGGTGGTAATTGTGGGGGACTTCAACCTGCCCAAGGTGGACTGGAGCATACCCTCCACAATATGTGCCAGAAGTCAGGTGATTCTGGAAGGATTGCAGAGTGGGTTCCTGACTCAGGGCATCACTGAACCAACAAGAGCTGAGGCAATTCTTAATCTGGTGCTCACAAATGGGGAGCATGTACAGGGAAATAATGGTCAGGGAGCCATGGGTGGAAGTGACCATTGCACAGTGTGGTTCCAGTTGGATATAGGCAGGGAAAGCATCCCGACTAAGACCAAAATCTTGGATTTTAGGAGGGCGGACTTCAGGAAAATTGGCAAAGTGTTAAGGAGCCATCTGGTGGGTCTTAGAGCAGATTTGGAGTGGACCAAAGATGGTCCATCATTATGGAAGGAATACTGGTTGCCACAGATGAGTGCATTAGGCTCAGGGTTAAGAACACAAGAGCCAAAGCGCCCAGCTTGTTCATTTCTGGGGTTGCCCAGGCAGTAAGAGAAAAGAGGTTGGCCTATAGAAAATTCAGGAAGACCAAGAGATAGGTGGATAGGGAAAATTACCTAAGGTTGGCTGGTGAGGCAAGTAAGAAAGTCAGACAAGCAAAGGCACAGAAGGAGCTGCAGATAGCTGAAGGAATTAAGAAGGGGAGAAGGCTTTCTTTTGCTATATAAGTGAGAAAATGGACAAGAAGGAAGGGATTGTTAGGCTTAAGAAAGGGGTGGAGTGGGTGGAAGATAATGGGGGAAAAGCAGAGATACTAAACGACTACTTCTGTTCCATCTTCACCAGGGAGAAGGATGGACCAGTGCCTTCAGGAGGGAAAAGAGGATCGGGGGAGGGGAACACAGAAGTAGTGATAGAGGAGGACAGAGTGAGGATGGGCTGCTGGCATTGAAGGTGAACAAATCACCAGGCCCAGACGGAGTACATCCAAGGGTACTAAAGGAACTGGCTGAGGAGCTGGCAGGGCCACTGACAGATCTGTTTAATAGTTCACTAGAGACAGGTGTAGTACTGCAGGACTGGAGAACAGCACATATAGTGCCGCTCCATAAAAGCGGTCCCAAGGATGACCCAGGGAATTACAGACCAGTCAGTCTGACCTCCACTGTGGACAAGCTCATGGAGACTATACTAAAGGAAAGTTTGGTGGAATATCTAAGCATGGCCTCCAGGATGCAAGGCAGCATGGGTTCATGGGTGGGGAGAGCATGTCAAACAAATCTGATTGACTTCTTTGATAGTGCCACTAAGACAGTAGACATGGGCCAAGTGGTAGACATTCTCTGTCTTGATTTCAGCAAGGCCTTTGACTCTGTGCCCCACAAAATATTGATCAGGAAGTTGGTGGATCTCTGGGTTGGGGAAAGGATGGCCAGATGGGTGGAAAACTGGGCTGAAAGACAGAACCCAGAGGGTGGTTGTAGGGGGGAGAGTTATCTGGCACAAGACCAGTGGGGTCCTGCAGGGCTTGATGCTGGGGCCGGTGTTGTTTAATGTCTTCAGCAATGACATTGGAGATGGCAATAAGGGCAAAATGTGCCTATTTGCAGATGACACCAAGCTCTGTGGAAGAGTGGACACAGCTGAAGGGATACAAGACCTATAGGAAGATCTGCAAAAAGCTAGGGAGGTGGTCCAGGATGTGACAGCTTGGCTTCAATGCCAAAAAAATGCAAAGTTATGCATATTGGGGCCAAAACTCCTAGGACAGAATACTGTCTGGGTGAAGTCCAAGTATCTGCATCAGAGGAGGAGGAGAAGGACCTGGGAGTGATGATCACTAGTGACCTGAAGCATTCCACGCAGTGAAAGAAAGCAGCAGCAAAGGCAAACAAGATGCTGGGATGCATATCTAGGAGGATCAGTAGTAGGAGAGAGGAAGTTATACTGCCCTTGTACAGGTCACTAGTAAGGCTGCATCTAGAGTATGGAGTTCAGTACTGGTGCTTGTCACAAATCCACTCAGCAGGTCAGCCCTGTACTCACAAAGTGCCAACCTCTGAGCGCAGTCTTGTGAACAGTTAACAGAAACAGGGTAACCCTCCTGTCTGTTTTGTGGGTTTGAATCAACCTTTGGTCTCAAGTTTTGGAGGGATTCAAACTGTGAACCTCTTGTTAGCATATCCAATGTACAGGCTCAGATAATTCTGTCTTCGGTGGGGGCCAGATATCTTTGCCTACGGGCACCTAACCAGGTGTACAAAAATGAACCCTTAAAAACTCTAATAAAAGACCTTAGATTAAACTCTTACCTTTTCCAGTTTGGTATCACCATTAAAACTTATGCATAGTGTCAGCTTTAACCAAATATACTTCACTTGTTAAAGAAAGAAATTCAAAGACAGACCAAGCAGGCTCTAAAAATAGAGTTTTACTAAAATAGATAAAAGTATGTAAAACATAAAATACAGAACCATATATCACAAAATATACAACTCACTTAAACAAAATAGGTTTAAAAGTGCAGACAAAATATCCTACCACAGTACTCTTAGAATTGTCTTTTCTAAGGTATTCTTATCTCACAGTGCTGAAGATGTTTCTTTTTCAGAGTCCAAACATTTGTGTGTCAAAATGGAAAAACAGAATACTGTTTAAAAACTGTCTTTGCCAACCCCTTTGTGTGAGGTCACCTAGCTCCTCCTCTGTTTATTAAAAATCATACACCCAGGATGTTTTATCATTTTAGAAGGTAAGTTAATTAAGGTTACATCAGCAGAAACTCCTTTCCCCATGTGACTTCGCCAATCAAGTCTGTAAATTTCCTTTCATCTATGAGCAGTATCCTCTCTCACACAGACATCAAAGCATTTATGATTTCACACCAGTGTACCATAACCTGGTTTCCTCCTCTAAACATCATAAAATGGATATTGATTTCCCTCTTAGCAGTTAAAGCTATATTTAACTTAGATAAGCAGGAGATCCTTGATTAAGGCCTGTTCTAGTCTGTAATTAGCTTCTCGTCTTCCAGGTAACACCTTGTATCTAAAACCTGGGTGTGTGTGTCATCTCACATGCTGTCTCAGCATCTCTCATGAGAGACAGTCAATAATACATTTTTATATTACAAAAATAATACAGTGATCAGAACCAGCTGTCCAAGTGTCACAGTGCCCGCACCTCCAAAAGGACATTAACCTGCTAGAGAAGGTCCAGAGGAGGGCTACAAAGATGATAGCTGGTCAGCAGGGTAAGGCATATGAGGAGAGGTTGAGGACACTGAACATGTACTCCTTGGAAGACAGGAGAGAGAGAGAGAGCCGGGACATGATTGGGACCTTTGAGTATTTGAAAGCAATAAATAAGGTTGATAAGAAGAGTCTCTTTAAGCTGAGTGGCAACCATAACATGAGGGAGCACAGTCTTAAGCTGGAAGGTGGGAGGTTTAGGAGGGAGGTCAGGAAACCCTTCTTCACAGAGAGGGTGGTGGACACTTGGAATGTGCTGCCAGAAGAGGTAATCTCATTGAAGACAGTGGGCAGCTTTAAGAGAGGCTGGGACAGGTATGGGGGAGGGTAAGGGTCATGGGTAGGGAGGATGGGAGGAGTGGGGAGAGGGGGCAGGGACAGTAGCTCAAGCTGTGGACCCTGCAACCTGAGCAGACTTGATAGACCAAATTACCTTCTTCTGCTGGCTTCTTTGTATGTTCATATGTAAAGGCATTCCAGTTTACAAGAACGATTTCTTTGAAGTAGGCAAGGTCCTTATCAACTGAGGGGAAGGAGGTTGGGGGGACCAGTCAGAAGTGGCAAGATTACTCAGGAGAGTTTCAAGGTCAAGAGACTTGAAAGAGTGCAGTTGTATGGTTTTGTGTGGTGATTTAGTTCTGTGGACTTTTCTAACTATGAATATTGAGTTATGGTCACTGAGAGTATCGGAAAGGACGCCAGAGGTGATGACGTGGTGGGGGTGGGAGGTAAGGGCCCAGTGGAGTAGGGAATGTTGCTGTGTCTTGTGGTTTGGGCAGGTGGGTTCGGAGATCAGTTGGAGAGGTTTAGGGCTCCGATTTCATTTTTAGTTTTGGTAGTTTTAGGTGACAACTAATTTATATTGAAGTCACCTAGGATGAATAATTCTCCAGAGTGAACAAGGGAAGTGATGGAGCTTAGGAGGTCTAGCAAAACCGAAGGATAGACATTTGGGTGGCAGTAAATGCTGGCTACGAAGATTGGGAGAGTGAAGGAGAGGGTCACATGGCTAGCTAGGGCATCATGGGTCTCAGGATTGGAGGATGAGTAGATGATGGAATATTGGATGGAGACTAGGACATAAATGGCCACACCACCACCACCCCTGCCAACACAGTCTTGCCTTAGCAGTAAGTAGCCAGGAATGAAGACTGAGTGGTCAGGGATAGTGCTATATAGCCAAGTTTCTGACATAATTAGAATGTCTGGTTTTAGAGTGCACACCATGGTGTGAATCTGGTCTATTTTTGCAACAAGCTGCGGGTGTTTAGATGAAGGATCTTTAAGCCCTTTGGGAGGGCTGAGGGAAGAGAGCAGAGGGAGGTAGTGGTAGAGGAGACACCACAGCAGCTAGGGGCAATAGGGCCTGGGTTAGGGTGGATATCCCCGGTGGAGAGTAAGAGGAGAGTGAGTATGAGAAAGTGGAGCTTAGGGGAGTTTGAAGGGGCTGGCAAGGAGGTTGGGATATTTAAGGAGAAGGGAGTGGATGAGTGAGGAAAAAGAAGGTGGAGAACTGCAGGGAAAGTGGACACAGTTATCAAAGCTGCATGAGGAATAGTGGTAGAGTGAGACCATATTTCAAATGGGGGGTGATAGTATGGATGTGGGTAGGGGCTAGAGACAATAACTGATGGGGTTGGGAGAGTTATTATGAATAGATGAGCAGTGAGCAAGTGGAGGTGGTAGAGAGAGGGATATGAGTAGAACAAGGGTGAGAGAGGAGAGTAGGAGATGCATTGTTCATAAAGGCAGATAAATTGGTGAACAATTGATTTAGGAACAGGAGGAATTTGTAAGCAGGGAGTGCGGAGGAGTGCTGGTCAGATGGAGGGGTAGCTGTAGTTTAGGACGTATCTATATGAACAACAAGCAGGGATCACTTTAGATAAAGATTGTGTTCCTCTAGTGGCAGTACAATATGACTTATTAATGGGAAAATGGACAAAGAAAAAAGCTATACTGCGAGCGGTGATAGTTGGACAGGGTGAGGCTGGCAGCAGCAAGCTGGTGAAATTGCTGCCCCACTGGAAGCAGAGCACCCTTGTCAGGGGGTCTTTGATCTGTTAGGGACATTGAGTTGCAAATTAAGTATGCGGACCTGTGTGTAACCTCACACTAGCAGTTCAGAGCTGTGATATCACAAAGAGGGAGGGACATTCTGCTCTCTGTTATTGATGAAGTCTGCCGAAAGGACTGACACTTTTTGTTTTGGACTTCTAAGGGACACTTTGTTTCCTGGACTCAAAAGAGGCACTTCTGGCAAAATGGGTAATTTCATTCCATTTATTTACCAACTGGAACTAGGGTAAGCTTAGTTATTCAGTGCAAGCACTTTATTTATAACTATCCATTTATTTTCTGACTGTACCCTTAATGTATATATGTTCTGTGTTTTGCATTTTATTTACTATTTTTAATTTTAGCAAACTTTGTTTTTCCTTAAAATGCTGCCTGAGACTTACTCATTTTGTGCGTGAATGGTGGAACAGTCTTAATATTCTAACACAGCTGTTAAATGCTTATTGTGTCACCTTATGCAGCCACGCTAACTAGGATCTATGTAAAGATTCAGCAAGGTATGAAAAATACCAGTGTCTCAATTGAGTCAGAAGGGGGTGTGTGAACCAAGTTGGTTGTATGGCTGCTGGGTCAAATATTGCATTGCATTACCCCAAAGAGAGTGTGATATTTGGACCTGTTACCTGGGTATGCTAGCTAAAAAGGGTTCATAATTGACTCCAGGACTCAAGACTTGATAGTTACTCCGACCCAAAGTAAACAGGAGGGTGTCCCTGTTTGTCCCCTGTTCATGAATCGCACTACAGGGTTGGGCACTGTTGGAGCAGAGGGCCTGATCCCAGGAGTGGGTCTGTGACCGATTTGGAGTGCATGCAGGGGAGGAGCCCCTTCTGACATGAGCTCTGTCTCTGGTGCTGTCCCCAACAGTCTATTTTGGGGTGCAGGTGGTGTCAGAAAGAGGACTGTCCTGGAAGTCTTCAGTCCTCACTGCCAAAATGGGGGATCAGAGCAGAAGACACCGCAACTGCAGCCACAATGACAAAGGGCAGATGAGGCAATGAGAACATCCATATGGCTGTTCTCTGTCTCTCCTGCTGCCACACATACAGTTGAGTGGGAGGGAGCTGGCAGAGAGTGCAGAGCTCCAGGGACCTTGGAAGGGTGGCAGCAGTCAGGTAAGCCTCCTCCTACATTATAATTCAATAAAGATAATATACTATACAATATACAATACAAATATACAACACATAATTACTGTAATGCATTCAACAAGTACCTCGTGAACATGAAGCGTATCTTATAACCATTTTGGTTCAATACTAAATATTGTTAAGGTTGTGGTGACTAATAAATGTTCACTGAACAGTCAGCTCCTGTTTTATGATTGTATTGTATGTCCTTGATGTTTTTGCTATGTTCCTAATGTTTTCATCTACCCGTTCCAAAGACTCACTGCAGCATAGGAGAAGGTCAATTCCTCAGATTAATTTGTGGGGTATAGTTCCTTTATTCCCTCTGTTTCTTATTCTTCAAAATAAAATAATGTGCTTTATTTTATTTAATTGTTTCCACTGAGCACACAGGCATATTTTGTGCTAAGATTTTAAATACTTGGTTTGCCCAAATCAGTTTTCGCTTGTTTTCAAGTGGGAATAGTATACAGAGAACAATGGTTCAAAAAGAGATTTTACAATGAAACATACTATGGCACTTCCCCCATGCACCCCGTCTCCTGGGTCACACCTAGAAACAAGCTCTAGTTCAGTGTACCTTACTCTGTCAACACATTTATTAGACTGCACCAGTAGTAAATAAATTGGATAAATGAATTATGTTATTTTGTGATAAATATTTGTATACAACACGATCAGGAATAAAAAATGACAAGATCAGTAGGGGATATACGATGGGGGGGGTTGTAAAATAAAGGATTTATTTTCATGATTCAGCAGTGAATTTGGGTTACTTTATGAGTGGCAGATTGAAGGAAGGGCATGAGTGATGGTCCCGAGATCACTGTCGAGTATAAATAAGTCCTTTGTCTAACAGCTTCCCCATTGTATATTAGATTTATGCAATAGGTGGTAGCTATCTGTTGAAGGTTCCACCAAGCCAGATTGACAATGAAGTTGTCAACATGAGGCTCAGTGACATCCATAATGTTGACAGGGGAAATTTCATCTGTCAGACATTGACTGTTTATTTGCAGGGGACTATGCCCCCCCCCCCACATCACCTATGCAGGGGGCTCTGCCTCCGCACCCTCTAATTTTATAGATAAACTCAAAGTCATAATTTGTTCAGAGGGGGGAGAAACAGTGGCAAAAGCAGTGAAATTTCACCAGAGGACCATCACAATGACAATTTTGAATTCTGTTGAAATTATTGTTCTACTGGCTTTCACTGTCAGAACTTCACTGTTTCAATGGTATACCGTCTGTTGGAATAGTTTTTTAAATATCTTGGTTTTTAATTGTATTTTGTTTTTTATTTGTGGAACTTTTTGTTCTTAGACTTTTTAATCTTCCGTATCTCTGGAAGGTTGCTAGGCTGCAGTGGAAGCTATGATGTCTTTATGCTCCGATGTCTTTTTCTATTGGTGGAGCTAGGGTGGAAGTGAGTTGTTTTCTTTTAGTAACTCTTTTTTCCCTCCTGACACTGGACTCTGAGACATCTCTCCAGTGGATTCACAGGGTCTCATGCTTCCATCACCCACCTGAACCCTTGCCCAGACTAGGAAATTGGGTATGCTAGGTTCCCCCCCGGCCCATGAGAGAGACAAAGGACCACGGAGAGCCATATCAGGTTTGGGCCAGTATTGGGCATGTGGGCAGAGCCACAGGGCTCCACCTTTGCCTCCCCAGAGCCAGGGATTTTCCATTGTTCTCCCCTGCCCGATGCAGGATGTGCAATGCAGTCCACACGAGATGTGAGTGAGCCTGCGCACGCTGCATGATGGCCGCCTGATGTCACCCCTGTACATGGTCGCCCAGGTGCTGTGCCCCTAGTTTCCACTAGGAGTCACTAGCACCACAGGACAGATACCCCCCCCAGGAGAGGAGAGCAGTCAAGCGGATGCGCAATCCTTCTCCTCCCTGACTGACCCCCGACTCCTGAGTCTGCTCCCAAACCTGGGTCACCGGCATAGCATCAGGTGTAGCATCCAGCGCCTCAACCCTCAGCTCCACCGGGACAGTGTGGAAGTAAGTTTTTAAAGAACAAAATAGCAGTCACACTTAGTAAGGAAATCGGCTTATTAATATCGGCATATCGGGAGATGGTGGCTCTATATGGAGACAGCTGGAAAGAGACTAAGAACAGGACCAACTGCTGGTTCATGAGAAGAACAACAAGAAACAGAGAGGTACTTTGGAGAAAAACTCAGCTAAGCAGTGTGAGCCTGTAGTGGAATCTGTTGTGAGTGCTGTTTCTTGCAAGAAGGAAAGAAAAAGTGAACCACTGCTAACAGGGAGAGTTTTTGTTTAACTAAGGTTTAGTTTGTTGAGTCTGAGGAGCAGAAAGAGACTGAGAGTGGGATTACTATTCAAAATGAAAGGTAGGTGGCAGAAGTGCTGGCAAATGGGGGATACAAGACAGTAATGATGACAGTACTATATGAATAAATTGGTAATGATGACAGTACTAAATAGAGAAATTCATAGCCACCAATTTATTCATATAGTTGCTCTGATAAATGTGTTTATCAGCAGTGGTCAGAGTCCACACCTATTGCATAAATAAGCTTATTGAAGAACTGAGTAAAATAGATACCGATGCCCCAACGGTAGATACTTTAAAGATAAATATTTTATAATAACTGGTCAGCAAGTTATAATTGCCGTCATGACCCATGGTTTATAATGGTGAGCACGCGCCAAGTCACTGAAACACAGCCGCTCCCTCATTGACTGTTTACCTCCTCCTCCTCCTCCTGCTCCTCATGGGTGGGCTAATCATGTTTTCAAACATGGTGGCTCCTTAACTGAGCAGTGAGGAGTCGCCAGACCAAGAGCTCTCTTAGTTTTTTTCTTTCTTTTTTAATAACCAGTTACACAGTCCACCATTTAAACAGTTAACCCCACCCAAAAAAAATGTAACTGGTTGATCCTGCCATTTGGCAACCATAGGAGACAAGAACTGCCACCAGGGAAGGGCTCTGACTGTGTTGACTGGGATAGGCAGTGATCGCGGCCTCCATCTAAACTGTAAATGACTTTGGAAGAAAGAACAAGCTGAATTAAATAAAAAAATCAACAAGTATAAAAGCAGGTCTATAAAAAAAACAACCTGCAGGACAGGAAAAACGAGAGAGTGAGTGTGTGTGTGTGTGTTTGTGTGACAGCATGAATGAGACCGGGGGATGCTAGAGAAACATTTAAATAATTGCTACCAGCAATTATAAAAAATAAAAGATTGGGAAGTGTGTTTTAAATTCAAATTTAATGGTTGCCCTCAGTATGGGAGGCTTTATTATACAATGGCAATGACGTTTCCTGTATTCTTATTGGTCAGTGGGTGCCTGAAACAGTGATGTTATTTCACAATAACATCACTGTATTAAGTCCAGGCACACACATGACTGCCTGAGACAGTAAGAAATCATCCTACTGCTCCACTCCACAAGTAACTGCCACCGTAACTCGCTTCGGCTAGGAGCTATGTACCAACACCCCCGAACACAAACACACACACACATGCATTCCATCCGTCCTCTTTTTCTTTGTTTAGAGTAGGTAAGCCCTCACAGAGCAACATCCTCCTCCTCCTAGTCCCTTTCTCCTGCAATTGAAAAAACAGGTACATTTTTTTCTTCAAAAAAGAACATTTTTTCACCGGAGCACTGCTGCCTGTGGCTAAAGACTTTCAGTATCAACATGAGCCTGATCGGCTATTTTGCCAAAAAGCCGCAGGCAGCCGCAGTATCTAATACAAAAAAAAAAGTGTCATTTTTTTTTCAACAAACAGCTGCCAACAGAAAAATCACCTCTTTAGTGTAATGTGCTCCATTTTCATCGGCGCTGATAACGAGTCAGCACGTGCACACTACATTGTGCTGTACACTCGGTGAATGGCTTCTCAATGAACTACTTGTCAGCTGCAGAAAAATAGGAATGAATTTAAAATGAAAAAACAAAGTCTACTTCAAGCACCCCTCACAATTAGGTTGAAGCCAATAGCCAGGAAGAGCAGAGGGCAGTCAAACACAGAGCAGAAAAACAAGAAAAACCTTTGGAGACTCTGCAGGCAGTGTCATGCTGGCAGCAGTGCCACCTTGTGGTGAAAGAAATATTCTGGACTTTTTTTTTAAAGATATACCTACACCCACACAAAATCAAAGAAAAAACAGATAACAATGTATTTTTTCTTTCTTCCTTTTAATTTAGCAAATGAGCCAGAGTTTGTGTTATTGTGTAATAACGTCACTCCTGGGGTGGTGGAAGCACTCAGCTTCACCTTGTGCTTCAACCCACCCCATGAGTGATGCTATTGCACAATAACCCACACCCTGTTGTGCCTTATTGCTTAAATAACCCCCTCAGACTTTGTCCTTGGGGTTAATGTAGCATCCCACACCTCGCACAACCATTAAATTCTTGTTAAGCACACTTCCCCATCCATTATTCTATATATAATAATTGGTGACCCCCATATCAGCTTGCTTCAGATAATTTTCAAAAATCATAATAATCTGGTATGACATTACACCAAATTATGATGGCTTTTGCAGTCTCATGCTTCACTGTCTCGCTCACCCACTACAAGCAGCAAAAAACCCTTTCAGGACATGGATTTTCCTAACTTTCCAAATTGTACCATACCACACTGACCTTTCTGTCACACACAGATACCTCAGTTCTTTACACAGCTTCCTCTACATGAAGAAAACAAACGCTGAAAGCCATTTCAGTGTCCTGTCTTTGACAACTTTTCCCCTGGCCCCTTAATGTTTTTCCTGTACTTTCACCCTGGATCTCATGGCAACCAGAGTGACCTAAAATGCAAGCGGTGAACAAGAGACACATAGAGACATTAAAAAAAAAGGTTTTTGTGGTTTCAGAATACTAGTAGTTAAGTTTTTACTAAGTTGAAAGTTAAATACGAGTGTTCTGTTTTGATAAACAGCAACCTTACTAGAGAGATTGCAACTGCACTTGGGTCAATGAAATCCCAAATGAGCAGTATCTGGTAAAAGCCAAACACCCTGCACCAGTTCTTATGACAAATGAAACATATGCAAATGTGCGTTATGATTTTTTATACAACCTCAGTGTTATGATCTCATAAACCTCTTCAGCTTCGTTCTCAGGATTAATGGAGTATCACATACCTTGGATGTGTGAAAAAATGACACACTCCTGTATATGCATTATTTTTTATACTATATGCAGATGATGTAGTAGTTCTATCTAGACCAGTGAGTGACTTACAGAGAGCAGTTAATAATGTAGTAAAAACCCTGGAAACACTAAAGCTTAGTGTTGACAAAACAAAGATTTTAATATGCAGCACACAGACTAGGAGGCCTCTAGAATGGAAAATTGTAACAAGTTCAATAGAAATTGTTGACTCTTGTATATCTGGCGCTTACGTCTACAAGTGCTCCAAATTGGAATTCCCATATTGAAAAGATGAAGATACAGCAAGAGTAAGGCAAAATGTTCTGTGTATAAATTGGTTCAGTAAAATCTTTGTCCAGCATTCATTTAATTGTATGCAAAATGTTTAAAATGCAAATTTAAAATCAACAATTTTATATGGAGCAGAAACTTGGTCTTGAAAATTGTGTAAAGAACCAAGAGCCAGTATGGAATGTATTAATTAGAATCTTGTACCCCACAGTTTGTGCCAGGGGAGCTCCTGAGAATGGAATAAGGGATGTTGTCTATTACGTTAAATGCATATATAAGGGCCATAAATTATTGGTACAGGATATTACATTGTTGCCCTAATCCTATTCAAAGGCTAGTGGGTGCCGAGTTACAAGTGAATCAGACAAGGTCAAATTTAACAGTTACATTTTTCTTGTGCAAATACATTAACAAAACTTTTGGGACTGAACAATATTTAAGAACATGTGAAATGAATACACACATGACAATTTTAGCTAAAAAAATATTTTTTTTCCGTAAGTCCAGTGACCTTTTGTAATAGGGAATGTTTTTTGAATCCACTACTTTTTTACTGTGACTATGAAAGCATCATAGTAATAGATCATGTGTTAATTGAATGTCTCTTATCAACTGAAATAAGGGAAAATGACTAGAACACCATATTTATAAATATGCTAATTTACAATTACTTGAACAAGTGAGAATGCTGTTAAGCACTAAGGAAATCACAATTTTGTATCCAATCGCAAAATGTATGACTGCTGCTGGGTATTTATTTGAGAGAATTAGGAGACAAATCACATTTAAATAGTAAATGCAGATTTGTTTGAGAACAGTGGGTCTAAATGTAAATGTACTGTGGTTGTATGTTTTTAACTCATTGTATATGAATTTTAAATTGTGTCTTCTTTTTATGTAACAGTCCTTTGAGACTATAAACATAATTTTGAATAAAACTAGAAGACTTGGTTTGCTGGCCAAGGCACCTAGCTTCACCTGAGCTCTTTCCTTCTAAGACTGCTTGAAAGGCAGAGTAGAGAAACTTACCAGAGCAAGGGAGAAGGATTAAGACTTAGTTTGGCTAAGCAGATTTACTGTGTGGTGGTGTTTTTATTTTTTACTCACAGGGATTGCTACTGTTTGTTGCTAACATTTCATTGCTTTATTTTTTCTCTGATTCAAATTGTTGTTGCTGGTATACCTTCTTCTGCATTATTACAAGGTGTGCCTACACAGGTAGTGCTAACAGATTACTGCTGTAATCTTCTGATTCAAATTGTCTTTTGCAAGGTATATCTTCTGTTACTGCTTTATTTTTCTCTGGAGCAAAGTGTTTCTTACAGGGTATATCTTCTCTGAAATTATTACAGGTGGTGCTTTACAGGTTTTACAGTTTTATCTAACATTAGGATAAGCTTTCAGGGTTACTGCATTTGTTGTTGACTGATTGTTTCTGCTCTTACCTCCTTGTTCTTTCGTCCGTGGTTCTTCTTTTTAGTCAGGGAAGGCCCAGCCACCCACCCCATCCCCAACCACCCCACTACACTCCTTTTATAGGGTACCACAGTTGTGACATTTCCTGTGGCAGAGCAGGAAGGGGCGGATCAGTGGGGCCTCCACAAGGTGATCTCATTTACAGGGCACTAGTAATTTAACTTGTTATAACAAGTTAAACAAAGCACAATTAAACCATTACTTGCATTTTTTTCCTTCTAATTACTCTGACTAGGTTACAAACCCAGCAACTTATTTGGAATGGATTTCATTAACTGCAGGTACTGTGGAACAATTTTCAGAAGGACAGTCTTACAGGATTTAGGACACTGTCCTACATGCTGGGCCTTGGAGATCTTAGGTCTCAGCTCCGGGCAGCATGGGCAGAGATTGCACGCCTCAAATTTCATATTGAAGAGGAAATACATTATAGGAACCACCGCCATTTCCCAGCATCCAACAGAAAAACCTCGACCGCAGAGGGTAGTTGGTCCAGGAGGTTGGCAGGTGGTTAGGAGGAGCAAACAGGTGCCCCATCACTCTCTCCTCTCCAACACATTACCTCCAAAAACCATATAAACACTACAAACAGGTATCTGCCTCTATCTCTGAAATCAAATAAAGAGGCAGAAGACACTGCAGAGCAGGACACTGCGGCACAGGAGCTAGCACAACAATACTCACCCAAATCAGGAACCAAAACTAAACAAGCACAAAGGAAATCCAAAAACTCTGATCATAGGAGACTCCATGATTCGGGAGTTGATACCCATCTCCAGCTAGGGTGATGGTCAGATGTCTCCAGGTACATCAGCATGGAGAGACACTGACCGCATTACAAAATTGTTCACAAAGCAGGAGAAAACATTGATGTCCTAGTACACATAGGGACTAATGATCCGCCAGCCGGTCAGTTGTGGAGACCAAGGAACACCTGACTAGGCTGGGTGACAAACTATCATCTATTTGTCCGCATCTCCTTCTGAGATCCTGCCAGTCTGGGAGAAGGGAGCAGATGGACGGAAGGTCAGAGAAGCGGAGATAGGGGAGCTAAACACGTGGCTCAAGGACTGGTGCCAGGAAAAAGGACACAGATTTGTAGGAACTGGCAACAGTTCTGGGAGCGAAAGTTCTTTAAATTTGATGAACTGCATCTGACTAAAGAGGGAGTCAGTGCATTGGGGCAGAAGTTTGACGCCTTTGCAGAATATTTAAACTAGCAAATGGGGAGAGGGTGCTGCACCCCATACTCGAATGGGAAGAACACCCTCCCTCAGCTAGTGGTCAAACAGGAATTCAGCGTGTTTGCCATTCATTTGCATCACCAGGTAAGAAAAGGTTTGTCTCCCATACGATGCACAGGGTAATGCCAAACTTCACCCAACAACTAACACTTCAAAATCTGGCCAATGGAAAATCATGTACACAAATGCTCACAGCCTGGGAAATAAGATCCCAGACCTGCAGGCAATAATGTCAGAGGCTAAACTGGACATAGTAGCAATTAGTGAGACGTGGTTACCAGTAACCACACTTGGGAGACTTCAGTACCTGGCTATGTATTGTTCAGAAGAGACCGAGGTGTGAGTGGGGGAGGAGTGGCCCTGTATGTTAATGAAAATATCAAAGCTACAGAAATTCAGAATACACATAAGGAGCCAGAAGAACTGTGGGTCACCCTGGAAACAGGAAATGGGACAGCCATAAGAACTGGGGTTGTCTACAGGCCCCAGACCAGAGGGAGGACATAGACACATTACTGTTAGAAGATATACAAAACATGACAGCTAAAGGGAGGTTCTGATAATGGAGACTTCAACATGCCAGATACAGATTGGTCAATACCAGCAGGAACATCTGCCAGAACTAGACTCATAGTGGATTCCCTGCAGGGGGAGGGCCTCAAACAACTGGTACAGCAACCCACAAGAGACAGGGCTATCCTAGATCTAGTACTGACTAACAAAGAAGGGATCACAGATCTCCAGGTAGAAGGTCACCTGGGGGCCAGTGACCATCACATGGTATGGTTCAATTTGGCTACTACATCTAAATCATCCCATTCCAAGGCAAAAATATGGGACTTCAGAGGAGCTGACTTTGATAAGATGGCCAACAGAGTTAAGCTAGCCCTGGCAAAAAGAAACACAGGTGAGGAGGTACAGGCAAAGTGGGCAAGCATTAAGGATACAATACTTGAAGCAACATCCCATTGTGTTAGACAGAAAACGAAGTGCAAAAGAAGACGGAAACCACTTTGGTTCTCAAATACAGTAGCAGAAAAGGTCAGAGCCAAAAGGCTGGCCTTCAGAAAATATAAGGGAACACAGCGGGATGAAGATAGGGAGGCATACCAAACTGCCCTAAGGGAAGCAGGTAAGGCAGTAAGGCAGGCAAAGTCCCAAACTGAGGAAACACTAGTACGAACAGTAAAGAAGGTGACAAGACTTTCTATAGATACATCAGTGAAAGGAGAAAGTCCAGAGGGGTATTGCTAAGCTTAATGGAGAAAAGGAGCATGTGAGGAGGAGGACCCTGTAAAGGCATCTATCCTAAATAGATACTTTTGCTCAGTGTTTACTGAAGAGAAGGTAGGGCAGGGCCCACAGCTCAGCATCATGGACACAGGGGGGGAGGTGAGCACTACTCCCTTCACAAAAGAAAGGGTCCTACAAGAGCTTGCTAAGCTCAGGGTGGATAAGGCAATGGGACCTGATGGCATACATCCCAGGGTACTTAAGGAGCTAAAGGAGGAACTAGCAGAGCCATTAGCAGAATTGTTTAGTGAGTCTCTGAGCACAGGAGAGGTCCCAGAAGACTGGAGAAGGGCTCATGTGATCCCACTCCACAAGAGTGGTAGCAGGGAGGAGGCAGGGAACTACAGACCGGTCAGTCTTACCTCAGTAGTGGGCAAGATTATGGAGGCACTCCTTAAGAAAGGATAGGCAACACCTGGAATCCATAGGGGCACAGGATCCAAGACAGCATGGGTTTACAAAAGGAAGGTCCTGTCAAACTAATCTCATAGATTTCTTTGACTGGGTAACCAGAGTGGTGGACCAAGGGGGAGCAGTTGATGTCGCCTACCTTGACTTCAGCAAAGCTTTTGACACTGTTCCACATAGAAGATTGATAAATAAGCTAGGTAGGCTCGGGGTGGGTCAGAAGTTGGTCAACTGGGTGGCAAACTGGTTGACTGGCAGAAAACAGAGAGTGGTAGTAAATGGTATACAGTCAGAAGAGATGCAAGTCACAAGTGGGTACCTCAGGGATCAGTCCTGGGGCCAGTCCTATTCAACATCTTCATTAGTGACCCTGAGATGGACTAGAGGGTAAGGCTTGTCTCTTTGCAGATGACACCAAGATCTGCAACAGAGTAGATGATCCAGATGTGTGGGCAGAATGAGAAGAGATCTGGATAAACTAGCAGAATGGTCAGAAGAGTGGCAACTGGGATTTAATGCAAAGAAGTGCAAAATCATGCACATAGGGAAGAGAAACCCTGAAGCCACTTATAGGCTGGGAGGGGAGTTGCTAGCAGTCACAAAGGAAGAAAGAGACTTGGGCATCATCATCACTGATGACCTAAAATCATCCAAGCAGACCTCTAAAGCAGTAGGTAAGGCTAGGGGGGTGTTAGGGTGTATTAGTAGGGGTATCACAAGTCGTAAGAGGGAGGTAATAATCCCTCTGTACAAGACATTGGTTAGGCCCCATCTGGAGTACTGCGTGCAGTATTGGAGGCCACACCTTCACAGGGACATTAACCAAATTGAGGCAGTCCAGAGAAGGGCAACCAAAATGGTGCAGGGACTGCATCAGAAGACATATGAGGACAGATTAACGGAGCTCAATATGTATACCCTTGAGCAAAGGAGGGAGAGAGGTGATATGATCGAGACATTTAAACACCGTAAGGGCATAAACAAGGTGAAAGAGTCTAACATGTTTAAATATAAGAAAAATAGCAGGACAAGAGGACACAGCATGAGATTAGAGGGAGGCCGATTAAGGGGGAATGTGAGGAAATTTTTTCACAGAAAGGTGGTAGATGCATGGAATGGCTACCACAAGAAGTGGTGGCTATGAATACAGTGCAGGGCTTCAAACAGGCATGGGATAGGCATAAGGGAGCAATACAAATGACTATGAATAGATAGGTCACTGACAGAGCAAAGGCCGATGGCACATTTATAAGGTAGAAAAAGAAATGGGCAGACTGGATGGGCCTTGCGGTCCTTATCTGCCGTCAACTTCTATGTTCTATGTTCTATGTTCTAAAACTAGACTGAACTAAACCATACAGGTCACTGGCATGACTGAATCTGGAATACTGAGCATGGTACCACAGCCATGGTACCACAGCCATGGTACTGCAGCCATTGTACCATAGCCATGGTACTACAGCGATGGTACCACTGCCATGATATCACAGCCATAGTACTACAGCCATGGTACCACAGCCATGGTACCACAGCCATAGTACTACAGCCATGGTACCACAGCCATGGTACCACAGCCATAGTACTACAGCCATGGTAACACGGCCATGGTACCACAGCCATAGTACTACAGCCATGGTACCACAACCATGGTACCACAGCCATGGTACTACAGCCATGGTGCCACAGCCATAGTACTACAGCCATGGTACCACAGCCATGGTACCACAGCCATAGTACTACAGCCATGGTACCACAGCCATGGTACCACAGCCATAGTACTACGGCCATGGTATCACAGCCATGGTACCACAGCCATGGTACCATAGCCGTGGTACCACAGCGATAGTACTACAGCCATGGTATCACAGCCATGGTACCATAGCCATGGTACCACAGCCCAAATCTAAGAAAAGACTGTGACAAGGTGGAAGAAGTACAGAGAGGGAGAGGAAGGACCAGGGCTCAGCGGTACTAGACTCGGGTGCTGCCACTGGGGTTAGTAGCCATACAAAATCATCAAACAGAATAGGAAAGTGGCATGCACCAAACCAGGGCTCAATGAGAGAAAGAAACAAATCTAGACCACATGTAAGGTGTCACAGAATTTAATTCACAAGTGCTTATTACCACAAGAAACAGAAACCAGCCTACTCAACTCATGTAAGGTGTTACAGAATTTAATTCACAAGTGCTCATTATCACAAGGAACAGAAACCAGACTACTCAACACACGTAAGGTGTTACAGATTTTAATTCACAAGTGCTCATTATCACAAGGAACAGAAACCAGACCACACAACACATGTAGGGCCAGATATTCAAAGCTTTGCGTGGTCCCCAAACAGTTTGCACAGGAATAGCTCGGGATTAGCGCAGGTCTACCCTATTCAAAAGGCCAACTAGTGTGGGCAAACAGCAGTAGCGCCGGGCTAAGCATAATGATATGCAAGGGGCATAGTGAACAGGAATAAATTCATTATGAGATATTCAGCGACTAGCACCGCGCTAAGGTGTTTAGCGCGACATAGCGTGAACCATAGCGCAGTACAGTTTACCGCCCAGGAAAAGCTGGTCTTAACCCTGGGCAAACAGCTTTGCACGCTGTGCGCAGTGCTATCTCAGCATTAGCGCAGCTTGTGTGGTCCTGTCCTAACATACTAGTATGACACTTAGAAACTGCCAGACATGGAGGACACATGCTGCTCACTGATGGCACCACCATGATGCCAACAGCTGCCACCAGTCCGAGCCAAGCACAGACAGTAAGGGGTGATCTGACCCACAGGGGACATCATGGTAGTGTGGCCATAGAGCACAAACCTGTAGACAATACGTCTGTGGTGACCAGCAGATGCCAGCACACATGTGCAGCACTGTGGGCATGGTGGCAATTGAGGGGAGGGTGTACGGGTGGCCAGACCTCACCACAGCCAAGGTGTGGCCACAAGGCTAGGACACATCGCTCAATGCACATGGGCCAGTAGTGAGATTATGCCACCACCTGGGTGCCTGTCAAATCCTACATGCCCCCCCAGCCACCTACCACACAACTATACAGATGTCACAGCACACACTGCCGGCCATGTACATGACACTGTGTGCATTCCATGCCACAGGTGCAACATCTGTGGATCACACAACAGCATGATAGTACTGTCCACTGTCAGTAATTACCTGCAAGCTGTGCCTGTCACTGTGTACAGTGCAGTGGTCATCACTGCCCTACATACCATAGGCAGTGTCGTGTCCCTCACACTACCAGCCCTCTTGCTACTGTAGTGTCTGCTGTGCACTGTAGCATGATCTACAGTGTACACACAAACTGTCCATGTAGGACGGCACCTCGTAGCCATCCACTGTCAGATATGAATTCCACAAATGATGTGTCAGGATAAAAGCCTTTATTCCAAAATAGGCAGATCGGTCAGCAAACATACAAGACATAGGCTTGATACACCTAGCCCCTCCCCAGGAACCAAACGTTTTCGCGTCACAATTACGCTTTCTCAAGGCTATGGCAATTAGGGATAATACACCTTATATACCTTTTTTAAAGGTGAAGTTTAAAGGCAATGTTTACTCCTATAAATAAATCCCCATATAAAATTTCTATTGCCATAAGGAACAGGTATACACAATATTATCCAGTACCATTAACATAAATATAACCACACCATATAACCATATAACCAAACTGCATGCAAATCAGGGCATGATGAGATGCTAATGTGGCTGTTTGCCCAGAGACTATCTAAGTAGGTTCATTTGCATGTCGCTTTTGAATATGGCAAAGTTTAGCGTGGGACTAACGTGTTTGCACTGGGCAAACTGCTTAGCTCTGCGCTAAAGCGCGTTAACGGTTCAGGGACTATTATACAGTTTTGATCACTGTTTTTACATGTGTGCTGCTGCTTGCAGCTGTACTGGGTCCATGCACTTGCCAGAACACACATTGGCCACATAGTTCCTCTCTATCTACCCTTATGTTGCTGTGCACTGTGTTGTTGTTGTGGCTTGCACTTCCTGGTTGCTGTATTCAGTGCTGTCTTATTCCAGGGCTAAGTTTGCCCTGCACTACCAGCCCAGTTTGCATGGCCTCATTCTCATGCTATATTCAGAAGCTGTTTGCTCTGGGCTGTTCTCCTTTTGAATATAGCTTGCTTTGTGCTCCAGGCTAAGTTTGCATGCCAGGCAGTGTTAACTTAACCCAGGGGCAAAGCTTTGAATATCTGGCCATAAAGTGTTACAGAATTTAATTCACAAGTGCTCATTACCACAAGGAACAGAAACCAGACCACGCAACACATGTAAGGTGTCACAGAATTTAATTCACAAGTGCCCATTACCACAAGGAACAAAAACCAGACCACACAACACATGTAAGGTGTCACAGAATTTAATTCACAAGTGCTCATTGTCACAAGGAACAGAAGTCCGACCACGCAACACATGTAAGGTGTTACAGAATTTAATTCACAAGTGCTCATTACCACATGAAACAGAAGCCAGACCACGCAACACATGTAAGGTGTTACAGAATTTAATTCACAATTGCTCATTTCCACAAGGAACAGAAACCAGACCATGCAACACATGTAAGGTTTTACAGCATTTAATTCACAAGTGCTCATTTCTACAAGGAACAGAAACCAGACTACATAACACAAATCACTCAGCTGAAAACCCAGGTGCTTCACTTGAATGGAGCTTTATTGGGGTGGTATCCTACTGTAGATCGGACATGCCACTTTTGAACCCCACTGTGGTTATTACCTCCAATCCATGGAAAGTTAATTTACATATTGTACACTGCATGCCAACAGTGGTTCTAGTGGGAGTTAAATATAGCACCCCACTTAATGAATTGAACAGTGAAAAGTAATCACTACAAAAACTGGCTTACAAAAAGGTGTTTTTAAAATTTCAATTTTTTGTAATATAATTTTTGTAATGCTTTCTGGATTAGTTTCTGTCTGCCTTGGATCTGTGGCTTGGTATGTGTCACTTTCTTGTTCCGTTGGAAGCAGTACAGAGCAGGGCAATCTAGATGGTACACAGACTAGGAGGCAAGACAGGAGGAAAGGCTGCTGGACTATGATATGCACACCACTGAAAAAAGGAGGGTGGGGTAGCATGATTGAACCTTACAAGTATTTGCTTGGGATAACCAGGGCGCATGCCAAGGTGCTTTCCAGCTTGAGCTATATTATGGGGACAAGAGGGAACACATTTACATTTACAGGGGGAGAAAGGGGGGGCAAAAATAAAGGGTGTAGGCCACTAGGGCAAGTACAGAGAAGCTAGGTAGGTGGGGCAGACTGGCTGGGCTGATTGGCCTTTTTTGGCATCATAGAATATATCTGTTCCTACAGTATGTCATAGTCTATGTAGCTTATGATGCCAGGGACAAGGTCTCTTGACATAGTCTGTGTGGTTTGGGATACCAGGGTCTCATGGCTGGAAGCTATCAGCACACAATGTATACTCTAGCACTTAACCAGATCTCTTCCACAAGAGTCTACTGCATTACTGCTGTTTGTTTATATGTATTGTCACTTATGTTTTGGCACTTATTATATGTACTGGCACTTATTCTATGTATTGGCACTTATTATATGTATTGGCACTTATGTATATTGGCATTTATATGTATTGGCACTTATTATGTATATTGGCACTTATATGTACTGGCACTTATTATATGTATTGGCACTTATGTATATTGGCACTTATTATATGTACTGGCACTTATTATATGTATCAGCACTTACTATATGTATTGGCACTTATTATATGTATTGGCACGTATTATGTATATTGTTTACTGTATGCCTAACAATGTTCAAGTGTCTTGACTCTCTATAAATATGTGTTTTGATTGTTGGCTACATCCTCCCTCTTCCCCTTCCCCAGGACGCACTGTGACACAAGCAACTTGTTGTTCAGTGTGTCCTTCCTGGTGAAACATTTCAATAAACAAATTAATAAGCACAGGGGGCAAAGATAGCTCAGTTTTCAGTAATAACCAAATGAAAACCAAGGGCTAACCAGATATTACTGGACTGGCCTGCAACTGATGATCTACTGTAGGGAAGGGGCTGACAAGGGGGTTAGGCAGTGGCACTTTTGAGGGCAGGGGGAGAAAGGAAGAATGCATGGCCGGAGGAGAGCAGGCTATTCAGGATTTCCCACAGGCCCATTGAACTATTATTGCTGAACTACAGGGGGTTTAACCAAGGTTTTCATTTGTATTATTGACTACCTAGGGTGAAAGGGAGGAAGACAGCATTAGGCTGATTAAGTAGAGCAAGGGTGTGGTGGTGACTAAAATTGAAAAAGAGCTTGCAGCAGGGACAGTAGAAAGCTCCTTATCATACACTTTACTGCAAACTTATAGGTTTCATTGCTGGGGCTGGTGCCCTATAGAAGGAACATGAACATTCAGTTTGATACATCACTTGTCATGCCCAAATGTAGTTCTGGTTAATGACTTCATTGGGTGAGATACATGCACAGTACCCTGGGTAATGACTTAATTGGGTGGGATACATGCACAGCACCCTGAGTAATGACTCCATTGGGTAGGATACATGCACAATACCCTGGGTAATGAATTCATTTGGTGGGATACATGCACAGTACCCTGAGTAATGACTTCATTGGGTGGGATACATGCACAGTACCCTGGGTAATGACTTCACTGGGTGGGATACATGCACAGTACCCTGAGTAATGACTTCATTGGGTGGGATACATGCACAGTACCCTGGGTAATGACTTCACTGGGTGGGATACATGCACAGTACCCTGGGTAATGACTTCATTGGGTGGGATACATGCACAGTACCATATGCCATGGTGAACCAAGCCCTGGCCATCATACCGGCCAAAGGGAAGAGGGCCCACAAGCTAAGAGCAATAGAGAGTCCACTTTCAGGCTGCTACCTATTTATAAGCAAGATTGGAACTTGTTGGGGTTCATGTTCTTGGGGGTTGGGGTTTTATTAATGCAATGCCCATGAGCTGCTTAGTAGCTTGTAGGTCATTTGAGAAGTTCAGCATGTGACTGAAATGGATTTTCAGGAGCATGTAAGGGCACATGGCAGAATGCAGTAGTTGGGTGACTTTGCTGATTGTTGATCCAGCCAATCTGAACCACATTTTTAGTCGAGGAGCATGTCCAGTTGGAGTTTCAGTCCCCCATGACTAGCAGTTCACCAGAATTAGCTAAAGAAGGAGAAGGAGGAAAGGGTATATAGGAGGATATTGAAAAAGTGCAAGCCTGATTTACATGAGAATGCTTGTTTCGCACACATAGTCATCGCGTTGTGAATTTTTTATATGTGATTGTCCCTTTACATGGGATTATTAATGGTGTTACTGCAGGAGTCATAATTCTATATATGTTTTACATCTTACATTTTGTACAAACTTCAGCCATGTATAATATGCCTTTTTTATTTGATGCCCTAGAGAATTATTACTACTATTAATATTTTGCCTGCGTAAGCAACCCATATTCAACATAGCTTGTACTGGTTAATTGGCACAGACAGTCTGGATTGCTGGAGGCAGGTCTGAACTTCATGACAGGAAGGTCTGTACTACATGTTTCCACTAGCCAGGTGCATGACCAGTACAAATTCAGCACAAAGTTGTATACTTCCAAAATGGAAATTTCAAAATGGCCCTTTAATTAGTAAGGGCCAGTGCTGGAGAGGCAGCCAAATTATTACCCCTGTACTCCTGCATGGAAGCACAGCTGTACGGGGATAATTTCTTGTTTGTGTGGCAAACGCAGAACTCCTCAGTATTCCCAGAATAAGCACAGATTTGTATTCTAAAGATCACCACAGCCGTACCTACCATCTGTAGTAGTAATAGTAGTAGTAGTAGTAAAATGTTTTATTTTTATAATGGAATAAGACTACACAAGCAAAGCATGTTTACAGAGTCATCAACCCTAGCACAAAAGGGACAGCACAGGTATCAATACAATCATTTATTACGTGCACTTCTACATATGTAGTATATGCAATATGGTGCTTGTGTGGTCACGTGTATGTAGGGCAAACTACCAGGAAATTAAAACAACATCTGCAGGAACATTTTCATGCTATTAGAAATGGGAATTTACAGTATCCAGTTGCTAGACGCTTGTTTGAGTCTCAAGATACCTCACTACATAAATTATCATATATGCATACATCAGGCCCCAATAATGAAATGCGGGGAGGACAGAGAAAAAATATTAGACCAAAAAGAATCATGATAGATTTTTTGTCTTAAAACCCTGAAACCCAATGGGTTTAATGAAACAATGGACTGGAAACCCTTTTTATGAATAAAAATGTAAGGGTCTGGCAGTGCATTAGATGGGGATCATGTAAGGAGTCAGCAATCTAGATGTTTGTTTAATATGTTTGATGGAATAAAGTAACGTGGGAACTGAACATGTATTACTCTAAAAAAATAGTGTGCCTTGAATAAAAGCAACAAGATTTTAAATTTAATATCCTGTTTGTGTGATGTGGCTCCGGCTGGGAGGCAGCACCTTGTGGTGGCAAATAGGGCAATTGTTCCTTAAATATAAAAGGTCACCACAAAGTGGCTAAGTAGAGTCTCTTATCCAGAGCAACAACCACATGAAGTACATGGATAAAAGGTTTTTTTTTAAGGACAGATTTCATACAAATGAAGTACAATTCTCAGAATGCTTTTTTGCACAGATGAATGTGTAAATTGTTAAGCACTTTAGTCATGAATGGTATATAAAAGGTAACACAGAGTTTATAATGCACAATTGATTATATCTTTGGTCACCATGGCAATTAATTAACAGTGGTTATCACAAATTACTCATTGGGCATTTTGATTGCAAGCACTTTATTGAGAGTACATGCAAGCACTATGTATAAAAGTGTGGTCAATCACAGTCAAGCCTCACCCCTGATGAAGAGATCCTGGTGGCCTTGAAGCACTGAGCTGTTTGCACTTTGTTGGTATGTGAACCATTACAATAAGTATTTCATATGTAATGTTTTTTGTTTATTGATGCTTCCAGTTAATTAATATATAACGATTTCTGAACACTACCCTGGAGTGCTGTGTATTTTATTCATTGAGTTTATTCATTTTACAGCATCCGACCTTAACTATGTGCACTCTTCTTTTTCTAGCCTGTTTACAGAGTTGTCTGTACCATTCATTCATTTCAAACAAATATACAAGTTACAAAATCACAGTATCCGTAATGAACCATCATATACTAATATCAAATTACTTAAAGATGTCACAGACAGCAATACAAATACTTTCTAAACTATGTTTAAAACTTTTTAAACAGTTTTTAAATCCCTTATTTCTGGATGCGATTTGTTCCATTCAGTAGCTGCTTTGAACTGAAGAGGCAGTTCACCGTACTTTGTTTTAATCTTAGGATCTGTTAGACCTTGATTCTTTATGCGTCTCAGACTGTGTTTATGGTTTAGTTGTTATGCATCCAAATAAACTGCACTTTCAGAGGTTTTCGTACAGGGACTTGAGTAGGGAAAAGAGGGTGGATAACTGATTTGTGATAGTTTCTTTAACAGCTTTTGCTAGATGGATGACTGAGCGTCTGAGAGCTCCAATATACGGGTTCATTTTCCTCTGCCGTATTTGCATTATATTTGTATTTATTTATTTTACCAGGGGAAAAAACTCTATCTAGCGCTGCTCTTTTTCAAGGAGGTCCTGGTTAGGATGGTAATCGGCACAGGAAATCAATGACATTGTGAATTATAGAGTACAGAGGCAGCTGCTGAGCAAATACACAGAGGTAAAAAATACAGCCAGACTGCACCACATGCTGTAGATAGAACAGATTATAACATAAAAGGTGGAGCGTCCAGTAAATGCAAAGGACAATGTTAAAGTTAGATGCCATGAGCAAAATCAAGAAAAATAGTGTAACCACCCAGTCCCTGGGATTACTAGAATCCCATCAGTACTTAGAAGGTCTCTGGGCAGCAATAGAGGGTTTTAAACTCTGTACCATGCATTATAACATTGTTTACCTGGTTCAGCTAGGCAAGGGATGAGGTGATGTCATTTGGAACTCTCGCAGCATCATAAGCCACACTTGGCTGAGCTGTATGGGAGATCTGTTAGAACCTTCCAGTTCTGAGATGGAGTTTGAAGCAAAAGGAGCTCTCTGTGAGTTCTGAGGGCAAGAGTGGACCTGCAGCCTCCCTTGTTTGGGGGAAGGATCCCTGTTCGTTATTTTCTCACCCTAGTCTGGTAATCAACAACTGTTTGCCTGGGAGTGCCGGAGGCCTGATCCAGTGGAGCCTATGTGGGTTCAAGTATTCATTCAGAGATGTGGAAAGGGACTAAGAATTCAGTGGTTCTTAGGGGTGATCCCCTAAAAGATTGAAAGACTGTCACAGCTGCCCAGAATGAAGAGACTGTGAGTGTTTTCTTCAAAAGCTATGCATTTGTGAGAGATATGTGGACTAAAGTGTTCTTTCAAATGCCTATAACAAGGTAATAACAAACCGCAAGTACAAGGTTCATTTGAAAATAGACTGTGAGTTTTCTGGTGCTGTATGTGTCCTATGCTGGCTAGATTACAAGCACTCAGGAACTGTTTTCATCACAAAAAATGTGCTGATAATGAACTGAATGTAAGGATGACTTTAGCAGTCCAGTGGGATTGGAGAATCCAGTTTGTTTCCTGAAGTAATGGCAAAGCCTGACTTTGGCCAGGGTGGGTAGAACCTCATTCGTGGTTGCAGAGTAGATCTAACTAGTTACAAGATAGGAACAGTTTTCCTCCTGGTTTTCCCGCAGATATTAACAATGGTCCATCTCATCAGGTGTTTCACGTTTAAGTGTGTGTTACCCCCCACAGTATATGCGCTGGGTACATATTGAGAGATCCCTCAGCACAGGGATGGATAAGTTCATTGGGAAAAATGTTCATGTTGGAATTACAGTATTGCCAGATTGTAAAGTGTTTCTACCTGCAAAAAAGTTGTTGCCATCTGTCCAGAACAGTTACAGCCTTGGGGGACCACCCTTTTTGTGTTCCATCTTGTCAGAAATAAAGCCATACAATACAATCCCAAGTTTATGGTTGCAGACATTCCATCTTTGAGTCTCTGAGTGAAATGTTTGGGCCCCTCAGATAGGAGACACAGCATAGCCCTGACACCCCTCTTCCAGACCCAGGTTAAATGGAAATGCTATTTTGTGCTCCAACTCCCCAATGTCTTAGATGCCCGAGCCAAGTATTTACCCTAATGACTAATACAGGGGCACTAGGAGGTAAAGGAAGGGCTGGAGATGCTGTGGGTTATTCTAGAGACAGGCACTGGGGACTGCTGTCCATACAGGGGTGGTATACAGACCTCCAGTACAGGGAGAGTAGTTGGATAGGGCACTTGTGGAAGCCATCATCAAGACTGCCGGTAAGGGGGGTGGTGCTGCAAGCTTGTAACTTCAGCCTGGTGGATGTGGATTGGAGCCTGTGCCATCCTTGACACTCTCTACAAGGGGCTTTTCTCTGGCAGCTAGTCAATGAACCCACTAGGGATGGGGCAGTGCCAGGCCTGGTGCTTGCACACAGGGACGGTATTGCCGACATCATGATGGGCAGTCCCCTAGGTACCAGTGATCACCATACAGTGTGGTTTAACATTAAGATGGGAACTGATATCACCACACAAGGACAAGGGTCCTGGACTTTGGGAGGGTGGATTTTAATGAAATGGAAGACTGCCTCAGAAGATGCCTCATAGGGAGGGGATTTCCAGGGAGGGGTTGAGGCACAGGGGAGTAAAATAAGGAAGAGCATACTTTATGCAATCAGCCTCTGCATGAAGGAAGTGATTACAAGCAGATGGAAAAGGAGACCATTATGCTCTTCTAAGGAAGTTGGCCAAGGTGGTGAAGGAAAAAGTGGCACTCAGGAGGTATAAGGAAACTCAGAGGGAAGAAGACAAGGAGGACTACAAAGTAAAACAGAGGGAAGCATGAAAGACACTGAGGGGAGCAAAGGCACAGACAGAGGAAAGGATAGCCAAAGAAGAAGCTAAAGAGGATAAGTCTTTTCTTCAGGTGCATAAATGAGATGAGTAAAGCAAGGGGAAGGATAATGAGGACAAGGAGGGTAGTAGAGGGAGCCTATGCAGAAGAGGACCAAGAAAAAGCAGACATCCTGAACAGGTACTTCTGCTGAATCTTCAAAGTGGTGGTGGGGTGGGGGACCACCAGGGAGCAGCTGGAGTAAGGGAGGAGGTGGTCACAAGTCCCTTTTCAGAGGAAAGAGTTTTGAAGGGACTTGAAGCTTTGGAGGTGGACAAGGCTATAGGACCAGATGAGATACACCCAACGGTACTAAAAGAACTCAGGGAACTGCTAGCTGTCACACTGATGTCCTATTTCAACAGCTCAATGGAAACAGATGTGGTTCTAGAGGACTGGATGAGAGAAGATGTGGCCCCTCTATGTAACAGTGGCAGTGGGGAGGAGGCTCACAACTATAGACTGGTCAGTCTCACCTCAGTGGTGAGGAAACTAATGGAAGCCCTGCTAAAGGAAAGGTTAGTAGAATTTCTTGAATCCAAAGGGCTGCAAGATCACAGGCAGGATGGATTCACAGGGGAAGGGGTGTCATGCCAGATTAATCTGAATGATTTCTTTGACTGGGTGATGAAGGAAATGGATCAGGGGAGGGCAGTGGACATGGCCTTCTATCTGGTTTTAGCAAGACCTTCAACACCGTTCCACACAGGAGATTGATTAAAAAACTGAGCAGCCTGAGGGTGGAATCCAAAGTGGTGAACTTGGTTATAAACTGCTTAATGGACAGGTAACAGCACTCACGCTAGATGGGAGAGTGACCTGCAGAGTGCTTCAGGGCTCAGTACTGGGACCAGTTCTCTTTAACATCTCTATAAGTGGCACTGCAGCAGAACTGGAAGGGAAGTTATAGTATGCCTTTTTCCAGATGACATCAAAATCTTTAATAGGGTAGACACTCAGGAGGAGGAGAACTGAATGCATAAAGATCTTGGGAAACTCGAGGAGTGGTCAAGAGTATGGTAGTTGGGGTTTAATGCTAAAATGTGCAAAATCATGCACTTAGATCATAGGAACTCAGCAGCCAAGTATAGGATGGGGGGGGGGGGAGTACTATCATTTACTAATCCGAAAAGGGAGCTTGGGTTATCACATCTGATTACCTCAAAATGGCAGGGCAGTGTGACAGAGCAGTGGGTAGGGCCAGTGGGATGCTGAGATAGATAGGGAGAGGTATCTCCAGCAGGAGGGAGGTGGTGTTGCCACTGTATCACTCCCTGGTGAGACCACACCTGGAGTCTTGCGTTCAGCTCTGTTGGCCCTACCTCATAAAGGACATAGAGGCAGTCCTGAGGAGGGCAACCAAAAAGGTGCAGTGGTTGCACCAGAAGCCCTACTAGGACAGATTGTTGGATCTCAACATATAGAAACCCTGGAAGAGAGGCGAGTGACAGGGATATGATGGAGAGCTACAAGTGCCTCATGGGTGTGAACAGAGTGCAGGAGGGAAGTCTCTTTCAAATGAGGATGGGCACCAAGACCAGAGGGCACGTGATGAAGCTGGATGGGGGAAGTTAAGAGGGAAGTGAGGAAGTACTACTTCACTGAAAGAGTGGTAGATGCCTGTAACAGACTGTCAGTGGAAGTGGTGGAGGCAAAAACAGCAGGGGGTTTCCAGCATTCGTGGGATAGACATAGAGTAATATTAGTAAGCAGCCAGGGAGTAAGGAGGGTTGCTGGAGACCAGTTAGGGTCTGTGGAGACAGACTAGGAAGGGACCGTCTGGGCATATAGGTAACATAGAAACAGAAACATAGAATTTGATGGCAGATAAGGACTACTTGGCCCACCCAGTCTGCCCATTTTCCCTATCTACTGTAATACGGTAGATTCTACTTGATCTTTGGCTTAGACCTCCCTTCCCTAATGACTGGGGTTCCCTTATGCCTATCCCATGTGTTCTTGAATCCTGCCACAGCTTTCAACCCCATCACCTCCAGTGGAAGGCTGTTTCAGGCATCCAATACTCTGTAAAGAAATACTTTCTTATGTTTCCCCCAAGTCTACCCTCCTCCAGCTTCATAGCATGTCCCCTTGTTCTTGAGAATCATCTTTTCTGAAAAATGCTTCCCTCTTGAACCTTATTTATACCCATGAGGTATTTGAAAGTCCCTGCCATATCCCCCTTTTCCCATCATTCCTTCAGTGTGTACATATTGAGGTCGTTTCCTCTCTCCTCATATGGTCTCTGGTGCAGACCGATGGTAGCCAAGCGTTCCTTTTCTGCCAACAAATTCTATGTTTCTATTACAATAATATCTTGTGAAAGTCCACTGACAAGTAAATTGTTTCTATACAGTGACCTTCAGTTAACATTTTGAACGAGTAAAGACTAAACAGTGTGCACAATTTGAGAGATGCTTGCAACTTATGGCTGAAGGTAGTGGCAAGCCGGCTGAATGCCATTATACACTGTCGTTGTTCAACATGCAGATTGAAAGAAAGATATTTGCCAGAAAAAAAAACACCCATGTATTTATATGAGTCTAGTTATGAAATGGCCATTAATTGATTTTACTTGTAAGGCTTCTGTATTTTCTGTTTTGTTTTTTTGACCCAACTGAAAGTACATAAATTGGATTTTATTCACATTCATTGTCACGTCTGACTTCAAAAAACAGGGTTCCCTCTTTGTTCTGTAAAATCCTGCTGGAGTCTTTGCGGCACTGTCTGAGATATCATCTACTATTACTAGGAATATATTGTCTTTATAGATACATATTTGAGTATTAATTTCTATTTTCAGCAATTAATTTATAAAACTTTTAAATACAGTAACAGGGGTCCCAAAACTGAGCCTTGTAGCATCCCATATCTGACTTGTGTGAACAGTATGTGGAAAGAAAGGCCAACATTTCACTTATTTCAAAACACTTTTTTGAAGCCATCCTTTTGACCTCTCCACACACACTTGCTGCTACCTCTGACCTTTACTTTACTTACCTCTGCCCCCCACCTGTAGTCCTTTTTTCCTTCTGGAAGCACCAACCCTTCTGGTCCTGCATCTTGCCAGCACCTTACCTACCTATGTGCATGATTTCCTAATTGCTCCTTTTTATTTGTAGACTAATTTTTTGTACAAATCACATAGCGCTTTGATTTTCTCATTCTGTTGTACCTAATGTTTAATTGTGCTAAACATATGCACCATACTTTCTGCATATTGCCATTTTGTATATCTGCTCTGCTTGTTTGATATTTACTTGTATTATTCTGTACCCAGATTTTATTGTTTCATTTGTTTATTGAAAAGTTTCACCAGAAAGGCACACTGAAAAACAAGTTGCTTGTCTCTCGGTGCATCCGGGCAGGGGCAGGGGGAAGGAAGAATAAATAAAAGACAAAGGACAATCAAGTAGTACAAGCAATCATAAACAGCAAACAGTAAATTGGATTTGTACAGACATTTGTTACAGCGACTGTGGTACAACAAGGCTTGCCAAATACAAATACAAAAAAACAGCAAACGGCACAAGCAATCAATCATATGTAGTAAATCAGATTGTACAGACATTTGGTGCAGTGACTGTGGTGCATCATGGCTTGACAGACTAGTTTGTTAAGTAGCAGAAAATACAGGTACAGAAATTCGGAGTGAATTTAAGAGTAAACAGAAATACAAGTGCTAGGGGGCAGCTACCACAGAGAGACAGTAGAGTAATGAAGCAGTTAGAAGAGCAAAGCAATTAGCTGATCACAGCTAGAGGCATGTGCAGTTAGAGGAGTAGTAGTTTGTTAAGGCTAGGGAGATAGAGTTGAAGGAAGATGAGTGTATAATTTGAGGTGGCAATGAGCTCCAGAGTTTTTGGAAGTTGTGGGAGAAGGCAGAGTGACCAGCTGCAGTCAGCCTAAGAGGGACAACCAGTGTTCTGGTGTCAGTGGATCTCAGTGAGCATTTGGGGGGTGCAGGAATAGTCAGAGCAGTCGAGAGATAGAGGTGAATTTAGCAATATGGATCAGCCGCCAGTTGGTAAGTGAGGGGAAAGCAAGGGAATGGCAAAGATCGCAGTGGTGGGTGCGCAGGGGGCACGTCAAGAGTGAAATGGCAGAAGAAGTTGAAGAGTGAGTCCAATCTGGTTAAGGCGGATTTCGGGGCAGCATTGTAGATTACATCACAGTAGTCGAAGATTGGGAGAATCATCTTCTGGTCTAGTTCGTGCCTTACCAGAAGAGGTAGGGAAGTTTGGTTCCTGAAAAGGGCGCCAAGCTTGGGGCATAGGTTTTTTTCAGAATAGCGTCTACATGTCCAGAGAAGCTGAGGTGCTGGTCGTGCCAGACCCCAAGGTATCTGAAGGAGGAGGTGTCCTCCAACAAAGTCCTATTGAGGGTGTGGAAGGAGGGACTGGAGGTGAGCCTGGAGAGTCTCTGCCTTGTGCCAAAGGTCATGGAGACAGTCTGTTTGGCATTTAGAGAAAGCTGATGAGTGCTAAGCCAGAACTGGAGCTTGCTGAATTCCAATTGGAGTCTGGTTTCAACATCTGAGACAGTGCGGGCAGAGGTGAATAGTACAGTGTCGTCAGCATACATATAGATGGAGGTTGAAGTACACACTGATGGAAGGTCATTTAGGAATATAGAGAAAAACATGGGACCTACAACTGATCCTTGAGGGATGCCAGTATCTATTGGGGTGGGGGGTACTGGGTCAGTGATCCTGACTGGTTGTGTCCTACCTGTAAGGTAAGCTCTGAACCAATTTGTGGCAGAGACAGACAGGCCAGCTGAGGAGAGGTTGTTTAGGAGAAGGGAGTGGGAGACCATGTTGAAAGCCCTTGCAAGGTCGACGAAGATGGCCTCGGTGATTAGGTCACTATCCATCCCTGTGAGGGCAGAGTCTGTGAGCCTGAGTAGGCAGGTGGTGGTGGAGTGATGTTTCCTAAAACCAGATTGAAAAGGGGTGAAAAAGTTAGACTCAGACAGGTAGGTGGACAGCTGAGACAGGACCAGGTGTTCCTGGAGTTTGGCTAGGACAGGGAGAAGGGAGATAGGGTGGTAATTACAGGGGGAGGAAGGATCGCTCCCACCCCTTAGGTAGAGGTAAGACTATGGCTTGCCTCCATTTTTTAGGCACTGTGACTGTGGCGAAAGAAAGATTTAGGATGTCAGCCAGTGGGGCTGCTATTGCCGGGGCGGAGAGATAGAGGAGCTTAGGGTCCAGTCCATCAGGTGAACTACCTTTAGTAGAGTTTAGAGCTAGCAGAGTGGCTATGGTGTCTGCAGTGGTGACTGAGGAGAAAAATAAAACTTCACTGCTCAGGGTTGCATTTGGAGGTGCTTGGGTAGCCGGATTAGAGGGTGGGAAGGAGGGGAGGAAAGCTAGAAGGGTAGATGCACAGGATGTAAAATAGAAGTTGAACTCCATTGCAACAGCAAGGTGGTCTGAAACTAGGGTATTATTTATTTTAAGGAATGAGGGGGTTCAGATGGGGGGGGGAGAATAACACATGGACAACCTTCCAGCATTTTGATGGGTTGTTTATATTGGTTTGGAAGGAACTTCTAAAGTATCCAGCCTTGGCCAGTCTAGTAGCTTTTGTTCATTTATTTCTCAGGGTACAGTAGATTATATAGTCATGAGGACTGCTAGAGACTTTATGCTTTTTCCAGGCTTGGTCTCGAGCCCATTGGCTTGCAAGAAGCTCTGGTGTGATCCATGGGAGATGGTTGCCATGAACCCTGGAGGGCCTGATAAGGGCAGATAGGTTCCAAGTGGAGATGAATTTGTTTTTAAAGTAGATCAGTGCATCATCTACGGATTGGGCCAGGGAGATAGGTGTCCAGTCAGTATGTGCTAGACTGTGGAGTAAAGGATCTAGGTCAAGGGACTTAAAGGACCTTGATAGAATTAATGTTGGTGGAACTTTAGGCCTATGAATTTTCCAAACCATGAAAATCATGTGGTGGTCACTTAATGAGTCAGATAGAAGTCCAGATTTTATAACTCTGTGTGGGTGGGAGGTGAGCACTCAGTCTATCAAAGAGTGGTTTTGGGATTTGAGATTTAGCCTGGTTAGTTCGGTGGTTTGTTGCGAAAGGTTCTTGAAGTTATGTCATTTCTAAGTTTAGAGAGGGAGGGGGCATCCCAGTGTTGATTGAAGTCCCCCATTATGTATAGCTCACCAGCAGGGGAGTGGGTAACGATATTAGTGATGAGCTCAGAAACAATAGCAGGGGATACTCCAGGTTTGCTGTAAACATCAGCTACATAGATTGGGAGAGAGAATGGCAGTGACAGTCTTTAGTAGGAGAATTTCGTAAGTCACTGGGAGGGACGTGGATAGGATAATATCAGTGTTGAGGGGGCAGAGACATACATGGCAATACCGCCTCCTCTACTTGCTTGGTCTTGCTGGTGGATTGAGTAACCTGGGATGGCAATTTCATTGTTTGCTATTTTGTTATTTAGCCAGGTTTCAGAGAGAATAAGGATGTTGGGGGCAAGAGAGGCAGCAAGAGGTTGTAAAAGGTCAAGTTTGGGGACCAGGCTATGTATATTTGCATGGAGTAGCTTGAGGCCATGGGGAAGGGTTTGGGTACTAACGGGGGAGGAGCGATGTATGAGTTAGTATGCAACAGGGGGTAGGGGAGGGTCTGGGTTTAGGTTGATATCCCCTGAGAGTAGCAATAAGTAGGTAATGATGAGGTAGTGCAAGTTGTCTCTCTTAAACCAAGGTTTTGATACAAGCGATCTTGGGATGTGGTAAAGCATGTGGGTTGGAGGATTGTGCAGCTTTAGCAGTGATATTAGATAGTGGGAGTGTAAGAGAGGGTAGATGGAAGCAGAAGGGAGGGAAGTGAAGTAGGACCAAGATGGTTGGTCATATGCTAAAGTAGCAGGATAGAGGATAAGAATGGAGGGCTTGACAAAACAGAGGGTAATACCCGGCACCAGGCAGTTGGTATGAAGATATCCATGAATGGTAGGTGGGGCAAGGATGGGAAGGAATGAGAGGAGAAGCCAAGGCGTACAGGGATACATGTTGTACAGCGGAACTATAACGTAAAAGTGGGAAAAGGCACTAAGGACGTGGGGCAAATAAATGAGAGTTAGTATCCCAGTGTATATCCAGAGGGGTAAGTTCCTGGAGAGGTACAGTTAAATGGGAGGAATGGCACAAAGAAAAGGAAATAGAGTTGGACTCACAGTGCGGGTGCTACAGGAATATAGCAAAACATTGGCAGAAATTGCAGTGTGGAGCCACAAAATTTACAGCTAGTGGAGAAGAACCAGTAGTACGTATATACTGTAATTAGGTCAGGCACAGGAGAAAATAATACAGTATTTATGCTGCTAATGGCACTAGGATGCAAGTCTAGTTACTAGATCCAGGAGGAGGTGACTGGGAATAGGTAGAGAAAATGCCTGTTGTAGGTAGTATGGGAAATAAGAACTTGGAATAGGGTCACTGCACTTGCAACTAATCTAATTGGGCTAAGTGGCTTGGAGGGGCAGTGCTGCGGTTATGGAAGAGCATTTAAACAGCGCTGGGGGCAGGTGGGAGAAAATTCCAGCTTTTTCACTCACTAGCAGCAGCAACAGGCTGTGAGGAAATGCAGAACAGAAGAGCGGAATGTCCAAACAGGGCAAGTCGGCAGGAAAGTGCCTGGATTCAAATCAAAGAATTACCTTAACAGCCGAGTGGAGCAGTGGGCAGCAGCAGCTGCAGAGGGAGCCACACCATGGGGAGGGGAGTCGGAATCAGGGGCTCTGGAATCTGGAAGAGCAAGGGGAAAAAATGTATATTTAACAGGAGGAACAGAACTCAAATTCAAATTCTTAGTGGAACAGAGGCACCAGAGAGAATGGCAGAGGAGGTAGACAAAGGAATCGAGTAATCAGTGGGTGGGGATTGTAGTAGGGACAAGGGCAGAGAGACTGAATGGGGGTGGGGTGGGGGAGGCTACCCTTCTCTTATACTTTCACTTTTATTGTATTCTCCCATTACACTTTGCTCCTGGACACATGCTTTGGCTCAGTGTGCTTCTCCGAGTCACGAGATTACAAATGGATATGCAATCTATAATATTAATCTGGAACACAAAGCAGCCCTAAAATCTATCATTGTGTTGTCTTTCCACTTAATGATCTTGGGTTCCTAAAATATTACTCTGTAGCAACTTGGAAGGCTGTCACAACATCTTATGCTGACAAGAAACTTTATGTATCTCTTATATTCCCGTGTCTAACAGCTGTATTTTCTCAGGTGCACTTAAAACACTTATTTTTACATCCTTGCATACCATCAATGTAACAAACACCAGAAATCAGGTGCTCCACCACTGGGAAAATAGTGATGCATCAAATCAAAAACAGAGCTGAAAACAACCTGATTAAATGGTGCACCCACCACCCCCAAGCTCAGTATGCACTATGTGCTTTGTACACTGCTATAGAAAACTATCAGCATGCTAATGTACAAGGCAAACAATAACTTATTACAAAACGTATCAGTAGCTAAACAGATATACATACTGTTCATATAAAAGCTGGCATATTATACACCATGGGAGATATCAAATACAGCAGTCCAAAAGCTGCAGCAGCTACCCCGGCAACAGCCGATGACTAAACCTTATGTTTCACCTTGGTTGGGCAGGCTTCGACAGAAGTGATGAATGGTGTGTCATATCAGCTTTTATATGAACAGTACATACTTACACGTTTTGTGACTAACATGCTGATAGTTTTCTATAGCAGTATATATAGCATATACAAAATCACACATGTCTCCACAATGCAAAGCATCATGGGCTGCATATACAAATCACCACGAGTCCTGGTAGGATGAAACACATGTCTATGTCTTCTGTTAGCACCCTTTGCAAACTGTGTGAGAGGCCTTTCGGCACCATGCAATTCTGCTTAAAGTTGGACCAGCATAACATTCTGTGGTGATTTGCATATGCAGCCCATGATGCTTTGCATTGTGGAGGCATGTGTGATTTTGTATTTTCTTGAAACTTGGCTTCCCAGCCAAATGCCCTTTGGGGTAACCCTTGCCTCAGTGTTTGCGCACAGAGGTTCTTTGTCTTTTATATAGCATATGGTGAATACCGAGCTAGGGGGTGGTGGGTGCACCGTTTGATCAGTTTTTTTTCATACCAATAATGTAATACTTTGTATCAGTTCCCCTTCACCTCAAAAGGTTTCTGTTGCTTATAAATTTAGTTTCACAGTAACAATTATTAGCACAATGCAGTACAAAATGAAGTTACTGTGGTTGTTGTAATCACTACTAGTAAATGAAACTGTTTGTAAACTTTCCCTGGTGTACAAAACCTTTTTATTCCATCCTGCTTTGGCTTTCTGTCATACAAGCCCTGCAGTGTATTTTGAGATACACGATGTATGATAGATGCTTTTCAAAATAACAACTGTGTGTATCGTGCTGTACTGTGCTAATCATTTTTCACATTTCAGAACCAGCTGCAGCTCTTTCTGAAATCTAGGGCACAGTGCAAATGTGGTTACCAAAGCAATCCCTTACACATTTTTTTTGTTCCACATTAAAAGTTTTCAGCTGCAAGATTAAGGTACAAGATTCAGCTACATGACAACAACAAGATTTTTAACTCCTCCAAATTGTTATTGTATTTTATTTATTTATTTATTTTTAACTTTGTTTTGTAATTATCATATATCATCATACAGACAACTTTGCCTTATTCTGGGCTTACCAATTGCTTAGATACAGACCATAGAGAGAATTTTACCTCTCTCATTAATCTTAGGATTGATGCTTTCCAAATATTTTGATACCACATAGAGGGGAAAGCTTACAATTTTTAACTAGCAAGTACAATAACATTTATAAGCTATGTTACAAGCCCATGAGCAGTGTGACTATATCAATCTGCTAAAAGACCATATTTTAAAGTCCTTCAAAAAAAACGCCCCACACTGGGACTTAAGGTGTCACACTATATAGCTACCAGTTGATATAAATTTAAAAAAAACAGCATTTACCACAACAAGCACCAATCATTTAACTAATATACCCCATATCAAAAGTAAATTTAAGCACTGAGATTACCTTATTAGTTGGTAGCATAAAATAGATACTACCGCTCTATCATGCTAAAATAAGTCCATAAAAATATAATTAGTACCCAAATATAGTACAGTTTTTAATAAACAAAAAAGAGCCCTATTATGCTATAGTCTGGTTCAGTAGTTTCATTTATTTATAATAGTCCATTATCCCAAGGATTGTCCACATCTCAAAGAAAAAATGAAGAACCGAGATAGACTGTTATAAAAAGTTATTATATGGAGCGTCAAAGATTTGCCTAACTGCTTTTCAGCCATCTTCATGGTCTTCCAACTCACTGCTCTCTTCTCCTTGGTCCCAACGATGACTCCGACTGGTATTAGCAAAACGAGAGGCCCATTTGCCTGCCTCGACAGGATCCGAAAACACCCAAACTCTACCATTATGGACGATTCGAAAACGTGCTGGAAACACCATCGCGTGTACAATCTTTGCTTCCCTCAGCTGTTTTCTCACCCCATCAAATTTCTTTCATTGGGTTCGGGTAGCATAGCTTATATCAGGAAATAGATAGATCGATTGTTCATCCTGCGTAATAGAGCCCGCTTGTCGAGCATAGCGGAGAATCCTGTCCCTGGTTCCTATACCATCTGTGACAATAAGCAGAGTACGAGGCATTTACATATCCTCCTGATACCCACAAGGAGTGCTTCTATAAGCCTTTTGTAATCCAAAGGATACATCATGACTCTCCGGGACCAGTTTATCTGCCAGCCAGTCCTGTAAGAACATTAGAGGATTATCCCCCTCGATCCCTTCTGGCAAGCCGAGGACACTAATATGTGAGGAGCAGGCCTGGTTTTCCAGAATCTCAAGTCTGGCTCTCAGGTGTGTATTTTCTTTCACCATTAAAGATGGGCAGCCGTAGCTGATTCTGCCTGTTTTCTGTCTCCTGACTTCAGTCTGCATCCCCTCTACCATCTTTTCGACCATCGTCACCCTTGTACCGAATGAATCCATCTTGCTGTTTAGGTCGGAGACTGATGCAATCAGCCTTTTCAGTTTAAGGCCTATGGATGCCATGGTTTCCTCCGACTCCTGTTGGGATGCGGCCTGTGCATCAGAAGTAGGTCACAGAGGTTGCGATGTGCCCGCCGATTTAATGCCTATGCCTCTGCCTCTATCTTTTCGAAGGTTACCCATATTATGTTTTGAGGGTTCCTCTTTCGATTGGTGGTATTTGTTTGAGTTGATTGCTGCTGTTAAAAGGAGATTTTTGAAAAGTTGTGAAGTTCAACCAAGGAGCTGTTGTAAAATGCTGCCATTCTACTCTGGCTCCACAGCACCCCCTGTTATTGTATTTTAAAGCAGAAATCATCAGAGCAGACTTAAGTTAGTGCCACAGCTGGCTTGCCCGTGAGGACCTCTTGAAAACACAAGAGGCTCTGCACTTTTTCTCTTGTGGGATTTTTAAATTTGTTTCTGTTTTATATTTTCTAATTATTTTATAAATTGGATGGCTAATAACACAGTAATATGGACGGTGGGGTTTCTTCACACTCTTCCATCTCATGAGTATGGCCTTTCCAGTTTCGTTCTACTTTGCTTCCAGAGAGGTCATTTGGCCTAGTGGCTAGACTTTAGTGCTGTGAACCAGTGAGCCTTGATGCATTCCACAACCATTGCTTATTTACTGTGTGACCCTGTGCACGTTATTTAATCCCCCTCTGCCTCCTGTGCTTAACCTTTTAGTATTCACTCTCTCTCACTCTCTCTCTTTGCTGTATGAATCTTTCTATATGGCTAACAGAAGCAACATTCTCCCTCTGCCCTTTCTTGGATTGTAAAGGGCTTTGCAATACAGCTTGGTGTGAACAAGCTTGGTACATCCAGCAGGCCTGGATCTGATTCCCACAACCTTTACTTGCATACTGTGTGACCCTGAGCAAGTTACTTAATCTCCCTGTGCTCCTGGGTCAGCTCTGTATATGGGCCTTGTGCCCAGTTGGACTTATCTAGTCACCAAAGGACAAAAAACACACACACTAAATAAGTCTAAATGTCTGTCTACTTTTTTCTCTGCAAGTCAACAATTGATACTTAAAATCTGATCAAAGGAATTTGGCAATAGTTTGGTTTCATCCAGTTGATAAGCTGAGAGGTATTCCTAAACATAGGGGCATTAAACAGTTTGCATTCTTTGTTTTACTTTTATTAATTCTGCAAATATAGGGCATCTGAGACTAGCCATCTTGGGAGATCTGGTCAGTACTCAGGTGTAGTTTGCGCTGAATGGCATACTGAAGTATCTCAACGCACTTTCCACTAAGGGCAATTACGAGAGTTAAACTTGTTAGCCTTCAGCTTCTGGCAGATGGCATCCATGTGAAGAGAGAAATCTAAGTGAAAATCTAACCATACCCGATGGCATTTGAAGAAGGAGACACTCTTAGTTAACATATCATCAAGGGTGTAGAAGGGAGGGGGTAGTGAGCGCCTGACCAACTTCTGCCGTGTGCCGAAGATCATACAGACCATTTTCCTGGCATTGAGAGGCAGTTGGTTTTCTCAGAACTAACAGACCTTGAAAAAAGTCAGCTGAGCAGCCAGGTCGGAAGAAGAGGCATAGATCACTGTACCATCCGTGTACGTTTGGATAGCTGCAGAGGAACAGGCACTAGGGAGGTTATTTAGAAAAGATGCAGAAAAAGATTAGGTCTAGGACTGAGCCTTTGGGCACACATGAGCAGATAAGGAGAGGGGCAGGAGTGTGCCGTCAATACGGACAGGTTGGGACCTGCCCTGGAGGGAGAAAGGAATGGAACCAGCTTATTGCTAGGTCAGAAACGCCCACTCTTTTAGGGTTGTCTAGGAGGAGGAGGAGGAGGAGGTGTGCAACAGTGTCAAAAGCCTTGGCCAGGTTGACAGACTGTGAATGTGATCATCCCCTGATCCATTCTGGATAGGCTGGAGTCAGTAAGCTGGAGGAGGGAGTTAGAGGTGGAGTGGGGCTTCAGGAAGCCAGATTGGAAAGGGGTGAAAAAGAAGGAGGAGTGCAGAAAAAGGGGAGAGTTGGGAGAGGACTCCGTGACTGGGATATAGCAGACTGGAAGGATCACTGTTCTTTTTCTGCCTATATTTTCTTTGTTTCAGTGTTCCTGGAGTTTGGCCAGTGTTGGTTGAAGTTAAATTAGCTGATAGTTCCCAGGAGAGAAGGGGTCAGTCCCTTTGGGAAGGGTGGTGTCTGTACCACATTTGTAAGCATTAGGAACAGAGGCCAAAGAGAAAGACGGGTTGACAATAGTGGCAATGGGGTGACAATGGCAGGAGTAGTGAGGTGAAAAAGGACAGTATCAAGGCCCTCGGGGCACAGACATTTGAGGGGGGTTAGGAGCTAGAAGGGTCTTGACCGAGGCTGCCATAGTGGGGGAGAAAAGAAGAAGGGGCAGGGGAAGAAGAGGATGATGAAGAAGAGGAGAGGAGAGGAGGGGAGTGAGCACAGGAGGTTCACTAATGTTCACTAATGTGCAAGTAACTGATAAGGCTATAAGCCCAAAATTAACTCCTAGTGATCAAATATAACATCTTAATGTACTTCCATTCAGTTATATAGTCGTCTAGTCTCTTCGTGAAAATCTCTTTAGAGTGTCTTATTATGATAGTTTCAGGTAAACTATTCCAAAGGTTTAATATCGTCTGTATGTAAAAGTACTTTCTTTTATCTGTTTTAAATATTCTGATTGGAAGAAGGTGTTGAAAGAGGAAGCAACAACAGCATGGCCAGAGATGGGGGAGTTACCCAACTTGAGAAATGGGGAAGGGGACTGAGTCAGTGGTCATTGGAGAAACTGTGGAGTGGATAACCTTCTAGAACTTACAGGGATGACTTAGGTTGTTTCAGCGTATGGATGCAAAGTATTCAGATTTCACAAGCCTGGTAGCAAGGTGCAGACATTGCAAAAGGCCCAATAGTTTACCAGGTCAGCAGGGAAGCTAATGAACTTCTGAGTCCACCAAGCTTGTTCTGGTATGGAAGCGGGCAAGTAGCTCAGTTGAGAGCCATGGGAGGGGACAGCATCTGACCATGTTTTTTCTAAGGAGAATCCCAGACAGCCAGAATTTTTGAGCTGAAGAACTGAATGGCAGAATTAATGTTGACTGCTGCCGAGAAGGGAGACCAATCAATAATGAGTAGGTCTGTGTAGAGAGAAAAGAAGTCCAAGTGACCTAAATGACTGAATCTGGACAAATTTAGGAGGCGCTTTGGGCAGCTACATCTTGCTCATACAGTAGATCATATAATAATCACTGAGACTGTCAGGGAGAGTAGCAGCATCCATTATTTGATGGGGGGGAGTAGCATCATCCATTATTTGGTGGGGGGAGTAGCAGCATCCATTATTTGATCGGGGAGTAGCAGCATCCATTATTTGATGGGGAGTAGCATCATCCATTATTTGATCGGGGAGTAGCAGCATCCATTATTTGGTGGGGGGAGTAGCATCATCCATTATTTGATCGGGGAGTAGCAGCATCCATTATTTGGTGGGGGGAGTAGCATCATCCATTATTTGATGGGGGAGAGCATCATCCATTATTTGGTGGGGGAGTAGCAGCATCCATTATTTGATGGGGGAGTAGCAGCATCCATTATTTGATGGGGGAGTAGCATCATCCATTATTTGGTGGGGGGAGTAGCAGCATCCATTATTTGATCGGGGAGTAGCAGCATCCATTATTTGATGGGGGGGGGAGTAGCAGCATCCATTATTTGATGGGGGGTTCATAGAAACGAGAACCCAACCTTTGGAGGGAGTGGTTAAGGATTTTAAGACTGAGGTAGTCAGGTCCAAGATAAACTGGGAGAGTTGCAAGGATTTTGCATTTTGACATAGCTTCTGGAAGGAGGGAAGAGCCAGTTGATGTTGAAATCCCCAAGAATGAGTAACTCTCCCAAGAAGGAGTGAGAGGAGACATGCAGTCCAGGTACCGTGTGCCAGTGGGCTACTACCCCTGCCCATTGACTACCACACAGGATAAGGGGCCTGGGTTCTGTTACGATGGTGTTTGGGGGTTCTACCCCAGAATGGAAAGAAAGTAGCATGGTGCCTCCACCCAAAGTAAGATAACAGCGGGCCAGGTGTCTGTTTGGTACAACCCCTTGGGATGCTGTACCTACTCACCTCCCCTTCCAGTTACCCCACTCACTGGATACCATGTTGTTCACCAATATTGTAAAACACATATACTTGACAGCTAATATCCATAAAATACCCACAACACAGGAATTGCAACAAACAAAACACAGCTTTATTTTAAGGGGGGGGGGCTAGGGAAGGGGGTACCAGGACACAGGATTGCTGTTAAAGAGAAAAATAGGTTAATGGAGTTAACAGAGCCCATAGGCCAGAACACACACAATGCCCATCCCTACTGGTACCAGTGCAAACCTCCTATGTCCTGACAGTCCTAGCTGGGTACCCAGACTTAACGTAGGCCTGCTAGATGCCACAGGTCAACCATCGTTGGGGCTCTTAGAGTAGCTCTTACTAGGTTTCTAGCTGGTGTAGAATTATTCCCCTTTTGTCAGGGCAAGCCTTGGATTACTCATGGTCCTGGAGACTGGGACTCAGCTACTGGCACAGTAGGTTCAGGCAATTTAGGATCAACTGCTCCAAAGGGCAGCAAGCAAAGAGGCAGGGATTGTTGGTCCAGAAAATGCACCAATGGCTATCAACTGGTCGACCATGGATTTGCTTGAAGATTTTTGCAGCTTGTCACCTTCTGAGTTGCTTGAAGACTCTTGCAGCTTTTCACCTTCTGCCCGCCACATGGGCCAGATTACAGAGAACACACACAAAGCCTACCAGGCCACCAGGGACCCAGACCCAGAAGTTACCCCATGATCCAGCTCCCCTAATGGGTCCAGAGTGCCCTAGCACTCAGGCACGCACCCGTGGCCCCCTGCAGCCCAGTCTGCCTCACTCAGTAGGGTTTTATGGGTTTTCTACCTGGCTCCGAGTTGCAGCTTTAGGATTGCAGATTCACCTTTTTTGAACAGGAACAAGCAGCTCCGGGGTGCAGCAACAATTTCTCCAACTTCCACATTACCAGTGGCTTTCAGCTAGTAATGCACAGTCTCTAGGGTGGACCTCCACTTTTCCACAGCTGGATTTCAGCCCAAACCAACAGGTTCCTGAACTCTGGATACCTGTCGACATTCTCAGCAATTTTCCTCCATTCTAGACTGAGTGCCCACTTTAGGCTCTAGCACACTCACACAGTTCCGTTTACCCCTTTTCATAGGCACAGGGGTTTGCACACCGATGCAGGCTCACTGCAGACACTGAATCTCCAAAACCACCAGGAGCTTCCACCAAATGCCTTGAATGTTCCGATTCAACACCACAGCTCCTTCAACCTGAGAGAAATCAGTTTTCCAGATGCTGAGACAATTGATCGACTGCCCAATGAAGTCCTATAGAAGACTGTTCTCTTTCCAACACCACCGCCTGAGCCCTTTCTGACTCGATCAGAGCCAAGATCAGACTGCCCCAACTGCCCAAAGTCCCTGGGGTTTCACCTGAAAATCCCAGCCTCTGACTGACTAGATACTGCTGTCAGTCCTAGACGTTAATGAATGTAGCCCTTCTTTGATTATTGATTGGTAAATGGTCTTTGGCACCTAGATTTAGTTCACACCTCTCCCATAAGTCAGTTCAGCTGTCTTGTGGGCACCTAAGTTAATGACTGGCTGTCCACTGGGGGTTAAGGTATCAAAATATGGCTGCCATATGTGTAGTCCCGTACAGTTTTATAGCAGTCCCCACTTTAGTGTTCTTATGCAGCCAAAGAAAGCAGCTTTTATTAATATTAGTCCCATAATCCTGTAGCTGCTTTTGTTCTTTATTAAGCAACTGTACAATTGTATTTCAAAGGTCTTTTGTTTCCTTGTTGCTGGCTCCACTATTCAGTTCCCCAGGAGCAGCGATTCAAGCCATTAATATTCGTAGTGTCCCCGATTACAGTGCTTATGGGCGCTTTCAAAATAACCTTGAACCCGCAGTCCATGGATGCATGGGGAACAGCACTGACATCTAGGCATGGGAAGGAGTAAGGTGCAGCAAGTCCCATGTCTACCTCATGTTTTACACAATAGAAGAGTACAGTTAGGCAGTGGACTAGAAGGGTATATCCTTAGTTTCATGCCCTAAACAGGTACTGCTAGGCTGCAGAGTAGGAGAGGATGTCCCTTAGTATTATGATTACATTGTTATTGGGTGCATGGTATTAAAGATTATCTGGAGCCCATCTGGGAATGCTTTTTGATCTTTCAATGAAGATGTGTGCATGCCTGTGTAAATAATTTTTTCCTTCTGCAACCTTGTTTCAAACGTAGTGCCTGTATCTTGGTGTCATTTCATTTAACTGGGATGGGAACCAGAGTTATAGTAATCCACTTACTGTGTCTAGAGGTGAGTTGCTCTTGCATTCTGCCCAATCTCCCAAGGACTCCATCTATGCCAGGCCTGTTACTATCAAGAATTACAGCCCCCTTACCCAGTGGGGTTTAGTACTCAAGTGTCCTGGATAGTCTTCATAATTTCCCCAGGTGGAGGTACCCTGCTAATTATAGTTTGTTTTTCTCTGTACCCTGAGAACTGTAAAAGAACCCAGGTCAGTCCCCTTGGTGCCAAAAGATGTGCAGTCCCTCCCTCATGGCCCCTGATATGGCTATCAATAGACCACCCAACACCACCACCACTGTAGGGCACGTGGGCACTGGTGCCTACCTGCAATGCATGTGGGCAACACCCATCACAGAAGCACTACCGGCCTATAAGGTCTTGAAGGGTTTCTGCTGCAGGTTCTGGTTCTCAGCTCCCATAGTACAGGTCAGCTTTGACATCTTGGCATGCCTCTCGCAGCACTGTTTCTGTTAGTTGCTCTCTGGCCCCTTTTAGATCAGATCAGTAGAGGTTACCTCCATAGGTCTCTTTTACCCAGAGTGCCTAATGTGAGCCTGAACTAAGGAGCACCCACCAATCTGATCAGCACAGTTCCAAGGCAACCCTGCATCACTGCAGGCCAGTTCCCTGGCTATGGTGGCTTGCGGCAATGTCTCCCTAGCCTCTCAGGCTGTGTCATAGTTGCAGACCCTCAGGCCTGTACCGGAAAGTTATCTCACAGCATACTGAAGAGCTCATTCTGCAAAGCAGTTTATCTATGTAGACTGCCTCCCTCCCAGTTGCTGTGTTCAGTCTGTCTAGATTTCCCCTCCTTCTTTTCTGTTAAAGCACACTTCACCCTCCAAAGGCTACTTCTTTTGCAATACTGAGCACTGCAGACACAGTGTCTGCTTCTCAACTCACTCTGGTGAGTGCTGACTCTCTGCAGGCCATTTTCTGCAGAGTTTCTGTCTGAACTGCACGCTGACACACACTGCCACAGTCCGATTCACACACTCCGAGTAAAGCTTGGAAGAATGCTCTGGTATTTCACTCAGATTTCTAGTGTTCTGGTTGATCAGTCTTCCTGTTACTCACAGGCGGATGCTGGTCCCATAGACAATTTTTTTTTTTGCCGTTTCACACTTTAGTGAATTAATAAAGTCCTTCAGTGTTCTATGAGCCCTTTTGGCACAGTTAAAGGTTCCTAGACCCTGACTGGCAATATCAGCTCACCTCTGACCATATTGTTATGTTCCAGGGGTCAGAGATGAACAGAGGGCTGCATCTCTAGTCCAAAGGGTCACCCTGTCCTGCTTGATCACATTTGATGTCCCCAGAAGATCTGCACGGGTCACACCCAAAGCCCGGTTGCAGTTAGGGCAGAGTTTGTGGCAGTCAGTAGCCAATGGAGGAATTTCTGCTGTTGAGTGTGGCTGTGCTTCTCATTGGATGCAGCAAAGCTCTTTTCTTTAATGGCATCAGCTTTTCCAAAGAAAGGAATCCTAATCTTCATTCCCATCATGGTGTCAAAGCCATTCAAAGTCCTGTGGGGAACATAGGAGGATGCATGTACTGTAGCAGAGGCAGCAAGGTGCAGGATTAGGCTCTACAAAGCAAAAAGTATGGTAAGTCCCACCATTGGGAGGGGGTTACATGTGCAATTTGGGAGTCCACATCTGAGGAAAGACACAGACAGGTCGGAAAATATATACCACAGAGGGTAATGAAAATGATCAGCAGAGTAGGCCTTATGAGGAGAAACTGGAAAATCTCAGTATATGTCCTCTGCAAGACAGGAATAAGGGGGATACGATACAAACACAGTACAAATACACATGGGGGTGCAATAGGGGAACTCCACAGAGTTGTTCAAGTTTAAGAAAAGTTTATCTACAAGCAGCACAACCTCAAGCCAGAAGGGAAAACATTCAGGAAGGACATTAGAAAGTACCTTTTCACAGACCAGGTGGTGGGCTAATGGAAAAGTCTCCCCCGCCATGTAGTCAATGTTGGGATTATGCCTGGGTTCAAAACAAAATGGGATATATACATATATATATATATATATTTTTTTTTTTTACTCCCTTCATGCCCTCTGGCACCCCTCTCCTTTGGACCTGGTAATGCCACCTCTTGATCTTGCCAGACTCACCCTTCCTGGTGTCACTCCACTGGGCAACATGTCCCTGGTCCAGGCCTCTGGTCACCTATAGGGACTGGCTTATACCTGTTGAGGGCCTTCCCTGACCATCATCATGGATCATCTCCTGAGAGCTCTTGAACTGTCCCTCTCCAAGTGGCCAGCTTATCCCTGCTGGGGGCTGCACCGCGGACAAGTGGAGGAATGTCACTGTTAGTGCCAGAGGGTGCGTGGCCATTGAGTGCATTAGAGAAGGATCCATGTGTGGGGAGGGGCAGAGAGGCCATCATCTGGCTTACCTGAGTAGCAATTTTTCCCTGTTGTGTGTCCCCACCAACCCTTATCCCTGTAGGTGTGCAAGATGACTGAACGGGGGAGTGGTGGTGCCTGATGATGCCTGGTCACCCATGCTGTCACCAGCACCTCCATGAGCCACTCCAAGAGCTGCTGAAAGTGATGCAGCATTCATCCCCCCCGCCAGAAGGAGAACGTCTGGTGGACGCTTTTGCACCCTCCCTACTGGCCTCTGATCCTGACGTTCCAGGCTCGGGGCACAGACTCAGGTCGCTAGCGTGCCAGAGTGATCCCCCATCACTCAATGCCATTGAGTTGGCCTTAAATGAAATATATTGAAAGGGGCTATTAGGACCAAGGGGTGGTAAAAGATGGGGAATACTCTGAGAAGAAGATTAATTCCGAGTAATACACCTTAGGACAATAATACTCCTTAGGACAGTAATACTCCTTAGGACAGTAATACTCCTTAGGACATCTAGGGAGACTTGATTGAGTAATAGTCTTTTCTGTCCATAATCATTGATGTTTCTTGTATGGTCCCCTCAGTGTGGCAGTACATCATGCTACTGTCATACAACTGGGCTGCTTAAAATAGGCCAGTTTCCTTTATCACTCCAGGAACATAAATGCATGTCAAAATGTTCTATGCTCAATCTAATTTGAAGTAGCCACCATGAACTGAATGAGTTAAATCAATGATTACTTTTGTTTTTATTATTTTCTTTATCCCCAATTTGTGTATCCCCCCCAATATCTGGTCCCAACGATCATGTTTCTCCTAACTGCTGCCTTCCTCTGTCTGGGAGGCTGGGCAAGAAGCTGCCTTTATAGCTGACATCAGTGGTGCTACTTAATTTACGTGCAGGGAGGATCACAAATGTCAAGTGGGCCATGCGGTCCCTCCCTTCTCAGAGGCAGAGAGCCTTATCTCTGTAACATGTCGTCCCTTAGCCACCTGCAATATAGCATTCTGAGGTTTGCATCTGAGCCTCAGTCACTTGGGGGGGAGGGGGAGACAGCATGATATGCTTATGCCTCGCCACTGGGCTGGCCTGAAATGTTTGTTTTTAAAATGAGTACATTGTAACTCAATTGGTAGCAAAAGCAGCATGGCCTGGGGCTATGAGCACACGGGGCTTCAGGTTAAGGATCCCACTGCAGTCACGGGCTCACAGTGTGATGATGTTAGTGATGAAAGTTGTGATCTCTGCTTTCATATTCTGTTTTAGATTGCCCTTTATCTCCTATCCTGCATTATACCTTTTTTTTGCATTACCACTTTGTTTTTCACATTTGAAACAATAAAAGGAGCACTCCATTTATTTTGGTTCATACCAGGTTTTTGTTAGTATTCGTTGTTATTTTTTTTTAATACAGATTGTTTAAAATCCCTGTTTCTTGTGACTATGATAAACTAGCGTGCAGCAGACACTGCTCACTGACCTTCTGGAGCAATAGGTGTACAACAGCAGCTGAGAATGCCGACGGAAACATGGAACAGCAATATTGAAAGGTGCAGTCTTTTTATTATTTGACATGTACAAAAAAGTGCTAAAGCAGTGCCAAAATGGGGAAAAGGTGATATCCTAGAAACAAGAAAGCCAGGGGGTAATCTAAAATGGAATAAAAAAAGAACAGATTAACATTCTCACTGTAAAATGCACTGCTATTTTAACCTGTGTGTACTTGTGTCTAGTCAGTTGAAAAAGTTGGGTAGAAGCTGGAACAAGAGGAAAAAGAGATGTTGCATCTTCTTATTCTGAGGCAACAAACTGTAGAAATAAAATAGAAATAAGAACAAACATTATGCCACACCACTGCCGTTGCAATTACTGTACTTAACATCTTCTAATAGGAATAATACTTAAAAATATCTTTTTTTTTCTGTTTGTATTCTTTCTGTCTCCAGAGACAGGTTGGATTAGAATGCAATCATTGCAGAGCTCTTCTAATGTAAGAACACTGCTAGTAACAGGCAGCAGCAGAAGGCGTTCCTTTGTGAGTTGTTTCATGAAGCATCTCCTGGCTGACAATCAGTGAACTAAATCCTCTGACAAGGAAAGATTTACAGTGACTTGTCTTTGGGGACCTAGCATTTCTTCACTTGAGGCAGACTGGGACCAGGGATTAGCATAACCGCACATAAATACAGCTTACAGCCGCAGAATGCCTCATCTGGGAGCTTTATGTAGAAAATATCAGTAAATATGCCTATAGAATTGGGCTTTAAATAATAATCATGACAAATGTACATTTTGTTAATAGCCAAGAACGCTTTTGTATTGGCTTTGAAAATGTATCCATTTACATTAGCTTCACAGTCATTTGTAACTGTAATTCTAAGTGCGTATCAATGTACCATGAACTACAACAGTGCTGAGGAAGGAATACAGTGTACTGCATCTTAATTCATCTTTTCCTAGACAATTGACAGGCATTCTTATATTAGCATACACTGTAATGTGATATTACAACAATAATAAGCAGCTCATCTCCTGCTATATGTATATGTATATGTATAAGACCTTTGTTTTAAAAAATCAGGAATAGGGGACCACATCCTTTGCACAGTGCCAGAGAAAGTAGATATGACTGAACACAGTTTTAGGGCTGGTCTGCAAAGCTGGACAGCTCCTGTTGTGATTTCAGTGAGGAGTGGGCAGCTAACGAGGGACTGAGGCCAACATTTTTGGCATTAATAAATTCTGAATTTGGATCAGCATATCCTCAATCAGCCTCATGCCAAAAAAATCAGATTTGTAAGTTACTTCATTTAAAAGTTACAAGTCATTTTGTAACCCTTAATTCACTTCCTGTTCAAAAAAGCCAGTTTTAGTGAAGAGCTGCTAATGATATCATCTCCTGAGCTCATAACCTAGTCCTCCCTGCAAGCTTCCTTATCTGACTTATTTCTCCTATGTTACTGAAAACTGCAGGTGTAGTAAATATCTGAAAAAGGAAAGCTGACCCTTGGGGGATCAGCACATGCACTTCCATAATGTATAGATGCAAGGTACAGTACTTCAGTATGTGATGGGTGGGGTGGAATGCAGTGGGAAACGTGACTTTAGAATGACAAAGTTGTGTGCAATTTTTTAAATACTGCAGGTGTGAGATTTTGAAATGTCGCCAGGTTGCAATTGTGGAATGCAACAATGACACAGTCTCAAAGTAGCTGGAACACATAATTTCAGAATGTGGCAGTGACGCAAAATTTTGGTATGTGGCAGTGATGCACAATTTTGGAATGTGTTAGTGACACACAATTTTGGAATGCTGTGATGACACATAATTTCAAAATGTGGTGGTGATGAGCAATTTCGGAATGCAGAGGTAATGCACAATTTCAGAATGTGGCTGTGATGCACAATTTCAGAACATGGCAGTGCCACACAGTTTTGGAATGTGGTGGTGACGCATAGTTTCAGAATGTAGCAGTGATACATATTTTTAGAATGTGGTGGTGACACTCAATTTCAGAATGTGGTTGTGATGTGGTGGTGATGCATAATTTTGGAATGTGGCAGTGACACACAATTTTGGAATGTGGCAGTGACGTACAATTTCAGAATGTGGCAGTGATGTACAATTTCGGAATGTGGTGATGATGCACAATTTTGGAATGTGGCAGTGACTCATAGTTTTGGAATGTGGTGGTGACCCTCAGTTTCAGAATGTGGTGGTGATGCACAATTTCAGAATGTTTTGGTGACGTATAATTTCAGAATGTGGTGATGACACACAATTTCAGAATGCTATGGTGACACACAGGTTTGGAATGTGGCAGTGATGCACAATTTAGGAAAGCGGCGGTTAAGCACAGTTTCGGAATGCAGCGGTGACGCACAGTTTCAGAATGTGGCAGTGATGTGTAATTTCAGAATGTAATAGTGACCCACAGGTTCAGAATGTGGCAGTGATGTGTAATTTCAGAATGCAACAGTGACCCACAGATTCAGAATGTGGCAGTGACACACAATTTTGTAATATGGCAGTGATGCACAGTTTTGGAATGTGGTGGTGATGCACAATTTTGGAATGCAGCGGTGATGCAGAATTTCAGAATGTGGCAGTGAGATACAGTTTCGGAATGTGAGAATCCATGCACAGTGCACTCAGAGGCAAATTTACTACAAATATCTTACAATTTTATTTGGGATCTTGGTCTCAAACCCAGCACTTTGGCATACACATTCATCAGGGGGCACTCTTCTCGTGGAACAGTTTTGGAATGTGACAGTGATGTACAAGTTTGGAATGTGGTGGTGATGCACAGTTTCAGAATGTGGTGGTGACATATATTTTTGGAATGTGGTAGTGATGCATATTTTCGGAATGTGGTGGTGATTCTCAGTTTAAAAATGTGGCAGTCATGTGCAATTTCAGAATGTGGTGGTGACGCATAATTTCAGGATGTGGTGGTGACACACAATTTCAGAATGCAATGGTGACACACAGGTTCAGAATGTGGCAGTGATGCACAATTTAGGAATTTGGCAGTGACGCACAGTTTTGGAATGCAGCGGTGATGCACAGTTTCGGAATGTGGCAGTGACATGTAATTTCAGAATGCGGCAGTGACCCACAGGTTCAGAATGTGGCAGTGAAGCACAATTTTGTCATGTGGTGGCGATGCACAGTTTTGGAATGTGGCGGTGATGCACAATTTCAGAATGTGGAGGTGATGCACAATTTTGAAATGTGGCAGTGATGCACAATTTCGGCATGTGCCGTGATCTACAGTTTCAGAATATGGCGGTGATGTACAATTTTGGAATGTGGCAGTGATGCACAGTTTCAAAATGTAATGGTGACACAGTTTTGAAATGTGGCGGTGACGCATATTTTCAGAATGTGGCAGTGACACTCAATTTCAGAATGTGGTGGTGACGCAATTTCAGAATGTGGGGTGATGCACAATTTGGGAACATGGCAGTGACAATTTTAGAATGTGGCATTGAAACACAGCTTGCCGGGGATATGTAATTATAGAATTTGGTGGGGTTGCACCATTTCAGAATGTGGCAGGGAAGTGAAAATTGGGAATGGGAAAGGGATGTACAATTTTAGAATGTAGCAGGGATGCATAATTTTAGAATGTGGCTGGGACGCATAATGTTGGAATGCGGTGGGGATATGATGCACAATTTTGAAATATGGTGTATGTGTACTGTACAATTCTGGAATGTGGCAGGGAGAAGCAATTTCAGAATAAATGATGTGTCCTGTCACATTCCAATAGCATACATCCCCACTATATTCAGAAATTGTCAGTCCCCACTAAATTCCTTGATGTGTGTCCAGTGTTCCACATTGCGTGAAAATATAGAGCGGTGGTAATGGGGAGGAGCCACAGGGGGTGGGGTCACCAGGGGGTGGAGCTACCAGTGGGCGGAGTCAGTCGGGATGCAATAAATGCATAAGAAACAAGAAATAAGAGTAATATGATGATCTGTAGGCCTCTGTAGTGTGCAGTAGCAAAAGAAAACATACTGGAAAACCTCTGCATTCTAGTTGCAGGCCTGGTAACAGTTTGTGACAGTCTTGGTATTTTGGTGCAGCCATACTACATCTCTTTACTACTGCCTGCAAGGCCAAGATCTAATCTTCGGTTTCGCAGTCCTGCCCAATGAGCTGCAGCTTCCAAATAAGGGAAACTGTCAATATCAGGGCCCTCAATTGAGATAAGCATAAGTGCATGTAGCACACTGGCACTTAATCTATTTCGTTCTTGCATTTTTATTCGATTCAGTGCAGAAAACCCCTCTCACAATCTGCAGTTGACATTGGTATTATCATTGCCAGTTCTGCCAAAGTAGATATGTTTGGATACAGGTCTACATACTTAGTAGTTAGAGCGTGCAGCACATCAGAAATAGTCTTAAAGGCCATCTTTTCCGTGAACATGAGACTACGCAGGGAAGCCCATTCCAGTGCAGAAGCACCTACATCCACAACAGTAGCATACTGACCAAGAATAATCTCAAGACTATCACTACCATACCCTTCCAACTCTTCAATATCACCTTCCGGTATCATGCTGGGGTCAAAGATACTGAACGCATCCAAAAGTTCTGTGCTTGGAAACCTTTGCTCAATTTGAGCAATTAGGGCCCTAATAAAGTTGTCATGCACAGAGGTTCTGAAATGATGTAACTGTGGTTCGCTAAATGGCAAGTTCAGGCCATTATCATTCAGGAGTACTAGTTCAGGTGAAACGGAGAAGTACTGACCAGGTACCAGTAGGCGTGCCCTAAGAATCTCTAAAGTGGAATGTAAATGTCTCTTTATATCAGTAAAATTCAGAGCTGATGTTTGAAAGCATTTAGATAAGATGCTAAGGTGTGGAAGTATGTCACACATCATGCATAAAATAGAGAAAAACGCCCAGTTTTCCACCATTTTTACTAGGCCCACAGCTTGGGGATCATGCCTTCAGAGGCCTCTCTATGCAGGGACGTAACAACGGATGGGAAAATCTTCCTTAGTGTGTCACATGCTGCATCATGGGACAACCACCTAACTGCTTTTACCTGTTTAGGCTTTAAAACAGGGTTTTCCATTACCTGCTGAATTTCTTTCAGGGCAGCCATGCGAACAGCAGAATTTTCATAATATCTGTATAAGTGATCTAGTGTTTGATTAAACTTTTTAGTGGCGTTCACTTCATTTGCTGCTGCCTTTACAGCCAAGGCCTCCCGGTGAGCCATACAGTGATTTTCAACAAGAATTGGGCTGACTTCTTTCAGCTTTTAGCCACCCCTGCTTTGCCTGCCTAGCATAACGGCTGCTCCATCACTGCCTAACCCTGCAAGGTGATCAATCGAGATTTGATTGTTATCAGAGAACTCCAGCATTTTTTTAACAATTGTGTCTGCCTTTCTATCAATTAGTTCCTCAAGTCCCAGGAAAGAAACTCTGGGTTTCCCTTCTTTGCAGTACATACCATACAAAATGAGTTGCTTCATAACAGCAATATCAGTTGTTTCGTCCACCAAATATGAAAAAAATCTGGCAGCCTTCAAATCTGTAAGAACTGATCTCCTGATCACCTCATCCAGAGAGAGAAACATTTCTCTGACAGTTCGATCAGAACGATATTTAACAGCATCAGCAATATGTATATTGTCTAGGTATTTGCATCCCAATGATTTGCAGATCCAGCAGTGAGCCATATTTCGCTGTGTGAGGCAGCTCATTTTTATTAGCCAGTACATGCAACGAAGGGATGCCACAAAAGCTTCTTGTTCCAGGGTCAGGGCCTGCTGCATTGCCTGCTCTATTCCACCTTTGAAGCAGAAATTTGCAGTTAGCTTCCAGTTCAGAAGCAACAACGTGAACTGAACTGTTCTGATGCCTTCTATAGCATCTTCTCTGAATGTCTTACACTCACTGAGTACCCAAACTGTTCCTGATTTGGGCATCTGTTTATGTTTTATGCAAAATGCACAAAACATGCCATCATTTTCTTGGTACTGTAACCAACAGTATTTGTTAAGCCAGCCAGTATAAAATCCTGTTGCTCTATGCTTAGATGTGTTTTTTTCTGTATTACAGGAGGAAGAAGTGCAGGGAGTTTTTTGGACAATGACGTCGATATCAACTGGACCAATTGGCATTGTCCCAATCGACTCACAATTGCCATCTTGATCAGGATGTTTCCGTTTTTGAGTTAATTTGAAACCAAAGTTAGTTAGTTTCTGCATTGTGTACAATAAAGCTTTTTTTTCCCTAAGTGTTATCGTGTGTTTATTTGTCAATACAGAACGAGAGTTTGGTAATGCTGGCTGAGCCCCAAATATTTTTCCCCCACACAAATATTTTTTTGCTCCCTGAATCAGGGACAAGTGACCACTGACGAAGCTTAGACTAAGTGCACAACCTGACTAGTGATACAGACCCCCTGTTGGCACAGTTAAGGAGACCAGAATTTTTTTTCCCCCCACACAAATATTTTTTTGCTCCCTGAATCAGGGACAAGTGACCACTGATGAAGCTTAGACTAAGTGCACAACCTGACTAGTGGTGCAGACCCCCTGTTGGCACAGTTAAGGAGACCAGAATTTTTTTCCCCCACACAAATATTTTTTTGCTCCCTGAATCAGGGACAAGTGACCACTGACGAAGCTTAGACTAAGTGCACAACCTGACTAGTGGTGCAGACCCCTGTTGGCACAGTTAAGGAGACCAGAATTTTTTTCCCCACACAAATATTTTTTTGCTCCCTGAATCAGGGACAAGTGACCACTGACGAAGCTTAGACTAAGTGCACAACCTGACTAGTGGTGCAGACCCCCTGTTGGCACAGTTAAGGAGACCAGAATTTTTTCCCCCACACAAATATTTTTTTGCTCCCTGAATCAGGGACAAGTGACCACTGACGAAGCTTAGACTAAGTGCACAACCTGACTAGTGGTGCAGACCCCCTGTTGGCACAGTTAAGGAGACCAGAATTTTTTTCCCCACACAAATATTTTTTTGCTCCCTGAATCAGGGACAAGTGACCACTGACGAAGCTTAGACTAAGTGCACAACCTGACTAGTGGTGCAGACCCCCTGTTGGCACAGTTAAGGAGACCAGAATTTTTTCCACACAAATATTTTTTTGCTCCCTGAATCAGGGACAAGTGACCACTGACGAAGCTTAGACTAAGTGCACAACCTGACTAGTGGTGCAGACCCACAGACCCCCCACACAAATATTTTTTTGCTGGCTACAAAACAAATCTCTGGTGGAGGGCTGTAAAGTGCACCAAAACACTTCTCTAAGAGTCATTGACTCAAATCAGCTGCTGCTCTGTGAAGTCCACACAATGATCTTTCCCTTCCCTGCCCACCTCACTCAGCCAACTTCAAAGTACTAAATTAATAGATAGTTTTCACTGTGATCAACACTGCTAGACTTCAATACAGATTTGTTTTTTTTCTGGGGGATTAGCTGCCTGCTGTCACATCAGTAATACTATAGCCCCAACTCTCACATGCTGAAAATGATCATCTCCTTAGAAGACTCACAGTCACACTGGCAAAAACCCTTGAGTGGCAGCAGACTACTTTAGTGGGACTTACCCCTAAGTGTTGTAGCTGCTCCACTATAGGGCATCTTAGCTGTCACTCTCCTGCTTCCTCCGTGATTTGTTCCACAATTTGGCGCCTTGCATGGTCTGCTGACTGCTAGACCAACAACCGCGTGATCACTGACTTTGTAACTTCCTGACTGCGGTTGGGTGCCTCCGTGACCGCGCGAACCGGCTGCCTGCGTGCGCGCTCCTAATGTGCACACTCCTAGTGTGCGATCGCGAACCGTGAACATTTAAAGGGGCAGTAGCGCTAAGCGCTACTAAGGCAGCACAGAGCAGGAAAGAGTGGCGGCAATACAAAATGAGAGGCGGGCATTCAAGATAGCATGGCGGCCCGCCTCTCATTTTTAATGAATGGGGATCACTGGTGTCCCTGTCGCATTCTGAGACTGCGTGTCCCACCACACTTGAAATGGCACATCCCTGTCACTTTCTGAGATTGCGTGTCCCCCCCCAACATTTTAAAATTCTGCACCACCTTGACATTCTATGCCTTGATTCAGTGCTGCATTCCAAAATACCTTCTGACATGTCCTCAAGTACATTGCCATGCATCTGAACACTCTGGAAATGCAAGCACTGCAGCCAACCCTACGTCACTTTTTTAAAGGATTACTATGGCTACAGTTTCTTAAACTTTAGAGAAGCAGGTCCTATAAGGTTGCTGACAGGGAGGACTAGAGTGTGAGTTCAGGAGATGACATCATCAGTAGCTCTTCACTGAAAGTTTTTTTTTGAATAGGTAGTGAAATCAGTGTTACAAAATAGCTCACCACTTTAAAACAAAGTAATGTAGAAACCTAATTTTTGGTATGAGATATAGAGGGGGCATGCTTATTCTAATTCTGTAATGTAGCCCTTTTAGCAGGAGTCCCTCTTTAACTTTTCCCAATGCAGAAGCATTGGGAGGTGGAGGATGTCTTGAGCTTTGTGTCCCATAACAAGTGAGTGCTATGTTTGCATTTTGCTTCTTCTCTTGTCCACAACTGACAGAGTTGTGCAGAATGTGGAATTCTGCCAGAAGAATCCATCCAGAATGGCAATTATACTGGCAGAAAGCATTAAAGAATTATGGGGTTGGTCCATGGAATTCCAGAAACAATCTACAGATTCAGTATTGCTCTGTGGTTTGACTCTATGATTTGCTGATTAATTCCCGAGTCAGGTTTAAGCAAAACAGTGTTCGCCACTCCACATTAATTCCACTGACCCATTCCATGAGCATTGTATGCTATTTCCATGCTAGTGGGTAAATTTTGTTAGAAATGCAGCCACTTGCTTCCTAATGGCTCTTACAAAACCACTGTACTTTGGAGTTCATAAAGATGTCTTGATGGCCAATAGTTTCTTTTTAAAACCATACCCAATTCTACCATTCACAATAACTCACAGTTGTAATTAATGGAACAATATTCCACTCTATTCCATAGAAGTGCTCCAAAATCCACAGAAATTGTTTTTCTGCTGGGAATTGTTTGGTGACACCACCTGGTTGCTTCTGAGATGCAAGCTACATGCTATGTAACTTCTTACAGTCTTCCAGAGCTAATGAGGCATTTGAGAGAGAAATATCTGTTCTCCTGCTCTGTGAAAATGCTGCACTGCTGCTGAAGAAAAATGGCAGCCTAATTTTGCTAAAAACTTGATCATTCCTGCATACATTTAGGACAGGTCTGTAGTTCTAGTACCAGAGAAATGTTTTGGTTTCCTTTGGCTATATTTGTGTGTTGTGCAGTAGTCAGAGCTATCGGAGTGTAATTTCAGGACTGTGGGAGAAGGGAGACAGTGTGCTGGGTCCCTGCTGCAGTGCAGCCTACACTATCAGTTAATAACTGACTATCAGAGAAAAACGGACAACCTTAGACAGTGAAAGGATGGCAGAGCATTTATTGCTTTTAATAAAACAGCAAGAAAAAATCTAGAAGTGTCATTGAACAAGAGACATCACCTGACAGTGCATTAACGCTCTACAAATGCACAGTCAGGTGCTAAATCTCATTTTCCTCCCCCCAAAACCTACTCGGAGTCATTTTGTAAGTGTAATAAGCCTCCCGGAGTGTGCATCATAGGATTATAACAACTGGTCCGCCTTTTTGTTCCCATAGGAAAAGCTGGTTGTAATTTGCCGTTATAACCAGCTGGTTGTAACAGTGAACATGCGCTACTTTTCCTGTGAGAAAACCACAAGCCACAGAACAGCTCACGCTACACTGTGTTTCAAAAGCACCATGACAAAAAAAGAAGTACCGGTTCTCCCTTTCTGTTTGCCTCCTGTTTTTTCTACAGTCTAATATAAGTTCTCAAATAACTTCTCACAAGAAGAATCTAACTTTCTGCCACACATCACTCACACTGCATTCCAGCACCTCTGTCCAAAACCATCTATTTTATATAGCTGCTTGGGCAAGAAAAGTGACCTGAGCAATTATATAAAGTAAAACATGGGGTGGTGTGTAAAATTCAAATTTTGCACACACCCTCATTATTGAATGCTTAGATAAACCCCTCAAGCTTTACTCTCTTTATGTAGCATCCAACACCTCAGGTGTGTCTAAAATTCTCATTACACGCACTATCCCACATGTATTATTCTATATTTAATGCACTTCCTATGAGTGTAAGCACACTCAGCCTTTGGCCTTATGACTTGCTGCATCCCTAGAGCATGCATTAAATCATATAATGCCACCCACTTGTGGCTTATTACTTACTTATTTTTGCAGTCCTGTTGGTTACTATTTTGTTAGTATTGCTTAGTAGCTGCTGTGCATTTGTACAGGTGTGTGTATGTGATAGTACATATGAACATACGAAGAAGCCAGCAGACTAAGGCCATTTGGTTTATCTAGTCTGCTTGTATTGCAGGGTCCACAGTTTAAGCTACCCCTCCCCAATCCTCCCATCCTTTTCACCTGCCCCTCCCGTGACCCTTACTTTCCCTCATGTCTATTCTACCCTCTCTTGAAGCTGCCCATCATGTAGAATGAGACCCCCTCTCCCGGCAGCGTATTCCAACTGGTCACCACCCTGTCCATGAAGAAGTACTTCCTAATCTCTCTCCTAAACCTCACCCACTCCAATTTGAGACAATTCCCTCTCGTTTTCGGTTGCTACTTGCTTAAAGTGACCCTTATTTCCCACCCTCTTTATCTCTTTCAAGTACTTGAAGGTCTCAGTCATGTCCCCTCTTTCCCTCCTCTCTTCCATAGTATTCTGTGGGCACAGTTAGTAATAGCCAACATGAGAGATAAATAGCAATGAAGCACAATGTGAGGTTGTGAGGGTAATAAAATGTATTATTTTGCAGTCTGGTGAGTATGAGAAGTCTTCTTGCAGCAGTGAGTGCATACTAGAAAAAGTGTTTATTTTCTCTAATGTTTCCAGCAGATCACAAAGTTACAATGAAAAAAAGCTGTTCTGTAGTGGATGTGGGTGCATGTGTGGCAAAATGCAGTTGCAAAATGTGGAGAAAGGGAGGGTGCCCCCGGGTCAGCTGGCATATCTACGGCATAGCCTTCTGAGCTGCAGCAGTACTGTACATTAGTATTTGGGCAGAGTAAATCACTCTGTCATTTACCTGCTTCTCACATGAATCCCATCGACTGAGGCAGCAGCTATATTTCCCTGCTAGTATTTTCACTGGATAACCTTCTCTATCCGTACCAGGGACTCCAACATAATACAACAGCATAAGAATATTCCTGTTTTTTTCTATACTCTGTTACATATGTTCCAGGATGGACTGGTAGTCCTCGGTCATGGCATTGTTCTTGGAAGTCATAAGGGCCTGTTTGGTACCCAAAGCTGGTCCCCTCAAACTTTCATGCAATAGTGACCTTTTCTCATGATCTGAAGATTTCATTGCACTATCAAGGTGGCTTATTCACTTCATGTATCAAAATCCTCCTCCCTGAAGGGGAAGGCCTTGCCCCTGAAAATGGTCTGAATCGGTGATATTCTTTGTATTTAGTAGAGGGCCATGGCATCTTCTCCATCAAGCATCCCACAGCATGCAGTAGCACCTCTGCAAGGGTCATATCCACTCCTGAAGGATGAGCAGCTCCTTCAAGTTCCTGGCTGTCTTGCCCTATTTAGTGAGCCAGTCCTTTGCAAAAGTTTTCCAATTCATCCTAGGGCTGGGATCAGGATCACTGTCTGGGGAGTTCCCCTGGCTATGTAATCGCCAGTTTTCCTCCATCCCTTCAGGCTTCAATATTCTGGACAATTTGGTGGGATCCATTTCCTGATCAATTCACAATAAGTATGAGAGGTTTGGTGCTCACCTCATACATCACTCACTGGGCTCTCAATTTCTCCACCTCTTTCAAACACTTGGTCAACACTCTCACAGTATCACCCTTCCCTAGTCCTTCAGGGATGTTTCACACCAGAAATACATTGGAGTACAATTCTTCTACCTTTCACCATCCTTCCTCTTCTTAGAATGCAATTGCGTGAGTCGCAAATTCCAGATTTTTTCTTTTTCCAGGGAAGGGGGAACTAGTTGATTTTACACCACACTAGTGGGCCACATGAGGGGTTTGATGGTATAAAGGAGATCAATCCCACTGGTGCCTTCACTTATAATGTAGGAGCCCTCCCAAATGCCCATGTGGTGCAGGCTATAATAACCTTACTTGTCACTAAGTCACCGTAGATGTCACAGTAGCTTCTGTGCTTGTTGAGTCTCTCATGACAAGGGTCATATACAGAAAGTAGAAATAACATCGTGCCTACATACAGAGAAAGATTTAAGTGGGCCTTGGAACAGTCCAGTGTGAACCTCTAGGATGTCATACTGTTCCCACCTCCCCACTGTTTTTGCCTCACCTGTGGACCCACCCAGTGGCTGCACAGTCTCCAGTAAGTGACAATTCATACTAAGCAGATTGTGTCAGACAAATGAATACGATGAGCAAATAGAGTATTACTGAGGCAGCAAATCCTAATGGGAAAAAGAGGTTAGTTGGCAGTATGAGGTAGTTTGCTGCAACAGGCTGGTCTTCAGTAGGCCCAATCCAATAACCATGGGAACTCATTCCAGGCCCAGAGCAGGCACAACCAAAATAATATTTTTCCTGTGCTGTATCTAAAATTAAAAAAAATGGAGGTCGCACCTTCATAAGGATATTAACAGGCTGGAGATGGTCCAGAGAAGGGTGAATAAGATGGTACAGAGCTTGCAACACAAGGCTTATGAGGAGAGATTAAAAGGACCTCAATATGTACTCACTGGAGGCACGGGGTCATTATGTCACATGGCAGAATGCCGTGTGGCACAATTGCATTGAACGATTTCTTGTAATTTTTTGTTCTGCGGGGGACTGTGCCCCCCAGACCCCCCCACTATCTCTGGGGGGTCCAACTCGGAGAGCGTACAGGTTCAGGTTTCGCCATAATGCCGTACGCTATTAAGCATATGACATTATGACCCGGTACACTCACTGGAAGAGAGGAGGGAAAGAGGGGATATGATAGAAACATTCAAGTACCTCAAGGGTATAAACAAGGTGCGGGGTTGAGACATTTTCCAATACAGAAGGAGCACAAGTATGAGGGGGCATGACATGAAACTGGAAAGTGGGAGGTTAAGAGGGAATGTGAGGAAGTTCTTCACAGAGAGGGTGGTGTATGTGTGGAATGGTCTGCCTCAGGATGTGGTCATAAACCCTAATGCCCTGGGTGTTTCTTGGTATTTTTACTCCAAGTTTTCAACATGGGCTTTTTGTGACCCCATCACATGTGACACTAGCAATACGTTAGCTGAAAGGTGATTTTGCACAGCGACTGTGCCATTTGGCGCCACAGGTGCAAAAACACATTTTGAACAGGATGTGAAAATGACAACTGTACTGTTCATGAGGAGGTGTAAAATAATGGTAAATGTTGAAAATCTGGGGTAAAAATATAAAAAAAACTGGTGAAGTCACGAACGTGCGTAGAAACTGCACAACGCACACCTGTAATTATTTTGGGGATTTTTTTACACCAGATTTTCAACATAAGCATTTCGGGACCTCCGCTCATGAACAGTGCCACTGTTATTTTCTTAATCTTTCCTGAACACTGATTTCCCACAGAGACCACGCTATTCTGCTCCAGAAGTGTGAAAACACATTTTGGCCAGGATGTGAAAAATGACAGCTGTACTGTTCATAAGGAGGTGTGGAAAAATGCCAGTGTTGAAAATCTGGAGTGAAAATATTACAAATTCGTGAAGTTATGAGGGTGCGTGGAAGCTGCGCAATGCACGCTCGTAACACAGTCATTTTATGGACTTTTGTCACCAAATTTTCAACAGAGGCATTTTAAGACCTCTGCTCATGCACGGTTTCATTGTGATTTTCTTAATCTGTCCCGAACATTGATTTTGCACACTGACTGCGCCACTGTGCACTACATGTGCGAAAACACATTTCAGGTGAGATGTGAAAAATTACAGCTATACTGTTCATAAGAAGGTGTGGTAAAATGGCAATGTTGAAAATCTGGAGTGAAAATATTAAAAATTCTCGAAGTTACGAGCGTGCGTAGGAAATGCGCAACAAACACTTGTAAACAGTCATTTTCAAGAATTTTTTAACCAAATTTTCAACATAAGGTTTTTGGGGGCCTACCTCATGAACTGTGACACTGTTGTTTCACTAATCGGCCCTGATAGGTGGTTCCATGCAGTGAGCGCAAAATCATCTTTCGGGACCGAATAACAAAATGACAGTAACTGTGTTCATGAGGTGGGGTCCCACGAACCCCATGTTGAAAATGTTGCCAATAAATTCCTAAAAATGGCTGAGATATCCACTTAAGTTGAAAAAACCCTATTTATGCCATTATACAGCTTACCGACATTTCTTCAGTTCGCGGTCAGCTTTGAAAAGTGCAGACATGTTCTCGGTCCACTGAAGATCCCACGCTGGGCTCCAGAGGTAAGTATGGGGTGGGGGGTATGGGGAGGTAGGGTGCTCAGAGGATGGGAGCGGTCTGGGAGAGGGAGTTCCACAGACAGTGAGGGACCACTTTCTTTATTTTTACAGGATAAAAAAAAAAAAAAAAAGGAAAAGGACACCATGGGACTATTGGCACGCTGGGGATTGGCTCCCAGCATTCCCCCTGGATGTTTGATGGGGAAGGGGGAGTGGAGCCAATGAGGATTGGGCACCCCATCAGCCAGGCATTGTGCTGGGGGGGAACCGATGAGCCGAGGGGGACTGGGCACCCCCTCGGCACACCACAAATGGGGGGGATGCATCATGCCGACGGGGATTGAGCTACCTTGTCAGCAGATGAACTGGGGAAGGGGCATGCCAACAGGGGGATTGGGCACCCCCTGTCAGCTTTTAGAACTGGGAGAGGCAGGTGGCGGCTTTCTGTGGGCTTCATGGGGACTGTGAGAGGCCGACAGAGAAGGTGTCACCATGGGGACACCACACAATGCAGCTGTAATTGGCTACTGCAGTTAGGGATGCCCCGCAGCATAAACAGCTGACTGCGCAGTGACAGGGCACTCCCTGATTGCAGCGGCCCAGTTTCTTTGATCATAGTGGCATGCTCATTAACTGCCATCATCGACAGCATGCTTCTCTATTCGCCGTGGCAGAGACCAGCCCCAGAACAGACTGCTACCATTTGGCACAACACTGCCGCGCCTTCACAACCCGCTTCTGAAGAAAGCCTGATGCAATGTTTTTCTTGCATATGTGTGCAAGCAACACAAAAATGAAATGTCAGGCTGAGCAGAGTTGTAGCATGCTCTGGGGCCAAGGCAGTGCCTAGCCACTGAGAGTTGACACCTTGGTGGCATCCCATAATACATTTAAATAATTCATCATTCGTGTTTCTTTTTGTGGCAGTTTTCAAACTGAAACTCTTTACATTCACCAGGTTACAGGCTTGCTTGCAGCAGTTTCTTCTAACTCCTCCTGAGTCCTAAAGTAGCCTTTGTGTGATCTGTGATCTGGGCAGTGCGAAGCAAGTGTGTGCCATCTGGCTGTGTGCCAGTGCCCAGCCCCTTGTAGTTAGCACCTTGGCAGCCTCCCATAATAAAATTTAAAAAAATCATTTTTTGTTTTTGTGGCATTTTTCGAATTCAAGCTCTTCACGTTCCCCCAGGTTGCTACGGTTCCTTCCTCCTGAGTCCTGAAACAGTCTCTGTGTCTGTCCTCCTGAGCTGTGCTGTTGCAGTGTGACCTGGGCAGCCTCTGTGTCTGTCCTCCTGAGCTGTGCTGTTGCAGTGTGATCTGGGCAGCCTCTGTGTCTATCATCCTGAGCTGTGCTGTTGCAGTGTGACCTGGGCAGTGGGCAGCAAAGCTTGCCAGCTGGCAGTGTGCCAGTACCCTGCCCCTGATATTTAGCACCTTGGTGACATCCCATAAAAAACAAAAATTGTATATAATTTTTATGTTTGCTTGTGCGCAAAGCGAGCATATTGTTACTGCAGAGTAGGGAGCAGTGTGGGTTTGTACTGTGTAAGCCAATGGATGTAGACATGCAGGAGGCTTACCTCTCAAAAGCCAGTGCTGAGAAGGTGATGATGACAGTGTCCAGCTGGCTGATATGCATAAATTTCTTGTAGTTCGAAGAATAAAGCCCAACCAATCATAGAAACATAGAAACATAGACTTTGATGGCAGATAAGGACAGCTTGGCCCACCTAGTATGCCCATTTCCCTTCCTACAGGATAAGCCGCAGATCCTAGTTAACCAACAGCCTACTTCTTCCTACCCCCCACAAGAACTGCCTTATGTCTGTCCCATGCATTCTTGAATTCTCCCACAGTTTTAGACCCCCACAACCTCCTCAGGAAGGCTGTTCCATGCATCCACTACCCTCTCTGTGAAAAAATACCTCCTCACATTGCCCCTGAACCACCCCCCCTCTATCTTTAAATTGTGTCCCCTTGTACTTGCATGTTTTCTGAAAGATGCTACCCTCTTGGACTTTGTTGATTCCACTGAGGTACTTAAAAGTTTCTATCATGTTCCCCCTCTCCCTCCTTTCCTCAAGGGTATACATATTAAGCTCCTTTAGTCTCTCCTCATATGGCTTCTCTTGTAGACCCTGCACCATTTTAGTTGCCCTCCTCTGGACTGCCTCTATCCTGTCTATGTCCTTGTGGAGATGGGGTCTCCAGAACTGGATGCAGTACTCCAGATGGGGTCACATTGGTTTTCTGCCCATTAGCCAGCTTATAGGTATCATCAGGCTTTTGTCAGGCAGGCAGTATAGTACAGTGGTTTAAGGCTCTGAGCTGCAAATCTGGTGACCTGTGTTTGAATCCCACAGCCTCCACTTACATACTGTGACCCTAAGCAAGTCACTTAACTTCCCTGTGCTCCCAGGTTGCACCTGTAAACAAGGTTTCAGCTTAGTGTGTCTCACCTGGTTAAACAACTGGTAAAAACAAAAAGATAAACATCAAGCCTCACACTGTATATGTGTGTGCGCTTTCCCCCCCAAGTTACAGTCAGGAAGTATCTCTCTGAAAGCACTAAACAGAGTTGGAAAAACAGCACGATGGGAAGAATATTCTATTCATATTCGATTTGTATACAAATAGTGTCCTATCTCCACTATTCATATTCGGTTGAATACCGACTTAAAGAAAAAATCAAATACCGAATACTTTTATTAGCATTCATTGACTGCCATGCCATGTAAAATCCCGAGTGAGTGATTTGGAGCATGGCATGTGCCGTTTGCTTCCTTTAAGTACTTGTCGCTTGATTCTGAGGGTTCTAGTAGGGTGGGTGGGGGGCTGTTAGTGGCACAATGAGGGACAGAGTGAGACAGACAGCATTGAAGTTGTTGCACCATGTTTCCCGTAGCTAGGTTTGCTTGAGACACAGTACAGACAAATAGTTCCCCAAGCGGGAGAGAGATCCTCCCCCCCCCCACCGACGATGTTTGCTCCCCATTCTGCGCTCACCGAGAGTGGGAGACAATGAGTGATACAGTCCCCAGGACTAGCTATTTAAAATAAAGGGAATATCCTGCTCCAGCAGTATCTGATGAATTTCCTCTCTGTCCTTCATTTTCCAACCCTGAGAATCAAAATGGGGTGAGTGGTCCAACATGCTGCACAGCATTTTGAAGTTTTTCTCTTTTTCCGCATTCTCTGAAAAAAACGTTATGGCTGACAGGGGTGCCCAATCCCTGTTGGCATGCCCTCCCCAGTTCATCGCTGACAAGGTAGCTCAACTCTGCCGCATGATGCATCCTCTTATTTGTGGTGTGCCGAGGTGCTCAGTCCCCTCGGCTCATGCGCCCCCCAGCACAATGCCTGGCTGACGGGGTGCCCAATCCTCATTGGCTCATTAATGACAAACCACCATGGAAACAACTGTCAATGACTTGATAAAAAATCACAGCATCACTTTCTGACACAGTGGCGTCTATGATGCCAGCAAAAAAGTGGTGCAGGATTATCTGAATGAGAGCATGCCACTAGCAGAAGGGGACAACCCTCTATTGTACTGGTACCAAGAAAGACCATTTAGCGCTTTTTGACACAGGTAGCTGTTGAACACTTCCACTGCTCACAGGGCTCTTGAGAGGTTGGTGGAGCCTGCGATTATTCCTGGAGCTCAGCACCAAAGAGGGGCCTGGGTCACCTGGCATGCTACTGTGAATAGCTGAATAGGGGCCCCAGAGTCTAAACTTCTCCTGGGGCCCTGAATTCCTCAAACAGGGTCTGGCTGCCCACCTGCATATACCATCACCTTGATGATGAGAAAACAGCGAAGACCATCACAGCGACAAAATCTGCTGTTCGCTGTGATGGTCCGCTGGTTTCCCGACACTGCTGTCTCTGGGGAATTTGCCCCCTCCCCGAATCAACTCCAACTCAGAGTTGGTAATCTATAGAGCGGAAGGTGCAGGGGCAGAGCCCCCCGCATGGGGGGCATGGTGGGCAATGCCCCACGCAAAAAACACTTTTATACAGTGATGACACAATACCAATTATTGGCATTGTGCCGTCGTTGTAATGACGGTCGGCAAATTTCCTGTCTTTGCAGTTTCATGGAACCGCCACCTGTAAGTACAAACTCAGAGAATTTTCAGTGCTGCAGGCAATATTGTCATCAACAGGAGAAAATTACTTTCAAACCAAAATGCAGAGATGCTCACTTTTAAAAAACATTTACCTAATGAATCTCCTACACTTCCAGCTGGCTAGAGACAGAACAACATGATGAGGCAGATGAGGAGGGCTTGTGTCCATTATTTTTTTTGGAACCAGTAGCTTATACACACACTGCGGGATGATGCACTGTTGTCCTTACTTGGTCTTCTTCAGATTAATGTTTTGTACATTTTTGGCAGTCCTACACAGGCCGACAAGTAACTTGTAGGGCAATGTTGTCCAAGAAACCTGTGCATACGACACTTATCCACAGCATATTGAACATACAATTGAGCCAGCAGAAAAAGGCTTCATGGTCCATAATGTCTGCTTGATTTTGCAAGCCCCTCAGCATCTACTGAGGGATGTGCTCCCCCTCCCATTATCCACTCCTTCCTCCTTGCCAGTGTCCTCTCCCTCTTTCGTGCCCCTATTGAACTTTTCCCTTTACTCTGTCCCAACCTCTCTTGAAGCTGTCCACAGTCTTCAAGGAGACAACTTCCTCTGGCAAGTAATTATGCTTAGCCTCCATCTTCTCCATGAAAAAGTATATTTTCCCTCTGGAATCTTCCCCACCTGCAGCTTGAGGCAGTGTCTTCTAGTGGTCATGTTCTCACTAATTTTGAAGAGATCACAGCTCGCTCTGTTGAAACCTTTGAGGTACTTGAATGTTTCAGTCATATCACCTCTCTCCCTTCTATCCTCCAGAGAGTACATGTTGAGATCTCAAATTCTCTTCTCATATGGTCTGCCTTGCTGCACTTTGATCATTGGTTGCCTTTCTCTGGACCATTTCCAGCAAGTTGATGTCTATTCATAGGTAAGGGCACCAATACTGCCCACTGTACTCAAGATGTGACCGAACCAGGGATCTGTACAGTGGCAGAATGACCTCTGCTTTCCTACTGGTTATACCCCTGGCTATATAGCCCAGCATCCAATTTGCTTTTGCTACCGCTCTTCTGTAGTGTGCTGAGTGCTTTAGATCACTCGTGATGATGACACCCAAGTGATTCTCCTCTTCTGACTTGGTAATTTGCATACCTGACATCCAATATTTGGTCTCCGAGTTCTTCACCCCAAGTGCATTACCTTGCACTTTTTGGCACTGAATCCCAAATGCAAAAAATACCTGACCACTCCTCTAGTTTGGCCAGGTCTTCCCTGAGGTGTTGTTTCTCCTCTTCCATGTCTGCTCTCTCACAGACCTTTGTGTCATCTGCAAACAAGTATATTTCACCTGTTATCCAGTTTGCAATGTCGCTGATGAAGATGTTAAATAACACTGGACTGAGCATGGAGCCCTGTGGGGCCCTGTTAGTGACTGGTCTAGCTTCCGAGAACTCCCCACATAGTCTGTTTTTTCCCTTACCCCCAGGTCCTCCAGCTTCCTGATTAATTTCCCATGGGGAACAGAGTCAAAGGCCTTACTGAAATCCAGACACAGGATGCCCACTGCTTGGCCCCTCTCCACTGTCCTGGTTACCCAGTCAAAGAACTCAAACAGGTTAGTCTGGCAGAACTGTCCAGACATGAACCCATGCTGCCTCATATCCTGGAGCCCATTTTCTTCCAGAAAGCTTAGCAGTCTTTCTTCCAGTATGGTTTCCATTAGTTTCCCCACTATCGAGGTCAGACTGACCATCCGGTAGTTACCAGGGTCATCACTCAGCCCACTTTTGCGTAACAACACTGCACATGCTGTCTTCCAGTCCAGTGCTATGTTCCCTGTCTCCAATGAGGTGATAAACAGGCCCACCAGGGGACCTGCCAGCCAATCCACCAACTCCCTCAACACCTTCAGATGTATGTCTTTTGATTACGGTGACTTGTTTACCTTCAGGGCCTTTAAGCCTTTCCTCACCCTGTGAATTTCAGTCTCCTCATCTGAGATCCCACCCACCCTGTTTTCTCCCCCATCGGTGTCCCCATCTGTGACCCCACCCATCCTGTTTCCTCCCCCATTCTTCCCCTGAGGCACTAGACTATCCTTCTTCTTAGTGAAGACTGAACAGAAATCCTTGTTAAGTACTTCTGCTTTCTCTTCACTACCCTCCATCCAACCCCCCCCCTTCAAACTCTGACTATGCCATCCTTGGTATCCCACTTCTTCCTGATGTACTGGCAGAAGGCCTTCTCCCTCATTTTCACCCCTCTGCCAGCTGAAGCTCTCTCTTGGCCTTGGTCAATCAGATCACCTTGCCTGCCTGTCTTGGTAAAATACCCCTTCCTGTACTCATCCCTCTGGGTGCATTTATACTTCCTAAAGGCAGCCTTCTTACTCTTTACCAGCTGGGCTACCTCTTTATCAAACCAGCTGGCCTTCTTAGCTCTAGATGTTTTGCACTTTAGTTTAGCACACTTGTTAGTGGCTGTCAATAGCCCCTCCTGGATTATGGCACATTTCAGGTCCATCCCCATTTCCTTCCTGATCCCAGAAAGTTGTCCTCCCAGGATCTCCCCCATCCTACTGTAGTATGTACTCCTGAGGTGCAGCACCTTTGTTTGAGTCATAGGGATCAATTTTCAAAGGGTCGGGAATGACACAAGGTGCTTGCATGAAAGAAACATGGCACAAGGGGCTCACTGCACTGCACTGCATTGCACCTTTCATCATTCTCGATTCTCAAAAGGAGCTTGTGGCACTGGCAGGACCCGGTGCACCAGACAGCCTCGTACCTGGCTTGTGGCATGCCGCAGACAGCACCATGGCCCTGAGGGGTGTTGCACCAGTAGGTAGCTAACATATCCCCGATTGTGTAATTTTCAACCCCCCCCACTAGTCGCAAATATCGCCAAGTATTAGACTACACAGAGCTGGTCTAATGGGCAGTGCACCAACACATACCTCTCAACCTCCTGCCTCATAAATCAGGGACAAGGCTTAAAAAAATCAGGGGCAAAGGACCAAAATTAGGGACATTTCTTCAAAATTGGAGATATCCACTCAGAAAGCTGGTAGAATAAAGGGCTTAGTGTAAAATGCATTTTCTAAAGAAGAACAAGTCTGTAACTTTAATGTTTGACATTAGTTTGTGCTTATAACCCCCGCTGTTTGGTAACAGAAATGCAATTTTTAGGAGGGACAGAGTAAAATTTTGAGGCAAAATCAGGGACATCCCTGAAAATCAGGGACAGTTGAGAGGTATGCACCAACAGTGGCACCCACGTCAGGCTCACCAGAGTGTACGACATGACCACAGTCATCCCAGGACTGGCAGTAGTGCCCCTCCTGGGGCAGGTCACAGTAGTGGCCAAGCCTGGGTACAGCAGATGGGCAACCCATACCCAGCAGCAAGACAGTTATGTTCAGCATGGCAGTGGTATGAGACACACAGCAGTAAAGACAGCAGGAGCCAGAGCCACTGGCTGGGTCACCAGATCTGTACAGGGTACCTGAGTTGCATGTGCCTCCCTATGCGCCATTCTGATCAACCTTGCCAGTGGATCAGGTACCATGGATGCCGAGAGCATGACAGGATGCATGTCAGACTGCATATGACTGTGCAGCACTGCATAAAGCACCTGTGCACCAACCATGATGATGTGTGGAGACTGGAGCTGTGTGGACCTGTCCTTGACATTGGGTGTATGTGAGGGTACCACTGTGGTGTGGCCAGATCTCCACATCACCCTCCCCACTGGACCATGCAGGTGTTCCAGGACCCCTGCAGGATGGGCATGACACTGACAGGTAGGTGGGGGCATCTGTACAGCGGCTATTGACACTGCAGACTTGTAGGGCTGGTGCTTCCAGACTGGCATGATTGCAAATGTTTTGTGAGCCAGTGTGGTAGTTGCAGAGGCAATTGGCATGTTCATCCAGTGACTGGGCTGTAACAGCACTTTTGTTCATGGGAGCCATGTGCACTTTGGTCTGAACTGTGCACTTTGGGCTCTGGGTTCCCTGGGGGAGCTGCTAATCAGGTGAGCCATAGCCTACATCTAACCCCTCCTGTGTGCCTTTTGATTGTTGCACAAGAGAGTTTGTGGTGAACTGAGGGTTTTTGGTGCCAGGACCCCACCTGCATGAAGACTGGGTGCAGGGTCGCTGGTGCCCCAGCATTGAACGCGAGCTGCTGTTTACTGCAGCTTGTGTTGATCCAAGGCCAGATCTGAAAACTGAGCCCATAATCTTCTCCCTGTGCATGTCCAGGTGAAACTATGCAGTGTGATGGTCACTTCCTGCAGGTGGTGCCTCCACCTTTACCTCTTGGACAGTGCACCATTAGACAGAACCAGCTCAAGTATGGCCATCTCCATGGTCAGCTCAGGACACATTGTGTCAGGAATCAACTCTGGAATGCATCCTGCAGCACCTGAGCCCTGGTACAGGTGGTAACAGGGATCTTCTAATGTACCCCAGGAGGATTGATGTACCCAATAATCATGACCTCCCCCCTGCTGACCATCTCCACAGTTTACTGGGAAGCCTCATCCATATCCCCCCGATTGTCCCACACACCTCCTCCTTCCTCCTTTCCTGCTGTCTGTCTTTTCCCCCTCTCCTCCCCTCTCTCCACCTCTCCTCCTCCCTCCCCTTCCCCCAGCCAGCCCCTCCTGTTTTAATAGGACTGTTCTTACTCACCCTACATCCTCTATTTATCGCCCCCTTTCCTCCTCCCCCCTCAATTCCTCTATGCCTTATCTCCAGTAAAGACTATGTTGACAAGGCCTCCTAGGCTGATTCCCTCCTCCCTCTGTAGTAAGTTACTCACCCCAGTTCCCTATACCTCTATCCAATGCCTATGCCTCTCTCCTCTTATTCAGATGTGGCCTCTTGGGCTGATCCTCTTCTCTTTTTGTAGTCATTTTCCTTTGATTGCTGATTTGTTTTACTCTTTTGTGCACTCACTTTTCATTGCAATGATTGTTTGTTGTATCGCCACGTGCTGTATTTTGTTGTATCTGATTGCTAGTCTACGGCACTTTATTCATTGTAAATGCTGCCAGCCATCTGCTGGCTTCATAGTCTCCCCCTCCTTGTAACTCAGCTGACGTGGAACCCAAGTAAAGAGCTTTAGCTCAAAGGTTGGTCTTCCGAAATCTTAATAAATAAAATAAAAATAAAATATGTGGCAGTGATCTGGTGGCCACACAATTGTTAGAACCAGTAGCCCACACTGTGGAATGCTGGACTGTTGTCTTCACTTCTTAAGATTAATGTTTTCAGAATTTTTGGCAGGGTACACAGGCTGACTAAGTAATTTCCGAGGTAACGTTGCTCATGAAACCAGTGTGTACAACACTTATCCATGACATAATGGGAAACCAGGTCCATATGTGGCACTGTCCCAGTGGACACACAATTTTTGGAACCAGTAGCCATGCTGTGGAATTCTGTACTGCTATTTTGGAGGCATACATACATACATACGTAGGCCTTACAAACCATTTCATTTTGAGCATTTTTGGCCAGGTATCCTTGTTTACATTGTCTATGTCTGACATAATTTTTGAAACCAGTACCCCCTCAATGTGGCCCACTGCATTATTTTGCTGTTTTGGGTGCTTCGTCAGCCCAGTGCATTATATTATTTCATTTTATCCATTTCCTACTGCATGTTAATGGTTGAACTAGTGCAAACTAGTCTACCAGTAAGAGAACTTTGATTAACTTTAACTGGTTCGACGGTCAAACTTCGCATGGTCAAACTTTGGGAGGTTCCCACACCCCTATAGGTAACATTATTTTATTTTTTAAACAAAAAGACTAACATCTGCATTTTCAGTAAAGCAAAATAAATTTTAGTGTCTAAATTTGAATAACCTGAACTGCAGTCCAGAGGCTTGTTTCACTCCCCCTATTCCCCAAGCTGATAGACAGCATTGCCCTCCGTCTGATGATAGCAACAACAATGGCCTGCCACACAGCACGCAGTGCATGATCCATTATATGTTCTCCCATTTAAAAATGAATATTTTTAATGGATTTGTACCAGTCTATGATGGGAGCGTAATGCTTCATTGTTAGAGTAATGTCTGCAACCCATCAAGTTTTCAATTTGCTCTTGCAATGTAAATAAGCAATGTTTTTGCTGGTTCTTCTGCAGATAAACGGGGTGTGCAGTCATTAGTGCAGTTTGACTAATGAGAATACATAATCTGAGCTGAATGGCTGTTAAATTGTAGTCTGCCTTCACGAGGAGATACATGATGTAAACTGAACTGAATGTAGGCATATGTCAGTCCCACAGTTCTTTTAACTGATTTTGACATTAGTGGCTTGAGGGAAAGAAACAGCTGCAAGTCTTCATACTTTAATATTGTCTAGATTAAATATGTCTATCACACTGCAGGCCTGTCTTATCTGCAAGAGGTTTTGAAAACACTTCAGAAAGGCTCCTAGGATCTGGATCATTGGGATTCTTTGATGAGTTCCTGCTTTTTGCTGAGCCCAAAGACTAAGGAGTTTAAAATTATAGATCGAGGGAGCTCTTCCAACCAATTAGAGTGTTCCTTTCCCCTGCCCATGAGACACTTCTAGGTCTCACATGTAAGTGCCCTGGAAATGGGCTACTTTGAAGGTATGTTTTTTTAATTTCTAATGTGTTATTGATCAACCTTGATCTACAATATAGGCTGGAAATAGCTTGCTCTTACTAACAGTCTTATGGATCGGTTTGGCCTCTGTACCATGTCAAGGTGGCAGGCTCCACAAAGGACAACACATATGATGTATCCAGATGATCCAGCTCACCTCTGTAAAATATGTCCTAATATCAGTCATTCATAGCTCACAGCTTACTTGCAGTCATTCACAAAAAAACCAAAAACAAAAAAACTTTTCTCTCTTTCAGGTTTTCTCCAATCTGTCACACTGCACACTACAGGCCATTCACTCATTATACAAAGCATGGAAAGAATCAGTGGGTGAAATCGGTCTCACAAAGTCACAGTAGGTAAAAGGAGAGAGCACCCCTTTGGTACCTCACAGTCATCATACAAAGAGAATGGGTGGGGGGCAGAATTCAAAAATGAGACATAGACAGAAAAAAGACCACAGACACAGCAATTACCAACTTCTGCTGGCTAAAGTACATCAATAGTATGTGAATACTGTCCAAGAGACAAGCGTGGACTCGCATTCTTTTTTGAGTGCTCTGTTTATGAACCTCATCTGGTGGTTGTCCCAAATCAAGCCTTTTGTAAGCTCCCCAGCCCTCTCACCATGCTATCCTCCAGGATGTACCATCATTCCAGATCTTTGTGGTTTACCCCCACTGTGGGGCCTCTGGAATGGCACAGATACCCAAGGAAACAAGATGCAGGAGGAGAGGCTGCCTGGGGTCAGCAGGTACGTGGTCTGCAGGTGTCCTGGACAATCATTCTGTTTGGGTTAGGGGTTTTTCCCATTGGTTGCAACCCATTCCCAAAGATGTTGCCTTGTATGGATGTCCTGGCAGTGCCACATGCAGTCCATGTGCATATACTGCAATGACTGACACTGTCCTATCTCTCCCAAACATGGGTATCCCTGACTTCACCACCACTTTTGTTCACCCAGACTGTGGTAGTAGTGTGTGATGTTGCTGTTCTTACTTCCAGGAGGAGGGAAGCATCCTCTGGGGTGCTCAATCGTCAGCCCTTGGCTGACCCCATATCATCTGGGTTTATTCCCAAAACCAGATCGCTGGCACTGCACATGGTAGCCCCCATGCAGCGCTGATGGGCTAATGATTTCTGCTTAAATTCTTAGAGTACCTAAACCTCCCAAACTCTAAGACTATGCATCAGACCCCATCTTACAGCCAAAGCAGTACCTGTGCTGGCCCAGTGGGTTATTAGTGGTGTGACTTGGGGAACAGGGATTCACATACTGGGCCCACAGTCCCACACTTGGGCATTAGCATGTCACTTAAGCTAAGTTTGTGACTGCCAGGAAGAAACAGTAACATAGAAAGTGACGGGAGAAGGGGACCGCATGGTCCATCTAGCCTACCCATAAGCCTAGCCCCCCCTTAACTGCTATTCAGTGTTATAATACCTCTGTGCCTATCCCATACCCTTCTTGAATGATCCTACTGACCTAGTCTCCACAACCTCTGGTGGAAGGCCATTCCAAGTATCCACCACCCTCTCAGTAAAGAAGAACTTTCTTGTGTTACTCTTGAAGTTGCCTTCTTTCAGCTTCATGCCATACCCCCTCGTTCTTGCATGATTCTTGATCTGAAACAGGTTCCTGAACCTGGACCTTGTTTATTCCCTTCAAGTACCTGAAGGTTTCGACCATGTCCCCCCTTTCTCTGCGTTGTTCCAGGGAGTACATGTTTAGGTCATGCAGATGTTCCTCCTATGTCTTGTTGTGGAGTCCAAGTATCATTTTTGTAGCTCTCCTTTGCACTGTTTCCAATCAATCAATCAGTCTTTATTTAACCAGGCATTTCATCCTTGAGCAAGCTCATTTGCAAGATGGTCCTGGAAAAAAAACATACAAGTGGATACAAAGGCTGATAAATTACAATACAGTGTAGATATGTGAGGCACAACATAATTACTCATGGAAACGTACAATAATGAAGACTACAAAGATAACCAATTTCAGTGTGTATGGGAATTTGACAGGAAGGAAGGGGTTGGAGAGGGCTGACAAGCCTGGGTGAACTGATTGGGAGAGAGAGCTGCTATAGAAGCTAAGGGATGCAGCTAGGCAGAGGACTGTTATAAAAACTAGGGGAAACTGGGGGAGAGAGGGGAAAGAAAAGGGAAGAGGAAAGTGCTGTTGTTAAATGAGAGCTAATGTTGTCAAAGCCAGTGCAGACGAATGGCAAGGAATATGTAAGATTACCTAAAGCAGGCACAGGTATCCCTTAGATAGCGTGCACGCAACATTTTAAAGGTGTGGGGCCCAGGCAAGGAAGCCAGTTTTAAGGTCATTTGGGCTGCATTCCATAGATTAAGGAAAGAGTAGTAGATGGCGGCTGAACCATACCGCATCTTTATTCTAGGAACCTCCAGTTTGTCTATGTCCTTTCTGAGGTGAGGTCTCCAAAACTCCACACTGTACTCCAGGTGAGGCCTTACCATTGATCTGTACCGTGGCATAATCCCCTCCCTCTTTCTACTTGTAATTCCTCTTCCTATGCAGCCTAACATACTGTTCGCCTTTAATGCTGCTTTTCACACTGCTTGGATGTTTTCAGGTTGTCTGTTATAATCACCCCCAGATCCCTTTCCTGCTCTGTGGCTTCCAATTTCACTCCATACAGGAGGTATTTCTCACAAGGATTTTTTCTCCCTAGGTGCATGACCTTGCACTTTTTGGTGCTGAAATTTAATTGCCAAGTTTTTGTCCACTTCCCTAGTCTTTGAAGACCATCCCTCATCCTTTCCACTCCCCCCTGGAGTGTCTACCCTATTACGTATCTTTGTGTGGTCTGTGATAGACACACCTTGCTATCTAGGTCCACAGATACAGTATGTCACTGATAAAAATACTGAAGAGGATAGGCCCCAGCACCGATCCCTGTGGCACACCATTAGTTACCTCTCTCTCCTCTGATAGTTAGCCATTTCCTAGTACCCTCTGAGTCCTTCCACTAAGCTAGCTCTATACCCAGTTTACCACTTTATGCCCAACTCCCGTACTGGAAAGTTTGCTCGATAGTCTTCTATGTGGGACTGAGTCAAAGGCTTTGCTGAAGTCTAGGTATATTACATCCACAGCGCTGCCCTGATCTACTGTCTTTGTTACCCAATTGAAGAAATCTATTAGGTTTGTCTGTTTTTATGTTTCTATGGTTCTATGTTTGAAGTGGGAAAGGGATCCCTTTTTAAGGCAGTGTTGAAGAGTGAACTTGGGTGGGGGTTTGGAGATCCTAGTTGACCATCGGCTAGTTACCAGCGAATGGTCACTAAGGGTATCGGGGAGTACAGTGACTCTGGATATTCTAGCAGTGCAGTTAGTAAGGATGAGGTCAAGGAGAGTGGATGTCCCTTTTTTATGGTTTAGTCTTGTGAGGGATAGAACCACTTGGGTAGGGTCCATTGCAGCAATGGAGTCCTTGTAAGAGGCTGAGGACTGCAAGCCAATTTATGTTGAAATCTCCTATCACAATTAATTCACTATTGATAGGCAACTGAGAGAGGCTACTGAGGACCGAGGTAAAAGCTGACTTTTGATTATTGGGGGGAGGGGATATACACAGTCACAATGTGGAGGAATTTGCCTGAGCGACTGGTATGGAACTTAACCGCGAGACCTTGTGTCCAGTGGGAGGGGGAGGTGATAGAGACTTTAGTAGCTTGTAATGGGTCCCAATAATAGAGGGCACAGTCCCCACCCCTTTTACCCCACCTGTCGAGTCTGAGGATGGCGTACCCAGGTATGTGAATGGCAGAGTCAGGGGTGTTAGAGAGGGCGCTGGCTTCCTTGCACCCCCCATACATTCTGACCAAAGTACAGTATTGAAATTAGTGATCAGAGAACCAGTTTGGATTGGTTCAGAACATCACAGAATCCCTTTCATTGTTTTGTAAAAGAACCTTATCAGAACCTTTTTTCAAGTGCTGAGAAAGTTCTGATAAATTCTAAAAGATTGGTTTTGGAGCATAATATACAGTACTTCCCAACAGGTCTTTATCCTAAAGGAAAGCTGTGGGTTATGATGAGACCCCCCAAAACATTTATGGTGGAGGTGAGGGACAGAGCCAGTCAGCTTGATCTGTAGTAAGTGGTCACGATCAGTAGAGGGCACTAATGATGCTGAGTTTATCTAGTACAACTCTAAGATATATTTACAGTACTATCATTTGTTTTTGCTCACAATAATGTTTGAGGAAAATTGATTTTTTATACTTGAAATTGATAAAAAACTAAAAGAAGCTAAAAGGCATGATAAGGTTCAAATATTAGAACTTCCTAAAACTTATCAGAACCTCATTAGCATTAACTGGGTAGTCAGTTACTCGCCCACCTTCCTGGTTGAACGAAGAATGCAGTCGTCATGTCCACCAGTGTTGTGGGTGGGGGATGGAGAAAGAAAGAAAGGGGAAAATTGTTGAGAGCAAGCACTTTACAGAGATGATGTGCTCACTCTCTGTGGCTGAAGGGTTAGACCACAGGGCTTTCTGGTACCAGCTATAGGTGAGATAAAAGTACAAATTTGGTTGGGTCTTGGTGGGACACTGCAGCCAGCACTCTGCTTGGCTGAGGTCTGACTGAGATGGAAAATAGTGGAATCTGGGACAAAAAGGGGGAAACAAGGATTGTGCCCAAAGTAACAGATCAGGTACTTGGCAACTGGACTCTTAAAGAGAACTAACATGATTTTGTTTTCAAAATAGATCAATGTTTTTAACCCTCGTGACAACTTGCAATGTATTTTGTGTATATGTTGGTTTTTTTTTTTTATTGTCATCTATGCCTCTATATAGAGGATTGTGTATGAGCAATCATACACAATAAGGCAGTTGTACGATTTAAAGGTTTCTGTGGTAACCAGAGACCTCGAGAGCACAGCTTGAGAGGTCCATTACCACAGAAACCTTGAGATCTTATAACTGCCTTGTTTATGTATGGTTACTCATACACAATCTTTTATAGCGTTTGGGCAACCATAAACAGCACTCCGTGATCCCCCAAACAAGTCTCCCAGAAAAAATAAGGCTCACTTCGGCAGCTGTATCAGCACCACTTACTTCCTCATCACTGTGGGCTGCTCAATTGCACATGTGTGAATGCATTCAATCTTGTTGCGCTACACCGGTGACATACTCAGTGCAGCACAATAAGATCATGATGCACCGAGTGCAGCACAACAGTGCTGTTCCAGGTGTCAGGAGGTCTAAACATCACTTTCAGGTTCTTGGCAATATTGGGAATGCAAGTAATCACAGACATGTTGCATAAGAGTAATAAACTTGTTTATTACTACCAAAAAGGATAAAATCACAGTTGCCCTAAGCAGTTCTTATCAATACGAACTGGGAGCCATTGCAAAGCATTCCCTAAACCTCGAGGTTTCTTTGTGTCTGTTGAGATCTCTGAGGTACAAGACTAGTGTCTCACATTATATACCTATGATAATTACTATGGTTACTGTAAGATAGAAACATTTCTAGTTACAGAGATGAGCCCTATTGGCTAAATTAGAGGAGGCTCCACGGTCCAAGATAACATTATACAATTTCTGTAAAGTCATCAGTTTGTGAACAAAAGAGTTCTTATACAGAGTCTTACATAACTCAGTGTAGTAGTACAAATCACTGAAAGGTGGCAATGTCGACTTACATATCATAATTATTCCAAGGACACAGGTGTCTTGGCATCTTACAAGTAAGAAATACACAGAAAATACATAGGAGAATATATGTATTAGCAAGCAAAGTGTATTACAACAATATGCACACATATCCTGACATCTACTCTTGTACGGTAGATGCCCTTAGCCCTATATGTTAGTATAACATATGCTTAAGCACTAGCTGTCTATGGTGTACCTCTGAGGGTACCAGTTAGGGTGCAGGGACCTCATGTAACACAGGCATGGATTTCCATGTGGAACAACGTTCTACCATAATGTATTTTAGCTGAGGTGGGAGTCTGCTGGAACTAAAAATTACATTCTTCTGTGGTCTAAGCTGCAGGGAACTCAGTTGTGAGTGGCCTTTTGTGTAAATGGTCATTTATGCTCACAGTGCTAACAAGTGGGCATGGGTAGCAGAAGTCTTTTGATCTAAAGGCTTTTATAGTATGTGGATAGCCTTTATTGTCCACGGAAATCCGTGGCTTTCTAAATGTTGTTGTAGGGCAGTTCAAAGGTAAAAAAAGCTATTGTACTATCGTTGTGATGTCACATCGATAGTGCAACAGCTATTTAGCCGCATTCTCTCTCCTGATTAGCTCATTCATTGAGGACCCACCAGAACAAAAAAAAAAAAAAAAAACCATGGCAGCACAATTTACTGAGCGCTGAACGGTAGACGGTCCATTGAGTGATATCCATAGAGCTGCACACGGCTGTTTGTCAGAAAAGAAAATTACTTTTTTTATTTTAAAATTAAACAGCTCAGCCACAGTAGAAGAAAACCAAAAGGAGGAGTTTACTCAGACCGATATGGTCTGACTGTGAGAAGATGGAGCAAGCCGAAGCAGAATAAGCCAGAGCGAGCAGGACAGGGAACGGCACCAGAAAAAAAAAGGTAAACATTCAAAAGACCACTGATTTCCATGGACAATAAAGGCTGTCCATATACTATATAAAACAGTGGATGATTGCCCATCCACAACTAAGGCTGTGTTTCCCTCTCGGGAGTTGATGATATCAGTGAGACCTCTCGAGCTTCGCTTTTGAGGTCTCTATGATGTCATCAACTCCCTCAAGGGAAACACAGCCTTATTGTGGATGGGTGATCATCCACTATTCTATATGTTTTGGGATGACAGAGTCCCTTTCATAAAAAAGACATGTTCTGAAGGTAAACAAAGGCCATGATAAGGGAAAATGTTTCCAGCTGGGCTGATGGCAATAATAACAAAAGGACCAAGCTATAATTAATATATTTGGTTTGTACCAGTCTGGGAAAAAGGAGGCCCTCAGATCAAAAGCAGAGACGATGTGATGTCAGAGAGGTTGGTCCAGTGTTGAAGGGATAATGGGCTGGACAGTTTAAGATTTTCTGTTGCATATTTGCAGTAAGAGTTCAGTTACGCTAGGGCTTTTGAACTAGCAACATCACTGGTTCAAGTCTGCCATAACTCACCAGTTCCCAGTTCAGGGTACGCTTCTTCTAATCTACTTAGGAATATAATAACATTAAGTTAAATTGCTGTTTGAGTTCTATCTTTTATCTATTCAAATATGTATATTTTTATCTCTGTAGAAATACTGTATTCCCCTATGAACAGCTGTGATCCCGTGATGAATGTTTCCATGATGAACAAGAAGTGCAATAGACATTCTTTTAGAGTGCTATATTTGTGATATTATATAGAAAGAGGAAAAGCAATAATCTTTGGAGAGGTGGTCCAAGGTTTGGCAGTTGAAATTCAGCGTCAGAAAGTAAAAGGTGGCCAGCCCAGTGGCATGAAGGGTTGAGGCATCCATGCCTTACCTCCTGCTACGCTGACGACCCATGTTCATGGTACAAACGGGTCACCAGGGGTCAGCCGGGGGGGAGGAGGAGGATTGATTGTCTCTAGAACAACTCTCCTCCAACGGGGAGGGAGGGAGGAACGCAGCAGTCGGCATTAGCCTGGCCCCTAGCGGAGGCTTGGGTCTGACACACTGATGCTGCCAAGACCATGGGGCAGGCGGCGGGTGTGCAGCATATGGGGGCATGCGTGGCACTGCCATTGGGGTCCTTGCATGCCCCCCTCTGCAGGGAAGAGAACAAGGGAAAACTGCCAGCAGTTGTGGCACCCACAGGCCCCCGCCCTTGGCCAGTCAGACCATTGGAACTGGATCCTCAAGCGATGGGGATGAGCGCTGCCCCTATCAACCCCGCCAGTGGGAATAAGCCATGGGGGGGAAGACGCTGGTGCCAATAGATGTTGGGGGACAGGGCTGGAGTGCCCACCTGATCGAGGGCCACTGGAGGACAGAAAATTGGAGACATAAGTGACTTCCTTAATCTAGCCAATGTAATAAGACCTACAGTAAAGCAACAAGGATGCTGGGGTGGGCTCTACCATGCCAGTTCGACATTCTTTATGTCGAGCGGCATTTCACTAACAGGAATCATGTCGACCACAAGTTGCAGTCTACATGATTCCTATGTGTCTCCTGGTCCATTTTTCTATTGGGGGGCTTTGCCCCTGAACCCCCCATGTGGGGGGCTCTGCCCCCACCCCTCCCATCTTTTGGATTCTCAACTCCAGTCAGAGTTGATTCAGGGCAGGGGTACAGGGCCGGGAGACGGCATGCCCCTGTCTCGGGCATGCCAACACAGCGACCTGTTGGCAAAGTGTTGATTTTGTCAACAGGTATGTATTTCGCAGTGTTGCTGTCGCCGTAAGGGTGGCATACCTGCTGGGGTGTATTTGGAAGGGTTTTGATAGTAGCAGGAAAGAGGTACTACTTCTGCTGTATAGGTCACTGTTGAGGCCACGCCTGGAGTACTGTGTTCAGTTCTGGAGTCTTTACCTTAGGAAAGACAAAGACAGGTTGGATATGGTGCAGTCCAGTGTAACTAAAATGATTCTGGGCCAGCAAGGCAGATCCTATGAGGATCGACTTAGAGCACTGAACATGTACTCTTTAGAGGCCAGATGAGAGAAGGGTGATATAACAGAGACCTTCAAGTTACTGAAAGGAATGAACAAGGCAAACTGTGAGGAGCTATTCAACAGAATAAGGAACCTAGAACATGGGGCAAGAGAGGAGATTGCTTGAGGAATACTCAGGGAAGACATGGCAGTTTCATTTTATAAAGAGAGTGGTCAAGCCACGGAACAGTCTGCCACCTGAGGTGGTGGGTGCCAAAACCAGTAATGGTGTGAGACACACTGGGGCAGTGTGAAGGACGTTGTTACTCAGGGGTTAGTAGTAAGGCAGAGAACATCAGCATTTCATTTCAGCTGTCACTTGGGTAGCAGTCGTAAGTTTGCACTTCAGAAAATTCATTCAGACTGTACCAACATTTATTTGATGCATACACACAGTAGTTGAAGAGAGGGTATTTGATTTTCTGGGCATTTTTACTGTATTATGATTTCAGTCAGTCACATTGTGAGGCCAAACAGGGATGGACAATATCCGTCTGCTATATGACATGTACCTGTGGTCTTCACTACAAAGTAAAAAATAAAACTACTTATTTTGCATAGTCAAAGCAGATGAGTTGGGACTTCATAGATCAAGGCCAGCACAGCAGGTGCTGAGGCAAGCACTCTGCAGAGGTGATGTGCTCACTCTGTAGGGCTGAAGGGTTAGACCACAAGGCTTTTTGGTACCAGCTATGGCGAAAGGCAAATGTAAAAATAGGTTGGGTCTTGGGAGAAGACTGCAAACAGCTCTCTGCTTGGCTGAGGTCTGAGTGAGGCAGTAAATAGAGGAATCTGGGATGAAAAGGGGGAAACAGGATAGTGCCCTAAATAACAGAGTGAGGAACTTGGAAACTGGACTCTTAAAGAGAACTAGCATGGTTTTGTTTTGAAAATGGGGAAATGTTTTTGACCCTGTTAATCCAGTGAAGAAAAAGTAGAGGAGATTGAGAGTAACAATGATGATGTAACAAACACTGCCTGGGAACCTTAATCTTAGTGAAAGCAAAAGTCAGCAAGTGCAATCCCCAGAACAAGTATTTGATCCTGCTAGTCAGTGCTGGGCGAATGGCATACGTTCCCTTTTTTCCTAACTCGGCCATAATTAGACAAGTTTATCAGACATACAACGTTCAAGATGGAGACTTTTTGATCCATCATCCCAGCGGTCCAGGCAGGGGATTTCCTGGCTTACACTGATCTGATGGACACTTTTCCCTGTATAGCTATCTGTCACATCCTGGGCAGAAAGAGGGAAAGACTCAGTGTCAGAACTTTGAAAAGCAGCAATGTTATCCTCCATTTAGACTTTTACAAAGCACCGCAGACTGGTCATCCAGAGCTCCGCCGATGTGGCCTTTAGACGCAGAGTATTGCAGGTAGTGGTTAGCAGAACAGTCCTGTAGTTTATCATTATGGGTTGTATATGGGACAATATTCTCTTCCACCCTGCTGTAGATGGGTACTTATAACCCATATGTATTACTTCTCCATTGGCAACCTCGAACAATATAGAAAGGAGAAATTCCTTTATATTTACCACAATTTCATTTCTGTTAGCTCCAACATTGTCAGTGGGCCTCTCCTTGGAGCCACTGCCTCCTCTTAGAGAATATACCCCAATATATTATAGAAATGTGTTCTTCAGGCAAGAGTATTATGGCAGGTATGCAGGTTTTGAGGTTTACCTGCTGCTGGAATTGTTGGGGTGCAGAGCTGCCCCGGATTAGAGTCAAATTCACATATTGCTTTGGTTTTCAGTACTAGCTTGAGTGTTGGTGGCAGTTTATTCACAAGACCATTGGCAGGCCAAAAGAGAGACAATTTCTTTTTCCTGACAAACCAGTGGGCACAATGTGAGGGTTGACAGGGATGGTTACCCAAGACATACCTCCAAATAAGGTGAATCAAGCTTTTTCATTTCATTGGTTGAATAACGATGGATAAGACTTTTTTTTTTTGTTGCTAAAGGGGACTCACTTGGGGACATGGTTTGGATGTTAGTAGGTATATCTGGGTTTTGGATGCTTTGCGTGGACAGTAGTTAACTGAGTAAATACTGTATCTCAAGAAGTCCAGGAAATGTGGGTTCCTTCCAGTAAGATCTTTATTATTCGGGGCTGGTATGCTGATATAATACAAAAGTCAAAGAACAATGGCCAGCCACACCTTTCAGTTTTTCAACAACTTTTTCTTTCTTTTCTTTTTTTTTTTGGTTTTTTCTCTTTTATTCTTTACAATAGTTCCTATATGACCCAACATTTCACCTCAATAGGCTTCTTCAGGGATAGGATCTAATTTTGAATTATACATAAATCATGTTTAGTGTTTTGAATTCAGTTAACATCAGTTTCTCATACTGACAACCTCAATTTTTACAAATGAAAATGTTAGGGAATTATTGTAAGTTCATGCCACAAAGGTCATGTTGCCATACTCTATCATTCAATATCTAAAGTATAAAAACTTCTACTATTATTTACATGGTGAAAAGCAATTTCATTCAGTGGTCCAGTCAACCTCATGGCAGCCTTCACTGCGGAGAAGGGCTGTGTCCATCAACCCCATGGCATCCCATTATGTGCTACACACCTCTGTTATCAGCCAGGTCATATACTTGTTTAAATCAAGGATACTAATTAATTACTATAATACATGCTTCCTACAGCAGTTTATTACATGGCAACTCACCCCGTGATGTTCGAGGGCCAGCGGCTGTGACGGATAGTAGGAAGGCAATGCCGCCAGCCCTCTCTGATGGCATCGAAGTGGTGTAGTGGGATGGGGGCATGCCTGCAAGCCGAGGGGAGGATCATTACTGCTGGTAGTGGGGAGGGGGTTGACATGTGTTGCCACTGGGGGGGGGACAGTAGCCTTGTGCTGGTGCCCCAGTGAGGGGTATGGGTGTTGGAGGGCTGCCACACTCACCGTAGTCTGCTGGGGGAGTGGGTGGCATCGGCAGCCTGTTCCTGTGGCACTGGAGGGTCGGTGGACTGTTCACCCAGTCCTGCGGGGTGTGCATGAGGCATGTAGGGGGTTTATGGCATGGTCATCCTTGGCATACACTGCAGCCCCTATGCACCACTGTGGCCAGCACTACACACCTTAGTGCATGGCGCATAGTGCCGGACCACCTCTCCCCCGCCCCCCGTGTGTTGCTCCTTGCATGGCCAGGGTTTTGGGCATGTATGTGCTGCACACCCCCCTTAGAGTATCCCACATGGGGGGGCGCATAGGGTGAGGAGTGGTTGCTTTCCCCAGATACGCGCGCATAGCCACTGCACCCCATTAGTGCATAGGACCCCATTGTATGTTGTTTGACCCTTTTGCAACATTTTGCAATTTTTATGTTTGCTTGCAGGCATGCGTGCTGCGCATGCACAAGAAACATCTTGGGATGATATGACATTTTAGAGTTGTGTGAGTATTCTGCCCAATGCAGTTGATGGTTTCTGGGGCTCGTCCCTCAGGCACCAATGAATCGACGAGCTGTGTATGACAGCAGTTTAAGAGAAGCGGTTTTCATTTGAAAGAAAAGTGCTGCTCCAGTCAGGGATGGTTACAAGTTGACACTTTATAGGGCTCATCCCTCAGGCACCAATGAATCGGTGAGCTGTCTATGACAGCAGTTTGAGAGAGAGGACTGCACTTGAAAGAAATCTGCCGCTGCAATGAGGGACAGTTTCCTCATTGCAGCGTGACCTTCCCCCTCCCTTGCAACCAGGCACACAGACATACCTTCTCTCAGTTGACAGCAGCTGACAAGACTCTGGCCATGTGCATTACACTGCACAGTAATGCGCATGGCTATAGTTTTGGTTCTTGTCAGCCCCTGCCACCGAGCACTCTGTCCCCCTTGCTCCAAGAGGAACTTGTTTGATCAGTGTGCCTTTCCTGCTGAACCATTTCAATAAATAAATAAATGAGCCACAGTGGTGATTTCCACATTGGTAGCTCCTGCTGCCCACCACACACTCCCTGGAAAGCCAACATCAGGGTACCCAATCCCTGTGTCGGCATGTATTCCCCCTCCTCTCTATTAATGTGACACACTGGAAGCCCACCCCAGTGTGCCAAAACATTTTTTATTTATGTTTCTGACACTGGGATGTCCACTCCCAGTGTCAGATGACCCCCCTATCCACCCAAATATTTTTAGTGCCGACATCGGGGTGCCCAATCCCAGTGTTGGCATGCCTCCCCCACACACACTATTGTGGCACACTGGGAGTCCACCTCAGTGTGCCTAAATATTTTTGTTATCCTGTAAAATAAAGAAAACCATCCCTGAAGTATTTTTTCCCCTTGTAAAAAAGAAAACAGTTACTCGTCGTCTCCCCATTCCCTGCTCCCCACCCTCCCTCCCTCTGCTGACCCACCTCCCTTAACTCCTTACCCCATACTTACCTCCAGAGGTTGGGAACAGCAATCTTCTATGGACTGGGACACGTCTGCACTCTTCAAAGTCGACTGGCAAACTGAAAAAATGATGGTAAGCTGTATAATGAGAGTCAATGGGGGGGGGTCAACTTAGGTTGATATCTCAGCCATTTTTAGGAATTTTGGCCCCACATTTTCAACATGGGGTTCTTGGGACCCCACCTCGTGAACGCTGTCACTGTCATTTGGTTACTCGGTCCCGAAAGGTGATTTCGCGATTGCTGCATGGAATCACCTTTCAGGACTGATTAATGAAATGACAGTGCCACTGTTCATGAGGTAAATATGGTGAAAAAATTCCAAAAAATGACTGGGTTTTGAGCATGCATTTCACAGTTTCTATGCACACTCATAACTTCGCCGATTTTTAATATTTTCACTCCAGATTTTCAACATTGCCATTTTTCCACACCTCCTTATGAACAGTACATCTGTCATTTTTCACATCCTGCCCCAAATGTGTTTTTGCACCTGTGGTGCAAAATGGCACGGTTACTGTGGGAAATCAACTTTTGGGACACATTAACAAAATCACAGTGGCACTGTTCATGGGGGAGGTCCCAAAATGCCCAAGTTGAAAATTTGGTGAAAAAATTCCCAAAATGATTGCGTTACAGGCATGCATTGAACAGTTTCTATGCACGCTTGTAACTTCACCAATTTTTCATATTTTCACCATTGCCATTTTTTCACACCTCCTCATGAACAGTATAGCTGTCATTTTTCACATCCTGCCCAAAATATGTTTTTGCACCTGTGGCACCAAATGGAGTAGTCACTGTGCGAAATCACCTTTCAGGATTGAGTAACAAAATGATAGTGCCACTGTTCATGAGGTAGGGTCCCCAAAAGCCCATGTTGAAAATTTGGAGCAAAAATACCAACAAACACCTGGGGTGTTAGGGTTTCCAACTGTAATGCCCCATCCAGAAGATTTGGAACACGCTGATTGGAGTTTTATACTGTAGATCCTACTCCCACAGTGGAGGCAGCCATTGATTACTTTAATGCCACCCTATTGGCTCTACAAAATAAGCATTTCTGGGTTAGGGGAATAAAAAATAAATGGATTACATCTGAATTGATTAAATTATTAAAACAATGAGACAAAGCATGGAAGTTATTTAAACATTCTAACAATTATTCTGATTTACAAGAATACCATCATTTATGGAATTTATGTAAAACTAAAATCAAAAAATGTAAATCTGTTTATTATACCAACAATCAAACCAGTGAATTAAATAATGCTAGAAGATGCTGGTCTTCTATTAAATCTATTACTGATCCTATGACAAATTCATTTCCTACAGTTTTAAATGTTAATGGTACATCTGTTACCGATCCGGCTATTATAAGTGAAGCTTTTTAGGATAAGTTCACTAACTTGTTGGATTATACCTGTGGATTTGACCAAAATATTACTGGTAATAGGTTAAATGGTGACCTTGTTGGTAATCGCCAACGTCCTTTTTATTTCCGAGTTGTTAAGTACAAACAAGTTTTGAAATGTTAAGAAATATCTCTATACATAAAAGTTCTAGTGGAGATATTGTTGAACCCTGGTTTTTAAAGTTGATAGCAGAACACATTTATGTTCCCTTAACTAAGATTTTTAATTTATCTTTAATTACTGGTCAATTTCCACCTCAGTGGAAGCAAACTATAATTATCCCTATTTTTAAAAATGGCCAGAGAGATATTGTGGATAATTATCGCTCAATATCTTTATTACTCACTGTGGGGAAAATGATGGAAAAACTAGTGAATGTCCAGTTGGTGGAGTATTTAGAGTCCTGTGGTCTCTGGTCTCCTGAGCAGCATGAGTTTTGAAAAAATCATGGCACTGGTACGGCCTTGGCAGTGTTCGCAGACTGTGTCAATAGAGCTATGGATAATCATTTGCTCACTGGTGCAGTATTTGTGGACCTGCCGAGGGCCTTTGATCTGGTTAACCACCAGCTGCTGCTCAGGTGACTGAAGATGCTCCACTTGAGTGGATTGCCAACTATTTGTCTAGTTGTCTGCTGAGGGTGAACACTGGGGGAATGTTGTCTCAGACCAGAGTTATGGAGCATGGTGTGCCCCAGGGTTCGATCCTGGGACCATTATTGTTCTCACTTCTTATTGATCCTCTTCCATCTATACTTAAATACACACATACTTTAATTTATGCTGATGATATAATACTGTACCAGTGTTCTCCCTCAGTGTAGGACTTAAACAGGACATTGAGTGTGGATTTTTACATCCTGGAAGATTGGCTGTTGAAACAGATTTCTATTGAACAAAAAAAGACAAAAGGTGAGCTCTTTTGGTCAAGGTCAAAATTATCTAAGAGTACTTCATTGACTGTTCTTGATAAATTAGGCTATCAAATAGAACAAGTTGATTGCGTTAAATATTTAGGAATTACTCTGGATATGATTTTAGATTTTTCCCTACATATAAAATTGACCTGTCATCAGGTAAATGATAAACTAGGTGCTTTATTTAAATTAAAGACCATGCTGACTTTACCAGCAAGGACTGCATTGGCAAAAGGGATACTCTTGTCAACTTTGAATTACAACTCCTTTTTGTTTGTAAAAAATTAAAAAGGCTGATCTAATTCTTGTGAACACAACCTTTAACACCATCTGCAGATTCATCCTATTGTTCCCATGTAGAATCCATCATTATACTCTTTATGAAACTTTGGGGTGGCTTCCACTTAGACTCACATACAAATTTAATTTGAATTGCCTAACGGACAAAGTTCTTTGTTTAAAAACAGATTCTTCATTATTCAAGATTCTTCATTATTCACTTTGCTTGCAGTTAAAAAGGATACAAGACCTCTACAATCCTATAGTAATGACCTTTTTTTATTTGTTCCTAGAACCTTAACTAATATGGGTGAGCGAGCATTGTCTGTGTGTGCTGCAAAAGATTGGAATTCCTTGTCTAATCATATTCACGAGGTTGCTAGCCTTACTATTTTTAAAGCACGTCTTAAGAATTACTATTGTGTACAGTCTAAGTGTAAGTGTTTTGAGTAAATTGTATCTTGTATTTTGTATTATATGTAACAGTATTTTGTATTAGGTGTACTGTATATTTTTATGTGTAATCATGCTTTGTGACATCCTAGCAATTTTACCCTGGGTCGTGTATGAAAAAGGGCAGCTGGCTGATTACATTTATCTGGAAAAGAAAAGTTTTAAATAAAAAATGTAATAAATAAACCCTGTAGAGACTGACAGGCATCAGGGTGTGACTTGGGGACGGTGGCCATAATGCTCACACCATTCCACCCCCACCTCCACCCCCACCCTGCAGCCAGTGACAGGCATTGAGGTGTGCCTTGGGGTCTTCGACCCTAACGTTCACCCTATTCTCCTCGACTGCACCCATCTCAGCTTATTTCCTTATGGAATAGGGTGAGAATAAGGGCTGAAGATCTCAAGGCACACTGCAACACCTGTTAGTGTCTGCAGGGCAGAGTGATGTGGAATGATGTGGGCGTTATGGCCAATGACTCAAAGGCGCAAACATGCAAACGCCTGTCAGTCTCTGCAGGATGAGGGTGGGGGGGGCGTTAGTTTAATACTTCACTGCCATTCTTATTATGCATCCTTCTAACTCCTGCAGTACCAATGCCAGTACCAGCAAGCAAACATTCAGCATTGACAAATACTTGTTACTTTATGATGCAACTGTAAAACAGCTATGGCTCAAGTTGCTTTCCTTAATAGATTGATCTGACATTAAACTCCTCAATTAAGGTCCTGAACCTCCTACATACTGGGCATCCTCCAACCTCCAAGAGCATCATCTGGAAGATGGCTGAAATATTTCTTCTACAGCTAACTATCCCCCACCCCCACCCCAACTGCCTGCCTGCATGAGCATGCTTTATGTGTGTATACACTTTCAGCATTTCACTGAATACATTTTGGCATGTTGAACAAATCCAAGTTCTACAGTTTACCAGCAAATACCATTAGCAAGTGGCCTACTCACTGTTATCCTATATATAAAGTACTCTGTGATTTAGATGGCTCTTTAAATGTGCAACACACAGTGCATGTCATTTAGTACTGACTGTGACTTTCAGTGTGCATAGCTGGGTGTAGTATACTTGCAGATTTTTATGTCAGACGTCTCTAGTAAACTACTGTGTGTGAGTAACCTGTGAAAATGCACACAAACAGATGTGAACCAGCTGGATTTTAAAATATGGAGCTCGCTATGTGTGACATTATGCCTATTCAGGGAAACCAACTGGGCTATAGGTAGACTATAGGTTAGTGGGTAAGGGTGGCCTTGTAGAGGATGCCATAGGTAGACTATAGGTCAGTGGGTATGGGTGGCCTTGCAGAGGATGCTATAGGTAGACTATAGGTCAGTGGGTAAGGGTGGCTTTGCAGAGGACGCTATAGGTAGACTATAGGTCAGTGGGTAAGGGTGGCCTTGCAGAAGACGCTATAGGTAGACTATAGGTCAGTGGGTAAGGGTGGCCTTGCAGAGGATGCTATAGCTAGACTATAGGTCAATGGGTAAGGGTGGCCTTGCAGAGGATGCTATAGCTAGACTACAGGTCAGTGGGTAAGGGTGGCCTTGCAGAGGACTGGCATACCATTACAGCATGCTTATACCTGTACATCCACAGAGAAACATAATTTGTTGGCAGAAAAGGGCCACTTGTCCCACCCAGTCTGCCCTATGGTCCCTGCCTAGTCTGTCACTGCAGACCCTACCTGGTTTCTGGCAACCCTGCCTCCTCTCTTCCAATTTACTAATATTCCCCTGTGTCTATCCCATGTATGCTTGAAGGCCCCTACTGGTTTTGCCTCCACCACTCAGCTGGCAGTCTGTGGTCCTGCTGTACAGAAGTGACCATTTGTACCCCCTGCTAGTGCATATGATTTGTGGATGTCCCTTTTAAAAACTATGGGCCACAATGTTATCTAAAAAAGAAAAATTGTACAGATAAGAGGACAAGACTGCCACAGGCTATGTGCTGCATGTTTCCTTTGTTATTCATGAATTCATATCTTAATAATATTTATCTAGGCATGGTCTTTTTGCAATCCGTGTCCCAGTGCTCCAATATGTAGGTTGCACAGTATATGAGGAGTGACTAAGTGCCATATACTGCCATTAGATTGACGTGTGAAAGACTACCATATAATAGCAGCTATCATAAAGCTGTTACATGCTGGTGTTAAGACTACACCACAAAGAAAATCAGAAAGTTGGGAAAAAGCACTCACCAGACTGTACTTAATGTGAAGTGGCAGCTCATTTGGACGGTGTTTCTTATTTCTCTTTTTATCCCCACTTTTATTTTAAGCTGTATGCTCTTGAAAGGTACGGCATGGCATTTTTGACAGCAACAGCAGCAGAAGTCCTTGATTTATCAATGGGAGTTACAGAGCTTGATTCCATGTACTGTTTTTCTTAAAATACCACAGCCTTGACTTACAGAGGCAATTACATTTCTTTCTTATTTTCTTTACCTTCTATTTATTCTGGTCTTTCCAGCCAGACCCTATAATCCAGCTCTCTTTCTGCTCCATCACCCATCTTCTCTGGGTCTTATTTATTTCCACTATCACACCCCACTGCATGCCACTATTGTGCAGCTCTTTCATCATGGCTGATAGTAGGCCCCTTGAGCCATCTTCAGTCATCTTGATGAGGACAGGTACTGCAGTCAATGATGTAGAGCTTGTGGGGAGAGCCTGAAGTCAACCTGCTTCCACCGGGGTGTTTTTTGTCCTTGTTACACCCAGTCCCTGGAACAGCTGCATGCCATGGACTCAATGCAAGAGTGCTTATGTTGGTGCACCAGTTATGGTCTGCACAGATGCCAACCCTCACATCATGCCTCTACTGCACTTCCAACTGTGGTCACTCAGGTGGCAGCACTGCCACAGAGACAGAGACTCTGTATGATGGTGCACCAATTATGAACTGCACAGATGCCACCCCTCCCAATGTGCCTCCACTGCACTTCCTACTGTGGTCACTCAGGTGGCAGCACTGCCACAGAGACAGAGACTCTGTATGATGGTGCACCAATTATGATCTGCACAGATGCCACATCTTCCAACGTGCCGCCACTGCACTTCCTACTGTGGTCACCCAGGTGGCAGCACTGCCACAGAGACAGAGACTCTCTATATTGGTGCACCAGTTATGATCTGCACAGACGCCACCCCTCCCAACATGCCTCCACTGCACTTCCTACTGCGGTCATCCAGGTGGCAGTACTGCCAAAGAGACAGAGACTGTCTACTATGGTGCACCAGTTATGATCCGCACAGATGCCACCCTTCCCAATGTGCCTCCACTGCACTTCCTACTGTGGTCACTCAGGTGGCAGCACTGCCATAGAGACAGAGACTCTCCGTATTGGTGCACCAGTTATGATCCGCAGAGACATCACCCCTCCCAACGTGCCTCCACTGCACTTCCAAGTGTGGTCACTCAGGCAGCAGCACTGCCGCAGAGACAGAGACTCTCCCTCCCTGGAGAAGGGAGCATCCTCCTGTGGGATGCTCAATGTTCCTCTCCTAGGCAGCCTCCAATGACCCTAGCTCATTCCCGAACCTGGGTGTATGACGTCACCCTAGGCAGCCTCCAGTGACCCTAGCTCATTCCCAAACCCGGGCCTATGGCATCGTGAGTGGTAAACCTACTGCTTCACCAGCAGGCTGGCTTTGTTTTTTTCTATGCTTGGTTAGTTGTCCCAGTTTATTTTTTATTTTTTAATACAAGAAAACAAACAAGATATTCTTCTAAGAGTACATATTGTTCTTCAATGAAGAAACAGTGGAAATTCCAGAAAACTCTTAGGTGCTGAAAATCTCTGCTGTCACTGGTCCTGTTCATTGTGCCAGCTGGGGCCTCCATTTCTGCATGGAGACCATTGAGAGGGAAAAGCAAGCTTTGTAGCAAATGTCAAACCCTTTGAGGTAGTTGCTCTTTTTTGAACAAAACAAAATGCTGATTGTAGTATTCATGGCTGTGCACTATAAAGTGCAGCAAACCTGATCCAATTCATTCACGATGACCTGGCCCAGGATTTGAGCTTAGGCCTCCCACAGCTAGATACTGTCATAGTGCCATCCTTACGAGCTGTAGAAATTAAGCAGACTTACTGATTTATGCAAGCTCTATTCAGCCCCTGCATAATTTGCCTTTAAATTCAAGTCCTTATGATGATGTTGCCAGAAGCAGCAAACATTCTGCACGTGATTCATGTTGGCTAGTAAGATAAACACCTTGGGATCACAGAGAAGGTGCTCTACAGAAGGAGGCCAGGATTTTTAAAAAGAATCCATATGAGATCTACGCACAGCTATTTTCAAAACTGTAATGTGTGCAATCGGTTAGGCAGTCTGTGTCGAATTTTGTACAAAAAAGATGCAACTGAATCAGAATATGATGTGAATTGCATTTGCATGATTATTTTTAGCATAAATTATGCTTTTTGTGTCGAACTGATGTATCTGTTGGAAATAGCAGCAGGGTTTCTCAGACATAATCGGAGGATGCAGAAGTGACATCATTTGCATCTGCATCGACAAATAGTTTTTTATACCTGCAGCCTATACAGACTCATTTTTTTTGTGACACTTGAGGTTTTAGTCACTAGTTTACATCTACTAACAAGTTAATTTGTACTGGTTTTTGAGCCAATACCTTCTGTTTGTGAATGTGATTAAATTTACTCAACGCAATACAAGACATTTATTCTAGGAATAGCCTACCAGCAGAGACAGTGGGCCTGCAGGCAGTACGAGCCTTCAAAGTAAACCTAGACAAATTTCTGCTTACCAAGGCAATGACAGGGTACCCTGTGTAATAAATCAGTCCAAAAGGAACCTGCACAACAGAATGAGTTAGGGGTGGACAAAATTGCACACCACACCAGATTTAAGTTCCAAAATGAAAGAGATTTATTGACTTACAACCTCAGTTGGGGGTGTACCACATTACACTACCCCAGCGCTTTGCTCAATACAGCTTCCTCAGGGGGCGCTGTTGTGCACATTAGCAAATATCTATTCTTATCCATCTATACCTTTGTTTAATAACAACTGAGAAAGGAATTATCATTTTGGGGGAATATTGTTATGTCATGACTCAGGACTATTGTGATGTCACATGCTTTGCTATGCATAATGGTTACAATGTTGAGGAGCCATTTTAAAAAAATGTATGGTGTAAAAGGATTTGTTAATATGTGCAACAGTGCCCCCTGAGGAACTTAAATCTGGTGTGGTATGTGATTTTGTCCACCCCTAACTCATTCTGTTGTGCGGGTTCCCTTTTGGACTGGTTTATTAACTTTGGGGCTGCGTGCCTTTAACCAGCACTGCCCTCTAGTCTATGGTGCAGTTCTCCTTTTGTTTGTACCCTAGCTAATAGTAAGCCAGAGAATCCTTACAACATGCACAGTAACACAGTAATATAATATCAGAAGGGACTCTAGGTCCATACTGTCCCCCACCCCAGCTTCACACACAGGAATGAAATAAGTATGGCATGCAAGGATGTACCAATTTATAGGGATTGCTTATCCACTCAACTGCCCAGGGAACCTGGTGATTCCTATGATCATCAAAAATTTGCATCAGCGTACCCTAAAGCCTGTAGTGGCTTCATAGTCACTGCCTCTGCTGGTAGGTAATGAGTACTTCTTTGCATAGTATACTGGTTGGCCCTAGCCTATGTGGGGCCTGATAGACGTAGAGGGCTTGATTTTCAAAGGGTGGTGCAGGGCTTGCACCAAGCAATGTGCCACAACACTTAGGTTCTGGCAGAGCAACAAACCCCTTTGCTGCAACTGTGCCCGATTCTCACATCTTGAGTGCAATTGCAACGGTTTCCACATTTTACAGCAACTTGCACCAAATATGTGGTGCAAGCTCTATAAACACAGTCCCCTGGAATGCTGCAAGCTAGACCAGAAAAAGTTGGTCTAACTTGCAGCACCTGACACATGGGTTGAAACTCCTGATCACCGGCCATATGATTGCTGCAAGCCCCCTGCGCTGTATCTCTGGTGCACTCGGGGCTTGGGGCAATCGAGGGCATTGAAAATTGAGGCCAGAATCTCTTCCATCCTTAAAGTAAGTTTGTCCATTAAAAAAATGCTTTGAAAACAAATATTTAGACAAAACTCAATTAAAGGGCTATGCCTGCAGTTCAGTGGGCAGGAACTATTAGCCATACCCCCTTCCATGAGCTATTTAAGCCAGCTTCCTCCAACCTCATTCAGAAGCAGTTTCTTTGCTGCAGCTGGTGGCTCTGCTGGGGCTCTGCCCACCATTTAGAAACATAGAGACATAGAAGTTGACAGCAGATAAGGACCGCAAGGCCCATCCAGTCTGCCCATTTCTTTTTCTACCTTATAAATGTGCCATCGGCCTTTGCTCTGTCAGTGGCCTATCTGTTCATAGTCATTTGTATTGCTCCCTTATGCCTATCCCATGCCTGTTTGAAGCCCTGCACTGTATTCATAGCCACCACTTTGTGGTAAGCCATTCCATGCATCCACCACCCTTGCTGTGAAAAGAATTTCTCACATTTCCCTTAATCAACCCCTCTAATCTCATGCTGTGTCCTCTTGTCCTGCTATTTTCTTATATTTAAACATGTTAGACTCTTTTACCTTGTTAATGCCCTTAAGGTGTTTGAATGCCTCGATCATATCACCTCTCTCCCTCCTTTGCTCAAGGGTATACATACTGAGCTCTGTCAATCTGTCTTCATATGTCTTCTGATGCAGTCCCTGCACCATTTTGGTTGCCCTTCTCTGGACTGCCTCAATTTGGTTAATGTCCTTGTGAAGGTGTGGCCTCCAATTCTCCCTATGTCTGCTAGCTGCTTTCCTCTGTACTTTTGTGCTTTCTGTGTGGTTTGTGCCTTCAGCGACTTTCTCGGTTAGTAATTTGTTTTTTTGGTCTTTACTGAATATAGCTTGTGTTTTCCTCTTTTCTTTCAATTAGCTAATCCTGTTGCACTCATGTTCTGCATTTCTTTTTGTTTTGGTTCCTAGTGTGCTTGCTACTTTCCACAGTATGTGCTACCTATTTCATTCTGTTGTTTTGTCTTGTGCTATCTCAGTCTTTTCTATTTGCTGTTTATACCAAGCCATATGTAAACCTCCCTTAGTTTCAGTGCATTATCCCTCAATTGATTTCATCTGGCTTCCTAGCAAGGCAGCAGCTCTTGCTTTTACTCTGTCCTCATTAAGAAGCACTGCTTCTTTGCTGCAGATGGAGACACTGCTGGGGCTCTGCCCCCCCGACTTCCTAACAAGGCAGCAGCTTCCACTCCTGCTCTGTCACTTGCATTAATTTTACTCAGTCAGTCTGTTTCAGCATTTATCACCTTAGTCTTAATGTGCATACAGCTTCCATCCTTTCTTACTTGAGGCTTGGTTTTTCCTATCATTTTGACCTTTGCTGTACATTCAGTTTCCAGTACTTTTTCAGTCATTACGCTTTCCGACAATATCAGCCATTCCATTCAGAAGTCATCATTCAGATAGAATCTCTCCCTCAGGGATTGCCCTGTGAGTAGACAAGCTGTCGCTCCCTCTGAGGTCTGCATCTTGAGGGTGAGTTCCTTGTCTTAGGTGGGGGTCCTTCTTTGTAGGCTGCTACTCCTACAGTGCCTGCCAGCAGTCCCACCAGGTGGCAATGTCCAATGCTTCAGGAGAAGCTTTAGCCATAAGATTTTTTTTGGCGTAATAATTTGTATTGTGTTTTCAAGAAAAAAAGTTTTACAAGATAGTATACAAGGGATTGCAGTTATAAACTGTATCAAAAAGTATAAAAGTCACCAGTACAGTTATTAGTTACATACACTTGCAGTTAAAGTCAGCAGGAATACTTATATTTAGTTCAACTAACAATAAATCAATGCAAAAGGGTTTAACTATTAAACAATAACTAAACAAATAAGTATTGACCAGATAAAATAAATATTATGGAACCACTCGTACAGAGTATTTAATAGAATAAACAAAAAGGAAAATTAGACACTAATAACAAACTGAAATTGTAACTGAAATGCAATTACCTATGTCTATAAACTTAGATTGGTACCTGAGTGGGTGTCTATCTGAAGAAAGGGCCCCCAAATATCCAAAAACCTATTTATCCTGTCAGAGAGCAAGTGAGAAATTCTCTTAATATTAGCAGTATAACTTATCATATTTAGCCATTCGGCTAGGGATGGTACCTTTGGGTCTTTCCAGGATTTGAATATTAACCTTTAGGCACAAACAGAGGCCACTGAGATCCACAGCATCTGATTATAAGTGAGAGTAGTACTGAGTGGAAAGATTTCTAAGATAAATATGAGTGGAGAATGTGGTAAAACAGCAGAGTGAGGCTGCACATGTTGCTTTCACTATGAGCCAAAAGTCTTCGAGTTTGGTACACTCCCACAGCACATGCAGCAGATTAACATTATCAGAGTTACATTTCCAGCAACCTGAATTAGGAGCAAGGCCCATCTCAAAAAGCTTGAAGGGTGACATATAGAACCGATGTAGGATTTTATATTGGGTAAGCCTACCTTGGAGGCCCTTGCACCCATGGTAGGCATGGTCCCAGGCAGAACTCCAATCCTGCTCATCAATTTTGATTTCCAACTCCGTTTCCCATATCTGCTTGGCAGAGGAAGTGAGAGATGGAGAAGTGAGAGAATAGGTGAGAGACTTATATACAAAACTGGCTCCTTTCTTGAGTGGGCATAATTTCACCAATTGATTCCGTTCCTTATTACTAGGCAAAGAAAGATCCGCCTCAGAGAGATGCTATGGAAGTGTGTGTCTTAGTTTTAGATAATAATGGAACTGGAGCCAGGGGAGACAGAATTTCTCTTTGAGCTCCGAGAACAAAAGTAACGTGGCACAGTCCTTGTGCAGAAGGTCACCAATATGGTTAATGCCCTTTTGAGACCAGATTTTTATTGGGCAGTGAAACACCACCTCTTGTGAGGAAATGATTAGACCAAAAGGGCATTGATAGCAGGGGTATGGAGGTTGGGTTGATAGCTTTGTTTATCTTTCTGATGACCCTAAAAGAATTACCTAAGCATGGGTTGTTCTTAAGGTTCATGGGAGTGGGTAAGTAAATATAGTCAGTTAGTTGGTTATGTTTTAACAGTGCTTTCTCTAATAATAACCATAAAGGGAAGTGGGATGTATCCTTAGTTTGGAGTCGTATATGACCAGCAGATTGTTTAAACATGAAAACTCACTGGTACCACTCCCAATGTGGTAGGCCTAATCCTCCTACTGTAGCACATAGGCAGGCTGAAGTTTATTCAAGCTCAACCTAGATGATTTGGTATCCCAGAGGAAAGTCCTTATTATTGAGTTTAGTTTGCCAAGGATTTGTTTAGATAGTAATATTGGAATATTTTAAAACAGGTAAAATATTTTTGGGGCAATAATCATTTTGATTGAGTTTACCTTACCCCAGAGGGAAAGATGAAGTTGGCCCCAGTGGATAAGGTCTTGCTTTATGCTGCACAAAGGGGGGGGGGATAATTTATGTCAACTAAACACTCCAGGTTCATGGAGCTCTGTAGGCCCAAATGTGTTAACTGACTGTCAACCCAATTATTATCAAAAATTTCATTGAGATTTTTTAGTATGAATGGTATAGGGTTTGGACAAAGGGCTTGTGATTTATCCCAATTAACTTGGAGATCTGAGAGGGAACCAAAAACTAAAAGTAGCTTTTTGAAAGCTTCATATGACTGTATGGGTCTAGATAAAGTTAGCAGCAAATCATCTGCAAATGTATATGTTTTATGCACATAGGAATTTATTTTGAAGCTTGATATATCAGGTCATTCATCAATAGCTCTGATCAGAAACTCCATGGCCAAGATAAACAAGTATGGGGACAGGGGACACCCTTGCCTTTTTCCACAGGCCAAGGAGATAGATTTAGATATAATGCCATTCATTAGAATCTGAGCAGAAGCGTTTTTATATAGCAGGGAAACCCAGGCGTTGAAGTTACTCCCACAACCAAAGTGTTGCAAGGCTAAGAACATATAGTCCCAAGACAAGGAATCAAATGCTTTAAACAGATCCAAGGAAAACACTAGGTATGGTTCCTTAGCCTTGTTAGCATGCCACAGCATGTTTATCAACCTCCTAACACAGTCAGCCCCTGATCTTCCATGGATAAAGCCCACCTGCTCTTTTCCAATGAGATCACAGATTACTTTTTGATTTCTAGAAGTTAAAGCTTTAACTAATATTTTATAGTCTGAATACATTAATGATATAGGGTGGTAGCTATCGCAGTACAGAAGGTCTTTATTCTTTTTGTGTATGAGGGTCACTAAAACCTGGGTAAGAGTTACTGGGAGGGAACCATGATTCCAAGCCTCACAGTACATATTTAAAAGATGTGCAGATATCTTTGGGCTTAACAATTTGTAAAATTTTCCAGGGAGCCCATCTAGCCCTGGTGTTTTACCATTAGGTAAAGAACTAATAGCCTGGGAGATCTCTTCCAGGGACAGCTCTTTATTGAGTTGTTCTTGTCTTTCATTTGTGAGCTTAGGAGTTTGAATGGAGGTGAAGAAACTGGCTATTACATCAGTATTTATGGGTTTCTTGGCATATATTTGGGAATAAAAGTTTCTGAATACATTGTTAAGTTCTTTATTTCTGTTAGCCACCCTCCCATTTACATCTTGAATACCAGGCATGACAGTTTGATCTTGCGGTTGCTTCAGCCTATAGGCAAGAAGTTTCCCTACTTTTTCACCTGATTCCCAGTATCCCTGTTTAGTGTGAAAAAGCCCATACTCAGCTTGTGCTGAGAGTAATTTATTGATATCAGACTTTGCCAGGGCAATCTCATACAGGAGAAATTGATCTAATGCACCTGAAGTCCTCATACGAGTTTCAGTACATTTAAGCTTGGCCTGCTTATTCTCCAGTAATTTAGCCTTCTCTCTCTTTTCTGAGAAGCAGAGAAGCTTATTATCCTGCCTCCAATATGAGCTTTATAGGCCTCCCACAAACAGGCACAATTAACTTCCCCATTGTCATTAATAAGAAAATAATCACTTGTCTCTTTAGCAATCCAATCTATAAATTTCTTGTCATGTACAGTATAAGGGAAGCATTCATTCTCCATCTGAACTCCTTAGACTGTCCGGTTCTCAAGACTACATTTAAAGAAATTAAAGCATGGCCCGAAATCACAATATTGTCAATCTCAGAATCAAAAATTGAGTTTATCAGGTCCTTTGAGACAAAAAGGTGGTCTATTCTATTATAAGTAGAATATTGATTAGAGAGAAAAGTATAATCTTTGTCTTGAGGGTGGACCAGCCTCCAGATGTCAGATAGAGACAGTGCCCCACATAGGTTATGAAGTGCTTGACATGCTTTAGTGAATGATAGAGTTTGTTTGGGAGAATTTCTATCTAGCAGAGGAATCATAACCTTGTTAAAATCCCCTCCTAAAATAATTTTATGGTCCATGAAGCTGGAAAGCAAGTTAGAAATGAAATCAAAAAATGCAGACTGCCCTGCATTAGGTGCCTATACATTACAGATCACCACCTGCAGACCATCAAGTAAGCCTGCCAGAATTTGGTATCTACCCTCAGGGTCAGCAGAGTGTGAAGTTTTAACAAAGTTTATTCCCTTCCTAATCAAGATCACAGTACCCCTTTGCTTGCTGTTATGTGAGCTAAATTAAACTTGTGAGACCCAAGATCTAGCGAGCTTAGCTGATTCAGCAACATCTAGATGGGTTTCCTGCAGCATGGCAACATCAGCATGCTTTCTATTGAGATAGGATAAAACCTTTTTCCTTTTGATGGGGGACTCTAACCCATTGACATTCCATGAAACAAGCTTATAAGAGTTCATACTTATCTCTCTAAATGTTGGTTATGCTTGACAAATAGTACAGCAGTAGTAGTCTAGGAATGTTAATTAAAACATCAAAGAGAGGAGAAAAAAACATGACTTAAATAATCAGATATTCTTAAATGCCTATAGCAACGCAAAAGTAACACTGAGTATGTAAATAACAGCTGTATCTTATAACCATTTGTATCTAAGTTGAAACAAAACCCTAGTAATTCTAAAAACTGTAGAAAAACAATATCAGTAGAACTATATTAAACACTTGCAGTTCCTAACAAACGAAAGTATAAGAACTGTGTAAATAGATGTAACAGAAATATGATATTAGCTAAATTATAGCCCAGTGAGAACAGAAGGATGTAATCTACTGTGTAGTCAGATATATCAACCGGACTATAATCCAAGGTAGTACTGATGCGTAGTTCAAAAACTCTTTGTTTGGAACAACAAGGTGAAGCTAATCTTCCCAAGTGTTTGCAATAGATAAACTGCCTTTCATGTATTCATTTGATAGACCAACATACAATAATTAGATTACAATCAACAGGTCAGGAAGTAGTTAAATTATATGAAGTACTAATGCAACAAGCCATCAGGACCACAATCACAAAGACATAATGCCGTACACAGGCTTTACAAATAAGATATTAAGAAAAAGTATGAAGTGGAAATAATAGAAACAGATAAGTCAGGAGAGATGACAGGAGGTCTGCCTATTGTACTCAATAAAGGTACACTGTTCATCTACTTAAGCCCTGTATTAGCACTCCAAAATCCAAACCACTGCATTTAATTACCCTATTAGTAAATGGACACATGAGCAGATCAAAGCAAATATCAGCCCCAGTGCGGACCTTTGTACTGAAATGCTGTGCTCAGACCATTCACAGACTGTTTTCTCAGAACGCAAGTAGTTCAAACAGAGATAGTGCCCTTGAGCTGTTAAAACTGCCACAATGACCCTGTTTGTAACACAGAGCTATATTAGACCCAAGCTGGTACAGACCTTAATAAAAAGCAATTAGTTTAGTGGAGAGAGCTTTAACAGACAAACAAAAGCCACAAGAGAAATGAAACAGAACAAGAAGCATTGATCCAGACTCCTGAGTACACTAGACCACATCATATAGATAACTTTTCCACAATAATCCCATAACACATTGCAACCCAATTACCTGCATTGCCACCTAAGCAACTCAAGATGGAGACCCCCACCACAGAACCATAGTATGAACCTGCAAACATTGTGTACAATCTCTTAATTAGTATCTGAAGTGAGTACAGATCCGTTGCAATTGATTTGCCAGGCACAGTTTGAAAAGAATGTTATTTGCTTTGCAAACCTGCCAAATTAGCCATCACCCTTCTTTTTGTACTAGAATTCTGCTGTGTGTAACAACCATATGATGATCGCTAAACCGGAAGAATAATGTGGGAAGTACCTTGTGTACCAAGGGGAAGTAATGCAGGGGCAATCTAAAGTTTGGTACCACCTGATTCATCTAACAAAATAGATCTGGGGGGGGAGGGAGTGTTTGAACATGCAACTCCAGGAATTTACATCTCCATTTGCTGTCTGGCATTCGGTTCTGGGGAGTCTCTTGCTGAAGAGGAATGGTTGGTTTCTCTGCTGCGTCCTCGTTTCTTTGTATTATTCTGTAGATGGTCTGGCTGTGGAATATTTGATGGGTGAACTTGTTGCCCAGTCTTTCTTTGGATATCTTTCCCTCAGGAATGCTGAATGGATCCTTGGACAGCATCTGAAAAAAGGCCAGGGGCTGTAGGCTTGTGCTGTCGTGGGTGAGGAATCTCTTTTAGACTATTAGCTTGAGCCATTTTATGGGGCATAGATCCTCTAGCTGCTGTGCGAGGGCCAGCACCTTGGAGTTGTGACCTGAGCTGCCCTTGTGCTTCATTTGAATAGTGACGGTTGGGTAAACTAACAGCAGAATTTGACAGTTGTGTGTCCTTATATGTTTGCATAAAACCCTAGGCTTCATTTACTGTAGAACAATTGACAGTTTTTCCTTTGGCATCTTGTATAACTAATGATGCTGGGTATTTAAAATAATACTTTAGATATAAATCTCTCAGCTGCTGTTTAACCTCATAGAAATCCTTTCTTTTTGCCACAACTTCAGTTGAAAAGTCCTGAAAAATCATGATGCGCTCGCCCCTCCATTTCAAGAACTTTCTCTCCCTGGATAGTCTCATAACCTCTTCCTTTTCTGCAAACTTCAAAAAATATGCAATAATGGGTCTGGGCCTCTAGTTTGCTAATTTTGGACCTAAGGATCTATGATCCCACTCGATCTCAAGGGGCCAGGTCCACTTATACCCTAACAAGTCCAGGAGGAATTTTTGTAGAAATGTATCATATTATTTTCTTCGGCCCCGTCAGGCACCCCTAGGATTCTTATATTATTGAGACAACCTCTATTTTCAGGTTGTCAACTTTTTGAGAAAGATATGCAATTTGCTCTGATTGTCCTTGTGATAATTGTTCTAAATAACCAACTGCAGAGGTCAGTTCTGATATCTTAGTGCTGTTTAAACCTATGTGGGCACCCATTTCAACATTCTGTCTGGAAAGGGAAGCATGACATCTGCCAAGCCTATTTTAATTTCAGACATTTCTTTTAGTTGTGATAGATCCTCTTTTGTTGCAAAGTTATCATATAAACCATTCATATCTCCTTCAAAATGTTTTGCCAACTCAAGTGAGCGGGGCCTTCTGTTCGGCATGACAGCTTAGGGACTGTGTAGCGGCTGTACTTACAGGCGAAAAGAATTTTTGGCAGACAGTTATAGCATAAAAAAATCATATAAAGAACTTGTCTGTGTCAACCTCCAGTTGTGTTGCTGATCTGATTGCACGCAAAAATAAAATTAACGGCAGGAATCACTTAGATGGGAAGAGTTGTCACGGAGCTCACACGCTTGTGACCATCTTATTCTAGCACTGGCACGTGCTCCAGCCATGAGATTATATTCAGGTTGAATTAGCGTTAGCATTTATAGACCTGTACTGCCTAAACTAGATTATGTAGCAGTTTTCTGCATAATGTCTGTCCATTTCTAATTTGAAATGATCAGTAGTCTTACTTAAAATCATGAACTCAGGCAATGAGTTCCAGCCAGCAACAACTCTTGGGGAGAGCCAATTTCCTCTAGGATTTTTCCTGTAGTGTTCTCTCTTTAGCTGTGCAGAATGCCTTTGCAACCCTGCTTGGTTCAATTTAAAGATTAGTCCCAGACATTCTCTAATGTTGTTGTTTAATGCAGTGTGGACCAAACATCTCTCGCCTCTAGTCCTTCTATATTGTAGTGAGAACAGACCCAAATCCCTTAGTCTTTGTTCATAGTTTTCATCCCTCATTCTTCCTACTACCCATCTTGTCACTGATCTTTGGACACCCTCCAATCTTCTCACATCCCTCTTGTGATATGGTGCCCAAAAGGGTCCACAACACTCAAGGTGTGGCTGCACCAAGGAAATATACAGTGGCATCACCACAGCTCTGTCCCAGCTCTTGGTGTTCTTTTTGATTGATCCCAAGATACCGTAACCCCTCCTGGCCACCACAGAACAATGCCTAGAGAAGCATAGAGTGTCAGTAATGACAACCCCCAGATCCCTTTCCTACTCACTAGTTATCAGTCTTTTCCCATCTATAAAATATTTGTATCTATGGTTTTTAGTTCCAAGGGGCATTATCTTACACTTCCCCAAGTGAAATCTTAATTTCTTTTTGCTTGCATTTTCAAATAAAGCATTTATGTTGGTTTGAAAGCATCAGCATCTGCTGTGTTTGTAACCAAGGCCCCTATTTTAAGATCATCGGCAAATTTAGTTAACCAAGCATGATTGTCTGTACTCAATGAAGCTATTAGTATATTAAACAATGGTGGGCCCAACACCAATCCCTCCGGGACTCCACTGGTTACTCTGGTCCAGCTGGAACAATTGTCTTTTATGATAACCCATTTTTTCCAGTCAGTCAACCAAACTGTGATCCAGTGTTCAATAGCCGGGTCCAGTTTGATCTCAAATACTGTATTTATTAGAACAGCATGGGAGATGCTGTTAAATGCTTTCTTAAAGTCAACAAATAGAATGTTTACTGGGATATCATTATCTAATGCCTGACTGACAGGCTCAAAGAAGCTTGTAAGGTTTGTAAGGCAGGATCTACCTCTAGTAAACCCATGCTGATGCACATCTGTTAAACCCTGGGTAGTCAGATGTTGCTCAATTTTCTCTTTAATTAGGCCTTCCAAGACCTTCCCTATGATGCTAGTGAGACTTAGTGGGCAATAAATGGAATGTAATGATTTTGTGTCCTTTTTATAGATAGGGACCACATAGGCTATCCGCTAGTCCTCTGGGACCACTCGCTCGTGTACTAATTTCTCAAATATAGCATGAATGGGTTCACACAGTTCATTAGCTAATTCTTTCAGTAGTCATGAGTATAACCCATCCGGTCTCTCCAATTTATTAGGATCAATATTGAGAAGTTTCTCCTTCACCATAGCTGGTGTTATTTCGAATATCCCTGAGTAGTTTACTGGCTTATGGGTGATGGTTTCATCATTTTCCTGGTAAATACTGGCAAAATACTGAATTCTTCAGCCATCTCTTTACAATCACTTATTGTTTGATATCCCTGTCTGAGTGGTCTCACCATATTATTTATGATTTTAATACTCCCAATATAGTTGTAAAAAGCCTTTTTGTTACCCTCCACTTTATTTGCAAGTTTTAATTCCATAAGTTTTTTTGCATCTTTAATTGCCCTTTTTAATATGGCCACTTTTGCCTTGTACATGTTCTTATATTTCCCAGATCTTTCTCGAGTAAATTTCTTATAGGAATGATTTTTGGCATTCATTAACTTGTTTATTTTGTTATTAAATCAAGGTGGAATTTTGCCTCTGTTATTGTATTTCTTAACAGTAGGATGGTATTCTCAACTAGATCTTTAAGAAAGGTTTTTAATACTAACCACATCTGAACAGTGCCCAATCCTTGAAATTCATTAGCCCAATCCCATTTTAGGACATGTTCCTTCAATTGACTGTACTTAGTTTTTCCATACCTTCTGATTTTGGTTACCCCTGTTTGTTTTACAGAATTTATTTTGATACCAGATTCTACCATGTTGTGGTGACTATCATGAAGTGGCTCCCTTATGTTACAATATTCTACAGAATCCCCCATATTTGATAACACCAGATCTAGTATATAATCTCCTCTAGTACTTTTGGTTACATGATTATCCAAACATAAACTATCTAATACATCTAGGAATTCCTGTTCCATTGGCACAGATGTGAACCAGGCTTCCCATATTATTCCCGGGAAGTTAAAGTCCCCAGTTAATAGAAGGTTTTTCCCTGGTCTATGTTACGTATATTCAGCTGGTGGCACCTCATGGTATAGCATTTAAGACTTCATCTGCCATAAGGTGCTGAGCCCTCAGCCCATAGGCTGTGCAGACTGCCTGAAAGTTGTTCTCTGTGCATCCACCTAAGGTCCACATAGACTCATTCCACATCTCCTTCCTAGACTCATTCTGTAGCCCCTTCCTTTAGTTTCCTGTCAAATTTAGTCCCCCTCATGGTTTCGAGATTGGGTGATGACCTTTCAGCAGTTGTTAGTCTCCTCCCTACAGACTTTGAGGGGTGGACTTCCTTCATGGGGAACTTCCTTTAGCTGCAGAGATCACCCCACTGTGTTAGCCCATTAGAAGGATAGAAAGAGTTATCCCTCTAAACACTTCCCCTGAATTTGAACTCCAAACTAGTAAAGCTGAGCTGTCACAGTAATAAGTACTCATGCCAGAAGAGATGACGCTGTGGCCAGGGATCTCCAGAGATTTCCTCCAAAGGATTTTTTTTCTCTCCTGAGTGCCAAAGGCCATAATGTAGAATTTATATTTAATTGTAGCATTTATCCTACTAGTAGGATTTCCACTGTGATTTGGGGTTGGATGATGGCTTGCTTATCCTGCAATCCTGCTCTTCCCTTTCCCCTACTGGAAGTCAAGCCTCTGTCTGCTATCACTCATCACCAGCTTCAGCTGTCAGCCATGTCTCCAATAATCTCTGTGCTCACCACCTGCTATGCAATTCTTTTGGGCTCCTTCCTAAGGTATGCTTAGCCTAAAGGAATTATGTTCCAGTGGTACCTCTAGGGGTGGAACCCTCCTGAAGAGGGTTCTTTTCCCTTCGCAGTACCCCAACCACTTGGCAGTTTCCTAGGGAACTGAGAGTGCAAATAGCCCAAGTATTCATATATAACAGTCAAACAACTCACTCATTCACCTACCTCCACACTATCAACTATTTTTCACAAGCATAACCCTCACTTAGGCTGCATAGACCTACTAGATTAAAAGGCTATGCTTGCAGCTCAATGAGTGGGAGCTACCAGCAGCACTCCCTTTCATGAGCTATTTAAGGCAGATTCCTCCAGCCTCATTTAGAAGCACTGTTTCTTTGCCCCACCATCCTCTTTTCCTCCTCCAGTGTGCCTGTCTCCCTGGAACTATTTCCTAAGGTAGCTTTAGCCTAACGAAATTGTTTCTGTGGCACCTCTAAGGGTGGAACCCCATCAAGAGGATTTCTTTGCCTTCACAGTACCTCAACAGGATGGTGGTGCCTGAGGGGACAGAGAGTGTGAACAGCTAAAGTTTTCACATTTAACAGTCAAACAACCCACTCATTATACTATCTCCAGCCTATCAACAATGTTGCAGAAGCATAACAGCTCACTTAGGTTGGGTAGGCCCATTGAACTTATATTTTATAGATTTTCTATATTTCTATTCCCTTTTGTTGCTATTCCTAGATAATGTGCTTGGAAAGGGGATTTGTGTCCCCTTGTTTCCATCAATGCATCCCACGTAAGCCATTTCTGATGTCATACTCCTGTTTGTGACATCACAATTTGTTGCTGTGGAAATTATTATGATGTTGTAATCAAAGAATTAGGATTTCACCAAAGATTAAAAGAGAACTGCGATGAATCAGTAAGTAATTTTCTTCTGTAAGTGCTGATTTGTAAATACTAGTTCTAATTCTGTTGCTGTTAATCTCTGCAGGCTTTGTAGTTATCTTAGTGGGGGAGGGGTCTGATTTACACACAGGTAGTAAGCACTAGTTTAGAACTGTACAGTATAGTTTGTGTCCTTGCTCAGCTCTTCCATTGGTGGCATAGTGCAGCCATGTTCTACTATAGAATTCTGTGGTTGAGAGGGTCATGGACTACATCAGAGTTGTAAAATGGCATTTACCACCAGTGTATAAATCAGAAACAAACACTGAGGTTACTAATATATTTTTATGGATGGAACAACAGAATTAGAAACAGTATTATTAAAAAAATAGCTTCTACTGGGGAACACTACTTTCAGGTTCAGTGTAGTTCTCCTTTAAGCAGCAGAAGCAGATAAACAGTAGGGGGCAAGGATCCTAGTTCCATGTACTGCTCCTACTAAGGAAGAACAAGGGGAACTGAAATATTGGAAAAATATAAAATATCAGAACGGGAACAGAAATATACAACGTTTCAAAACTATGAGCTTGATTTGGAATAAACATTGTGGTTTGCAAAGTTTTTCTTAAAACTGAAAACCTCACTTTGAATTACTGCGTAATTAGGTATAGTATATACCCTTCAGGCAGGCAGGCAGCACGTTGGATTCTGCTAGGTACCAGTGCCTGGCAGTTCATGACACAGCACAGAGTTAACAGAACTAATGGATCTTTTGTTTTCCTTTTGTTTGGTTAATTGATAGCCTTGGTGCCTGTGCCGTCTCTGCCACAGGATGAAATGAAAGAATCCAACTTGCAGCTATGACTGTATGTACTGTATATGTATTGAAACATACGAACATATGAAATTACCAGCAGAAACAGGCTACGTGGTCTATCAAGTGTGCAGCTAGCACTTCATCTTGCAGCTACTCCTCCTGCTCCCCCATCATCGTATCCCTTTCCCTTACTCTGTCACACTTCCTTTTGAAACTGCCCACCGTCTTACAGGACAGCAGATCTTCTGGTAGGGTATTCCATTTGTCCACTACCCTTTCTATGAAAAAGTGTCTCCTTACCTCCTCCCTAAACTTTCCCACCTCTAATCTCAGTCCATGCCCTCTTGTGTCCCTCCCTCTCCTCAGCTGAAAGATTCTTTCTGTGTTACTCTTGTTAATCCCTTTCAGATACTTAAAGGTCTCTATCATATCCCCCCATCCCTCCTTTCTTCCAGTGAGTACATTTTCAACTCTCTCAATCTGTCCTCATAAGGCCTGTCCCCAAACACTGCATCATCTTTGTGGCCCTGCATTGCACCCCCTCCAGTAACTTTATGTCCCTTTTCAAGAACGGGCGCCAGAATTGCACGCAGTACTCCAGGTGGGGCCTGACCAATGAGCTGTACAGGTGCAGTATAACCTCACTCCTTCTGGAAGAGATCCTCCTGGCTATACTCCCCAGCATTTTGTTGGCCTGTGCTGCTGCCTTCCTGCACTGAGCTGAGTTGTTCATGCTCCTGGCTATGATTAGTCCTAGGTCCTTTTCCTCTGTGGTACTTCCCAGCTGCACACCATTCAAGTGATAGTCCTTCCACTGGTTCTTTGCTCCAAAGTGCAACACCTTGCACTTCTTGGTATTGAAACCCAGCTGCCATGTGTCTGCCTACTCCTGCAGTTTAGTCAGGTCCTCCTGCAGCCACTTCCACCCCTCCGCATCTACAACCATTGCTCCCATTTTGGTATCATCCACAAAAAGGCTGATCTTGCTCCTGATCCTGTACAAAATATCATCTATATATCCCAAACAGCACCGGTCCCAGTACAGATCCCTTTGGCACCTTGCTCATCACCGTTTTCGGCACCCTACATATGGAACATTTGGTTCCATATGTTGGATGCACAAGTGATTTAATAGGAATGATTGATTAGGTAGGATGTTAGGTACAGAGTACAATTATACTGAAATAGGTTAGAGTAAGAGTACAGTTGATGTACAGTAAATGTGCTTGAGTGTTTGTCCAACATAAATTTGATCGTTCACTCTCTCGGTCCCTGCTACAAGGATTACAACCCTTCTGAGGTACCAAGAAGGTACAGGAACCCACTTGAGGAGGGCTCTGCCCCCAGAGAGGTACTGTACTGCTGGGACAAAGTTCTAGTAGGTACCAAAGGTACTGCACCTACAGGAAGAATCCCAAGAGTGCAACTGAATAGAATATTCAGAACTCTTCCAGTAAATAAAGAGGGAATGCAGACTGTGATGGACAAAATACCGGAAAGAAAATAAACTGATGAGGAATGTATGGAACCACCACTCAGGCCCAATCCACTGTAGAATTTATATAACATTATATTATACTATATTTTTTTATATTATGTTATATTATATTACAATTACTGGTCAGCAGTTTTTTTCTGTGAGCTGACTGAGTTGATATTTGCTGTAATAATCCACTGGTTATTATGGTATTCACAGGATCAGCCATTCAAACCCTAGCACTCCCTCATTGGCTCTCGTTCTGTGTGTAGGCAAGCTGAAGAGTTCCACAGACATGGTGACATCATCTCTTGATTACCAAGGAGCCACCATAATAACAATCATCTCTCCTTCTATATCTCCTTCTTATTTTTTTTTTATTTTGCTGGTTGATCCTATCTTGACAGTGCATCAGCACCTTAAAAAAGCTGTATCTGGTCGATCCTGCTGTTGGTCCACTTTGGGACATACTGAGTGTGAGCAGGAACAGGGCCGTGCCTGACCAGCTATAGCTCTAGTGCGATCGCAACGGAAACTGTAAGCAAAAAAAAAAAAAGGAAATCACAAAGTCCAAAAACAACGTATAAAATGCTCAATCTGGAAATGGAGGGAGAGAGAGGGAGGGAGACAAAGACTGTGTGTGTGTATGTGTGTTAAATATAATCTCTACTGTGCGTGTGTGTGTTAGATATGAACTCTGCTGTGTGTGTGTGTGTGTGTTAGGTACAATCTCTGTTGTGTGTGTGTGTATGTCTGTGTGTGTGTCTGAATGTGTGGTTGTGACACACATAGAGAAGTTAGGCAAGAAAAAAAATTACTGACCACCAATAATAAAAAACAAGAACTAGCCAGAGCTGATATGGCTGTGGCGAGCTGCTAAATGACCAAAGTTACACGTGTGCTTAGAAAATTTTGAATGACCGGATGTAACTCAGACATTTTTTGGAGTTGTTTCACCAAATTTTTAACATGGCCTTTTTGGGACCCCACCTCATGAAGAGTGCCACTGTCATTTTGTTCACTTGTTCCAAAAGGTGATTTCACAGACAGACCACACCATTCTGTGCCAGAGGTACAAAAACACATTTTAGGCAGGATGTGAAAAATGACAGCTATACTGTTAATAAGGAGGTGTGCAAAACTGGCAATGCTGAAGATCTGGAGTGAAAATATTAAAACTTGGTTAAGTTAGGAGCGTGTGTAGAAACTGTGCAATGTACGCTCATAACGCAGTCATTTTTTGGAATTTTTTCACCAAATTTGCAACATGGGCTTTTTGAGACCCCACCTCATGAACAGTGGCACTGTTGTTTTGTTAATTGGTCCCAAAGGGTGATTCCATGCAGCAGCCAGAAAATCACCCTTTGGGACTGAGTAAAGAAATGACAGTGACAGTGTTCATGAGGTGGGGTTCCAAGAACCCCATGTTGAAAATTTGGGGCCAAAATTCCTAAAAATGGCTGATTTATCAACATAAATTGAATACCCTATTGACTGCCATTATACCACACTTAGATTTGATGCTTCAGTTTGTGGTTTGGCTTTCTGGGAGGTGGGTGCTCAGTGGGAGGGAGGGGATGGGGGGGGAACTGTGTCAACGACGAGGGACCATTTCCTTTTTTACAAGTAAAAAAAAGATGTCAGAGAACAGTTTTCTTTATTTACAGGGGAAAAAAGAAAGCAAAACATCAATTTGGGCACACTGGGGTGAGCTCCCAGTGTACCACATGAGTTGGGGGGTACAAGATGCCAACACAGGGATTGGGCACCCCGATGTCAGCATGGAAAAAAACACTAAGAAAAAAACATAAATTTGGGAACACTGGGTTGGGCTCCCAGTGTACCACATGAGTTGGGGGGTACAAGATGCCGACACAGGGATTGGGCACCCCGATGTCAGCGAAGGGATGGGGAATAGAGAGAGTTGGGAGAAAAGCAGCAGTGGGATGGAGCAGGAGGGTTTTATTTGCTGCCGGTGTTGGGAGGAAATGGAGGGAGTGGGGAGGACAGGAGCAGTGGGAGGGTGCGGGAGGAGCGCCATCTGCAAGATGGCAGCAGTGACGCAACTGCGCATGCATAGCATTCACGCATGCGTAGTTGCAGTGAATGGCATTCTGCCATTCACAAGATGGTGGCGTTAGCAGATCTGTGCAAGAGCACGAGGCGCGCATGCACAGTTCTTGTCCTGGAATACGGAAGTAGCAGCTGAAATAGTGCAGCTCTTACTCTGTAGCAGCTGATCATGGTGGAGTGTTACAAGCTTCATTGGACTTTCTGAAGGATACTTCCAAACGTCCAATGGAAGGTGCCACGATCGGCAATTTTAAGGCAACAGATCATTCCCAAAATGGATGTAGACTCAGCCCACAGCCATGATAAAGGATGGGGTAGTGTGCATACAACAATTTAGTGTACACCAGAGGTGTGGGATGCTTTTATAAATCCCTCAAGCTTCACTCTCTGGGTTTATGTAGCATCCCACACCTTGGGTGTGCATTAAATTCTTGTATCACACACTACCCCATCCATTATATTATATCATATCATATTATATTATATTATATTATATTATATTATATTATATTATATTATATTATATTATATTATATTATATTATATTATAATGACCTTTGGTATGGAGGAGAGGAAAAATCTTTGCAAGATAAACCGCAGTGTACCCAAGGCCTCAGGTCACCATCCCTATAGGCTTAATAGTTATTTTAATTGTTAGCAGGGCCATTGGAAAATTGCAGAAAAGGTTACCCAAAATTGAGGAGCATTTTGCAAAAATTGTGGGGGTTCTACTATAGACCCTGAGTGCTTCACAATAAATTTTTTAATGTTTTCTACAGCATATATTAGTCAGTATAAATTGCTAAATGAATACACTGACACCTGAACATGTTTAAAACATAAAGAAAAGTTTATGTTCCTAGAAAGAATACTAACCTGATAAGCTATCGTAAGCATTGCCTATCTTCCAAAATGTAAAAGCATCTGCCTCATACAGTGCTAAATAGATTCTATAAAAGTGTGGCACAGCAAATCATATTAAATAAAGCCAGAAGAAATATATGTTTTTGTTTCTGGCTATAGAATAATGCAGCCTAATCAACAGCTGTTTACAGTGCTTTGCCAACTATTCACCCACTTTGGTACGAGAAAAAATAAGTAGATAGAGTGGTGAATAATTGAGTTTTAGTAAAATGTTGTTAGTGTTTAATGGTCATAATTTGTACTGTAGGTGCTGTACACTATTTTTGAAATCACATATTTAAACATTAAATCTGGGGGTCATTGGGGCTGGCAGTATAATCTAGAGGATAGCGTAACAAACTGTGAATGAATTGACGACATCTAGCAGACCTGAGTTTGATTCCCACAGCCTCCACTTGTATGCTGTGCGAGTCTGAGCAAGTCACTTAACCCCCTGGGTTGTATCTGAAAACAGGCACTTGTGCCTAGTGGGCCTTACATGGCTATCAACAAATGTAAAAAAATACCAATATATTTTTACTGCATCATACAGCAGTCAGGGTACCCTGTAATTTACCTTTTTTTACTCTGGCTGCAATATTTTGTTTAGTTAAAGATAAATACTCAGATACATGTTGTGTTTTGTAAGCTTGTTTTCAGACATTGTGTGTGTGTGTTATATTAACTGGGGCACATGCCAGAAAGTAAGAAAGTATGATAGCATGATATGGAGGACATAGCCCTGTATGAGTAGTATGGTATGAGTGTTGAGCATTGAAACAAGCTTGAAGACTGCCTGGGTAGCTGATGGACAAGGGCATTACTAAGTTAGGAACAGAGACGCTGATAAAAGGCCCATAATCCAGGAGAGGGAAAGTCATAAAAATCCAGATGATTGAAGAATGGCCGGCACATTATACAACCAGGAAAGAAGAGGCAGGCTAGTCACCGAACACAAGCAGTCTGTAGGGGAGCAACACCCAACAGGCACAGAATGGCCAAGGACAGCTGAGAAGAGTCAGAAGGTTTGAAACAGAGGGACACCAAGGGTAACAGAACACCAAGGAAGGATCGTGAAGGGAAGCACAGCAGGGGAAAAGAAAATCCAGGAAGAAACAGCATAGGGCATGTGAGATCCAGTACATGCACTGTGCATTGCACACAACACAGAGAGAGTGGCCAACAGAAGGCACAGCAGCAGCAGTGGGGCAAGGACCCCCTGAACTTGGAAACACAACAGGAAGTGGGAATTGATGGAAAAAGAGGCAACAGAATATGGCAGCAACACCCGGCTGGGGTGTGAAAAGCCACTAGGGTTAATCCACATGCCTGGGGAAAATGAAAGTGGCTGAGCTGTAGAGCAGAGAGGTGGTGGAGGATACCAGTCAGGAGGGGCAGCAGGGGAGGCAGCCAGACCAGGGGCAAATGTGCACCCAGAAGAAGGACAAAGAAACAACCATGCAGAAAGGCAACAGGTTGGGGTCCAGAAGCAACAAGAAAGACAGGCACTGGAAAAGCAAACTGCAGCTGAAAGTGACAGATAGTGATGGAAACACACCACTGACTACCCAACAGCTAATGGAGTAAGAGAAGCCATATGAGAAAAAAAAGCATAGGGTAGGGTGCCAACAGATAGGCATTTACACAGTTACTGCAACAAAACAAGTGCCTGAAGGTTGTTTAGGCATGTACAGTATGGTTCAAGTACCGCTTGGTGGGGGCGTTGTATGTGTTGCCTGCTGTCCCCATGAACCATTTATTTATTTATTTTATTTAGCTTTTGTTGACCGGGTAAGTGCACTAGACAATTTCTGACTATTTTCAGGCACGACCCGGGGGAGGGGGGATACAGATGAATGCCAACTGACCTTGAACCAGACTAAGCCGTTGGTGATATTTTTAGTGAATGAGGGAAATTTGGCCAGGACACCGGGGAAATTCCCCTACTCTTTTTGAGAAGTGCCATGGGATCTTTAACATCCACCTGAACTACCACCAATCCAGGCAGATGGGACCTCGGTTTAATGTCTCATCCGAAAGACGGCACCTCAACAGTGCAGCACCCCTCTCATGCTGCACTGCAGTGTCAGTACTGGGATATTAACCCAAGTGCCAGATGTGGGAACTGAACCCACAGCCCTCTGATCTCCCGGCCTCAGAGGCAAGTGTGCTACCTACTGAGCCACTGACACTGCAAATGCACACCATGGGCATAACTCTGCAATTGCAAAAGTTTCTTGAATTGTTTCACAGATGCAAAATAGGCAAACTAATAAAATGGAGATTAGATAAATACCAACCAAGCAGTCAGTTAGTAGGTGCACACGATACCAAAGCAGACAGGAAATGTCAACCTTTCAGAAACACTTTCATGGGTTAGTACTGTTTGCCCCATTGACGTTCACTCACACGATACATGCAGAAGATCCAATCGAACTGTGGTAAGAATATCTCCTAATATCATTCAGAACTCACAGCTCCTTTACAGCAATGCACAAAAAAGTAACAATTTCACCCTTTCAGGGTTTCTCCCAGTTTGTCACAATTAAGGCACTCAGCTACTTTCATTTTTTCCCTAGGACATTCACTCAGCAACATTTTAAGAATCTGTAGGTACTGTAGATTCATTCTCACACGGACTCATTAGATACATTTATTTATTTATTTAAAAATAGTTAACTGGGAATGGCACTGAGACCCATTTCCAGGTGTGACCTGGGGGGAGCAAAATAAACAACAGTATGTGGTGGAGTACAATAAATTGGAGAAAGAAAATAAAACCATTGCAAAACAAAATACAACAAATTTCAAGATATAATAGTAAGTACAGGCATTATATATGCATATAGCAGTACGGTAAAGTGTGTTTTGATAAGAGAAAATTGGAAATACAGTAGAACATGCAGTGGCACTCAGCGTTTGATAACCAAATTGCGAGAAAAATAAAAAATGTATACAGTGGTAGAGGGTTTAGGCATATGTGGTGCCTCAATGCACCAAGGTGTTTAGAAGACCCTTAACTCACTACAAAGCACCAGATATTTGTAGGAGTCAGTGTTTTGAAATAGGAGATAAGATGCAATACAAGGGTAGGGTAAGGAAGCAAGGGGACAGGGACGTTTTGCTGCTTGCTAGAGAAAAGGGAGGAGGTAAGTGGAAGGGTGCAGGAGGCTGGTGGGGGACATAGAGTTACAGGAGCAGGAGGCAGAAGGAACTGATAGGAGTTGAAATTTCAGGATGGATGGAGTGGAGGAGTGACAGATGTTGCTGGGAAGCTGATTCCACAGGTGTGGTAGATGGTAGAGAATGCTGCCTAACCCAAGCATTAATGAGGACGGAGGAGGGAGATAGTACGAGTATCCCTATAATGGACTGAGTACATTGACATGCTGGTTGGGGATAGGCAGGAGTTGAGGTAGGAGGGGAGAGTTCCAAACCAGAATTTGGTGATGAAGGAGAGGCTGTGGACCTGATGCCTGGCAGTTAGTGGCATTACAGATAGGAAGGAGTAGAGGAGACAGTGGTGAATGAAGGGGGGAGGTGGCGAATCAACAGAATGATTTAAGAAGAGTGTCAGGTCTTGCCAGGGAGGTTGTGAGAGTACAGCCATAAACAATATCAGTGTAGTCTATAACAGGTAGAACAGTTTTAGTGACCAGGGCATGACGGGTTTGAGTGGGGAGGCATTCTTTGTGTCAATAGAGGGCACCAAGTTTGTGTTGTAGTTTGGTACATGTGGAGTCAATGTGGGCAGAGAAGTCAAGGGACCGAGCATACATTTAAAACCTCCCAGTCATACATCACTATAGCAGATGTAACACCCAGGATTTTTTTTTTTACTTTACTAGCTATGTTAACTGTTAAATATTTTAGTTGTGTGAGAATTCCTGGGTTCTCACAGAGGTTGGGTATAAACAACAACAGTTCCTGTTTTGCAAAGGCTCTTTTGGTTTACTTAAACATTGAGGGCTGGGCACTCCATTTCATCTAAAATGCCATTATGTGGGTGTTAAACTTCAAAGGGCTACCTCCCTTTCATAATGAAAAGACATGGTTTGAATGTAAGCGGGACAAAGGCTGAGGAGATGGAACCCCACTGACTGAGCCAGACAGGAAACAAAAGGACATGGGCTTCAATAAACAAAACCAGGGTCTAAATAATAAATCTATACTGCACTTGTTCTCAAAGAGGCTGGTCCCCAGAAATCAAAGAAACGGTCGAACCTCTGCTTTTAGAGAGGCATGTATGATGATGCAGCACAGTGGTCTGGAAAGCAAAAATATCCATGTGTGAGATTGTTCTTACAGACCGAGGACCAGGAGGTCGAGAGGGGCACTTCCTTGAAGCCCTCCCCCCAAAGCAAGGTCACGGGCGGACACAAGGGACCGAGTTTCGAATCCCCCCACAAGCCCTGATTTGCAGTACCGAGGACCAGGAGGTCGAGGGGCACTTCCTGAAGCCCTCCCAAAGCAAGGTCGTGGGTGGTGCATGAGGGACCGGTTGAATCCCCACAAGCCCTGATTTGCAGTGTAAGTCTCTACGGCAGGCGGCTTACCACCTCAGGACAGCTCCTCTTTCCTGCACAATTTAAAACATTGCAGGAACTTGCTAAACTGAATTTGTGTCCCCACACTTGTAGAGGCTGTTAAATTGTAAAGTGGACTCACGCTGATTCTGGCACCAAACAGCTAATTTCCACAGTGTTGTTTTAAAACTGTAGTTTCACTACTGCTACTGCTTGCTCAAATGTAAACCTTGCCTGTGCTTGTAAGCGCCTTTTCTGCTGCCAAAATTGCTTTAAATTTAAACGATAGAATTGTTTGCAGTCCAGGGCTCCCTCTTGTCTGCTGGCGCCACTTTTAAAATCCTAGCCCAACATCGAAAAGTTTTGGCTAAGCGCCCGTAGAAGCTAAAGTGTTTTCAGCAGTTAAAAGAAAAAATCTCTCATTTCTAGAGTTATACAGCTTACACTAAGACTGCATTGTAATTGTAAGCAGACTTCTACTATTTAGTAGCCCAGCCCCTTGAGAAATGCCCTACTAGTTTTAGTATTTAACCTGCTCACTGACCCTTTCTCCCTTGTCCACAGACTGATGACCAGGAGGTCGAGAGGGGCACTTCCTCTAAGCCCTCCCCCCAAAGCAAGGTCGCGGGCGGTCGCGAGGGACCGAGTTCAAATCTCCCCACAAGCCCTGATTTGCAGTGTAAGTCTTTACTGCAGGCAGCTTACCACCTCGGGACAGCTCCTCTTTCCTGCGCGATTTAGGCCCCGGCGGTGCTCTGTGCCGGCTCCCCACCGCCCCCACCACCGCCCTTGGTCGACTCTTAGATTTATAGGCTGCATCACGTGAGCACAAAATCCTATCAGCTCACTTTTCCATTTGCTGGTTATACCAATTGAACAGTAGGGTGCTCACGTTTAAAAACAGAAGAAAGTAAGGAAACAAACCAAAAAAAAAAAAAAACATGTTAAGCAGACATATGAAACTTATACAAATAATGCTAACATTAGCTTTGGTCTCCTACACATCCCCACCTATACCTCCAAGTAACAACTTCCTAACTAATGGCCAAATGAACCTACATCCCTTCTCTAACATAACCTTGCACCTTAGCTACACCACAAATGGGCTAACGAAGGCATCCCAAGCTCCACTACCCTACACACACCTCCTCAGTTTTCCCAACCCTCTCCCTTTACATGTACAAAAAGCCCTACTGATCCATTCTCTCCCCATGCCATGTAAATCTCCAAATAACAATACAAGTACAAGCAACAATAAAAGACTCACAATACGGCTACAGCTAACTGTATTTAGGCATGCGCTCTTGTTACTACTACTATTGGCAGGTGATATACATCCTAACCCAGGGCCGCCCCCAGCTACTACTGCAAAAAAACCAAGCAATGCAGGTCTGAAGCTGGCTTCTATGAACATACATAGCCTACCAAAAAAGTTAACTCTACTCCAGGGGTGGGTCGCACAACACTCTCCTGACATCCTTGCCCTATCTGAAACATGGGTAACTACTCTGATCCCTGACTCCGCAGTTGCACTAAATGACTACATAATATTTAGAGATGATAGGGTAGTAAAGAGGGGAGGTGGGTGTGCCATCTATGCCAGAGCAAACTTTAAGCCTCTACTAATCCCTTTGCCAAACCCGAAATACGGTGCCCAAGCAGTCACCATCAAGATTACAATTGGCTCCCTTGGGAAACCACTGTATATAATGTCAGTTTATATACCTAACAACCAGAAAGAAGCCTTTGATTCTATATTGGCAAATATAGCTATGCTCCCCACAAAAAGTGATCTCATATTAATGGGTGACTTTAATGTAAATTGGTTATCAAAAGGAGCAGATCCCTTTAAAGATGCAGCAACTGCACACGATCTGACTCAAGTTGTCCAAACCCCCACACGTTGGGACCCAAGAACAGGTGCACATACACTCCTTGATATCATCCTGACGAACTCCCCCAAACACCTATCTGATGTCAAAGTCCTCCCAGACGTCCTTAGTGACCACTCTCCTCTCTCCTGTACCTGGTCCAACAGGAGCCCTCATAAACGCCCTAAATTATCTTACCAAAGACACCTCAAACAGGGAGCAATATCCAAGATTATCCACAGCCTCTCCTCCAGTGACTGGTCCCCGGTCCACACCGCCATATCCATCGATGGAGCTCTTACCTCCTTTATAAATATCTTTAATACAGTCTGCGACAAACATGCCCCCCTTGCCAAAAAGTTTAGAAAAGCAAGGGCTACGCCGTGGATAACACAACCCCTACTAGACCAGATGTTGCATAGAGACAATCTTTGGTATAAAGCCCTTAATTCCAAAGCCCCTCATGACAGACAGCTCTACAGGGAGGCCAGAAATAAATGTACCAATGCCATTCAGCAAGCTAAGGCAAACCACTACAAACAAGCCCTAATAGAGTCCTGGGGCGCAGGGAGCAAGTTTTGGAGTAACATCAAAGAACTATGTGGGAAATCAGATGACCAACCGCCCACCCAAATAACTCATAATGGCACACCTTCACAAGACCCCACCTTAATAGCCAATACGCTGAATAATTCTTTCTCAGACCTCAGCCACGTACTCCCTCCAAACTTCTTTAGCCCTCCCACCTCGTCACCACACACCCCCTCCACCAAGATCAGCAGCCCACCTTTCCAGTTTAAATCTATCTCGTGCAATAAAACCAAACGCTACCTCACACAAGCCTTAAAAAACCAAAGACACAGCAGTGATAGCTTAGACCTAAAGATCCTGCGGCTAACACTAGATGTAATAATCCCTCACCTAACTAAAATATTTAACCTATCACTTCACCTAGGGCAATTCCCAACTCTCTGGATAAGGGGTGTCATCACTCTTTTACTAAAAAAGGGTGATCCAACCGACCCTGGTAACTACAGGCCAATCACGATTCTTCCCCCTGTCTCAAAAGCCCTCGAAAGAATAGTGTCAGACCAACTCACTGAGTACCTGACAAATCACTCACTACTCTGCCAAGAATAACATGGCTTCAGAGCAGGTCATAGCACCACCACGGCTCTCCTTTCGGTTATGTCATATGTCCAGGAAGCTCTCGACGCAGGCGACCTAGCAAGAGCAATTTTCATAGATCTAACTAAAGTGTTCAACACTGTTAATCACGATTTACTTTTACACCAACTCCCATCACTCAACCTAGGTCCAGACGCCATACTCTGGTGCAAGAATTACCTCACAGACTGGACACAAGAAGTAAAAATAAATACCACTCTATCCTCTAAACTCACAGTTAAGTTGGGCGTACCACAAGGATCAATTCTAGGCCTGCTCCTATTCACCCTATTTCTGAATGCCATCCCTAGCGCCTGCAACTGTAAGCTCCTACTGTATGCAGATGATGCAGTAATCTTTTGGAAAGACTCCACCCCGAATGCTCTTCAGCACAAGCTCCAAACTAATTTCCAGGAAATAGAATACTGGTTCTTGAATCAACGATTAGTACTAAATCTCTGCAAAACAAAATCCATGATCTTTACGCACAGACAAAGCCCTCACTATAGCTCCCAACTAAACATAACGACCATCAGGGTACCATAATTGACCAAATATCACAATTCAAATATTTGGGCATCACGCTAGACACATCACTGACCTATCACATGCACATAGACCAACTTTCAGCCTCAGTAAATGCCAGACTAGGTACCCTTTTCAGGCACAGACAATGCCTCCCACCCCGCGTCATTCGGCTGGCAGTAAGTAGCGCGGTCCTATCTCTGGTAGACTATGGGATAACAATATATGGAGCAGCTGACCCCATGGCACTAAAATGAATCAATCTGGCCCTTAACAAAGCCAGCCATCTGGTTACAGATAGCGATAAGCTAACCCATACCTGCGAGCTCTACAAAAAAGCTAACTGGCTGACTTTCGCAGGCAGGCTAAAATACCACACCTGCCTCCAGGCCAAGAAAATCCAATTGGGTATTGCTCCCATTGGACTCCACCCACTAATAAAGGTCAACACTCACAGGATTACTCCAAGACACACAGCTAAAACCCAAAACTTGTCCTCCCAAGAAGGACCACGCAAGGCCAAAGGTCATTTGCTTATTGGGCACCCACCTGGCTCAATGAACTCCCCCCTTCCATAGCACAAGCCCCAAGCATTAGCCAGTTCAAAACCAGCATCAAGATGCACCTATTAGACTCAGAGACTTGTTATTGCACCTAAACACATTACACCACATAGATGCAGGGTTGTTTATCCAACCTGAGACAAGGTCATTGATTACAAAGTGTACAAACGCTTCTGGAAAGTACTCAAGTTCTTAAATGGTGCACTGTCTATCTGACTTGGGCTGCAATAGCAATCCCAAAATGTAACTACCCAATCCATGGAATTATGTCTTCTGTCTTCCTGTAATCACCTCTGTACATTAATATTTATTTATTGTTGTTATTGTCTGTTTGCCCTGATGTGGAGCCTTTGCAAAGGAGTCGCTGACTCAAAGGTTGTAATTCCGAAACTTTAAATAAATAAATAAATAAATAAATAAATAAGCGTGTCATAAATCACCAAGTTTCCAGTTCGGGGTAAGATTGTACTCTACTCTACTTAGAACAGATAGCTTTGAGTTAGGTTTTTCCTGGTTGATCTCTGTCTTTTTTAAACACCTTTATTTTTTATCTTTACATCTGTAGAAATACTTTATCCCCCATTTCCTTTAGTGTGTATTATCCTGTAATATATCTAAATACTAAATGTTATTTTCATATACACTTTATACTTTCTGTGACTGAGTCATTTTAGGTATGGATAACCAAGAGTGAATCGGCAAATAAGTCTCTGAAGAGGCAGGCTATAGTTACCACATCTAAAGCAAAGCTATTCTACTGTTATTCTTTTAATATGTGTATAAATAATCAGAATTAAAAGAAGGCTTCATATACAGAGCATTAAATGAAACAAATTGAAAATAGTATCGCAAGCAATTATAAGAAAACTACAAGTTTTGTTGATTTATTAATCTGACATAAAAAGCCAAGTTATATGAAATTCTTTGTTTTTACCGCTGTCCAGGCAGTCCAAATTTTGGAATTTTACCAGATTGTTTGGTAAAACCCCCATACCAGTGGTCTTGCTCATAACATTGTGATCTGGCAAGGACTTCAAAAGGAAAAGAGGGAGAAAACCAGAGAGTGGGCAACACTGGGGAATAAATTTCATCTCCAAAGCCCTCTCACAGTTCAGACTGATACCAAGTTATTTACATATTTTGCAAATGAACATAATCTGCTTAATTCCAAGTATAGGGATACCTAGAATATATGCTCTGATGAAAAAGGAAAGGGCTAAAAAAATGAACTGGTTAAGCAGAGGGGTCTTAGAAATGGTAAAGCCTAAAAAAGCAGCATTCAAGAAATACCTGAACTCTGGGAAAGGGGAGGATAGGGAGGAGTATGTGAAGAGGTCCAAGGAAGGGAACATTGCTTAACCAGGAGTAGCATAATAAGCCAAAGCTTGTTTCCAGATGCAACCTGGGAGCATAAGGAAGTTAAGTGATTTGCTCAGGATCACACAATATGCACCTAGGTGGCTGTGGGATTCAAACCCATGTCTTCAGATCTGCAGCTTAGAGCCTTAACTCACTGCATTACCAGGGAAGTCAGGGCAGCTAAAGCCTCCAGGTAATTGAGGCTGGTGCAGGGCATCAGGGACGGGCAAAAGAACTTCTTCAGCTACATATGGAGAGATGGAGCTACAAGGACCAGATAGTGAGGATCAGGAAGGATGAGGAGTGGACTGAGAAAGGGGTGGATCAGTCAGAAGCACTGAATGAGTACTTCTGTTCTGTATTCACGAGGGAGAAAGGAGGGCAGCTATCACAGGGGGTGGACGGGGGGAGAGGGGATAACAAACGGGGTGATCACTGAGGGTAAGGTATTGGAGGGATTAAGGGCTCTGAAGGTGGATAAGGCACCAACACCAGACGGCATACATCCCAGGGTGTTGAAGGAAATTGCCGCAATCCCGGCTGGACCGCTGGCAGAACTATTAGTACCTCGCTGGACACAGGGTGTGTACTGCATGACTAGAGGATGACCCAAGTGGTATCCATCCATAAAAGTTGACCAAAGGATGAGCCAGGTAATTACAGGCCGGTATGTTTAACTTTCATAGTGGGGAAGCTGATGGAGACAATACTTAAGGAAAGGCTGGTGACCTTTATGGAAGACAATGGGCTCCAGGACAATCACCAGCATGGGTTTGTTTTTGGAAAATCCTGCCAGACAAACCTAGTTGAGTATTACGACTGGGTCACAAGGGAATTGGACATGGGCCATGTGGTGGATGTCATATACTTGGACTTCAGTAAGGCCTTCGATTTGGTGCCGCACTGGGAGGTTTGGAGGGAAGTTGAGATATGTGGGGGTGGGGACTAAGATGGTTAAATAAATTGAGAATTGGCTGCTGGGGAGACAGCAGAGGGTAGTGGTGTTGGAGGGGAACTCTCGTCTGCAAGGGCTGTGATGAGAGGGATGCCACAGGGATCAGTACTGGGGCCAGTGCTGTTTGGAATATTCATAGCGGACATTTTGTATGACATCAGAAATAAGATCAGTCTATTTGCTGAATATACCAAATTGGGGCGGTGGTGGATGATATAGCAGGTTGGCAGAAGCTACAGGACAACCTGACCAAACTGGTGGAGTGGTTGGAAGCGTGGCAGTTGGGGTTCAATGTGAAAAATTGCAAAATCCTGCACTTTGGAGCAAAGAACCCAGGGAAGAGTTACCAGCTGGGAACGGTGCAGCTAGATAGACAGATAGACAGATAGACAGATAGACAGATAGATAGATAGACAGACAGACAGACAGACAGACAGACAGATAGATAGGTAGACAAATAGGTAGACAGATAGACAGATAGACAGATAGATAGATAGATAGATAGATAGATAGATAGATAGATAGATAGATAGATAGATAGATAGATAGATACTGTCTGTAGATAGATAAATGGATACATAAATGGATAGATGGATGGATAGATAGATATAGATAGATATATACTGTCTATAGATAGATAGATAGATACTGTCTATAGATAGACAGATAGATAGATACTGTCTATAGATAGATAGATACTGTCTATAGATAGATAGATAGATAGATAGATAGATAGATAGATAGATAGATAGATACTGTCTGTAGATAGATAGAGAGCTAGATAGATAGATAGATAGATAGATAGATAGATAGATAGATAGATAGATAGATAGATAGATAGATATTTTATTTATGTAGTACCCATCTCCGAAGACTCTGGGTGCTGCACAATATAAACACAGATATCATACAAAAACATTTTAAAAATACAATAAAACAGATTTAAAGCAACAACAACATACAATAATACAGCTGAGAGCAATAGCTTAACTAGCCATCATAAAATGCTAATATTTTAAAACACATTCAATTAAAGGCTTGATTGAATAAATATGTTTTGAGGCCCTTCTTAAAGGCTTCTACTGAGGGGGCCTCCCTAAGATGACCAGGCAGGGAGTTCCACAGGCTAGGCGCAGCTGCCACAAATGCTCTCGCACCCGAATGCCGCAGCCTAACCCTGGGAACTCCAAGGAGGCCACTCCCGGCAGAACGGAGAGCCCAGCTTGGGTGGTACAGCACAGGAAGCTCTGGCAGATAGACTGGACCCTCTTGTGCAGGGTCTTGTAGGTCAACAGCTGTATCTTGAAGACAACCTCCACTGGACTTGCAGCCAGTGCAGTTCGCGAAGCGCCGGGGTGATATGTTCACATCTTTTCACCCCCCATCAATAATCTCGCCACCACGTTCTGCACCAGCTGCAGTCTGTGGAGGCTGCCTCCAGATATCCCTAGGTACAGGGCATTGCAGTAGTCCAACCTGGAAGTGACAGAAGCATGTACCAGTGTGGGCAGGTCGTCAGGCGGGATCAGGGCTCGAATTCGGGCAATATTCCTGAGATGATAAAACCCATTTCTCACCACAGCCGACACCTGTGCATCAAGAGTCAGACCGCGATCCAGGATTACTCCCAGATTCTTCACCTGCCTAGAGGGGGATAAAGGCACACCCCGCAGCACAAGGTCAGGGGGTAATGTCACACCCCCTCCGCCCTGATGACCTGGCTATAACACCAGTACCTCAGTCTCGTCCTGGTTAAGCTTAAGCCAATTGTGAGCCATCCATATCTGGATTTCATTAAGGCAGCTGTGGAATACAGAGTCTGACACCTGGCTATTGGGAGCACAGGACAGGTACAGCTGGGTATCATCTGCATAGCAGTGAAAACCCAGCCCATACCGCCTGATAATGTCCCCCAGTGGCAGCATATACACCTTGAACAACAATGGCGACAAGATCGACCCCTGCGGAACACCACTGAGGCTTCGGATTTGATGAGAAAATTCCCTTGGTCACCCTCTGCACTCTGTCAGGTATGACCTGAACCAGCTGATGACATTTTCAGACAGGCCGCACCAAAACCGCAGTCGGTCAAGTAACACCTCATGGTCCACGGTGTCAAATGCTGCAGAGAGGTCTAGAAGGACCAAGATGGTATGGGTCCTTCTATCCCTCACCATCAGGAGGTCATTAAGCACCCTCACCAGGGCCGTCTCTGTACTATGCCCTGCTTGGAACCCAGACTGGAAAGGCTTATAGGCAGAGGAAACAGCAAGATGTCTCTCCAGCTGAATGGCCACCACCTTTTCTACAACCTTCCCTAAAAATGGGAGGTTAGAAACAGATTTGTAATTGCTGAGGCAGTCCGGGTCCAAAGATGTTTATTTCAAAAGAGGTCTAACCAAACCCTCTTTCAAGGCTAAAGGAAAGATTCCACTCCTTAATGAACTCCAGACTGCCCCAGCAATCACAGGACCAATCAGGTCCAAACATTCCACCAAAAGGTGAGTTGGACCTGGATCTAAATCACAATGGGTTGGCCGCAGCTTAGAGATTATCTCTACCACCTCCCCAACCCCAATCAGCTCAAACTCATCCCACACCAGAGGATTGCTCTGACTCAACTCAAGCCAGACCCTGCAGCCCTTTCGAGAGACATTCGATGAAACCTGAGCCGTGATGAAGGACACCTTGTCAGCAAAAAACAGAGCTAGCTCCTTGCACCTTGTGCTCGAACCTACCCCTTCAACACACAGATAGGCAGGATGTAAAAGCTTGTCCACTGTGTGGAAGAGCTGAGGTGGTCTGTTTCTCGCTGTAGCAATCTCCCTAGACAGAAACTCTGCCTTTTTACAGGAGATTGCCCCCTGATAGTCCATATAATGTGACCTCAGGGTCAATTTGTCCTCCACCAGACTAGATCTCCTCCAATGCTTCTCTAATCTCTGGAGCTTAGTCTTTAAACCTCAGAGATTCTCATCATACCAGGGAGATCTCCGATGAGTAGACAGGGTTTGGACACGCAATGGTGCGACTGAGTCAAAGGCTGCACCAACCGCCCCATTATAGGCCACTACTGCCTCCTCCGACCCAATCGCACAAGCTGCCCCAACACCTGATAGGTCCAGCACTGCCAAAAGGTTCTCTGGGGATACTCCCCTTAACGACAGGTACTGGGCCATCTCCATAGGGGCAGGACCATCGGGGGGGGGCCCTAAACTTGAACCCCACAGTGCTATGATCTGATCAAACCACCAGATCTACACTAAGGTCTATAATATCCAACTCAGGAGAAAAAAACAGATCCAATGTGTGGCTGCCCGAGTGCATCGCTGTCATTACCTTTTGTGCCAGGCCCAGTGCCTCCATACTCCCGAGATGGTCTATCCCAAATTTTGATAGCCCCCCATCGACCCAGGCATTGAAATCCCCCATGATCAACCACCTGGGGGACTCCAACACCAGGCCCATGACGAGCTCCTTGACCTCTCGTAAAAAATCCCCATCACTACCTGGGGGGCGATAGAGCAATAGGACACTAAAGCCTGCACCCACACCCCCTCAGGCAGCCACACATTCAAAGGACCTTATAAGACCCACAGGCAGCACCGTGAGGTTCAGGCTAGATTTAAAACAAATGCCCACCCCCACCCCTACAATCCTTCCTTGGGCTGTGTATCACAGAGTATCTGGCTGACACTCTAAAATTGGGGTGGCATTTTCATCTAGCCTGATCTCTGTGATGCAAGCCAGATTGACAGAGGATATCAACTTTGCCATTATAGCCGTCTTGTTCCTTATCGATCTGGCATTGCGCATCACAACCCAAGTAGGATGAGGTGAAGCAGCCGGAGCAGTCATCTGCCCACACTCTAAGGTGGAGTCCTTGGGTATGGGAACCAGACAAGGTGAACCCTGTTTAAGCCCCCATTTCACCCCAGGCATCTCCTTGACTTCACCACCCAAATCCTGGACACTCCGACAGCCACTCGGGAGGCATCCCGTTCCCCCCCAAGCTATCCCTAAAGTGCTACATCTAGAGTAGGCTTCCCACGACAATACTGGAAGCTTGAAGGGACAAAGATCCTGGAGGTCATCACCCGAGTAGCTGCATCTTACGGGCCCCAAACACCAACACATTTCTTAAAACAAAAGCAACACACTCAAAAATTCGGACTCCTCAAATACCACACCCTCACCACCCACAACAATACACTGTCTATATTACACAACCACACTTCTTTCAGATACCTTTCACCAAAACAACTTTCACACAACGCACAATTAAATATGTAATGATTTCAGTGTCTCCAGAACTTTCACAGACAAGAACTGAGAATTACTAAGTCTGAGTCCCAGAAAGCTTTTAAAAGTCCAAAAAATCAAAGAAATGTCCAGGATTTCATAGTACATACTGGGGAACTCTCACCTCCACAGTCCCAATAATTTAAGAACCCAAAAGGCTCTCACCCTCTTAGCTCTCACTAAACATTTAACTGTCCAGTATTCAGTCTATTGAAGAAACAATTCCAGAACTTCATATAGTTGTAGTCCTACTCACTGAGTTTTTGGCATATCAAGGGAGGAGGAAGAAACACCAAATCCAGTCAGGCTTCTTTTACTCATAGACTGCAGCCATAGTTTTTCCAGATCTTCCCAACCCAACCAAAACCTCAGGGCCCTTCAGGGACTCCCCTGCAGCAGCAGTCACCCTTCAGTGCCTGCCCCGCCAGTTCTCACTGTCTCTAGTCGAAACCCTCTGATGTTAGACCCTCCAGATATCCACTTCAGACATCCTGATAATTCAGCCACAGGTCTATACTAGCCAAACTCTCCACAACTCCAGTGCTGCAGCCTACCTTTCTACTGCACAAACAGCTAAATCCCTCGTTCATCCAGGGACTCCAGCAGCACACACTTACCCACCTTCTTCCTTCCTCCTTGTCCTATTCCAAGAGTGTTCCTCCTCAAATTGCTACTGCCTGTTTTGGTCCTCTTCACTGAGGATATTCAGACCGGTGCTCCAGCCCTGCACAGTCCACCGAGACCGCGGTCCCGCAACAGTTCAGTCCAACCAGTCGGCCCCCGGTCCAACTCCAGAATGCAGAAAAAACATCAACCAGCACTCTTCAGCAGGCAAAACAAGCAGAACATATCCCACAAAAGTAAATTAAAATACCGTTCCAATTTTGCTCTGAAAAAACTCTGGTGACACTTTCAAACATCCACAAACAAGTCCAAAAATGTAAAAAGCAGTGTTCTGTGGGTAAAAACACTCAAAATCCAAGTCTAAAGCAGTCTTACTCTCAGTTGTATTCTCCATAAATCATGCACAGCCCAGCGTGGCTGCCATCACGGAGACCCCAAATCTAAATCTATAACTACTTCACTGAGGAGGAGAAGGATCTAGGGATAGTTGTAACAGGCATGATGAACAATACAGAGCAGTGTAGGAGGGCATCAGTTAAAGCCAACAGGATGCTGGATTGTATCGCAAGAGGGATCTCCTCCAGGAGCCGGGAGGTGATCCTCCCTCTCTACAGGGCACTAGTCAGGCCACACCGGGAGTACTGTGTGCAATTCTGGTGCTCATATCTGAAGAAGTATGTGAAATTACTGGAAGGGGTACAATGCAGGGCTATAACAATGATCCAGGGATTGGAGGACAGACCATACAAGGAGAGGCTGAGAAAACTGAACATGCACTCCTTGGAGGAAAGAAGGGACCAGGGAGATATGATTGAGACCTTTAAGTACGCAAAGGGGATAAACAAGGCAGGCACTGAAGGGATACTCAGGCTGAGGAGGGGGAGGGACACAAGAGGGCATGGACTTAGATTGGAAGGGGGAGATTTAGGATGGAAATGAGGAGATACTTTTTTATGGAGAGGGTTGTGGCAGAATGGAATGCTCTACCAGAAGAGGTGGCAGCCTGTAAGACAGTGGGTAGTTTCAAAAGGGGATGGGACAAGGTGGGGGGTAATTGGGAAGGTGGGGCAGGGAAGCTGCAAGGCGAGGGTGCTAACTGCAAACTCGAGCAGACTTGATAGATCAGGTGGCCTATTTCTGCTGGAAAATTCATATGATGATATGTTTGCATGTACTGAGCCTTGATAACCAAAATGCTTTAATTTTATTTTTTAAAACACAGGTAGGCACAGTAACAGAGGTCCTTACGTAAACTGATCAAGGAGTGTATTAACATGTTAGAACTTTTGTTTTACTTGTTTTTTACTACAGTATGAGAATACAGTATTCATTTATTTATCTATTCAAAAGTTGGTAACTGGGAAATGTACACTGAGCCGAGGCTCGTATCCAGGTGTGACTTAGGGGAGTGGGGAAGGGAAGTACAAAAGCACATTTACAATGCAGCAGACTGCATGGACATAGGCAGGTTTTAGTAGACTGCATCACAGAAGTTGGGGCAATTGTGATGATTCAAGTGGAATAACAGTAGCATGGAAAAGTGAGCAGGGAACAGTAATAGTGCACAGTGCCTGTTGGGCTAGGAGACAATGCTATTGGGGTAGTACTAGAAGAGGGCAACTGGAAGAGGAAGTTAAACCTGGATTAGGGAGTCATTAATTCCATGAGTTGCAAGCACTGCTGGAAAAGGTCCAGAGGAGGGCTACAAAGATGATAGTGGGTCAGCAGGGCAAGGCATACAAGGAGAGGTTGAGGGCACTGAAAACGTACTCCCTGGAAGACAAGAGAGAGAGAGATAGAGAGAGGACATGATTGAGACCTTCAAGTACTTGAAAGGGATAAATAAGATTGATGAGGAGAATCTTTTTAAGCTGAGTGGGAACCATAGCACGAGGGGGCACAGTCTTAAGCTGGAGGGTGAGAGGTTTAGGGGGGAGGTCAGGCACACTTTTTCACAGAGGCGGTGGTGGACACTTTGAATGCACTGCCGGAAGAGGTAATCTCATTGAAGACAGTGGGCAGCTTTAAGAGAGGCTAGGATAGGCATAGGGGGAAGGTAAAGATCATGGGTAGGGAGGATGGGAGGAGTGCGGAGGGAGAGCAGGGACATTAGCTCAAGCTGTGGACCCTGCAATACAAGCAGACTTGATAGATCAAATGGCCTCCTTCTGCTGGCTTCTTCGTATGTTCGTATGTTTGTATATGGATTGTGCAACATCTCTGCCTTTCCCCGAGAAATAAAGCATTAAACTGTAGCACATATGAAAGAAACAAACAACAGACGATATCAAGAATGAAGAATATGCATGGTTTCAAGCAGGAATTAGTAGCTGCACAAGAAAACCCTCAGCTTTGCATTTTCTACCATGGTGATTGACCAAGGACTTCAAAGGGAAACAGAGGAGGAGAAAGGCGGACACACAACTTACACAGCAACATAAATCAAGGGCAGCCGTTGTTGGCTCCAGCCAACTTGTATTTTGTATGGCTCCTGGACTTTGTAACTACAGCACCATGTACTGAGTATTATGGTTTAGCTACATAAATGTGCACATTTTATATATTTTGTTGCCATATATTGCTGTACTTATGTTTTTTCTGTTTCAATTCTCTCTTGTTCCCTTTCTGCCTGGGTTGCACCTGGGAATAAACCACGAGTCAGTGTGCCTTTCCCAGTCACCAAATGTTAATTAGATAAATAAGTAAACATATTTTGTATTGTGTGATTACTGCTTTTTTTTTCTCTTTGTTGCATTATACCTTCTTTTCTTTTGGTTTCCATGCTTGGAAAAGAATGACAAACTTATATTATCAAAAGTTATTGTTGCTAAGTAAATGTAATGTATTTGAATACCATCTCATCTAATCTGAAAGGAGTTGAAAACACTGACAAACCTGAATATACAGTATGTATTTCCACCTTTGGAGCCTACATGTTAACAGAACTGTAACCCGTTTATTGAGAGAATAGTTGCTGTTTGCAACACATATTGAAACATATACAGATGCAAATTCATCATTATTTAAAACTGATATTCATGTTTTACATTGTTTGCTAACAGAACCCTGTTTTACACAAGTTTTTATCCGATTATAAGCAGTTCATCCTTTCTAAGTATCTGAAACCATATGAAAGTCATAACATTTACCAAGTATTATTGCTGACTTTAAACTGCCTGACATAAAACCGGCACTTTTTTCCCACCCACCCCATGTTAACTATTCATTAAAATGAAAACACTTAATGCTGTTTTCCTGCTCTTTTCTTGAACATCACTTTGCCAATTTGTTGAATATTGCAGTCACAGCAGGGGGGTTTACAGCCATTAGGAATTTAACAACAACTTGATAAACTGAATTCAGAAATACTAATGAATCGCTTCCACATAGACACAGCAACAAACTTTATACAATGTAACTTCGTTGGCTGCTGGCTTGTTCACAGTTCCTGACAGCAGTGATGTAGCCTTGCTCACCAGTCACCTCTCACACCCAATGCAGTATATTGTCTATGCAATAATAGCTTGTCCGCTGGCAGGAACTTTACCTGTAATCCAAGAAATTCCTTATTTCAAAGTTTTTTTTAATTATTTTGTCTGCCCTTTATTTTGACTCTTTGTAGCCTGCTTGTTCCTTTATACCCGTTATTACTCTGTTTCTCCTTCATGGTGGCTTTTATTTATGCTGCTTGCTCTTTAACCTTGTTTGCCCTTCATTTTATCTCTTTTTAACCATTTTGTTCATTTTGCACCCTTTACCCAGATTGTTCTTCATATTGCCCTTAAATTAAAACTTCCTTCCACTATAGCATATCACAACTACCCAAGATATCAGTGTTGTTTAGTTTCTCCCAGTAGCAACTTCATTGTAATCGGTACCCATTTGTGATTGTCCCCCCCCTCGGCTCTCGTCATGAGGTATTCCAGGTGCCCAACCCACATGTAATATTTTTGTTGTTGGAACCACCCATTCTATTGGCAGTTCTTGTCTTCCCATTTCCAAGACCCAGGAGCCCGGCAAACCATTAGACACCCTCTCGCTGATTTGGACCAAGTGTAAACCCTGGTCTGGTAGAAGACTGCTAGGTGGCGCACCATCAATGAACCCCCAGGAGAGAGAGATTCTCCTCAAGGCCCTACCCACTTATCCCTACTTATAGAGCCAGTTCATCAGCCCTCCAAGTGGTGACGCAGCACACCGACCCCAAGCAGGTCCCACCCCATCTGCACCCCAAACCAGTCCCCTCCCCGACCCCAACTTTACAGTCATGCGCTTCTGCACCTCGTGGCCCTCTTGGCACAGTTCTGTCTCTAGTCTTTACAATAAGGAACAGCCATTGCCACAGCTTGGGATCCTTAAGCAGTACCTATGTACTCGAATAGGCCCCTGCAGCAAGCACTGCTCCTTCAGCCAGTCCATATTTCCAAAGCAAAATTTAAATCCAAACCGAGGGCCTTCAAATGGAAAAGGGAGAGCACAAAGCTACAGAAAAGTGGGGAAGGGGGGAGAACCACTGTGACCCCATATGGAAGCCACTTGTACCACACAATTTAGCTAGGTTTCAAGAAAAAATGTTCGCCAGTTCACATTCTGCCCTCTCCTTTGCAGTCTCACCTTTCAGGTCTTCTGATGCTTGCGATCCCACTCATCGATGAATGTTTTAAGCTTCTCTGTCTCCCAGAAGGAGTACGTGGCTTCCTCCAGCTTAACTTTCACTGTGGCTGAATAGATCATAAAAAATTCTAGCCTACGTTTTCTCAGGGCGTCCATCTGCACATCAAATTGCTGTCTTTTTCACTGGATCTGCAAAGACATGTCCGGATGGAGTGTTATTTTATGTCCCTCATAATTTAGGTCCCTTCTATTTCTGAAGGCCACAAGCAAAGCCTGTCTGTCCTGATAGTGATGCAGGTGAAAGATTACCCGCCTCTGTGGCTGGTCATTTTGCAGGCGCGGGCAAGGGCCCTATGCGCCCTTTCAATTTTCAGTATCTTTTTTGGCAGTTCTAACCCCAGAAGGTTGGGCAATGTTTCGGCATAGAAAGCATGCAGGTCCCCCCGCTCCACTCGTTTGGGCAATCCCCGAATCCACAGGTTATTATGCCTGCTGTAGTTTTCCTGGTAGTCTAGGGCTTCTTTAAGGTATTCCAACTCCTTTTCCAACCACTGTGGTTTATCTGGAACCTCACGATTAGCATCTTCCAGGTCGGACACTCGTTGTTCGACTTCACCAATCTGTCTAGTGTGTTGTTTTATTTCCTGAGTGATGCCTTTTAATGATTGCTACAAATTGTCCCAGTGAGGTTTCAGATCCACCAGGACTTGCTTGGATACTGCATGGCTCAGCACAGCAATTTCAGCAGCCAACAGTGATATGGGACCTGGTCCACTCGTCCCTCCTCCATCCGCTTCCACTGTTTTCTTTGCATTTTTGCTTGTCTGCCGAGCTGGCTTGCTGGAGGTAAGAAACTCATCCATCCCGCTTTCGAAATAGGCCACTGCTGCCGAAATTCTTAAACCAAAACTGGAGTTTTAATGCACTTTTGGTTCAGAGCTCAGGAGCTTTGAGACCATTCACTTAGCAGCTCATTAGCCCCCGAGAGCTTTTTCTAATCTGCTGGTTGTGGTGGGTTTCAGACCTGAAGGGTTAATCTTCCTAGGATCCATCTGCTACAAACAGCAACATTATCCTTGAAGGGAAGCCAGCATTTTAAAGTATGGCAGAGGGTCACAAAGCACGATACAAGACCCATCACCTCCAGAAAAAAATCAATCCTAAACAAAGTTAACCTACCAGGAAAAGGACAGATGGTTACACTGTGCATTAAGGTTTCGGAGGCTCACCATCTGAAGACATTGCCCTTTTTTGCAACACAGAATTCAGTTTTCAGCATTTTCTCCTCAAGGATTCAAAAAATCCAAGCGTTCCTTTACCTATCTTTACTTCAGGGTCAGCCATGCAGCCTTTTCCTGGTGAGTAAAGTTAGTGTTTCACATTCAGCAGTAAATGCCTTAGGGGGCATGCCTTAGACAACTAGTATTGGAGCCCACTCGAGAGGGAGCAATCTTAGACCTGGTTCTCTCAAATGGAGATGAAGAGAGGATCACAGATGTAGAAGTGGGTAGCCATCTGGGAACTAGCAACCATCGAACAGTATAGTTCACAATAAACACAGCAATAGAGTCAAGCCATACAAAGGCAAAAGTACTGGACTTTAGGACGGCCGACTTTGCCAAAATGGGTGAGTGACTAAGGAATGCACTAGCAAATGGGCAGGAAGGAGAGGTGTAAGAACCACCTGCCACATTCCTGCATGGTGATCATTCGGGAAAGCAACATTTAAACTGCAAACTGCCACTATTTCCCTTGGCTTGAAATTTCAGTGAGGCAAGCATTTTAAGGCATTTTCACTCAGAACTTGGTGTATTTTCCTTAGCGACTCCCCCAAATTTCACTGTACACACTTGAAACCTTGTGAGCACTTAGAAAACACTGTCTTTTAAGTCCACAAATACTTTTCTCTGGAAATTTGTAACTTTTAAACCATTTTTAAGGACTTTTACTACAAGGCAAGGGCAATTATTTCTCAGTCCAGAGTTTCAAAGCGAGCACACAAGTAGCAAATTCTTCCTGTTTCTTTTCCACAGTAACTTGAGCAGCAAAAGACTTTCAGGTGTCATTTTACTTGGCACAACTTGCTTTCTGGTACACAATCTTCTGTTTGGGGCACCACTACCAGACAGGAAGATCCTAGACATACCCTCAGCATGCCTCTCACCCCAAATGAAATTTCACCAGATGAGCCCCAAATTCTTTGTGGCATTCACCCAATTTAAACATTCCAAGATGATTCCCCATTTTTTTGTAATCCCCAGGCCACATTTTAACTAGTGTGCACACCCACCATTAAATATCTGGAAACACTGGTGCCCATATACTGTCATACCCAGTTACTTTACAAAAAGATAGGTACCACACTTGGCGTTAGGATGTATACCCGGCTCATTTTCTAGAGGAAGAGAGGGTTGGGGGAGTACAGAAACAAAACAACTTGAACCTTGTGTAAATAACACAAACCCAGGTCCTGGATGGAGGCAACTAGGCATATATAGCAGTATAGCGCAGTGGTCTAAGGCTCTGAGCTGCAAATTTGGTGACATCCAGCAGACCAGACCTGGGTTTGAATCCCACAGCTTCTACCTGCATACTGTGTGACCCTGAGCAAGTCACTTAACCTCCTTGTGCTCCCAGGTCGCTCCTGTAAAAAAGCTTTCAGCTTAGTGTGCTATACCTGGTTAAACAACTAAATAAAAAAAAAAAAAAAAGATATGCTAGATATAACCTGCTGAGGGGGCCCCAGTAAATCCATACCACCAGAAGCAATAATCAGAATGTCCATAACAGTGCCTAGGATTGAGCAGTATGGCTTTATTAGACAGATGGAAAGTAAAAGCAGAAGTGGACCCCCAAGGGTTGGAGGCTGGACAGGTACAATTCATGAACTCTCCTTGCATGTAGTACAGTTCATGAACAACAACAGAACAATCTTCTTCCCAAATTTCCAAAAGGTGCATTTGTAGACACCTGGCCACACACATGAGCATCTTCTTCCCATGACTGTCATTTAGTGACTCTAAGCCACACACTCAGAACTCTTCTCAAACATAGGAGCAATTATGTGACAGTTAGCCACACACCTTAACCTGCAGCTTGGCCCTTGCTCAGGTAAAAATACTGGTGCCCTTTATGAACCAGGAAGCCCTGCCTTGTAAGCACTTAGATGGCTTTCCTCCCACCCTTGACCCTAACCAACAGTCTCAGCCATTCTTCAGGGTCACACCATTGAAATCCCCATTCCCCAGTGAAAAGCAAGAGATCTCATACTTTAACTTGTCATTCGCTGGGGTGACCAGAGAATAAACTGCACTCACTGGGGTCCACAGTTTAACTTCACTTCAGTCACACTGGTGAGACTAGGGACACTGACAGGTGTGATATAGACTTATCTATGGGCACACACACCCCAGACTATCTACTCCCCTGAGAAAATGTGGAGAGCTGGTCTCATAAAATAGTACTCACAGAAGTTGCTCCATCCACTGGGCATGGAACAATCAAAGAAAAGGTACTCTTCTGGGTAGCCAGTCAAAACAGTCTCTTTCAGGTCCTATACCAAGGCAGCTGAAAACACCACAGAACATTCAGGGGATTGCCCCATGAGTCCACTGAGAACAAACAGTTCCTTCCACTTCACAAGAAGTAGAAATCCTGCTATAGCCTTGTCTCCACCACTTCAACTGGAAGCTGGAAATGACACTCCAGTAGGGTGAGAAATCCTGAGCCCTCTCCTCAGAGCCCACTGGCAGTCCTCTGCCACTCTTACCTCCTCACTCAAGCTACAACTCAAAACCGAGCATTCTATGCTCCCCAGAGAAGCTATCCACAGAGTGTGGCTTATGCTGCTGCGAGAGTTCTAAATGACCTAATCATTCCTCCCTCAGGCTTGCTGAGTAAACAATGATGTCAGTATGTAAGGAGCCCCTAATGAACTCCCAACCAGCTGCCTGCTGCCTTCCTAACAATAATACTGATAAGGTTCTAATAACCCCATTGGACTGGGTGGTTACATACAGTATGTTATAACTGCCTGTCTTATGTTGGGCATCAATTTTTAAAGGGGGGTATAGGTTTCCTATCCCTATTTCCCAAGTTTCTTAACCCTGATCCTCAACAGTACCTTTACATTAGGAATAGAGATCCACACTGTCTGACTGGTTTACTTTGTGCCTTCTTTTATATTGCAGTCATTTTGTTAAATACATGCTTTTTTCTGAGCCATGCCAGTTAAAACAAAATGCAAACAAAGAGCCGGTACACCAAATAGAAATGGTATGCTTATATGAGTGTATCAACCCTCAGCCCCCAAAACAAACTTTCTGGATGGGTCCCCAGAATCATCTTTTGAGGTGGACTCCATGTACCATAGTTCAATCCTGCCATCCATCCCACTTCATAGAAATAATGCTTTCTCACCAGTCTCTGTTCACAAAGCCCAACAAGAAATAAAGAGTTGCTGGCTGCAGCCTTTATCAAATATCCTAACTTCTGTCAGTTATGAGTCTCCAATATATTTCTAATCTAAGGAAGATTAGTCTGAAGCCACAATCAATTCAATGTTTTTTTTATCTCTCCTGCCTCTGAGAGGTTGTGCGTCTCTAGTCTATAAACCATTCTACTCACCTACATGCAGGTCTGGGGCTATGATCTTTAATATTGCTTTGACCTTTGCAGTTCTGATGTTTATCATACAAGGTAGAGTCATTTTTTCTCACAACTATCAAACTAAATCACCAGCACCCTAATAAAATACTACTCAAGGAACAGTACAATAATGTCCTTGTCTGAAATTGATTTTTGCAACCTTTCCATGCACTCTTCTGACAACAAAGAACTTGTTACAAAGTGCAGATGTAAGAACAAAGCTTTTAAAGGTAGCAGAGAAGGGGATTCTTAATAAAAATCTGCATTTACTAAACTGCATGTCAAGTGAAGGTGACAAGTACTCACGTGAACTGACAATAGCAGTTTTTTAAAGCCGTTTTTCATGATCATTGCAGCTCATTATAAGTCATTGACCCCATTACTATAGATGATTTTGCAGTGTATTGAGCCTCAGCCACTGAAATGTTTTTGAAGCATTGGAAATAAAAACTCCTGTAAAGATTTTGTTTTGGTGGGGAGGGGAGAATAAAGAACTTTAATATCATTCCAACCAGGCACTGACAACTGACAGAATATTTTTATTTTAAACAAGGGTATGTAGGATAGCCTTAAAATAATGGTCTGATTTTTTCCCCCGGTATGTGGTATTATGAGTGCATGGTGTCGACAGAGATGTAGTGTACTGTATAAAGCTTTTCTCCCATAGACAACTTCACATCTAGACCCTCTGCTGACCTCTCGGTCTCAACACTTCTCTTACTCAGTCCTCTTCCTTCACAATTCCCTTTCCCTCTTACCGAGGTCCCATCAGATGCGTCCTTGGTCTGTGGTCATACCCAGTGTGGCCAAGTGAAATCCAGGGCTCAAGGCCACAGGGACAGTCATATTGGCAATCTCTGGTCTTATTCCCTAGTTGTTTGCTCCTCCCACCACCTGTTGATGCTATGGTCCTCCCTGTAGCCACAGCAGCCCTTTTGATCAGGCAGGTATGTATGCATCCAGCAAGTGATTTGCCTCACCATGTAGGTAGCTGGGAGGGCAGGAAGGTAGCATCTTTCTCCCTGAACTGGGTGGAGGTGTGGAGGTGATTTGCGACGAGACGCGGCTCCATAGTGTATAGCACTTTTGCGCTAATGGGTTTGTTTGAGCCCAAGGGAGTGGCTCAGCTAGTACAAGAAGTGCAGTTGCAGATCAGACTAAGGCCTGCCAGAGAGAGGTGTAGTTCAAGAGGGAAGCATGAGAGATATGCGCTCCTCTCACTGGCAGGAAAACAGATATTTTAAATGAAAATAATTAGTTTGACTGGCTGCAAGGTCAGCATGATAATTTAGGGGCTGGCTGGCACATATTTTAAAATAAAATGAAAGAGGGCACATTACGAAATTGGGATGGGCTCCCAAAAGCACAAACTCAGCATTTCAGAAGGGACACTGTATCTCAGTGGGCTTACCCAGTTAAGAAATTTCAATAAATAAATAAATAAATCTTAATAAGCAACAAACAGGCTGCTTTTGTGAGAAGCCACAACACAAATTTTAACTTAAATAAAGCACAGAACGTGATCAATTTATTAAAGTGAAGCCACAGACAGCTTGATTACAGTCACATGTTCATCCACATATGCATTTAATAGCACATAATTGTTTAATTTACAAAATGGAACTGTTAAAACAAAGTGTTACTGGGGAAAGACTCAGCATCATTTTTACATTTTAAATGATGCCAACTTTTTTTCTAAAAGGCACTGCCAAGCCATTGAAAGTTGAATTAAAACCAAACTTGGTAGACTTATAGATTAAAGGGTGCACTATCAGGGAAATAATCGAATCTAGTGAAAAGTTTAGGAAGGAGCAGTCACTGACCTGTTAAGGTGGAGAAGTATGGGAGGAGAAGCTGTAGCCCTGAATCATGCTGGCAGGTAGGAAGGTTGAAGGAGGAGCCAGGAAAGGGTGTCTGCTCTCGGCATGAGTGGTTTCTGAAGCCCTTGGGACAGCACCTGAAGGGAGTCTCAGACTTCTCATGAATCTTTAATTTGTCTGAGCTCCAAACAAAAGGGAAGGTGTTTATTTAAAGGGAAATGGTTTAAATTAAAAGGAAATCTTATCCTTGTTTAAAGTGAGAGTGAATCAGGAAGTTGTGTTCTACCACCAGGTGGAAAACATTGAGTTTCCGTGACTTAATGATCACTTAACCCGATTAGTTATTAAAAATGCTGGAGAAAGTAAAAAAGTGTGAGCTTTCTTATGGAAAGGGTGTGAAGGTGATTCAGTTTTATTCTGAGGTAATTTTACTGTGCTTAATGTAATGTACAATTAATGTGATGTGCAATTAATGTAATGTACAAGTAATGTAATGTACAATTAATGTGATGTGTAATTAATGTAATGTACAATTAATGTAATGTTCAATTAATGTGATGTACAATTAATGTAATGTACAATTAATGTGATGTGCAATTAATGTAATGTACAAGTAATGTAATGTACAATTAATGTGATGTACAATTAAAGTGAATCCAAGTTAACAGAGCACAGCAGGCTTAGAATTTTCAAAAAAAGGCAGTTGAAAATTCAAACTTGGAATTCCATTGTGGCTCATCCTGCTGCAGCATTCCAAAGTGGAATCAAAGCTGATTGGTGCTGACAACTGGAACAGGGTCCTGTCCATTCACCAACCAGTATTTGTGAGGAATGGAATGTTTAGGGGGTATAAAAGGAGCTGCACAGCTTATTTTAAAGAGGTCAAGCAGGGAGACAGACCTGAAGAGACCAGACCTGTTCAGAGGGAGTCCAGCCTACTCAGGCCTACCAGTTGTTAGGGCCTGGGGGACTAGCCCTCAGTTAAGCGTTGCAGACTATAGGGGATCACCGGCATCCCAGTGTTAGGGTTAGTAGGGCAGTAAGTGAGAGAAGAGACAGAACAGATTAGCCTACTGCTTTGAGTACCTGTTTTTCCCTCAAGTGTCTTCAGCTACAGTACATCTGACAAGATTGCATCTGCTTCAAGCAAGCAGGTCATCTTCAAGGATCAACAGCATCAGATCCCCTGCCATCTCCAGGGGTCCAAAGCTGCCAACACATTCAAGCCCATTAAAGAAGGTAGTACAGTAACTTTTTCTTCATGGTGGAACTAATTCAAGAGGGATATTCATCTGCTACATAGAATACTGGAATCCTTATTGCTTCGAGGACTACTGTCGAGCAATGGAAGGACTTAATTTAGAGATGGGGGTAGTATATTGTGAATGTTATAAAGTAATTGTTATGTGACACAGGTAAAAAGTAGAACACACACAACCTCATTAAGACAAGGGCACCGGTCTTCTTATAAAAACACAATTTATTTTAAACTGGAATAAATGGAGGCCATAAAAACCTGATGCATTTCAGATGACCACTCATCCTTTCTCAAAGATGGTCATCCGAAATGCGTCAGGTTTTTATGGTCTCCATTTATGCCATTTTAAAATAAATTGTGTTTTTTTTTTTTTTTATAAGAAGACCAGTGCCCTTGTCTTAATGAGGTTGTGTGTGCTCTACTTTATACCCGTGTTGCATTTTGAGAGTGAGTATTGAAGCACCACTCCAGTCTGCTGCTTTTTTTAAATCGTTATGTGATGCAAAGTGAATGCTATTGTGAAATGCTTAGAGTATAAGTGAACATAGAAACATAGGATGTGATGGCAGATGGGGACCTTGTGATCCATTTAGTCTGCCCATCTGTGTCAAATCCCCCCCCACACCTAGTTTGTTGCTTTCTTGTGGTTTCCACTCCATCTCTCCCATGCCAATTTAAATTCTCTGACTGCCTTGGCCTCCACTGCCCCCGGGGCAGGCTGTACCATGGCTCCACCACTCTCTCAGTGAAGAAGAATTTCCTCAGGTTGCTCCTGAGCCTACCACACTCCAGGCGCAAGTTGTGGCCTCTGGTCCTGGTACAGCTCTTAACCTGAAGAAGGTTCCCTGTCTGTATCATGCTGATGCCTTTGAGATACTTGAAGGAGTGGCTCGAGTGTATCAGCAATCTGATAAAGTGCTCCTGCATTAGATCCCAGGGAACGGTATCTGGTGATAAGGGTGTGACTGGGCTGAATGAGGTGGGTATAGGCCTAGTAGCCACTGCATGCGCTTAAGGTACATACTCTGAAAGTGCAGCGACTGACGTCCAAGGTGTGGCCTAGTGCTGGGTCAGAATTTAAGTAACTGGAGGGCTGGGGGGTGGTGGAATAGCCTACAGTCTCCAGGGATAGCAGGTACACACCCGTGGGAATATAAAACAAATGGTATTAATACTCCAGGTATTTATTCTGTTTAAAGTTATTTGCAAAACATATGTGCTGCTGTTTCTCATTGTGACCGTTTCTTATACAAGCTGTGTCTGTAAGCTGGCAGAACAGTTTAGTAAAATGCACCTTAGTTTTCACTTGGAAACTGTGTCAGAGTCTTGCTTCAAGGTTGTCCGACTCTAACATTCCTGTGGTCTCCTGGGTCAGTCTGGTACAGCACCTCTCTCTCACACAGTTCTGCAGCTATCTGACTGGGGAGGTAATCCAAGAAGTTCCTGTGCGTACCCAAATCAATGTTTGTGGGTGGGAAGAGATGCAGAGAACCTGCTGCTGGTGCGGCTCTGTTTCCTCTCTGTGTAGGTACTGCATTCACCTGTTGTGTTTTATAACAGGACTCTATGATGTCATCTCACCCAAACACAGAAACATCAGCCTTGTTGTACGTAGATGCCTACATATTATTTTGTATACTATTCAACAGGTTTATTTTAATTAATTTGTACTAAAGTTCATACTAAGGTGAAGAAAAAGAGCTAGTAGGCCAGACCCATAATGTTCTTACACTAGGCCAAAGAATAATATGACAATTTATACCCTGAAATGATTAACTTATCAAGATTGTATGTAAAAATATTCTTAGTATCACTGCTAACCACATGGAGTGGAAGTTTATTCCAGGATCCAATAGTGCGAACAGTAAAGAAATATTTTTGGTTACTGTGCTTATTTACCTTCTTTCTAACTCTTTCTTGAACTGTGGTCAAAAAACTGAAAATAGGATAAGGTTAAAAATATTTCATGCGATGTAATAAGTGCTCATCGATTGTTTCTAGGTAGGTAGCTGATTATTATGGCGTTCTCGTGCGCAGTCAAGCTGTGACTGTGTGTGAGATAGGTACTGCTTCTTTCTGTTTCCCTGAAGCCATGCCATTGAAAACACAGGACATGCTGTAAAACTGGCAATTAATGTTAAATCTCATAAAAAAATAAAATAAAAGTGCTTTTTTGTACAATCACATCCTCTGACTTGAAAGTGGCAGTCTGACCCATTATTAGCACCAGAAACATGTCAGTGCTCATAAAAACACATCAAAGAAACGTGTGTAAAAATGTTGGAATCTCAGTTTTTAGTGGGGACATTATGAGGGCGTTAGGGGGAGAACCTCCTCACTACTGCTGCCACCCCAATACATAACCTCTATGCTTCTGCCACTGAGCCTGGCCACAGAATCAACCCTTGCCACTGGCTTCTGCCACCAAACCTGGCCACAGAATCAGCCCTTCCCATTGGTTTCTGCCACCGAGCCTAGCCACAGAATCAATCTTTCCCACATGCTTCACCACCGAGCCCGGCCACAGAATCAACCCACCCCACATGCTTTTGCCACCGAGCCTGGCCACAGAATCAACCCTTCCCACATGCTTCTGCCACCGAGCCTAGCCACAGAATAAACCCTTCCCACATGCTTCTGCCACCGAGCCTGAACACAGAATCAACCCTTCCCACATGCTTCTGCCACCGAGTCTGGCCACAGAATCAACCCTTCCCACATGCTTCTGCCACCGAGCCTGGCCACAGAATCAACCTTTCCCACATGCTTCTGTCATCGAGCCTGGCCACAGAATCAACCCTTCCCACATGCTTCTGCCACCAAGCCTGGCCACAGAATCAACCCTTCCCACTGGCTTCTGCCACCAAACCTGGCCACAGGATCAACCCTTCTCACATGCTTGGGTTGAAGAAGGTGAGGAGTAAAACTGATGAACAGTAATTATATAAAATAAATCATGGAGTACACTGTTTATGCAAATTTAATAGGCACCCTTGGTGTGTAATACCTGAATAAACCCTTTGTGCTTTGCTCTCGGGGTTTATGTAGCATTATACAATGAGGGTCCGAGAATCATGCATTCTGACTGGCTGACTGGCACCTTTTACTCATTGTAAATCCTGTCATGACCGACCGGTAAAAGTGCCAGTCAGCCACATTTGCCCCAAAATCAGTCCAACCCCCAAAAATCAAAACAAAAATGCTGCCATGTTAAATCCCAGCTAAACTAGTAGTGCTGAGGGGAAACTCGATGATGAACAAGTTACATATTTGCAGTCACATGTATGGAAAACATGTTTTCTGATACTGCTGTCAAAACAGAGTAGCACAAAGTTAGTTATATCCTGAAATGAGGGCTGTAAACTGTTGTATTTTGTCTGCAAAAACTGAAGCTGTGATTCCAGGCATGCGCATTATAGAGCTGCTAAGGCGAACTCTAAGGCTCAGCAATGTGCATACCTGGAATCACGGCTTCAATTTTGCACACAAAATACAACAGTTCACAGCCCTCATTTCAGGATATGACTTATTGTATGCTACTCTATGTTGACAGCAGTATCAGAAAACAATGTTTTCCACACATGTGACTGAAAATCTGTAACTCGTTCATAAATGAGTTTCCCCTTGCACTGTGTTACTGTAGAGTGTGAACGCGTGGCACCGACATCTTGCAGCCCTTCAAATTCATCCCAAATCCTGACACTTGGTGGGGGGGGGACTCACAACTCCTAGGCTCTGTCTGTAAAAAAGAAACATGACAACATTTTACTGTGTGAGTGCAGCTCAAATAGGAACTCAGCTTACTGTGTGTTTGTGTGGAACTGCATTATAAGTCGAGCAGCTGCTGGACACTCAGGAGTAGTTTTTCTGCACAGCAATAAATGAAAAAATAATTTAAACTGAAAAAAATAACTATCATTCTCTATTTTATTCTCACAAAAATAAAGGGGAACATTGTATAATTACAATACACCACTCCAGGGTGTGGGTGATGCTGGGTTGTACCACTTCTGGGCCAGGATATTCAAATGTTTGCGCCGGGCAGATCTAAACCCAGCGCAAATCATAGAAGGAGGCGTGGACACTGCTGCAGCCAAGATGGCGGTCGTAAAGAATGTTGTGCTGTACTACCTGATGGAGGCTGTTGTACAGGAAGAGGAAAGGGACCAAGCCCACCCTGGCCCTCACCATAGGCCAAGGAGAAGATACGTTGCTCACGGGATGTACCAGCCCAGAATCTCCTTCAAGACTGTCTGATGAACACCTTGTTAGCTGGTAAAGACTAAACCAGGTCATGTTGAGGCAGATATGCAAACTCCTGCATAAGCGGCTGCAGCCTAACACCAGACGCAGCCATGCCATGACAGTTGAGGAGAAGGTGATGGCAGCGATGTGTTTTCTATCCACCAGGACATTCCAAACCCCGGTGGGAGACACCATCGGCATATCGCAGTCCGCCACCTCACGTCTCCTGACCCAGTTCCTTGATGTCTTCCTACTGCATGCTGCTGAATTCATTGTATTCCCCAGCATAGCAGGAGAGCACAGAGCAATCATGTAGCAAATCTATCAGGTTGCGCACCTACCAGCTGTATTCGGTGCCATTGACTGCACCCATGTTGTCATCCGTGCACCACCTGGCGATGGCAGTGATGTGTACATCAACCATAAGGGGTTTCCCTCCATCAATTGCCAGGTGGTGTGTGATGCAACAGGGTGCATCAGCAATGTCCTTGCACAGTACCCTGGCAGTGCCCACGATGCCTTCATTAGGCATCAATCCAGGCTGTGCCAGGCCTTTGAGAATGGCCAGATACCCAGTGGGCACCTTGTCAGTGAGTATCTGTAGCAGGCATAACACAACCCACACCAATGGGGGATAGTGGCAAGCAACAGCAGACAAGAGGAAGGGGTGGTCAGGGAGGCAGGATGACACCAACAGAAGTGTAGCAAACAGGAAATGGGAGCAACACAGGAAACAGCAGCTGACATGTCTATGTGCGTTCACAGGGGACAATGCCTAGCCCTTGAGACCCTGGCTCCTAACACCGTCCCTCCGGCCAGCAACAGTGGCCGAGAAGTGGTACAATGAGGCACATGCTACAACAAGAAATATCATAGAGTGGGTCTTTGGCATGTTTAAGATGCATTTTCACTGCCTTGACCGTTCTGGCGGTGCCCTACGGAATAGCCCTCGGAATGTATGCCTTATATTCCTAGTCTGTTGTATGCTGCATGACATGGTGCTAAACCATGGTATACATGCACCTGAACCCGAGGAACAGTCTGACAGTGAGCCAGAGCCAGAGATCCAGGGGATAGTGAAGCAACTCAAGAGGAGAGATTCTCAAATGGCCTGGAGGTCCCTGGAGCACAGGAGCAGCATCATAGGAACCCGAGCATGGATGGACAAGTGAATGAATACAGCACAGACAACTGACATGTGAGCAAATGTTTATTTACTCTGTGTAACATACTGTGCAAATTAAAGAACAGTGACAAGTTACTCCGAGGTCTTTTTCCTCTAAGGTACTTCCCAACTGTACCCCATTCAGTGATAGTTCCTCCCCTGGTTCCTTGCTCCAAAGTGCAGGACCTTGCACTTCTTTGCATTGAACCCCAACTGCCATGTATGTGCCCACTCTTGGAGCTTAATCAGGTCCTCCTGCAGCCCCTCCCACCCCTTAATGTCATCCGCCACAGCTCCCATTTTGGTATCATCTGCAAACAGACCGATCTTGCTCTGAATCCCGTGTGAAATATCTGCAATAAATATCCAAACAATATTGGTCCCAATACAGATCCCTGTGGTACCCTGCTGGTCACCGCCCTTGGTGACGAGAGTTCCTCCCCACCACTCTTTGTTGCCTCTCCCAAACCAGTTTGTGATCCATGTTACCAATTTTGGCCCTGACCCCACATATTCCAGCTTCCCTCCGAACCTCCCATGTGGTACTGAATCAAAGGCCTTGCTGAATTCCAAGTACAGGACATCCACTGTATGGCCCTTGTCCAGTTCCCACATCATCCAGTCATAGTACTCCACAAGGTTGGTTTGGCAAGATCTTCCTGCTACGAACCTGTGCTGCATCTCACCTTGGATTCCATTATCTTCCAGAAAGAGCACTAGTCTCTCTTTGTGGATGGTCTCCATGAGCTTTCCCTCTATTGATGTGAGGCTCACTGGCCTGTAGTTCCCCATTGTTTAAATTATTACAATTATTTTTGATAAAAACTAAGAATTTCTAATGTATTAAATAATACTTTCGTCAGTGGTCTTTTTATACAAGTTAATAGAGCATCCCAGCAGTATATCCTACAGTGTAAGAAGACTCTGAGCATAAGAGCTGGATGAGAGGACCATGAAGTGAAGCTGAGCAGTTCTGTCTGCCAAAACCTCATGAGAGGAGTCTGTTATCCTGTATGAGACTAGAGATGCATGGAGTTTTAATTCTCTGCAGAAGCTGACACAAAGTTGGGAAATTCACAATTCACGAATTTTCATGATTTTTCTCGGCAGGCACACCAACTTTGCTGTGCAAATTTGTTCAATTAAAACAAAACCTAAAACTGTAATAAATGACCTCCCCCAACCCACAGTGTTGTAAGGCCACCCCCTCCCATCACTCCAATATGGTTAAGTCATAACCCCCCCCCATCTCCCCGCTGGCACCCTGCTCCCCTCCAGCCCTGGTGAATTTCCCTTGAACTGAAAAGTGTTTTGTATAATAACACATTTTTTAACTCTTAATATATATACCCTTTCCCACACCTGTGTGCAACACACACACTCCCCTCACCTCCTCCCACCTGAATGCCTACCACCAGACCATGACAGGCAGAAAGCACCCCATCCAATCTCCCTCTGGCCCACAACACCCTCCCCCCCCCAACAGCACCCAGAAAAAATAATTTCCATATTACCTGTAATAAAAAAAAAAGTCTCTTTGAGCAGAGTGTCTACTATGTTCAGTGTCCATCTCAGTAATGGGCCTGGCATAAATGAATGCCAACATCTTTGCTCCTAGTAAAACCTGAACAGTTGATCAGGTTGGAACAAAGACATATGTCAGTATTCATTTATGCCAGGCCCATTACTGAGACTGACACTGAGCAGAGCAGACACACTGCACCAGGGGAATGTTTTCTTTATTACAGGTAATATAGAAATATTTTTTTCTGGGTGCTGGTTGGAAGAGAAAGGTGATGGGGGCCAGATCGTGGTTGGATGGGTGGGGTCTTCTGTCTGTCATGGTTTTGTGGTCAGGACTCAGGTAGGAGAGGCAGGGGGGAGTGTGTTTTGCACATGGGTGGGGGAATGGTATAAAAAGTTAAATCCTTTGTTAGGATATACAGTAGGGTAAGAGGCAATATAGTCTAGTGGTTAAGGGCACTAAGCTGGAGACCTGGGTTTGAATCCCATCAGCCCTCACTTGCATACAGTGTGACCCTGAGCAAGTCACTTAACTTCCTTATGCTTCCTGGCCACACCTGGAAACAAGGTCTGGCTCAGTGTGCCTTTTGTGGTTAAACAAGTTCCCCTTATTATTATTATACAAAACACTTTCTTTTTGAGTCACACTCAGTGAAATTCACCAGGGTGGTGGGAGGAAGGAGGATGGTTCTAATGGGTGGATGGGAAAATGGTTATGACTAAAACGTATTTGGAAGGCAAGGGTGTGGTGGCATTACAGCACAATAGGTAGGGGGAGGTGGCATTTTACTGGATCTACCATGATACAGTGACACCAAAGTTGCCAACATCCCCTACATCGACAGACACAATGCTGAGTGTCGGCCTTGTGCTGTCAGTTTTCCCGTGTGTTCAGAACCCCCCCATATGGGGGATCCGCCCTCCACACCCCCCAGTATTTTATTAACCAACTTAGAGTTGGAGTTGTTTCAGGGAGGGGGTGAAACACTGGGAGACGCAGTGCCGGTGTCAGTGGGGCCATTACAGTGACCTGTCGATTTCTGTCGCTGTAATGGTCTTCTGTGTAAGGTTTTCGTTGCTTGGTCGGTACACCATTTTATTAAAGTTTTAAGTCAGAGATGGTCATATTTACATATTCTTCACCAATGAATAGAGATGTTGGGAAGTTATGCTTCACTGGTGATGCTTTGGCAAAGTTGCAAAATCTGCCTTCATGAATAACTTCATGAATTACCCACTTTGCCACTTCACATTGAGGTTTTGTTTCTGGGGGAATGGCACTTTTTCAGGTAAAGTCAGGCAAAGTTAAGGTAAAGTTGCAACTTTGCCAGTGAATTTCCATAATTTCTCCTGAAAAAGTGACACTGCCTGCACTCTGAACTTCACAAATTTGGCACACTTCACCAATTACTTCACGAAGTGAAGTTTGCCAACTTCATACATATCTGCTGGTGAATTGCACAAATTTGCATGGTGAAACCACATGAATTGCACATATTTGCATGGTGAAACCACATGATTTGCACAATGTTTCATGGTGAAACCACTTGAATTGACAAATTTGCCTTTAAACTGTCAATTTGTGTAATTTGGACAAACAAATATGACCAATTTGCTGGGCAAAAAACTTTGAGAATTGCAGTCATTGGCAAAGTGAAGTAATGGAAATTCACCAATTTCATCCATCCCTATAAGAGCTACCCTTTAGAGACAGTATTATCTTATTATAAATCACTCGAGTTTTATTATGCTGTCCTCCCCCCAGCACTGAAGTGAATCATTCCCTGAGAATGGTTCTACCAAAGGAACACTGTACACAGGATAAGAGGCATAGTGGCTCTACGTACTGAGTGACTGAAATCACATTAGTGATTTATAATCACTGTAAGAGTTTCACTTGTCTGCTTCAGGTGGCAAAACAGCTTCACTTTGCTCTTCTCACACCCAAAGAACACACGGGAAACTATTCTTTATGGCTAAGGCTACCCCTGACACAACCATTAATACACACTGGGCAACGTAAGGCTTTCATCAAGCCCTGCTGGCATGGCTGCGCTGATACCTTTGCCGCACACTGCGCCTGATTTTAGTAGGTTGGGTGCAGTTACGACACTTTACGTGATTTACAACAGCTTGTGCCAAATATTTGGCTCAAGGCCTGTAACAAGGGTACCGGGGCTTCCTGCAAGCTAGAATGTAAAAAGTTGGCCTAACCTGTGGCAACTGGCACATGAGATCAAAAATCCTGATTGCCAGCCGGGAGAATGTCCAAGCCCTGTGTGCCATATGCCCTGGTGCACCCAGGGCTTGTGATCTTCCTAGCCCTTTGAAAATCTGACCCCTTATTCTTACAGAAGAGAGGTGGGGCCTAGCAGCAATGACATTTTTCAATAGGGGGATGCAATGAATTTCATGGTCTTAGCTCACCTCTGAGTCGACAAACGTCTACTAAACACAAGATCCCTGGAATTCTATGACCACAGAACTAGCTGCAGAGCATACAGTATGTGTTGTCAGAACATGTACATGTTGATACACAGAATTCACCACTGTTCATGATTTTTTATTTAAAATGAAAATGTTCTACATTTCCCAGCACACCACCCCTCTTTATTTACCTAGGACTCCTCCCCCATGCACAATATCTGATGTCAGCAATGACATCACATCATGTTCACTAGTGGTTGAACAGACATCTTTAACTGTAGCTGGCCCAGTGGCACCGAGGGTTGAGGTGCTGGACGCCACACCTTGCACCATGCTGGCGACCCATGTTCGGGAACGGGCATGGGCCACTGGGAGTTGGCAGGGGCAGGGAATGATTGAGTGTCTGGACTCCTCTCCTTCTCCAGGGAGGGGGGAACTGCAGCATCGGCACCTGAGTGCCCTCTGGCGGAGGCTGGGGAGCAAGGTGACGTACCTCGACTGGTGTCATTGCACGCATCTGGCTCCAGAGGGAGCAACATCAAAAATCCATCTCAGCGCCTCTATGACGCCACCTCGCTGCCCCTCCATCACTCTCAGGCTGGCTCCCACCAACCTGAACTGTGTCCATGGCACCTTGGCCGGCGTCACGGCCCCGCCCTGGGGGACAAGCCAGGGGGCCCAGGGAGAACAGTTGATTAGAGTGCAAGGGGTGACGGGGGCTGTGATTGGGCTGATACCTGGTGCTGAGACAAAAAAAAATTATCTTTAACTGTAGTCACAGTTTGCGCTACACAACTGGAATCCATCTGCTGCAAATGTGTAGGAGCCATGTCTCACTAAAAGGGCTAAAGAGCCACAGAAAACCAAAGGCTCTGTCTATACACCAAATCCCCAAATCCATCATGACTTGGTAAAACTAGAAGTCTTTTCCAAAGAGAGGCCATAGGCTAAGTATGGCGACTGAATTACCTGAACCAACCCCAAGGAGACAGTCCCTCCAGATCAGTATAGTGGTGGAACATGGTAGAGAAGTCTGCAAGCTGCCACCAGCACTGCATCTGCCTGTAATACTTCACTTGGAAGAGGACTTCAGTTTCCAGTCATGTCCAGCCCTCCACTTTCTCAGAATCAAGGGCAATATTGTAAGCTTTTAAAAATTAAGAAAATGTTCTTTGTCAGAAAATGTAGTAGATAATGCCCTTTCAAAACTGGCAACCCCTCCGTGACACATGCTGTTTGCATTAGTCCTTGCATGATCTCTTTTTAAAATTAGATTTAAGGTGGTCCACCTGAATAATAAAACCTGAATTTCTGGGGCTTAAAGTTGGTATTATCGCAGCAAGTTGAAAGAAATGTGCTGGGATAATTTGAAATGTAAATGTGACATTTTCTTCCTTGGTAAATTAAGAAGACATGACTGCAGGCTCTCCTTGCACTGCCGTCATATACAAAGAGATTAACTCTCTTCTAATCTAACCTGACTACAATAGACAATCACCAGGAGTCTTCTTCAAATACATATCAAATCAGGTCTCTCTTTCAATTGCAAAAGTGACATATGCTGCAATGAATGGCCCAATACTCATTTTTTCTTGTCCTGTTTCTTATAACAGTAATGATAAATGGTGATGTTGTGTAGTATACAGAAAAAGCACCCTGGTTTAAAATGTGAAACTTGCTGCTAAGTTTTTGTTATGCATATCTTTCTGACAGCACACACAAACTCCTGAATACAAATGCTGAGTATGACAGAAGAGCCACTGTTTCTTCATACAAGCACAATTATATATTTTTTCTTTCACATGTCAACAAAATCTATAATCAAAGAACTACATCTTTACATTTTTGCAGCATCTCAGTGACTCTGATATAGATTGCCTGGCCTTTCTATGTAGAGGCATGCAGCTTACATAAGAAGCAGAAGCTCCAGGGCTGGTATCACCAAAAGGGTACACATTGATGAAACACAAGTCCTTCCTTTAACACCCTAAAATACTGAACATAGGCTTCTAACTGAAACTTCTTAAAGACATAACAACCGCTAGTAGATCATAGACAAAACAGTACTTTATTCTTTGGTAACCAGGTAAGGTGCACTAGAAACAAGTGTCTGTTTTCAAGGGCAACTTGAGAGCACTGGGGAGGTTAAGTGACTTGTTCAGAGTCACACAGTATGTAAGTGGAGGATGTAGGAATCAAACCCAGGTTTGCTGGATGTACCAAACTCATTCACAGCTCATTACTCTAACCTTTAAGCTATACTGCCAGCCCTTTGGCAGGAGATCACAAGTTCAAAACCCACTAGAGCCAAATACTCACTATGCGATCTTGGACAGGTCACTTAACTTCCCAGTGTGCCACTACCCCCAGCTGCGGAACTGGGTAGAAGCAGGACCTCCCTGGAAACCAAATGGTACATCTTGGCAGTTCTAGCCAAGGCAAATAAATTCCCCCACCCCCAAAAATCAATAAAATGCTGTTTTGTAGGACATACACACTGGAATCAGACTGAAACTACAATTTCACTGGAGTCCATGCAATAATCCTCCATTGGAAGCTCCTGCAGACTCATTGAGCGCTTGATTCCCATTTCATTTGAATCCCACTAGTATTGGGCTACACACTAGGGAGGGGAACAAGACAGGGAGAACCCCTCTCATTATTCCAAAATGCAGCAGTTTAAGTGCATTGATTGTTTGGAACCTGGTTACATTGTGCATGTAAACATGATTGGGGATAGATTCTGCTATTGCTCTTTAATGCAATTAGATTCAAATTCCTCGTTTGCATGCTTGTGTTCCATAAGAATCGCTCACTATCTTCAGTTCCATTAATTTTCATCAATCTAGCAGCATACAAACCAAAAAGCAAGGACACAGATTTTCATTTTTTACCAGAAAAATAGTTAAAATTCCAGAAGTTGGTCTTTCTATGTACCAGTAAAAACATAGCATTTCATGAATTTGCCATTTTTTAACTAAATCAGTGAATCTTCAGAAACTGTATTTATATAAATTCTTTCATGTACTATTTTCATTTTGCTTCATTTGATTTGATGTACACTTAGCCTTCTTTTATTCTGAATATTTATACACATACCAAAAGAGTACAAGGACAGAACTGATGGCTGGGGGGTCAAGATAGGGTTAGTGAGGACTCAAAGGTGCCCAGGGAGGAGGTAGAATAATGTTAGAGGTTCACCCTGTCTTTTTCCCTCCCCAGGGCTCTTCCCAATACTAGTGGGCAACAGGTTAGTAGGCCAGCCAACTCTGCTCCTCACCTTAGGATCATTCTTTGTAACACAACATCAGTTAGAAATAAGTCTGCAGTGATGTAGGGTTTCGTTGCCGATTCATCAGCCGATCTTGCATGTATTACGGAGCTGACTGGGTGATGACGCAGGACACGTGCTAAGTCGTTGATCCTGATTGTTTTTTCTGTGATGCATTGCCTGAGGCAGGATCATAGAGGGCCATCTGTTTTAGATCTGCTCTGGTACTCACAGTGTATCCCACAGGAACTTCCAGATCTTGTGAATGTGTGGCTGTTGGGGTGGGGCAGGTGCACCTGTAGTTCTAGGATTATCCTCATATACCGGCCTCTGTGGTATGGGGGTGACTTCTTTCAGGAACTGCTAAATGTCATGGTTGGCCAGGTGTTGGATGCCCCAAGATTATTGTTGTTGGGGATTTAATGCGTGGGTAAACAATGAAACCTTGCCTTTTGGCTAACAGCTCCTCAACTTGTTGTCATCACTGGGCCTTACACAGTCAGTTGCCTCTGTTATTCACCTGCACTGTCACACAATTGATCTGGTCTTCTTAACTGGTCTTGACACAAGTGCGGTCAAGACTGACCTATCATCTGGCTGGTTTGCCATGTCATGTCGCTCCTTTGTGGGGTCCCTCATTTTAATACCCCTCCTGTGTAGATGGTTCGGTACTACTCAAAACATAATTTGGAGCCTCACAAATTCTAGACAGTATTGAACATCTTGAGCATAATGACGACATGTGCTCAGGGAGCAAAAAGAGCTGTGGTGCACAGAAAGCTGTGGAGCACTATAATACAGTTCTCTCAGCTGCCATGGACTATCTAGCACCTTTCCGTGTCTGTCCCTTGATCTCCTGCTACAGTTCCTCATGGTACTGTGATTAGCTGAGGTGGTTGAACTCTAAGGGATGAGAGCTGGAACATTCTTGGCAGGGATCCCATTCCATGGAGACAAATTGGAATGGAGAATTCACTACAGTGACTATCAGTTAGCAAGCACCTTGAAAAAGACAGAATTCCTGTTAAGGATGGTTGCCACAAACAAGAATAGATTAGTTAGCTTTCTTGCGCCATAGGCAGACTAATAAATCCACCTTGTCTCCAGTCCTATCAAACTTTTTAAATAAATAACTGCAAAGAGTTTAGACTATTTTCCCTTGACAGTGTGTCCTCCATTTGGACTGGAATTACCTCAAGCAGACTGCCATGGGCCAGAACTGTCCAGAGAGGGAGAGGCAGTGATGATCTGTCATCCTGGGTTGAGTTTCATCCAGTTGTAGAAAAGGAGGTGGTCGGGTGATCTTGTTCTTTCCCCCAACTTGCTGTTCACTGGACCCTGGGCCTACTTAGCTGTTTGTTGACAGTCTTGAATCCCTAAGGCCAGCTTATACTGAGATTGTCAGGTATTCCTTGAGGTAGCATGCTATCCCATCAGTCCTGAAAAGGCAGTGGTGAAGCCTCCTGAAAAAACATCTTTGGACCCTGACAGTCTGATAAATTACAGGCCTCTTTTTGGGGCAGGTGATCAGGAAGGTAGATGTGGCACTGCTCGAAGTGCACCTGGAATATTTAACATATATGAGCCTCTTCAGTCAGGATTTAGGACTTGCTACAGTGTTGAGACTGCACCGCTCAGTGCTCCATGACCTCCTTATAGCAAGAGACCAGGACTTTTCTCCATCTTGATGCTATTGGATCTCTCATTGGCATGTGATGCAGTAGATCATGATGTCTTGTAGGTTCACTTAAGGAACTATGTGGGATTCACTGGCACTGTTTTGTGCTAGTTTGAGTACTAGAGTACCAGGAGATTGCAGGAGGTAGCTCTGGGTAATTTCATCTCTGGAGTGGCTGTGGTCTCCTGTGGGGTTCATCAAGGCTTGATCTTAGCACCTGTGTTGTTCACCATGTACATGTTGCCATTGGGAGAAATCATCAGGTAGTATGGGGTTGAGTTTCACTGCTATACAGATGATATTCAGCCTTGCCTTGCCATTGAGTCTGCCCTTACAACACTACCTGCTCTCCCAGCATTGTTGTCAGTGGTTGTTTTCTACTGCATATCCACACCTGTAGAAGACAAGTGCAGGAAGACTTTACTCTTTCCAGCTATAGCCTTATGTTTTTGGGGCCAGCAGCAAGAGACATCATGGAGAGGCCCCACCTCCTACCAGTTTAGACCATGTGACTTTGATCATCTCAGCTGCACAGGAGCAAGAGAAGTCATGGAGAGGCCCCACCTCCTACCAGTTTAGACCATGTGTCTCTGATCATCTCAGCTGTCCAGCAGCAAGAGAAGTCATGGAAAGGCCCGGTCTCCTACCAGTTTAGACCATGTCTCTCTGATCATCTCAGCTGCTCAGGAGCAAGAGAAGACATGTAGAAGCCCCGCCTCCTACCAGTTTAGACCATGTGTCTCTGATCACCTCAGTTGCTCAGGGTCAAGCCTTCTCGTCAAGCATTTCATGGCTATTTTTTAAGCTGCTGCCCAGATTACTGCCACATCTTTGGCACACTGGTACAATAGGAAACACCAGATTACTGCCACATCTTTGGCATGCGGATGCACTAGGAAACACCAGATTACTGCCACATCTTTGGCATGCTGGTACAATAGGAAACACCAGATTACTGTCACATCTTTGGCATGTTGGTACAATAGGAAACAGTAAGGAGAAATAAATCCATCAGAAGCAAGTTTTGTTTCACTTGCTAGTTTTCCCTTATTAACCTAATGGACCGGGCACTACTTCAGCCCATTTACAATCTCTTGATACATTGACCAGTGAAGCAGTCAATACTGGTCCCCAAATGACTACCCCAAGTTCCTCATATAAAATCTTGGACTTTCTCTTCTGGGCAATAGCAGGGGGTAGAGCTGGCTGTAACTTTCCCAACCTGACAGAGTGGCAGAGAACAGGTGACCTTGAGGTGTGAACAAAGTAACTGGGCACAAAAAGCAGGGAAGTGCCATCCCCCTGAGCCCAACCCTTAATTCTACTTGTTCTTTCTCTTTCCTCCATGTACTGCCCCCACAGTCACCCCACTGGGGGTGTGGCCCATGCCTGAAGACCTTCTTGCCAGTCAGAAGATGGATGATACCTGGCCCACCCACTGGCCACCTTAGTCTGACTGGCACACTACTTGATATATGATGCCCCTGCATCATACTGTGCATCAATATAGTAGTAGTAAGTTGCTTTATTTTTATACAGGATAAAACTGTTAAGAGTGGAAGGCCCTATTTGCAAACTTGTTCTGTAATTACATCATCAGTTTCAGTGCAGAACAACACATAAACAACGTAGTAATATACATATCTTGCGTCATTCTGGTGGCAGAATTTCACCTCCCTTTCTGGAGCCATGCTTTCCTGCCTACATGATTCCCCTCCCCTGGGTCACCAGGGGGCAGCCGTGTAGTGGCTGAAGCCACCCACCTTGCACTAGGCTGCAGACATGCAAGGTGGGTGCTCAGCATTGCCTTTACTGTCTAATCTATGACTGTCTAGTTTACAGCACTGCCCCAGTAACCACCCTAACAAAGTTAGACCCTCTCCGAAACTCTTTTGGCTGCTCTTCTACCAGCTCACCCCATAGTACTCATCACTGCAACCTGTACTCCCTTCTAGGTATTATCCCGCTGTCCCGCCAATGATATATCCACTCTCTCAACCTCATAGATAAGTTCTGGTTTAATTTGCTACCCTTCTATTTGGTGGACAGTCTCTCCCTGTCCCCGGGCACCACTTATATGCTGAGGCACAGAAACGAAAGACCTTTTCTCATACCATGCTCATCCTCATCATCTGGCAAAGCAGCCTTCTCCCATTGGCTCCCCAACCTATGGAGCAAGCTTTCCGCCTCCATTAGAAGTGCTTTCTCTTACCTCACTTGCTGGACACAATTACACCTCCTGCCGTCCCCCCCTGCCACTGTCCCAGGAGATCCACAGCACTTACAGGTCCCAGCCTGTGCTAAAGCACTTATTCTTAGTGACACTGTTTCTCCCAATGTCTCTTGTCTCACGTCCTGGAAATGTTACCTAATTTGCCACTTTGCTCTGTTTACCTAGGCCTAACTGCTGTAACTGAGGTCTTTTTTGTCTTTTTTGTCTCTATGACCAGTAATTTGCTGTCAGTTTCTACTGAATCTGATTGTACTACCTCATGTAAATCCGTTGTCTTTTGTTCTACTCTGTATGTACTCCTACACCCCTCTTCCCCAAGTCTCACCTGGAAACCAGCTGCGGCTCAGTGTGCCTATCCCGGTCAACAAATGTTTAAATAAAAAATTAAAAATAAATAATAACCTGGGCTTCAAAAAGCATTTTTATTTCAAAGACTGGTGATGCAGTAGCTCAGGCTTTGGACCCTGTAAATGCAACCCTCAAAAATGGTGGGGCTTACTTTTGGCTCTTTAGAGCCAACCACCAGCTGCCACCACTTTATTGCCCCCTCTGGTCCCCTGAAGGACTCTACTGCTGCAGGTACCAGAGCGGGAGTGGAGAAGACACCTGCGTCTTTAGTAGTGAACTCCACTGGGGTTTGAGGCTCTATTGCATCATTGCTGTTGCCAGTTAGGAGTGCAGCTACATGCTCAGGAAATGGGACATTCCCCGATGACAACCCTGACTGCATCACACATCATCTGCTACAAACAGATCTTTGGGGGTACGGCAGTGTTTCAAAGTAAGGAGCTCCAATAAAATAAAGACTTTTTTTTGCATGCAATGCTTATATTGACCAGAGCATCAGTATTCCTTTCAAAACTGTAATGATATAATGGGCTTAAGTAATATACCTATCTTGCATCATACTGGTGGCAGAATTTCACCTCCCTTTCTGGAGCCAAGTCAAAAATAAATTGGAATCTTGTGTTTAAACTGAGATAAAAGTTATCTTATATTTAATATTCATTTTTTAGCTATTTCATCTTTGTTTTAAGTTATTACTGGGCAGAACCTGTATACTCTGAGATACATAACAATCTATGTTATGATATAGCTATCTCTATATTTTTGTTATATTCTTTTTGAATGGGTCATAGCAAGGGTGAGACAGGGACTGAGCGAATATCATGTATGTATGAATTTAAAATGCATATGGTCTGAGGATCTTTCTTTTGTGATCTGCCTAGCCAGTATTTTTCTATTTTTGGAAACTTATATTGTACATTGTTTCCTCCTCCAAGTATTGAGGTTTTATATGACATATTCTCAACGAAGGCTATAATACATAATGAACAGTAGATTACCTTGACCTATTTAATAATCACAGACTCTGTATATTTCAAAACAGAGTGAGAAAATAATAAGATTTATTAAGTTAAGTAGCATAAACTACATCTTAAGGTTTAATCAGTGTAACAGTTTCCCCAGCATGCACTTAAAGTTATCAATGCAGTTTCAAGAACTTTTTTTGTAACTACTGGAATGAAAGCAGTTTGTGTATGAAAAGGATTCCATATCATATAGTACCGATTTATTTAATGCCGTATGACTCATCCTTTCATTTGCCACCATTCTACCCATATACTGAAATCACTTCCAAAAGCATTGTACAGAAGAGTCTTTCCACCTTGGCAGAATTAATCTCTTTAGTCCTAAAGCTGCTGTCTGTAACCAGAGTTGTTGCTGCCTGGGTACTAGTGCTATGGGAATACACTTTCCCAGTATAACGGGTCATGGGTTAATCATGGGTTAATTCTTACTTTATTTATGTATCAAGGTTTTTGTACAAAAAAACTATTACCTGATTTGAAACAGGAACCATCTCAGGGCACAAGAACAATATCTGGGTTTGGTTTGTATTATCTTCTGCGCATCTCCAGCATTTCCCTAATCCACTTTCCCCAATTTAGCTACAAAGGCAGGGGTATAATTAAGCAATAAGGCATGACAGGGTGTGGGTTATTGGGGGATTTACCTATGCCTTGTGTGGTGTGTCACGAGGTGCAGCAGAGTGACTTAACCACAAAAGAAGTGGGTAAATCCCCCAATAACCCACACCCTGGAGTGCCTTATTGCAATTATACAATGGACCCATGTGTAAAATAAATTTAAAATGTGTTTAAGTATGTTTTTTATAAATGCCATTTCTCAGTTGTGGGTTATGTAAGCATTAATCCACGATGAAGGTGGCATCAAATGGGGAGTTAATGCATGGTTGGGGCCATTGTGGCACGAGGCTGCAGGCCGCAGTGTCAGTGGCTCAGCAGGTAGCACACTCACCTCTGAGGCTGGGAGATCAGAGAGCTGTGGGTTCAGTTCCCACATCTGGCACTTGGGTTAATATCCCAGTACTGACACTGTAGTGCAGCATCAGAGGGGTGCTGCACTTCTGAGGTGCCATCATCTCGGATGAGACGTTAAACCGAGGTCCCATCTGCCTGGATTGGTGGTAGTTCAGGTGGATGTTAAAGATCCCATGGCACTTATCGAAAAGAGTAGGAGAATTTCCCTGGTGTCTTGGCCAAATTTCCCTGATTCACTAAAAATACCACCAACAGCTTAATCTGGTTCAAGGTCAGTTGGCATTCATCTGTATCCCCCTCCCCCGGGTCGTGCCTGAAAATAGGCAGGATTTGTCTAGTGCACTTACCCGGTCAACAAAAACTAAATAAAAACCATTCATTAACTCCCCATTAGATGCCACCTTTGGAGTGGATTAATGCGTTTGTAACATGGCTTGTGCAACAAAATTGTCTTGTGGATATTGTTTTACTTGTTACAACACAAAGATCAGCAGTAGGAATTATGTTAGTTGCTAAAATATGGTTTCTACCTTCTTCTTTATAACACTCTTTGTAAGTGCCACAATGCGCGTGCACATTGCACTCCCAACATCTACTTACATATTGTGTGCCAATCTTTGCAACGTAACTACTTTGCTACACGTTGCAACATATATATTACATTTTCTTGTGAGTTACAAACCTCCCACTTGCGATCAGCTGTTGTACTCATGTACATGATTTTTTAAATGATATTGCACCCCTGCTGCATTGTGGGAACCATTTCTTCTGTGCATAATTTCCTGTGCCCGAACACTGACATGACTTCTCTCAGCTCACTGTACAGAGCTCCACTGCTGTTTTGAACCAACAGGTGGCAGTTGTACAACAGGACAGCAGTTTTCCTGTTTTTACACAGCACGTCTTTCACAATCTTCTACTTTTGCTATCCCGTTATGGTGGCACTATTGCTATTTGCGTCGGGTACCTTTCTGAACTGCACACCGTGCACGTCCACATTCACAATATATATTTTTTTCCTGCCCATTGTTCAGTACACTCCAAATGAATTAGACGCCTGCCCCTAACACTGCATTTCTGACCAATAGGTGGCGCTTCTCACAGATGGGAACACTTCTGGTCCCCTCATATATGCTGTGCTGCTTGCTTTTGCTGCCGATTTCTGCCTTTCACTGCATTGCAAGTGGTCAGCTATCACCTGTGTTAGTGGATACCTTACAGTATTGTTACCCTTTGTTTCATGTCTCTGCGCGAACACACTTCTCACACAGTGGAACACACTGGCGTACTTGCTGCTTCCCATTCCAGTAGCATTTCACTATGGCTACTGGTAGCACCACCTATTGGTCAAACTTGCAGCAATATATTCTATGTATACTTCTTGACAGGTGCGCTCCACCTTTCCCACGCTCGTCCACACCGCTACCACTGCTCCAATCTTTTGGTCTGCACACTCCTGATGGCAACACAGCATTATCGTGCCATAATGCCGTGTTGCTCTTCTACCACCTGATGGTATTGAACCAATTGTGTTCCTTCTTTCACATGTTCTGATTTGTGCCATGTTACAATGCAGGATATACCACGGTCATGTGATGTATTTTGACCAATGAGGTTACAGGATTTTCATATGCCATTGTATAATATACTGTATACAGTTACAACAAAAGACATGATCAGATGTTTTTGAAATTTACGTGATACCTGCACTGAAATTCTCCACCAGCCTATAGTATCACTGTGGGCCACCAGAGAGAATCTCTCTGGAAATATTGCAGTCTGACATATCTAGACATACAGTATGTTTTGCTGCAGCTGTAGTGAAGAATTCTATACTTGTTAGAAAATTGTCTAAGAAATCCCTGGGCTCTGATTGGTTGATAGCACTGGCAAGGTGGGCATCTATCAGACAACAGAGCCCTGATAAAAAAAAAAGTGCCAGCGCCAAACAGACTGTATTACCAATATCAATGGGCACACTGTCATTTCAAACTTAAGGGTTTGGGTGAGAAACCAGGTCTTTAATAAATTGCATTTTGCTGCGAAAATCTGTGGAAAGTTTGGTCCTCTGCTGGAGTGCTATGTGTGTGGAACTTGGACTGTTCTGGGGTAGCAACCCTTGATGCAGCACTAGCCCCTCCATTGTCTTTCAGCAGCTTTTTTGTGGATTTTCTTCCCAGCTCACCCTTTCTCAACCCCCTCTCCCCATCAGTCCAACAGAATCTCAATATTTTTTTTTTCCAACATTAGTCATCTTGTCTGCATGCCTGGTCCTCTGAGTTGCCATCTCACTGCAGACCAACTCTGAACAAAATGGACCACTGCTAAGTCCATTCCTGAACATGGTGTGGTCTCCCATTCAAAGTAACGCTAAAATAAATAAATAAATAAATAAAACAGACCGCCATTGAGCATTGGGGGAAGGGGATCACGGTTCAAGAACTGGGAGGGGGGGTTAAAACCTAGCAGTAAAGTAACTAAACTACAAAACTGAAAAGTAAAGCAACTGGTAATGAAATAGTACAGTGCCCTCTACTAGCAGTTATGCTAACAGAGGGACTACTTTACCACATTAAAGTGGTTTGTAGTATTTTTCTTTTTCTTTTTAAGTAGTGCATAAAAATATCACAGTTAGGCCATTTTCTATGTAGAATAATAGCCTCCAGGGTGGGCAGTATTGAGCTATACCAGACCTTCCAGGGGCTATAAGGCCCTCCGCCTGCAGTGCAGGCCTCATCATGCCTCTGGGTGGTCCAGTATAGCCCAATACTGCCCACTCTGTCAAGTGTTATTGCCTACATAATCTTCATGGCACTTCACTATATTAATGTTATTACTAATGTCTGTAGAGGTAGCATTAGGCAATGAAACCCATCTAGACCAATAGTTCTCAGACTTTGACACAGTGAGCCTCCCCAAATCCATGGAAAAGATTTTGAGCCTCCCTCAAAAACTGAAATAATCTTGGGCCTCCCCAAAGAAAAACAACATACTGTACTTTGTGCAGTACACCATGAATAAATTGAAACCCCTTTGAATACTTGGCTTATATTCAGTTTTTGTCTTATACTGAGAACCTTTGAAAAAGAGCTCATGTGCTCAAAGGTGTTATCTGAACAACAAATAAAATAATTCTTATTCAGCTTATTGTAACTCCCTCCCCTTCAACAGGCCAGCCTATGTTCTCTGCTATTTTCATTCTTGAACCATTGTTACCCCTTGTTGCAGTACCTTCATGGGTCAGACTACTTTTCTTTTTCCTCTCTATATGAAATAACCTTCCTACAATAAACTAATAATGAGTGGTGGTAATTGATCAATTTGTAGACTGATGGCAGAACAGCCTAAATACAAGGGTTGAGCATAGAAGTGCTAAGAGCAACAGCAGAAAGGATCAAAGTAATCCCAGAGAAGTTGTTTAGGAGCAGGGAAGGAGGGGGAGAGTCAAAGTTCAAGTTCAAGTTTCCTGCAATAAACTTGAACTTTGACTCTCCCTCCTTCCCTGCTCCTAAGCAACTTCTCTGGGATTACTTGATCCTTTCTGCTGTTGCTCTAGCACTTCTATGTTCAACCCTTGTATTTGGACTGTTCTGCCATCAGTCTACAAATTGATCAATTACCACCACTCATTATTAGTTTATTGTTCATATTTGTTTACACTATTGTTCATTGTGTATTTCTTGATTGTTTTGCAGTTACCTTTTGAAATGTATTCACTCCCTACCCTTCCCCAGGTATACCTGAAATGAGCCTTGGCTCATTCACCTTCCCTTGTCACCTTTTAGTGAATAAATACATAACATTCACCTACTACTATCCTCTTTCAGTTTGCTTCATCTCTTCACACAAAATACATAAAACTCAAAATTTTAAATACAGTACTTTTTCAGACTTGCTTGAGCCTCCCCTGGAACAGGTTGGGGCCTCCCCAGGGAGGCTGGCCTCACCATTTGAGAACCCCTGATCTAGACTACCTGCCACTTTGTGGCAGTGGATATTTTAATTTAAATTCATGAATATATCTAAGTGGAGCTTGACATTTTCTTTTGTTTTGCAGTCAGTCAATTTTTGAGGTAGGTCGTTCCAGATAACGACATTTCTGTGTGAAAAGAGAAACTTTCTTTTTTCTATTCTGAACCTTGATCCTTTTGTTTATTGTGTCTCCTGAGAGTATGATTGACTTTTTTCATTGTTATACCCATTGTATTTAAGAGTGTCTAGACTTGTATTTGGTTATACATTAATAATACAGTATGTCTCCCCTGATTCTCCTTTCCTCCAGGATTGCTGGATTTAGGTGTTTTTAACTATTTATATATGATATTCATTGCAAAAAAACTTTGCTAATGCATCAGTTAGGGTTGTTATTAAAGTGACAAAAGTAGGGAAATGTGGCATTAGGGTTTCCAACCCTATCACCCCACACCCACCCTGCACAAACAAACAGGTGTCGGGGGTGTACCTTAGGGGTCATCAACCCTAATGCTCACCCCATTCCATAAGTAAATAAAATGAGATGGGCACAATATAGGAGAATGGGGTGAGCCAGCCAGGGTGGGGGTGGGATGGGCGGAGCAGGCTGAGCTTCACTAGGACTAATGTTTCCAGGGAGGGGGGGTATCTGGTGCCTGGCATCTACCAAACCCTAGTAAAGGCTCAATGTAGGTGAGCCTGGGACCAGTACTAAGGCCAGATTGGTGGATGCAGCAGACATCTGCGTGTCAAAGACGGGAGCATGCCCAGCCATGTGCTGAAGTCATTACAAGCACACCTCCATCAAAGCGAGCCCAGGGGGAACTGTAAGAAAAAAAAACATTGACGATGACCAGTATGAAGTCTAGGATCCTTGTAGGGTCCCAGCAAAGCAATGTGGAGTATATCCCCTATCCATCCTGAGAAGAATAAACAGAGGAGATTAAAAAAAGATGCCTTGTGGAGGAGTCTTGACAAAAAGACAACCCCCTCAAATCATGTACTTTCTCTGCTCCTAAGCCTACAGTACATATCTTATTAGCACTAACCTAAGGTACTTCTGTGGAGGGAACATCTCATTCTAAGGAGGCTGTGATGGTAGTATTTAGTTAAAGTACTTTATTAAAGATTTGAATGGTGTACTGGTCTCTTCATTGTCTTAACTTCTGTAGTCTTACCAGTTCAACAGATGATGAAATGCGTTCATCATAAATATTACTTCTTTTATTTCACAATATTCCATTAGTTCTAGATAGAATATTATCTTACTCAGGTAATAGGAAACCGTTTTTACACCTTCAGATGCAATCCAGTTGTTCTTTTATTGGCTACCCATTATTCTGATGTGTTTTTTTACTTTTTTTGTTACATTAATAATCTAATTTTGTTGCCTTTTTAACTACCCTGAGTATCTCTCTCCTCAGCAGTTGTTACTCTCTTTTCATACTGCCTGAACATTTTCTGACATCACAATCTCCCATTCCAGGCCATTCAGATAAATAGGAAATGGAAATTATTGATGTCATAGAGTGTCTTAGAAATATAAAAATCAAGAGCAGTAGCTGGTGAGGAGAGTGGAACTCTATGTAGATCTGAAGGCAGCCTAAAGCTAGATTATTTATCAAAAAATCGTCAAAGCATATCAGAATACATACGTGGCATGGAAAGGAAAATGGTAAGGCAGTTAAATATGCCAAAATAATTTCCTATCTCCTTTAACAGCATGTCTGCTGTAAGTGGCTATTTACCTAACTCTTATAAATTGACCACATAACACTACCTTGGAGTATTTACTCTGGTAAACCCGGTTGAACTGTCCTAGGACTGTTACCCATCCCTAGATCGTTGCCTCCTTCCCCTTATTTTTCACTTATCTGTTGAAACAAGCTTTTAATTTGTAAATTAGTACTTCATATTGGGGTTTTAGAGCTGTAATATTTATTAATAAGGTGCTGTAAACTGACTCTGATGTAATGACTCTCTTATTGTGTTTCTGAATTTATACTTCTATGTAAAGTGCCCAGAGCCTCTGGGATTGGGAGCTGCATAAATAAAAGTTTACTTACTTACTATTATTCTTATTTAAGACAAGTTAGATAAAATGTTTATTCTTATTTAGACAACTTAGATAAAATGTTTATTCTTATTTAGACAACTTAGATACAATGTTCCTGTTGGTACTTAATATTGTAACACAGATTAAGCTGTTAACTTTGGCTCTATATGATATGGATGAGTGAAAAACAGTGAGGTTGAAATCAGTGAAGGCAAAAGACAGTGGCCACATAGGGCGAGGGGTACAACTTGATGATTGCTGAAATGGCGACAACAATGTAACACTGGCTTTCTGCGGAGGGCATTGCCCCTGCACTCCTCTTTGAAGAGGGATTTTCCCCCTGCACCACCCTTTCTAAATGAACTAACTCCAAGGGGGAAGCAACTTGGGGAGGGGGAAAGTCATAGGTCATACTGTGGGGGTCAAAATGAGCACCTGTAGATGGCTGTTAGGTAGAGAACAAGTGTTGGAACATCCCTTTTATGTGTAGGCACATCTATGTTATAGTATCAGTTCTACAGTTTTATTTTTTAATTTTTTTTGAGGAAACACTCTCCATGTGAAAGCACTGCATCATGGGTATGCAAATAATCAATTGTCTGGTATCACTGCAGTGTGTTATGCAATACCAGGCAATTAGATAATTTGCATACCCATGATGCAGTGCATTCATATGTGGTGTGTTTCTTCATAAAAAATAAAACTGTAAAACTGATATACAATAGGGTAAGAAAATCCTGTAACTTCATTGGTCAAAACACATCACATGACTGTGATAAATCCTCCAGTATACCCACTGTAAAAGTTTTATATCACTATAAAAACAAATAAAACCAAGTTGAACATTGTATAATAGCAATATACCATGACAGGGAGTGGGTATATAAGTGGATCTACCACTTCTGGTGTGGTTAAGACACTCGGCTGCGCCTTGTGACTGAACCACACCAGGCGTGGTAAATCCACCAATATACCCACTCCCTGTCATGGTATATTGCTTAACTATAAAAGAAATGTTCTCACATTATAAAGGAGATGTTCTGACACTTGTTCTCTGCCTAACTATGAAATGTTTTAGCCATGACAAAAATTTTGTCCCCCCCCACAGTATAAATAAATAAGGTTTTTATATGAAACTAAGCTTCTGCATCTGTATTTCAATTACAAGGCATCACACTCTGTTGGTAAGAGAGTGTGGTTGGTTATTCAGTCTGCTATGCAACCATTTGTATGGTTGGACTTGATGTTATGAAGTCGTTGCTCAGATAATCTCACTCCAACAAGCATACACTGACCAATCAGAATCCAAGAAATATTCTTGCTATTATATAATTGATCATGGAGTTAGTATAGCGCAGTGGGTTAAAGCTCTGAGCTACAGATCTGGAGACCTAGGTTTGAATTCTACAGTTGCCTAGGTGCATACTGTGTGATCCTGAGCAAGTCTTAACTTTCTTGTGTTTCCAGATTGCATCTGAAAACAAGCTTAGGCTTAGTGTGCTACTCCTGGTTAAACAATGTTCCCTTTCCCTATATCTGGTTGGCAGCACTAATTCCAGGATGATTTCCAGTTGCTTTTCCATTTTAATGCAATATCAGACCTAAAATGTTGCCCATCAGATTTGCATCTTGGATTGTGAATGGCCTGGGCTTGCCTATCATAAGAAAAAAGTCCTCAATTACCTAAAGAAAAAATAAACTGATATAGCATTCCTGCAAGAGACGCACTGTATCTGGTTAGTACTGCACATGTGGTTAGTACTGAGGCAGAAAAATGATATAGAGAATGGGTATCATTTACTTAGTTATTGAGTTAGATAATGGCGGAAGTGCACTAGTGGTGCTTCTAGTCCACCCTCCCACTAACAGTGGACAAACACTTACATCCCAAGAATTAATTTCAGTGTCAAGCTGTTTTTTTTTAAGCTACTTAGTGTAGGTGGATCTACAATACATTGGGACAAGCTATTCCATATTTTAACAACTTGTGTGCGGAAAAGGAGCCCACCCTGTTGGTTCCATATGGTTTCTTCAATAATTGTTTATTGTGGAACCTGATGTTATGTTCCATCTCCCTTAATGTAAAACCCAGGTCCAACAAGTAATTTTTATTATTAAATAGGTTGTAGAGAAGAATTAAGTCACCTCTTAGTCATCTCCTCTGTAAACTATGGAGACTCAACTTGGTAAGCATAGCTTCATAGTTCAGAGATTCACAACCACTAATAATGTTTACGTAGTGCCTCTGGACTCTTTCAATTAATGTTATACCAGTCTTAAGGCATGGTGACCATAGCTGTAAACAGTAGTCTGAATATGGATCAGCTAATACTCTGTACAGTGGGAGCAGAACTGTACTTTGTCTGCTAGCAAAGTTATGTCTTATACAGCCCAGTCTTTTATGTGCTTTTCCAGAAGCCGACAAACAGTGAGAACTAAATAACACCAACATCTGTTTCCTTGGTTACAGTCTGTATTTATTTATTTAGTTTTTGTTGACCAGGTACGTGCACTAGACTACTTTAGCTCAGTACCACTGAGCCTATATGGGAATCCAACATTTTTACTGCCCATATGTATAACCACAAAACAGACTGGAATACTACGGGTGAAAGAAAGAGGCTGTTATGGGCTATTGCCTTCTTGCCTCTGTCCACAAACTAGTGAAACCTAGTGAAACCACACATTTACTAGGGTTAAACATCTTATCCCAATCTTCAGCCCATTTGGCAGTAGTATCGAAGTCAGCCTGTATTTTGCTGGTATCCATGCAATTGCCACCTCTGCCCCCTATCTTAGCATCATTTGTGAATTTGTTGACAGTACTGTGCAAACCATGATGTAAATCACTGTTGTAGATGTTAAATAGTAGGGAGCCAAACACTGAGCCCAGGGCACACCGCTTGTAACCTTTGTATAATCTGATGTACTGTCAACCCACACCCTCTGACTTCTTCCCTTCAGCCCACTCTCTATCCAGTGAATTATGTTTTTATTTATTTGTAAGTTACCCAGCTTCGTGACTGCTCTCCTCCCCTTCCCTTCCCTGCCTTCCCATTCCCTCTCCTCTCCTCTCCTCTCCTTCACTATTTAACTAGCCTGCTGGCCTGAAACTATAACCAGAAACATAATGCATGATATGCTTAAATGATTTCTAAAGTTTTGTGATCAAAAGTCACTCTTTTTCACATAAAAGGAGCACTTTTCTGCCACAGTTCCTTCCCTGCGAAACAGAGCTGGATATGGCACTGGGTTGTGTACAGTGCATGGCATTCTCAGTCTCAGGCATCCCCTGTTATATGCTGCAGGTCATCTGTCTTGCCAGAAACTTAGACATGCTCAATCTGGGTGTTTACAAAATGTGCAGTGGCATGAGAAAGTGCAACAGGGAAAAACAAATCCATAAGGTCTACTTTGCTGGTGTCCAAAATGCTGGGTTTTGGCACGTTCATAAAATACAAATTCTGCATTAGCTCATACTTACTATAAAGTATAATTATTGGGCCAAATGAACTGTTGAAAGTTGGCCCCATGCACCATGATACATGATGTATAGGGCCAACGTCTGTACCTCCCATGTGCCCATTGGACACCCACAGATGTAATTACAGCCCTCCCTGTGTGTCCTTCCCAGATCCCAGCCACACTTGCACTCGTGCAATGGCATGGCTAGCTAGGGCTGGAGTGGGGTGGGGGCATGTCAGGGGCTGGGCTGGCTGAGCACGGCATGCACTAAGGCAATTGCATTCTGCTGCTCCAGTGTAGGGCAGGGGGGGTCCTGTATGTCAGCACAAGAACTAATGTAACTGATGTATACCCCCCTTGCAAGAGTGATGGAGCTCCTGAAGAGCACCACAGTTAAGGACCCCAGCCCTTCACCATGCCACAGAAGGATGGGGTGAGGATGCCAGTTTTGGCATTCATTTCCTTTTTTTTAAATATAACATCCCTGTTACAGGGACATGTCATTTCTTACTTTGACTGCTGTATCTCATGGTCCCTTGCTCCTGGGGAGAAGTGGATCTGCTTTGCCCCTTTTCTTGCTTCCCACTGAAAGCCCATGTCCATCCCCCCGCAGCTGGCCCCATATGCAGTGAAGAGCTATGTGTCTACTCATCTAGCCTGCTGGGAATCATGAATCCTGGCCCCATGTGCCTGTTCAGGGCTGAGTGCACATTGCGTTACTTGTTCGTCAGGTATGCACCTTTCCTGAAAAGCACTGGTCACAGCTGTGCATAGGTCCCTTTGTTATTACACCTTTAAACTAGTGCATATGCTTAAGTAGAACATATTACCTTATAATTTGTTAAAATAATTAATGGGGAGTAGTGGTCCTATGGGAAAACAACAAAAGTGCAGCCCAACCACAAGAGATGCAAGAAAAATCTGTTTATTTGCAAAGAGCAGGAAAAAATGGAAAGCCAGCCCAGCGTTTTGAGTCATACTTACCCTTCTTCAGGGAGCTGCTGGTTAGCTGGAGAACAACATGTTTATATGGAAAAAACATCACATGACTACCTTCAATCAATACAAAGTAGGTAGGTGCATAACTCATACATTTCTAATTGAAATATCTAGGACTATCCAATGCAAACAAAATTGCAGGAAATGCTGTAATGCGAATTGCATATTATTACTGATCCACTAAAAATGTGATCAGGTAGCCATGAATTTTGCCTCAACCACTGCAAATTGTCCAGTTGTGAGAACAAACACTAAATAATAGCTCAGAAAAAAAGGGGGGGGGGGGAGTAAAGACAGAGAACAGTAGAAAAGGGACAAAGGAGGTGTGTAAAAAAGGAAACCTGGAAGGGAACCAACAAAACTAAAAATAACATATTCTGGTGGAGTAAACACTTTAGAGGACCCTGTTGAGGCCAGTACGAAGGTTGAGAGTATTAAGAAACGTTTTGCTTTAACAGCAGTGCACAAGGAAAAAGAAGACAAAGGCTGACCTGATGGGGTACTTTTGCACACTTTGTTTCTGTTTGTATCTATGGTGAGATAAAGGGTTTCTGGTAGTGCTGGGTGAAATTTATTTTCTGCTGGTGGAATTTGGCCATATGATTTTGCTTTCATGAAATTTTGTGAAATTTTCACAAACATTTTGCAAAATGTTGCCAATATTTTAATTTCAATTATTGCTGTCTAATTTACAAAGGATTTTACCAAATCTGGTATGGTACATTTATCAATCTCCATGGAGCAGCGTACCAAGTTAATTTCAGATCTCTGTCTTCAAAGGTGACCTAGTTATAAGCCTCCATACCTTTCATAAATTTTTAAATTACAAGTTACAAGTACAGTTTATAAACTATATAATTTTTAACCACTGTAACTTTAACTTTAAAACTAGAGAACAGAATATCACCAGTTGTATTGCAGTAGCTTCAATGGCCCTAAACATGAGTCCATGTGTGTCAGCTCTCTAACTTCTTGCTCAAATTCTGGCCAAGTCATAAGCAGCCAAAGACGGCAAAATAATATCAAGAATTAAAGTTAAATTAATTTATTTATTTAAAAGTTTAACCAGGAAATATGTACTGACCGTATAACAGCTTGTTTCCAAATGTGTCCTGTCATGAGCTTGAGTGAAAATTGTGGAATTTTGTGATACTTTTGTCAAACCTATATCCGTACATTTTGGCCAGCCATACATGTGACCTGCCTTTGTGGAGGAAGGACGAAGCAGGGTAGAGTGGCAATAAGGAAACATTCATGGGAGGTGCCATATTAAAAGTATGGTGGTGCCAAGTATCCGGCCAGAATGTTGAGTGAAGAACAATGAAGAATGTCACGAACACCATTGTGCACTAGCCTGTTTTGTTGCAATATGCCAACTAACTACTAGAGCTCACTGACCAAATTGCTTGTAGAAGCACGTGCATGCACAGCATTGCTTTTGTACAGTGGCACCTGCTGCTTCTTTAATAACCCTATAGTTAAGAATGTATATTTTTAGCATTTGAAAACAGTGTCACCCAGTGACACAAAGCATTACAAAGTTGTGACTTAGGCCATTGTGACAGAAGTATGAAGATATTTTTAGCCATGCTGGACATCACATCACAGGAATGTTTGAGGGGGCCGGCCCGGTGGCGCTGGAGGTTGAGGTGCTGGTCACTACACCTCGCACCATACCTGCGACCCGGGGTTCGGGAATGAACCCGGGTTGCTGTGGGTCAGCAGGAGTGCGAGAGGATTGAGCATCCAGAGGACTGCTCTCCTTTCTCAAGGAGGAAGGGTTTGTCATCCTGCCTGCTGACCACCCTCTTGCGGTAGCTGAGGGGCAGTATTGGTCAGGAGGAATGTACCACTCCCTTGTATCAGTAGGGGAAGTGGTCAGGGAGAAAATGGTAGAAAAAGAGTCAAGCAGGCTCTATGGTGGTCTGCCGCATCCCAAGGGCCAACCCCGGCTTCTGGATTGGAGGGGGGAGAAGCCGGCAATCTCCTCCCTGGCCCTGCTGCATGGGGGGGGGGGAGACAAGCCGTGGGGAAATTTCTGGGAACCAGCAGGAGTGGCGGGGTTGGAGAGTGAGTCCCGCCATTAGGAGGGCTGTAACCACCTGCCAGGGCTGCAGGCAGAAAAAGAAATAATTCAAAAAAAAAAATAGGAATGTTTGAGGGGCATTGCCAGGCCAGGATGCTAGTGCAGGCAGGTAAGTTGATCTGCCTGCCTGCAGTACAAGTCAAATGAATGGTCAATAGCTGATCCAATATGAAATGAGGTTCTGTAAAGACTGAGGGGGTATGGTCATGTCAATGTAAAGGGAAGTGGAAAGGGTTTGAAGTACTGGATGAGAGAGGGAGTTAGTGCAGTGGTCACCAATGGCAGACGTTAGATGCATTGGTTCACCAAGGGAAATGTCAGCTAGGCTAAGCAGGAGTGAAACTAATTTGAGAGAGCACTCCTGTAGTGCTTTTTCTCATTCGGGTTTGCATTTGAAATGTTCAGATTCTGAGCTTGGATGTTTAGCTGCACGGAGGCCCCTGGATGTATGCTTGCCCTCTATGTAGTTCTCAGGACTGATGATATTGTGACAGATTATGATTTCTACAAGTAGTTGTCTCTCTAAATTCACAGACAGGGATTTTAGTGTTCAGTGAAGTAGCAGAAAGATGAGCTTGTGTTTCTAACCTGTTGCTACTGCCTCTGTGTTCCCCAGGCAGGATTGCCAGATGTCTTCCTCTCTCTGAACCGCTGACGTTCCTGCTGCTGAACCACTTGGCTGTGACATGCTCAATCTGACCCTGCCTCATGTTAAGATAGGGAATGATGCCCATGTACCAAAAAGACAAAAAGAAAGGGGGAATAAACAGTACCCCACATGAGGAGAATTGCCAGTAATGGTCCTACACACCATTTAGACCAGTTTATGATAAGTTGCTTTAGACTGTGCTGCCAGCAGGCTGCTGAACCAGCCACCATGCAAAAAATGCTTGTGAAACAATGGAGCCACATGAGTTACACTGCCAGCATTAGACCGCACACTTCAGACTTCATACATGGTTCTCGCACAGAGTTGGTAATATACCGTTAGGTATTCTGTTAGGGTGACCGAAAAAAGATTCATTATTTCATTTGTTTCAGTGACTTGTCTTGAGAAGACCCCTTTGTTATCATGGTGCTGCCACTTGCCTCCCAGCTTGCCCCACCTCATTTTCCTTTTTTGGGCCTTGTGTGGTTTTGCTTAATTTTTAGCAGATCAGTAATAATATGCAAACAGCATTACAACATTTCTTGCCATTTAGTTTGTACTGGATAGCCTCAGATGTTTCAATTAGAAATGTAGTAGTTGCACACCTACCTACTTTGTATTGATGGAAGGTATTCATTTTATGAGTTTATTTCAGTATAAACATGCTCTCCAGCCAACCAGATACTGCCTGGAGAAGAGTTAGTGTGACTCGAAGAGCTGGGACTGGCTTTCCAGTTTTCCTGTGGTTTGCCAAATATCATAGAATCATATCATAGAGTCATAGAAGCTTGAAAGCAGAAAAGGACCATACTGGCCCATCTAGTCTGCCTTTTGTTTCCCCCCCCATATCTCCCCCTTCCTGCCAGCCCCCGTCCTGCCCCCGATACTCGGCCCCATATGCTTGTCCCATGCCCTCTTGAATTCTTCCACTGATTTAGCCCCCATCAGTCCATCTGGTAATCTGTTCTAGGGGTCCACCACCCTCTCTGTGAAGAAACACCCTCTCACATTGCCCCTGTATCTTTTTCCTTACAGTCTGAGGCTGTGCCCTCTAGTTCTGACCCCCTCCTTCCTCTTAAATAAACAACCTTCTCCCACTTTATTGAGCCCCTTTACATATTTAAAAGTTTCATCATGTCTCCCCTTTCCCTCCTTGTCTCCAGTGTATACAGATCCCGCTCCTTACACCTCTGCTCGTATGACTTCCCCTGCATACCCTGCACCATCTTGGCTGCCCTTCTCTGAACCCTCTCCAACGCATCTATATCCTTGCAGAGATGAGGCCTCCAGAACTGAACCCCATACTCCAGGTGCGGCCTTACCATAGCTTTGTAAAGGGGCATTATTACCTCCCTCTTTCTGCTAGTAATGCCCCTGCCTATGCATGCCAACATTCCATTGGCCTTTCCTGCCCTCCTGCTACTTTGAATTCCAACCTTAAGGTTCCAGGAGACTATGATTCCCCAGATCCCTCTCCTGTTCTGTTACTTTAATTTCCTCCCCACCTAGGGTGTACCCTGCTCTTCTGTTCCTACTCCTCAGGTGCATCACAGTGCACTTCTCGGCATTAAATTTCAGCTGCAACGTCCCAGACCATTTTTCAAGCGTCTAAGTCCTCCCTCATGTCCTCCATCCCCCCTGGGGTATCTACCCTATTGCATATTTTTGTATCATCAGCAAATAGGCATACCCTCCCCTTCAAACCCTTAGCAATATCACTGATGTAGATGTTGAAGAGAAGTGGACCCAAAACTGACTCCTGTGGCACTCCGCTCTTCACCCTCGCTGTCCTGGAATGAACCCCGTTTAGCACCGCCCTTTGAGTTCTTCCTGACAGCCAGGCCTCCACCCAGCTTGTTCTTTTCCCACCCAACCCCAGGCCTTCCATCTTGCTCACCAGCCTCCTGTGGGGGACGGTGTCAAAGGCCTTACTTGAAGTCCAGATAGGCCACATCCACCCCCCCCCAAGTCAATCACCTGAGTCACTCAGTCAAAGAACTGAATTAGGTTTGTCTGGAAAGACTTACCCTTCATGAAGCATGCTGTCTGCTGTCCTGCAAGCCACTCTCCTCCAGGTAATCCACCACCCTCTCCTTGATTAATGCTTCCATTACCTTCCCCACCACTGAAGTGAGGCTGACGGGTTGGTAGTTCTCCTTCTCCTCCTTACCACCTCCCTGGTGTAAAGGCACTGTGTCTGCCCTCTTCCAGTCCTCTGGCACTCTCCCCGTATCCAGGGACAAGTTGAAGAACCTTGTCAAGGGTGTGGCCAATTATACATAAAATATATAGAATAATATGTGGGCAACCATACACAACAAGGCTGTTTTCCCACTGAGGGGTTGCCATGATGATGTAGTGACCTCAAGAGGGAAGCTCTGGAGGTCCTGTCATCATGGCAACCCGAGCTGGGATAACAGCCTTGATGCGTATGGTTGTTCATCAACACAGACTTAGTACGGCTCATTTTATTGAGAAGTTTATTGAGAAATATCGGAATTACAACCTTTGAGTCAAGGACTCTTTTGCAAAGGCTCCACGTCAGTTTTACATACAAGCAACAGGCAGCATCACAGCAGAAATATACAACGGAAAACAGGTTACAGAGCTGGGGGTGGAAATACAATCCCAGAGTCAATAATTGGTTATAATAAGAAACAGCTAGTTGGCATACATGTTCAATAGAGTCCAAGCTGTGGGGGAGGTTTCTTAAGGTAACTGGTCACCAGGGCCTAGGTGCGGTGGCGCATACTTAGATGCAGTCACATGTTGATTGGGAGAGAAGCACCATGTGGAGAGAGGCCTTATAAGGTCCTAGTCGCTGCTCCAAAGTGACAGCAGGGGGTAGATCATTCACCCAGAGGGGTGCTCTGTAGTAAAAGGAACATTGACCCATAGCGGACCTACAGTGGAGGACTGAGAAGGTAGTGGACAGTGAGCTCCTAGTGACCCTCTGGTGGGAGTGGGGTTGTACTAGGTATCGGAGGCCCTGAGGGGAGTGTTCCAGGGTGAGCTTTCTGGCTAGGAGACAGGTTTGGGTTCTAAGCTTTCCTTTGAAGTTCAGCCAGCAGGTGAGTCTGTAGAACTCACATGTGTGGGTCAGTCGGCTAATACCCGTGACCAATTGGCAGGCTTTATTAAGGGTAACCTTGATGCGATGGAGGGCTGTGGGATCAGTGGAGCCATAGAAGATTATCCCTTAGTCAATTAGTGATAGTACAGAGGAGGTCACTGCAAGCTGTAGGGCTTCCGGGGACAGGCATCACCTATGCCCGTACAGGAGTCCAAGTCATTTGTTAGCAGCAGCTGAGCAGATTGATATGCTCACTGTACATGAGGGATGAGTCTATTGTGACTCCAGGTACTTGAATGTGGGTACTAATTCAGGAGGGGAGCTTTGGAAGTTATGGATGCAGAGGAGAAAGTTACTTAGGGGATTTTGGTGATGGTCAAAGAGCATGGCCTTTGTTTTTTTATAGTTCAGAACAAGTCTATGCTCAGTGAACCAGGCTTTGGCTTCTGAGAAAGAGTGTTTAATTATTTATTTGAAAGTTTCGGAAATTACAAACCTTTGAGTCATAGACTCATTTCCAAAGGCTCCTCGTCAGTAACAGTGCAAGACATAATACAAGTGATACAAATAACACAATACATTGTATAATACAAATAACAGTACAATACAGTACATCAGGCGAAATTGTCACTCTAGCTGTGTTAGTGCATAGTACATAGCGATTACATGGATGATGGCCTATACAGAGCTGTAACTAACACACTTGGAATGCAGCGGTGCGAGTGCCAATCTGGTATTGTTTGTACATAGTACATAGCGATTACATGGATGATGGCCTATACAGAGTTGTGGCTAACACATATATAAGTAGTCTATCCAGACTTGTAGCTAGGACAAGTCACTGGCTACATAGGCATGCTGGCATTCAGTCTGACTAAGAGAGCTGTCCAGGTTGGACATTGTCAGGGTGCTGTTACAGCTAGTGTGTTACCGCTAAAGCTGCTACTTCACAGTGGGCAGGTGCAGATGTGGGAGGTGAGGAGGTGGCCCCTGAGGGCCCTTTTGAAGGCACCTAGTTTGGGGTGACAGATGACTGATGCGGGTAGTGTGTTGAACCAGGTTGGGGCTCTGATAGGGAAGGATCTTTGGGCTAGAGTGATCCAAACCCTTGGGATGACTAACAATGATCTAGCTACACTACGGGTGTGGGCCTTGTGGGTAGCAGGGACTAGCATGGCAGAGACTCCTGGGGTATGAGCCCCAGGAGGGACTTTTTGGTCATGAGACAGGTTTGGTAGAGGAGCCTTTCCTCAAAATTGATAATCAGCGTGAGGGAGTACAGGGTGCAGGTGTGTGTTGATCAGTTTGTTCCGGATAGGAGCCTGCATGCTTTGTAAATAACCACCTTTATCTTGTTGATTGTGGTGATGTCAACAGCGGCATAGACCGGCAGTCCATAATTGATTAGGGACATGATGGATGAGGTGATGGCTAGGCACAGGGCTTCCAGTGGCAGACAGTCTTTGTGGCGATATAGGAGGCCAACACGCACATTAGCTGCTGATGCGAGTGTGTTTATGTATGCATGGAAAGTGAGGGCTGTATCAAAGATGACCCCCAGGTATTTATAAGTGTAGACCTGCTCTGGGGGTCATAGGAAACTGGAGAGGCTATGCAGGTGGGCATTCTTCATTTTGCTCTGGTGGTGTGAGAATAACATGGTCTTGTTTTTTTTTTTTAGGTTCAGGACTAGTCTATGCTCCGTGAACCAGTGCTTAGTTTGGCTGAATTGGTGCTGGAGTGAGGCTTGGAGGTTGGTGGGGTTTGTGTGGGAGGCACAGAGGATGGCGTCGTCTGCATATAGGAGGACCTTTCCTGGGCACGAGTTGGGGAGGGCATTGAGAAATAGACTAAAAAGCACTGGGCCCAAGATAGAACCTTGTGGGACTCCAGAGCAGATGGGACGGGTGCTGGACAGTGTGATATTTGTCCTTACACATTGTGTTCTGGAGGACAAGTAGCTTGAGAACCAGTCCAGGGGTCCTTGAGAAAAACCCCATTTGCAGGAGGGTGTCAAGCAGGAGGGGGTGATTGACCATCTCAAACACCTTGGCGAGGTATATAAACATGGCTCTAGCCAGCTGACCCTTGTCTAGTGCAGTGTGGATATGATTTGAGAATTGTAGGAGGGCTGTTGTGGTGCTGAATCCAGCACAGAAACCATGCTGCTCTTTGCATAGAAGGTTATGGGTTTCAAGGTAGGTTGCCAGCTGGTCTACCATGAATGTCTCTAGGGGTTTGGGGGGAGAATGGAAATAGGCCAGTAGTTCCCAGGGGAGATGTTGTCTCCACCTTTGTGGATGGGCGTCACTACTGCTTTTTTCCATTCACTGCGGGAATGTCCAATGCAGAGGGATCGGTTTAGCAGGCCAGTGAGTGGGAGGAGCAGGACGTCTAAGGCCAGGTGTAGCAGTTTAATATCCAGAGGGTCATTTATGGGTCTCGAACCGTATGGCTCGGCTTCCTGAGCAGCGATGGCCCGGAGGTAGAAGGGTGGCCGCTGGAGGGAGGTGGGTCCGAGGAGGGTATGGGGTTGAAGAAATTTTGGGGGAGTATCGTGCTAAGGTCTGTGAAGCTGGTGTTAAGGGTGTCAGCAATTTCTTTTGGGTCAGTGGTGACTGAGTTGTTTATTGTGAGCTGGGAGGAGGGAGGGACCTGTGTTTTGCCATTTAGGGTTATTGTGTTATCCCAGAAGTTACGGGAAGAACCCCAGGAGGCAGTTAGGGTGGCCTTGTACTGCTCCTACAGTAAGGTATTAATATTCACCCTGCTGTAGTCTACTCTGCTCACCTGTGAAGCTCCCTCCATTTGCAATGTCCCTTCCTGCACTGCAGTATGAAGAAGCAGTCCATCCTCTCAGTTACCCAGTGCGTGTTCACCAGCAGCACCTTCTTGGGGCTTAGCTATATCTTCCATGGAGCAAAACAACTTGCTGGAGTCACCGATCAGTGTCACTGCTGCAGCATAACTTCAGCGGTAAAAAGTCCCTGATCATCCAACCATTGATTAACTTGGTTTCATTACCTGCCTCACGGATCTGGAACAAATGCCACACACATACTACTGTGGCACCAAAACTGACCATTGGGTGTATGTGTACATGACATCAAATGACACATCTCGCAGGGGCAGGATGAAGCTGGCGCTGCTTCTGGCTACTTAGTCTGGAGCTCCTCAATCCCCATACCCTCCCCCAATATAACTCTGGGTTTTGTAGTATGCTGCACACGTAGATAGAAATGAAAAAATGATATGTAGTTTTTGGTAGAATTGGCATCCACTTTCATTGTGGCCCCTAGGCATCCGCCTTATTTTCCTATCCTTAAAGCTGGCCCTGGGTAGGGGCAACAGTTGGATGGGTGTGTACTAAATGGAAGTTTCTGGCCACACCGCTGAATCTTGTTAAGTTGTATTGCAAACAGAATACAGTATCAATTCATGAAATAGAACTCAGAGAGCTGTATTGGGGACAAGAGAGAAAGCACAATACTTTAACTCACTTGGAAAAATTTACTTTTAAAATCTAGGAAAGAATTAAGACTTAACTGATAAAATGTTACAATGAAAGTGGTGAGGATTGCCTGTGTTTTAGCAGAAATATGGTAACGCAATACCCATATTTTAACTAAGGTAAGAACTAGAAAAAAAGAAGTAAATTTTTTAATTAATTGCAGGCCCCTTTTGGGACAGTACTGGGGGGGGAGAGAGAGAGATGCTGGACTGCTGGACTTTGATTTCAAGTTTATATATGACTCCCAACCAGCAGCACCCCTGCAAAGTCTGATTATAATAATCTAATTTATTTAAAACTAGCGAGTGAGTCTGGGCTGAACATATTACCATGTAATTTATTTAAAAATGATGTATGTAATATATTCTAGCAGTAAGAAGTTTGTTTCAATTAGTAAAAAAAAAAAATACAATTTAAAAAAGGCTTAATTTGCTACATTTCAAAACCCCCATATCTTTGGGTTCCCAGCAGCAGAAGTACTGAAACCTGATATTACACAATGGGGTCAGTCTCTGCTGCTGTTTTACTGGAACAACAGAAAAAGAGCTCATTACTTACCATGCACCGATAATGATGCTTATGTGTGAGATTAATATTAGTATACACGACCACTGACCTCAGAGAGCTATATATAAAATGTAAATTAATGTAATGTTATACCTATCTTTAAAGTTGCTGGATATACACATATTTTTTAAAGAGAGAGCATTCCTTTTGGGAAGACATAGGTGAGGTGTAGCAATTAATAAAAATTACCTTCTTTTGTTTCTTAGTTTTAACCTCTTATCTTCCCTGCTCTCTGTCTCTGCCTCTTCTTCCTCTGTGGTGCAAACATCACTTAGCAATACTGGTTTGCATTAACTGCCACTGGCTTCTGAAAAACTGCAGGACTAAATCACCCAATCAGGAATGCAGTTGGTAGAACCCTCTATAGTTCAGGGTTCTGGTTCTGGCTCTGTAACATTCATCTCTCATTTCTTTATTCTTTATCCACCCATTCCAGGTCTTGCCCATTGCTCTCTGACCACATCCCAACCTAACACCAACTTACCCTCGAAGCTTATGCTCATGTTTTTCCTCTATTGTGGGACCTGCAGGGCAGTACCCTCCTTTAGATACATGGGTCTAGTTCTCAAGGCAGGGGCTTAAGGCCCAAGAGTACCGTACCAGATGTCATACTCAGGCAGTGGCATTTACTACTGTTTTGTCCCTCCCTGAGAGGTGACAATTTAGATGAACCCAAGTGCATAGCCACATACTATAGGCATGTCCATGCAAGACTGAGCCAACATCTCTCCTCCCCCACTTGAGGTGTGCTGCAGCTGGCATTGTGCCTCTGGGCCCCCAAGGGTCAGCGAAATGCTGAACCAGCATTTCCTTAGGCCTGGAGGGGGAGAGAATTCTTTCTCTTCATTCTGCTTGCCTTACCTATTGCATTGTTTTAAACTTGGTAGCCTAAACCTGGCTTGTTGGTATGGCACGCTACTCACTACCCACTGTACTGCTAGCTGGGGTCCTGAATTCTGTGATTTCATGGCCACTGAATTTTCTGCAGAATATTCACCCCACCATAGAATATATGTAGTGCCACAGATTTAATTATTTTTGGTGACTTTTCATTTAAAGATACTATACAATGAGTGGTGTTGTTTCCCTTTCATTCTGGAGCCCCTCCAAGGTGCTCTTTATGTGATGTCATTGATGACCTAACATCACACCTTAGCCAATGACTGGGCCCCATACAGCCATAGATTTGAATAATCAACGCAGCTGAAATGAGCAAGGTCTGCGGCAGAAGCTTAGGAGCCAGAGAAACTGGAAATGAAGTGCTGCTGAAAACAAGGGGCCATGACTACCTCGGAAGCCTTGGTCATGGACTTCCAAAAAGTGTGTGATTTCTAATTTTTCTTTTGATTGCAAATCTTAGAAACATAGAAATTATTTTTTGCCATGAAAGTTTTTATTAACGTTTTCAATTTTTTGCAGTGCAAATCAAAAAAACAGTCATTAAACATAGTTTACAGTCATGGATACAGCTGTTGGCATTGGGTTTAAAGTGAAGCAACGTGCTCGGTTAAGGGCACAGTATTTTTTGTAACACAAGCCTTCGCCACAGTGGGTCACATGAACATGCAGGCTGCCCGTTTATTGGAAACAGCTGTGATTCATTATCATACTGTATAATATTTAACAATTGGAGTTCTGTGTTAAAATTCTTCCCCAATCTTCTTCAGGTTGTGTAACAGTCAAGTAAGTGTTTCAGCTCAAGTAAGTGTTGAAAAGAGATTATAAAAAATGTGGGGAGGGGGCTTGATTCCATGTTACCTTGTTTATTCATAATTGTTCTTGAACTGCTGATGCTTCCCATAGATACAGTGTGTTCTAATATTTTATTATTACATGGTGGGTGGGGGTGGGGACCACCAGATGGCTAATGCCAGCAGTAGATCAGGCATGGGAGAATGAAAGGCTGGAGTTCCTGGAAAATTCATTTCTGACAGTTCAGTTAATTAATAGAGAATTTTGGAACAAAAGAGGAGGAGGAGGAGGATGAGAGGGAGGGCATCAGTGGGGGTGGAGGGCAGAGGTCTAGGCATGGCTGGCTGTTTGTTGGCTTGTTCTGAACAGGGTGGCTCATAGTAGCCAGATTCATTTAGAAACAGGCAACATCTAGGCAAGAGGGCATGCACTAGGTTTTTGTCCCTCGACTTTCGCTCTGGGGATATGGTCCCCACACTGTGTCACATGAGGAGAGTTTACCTGTCACCACATGTGCCAGTTTTTCATACTGTGCTGTGAGGGGAAGCAAGTTTTCCTACTCACTGACTGATGTGGGCTCAGGGTCACACCAGTGACACGGTATGATCCTCTTTTCTACTGCCAAAGCACTGACCACCCACAGTGTCTGTGGAGGTGTCAGGGTCATGTCTTTGGGCGTAATCCCAGGCAGTGTCACCTGTGGGTCTCTAAGTTTAGGTAAGGGGGTTATTTCTCTGCATGATTTATTATTTACTTATTGAAATATTTCACCAGGAAGGCACACTGAGCAATAGGTAGATCATCTCCTGGTGCGACCTGGGGGGAAGGGGTACAATAGGGATGAGACATTTTACATTCAAGTTACAAAGATTAACATAGCATACAATTAATTAAGGCAGTTGTTACAAACAGTGTTGCATACATATGTAATTTGTGAGAACGATTAATAAGTGCAGTGGTAATAACTGAACAAGTGCTATCGTGAAATAAGTGGTGAAGGAGAGAGAGGATAAGATGACAGATAGTGCAGAGTTATGTCCTGGAAAGACCCCTTCAGGATGCGGGGAACCCTGCAAGGGGACAGGGGACTGGAGTAGGGAACAGAGAGGGAGAGAGAGAGAGAGAGAGAGGGAGAGAGAGGGAGTAAGTGTGATTAACACCTAGGAGGGGAAATAAGGCCTGACCCGAAAAGAGAACCCTTCAGGATGCGATGAACCCTGCAACGGGGCAGGGAAGTTCAGGTGATTGTAAACCCTCCTGCAGTTAGGCACTGTAATTATAGAGATATAGTGAGAGGGAGGGAATGAGAAATAACACCTGGGAGGGAATGATGCCTGATCCAAGGAACCCATCAAGCTGCTGGGGACCTTACAAGGGGACCTGGAAGACCAAGGATAGGTAGATGGAGGAAGAAAAATTGGTAAACCTAGGCACTATAGGACCCCTTCAGGATGCTGAGAACCCTGCAAGGGGAGTGTGAAGGCTAGGGAAAAAGGAGGAGGAGATAGTAGGGGAAGGGAGAAAGGTATGAGAACTAGCACCTAGGAGGAGCTAGGGACAGTAGAGGCAGTAGAGTTGATAGAGGCATTGGGTAACTTCTGAAGGGGGATGAACCTTAAGGAGCAAGGCAAAGGAAATTAAGGCGGGTCATAATAGGAACAGTTAGGTGCCAGATAGTTGGAGAGGGCAGTGTTGATGGAATAGAGGGAGGAGCAGTGTCAGATTTGAGGAGGTAGAGAGTTCCATATTTTAGGGAAACAATGAGAGTACCCAGACTGGCTGGAAAGGGTGGAGCGGAGGGGGACAGTTAGTGTGCGAGTATCAGTAGATCAGAGGGAGTGGGAAGGAGGAGGGGATGTTATAAATGAGGGTAGAGGTAGGAAGGGAGTTCACTCATCCAGTGTTTAGTGGTGAATTTAGTACAGAGTGAGAGTTGTCTATTTGTAAGGGAGGGGTAGAAAGGGCTCGGTGGAGGTCACAGTGGTGGGTGCGAGAGGGAGCATCAATAGCAAAGTGGCAGAAGGAGTTGAAAAGAGTGTCCAATCTGTTCAGGAAGGATGTAGCAGTGGCACCATAGACTATGTCGCAGTAGTCAAAAATGGGGATGATGCCCAGATAATGGTCCAGTAGGCATCCAGTGAGGGGCAGTACCATAGAACATGGGACAAGGATGCCTGGGGGAGAGGCACACCTCCAGCAGTCACTATTGCTCATTGAACCTGCTTTGTAGAGCCACAGAGGTGTCTGGTACACCTTGTGTATAATTTTATATTGCAGGGCTTTTGCATGGACTTCCCTGGAGGTCCTATATATCAGAGTCCAAATGGAGTTCCAATCCATCTGGGAGATAGGTAAGTCCAGTTCTTTTTCACAGGACTCTGTTGGCCCTGCAGAGTCTCAGTGCCCCTGAAACATGGATTGTAGGAATCTGATGTGAGGGATAACCTTCTGCAGAGACATCAGCTTGAGTAACCATTGTTTTAGAGCCCAGGGAAGGGAGGGCATGTATCTGTGATACCTTCACTCTTAATAGGTCCCACAGTTGCAGGTACCTCCAAAAATAGGTTTTGGGGATGTGATACAGGGAGGCGAGTGTCATCCATTGTGGAAGCTTAATAGAGAGGTTTGGCTTGAGGCAGGCAATGGCTTGCCAGAGCATTACAAAGTCACGTTGAAGCTTCTCCTTCTTTTCAATGTCTCATCAGTGTCTGTATCTGAAATGTTGCTGCCTTTTGGTTCAAGATAAAGAAGGATAATTTAGATGCCACCATTCTAAAAAAAGGAGGCTGGGAGTTGTACTGGAAGGTTGGCTAATATGTACTGTAATTTTGGGATGGCAGTCAACTTGAGGGCATTAACTCTGCTCATATACATAGCAGGAGGGATTTCCATCTGTCAGTGTCTGTGATAGTTTATCTAACATAGCAGATACATTGGTCGTGTCAGTAGCAAAAGGATAGGCATGACTTGAATGCCTTGGCATACTACTCCCTCTGGGGAATCACTGGTATGAGTAAGCCACAAACAAGTTTTGGGTATAGGTAGTAGTAGTGAGGGGCAGAACTTGTGACTTAGCTCCATTCAGTTTGTAGCCCAAGAGTAGAGCATATTGCTGGATGATGGTGTCCAGAGCCTGCAGCGAGGTGGGGATACCCCTGTGGGTACTATCATCTGTAAAGAGAGAGAAATTCTCTGAGCTGTTTCTCACACCCTGATACCAAGGAATGCTTGAGTTTCATGGATCTTAAGCAACAGGGGCACAATTGCCAGTAGGAAGAGGAAGGTACATTAGGAAGCAAAAAAAGACCAGGGGAAGGATAGTGAGGCTTAATAAATGGGAAGAGGGGTTGGCAGAGGGTGACAGTGACAAAGCAGAGATGCTGAACGAATACTTCTGCTCAGTTTTCACAAAAGAAGAGGAGGGGGAGGTACCTAAACCAAATAATAAAAGCACACTGAATGGGGGGGGGGGGAGTGGGTCGATACCAGTCCATTCACAGAAGAAAGGGTCCTGAAAGAACTCCTAAAACTGAATGTGGACAAGGCAATGGGACCTGAAGAGATTCATCCCAGAATTCAAAAAGAACTAAGGGGAGAACTAGTGACACCACTGACTATCCTTTTTAACAACCATGGGAGGATGGTGTGGTACCTGAGGACTAGTGGAGGGTGGATGTGATTTCCCTTCACAAAAGTGGGAGTAAGGCAGAGGCAGGAAACTACAGACCTGTTAGTTTGACCTCTGTGGCAGGGAAAATTATGGAATCACTTCTGAAAGAAAGAATTGTTGAGTACCTAGAGGCTAGTGGGGCACAGGACCCGAGGCAGCATGGATTCACAGTGGGAAGGTCATGTCAGACAAATCTAATTGATTTATTTGACTGGGTGACCAAAGGAGTAGACCAGGGATTGGCTGTGGACATGGCCTACATAGACTTTAGCAAGGCATTTGACACAGTCCCACACAAAAGATTAATAAACAAGTTAGCCAGCCTGGGAGTGGGTCCCAGGGTGGTAGCCTGGGTAAAAATTGGCTGGACAACAGGAAACAGAGGGTAATAGTAAACATAGTCCACTCCGAAGAAAGGGGGGTTACTAGTAGGGTACCGGTCCTCTTTAATGTCATTATAAGTGACATTGCGGAGGGACTGGAGGGAAAAGTATGCCTCTTTGCAGACAGCACAAAGATCTGCAACAGGGCTGATACACAAGGGGGAGTGGAAAGGATGAGAAGGGACTTGGCAAGGTTGGAGAAATGGTCAAAAGTATGGTAGCTTTGATTCAATGCAAAGAATTGCAAAGTATGACTGTGGCAGTTAGCATTTTAGAATAGGGCCTCAGCCAATGGGAGGTCCACCTTGCCGACTGGTGGCTGATCTTAATTTCACACCAGAGCTCTGATTTGAAAGACCAAGAGACCACCACTCCCCATTTGGGATAAGATAAGTATGTAGCCATTTGAGGCAGAAATCACATTTAATGATTTGTCAGTTGGGGGGGGTATACGCTGGATCTTTTGTGTTGATTTGTCTCAAGTGCGCCAAAATTGGTATGATAACATTACAAAGGTCCATACAGATGTGTATCGAGTTGCAAATCTCTGTCTTTAAAGGTGATTAATTATAAGTCTCCAAAACCTTCAGGCATTTTAAAATTAGATTTTGCAATTATGTAAACTGCAGAATTTTAAACCACTATAGCTTTAAAATTAAAGAATGGAATATTACCAGTTTTTTAGGTCCATTGACTTCTAAATATTAGACTTTGTGGCCACCCCAGACCCAGCCGCTGAGCATTGAGCTGCCATGCTGATGTCTTAGCTTCAAAAGTGAGCCCAGGAAGTCACGTAGGGAGGCAGACCATGGCTGACACAGCTGCTGCTTGGTCGTGCATCTCAGCTGAGGAGGGTTGGTGGTGGGTTCCACCAATACAACAACCCCTGCCGCTGGGCCAGGGAACTTGCTTCTGCCACAGAGCAAGTTGTGGCTGTGCGAGCCTAACAGAGGCACTGCCCCCACCAGAGGTGAGAGGGAAAAGAATGTGGGAGAAAAACTGAGAGCAGTCTGAATGATGGCCAGTATACCCGTGAGATATGAGCTGCTGGCTGGGAGAAAGAACAATATGGAAAAAAAGAGGCTGCGTGTGTTAACCCTCCAAATTCTTTCTCATAGGCTGGCAAAACTATAAGCACCCAAAGGTTCTAAAATAATATCAGTAATTTAAGTTTTAATTTTGTGAGCATTTGTGAAATTGTAGAATTTTGTGATACTTTTGTGAAAGCCATGTCCACACATTGTATCCAGCCATACACTTGAGCTGCTATTGTAAAGGAAGGAAAAGGCTAGGTAAAGTGGCAAAAAGGTAGCATTCATAGGAGGCTCCAAGTGGTGCAAGCATCACAATTAGTTGTGACTCAGGCCATTGTGACAGCATTATCTGGATAGCTTTAATCATGATGGAACATGATTCTGGGCATCACTGTCACAGGAGTGTTGGAGTGGCACTGCAGGGCCACGATGCTTGTCCAGGTAAAGTGATTCAGTGGTCATCAGTGCTTTGTAAAAGTTAAATTTCCACAAGTGGAATTCTAGTGGTATTACCAATTATGTGTCCATGAATCTTTGAACAAATTTGGCCAATTTGTAATTTCTAAAGTATCCACAATCAATTTTAATCTACTAAACCACATTTATCAAGCTTACTTAGATTTCAGTACACATTTACTTTGGTATGCATGCCAAAATTTGACTGTATACCTGCAATAGCAGTGGAGCTATATGCATCCACTTATTTGGAACAATTTAATAAAGTAAATTGTGATATTTTTGAACTCCTTCATCTCACAATTTACATAACAAACTACATCTTTATTAAGCAATTTCTAAGACTTTTCCAAGAAAGTATGCCTATTAATTGTCAATTATTTAATTCCAAAGGTGACTAAGTTGCAAGCATAGACAGGTTTTCAGACATTTTCACATAAATAAATTGCCAGACTTTGAGTCCCTATAACTTCCCCTGCCCTGATAGAAAAGTCAAGAAACTTGAAATCCCTTAGGGCCTCTTCAAAACATTAAACATGCCAAATTTCAGATCTCTAACTGTAAGAGTAATCAAAATATAACAAATTAAATAATTTTGGAAAATTCTGCAAAATTTCACAACATTTTGTAAAATTTGTGGAATTTCACACAAATTCATTAAAACTGGAGTCTACTAATTTTACCCAGCCCTAGACACTTTACACACAATTCGCAATATACATTTCTTACTGCTTTTGTGGCCAAATGTTTTCTGGATTGTATTTGATATTGTGAAACTGCACAACCATCATACCCAACAAAACAAAAGGGATGCAGGAGAAGAGCATTCATCTCTGCTATTGCCTTATTAAATTTCTGGGCAGGAGGATGCCTGTGATCACATTTATATGCCCTTTAAAAGGGCTCTTGTATGGTTAACTATTTTGATTTTGAGCACAGTTTGTTGCAAGAGGAATGGATAATAACTAATCAATGGGAACTATCAGATGCAAAGGTGCCTGATGGTGATGAAGATGAAATATCATGTTGTTGCTTTCTTGGCTGAGTGATGTTGGAAAATAGCTGGCTATGCCATCATGTTTTGATAAGAAAGAAACACTGTCTAGGTCACTGTCACCTGATTCATCCTCTGTCTCACCAGACACAGATGTAATATCTTTTCATTTGCATGCATTTGGGTCGATTCTAGAGCTGTGCAGAATATATAATTCTGCCTGAGGAATGCCCATGGAATGACCATTCCAATTTTGCAGAATTTTGCAGAATCTTCATGAAAATATTCAGAATTTCATGACATTTTAAATTTCAGTTATTTCACTATGATTTTAAAAGTGCATGTCCAAATTAACACCAAATTTGGAACATAAACACTACCCAATGGCTTAAAAAAGTATACCAAACTTTAGAATCTTAGGTAGAAAGGTGAAGGAGTTATAGGTGGCCAAACATTTAATCAAACTTTAATTTTCAGTTATTTTGAGATCTTTTTAAAATTTCTTATCTGAATTTCTCCACAATATCAAGATTTAAAGGAGCATTCAGCACGGGTATATGCACCAAGTATTAAGTCTCTAGCTTCAATTGCAGCTGAGTTATAGGTAGCCAAACATTTTGTCAAAATTTAGATTTCTGTAATTTTAGTATTATTTTGATAGTATTCATTGAAATGTTATAAAATATGATAGGTTATCACGGCATTTGTATATGTACATAGTCTCAGATTTCTAGCTTCAAATGGGACTGAGTTATAACCTACCAAACATGTTGCCAACATTTAAATTTCCCTCTAATTAAAAAAAAAATCCAAATTTAACCAGAACCGAAGCATTTAAACTACTATACTATATGGTCATTCCTGAAAAAATTCATATTTGCAGGTTTAAATGGGATTGAATTAAAATTAGTCAAACTTTCACAACATTTAATCACAGAATCATAGAAACTTGACTGCAGAAAAAGACCTCTTGGCCCATCTAGTTGGCTCCTTTTCCCTCCCACTATTCCTCCCTCCTCCTTCTGAAAGGGCTCATCCCACCACCTCATAACCCCATGTGCCTGTCCCATGCTTTCTTGAAGCCCAACACTGTTTTGGACCCCACCACCTCCTCCGGAAGCTTGTTCCATGCCTCCACCACACTCTCAGTGAAGAACCATCCTCTCACATTGCCCCTGTAGATTCCTCCCTGCAGTCTCAACCCATGCCCCTTGTTTTAGTGCCTCCCAGTGAAGTAAATGCCCTGAGCACACTTTGTTTATCCCTTTGACATATTTAAATGTGACCCCCCCACCGGCCCCCTATTTAACCATCAGGCACACCTCTCATAGTCTGGGGAAAGAGAGGAGTGAGGGTACAAAGCAATAAGAATGTGCTTAAATTTGCAGATGTACAGTAGTAGAAAGACACAAGATGTGTGTACATACAAGACACCACCAGACCTATACTAAAAACCCAGGTCCTGAGGAGAGAACTTCTGTTAAAGGCTATGCTAGGTTTGCACTTCTGGACAGGGATACCCACTAAATCCACATAAGGAAGCCGTAACCAGATTGTCCATACCAGGTTGGGATACTAGAGTGTGGCTTTATTCCAAAGCACAGTTGAAACAACAAAAGCAAAGATGAACCTCCAAGGGTTTACACTGGCACAAGGCAATGCAGAAACACATCTGTAGAAACAGTACATCGAAGCCTCCTATATTGCACAGGATTTGAAACTGGAATGTGGAAACTAGCCATAAAGAACACATACAAATCTTCTGAAAAAGGTGGCATACTGCCAGTACTTGGTACATTTCCCATGTTACATAGGCTAGGATGTGGCACACAGGCCATGACAGAGCACTCAAGGCTCAAGACTTGCAGAATCCACATACGAGGGGTAAACTGGAGAAAAACCCACATACTTGAGGTAAACTTCTTCAGGCATTGACCACATGCACTAGAAAAAACAGATGCCCTTTACAGAACCTGGAGTGCTGAACTGGTTATTGTAGATGGGGGGTCTCCCACCTTTTGCTTCCATGTCCAAACCCAGCCATTCTGTCAGAGTTACACCTCACAAATACTGCAAAAACTGTAGAAACTTGATGCTGTCTAGAAATGTTTATCACATTTAACATCAGAGACACCACAAGGGTGTAGAGTTAAAGTCCTGAACAAAGAGCAAGCCACATCTGGGATGTCCACTATTGTCAGAGAGCTTTAAAAACACAAAGTTCTTGAGGGAATCATCACAGAAAATTGGGCGAAATAGTCCTTTTAGCAGAGTCACCCCACAGAAAAGGCAGGTACAAACTCCTGGGTAACTCTTAGACAGAAAGAATCTACTCACAGATGTACACACAGGCAGCTTCACCAATGTTCTGGGTTGGACCAGGGGATTGCCCTTAAAATCTACAGCAGTCCCCTCCATGCCACACTAGGATAAAGACACAGGAAATCCTGGAGATGGTTTCCACCACTTTGCTAGTCAGGAACAGGCAGTCCTCCACAAGGGTGAGGAAAAAATGGTACTCCACACATTCTAAGCCACTCACTCTCTCAGCTGCTACTATAGAACTGACTTCAGAATTCTAAAGCTCCCCCTCTGACAAAAGCTGTGTGGCTTATGTTGCTGCAAGAGTTCTAAATGACATCACCTTTCCAGCTCTCAGCTGAAACCAACAGAGAGGGACAGAATGAAAATCTATTTACTAGATAATCACTAGCTGCCTTCCCTACCTAACACTGATAATGATGGGATTCTAGTAACCCCAGGGAATGGGGGAGGGGGTTACATAAAGGTCTCTATCATGTCTCCTCTCTCCCTTCTAGTCTCCAGTGTGTAGAGTCCCAATTCTGTACATCTCTGTTCATACAGTTTGCCCTTCATTGCCCTGTATCATCTCTGTTGCTCTTTTCTGAACCCTTTCAATAATATCTATGTCTTTGCTGAGGTATGGTCTCTAGAATTGGATTCCATACTCGAGGTGCGGTCTTACCATGGCTTGGTATAGGAGCATCGGGACCTCCCTCCTTCTGCTAGTGATTCCCCTGCCTATACATGCCAGCATCCCATACACTATCCCCACTGCCCTACTACACTGATTTCCCACCTTGGGGTTACTAGACACTGTTATTCCCAGATCCTGCCCCAGGTGCATGATTGCATGCTTTTTGATGTTGAATTTCAGTTGCCATGTCTCTACCTACACCTCCAGTGCCCTCAGATCCTGTCTCATATCCTCAACACCCTCTGCATAGTCTACCCTATTGCAGATTTTTGTATCATCTGCACAAAAGGGCCACCAGTCCCTACAGCCCTACCACAATGTCACTGATATAGATATTGGAAAGGAGTGGTCCCATTACTGACCCCTGGGGGAACCCGCTCATCACCCTCCTGGCCCTGGAGTTGACTCCATTCACTACCATCCTCTGGCTTCTGTCTGTCAACCAGTTTTCTACCCATCTAACTATTTTGTCCCCCACCCCCATATTTTTTAGCTTGTTGACCAGTCTCCTGTGGGGTACAGTGTTGAAAGCCTTGCTGAAATCCAGGTAGGCCACATCCACCACTTCCCAGTCGATTGCCTGTGTCACCCAGTCAAAGAACTCAATCAAATTGATCTGGCATGACTTCCCTTTTGTGAACCCATGCTGTCTGTCATTTATCAGCCCATTTTCCTCCAGGTAGTCCATCACCCTCTCCCTGATGAGTGTCTCCACCATGACCTTCCCCACCACTGCAGTGAGGCTGACTGTGCGATAGTTTTCCCTCAACTCTCTTCTTCTCCCCTTGTATATCAGTATCAAGATGACCATTTCCTTCCAGTCCACCAGTGCTCTTCTGGAATCCAGAGACAGGTTGAACGGCCTCACCATTGGGGCAGCCAGTTCCTCTCTCTGTTCCCGGGTCACTCTCAGATGCAACCCATCCAGTCCCAAGGCCTTGTCCACCTTCTGCTAGCCAAGTTCCTCCCGTACCCTCTCTGCACTGAAAGGACTCATGTACACACCCACGTCCCCTCCCCTCCTCCTTAACTTGGGCCCCCTGCCCTCCCCCTCTTTCTTAAATACCCAACAAAAGTACCTATTTAGTTCTGCCTTTTCCCCATCCTCTTCCAATAGCTTCCCGCTCTCATCCCACAGCCTTGTAATCCCTTGTCCAGTCTTCCTCCTTTCTCCCACATATCTAAAGAAGGTTTTGTCTCCTCTCTGCCCATTTTGCTATTCTTTCCTCAGCAATGGCCTTCACCCTCCTTGTTACCTTCCCTGCTAGCCTCCTTATTTCCCTATAAGCCTCTCTGTAAAAATTAAATTTTGCAAGAGTGTAAACTACAAATTCATAAACCCCTGAAACTTTAAAACTAGAGCATGCAATACCAATAATTTGGCAGGTTTTTAGACCATAAAAGAAGTCTGTGTGTGCCAATTTTGTTAACTGCTTTCTCCCAGAAATTGAAAATAACATCTGTACTTAAAGTCATATCCAATGAGTCTTTGTAAACATTGTAGAATTTTATGAAAAATTCCATAAAACTGGAATTTGTTAATTTCACTCACCTTATCTGGGGGATTCTAATTAAAGGATAGGGGTATAAGAGGCAGGTAGTGCAGGTGGTCACCAGGTTTAGGAGTTAGATGCCCAGTTTCACCAAGAAATGGACAGCCGAGCTGGGTAGCACAACCATGGTAAACCCCCAGTTTGGAACAAGGAAGCACAGAGTGTCAACAATTCCAGCTTGAATGCAGGATATTTAAGGATCACATCCAGTAAATTTATGATCCAGGGAGCCTGATGTACTTGCAAGTCTGGGACTGAGAGGTGCTGAAAGAGATGTAGTGGGGGAAGACAATGTCTGGGGCAGCAGGAAGGAAGAATTCTGGCTATTCCAACAGGGTAGGTCGATAGAAAAAGGAGTAAGTGGCTCACATTTTAAGGGAGCTTGTCACTGTAAAGAACAATGAGGATATAAATGGGATCAGTAGTTCTTCTGAGTCAATCTAGCTATGCCACAAGATAAGGGGTGGGGAGGAATAGTCACCCAGAGATGAACAGCAGGACTGCAGAAAGCTCAGCCCAGCTTGTAAATGAAGTAGTGATATGTGCATTGTTAATATTAAATTCCACAGAAAGAATTCTGGATGCTTCATCTATATGCTACCATAAATATGTGAGAAAATGTTACCAATAATGTTTTTTTCTACTGCAAATTTAAAACCTCTAAATCAGTTTATTCAGTTGTGTTAGACACCAGGATACACTGACGATGGATCTGCATGTCAAATGTTAAGTCTATGCCTGCAAGAGCAGAGAAGTTACAAACATCCACATTTCTGACAGTTTTCACAAACTTTTGCAAATATTTACATAGTTAAGTTCTGAACCCCGGTAACTTAAAAATCTGTAATTCAATTACCTCCATTTTGAGATCATTCTATAAGAATTAAAAAATGGTTATTCATGCTACTTTACACATGTCTGGATCCAAAGTTGCCTGAGTTATATGCAGATGAATGTTTTCACAAAATTTCCCGCAAAAAATAAAATTACAGATTTTGAGCACACATACTTTTGAGACGAAGCACCATATTGTCATGCAGTCTGGCACATTGTTATAAGACCTAGCATCAAGGAATCATGCCAAATTTAAGATCTTTGACCCAATAGACGGCTGAGGTATAGGCTGACAAAAATGTTCATGAAATTTTGCACAAAAAATAAAATGATAGATTTTGAACACCTATAATTTTGAAACTATTTTTCTGAATTTCATGACATGTGGCAAATTATTGGCCCTTGACCTAGAGAGTACACTTGCCAAATTATAGAATTCTAGCATAAATGACGGCTGATTTATGACCAAATTACTAAATTTTAAACATTCCACAAAATTCCAACAAAATTCCATGAAATTTCATGGAATGTCACAAATTTTAGTCAAACTTCCACAAATTCTGAATTTTCCCATTCAACACAGCACTGGATTCTCATAGAAACAGAATCTGACTGCAGTAGGAGATGAATGGCCCATCATGTCTGTCCTTACGTATTACTTCCTTAAGTGTCTCTTTTAGTTTCTTACTAAAGTGGATGTGTCATAATGATTTTCTGGTCTCCCTTGCTGGCACTGGTTTTACAGAGAGTGAATGTGCATGACAAATATTTTGGGAGTTAATATAATACTAGTTTCATACCCAAGAAGTGGTCTTCTTAATTTTACCTCCTGGATTAGATAAGTGCTGCTTGGCAGCAGAAGTCTTTCCACCAGTTCTGCTGTTATTAGGGATGTTTTCCTCCTTGTAAAATAACAGTGTCAGCATGAGAGACAGGAGTATCCACTTTGCCACCTCCAGTTCTTAGCCTCCCCCGATAGCCCATCTCCAGGATTTCTGATAGGACTTTGGTCTCACACCACCTCAATATCAGAATCAGATGATGTAGATGTAAGCTCACTGGGCAAAGCTACCACTGCTATCACTGCTAGTATTGTCCATGCTGGAGACTGACTCATAAGATGATTGGGATAGTGGAGCGTTAAAATCATACCATGCTCCCTCATTGTAGTGTCCCTCACTATAACAAATCTCGGATATAATGAACAACCAGCGTGGATCCCATTGTCGGCACCTGTTTCTCATTCACACGTTTTTATTAGTGGTTCATTGCTCATTAAAACCCAGCCCCAGCACAGTCCCAGCCAGCTCATTTAGTCACAGCACACATTCAGCCCCCTGCTTTTGCTGCTGATCCTGGTGAAAACAAAGACTTAAAACTTAAACACTGGAAAAGTCTTGCCAGATGGCTGAACCAGGAAGAGGAAAGCCCTTGATCTAGACAAAAAATAGAGATCCTTGGGTGACTGCAGAGTGGAGAATCAACAACCCAATTAGCTGAAGAATATGGTCTTCCTAAGTTGACTGATCAGGGCTGAGGAAACAAGCCGACAAGCTAGAAATGTTTTCCTCTAATTGTTTTGAAAAAAATGGACTGCAGGATGAGAAGCTCAGACTCATTACTAACACTGAGGCTGATTCTGTGGTCTGAGTGTGGTTTGAGACACAAAGAAAGGCTGATGTGCCTTTATCTGGTGTCAGTCTACACAAGAAAGCTGATTCATTTGCTAGGCAGCTGTACAAGGAGGAGAGCTCATTTAAATCCTCACCAGGGTGGTTGTGGAGCTTCCAAAAGCAAAACAGCATCTGGCAACTAAAAATAGCAGGGGAGCAAAGATTCCCAGATGCCACTGCAGTGTTAGCATTTCTGCCATGTCTCATTTACATTATAAAAAAGGGGGCTATGATGAGGACCAATTGCATACTGATGACAAAGTCAGTCTATTTTATAAGTGCCTGCCAGACAAAATATTAACTGCTCATTCTGAGCTAGACCCCTCAAAGGGCTATAAGATTTTCAGAGATTGTGTAACACTGCTTGTTTGCACTAACTGTAGTGGGAACGATAAACTTGAACCTCTGTGCATTGGAAAGTGTGCTAATCCCAGGTGTTTATATCACGTAAACCACAACGCTCTGCCCATATGATACTCTTACAGCACAAATGCATGGATGACTAGAGACATCTTTAAGTCTTGGTTACATCAAGATTTTGTGCCTAGTGTTCATCAGTATCTTAGGAGAAAATGGAAAACTCCTAAAGCACTGTGACTGCTCAGTCAGTGCCTGGTGTATCCCCACACTGATGAGCTGAAATCATGACATTGAACAATCTCAGCACTCTACTTGTCTGCAAATACAACTGCAAGGATGAAACCAATGAACAAAGGTGTAGTAGGAACTCTAAAAAAAATTATATGGAAAGCCGCTGCTATGGGAGATTATTTCAAGTGAGACTGCATCAGAGCTTGTAATTTCCCTCTGAAATTACAGCATCAAGGACATGTTTTATGCCACTGCTCAAGCTTGGGAGCTTGACAACATTGGATGCTTTTCTGAAATGCAGTAAAAAAATCACAAAATCAAATACAGTACTAACAGTACTTTTTCTTCCTGTGTGCAATAACATTTAACATGATCAAATATAAGCAGTTGTATTTGCCTTCTTTATCTGATTTAAACTGCATTTTCCTGATAAGGAACCCTCTCTATAATGAACAAAATCCACAGCTCCAGAGCCATTCGTTATAATGAGGGACTACTGTACTTATTTATTTATTTATTTTTTCCTTTCAAGACCATAATATACCTAGCTTCAGTCACGATCCAGATGTAGTCACCCTTTTAGTGCCTCTGAGTGATGCCCCAGACAGCCTTGTTTTTTTTAATAACAGTGTCTCTGCTACCTTGCTCCTTACTCCTTTTACGTGCCCCTAAGCTTCTCTAATTGACCGACTGAGACAGAGGAAACAACTTTGAATTGAAAATGAAATTTTTTTGCCCAAAGTGGTAGGCTAGCCAGCAGACTTTTGGCATGATAACCAAGGAGCTTCTGCTTTTCAGGATGGCCAAGACACATTTTTAAAAAGCCATATGATTTTGAAAACACACAAGACTCTGAGTTCAAAATAAACAGTTTTTAGGCCAAAAGTGGCTGGCTAGCCCAACAGATTTACAGCATACCAGCCAAGGGGCTTATGTTTTATAGGATGGCTGAGACACCATTTTTTTAAACAGGATGATTTTTCAAACACACAAGACTGTGTTTTTTTGTCCCTCTGGCTCTCTGACTTCTGTGGCACTGGCCGATGACTGTCCAGAGAACAGGTACTACCATTCCCATCCTCCCCACACTTCTTTTTTCCACTGTGTCCATTATGTTTTTTATTTTATTTCTTTTTGACCCTTCTGGTCCTTGTGACAGTAGCTGCTGAATGCCCAAATCATGTGCCCAAGCCCCCCAGCATACACTTGTTGGACCCCAGGCCTGGGCCTTCTTTTTCTGCCTTTTTCTCTTTTTTCTTTATTTGGTATTTGGCTGGTAGTCCTTGCCCTTGTTGCTGGCTTTGTCTTGCCAGGTCCCACCCTCCCTATCCCGCTGCAGCAACTGTGAATTGCAATGCCCACCAAGGCTAGGCTTTGTCGAAGTGGTCCTTCCCCATTTGTGATTCCCAATGAAATGGCTCTGAGCAGCCACGTGAGCACCATTTATATACTACAGTAGTTCGCACATGTGCAAATTGAGAACTGGCATCACTGGTACACATGCTGCTCAAGCATTCCCTGACCCAGCAGAGCTAAGCCATGTAGTTGGTGTGCCATAAATGATGAAGCCAATGTGCACTGGCACAGATGGAAAGGGAAAAACATGTTAAAAAATGAACTGAACAAGGAGTGCTCAGCTCAATTACTGCCAAAATAGAATTACCTGAGTTTGGGGTAACTTGATTTGATGGTCCCGGATTTGGCCCATGCCTATTTTTGAGTTCCAGAACCTGGTGATGACAGTGGGGAGAAGCCTACAATGTAGTTTTCCATGCAGGCTATCACTTAACTGATTTTACTGGCTTCAGAACTGATACATACATAATTAAAAAAAAAATGTGTGTTGTGACTACCCAATGGACCAAAAGATAACAGAAGTAATATGTTACTGTTATTATTCTAGCATTCTTGCTGGTTTCTTTACCATCACTCCCCCCCTCCCAGGTAAACCATAACTCACAGTCTGAAAATGAGTATCCAACATACTGAACTGGTCAATTTCATTTTCTCAGCTAATGTTATACTATACTTGAAAATGATGAATTGTTCTGCATCAAAGAGCTGAAGTTGCACAGCTAAAGCTGGAGTGATGCACACCTGCTTTGTTCCTAACCAGTCAGAGTACAATTCTGCCAGTTTTTGCTAAAGACTGCTGTTTGCATGCATTAGTCATGATAACATACATGTGAACAATTCAGGTAAATATGTAACAGTCTTTTGTTAAAGCCCCTATTAGATGGTGTGAAGCGGTGCAAGAAATGTGTCTCCCCATCTCTCACATGCTGTTGTGTAAACATAGTCAGTTGGCTCAGGTAGGTATGTGAATGAATTCATTTGATGCACTTTCTCCTACTATCAATCAATGTGACTGTTCTGAAAAACAAATCCAAATGTCTGCATCTACCGCATGCACCAGGGGACTTCTCCTTTGTTCTCCACACTAAATGACTACAGTTCTGTAGTGGGCAGTTCATCATCAGGCTGTGAGGGGTCATGTGACATCTCATTCCTCTCTACATGAAAGGCAATTTATTTATTTATCTTTATTAACATTTGCCACAAGGATAGCATCATTTAAGTGTAGCACCTAGTTTTCTAGAGTCCTAGGGGATTAGGAGAGCAGCAAGCAATATAACATACATAGTTGCAAGTATGGCATATTCTAAATCCTAAAATTGCCACAAGTCATACGACTAGATAAGTTAACAGTGATGTTGCAGCAATTTATAGCAAATGGTGTAAGGTTAAGGAAGACATACAGTAGTTTAAGTTATATCAAGTTCTACATCATCCTATATCAATTTGCTTCACTCTCTATCATTCTTCAAATGTCAACAAAATACCCTTTTATTCTCCCTTGCCTTTGAGATTTAACCTCATCTTTCTTTTAATCTTGTGTTTTTTTTTTATATTTCAATTTTGTTCTCATCAGTTTGCTTGGCACCTACCCATGCTCACTTTTTTACTGTTTTCTCTTACTGTGTGTATTGTGAAGTGTTTTGTGATACTTTTATGGGACAGATGCTATATAGACACAAAATGCATTGTATTGTATTGCAAGTTAAGTTAAGTAGGCAGTATAGCACAATGGTTTAAGGCTCTGAGCTGCAAATCTGGAGACCTGGGTTTGAATCCCACAGCCGTCACTTGCATACTGTGTGACCCTGAGCAAGTCACTTAATTTCCCTGTGCTCCCAGGTTGCACATATAAACAAGCTTTCAGCTTAGTGTGTCTCACCTGGTTAAACAATTGGGAAAAACAAAGTTGACTATAGATGGTATTTCAGTACAGGGGCAACATGTTGCGGGGGTTAGAGCATTGGCCTTTGAAGCAGAAAGTACTGGAGTATAATTCCCACACAGTCACTGGATTATTGTGTGACCTTTAACAAGTGAAGTGACTTCTCTGTGCTCCCATTCAATCAGCAGTGAAATCAGATGGAAGAAGGGTCCCACTGAAAACAAGAAACTGGAATTGAATCTCAGTTGGGCAACCCTGTGTAGTAAAAAAAAAATATTGATACTAAAAATAAAATCTGTGAACATCAGCAAAGCCCAGGTTTCACCAAATAAGGCCTCTATCAAAGGCAACATGCCAAAAAACGTTCCTGTCATTGTAATCTGCAAAATAAAATAATTTAGTAATTTAATGGTGGAAGTGTCTCCAGGTCCATCATGTCTACCTCCTGTTTCATTGGCAGAATTTCAAGTTGCATACTCCCTTCCTAGCTAGTGATGTATTGTCAGTGAAATGTACTGATAAATTAGTGTGATCAAGTGGTCAGATCAGTGAGCTGTTGAATAGGAGGTTGCAGTTGTGACTCTTACTACAGTCACTGAACATGCTATGTGACACTGAGCAAGTAATTTGAACTTCTTCTGCTTTTGTCACCCCAGCTGTAACATCCTCTGGTCAGAGCTAACATGGCTGCAAATTGCTATTTTACAGGGTTTAGGAGCCATCTACAGGGAAATTCTTCCCAAAGACTTTCATTAATTATACAGGAAAATACAACAATTAGACTTCCATAGGAAACAATGTAATCTACAGGAAAACATAGGGAAATTGCCCTGGTATTACAGGGAAAATGAAAAATAATTTAGAACAAGTTTTTTTACAATAACATTTCAGAAAGCTAGCTTCATAGAGAGGCAAAGGAAAAACTACTGCCTAAATTGTTGCTGAAGCTGCATTTATATAATCAATATAAATGCAGTATCATAGCATTTGAAAAAATGTAAATAATTGCCTTTCCTTTTCAAATGAGTCACACCCTGTGCAATTTTAGTTGCCCTACCCTGGACCACCTCTACACTGTCTATGTCTTTGGAGTGCAGTAGCACCACCCACACCCAGCTTCCAACATCCTTGGTGTTATTAGTATAACTTTACAAGTAAAAAATATATTGTATTACCAGTAAAAAATAGTAAATACTGGAAGCAGACTCATCAAACAAGTGCCCTACTACTGCTGTAGAAATGAGTACGTCCCAAATAACTTGACTGACACTGATTTACTGATCATGATTTTATACCGTTGTCTATTGTACAACCTGGAAATGAGTCACAGCTCACTGTGCCTTCCATGGTTACCAACTGTTAAACTAAGCAATAAGGCATGACATGATGTCTGCTACTGTGTAACATATGTATCCTTTTATACATTTTTTTGACACACACTATACAGCTTGTGCTATATCAATGACCAGATTATGAAAAATGTAGAGTAATCTATCTTGATGCAGTTTGAATGAATGAGGGTGGGTGTGGGATTTGTGTTTAGAAATATCATAAAGCAAATATGATCAATGATTATTTGTGAAATGTTTGACTTCCATTGAAAACATTTACTGTCTTTGTGGCTAGATTAGCTTCTGTCAGATGGGACAGATTGTTTCTAATCCCATCTGTTGATTAAGCAGTTCAAGAATTCACTAAATGGTTCTTGGAGATTTGTAATGAACTTGCTCCCTATAAAATATACATGCAAAGGAAGTCTCATGTTCCCTGGATAATGGAGAAATTAAAGAAACAGATACATGGGAAAGACAGGTTATGGAAAACTGCAGGGAAGTCCTTAAACCAAGTGGATTGGAAAAATATAAGAAAGCCAGAAATTCATTAAGACTTCAAATTAGGAAGTCTAAACAAAAATATTATGACTCTAAAACCAATGAAACTACAGATATTAAAAAATGTTGGACTTTGATTAAATCCGATTCCCTTGTGGTTCGAGAACCCCAGTCCAAATGTTAAGTAAGAGTATTCCTCAACTCCCTAAGCAGTCAGCAAATATTTTGAATTATTATTTTGTAAATTTACCAGACTTAAAAATTCCTAATCCAGTACTAAATAAACATTTTTGGGAGAAGGTAAAAATAGAAATCCCAAAATTTAGATTTAAATGCATTTCTTGTAAACAAGTCAAGGATGAAATAAGAAACGGCTTAAAATAAAAAAAGACCTTTGGCCTGTATTATATAGAAATTTTTTTCTTAAAGATTCCATACAGGTAATTGCTCCAGTTCTAACTAAACTTTATAACTGGAGCTTAAAGGAAGGAATTTTTCCTTGTAGCTGGAAAAATGCAAAAATAATTTCTGTTTATAAAGGGGATGAGGATGCCTTTGTGCTCACAAGCTACAGACCTATTGCCCTGTTGTCTGTGCTTTCAGAAATTTTGGAGAGACTGGTACAGGTGCAGCTTAATGACCATCTGGATAAATATTCACTGCTGACAAAGTACCAGTCTGGTTTCCATAGGGTTTTTTTCCATGAGCACCACACTCACCGACATGGTAGATATTATAGCTTTGAAATTGGAGGACAACCTGTTGGTGGGTGCAGTGTTTGTGGATCTGTCTAAGGCTTTCGATACAGTGGCCCATGGGCTCCTGGGGAATGGTTAGTTGAAAGTAGTCTTGCTGAGGAGCCATGTGATTGGTTTATGTCTTACTTAAAAAATAGAACCCAGCAGGTGTATGTTGAGGAAGTATTATCTGGTAAAGCTCAAGTTCAGAGAGGGGTGCCCCAAGGCTCCATTTTGGGGATAACATTGTTTTTAATATATATAAATCAATTAGTTGATAGTATACAGTATTCGAACATATGTCTATATGCAGATGACACTCTTTTGCTAGCCAGTGGGAAGACTCCTGAAATCATGGAATCACATTTACAAGTAGATTTTTCAGCGCTTTGTACGTGGTTGACTGAGTCAGGGTGGATAGTTAATAGTAAGAAAACAAAACTTATGGCATTTCATTAGGGAGGGAAAAACTTGGGGAAAAGCAAAGATCCAGTAATTATAAAAACCCCACAAAATGATGTGTTAGCCCAGATGTCAGAATATAGATACTTTGGGGTATGGCTAGATGATACCTTAAAGTTTACTATCATAAACTAGAAACAGTATCAAAAGTAAATAAAAAACTGGGAGTGTTTAGACAGTACAGTTTTTGTATGAATAAATTAATAAAGGAAACTATAGTAAATCAACTTCTTCTCCCAGTCCTAGAATATGGAAACCATGTATATGGCTTTATACCAAAAAGTATGTTGTCAAAAATTGATATGATGTATAACCGAATGGCTAGATTTATACTGAGGAATGATTATCATGCACATCACTGTGAGTTATATGAGGAACTTGGCTGGCTTTTGCAAGTAAGTAAAAGAAGGATAGTATGGGCAAATCAGATTTATAGAGTCTTGAATTTAAATCAGCCAATATATCTTCATGATAAATTGGAAAAGAAAACATATGTTCACAATTTACTAGGTATAAACATGAGAAACTTTGTATTTCCAAAGTTTAAGAATAAATATAATAGCATGTGTTTCCCTCTGATTATGGATACAATATGGAATTCCCTAAAATCAGTGACAAATAAACAGTTCAAGGATTTTAAATCCTTTTCAACTAGTTTAAAAATTGAATTGAGGACTCAGTGTGAGTGCTATGGATAGATACTTGACCTGATAAATAAGGATGTGCAATATGTATGCAACTGTTTGATGGAGAAATCCATTTTAATGTTGAAATTTGTATTTTGTAGGTTTGTAATATATTGTGTTGAATAGTATTGAATGCGTAAAGAAGTACTATATGTTGTAGATGTCTTTATATCGTATTTTGAGTTTTATTTATGTTACATTTGTATGTCTTATGTGTGGAACTTTATATAAACAGGACCATCTTGTAAATAGGACATTTGTCCTAATGATGTGATATTCCATCTGTTATCCTGTCTAAAAATAAAGGTTTTTACTACTTTCAAAACAAATGTTTGCAGACTATTTCAGTTACTGGTTATGCTGATTGCCATGCTGTGTATGTAAAGTATGGCAGTTTCAAAGCTGTTTAAAGGACACCTAAACAAGTTTTTTACAATACACAGTTCAGAAATCTGGATTCAAACGGAGGTAAAGGAGAGGTTTCTGTTTACATTGATGCTGAAACTGCTAAATATCAACTAAGAGCATATGAAATATAATAATGATAATATTTAAAGAGATTAAAATGACAAAGATGATACTGCTAAACAGCAGATGGTAAGAAACCTTTCCAGTGCACCACAGAAGTTCCATCTGAAGTGCTTTATCTAACATGATTAGAAGCAAAGGCTTATATTAGAGGGTGGCTTTCATTAAAACATTTCACTATGGCATGCAGCTTGTATTCAAGAGTGGCTTCTAATAGAAGATGTATGAAACGTTGATTGGCATGATGTGTATGAAAAGTATGGAGGTTTCAAAGCTGTTTAAAGACAGCTGTTGTACAGATTGTCATAGGTCTCACACAGACACAGGCAGACAGACAGACAGACACACACACACACACACACACACACACTCACAGTCATATACACACACCACACACACACAATCTGCATGGCCATAACATACAGAAATAAATACTGCCAATGCAAAGGACCACATGTGTTTCAATTCAAAGGGTATGTCGATTGTCATGCTGTGTATAGAAACATAGAAACATAGACTTTGACAGCAGATAAGGACCACTTGGCCCACCTAGTCTGGCCATTTCCCTACCTACTGGATAAGCTACAGATCCTAGTTAACCAACAGCCTACTTCTTCCTACCCCCACCAGAATTTCCTTATGTCTGTCCCATGCATTCTTGAATTCCCCCACTGTTTTTGACCCCACAACCTCCTCAGGAAGGCAATTTCATGCATCCACCACCATGTCTGTGGAAAAATACTTCCTCACATTACCCCTGAGCCGTCCCCATCTATCTTCAAATTGTGTCCCCTTGTTCTTGCACATTTCATTTTCTTTTTTTATTAAAAATCAGCTTTATTAATGCATTCAGTTATTAACATAGAGAATGAACAGCACCTCATTTCTATAATACATTCAGAATATAGAGTTGTAAATTGCTCAATTCATTAATATGACAGCAAGGTTTTTTTAAACATAAAGGGGAGAAACCCCCCAAGCATTTAAGTCTGTATGCAATTCGCTATGTACTCTATGCTCTATGCAGGTTTCTAGTGATAAAGACAGAGAAATGATAAGAGTTTATTTGACAACCCTTCTATTATTTCACTAATTAAGAGGACATTATTCAAGAGGAAAAAAGAAATACAACAATTACAAGGAAATTGCATGTTTCTTTTTTTGAAAGATGCTACCCTCTTGGACTTTGTTGATTCCCTTGAGTTACTTGAAAGTTTCTATCATGTCCCCCTCTCCCTTCTTTCCTCAAGGGTATACATATTAAGCTCCTTTATTCTCTCTTCATATGGCTTCTGTTGCAGACCCTGCACCATTTTAGTTGCCCTCCTCTGGACTGCCTCCATCCTGTCTATGTCCTTGCGGAGATGGGGTCTCCAGAACTGCATGCAGTACTCCAGATGGGGTCTCACCAACTGTCTGTACAGAGGGATAACAATTTCTTGTTTTCTACTGGTGATGCCTCTCCCTCTACATCCCAGTATCCCCCCAGCCATCCTTACTGCCTTTCACATTGCTTGCTTACCTTTAGGTCGTCTGATTTGACTACCCCCAAGTCACTTTCCATTTTTGTTGTTGTTAATACCCCCCCATTGTGTACTCTTCCCTGGGTTTTTGTTCCCCTGGTGCATTACATTGCTCTTCTTTGCATTGACTCTAAGCTGCCATATGTATATATATATGAATATATATATATATATATATATATATATATATATATATGAAAAGTATGTTGGTTTCAAAGCTGTTTAAAGGCAGCTGTTGCACAGATTGCTGTAGATCGGTCACACACACACACACACACAAACGACCTTCATGACCATAACAGACAGAAATAAATACTGCAGCTGTAATGTGCTTGGAGATGTCTGCGGGGGGAGAAAAAAGAACAGCATTGTAGCCAATGCAAAGGGCTGCTTGTGCTTCAATTCACTGACCCATATTACTTCAAGTCAAAAGGAAGGAAATAGTGTGGTGTAGTGCAGGCAGGGTTGGGGACAGACAAAGGAACACCACTGTGATAAATGAAGAGGAGGTGGAGATATGTGGTTATGTTGTACAACTCCAGTCAGAGCACTCAGTGGAAGAAGACAGTCTCGGTATCTGCTCATGTGCTTCCACAGTCCCGTCTCTCTCCTATGTCATAGCAATATGTCAGCATGACTCTACCCATGCAGCTGTAAAAATGGGTAATACTGGACCTTTACTGTGAGTGGAATATGTAATTTCAACCAGGATTTGATTAGTAAATAAACTGTATGACTACAGGAAGACAGCATAACGTGCTGCTAAGGACCTGACTATTAGCTATACTGACTCTTCTAATTATTTTAAATTCATTTTCAAGATTACGTTTAAGTCTGAGAGAAGTAAAGAAAAGAAAGTACATGAATAGTACTCTAGACCAGGCTTACCAAGGAATTGCAAAAACAGAGTGTTAGTGCTCTCTTAGACAAAAATAAAAAGAGAATTATACAATGGCAAGAACATTTACTGGACTCTGATTGGTCAGTGTGTGCCTGAGACAGTGATGATATTACACAATAACATACTGTGTTGATTTTTTGGATGATTATATGGATTTTTTTTCAGAAACAAAGATTTACTGCCTCACTAAAAATCTACTAAAAACATTTTTAATTTTTATTTTTGTTTTGTATAACATTGAGCCATTGTATAATTGTAATAAGGCACTCCAAGGTGTGTGTTATCGTGTAATAACGTCCCTCCTGGGGTGGTGGAAGCACTCGGCTTCGCCTGGTGCTTCAACCCACCCCAGGAGTGATGTTATTACACGATAACACACACCCTGTCGTGCCTTATTGCTTAATTAATCAAACTTCCAGTTAATTTTTAGTGATATTCAGATTTGTTGTCACACAAGTATAATCTTTATTAGATGTGCTCCAGTCAGAAAAGCACAAGACATGTGAGAGGCTTTATACAAATTAATTTTTCTTACTCAGCTTACACAGCCACAGACATCCCTGTGCTTTACTATGTCCAGAGCTTCGTCAGACCCATTTTCTTGTCTACAAGTACACTGACACTCTGTTGTTGCTGTTTGCTTTCAATTGAGCTGGGCTGCCTAAATCAGTGCACCAGGACCTGGCACCAGTCTGATGCACATGTCATCCTGTTTCTTGTTTGTTACCAAAGTGTTGCTATGATAACAGCATATCAATGCAGTAACCTGCAGTAATCAGTCTTGCAATGAGGGAGCTGCCATGGAGGCTGACCAGAAAGTTCAGTAAGACACATTACAAAAAAAAGGCTGCTCTAAAGAGCTGTGTGGTGCCAATATTACAGTAACAACCAGGCAAAGAAAAGAAAAAAAAAATATGGGACTCAACAAACCCTTGTTGATATTATTTCTGGTCCTTTTGTGTTCCATGTCGGTTGCTGCTGATAGCTGCTGCTGTCTTCGGGCCCAAAGATGTGTTGGATAGATTCAGTTCTACACCAGATACAGTAAGTTGTTAAATTCAAGATTTATTTAAGTGCAGATAACAATTGGACATACTTTACTATTTATAACAAGCAGGGAGCAACAGCAAAGCCTGAGGCCAAACACTACCCTATGTATTGCGCCAAAGGGTGCTGCATCAGGAGTTATGGACAGCTATGATAGCAAGCCTTTTATAATGTGGTATTTAGAGGTGTCTTAACTACCCTTACCATATCAGGCATACCTAAACAACTACAGAAGAACCCCAGAGCAAATTCTCTGAGGCAGGGGTTACCTTGGAAGGTATTGGCCATACAGCCAACTTTTAATGAAAAACACAGCTGCACATACCCCAATAATGCAAAGCATCATGGGAAATATGTGCAAATCCCCATGAAAGAATTTGGACTGGCTCAACTTTAAGCACAAATGCATGGTGCCAGAGGACCTCACAATGCAATCAGCAAAGGCTGAGAACAGCAGACATGGGCACGTGTTTCGTCCTCCTTGAGACTCATCGGTGTGCCATATCTGTCTCCCAGCCCCGGGAGAGGGAGCCAGCCCAAGCAATGTATACATATTTACCATTTGCTCAAAAATGTGACATTTGCTAAGAGAATGAAGAGGATAAATAAAAACATTAAAAACAGGCCTTCTGTATTATCCACTTTTACTGTGGCTACCAAATCGTAATGATGGCTACAAACAATACACATTGGATTTGGACAAATAATCTCAGATTTGAGATTCATTTGCCCATTGAACACCGCCATAGTATCACAGTTTACTATCAGTGGTACTAGCCAAAGAGGGTAAATTAACTGTCAGAGGTGTCCTGCAGTTTCTATAGTTCTGTGCAGGGCATGACTTTAATATGCTCATTAATATTAAATTCTGCATATGCATATATATTAACTAAGAAAGAAATGCATCAAGAAAGATAATGGGTATGACAGGGAAGGGAAAGGAAGAAAGAGTGAAGGGTGGGTAAGTAAAGAGGGACAGCGGACAGTGGACAGGAGGGTAGGAGATCTATTAATATACAGTTATAATAAATATATAATATTACCAAACATTACATAAACTTATCTAACTAATTTATTTATAAACATAATGGTCCTATGCACTAATGGGCAGAGTGGCTATGTGCTGCATATCTTGGGCATGTAGCCATGCCACACCCATTGTGCCCCCCCATGCGGGATGCACCAATGGGGGTGCACAGCACCTACATGCCCGATCTCCTGGCCACACAAAGAGCAATATGCCGGGGGGCAGGCTGGCACTATGCACCATGCACTAAGGTACATAGTGCTGGCCATGGGGGTGCAGAGGAGGGTGCAGGATATGACAGGGGAAATCCTGCTGTAAACCCCCTACACACCCTATGCACACTACTGTTCACTGCCCGGATGGGGCTGTTAGCCTACACTGCCAATGGGACTGCTGCTGCAGGACCACCCCATGGCTGCCCAGTGCCACCCAGCACACATCGGTGCATGGCATCTACCTGATGCAGCCCCAAACTCACATGGGTTCTGGCCCATGGAAGCTGACCCCCCCGAATGGCCGAGCCAGCCAGGCATGTTGTGGGGTACAGTGCACCCCTGCACCACCAACAGACCCCAACCCTGTCCCTGCAACCCACTCCAGGGCTGCATCATGGGAGGGCCAATGGCATTGCCCTTGTCACACTGCCACAGCTGCTAGCTGTTGGTCTTCCACAGGGCACTCTGCCAATGCACACCCTGACACAGAGATGATCCATTCTTGACCTGGTCCAGGCAACCGATTGGATGCCTGGCCATGTCTGTTTCCCCACCCCTGGCCACCCTGTGGAGTACTGTGCACCAGGAGGGCAGGGCCATGGACAGGTGATGGGCAGTAGTGAATTTCAGATGGTGTGCACCTGTCCGTGAGTGTGCAGCTTCATGTGTGGGTTATGTACTGATTCCACATACCTCCACCCCAATAGTGCATAGGGGCCAATACATGCACAGTCAGTTCACCTGGTTGTTTATGAGAAACACTGAAGACAGAAAGAAAACCAAGCCAGTACTACATATCAGCCCCATCTACTGGCCTGCAGAGTCCAACTGTGCATTCAGCTGGGGGGGGAGGATTCTCCCTTTTTCTCCCTCCTCCCTCCAGCCACCATCCACAGCAGCTGCACACGGCATCCTGGCATGATGCACAGGGGCACGTGGTCACTCATTCCACTATGCGTCACCACCAGGAGCCACTCCATAGTGGTGTAGACTCATACCCATCCTCCTGGGGCGAAAGCATCCAGCGGATGCTCTGTACCCTCTCCACTGGCCTCTGCTCCTGACATCCAGGGCTCAGAGTGTTAGCCTGGGTCACCATCATGCCAGGCAATCCCCTGTCACCTGTCACCATGGAGCCAACTGTGTATTCTTATGAGATAGATAGAAGAGGCAGCCATAAAACATTTTAATATGTGCAAGAGACATAAACAAAATCAGCAATAAGTATATCTCCTGTATCAGAACTTTACATCAAATCACAGGAACGGTACTGTTTCCAGTTTGTCATTCAGACTGGGCCAATACCGTGCTCTGGTTTTTATATAAATAAAATGAAAAAATAATAAAAATATCCAATAGTTGTCTCCTCTATTAAGAAAGTTCTCAAAATTGACCCCTCTGAAAAAGTGTATCTTTTTAATTCCTACTTCTTTAAAATCATGCTGTAATCTATCTGCTTATTGGAAGTATGCCCAGCTGGTGCATACAATGCAGTATGTGATGTCTCCATTTCTTGCTGCTTTGACGTGTTCACTTATCCAGGTTCTCAACTTCCTTTTAATGAGGCACGTACATTATAAAATGCTCCAAATCATATAGCACCCCCTTCCCCATCAAACTTATCGCTTGTTATAAAATTCTTAATGGACTGACATTTACTATTTTTGGGATTTATTAATCTTTTTAGCATGTTTATGTACTCGCACTGATGACAGTTACCACATTTATAGTAGTAGCACCGAATTAGTCAAAGGATTTTTAAAAATCCCTATTGAGAATTGTGAAATCTTTAGTTAAGGATTTTGTTTTGTTTGTAAGTGTGTTCACTGCTTCCCAGAGAGGGTTGTCTCATCTGATAGTGTAGTTGAAAATCTACCAGATGGCACTTAAGTACTGTAATAGGAACTGGCCTCTTTCTGTAGGTATAACAAAAAGGATTTTAGAGGATTTTTTTCCCCTAAATTTTGTGAAGGATAAATAGGGAATCTCACAAAATTGCTTGACAAATTCGGTGCTACTACTGTATGCTCATTATCTGGTGCTTTCCCCAACCATGTCTGCTTTATTGTCGGATGATAGCTATGCACCAGCTGGTCTCTTAAATTTTTTCCTGTTAGGCCAGTCCAGTGGCTTGGTAGTAGTTCTACTGCCTGCCATGCCGATGACATGGGTTCAGGAACAGACTCAGGTAGCTGGGAGTTGGCTGAGGAGGAAGAGGACCCAGCATCCCAAGGACTGCTGTCCCCTTCATGCCATCTCAACCTCTGACTGCCACCAGCTGGAGGCCTGGGGATAGTGCCTGCACAAATGATGTAGATGAGAGGGGCCACAGTTTTGTGTTGCATGCATGCCTCCACATGCCACCATAGGAGGGGTGAAGGGAGAACAAGGAGAAGGGGTCAGGCATGCTATTTGAAGCCGTGCACACTTTCTTCTGGGCTGCACCATCACACAACCACAGGAGATTCTGGATTGTGCACCAGGGGGTGGACCTCCCAAACCTGGCCCTACTACAAGGGAGGAATCTGTGGAGGGATACTCTGCTGGGTTGGAGGAAGTGGATGCCATTCAGGGGAGGTTGATTCTCGGTTGACAACCAACCGCATAGATCCAGGGAGAAACAGCTTTATCAAAAAGAAAAGAAAATGTTACCCTCTTTTATGCACCATCCTGTGGTATTACTTTGCCACTCTGGATGGTGTGGGGTCTAATTAATGGAGGAAGTGTGGAGTTCAAGCTCAGTCTACCATATATTCTGTGTATGTTATCTGATAGCAGATAAGGGGAACAGCCTGCCTAGCATGGTGGTCAACATGGGTGCCATTATAATATTTTTTTATATAAAATGTATTAATGACTATCTCTGCTGAAAAATCTAATGCTCTAGGAATGACCTCACTCATTCTCCCCCAGATTTCAGCTGACAGATGCAGGCCAAGAGAAATGCTGACAGCATGCATCACACACACTCAGTTTTTAGAGACAGTGTGTTACATGGAAGACTTTAATCAAGGATCCTGTTTCTCTGAGTTAATTACAGACTGGTTTGAGTTAATTTTGTTAAGAAGGAAATCATAAAAAAAGTTTTATGACGTTGAAAAGAAAAACCCAGGTTATTACATAGAAGTGCAAAATCATAAAGCTGCTTTCATATCCTGGAAGGGGAAGCTTATTATGAGATCAAAGAAAATGTCATTTGAAGGACATGAGTTATGCTAAGGTTGCAGAATTAATACTTTGAAATTACATCCTGTGGTTGTATAGAAATATATATTTTTTAGATATTTTGACAGGGAGGAGCTAGATGACCTCATGCAAAAGAGGTGGGCAAAACCAGCTTTTAAAGATTATTCTGTTTCACTACAGACACACTTTTATCTGACACTGACCAAGAAAACATCTGAGCACTGAAAATAGGTATTTAGAAAGCTAGACAAAATCTAAATATTGTTGTAGGAACTGCACTGTTTTAAACCTTGTTTTGTTTAAAGATATGTATGTCCTGTGATATAAGAGTTCTGTATTGTATGTTTGACTTATTATTTTATATTTTAGTAAAAACTCTAATTTTAGAGCATACCTGGTCTGTCTTTGAATTGCTTTCTTTTGCTAAGAAATATTTATGGTAATAGCAGACAGCAGACATAAGCTTGTATGGTGGTACCAAACTGGAACGAGAAGCATTTTAAATCTGAGGTCTTTATTAAAGTTTTACAGGTTCATCTCTGAATACCTGGATAGGTGCCCATAGGCAAAGATATCTTGCCCCCCCTCCGAAGACAGATATATCTGAGCCTGTGCATTGGGTATGCTAGCAAGAGGTTAACAGTTTGAATCTCTCCAGAACTTGAGACCAAAGGTTGATCCGAACTCACAAAAACAGACAAAAGGGTTACCTTATCTGTTACACTGTTCACAAGACTGCACTCAGAGTTGGCACTTTGGGAGTAGAGGGCCTGACCTGCTGAGTGGGTATGTGACAGTGTGGGGTCTAATTAATGGTGGAAGTGTTGAGTTCAAGCTCAGTCTACCATGTATTCAGTGTATGTTATCTGATAGATAAGGGGAACAGCCTGCCTAGCATTGTGGTCAACATGGGTGCCATTGCTAACTTCAGAGCAGGTTGGGATGGTTTCAAATGGCTTATTAAAGGGAGGAACTAGGGGAGGAAGGGATAAAAGTGCAGCAGTTTCAAGGTAGAGTTCCAGAGTGGACTAGATGGACTCCATGTCTTAATCTGCTCATACCTTTGTATGTTTCTCTGTACTGGGGATAAGATATTGTTGAAGATTGTAAAGGAATGCTATGCAATGTTTTAACACTATTTCAGAATATGCTGACCCATATGTTAGGAGCCCATTGGAATACTTCATGAATCGCATGAGTCCCCCAAAAAAGGAATAATTAGACTTGAAATATGTAAATTGATCAGTGGGCAACAAAGCATGACCGTAGAACTGCCCTTTTGTCATGCTGCCTTTTGGTACTATAGCTTTCATACCAAAATCACACCTGAAATGAGATAACATACCTTGTCTATACCTCTCCTAGGTGCTGATACAAATGGTTAAGCTGCCATCTTGTGACCAGTTAAGCCATGCCCCACATTGTGGTGCTTACTAGCAGGAGAAAGGAGCTTGTACTACTGCTGTATAGATAATTGTTGATACCGCATCTGGAATGCATTGTCCAGTTCTAGAGCCCACAATGAAGGAAGGACAGGGATAAATTATAGACAGCGTAGAGAATGTCTGTGAAGATGACCCATGGTCAGTAGGGTAAGAGATATATTAAACGGACACTGTCAGCAGCACACTGATGTTTTGTGTCCCATTCCAAACTCCCTGCAGCCTTCTTCATGGCCCTAAAATGTATATATTGTACCTGATCAGGATGTCACAAATGAAATATTTTGTTTCCTTTTTAATGTAGTTTGAAACCCTGGCAGATCACTCTGATCTGCCACTGCCTGATGAGGATGCACACTCACATACTGAAAATCATACCAAAGCAACAGCAGGCTCATCCATGGATGACTTTTAGCAATTTTAAGCCCCATAAAATAAATACCAATATAGATTATATAACCAGAGCTGTACTTGCTGTTCAATGTGCTTACGCAACTGGATGAGATGATATGAGATGATGCTTGCGTTACTTGATTTGCTTTGTGGCTTTCCACCTCTCTATCCGTGGGATATACCACCTTGCAGGGGTACGATGCAAGTAACCCTAGGGGAGGGTTCCCCCCCTACAGGTGCCGCAGGAATGAATGTGTCGGCTAAAAGTAGGTTAGGAAGAAGCCCAAAAAGGATACCTAAAGATGTCGAGGGTTGAAGAGGTGAGGATGATGAATGAATTCTGAGAAGATAAGGGCTGACTTCCTAAGAAGAGAGGGGAAAGCCGGAGCCACCATCCGCCTCCATCCAACAGCGGAACCTAACTAACTACCTGAAGAAAGCACTAACTCTAACTAATATTCTGACCATTGGCACGGAGGAGAGGAAAACCTCCCCTTTGCGGAGGAAACCTCTGGGGATCCAAGGCCTAGGTCACCTTCCCTCCAGGCTGATGACGTTTGATTTGAGGATGTATGTCAGTAAAGAGAATGGTTCATTAATGAGGGTTATAAGTAGGGATGACGTTGATGGGATAGGGAAAAAACTCCAAAGAAGCACAGATTAAAGAAGGAACATGAGGCAACAGGGACCCAAGAAGGGTATACTTGAGTAGTCAATGGGAGGGAGTAGATCCATGTAGAAGTCAGAGAAGCAAGGGGTATCCAGATGCGCTCACGAGGAGACCGAGGACAATGCAGACTTAGCTTGATTGAGCGATGCAAATGAGCAGACACTAAGGTTGATGAGGCATGCTTGATTATGTGATGTGAATAAATAGACCCTGAATGATTAGACCCTGAGGTTGTACTCGATGAGGTAGCATAGGATTCAATGATAGGAATGCTTGAGTAAGTGACGTAAATAGATACATCTTGAGGTAAGGCTGAGTGAATGATGACTGGAGTTATGAACCCGATACATGTGGCAGGATGGCAGCGGGTTGCTAAGATGGCATCGGAGTCATGATAGGTACGCCCAAAAAGAAATATTGATTGCAGGCCTCGAGTGAAGTGAATCCTGGAAGGCCGGTATGGAATTGGAAGAGGAGGAGACAGAAATGAACTTGAAAATGAACTTGCACGAAGGTAGTATGAGTAAGTAGGCTCCTCGAAAGGAGGCAGATTCTGAGGCCAAGAAGGCATGTCTGGAACCAGAGGCAACTCAGGTTGAGCAATCGAGGAGCAAATGTGGATGATGCAGGATGAGGAGTGAAACTAAGAGTGGAGTGAAGCTATGATGGCTGATACTAGAAAAGGGCATGAGAGGAGGAGAATGGAAGGGAATACTAAGGCCACAGAAGGAACAAGGAATAGAGACACAGCTGGCAGCGAAGTACAAATACAAGATATCAGACAGAAAATGAGGCAAGAAGTGGCAGAAGCAGATCAAATATGGTCAAACGGCACCACCTACTGGTCAGAAGGAGAAACTGTCTGCGATTTATATATTGAATGATTTATCCATTGTTTGTGTGAATGGTTGTTTTGGTCCATGGATAGAGAGGCCACACGTCAAAGTGCCCAAGAACCAGCATGGCAGGTGCTATAGAGGCTACAAAGCTACTGCCAGAAAGGCTACAGTAGGGCAGCTCAAGAAAGGAAAGTAAAGACACCTGAGAGATGAAATTGCATCTGCAGAAAGGTTGCAGAATCCCCAGTAGGCTACCCAGCGAAAAGCAAACCGACCAGGGCAGTACAGCAACCAGAGACAGCCGACACAGCAGATGGCAACCAGTAAGAAATGAGGGGCGCGAACCCAGATGAGTAGGAGGTAGGGTGCTCACATCATCAGCAGCAAGTACGCCCACTCCCTAGCGATGTGGTTCTGGAGCAACAGATAAGCACAGTATGGCAGAGAGATACACTGAACTGGGATGTGAGGAAGGTATGGGTTAGGACCTGATCGAGGGCAGGAAAGCGCCATGAGAAGGCAAGGAAGTGAGCAGCGAGAATGCCAAAAGGAGCCAATGGAGTAGCCAGGCAAGAAGCTGGAGAAGAAGCAGAATGAGGTACGGAGATGAGGAATGGGGGGGCCGGTCAGAAGAACAAGCCAGCAGCCCAAGGCAGGCGTCCTGTTACGGGGATGAAGGGCAACAGCCACAAGCAGCAAAAAAGGGAGAGGAATAGGGGAAGAGGCGGGGAGAGGCCCAAAACCAGATGCCTACAGATGGAAACAAAATAGGCAGAAGGGAGGAAAACCCACAGTCGAGGAAAACAAACAAATGCCACAGGGCAAAAGGAAGGGGGATGTGGCAAAATGCGAGGAGAAGGACACAAACATGAGCTATGGAGGATGAGAGAACTAACGGGCAGCTGGAGGCAGCTGCCAAAACAGGGGGAAAAGCAAAAACAGGAGCAATCCAGAATGAAGGGTCAGAGAGCAGTGCCTCCGGCTGCAATGCTAAGTGAATCCTGGCAAGGCCCAGGATGTGTGACCTTTTAAGCCCGATGGAGGAGTGACGTTGTTACTCTGCCCATCGAACCTCAGGCTTAAAGCCCTCCCATTGTAATTCTTTTGCTGAAATGAGGGGTGCATTATATGGAAATCGATGTTTGAAAAGCAAACTTTGTCACTGGGCACATGCATCCCCAATGCACTTGCCTGGTATTACAGCTTGCCTTTCAGACATGGGTTTCCATGTAATACACCCCTTGTTTTGGCATAAGATTTATAAGGGTAAAGACAGTTATATCACCTATGTCAGTGTTTATTTCATGGGGGTTAAAACTCATACATGGACAAGCCTGCTGGTGCTTTGTCATCATTTTCAGTATGTGAGTACATATCAGTGTCGGTGGCTGCAGATAAGAGTGGTCTGCCAGGATTTCAAACCACATTAAAAAGGAAACAAAATATTTTATTTTTTTGACATTCCAAGCAGGTATATACATTTTAGGGGCATTAAAAAAGGCTATAAGGAGTGAAGGCACTTTTGTTATAATGGGATAAAAAAACATGTCATTATACAGCTGACACTGTCGCTTTAAGGCACTGAAAAGTATTGACTGGAGGACAAAAGGAAAAGAAGGGATATAATAGAGACTTTCAAGTTAATGAAAGGGTTCAAAAGAGTGGACACAGCAAGTCTGTTCAAATTAAGAAACAGTCCATCCACCAGTGTGCCTGTGCTGAAGTTGAGGAGGGGGGAGGTGATCGATAATTGCAATGGTTGAAAAAGAACATTAGAAAACATTACTTCATAGAAAGGGTGGTGGGAGGGTGGGGTATTCTTCCTGACAAAGTTGTGAGACAAAGACAATAGTAGGACTCATCCTCAATAAAGTGAGAATCATGCAAGAGAGTTTTCCGATGGGAATTCTAGGAGGGAAGTGGTAACTGGGAAGGAGGACAGACCAAGAGCATCTCCAAGTAGGGAATCTTTTTACTAGCAGTTAGAAAAAAGGTGAAAAACAGTAGTTTTATTGCGCTAACATAGACTGTACCAATTATTTAAAAAGTAGAAAGTCTTTTAGAACCACAACAAAACACAATAAATAAAATATTTCATAGATATGAACACTTGCTCTTTAAACAGGTTACACAAATCAAGTTGTTTGTGTTTAGCAGTGTTACTCACTTACCACTTGCATGCTTACAACTCAGTTGTTGAGCGATCTTTAGATAATTTCCAAGTATCATGGAAACAAGTGTTATATTTAAGAACTGTCAATCGTTTTGTCCTTCCACAGGAGTGCTAAAAGGTCAGCTGAGTTAAAAAAATATATATATTTGCTGTCTTTTACCTTTGAAATGTCATGGTTAACAGCTATGTAACACTATCACGCTAGAAAATGTAAAATGCCTGTAGAACTGGAACTTGTATCTGATCTGCTGTGAACAATGCAAACCTCCTAAGCCATTCTGGCCTTTTCCTTCCCTCATACTGTAAACAAGAACATCAAAGGCCTGTCTAAATGACCTACTGTATGTGTCAATCACAGATGAAACTAGTCAACTGGAATACCCTCCCTGGTCTCATACTTTAGCCTTAGGTAGATTGATGAAGAATGGCAACTAAAACGGTTGAGGATAATAAAACAAACTATAGCTAAATGTTCAGCCAAAATATGAATTTCAGGAACACTGGCATAAAGAAAGCTGTTTATGCGCAGAAACACTTTGGTGATATACTATATAGTGGACATCCATGACTTAAGAAATCTTCCTATACCCTCTTGCTCCTGCAGCTACTGTAGCTTCATCTTGCTCCTACTGCACCTCCGTCCTCTCATACTTTCTCATCTTTGCTCTCTGTGCCCCCCCCACTGTTTATATGCAGAAATTTTTGTTTCCTTGCTTCTGTAGTCACTGTTCATTTCATTTAATTTCATTTCATTTGCTTTACCAGCAAAAACTCCACTGAGCAAAGCTCATTTGCAAGGAGGTCCTAGTTAGGACAGCACAGTACAAAAAAAACAACACAGCATTGATGAGTGTACAGATTGAGCAATGTTGTAGAACAGGAAAAGTTCACAGTTCTTTATACTTTGCTATGTTCGTTTGATGGTCATTTACTGGAAAATATAAAGAACTGTGATTTAAGTGTATGCTATAATTTTGTTGCAACCTCACTTATAAGTTTGCCCACACTGATACTGCACGCTGAAATCCCCTTCCTCGATCGCCCTGCTCTGAATGTCACAGCACAAAGTCATGTTAAACAGATTGCCAACCTTCCATGTAAACGAGATGTACCTTTGTTGTTTTCACTTACCTTTGTCAGCCTCAGTCTCCGTAGCAGACACAAACAAACAACGGTTTCTATTTTTGGAAACGCCGGCACACTGATTGCTATGATACTATTTACCACACAGTGCTGTCACCATAGGTATGGATGCCAACACATTCTTTTAGTGGTTCTTCATATTCTTTATTTAACAGTCAACCAAGAAAAGATAAAAGGTACAGTAATTGTACTGCAAAACAAAAACTACAAGTGTGTCAGACACATTTTCGATGCTTGCTGTTCTTGTCTGCTGGGGATGCAGTAACCACAATACAGGTACCCAAAAAGAAGAAAATGTTTGTTACTGTATATAGACTCACTATAGTAAAGGCAATTTTACAGAAATGCAAATGGAGATGTACAGTACTTTACTTTAAAAGTCACTGTCCAGCTGCAAATGGTCGTTGAGGCATTCAGTGTGGGCTTCTGCAATACCTGCCAGTTCAAAACCCCTCTGGCAATCCTCCTTTCTCAAGCAGTGCTGTTAACTGCCCTGACTAACCACTGTGCATGAAGAGCCTTAATGTGACTCATTCTGAGGTCCACATTTACTGAACCTGAAGAAACACTTCTGGCTAGCTGCTCCGATATCAGTCCAGAGTACCACGAAGTAAAGTGTGATTTCATTTAATCCTTAAACTGTTTATTCATTGTAAGGTTCAAAGGTTGGAGCAGGTCAGTGCAACTTGGGGAGGCAAAGACAGGGATAATAAACTCCTCATCTAACTTTGCCAGCATATTAGCAGTGAGCTTTAAATGAGTCTAGAATAAGAAGTGCTCTCTGTTCTGTGGGCAAATCATTTTTGCGCTTGACTGATGAAATGTAACATTTTAATACTGCACCTACATATAAAATCATTCTGTCCTGATTCACCCAATGGTTACTGCTCTGTGTGATATGCCAGTCAGATGAGAAATTGTAGACAGGGTGACAAGCTACTGTTTTCCCTTGATAGATTATCTGGGGGTATGCTGCTAGCTAATGTGCACCCCAGTTTAAGGGATGCCTGCCTTTTGTCTCCCATTCCTGTCACTTCCACTTATTTGGATACCATTTCTGCATTGTCCATTAGAAGCAGGGCACCAAACTATTGACTGTCTCATCAATGTTTTTCCCAAGCTCCTTACAGATCAGCTCATTTGCAGAAGCAGTTTTAATCCTTGCAAGAAATGTGTTCTTTAGCTTAGGAAAGTTAGTGGGTGTTTTTCTGCTTGCCTTTGTGCCCTTCCTTTGGCAGTACGCCATGCGGTTTAGAAATGTCCATGCCCACTGCCAGCTAAAAAACATTGGTCCACCTGACTCTGCCAGTTACTGAGGGTTGTTACATTTCACTATCCCTCGGGTAACAGTAACAACTACACATGTGTTCACAACTGCACCCTCAGACCGTAGGCTACGGATTATTTTTTTCAATTCTGTTTCCACATCACTGAGGAGCAGGGGTGGTCTACCTTGTGGTATTGTAGGGAGCTGTGGTGCTAGGTTTGTAGGGTCAGGGACAACTTGCAGTTTCAACATCTAGTTGGCCTGAAATTTCTGAATGGTGTTCTCATTGACTTCTATGCCATACTTAGAATTTAAAAAAATCATACTACTTTCATAACGTCATTTTCCATGGCATATTTCCCAACCTCAAACCATTGCTCTGCACTGTAAACACTATATGTGGACCGGTGTTTTTTGGCAGGTGGAGACTGGCATTGTAGTTCACTCACAATACTCTCAGCGATCCACAAGGGTACAGATGCTGATAAAGAGAGGTCATCTGCTGTCATCTCTTCTATTGTGGTTAACTGGTGTTTCTGTGCCTTCCCTCAATCGAGCCACTTCAGGAGAGACATTGTTGTCATTCTCTGTGATTACTGCTCAGTGCTATGGTACAATAGGGAGTAGCAGAGTTTCCCAGAGAGAGACACTGAGACACCTCAGTTAGTACAGGTAGCTGATAGATCATCGGTACAATCGGGAGTAGCAGAGTTTACCAGAGAGACACTGAGACACTTCAGTTAATACAGGTAGCTGATAGATCATTAGACAGCTGAATATAACTACACTACTTGACCTGTAGTTACCCAGCAGTTACACAGCAGATAGAGGAACTGTATTGATTTGATTTACTGATTAGTTGCCAAAATGAGCTGTATTTACCGGTGATCGAACAGGAGGTGAGCAGGACTGGAGTGTTATAGCTGTCAGAATGCACTGTGCAATGAATGGATGCATGGTCTGGGTAAGAATGTGAAAGTAGACATTTCGCAATCTTGTCACAGGCACTTAAATGCTAAATATAATGTATGTGTTTTTATGTTCTACAGTAATATAAATTACAACAGTATATAGTCTGCTAGGTCACAGCAAAAACAAGAGGTACAGAGTAGAGGAAAAACATATACTCTCTAGCATAATGTAACAATAAACCAGTACACCAGAAGTTAATCAAGAGGAAACAGTGACATACTATGAGCAGGTACAATTATCATAGCAGCATGGATCAATCAAGGATTTGATTGTCCTTAAACTCACAACTGAGTTCAGTTTGAGGTAGCCCAGATGTTTATTCTGGAAAGTTGGGGCAAGCCATTTGAAGGCCATTTCTCCATATTTGGAAGCAAATCTTTGTGTTTCTTGCAGAACATAGTTGCACATTCTCAGGCTATAAATGCTAGAGGCTTTACAGTGCATGCCCAAGACACACTGGGGAACATCTTGCATAAGAGAGTTGCGGATCCACAGGTAAAAGTTTGTGAGGCACCTAGTGGAGAGGGAAGACCAGCCAACAGTTGCATAGAGGGTGCAGTGATGGGTTCTTATTGACAAACCCGTAATGAATCTAGGTGCCTTATGATACGGAACATCCAATTTGGCGAGTTGACGAGCAGTAGCACCCCTGTATATATCCCCATTGTCAAGCAGGGGTAAGAGTATAGCCATGACTAGGGTTCTGTGAGCATCTGCAGGTAGACTGAACTTGTTTCTGCAGTAGAAACCCAGCCTAGGCCTAAGCATCTCCCATAAACAATATGGTTGCTGAATGAAAGTTTGTTATCTAGCCATAATCCTAGATGCAGTATATGAAAGTCTCCACCAGTTCCTGCCTATCACCTAATGGCGTAAAAATGCCATGGGTGGAGGGTCAGATGACCGCTTGTCACTGGGGGCAAACACCTTGTATTTTGGTTTGCAGCATTAAGGACGAGTTTGGATGCACATAGTTTTAGATGGAGAATATCGAAAGCAGATAGTAGGCAATGTAAAGCTTCTAACAAGCTGGGTTTGGTTGCATATAGCACTGTATCATCTGCATAGCAATGCAATTTGATATCCTTGCTATTGACTCCCAGATCATTAGTATATATAGTGAAAAACAGAGGCCCAATGACAGATCCTAGTAGTACACCTCTAGAGATATGGTCAAGCAGCCACTGGGAGGAAATGACCATTGCACAGTGTGGTTCCAGTTGGATGTGGGCAGGGAAAGCATCCTGACTAAGACCAGAATCTTGTATTTCAAGAGGGTGGACTTCAGGAAAATGGGTGAAGTGCTAAGGAGCCATCTTGTGGGCATCAGAGCAGATATGGGGTTGGACCAAAGGTGGTCCATCATTAAGGAAGGAATACTGGTTGCCACAGATGATGGTGTTAGACTCAGGAGTAAGAACACAAGGGCCAAAGCGCCCAGCTGGTTCTGTTCTGGGGCTGCCCAGGCAGAAAGGTAAAGGAGGTTGGCCTATAGAAAATTCAGGAAGACCAAGAGAAAGGTGGATAGGGAAGATTACTTAAGGTAGGATAGATCCAGAAGCAAATGAGTTGATACCTTTTAATGGACCAACATAGATGTAACAACAAGAACAAAGTGCTCTAGCTTTCAGACCAACCAGTCCTTCTTCAGAAGCTCATGGCAGTTGTTTAGAAAATACAATACTTATAACAGCTAGATAATGCATTATCAACCTTATTTATCCCTTTCATGTCCCCTCTCTCTCTCCTGTCTTCCAGGGAGTATGTGTTCAGTGCCCTCAACCTCTCCTCACCCGCAGGGCACCTGTCCATGAGCCCCCCCCCCAGTGCGCAGGTTTGCAAGGAGGGGTGGGTGGACCCGGACAGGCAGCCAGTCGGATACCCAACCCAAGTCCCAGAGTGGATACCTTGCACCCTTGGGGCATTGGTGCATAGGACATGTGGATCCAAACTGGCTGCCCCAGCCCTCCCATTCAGCCTAGTGGACTGGAGGTAGTACAGAGTGTCATTTCCCAGTCCTGCTGTGAACGGCATGTATTGACCATGGGGGCACACACTGGATTACGGCAGGGTCCCGGCTGCCATGACATTTCCCCCTCTGCATGTGGCATTACATGCCTTGGTGAATGGTGGACACTCCCCCAGACCACCCCCGGCATGTTGCTGACCACACGGCTGGGGGATCCGCTGCCCAACAGTCTGGCACTCTCTCTGTGAATGCCATGGGGGTTCTGTGGCATCCCCACTGTGCGGCATTCCTACTTAGGGTTGCTTATGCACCGCAGATATGCAGCATGTAGGCTTTCTTTGTGAATAGGGCTCATTGATTGTAACAATTTTTAATCCCAATAGGTTAGAAAATTTAGAGGGAGTTGGGCAAGGATCTGAGGGCCCTGGGTTGAGTTCAACATTATCAGAGCAGATTATGAGCAGAATTATGGTGTGTTTAGTGAGTTGAAAATTATTTCTTAGAAGCTTTGTGTTACCCTTTGGCCGGTACAGCTGGGTGGTTAATAAAGAGGCTTCAGCACCATGGATGGAGCAGTTGCATGGATCTTTGCATCACACCTCTTGTTCTTCCTCAGTCTCTCCCCTTTTCCCACATAACACCCCATCTTGCCACTGCATACAGTATTTTCTTTATCTTTCTCTACCTGCTAGCTATATCCTGGCCTACCTTGCACTTTATTTACATTTTTATCTACATTTTTATTCATTTTGTGTATTTTGCTCCAATTGTATTTATTCCTATGTACTGCCTATTTTGATACTATTTTGATATGTTGAAATGTGCCTGTTAGCTGTCCAAGGAGCCCTGGCAACTATGAAAAATAAATTTATGTGCTGGGGCCAGGGCTATGATCCCAGTAGCTGTTCCTTCAGGTTAACCCCTCACAGCAAAAAGAGAGCCACTTTTGAAGCTCACTTTGCATTAACTTCTATTTAATTCAGGTGTGATGAGGTTAAATTGAACAAGAACATGTACTCCTAGCTTTCATTCTTAATATTGCAGTTGTCTGCTGTAATCAGAGATTTATAGCCGACCTTGACATCCATACAGATCTTTGTAATGCTGGACCAGTGTGTGTTTCAGTTTACACAGAGAAGGAAGAGAAGCCTGCTGCTTTGTGTCACTTGTCCTTCGGAGTGCTGCTGACTGAGCCATCTGTCCCTTGCTGACAACACCTTGGCCTCTGGTCCTCCATGTCTGGTCCATCCTGTGGAGTCACTGAGCTTCCCTACTGCTCACACTGCATTCACCTGGCTGGTCTCCATTACTAGCCTCATCAAAAGCTGGAGGGAAAAAAGTAAGTTTTTTTTCCAATTCTTAGAGAGCCAGGCCAGGACAAGACCCATATGGGTGGCATGACCAGGGCATGGATAAGAGAGGGGATGAGCAGTTGAAGTATATGAATGGGCTGGCAGTATATCCTAGAGGTTAGAGTAACACACTGTGAATGAGCTTGGAACATCCAGCAGACCAGGGTTTGATTTCCACAATCTCCACTTGCACACTGTGTGACTCTAAGCAAGTCACTTAACCTCCCCAGTGTTCCCTGGTTGTCCCTGTAAACAGGCACTTGTACCTTGTGAACCTAATGGCTCCAGTCTGTTCTGGCACTAGTTGGCTTTGGGTTAAAATATAATGTAAGCCAACCAGCTGGCACAGTGGTAGCGCTATAGCTTGTGACACCAACAAGCCGGGTTTGGAAATTAGCCCAACCCAGGGTGTCGGAGGGCCAGCTGGGGGCAGGAGGGTTCTCCTCCTCCTCCTCCTCCTCCTCTGGGGGGGAAGGGGGAGGGTGGGCAAAAGCCCAATGCTTGCCTGGCCCCTGGTGAAAACTAAAAGACAGCTAAGGCCAGAAGAACTGCCAGAAAGCGAACAAAATGCAACAAGCTGTATTTTTAAGAGGTAGCAGATTGCTGGGATGGGTGTCAGGATTCCATCCTCTGTCCCTCCCCAGAAACACTACACTCGCTGTGTGATTTTGCTGGCTCGGGTGTTGCAGTCTTCTTCCAGCAAGCGAGTTTGGCTGTCTGCTCTGGGTCCTGTGTGAATCAACTGACTGTGATTCATTCCTCCAGGGCCTTACTGCTTTATTGAAATCTCAAATCTTGACTCAGTAGGGGAAACAGTGTAGGCCAGTGGTAGTACCACAGACCTGTAAAACCAGGTGATTCCTTGGTTTCGAATTCTGCCAGAATCGCTGCCTCACTGTGCAAGTCACATGACCTTCCTCATGCTCCAGTCCCTCCCTAGCTGGACAAGTGGGTAGTCCTTACTCGCTACTAATGGGATGTGACATCTCTGCTGGGAAATCCTGGGTACCGAAACTTAAAAAATAAATAACATTTAAAGAAGGATGAAGCATCGCTTTACACAAAATGATAGGAAAGTGTAATAGCTTTCCAAGTGAGGTAATAGAGTCATGATCACTACATTTTTCTAAGACTAATCGATATGAATAGATGAGGGAGTGATCCCTGGTGCCATGAGTGTTGAGAACAGATACAAGAGATGGTGCACTTGAGAGCTGTTGAAAAATGTTTTCCCTTATTTTATTATGTGCAAAATTAGATCATTGGGAGTGTTAGGTGAGTCCCATATTAAGCATATTGACTCTATATGGGACTTGCTTGACAAAGCATAGATTACAGTTTTCAAAGAATATAGTCAGTGAAAACATTTTCGAACAACGATTGATTACGTCATCTTTTGTGTGCATTTTGTACCTTTCAAGTATTTTCTACTCTTGGTGGCAGTGAACTTTAACCGCACACAACTATAATTCAGTGTGTCATTGCCATTGTGACTGGTGCAACATGGAGGATGGTCTCGTGGGGCTAATTAGTCTGATTTTGTCTCTGAATCTTATTTATAAAATGTGCCATGAAAGTCCTGCAACCTCACTGGATGCACATTGTCACATGATCATTGATTATTTTTTGACAACCACACACCTCACCCGAACTATATGTTTTTTTTAACAAACAAAGGTCCAGTTTATAAGTGTGCCAAGACACTCCAGGGTGTGCCATGGTAAGGAAAATAATGCACTTTCTTGGGTGGTTTCAGCACTCTGCTACACCTCGTGCCTAACAACCACCTGAGGCATTTATTATTCTCTTATAACTACACATGCTGTCACATGGTATCCCTTATGTACTGACATAATTATGAATAACATTATGTAAGATAAACACTGATGAACACAGGGGCTCTAACTCCTGGCCTAAGTAGTCAAAACCAAACAGCCATCCACGCAAGCATGTCTTTAGTCCCAGTTCCACCCGCATGTGCCCAGCCTTGTCTGTAGCAGGAACTGATTGGTGGAAGGGTGTGAAGACTCCTGACACCAGGCACCGTCTCAACATCAGGAGCATTACCTTGCAAAAGGGTGCACTCCATTGGCTACTTTGCTGATGCAATTGTTTGATCCTGTGTCTCCTCAGGTCGACCAGTGAGATGACGCTGGCCACTGTGACCTGTGGTGCTGCAGTCTGGCATAACCCAGTTTGCAGAGGGACAGGGAAGGGGAGAAGGTAGGATGCATCACAGGCAGATGGGTCAGTGGGGTCAGGTGACAGGGACAGATGGCATTGGCTGGGACACACACTGTTGACCTTACTGTCTGGCAGACTGCTCCACCTGAATACTTGACTCTTGGGGGGGTTATACAAATCTCCTGTCTTGATGTAAGAAACTTTAGAAAATGGGCTTTAAAATCTAAGAAACCTGACTGGCTACCAGGGGTACATTAACTTACAAATAGAACCCGGGTCAGAATAAGTTCCAGTGCCAATCGACCACATAACCAGTATCAATGGGCACTATAAATTTCAAATCGCAAATCCACCATTTTTGATTTACTGAGCAACAGACATTGGGAAGTGTCGTATGCCCCACCTCTATCTCACAAACCCTTCCACTCAGAAGCAGAACACACATCTCTTATAAAACTAATGTTTTGCACTCACAGGGAACTGCTCAAATGACACAAAAGTCATCATGTCGCACGCTACCCAAACACTGGCCAATCAAATATCTGCAGCAAGCCTGCAGCATGTGTCCATGTCTGGAAAGGAAAAGTTAGAAAACACTGGCACCACTCCTCAGTCGCATTCTCCTAATGCCATCATCATTAAAATAGTATCTCTTCTGAGTACTCCCTGTTTAAAACTGCACAGCAGAGCCAGAAGAAAATACAGAAACTTACCTGGTTTTACAGGGTAACCTTTCCTTTTTGTTAGCAGCTCATTAACTCACCATGCCCTGTCATCCTTGCTGTAGCGCTGCTTGCTCCCTGCTCATGCTGTTAAACAAAAACAGGCGACAGGGGTGACTGAAAACTAGTGGACACAAAATAAAGAGAGGTGCTGTAATGTAAAAAATAAGGGATAACCTAAGCAGCAGCACCCTCTACTGGCAATTTAGTAAAGGGACTATTTTACAGACGCTGCTGTTTTTAATTATGTTTATTAATAGTTAGCCTCTTTTCTCTTTATGAAATCATTTTTATAAAAGAAAAATATAATGATACCCCATTACCTAAGTGCAATAATAACCTCCAGGGTGGGTGGTATGGGCAATACCGAACCTTCCAGGGGTTATAAGGCCCTCTGCCTCTGGCATCGGGCCTTATTATGCTCCTGGGCATTCCGGTATTGCCCAATACTGCCCACCCTATCAGGGTTTTATTGCTTTGTAACATCCTTATAACACAGTACTTCATCATGGTGAGCTGTAATGTATCTTGCCGAATTGTAAAATGCAGGAAAATGCACCATTTACAGTGATTAAAAAAATAATTCCTGGGGGGACATGCTCCCACACTCCCATAGCTATGTCAGGATTTCTGCCCCACCCGTTCACTGCTCCTGTGCACACCTCTGCCCCTGCTTCAAAATTTTAGGGTCTCCATAGCTGTGAAAGTATAATTCCAACATTGCATGTAGTTTGATTAAGGAAATCCAGGGCTCATAAATCAATTTTATATTGTCCCTCCAAATTCATGACAATCAAGTGTCTTGTTTGCTGTGGTAAGCGATGCAGTTCCTTTATTTTCATTTACCCAAAGCAACAATGAAAGCTACAGAAATGTCTTATTTAGATTTACAGTAATCCACATTAACACCCATCTTTGTGATCCATTTCGACTCCCGATAAGCACTGTGGTAACAGTATCCGCTATCTGGTGCATCCTCGCTTGCTGGAAAATGGATCAGGCAACAAAGACAATAATACTGTTAAATAACAATTGAATCTCCTCTTGGTTCTCTAATCTGAGCAATTTGCCCTGTCAGTAACTGATTTTAGGAATAAAACAGGCACAATTAGCACTCCTCAAGGGCCTTGGTGGTGCTTAGACATTAAAGCAAAAGTACAACAAACTCTGGTCAGAGCTGGTCCAGCTGCTCAGAGTGCTGAGAGCTTAGTGAAACAGCAATTGAAGCTCTCGCTGCACCAGAGTCAGCTGTATGGAAAATGGCCAGGAGAATGGAAGCACGCATGTGTACTTCGTTTCCGTGACAAAGATGGCTGATGCAACAGAACTGTGCATGCGCGATACTCATGCATGTGCAGTTGGCTTTGGTGGTCATCTTGGGTACAGCGTCATCAGTTCTGCTGTTACGGGACAAAAAAGTAGTGCCTCATGAAGGTGGTGTGTTTCTAAGGCCAGCAGAGGAGAAGGGCCATAGAAATACACAGGAGTGGAACTGTGCCCCTGTACTGTGGAAGCACTCTGGGCCACTGTTCAGTCATGTGCTTCCACAGTGCTAGAAGAGTTACAATGACAGCAATACGTCTGCAGAGCTCTGTCTACCCCCTATAAAAAACAGTGAAACACTCACCTCCTGGCCAATCACACTGCAATATGTGCATACAAATACACTAATTCCAATTAACTGATACCACAAAGTTTATTTTTCTGACACAGTTTGTAATTAATACAGTGAACACATAAAAAAAACCCATCAGGAATAGCAAAAAGGAAATATATATAAGATAGCAGACTTACCTGCTTGGAACATCTGCCGTGAGGCAGACAGGCACTAATGCTTCACATCCATTCAAGTGAGCATCCTCAGAGCTCAGTCGTGTTGGAAAAACTAGCTTTTTGCCATCAGTTAATCAGAATGAGCATATTTTTATGCATATAGTGCAAGGTCACTGACAGGAGGTTGGTGCTTAACCATTTTTTTTTATTTTTTTTTTCTATTTTGGGAAAGCAGAAACATAGGAAAGAAAAGGAATTAATTCTGTATACTGTAGCAAATATCATACAAACTGACCGAAAGCACAATGCAATCCAAGAGGGAAAAAATGTTGCGGACTTGTTCACTGTAGAGGAAGACTGGAAGAGTGCAGAGCTAGATAGAAAATGATCTGTTTGTGCAGCGGGTGAGTACACTGATCCCTGGGGCTGTTTTCTGGGATGACCTTGGCCATGAAGATGGCCAAAACATACAGCATCAGTACAACATACAGAGGGATTATTCAAAGGCTAGGAATCATGTTACAAGACATGATGGTTGCAGCCACGAAATCTTAGGAAAAGGTTTAGCACAGAGAGTGTAAATGATCATCTCAGAGTCACACAGTGAGTATGTGGTGGTTGTGAGATTCAGAATTGGCCTCTAGGTTCACAGCTCTGCACTTTAACCAGCACCACTAGGCACAACTGCTTCCCTATTACAAATTGGATTGTTTTTAAGGAAGTGGACCATTAACCACTGTCCACCACACAACATAAATTATACATTTAAAAAAAAAATTATTCTGCAAGAAATGGTGTTGCGTATGTTTTAAACATAAGTATACAAAAATCTGAAAACCCCATTGGAACCTGATTGTAAAATGTTACAGTAAGCAGTTTTTTATTCCATTTTAATACAGTGATGAATTTAGGCAGAGCCTGGCTAAAGCACTCATTGACACAGTGGGAACAAACAAACAAGCACACAGCACTGGAGAGGCTTGCAAATTAATTTCAGTAGCATTATAATGCCATTCCAGGTCTAGTCCAACAACAAACCATCAAGTTAATTTAATTCAGCAAACCCCATTGCTCCAACAAAATGTTGTTTAGATCATTTCAGTATTTCATTATGCATTTTTTTCCTGTTACGAGCACAGCAGAGTGATGAGAACTTGTTCTGATGATTTTCTGTGTATCAAAATCCCCTCAGCCTCACTTCATTTTCCTTTTTTGACATGGAATTAATGCGATGCATTAGCATGCAAAAAAAGAGAATATATTTAATTGTAAAAGTGATGTTGTTAAATTACCTTTAAATGAGTTTATTTTAAATGGTTCATTAGGGCTCTCGAAATCACTCACTGGATGAGTGCTTCTTTGCTCCTCCGTGATTTATTGCAGTTTCTAGGATAGTTTCAGAGAGCAGAAAAAAGTGACTTGGTGATAAGTACGATTTGTCTAATTTCTTTAGTTCCAAAGCACCACCACTAAAAGCTCTTCCCTTCATAGATAACTAGATTTTTGGAGCTTTGTTAAAATATCTATTCCATCTATTATCAAGTACAGACATATATAACACAATATGTACTCCACGGCACTATTGGGTAGAGTAGCTTCAATATATGATTCCAGGATGCTAGGCCCAGATAATATAAACTTTTCCTGGATAAGCCAGATAATTGGGATGGGATTATGAGCATGACCAGATATCTGACAAACAGTACTGGACATAAAACATCTGGACAAAAAGGGCCACAATCTAAGTTATCCAGTGTACCCCGTAACTTATCCAGTGTACCCCACAACTTATCCAAGCATCAGTACTAAAAACCAGTTGTGATGACTGCTTTAAAACACTTGTCATGCCGCTCTACCAAAAAGTCACAATTGTCAGGCAGTGCATAATGAGTGCACGCCCTAAATAAAATAATAGATAGACCACCATCGACTGCAAATCTATAATTTCATTCAGAGGTACTGGTGACATCAAATCCATAAGAGCAAAGCTCGATTGGTTCCTTGATGTCATCAGATGTTCCAGATGGAACTGTAACTGAGTAATTGAATATGACCTACAGTACAGTATATATTTTATTTTTATAATATACGGATCTGAAACATATAGTATGGATCCTGAATTTTCTCCAGTGTTAACTGCAAGTCAGCTTTTCTAAATTGCAGTTACAGTAAAAGCTGACTCACACAAGGGAAATACAGACTAGGGGTGCTTGGATTCTCCAGAATCAATTCCATTTTTATTTTGCGGATTTTCAGAAATTTTGATTTTGGTTACTAGTGTGATCAGATTCCAAATAAGAAATTGGAACTGAATCAGGGACAGAACTGAAACTTCCAATTCCACACTCACATCAACTACCTGGAAAAAAACAGTTGTGCATGACATCCATCTGCACGCACCTCGCTGGGCTGAGGGAGAAGGTCACTGAACTCTGGACAGAGTTGACTAGGATTCGGGGGATCTCCTCCATAATTCAGGGGCTGAGTCTACCACCAATGCCCCAGAGGGTGCCTAGGAGAAGTAGGGCTGTCTGAACTGTGAAGGGCTCTGGGAGGGTGGGGGTGGTGGGTCAGGGGCACACCCTTCAGCCTGTGCCACTATGGAAGTCATTCACTGCTCTGGTGGGATGGGACTACTGGGAATAAGCACTCATAGTAGTGTCTAGGGAGGATGTGCTGATCCTCTGGAGGAAAGGCCCCAAGGTGAGAGGTAGAGGCTCCCAGCATAGAAGGAAGCAACTTCTGGTGGGGGAATCAATTGTTAGGAGGGTAGCTTTGGGAACAGAAAGGGAAGGAGAGAGTGAGGAGAGGTGCCTACCTGGCCATGTGGCTCAGAGGGTTGGAAAACAGATCCTAAGGATCACTAGAGCGGCAGGGTGGGAGGGGGAGCTGGATGTCATCGTCTACCTGGAGATGAATGACCTGGCTAAGGATGAGCAAATTCCCAAAGGGCAGAACTGCAAATCCGGATCCTGTCTTGGCAAAACTCCAAGAATCACTTGTCCTAACCAGTCTCACCAATTTCCTCACCTCTTCAAATTTCCTTTCCCCATATCAGTCAGGTTTTAGAAAAAAAACATTCCACTGTCTCTTCTTTACTCCAGGTTATGGAAGCCATCCTCACTGGCATGGACCAAGGACACCTTACCTCAATCATCTTTATAGACCTTGCAAAGGCCTTTGAGTCTGTATCCCATCCCCTCCTTCTCACTAAAGTAAAACTATCTGGTCTTTCCCCTCTAACAATCCAATGGTTCTGCTCCTACCTTTCTGACCAATCCCAATGTGTCCAGATTGGTGATACTCTATCCCCCCCCCCCCACCCCAAATCCTAGCAGGCATACCCCAAGGCTCCATCCTGGGTCCCATCCTCTTTTTTATCTTTCTAAATGATCTCCCCCAGTGTGCGCCCACTCCCACATTCACCTCTATGCAGATGACACCATTCTTTACACTTCTGGCCCTTCAGCTTTTGAGGTATCCTCCCTTTTACAAGCGGATTTCAATCACGTCCTGATCTTGTTCCAGAATAACCAGCTAAAAGTAAACACAACTGAAACAGGCTTAATGAATTTTGGCACACCCCAAAAACTTGCAAAACTCCACCCCCCCTTTCTGCACTCTTGATGGCACTATTTTAGACATAGTCCCAGCATACAGGCACCTAGGCATCTGGCTCGAAAGTCGACTTGACTTCACCACTCACATAATTCACATTCATTCCAAATTCTGCTGCAAACTAGGTGCACTTTGCAGAAATAAAGATGCCCTCTCCCTCCCTGTTAGACCGATCCTCCTCACCAGGACAATCCTTCTGCTTTTTGATTATGCAGATGTATTTAGGTCTGCCTCCACATCCATCCTTTCCAGAATGGATATTCTTTTCAATGTTTACTGTCATTTCACCTTAAACACCCCTCCTAGAACTCACCATTGTACTCTCTACTCTTCCCTATCACTCTCCTCCCTATCATCCCACTGAGACCATCACACCTCCATCATCTCTGCAAAGTATTGGTTCAGCACACTCACTCCCTACCTAGCCTCCCTCCTATCCCCTGTCCGTCACACTTCCTATCACCTTTGAATGTGGGACCCCCGCTCCTTCACCCTTCCTTGACCTCACTCCAACTCAGGCAAAGCAGCTTTCTCCTTCCACTTCCCTAATTTGTGGCACTCCCTCCCCTCCCCTCCTCACTCTGAATGCTTTCATCGCTAAACCTATTCAAAAGGACCCTATTGCACTGGCCACTTCCACTCTGCTAATGTCCTCAATCCATCTAACCCCCTGCTGGAATCCCACGACCCCTAGCACTATGCTTGTAAATTTGACCTCCCTGACTCTGGCTTCCTATGTGAGCCCCTTTAGTTTGTAGTAACTGCTCGTTCTGCACTGTACTTCTTGAGCCTCCTACTAGGTGGTAACCTGATTGTTTTGCACTGCTACTCGATGTATGTGTAAACCTGTACTTTGCATTTGGCTCCACTAGAGAAAGCTTGTATTTTGTTCCATGACACTCTCATTGCACTGTATGTCTACCTTCACCTTGTTTACTTGTATTTGCCTTGTACGCAGGCTTGTCTTGATACCCATGTTTCAGACTTGTACTGTAATATCATATTCTGTATTTTGACTGTCTCGCTGTAAATTGCTTATTGCTGTGTATTTGATGTAACTGCACCTCCAATTTCCCCCTTCCCCGGGTTGCACCTGGAAATGAGCCTTGGCTCAGTGTGCCTCTCCCGGTTACCAACTTTTAAATAAATAAATATTTATTAATGCCAAATTCAAAAGCCCCAATCAAATGTGAATACATATCAACATTGAAAAAGCTGTACAATTCAAAAAATAATTTGAAATCACAGATGGGCTGGATGCTAAATAGCTTTAAATTACATCTAAAGCTTCCAAATTCATTAACGTGCTAAAATATGGTCAATGCAGTACCATCAAAAGCTCGCTGCCCAAATATTTGTTGTCAGTGTGCACTTGAATGGAGAATAAACTTAAATAGTGCCCGAAACATATTTTTTCACCCTAACACACTTGCTAAATAGCTAAAAAGCAATCCTTGGGTGACACAGAATCGCTTTCAGAATGCTGTCTGATGATTTTTGACATATAAGTGCCAAAGGTAGACCCAAAGGTCAATTTGGGCAGCATGCTTTTGACAGTATTGAACATGCTGTATTTTGAGTGCTTTACTGAAAAAGCATCGAGTAAGATGTGACATGTTGGCAAGCAGGGAATTGCTTTTTAACTTTTTTGGAAAATAAACAATATTTTTAACGTGACTAACTTGCAGTCAATTGTCAGTTCTTCTGTGTAGCTCAGCTCTTTTCTTGTACTTTTGGACTTTTTTTGCCAGGGCTCCAGCTATAGCCTCTTAGTAGCCACCTTTTGTACTGTTTGCAAAGCTTCACATGGCAAAGATCAGCAAACTAGTACCTGGAGTAACTGTACAAAATGTGGGTCTGATATAATAAAACTCCTCAGTAAAAGTGTAAAAGCACCCCCAAAATGTTCCGCATTGATGGTACAGCCACCTTGGACCCAGCAGGGATAGCCATCAATTTTAACACAGTCTTCACTGACCTCAGCTCTGTCCTCCCTTCTAATAATGACCTATGACCATGTAAAGTGGAGGCTACAGGACTATCTAGTAGTTCTGACCAAGACCCTGGTTACCACAAAGTCTATTTCAAGCTCATCACAACAACAGATACTCTCAAATATGTTAAAAGGGTTCTAGGGAAAACTGAAGGGGGGGGGGTGACATGATAGAAATGAAATTGCTGTCCCTGGCACTTGAGGAACTTGCTCAGCTAAGGTATCCAACTTTTCATCGCCATTTTTCCAGTTCCCTGGAATCTGGAAAACTGCATTAATCACACCTGTGTTCAAAAGTGGAGATTGTTCCAACCCATACACCTACAAGCCTGTGTCTACCCCCCCAACCCGTCCAAGGCCCTACAACAAGTGGTATTGGCCAACTAGCCAACTACAGTACCTATGCAAGTACAAGATTCAATGCTCACCACGACGTGGATTTAGGAGGCATCACAGCACTAGTACTGCCCTGTTAGAATATACCCACTTCTTGTTCAAGGCCCTTGATGGTGGTCACCTGGTGGGAACTATTTGTGGGAGCTATTTACGTTGGCATGATCAAAGCATTTGTTCTTGTTAACCATAAGTTGCCACTTGACAAGCTCCTCTAACTTGGCCACAGGACATGGTAACCTGGTTCCGTGGCTACCTCACTAATTGTTCACAGAGGGTAAAGGCTGATTACTCTCTCTAATGTTAAAAGTGTTTCAGTGGGCATGCTGCAAGGCTCTATTCTTGGTCCCTTCCTCTTCAGTCTGTTCATAAACAGACTCCGGGAGGCCTGTCTGATATCTAAGGTGCTCTTATATCTGACAGTGGGGTTGTCAGACCCCTCTGAAGTTTTGGGTTCTAGTTCTAGTCTAGAACTTTTGAAAAAGTTCTAGGGTTTTAATCTTTTTTAGAACTTTTTAGAACTCGAACCCTACATCCCCTGGGACACTTGATCATCCTCCCTCGGCCACCCCTCTGATGATGTAGCTCATTCCTGAACCCAGTTCATTGGCATTGCAAGTAGTAGCGCAATCACTGAGCCGGTGGGCCGACCAATCCTCTCTTGTGCTACAAGGACACCAAAATTGTTGTATAGAGTATGATGTTGAGTATTCTTTTCACTGCGAGGATGCAATCAATACATGTTTAAAATTTGGAGCTGCTAGGGGGCCTGTTGGAGGTGGTTATAATTTGTGTCAGATGTTGCCCAGTGACCCAATCCTTTGGTGCAGTGTCCCTGGCACTGAGCTTGCAAATGAAAATCTGCTAGGGTTATTGATTCTGCACAAGGTGCCCTTAATGGTAGGAAATCCATTAGTCTATAAAGGCAATGATCATAAGCTCATGTCCAGGTGTGTCCTGTGAACACATTGTCGTCAAGGGACTTGTTCAGGACACACAGTATGCAAATGGCAGTTGTGGGTTTCAAACTCAGGTATGTTGGGTCTCAAATTTCACAGCTTGCTGTTCTAACCCTTAAGACTCTACTGCCAGCCATTTGGGACTGTTGGGTAGCCTTTATAGGCAGTTCATGAACAGTTCCTTGTTACCCAACAATATTTCTAGGGTGACAATCTCCAGTAAATGTCATGTTTGTGGGTACAGACCAGGTACACTTGTACATTTTAGGTTCTGTCTCATGTAGATTTTCTCATGTCACTAGCTAGCCCATTCCTTTGCCTGACAGGTGATCAAGCCTGATTAGAGGAGACGTGTATAAGCATTTCCATACTAGAGAATTTTGAACTTAGTCCAGTTTTGGTGATGGCGAGGATACCAAGTTGGTGTAGCGGGTTCCAGGTGCACAGGAAATCTATCTTTGAGGTTAAACTTCTAAAGTTAATGTACTTAGTATGCAGCTGTTGGCATAATGGCCATCTGTTTTATGCCAATTTTCTTTGGATGAGACCAAGGTTACTCTTAATGCCACCCGCCATCATGAGCAATAAACTCCAAAGGAAATAAATTATAGTATATAGAGTTTTTGATTCTAATATCCATAGATTTTTCGATAATGCATTACACAGTGGCATATATCTGGGTGAACAAGATGGTCAATGGCAGGAAGCTGCTGTAGTGACAAACTCTACAAAGCATTCAAGCAAACAGTGCTAAAATGCTTCCTCTGAGCTTGGAGAGCCCATCAGTAACTGAGACAATGGATTTGTCAACACTCATTTAATCAGAGGTTTTGAAAAAAGAAAGAAAAAATACTCAAAAGAGAAAGAAAAGAGAAGAGGAAGGAACAGAGCATTTCTCCCTCTGACTGCCCGTAATGGCCTAACAAACTTGAATGCACTGGGCTGCTGGATAAGATCCTCAGTTCTACGTACTTGGGCAGCCACAGCAGAGACAGTTCGTCAGCTGTGGCTGAAATTGCAAGTGCAGCCCCATACCAAAAGCTACATTATCTGCAACAGCCACTAAACAGATAGAAAATCCTGAAGTTATGCAATCCCCACCTACTAAGTTTGATTCCTTTGACACAATCAGTAATTTACATATCGCCTTATTGACTGCTATCTCAGAACTGGATGCCAAATGGGAGCTGGTTGCCACTAAGTATGAATTGGCTGAACTCCGGCTCAGAGAGTTGGAAAAGTCCATTTCTGAGCTCACAAAATCTAATCTGCAACTGCGGTTAAAGTTGATTCCTGAGCTGCACTCCTCCTGGCTGTACTCAGAGAAAACATTCTCTGTGTCTTCATTAATGACCTCCCACAAGCCTGTAATAACAAAATGATTCTGTATGCAGACGATGCAATCCTGTTTTCAGCTGACACAAATCCACTTTCCCTTTCCAATAATCTTCAGTTTAATTTCAGCTCAGTTGAAACCTGGTTTGCTCAACATAAACTCCTCATGAATTACAAAAAAACGAAGTCAATGCTTTTCTCCAACCTCCATAATAGATATAAATCTGCTTGCCTATCCATCTAGAACAGTCATAATGAGCCCCTAGCGCAAGTAATGCAACTCAGATATCTTGGCATTACACTTGACTCCTCTCTCTCCCCTACAACCTTCAAGTTACCAATGTTATACATTCTAGGATTGGGATCCTATATAGACACCGCCATTGTCTGACACCCGAGGCTTTGAGACTGGCAGTAACCAGCTCATTACTCTTGGTCATTGAGTATGGCCTTGTCATCTATGGGGCTGCTGCAGATACCACCCTAAAAAGACTATCAATCACCCTAAATAAATCCTACTTCCTGGTGTCTGGTACTGAAAAATTAAACAACACCTGTGACCTCTATGAATGCACAAACTGGCTTCATCTCAAAGGCAGAGTCAACTACCAGACCTGTCTTCTAGCACCACTGATGCGACCAGACCTGTCTTCTAGCACCACTGATGCGCTGCTCACTGTGGCACCTGCACCTCGGTGCAACCATCGGACCTCCAGATTGACAATCCTAGTCCCTTTTTGCCGAACCTCTCATTCCCAAAGGTCCTTTAGCTTTAGAGCACCTTCTTGGCACTGTGATCTGCCTCTGGACATCACCAATGAAACAAAGCTTGGCCCCTTCAAATGCAAACTGTGATCCGACCTCCTGGCCCTCAGCAAATGTGATTGCAAATAGGCAGTTTGCGCTGCATATATCCATTGCTTCCTCTCATCCTGTACTTCCCTTCTCCTGAACCCTCACTGCTCCCTTCTTCACTGAAGCACTCCCCCCCCCATGTCTTCACTACTCTCCTCTACACTGAAGTACTTATCCTAAGTCTATCTCCTGATGGCTACCTTACCTCTTTTGTTTGTCTTGAGTGTCCTGTCTTGCTAACTCCTTTTGTAACCAGGACATTTTTCTATTTTATTTTAATATTTGTAACTATTTGTGGTTATGTAAACCCACATTCTGTAACCAACTTGTGTTTGTATGAACATTCTCTGTCTAATGCAGAGCCTTTGTAAAAGAACCTCTAATTCAAAGGTTGTAATCCTAGTATTTCAATAAATAAATAGATCTCTTAAACTGAGTTCCAGCTCTCCAAAGGTTCCCTGCCCCACAAGCGCAGGCTCTCGGACACCGGGCGGCCGGTGCTTCCACAGCCGCTGCCAGAGACCTCAAGCCTGGACTCCACAAGCTGAAAGGTACAGCAAAAGCCACTAACCAATCGGGAAGTGAGGGCTGGTTTCCGATTGGTTGCTGCAGTCTGTTTCTGTTTTCTCTTCAAAATCCTGCCAAAATTGAACTTGCTCACTGAACTATTCTCAAAAAAGCTGTATTTACTTGATTCCTGTTGCTTAAAGTTTAATTTTTACCAATGTTTAGAGTGTAAAGGGCTAAGATTTAAGTGATTCAGCTCCTCTCTGAGACTTTTATGTGTGCCAGACTTTAGGCAACAGGGGAATACACATCCCTTTGTCCTGCAAATTTGGCTGTCCTGCTGGTGCAGACAGACTTTTGTCCACTGCCAGCTCTTAAACTTGTGCTTCTCCATCTCTCCCTAGCTGAGTTCCAGCTCTCCATGGGCTCCCTGCCCCCAGGCACAGGCTCTCGGACATTGGGCGGCTGGCGCTTCCACAGCCGCCACCCGAGACCTCACGCCCAGACTCCACAAGCTGAAAGGTATGGCAAAAGTCACTAACCAATTGGGAAGTAAGCGCTATCAGGTGCTGGTTTCCGATTGGCTCCTGCAGTCTGCTTCTGTTTTCTCTTCAAAATCCTGCCAAAATTGAACTTGCTCACTGAACTATTCTCAAAAAAGCTGTATTTACTTGATTCCTGTTGTTTAAAGTTACATTTTTACCAATGTTTAGCATGTAAAGGGCTAAGATTTAAGTGATTCAACTCCTGTCTGAAACTTTTATGTGTGCCAGACTTTAGGCGCCAAGGGAATACACATCCCATTGTCCTGCAAGTTTGGCTGTCCTGCTGGTGCAGACAGTCTTTTGTCCACTGCCAGCTCTTAAACTTGTGCTTCTCCATCTCTCCCTAGCTGAGTTCCAGCTCTCCAAGGGCTTCCTGCCCCCAGGCACAGGCTCTCGGACACTGGATGGCTGGCGCTTCCACAGCCGCCACCCAAGACCCCGACCCGGACTCCACAAGCTGAAAGGTATGGCAAAAGCTGCTAATTTCCCACCCACCACCATACCCCTCCCCTCCACTTATTAAATACACCGTTTCCCGCTCACTTTTAAAACTCGTACATAAAGGTCCTCGTCGCCTCTCCAATTCTTCGGTTGTCCATTTAGTAATGCCCCTAAGTTAGCTGGCCAATATCACAGATGCCTTCTCTTGTGGCTCCTTTGCCCTAATCTGTAGTGTAGATTCCTCCTATTGCATACAGAATGGGGGCCTGGATAGCACCCTTATGAAGGGTTCCTCACTAATATTGGCACTGATCATCCTCTGTCGTGTACAGGTGGCAATTTATCATCAGAAGCCTGTGCATGCAGAGCCTGGCCCCTCAAAAATTTGTTACCCATACACTGACCTACCTACCAGTTACTTATGTGCCATGCAGTTAGTACTACTGTCAGAGTACAACCTGGAAACCTATCGAGTCGGTACCCATACTGCGCAGCCTCCTCAAGTTAGTCTTTCTGTTCCATATGGTATTAGTCACCCTCTATACATCTCGGTCAGGGTATTGCTTCACCTAGCACTAGGGCGGTACACCCTTGGGGGTGGTGATAGGAGCACACATCATGTTAAGAATCTTAAGCGTACCAGGGCCAAGTTTCTCAAACTAACATTAGCTGCCTTAATGAAGATACTACTTCTTTTACTGATATGCTCAGGTAACATCGAACTAAACCCTAGTCCCATCTCTCCCCTCACTTCTTTGTTGGATACAGCCACCATCAAAGGAATGAGCTTCTGGCATGTCAATGTCTGCAGCCTCCTAAAAAAGTTCACTATGGTTCAGGCGTGGATCAACCATACCCAACCCAATGTCCTGGTAATTTCTGAATCCTGGCTCAGGTCATCTTCCCAGAACAGTGAGATTAGCATCCCATCCTACCAGCTATTCAGAACTGATAGACCAACTAGGGGAGGTGGAGTGGCTATATATGTTAAGGAAAGATTTGCAACATCCTGTATGGATTCAAGCTCTGTTAAAAATGAGTTTGAATGTCTGACACTCAAGATTGATTTATCCTCTTCTCTGACCATTAGAGTGATTGGTTGCTATAGACCCCCATCCGAGGGAACTCTACTCCTATCTCACCTTGGTAACATCATTGAGAAATAGAATCTCAAAACAATCATACTTGGGGACGATAACTTTGACTGGCTCTCCAAGGCTACTTCACCCCTAAACATCTTTTGTGACACTCGTGGGTTAGCACAGTTAATACAAGAACCTACACATCCTAATAAAAAGAACCCATGTAATAGCTCATTATTGGATGTCATATTAGTTGATAAGCCGCATCTTTACATGCATGCTGGAACTTTCTTCACCGATGTCATTGACCACTGCTTTATTGCCACAGTTAGGTCACTACATCACATAGGCCCTTCAACTAAATTCATCACTAAAAGGACTCGGTGCAACTTTGATGCAGTCGCCTATGCATATGAACTGGGACATTCACCACACTGGCAAGACTTCTACCTAGCTACCGAGGTCAACATGGCTTATGATATCTTTAATGAGATTCTAGTAGGAGCCTTAACGCACATGCCCCGACTGTACAAATCCGAGTAAAAAGCAAAACTTGTCGCTGGTTCACACCTGAACTGAAAACTGCCCTGCTAGGCAGGGACAAGTTGTGGAAAAAGACACGACAGACAAAACTGGTCTCAGACTGGTGCCGATTTAGGAAGGCATGTAACGCATGCACGAAAATGATCAGGGACGCACAAGCGTCATTCTACCTTAAGGAGTTGGACTCTGCTGCAAAGTGCTCCTCTAAGTTCTGGAGGACAATTAAGGATATGTCCAGTCATACACCAGGTAACTCCTTGCCACCAAAAATCACATCTGAAGGGAAAACTATATGTGATAAACAGGGGATCGTAGAAGCTTTCAACAATCATTTTGCCACAGCTGGACCGGCCTTTGACAATTCCCCCTGCAGCCCTGGCCCATTCTAAACTAAGTGTCCCTTGTGTAGACACCACTGCCCCAGTTCCTGGCTTCCCTTTCCAACCTGTACTATTGAAGGAGGTTGAAGACCTGATACTTCGGTTGGATGTAAAAAAAAGAGTGCTGGAGCTGACTCTTTGTATCTTTACTTTATAAAAATCGTATATCTCGTCCTTGCTGTCCCTATCACACATCTATTCAATTTATCATTGTCCCAAGGGTCCCTTCCCATCATTTGGAAAACTGCCCATGTTATCCCATTGTTCAAATCTGGCGATACCTGTGACCTAAATAACCAATCTCCTTACTGCCTATCTTGTCTAAGCTCCTGGAAAAAGTTGTCAGCAATCAACTCAAAGCTTATCTGGAAGTTAACAACTTACTAAACCCCATGCAATCGGATTTTAGGTCTAAGCATAGCATTATCTCGGCCCTTGCCAAAGTAACTAACGACTGGTACAGTGACATTGACAGTAGAAACTTTGTCTGTGCAGTATTCCTAGACCTTAGCAAGGCTTTCGATACTGATGACCATAGCCTGCTAATCTCCACACTGAAGAGTATCAGACTTGACCCAGTATCCTTGCACTGGTTTACGGAGTACCTGGTAGGACGGCAGCAACAAATCAAAGCTGAGGGGGAGCTCTCCCCTCTCAAACCTCTGCTCAGGGGAGTGCCACAAGGATCCATTCTTGGTCCATTGCTCTTCACAATCTATATCAACAACATCGATGTGGGCATCAACAAGGCAAAAGTACATCTGTTTGCTGATGACACAGTGGTTTACATAAGTCGTCTGACTGCTGAAGCTGCCTGTGCAGACCTACAGGAAGAATTTGACCTGCTCCAGACTCAGCTACTCCATAAAAAGCTTCTCTTAAATGCGAAAAAGACGAAGGCAATGTTGTTCACACCTTATAGCCGTATGACTAATCCTGCCAGCCTCGGGACACTGCCTCTGATCACCACAGTTCTTGGAGAGAAATTGGATTTTATCCCCAAGTTTAAATACTTAGGAGTGTGTCTAGACCAGAACCTCACATTCTCTGAGCATGTTGAAGATCTGGCAAAGAAGCTAAGGCAGAGACTGGGCCTATTCTACAGAATTAGCCAGTTCCTCACTTGTGATGCCAAATGGAGACTAGTCCAATCTACATTTCTCTCCTTAAGTGACTATGGTGATTTTCTATACAGCCACTGTCCTAAAGCCTCGCTTATCAAGCTGGACACGCTGTTTCACAGAGCCATCAGGTACATTACCGGTCTTCCCCTCTCTACCCATCACTGCCTATTGTACAAAGCTGTAGGATGGTCATCGCTCACATTCAGGCGTGAAAAAAATGCAGTCCTTTGGACCTACAGAGCTGTCTTAAAAGGCTCCCTCATTACATTACTGAATGTCTCCCATAAGGGAGAGCTGGGCCCTGCACGCGCCTAAGGGAATTCATCATATATCTCTATGCATCCCCAAAGCTTCCACCCGCTATGGCAGAATGGTCTTTAGCTTCTCGTTGATGACTCTGTGGAACAAAATGCAAAAACTACTGAAACTAAGTTACCTCTGTGATGTTAATGCTTTCAAGGCACTTTATGCCCAAGATGTGTGTGAACGCTGCAACTGTCATCCCGGCTCCTAATCATTAACTGCTGTTAGCTTGCTTCCTAGAGTTTGGCCTTAAATATGACTGGCCATACCCCAAGTCATTTTGTGTGTGTTTTATTAATCTGTATGTATTTATTACTTCCAGTCCCTGTACCCCTCTGGCGCATTACAGGTAAGTCTTTCTGAGACATCTGAACCCAAAGTGTAAAATCTATACCCCCTGGGTGGTTGCACCTTCACAAGCTGCCTTCCGAGACCTCTCACCTGGTCTCTTCTCGAACAAATTACTGCTAAGGCCGCCAACCAATCGGATCGTGAGCGCCTTCCGGCCCATGCTCTTGATTGGCTCCTGCAGTTCTCTTCGGCGATCCTTCCAATGCCAGTGAAAAAATTGAATGGTCTGCCGCACTCCACTAATACAGCTGTAACAGCTTCATCCCTGTCCTTTGTAATCCTTCCACAAGGCTAAAGTGCTTTTATTGGAAGTATAAGTGTTTAAGCCCCCTTTTGAATCGTTGACCGTGACTGTCCACAGGAGCCTCAGTGTATCTATTCTGTCCCTGTCCTGTGACCTTCCCATGGCCCGATGATGTGTTGAACCTGGACAGCTAGCAATAGCACCTAGCCCTGGATTAAATATGCAGTAGGTGCTGTTCCACCCATGCCCAATACCTTGCTCACACCTTCGTCCAGTACGCCGCGGTACAGCAGCCCAACAGACCCAGTCAAGCGCCTCCTGGGATGCGGTGACAATGCCCAGCAGGCTGCGGCATCCTGCTCCTCCCAAGCATAACTACCCCTTCTTTACTCATTTGTGAACCGGTCAAAAAAAGCTGTATCACTTACTTTTGTCTGTCTTGATAGCAATACCTGGGGCTATCCTGCCTTTTTTTCTATGAAAATTACTGTATCAATATCCATCACTGTATCTCCGTGGACCTGCCTGTTCCCACTGCTCACTGGTCTTATTGATGCTCTAGAATCACCTGTAATGTTATGTACGTGTGTTTCCTGATTTGCACTTCCACTATGTTTTTATTCCCACTGTAAATATTGATGCTTGTTTTGTAATATAATCTGGACTTACCCAGGTCCATCTTGCAAATGAGCTTGCTCAACAATGTTCGCCTGGATAAATAAAGATTTGATTGATAGATTGAAATAAACAAACATTCAACAAGCCAGAAAAATAGAGAACTTAGAAAACACAGCCAGAAAAGATGATCTCTGTGTGGTGGGTCTCTGTAATTTAGGCAGCAGAGATTATCATCTAGGACTTAAAGATGTGATCTCTTTGTAGAAGCATCGGATTTTGATAAAGATAATTTACCATCTTTGGTCAGAATTCTCTGTCTACCCATGATGGCTAAAAATAAACAGGTACCACTAACTACTGTTCCTTCCAAAGTGAAAACAATTTCCATGAAGCCTGCTGCTGTGCTTGCTCTTGAGAATGATCAAGACTTTGTTACAAAGAAAGCACGCATGAGAGGTTCTTTAAACATTTATCAAAACAAAGTATACCAGTATCCTGAGGTAAGCCCACAGACTCAGGCTCAAAGATGCTGTTTCCAACAGTTTCGGTGAGACATCAAAGAGATTGGTGGGCAGTTCCCTTGTTATACCCATGTAAAGCAATGGTTATTCTTAATTCTATCAAAGATATTTTCTTTGCTCCTGACCAATTGCCACTTTTGCTAAGGATCCTTCTGCCACACCAAGTATGTCCGAATCTTTTTCAGATGTGGAAGAAAATCCTGATTTTGATAACCCTGAAAAAGCTGGGGGCTTGGTGGAACTGTAAATTTCTTGGTAGCAGGTACTTAATCAAAAAGAATCTTTTAATTGCCCTTTGGTATGCATCTTTTAGAGAAAGCTAAGTATATTTTACAATACTGCACTGGACAGAGGTCTCTCAGTTTTAGTTATTTTTCTATAATTTTCACAGGTTTAAGAGTGAATGCCTTGGCTTTCTTTGTTATATATAGCTGTCAATGTGTTTCCTTTAATTTACTATTTTTGCTTCAATACCTCATATGTGGTTGTATGACTTGAAGACTTGGTTTGCTGGCCAAGGCACCTAGCTTCACCTGAGCTCTTTCCTTCTAAGACTGCTTGAAAGGCAGAGTAGAGAAACTTACCAGAGCAAGGGAGAAGGATTAAGACTTAGTTTGGCTAAGCAGATTTACTGTGTGGTGGTGTTTTTATTTTTTACTCGCAGGGATTGCTACTGTTTGTTGCTAACATTTCATTGCTTTTATTTTTCTCTGATTCAAATTGTTGTTGCTGGTATACCTTCTTCTGCATTATTACAAGGTGTGCCTACAGGTGTGTGCTAACAGATTACGCTGTAATCTTCTGATTCAAATTGTCTTTGCAAGGTATATCTTCTGTTACTGCTTTATTTTCTCTGGAGCAAAGTGTTTCTAGGGTATATCTCTCTGAAATTATTACAGGTGGTGCTTTACAGGTTTTACAGTTTTATCTAACATTAGGATAAGCTTTCAGGGTTACTGCATTTGTTGTTGACTGATTGTTTCTGCTCTTACCTCCTTGTTCTTTCGTCCGTGGTTCTTCTTTTAGGCAGGGAAGGGCCCAGCCACCCACCCCCATCCCCAACCACCCCACCTTCACTCCTTTTATAGGGTACCACAGTTGTGACATTTCCTGTGGCAGAGCAGGAAGGGCGGATCAGTGGGGCCTCCACAAGGTGATCTCATTTATAGGCACTAGTAATTTAACTTGTTATAACAAGTTAAACAAAGCACAATTAAACCATTACTTGCATTTTTTTCCTTTTTTTCCTTCTAATTACTCTGACTAGGTTTACAAACCCAGCAACTTATTTAGAATGGATTTCATTAACTGCAGGTACTGTGGAACAATTTTCAGAAGGACAGTCTTACAGGATTTAGGACACTGTCCTACATGCTGGGCCTTTGGAGATCTTAGGTCTCAGCTCCGGGCAGCATGGGCAGAGATTGACGCCTCAAATTTCATATTGAAGAGGAATACATTATAAGAACCACCCGCCATTTCCCCAGCATCCAACAGAAAAAACCTCGACCGAGAGGGTAGTTGGTCCAGGAGGTTGGCAGGTGGTTAGGAGGAGCAAATCAGGTGCCCCATCACTCTCTGCTCTCCAACACATTACCTCCAAAACCATATAAACACTACAAACAGGTATATGCCTCTATCTCTGAAATCAAATAAAGAGGCAGAAGACACTGCAGAGCAGGGCACTGCGGCACAAGAGCTAGCACAACAATACCACCCAAATCAGGAACCAAAACTAAACAAGCACAAAGGAACTAAAAACTTCTATCATAGGAGACTCATGATTCGGGAGTTGATACCCATCTCCAGCTAGGGTGATGGTCAGATGTCTCCCAGGTACATCAGCATGGAGAGACACTGACCGCATTGCTAAAATTGTTCACAAAGCAGGAGAAAACATTGATGTCCTAGTACACATAGGACTAATGATCTCGCCAGCGGTCAGTTGTGGAGACCAAAGAACACCTGACTAAGCTGGGTGACAAACTATCATCTATTTTGTCCGGCATCTCCTTCTCTGAGATCCTGCCAGTCTGGGAGAAGGGAGCAGATGGACGGAAGGTCGAGAAGGGAGATAGGGGAGCTAAACATGTGGCTCAAGGACTGGTGCCAGGAAAAAGGACACAGATTTGTGGGGAACTGCAACAGTTCTGGGAGCGAAAAGTTCTTAAATTTGATGGACTGCATCTGACTAAAGAGGGAGTCAGTGCATTGGGGCAGAAGTTTGACGTCTTTGCAGAATATTTAAACTAGCAAATGGGAGAGGGTGCAGCACCCATATGTCGAATGGGAAGAACACCCTCCCCTCAGCTAGTGGTCAAACAGAATTCAGCGTGTTTGCGTCATTTGCATCACCAGGTAAGAAAAAGGTTTGTCTCCCATACGGCATGCAGGGTAATGCCAAACTTCACCCAACAACTAACACACCAAAATCTGGCCAATGGAAAATCATGTACACAATGCTCACAGCCTGGGAAATAAGATCCCAGACCTGCAGGTAATAATGTCAGAGGCTAAACTGGACATAGTAGCAATCTAGTGAGACGTGGTTTACCAGTAACCACACTTGGGAGACTTCAGTACCTGGCTATGTATTGTTCAGAAGAGACCGAGTGCAAAAAGGGGAGGAGGTGGCCCTGTATGTTAATGAAAATATCAAAGCTACAGAAATCAGAATACACATAAGGAGCCAGAAGAACTGTGGGTCACCCTGAAACAGGAAATGGACAGCCATAAGAACTGGGGTTGTCTACAGGCCCCCAGACCAGAGGGAGGACATGACACATACTGTTAGAAGATATACAAAACATGACAGCTAAAGGGAGGTTCTGATAATGGGAGACTTCAACATGCCAGATACAGATTGGTCAATACCAGCAGGAACATCTGCCAGAACTAGACTCATAGTGGATTCCTGCAGGGAGGGCCTCAAACAACTGGTACAGCAACCCACAAGAGACAGGGCTATCCTAGATCTAGTACTGACTAACAAAGAAGGGATCACAGATCTCCAGGTAGAAGGTCACCTGGGGCCAGTGACCATCACATGGTATGGTTCAATTTGGCTACTACATCTAAATCATCCCATTCCAAGGCAAAATATGGGACTTCAGAGGAGCTGATTTGATAAGATGGCCAACAGAGTTAAGCTAGGCCTGGCAAAAGAAACACAGGTGAGGAGGTACAGGCAAAGTGGGCAAGCATTAAGGATACAATACTTGAAGCAACATCCCATTGTGTTAGACAGAAAAGGAAGTGCAAAGAAGAAGAAACCACTTTGGTTCTCAAATACAGTAGCAGAAAAGGACAGAGCCAAAAGGCTGGCCTTCAGGAAATATAAGGGAACACAGCGGGATGAAGATAGGGAGGCATACCAAACTGCCCTAAGGGAAGCAGGAAGGCAGTAAGGCAGGCAAAGTCCCAAACTGAGGAAACACTAGCACGAACAGTAAAAGAAGGTGACAAGACTTTCTATAGATACATTAGTGAAAGAGAAAGTCCAGAGGGGTATTGCTGCTTAATGGAGAAAAGGAGCATGTGAGGAGGAGGACCCTGTAAAGGCATCTATCCTAAATAGATACTTTTGCTCAGTATTTACTGAAGAGAAGGTAGGCAGGGCCCACAGCTCAGCATCATGGACACAGGGGAAGGGAGGTAAGCACTACTCCCTTCACAAAAGAAAGGTCCTACAAGAGCCTAGCAAGCTCAGGGTGGATAAGGCAATGGGACCTGATGGCATACATCCCAGGGTACTTAAGGAGCTAAAGGAGGAACTAGCAGAGCCATTAGCAGAATTGTTTAGTGAGTCTCTGAGCACAGGAGAGGTCCCAGAAGACTGGAGAAGGGCTCATATGATCCCGCTCCACAAGAGTGGTAGCAGGAGGAGGCGGGGAACTCACAGACCAGTCAGTCTTACACTCAGTAGTGGGCAAGATTATGGAGGCACTCCTTAAGGAAAGGATAGTGCAACACCTGGAATCCATAGGGCACAGGATCCAAGACAGCATGGGTTTACAAAGGAAGGTCCTGTCAAACTAATCTCATAGATTTCTTTGACTGGGTAACCAGAGTGGTGGACCAAGGGAGCAGTTGATGTCGCCTACCTTGACTTCAGCAAAGCTTTGACACTGTTCCACATAGAAGATTGATAAATAAGCTGAGTAGGCTCGGGTGGGTCAGAAGTTGGTCAACTGGGTGGCAAACTGGTTGACTGGCAGAAAACAGAGAGTGGTGGTAAATGGTATACAGTCAGAAGAGATGCAAGTCACAAGTGGGGCACTCAGGATTAGTCCTGGGGCCAGTCCTATTCAACATCTTCATTAGTGACCTCACAGATGGACTAGAGGTATAAGCTTGTCTGTTTGCAGATGACACCAAGATCTGCAACAGAGTAGATGATCCAGATGGGGTGGGCAGAATGAGAAGAGATCTGGATAAACTAGCAAAATGGTCAGAAGAGTGGCAACTGGGATTTAATGCAAAGAAGTGCAAAATCATGCACATAGGGAAGAGAAACCCTGAAGCCACTTATAGGCTGGGAGAGGAGTTGCTAGCAGTCACAAAGGAAGAAAGAGACTTGGGCATCATCATCACTGATGACCTAAAATCATCTAAGCAGACCTCTAAAGCAGTAGGTAAGGCTAGGGGGGTGTTAGGGTGTATTAGTAGGGGTATCACAAGTCGTAAGAGGGAGGTAATAATCCCTCTGTACAAGATATTGGTTAGACCCCCATCTGAGTACTGCATGCAGTATTGGAGGCCACACCTTCACAAGGACATTATTACCAAATTGAGGCAGTCCAGAGAAGGCAACCAAAATGGTGCAGGGACTGCATCAGAAGACATATGAGGACAGATTAACGGAGCTCAATATGTATACCCTTGAGTAAAGGAGGAGAGAGGTGATATGATCGAGACATTTAAACACCTTAGGGCATAAACAAGGTGAAAGAGTTCAACATGTTTAAATATAAGAAAAATAGCAGGACAAGAGGACACAGCATGAGATTAGAGGGAGGCCGATTAAGGGGAATGTGAGGAAATTCTTTTCACAGAAAGGGTGGTAGATGCATGGAATGGCTTACCACAAGAAGTGGTGGCTATGAATACAGTGCAGGGCTTCAAACAGGCATGGGATAGGCATAAGGGAGCAATACAAATGACTATGAATAGATAGGTCACTGACAGAGCAAAGGCCGATGGCACATTTATAAGGTAGAAAAAGAAATGGGCAGACTGGATGGGCCTTGCGGTCCTTATCTGCCGTCAACTTCTATGTTTCTATGTTCTATGTATTTCTTTTTTATTATGCTAATTCCTCTTGGACATACTGGGCTCAGTTCTCAAAGAGGGCTTAGAACAGTGCAAGCTGTGGCAAACAGTAACTTGTATTAAAGCTTGGTGCACCAGGGACCCTGTACCAGATTCTGTTACAGTAGAGGTCCTGGCGCCTAAGTCCCCACACTTGTGGCAATCTCTCCCATGTGACAAACACATGGCACATGGGAAGAGTTTGCCACAGGCTCCATTTGGCAAAGACTAGCCGTCCCCCCATCCCTGATCCTCAGGTAAATTAAATTAAGCCCTGTTCCTGGTGGTCTAGTAGACCCCCTTCCCCAATCCCTAATGCCTCTCATAAATATATATAAATAGCTCCTTCCCTGGTGGTCTAGTGGACCCCCGATCCCTGATTCCACTTGTGAAAAATATATTAAAAAGCCCCGTCACTGGTGGTCTAGTAGACCCCCTCCCAGATCCCTGATTCTGCTCATACATAGTTATGGTAATAATCCCTTTCCCTGGTGGTCTAGTGGACTCCCATCCCCAACCCAGCAGGATATGCCCACCACCCCGCTCTCCCCATACTGAAGCAAAGCCAGCGACCAGCACAGCCCTCCGCTCACCTCCATGGCTGGCCACTGACTGAACTGTCACTGAGCACATACTGTATAGTGCATGCACTCTTGGATTGACTGCTGTCAATCACTGAGCATGTGTACTATACAGTACGTGCTCAGTCACAGTTCAGTTAGTGGCCAGCCACAGAGGTGAGAGGAGGGCTGTGCCAGTCACTGACTCTGCTTCAGGATGGGAAGGGTGGGGTGGTGGGCACAGCCTGCTGGGGAGGGAGGTGGGGGTCAACTAGACAACCAGGGAAGGGGCTTATTACTATATATATGTATGAGTGGAATTGGGGATTGGGGAGGGGGCCACTAGACTAAAAGGGAAGGGGATTATTAATATATATTTTATGAGCGGAATCAGGGATTGAGGAAGGGGGTTCACTAGACCACCAGGGAGTGTAAATTAAATGTAACAGGGAACTGGGGCTGTGGAGGGGGGATAACAGCACATTGCTACAAAGTGCTGAACTCTAACAGAGGGATATGTCCAAGTACCCTTAGACCAGCCCTGGCTGGTCTAATGGTACTTAGAAATTCTCCCTCTGGGGGAGTTTAGAGAATCCCACTTTCAGAGATGTGGCAACTTGTGTTTGACTCATGTCCCCTAGAGCCATGCTGCATCCCATTTTGTGGCACACGGGTGGTGCAAGCACCGTTTGGTGCAGGCAGCCTGCAATGATGAAATCTGCATTTGAGAATCACTTGTGATGCATCGTTTGGTGCAAGGGGCACTGTGCACCATTCATTTTGGGGGAAAAGAGAGGTAAACACTTGTTCTTTTACAGCAGAGAGAGTTCTGGAGGAACTCACAAAACTGCGGATGGACAAAGCAATGGGGCCAGATGATATACACCCCAGGATATTATAGGAATTTTAGATGGTGCTAGCAGCACCGCTGGTGGCCCTGTTTGGTGAGTTGCTCAATATAGGGGTGGTTCCAGAGGACTGGAAGAGGGCAAATATAGTCCCTCTCCACAAGAGTTTTAGCAGGAAGGAGGCAGGAAACTGTACGTCGGTCAGCCTCACCTTAGTAGTGGGTAAGATTATGGAGGCACTGCTTAAGGAAAGGATTATAGAACACTTGAAAACCATGGGAGCACAGGATCTAAGGCAGCATGGTGTCACAGCTGGAAGGTCTTGTCAAACAAATCTGATTGACTTTTTTGACTGAGTGACGAAGGAGGTGGATCAGAGAGGAGTGGTGGATATCGCCTACCTCGATTTCAGTAAGGCCTTCAACACCGTATCTCACAGAAGACTGGTGAACATGCTAGGGAGCCTGTGGGTGGGCCACAAAGTGAAAAACTGGGTTAGAACCGGTTGAGGGATAGGAAGCAGAGGGTGGTAGTAAATAGGATCAAATCCGAGGAAAAGAGGGTGACCAGTGGGGTGCCTCAGGGATTGGTCCTGGGGCCAGTCCTTTTCAATGTCTTCATCATTGACATTGCTGAAGGGCTGGAGGGGAAGATTTGCATATTTGCAGATGACACCAAGATCTGAAATAGAGTAGACACTCCAGAAGGGGTTGAAAGAATGAGGAGGGATCTGGGAAAGCTGGAAAAATGGTCAAAGGTGTGGCAATTGAAATTTAATGCAAAAAAGTGCAAATTCATGCACCTGGGGGTGAAGAAACCCTATGGAGAGCTACAGAATGGGGGGATATTGCTAACAGTCACCAGGGAGGAGAGGGATTTTGGGATAATCATCCCAGATGACCTAAGGGTGGCCAAACAGTGTAACAAGGCTGTGGGGAGGGTCAGTGGGATGTTGGAGTGCATAGGAAGGGGTATCACTAGCAGAAGAAGGGAGGTGGTGACGCCATTGTACAAAACGCTGGTGAGGCCTCATCTACAATACTGTGTTTAGTTCTGGAGGCTGCATCAAAGACATAGGGTGGAAGCGTCCCAGAGAAGGGCAACCAAGATGGTGCAGGGCTTGAATAAGAAAGCATATGAGTACAGATTATTATTGTTTTTTCTGTATGCTGTTTATAGCCACCCCGCCCGTTGTACTCGACACCCTTTAGGAGTCGACTATGGCATCTGTACCCACCTGCTTACCTGGAGCCTGAAGTGATTGGTCCCCCATGGAGCCTTGGTTTGCCCCCCAGGTGGGGACAAGGTGGGGCCCACACACCCCAAGTTCCTTAGTGTCCAAGACAGGCAGGGATATTGGGGATCTGAGCTTGGTGCTCTGTCTACTGGGAGCACAGCTAGCCATTTTTCCTATGTTCTTCTTGCGTGACGTGTGCCCTGACATCAAGGCGCAAGCACCGACGTCTGTCACACAGGCCCCTTCTGTGTGGCTTGGGCTTGCTATACTTCAGGACTCTGCCTGAGGTCAGCCAAGTACCAAGCCTCAATCCCCCCCCCCAGGAAGGCGAGCGGTCCTGGGATACTCAAGCCTCCTCCCCCCGGCTGGCCCTCTAGCTCCCTGGGCTCGTTCCCAAACCCAGGTCGCCGGCTTTGCAAGTGATAGCGCTACCACTATGCTGGCAGGCTATGAGTACAGATTAAAAGACCTCAACATGTATACACTTGAACAGAGGAGGGAATGGGGGGATAGAGACCTTCAAGTATCTTAAAGGCTTGAACAAAGTGCAGGGGGTGACATCTTTCAGTACAAAAGTTGTACAAGGATGAGGGGGCATGATATGAGATTGGAGGGGGCAGGATAAGGGGAAATGTGAGGAAATGTTTCTTCACAGAGATGGTGAGGGCTCCTTGAGCTTACCTCAGGAAGTGGTGGGTGCTAACACAGTGGGGGTGGGGGATTCAAACATGCATGGGATAGACATAAGAGAACCCTAGATGTGGGGAAGAGAGGCAAAAGCCAATGACCAAGTAGGATCAGTGGCCACTGATGCAGGCAGGGAATATGGGCAGACTAGGTGGGCCTAGCGGTCCTTATCTGCCGTCAACTACTATGTTACTATGTTAGCTCTTGCTCTGCACTGGGAGCTTTGAGAATCAGGCCCACAATGTTTAAATATCACTAGTATCTTACCAGTGCAACTAACTGTGTACGGATCTGTTTAGCTTCTTATTTAGTTGGCTTTCTGTATATTGTTAATGGAAATGTGGCTATATAGAGTGTTCTTCTTATAGTGCATCAAATGAGATGTTAGGTTAATTTATCTTATAGATTTATTTTCTTTTTTAGATTCATTTCTTTTATGACTGGTGATTTGTCATTGGAGAGGGGAAGCTAGCAAGGAGGGAATACTATGCTCTTTTACACATTATAATCATCAATGTACAGTATTGCTAATGTGAAAAAAATTTGAGATAAATTAGTAGTCAGATGTTTTATTTATTTATTTATTTAACTTTTGTTAACTGGGTAAGTGCACTAGCCATAAAATGACTATTTTCAGGCACGACCCGGGAGAGTACAGACATGCAGAAACTTAACAGGATAACAAATTATAAGTGCTTTACATACAATGAGTTAAAGAGGATACAATATATCAGAACATACAAAGTAAAGCGCTGTACATACAAAGAGTTAAAGTGGATACAATATATCAGAGTAGACCATTCATAAGTTCATAGGTGCCTACCTATGCAATGAATAGAGAAAACCTTGGACAATAAATTATCAGGTGACATATCATACGAACAGAACAAGGTACACAAAAGCAAAAACAGGTAATACAAAAGGAAGAAATAACCATTGAGAGCAGGGGGTGTCATTAAGTAAAAGGTCGGTAAGTGAGGAAGAGGGGAGCACGCCATGAAATTAGATTATATGACTGTATGTAAGTGTGAGGGAGATGTAAAGGTTTAGGCTGTCTTTCTAATTAGTGATGTTCCTGCAATGCTAGGCTTACAATGTATTATAATGCAGAAATATTTTAGATTTTCCCTAACTGCCCCCCGCCACCACCACCACAACTTTAAAGATTTAGGCTATGCTACATCAGATATATTCTCAATTATTTTTTGGTTTAATGTGTATATACACTTTAAGCATTATAGCATGGACAGCATGCTTGTATTCTGTTTAATGTATTCAACTGAAAATCTGATAAATAAAAAGTTAACAAAATACCTTACAGGCATGGCTGATCTTTCTACAGTAACAAATATTCAATATTGTCAAGGACCGTTACATATACTGAGACTAATCACAGCAGCTTTGGGACATTAACACAAGGGATTTTAGAGGCAGGGGAGCATCTTGATAATTTAAATAGGTCCAATTTAATTATATTACTAATGTCTAGCAATTGAATTATAAACACATACCTTATAAGCCAGGAGCAGAGTCAACACAAAATTATGTAAGCTACAGAATGTAATTCCAGGCATAAATTTCATATTGTCTTTAACAGAAATCCAGGAGTCAAGAAATGTAATAAAAGGTAGGCAAATCCAGAAAAAATTGTTGTAAATTCCAAGTGTCAGAATGGACTTTTGTTCTCCCAGATGGTTTGCATATAGTATCTGAAGTCAAGTAAACTGAGTTAAAAGGCAGGGCAGATGACACTGTGTATTCAAGGCAAGAGGCAGTAGGTCAAATTTCCTCAGCTTTGCTTACTTTGCTTTCTGCTGAGAAAATTCAATTTTCATTTAGATCTCAAGCTAAAATTGAACATCCAGCGATGTATCTTTTTTTGATGCCAATCTTGGAGTCAATTAAAAACTGATGCAACTAAATTCAAGCTATAAACAGATGACTAGGCCAATTAAATGTAACAAGCAACAAACTACAATACTTAGCCGGGGCTACAGTACCTACTGTGTCTGCTGCCTGATGTCTCCAATATCTCGTGATGTTTGCTTCCTATTAATAATGCCTCCTCCCCAGGAGTCACCTTTCTTTTCAATGAGTATGCAGATGGCATAAGGATTGCAGTAGCTCAGTTCATGGGACATTGGAGACTACTGTTGCAGCCAGCACTGGAGTGCAAATGTTTTCATGGAACTTTTGGCACAGTGTAAATTTAGAACCGGACCCTATGGGTTGTATTGTCCATGCACTGAGAATACCCCAAGCCTGGGGCGCATCAAATATATGGTACACTGGGCTCTATCCCATGTAGCAAATTGATGCCTGATAGTAGCAGGGGGAGTACCTATACATACATCCTGTATGCACATGCATACAAAATGTATCTTTTTTCAGTTCTTTTTTAAGTTGCATTGCGTGTTGTGCCCTGGTGAAGTAGTGGAGAGGGGAAGGAAGCAGAGAAATTGTAGCACAGAATTCACCCACACAAATTAGAGCTAATATGGTCTCACTGCCTGCTAGTTAGCTGATGCCTATCCAGTCAGTGAGCAGGAACCAGTTCAACAGCCATTAATAACAATAGATAGTCTTCACTACTTCTGATGTATACACCAACCAGTCTCACCTTCACAGTCAGGCATGTACATGTGAGACTAAGTGTGGTTGTCTGGCATGGATAACTCACATTGGGACTGTGACTTCAAGCATGTTTTTTTCACTACACCTTTGCTGGTTCAGGAAATGACTGCAGCAGTGCCAGTAAGGGAGATGAGGATTTTTGACTGCCTCCCCAAGGTAGGACTGTTTTCATTAAAACAAATGTTTGCATCCAACCCAGATATGGACTGAGCCAGATTTTCAATGTTAGGCCAGGCTTGCTGTGCTTAATTTGATGTTTGGGTCTATGCAACTGATTCACCATGTGCCTTGTACAGGTCTGACTAGGGTGTGTTTCTCTGCAGCATATACAAGTGCAATTCTGTTAACCTAGCCAGATTCTATCATTATGGTTATTACAGTTGTGTGTCCAATTCTTCCTCAGCCTTGCTGACCCTAGGTAGGCTGCCAAAGTCAGGTTTTGTCAGGTAGGAAGTCAGTGCTTTGCTGCTCTTCTGAAGTCAACTAATGATGCTGTTGCTGTTGTGATGCTGTGGACACTGAAGTGATACTGAGAAGAGAGTGTTGTGGGGCTTAGAAGCAACTTCCTGGGCTGGGGAGGGATGGGACTGCATAGCAACTTGTTGGGTGGGGAGTAGAGGGCTACGATCTTCATAGCCTATCCTGGCTTTTCACCAGAATCCTATCTGAAGTGCAGCAAGTTGACTGGTAGAGCTAGGAGCAGCCTGCTGTGCTGAGGACAGGGTTTGGGGTAACTTGCTGGGCTTGTAGAGGTGGACTTATGACAAGTTACTGAGCTTGGGAAGGGGTCAGTGACTTTTAGGAAAAGGGTTTGGCGTGCAACTTGCTTAGCTGGGGGCATGTGGTAGCAGGGTAGTAAATCTTGTTACAGAACACCCACAAAATGCACTTCAAAGCACTAACCCCCCAAACTTTTATGGTGCCTAGGCAGTCTACAGACTACAGATGTGCAAAGCTGGCAAACTTTGATTTGCAAATTAATTTGCAAAATTCCCGAATGGCTGACTTTTTCACGTCTCACACTTTCACCATGACTTCACCTGAAAAAGTGCCAGTTCCCCCAAAAAACTCTTTGCAATGTTGCGAAATGATAAACTGGGTCATTCAGGAAGTATTTCACAGTGGCATATTTTGCACCTTCACCAGGACTTCACTGGCAAATAAAGCAGGCCCATGGCCTATAGTTTATATTTTGGAAAATTGTGCATGTACTGTTGTAAAGGCTGGTTACTCCATTGACCGACAGACCAACATTTTGTTTTCTATGTGTGGATTCAGTGCTAGTGAAAGGTTCTGGACTGACAGCACTGGAACCTGAAGTCCACTTTCCACATGACAGGTACAGCACCGGTGATCACAGTGCAAGCTTCCCCTCACTGTCCTGCCAATGTGCTTCAATCCTGCTATTGAGGGGCCACCAAGTAGGTGAGAGGGTAGTTCATACTGCATGCCTATTCAATCACAGACCTCTCATGTGAGACTGCCAACAAGGGTGCCAATTAGTGCCAGTTGTGTAGGTGGTTTTATTATGTGGACACCTGCCCACTGGGAACTGAAATAAGACCACCACAACTCAATTCACATAGGCCACTGAATAACCCTCAGATAATAATGGCTTTCAATCACTACCAACCTGTGCTGGATTGAAATCTGTGACCTAGAAAAGAAAGGCTCCCTAACCCACTACCAATCCACTGAGCCATTCTGATACTCAATAGGCCAACTTTCTTTGGTCTAGCGAGTGTCAATTCCGGGGCCTCTAAGACGCAGCTCATGGCAGAATTTTGCCGGAAGCTGCCGAAACGCAGGTTGATTGTTATAACTGCGCCCAAGACTATAAAACCGGGTGCAGTTGCAGCATTTGGCTCTGGTTCAGCTGCTATGATGCAAAGGTTTGACACATGACCTGGTGCAAACCCTGTGTCACCCTTCAAATATCTGGCCCCACGTCTTTAACAGAGTTTTACCATTGGAGGATGAAAAGTGATGCATTAATCTGTAATCTATGCATGTACAGAAAAGTGCAACATTTTTCTAGGGTGCCAGGCATACTGTACATACCTTATAATAGGATTCTTTAACAAGGGCAGTTGGCAAAATGTATATTTGTCTGGGGTTTAAGAACAGCTTGGTTAAGTGGCAAAGCATTCTTAATAACTGTAATGGAGATGTAATGGCGAGGTCAAACATGGGACATCAATGCATGAGGCAATCCACTTACTGGCCAAAAAAAACTTCTTCTGGTGCTATACAACTGAACAGGATGACAGTACATATTTACAAATCCAATTTATTAAAGTAACTTACACTGTAACAGCTTGGAGAGAAGTTAAATTCAGTTAAGTCTGTGAAACGGATTGAATTAAGACGGTCAGCTTTGCTGTCGCAAAAACGACGAAGGATGGCATCTGTCCATATTAACCCAAGCCTGTCCTTAGTGAATAGGCTTGAAAAATACCTGCTGTCTTGACTTTTGTTTGTTTACAATATTTCTGTAGTACCCTTATTTTCAAATTCTTTAAAAATAATGAATTCAAGTTTTGCTTTATCTTTTAACTCATTAGCCTGTGACAGCTAATTTGAATAAGGTTGAGCACAGAATGTTTCGATGCATGTAGACAACCCAGGAGGGTATGACCAGAAGACAGTACATTCATTATACAAAGGTTGGTAAAAATGAACATTGAGTGGCAACTAATTATGCATGCAATTTTCCCTTGCTGGGACCTCATATATTTCAAGGAAGATGCACATCAGATATCAGAGGAGCCCCTATCCTGCATTTATTTAAGCAACATATCATGAGAGGGTGTGAGTGATGCCAGGATTTTCCCACGCTTGTGTGGTTTGGTCATGAGGCCGCAGGCCAAGTGTGCAAACCACACCAGAAGTGGGAAAATCCTGGCATCACCCACACTGTCTCATGGGATATTGCGATTATACAATGTCCCCCATCATTTTTGTATGAAAAAATAAAGAAAAAAACACAGCTTTTAGCATTTTTAATGATTTTTATGTAATGTGTTGTTATGCCAGAAAAAGTAATTCAGTTTTCTCACTATTAGGCTTTCTCTAGTAGTCATTTTAAATGTATTTTTTCTGTTGCTTACAGTCGTCTGCACTGCCCCTTCAGCACACATCACATAGACATACACAAAATTAAGGATGTAGTACTGTATTTCACTTCCAAAAAAGCCTAGCCCAAAAGAGCCCTTTGAATTTGTGCCAGCTTAAATGATCAAGCGGGACCCGCGATTGCTGTAGCAACAAACAGCGGGAGAGCGGCAGGCATCTGCTGTAGTAGCACTGAAGCATGAGGATGAAGAAATTCTACTGAGTGCTGAAAGGATACAGGGTGAAATCTGAGTGCACCATCCTCCCATCTCCCAGCCTGCTGTTTGGTATGCACTCTCTGTGCAGTGGCTTGCTTGTGACCAGCGTGGCTGTTACCATTGAAGGGCTGCCCTCAGGGTCAGGTTTCTGAGGTTACGGTGCTTTCCGATCGGGCAGTAATGATGTGAAGTGGCGACACTTCCACTCTTTTTTTTTCTTTGTTTTTTCCAGGGGGGCGTTACAGTTATTCGTAGAGTGTGGATACTTGGAGCGTGTACTGTGAAGCAGAGCTGCGGAGACTGTTGGATAGAAGGGAGCCGACAATATGGCTACACAGGAGCTAGAAGACAAAAAAAGAGGTAGTGATGTTTTTTTTCCTTTTGTGGTGTGCAGTGGTTGGAAAGATAAAAAAGAAATACTTTTTTTGTAGGTACAGTGGGTTTGCTGACTGTTGTGGTTGGTGACTTTAAAAATGCTGTCTCTTTTGTAATCACCATTTAGCGATAGAGAACATGTCTGCTTTTTGTTTAATTTTCACAGGTCGGACTGATTTAAAGTAGAGGCATTCCACATGCAGCTGGCTGGCACTTCATCCAGTTTGGTGATAGTAGGATTTACACATTGTAAATCATGCCAGCCAGCCAATCAGTAGCCAGTATTTTTAAAGCCATTGTATAATCGTGCATATTCCATTTCTAACTCATCTGTGCCTATGTAGAGTCACTGAATTTGCATGAGCAAAGCTTTGCAGTATTTCAATACAATGGCTGGGATTTTCAAAAGGCAAGATGCAGCACTTGAACCCCTATTTTAGACACATGTTACATCCACAAAAATGCGTCAGGATGCTTGTGTTGGATTTTCAAATATTCTGATGTGTTTGTGACACTTTTACTCACTCTCTGGCAAACAAATGATGCATAGGGCAAAATTCTGACACATGCACCATTTTCAAAGTGCAGCTTGTGTCAATCATGCCCAGAAGTTAGACCACTTTTCCGGGGGTCTAACTATCAGAACGGATCTCAGGTGGCTGGGGCCTAGAAATGGATGCCACCATTTGAAAATGCCATGCCATAAATCTGCATTTCCATTGGGCCAGCTTGCAAATCTCTGAACCCCCTCTTGAGGGCAGCTGAGGGCCAACTACGATGAGAAGGTGAGGCCTTTGGTTTCTGGTGAGGGAGGGCATAGGCCTCCTGGCATTCATGCCCCCCACTGCTGGCCAACCAAGGAGTGGCATGGGCATTGGGCATGAAGGCAGGCAATCACCATCCTTCCTGACTGGAGGAAGGATGGAGCCATGGCAGCTCCATCGTCAGTGTGAGGACTGAGACAACTGGGGGGAAATCAGGTAAGAAATTGGGAAAAAACAAAATTCAGTATCATTAAATTTATGTGGTCCGTTATCAATATAACGTTCCATGTACATATTTTAAATGAACTTTTCACCGACCCAAATCAACTAAAATAAGTAAACTTTAAAAAAAGTAAAAAAATATACTTGAAAAATCAGTGGAGTGATGTCACTGGAGCTATCACCATAAGATACAATTCGTATTTTCTGAAGTATTTAAGTTTACATTTGCCTCAGTTTTGGTTTATAAATTTTAAACTTATAGTATCCTCAGAAATTTGTGGGCTTGTAGCCCAGCAACCATGCCTTCAAATGACCATTTATTGCTTCAGAAAACTTCTATTTTGGGGATGTGTAGATTGGGACTATTTGGCCTTAAAAGCCTGGGCCCAACACGTTTACATTTATTGTCCCCAGCTCCTTCCAATGGCTCAAAATTGAAGTGATCGATTGTATCAAATACCTAGGTGTATACTTAGACCAAGACTGCTCCTTTAAGAGCCACATTGACCATCTGACCAAGAAACTTAACCAAAAGTTAGGTCTATTATATCGCCTGAGCCCTTTCCTCACTCGTGAATCCAAACTTAAGGCTTCCACTGGTACACTCCTACCAACCTTGCTATATGGGGCCTCTTTACTACATTCTGTAAGAAGTTCTGAAATGCAAAGAATAAAAATACTATCTCACAGGATAGGGCACTTTGCTGCAGGGGTGCCACCACGGGATCATCACTGCAAGGTACAGTACTATTATCTCTTAGGTGGCCTTCTCTAGATGGCAGATTATCATATCCATCACTCTGCCTTGCATTTAAGCTCCAGCAAAATGGCACCCCTCCTAGCCTAATTAACACATCAGCTCCGAAAAAGAATGGGAGAACACTAAGATCCTCTGGCTGCCAGCTTCTCTATGTCCTCAGTGTTAGGACTTCCCTAGGACTCCGATCCTATGTTGCCTTCATCCCTCTTATCTGGAATGGTCTCCCTAGCAGTCTCCAGGAATGTACCTCCCTTGGCAGGGTTTTATTTAACTCTAAAAATTGATTAGCGTTTTGCTCATAAAAGTGCTAAATCTTTGTGAAAATGCATAGCTCTTGCCTCACTGTGTTTAACAAACACAGCACTTCTAGAAAATCTATATAAACATTTTCTATACAGTTAGTATCATCCCCAGAAAAAAACTGCTGATCGATTATTTAAAACCCTGCTTGGGGGCTTCAAGAAGGGTCTTAAAGCCCACCTGTTGGATCTGAGGCTCTGCAACTGCTACCGCTGAGTCTACCAGACTCTCTGCTGCCGATCTAACCTTATTGGGACATCAATCTGATTGTGACTGTCATGTGTATAATAGTACTTCTGCTCCTGTTGATATTGACTGTAATTAACCTGTCGCTGTATCCTTGACTGGGTCAGTATATGTATATTGACTGTCAATTGTGAAATGACATGTATGTATTTTATTATGTTTATAGATGTGTGTAATTAATTCCAGGTCGCCCCTGAAAAAGGGACTGTTTTGGTCCCAGTGGACCTGCCCAGTCACCAACATTTAAATAAATAAATAAAGTAACAGGCTAGCGAGGTAGACATGCACACATCCAAATAAGGTGCCGCTGAACTCAGGGACAGAAACCAGATATTTGGACACAATAAATGGAAAAAACAAAACAAAACAAAAAAAACTCACAATCCAGTTGGCAGGGAGACCGAGTTTATCCTGAGCTTTTACATACACCACTGTGCTAAATGCAGAAACAGGCACCCCAAAGTGTCCTCATCAAAGCTTCATCAATGTGTACCCTGTCTCCCAGCAAACTGGAAGGTGCACTGTTTTTTTTTTCCATTTATGGCTTTTTTGGGGGCTAGGAGTACCTGAATTATTTTGTCTGTTTATGATGATGTTCTAAGTCCTGCTGAGCTTAACCTTGCATTGGTTAAAGTTTGACTTGAGCCAATTAGGTTCAAATGGTTCTGTGTAATGCCTGATTACTGAACTTTCAATTTGGACTTCTGGCCACACTAGCTGATTCTTCAGCCTTAGATGGCTGAGTGGCCACTGTTGATGGAGACTGTTAGTTCTTCAGGGAAGAAAGGAAGAATCTATTTGGTCATGAAACATGCCATGGTAAGTCTGCGTGAAAGTAGTGGTGGCATAACTTTAGAAGCATTTATTTATTTATGTATTTGTTTGTTTTTGGTAACTGGGTGAGATGTACTAGACATAGTGATGCCTATTTTCAGACATGACCCGGGAGGTTATAACAAAGTGAATACCAAACAAAAAGACAGATATACAGCACTACACTTGGATAAAATAGAAATCAGTACAGATAAACAATCGTCAGTACAACTATAGTTAACAACAAGGGCAGAAAGGCAAACGGTATTACAGAACACACATTTGAATATGAGGCAAGAATAAGTGCCAATTGCTAAATCCAATAGCAAAGGGTAAGGTAACTTGTAGGAAAACGGAGCGGGAGTTGACCTAATGTAACAATGTATTACATTTTAGTCTTGACTCAGGCCCTGCAAAAACACTGAAATAGCTCTTGTGATTCAAGTCTGTGTTTTCCTGCTAATGATAGTGAAAAAGGATAGCTTAATCAAAATTCAAGGAAGCAAACAAATCATCCCAATCAGTCCCACAGCTAATGTTGTCACTGCAGAAATTAATGCTACTGCTCAGTCTGACTGCAGAGGGCGTACAAATGCTGGGTGTTCCATGCCCTTCCGGTCCATGAGCAGAGTGCCTCACTTCTGGTACATGCCTATCCACACAGCCAATCTCAGTGTGGTATTCCAAGGCTTGCTCAGGAAGACCAGTTTCTCAGGTGACAGTATGATGCACTATTGTGATTCTGCTTGGCTAGCCAACTGATAAGCTGATCTACGATGCCGCATTGACAATTTCTTGTCAACGTGACATTTCCCCAACACCACTATGTTGACCGCAATTGTGGTCGGCATGGTGCTGCCAAGATAAAATGTGTTGTTTTGTGGGGGGGAGCTGCACCCCCGCACCCCCCACGTAGGGGGCTGTGTCCCCTGCACCTCCCACTTATGATTATCAACTCCGAGATAGAGCTGAATTGGGGATTCAGTGCAGGACCTTAGGAAAGGGTACCGGGGTCCGAGGCAGACTTCACAGTGACATGGCGATGTTGTCGGCATTGACCATGTCACTGTAAAGTTGTTATTGTAGTGACAGTATACCCTGATAAGCTTCTCATTCACTAGGCAAAATCTGATTTAAGTAAGCCTCATTTTTGTTATTGGCTATTGCATCTTGAAATACTCTTAAACCCAATCTAAGAATTTGCACCACTCTGAGATTCTTCATTCATTCCTGGAAAAGCTAGCACAATGCTACTTGGACTTGTTATAGAGGATTTTATTTTCTTGTATTATTCTTTTGTACAAAAAGCATCCTTGAAATTGGGACTTGGTCTCAGTGGACTAATCATGCAAGAAAAAAGAAAGAAGGAAGGAAAGAAAAAGAAAGAAAGAAAGAAAGAAAAAGATGTGAACCTGTTCCATCAGACATACTTTTTAACGGTATTCCTCATACTGAATTCTGTGCTGCAGATAGCATAAGTTCTGTCTAACTGTAGATACTAATAATTATACAATGGGGTATGAAAATCCAGTAACCTCATTGGTCAAAACACATCACAGGATGGTGATATCCTCCAGTATACCCACTGTAAAAGTTTTATATCACTATAAAGACAAAAAAACAAGTTGAACATTGTATAATAGCAATATACCATGACAGGGAGTGGGTATATGGGTGAATTTACCACTTCTGGTGTGGTTGAGTCACTTGGCTGTGCCTCGTGACCGAACCACACCAGGCGTGGTAAATCCACCAATATACCCACTCCCTGTCATTGTATATTGCTTAAGTATGCCATAAAAAGCCACAAGGGACTGCTTCCAGGGTATGAGAGGTTTACTGGTCAAGTAATAGATACACGCAGCAACTGAAGACCAGCACTTGCACATGCATGTCTCTTGCAGGTCTTTTGTTGCTACAAGCAGTTGTAAACCCCATGGAATGTCCAACAGTGAATCCAACTTTCTTATTGGTTTACTAGTGGGTTTTAGTCCACCGATAATGAGCTGCTAGTTTAAACAAATGCAGGACCTGCTGCATACACCCAGTGCTACTACTGTTTCTTAATTAAAATAAGATCAAGGAAAAAAAATGATTTGATGCATTTTATTGGACCAACATACAGTAGATGTTACAAAAGAAAACAGGTGCTTACGCTTTCGGATTACATACAGTTCTTCATCAGAAGCTAATGACAATTGTTTTGTTAGAATATATCCTACTAAAGCCTAGATCATACATAAAAAACAGACAAGTAGGTTGTAAAAGATCCCATTGGCCAAAAAATTACATTTAAAAGTCAACTATAGAGAATACAGGTGGACTGTCAGAGAAAAGCATTTCAAGCTCAAATGCCATGGAATTCCCTTCTAAGAGGAAAGAGGAACTCATGAAACCTGCTAGAGGTTCACTAAGGAAAATAGAATCACATTCAAAGGAAACGTGACAAAGTCAAAGTTGCAGAATGAATAACTCTTTTAGGAGATACATCTCCTAGCCCTCTGTTCAACTAAGCAATATTTGTTATGACTATTAAAACTTATATTGCCCAACCATAATCCCTCTGCAGCTTTGTACCCAATGTCAAGTGTTTGTGTACAATTAAATCAGACCTAACAAGGACCCCTTAGTAAGTGAGAATGTGTCAGTATACAGTATATTAAATCTTCTGTTTATACAATAACAGTTCTTGAATTCTGAGACAAAAACGGAGGGAACCTACCACCCGCCATCATGCCTTACAACCTCCCCCCCTTTTTCTTGTTTAAAACCAATGTACTGATATCTAATTAGAAGGAATCATATATCCATTATGTATGAGAACACATAACAATATCGCAATGTATCACTATTATAAGTTCATCTACTAAATGTCAAGAGTTTGTGCATATATAAGAAGCAAGTATAACAAGGGCTCCCTAGTAATTGAGATACTCTTATCCTAAAATGTCTATGTATCAGCATGTGTCCATATGTGTATGCCTTACCCCATAACCTCACACATTCCCCCTCCACCCGTCCCCCCCCACATACAACCCCCTCCACCTCTTTTTGTCTCAGATTTCTAGAACTGTTATTGTATAAACAAAAGATTTAATATATACTGACACATTTTGATACATGGACATATTAGGATACAGTATCTCACTTTCTAGGGAGTCCTTGTTAGGTCTGATTTTTAATTGTACACAAACACTTGACATTGGGTACAAAACTGCAGAGGGATCCTGGTTGGGCAGTATGGGTTTTAATAGTCATGAATAATATTGACTAATAAACCTCTAGTACGATTTATGAGTTCCTCTTAGAAGGGAGTTCTGTGACATTTCACCTTGGAATATTTTTATCTTACAGGCAGCCTGTGTTCTCTATAGTTGACTTTCAAATACTTTTTTGGCTAATGGGATCCATTATAACCCTTTTGTCTGTTTTTTTTTTTATGTATGATCTAGTCTTTAATAGGATGTATTCTTCTAAAACAACTGTAGTTAGCTTCTGATAAAGGATTGTGTGTAATCCAAACACTTAAGCACCTGTTTTTTTTTGTAACATATACAGGTATGTTGGTCCAATAAAAGGTATCAAATCATTTTGTTCTTGATTTTTTGTTACAAGGACCAATATGGCAACAAAAATATTTTTCTGTGTTAATTAAACTAAGGCTGTTTTAGCTTTTCTTAATTAAAAAAAGATCAGGAGGTTTATGATAGTAATAAGACCCTCCGTATCATTTCTCCCAGTCTGATAATACCCCCAGCAGGTAAACACCTTCAGCTGCACCACAGACACCTCTCTACCCACCCTGGGCATAATCTAACAGGTAAGGACCTCTCCCCCAGGCCTTATGGCTGAAATTTTAATGCACAGTTCAAACTTGATCACTTTACTGTCCCTTAGTTAATTAATTGTTAAACAATACTGGTCCCTGTTCATTTCCACTTCCTGCACAATTCAGAATACTCAAAGCACGTTAACTGATGTGTGCCTAAGTCCATAGCCACTTGTGTTGCACACAAAAAAAGGAATGAAACTTTGATAAGCTGCTTGTTATAAGAACCATTGTTTATAGACTTCTGGCTTAATGCACATTTTTTTGTACTCATCCATCTTCAATTTAAGTCCCACTGATAGGCATAACAACACTGAGATCAAAATACCACTGTCATTGTTCAAAGTAATTTCTTTTGGGGGTTACAAACTATATTCATACTGGGAGCTATCATACCATGGACTATTATTTCATTTCAAATGAGATGCTTGGAAATATCATACACAAATAGAGAAAGAACAAAAAACTGCTTTAAATAAGCTGAATTTGAGCTTCTAAAGATTCATCCCCAAGCCAAACTGAGCATCCTGTTCTAATTCTTTTTTTCTTACCTTTTTTTCATACAAAAAAAGAAAAAGGAAAAAACACATTCTCCTGCTTCAGGTCACCTTGCATTCTCCCATGAGGCTCCATTATGTACCAGAGAAAAAAATAAATTTAACATGATGGAAAAATGTTCTATTCTTTGTTAACACAAAACATCCATCTCTGTTTATTATAGCCCTTTCTTCCTAAGAATGCTTCTTGTTTATAGCATCTCCCATCTGCAGCTCAGTGCCCCTTGTCTGCCTCCTGCTTCCATATGTAAATTTTCTGTCTAATGTTGCTATACAGTAATACATTTCATCTTAAATCTGTGGGGGGAAAGTTAAGTCTGCAGTGTGATAATGGTTCATTACTCAATACCTGCAACACAGTTTTAACCTGTGAATCCCCTTCCTCCACTGCATTTTCCATTAAAGTGCAGCCCCCCCCCCCAGTATCTAGAAATATTCTAAATGAGTAAATTCAGTGGCTGCAGCTGGGATGCAACACTTCAGAGAGGCTTATCCTGCTGGACACTGGTTTAACTGCATGAGGGAGTGGGATACCCTCTGGTGTCTGGCTAGAAAATCTGGCAACCCCACCGACTGGCAAAATTACCGGGCAGCAAGAAACAAGTGCACTCTGCTCATCCGGCAAGCCAAGGCAGCACATTATGAAGAGAAGCTAAACAGCAGTTGAGGGGATGGTAGACGCTTCTGGGACAACATCAAAGACCCGCTTGGAAAGGAAGACAGGAGGCAGCCCACAATGCTCACCATTAATGTGACTCCTACCACTGACCTGCACATTATAGCCAAATCCTTTAACCTGTCATTCTCTGATCCTGCCACCAGACTATTTAAACAGCCCAGAACCTCCCCCTCCACTAGACCAACATAACCCCTCCCATCTGAAATTCTATTTTAAACAGGTCACAATCAGTGAAGTCAGACTTTACGTGTGTAAGGCGCTCAGGAAAACAAGGCAAGGTAGCGATGGTTTAGACATGAAGCTTGTAACGGTAGCACTTGAAGAGCTACTGAGACCAATTACCAGGCTCTTTAATAAATCTCTTGCCCAGATGAAGTTCCTTTCGACCTGGAATTTAGCCCTGGTCATCCCAGTTTTAAAAAGTGGGGATCGGTCCAACACTGCCAACTATAGGCCGATTTCCATCCCCTCTCCTCTCTCTAAAGCCCTAGAGAGGATTGTGATGGACCAGGTTACTGAGTACCTCCATAAATATGGACTCCAATGCCTGCAAAACCATGGATTCCACAGGAACCACAGCACGGCTACTGCCCTGGTGGAGTTCTCTGACTACGTGCACAAGGCCATGGATGGGAGCCATTTGGTGGGATCTATAGTCATAAATCTCATTAAAGCATTTGACACTGTCAATCACTGCATCCTTCTTACTGACCTACTAAACCTGGGGCTCTTATCTGAAGTGGTCCTCTGGTTCCAAGACTACTTATCTCACAGAAAACAAAGTGTCAAAATCGGGACAGCCATATCTCCTTCAAGGGAAATGACACTAGGGGTCCCGCAAGGGTCAACATTGGGGCCGCTTGTATTTAGTCTATTTATAAATAGACTCCCTGAAGCTTGTGAGAGCAAGATCATCCTGTATGAAGATGACGTCATCATTCTGAGCAGCAGCAAGCAGCATATGGCCCTGCAGGGAGAGCTTTAGAGCTTGTTCAATGGGCTGGAGGATTGGTTCTATAAAAAAAGCTGCTCCTCAATCACAGAAAGAAAGACAATGATCATCTCTAGTCCCCAGCACAAGAAAACCCTCCCTGCCCTTACTATCACCAATAGCAAGGCTGCCCCGCTGGAGCAGGTACACTGTTTCAAGTACCATGGGGTTATTATCGATGACACCCTCTCATTTGTGCAGCACATCGACTATGTGGTAAAAGCAGTAAATGCAGAGCTTGGTGTGCTCTATAGGCACAGGCAATACCTCACACCATCAGCCCTTTGTCTCTTGGTCTCCTCCTCACTTCTGTCAGTCATTGACTACGTACTTGTGGTGTATGGGGCCACCTCCAATACTGCACTTGCACACATTGCAACGGCCCTTAATAAGGCGTGTAGGCTAACACTTGGAGCAGACAACTTTATGCACACATGCTCCCTCTTTCAGCAGACCAATTGGCTTAACCTACCCAACAGAATAAAATACCAAACCTGCCTGTTGAGCAAGAAATCACTACTAGGCAAAGCGGCTCCATTCCTCAGCGGCTTGCTGCCTGCCTGTAAATCTGGGTACCAGACCAGAGGCCACTCCCGGGGCTCCCTAGCAGTCTCCTTCATAAAAACGACACTGGGACAGTGGTCATTTGTGTACCATGCTCCCTGCAACTTAATGAGATCCTGGCTCATGTACTGGCAAACTCGAGCATACCTGCCTTTAAGGCCGAGCTTAAACAGTACCTTTCTGGAAACATGGCCTGTTGCTGTAGGCAGTAATTGCATTCCCAGCCCTGCAAGTCTTAAGACACAGTCACCTGGCTAACTGACATGGATCCAATCACCTCCCACACCCTTTTTAACAAAGCCACCTCAGGGCCGCTGCCCACATCCCAGATCCCCCACCCCCAACTCTCTACGTCAATTCCACTACATAGCTGGATTTAGTTCCCTTGCTACTGAAGATGATACCTTTGTGCCTAGCCTTTGGCTTTTTAAATCATACCTGTGTACCTGACAATGTTTGGCCTTGTTATGTTTCTTTGCACTTACCAATAGCATATGTCTCTGTTAGTAATGTTTCACCCTTGTAAGTTGCTTACACTGTGGCTCCACCCTCTTTTGTTCTCTTGTTCTCAGTTGTTCACACTTTGTTGTACCTGATGTGAAACTTTTGTAAAAGAGCTTTTGCTCAAAGGTAATGCCTGAATCTTGAAATCAATCAATCAATCAATCAAAAGAAAAAAAAAGTCGCACCGAGATGCGGACTAGTGCTACAACTCACTATAGGTTCCCACAAATGCAAAGTAAGCACCCAGTCCAGGACTTCATATAATAATTTATTTTATTCCAAAGTGCAACTGCAAAATGATGGCTCGTAGACCAAAATGGTCACAGGCAGGCAAAACAATACTTCTTACGTTTTATCCAGTACTACACCAGGCCAAAAATAAAACCACTGTTATATACATCTCAAACCTCATGCAAGTATTACAGCACATGCCCAATGATTAAACAATCAATAACAGTTAAAAACACAGGTGATGCATACTCATGTGTCATTAAACTATAAGTAATCAATTTAAAACACATGGCTTATTTAGCAATTAGCTTTCCATATATGGCAGATGAAAGCAAGTATACTCAACCATTGCTGCATTACTTCATGTGTGGTATTTGTAATTTATAACAGTACCTCTCCAGCATCCCATTAACTAATGGTAAACCCAACAATTAAATATTAAGACATCCATATAAGATGCTTAAATAGAAAATATACTATACATATTAGTCTTTCTAACCACATATTGGTAAAACATGTTAGAACGTTTTCCATTTCATCATTTTTTGATACTGCTTAAATTAACACTGCATTCACAGAAAAGTTGCTTGGTCAATGTTGTCATTTAACTGAAGACCCTCCCTGGAGCGTAGCACAAATATCCCAAATCTCTCCCTTTGGCCAATCAGCTTTTTTAAATTTCCACCTCTAGGTCCCAAAGTAACTTTTTCTATACCTATAAACTTAACCTCATGGATTGTTTGCTTATCCCTATAACCACTAACATGTCATTCTATGGCATAGGTCATATAATTTTTATCCAATGCTCTCAGATGTTCACTGATTCTTACTCTAAATTCCCTCATGGTCCTACCAATGTAATAAAAATCACAGGAGCACTGTAGTAAATAAACAACTCCTGTTGTATTGCACAAAATGAGGTCATTGATCTTATAGGTCTGTTTCATTACTGGATTTTGAAAAGTGTTTGTCACATAAACAAAAGAGCAGAACTTACATTTGCCACATTTTTAGTGCCACAGGGAGGGGGTGCTGACCACAAGGTACTACTACCCTTATCTAGAGGTAAAACGGATCTAGTCACTCTATCTTCAATGGTTGTGCACGCTTAAAAATCATCTTAGGACCATCACCCACAAATTTCCTTATTTTTGCATCTACTTGCAACATACTGTACCCCAATTTTTTGTCAAAATGTTCCTTAACTCAGTACTCCTAGTACTATAATTTGTTACAAACCCAGTTTCCTGATATTTGTTGTTAACATCTGACTGCCTAAAATCTTTTGGTAATACAGTGGAGGCTCTAGTAATATGGCTAACTTCATCAATTGTTTTATTAATGAGAGCTTTACCATAACCCCGCTGTCTAAAACATTCAACCTGTAACTGTTTTTGTATCTCAGAATCTTGTTTATTGGTACAATTCCCTACTGTCCGGATAAGTTGTTCTTTAGATATGTTTTGAGGCACATGTCTGGGATGGAAGCTACTTGATAGTGAAAGATTATTTCTGTCAGTAGATTTAGTATGAAGCAATGTACCGATATTGCCCCCACACAGCCTGTATACTCTTAAATCTAAGAAATTAATCTCTTTCTCATGTATGTGTGCCTTAAAATGCAAATTGGGGTCTGCAGTATTCAACCAGGATACAAATTTGTAAACATGTCCCGTGTGCCCTTCCAGATGATTATTATATCGTCAATCATTCAGAAAGAGAAAATGTCCAGCACCAGGTAGTGATTAAATGGTGGTACTCTCAAAACAACAGTCACACAAGTAGAAGAAAAATGAAGCACCTGCCAAAACACAACACGGTCATAGCAGATCCTTTAGATCGCAAACTTTATGTAAGCATAGATACAACCATGATATTGTCAAGCCTTGATAGAATAAAGTGCAAACAGTTACGTTTCGCTCAACTGCCGTTGAGCTTCATCAGACCAGTTGAGCAAAACGTAACTGTTTGCACTTTATTCTGTCAAGGTTTGACAATATCATGGTCGCACCTATGCTTAAATAAAGTTTGTAATCTAAAGGATCTGCTGTGACCGCGTTGTGTTTTGGTGGGTGCTTCATTTTTCTTCTACCTACATCATCAATAAAGCGACACCACAAATCCAAATACTGAAAATATGGATTTGTGACGTCGCTTCTGATCCAGTCTAGCTCTCACTTACCAACATAAATGTTTGTGTAACTGGGAGCCATAGTTGCCCCCATGGCAGTTCCCTTTATTTGTTTGTATTAGCTGCCCTGAAAAAGAAAAATATTTGAATCCAAAACAAGGTCTATCAATTTCAAAAGAAACTCTGTTGGAACTTCATGTGGGTAGTCACGTTCATTCAAAAAATATTCTAAAGCAGCCAAGCCAACTGTGTGGGGCACATTTGTATAGAGTGCCCCCACATCTAGTGTGGCAAAAATCCTGTCCTCAGCAACATCAATTTGTTCTAAAATATTAATAATTTGTGTAGAGTCTCTTAAATAGGATGGCAAATTTTGTACAATCGGTTGTAAATGTGCATCTATAAAGCATGACAGGGGGCTCTGTGAGCCAACCTCGTCCTGATATAATACGATGTCCTGGTGGGCCCACGGGGTCCTTATGTACCTTTGGCAGGCAGTAAATAATAGGCACTACTGGATCAGACACCACTAAAGATCTATATTGTATCGTACTTATACATCCTAGCAGTAAACCTTCCTCCAATGCATTGTCTATCTTTGTTTTTATAGACCCTGTAATATTGTATGAGAGCTTGTGATAAAAAGATCTGTCACTTAGTTGTCTATTAATTTCTGCAATGTACTTAACCTTGTCCAGTATTATTATGGCCCCTCCCTTATCTGCTTTTTTTATCAAATGCTCTCATTTTCAGATAATTGTTTCAAAGCCATGTGTTCATCTTTAGAGCAATTATTGAAACACTGTGAAAAAGAAACTGACATCATATTAGAAATATCCAGCTCACATTTTTTCACAAACAATATCATGGCAGGACTGATTGGGGGGGCAATAAGTCAATTTGTGTCTTAATTGTACTTTAATATTTACATTTGCAGTGGTATACAGTGTGTGCTGGAAAATGGTGCAAATTTGCAAACTCAATTGGCCAAAATGGCCCTGAACTGTTTAAATACGTGGGGCCAGATTGTGCCCTGAAAGTGCTACCATGGAACCGTTCCTTATCTCAGCTGTTGCACATTGGTGCTGGTAGAGGCATGCTTAAATCTTGTTGGTCCCTGATTGTGGAACAGTGGGTGGATTTAATGGGCAGCATTTTCAAACATCTTAGATCACTGCAAGCCGCAGTGCGCCGATGATACGGAGCATGTGCTTGCAGTGATTTAATGTGATTTTCTGTTCTATGCAGCTATTGCTGTAAGTTAGACCAACTTTTCTGGTCTAACTTACAGCAAATGTGGGGACCTTTTTTACGGAGCTTTCACCAGATATTTGGCACAAGCTGCTGTAATCCATGGAAACTATTGCAACTGTGCCCAAGATTGTGAAATCTAGTGCAGTTGTGGTGAAAGGTTTGGAGCAGTGCCAGAACCTAAGTGCTGTGGCAGAGGGCTGAATGCAAGTCCTGCGCCACGCATGTAAAATCCTGCCCAATGTGTCCAGAGTCCTTTCTGACTGTAAGTTACTATGCTACTACACTATGTTATGTTACTATCTACCATTTGCCCCCTTTTTACTTTTCAGCTGCAAGCTGGAATATTTGTTTTACAGTTCCTGAACATACAGTGAAGTAAGCGGCACTCTGCAAACTGCTGCATTTTTTTTTATCCCTGGACACCCAGTCTTCCCCTATCCACCTACACTCCTCTAGCCCTGTCACTCGCCATCTCTGGGACTTACTCCGCCTGACCCACTGCAGTGCCCCATAGATTACCCCTTGTGGTGGAACCTCACAGACCCCCCCCACCAAGCCCGATAGGTGTTTAGCTTGGATGCTAGTCAGGGGCCAAATGGGTTAGTGTGAGGCCTGCAAAGAGAGGCAGTCATCAACCTGCTGACTGTTTGTTTTTCCTTTTTTTGATACCCTGAACCCTTGGACACTCTGTAGGGTAGGCAGTAAGACAGACACTTGGACATGAGGACATCTTTCAGATGGAGCATTCCCACCCTGAATTGTTGCGCCAGCCTGAACCATAATCCATGGTCACCTAGGTGGTGGTATCATGGTAGAGTAGGCAACCTTCCCTCCTTAATCATCCTCCCCCCGGGTCAACACCCTTGAGTGGCCCTGGCTCTTTCCCAATCCCGGGCTACTGGCATGATAGCAGGTGATGTATAGGTGCCTCAGCCCTCCGTTTCACCAGTATAACCAAAGTGCAGCCCTTTAATACAAGCATTAGCCAATTGCAGATGTTCACTTGCTTGCATCTGTTGTGTACTTGTTGAGCACAGATAGCACAGCAGTTACAATGAACAAATTAATAACAAGTTATAATAGTGAAATTGTCACAGTTGGGAAACGAAGTGGTTTACATATGACATTGCTGTTTTCTTAGATTGTGACCCTCAATTATCAGTATAGTATTTTTATTACCTTAGCATATGAACATGGCAGGTGACCAGGCTTGGAATGGGATACTGGGGCCCATCTGAAAAATAAATAGAGGAGGGCCCAGGGTGACATACTCGTATCAGTGTTCTACCTAAATCTGATATACTAGCTGTGTGTTTGTATCTCATATTTATCTACAGTGTCCAACATACCCCATTGACTTAGTAAAAAAAGACGATAACTGCAAAGAATTTCAGAGTTTAGAAGGTGGCCAGGTACCCAACTGAGGGGGCCCACCTGGACATTTCCAGGTATCCTGGTGAAATAGTTCGACTCTGGGAGGTACCATTTATCAAATGCCACTGGATACTTGATTTTGTGGAACGACTGCAAGAACAGGCTTTGTTGACATTTATGTTAAAAATAAATTCACAGTATCCGTAATAGATGCTACTTCCATTGCTGGGGGTTTCGAATGCCTGACTCTTAGGGTTGATCTATCCCAAGCTGTGGCACTACGAGTAATAGGCTGCTATAGGCCACCAGCAGCAGGACCACAGCTCCTGACATACCTACCATCACAAATAGACAAGACACCTCTAGAAACAATTGTAATAGGCGACCTTAACTACGACTGGTTAGCTAAAGGATCGCTACCCCTAAAACAATTTTGTGACTCCCATGGGTTCTCCCAATTCATATCTGAGCCAACTCGTATTAACAATAAAAATCCATTGAGAAGTACCCTTCTGGATGTCCTCCTTGTCAATAAACCACACTATTTTTCTCATGCCGGTATCCTCCCAGTGGATGTCAGTGATCACCGCCTTATAGCTGGCATAAGAATGATCGTTAAGTTGCCAAATACATCAAAGTTCTCTACCAGAAGAGCTAGGTGGAACTTTGACCCTTTGAACTACTTCAGCGATCTAAAACTCTACTCTGGCAGAGCTTCTACCTGGCTTAATCGGTAAATGATGCCTATAACTTGCTCCACAAAATCATAGCTAGTGCTCTAAATAAGCATGCTGCATTGACCAAAACTCGAATAAAAACTAAAACCTGCGGTGGTTCACACGGATCTGAAAAAGCTTACTCAAAGAGACCTACTATGGAAAAGACCTGAACTCGCATGCTGAAGCTGACTGGTGTCTCTTTAGGATAGCTAGAAATGCCTGCAATGAAACTCGTCAGACAGGCCAAGGCCAACTTTTATCAAAATGAATTACTTTCTGCATCCAATAGCCCTGCCAAATTTTGGTCTTCACATAAAGGAACTGTCTGGACATTCTCCAAGTATTGTACTACCCTCAAAAATTACCATTGACAATGCAACTATCACTAATAAAACCGAAATTCTTCAAGCCTTCAACAACCACTTTGCTACTGCAGGCATGGCATTTGATGATGCACCAGTAAGCAGACTACACCCACAGCTCAAAGCTCAGCTGCCTGAATCAAGTAATAGAGATATGATCTTCTCCTTTTCCCCAACTACCGTTGAGGAAGTTGAGAACCTTCTGCTACAGCTAGATATTAGAAAAAGTGCAGGAGCCGACTCCTTTGACCCATACTTTCTGAAAATTGCATACCATATACTTGCCCCACCTATATCACACCTATTCAACTTGTCCCTAGCTCAAGGTTCTCTCCCCACAGAATGGAAAACTGCTTATGTCATCCCACTATTTAAAGCCGGAGATCCAAGTGACCTAAACAATTATAGGACAATCTCTCTTTTACCAATACTTTCAAAACTGATGGAAAAAATTGTGGATACACAGTTGAGAGCATTCCTAGATGACTCCTCACTGCTTAATCCTATGCAGTCCGGCTTTAGAGCTAAGCATAGCACCATTACGGCGTTGGCCAAAGTCACTAATGACTGGCAACGGGACCTTGACAATCAAAAATTTGTTTGTGTGGTGTTTCTAGATCTCAGCAAGGCCTTCGATACCATCGACCATTGCTTACTTCTCTCCACCCTAAAATCCATGGGCATGGACTCAATCTCATTGAATTGGTTTCAGGACTACCTCACCGGAAGACAGCAACAAATCAAAACAGAAGGTGAGCTCTCTACACTCAAGCCAATAAATAGAGGAGTCCCACAGGGATCCATACTGGGCCCTCTACTGTTCGCCATCTACATTAACAATTTGGATTTTGGAATCAAGGAAGCTGGTATACATCTGTTTGCTGATGATACGGTGCTCTACCTAAGCCGTGATTCACCTGGAACTGCATGCTCAGAATTACAAAAGGAATTCAATACACTACAGTACCAGCTTCTACATAAAAGACTACTACTAAATGCAAAAAAAACCAAGGCCATGATATTTTCACACATATAGCTCTGGGGCCTATACTGCTGCTGGTACATTTCCTCCCATAACTACCTTACTAGTAGAAGCTTGAATTTGTACCTAAATTCAAATACCTGGGCATATGGCTTGACAACAAACTCTCCTACCTGGAGCACACAGAAGCCCTGATGAAAAAACTAAGGCAGAGGCTTGGCCTCTTTTTCAGAATTAAGCACTTCCTGACCACAGATGCTAGAAGGCAGCTTGTTCGGTCTATATTCCTCTCATTAATCGACTACGCTGACATTATCTATAGCCAATGCTCCATCTCATACCTTGCAAAACTGGATGTTCTGTACCATAGAGCCTTAAGATTCATAATTGACCTCCCGTCCTCTACACATCACTGCTCCCTATATTCAGCAGTAGGGTGGCCTTCCCTGCAATACAGACGGTGTAGAAATGCAGCCCTCTGGACACTTAGAGCCCTCACCAACAAGCTCCCAGAATACATCACTGCCTGTCTCCCCTTAAATCCAATGAGTAACTATGATCTACGAAGCCATTCACTAATTACTTTGAAAATCCCCAGGATCAGTAACCATTTTGGTAGGGCTGCCATAAGCCACGCACTGCCCACACTCTGGAATAAGATACAAAGATCACTGAGACTTAGTTCTCCGGTCAGCATTGCCCTCTTCAGGACTATTTATGAGAAAGCATTCACTGAAATCTGTGTTTCCACAGTCACTAGCAGTCCTGTATATGGTTACCCCTTTGGTTCCATCACACTCAGCCATGAATCTAGCTCTATCTTTCCCCATTTAACTAGTCACTAACCAGCTGCCATTCTGGCCCTCGGCACCTTGGCATCTCTTTTTTCTACTCTCCAGTCGCCTCTGAAGCAGGAGATATTGTCATCACTGTGGGCTCATCGGTAAACTGGGACCTTCACCTAAGCATATAATCAGTTACTGAGGGCTGAAATGAAAAAAATTGTACCCTTCCATGTAGGCAATAATACTCATAACTCAACTCTGTGTACATGAAGGTTGTAAATACTGCATAAATGTTATGGTTCTCATGTAGGATCTCTGTGAACAATTGGAATGTATATATTGCATCTAACATGTTTGCTGTATGATTGTTTTGTATCCTGATTCTCACATTGTAGCCTGTGTTTTACTGTACATATGTATGTATACTTGTACTTGACCACAGCAGGTCCACCTTGTAAATAAGCTTGCTCAATGGTGATCACCTGGATAAATAAAGATTTGATTTGATTTGATTTGAGAGATTTGAAAATGACACCTTCCATAGTCATGAGATGGGGTAAAAAAATTACTATGTTGAAAATGTGGGTTTTACAAGTAAAACAAGGAGTGCCGTTCAATGTTGCAGCGTGAGTGAGATCAACTGTTCGTGCTAACCAGTCTTATGCCGGCAAAATTTAGTGTCCTGAACACTGTCATGTTTTATAGAGGAGTTCATATACAATATCAATGTAATATAAAATGCATCTGCAGCTGTATTTATTTAGTTGACCTCTATTAAAACACTTTTTGTCAGTTTCATTACATCAATATCTAGCCCTCATCAGACACTAAGCTATCAAGAGCAAGATTATTAACAGTTGCAGGAATGTTGCTAACAGGAAACAGCACTAATAATCTAAGATACAGCATATTTTTATATTTGCTTGTGTGCATGCATGAAGCAAACGTGTCGTAAGAGTAGAGTAGCAGGCTTCAAAGGTGTGGGTGGGTCACTGTCACACCCACTGTAGCTCAGGCTATAGGAGACTGGACAGTGACAGGTCAGTGGTCAGTCAAGCTAATCACGATGCTTTTCTGATGGGTTATGGGTAGAACCTTTGAATAGTTGAAACGAGGCAGCGGCACCTGTCCAGCAGTGGCTGCATCCTTTCACCTACATGACACTGCCCAACAACTAGCAGCATGGCGTCATTATCAGTCTCCATCTCAGCCTCCCCCCCACAATGTTCGACAGTCATCCACTGCTGGCCACCGTGGACTTCTGAAGTTTTAAAGTAAATGCCTCTAACACTTAGTTAACACTTACTACAGTTTGTTTCTTTGTTTTTGAAGTTGCTGCTTCTCTTTCTCTCCCCCCCACAGTGTCTGGGGGTTATCTACTGCCAGCACACCACAAAGCTCCTCTCACAGCTCTGAGAGTCCCTCCCCCACTCACAGCACTGTCAACCACAGGCCCAGACCCAAGCCTACCAGTAAGCATTGTAGATCATTTGCAATATCTTTCCCAGATCTCTCCAAACTTCCTCACTCTCCAATCCACTCTACAGCCTAACACCAGTGCTCTCCTACATGCTCTCTCTGGAGCACAGCACAGGAACTGCCATCGGACTCCAGATTGCATCGCTTGGTCTGCACTGCCTGCTCAGACTGATCACTGCACCTCTTGCTAACTGCCAGTTCATTAGTATTCAATTACTGTGGAAATGCAGTCAGAAGTAATGGAGCTGCATAATTATCATAGGAGGCATCCCCCAACGTGATCAACACAGCAACATCATCTGCCATCTAGGTCTCCCAGCACCATTCTTGACTAAACCTTCCAAAACACCCTGAAACCCAGAGAAGAGTGAGAAACAGCATCAAGAATAATGCACAGGACCAGGCCACAAAGGAGTTTCAGGCTTGGGTAACAACGCTTCATCAGAGTGGTTTGCTTCACTGCGCACCATGGAACCATGTGTCGACATTCTCACAGCCATTGGATACTGCTTTATGTTATCCTAAAACAACAAGAATAGCCTGAAGATAAAGTAATTATCTGGACCTCTGTAAATACTGTTTCAGGAGCACAGACATAGAATTTATCACACTGCTAGAGATGCCATTTAGATAACTCGCAGTCTCTAAAAAAAAAAACCAGCACAGGTGAAACATTTGATTTTGCACTACATTTAAAAAACTGTGAAGTTACTGAATGATTAACCACCTAAGAGCTGTCAAGCTGGGTATGAAAAGGGATAGCTGCTGGCCCGGAAGTGCTGAGGGTTGAGGTGCCGGATGCCACACCTCATGCTATGCCGGTTACCCTGATTCGGGAGCGACCTTGCGTTGCTGGGGTGCCGGCACGGGGTGGGGTGGTGGGAGCAGAATCGAGCATTGACTCTACTCTCCTGTGGTAAAGGGGGGGGTCACCCTCCCGTAGTCCCACCATCACCGAATGGAGGTTTGGTGCCAGCGTAGGCAGTCAATGGTGGGACTGAAAGGGAGGGGCATCCCAAACAGCGTGCACGTGCATGCCTCCACACGTAAAAGCTGTGTCAGGGACGCGTTGGTGTAGCGGCTGGGAGAAAACCTGCAAAAACCCAGAAACTACACATAAACAAAAAAAAAAGGAAAGGGATAGCTATTATGGTCTAATAATAAAGAGATTTACAATACAGGGTAATGATCTAAGATGGCTAAAAGGAAACACAGCCTTGAAAGAAATGGTAATATAACATGTAAATAAATAATGCTATAAATCACATTACAAGGAACTGTATAAATTACTGCAAAAAACAGCAGGATGATACAGACGTATATGTTGGTAAAAGAACATCTTTAATAGTCTTAAAACTGAAATATCAAACAAAAGCACTCCCTCACAACACTCCCAAGACATTTTTTCTATAACTGAAACCTGGCTGTCCTCTAGAGTCCTGGACTCACTTATTGCACTCCCTGAATTTTATCTTTTCCATCAGGACAGAAGTAAACACAGTGGTAGTGCCGCCATATGCACTCATCACAACATTTCCTGCTCTATCACCCTCAAAGAGGCCACCACCTCCTCCTCCCATAAGCTTTTGCTGCTCAGACTCTCTCTCCCCTCCACCCTCCCTATCCCCCTGAAGATCTCACCCTCCTCTCTTCTTAACTCCTTCTTCTCACTTGTCTCCCTCTCTGCCTTCGGTGAACTTATCCTACCCAATAATTTTAACCTAAACTGGCTCTCACCTGACTCTAAGTCTATACAGCACTCTATTGAATCCTTGAACCTCAACCAAGTAATCTCTGAACCCCCCATGCTTAACCTCCACTCCTCAGATCACTCCCTGGGTACTATGCTCTCACCCCCACCAAGACTCATCTGTTGGTGTGCTTCCAGATATATTCAGTGATCACTGTCTCACCAATTGTTTTAGGAAAACCTGCCCCCCCAAAAATACATCTGGCACAGACTTCTTAAGTCTCTCAACACTGATGTAACCCAGACGCCGTGTCCCAACAGGCTACTACCCCTGCCTTGTGGGACCAAAGAAGGTTGAGGGTCCTGGGTCCTATTTCTGATGTAGTAAGGGTTCTTTCCCAAGATATAAATAAAATAGTGCAGTGCCATCTCCCAGAGTACAATTACACGTGGGTCTGGTAACTACGTGGTACAACCCCCTGGGATGCTATACCTACCCACTATCTTCTACTCTCACCCAACACATGGAATCCCAGAAAAGAGAACTCACAAATTCAATAACTTAGAATGATTGACTTTTGCTAATAATATGCTCATGTGGGGTACAAATAATGGGGCCTATTCACAAAGGGTGCAGAGCGGCTATGCACCATGTAAATGCAGCGCAAAGCTGCTCTGTGACCATTGCACCCCTTGTGCGGGATGCACCAATGGGTTGTGCATCCTGTATGTACCCAATCCTCAGGGGCATTATCACTGGCTGGGGATATCTATGAGGGGCCGGTCCTGGGGGCAGTTCAAGGGAGGAGCATGCCCGCACTTCACGTCATTCATAAAGGTGCGGAGTGCATTGTGTGGGGGTCTCCAGCTATGCCAACAAAAAAACAGCTGTAATTTGTGCACCCCCCCAGGATGCCACCACCAGCTGTGGTGAGGATGTCAGAGCACAACTGACTCCCCTCAACATGCCACCCCAGCCCTCAGGGACCACATGGGGGGCTGGGGTCAGCCGATCTGGCACCCGCCTGCCACAGTGCTATGGGTGCACCATGGGCACAAGGGATCCCGTGGTGGTGCAGGTCCAGACATCCCACTGGATGCTCACCCATGTACACCAGATAGCCCACACACACCTGTGTGCTGGGGAGGTGGGGCCATGGAACGGAGATGAGTAGTGGCTGGTAGCCGTGAATATGGCCACCACGCTTCTTTCTGTGGGTGTGGAGCTTCACGGCTGGAATATGTGCCTTTGGTATGTACATCCCGGGCCATTAGTGAATAGGCCATAATATGCTCAAGACTCAGTTTTATAAGAAATGGTTAACCACGATTTATTTACAAGGGAAGGGTTAGGAAAGGGGAATTGGATACAGAGGTTAAGCAACATTTTAGATTGGCGTTTGGTAACTGGTCATCAGGACAATCATTTGCCATTTATAAATTCAAACTTTTTTTTTTTTTTTTAATTTTATGTTTATTGATTTCTCTTAAACACAGAGTTTTGAATTACTTTAGTCAGATATCGACAGATTAATACAGGATGAACTAGTAGCAAAATGATATCTTAATCTAGATAAATAGGTTATGAATTTGGAGGTATTGCAACAATGCTAAACTAGCGTTCCATGTTTAGAAGTCCCAAAAAGCTACACTTCCACATGACAGGTGGTCAGTCCAAATATTGTAGTCCGAAGAATTAGAAAGAATTCAACATCCAGTGTTGATTAGACCCCTTAACCGAACATGGGAGTCCCAAAATGTAAGTGTGCCCCCCCACGCACTCTACCAACTTGAAATCAACATCTTAAGCCACTACAGCATATCATGGAGACCCGCGAACATTCCCAGTTAGTTAAACCGATTATTTAATAATAATAAACACTTGAGCCAAACACTCCAAATAACTGGAAAGTATGAAACCCTCCCTTTAGTGTAAACACAGCATGTATTAAGCTTTACAGTCTCATAAGGATATCCAATTCAATAATATTTCAAACTAAAAGTCTCATTTCAGGGTTGTTGATATGGCGAAAAGTCTATGCTGCTACAATGAACTCTGAGCGTTCAATTCTGTACTTTACGCCCTTCAGGTATCGGCGTCCTCCAATTTCTGATCCGATTCAGCTCCAGTTCTAGTCGCAGCTTCTGAATCCTCAAACTCCCGTTGGATCTGCTGCACGCGTTTGCCTGCTTCTCCTGGGTTGGTGAATTGGAACGTATGGCCCCCGTAAAAGATTCTCAGGCGTGTGGGCATCATCAAGGAACAGGCCACTCCCAGACTTCTAAGAGTGGCATGGACCCCCTCAAATCATTTTCTGTGGGCCCTTGTAGTGTAGGAGAGATCCAGAAAGCAATGCAAGGTATGCCCCTCAAAATTAAGATGGTCTGAATTTCTGGCCGCTTGAAGGATCCTGTCTTTCACAGCTGAACTCGCCGTCACCAGCAGTGCAGTTCGGGGCAATTCTTTTTGTGTTCCCGCAGAGTGATGGGATATTCGGTAGGCCTTGATAACATGCATCTCCAAGTCCTGTTCCAAATGTAATTCAGTAGGGAGCCAAGCCTTCAGGAAGGTGCCTGTCACAAACCATAAGCCACTCTGTTAATATTATCACTCTAATCTATAGTATTTGGGTTAGTGTAGGCCACTGAGGAGGGTCCGATACATGTATAACCTCTTTAGAGAGTAGAGGAATCATCTGACAACAATCTGACTTGTTTGGAAGGGGGTGCCATTTGGAAGGGATGTGTACATTTTTAATTGGGGGGGGTGTAACTGTTGGAGATTGGGTACAAAATGGAAATTTCTGGTTACACTCCTGGTAACCAAACCGGACATTATCGCACTAACCGAGACCTGGCACTCACCTAAGATCAGTGATGCAACAGTTGTTTTGGACGGTTATATCACTTTCCACCAAGATCAACTATCTAAACGGGGGCGGTTGCTTGGTATACTGAGCAACATCAGAGGACAACTACTACCAAGCAGCCTGAATACAAAGGAAGCCCAGATAGTAACCATTAAGCTCAGCATAGGATGACAAAATAAAGTCCTATTACTCTCTACTGTCTATATACTCCCAGACAAATGCACCACCGGGCTTGAACAGTTCATAAGTAACCAGGAACAGCTCAAGCATAAGTGGGAGCAAGTCATCCTAGGGGACTTCAATACAAACTGGCAATCACAGGATGGCTCTGAGGTCAGGGACCAGATATCTGGCCTATATCTGACTCAGATGGTAACACAGGCAACCAGATATAACTATAAAACAGGCACAAATTCACTTGTAGATTGGCTCCTCACCTCATGCCGAGAGCACATCACTGAGGTGTCAGTCCTAACTGACTCATAGAAACATAGAAGTTGACAGCAGATAAGGACCGCAAGGCCCATTCTGTCTGCCCATTTTTTCTATCTTATGAATGTGCCATCGGCCTGTACTCTGTCAGTGGCCTATTTATTCATACTCACGTGTATTGCTCCCTTATGCCTATCCCATGCCCATTTGAAGCTCTGCACTGTATTCATATCCACCGCTTCCTGTGGTAGGCCATTCCATGCATCCACCACCCTTTCTGTGAAAAAGAACTTCCTCACATTACTCCTTAATCAGCCTCCCTCTAATCTCATGCTGTGTCCTCTTGTGCTGCAAATTTTCTTATATTGAAACATGTTAGACTCTTTCACCTTGTTAATGCTCTTAAGATGTTTGAATGTTTCGATCATATCACCTGTCTTCCTCCTTTGCTCTAGGGTATACATATTGAACTCCATTAATCTGTCCTCATATGTTTTCTGATGCAGCCCCTGCATCGTTTTGGTTGCCCCTCTCTGGACTGCCTCCATTTTGTTAATGTCCTTGTGCAGGTGCGGCCTCCAGTACTGCATGCAATACTCCAGAAGGGGCCTAATCAGTGTCTTGTAAAGAGGGATTATTACCTCCCTCTTACTATTTGCAATACCCTACTAATACACCCCAACATCCCTCTAGCCTTACCTACCGCTTTAGTGGTCTGCTTGGATTATTTCAGGTCATCTGTGATGATGATGCCCAAGTCTCTTTCTTCCCTTGTGATTGCCAGCAACTCCCCTCCCATCCTATAGGTGGCTTCAGGGTTTCTCTTCCCTATGTGCCTGATCTTGCACTTCTGGGCGTTAAACCCCAGTTGCCACTCTTCTAACCATTTTGCCAGTTTTTCCAGATCTCTTTTCATTCTGTCCACCCCATCTGGATCATCTACTCTGTTGTAGTTCTTGGTATCATCTGCAAACAGACAAACCTTACCCTCTAGTCCATCTGCAATGTCACTGATGAAGATATTGAAGAGGACTGGCCCCAGGACTGATCCCTGAGGTACCCCACTTGTGACTTGCATCTCTTCTGACTGTTTACCGTTTACCGCCACTCTCTGTTTTCTGCCCGCCAACCAGTTTCCCACCCAGTTGACCAACTTCTGACCCACCCCGAGCCTACCCAGTTTGTTAATCAATCTTCTATGTGGAACAGTATTGAAAGCTTTGCTGAAGTCAAGGTAGGAGACATCAACTACACCCCCTTGGTCCACCACTCTGGTTACCCAGTCAAAGAAATCCATGACATTAGTTTGACAGGACCTTCCTGTTGTAAATCCATGTTGTCTTGAATCCAGTGCTGTTATGGATTCCAGGTGTTGCACTATCCTTTCCTTAAGGAGTGCCTCCATAATCTTGCCCACTACTGAGGTAAGACTGACTGGTCTGTAGTTCCCTGCCTCCTCCCTGCTACCATTCTTGTGGAGTGGGATGACATGAGCCCTTCTCCAGTATTCTGAGACCTCTCCTGTGCTCAGAGACTCACTAAACAGTTCTGATAATGGCTCTGCTAGTTCCACCCTTAGCTCCTTTAGTACTCTGGGATGTATGCCATCAGGTCCCATTGCCTTGTCCACCCTGAGCTTAGTGAGCTCTTGTAGGACCATTTCTTTTGTGAAGGGATTAGTGCACACTTCCCTCCCCCCTGTGTCCATGGTGCTGAGCAGTGGGCCCTGCCCTACCTTCTCTTCAGCAAATACTGAGCAGTAGTATCTATTTAGCATAGATGCTGTTCCTTGGTTCTCCTCCACACACTTCCCTTATCTCCTTTGATCTTAGCAATACCCTTTCTGGACTTTCTCCTTTGACTAATGTATCTATAGAAAGTCTTGTCCCCTTCTTTTACTGTTCGTGCTAGTGTTTCTTTGGTTTGGGCCTTTGCCTGCCTTACTGCCTTCCCTGCTTCCCTTAGGGAAGTTAGGTATGCCTCCCTATCTTTGCCCCGCTGCATTGCCTTATATTTCCTGAAGGCCAGCCTTTTGGCTCTGACCTTTTCTGCTACTGTTTTTGAGAACCAAAGTGGTTTCCTCCTTCTTTTGCTCTTGCTTTTCTGTCTAATACAATGGGATGTTGCTTCAAGTATTGCATCCTTAATGCTTGCCCACTTTGCCTGTACCCCCTCACTCGTATTTCTTCTTGCCAGGGCTAGCTTAACTCTGTTGGCCATCTTATCAAAGTCAGCTCCTCTGAAGTCCCATATTTTTGCCTTGGAATGGGATGATTTAGTTCTAGTGGTCAAATTGAACCATACCATGTGATGGTCACTGGCCCCCAGGTGACCTTCTACCTAGAGATCTGTGATCCTTTCCCTGTTAGTCATTACTAGATCTAGGATAGCCCTGTCTCTTCTGGGTTGTTGTACCAGTTGTTTGAGGCCCTCCCCTGTAGGGAATCCATTATGTCTCTAGTTCTGGTGGATGTTTCTTCTGGAATTGACCAATCAGTATCTGGCATGTTGAAGTCTCCCATTATCAGAACCTCCTCTTTAGCTGTCATGTTTTGTATATCTTCTAACAGTAATGTGTCTATGTCCTCCCCCTAGTCTGGAGGCCTGTAGACAACCCCATATCATATGGCTGTCCCATTTCCTGATTCCAGGGTGACCCACAGTTCTTCTGGCTCCTTATGTGTATTCTGAATTTCTGTAGCTTTGATATTTTCATTGACATAAAGGGCCACCCCCCCACTCTTTTTGCACCTCGGTCTCTTCTGAACAGTACATAGCCAGGTAGTGAAGTCTCCCAAGTGTGGTTACTGGTAAACCACATCTCTTTAATTGCTACTATGTCCAGTTTAGCCTCTGTCATTATTGCCTGCAGGTCTGGAATCTTGTTTCCCAGACTGCAAGCATTTGTGTACATGATTTTCTATTGGTTAGATTTCCGAGTGTTAGTTGTTGGGCTAGGTCCAGCATTTCCCCTGTGCCTTGTATGGGGAGCTGGACCTTTTTCCTTAGCTGGTAATGCAAATGAACTACAAACATATTGAACTCCTGTTTGATCACTAGCTGAGGGGGAAGGGTGTTCTTCCTGTTCGATGTATCGGGTGCTGCACCCCTCTCCCCATTTGCTAGTTTAAATATCCTGCAAAGATGTCAAACTTCTGCCCCAATGCACTGATTCCCTCCTTAGTCAGATGTAGTCCATTTAATTTAAAGTACTTTCACTCCCAAAACTGTTGCCAGTTACCTACAAATGTGTGTCTTTTTTCCTGGCACCAGCCCTTGAGCCACATGTTTAGCTCCCCTATCTCTCCTTCTCTGACCTTCTATCCATCTGTCCCCCTCTCCCAGACCAGCAGGATCTCAGAGAAGGAGATGCCAGACGAAATGAATGACAGTTTGTCTCCCAGCCTGGTCAGGTGTTCCTTGTTCTCCACAACTGACTGGCTGGCAAGATCGTTAGTCCCTATGTGTACCAGGACGTCGATGCTTTCTCCTGCTTCCTGCATGATTTTGGCAATGTGGTCAGTGTCTCTCCATGCTGATGTATCTGGGAGACATCTGACCATTACCCCCAGCTGGACATAGGTATCAACTCCCCGAATCATGGAGTCTCATATTATCAGAAGTGTTTTGGAGTTCCTTTTTGCTTTTTTTGTTTTGGTCCCTGTTTTAGGCAAGTTTTGTTGTGCTAGCTCCGGTGCTACAGTGTCCTGCTGTGCTGTGCCCTCTGCCCCTTTGTTTGATTTTGGAGATAGCAGCAGATACCTGTTTGTAGTTTTTATATGGTTTGTGGAGGTGATACGTTAGAGAGCACTGAGTGATGAGGCATCCGATTTACCCCTTCTAACCACCTGCCAACCTCCCAGACCAACTACCCTCTGCGGTCGATGTGCTTCAGTTTGATGTTGGGGAAATGACGGGTGATTCTTATAATATATTTCCTCCTGAATATGCGATTTGAAGAGCACAGTCTCTGCCCATGCTGCCTGGAGCTGAGCTCTTAGATCTCCAATGGTCCAGCATGTAGGACAGCTTCCTAAATCCTGTATAACTGCCCTTTTGAAAAGTGTCCTGCAGCACCTGCAGTTAATTATATCCATTCCAGATGAGTTGCTGGGTTTATAACCTGATGCGAGTAATTAGAAGGAGGAAAATGAAAGCAAAAGTTTGATTTTTTGTTTTGTTTCTTTGTTTGTTTTTGTATAACTTGTTTTAACAAGTTAAATTACTTGTGCCCGTAAGTGAGGTCACTGTGTGGATACTCCTCTGATCCTCCCTTTCTTGCTTTGCTACAGGAAATGTCATGACGGTGCTACCCTGTAAAAGGAGTGTATCATGGGCTGGTTGGGGATGGGGGTGGGTTGCTGGGCCCTTCCCCTGCTGAAAAAGAAGAACCACGGACAAAAGAAACAAGTAGGTAAGAGCAGAAACAATCAACCAACAACAAATGCAGTAGCCCTGAAAGCTTAGCCTAATGATAGATAAAACTGTAAAACCTGTAAAGCACCACCTGTAATAATTTCACAGAAGATATACCCTGTAAAAAAACACTTTGCTACACAGAAAAATAAAGCAGTAACAGAAAATATATCTTGCAAAAAACAATTTGAATCAGAGAAGATTACATCAGTAATCTGTAAGCACAAAACAGTAACAAACCTGCAGGCACACCCTGTAATAATGCAGCAGAAAGTATACCCTGCGACTGCAATTTATATCAGAGAACAATAAAGCAGTAAAATGTTAGCAAAAAACAGTAACAAACCCTGTGAGTACAAAAGAAAATAGTAACACACAGTAAATCTGCCTAGCCAAAAGGAGCCTTAATCTTTTTTCTTGCTCTGATAGTGTTCCTTGCTCTGTCCTTACAAGAAACCTAGAAGAAAAGAGCTCAGGTGAAGCTAGGTGCCTTTGCCAGCAAACCTAGTCTTTCACCTCAGTGATCACTCCCCAGTCTTGTGGACTTGGACAAACAAGTTCACAAAGTGTCCTCCAATGGTCAAGAGAAATCGCAAGCTCAGAGCAGGGCAGCTTGACACCTTCAAACTACATCTGAGGCTCATTGACTGGTCACCTCTAGAGTCTGCTGTGGACAGCAACCAGGCCCTTGAATTCTTCATACAGGCTTTCACTAAGGCCTGTGATATCTTTGCACCCTTTAGGACTAACAAGGCTAGAGGACAAAAATATCCTTTTCCATAACCAACAGCACTGGTTCCAGAAAAAACATTCAACCCATACTGCACTAATTGATTACACCTCTCAGATTTATAATGCCCTTGACAATGGTCACACTGTGGGGTCTATCTTAATAGACCTTACAAAGACATTTGACACTGTTAATCACCACCTGCTACTAAACTGCCTCTTATCTACTGGCCTATCCACAAACACGGCCTGGTTCCACAGTGATCTGTCACACAGAACACAATGTGTGAGAATTAGCGGCCAGATATCAGAACATAGGGAAGTGAACCTTGGAGTCTGCCAAGGGTCCTCTCCTCCTTAGCTTATTCAACAACAACTTACCCTCTAACTGCCCAGCACACTCAGTGCTATATACTGATGATGCAGTCATCTCAGTATCTGGCAAATAGCTGACTGCAGTCACTGCTGAGTTGCAAGATAACTTCCATGGACTTGAGCAATGGTTCACTAAGAACAAACTGCTGCTCAATTATAAAAAGATGAAGAGCATGCTCTTCACTGTCCCTCAGAGCAGAAAAAAGTGTGTCTCACTCTTGATTCATAGCTCTGAGGGGGGAAACTCTGGAACAAGTATCCACCTTCAAATATCTAGGTGTTCACCTAGACGACACCCTCACCTTCTCTAAGCACATGGACCACATGGTCCAAATGGCTGACACAAAACTGGGCATCCTATATCCCCAGAGACAGTCCATGACCCCAGACACCTTAAAGTTAGTTACATGCTGCTGAGTATTATCCACCGTAGACTATGGCCTCGTCATCTATGGCGCTGGCTCTTACACCTCGTTAAAGAGGGTCACGACACTACTCAACAAGGTGTGCCATCTGGTCCTAGGGGTTGACCATCTCACCCACACCTGTACCCTATACAAAGAAATCAAATGGCTCCTCCTTGAATCCAAAGCCCAGTACCAGACCTGCCTGCTGGCAAAGAAATCCTTACTTGGCCAAACCCCTGACTCAAGCTCCTCCCTGTTCAAATATGGGCATTCCAGTGTCAACACTAGAAGCGCAGCTAAAGGAGAGCTCCTAGTGCCTTTCAAGCACACCACACTGGCTCAGAGATTCATCTCATATCAAGGACCCAAATGGTTCAATGACCTGCCCTTTGAGCTCCACGACTGTGAAAAACTCAGTCAATTCAAATCTGGGCTCTGCTCGCACCTTGTACTCGAAAATGCTTTTTCCTGCAATACATAACTCTAGCTAGCCTAAAGACTCGTTATTAACATGCCACCAGCTACCTTTGGCCAACCCCACTCCATCTTTACCGCCTGTGCCACACCTGACCTACCCCCTCTTACCTCTCTCCCCCCTTTACCTACCCCCCGTCCCTTCCACTCACACTTCTCTGCCCTGCGCATTTGACTATACCTGGACAATGCTTCTCTGGCTGCTACAGCTCCTCCTTCCACTTCACCTGGAGGCCCCTCCTACCTTAATACCTGGCACTTACACAAGGGCTGTACCACACTGATTAAGTGTTGTTTATTGCTGCATCCTTCAAGTGGTAACTCTGCTTTCATTTGAAATTGTGTAATAGTCTCATTCTTTTCCAACAACTGTATCCCAGCAAATATATCTTACTTGAGATTATTCCACCTACTTGATCTCTAACCCATGCATTGTATTGTATTGTATTGTACAGTAATGTACTACAGTGTATTGTACTGTACTCTGTACTGTACTGTACTGTACTGTATTGTAGTGTAGTGTAGTGTATTGTATTGTACTGTACTGTATTGTAGTGTATTGTACTGTACTGTATTGTATTGCACTGTACTGCATTGCACTGTACTGTACCGTACTACTGTATTGTAGTGTATTGTACTGTACTGTACTGAACTATACTGTACTGTATTGTATTGTACTGTACTGTTCTGTATTGTATTGTATGGTACTGTCTCTCTCTGACTTGGAACCTTTGTGAACGAGCCCTGGCTCAGTGGTATTAGTCCGAATCTGAAATAAATAAATCAATAAATCAATAATGAGGAAAAGGAAAAAGAAAAATACTTCAGAAATAAAAAGCTACAACTGATCACTTCTTTAAAATTTGTATTATACTCCTGTCTGCCTGTTTTGGTTCCACTAGCTCTTTAATAGACTTCACTGAAAAGTACTCTCACTTATAATCTCAGGCAACATGACCTTAGATCTCATAACAAGCAATTGATGATACCCAGAGTAAATACAATAAGGAGACATAACTACTACACAGTCAGGACAGCAAGATTATGGAACTCACTACCTAGCAACTTGGTATATGCAACAACACTTGAGGCTTTCAAAAATGGGTTAGACACAGCTCTTGTGCAAAATAACTCTAAATAATAAACCCACTATGAGTGGGAGACAATTAAATGGGCTTTTAGCCTACCTTATGTATACTATCCAAGTTATCCTAAACTCCATTTATCCAAACAATTACATTTTTTCTCCAGCTCATTCAGATAAATGAGGTTATACTGTACAGCATTTATCCTAATAGTAGATTTCAATTGTGAGTTGGGGTTGGATTATGGCTCTCTTATCCTTCAATCCTGTAATTCCCTCTGTCATTAAGGAAGTCATGCCTCTGTCCACAATTAGTTACCAGTTACTGTCATCATTGCTGAAATCAGTCGGTATCTGTTATCCGTCATATCTACTTGATGTCAGTCAGTACTCACTCAGTGTCTGTGGTCACCATCCACTGCACAGTACTTTTGGGCTCCTTCCTAAGGTACCTTTATCCTGAAGGAATTATGTTCCACTGGCACCTCTAGGGGTGAAACCTTCCTCAAGAGAGTTAGTTTGCCTTCTGATACCCTGACAGGGGACAGAGAGTGCAAATGGCCAAAGTATCCACGTATAACAGCCAAACAACACATTCATTCAACTGCCTTCAGACTATTCAAAATGTGGCACAAGCACAACTCACTAAACTGCATATGCCCATTGAAGACGTAGAGGAATGTATATGAGCAGGCATACACAACTAGGGTATGCTTACATCGAGAGGTTTCCTTGGTGACAGTAGACCTCGAGAGTGCAGCTCGAGAGGTCTCCTGTCACCAAAGAAACCTTGAGATTTCAAGCATACCCTTGTCTGTGTTTGCCTGTTCATACACAATCTTTTTATAGTGTATGAGAAGGCACTCACATACAGCAGCATCGCGATTAGCGAGAATGCTTTTTTTTTCTTCAAATAAACAAGTAGCCTAGGGAGAGAGACACTTAAAATGGTCTTATCTGTTGCTGTTTTCAGGGCATCCACTTGGAGGTCTGCTTACTAGGCGAGAGCTCTGGCAACGGTCGGCATGACTGAGGAGACTTCAGCACGAGCACTGATTCGATGTTGTTGTGCGTTAATAGTGACGTCTTCAGTGAAGCACAACAGGTCACTACTAATGCACAACAGCCTGATTCCAGTCATCAATTTCTATACACAACAGCACTCTCTCATACACTATCAAGGCTATGCCTGCAGTTCAGTGGGCGGGAGTTACCAGCCACACCGCACTTCTTGAGCTATTTAAACCAGCATCCTCCAGCCTTATTCAGAAGCACTGTTTCTTTGCCCTGTCATCCTCCCCTCCTTCCCCAGTGGCATGCTTCTCTGTTTGGTCTCCTTCCTAAGGTACTTTTAGCTTAAAGGAATTATGTTCCCGTGGCACCTCTAGGCGTGGAACTCTCCTCCAGAGGGCCCTGGCTGGTCTAACAGTATTTAGAAATTTTCCCTCTGGGACAGTTTTGAGAATCCCAATTTAGAGGATGTGGCAGCTTGTGTCTGCCCCATGTCTCCTAATGCCATGCTGTAGCCAATTTTGTGGTCTGCTAGACCACCAGGTATGTTTTGAATATTCGTAACAGGGATTGGGGCTTGGGAGGGGGGTCTGCTAGACCACCAGGGATGTTTCAATTAACCATAACGGGGTGTCCAGGCTAGGAGGGGACTGTTAGACCATCAGGCACAGGAATTACTTATTTAAAATGGGGATCAGGGCTGGGGGGACTGCTAGCTGCCGGAGATGTTTTAATTAATCTTAAAGGGGGATCAGGGCTTCGGAGGGGGGCTGCTAGATCACTAGGGACTTATTATAATATTAGAGGGATTAGAGCTGGGGAAGGGGGACTGTAGAACATTGCCACAAATTGCCAACTTTCTCAGAGGAAAATTTTCAAAGTACCTTTAGACCAGCCCTGGCTAGTCTAATGGTACTTAGAAATTTGCCTTATGGGACAGTTTTGAGAATCCTGATTTAGGGGAGTGGCAGCTTGCATCTACCACTTGCCCCCTACTGCCATGCCACAGCCTATTTTGTGGTGCATGGGTGGTGCAAGCCCCCTTTGGTGCATGCAGCCTGTGGTTGGTGCAGGCTGCATTTGTAAATTGTTCCTGGTGCATCATTTGGCGCAAGCTGTACTGTACGCCATTTTTTGTGGTGCAAGCACCTTGCACCATGCTGGGAGTTTTGAGAATCAAGCTGATTTTTCCCCCTGCAGAATTTGTGTTTCAGTGATAATAGAAGAGAAATAATGCATCTCAATTGGATTATGTTAGGTAAATAAATTATTTAAAAAATTATAACAGCTTACTATATAATTCCAAATAATTAGCTAATGGGACCAACTATATAGCTAGAGTCTACTATTTGCAAACACCTATTTTATTGGTTCCACCATCCAGTTTTAGATCACTATAATACTACCGCAAGGATTTTTGGCTTGATTTCTACATTCTTTTTCATAATTCCTACTTTGTTTCATTTGTTTCCTTTAGGAGTTTGAAAAGATAATTTTGAGTGGGATTTACCTCTGCCTTTTCAAACAGTTTAATTGGTCTGGGGTGTTGTTCCCAGTTGCAAAGAGTGGCAGGGCAAAACAGGGCAAAATATTGCTCTTTTCTGCAGCGATCCTTTAGGGCCATATGAAAAGCAAGTTCTTATTAACAGGAGCCAGTAGTACACCCTGTGACTAAGCAACAGAAGAAATGGGTCCGCCAGGTGTTAACTGTGCCAATGGGGCTTGCACCTACTAACATTCTAGTAAGTGACTTCTATGGAGTTGTATCATGCCATAGTGCCAGTCACATAGTGTTATGCTCTGCTGAGAGCCCACTAACACCAACAGTGCTGCTAGAAGTGTTCCCCACCTCCCCTAATTCAAGCCCTACTTCTAGGTCAGTGTGCCAATGCTTCCATTTGTTATTGTGGCAAACACATCCTCCCTGGAAGTCTAGTGGAATCTCCCTCCCTAGGCCTAGTCTCATAAAATGTCCTTTCATTAGCTGCATCCCATGACAATATCCTTCAGCTGCCAGCTCCTTACCACTCTCTCATGTGCAGAGTTGTGACACCCCCTCTACCTGCCTGACATAGTTCTATAGACAGGGAGTGTCCCAACATGCTACAGCTGAGTTTGTGAGGGACGACATGCTTTGTGAATGGTCTGTGACTGTGAACCCTGCCCCCTTGCCTACATGGTTGCACTGTGTTTAACAACTGCCTGCAGAAGGCTTACAACCCCCATTGTGAATAGCACATGCACGGCTCAGTGGAATGGGACACTGCCATCACAATGTGATCACTGCATCCCTCGCTGACTGTGAAAAGGCCCAAAACACTTTTGCAGTAGCCTGCAAAGTTCAAAAACTAAATGAAAAAATAAACTTCTCAGCCTGGAGCATTCAGTCCTGCTACATCTGCTTTATGTTGTGAATCAAATGGGAGAGACTATACCAATCAGGAAGGCCATGTTCACACATACACAGTTAGGGCCTGCCAGTAGATTAGAACCCATTTGTATTGGGAGCATCATTACTTGACATGTACTGGGTGCCACAGAACTTTCTTTCATAGCTCATCATAGCCCACCCGGGGGGGACTGTGAAACTCACAAGGTGCCCTGGTCGTGAGAGATAGGATTTTGTTAGCCCTCATTAAAGCAGAGAGGATCATCCACTTACTACTGGTAAAAGGTAGACTCCCTGTGTATGAAACTGACACTGTCTTTTTACCTCATCTGCCAATTATAAGGGGAAAAATCAGCTCTCAAATCATTAACAAGATAGACCTTTCTAATTAAATGTGGAACCTCTTTCTGTTTTTCTCTCACAGGGGACTAAATGAGTTATTCTTCTTATGTTCATACCCCTCTGATAATATGGTACACATATGAAGAAAAAAAAGTACTGGACTAATTCGTTTTAGATATTTTCAGTTCTTGTATTTGCTGAAGTGTCAAAAGACCCCTTCCCAGTAGAAATTTGACCTACTTTTGTAGAACAATAAAGGGACACAGTCATAATGATATGCCTCCTATGGGAAAGTAACAATTGAAACCATTTTTGACTCTCCATAATTGAGTCTTTAAGCTCTGATCTCAAAGAATAATTAAGGAAACCAAATTTATTTGCTCTGACTAACACAGCAGAGATGCTGCATTTCTTTGGGCATGCATCACTGCTTTCATCCTACTCTGCTGCTGGCAGGATTGAGCCCTGTGGAGACCAGGTGATGCGATCAAGGTCACACAGCGAGCTACTGTACTGGCCAAAGGCTCTGTACTTAAATCTGCTGATTTACGCATATTTCCTGCCCAAAGGTCTTCCCTTCTGTGCTCAGCATGGCTTCATCCTCTGTTTGGTTATTTTTGTATCATCAGCCAACAACTGGCAGTCATGCATGTTGGCTGTGATTGCATGTGAGCCTAATAAGATGTTTGTGTTTATTGTATGTGTTTCTGTGTTTATACATGCAACTTGACCCTGAGCATTTGTAAACACTGGGATGAAAGTGAAGGAAGCAAGGCATTTCACCAAGTGTGTACCTGTGTTTGTCAAGAATAACAACAAGGTACAGGTGAGGTTTTGCTAAAAAGAGGGGTATACCAGAGAAACTAAATCCCCGACACACCTGAAAACATGCCTTTGTTCAGTGTGCCTTTTCTGGACAACAATTAAACAAATCGGCAAATAATTAAATACAGTTAATTAGTTACAAGAAATAAACAAATACATATGAAATAGATTATTGCTTTGCCTCAGTTTTCACAGACAAGGTAGAAGGGATCATGGAAGAGGTAAAGGAGCTGGTTACTGAGGAAGAGGAGGAGGAGGAGGAGGTGATCACTTGGCATAGTGGTTAGAGCCCAGAGCTGTCAACCTAGACTCAGTTTGGAATTCTGCAGTTGACACCCACAGTATAACAGTGAGCAAGTCACTTAACCCTTCTGTGTGTAACATTTTCCTTATCATTTATCTGTCTTTATGCTGTTTGACTCTCCCTGTGCACCTAAAATGACCGCAACATTCTTTCACCTGCCTCGCCTGTACTGCAAAGCACTTTGGGATACAGTTTGTATTAAAGATACTATATTAATTTGAATTCCTGCCATTCCTTTCCTTGTACTAGTAATATGTACCTGGATAAATACAAGCTATTCAGGCAGAGTCAGCATGAGTTCTATGCTTGAAGTTCTTGTCAGTCCTGCCTAGGAGATTTTCTTGATAAGGGGACTAGAAGAGTGGACACAGGGACATGATTTGTCTAGATTTATTTATTTTATTTAAAATGTGATAACCTGGAAAGGCACACTGAGCCAAGGCTCGTTTCCAGGTGTGACCCGGGGAGAGGGTAAATGGAATTACAGTACACAAGTGATAAGAACATTAACAGTATGTATGAATAGGTTTGACATTATATATCGCAGTAGGTATAATACAGTTAAAATACATCAAGATTTCAGTAAAGCTTTTGATATCATGCCAAATGAGTGGCTGGCACACATGATGAGAAACCATAAAGTAAGTGTTGGGATGCTGAAATGGCTTGTGTCTTCCACTTATGCAATAATGCCTGCACAACCAGTCATTTCCTGGTGATTAACAACCAACCCGGGGGAAAGGGTAGCCCGAGGTGCAGCTGAGGGCCAACCCCACCTTGCTGGTAACTAATCAAAAGGAAATGATTGGCTGCAAGGTCATTATTATGATTATAAGCCTAATTGCATTACACACAGGGAAAATGTCTTTTTTTAAAAGAGAGTTAATAAATGTGTGTGCCACTCTGAGCTGTACTGAACATTTCTAAAGGATTAATGACTGGCACACCAGCCAATCAGAGCATGTGTTTGCCTCCTGAATAATTAATTAGATTTATAATTTCCAGACAAAAAGGCTGGGGTGTGCCATGTACTGTAATTAGCCCACACAAAATCAAGGGGGGAAAAATGACTTTTTGTTAAGTAGCTATGATGCCTTTGTTAGGCTAAGTTTTTCAGATACAAGCTCAGTGCCTCTTCACTGGCTCCCTGGAGAGCAGCAAAGAAGCCAATAAGATGCTTGGATGATTCAGACAGGAAACATAATTAAAATCAAAGGCTGTGATATTGCCACTGTACAAGGAACTGATCAGGTGCACTTGGAGAGCTGTACCAAGTGCTAGTCATTATACTACAACAAGGATAATGGATCTGGAAAAGGTCAGGAAGATAGACTCAGGTTTGATGAAGGGTGTGGAAGGTTTGGAGTTTAACAGAGACAATGACAAACTGTCTGTCTTCCCTTTGGAGAAGAGGAGTGAGGATAGAGATATGATTGGGTGTTTAAAATGTATGAGAATTAGAGCTGTGTAAATTTCTGAATGTTAGTTTTTGTAAACATGATGCATTAAACCTTGTAAAAGTTGCAAACGTTCCCTTACTTTAGAACTAGTTTGCCCTATTTCTACTGCAGAAAACCAATGTTTTGTGGTAAAGAATGTTTTGGGAGATTATTTCCTTTCTGTTCTACCCATGAAACACTCAAAACAGCAGAATGGTGCAGCAGCCTCAGGCAACTGGTCAGTGAACCTACTCATGATGGGGCAATACTGGACCTGGGACTCACTAACAGGAACAGTGTTGCAGATGTCTAGGTGGTAGGCCACTTGGGGACCAGCAATCACTGTACGATGTGGTTCAATATAAGGACAGCAACAGAATCAAACCAAACAAGGGCGAGGGTCCTGGACTTCAGGAGGGCAGATTTTAAAATGATGGGTGCATGCCTCAGGGATGACCTAGTTGGGGGGGGGTGACCTGAGTGGGGTGGAGGAACAGTGGGTGAAGATTAAAGGGATCATACTAAAGGCAACAAACCTCTGCATCAAACAAGTGAGCAAAAGCAAGAGGAAAAAGAGACTGCTATGGTTCTCGAAAGATGTGTGTGAAAAGGTAAAGGCTAAAATGGTATCATTCAGAAGGTATAAGGAGACACACAGGGAGAAGGATAGGGAGGCGTATTTGGGGAAACAGAGAGAAGCAGGGAAAGCAATAAGGAGTGCAAAGGCACAAGCTTGAAGGAAGAATAGCACAGGAGGCAACAAAAGGAGACGAGACATGTTTTAGGTATGTAAGTGAAGAGAGTAGGAGCAGGGGTGGGATTGTAAGGTTAAAAAGGGAATGGGGGGAACTGTGCAGAGGGGGACCGGGAAAAGGCAGACATCCTAAACAAATACTTTTGTTCAGTGTTTACAGAGGAAGGAGAAGGGGAGTGGCCACAGAAAAGTAGCAAAGCTTTGGATGGAGTTAGGGGTTCCATGTTAAAATCGCAAGTATTAAATTGAGCTCGCAAAATCCACGAGTAATTAATAGCAAGCGCTATTAATGTGATGCTACATTACAGCACTGCACATATAAGCTGCAGCATAATTATAGTGATTTGCGGATGTACAGCATATAGCAAATTACAATCCACAGTAGCTAAAGCATACACCTGCCAGTGCAACGGACTGAGCCTGCAAATGCTACGAGCAGGTTTTACTCATGTTGCCTGTTTCAATGCTCCATTACTTCCTACTCCCAGATTGCTCTAGCCCTGCACATGCCCAACATACTCCTGCACACAAGCAAATTGTGGTGAATACTGACCCTGCGGCTTATAGACATGAATCATGGCCATAATGGCTAATACTGTCTTTAAACAGGTGTTTGGCTGTTTGGCAACACTTTTTTATTAGTTCGGCCTTTCTTTAATTTGGCATTTATTTCAGCCCGAATATTTTTTTCTTTAGAGCATTCATAATAAAATTAAAAGTTTTAATCTGGCTGTTTGGCTTTCTTTTGACATGGTCACATGTAACCAAACCAAACCAAACCCGTAACCAAAAAGGTTCCATGTTAAAATCTCATGACTTTCTCGTGGTATGCTGCAGTCAGACTGAGTAGTTGAGCAGTTTGCTCTCCATCTCCCACTCGCAGCAGGATCTCCATCAGTGTGGTAAGTGGGTAGTTCGCAATTTCTCAGAGTCACGTTTGTGTTCTGCTGTTGGGCAGGTTTACTTGCTATTTATGTGGAAGTGCTGTTACTATGTGATCGCTGTACTTGTATTCGCAGTTAAGGACTCGCGATTTTATAGTCGCTGTTTTGTATTCGCGATTATAACGGGTAACTGAGTGGGGTGGATACTAACGCTTTTTGGAGGTGAGAGTCCTAAAGGGACTTGATCATCTGAAAGTGAACAAAGCAATGGGGCCAAAAGGAGTGCATTCAAGGGTATTGAGGGTGCTCAGGGAAATACTGGCTGCACCTCTGACTGTTCTATTTAACAGCTCACTGGAAACAGGAATCCTTGCCCTCACTTATTGCCAGGTAACTCTCTCACTGTGCCAAACTCACCTTCAAATTCTGGCTTGGTTCCCTACCTTCTTGTCTAACCTCTTCTCGCTCCACTCCCCCCACCCACTCACTAAGGTCCACCAACTCATGCACCCCAGTGGTCCAGCACCACTCTATCCAAATAGATCAGACTGCTTTCTCATACTGTTTCCCTCAACTCTGGAACTCTACCCCACCAAATTCACCACTCACCACTCATCCTCCCCCTACCCTCTCTCCTTAGCACTCAAAAACTTCCTCTCCTCAAACTGCTCCTACTTGTCTCATATTTAATTCCTTCTCTCCACTTCTTTTTTCCAAATTTCTTACAGCAGAAGCTTTTTCCTTGTTCCTGCACTTGTTCTTCTCGTACTTAATCCCCCTGCTCCCCCTCTTTCCTCTTCCTAGTCTTCTAGCTGTTGTCTAAATTCTTTCTCCCTTGGCTGCTAGTTTCTCAGTCTGTCCCTCCCTTCCCCCTCCTCTCCATTTCCCTCCCTCCCTGCTTTCTCAACTCCTCACCTACCATCCTAGCCATATGCCTCGCTCACTCACCTTCTCCCTAGCACTTAGCTTCACTTTGACAATTCGAGCAGCTCAAATGCATTGCAAACCTTCTGTAGCATGACGTAGTTTGCTCATGATGTATGCTCTGTATCTGTATATGCACTTATGTATGTATTGTGTATTGTATTTGTATCTGGCTTGCTCTGTAACTGACTTTTAACTGTATCTGGCTTATTATTGTTTACTCCTTCTATCCCTTCCCCCAGGATGTACCAGGAGATGAGCAACTTGTTGTTCAGTGTGCCTTCCTGGTGAAACATTTTAATAAATAAATAAAATAAGCAGTGGTTCTGGAGGACTGGAGATGGGTGGATGTAGTCCCACTACACACAAGTGGTAGCAGGGAGGAGGTTGACAATTATAGGACAGGCAACCTGACATTGGTGGTGAGAAAGTTAATAGAATCACTGCAGAAGGAAAGGATTGTGGAATATCTTGAATCCAGTGGGTTACATGACCCAAGATAGCATGGTTTCACAGGGGGAGGTCATGTTAAATGAATCTGATAGATTTTTTTAATTGGGTTACTAATAGAGCTGTGCAGAATGGGAAAATTCTGAATTCACAGAAGTTCGATGAAATTTCATGAAATTCTGTGAAAGTTTGTGTAATTTCATCAGAATATTTCAGAATTTTTAAAATTTAGTAATGTGATCATCAATCGGCCATCATTCAAGCTAGAGTTCTGAAATTTGGCATATATACTCTCTGGGTAAATGTCCACTAATGTATTAAATATCATGAAAGTTGGATGGACAGTTTCAAAATTATAGGTGCTCAAAGTTTGTAATTTAATTATTTGTGCAAAATTTCATGAACATTTTCATCTGCATATACCTCAGCTGTCTATTGGGTCAGAGATCTTAAATTTGCTATGATTCCTTGATGATAGGTGTTTTAACAATGTGCCAGATTTCATGACAATATTATGCATCATCTCAAAATTATATGTGCTCAAAAGCTGTCATTTTATTGTTTTGGGAAATCTCATCAAAAAAATCATCTGCATATAACTCAGGCACCTTTGGAGCTGGACATGAGCAAATTAGTACAGCTAAACTTTTTGCAATGCTTACTGAATGATCTAAATATGGAGAGAATTGGATTAGATATTTTTAAGTTACAAGGGTTCAAAACCTTACCATGTAAATATTTGTAAAATGTTGTGAAAACTATCAAAAATGTGGATGTGTGTAACTTCTCTGTTCTTGTATGCATGCACTTAACATTTGACATCAGATCCATAGTCAGTGCAGCCTGGTGTCTAACACAACTGGATAAATCAGTTTTGCAGTTTTAAATTTGTACAATAAAAAAATTATTAGTAACATTTTCTCACATATTTAAAGTAGCAAATACTGTAGATGAAGCATCCAGAATTTTTTTGTGGAATTTAACATAAACAATCCACATATCACTACTTCATTTAATAAGCCGGTTGAGCTTTTCCTGCTGTTCCTCTCTGGGTGACTATCCCCCCTTCTCTTTTGGCATAGCCAGACTGACTCAGTAGAATTACTGATCCCACTGATATCCTTTTTGTTCTTTACAGTGACAAACTCCCTTAAAACATGAGTCACCTACTCCTTTTCCTATCGACCTACCCTGTTGGAATAGCCAGAATTCTTTCTTCCTGCTGCCCAAGACATTGTCTTCCCCCACTACATGTTTCTGAGTACCTCTAAATAGACTTGCATGTATACCAGGCTCCCCCAATCATAAATTTACTGGATGTGATCCTTAAATATCCTGCATTCAGGTTGGAATTGTTGACACTCTGTGCTTCCTTGCTCCAACTTGGGGGTCTACCACTGTTGTGCCACCCAGCTCAGCTGACCATTTCTTGGTGAAACTGTGCATCTAACTCCAGAACCTGGTGATCCCCTGCATTAACTGCCTCTTATACCCCTGTCCTTTAATTAGAATCCCCCAGATAAGGCTGAGTAAAATGAGAACATTCCAGTTTTATTGACGTTTTCATGAAATTCTACAATTTTCACAAAGACTCATGGGATTTGACTTTAAGTATAGATGTTATTTTGCAATTTCTGGCAGCAAGCAATTAATAAAATTGGCACACACAATCTCCTTGTAAGGTGTAAGAACTTGACAAATTTAATGGTATTGCATTATCTAGTTTTAAAGTTTCAATGGTATATAAATTTGTAGTTTACATTCTTGCAAAATTTCAGTTTTAAATGTTGTGAAAGTTTGACTACTTTTAATTCAATCTCATTTAATGCTGCACATATGAACTTTTTCAGAAATGACATGTGGTATAGTAGTTTAAATGTTTTGGCTCTGGTTAAATTTGGATATTTAGAAAAAAATAAAGGGAAATAACTGAAATGTAAATGTTGGCAACATGTTTGGCAGACTATAACTCAGTCCCATTTAAAGTTAGAAATCTGAAACTATGAACATATACAAATGTAGTGATAACTTGTATACCTGTCAAATTTTATAACATTTTAATGAATACTATCAAACTTATACTAAAATTACAGAAATCTAAATTTTGGCAAAATATTTGGCTACCTGTAACTCAGCTCCCATTGAAGCTTGAAACTTGAAATTTGGCACATATATCCATGCTAGATGCTTCTCTAAATCCTAACATTGTAGAGAAATTTGGATAAGATATTTTAAAATGATCTCAAAATAACTGAAAATGAAATTTTTGATTAAATGTTTAGCCACTTATAATTCCGCCTACTTTCAACCTACAGCTCTGAAATTTGGTACACTTTTGTAAGCCATTGGGTACATTTACATACCAAATGGTGTTATTTGGATGTGTACTGTTAAAAGTATAGCGAAATAACTGAAATTTTAAATTTTGCAAAATTCTGCGGAATTTATGAGAAAATTCTATGAAATTCCATGGAATCAGAATGGTCATTCTGTGGACATTCTGAGGGTGGAAGTTTATATTCTGCATAGCTCTAGTGACCAAGGAACTAGATCAGGGTGGAGCAGTGGACGTTGCCTACCTAGATTTCAGTAAGGCATTTAGCACTGTTCCACATAGGAGACTAGTAAGCAAGCTGGGTAGCTTAGGAGTAGGTCCAAAGATGATAAACTGAATAAACATAGAAACATAGAAGTTGTCAGCAGATAAGGACCTCTTGGCTGACCTCATCTGCCCTAAATTGCCTATGTACTGTGTTACTGCAGACCCTACTTGATCTCAGGCCTTACCCCCACAGCCCTATTACTATTATATCCTTGTGTCTATCCCATTCATGCTTGAATCTTTCTATCAATTTAGTACCCACCACCTCCACCTCCACTGGGAGGCTGTTCCAGGTGTCCACCACCCTTTCCATGAAGAAGTATTTCCTCACATCCTTAGGAGTCTCCCCCCAGCTTCATGTCATGACCCCTTGTCCTCAAGCATATCTTTCTATGTAAAATGCCTCCCTCCTGTATATTATTAATACCTTTGAGGTATTTGAATGTTTCTATCATATCCCCCTTTCCCTCCTTTCCTCTAGAGAGTACATATTTAATTCGAGTCTTTCTTTGCAGTGTTTTTGATGCAGGCCATGCACCATTTTGGCTGCCCTCATCTGTACCTCCTCCACCTGATCTATGTCTTTCCAGAGATGGGGCCTCTAGTACTGGACACAGTACTCTAGGTGGTTCTCACCATTGATCTGTATGGGGCAACACTACCTCCTTCTTTCTGCTGGTGATAACCCCTCCCTATGCACCCAAGCATTCTGCTAGCTTTTCCCACTGCCTTATCACACTGCTTTGCAACCTTAAGGTCATCAGATATGATGACTCCATCATCCCGTTCCTGTTTTGTTGTTGCCAATACCTCCCCACCCAAATGGTACATTGCCCTTTGGTTTCTGTGCCCCATGTACATAAATTTGCATTGTTTGGCATTGAAGCCCAGTTGCTAAACCCTTGACCAGTCTTCCAGCTTTTTCAGATCGTCCCTCATTTTTTCCACCCCTGGTGTGTTTATGCCTGTTCATGGATGACACAAAAATCTGCAACAAAGTACTTTCCCTTCCAACCCTCCTGCAATACAGACATTGAATAGGACTGGCCCCAGTACTGACCCCCTGTGGCGCCCCCTCTTCAGAGTGAACCCCATTTACCACTACCCTCTCATTCCTGTTTCTTAACCACCTTCATAACCATTTTACTACTTTTGGATCCACTCCCATGCTGCCCAGCTTGTTCACCAGTCTTCTGTGTGGAAAGGTGCCCAAGGCCTTACTGAAATCCAGGTTGGCCACATCCACTGCCCTGCCCTGATCCACTTCCCTGGTCACCCAGTCAAAGAACTTGATCAGGTTTGTTTGACAAGATCTCCCCCCTGTGAACCCATTCAACCTTGGATCCTGTAATCCACTGGTCACAAGGTATTCCCCAATACTTTCCGTCAGTAGTGTTTCCACTACTTTGCCCACCACCAAAGTCAGGCTGACAGGTCTGTAGTTTCCTGCCTCCTCCCTGTTTTCACTTCTGTGAAGTGGGACCATATCTGCCCTCCTCCAGTCCCCCAGAACTTCCCCTGTATCTAGTAATAAGTTGAACAGGGCTGTCAGATTTGCAGTCAGGTCCTCCTTAAGCTCACTCAGTATTTGAGGGTTTACCCCGTCTGGCCCCATTGCCTTGTCCAATTTCAGTTTTGCTAGTTCCTTGAGGACTCTTTCCTTCATAAAAGGACTCATGTCCACCTCCCACCCTTCCTTCGATGCCCTATCTGTGGCCTGTCACCTACCCCTTCCTTTGTAAATACTGAACAAAAGTACTTGCTCAATATGTCTGCATTTTTCTGGTCCTCTTCCACACAAACCCATCCTTTTCCTTTTAGCCTTACTATCCCCTTCCTTGTTCTTCCTCTTTTTGCTTATATACCTAAACAATGTTTTATCCCCCTCTTCTACTGACTTGGCAATATTCTCCTCTGTCTGTGTCTTTGCGCTCCTAACTGTTTTTCCTTCTGCCCCTTGTTTCTCCTGATAACCCTCCCTATCCTCTTCCTGTATACCAATCCCAAAATGTAGCTTGCTTTAAATATTTCTAAGTACTGTTTGTGTCTTAAAGATCACGTGCAATTAAATTTTCAGAAATTAAACTGACAGCACCATTCATTGAATATTGTCATAGTAGCAGTGTCTGGCTGGTGTTTTATGTGAAAATCAACCATTTCATACAATTTTTAGGCATTAGTTGTGTGCTCTGCTTCATCTACACTGCTAGGTGCTGAGACTTGCTGTTCCCTGTAGCAGTCAACATGTATCCACCCTGGTGATGTCATTTGTGGTGCTACTCTCTTTCATCCATGAAGAAGTCAGGAAGATTGTCTCATTGGTGAAGTCTGTAAAGACTGTGGGCTGGAGTTTCAGAACCCCAGAAATCATCACTGATGCGGGGAAAATCACTGCAAGTGGGGCTTCACTTGCCTTGCTGCTGTTTTCCTCACACAGGCCGTATATTCAAAGCAGGAGCCAGTTTATGACTGGCTCCCCAATTTACAGCAGCTTGTGGCCACTTTTTCAGTGCAGCTGTACTCAAATTTATACACTTGGTGGGACCAGGTGTAACATCCTCTGCAGCTGTACCTGCTGAAAATACAAATCTTCGCAGGTGTGGAGATTTCATCCCACAGTAGAGGCTGTGGAGTAGGACTTAGTTCCTAATGGGTTGAAAATCCAGCCCTCTGTTTTTTTTTCTGGTGCTGTGCCTATTGCAAGAAGCTGAAAGCCAATCAGCAGATCTGACTGTGGTTTCATTATGTTCAATGTCAGTAATTCACAACAGTGGTTAAAATTAATCACTTTAACCTGTGCAGAAGTCAGGGAAAGCGGCACGTTGCTGTAGGTCTGCATAATCTTGAATCTGTCTGGTTTGGTGAAAGGCATGAGTCCTATTTTCATGTGAAAGACTGACATTCAATAAAGGTGATTGTTCAGGATAGCACAATAACAATTATTCCATCTGCCTGTGAATGGGGGAGGGAGATGTAATGCTGTTTGTCACAAACTGGTTCTCGCTTGGAACTCAGCCTGTGACTGTTACCAGTTTTCTCAACCCCTTAGATGTATGCAAGGGTACCTGGATATGCTGCCGCCCATACCTCTTAACTGTTATGAATTTCGCACAGTGCTATGATTTTTACACTCAAATTTTCCCTTACTCTACAAAAGGTTTACTTTATAAGCTTGGAGCTAGTTCTGTACACACAAACTATTACATCATTAAACCAACTTGATAGAAACTTTGGGCCCACTATTTGTAGACATATTATTCTTTAAAATAAGAATGTGCTACACATTCTGGCCATTTGCTCTGAATTCTGAAGCCCAGTGCTATGAATTGTAATGCCTAGAGGTTGAGAGGTATGCTGCCACCACTCAGCATAACCCACACTCAGGGTCTGTATAGGTTCAAATCCCACGAGACCCACTGCCCATGCAACACACTGCTCCTTACCAAAGGGCAAATGGCCACCCCTTTCATCACAGCTGAGAACACTTCATGTTAAATATGGTAACTATAGCCTTCCTCTTCGAAGAGGATCCACAGCTTTTGGCAATTTCCCTGATTATCTGTACCAGAAATAACTCACTCACAGAAAGCCTGAAGTATATAAAATAATATTTAATGCTGCAAGATATGTACATATGTTACAGGATAATACTCACTCGAACTATGGGAAATACATCTACAAAAATAAAAAGAAGGATTTTTGAGCAGGTTGAAACACACAGAATAACCTAACTCATGTTTATCCAAATATGAAGTAGAGTTGACCCTTACCCCAGCTGGGAACTTGGTGAGTTAAGGCAGTTTTGAACCCTTTATGTTTTTCATGCAGAGTCTCAATCCTAACTTCTCAGGGATAAACACAGACTCCAAATGCCTTTGGTGAGCCAGGCCACCATGTTGCATCATCAAATACATCACTCTGACATCACAGGTTTGACCACCTCTTTGTTTCCTGGGGACCACCACTCCAGAGAACAGTTTCAAATGAAGTTTGTCATTTCCCAGCTTGACTATCTGCATTATAATGTCCATCCTTTGTGAAGAAAGTTATGACTTATCTCATGCTTCAGGTAGGACAGGTAGGGCCTGTGGCAAGATAGGCCTATTACTACTTTATTTAACGTTCATATTTCCTGGGTTGAGAGGCACTTTTAAGTTAAGACACTGTCTCTTTAATAAGGCCTTTAAAAAGTTAAACAAAATAGAAAGAATTACCAAAAGCCAGTTTGGGCCTGGCATTTACAGTATCTAGATAGGAACCAGACAGGTTCATGTATCCCAAGAGTTATATCCCTTGGATCAAAATGGACACTTAGACATTCCACAGGCAAAAGGCCCCCAGTGGGAAGTCAGAGGCCAGCAGCAAATGGCCCCAGTGGAAGGTCAGCCTAAGACAGAAAAAGGCTATGCATAAACCATATGTTAGGGGTGATAGACATGGAATCATAGTGACACCTGCAGGAAAGAGTAAACTGTTGCACCCCAATCTCTGTACAGCTCAAGAGTATTCACCCCATCCCAAAGGAGATGGGTGTGGCTTGAAAATTACATCACACAGACTTTAACTACACACAGAATTTTGAAATCAGTGCACTTTTTTGCTTGGAGTTTGAAGCCTGAGGAACTGATCCTGGAGAATCTCACAGCTAAGAAGAACTTATCAAGCTGGTATATACTTTTTAAAAAGTATAATTAGGCCTGGAAAAACCTCTGAACCAGAAATGAGCCTTGTGAGACTGGACTTCTCACATGCTGAACAGAAAATTCTGATCTTTAAATCAGAATCTGGGAATCAATACTTTTTGCTTTTTCAAGACGACCCTGAGTTTTACACCAAGGGTGGGATATTCAAACGGGTAGCGCTGGTGCAACAGTGTTGTGCCATCGCAACCATATGTACCGGCGTGATATTCAAAGGAATTTGCTCCTCAAATCCTGATGTGCCGGGCGCACCAGTAATGTATGTGGGCATAAGTGCGTGGGCGTGCCCATGCATATGCGGCACGTCGATATTCAGCCCGGGATGTGTGGTGCTTATGCAGGCACACACCTGCCTTGCGCCGCACAGGGGGGCGCAAAGATGTGCCCCAAAAAAACAGGAGCAAGGACTTGCCACCCACAGGCTGGCTGCTATATAACTGGGTGCAACACGGGAGCTGCCAGCTGTGGGTGGCCACCCGAGCCCTGGTGGCACTGTCTGGTGGCATAGCACCCCCCAATGCCTGATCATAGGCTGTAATATCTATTTCACTCCCTGGTGGTCCAGTGGACTGAACTCTGTGCCTGATCGCGGGCTGTAATGAATATTTTACTCCCTGGTAGTCCAGTGGTACCCGTGATGTCCCCTGTGATTCGACATGGGCCTGTTGTTGTAGGCCATTGACTGATGCCCCTCTGGTCTGCTGCTTATTGCTGACATGGTTCATTGTTTCTGAGGTCCAGTGACCGACCGCTCGATCGCGGTTGTAATGAATATCTTTTCTGGTTCAGTGAACATATCTTCTCCCATCTCACACCACCACCGCCTCTCAGTCTTCAGTCGCGGGGGCAGCACCCCACCCGCCGCCCGCCGACTGACAGGATAGTATGGTTGTCAGCCATTGTTCCAGCCGTAGCCACGCTGTGTACTGCGAGCTGTATTATTGGAGTTCCTGAAATGTGAATGATCCATTCACATTTCAGATTGTAGTACAGTATCGAAATTGTATGCCCATTGGCCCATTGCTGTGACCAATGGGTGTACAGCCGCATTGCATGCTGTCAGTCGCCGGGTGGCTGGGCAGCTTGCTGGTGGGTGCTGCGCCCGCCGCTGACTGGGGGGGAGTAGGGTGGCGGGTGTGAGTGAGCAGGATGGGAGGGGGGTATGGGTACCACTGGACCACCAGGGAGTAAAATATTCATTACAGCCCATGATCGGGCATGGAGTTTGGTCCACTGGACCACCAGGAAGTAAATTAATTATTACAGCCCATGATCGGGCAATGGGGCGCGTTGCTGGTGAGAGACAGGGGGCATCAATCCCTGACGGCTGCAGCCTGGCAGGGCGCCAGGCGCAAGTCACAGGGGTCGGCACACCTCCATGCAAATGGGACCATAATGACATGCAAATGGCCCCATTTGCACCTTGCATACATTATGGCCCCATTTGCATGTCCACCACTGAATATCATGGTTGCTGCACCTAGCGCAGTGGCACTTGCGCTAGCGCATACCCCTGCTCCTCTCTGGCCACTTGAGCTGGCGCAGCGCCACTGCACCATGTGCACTGTGGGTGGCCATGGTGCCATATTCAATGGTGTGGAGCCATGGCATAGCACCGTTGAGTATCGCCCAGACCATGCCCTGGCACATCCCAGTTGCACTGTGCCTGGCTTGTGCTTCTGCCTGGCACAGTTCTGAATATCCCACCCCAAGAAGAACCTCAGAGACTCAAGTTTCTTTCCAACAATCTAGTGTTTTTCTGTGGGACTATTCTTCACCTACAGAGAGAGTTTTCTCTCAGAAAGGATGTTTGATATTTCTGGAATCTAAACCTCAGAACAAGGTATAGTTTAGAACTACAGTGTATAGTGTTTCTATATAACCATCCAACATTTATTTTTTGTATTGTCTGCTTTTCAAATCTTCCAAATTGTAGAATTTACTGTGGTGTTTTTTTTTTTCTTTTAAGTAAACTTTCATAATTTCTTATCAATGCTTCCTGGGGTCTGGTTGTGTGATCTAACATTTTAAAAAGAAGGTTTCTGTGTGGACTGTATGTCTTGTTAACAAAGATAGTAATAGCTTGGCTATCCTACAAACCATATAGGCAAGGGGCTACCAGTAGCTGTGGTGGGATTCTAACCAGAGAGCATAGAGTCAGAGGGACTCAGCACTACAGTTTACGCCCTCCCACTTAGAAAAGGAAGGTTTGTGATGCTTCCTGAACCCTACAACTGCTCACGAGATCCATAAAAAGGGGGACCATCCCTGCAAGCAGGAGGTCCTGCCACACTCACGGGGTTGGGCTCATGACAGGGCCCCATAATAAATTAAAGGGAAACATCCATCTGCAATTGGGCCCCACCTCTATGTGAAGCAGGGCCCGATTAGTAGTTTCATAAATAGTACTCATTTTTTAACTTACGGTGCCATATTTAATTTTGAATTGTATCTGGTTGATCCTGCACCCTCCCTGCTGGCATTTTACACATTAGACCTCTTCCTGGTGTGCCCACAGCCACCTGTGGCTGTCCCCAGTATGACATGTCATGCAGAGAGCAGCCGGGGTGCCTCCATAGGCTTATTGTATTGTCATATGGTCAGATAGCTCCCGTCTGGCACCTACGTGTCCCCATACTATAATGAGAACATGTACAGACTGACAGGCACCCTGCCAGTCAGTACCTGGTCTTGATATCTCACGGACACATGTAGGCTCCAGACCGGTGCTATTTGAAGATACCGCAATGCAGATTGCTATATTGTAATATCTTTAAATAGCTCCTGTTTGGAGCCTACATGTGTCCGTGCTATACTGAGACCAGTTACCAACTGGCAGGGTGCCTGTCAGTCTGTACCTGTTCTCATTATAGCATGGGGACACATAGGCTCTGGACTGGAGCTATACAGTAAGCCTATGGAGGTGCCCCAGCTGCTCCCCGCATGACACGTCACATTGAGGACAGCCACAGGTGGTTATGGACATGCCAGGAAGAGGTCTAATGTGTAAAATGCTGGTGAGGAGGGCACAGGATCAACCAGATGCAATTTGAAATTAAATATGGCACAGTGAGCTAAAAAAAGAGTACTATTTATTAAACTGCTAATCGGCCTTACTTCACATGGAGGTGGGGCCCGATCAGAGATGGACACTTCCCTTTAAGTTGTGACTGGTCTGCTTAGCACAGGGCCTACCTGGCACTGTGGTGAAGAAAATTATGAGTGGTCTCATGCTTCGTGTTGGGCCTGTAGGCCTGCACCAAGAAGGTTATGAGCACTCCTGCATTAAGCGTTACACTTGAGGGGTATGACTCTGAATCTGTAAGTTGAAGCAACAGAGCCATGGGGCATGGCCCCCGAATTGTAGCTTGACCATTCATTATGAGAGATGGGGCTGGGGTTGGTGTGAGTTTTAGGGTTAATAAACCCTAACACCACATTTTCCTACTTTTGTGGCATTTTAACCATAAAGTATGCATTAACTCATCATCACCTGGGTGTCTGTTTTGTATCTGGTAAAACAATGGATGGTCCAGACTTCATACGGAGCTCTGAAAGTATTTTAACATAGTTAAACACAGTGGGGAGATTCAAGTATGCATGGGACAGGCATCGAGAGGCAGTATAGCGCAGTGGTTTAAGGCTCTGAGCTGCAAATCTGGTGACATCCAGCAGACCAGACCTGGGTTTGAATTCCCACAGCTTCCACTTGCATACTGTGTGACCCTGAGCATGTCACTTAACTTCCCTGTGCTCCCAAGTTGCTCCTGCAAAATAGCTCTCAGCTTAGTGTGCTACTCCTGGTTAAACAATTAAATAAAAAAAAAATAGAGGAACCCTAGCAATAGGAATGAGGAAGTAGAGCATGTGCAGGCACCATTTGAAGATGGAAGCAGCAATGTGAGCTCCGTACAACCCTCTCCCTTTTAAAATAAAATCCTGCTCTAAATTATTTTTTTTAGTGATTAAGTAGTCCGTCGTGATCGTGGATGGCACAGAGATCCTAAAGATCACGCAATAAGAGAATTAAATCAGCAGTGAAGTATTACAGGAGCTGTTCGGTAATTGACAAATATGCCAGTCGGAAGGCCCCGTTCTCCGTGATCGCTACTTCGAAATGCACATATGTTGAATACTAAGGAAAATACCTGTAACAGTATATAAATTTTATGTTTCTATGTTTCTTATGCTAGCAAAAATGACACTGCAGAATTAAAAAATTTACTATCTGGACTCAACATTAATATTACAGATGTTAAGCAAACAGCATTGACGTTAGCTAAACAAAATGAGGAAATGTCTTCACATATTGGAAATAACAGTGTAAAAATGTATGAATTAACATCTAGATTGGGCTTCTTAGAACAATTTACTCAAAGGCAGTAAAAACAATTATCATATTTAATGGAGAAAGTAGATGATTTAGAGAACAGAGGCAGGTGAAACAATATAAGGATTCTAGGGGTGCCTGAGGGTCTAGAAGGACATAATATGATAGCCTTTTTACAACATTTTATTCTGGATCTTTTGGGATACCAGTGGCTGTGGTCACCGGAAATTGAAAGAGCTCATCGAGCACTGGGTCCTAAGGGGATGAACCAAAGGCCTCGACCAATAATTGACTATTTTTTGAGGGTCTCAGCTAAAGAAGAATTAGTGAGATTAGCAAGGGAAAAAAGGTCATTAATGTGGCAAGGTAACAAAGCGCTTATTTTTCAAGATTTCTCGACCAAGTTAATAAACAGACATAAGGAATATGATGAGGTGAAGCAGCAACTGGGACTTGATGGTGTACAATACTATTAAAAATACCCAGCTACCCTATGTATAAAAAAGTTCAGAAGGCAAAACATTTAAATGTGACTCAGTGAAGGATACGTTTAAAGTTATCCAGTCATACAGAGACAATGCTAGAAAGCCACAAGGTTTCAACTAAATCCCAACAGCCAGCCTTTTCATACTGCATGAGGTAAATTAGGCCCAGAATGTTTGAGCTTTACCTAGCGCTCCAAACTTGAAAGACCCACAGCAGCTGCCAGTATTGTGCAGCCTTCTTTGCAACCAACAAAATACTCAAAAATCTCAGCATCCCACCTTTACTCCACAGTAGTTCAGCAATCGGAAAACATGGCATGGCATACAGACATTCAAAGAAAAAACAAAAATCCAGGGAGACCCTCTAGTATTCCATGTCTTTCCAGGCAAGGAAATCCAAGGAAGAAAGAGAGAGCAGTAGAGAAAGTCATTACACCTCCTCTCCAACTAACACCCCCCCAGATCTGGAAGTGTTCAGTGAGATGGAGACAGAGCCTTCTAATTCCGATGCTCCTTCTGAAATTTCAACGTTACTGCAGATTAGAGAAACTCAAAAAGGGGAACTGGCTGTTTCGACCGAAGCACTTCCTTTTGCCACACTGCATTCAGGAAAATCTCCACCTCCAGTCTAATGAGATTTAAGGGCTTTAATTTGTTAATGTCAGAACCTGTACTGAGAATGCCTTTAACTGCAGCAAGGTCAGAAAGAAATATGTATAGTGTGCATGCATTTTGTTTTCCTGCATACCACTCTGGCTCTAGCAGTTAGCAACATGGATACGCAGTCTATTATGCTAAATCCACAAATTGCAAATGTTGAATTTGGCCCAAACAGGTCTCTTAAAGGACAAAATAACTGAATGACTACATATGATATAAATATATTTACATTTGATAAATTTAAAACTATACTGTTATACGAGGTGCTGTGCCATCTAAGGCTAATACATGTGATTCTAAAACTAGAGGTATATGAAACAGCAACAATTGGGATAAGATGTATTTACCATCGCTAGCTAGATCTTGCTTGTCAGGCTTTGTAGTGCTCTGGGTGGTGGAGTAAGGGATTGCTGGTGGAGGTGATGTGTTTGTTAAATGTTATTAGATGTCTGTTTTTTTGTTCAGATTAATTCAATGTGTTCAGTTAGTTTGTTATGTATGTCTCTCCTTTTCTGATTATTTATAACTGTCTCTTATCTAAAGTTGTTGAGGTGAAGATGATTATATTGTAACTGTGTCATTTAAGCACACAATGGTAAGTATGGTAAGTTACTTAAGTTAAAGGGGCTGCTAAATTGAATGTGATGCATTCTGATTAAACTGTGCCTCCTATTGTTGCTGCTATGAAATATTAGCAGATCTAATGAAATGAGTGGTGACTTAATTAAGGTCTACGACCGTTGAACTGTATGCAGATGCATTTCCGAGTTACAAAGGGACCCTGCCGAACATCAAGTCCTCTATCAGCTACCCCTGTCTTAATTGGTTGTATGAGGTTATGTATCAATGTGTTAATCTGATAAGTTGTATATGGTGTTTGTCTTTTAATATGAACGTTTTAACCTCCTAGTTATACCTCTGGCTTGCTGCCTAGTACTACTTGGTTGTGCAATGACTTCTCCTACTGTTGCTATTTATTTTGCTATTAATAGTAATTTAATAACAAGTCAGTTTGTTACTCATATAAGAGCATCTCTACTATACCAACTGGAACAGGTTATTTACCTCACTCTCACAGTCATCGGCAAATTAGCTGTGCTCCTATGCCAACGCTGCCTTGTTCGGTAGATTTTTTTTTTCTTGGCAACACAGTAGAGTCCATCCTACTGGTCTTAATTCTCTTTTTGTGCATAGATTTAATACAATTACTTAAAATTAGTTGTTAGGAGAAATCTGATAGAAGTATGCTGTATCTGTATTTCTCTTTTTGAGATCTGTATCTGATCTATGTAATTCTTATCAGTGTTTTGTTAATTTTCCTATTACTAACAGTGTTATTTAATTTATTCACTCTAGTTCTAGTTAGCAGTTGATCATTTTATTGTTTTCTATTATACAAACTTGGTTTTTATTAGCAGCATACTACTGTATTGTTGATTTTAACAGAAGTGAAGTATATTTAAATATGCATTCATATAAAATTGTGTCATGGAACGTTAATGGCTTAGGAACCCCTATAAAAAGGAAAAATATATTGACAGAACTAAATAAGGGAAAAGTAAATATAGCTTTTTTACAAGAGACCCATTTAAATGATGATGAGTCAGCTAAGCCATGTAGGTGTTGGGTGGGACAAGTTGAGTTTAGTGCTTTTAACTCCAAACAAAGAGGTGTTGCAATCCTTATTAGAAAGGGTGTCAACTTCATCAAGTCTGATCATATATCTGATCCTGAGGGTATATATCAAATTTTATTGGGATCATTAGATGGTTTGAAGGTAATACTGTGTAATATATATGCCCCTAATTCAGGTCAGCATATATTTTTTGATCAGGTCACCGCACAATATTGTTATCCAGAGTATAAATTCATAATGGGTGGTGACTTTAACGAAGTAGTGGATCCTGTTATTGACAGAAATCCTTTTCATGGAACCTTTACGGTAACCAAGGCCTGCTTTTCCTTATGTAACATGATCAAGGCCTTATCACTAACTGATATTTGGAGAACCGTTAGTCCAAAAGAAAAAGATTACACATTTTTTTCTAATAGGCATTCAACATATAGTTGAATAGACTATTTGTTTGTATCTTCAGACTTGGTGAATTGTGTGTTGGATGCCAAGATAGGTTCTATTATTCTATCGGACCATGCCCTTATAGATATGTGCATTATTTTAGGTGAAGAGAAACCTAAAGAATTGAGATGGAGATTTAACACCTCTCTGTTGAAAGATGAAAGATTTGTTGAATGGGTATCTAACGAAACTGATGAATATTTGGGATTATTGATAATGGGGAAGTTATGGAGGCAAATCTTTGGGAAGCATACAGAGCCTATATCAGAGACAGAATAATTCATTTTTCAGCAGCTAAGAAAAGAGAGAATGAGAAGGTCATTCAAAAAAAAAAGTCAGATTTGACTGCCAGCAAATTAAAAATTCTAAAAATATTGATTATAATCTACTATATAGGATGGCAATAAAAAAGTTTGAAATTAATGCCATGATCTCAGAGAAAACAGAATATGCTCTTTTTTGTACACAACAAAGGTATTGGGAGTCTGGTGAGAAGGCGGGGAAACTACTTACGCATAGGCTTAGGAAAATACAAGACCAAAATATCATCCAAGGTATTCAAAAGGCAGGTGTAGTTTTGAGGAATATTAAAGATATTAAAAAAGCATTTGCTGATTTCTATACCCAGATCTATATGCATAAAAATATTAATCTACAAAAAGTCTCCTACTTCTTAAAGTCTAATTCTCAGACTGAATTATCTAAAATGGATCTGGAACAGCTTAATAAACGATTAAGTAAGGAAGAAATAATATTAGTAATCAATTCTCTCCCTAATGGAAACCCCCCAGGGTTAGATGGCCTCCCAGGGGAATTCTTTAGAACTTTAAGATCAAACATCTCCTCCCATTTTCTTAGAGTGTATAATGAAGCTTGGGGGAAAAAAAAAACCTTGCCCCCCACACTTTCAAAAGCCTTAGTAACCCTGATTCACAAGAAAAATAAAAATCCTTTGTTGTATGATAGCTACCACCCTATATCCCAGATGAAGGCAGATTATAAAATAATAGCCAAAGTGCTGACTATTAGGTTACAAAGCATAGTGCATGGCTTAATTGGAAAGGAGCAAGTTGAATTTGTCCCGGGTAGATCGGGGCGGATAGTGTAAGGAGACTTATGAATGTAATCTAGCAGGCTAATAAAATTAAGAATCTTTATTTAGTACTCTCATAGATCTTTTTAAGGCCTTTGACTCTATATCCTGGGAGTATATGTTTATGATCTTAGATCATTTTGGTTGTGGAGACAATTTTAGTAATTGGGTGGCTTTACTATATAAGGATGCCTCAGTTTAGATTCTCTGTAATATAATAATCTCAAAATCAATCCCATTAGCCTGTGGAACAAGGCAGGGTTGCCCACTGTCCCCATACCTGTTTATTCTAGCCATTGAGCCTCTAATTAAAGACATTGCTAACCACCCGAACATCTCAGGAATTAAAATCAACTCTACAGAACACAAGACATTTGCATTTGCAGATGATCTGCTATTAACCTTATCTAATCCAACTATATCATATAACACAACCAAACAAATTTTGTCATATTTTGGTTCTGCGTCTGGGCTGCGAGTTAACTAGGACAAGACTCAAATATTATGCCCCACTCAAATGCCCTCTATTTTACAAGTTTTATCAGAAATATTCAATAATAACTGGGTGAAAGATCAATTAACTTATTTAGGCCTTCAAATTTCTACTAAACTAGAATCTTTAGTTAACATTAATTATCTACCTCTGCTGCAAAATATAGAAGCTGAACTAAATAATTGGAAAAAGCTAAACCTTTCATTCTGGGGTAAAGTCAACTCAATAAAGATGATTACAGCTCCAAAAATATTTTATATTTTTCAGAATATGCCCATTCTTCTTTAAAAAAAAATTCGTTCCAAATTGGACTCTCTATTTAGGAAATTCTTGTGGGAAGATAAGTGCCCTTGTTTAAGTATAAATAAAATCAGGACATCACATGAACTCGGAGGATTAACGCTGCCACATTGGGAATGCTACCAGTGGACATTTATTTTTAAACAAGTCACTGCATGCATGCAACCCAATTCTAATAACTCACCACTGGTCCCTCTATGGGTACAAGTAGAAAAATGTCTGCTAAAATCTAACTATCTAACTGATTTCATATATACACCCCCCCTTCCTAAAGAACTGAAAGGCAGTTCTTGTTTGGAAAATACTGTTTATGTTCTTAATAAAGTTAACAATGCTGTCAATCCTATGCATTTACTCTTGAAAAAGATGCCACTCTGGTCCAATCCCCATATAACAGATAATTCCTCCCTATTATTAAATAATGAATGGGCCAGGGTGGGTATCAATAGAATGAGTGACATATTAATGCAGTATTCATACATAATGATGTCCTTTACTGAGATTAAGCCTAAATATAATTTGCCATGGTTCTACTTCCATTATTATTTGCAGCTCCGTAAGGTGCTGAAAGAACATATCCTGTTGGATGACTTATCCTTACCCTACTTTCCTGAGTGGGAGCAATTGATAAGTTAGGGTCATTAAAGAAGGGTGCTGGTTGTACATATAAAATAATAATCAATTCTATTACATCTTCATCTCTGACCTCCTCAGCTAGGCAGAAATGGGAACTAGAACTGGATGTCTCCATATCAGAGCAAGCTTGGAGCTCAACATGGGAGCACGCTTACTATGGATGCAGCGATATGCAGGGTAAGCTCATTCAATACAGAATTATACATCGGTTTTATATGTCACCTATGAGATTGCAGGAGATAGGTTTATCTCCTCATTTCAACTGTTAGAAGTGCCAGAATCCAAATGTCAAAATCTCACATACGTTGTGGAGCTGTCCTCTGCTAAAACTTTCTGGGATGAGGTACAAAAAGTATATAATCAAACATTATCAGTCACTGTACCCTGTACTCCATTAATATTCTGGGCATTTTTCCACCTGAGTCTACCCTTAACCATCAGCAGAGATTATGGTTTTCTGTAACATCAATATATGCAAATCGTCTAATACTTAAACACTGGAAAAGTCCTAGTGTACCCTCACTACAGGAATGGTATAACATGATGAGTTACACTGCCAATAATGAAAGAATATCGTATATACTGTTGGATAGACTGGATAATTTCCTGAGTATTTGGGGTCCCTTCTTACAACTAACCACTACTTAAAGGTTTAAAATGACCACACACACCCTTTTTGTTGTGTGCTAAATCTAATATAGAGCACTGCTATATGTCTAGTAGTATAATATTCTTTAGTTAACATGTTCTGATAACTACAGAATTTATAAGTAAGTGTCAAATCACTTAAAAGTCGTAGGAATTAACATGATTTGAATATCTGTATATGAACTAATGCCTAATATTGTCATTATTGACTAAATGTTCAAGTGATTTTTAACACTGCCATATTTCTGTTAAATTATATTGTGTATTATTGTGGTATTGTGAAAATTTGAATATAAAATAAAACATTTTATTATGGAAGAAAAAAAGGAATGAGGAGGTAAAGCCAGAGATCAAGTAGGGTCTGTGGCTTTTACGGTAGGCAGGGAAAACGAGCAGACTTGATGCGCCTAGCAGTCCCTATCTGCCATCAATTTCTATGTTTCTATGCAAAGTTTTTTTTTTGCAATGAACATATATAATAATAATAATAAACTTTATCAAGCGCAGTTCATAAATATCAAAGCACTGTACAATCTTAACATTTTAAAACACTCTAAAACTTATTGACAAATATCAATAAATATACACATCCAAATACCATATCAGAAATCAGGGAAGGACAGCTGGAACAGGTGTGTTTTAAAACTCTCCACTGTCTGGCACTCTTGTATCCAACAAGGTAGAGAATTCCACAGGGTAGGGGCCGGAAAGACAAACGCCTGTGCCCCAGAAGTCTTCAGGGGCACCCTGGCAATCTCTAGCAATCCCTCGTCAGCTGAGAGGAGTGGTCAGAGAGGGCAATAGGGATACATAAGCTCTTGCAAGTAACTTGGACCCAAACCGTGTAGGGCTTTTTAAGTCAATAAACTGACTTTAAAGGTGATCTGCCATTGAACAGTCAGCCAGTGCAGAGTGTGCAGCCCAGGGAAAATATGGCTGGCTCAAGATGATACAGACAATAACCTGGCCACAGCATTCTTTACAGCTGCAGGTGGCATATATCTACCCCAGGAAGCCCTAGGTAAAAGGAGTTACAGTAGTCAAGGCGCAATGTCAGAAAAGCGTAGACCAAGGTTGGAAGATCTCTAGACGGAACAAGGTGCTTAATCCGGGTGATATTCCTCAGGTGGTAAAATGAGGATTGGACAACAGCTGACATCTGAGAACGAAGTCTCAGCCCATCGTCAAAAAACACCCCCAGATTCCACACCCATTTGGAGGTTAGCAGCTGGGAGCCCCCAAGCTACAGCCCAGCAGGCCATCCAGCAGTCGACCCTTCTAGCCAGTGACCCGGCTCCACCACTAACACCTCCGTCTTGGCAGAGTTTAGCTTTAACCAGCTGGAGTTCATCCAGTCCTGGATTTCTACAAGACAGTTGGAAAATACTGAAAATGCACTATCCTGTTCAGGCACAAAAGACAGGTACAGCATCATTTGTGTAGCAGTAAAAACTCAGCCCATACCATCTCACAATGTCTCCTAATGGTAGCATGTACACCACGAACAGCATGGTGGACAGCATTGAACCCTGCGGGACCCCATGCAGCAGGAAGAAAGAGTCAGAGGAATACATTCCAGAAACTACTCTCTGCGACCTGCTGGAGAGAAAAGAATGGAACCATCTGAGGACTGTATCAGACAGACCGCAGATGTACCGCAGGCGATCAAGCAGCACCACATGGTCCACGTTGTCAAAAGCTGAAGAAAGATCCAGAAGGACCAAGCTGGAACAACTCTTCTGGTCTCTAGCCATCAGGAAATCATTGAGTACCCGAACCAGAGCCGTCTCAGTACTATGTCTCTTATAGTTTAAAGTTTAAAGTTAAAGTTTAAAGTTTATTGTTCTAGGAATTATTACCTTTGAGCCAATGGCTCTTTTACAAAGGTTCCACATCATCAGTGTACAAACAAACAAGACATGTTACATAGAATGGTCAGCAAATTATAAAGGTTTCAATAAGTCAGTATAATACAGTACATCCAAGGAATAAAAACAAAAACATTGGAGAAATGGTCAAAGGTGGGAAGGGTAGGAGGAGATATGGGGAAGGGAGCAGACTTAGAGTAGTTAGAGGTACTCAGATGCCTTTGTCAAGAAAGGAGCAGAGGAGGAGGAGGAGGATGAAAAACAGTAAAAACAGCCATGAGGGAAGAATCATTAGTCAAGGCAGTCACAGGAGCTAGAGGCTGAGAGGTGAGAGTAAAGCATAGATTTGAAAGCTCCTAGTGAAGTGGAGGATGTAATGGGTGAGCTCAGGGCATTGTACCAGCTAGGGGCATGATAGGCAAAAGATCTTTGACCCTGTGTGGTCCAGCATCTGGGGACCTGGAGAGGCTGGTGTTCCGATCTTCTGGTGGGATGGATGCTGGTATTCGGGCAAAGCAGGTCTTGGATACACAGCGGAGTAAGGCCCAAGATGGATTTTTTTGCCATCAAGCATTTGAGGTACCTTATGCGATTTGAGAGTTTCAACCATTCTGTTTCAGTGTAGAGCTCACATGTATGAGTACGTCTTTGCGCTCCAGTGAGCAGCCGACAGGCCTTGTTTAGGGTGACAGTGATGCGCCTTAGAGCGGTGGTAGTGGCAGAACCATAGATAATTAATTCATAGTCTATGATTGAGATGACAGAGCTTTGGATGGCAATCCTCAGTGCAGCTTGGGTAAGGAAGTGCCAGTTTCGGAACAGGATACCAATGCGCTGGTTCACCATTTTCGCTGTGTTATCAATGTGGTTCACAAAGGTAAGTCCTTGATCAAAAGTGATTCCAAGGTATCTAAATGTTGACACTTGTTCAAGGGTATTTCCTGGGTGTGTTTTGATAGTGAGTGGAATTTGTCTTTTTCTGTTTTGTGGACTGGAGAAAAGCATGGATTTTGTTTTTTTGTGATTTAGGACCTGCTTGTGATCTAGGAACCACTTTTCAACATTGGAGAAAGCAAGTTGCAGGCTCTGGAGTAAGGGTTTCGGGTCCTTATGAGAGGAGAGAATCATGGCATCATCAGCATAAAGGATTAGTTGTTCCGGGCAGGATTTGGGGAGAGAGTTTAGGAAAAGGCTGAAAAGGAGGGGGCCTAGGATTGACCCCTGTGGGACACCTGAGAGGACCAGTTTTGAGTCTGAGAGAACTTCTGAGATTTTTACTGATTGAGAGCGTTGGGCCAGGTAACTTTTAACCCAGGCACCTGATCCTTCTGAGAGCCCAAGACTGTGTAGTTATGGAAACCAGACTGGAGATGATCATAGATAGCATGGATGGTAAGATGGTTCTCCAGCTGTAGTGCAACAACTTTTTCAATAGCCTTCCCTATAAAGGGGAGGTAAGAGACTGGTCTGTAGTTTGCAGGGGAATCTGGGTCAAGGGTCAACTATGTTAATGCATATGTTGGGGTTACAAAGCAAACTGGAGGAAAATAAGGCGTTAAGTTCTTTTCAAACTTGACATCTGCCCCTTCTGCCAGCCCCTATCCTTATGACCCATGACCAAGCTACAGGTCCAAGACTGTGTCCCATTGGTATAGAGCTGACACCTGCCCCCTCTGCCAGCTCCTATCCTTATGACCCATGGCCAAGCTACAGGTCCAAGGCTGTGTCCCATTGGTATAGAGCTGACACCTGCCCCCTCTGCCAGCCCCTATCCTTATGACCCATGACCAAGCTACAGGTCCAAGGCTGTGTCCCGTTAGTATGCTTCTTCAACTGACCTTTCTGGAGTCCTGCGAAAAGTAAGTTATGAGCCATCTCCTGTTCCATGCTGGGTTAGCCTGCATGCCCTTTTGCAAAAAAGATATGAATGACAGTGTGTCTCACACAGGGCCCGCAGGGCCATATATGAAGAAAATAATGAATGATCTTGCAGGCCCTATATGAAGCAATAGACTAGCAGGACATGATTCCAGACCAGTAGCTTGAAGCAGAAGACCTGTGGAGCATGGCCCAGACCTATGTCAGCCCCCCAAAACACAATTTGGGTCTAATTTACAAGGTGACACTTTTGCCATTGAGAGGTGGGGAAGCAGATTACCTATCCTGCAAATTTGGGGTCAAAATGGCTATAAATGGCCAAATTATTCCCAAGTGGAAAGGCAAGTAGTGGAAAAATACTACTTTAGATCTAGGTGCATATGCAGTACATGCAATCACTGGCTTTGTTTTCCAGTTTTTTTTTCTTTCGCTCATAACTTGACTATTTTTTGTCATTTTTGATCCACATTTTCTGGTGTGTGTGTGTCATGCTGCTACCCCACCTCATGACCACATAAGTGGAACCTTGCTAATCTGACTTGAAGTTTGCTTTGGGGGAGGGGGGGTGACCCACCAAAACACATTGTGGGTGGAGTCAACAAGGTAGCACTAACAATATGTGATGTCAGGTGGGGTGGTGACTTGGCCGCCCTAAAGATTTGGTGTTGAAATAAAAAAAAACTGGCTCAGTTATAGCCCCCACCAAAAAAAAAGCAAAAAAAAAAAAAACTAGCTACAGACACATGTGCCAGACGACCAAATGGGGAGCTCTTTTAGCAATCTGTGTTCTACTGCACTGCATAGTACTATGAAGCTGCTTCGTGAATAGCCTGGAGAAGCAGTTGTGAAGCAAGCTACAGATCTGGTGCGGGGAGATTCATGATGCAGCTGCTTAGTGACAGGCAGTTACAACAGACCTCATGCTTTGCACAGGGCCCACAGGGAAGACAGGAAATTCATTGCAAAAAGCTGCATTAATGCACAAGTTAGGGTTTTTAAAGCATCAACAGTTACAAAATCAGATATTTGTTTTTTTAAGCTTAATTCCACCCACCCCATGCACCACACTGCACTGGATTAAATGCCAACGCACAATACAAATCCCAATCAATTATTTCAGTCTTAACAATACAGTATATCACTGCACTAATTATGATTCATGGGCCACATTCTTAAAGGGCAATGCAGGGCTTGTGTCAAGTCCTGCATCAAACCCTTTTGTTGACACAGCTGTGCCAACACCTTTGCCACACACTACACACAGTTGTAGTAGACCGGGCGCAGGTATGACACTTTTCCCGATTTATGGCACCTTGTGCCAAATATTTGGCCCAAGCCCCGTAAAAAAGGGGTACCTTCATTGCTGCAAGCTGGACCAGAAAAAGTTGGTCTAACTTTCAGCAATTGGCATGTGGGGTTGAAAATCCTAGTTGCCAGGCTGGATGCATGCCACAAGCCCAGCTGCTTGCTGACATTATATACCACACATCTGTGCCGTATAAGAAAATGAATGTTGTATAACTGATGTTGAGATGCATTAGATGATACTGTCTATGTGTTGTTGTACAGTATGTGGGTTGTTTGACATCTGAAAATAATCCATAAAATGTTCAAAGCAAAAAAATTGGTATAGCCTCACAGCAAATATTTGACTCGCAGGGCAAGGAGTTCCGATGACAGCATTCTCTTTTCCTCTCACTGACATTTGCTTCTGTTCGGGGTTTTAAAACTACTGCAAACAGGATTACAAATGCTGCTTTGATTTAGTTCCATAAATTGAAGGCATGTTAGAGTCGGGGAACGCTGAAGCTAATGCAATTTATACAATGGATGTTATGCCTATTTTTCAAAGTTGCAGTGACATCTGTCCTGTAGCTATTTCTACTCTGGGCTGAAGTTTCAGAAAAAAAAAATCGTTAGCAAAGAATTAAAGTTCATCTTGGGGCACCAATAAGAAAATGTGTGGCTTGCATGTCCTTTTGTAGGAGTGGGGGAGAGTAGCTTATTCTGGCTACATTGTAACCTGGAAATAAATTAGAAGGTGATTTGTAGACATACTGTGTAATGCATTATGATGGGTGCTTTTGACTATATTCACATATACATAGAAACATATAAAATGACACCAGAGAAAGGCCCACTGTCCCATCTAGTCTGCCTGCTCCTACCTCTAGTATGATGTGAATGCCATAGTGGATACTTGCTCCCCTCTCCCCATGTCATCCTTCCTGCTATCCCTGCCAACCCCATATGTCTGCCCTGCCCTCACTTAAATCTCTCCACTGATTTGGCACAGAGAACAAACCCCTCCAGCAGCCTGTTCCACTTATCCACACCCTCTCTGTAAAGAAATACTTTCTGACGTCCCTCCTGAATCTCTCTCCACCATCTTCTTTCAGCCCCCTTGTGTCCATCTTTCTGATCCTCGTGAAGGGTTTCTTGTGTTCACCTTGTTTATCCCATGAAGAAATCTGAACATTTCAGTCTTGCCCCCGTCTCCAGTGAATACTTGTGGACGCCCATACGCCTCTCTATGTAGGACTTCTTTTGGTGCCCCTAAATCATTTTTGTTTCCCTCAGTTATACTGCATCGACCCTATCTCTGTCCTTTTTTGAGTGCAGTCTCCAGAGCTGCATGTGGTGCTTGAAATGTAGCTGCATCAGGGATCTGTAATGGGGCAGGACCATCTCCTTCCCTCTGCTGCTGTTCCCTCTGCCTATGCACCTCAGCATCACATTTGCCTTCCCCACTGCACTCTGCTGCACTGTGCAGTCTGCTTTATAGTCTGTGCTATTAGACCCAAAGAACTTTCTCCTCTGTTGGTTTTTCTATCGCTACACCTCCCATTCTGTGTTATGTATTAGTATTGTTTACAAGATGGGCCACACTGCTTTCCATCTGGAAGTGCAATTCTTATTATTTATCTGAAGGTGCCATGAGAGGGGGCTACATTTGCAGTATGGTGAAGTCGGGCTGTCATACATTTCCTCTGGGCATCCAGCTGAGCCTTATAGTGTTTGGTTCTCTTTAGATGTCAAATGACGGGTGTATAAGAGTAAATTGGAAACAGACAGGAGAAACACACGCTCTCAGGTAAGTCCACTCAGCAGAAAGGCTGAACACCGTGAGATCCATAACCAGGAACACAAAACAGAAGTACTAGTGGTCCCCAAAAAAAAAAAAAAAAATTAAATTGCTGGCAAAAAAAAAAAAAAACCTCTTTTAATTGCGCTAAGTCAAAGAAGAGAGTTTGCAGTTCAAACTGGAGTACTTTTTATTCTCAGGCCATGAGTGCTACAGTTTTGTGTTCTTGTGTAAGAATAGGGGATGACTTTTCATTTATTTATTTAGTTTTTGTTGGCCGGGTAAGTGCACTAGACAATCAGTTGCGTATTTCAGGCACGACCCAGGAGGAGTACATACAGCAATGAAAATACAAACAATTTAACAAACAGATCTGTCATTTTCATTGTAAAATAAGCAACAATATAGGACAGACATTTAAAAGTAAGATCTGAGTCAAAAATGTGGAATACAGTCAAGAACTAAGAAGATTCAGAGTTTTCAGTGTATGATAATCAAACAGGCAAGTCGAACATTAAATATTATCCAAGTCTACAATGAGGGTCTGGATTACTGTACATTAGTACAGCACACAGTGAAGCATGTTAGGACAGAGTTCAGTGTAGGGTACAGGTTCACAGTTTTAGCATTTCATTTACAGTATGCCCTTAGCAATGAGGCCTAGGTACAGGAACATGTGTATAACCATGATAACTGGGTTCGGAGCAGCTTCTGGAAAGTGCCAGCAGTAGTGCTTTGCCTAATATTGGGAGGGAGCTTGTTCTACAGTTTTGGGGCAGTTGACACAAATCATAATGATCAGTATTTAGTTTTGGCCCTGGGAGTGGAAAGTAGATCCATGTCTGAAGACATGAGGGGGTAGGCAGATCTATATGGCACCAGGAGAGAGGTGAGGGATAAGAAGGCGTGGTTATTAAGTATGTTATAAATGATGTTCCCAAGGGAGGAGTCATGCTGACCAACAGGGGGCAGCCATCCTAACTTTGTATAAAGGGTACAGTGATGGACAAGTCAATTATTAGATAATGCAAACCTGCAGATGTTATTGTTTGCTTATCTAGGATTCCTCCACATGCCATTCACAGAGTCTGGCTTAAACCCAAGGCTCACTTTTTCATTTTACTAAAGAGATTTTGAAAGTGAAGTGCAAACACTCTTATGATTTTATTGTGTCTTTGGCATTCAAAATATGCTAGTCTCTGTTTTAACCCATTAAGGTCTGTCTTCTTATACAGTATGTTCCACTCAATCACATTGCAATAGACAGGCTGCACAGTTCCTGTGTTGAAAGGGTACATTCAAGTTTTTAAAGAAATCACTCATGCAAAGCCCAACACTTTATGTGTGAGGTGACCCCAAAATATCTAAAATTATCTGATTGATACTACCATTCCCTAGCCTCAACATATTGAAATGAGTGTCAGTTCAGGTGCATCCCAGGTTCCTGATGACCTGTACTTAGCCTGGGGTGGAGCAACATGGCACCACAGGTGAGGGAGTGAGAGGAAGCCTAAGTCCCCCCCAGCTTTGCTTAAAAGTCTGAAAATGTTTAAAAAATGAGGTAAAAAGAGAAATGTAAATATGCCTCCTATATTGCTGCCTTTAAAAAATTCTAAAAGTCATTTAATTCGTTATATGACTTCTCAGACTGCCATCTCAGTATTTTAAGAGAGAAAACTCATAACTTAGAAACCTGGTACTTGTTACTAGAACACCAAAACAGCACACTGGAGATGTGACTGGTAATTGCAACAGAAAAGAGTCTGACAGTGTAGTTTGTCCAAGCATGCGTTACCTAAGTGTCCACATAATTTGGAGGCATAAGCACTAAAAATAAAAACCCTAAAGAGATAGGATAATTTTTTAATAAAGTACAAGGGAAGCAGAAAGGTAAAGGGGAGAGAGAGCTATGGAGGTTTTACCCAAAGCAGGTAAGTTTAAAATTAAGTAACTAGCTGGTCAATGCCTGACATGCTGTCTTGCCAGACATGACCAGCAGCTACTTGTGTCTAAGGAGCAGACCACTGTGCTAAGTAAAAGAGAGCCACCCAGGAACACTGTATTAACTCTGGAGTAGTAGCAGAGCAAGTAGCAGCAGCTCAACAGGAGACCTCCTTATGCTTGCATAGAAAAAAATCAATGACTGGTGGCAGAGTTAAATATTGGGGAACTCAGATCTGAACAGCAGTTAGATGTGCTTATGCAACTGGATGAGATAATATGAGATGATGCTTGTGTAACTTGCTTTGCTTTGTGGCTTTCAGCCTCTCTATCCGTGGGATATACCACCCTGTAGGGGTACGACACAAGAAACCCTAGAGGAGGGTCCCCCCCCTTACAGGTGCCGCTGGAATGAATGCATCTGCTAAAGGTAGGTTAGGAAGAAGCCCACAGGTAAGAGAGATGAGCCACTGGAGGAGGAGGGATGGATGGTGGGCAACGAAAAATGAATCCTGGTGAAGCACAGGTGTGAGACCTTTTAAGCTTGATGGGGGAGTGATGTTTTGTTGCTCCGCCCATCGAACCTTGGGCTTAAAGCCCTCCCATTGGCTACAATCAGGGACATAGAGCAAGAACACAGAAAAACAGAAGAGAGAAGCAGCATTCCTTTCCAAGAAGTGGCCTCAGTGGGGGTTCCTTTGAATGTTCCTCTCCTAAGATGCTAGGGTGGAGCAAAACTACAGATGAAACAGAGAAGTTCCAATCTTTGCTCCCTTTTGAATGAAGTGAACTGGCTGAGGGATGTTCAAAGCTGGTAGAAGCCAAAATGCTAAAAGTTGATGAACGGTCCTCAAATAAATGTACTTCTTTGATTGAATCATTCCCAGTTTTTAATAACAAGGTTTCTTTTCTAGCAACTCAGTCCCAGACCCAGTCATATAATAATTTGGACTGCTCTCCAGAGTGAGTGTTGGAAAATGTGCCTGAGAATACTGCAAGCACTAGCTCTAGGCTCCAAATCCCTGAGAACTTCTAATTCTCAGTTGTCCATGAAGACATGCCACCATTTGTTATCTCACCCTCAACTAAAACCCTAAGTTTGAGTACCAATAAATGCACAGAAAATGGCACAGTGGATGTTTTAACAGTTAAATCTAATACTAATACTAAAAGAATAATAAGCTTTGAGGCAAATATGCTGGGAAATGTATTTGCTCAAGATGTCATACACAGCCAATCAGGTGACGAGACAGAAACGCATGAAAAAGAGAAAATAATGGAGCCAAGGAAAATAAAAAAAACCAAAACTGTTTCTGAAGGAAAAGCTTCTAGTAACAGGAAAGGGAGAGGTGCTGCTGGTGGTGAGCTTCAATCTGCTGGATGTAGAATGGATCCTCTCAGCTGTGGCCTCGGCTAGAAGCAGAGACATCCTTAACTTCTTGCAGGGGGATGTTTCTCAGGCAACTAGTCATGGAGCCCACTCATGATGAGGCAATACTGGACATGGTGCTCACAAACAGGGACAGTATTGCAGAAGTCAAGGTGGGATGCTACCTGGGAACCAGTGATCACCGTACAGTGTGTTTAACACAAGGATGGTAGCAGAGGCAAACCACACAAACAACAGGGTCTTAAACGTCAGGACGCAGATTTTATAAAAATGAATGAATGCCTCAAAGACGACCTAGTGGGTGGATTACCTGGGAGGAATGGAGGAACACTGGCCCAAATTAAGGGATGGCATAGTGAAGGCAACAAACCGCTGTGTAAAAGAAGTGAGCAAAAGCAGAAGGAAAATGAGGCCATTATGGTTCTTGAGGGGAAGTGACTGCAAAGGTAAAGGCTAACATAACATACCATACCATTCAGAAGGTACAAAGAGACACAAATGGAAGCGGACAGGAAGGTGTACCAGGAGAAGCAAAGGAAAGTGGGCAAGCTGGTAAGGGGTGTAAAGTGAGCAGCCTCCTACATAAACGTAAAAATATACAATTCCCCGGTGCTGTTTTGTTTTGCTCTGGGAAGTCAGAGCTTTTGGAGCTCTGACTTTGCCGTTATCACATAGAACCACCCTAATGCAAAATATAAACAAACTTGTTTACCTTTTCCTGGAGAGCCAGAATATTGCACAGGACCTGTTAGCTCAAAAGCAAAGGTAACTTACAGCCACATGCATGTGTACAATGACTAACTTCCCAATAGCTTATATAAGGAAACGAATGGGCTAGAATCATTAGAATCCACATACATTAACAGTCATTTCATGTGGCCAACTACCACAGTGTAAGTGATTTGGCCATAGCAAGCTGCAAACACCTAATATGGCAAATATAGACACAGAAAACTATTGTACAACTTGTTTAATAATGTGATAAGCATATAAACAAGTTATAGCATGGCTGCTTTAACTTTTAACCATAGCTCGTAGTAGGGATCATAACAGAATCCAGTGGGGGACTTAGACGGTCAAATAGCCAGGGATGTGTAAGAGGAGTGTCAACAGGTTTAGAATAGCACAGAATGTACTGAGTTTCAATATTTGCTTTTATTGCAGGATCCCTGCACTGCTCGGCATATACAGCAAACCTTCTAGTATAGGGTCTATGCTAGCATTCACAGTATATTTAACAGTTGTCTGAACATGGGTAATAATCTTTGTACTGCAGCTTACAAGTATGTATGCCAACTGGGGTCCTGTGCTGAAAAAATCTACCGTGCAAAAATTATTGAGAAGTCTTGTAGATTCACTCTGGTGATTTCCTGCCTATATGGGATGATTTTAAGGGAGTGAAAAGGCATGCACTGTTGTAAAAAAGCAACAGTGTTTATATTATATAGTCCCAGTCCCCAGCTTGTCACCCTCTCAGCCAACCTCTGGTCAGGCAAATGATTCTTCTTCCTCAACGCAGTCTTGTAAGATCTCGCAGCTACCTGTATACAAGCTTTTTTTTTAAAATTCTCTCTCATTTGGTCGGCCCTCATTCCCAATGGTCCAGCCAGCCCCATCACCCCTGCTTCTCCCAGGACTTACCTCTCCCTCCATCCCCCATGGATTGCCTTCTGTGGCAAGGGGCAGGGAGTCCCTCAATCTGCTAGACAAGATCCAGATTCTGGGAGGCACCTGAGTCACCAGATGCAGTGCCTGCAGAGGCTGGCAGTCATCCAGCATGACCGAGGAATTTTCAGTTTTTATGCCTCGGGAGACGTGGTGTGCACTGAGGTCAAGGTGCCTGCGCCGACATCTGCCACATCTCCCTAACTCTGTAGCTCAGGCTGCATCTTCCCCTGACCTCCACCAGGGCTTGGTCAAGCTCCAAGCTCTCATCCCCCCTCCCCCCTGGAGGAGGAGAGCAATCCTGCAGATGCTTAATCCTCCTCCCCCAGTTGATCCTCCAAAACCTCAAGTTTGCTTCCGAACCTGGGTCATCAGCATCGCGTGCACCAGCGAGCCAGCCCTAAATACGAGTTTTAATATAATTATGCACAGCATAGAACCCCAAACAGAATCTGCTGCTCTGCTGCTGTAGTAACATGACTCTGCTACAAGTTAGCAGTACTTTTATACATCCAAAGACAGCTGTTGGGCTAGTGATGTATGCCAAAACAGTTCCTAGGAGCATGCCGGGAGTCAATTGGGATTATAGGTTACCTAGGGCATAAGACAGGGGTAGGACTGTTATGTGACACCCCCTTACTACACTGTGTATTCATAGACTGTACTCTGGGAGTGAATCAGCATCTATGCATACCCAGCATTGAAGCTACAGCTTCCCAATGATCCGGAAAGGACTATCACAAGTCTGCTAACTTCAATGCCATTTACAGGCTCAACTGTTGCAGACTCTGCTTAGCGGAATCAATAACATTGCAGACAATTAACCTGTCAGGCCTGACACACAGCATCAAAGGCAGACAAGAGGGATAAAGCTAAATGTGGATGGGGAGGGGGAAGAGTGTGAAGAGAGGGGGGGAGAGAGTTCAAAGCGCCACAGGAGAGGAAATAAAAATATCTTGTCTGCTCAGCTGAATCAGACCCTGCACAGCTGATTGCATGCTTGGCCTGTGTCTAATGTTATCAATCTCCAACTTCTCAGAGGAATGCCGGCCTGTAATCATGACAAAACAACAACCAAACAAACAGGAAAACAGAAAACTGCTAAGCTGCTCTAGGAAACCTCTATCAAAAAATCTTAGCCACTCTTCCATACCTCTTAACCTCCTGCTGTATGAATCATGGACAAAAGACCAACATGAGTGACACATCCTAACAAGCATTTGTCAATGCCAAATATTTGCTTGCATGGTATATTTGTCAGGGGTGTATTAAAGTTATGAGCCTGTGTTAGCAAACTGCAACACAGACTGACAACTTTATTCATTTTTTTGCCACATGTTCAACATAGCCTTCTTATGACCCCGCCTCATGAGTAATGGCGGAGAAAATGTATTTAGTTTATTATTATTTTGGAAGACACCTTTGAGCCAAGGCTCTTTTAGAAAGGTTCCACATCGGGGAAACAATGCAGAACATAGTAAGGACAATAACAAGTACAGTAGTTTCAAGCAGCCATAGGCTTTGTCAGGTACATTAAAGCTTTCATATGGAATTACTGTAATATGTGGAATGATTCACAGTATGTATGTTAAGCTACAGTAATTTGTGTATATTATTCAAGAACATATGTACAATAAAAAAAACAGTTGTAATATGGTTCACTAGTATAAATTAGAAACTGCTAGGAGAGATGGTAGCTACATGTAGAGGAAATTATGGGGAGAGAATGTAGATAATAGTAGGGAAGTAAAAATGGAGGAGATAGGAGATTGTGGGGGTTAAAGGTGGGAGGGACTTCAAGGGGGTAAATTAGAGGGAAGGAGAGTAAGTTTAGTTAGGAGAAACATTCACAGGAGGCCATTGTGACAAGAAGCTGACGCAGGTAGCACTTGAAAGTGCCCAGCGTAGTGTCATTGGTAACAGCAGGTGGAAGCGAGTTGTATGAGGATGAGGCTCTGTATGTAAAGGAGCATTGTCCTTGGGTAGTGTGGCAGCGTGGAACAGAAAAAGTAAGATACTCTGAGCTCCTGGTTAGGCAGGGGCCACAGCTGGGGGCCAGTAAGGACTGAACCCCTGAGGGTAGGAGATTTAAAGTAATCTCTTTTGCTAGCATACAAAATGTTCAACTCCTGCCCAACAGGTGGTTTAGTGCAGTGACTGCTAAATCACCTTCCAGGATGCTGTGAGAACACATCTGAAAAATGACAGCTGTCATATTCTTGAGGTGCTGTGAAGAAATGGCTATGCTGAAAATTTGGGGTTATAACACATGCAATCTGTTTTTATGTTTCTGTGGACATGTGCGAAATAGTCCGACTGTCCTGAGCTTTAAAGGAGCCTTGAAGACCCACCTTTTTAGTATAGCTTTTAATGATTTATAATAGTTTTAAATTTTGTCTATTTATTGTTTTATGATATTGTGCAGGTGCTTTGGATTTGAGAAAAGCGCCTTTTTATAAATAAAAGTTGATTGATTGATTGATTGACATCTACCTGAGCAGAATACCTGAATGTAAGTACGGAATGTGTGTGGGCATGGCTGTATTGCCCTGTTAACTTTGCATGTCTCAAACAATTACAGAACTAGAAGGGCAAGTGAACTTGTTGCTCTGCCAAGCTTTCCTGAAGTCCTCACCGGCCACAAGCAGAAAGCGGTTACCAGGACAGAGAAACAGCAACAGAGGTGGCTGTAATAGGCATAGACACCCGCTGCAGTCAACCCACCCAAAGTAAGATTAAATAAAGGGGCTTACCTGCTGCAGGGTGCCTGGGTAGATGTCCAAAGTGGTGACGCCAAGGTACCTGTAAAATAAAACATAAAAAGGGTCACAAAGGATCCACAGCTCTTAGGGGGACAAGCAGGGCAGAAGGGATAGGATAGAAATAAAAGTAATACTTATCTGATCAAGGTAGAAGTCCTCATTTGGTCAGACCTGCAAAAATAGAAGAGCAATAGGTTAGTTAGGTAGTTGAAAAAGCAGTAAGAAAGCAGAAGGAGAGAAAAGGGAGTGAGGTTAGGGAAAGGGGGACTCAGCTGGGACCCTTTGCCCCTAGTGGTGGCCGAGTGGCCAGTAATTTATTTAGTAGCCCAAGCGGACTAGTGGAGGTTAGTAGACCTTTTGTAGAAATCAAAGTAGTATTGGTGGTCAGTGGGGCTTAGAAATGCCCTGTAAAGGGGGGTAAAACATAAAGATAAGCCTGTTGGCCTAGTGGACTAGCCCTGATGTTCGGAGGCCAGCATTTATGTTAAAATGAATTCTGAACCCTTCCTGGTTCTAAAAGGGGTTCCCTGAGCCCCAGGTATGCTGTGGGCAGTGATGGAGGGTTTATTTGTGGTGGCAGCAGAGGAGCAAGATGGACTGCAGGGCAGCCTGCCGGTAGCACAACCTCGCTATAGTGAGAGTGCCTGCTGGTGCTGTAGAACTCCCAGCCTGTATGGAGCTTAAGCTGCGGCCGACTTCGCATGGGTGGGAGACAGGGAAAAGTATGAGCCAGTGGGAGCTGGAGGAGGCATGTAATGAAAGAACCACCTCCTCACCTTCCTGATCGCTGCTCCGGCAGCATTGTTTTTTTTATTAATTTATGCCCTATGGGGCTTAAGAGGAGGCAGACAGGGCACAAATGAAGCCAGCGAAATGTGGAGGAGGCATGTCAGAAAGCATCTCATTTCTGATCACCGCTCCAGCAGCAGTTTATTTTTAATTAATTTATGCCCTACGGGGCTTAAGAGGAGGTAGATGGGGCACAGATGAAGCCAGTGGAAGGTGGAGGAGGCATGTTAGCAAGCACCTCCTCCACTCCTTTCTGATCGCTGGTCCAGCAGCAGTTTTGTTTTATTAATTTATGCCCTACAGCTACAGGACTTAAGAGGAGGCAGATGGGACACAAATGAAGTTGGCAGAAGGTTGAGGAGGCATGTTAGAAAATGCATCCTCCCCTCCTTTCTGATCACCACTCCAGTGGCAATTTTTGTTGTTTAAATTGTGTTCTACGAGGCTTAAGAATGGCAGCCAGGGGGCCAAAGATCAGCAAGATAGTGCCATAAAGTAAAGGCACTCCGCTGGCACTGGTGACAGCCCCAAAGCACTGTACAAGGAGGCAATGGGGCTGAGGAGGAGTGTGCAGGGCAGCAGCAGCCACGGCATTAGTGAGAGCTGGGGGGGATCCTGTACAGTGCAAGGTGGAGAAGCCACCAAAATTGGAAGCCACATGGTGGCTGAACAATGTAAAGTGGGGGGGGGGTGGGGGTTAAGAGAGAGAGAGAGAGAGAGACAGAGAGAGAGTGAGGAGACAGCATGAGTGGCGCAAAAATGAGAGCTGTATGGCTTATTGAAATAACCAGATGGGGGGGGTAAAGAAAGAGGTGCACCGCAGTGGGTAACAAGCACCGATGGCCTGTAACAGAATGGGGGAGAGGAGTTAGGGAAAAGAGTCATAGCCACACAGGAAGCTGAGGGGAAGCCAGTGCTGGTAAAAAGATGTCACGCCCTAGGATGCCGATGGGGTGAGGAGGTGGCAGAACCAAAACAAAGGAAGGGCAAAAGAAATACAAACGGGACCAACGGCGGAGTCCAGAGGGACAGAAATGAAGGAGGTAGGGAGTGGAAGGGAAAAACAAAGCACAATGTAGGAATGGGAAGGAGTAGGTGTTAGTGGTGGGCGAAGTGTGCAAAATTTGCTTTGCAGAGTAATCCGCAAAATTCCACACATTTTGCAGAGCGAAATGTGCAATTTTGTCCAGCAGAGCAGCGAAATGGTGAAATTTCACCTTCCGCAGTGAAATTTCACTCGAAGAAGGTGAAATTTCACCCACGGAAGGTGTAATTTTACCACAGAAGGTGGAATTACGCCCGCAGAAGGTAAATTTCACCTAATACGGAAAATTTCGTGAACTACTCCACGTGGCAAAATTGGCTACTTTGCAGACACTTCACAGGCAGAATTTAAATTCGCTGCATCTCTATTAGTGGCTGGTGCTTTTCTTGAGGTGGCAATCAGTTTGTTTTTTTCTTGGGGGTGTTGCTTATGCAAATAAAAGGAATGAAGCACACTATCTCATTGGTGCAGTTCATTTCTCTCAAGTGAAGGCCAGCTCCTGCTGTGAAATTACAATGGTCTTCACACCGGGCTTCACCGTTCATTGGTGTGTCAGGGTCATGCCCACAGTGCAATGCTCTGGATTGGCCTCATCACTGACACACCTCTGAAATGCGATAGTGTCCCAAGGTATTTCTTGCGCAAGCAAACACGAAAACAGAAACATATCAGGAAACACTTAAAAACCTTTCCATGAATGTATAACTGCACTACAAAGACATTATATTTACTGTTATTCTTTTCATTTCTAATACTGAAAACTTTGATCGCTTTACTGGTGGCTCACAAGAACTAGTACTGAGACATGGCACCAATCCCTTCTTTAATCATCTCCTGCAAAATCAAGTAAAAAATATCAACTTATTGTGCAACACCAGATAATCATGACCAACCCAAAGTATTGTAAGAGGTGCACATATGGATAAGTAATCTATGCATCTAGATTAGCAGTAGGAACAGAAGGCAGAAAAAAGAATATGGGCGTCCATATACAGCTGGCCTGTGTCTGCATCTAGAGTTTTCAATTTCAACCAGTAAACTTGAAAGTGAACCTCAATGGGTTCAGTAATTGTCAGACAAAGGTTTTGTAGCAGACACTTGCTTCTCTGCAATGTGGCTGCACATAGTTTATCTTTTAAAGTATGTGGGCAACCATTACCATCCTACACATGTTTTGTTGCAGTTAATGAGTGCAAAGAAAAAAAAAACTTGGTTATTTTACGAATATACCATGACCGGGTGTGGGTTATGGCAAGGTTTACCCATGCCTGGTGTGGTTTGCTCACGAGGTGCAGTTGAGTGAGGAAACCAGGCCAGAAATCAGTAAATTGTGCCCTTACCCATACCAGATCATGGCATATTGCTATTATACAATGTAAAAAAGAAGGAGAGAGAAGTTTTTTCTTTTTTTTTTAAAGTATCACTCATTCTGTTTACCAAGGGAAAACAATATGATGTCCTGCAGCTTTGAAGTTTGCTGCCCTGTTTGGCTGGCACTTTTACTGTGGGGTGATGGTACGATTTAGACATTCTAAATCATGCAAGCCAGTGAATCAGGAGCCAGTGTTTTCTAGAGCCATTGTATAAACTATATTAAACTGTACTCATTTTTTCCATATAGGTGTTTGTGCTCTCCAGCGATCAGATATCAGCCTCCCATACCCCCAACCAGCCATCCCCCAGTGGCACATACTCATTGCCAAACAAGGATCATCGTCGTGGCAAGAGGTAAAGCGCACAGCACCTCAGCACCACCACACCTGCTCATGTGTACTCATTTAACAGTACTAAAATTAGACAACTTTGAGGGCTGGTAAATGTAAGTGATAGAGGTAATCACGCACAAAAGGGAAGGTATTGCATTTGGTTGCACCACAAGACAATTTACATCCAAAAGGGGTATGAAACAAAACAGACGCATAACCATGGTTGCTTTTATTGCTTAACTGTTGACACACATGGGTGTAGACAAACATTCAGTTCCTACACAGTATGAGAATAATGTGCTTTTCCCATACACTCCTGAACACCATGTCTATATTCATCTAGGCCATCACAACTGGACAGCTGTTACATGAATCCTCCAATGGAAGCCTTCTTCATGTTGCAACGCCGCTACAATGACTCTCACCCGCTCACCTGTTTAGCCACATCTTCCTGTGTTCCTAACCAACCCTCTGTGTTGTCCAGCACCATACTGATATGCATGTCATCTACAAATATGCAAATCTTATTCTAATTCCCATCTGCAATGTTAACAATAAAGAATTCAGAAAACAATGGGCCCATTACTAAGCCTTGTGAAACCCCGCTTTTTACTACCTTCGATGTTGACAGTTCTCCACCAGCCATAACCATGTGTTTCCTGTCCTGCTGTGAGTTTCTGACACACTCCACCACCTTCTTCCCTGCCCCCCGATCACCCAGTTTGCAAATCTACCTCCCATGTGGCACCAAATCAAATGCCAGACAGGATAAGAAATACAGGACTTCTACCATCTGGCCACTCTCGATTGCCCTACTTACCCAATCATAGAAGTCAACCATGTTTGTCTGGCAGTATGTACCAGTGGCAAACCCTTTTTGTCTGATGTTCTAGAATCTGCTTTCCTCTACAAAGTCTACCAGAGGGTCCTTAATCATACTTTTCATAATTGTCCTCGCAGAGGAGGTGAGACTGACTGACCTATAGTTCCCAGGCTCAACCTTGCGTAGAATGTTGTGAATCACCACCACTTGTGCCATCCTCCAGTCCAGGGGTATGTCCCAGATGACAGGGAGGTGCAAAACAAATCTGCCAGTGGTCTTGCCAGGACATCTGTCATGTCACTCAGCACCCTAGATTGAATGCCGCCTTAACCTGGTGCCTTATCCAACTTGAAGGCCTTAAGGCCTTCAAGTACTCTGCTAAGTATGAATACCTCCTCCGTTAACTATGCGCCCCCCCCCGACCATAGCCTTGCAGCATTGCATCCTTCGTCTCCCTGGTAAACACAGAACAGAAGTAGTAATTTAGCACTTCTGCCTGCACCCCCCTTTGTCTGCCCAATGCCAATTAACCTTGGTCCTAACAATCTGATCTGCACACCTTCTTGTTTTCCTTACATACTTGAATACATATTTCCTTCCTTCTCTGGTTCCCTACTCCAGCTTTATCTTATTTGCCGCTATGGTCACATTAACCTGTCTGTTCACCTCCCTTGATTAACTCATGAACTCCTCACTACACCATTTGCCAATATGTTTGCGGTTGTCACATAGTACTGAACAATCCCAGGGAGACTTATTGCACTGACAGAATAGCCAGAGTAAAGAAATGAGACAACACAACAGTGTCTCAAGTGAAAAAATAAACTTTATTTAAAAGGTCGCCCATGAAAACGAGTCTTTGGCCCATGGTCTTACCAGTATAAACAAATAAAACAAACAAACAAACAAAACAATCCATACAATTTTCAGTGCTGTTGACCAAAACAATACTGACACAAATACAACTGCATGTTTCCCTCAAAAAAATAAAATCACCTTCCGATAACTACATTGATAATATGTTGGTGTCATGGATTACAATGCTTATTTATCTTTACACTTTGTTAACAATCCTGCTCCTGACACAGTCTTACATGATCATGATATGCCTGGCTCACAACACAGGTGTATCAGTAATTTGGAACAGGCTGAAAACTAAAAAAAGTGTAACAGCAGGTCAAGATCCCAACACTTTACATGATACACACCACAGGAGGTTTAGAGGATGCACAGAGGCAACTCAGACCAGAATGGGGAAAAATGGGGTGTATAGATAAAAAAGGGCAGGCAATCATAACTTGGATTACAGAGGAAATGCTCATACTGCACCTGTTAAATATGTTAGTACAGGGAAGAGAAACAAAAGTCAAATGTGGATTTTAAAGAAGTAATAAAATCACGTTACATAGAAAGAAACAGTATGTATGAAATACTACAAGTCTCAAAAGGAAGATGACTGAGAGTGGTATAACAAACGAAAAATAAAGGCGTGCTGTGCAGACACAGGACCACTCGTCAAATGCAGTGGAAAAGGAAGACAAGACATTCCATAGGCACAACACAGACCAAACAGCCAGCATTATGACAAGGCAGCAGGGAAGGCTATTTGGAAAGGTGGGATGCATAGGCATGGGAATTACAGTTAGAGAAAAATATGTGATAATTCAAAATTGCATGCAATGGGTAGGACCACACCTTGAGTAATATGTCCAGATCTGGAGGCCTTCCCCACATGCGGTAATTGATGAGGTATAGGCCGCACAGATTAGAGCAACCAAAGAAAGGCAGGGGCTTCATCAAATGCACTAAAATGGTAAGCTACTGGAGATGACTATGAAGACCCTGTGGGAAACGATGGAGAAAGGGAATATGACTGGAACCTTTCAGCACTTCACAATGGCATGTAAAATAAATGAGAGCACAATTTCTCCCAGACACACCAAGTTCGAGAAAAGAGACCACCACATACAAGTGCCGTGGGGGGGGGTGGGATTTTAGAGGAGACGTGGAAGTAGTTCTTTATGAAACAGAAGGTGTGCCAGTCAAACTACATGACACTAAAAGGTGGCAATGACACAAACAAATAGCCGGTGACACAATGTTTGGGGAAGGCACAGAAAATTACTGAAAATGAGATGTGTATTAGTATTACTAGCATAAAGAGAAACACATAGTTTGGACTATTTTTCCTGGCACCTAACATATATGACACATTAAACAACACTGATTTTGAAGCTATTGGGTTAGACCAGATGTGCCAAGGGCCATTATATACACACACATTTCTATGTCTACGCCACTCTATTCGATATATCTCTGAAGAACCTACCAAGGACTCCGAGATCTACAGGGATGCCTTTCTTTTACAAAGAAAAACATTATGCCATACTCTGGGAATTTTTTCCCAAATATCTGCCAAGATTATACAGGGGCACAAAGCAGCTTGGATACAAAAGGAAAGCATGTAATATACAGGAAAACACAGGAAAATTTGTATGGATTTACTGGGAAAACACAAAATCTGTCTGGAAGAACTGCTACCCACATCTGGCCTCATGTCTTCTGAACATTTATTTAGTAGACAAAAGGGGGCCTTTATATATTTTTGTGTGTATGTAATACTTCTTACCAGACTCTATCATGTCTCCCCTGTCAATCCCTCTACCAGAATGTACCAAATTTGGGTAAGATGTCACACCTCAAAGCCTCTTTGAAAAAAGAACTGTTATTCTTTTAACAACCCTCATCCATATCACCACAAGCCTGTCTCTGCCATTTTCTGTAGAACTAATTACAAGAGCGACACCATCGAGTAGATGGACTATAAACAGCCAACTATAAAAACGGAGCAATACATCGCTTATTATGTTGCTCTTATCCTGCATTAAAATGAAACTGCAATTCATCCACCTTTTGCTAAAAAAGAATACTTAGCAAAATAGTAAGAAAAACAATTCCTTTAGCAGAAACTCACAGCACTTCAAGCACACATAGCTGATAAAATAAGACGCAACCGGCTAAAAAAAAAAAAAAAAATGAAAATTGCAGAAGTCTGACAGTTCAAAAAGACTAGTGTCCTGCTTGTGTCAAGAAACATTTCCAGACTAACCAAACTATTTCTTCCACACAGTGACACAGGGATAGTTTTTCAGGATGTTGACTACTGCAAAGTTATGCAAATAATAATGCTCTCCGCCACACAGCACTAAACGACCATGAGTATAGACAATACAAAAGTAAAAAAAAAAGTGAATTTTGAACATAGATCAGCAAAATAAAAAGACACTACAGCAATATAAGGCTGCCCATTACTGAACAATGACTAGAATGACCAGGGTTCAGTTCCCAGATTGTCCCAATGTGAATGCATCACCACAACCACTGTTTCTCTACTTCACTATGTCTTATTTATTTAAAACACATTTTAGTGAAAATTTAGCATCACTCATGCAAATAAACCAGTCAGACATAAGATGTGTGTCAACTTCCATACCCATATAAATGTCACAGAACGAACGTGTGCAACCCATTTTATTTCCTATGGCTTTATACATTATATTTCTGAATGACCATTTTTTCTTTTTCGGGGGTTTACTCCTAACTTACCCAGGACCGCCTTTCAGCCAGAAAGCTACTTTGAGTTCAGACGACCCCTTGAAATCTTCTGGTTTGAAATGTGCGCTACAGGTGATAGAGTGCCTCAACCACTTAAAATTCGAACAGGTTGTGTTAACAAAGGCAACTCACTTCTGCTTAAACAAGAAATTGCAGAGGATCTTGAATTAATGACTCTTAAAGTGGTATGTATACACCACAGATTACCGAGAGGCAGGTTTTGGTGTTCCCTGCATGATTTTTGGTATGCAGGGAACACCAAATAATGGGAAATTTCGAGCCCTGCAAAATAATAAACCCTGCTAACAATTTTACATTAACTGTGTTGTGTATAAATCAGATGCTAATGGTATGGTGCTTGCCAGCCGCTTGAGATGTATGACTTCAGACTGTCGGCGAAGTGAACTGGAGATAAGTTTGGCAAAGAAACTGTAGGTGACCATAGGAGGTGTTTTTAAACCAGAAAAGAGGTGGGCAGAAAAGTGAGTTTTGGCTCCTAGTAATTAGGTGGGGGAGAAGGTTAAGCACTTTTAAGGCAGTGGTCTGAGAGAAGAAATCCGAGGTTCAGATTTCAGTGTTTGAGGGTTGATTGCAGTGAGTCACTGATGGACTGAGAGCAGCCTTTCTGAAACTGGCTAACTTTTTCAGAAGTGCACACATGAGCAGCTAAACTTTTTACTCGGGTCTTTGTTTTTATTAGCAAGCTAGTAAAATGGCCCCTCAGTGAGTGTTGGAATTAATTTGCCCGTTTCTTTCTGTGGTGTGTGTGGTATTTTATTTTTAAAGCTCTGAGCTTGGCTAATGTATGACTGTGGGTTTTAGTGCCCTCCAAGGGTTGCCAACAGGTGTATTTGCTACTGCTGCTGTTGCTGTGCTACTTCTGCTGTCTGCGCGCCGCAGCCGCCCATATCATGGAAGGTTAGGATCGCCCCACCACAGAGATACTAGGAGCTACATACTGCTCGCCTGCCAGCCCTGCGCTGTCCACACTACCCTGCCAGCAAAGATAAATGTGTAGTTCTGTGTGGTTGTGCGTCTGCCCTTTTTGTTGTTGCTTTGTATTGAGGGTGGGAGGTTATGGGTATCGATATGCATAGACTGTGCACTGAACTACATGACGCTATAATGTAAAATATTACTAGATAAAACGTAACTGTAGTGGCGGTTGGGGGTGCTTTCAGGTTCATGTTTCCAGCAGATGGAAACATGCCTGCAACTTGGAAAGCGAGCGGGTGGGCTAAGCAAGAAGGTACAGTTACTATACTGAACTACTGCTGAGATTAAAGGCAGCGAAGGTGATGTGGAGTGTGAGAGGTGGCTGGCTGCCTGGCTGGCTGGCTGACTGTTGTTGGCTCAGTACCCTGGGAGAGGAATGCCTAAGAAGGGTGGGGGAGGATGAAATTTAGGTTGGAGGTGGATCTCGGTGCTGGCCCAGAGTATGTTGGTACAGTACCAGGTGAGTTTGCAGCATCCATATCAGCTGGTATGCACGCAGACCAGTATGGAAAAATGTTGCCAAGGGGAAAAATGAATAAACTATTTATGCTGGACTACAGGTGTCAACAACGCTATATGATCCCTCTGAAGCTTGGGGGGAGTGGGGGTTGAAAATGCTGCCAAGGCAAAGCATGAACGTGATTGAAGTATCTGTAAGCTGTATATCATGCATCTGAAGTGACCCATGATGTTTATCTGATTATTTAAGAAATGATCATGGAAAGAAATTAGCAGAAGGGCTATATCTCATAAGTTGTGCTCGAGTGCTGAAGTCCATACAACAAACTCCTCTAGCCAGTAGCAGCATCGGCAATCTTCAAAGCACAGTAGGCGAAACATGAATAAAGAATGTATGCCAGACCGTGGCTATCAACAACTCTACATGATCCCTCTGAAACTTGGTGGGTGGGGGGGTAGTGGTGGTGTAAATGTCGCCAAGGCAAAACGTGATTAAATGATTTGTAGCAGAGTGCGTGCGTGAAAACATGTATATGATGCCTCTGAAGCTATGCATGATGTTTGTCTGATTAGAAGATACACAGAAAGGCATGTTTTGTCTGATCACAACAGCAGCTATGCAAGAGATGTGGAGGAAGGCCAGAGAGAAGTGCGCACTACATATGGGAACAACAGAATGGGAGGACGGGCAAAGAACACCGTGACATGAATATGCTAAGTAGACACACGATACCGCTGCTTATTGCAGCGGACCTTTTCTTTGAGGTGTACGCCACTGCAGCCAAACTGCTGCCATTGACAGCTCGCCCATCCATTGGTGCATCAGGGACATGCCTGCTACAGCAAGTACTACATTGGCTAGGACAGGCAGGGCAGGCACACACCTTCACTAAGTCGTACTGTCCCAAGATGTTTCTTGCGCATGCATGCAAGCAAACATAAAAATTGGTGTTATCCACTCAGGAAGGAGGTAGAATATGGGGCTTAGAGTAAAATGCATTCTCTAAGGAAGAACACATCTGTAACTTTAACGTTTTGCATTATGTCATGTTTACAAGTCCCACTGTTCAGTCACAGAAACACACATTAGGAGACACAGATGAACATGTTGAGGTAAAATTAGGAACATACCTAAAAGTCAAGGACAGTTGAGAGGTATGCATGTTTCCTTCTTCAGTGCAAAAGAGAGATACAGATGGGGGAAGGGGATGAAGACAGTTTGACACATCAGCATGGATGCAATCAGACCCTGCTGGACAACAGAAAACCAGGCGACCATCAAGGCTCAGGTGCAGTGGCAGCTCCGGGAAACATGCTGTAGCAATCTACGTCTAGGAGCACAACAAACAAAAATCCCCCCCTCCATTATTCCATTGTCATAATTCAATATTTTACCAGTGACGATGACCCATTTGTTTAATGCATACAGTTAGCATAGCCTTTGACTAACAAAAAAAAGGTTCTGCTTGCAACACTAGAGTTTGATTTATAAAAAGATAACAACAATCTAAGCAACACACTTTGTTTACTACTCTAGATTCTTTGTTTCTTGTATTGTCTGCCCTTGCCGCCTTTGTACTTTTGGTTGTGGAGGACCCCACATCTTTACACATTCTGAGGTGCTCCCCTTTTGTCATGGTGCTCCCATCCTGCTAACATGTCCTGCTTGGTTCCATGTGAACATTTTCGCTCATTTATGTGTTTATTTATTTACGATGTTCCATCTTCAACAGGGGGAAGGACAGACCAGTGCCTACAGGAGGGAAAAGAGGAGCAGGGTGGAGGGGAACACAGATGTAGTGATAGAGGAGGATAGAGTGAGGGAGCGGCTGCTGGCATTGAAGGTGGACAAATCACCAGGCCCAGATAGAGTACATCTAAGGGTACCAAGGGAACTAGCTGAGGAGTTGGCAGGGCCACTGGCAACCTATTTAATAGTTCACTAGAGACAGGCATGGTACCCTAGGACTAGAGAACAGCACATGTAGTGCCCCTTCACAAAAGTGCTCCTAAGGATGACCCAGGGAATTACAGACCAATCAGTCTGATCTCCATTGTGGACAAGCTCATGGAGCCCATACTAAAGGAAAGGCTAGTGGAATATCTAGAGGAGCATGGTCTCCAGGATGTGAGACAGCATGGGTTCATGGGGGGGGGGGATCATGTCAAACAAATCTGATTGACTTCTTTGACTGTGTCACGAAGACAGTAGACAGGGGACAAGTGGTAGATATCCTCTATCTTGATTTCAGCAAGGCCTTTGACTCTGTGCCCCACAAAAGGTTGATCAGGAAGTTGGTGGATCTTGGGGTGGGGAAAAGATGGCCAGATGGGTGGAAAACTGGCTGAGGGACAAAACCCAGAAGGTGGTTGTGGGGGAGTTATCTGGCACCAGAGGGGTAACCAGTGGGTTCTCACAGGGCTATGTGCTGGGGCCTGTGTTATTTAATGTCTTCATCAGTGACATTGGAGATGGCATTATTCTATTGTATTAAACATTTGCTTACCTCAGAAGCAAGAAAGAGGCTAGTACAATCCACATTCCTACCCATACTGGACTATGCTGACTTCCTCTACAATCATTGCCCCTCATTGGTGCTCAAGAAACTAGATACCCTTTACCACTGGGCCCTAAGATTTATCTTCAACCTACCCCTTTGTACTCACCACTGCCTACTGTACCAGGAATCAAGTTGGCCCTCACTCTCAACTAGGAGGAAAAGGAATGCTCTCCCTGGATCCATAGAGCACTTTCTGATAATCTTCCTGTATACCTCTCAAGCCTGTTTGAACGGGCAAAGGGATCCTATGGTCTAAGATGATTATGTATACTCTGTCTCCAGACTCCTAGAGTAAAAACATCATATGGCCAGGCTGCAATCAATTTTTCACTCCCATCACTATGGGATACCATGCAAAGTTCATTAAAGATCTCCTCACTTCCAGGTCTGTGTTCATTCTAAGCCCTGATAGCCGACTTCCTAAAGGAAACATACGATTGTTTTAGATGACTTTGAGCCATTAGCCACCGATCCCCTCATGAATCCCATGACCAGAAACTCATTCACCTCTCTCCCCAATCAAGGGAAAACCAACATCTTCTACACCTTTCTGTCTAATCCTGGCCTTTCTCTCATTCTATCTTCTCCTACTTACATGCTCCCTACTACCAATACACTTGTGCTAGTCTAGGATTGTTGGCTCTTCCCTTTCTCTCTGTAAACCTATTCTATGAATTGTATCTGTTTTACAGTTCCACCAGACCAATATGTATTGACTGTATTGATTACTATCTGTACAATGGTTTCGCAACATTGATTTATTGTATCTGTGATTATGTATTATATTGTATCAATGTCCAGGACCACCTTGAAAATGAGCTTGCTCAATGGGGTCTATGCCTGGTTAAATAAAGTTGATTGATTGATTAAGGGCAAAATGTGCCTATTCGCAGATGACACCAAGTTCTGCGGGAGAGTGGACACAGTTGAAGGGATACAGGACCTACAGGAAGATCTGGAAAAGTTGGGGAAGTGGTCCAGGATCTGGCAGCTTGGCTTCAATGCCAAGAAATGCAAAGTTATGTATATTGGAGCCAAGAATCCTAGGACACAGTATTACCTGGGTGGAGTTCAAGTATCTGCATCAGAGGAGGAGAAGGACCCAGGACTGATGATCATTAGTGACCTGACGCACTCCACGCAGTGCAAAAAAGCAGCAGCAAAGGCAAACAAGATGCTGGGATGCATATATAGGGGGATCAGTAGCAGGAAAGAAGAGGTTATACTGCCCTTGTACAGGTCACTGGTAAGGCCACATCTAGAGTATGGAGTGCAGTACTGGTGCCCACACCTCAAAAAGGACATTAACCTGCTGGAGAAGGTCCAGAGGAGGGCTACAAAGATGATAGCTGGTTAGCAGGGTAAGGCACATGAGGAGAGGTTGAGGGAACTGAACATGTACTCCCTGGAAGACAGGAGAGAGAGAGGGGACATGATCGGGACCTTCAAGTACTTGAAAGGGATAAATAAGGTTGATAAAGAGAGTCTCTTTGAGCTGAGTTGCAACCATACCACTAGGGGGAACAGTCTTAAGCTGGAGGGTGGGAGGTTTAGGAGGAAGGGCAGGATGCACTTCTTCACAGAGAGGGTGGTGGACACTTACAATGCACTGCTGGAAGAGGTCATCTCATTGAAGACAGTGGACAGCTTTAAGAGAGGCTGGGACAGGCGGAGGGGAAAAGTAAGGATCATGGGTAGGGAGGATGGGAGTAGTGGGGAGGGAGGGCAGGGACATTAGTTCAAGCTGTGGACCCTGCAATATGAGCAGACTTGATAGACCAAATGGCCTTCTGCTGGCTCCTTCATATGTTCATATGTGTATTGTGGCCTTCTGATATCCCGCTTCTCTTACAAAAAGATTTCTTTTGTTTTTTTCTTGACGAGCACATTGTTTCTTATTTGGGCCATCCCTGACAAAGCTGCTTGCCAAATCACATTTTTTTATTTGTAGTTTTCTTTGTCCTGATCCAGAAAGTGAGAAGCAAGAGGCCCATATAAAAGGAGCTAGCAGAGCTTGCAGTATTATCGTTATCCCCCACAAAGACTCAGTCAGAGAGAGTCAGCAAGGGTAATGGGGGTTGGGAAAAGTGGTGTATGCCAAGCTGAAAACATGCTGAGCTGCTTGGCATTGTCACTCCCAGTACAATATTTCATGCTTTTCTTTGCCTTACCCCATTAATACTGATGGATTCAGAAGACGAGGGGGCCAGTTTTCAAAGCTGCCCTTAGATCAGCGCATTGTGTGCCAACCCCCCACCTGAGGCAAACTCAGGTGGGCCAGTGAACATACACCTGATTTGAAGAACTGGTGTCCTGGCACCAAAGTCACCAGATTTGCCTCAAATTGTCCTGTATGCCAAACAAATGGTGCATGTGAGGAGAATGCTGCCAACTGCAGGACATTTAGGCCGCAGCAGTGGCTGTGCCAGGGACCCACCAGCTGTGCATCCTGAAGGCTGGCAAGGCCTTGGAGGGTGGGACAGGGTGAGTTGGGGTGTGGTGGAGGGCTACAGACCCTGGACAGGGCATGGCTGACTCAATGCAGGGACAGGGCCATGTGGGGTGGTAGATGTCTGAAAAGGGATGTGTGTTGAGAGGAATACTGGTGGTGGATTTGAGCATCCACTGCTGGTTTACCTTCTAAAGGATGGCTACATTTTCGCAAGTGGTGTACATTAGTGATTTGTAGCACTCTATTTTCATTTTCCATGCAAGCAATAATACCTGACAGGGTGGGCAGTATTGGGCAATACCAGACCACCCAGAGGCGTAATGAGGCCCAACGCTGCAGGTGGAGGGCCTTGTAGCTCCTGGAAGGTCTGGTATTGCCCAACACCACCCACCCTGGAGGGTATTATTGAACTTAGAAAATGGGCAAACTGTAGAAAGAAAAGACATACCCAGGTTTTTCAGTTTTAAGAAAAATCTGTTTTTATTTAGCTTTATGTTTTCTTGTTAAAAAGAGAAAAAAATAGCCCCCTTTTTGGGTCACTTGTAAAACAAGAAACATGAGCACAACTTTTAAGCTTTAGGTTCTGATAAAAACAATGAAACGGTGAGTCTTTAAAAACACTTTTAAAACAAGAAACCTGCAGTACAACTGTTAAACTTTTTATTTAACTTTCTGTTTTTGTCAAAAAGAGAAACAAAATACCTTTTTGTGATACTTTTAAAACAAGAGATGTACAGTTCAACTGTTAAACTTTAGGTTCAGGTAAAAACAATGAAATGGTGAGTTCATTATTATTGTGGCTGATGAAATTAATTAGACATTTAAATATGCAACTTGAGGGCTGGAAGATTATGTTGTGCTTCTGTCTTCAGTAGGTGGCGTGCTTTTGCTGGTGCTGCAGCTTGGGCTCAGCTGGATTTCTTCTTTTGCAATCTGCTGGAAGAGCTAGTTGGATTTTTCTGCTTTTACTTCGGATTTTCCTGCTGATAAAATGGAACTCCACTGCTTCCTGTCCATAGAAGATGGTGTCCAGTAACTGGCCAAGCTTTGCTCAGATCGGTGGCCTGTTACTGCAATGATTTCTCTGTTGGTTAGTCCTGCTCGAGAAAGTAATTGCACTTAGGTAGCTCATATGCTATGGTTAGTGTACTGCTGCAAGAGGTTGGCTTCCATACTTAGTTTGGGCATTATGGATCTCAAGTAGTTTTCCCCATGGGTGCATTTGTAAACCAATATGTTTCTCTGTTGAATGCTTCAGTAAAGCCTTCAACTCGGTCCCACATAGAAAGCTGCTAAACAAATTAGACAGCAAGGGAGCAGGTCATCAGGTGGTAAACTAGGTAAGAAATTGGCTTACTGGTAGGAATCGGAGGGTATTAGTGAACGGCTCACTCTCAGAGGAAAGAGACATAGCTAGTGGAGCACCACAGGGTTCAGTGCTTGGCCCAGTCCTAATCAACATCTTCATTAGTGACATTTCTGATTGACTTGAGGGCAAGGTGAGTTTGTTCACAGACAACACAAAGATAGGTAACAGGGTGGACACCCCAGGAGGAGTGGAGAAGATGAGGGCTGACCTGGAATCTCTAGAAAAGTAGTCAAGAATGTGGCAACTAAACATCAATACTAAAAAATGCTAAATCATGCACCTCAGAAGGATTAACCCAGGAGTGGATTACTACCTTGGGAGTGAAAAACTGGAAGCCTCTAAACAGAAAAAGGTTCTGGGAATAATTATAACAGATTACCTAAAAATGACCAAGCAATGCGAGAAAGCAGCACTGAGGGCAAATGGTATGTTGGGATGCATAAGCAGCGGAATTACCAGCAGGAAAAAGGAAGTCATCCTCCCACTCTATAGATCAATGGTGAGGCCACACCTGGAGTACAGTGTACAATTTTGGAGACCACACCTCAAGAAGGATTTTACCAGACTGGAAACAATGCAGAGGAGGGCTACTAAAATGATTCATGGATTGCATGACAAATCATATGAGGAGAGGCTGCATGAATTAAACATGTACTCCCTGGAGCAGTGGAGGGACAGAGGAGACATGATCGAGACCTTCAAATTCCTAAAAGGATTAAACAAGGTGCAGGTCCAGGACCTGTCCCATATCAAAAATCACTTAAGAACCAGAAGGCACAACATGAAGCTGGGGGCAGATTCAGAGACAACACACACAAGTTCTTCACTGAGAAAGTGGTTGAACCATGGAACTGCCTTCCACAGGAGGCACTGGAGGACAAAATGGTGGAAATGTTCAAGAAGGCATGGGATAGACAGAAGGGCACTAAAACACTGAAAAGCAGTTAAGGGAAGGGGTAGGGTTATAGGCAGACTAGATGGGATGCATGGCCCCCTTCTGCTATCACTTTCTATGTTTCTATGTAGTTTTCTGGGGTGCAGGTAGAAGCACTTTGCATCTGGTGGTGTTAATGAGATGTACTTTTCAAATGAGATAACAGGGCAGAGCGGAATATTTTTTTCTTCATAGATGAAGCCACGAGCTTTCTCCTTGTTCTGCTCTTGAAGGTTTTTATGATTCCTGGTTTCCTCGTTACATGACAGTGTGATATATTTAGTGTCACTGTCATCTACTTTTGTGCTGAATGACTCCCATTTCAGTTCTCGGAGCCCCTCCTGACCACGCCTGTCCATGTGTAGCTGTACATCAAACCAAACTTTATGAACTAAGCCAGGCGCGGTTCCAGGGGATAGCGTGGGGCTGTTTCTCAGTTTAGTAAGGTCTGCTTCTGTTATTGCTGGGTAGTGTGAAGAGATGTATTTTTGTGCTTTGTGGAGTTTTTTAACCACTGACTGCAGGACATTGTTCAAACTTGTGAATGTGGGGTCTGAAATTATGCTGACTGGCTGGCGGATCTCTGTACTCCCTAGGTGGTCATTGATTCCCGCCCGCAAAGCACAGTAGGCTGCCACTGAATATGCTTTCCCTTTAGCTGCTTGAACCTCCACATAGACATGTCTCAGTTGGTTATTTAATTCTTCAAATGATATTCTCTGCCAGTCTATTGCTATGTTATTGTGGGTGGCCCATTGTTCAAAAACTGTCACTGCCCACTTAGTATTTCTCAGCATGTTTTCTTCCTGTCTCTCTCTATTTTCTGTTGAATTCAGCTTGACTGACTGACAGGAGTCGTTCACTTACTTCATCTTTTTTTTTCTCAGGATGGCTTCTTTTGGTGGGATTGCTGCCTCTTCTTTCTGATTAGTAAGTAGACTGCTGATATTGAGAATGCTAGCAAGGTCAAAATTTATAGACAGTTTGTCTGACATCTTTCACTGTTTTTTTTACAGGTTTCCTGTCAGAAGTATCGGTGTCTTATCAGCTGTACTATCAAGTTGTTGCCATGATACAAGGGTTTGACAGCTGGTGAGGAGGTCACCTGACCGGGACAGGCTGAACTAGGGAACTGTCATCCATGTAGCACTTCATTAGCGAGTGCAACTTGGAAGAGAATTACCACCCAAAAAAAAATGTTTTACTTGTTTCCTTAATTATTTTAACATGCTGTATTTGTAAATAAGAACTAAGAGGAGTGGAGGTGGCTGCCAGGAAGGCACCCTGTCAGCACGTGTACTTGAATCGCAAGATGAGCAAAGGTGGCGGCTGACTTGTTAAACACAAACAACTGATTTTTATTATTTTCTATTTGTTTTTTGAGCATTTTGCTTGTGAAGAGGAAGGGAGGTGGTGGTCCAGCAGGCAGACATGCTTTGGACACCTCTATTATGATCGGAAGACCAGCGGAGGTTGCGGGGGGCAGGCACGCTGTGCAGTAACTCAGTACTGTTGCAAGCTCCCCAAAACTTTATTTTTCATACTTACTATTTGTTTTGTGTGCATTTCTTATGTGAAGAGGACTGGCAATACAGAAGGAGGACATCGGGAACAATAGGAGCAGTATTGGGCAGTCAGGAAATGTTTACCTTTCAAGTCTGGGCCGATCAGGTATGGTAATTTGTCTTAACACAAGGTAAGTATGCCAGTGATCAGTGGGAAGATCTAAAAGAGGTATACTGATGCTGATTCATATTTTCTCTTAAAAACACTGTTTGCTTTATTTATTGGGAAACGTCCCTGCTGATATGGTGAGCGGGGTGACTTGCGGTAGCAGTGAGCACGTGACCTGCTACTGCTTTTTAAATGTGGACACAGACTGGCTGCAAAATTAAACAAGTCAGTTCAGGACAGGTAACTAGGGTATAGAAGGCTATTTCCATAGATTTTCTTTCATTAGGTGACTGCAAGCACTTAAGTTGTACGTGGTGAGGGAAGTGGTGTCTGCTCATTCACTAACTGAGCTCAAAACAATGCCGGCAATTTGAAATTTCCTGAGATGTGGCTTTTGCTGGTTTGGTGGAAAAAATAACCCACTCCAAAGTTATTTAATTAAAAAAAATGTTTATAAATTGGTTCTGAGCATGCTCAGTAAGCACCTCAAGATAGCTGTATGAAACTGAAAAAAAAATATTCTTTTTCATATTGATGTAATCCTTTTTCATGAGTGGAAAATCCTTTTTTTGTTTGGCCACCATCTTGTTTTTCATTTTTCCTTGAAATTCAAATTTGAAAAACCATATAAATGGCATTCTGGAGAGCTACCGAGACATGTAGTTTGCTTATCAGGACCCCCTTAGCTGGATTCTGCACTTAAGTGTTCAAGAAATGGCCTTGAAATTTTGTTTTTTTTATATTATAACTCTTTATTTGCATTGCATGATACAAAAAGAAATTCTTTCTTTTTATTAAGAGTCACAAAAAAAGATCCTTTTTTGGAGGGAAAAATCATTTTTCTTTTGCTAGCATCTTTTGACTCATGTCTAGTGGCACCCCCACCTTCCAATTGCCCTCTCCATTGTACTAGTATTTTTCCCAGTGTCTTGTGGCGCCTCACCACCCTTCAATCACCATTCCCATAATTATCTTACATTTTCCTGGTGTCTAGCAGTGCCTCCCACCCTTCAGTCACTGTACCCATAATTAATATAGTACTTCCCTGGTGTCTAGTGGCACTCCCCACCCTCCGATTGCCATCCTCGAAATCCAAAATATTTCCCTGGTGTCTAGTAGCACCCCCATCCTCTGATTGCCATTCCCAAAATTAACTTTTATTTCTCTGGTGTCTAGTGGCACCCCCACCCTCTGATCACCATCCCGGTTAATAATACAGTATTTTTCCAGTGTTTAGTGGCACTTCCCACCCTCTAATTGCCCCTGTTATGCATAATATGTCCCTGGCATTTAGTGGTGCCCCCCACTCTCCGATCTCCATCTCCATAATTAATAGACATTTCCCTGGTGTCTAGTAGTGCCCCCCCCATCCTCTGATCACCATCCCCATTGTAATTTTTGTTTCCCTGGTGTTTAGTGGCATCCCCTACCCTTCGATCTGCCTCCTGGCAGAAATAAAGAAAACAGTTCCTAGATTTCTTTTTTTTGTAAACCTGTAAAAAAAAAGAAAATGGCCCCTCACCGATCCAAAACCCTCCACTCTGACCTCCCACTCAGCACCCATCACACCGCACCACACCTCCCCTCCACCCTCACTCACCTGAATAGCTCCCAGGTGAAGATCCACTTTCACGTGTAAGATACATCTTGCTGCTAAAAATGCTGACTGCTATATGAGAAAGTAAGGTAAGTGCAGTTCAATGTATTTCAATGGGGTTTTCAACTTTGATGCATAACTTTGCCATGTTTGCATATTTTGACACCAAATGTTCAACACAGCCTTTTTGAGACCCCACCTCATGAACAATGTCAGTGGAAATGAACAAAGCAAGCCCAAAAGGTGATTTCATGGTCACATGGCAAAATCACATTTTGTGCAGGATTTGAACATTTTTAGTACCATTATTTATGAGGTGGGCTCATAAGAAGATTATGTTGAACATTTTGGGAAAAGCATTTAAAATGGCAAAGTTATGAACATACGTTGAAATGTTGCTATGCTCACTAGTAACTTTGGCAATTTTAAAATATTTTGACTCCAAACTTTCAACATAAAAATATTTTTACACCATCTCACAGCTGCCATTTATCAAACCCTGGCCAAACTGTGTTTTCTTGCCTATGGTGTGCAATGGCATTGTGGTGGCATGGAACCAAGTTATGGCAGGAATTTCTAAATTTTAATTATGAGGTTCATGATGTGGGGTAATAAGATGGCTATACTAATAATTTCATTCCTGTTTTACTACAAATGCAACCACAGGGCCCTGTGGGCCCTGCACTTTTACAGCAACATATATATATGTATGTATGCATCTAAGGAAGGATGGACGTGCAGGGCCCAGAGGGCCCTGTGCTCCCACACTCAAATGACAGTATAATTATACTGTCTCAAAAACAAAGGAAACTCTTTGCAAAAAACTGCATTAATGCAACATTTAGGGTTCAGGCTAAAGCACCAAAGTAGATAAATGTGGCTTCCCCACCCCCACCCCTAAAGCAAATCAGGAGCAGAGTCTTCCTAGGGGTTGCAACCATAATGCTCACCCCATTCTATACACTCTAGATACATACACACATAATGAGGTGAACTTTAAGGTTGGCAACCCCTAAGAAGACTGCACCCCTGATTTGCTTCTGCTGTGTGTGTGTGTGTGTGTGTGTGTAGCACATTTTCCCGACTTTTGTTGCATTAGCCTAAACCTGAAATGTTGTGTTAATGCAGTTTTTTTGCAAAGAAGATAGATAGATAGATAGGTAGGTTGGTAGGTAGATAGATAGATAGATAGATAGATAGATAGATAGATAGATAGATAGATAGATATAATAGCCTAGGTTTGCAACTGTGCTTGTCCACTATGGCTACATTGTTCAAATGTGAACCACCTCTGCCACAGAAAACTAGGAGACGAGTTCCCCTCCATAACGACCCCTTGTTTCAAGAATTTATATGATGCCATGATTGTTTCCCTCTAGCCCTTACCATGACGGATGATTTCAGGAGGAGTGGAAGAGATGCCCCAAGTAACCCAGCTTGCCCAGTTGCCCACCTCCCACAGAGTGCTCACTTTGCTGTAACAATTGTGAGAGATGGCAGCAAGTGACATGTGAGTAAGAGGATGGGGTTGAGCAGCCGCATCACTGATGAAGCTAGGCAAGCTGATCAGTCTTCCTAGAATTGTCAATGATGCAAGTGCTCTACCCTTTCCTCCCGGTTACAGGCTCATTCACTCCTGTCCCTCACAATTGTTACAGTGGAGTGGGTGAACTGTAGGATGGATTTAAATGGGCTTGCCAGATTATTTGGACCTACTTGGCCTCACTCGCAAATCATGGATTATGTGTCAGAAAGAAGGTTTGCATGCAAACAAATATTTGGGGATGAGGATTAGGGCAATGGAGTAGGGATGACGACTATGATTTGTACACATTTTTCATTGGTATTCAGCTAGTTCATAATATAAATGCAATCAATAGTGAGACAGACAGCGAGGCAGACATGCATACAGACAGACATACTGACAGATTTAATTAATTCATTATTTCTTATTCACTGTGCTTTATGGGTGCCAGACCTCCTGGAGCTCAGTCCCCATCTCCCCTGACCATGGCTGCACTGATGGAAACTCTCACTCAGTCACCAGCTGAGCACCCCGAAGAGTGGCGAGGAACCGAAGGGATGGGGCATCTCTGATGGAGCTGGCAGCTGGTGTTTTTCAGTTATAGCTCCCTGGGAGGCATGGTATGCAATCACTTAGAGTGCTATGCACAATGTCCGGCATGCCTCCCAACAGCTTCTGGCGCTGACAGTGGTGGTTCCCTGATCACTGCTGGTAATTGGTTATTCACCAGTCACACCCTCCTCCCCTGGAGGAGCAGAGCAGTCCCGAAGACACCCATTCCTCCTTCCTCTGGTCAGTTCTCAGATGTCCCGAGTCCAGAATCAAACCCAGACCATTAGCATTGCAGACAGAAATCCAACCTCTGCGCCAATGGACTGGTCCAGTTTATTTATGTATATACAGGAAGGCCTGCCTTGAGCAAAAAGTGCTTATTTTTAAGGGCATCCCAAGCCTGCACAAGGAACACAGAGATGATCATGTGGAAAGATATATTATCCTAGTGGCATGTAACAATATATGGAGTGTAATACAGAACAAAGATAGCATAGAAAGACTCATCCAATGACTGGAACAGTTTGGAGGTACTAGTAGACTACATTACAATCTGTGAGGCATGCACAATACAGTCTATGAGGCATGAGCAGCTGGTGGTCCTTGAGATAGACAGAAGAAGAATTTGCATTTAGCAGGTTTCATGTATATTATATCCCAAAGGTATGCACGAGCAGTAAGAGGCTGGTAGTGAAGTGTCTTTAAATGTCTAGTGGCAGCCATATCCCACACCCACGCTTAACATACCACCTTGAGCAACTGCATGAACTTGTTTTATGGGAAAGGGAATGCTAGCCAGGACTCCAGGGAAAATCTCTACTCTTGAGAAAAGTTCCTCAGGTTCTACTACTTACACCTGGACACCCACTGGGCTGTATCAGAGATGGGCAGAAGGGGCCTTGCTTTAATGTTTCATCTGAAGGGTGGCACACCCTGACAGCATAGCATCCTTCTAGTATTGCACTGTTGTGCCAGCATTTATGGTATGAGCCTGATCCTAGTGTGAGATTAGAATACAAGATCAGCAGGCCCAGAGGTGGATGTGACACCAACTGAGCAACTCTGAAACCTTAAGAGAGGGAGGGAGAGAAAGAGAGAGAGAGAGAGAGAGAGAGAGAGAGAGACAGATGGTAGCTGGATAACTAGATAGATAGACAGACAGACAGACAGATATACAGACTGAGAGATAGACAGACAGATAGACAGGCAGGCAGGAAGACATAGATAGATGGACAGGCAGGTGGACAGACAGACAGACAGACCAATAGATAGGTAGCAGACAGACAGACAAACGGATAGGCGGAGAAACGAAGATAAATTCTTTCCACAGTATGTCAGCAGCTCTAAAGCAGCACACTGGCTGATTTATTCAATCTTTATAGAAAAACTTATAAATCCATATAGAACAACCTAAAGCTGATACATAGTCTTTTGTACAGCTCTATAGAAACAAATCTAAGGCACATTTAACTGACTGCTAACCATTGCTTTTTAGATGCTCTTATTTTGCATACCTTATTTATTTCTAACAAATTGCCTTGCATCAAAAGTTCTTTCTGTTTACATAATTTTATAGCTCAGAAGTCTACAGAAAGAGCAGTTTGTTTCAGATATGAAATAAGTCTGTAATAAGACTTCAGTCCCAGAATTTCATTATAAGCTGATTTTCTTTTACTCTGTCATGGTTAAAGTCACATTAGAATGTAATGTACTTAAATGGGACTTTTCAGAGATTCCAGTATCATGGGAATGTCCCTACTGCAGATTACTGTACATCAACATAGTTACATGGTTTTCAGAACCCCTAAAGTGATCAGTTCATCAAGTAATATATCAAAACATTAGGTGCTGAAACTCCTGCTATAACTGTGAGTGAAATTGAAAGTAAGTATAGGAGAGGGTTTTCAACATTTATGTTACTTGAGAAAGTGCGATGCCATAGAGGTACTACTGTAGAGCAAGGCAAGTTGCATGTACAGAGGGCCAGCAGAAGCCTTGGAAGGCCGATTCTGCACATGTAAAATACTCTGCAGGAACCATTAAGGGGATTAATTCTCTCTGCACCCTATCCCACTCAGCTAGCTCTTCTACATGGGTGGCCTGGTCAGGAGAGTGAACAAGGGTAGGAACACTCTCACACACAAACCTGACACCAGTATCCACCAAAGGAATCTTACCCACAGCGAAATTTATGAAGGTTTAGGTTAATCTAGCCACACTGGGATCCATGCTAGCATACAGTAGATCTGGGCTGACATGTAGAGTCAGGATTCCTTACACCCCCCCCACCAAGACTGGTCAAGGTTGAAAATTGTGTGGAAGTGATACCGACTATATATGGGCAGGTTGAGGAGAGGAGGCAAAGGCCTGTGTGAGGTCTGAAAGTAGTATTTTGCCTGCTTACACTTCAGGCCAGATAAAAACTGTGACTGTGGTGGCTCTTAGAAGGGCATGGGTATGCAAGGGGGAAAGCATTTGGGAACAAATAGGAGTGAAAAGTCATATAAAACAAGCTCATTCTGATCTTTTTGCAATGTTTGGAAATGTTGGTTACAGTAGTTTATTATATACTGTAGATGGCTAATGTATGCACTAGTAGTGCTCAGACTTAGAAACAGACCTGTAGCTTAAGTTCCACACCCTAGTGTGGTCAAAACCAACCAATAGTGGTGGTGATGGCAGGCAGATAAAAACAGATCCGGAAAGCCAGAAACAAAAAGGATGAGGAAAATACCAAAAAATAAACAGAAAAAAAAAAACAGAAAAAGGGAAAAAAATAAAAAAAGAGATACAGCATCAGTTAAGCACTAACGCCATCTCCCCTTTGACTTGTTGCAGGCTGTCAACCCACAGCATTAGAGTGAGAAAGACAGCCACACACTATAGATTAGGGAATGGGACTGGCGATTAGTTAATGAATTCCTTGCTGTTGCCCACCTATAACTTACTGGTGGTCTGGGGCAACTTGACAAGAAAGTATTATGAGGATGCACAGAGGAGGTGAGACACAGGAAGCATGGCACTTTCTGTTTAGTAACTGAATGGGAGAAAGGAGTCTACAAATAACTATAATTGGGGAGGGGGCAGTAAGAAATTGACAACTTTGGGTCAGCTTCTATTCAGATCCCCTGTCTTCAGGGCAGCATTGACATTTTGGCTAAAAAATGTTGGTTCCTTGATACTGGGGTTTAGCAGGCTACAATTAGGGGTAAGTAGTCCCAATTGAGAACTCCTCACTGACCCCCAGTCAATCCTAACCGCTTCCATTTTTCAGTGTGAGATTTTGTTTAAAATTTCAGTCCACAACAGGCACTGTGGCAGAAAATAAAATTTTCTTTTATAATAAAAATATGCCCTGGGACGGAGGTGGGTGAGGATCGTCAGGGAAGGGTGAAGGGGTGGTCATGGGATTTGCTCTGGTCACCTAGGAAGGGTAAAGTGTTTCTTTCTATTAAATGAACACAGGTCAAAGTAATACCAAAGTTCCACAGGGCCCAATGAAATGTAAAGGTACAGAATTTCGGCACATTCACTGAATACAAGTTTGGCAACCCTTCATCCTCATTGCCACTTGGGGAGGTCATGAGAGCTATAACAGATCTGTTTTTTTGTTTGTTTGTTACTTTTTTGGGAAAGAATACTGACTAAGAATAATAAATACTGAGTATTTCTGTGTTCCTTGTAGAAATACTCACCAAGTACTCACAAATAGGTACTTGCACACTCCTAGTATTGTACCTGGTTACCATCTATAATTCCCCCCCATGGTATCTGAATGGTCACTCTTTTCCATAGAGAAACGGTGGCCACCAAATGTTGCACCATAGTTCTGACAATAGGACGTTGCAATTTGCCCTCCTGTTTTATTATTTGACTTGAACCCTGAGTTGGGAACACTGCCTTGTTTTGCTTTGTTACTATTGTCTTATTTTTATAGTACAGTATGTGGACTTTTTACAGTGTTAAAGGCTAAGCAATCTGAAAATATGTGGACCATCTCTGTCCAATGTAAAATGTTTTAGGCATCTTCAAGAAAAAAATTCCTGCACACACCTAGCTGCCTAAGCACCCACCCTCCAAGTAATCCCAATAATGCAAATGGTTGCTTTTTACCATATGTCTAGAGTATGATTCAATGAAGCATGATACTGCTGACCTGCCCCACTGTTTAGCTCTTACTGAGCAGTGCCAGCAAAACACTTCCTAAAGGAGAACTGCACTTATAACACTGTTACCCGGTTTAGAGCAGAACAGCAAGGTGACTTACGTAAGGTCACAAAGCAAATAAGTACCTCTTATGCGATGCAAACCTAGATCGCCTAATTCACTTCTTCTCTGACCACATGACCACATGGTCTGTCCTACAAAGATAACCATTGCATACATTTTGTTTGGCATGTTTATTGAAACTGAATGAAAAAGAGCAATTAGTGAAAGAAGAGGAAAATCAGAGGAAAAGACTGTGAACAGATAAAGAAAGGTCACTGAGTGAGAGGAGAGCAGAGAAAACCCACAGGAACCTAGAAGTGTGTGTGTATGTGTCTGTGCATCTTTCAGATAAGGATACGATAGCAGCTCTCTGCCAGCTTGATTCTTTGTTTTCCTGAGCAACTTGTGTTTTAAGTCTCTTTCCAACTGACACTACAGTATTCTGCTGTAAGACTTATCTATCCATTGGGTAAACAGAGTACTACACCAAAAATAACTGTATCACCTAATCTGCCCTTTGGATTTGGAACCAATTTCAAAATTATTATCTCTCTCTTTTCTTCCCAACTTAATCAGGACAAAATGTCAACAGAAACTGCAACCTAAGGAGTAATATTTATCTTCTCTTTGTCAGCTTCTACGAATTTCTTGATACTTCTCATGAGAGGCCATATTTATCCAACCCTGGGCAATTAATAGGCCCTGTAAAAAAAATCAAAAGTATTACAGCATGTTTAAAGAACTGCCAACGCCTCCAGAAGAACTTTGAAAGACATAATACTTGGACTCAAGGCAGCCTGTATTTCTCATTGTAAAATGGACACTGAAATCCTCAAATTCTGATTGACTGGAACCAGTCACCTGACCATTCATGAATGCAGTACTACCCACTGTCATCCTGGTATTTATCCTCATTCCAAAATCACTATGCACCTTAGAATTTTAAGAAAATGTTTGATAGCCACTTTTTTTCTCACTGTATCACATATCCTACACTGGAAAAAAAGACAAGAGCCAAAAATCACCACCAACATGTCTTCTCTTCCTCTTCATCACAAGATGGAAAACAGCTACATGCAGAACATGGCCTGTAACCATTTTTATTAAGGCAAAAGGCTATTTATATTTTTATCTTAGTCAGCCCACACAAACTCTAGCCTCTCTGTTTGTTCTGCCAGCTTTAAACACATTTTCTTCCCAAATTCACTCAGTAGCATAGAAAAATCCAGATCAGCAAACAGTCTGTTAATTTATACACTCAGTTAATTTCTGCTTCATTGTGTCATGTGAGTCAGGCCATTGCTTCATTTGCTCCATGTCGGCTGTCACAAAACTTGCTGCTGTACTGAACTGGGGGTGGGGGGTTGAGGTGGGAACAAGCAAGTGAACAGCAAGCAGGTGGAGAGAGAGGAAGATGACAGTATGGAATAATGGCACCTCACCCATGGTTGTGTGTGAGTGTGGGTGGGAGTCCCAAGTAGGAAGATACTAAAAAATAAAAATGGCACAACATCATGTCTAATAATAATAAAAAACAACAAGCTCTCTGTATAAAATACAAATAGAGTGGTTAACTCCTGGCTTGATATTTGCCACCTTCACTCATTGACTCTGTCTTCCTCTTATAATCTTTAATAAATTATCTAAACATAAAAAAAAAAATAGAGGACTCAGTTTTATAATCTGCTGTTAGATCTGCATATGCTGCACCAAACCTCTGTCTGCAGCAAAGCCAGGTGTACCAGGGACCCTGTGCCCAATTTTAGAAAAATTGGGGTCCAAGCACCAAACTCTCTGGGTTTGATGCAAGCCAACAGCTGCACCAATTAAACAGCGCACTGGAGGTGAACGCTGCAAGTCATGGGATGGGCTTGCGGCAGCAGCAGCCAGTCATGGTGACCCACTGGCTGATTGCCCTGGTGAGTGGCAGGTTGTCCAGGGCATGCCCTGTGTCATAGGGGGTGAGATGGGTCAGATTGGGGGAGGGTATGACAGCTGCTCCCAACTTGGCAACTGTAAGGACAGTGCGGGTCCACATGGGGTAAGGGTAGATGCACCAGCACCACCACCACAGGGGGTTGCAGACTCTGACCTACCACAGACCACCAGCCACTACAGCAGTAGCCTACAAGGTGTCAGGGCTGTCTGAGTGCCTTCCCCGGGGGAACAAGGTCACAGAGGGCTCTAGCAGTGGCATAGGGGCAATTAGGTTAGCTCCAGGCTGGTGTAATGGCTGGGTACATGTGCCCATTGGGGGCTCCCAAAATACCAAAATAGGAGATATGGCAGCCCCACCATGGTGTAAGCCACTTCCACCATGACTCACTGGTGTGGCCATTGTAAGGATGGTGCAAGGCCACTTGGTGCAGGTGTTCCCCTCAGTGGTGTAGGCTGCCTTCAAAATCAGGACTGCATGAGGTGTGGCACCTGGAGTGGATTGTACCATTTCACCTTGATGCAAACCCCTTGCGCCAGTCCTGATCATTTGAAAATCAGGCCCAGTATATTGTCTGGGGGGATTAATCAGTCACAGAGTATAAAAAATTGTAAAAAATGTCAGAAACTACAACTATGGTAGTGTCATCGGACCAAAATAATAACAACAAAGCTATAAATGCAAGCAAGATCCTACAGGTGGATGAACAATTTTACCAAATATTGAGATTATTTGAAATTTTTAAGACATACAAAATTAATAAGCCCATTTTATAAGTGCAATAAGATGTGGCTTGGTGTTGGCAGTGCTGAGATATCTACACACCTAGGGACTGAAGGCACTCTGCCACAATAGCCCTGGGTGTGTGAGTATCTCGGCACTACCAACACTCAGCCATGCCTTATTGCTTACGTTGCTGTGAATTTCTTCTCCCCATTATTTATTTCTGAGGCCGTATGAGTTAAAATAGGATCTTTGTTTCCGGAGGCTTCATCGCTTCTTATTACTTATTCCCAACCTGATGTCATAACACTCTGCTTGTGACATCACAGTCACTCACATGGTAACAGATTGTGATATCACAACAGACAATTATGATTTCCAGTAGGGAATATGCTTGTAGGGGAAGATGAACTCAAACGGGATAACGGTCATGTTTTGTGAGACCTTTCTCGGTAATAAATAAAGGGGAGGCGAGATCTATAGAAGATGAAATACTGTACAGGTTGAATTGTTTCTAAATATTATGTTTTCCTAAGTTTTCTCAAATACATCTGCAACTGTTTAAGTGTAACACATGCCTTAACAGCAGCTTCCCCATCATTTCTGTGCCTCTGTGCCAAAAGTAATATTATGGAGTAACTTGTGCCTTTCGTTAGTGTTTTAAAACAATTTTACTTGAAGAAAGTGCATCTAGTGGGGATATGAGACCCACAAAAGGTTCTACAGTTCTGAAAGGTTGTGATGTACCATGAAATATCCTGATAATTATCCAAGCCTTATTAGAACTTTCCAAGCCTTTTTTTGTTCAAAGTATAGACACAGGGCCCGATTCTAGAAGGTTGGCGCAAGTCACCGCCAAATGCGCCTTGCGCCAACTGCAACTGCGACATTGACCCTGCGCCCCATTATAGAAGGGGCAGGGTCTCCACAGGTAAGTCCTGCAACTTGTGACATGTGTCCAGGTATGCCGAACAGAGGGTGTACTTGGCGAGCATGTCACATGTCGCAACCGCAGGTTGCAAGTGCACCCCCTGCCCAGCAAGCCACATTAGGTGCCCCACAGGGCTGCTCACATCCCCAGCCCCCCTGAAGTGTCCAATATGAGCCCTGCAGGGCTGTCCACACCCCCAGCCCCCCTGAAGTGTCCAATATGAGCCCCACAGGGCTGTCCACACCCCAGACCCCTGAATCCTTGTGAAATGAATGCCCATGAAGCTGTCCATTACCCACTGCCCTGAATCTCCTATTGCAAATAGCCCCTGCAGGTGCACAGTCTAGCTCCAACTGCAGCTCAGACTTCGAAGCTGACAGAATGCGCATAATGCTAGCACTGTCTAGTGCCCTAATTTGTTAAAGAACCACTAGCATTTTCACTCATCCCTTAGTTGGTGATTGACATTAGCCCATCTTCCCTCCTTTCCATACAGCCACCAACTGAGTGCTTGTAGGAGCGCCAAAGTCAAGGAAATTAATTTCTGAGCATGTCTTTACAGTAGCCTCCTACAGAACCCAGTGGGTGGCTGGCCATAGAGGTGAGAGATGGGCTGTGCCAGTCAGTGGCTGGGGATGGGTGGGTGGGTGCTGGGTGGACTGGCATGGTGGGGGGCCACTAGACTACCAGGGCTGGGTATATGCGATTTCGGTGTAGCAACTCGGGGTCAGGGGCATGGTGGGGGGGTGATTGCACTGCCCTGTGGGCTAATCACAATGGGAGATTTGGGGGCTGGGCTTGATGAATATATAGGAGACAAGAAGTATGAGTTCCACCCATGACTGTATGGGTGGTAAGTTCAATAGAGGGCCCCATAGCCTACTGGACTCCTATTTTCCTATGAACCTATGTATACCCTAGAGCAAAGGAAGGAGAGTGGTGATATGATCGAAACATTCAGACATCTTAAGGGCATTAACAAGGTGTAAGAGTCTAACATGTTCAATATAAGAAAAATAGCAGGACAAGAGGACACAGCATGAGATTAGAGGGAGGCTGATTAAGGGGTAATGTGAGGAAGTTCTTTTTCACAGAAAGGGTGGTGAATGCATGAAATGGACTACCTCAGGAAGTGGTGGATATGAATACAGTGCAGGACTTCAAACAGGCATGGGATAGGCATAAGGGAGCAATACATATGAGTATGAATAGATAGGCCATTGACAGAGTAAAGACCTATGGCGCATTCAAAAGGTAGAAAAAGAAATGGGCAGACTGGATGGGCCTTGCTGTCCTTATCTGCTGTCAACTTCTATGTTTCTATGCAAAAATCAATGCTTTAAAAATTATCTGAAGTTTATCAACCTTAAGAGCATGGGCAAAGTGTCCTACTAGTGTCTAGCAAGTAAGATAACTGGGGTTGAAAATACATTCAACCGCAGTTACCGTACTTGTTAGACAGCAGTCACTGGTTGCAGCAGGAAGATGCGCTTTTGATTGGAGAATGAATCTTCGCTATGTTGGCAGTTTAGGTGAGTGAGGGCATATGAAGGGGTCAAGGAGGGGTGCAGGGAGGTGAGTGCACAGTGGGAGGTTGGGTGGGTGGTGTGGTTGTGATCGGCACTGGACTTTTTTTAGTTAACAAAAAAGACATCAAGGGAAGGTTTTCTTATTTGCAGCTTCACTAGTACATGGGAGGGTGGAAAGGTACCACTAACCACCTATGAAGTGTAAAAGTATGATAAATATGGGCACTAGAGGGTGGGGTGCCACTAGACACCAGGGTAGTAACTTATGAGGATATAGGAGGGTGGGGAGTGCCACTAACCACCAGTGCTTTAACTAAATAAATCCTTTTTCGTGACCCAATTTCCTTTTTTGTGATGATGAAAAAAGGATTTGCAATAATGGAACTTAGAGAGTCATGAAAAAGAATTTAAATAGTTTAAAAAAACATTCAGAGGCCATGGGAGCAATAAAAAAATATTAAGTGAAGCTCATCAGCTTCTGATGAGTAAGATAATTGTTTGGATGTCTGTAGAAGACATCCTGGGCAGAGTTATGGCAGTTTGTTGTGTGAAGAAAGAGAAAATTAAGATGATGGTTCACAAAAAAGGATTGCCCTCCCTCACAAAAATTAATTCTTTTTCATGAGACCAAAATCCTTTTTTGTTCCATTCCACTGTCCTGGAAAGTGAAATTCCCATTGAAAATAATGGGACCTTAAAAATGCTGTAACTTTGAAACAGTTTAATATTTTTTCTTCAAACAAGTGGAAGTCTAGTCTGTGACCCAAGCTGTTTCTACTATAATAACGTCTCATTAAAATTCCACACTACCTGCACGCATGGCGATGAGAAAAAAGTGCAGAAAAGGGTGAATTTTAAGGTAATTGCACTATCCACATCTCAGAATCCACACATCCAACTGGATTGAAACTCTGCATATCAAGAGATCTACCTCATGAGGCAGCACGTGCCAAATCTTGTGCAAATCCGTTGAACAGTTGCAAAGTTATTCAAGCACATAATTTGAGGTTTAACATCAAAGTGCCTAATCAACCCAGGGCACGGCTGTGCCCCTATAGTTATAGTGGCACAGTAGCGCCACTATATAGGGTTGAACTAGGCTTTCTATGTTAAACCAGAAAGTTTGCATTTCAATTGCTAGGTTTTGTTCTGGTCGGATGTGTAGTTTCTGAGATCTGGATAGTGAAAAAAAGTGATTTTTTTTCATATTTTTTCCCCATTGGTTTGGATAAGATTTCTTTGAATTTTACTACCGCCCAGAAAGTTTGGAATTTTGGTCAGCAATTTTCAGGGTAGACTGGGGCTTATCCACAGATGTACATTGCCCTGGTTTGGTGAAAAAATATTAATCCATTTCAAAGTTATTTAATTTTACAATTTCTATGAAACAAAAAAGGAATCAATTTCTTCTATATTAATGTCATTCTTTTTCATGAGTGGAAAATCCTTCTTTGTTTGGCCATCATCTTGTTTTCCATTTTACATGAAAATTCTAATTTGGAAACCCCCAAAAATTACATTCTTTGGAGTAACCAACAAATGTAGCTTGCTTATCGGGATACCCTTAGCTGGATTCTGTACGTAACTGTTTAAGAAATCCCTTTGAAGTGTGTGTTTTTAAAGTTTATACATCTTTTTTCATATCATGTGATACAAAAAAAGATTTTTTTTCCATATAACGAGTGATGAAAAAAGATTATTTTTTGTGAGGGGAAACAACATCCTTTCCCTAGTGTCCAGTGGCACCCCCCCCCACCTTCTGAACACTATCTCTCTTGGTATAATATTTTTCCATGGTGTCTAGTGGCACCCGCTGCCCTCTGATCACTGTCCCTATTGCTTTTCTAATGTTCCCTGGTGTCTAGTGGCACCTCTCACTCTTCAGTCCCCATCCCCCTTTAAGCTGTATTAGTTGTGGCTGTGAAATGAAATGAAAGGTGCCCAATACAGAAGCACTGGAGGGAAATAGAAAGGCTGTTTCCCTCCAGGCTAAGAGATGAATGAAACTGAGGGTATTTCTTTCTCCCTTTCACGCTGACAGTATATCATGTATTTAAATTTTGTTTTTTGAGATATGATACCTGAAGAAGCTGGTCAGCTCCCAATGCTGAAATTAACTCCCAAAAGTGAAGTGGTTTAAATGAAAGCAGTTTCAATCTGTCAGGCAGCCGCTCTGTTTCAGAGCTTGTGAATTAAGGGTTTGTTGCTTGCTAATCACCTCTCTTTTGGTCTTAAAAAACCCTAAATCCAAGCAGCCAGCCAACACAAAATGTTTTATCTCCACACAACACTCCTGCAGGGAACAAGGGAGGAGAGTGAGAGAGCCACCTGTAAGCACTGTGGAAAAAGCAGTCTCTCTCTTTCTCTCTCCCTCTCTGCCTCTCCCTCTCTCTCTCTTTCTCTCTCTCTCTCTCATCCTGTGACACAGTATGAAAATGGACCAGGTGCTGGGATTGGGGAGATAAGCCCCCTGTATGTGTCTTGCCATTTGCTGGGATGAAAGTGTGTGTTTTTTTTTAATAAATTAAGGGGCTCAATTTGGTGAAACAAAAGGTGCAACATAGAGATTCAGCTTATTTCTGGAAGCTGATCGGCCACTCTATAGCAGAGTTTTTAATGCAATTCAAAAGACCTATCTGCTTACTCTGGTTTTGGACTTAAATGCCCTAAAATAATCTAAAATAAGAGAACAGGAAAGGTTAACATTTCCCTGGTGTCTAGTGGCACACCCTGCCCACCGATCATGGTCCCTGATGCAAGTTTAATTTCCCTGGTGTCTAGTGGCACCCTCCCTTTGCTGTCCTCCCTGAATAAAGAAAATGGTCCCTCAATGTAATTTTTTTTAAACCTGTAAAAAAGAAAATGGTCCCTCACTGATCTGACCCCCCCACCTCCAACTCAGCACTCACCACCCCACACACACCCTGACTCACCTGAACAAGTCCCAGGGTGAATATACATACTCTGATCGAAGACACACGTTGCTGTTGGAAAGATTGATTGCCATATGAGAAAGTAAGGTAAGTGCACTTCAACATATTTCAATTGGGGTTTCAACTTCCATGTATGACTTGGTAATTTTTCAAAATGTTAACACTAAATTTTCCGCATACCCTTTTTGATACCCCACCTCATGAACAAAGTTTGTGTCATTTTGTAAATCCTACCTGAAAGGCAATTTCACAGTTGGTTGGAGAAATCACATTTCAGATGGGATTTCAAAATGCTCACTGTACTTGTTCATGAGGTTGGGTCACAAGCAGGCCACTGGAAAATTGCGCCTGCAATTTTTTTGCAGAATCCTCAATTTTCACCATTCTCCACAAAAACTGACATGTTCTGCAATTTCTTGCAATTTTAAAGTTTTTATATTGAACTGTGTAAAAATATTAACATTTTTAATAAAATACTCTCAAATATATTGACAATTTTGCAAGCCTGGCTGAAACAATGCAGTGCAAGGTAGGGCAAGGGTTTTATGTGACACTGATTTCTTTTGAATCGTTGTCTTATTTGGTTTCAAAATCCACTGACCAAGCATAAGTACACTTACACACTTAACATTTGTTATGTTGCTTGCACACATGTGCAAGAAACATAGTGCCATCATCTGAGTTTTTGGAGGTGTGGCACCCCGTCTTCCAATTCAGTCAGCCAGTTTGCAGGTGTGGCCACAGTTCTCCAATGACTGCTGCAGCTGTCTATGACAGCAGTCCAAAATGCAGTGGCATACAGTTGAAAGGGAGAGCTCCGTTTCAGTAAGCAGAGCTCCCCCCCCCACACACACGCACTCACACATATTGCGTGCTGAAGCACTCCCTCCCCACGCACACACTGTATGGCTGGCGGGGTGCCTAATCCCCTCGGCACCACCCCCACACAAAGCAAAAATGTGGCAATTATTTATATTAGGGGACACATAGTGCCCCGGTTTTGGAATTCAGTGGATTATGGTACTTGGTCCTTCAAACAGGCAGTTAGCCATGCCCCCAGTCAAATGTCAGTTCTCCCCACCTCCAAACACACCTCTTGCAATCAGCCATATTGGATATCTCCACGCCCATTAAATGTATTTATTTTTTTATGGTTTGAACGGTTATTTAACTGACTTCACTGCAAAAGCAGTCATTAAATAAATACCTAAAAAGGTTATAGCCAACGGGGGTGCCCAATCCCCTGTTGGCTCACAGCTACACACCCCCAAAACCTTTCCAGGTGCCATGCTGGGAACCCACCCCAGCATGGCAAATCTTGTTAAAGCTGATGGGGGTGCCCAATCCCCCATCAGCTCCAGCCCCCCAAACAGCCTTTCCAGCTGCCACTCTGGGAGCCCACCCCAGCATGGCAAACGTCCGCGTCATCTTCATTACAAAAACCCTGTCAATAAAAAGGTCCCTCGCAGTCTACCTTCCCCACCCGCACCTCACCCACTGCGCACCCTGCCTCCCCACACCCCCACCCCATACTTACCTCCAGAGCTTGGCACGACAATCATCGGTGGACCGAGAACACGTCTGCACTCTTCAAAGCTGACTGCGAACTGAGGAAATGCCAGTAAGCTGTATAATGGAATAAATAGGGTTTTTTCAACTTTATTGCATATCTCAGGCATTTTTGGGAATTTTGGGCCCAAATTTTCAACATGGAGTTTTTGGGACCCCTCCTCATGAATTCTTGCACTGTCATGGTGTTAATTGGGCCTGCAGGGTGATTTCACGGTCACTGGGCTAAATCACCTTTCAGGACTGATTAACAAAATGACAGTGCCAGTGTTCATAAGGTGGGCTCTCAAAAAGCCTATGTTGAAAATTTGGTGAAAAAATTCCTAAAAATGACTGTTTTATTTAGCTGCAAGTGCTAAGTAGTCTTACCGCACTCTCGTAAGTTTGTGAATTTTCAATATTTTCACTCCAGATTTTCAAAATTGCCATTTTACCACACCTCCTTATGAGCAGTACAGCTGTCATTTTTCACATACTGCCCAAAACGTGTTTCCTAACATGTAGCGCACAATGGCGCAGTTGGTGTGCAAAATCAATATATGGAACACATTAAGAAAATCACAGTGACACTGTTCATGAGCAGAGGTCTTAAAATGGCTATGTTAAAAATTTGGTGAAAAAATTCCTAAAAATGACTGTTTTACGAGCGTGCATTGTGCAGTTCCTACGCACGTTCGTAAGTTTGTGAATTTTCACCAGTACTTTCACTCCATATTTTCAACAATGCCATTTTACCACACCTCCTTATGAGCAGTACAGCTGTCATTTTTCACATCTTGCCCAAAACATGTTTCCGCCCATGTAGCGCACAATGGCGCAATCGGTGTGCAAAATCAATGTATGGGACACATTAAGGAAATCACAGTGACACTGTTCATGAGCAGAGGTCTTAAAATGGCTATGTTGAAAATTTGGTGAAAACATTCCTAAAAATGACTGTTTTATGAGCGTGCATTGCGCAGTTCCTACGCACGCTCGTAAGTTCGCGAATTTTCAATATTTGCACTCCAGTGACTTCCAAATACCTAAACAGCACATAGAAGCAAGCAACATTCGGCATTGAAAAATGCTTGTTTTGTGTTGAAACAGTCAATCAGAAGACCTTTTGTTGCCACACAGACTGAAACAAAAGATAGGAGAAAAGATGCAAATTATCCCATTCACGTAAATGGGGCGCTAACTATGAAGCCTTTCTGTAAGTGGCAGGGCAAGTTTTTCTTTGTGAGCATACTTTCATTCAGACTAGTTTTGATTCAAACAGCTGAGGATGTTTGGATGGCTCTGCCGATTTTAAACTTGAATAAGCTAGTAGCGATAGTGATCTCACTTTTAGCAATCTACCCCCAGATGCTCACAAGCAAAGACTACAATAAAAACATGACTAAAGTCTGAAAACAAGCTTACAAAACACAAAATGTATCTGAACATTTATCTTTAACTAAACAAAATCATTGCAGCCAGAGTAAAATAAAGGTAAATTACAGGGTACGCTGACTACTGTATGATGTAGTAAAAATATATTGGTATTCTTTCACATTTTTTGGTAACCACGTAAGGCTCACTAGGCACAAGTAAGTACAAAAAGTAAGAAAATTCTTTGCAAAAAAAAAAAACAACTGTTAATGCAATGTTTAGGGTTTAGGCTAAAGCAACAAAAGTAGGGAAATGTGGTTTTAGGGTTTCCAACTCTAAAACCCTAATGCCACCCTTAAAGCAAATTGGGGCAGAATCCTCCTAGGGATTATCAACCCTAAAGCTCACACCATTAGGTGTATATGTTTCTGGAGTGTATAGAATGTGGTGAGCTTTAGGGTTGACAACCCCTAAGACGACTCTGCCACTGATTTGCTTCAAGGGTGTTGTTGGGGTTTTAGGCTTGGAAACTCTAAAGCCACATTCCCCTACTTTTGTTGCTTTGACCTGAACCTAAATATTAAACTAAGACAATTATTTGCAAATAATCTATATTTATATATACATTATTCTTTGCAAAAAAATGTGTTACTGTATCAATTAGGTTTCAACTTAATACAACAAAAGTAATGCTCCCCCTCCCCCCCAGCCCATAGCCTCCTGTCTGAAGCACAAGTTGCAGCTCCAAGCTAGTACCTCATACTGATAGAGACTTCAAGGGTAGAGAAATATGGCTATTTCCATAGCCCTTGTTATATGGCAGTCACAAGAAAAGAAAGAGACTTGGGCATCATCATTGCCAATGACCTGAAATCATCCAAACAGACCACTAAAGCAGTAGGTAAGGCTAGAGGGATGTTGAGGTGCATTAGTGGGGGTATCGCAAGTTGTAAGAGGGAGGTAATAGTCCTTCTTTACAAGACACTGGTTAGGCCCCATGTGGAGTATTGTGTGCAGTACTGTAGGTTGCACCTGCATAAGGCCATTAAGAAAATGGAGGCAATCCAGAGAAGGGCTACCAAAATGGTGCAGGGACTGCATCAGAAAACATGTGAGGACAGATTAATGGAACTCAATATGTATACCCTAGAGCAAACGAAGGAGGGAGGGAGATAGGTGATATGATCGAAACATTCAAATATCTTAAGGGCATTAACAAGGTGAAAGAGTCTAACATGTTTCAATATAAGTAAAATAGCAGAACAAGAGGACACATCATGAGATTAGAGGGAGGCCAATTAAGGGGTAATGTGAGGGAGTTCTTTTTCACAGAAAGGGTGGTGGATACATAGATCGGCCTACCTCAGGAAGTGGTGGATGTGAATACAGTGCAGGGCTTCAGACAGGCATGGGATAGGCATAAGGGAGCACTACAAATGAGTATGAATCGATAGACCATTGACAGAGTACAGGCCTATGGCACATTCAGGTGGTAGAAAAAATGGGCAGACTGGATGGGCCTTGCAGTCCTTATCTGCCGTCAACTTCTATGTTTCTATGTACATGTTGCCAACAAAAGTTGTTGTAACTTTCTTTATGCAGGGCTTATATCCGTCCTTGTTTGCTCAGAAAAGGGGGTGAGCATTACAGTTGACAACCCTAAAGAAGACCCCACCACTGATTTAACAGGACCCAGGAGACCCAAAATCCTAATGTTGTTTTCCTTTTGCTGCTTGGGGGTTGGGGACAGGTGGTAGAGTTGGAAACCCTAATGCCACATTTCTATACTTTTGTTACATTAAGTTGAACCCTAACAAGTGCATTAACGCAGTTTATTTTTGCAGAGAATTTCCTTTCTTTTTGAAATAATGGAATTGTATCCTCATTCACGCAGGTCTCTTCAGGACCAGTGTGAACAGGTACAGATGAGCTGGGCCCTGTGCTAAGGGAGAACTCCATCCACCTATGGAAGTGTAGGACCCTGCTTCTACGCAGCAGTGGACATGAAAAATGACCAAAGTTATGAACATGTATAGAAAAATGTCAACATATTTTGATAACGTTGCTGTTTTTTAATATTTTGATCCCACATTTACAGTATTTATTTATTCATTTATTCAACCTCAGATTACAATACCTTTGTGCACAAGGCACTCATTTACAAAGGTTCCACGTTAGTGGGGAGGGGTGGACAAACATACAGAGGCAGTAATACAAAGACTACGTTTAAAAAACAGTGAAGTACATACTTTATTTATCTAGAATTAATGACTTTAGTAGTGGAGAAGAAAGGAGCAGGGGGGTAATAAAGAGAAGAAGAAGATGGGTAAGCAGCCAGAAGGGCTTGTCAGTAGGAGTAGAAACAGTGGCGGGTGTGTGTAGTAGGTAGGTAGAAGGGGAGGTGGTTGGGTGGGAGAGTGAGAGGAGGGTAGGAGGATATAGCACAGGTTGGAAATGTAAAGCTTTGGGGTGGAAAAGAGGAAACTGGAGTGTGCACAGGTGGTAATATCATTAGGTGAAGCAGTCACAGGAACTATTTGTTGTAAGACACTGATGGAGCCTGTGCTTCAAAGGACCTAATCTTGGTATGGATAGGATTTCACTGGGAAGCACATTGAACATGAGTGGAGCTCTATAAGCAAATGAACGCTGCCCTTGAGATGTCCTGCACCAAAGACTCTTCAGAGATTGACGGTCTCTGCTTCGAGTGTACAGGGAGCTGGAGTGAGAGCTAAGGAGATTCGTAGTTCCAGGGGGCAAAAGGTCGAGAAGTGTCTTTTTAGCTAACAGGTATGTTTGGTACTGTGTCCTTCCACTTAGTTGAAGCCACCCAGATTGGGCGTATAGGTCACATGTGTGGGTAAGGCGTGCAGCACCGGTGAGAAGTCTGCACACCTTATTTAGTGCAATGGATATTCTACAGAGTGAAGAAGTAGTGTCAGCACCATAGATAACCAAGCCATAGTTGACTGTAGGTAAGACAGAGCTGATAATTGCAGTTTTGAGGGCTTCAGGTGTCAAGCAGTGTTATGTCTGTAGAGCCTTCTTAGTAATCCACCTCATGAACTCGATGAGTGAAAATGTTCAAATCTCATCAAAAATGTCATTTCACACCTGAAGTGCAAAAACACATTTTGGACAGGATTTGAAATATGGCAGCTGTGACATTCACGAGGTGGAGTGAAAAATGGCTATGTTGAAAATTTTGGGTCAAAATATTTAAAATTACGAATGTTATAAGCATGCATTGAAGATTTTCAATGTACACTCATAACTTTGTTGTTTTTGTTTTTATATTTTTACCACACATTTTTAACATAGCCTTCTTATGGCTATGTTGGCTCTTTGTACAGACAGTTGGTAAGACCACATCTGGAGTACTGTGTACAGTTCTGAAGACCCAATCTCCACAAAGACATAGACAAGGTGGAGGCTGTCCAGAGGAGGGCAACCAAAATGGTGCAAGGTCTGCACCAGAAGACATATGAAGAAAGACTACAGGAGCTTAAGATATATAGCCTCAAGGAAAGAAGGGTGAGGGGGGAGATGATAGAAACTTTCAAATACCTAAAGGGAATCAACAAAGTACAAGAGGGTAGCATCTTTCAGAAAAAGATATGTGCAAGAACAAGGGGGCACAATTTGAAGATAGAGGAGGGATGGCTCAGAGGTAATGTGAGGAAGTATTTCTTCACAGAGAGGGTTGTAGATGCATGGAACAGCCTTCCTGAGGAGGCTGTACAGTCAAAAACAGTGGGGGAATTCAAGAATGCATGAGACAGACATAAAGCAATTCTAGTGGGGTAGGAGGAAGTAGGCTGTTGGTTAACAAGGATCTGTAGTTTATCTATTAGGTAGAGAAATGGGCAGACTAGGTGGGCAAAGCAGTCCTTATCTGCCATCAGATTCTAAGTTTATGACCCCACCTTATCAACAAGGGCAGATACGTTTTTCAAACCTCACCTGAAAGGTGATTTTGCACCATGACTGCTAAATCACCTTTCAGGATGGGTTTGCCTAATTTCACTAGCATTGTTCCTGGCATGGGTTCCAAAAAGGCCTTGTTGAAAATTTGGTGTAAAAATGTTCAAAAATAAGATTGTTGCAAATAAATACAATGAAATACAATGAACTGCACTTTACCTTATGTTCTCATACTGTAGTCGCCGGTTCCAGCAGAAAGCTGTGTCTTCCATTGGAGAGTGGATCTACATTGTGGGACACGTTCAAGTGAGTTAGAGTTTGGAGAGTGTGTATGTGGGGTGTGTGGGGCGGTGGGTGCTGAGTGGGGGATAGAGAGGGGGTGGGGTTACTGGACAGTCAGATCGCAATGGATGGTTTTGTTTTTACCAGGTTAAAAAAAGATCAACAAGGGACAGTCTTCTTTATTATAGGGGACAGAAGCCAACATTGGGGATTGGGCATCCAATTGCTGGAATGATTTTCAGTGGCACTGTGAGTGGGCTGCCTGATGCCACCACTATTTCATTTTGGGGAGATGACCTGGAGAGGACGGGGGCCTGAAAAAGTGGTACCAGGATGGGCACCCAGGTCTACTATTTTGTAAATTAAGCAGGGGAATGGGCAACCTGGAGGGAAGGGGCAAAAGAATCAGAACAGGGGATTGGCATCAGGGTCTGCTTATTAGTGGGGAGAGGGGAGGAAGAAGCAGTACCTAGGGTAAGCACCCCAGTCAACTAAAGAAAAAAGATAGATAGATAGACAGACAGACAGACAGATAAACACACAGACAGACAGATGGATAGATAGAGTGAGTGGTCACTGATGGATGGTTTTGTTTTTTCAGCTAAAAAAGGCCAGTGAAGGATGGTTATTGTAAGAGACAGAAGCCAATATTGGGCATCTCAGGGTTGGGATGATCTTCAATGGCATCTGGGGTGGGCACCCTGTCGCCATCACTATTTCTTTTGGGGGCAGACAACCTGGAGGAGAGGGGGCCGAAGGAAGTAATACTGGGTGTGGGTAACCTGATCCACTTAACAAAAATGAAAAGATAGATAGATAGATAGATAGATAGATAGATAGATAGATAACTGGACATTTCTTTCCTGAGATGTCAAGAACAATGGTTCTTTCGTGTGAGCGCATGAAAGAAATGTGAAACAAACTAAGTCCCATCTTCTTCTTTCATGAGTTCTTTTGTGACTCATGATTGAAGATAGTGGGCTTATGAAAGAAGAGGGTGAAACTTAGTTTTTTTTCATAGTTCTTTCATGAGCTGGCCTTCTTCTTTTGAGAGTTGTCTTATGAGCCTAGATTTTTCTTTCGTGAACCAAGATTCTTTCTTTGTGAGATTCACGAAAGAAGAATTTCTGCTCACAATAGAAGAATCGTGACTCCTCCTTCAGCCTTTCAGCTATGGTTTTGGGCACATCTCAAAACAATATTTTGGGGTCTTTTTACAAAAAGCAAACAGCAGAATCTAACTAGATTGGTCACATTTAGCTAGATTCATGTATTTGTTTCTGTCCAGAGCATCATTTTTATGGGTTTTAAAATATTTTTTTGAATAAATAAAAAACTGGAAGGCTGCCATATGAAAGAATTTTTCTCATGAAAGAATTTTGGCTCGTGAAAGAAGATTCTTCTATTTTTTTTTCATATCAAACGTCTAGCCTAAAGACCCTATTGAGCATGCTCAAAACCGACATTTCACATCCATGTAACTTGGGAACAGATTGATATTTTTTCACCATACCAATGAAAGCCACCATTCCAGGGCAAGCCCTTTCTATCCTAAAAATTTCAGAGTAAAATTCCAAACTATCTGGGCAGTATGTGAAAGCCAAAAAACATCAATGACAACAACAAAAAAAGATTGTTCCTCTTTTTGCAATATAAAGATCTCAGAATTCAGACATCCGGCCAGAGTGAAGCTTACCAAATCAAGAGACCTTGTCACCCAAACCGCAGATACAAAATATTGTGCAATTCCATTGAATGAGGATGAAGCATTAAAGTGGAAAGTTTGGGGTTTAACATTAAACACTCTATTCAACCCTAACTATAGGGGAGGTACCAACCCCCCATAATATACTAATTGCAAAAAGCAATGTTAATGCAGACATTATGGCTGAAGAACACAAAGCACACAAAGGAGGGTAATGAAAAACATTAGGGATGTGGGTCCCTGGAGTACCGGTGAATCAGTGGTGGGTCTTCCATGGGGTTGTCAACCCTAAAGCCCACCCTCTTCCCCCAGCCCATAACCACCAGTCTGAACCACAAGGTACAGCTGCAAGCCAGAGCCACATACTGTTACAGTGATACACTCTTCAAAGGTAAAGAAGTATAGCTTGCCACATGTTGCCACCAGAATCTGTCATAGCTGTGTTCATGCAGGGCCAGCATGAACAAAAGAGAACATGTCTGAATTTGTTTACTCAGGGGAGAGGGTGGACATTAGGGTTGAAAACCCCTAGGAGGACCCCACCACTGATTTGACAATTCTCTGGGGACCCCGAGCCCTGATGTTTATCATTTCCACAATTTGTATGCTTTGCATTCTTCAGCCCTAATGTCTGTATTAATGTAGTCGTCTGTTATTAACTTCTCATCTTTTTCTTATAGTGGAATCATATCCTCATTTGTGCAGGTCCCTTTGGCACCTGAGCAAACTGAAATAAATAGGATACTGGAGACAGTCTCAGTGCAGTGTATGCCCATCATGCTTCAGCACAAGTCAACCCCTTGTGAGGGAAGGCTCCCCAGCCTGACACAAGGTGTTGTGTGAGCACCAGAAGGGTCCACCACAAGACTGCTAACACAAACACAGCACAGTCAATAAGAATGCACACAAAATGCCAATACCAAAAACTTCACAAATACAGGGAAAAGTAATGCTAGCATGGTGATTTATGATTAAAACTCTGGGGGAGCAACTCCAGGGGACTGATTTATGATTACAAATCCAGGGGAGGCAACTTGGGGGGCTGCCATTTACAACTTCCATCTCTGGGAAGGTGAAAGTTGGGCGAGGGGGGTGAATATTTTCAGTCATGTGCTATAACATCCCCATGCTGTTCTGTAAATGTAGCTGTTTTCACCCATGCTATTTCCACAGTGGGCATTCCACTGTGCTATTATTCAAATGCTATTTTGTTGGTGTATCACACCAGAACACTGCTCTATCTCTCCCCAGGTTGGGGTCGGTCGGCACCACAGTGTCTTCCCCCCAACCTTGGCCCATTCAGGTGGCTCACTGAGATCACACCTGAACTCAAGTCACTGGCATGGGAAGGCAATGTAATCCCCAATGAGGCAATAGCCATCACTGCAAACAACATTACTTCACAATTTTTGAGAGACATTTTTGACCCCAAAATTTATTTTCATGAACCCTCTTCTGAACATGACAGGTGCCATTTATAAAATGCTGAACGAAATATCATTGCATGCCACAAGTGCGAAACCACATTTTGGTCAGGATTTGAAAAATGACAGCTGTCAGGTTCATGAGGTGGTATGAAAAAATGGCTATGTTGGGGTTGAAATATTGAAAATTACAAAAGTTATGAGCGCACATTGAAAAATCTCAATGTCCATATTTAACTTTCTTGTTTTTTAGTATTTTTACCTCAGATTTTCAACATAGCCTTCTTATGACTCCCACCTCATGAGCCTGGAGGTGAAAACTGTCAAATCATGCTTGGAAGGTGATTTTGTGGAGTGATTGCAAAATCATGTTTTGAGCTGGTTTTGAAAAATTTCGCCTACCTTGTTCATGAGGTGGTGTCCCAAAAAGGCCATGTTTAAAGTTTGGGTGAAAAATATAAAAAAATTTACCAAGTTATGAGTGAAACTTCAAAATGCATTGAAATATATTACAGGTCTCTTAACTGATTTCCTCAGTTCCCAGTCTGGTATTGAAGAGTAAAGACATGTCTTGAGTCCAGAGAGGATTATGGCATTGGAACTCCAGTAGGTAAGTATAGGGTGTGTGTGTGTGGTGTAGTGGATGCTGAGGTGGAGGGGGGCAGAATGGTGGTGGGAAGGATGACAGCAGTTAATGAGAGACCATTTTCTTTTTTTCAGGGTAAAAAAACAAAATAAAGAAAACTACATCTAGTGATGGTTTGTTTTTACTTCAGGTACCTCCAACACTGGGAATTGGGCACTCCAGTGTTACATGATACCTTGGGGTACCGGGGTGGGCACCCTGGTGTCAAAGATTGCTGGGTCAGAGGGATGGAGATTGTCTATGCCAACACCAGGGATTGTTCACCTTGATGTTGGAAAGTTGAAATTATGGGCATTGGAGGGAACCTTGGAGGGGGAGAACAAACCAGCACCAGGGTTGTGCACCCCAGTGACAAAGTATATTCACATCATTAAATTGGCACCAGAATTGGGCACCCCAGTGACAAAGTATATTCATATCATTAAACTGGCACCAGGGTTGTGCACCCCAGTGACAAAGTATATTCACATCATTAAATTGGCACCAGAATTGGGCACCCCAGTGACAAAGTATATTCATATCATTAAACTGGCACCAGGGTTGGGCACCCCAGTGACAAAGTATGTTCACATCATTAAATTGGCACCAGGATTGGGCACCCCAGCGGCAAAGTATATTCAAGTCATTAAATTGACACCAGAGTTGGGCACCCCAGTGACAAAGTATAGTCACATCATGAAATTGGCACAAAGGTTGTCACTGTGGTGTCAAGTCCAAATAAATAAGGCTGCTCATGCAGCTAATGGAGGATGGCCCAGACCACACAGACAGTGTCACACATAACTCCAATCAGCAGGGGTGGGCCTACACACTGATGCATAGCCCTACCACTGCTGAACAAACACACAAGATGATGATACAGATGTTGCTGGCAGTGTGAGGGTAGCCCTGTCCCTCACACACACACACACACACACACACACACACACATTTTTATAAATTGAGCACATATCTTCATGTGGTCATAACAAATCATTAAAAATCAGTTGTCCTTACAGTGCTCATTTTTTAACTAAGCATTTTGAACTGAGCATGCTCAGAAACAGAACTGTTTTAGTTAATTTTTTTAAAAAACTACTTTAATTTAGGAGGTAAAAAACAGAAAAGCACACACCTTGGGCCAAACTCTATCAAATCTGCAAGTTTTAGGTTTTAAAAAAATCCTATTTTTGTAGTTATAGGTGAGCAAAAAAGTTTTAATTGTAGTCTCTTTTTACGTTATGTGCACTTTTGTAAATTTTCTCCCCTAAACCAATTGCCATGAAACTTTTAGAATCCAGAGCACCTGGTAGCATGTTTGCATTTTCCAAATTTCAAGTAATCTGGTTGAATGGTGGCAGAGTTATTCAGGTGCACAAACTGGGGTTTAACATTAACATGCTTAACCATAATATGCAGGCATTATCACACTTGTATAATATACTTTATATAGATAGATGGATAGATATGTATCGTGTATGATGATTTTAAGGTACCATAACACATTTATACTAAAGCAGATAGACTGAAAATGGGAGCATGTACAGCGGAGTCAAATCTGGTTGCAACACTGTGCCCTGCAGTAAATGACATGCCACAAAATTCTGCAGGACAAAGGTGATTAATTGACATTGAATTGCACTATTACCTATGGAATACTGCAACACTCTGCAGAAATATGGCCAAGGTACCATGCTGAATTCTGCTTTGGCTCCACTTAAAATGTTTTCTGGAATAAAACAGAAAATATATACTCCTTGATTTTGAAATGTTTATAAAGAACTAACCTATTCAACGAGTCCTGTATTTTGGATAGGCAACAAATCTGTGTGGTTTAACTAAATCAGAAGGCTTTGTAAGAAAGCATTTTGTCTGGATATGCACCATCTGCTTTGCTGTTTTGGCTTCACTGTCCTCTTATTTGCTAAATTACAGAGTACAACCCCATGTTTAGAATCTAAGCCAGGAGTTCAACATTGGAAAATTTCAATCAGTGCAAATATTTGCTTGTAGAATTAACCAATGCAACTGAGACTATAGCTGTCCTTGTGATATGATTTTTCTGACAGTGACCTTGTAAAGATGCAATTACTTAGAAACTGGGGTAGATTATGCCGGAAAATGATCAATTATTCATGGGTTATGCATGACCCCTAATCACATGGTAGGATCATATTTCCTAGTTCTGTTTCTCTTTTTAACCCTTTCATGATTTGATTGGGGGGTGGTTAAGAGTGGCTTCCATATATATAAATAAATAAATAAATATGTATATATATATATATATATATATAGGGCCAAATATTCAAACTGCACCATTCTGTGGTGCAAGCCCTGCGCTGCTCAAAAGTTGCGGGTGTAGAAGCGATATTCAGCGGAGTTGCTATTGAGCAACTCCTTTGAATATCGCCGCCACAGCCACTGTGCATGGTGCAGTGGAACTTGTGCTACTGCAAGTGGTCAGAGGGAGCATTCAGATGCGGTGGTGCAGTTCCATTGCGCTATGCGCAATCTGCGATATTCAAAAGGTGACATGCAAATGGGGCCATAATTTATGCAAGGTGCAGGGGGCCATTTGCATCTAATTACGGCTCCATTTGCATGCCATTAGCATGCGGGTCGCCGATCGACGACTTGCACCTGGCGCCCTGCCAGGCAGCAGCTGTCGAGACCGACACTTCTGCAGCCTGATTGCGGGTGGCTACAGTAATTCAATCCCCCACAGCCTGATCACGGGCATAAAGTAAGTCAACCCCCCACCCTGACTAGCCCAATCGCAGGCAAAATGTAATACAAACCCCCACCTCTGACTAGCCCGACGCGGGCATAACTTCAACCCCCACCCCTGGACTAGCCCGACAGGGCATGACTTCAACCCCCCACTCCGACTAGCCCATCGCTGGCATGACTTAAACCCCCACCCCCGATTAGCCTGATCTACGGGCATGACTTCAACCCCGACTAGCCCAATTGTAGGCATAATTCAATCCCTGGTGGTCCAGTGAACCACGAAGCCCGATCGTGGGCATAAGGTCAAACCCACCCCCCCCAAAGTCCAATATCCCTGGTGATCTAGTGGCCCCCTACCCCACCCAGCCATGAAGCCCCACCACCCCGCTCCCCCCTGTCAGCCGGCAGACGGCAGCACCCCACCCGCCTGCCGCCCCGCCGCCCGCCGACTGACAGCTCGGTAGGGCTGCATGGCCATTGGTTCAGGGCAAGAGCCATTGGGCATGCAGCCCATACCGTACAAGGCAGTCCAGATCTGTGAATGAATTGGTCTTGGGGGGGTTGAAGTTATGCCTGCGATTGGGCTAGTCGCGGGGTGGGGGGTTTGTATTGCATTTCGCCCGTGATCAGGCTAGTCGGGGGTGGGGGGTTTGTATTATGTTTTGCCCATGATCGGGCTAGTTGGGGGTGGGTTTGTGTCTCTTATGCCCGCGATCGGGCTGTGAGGGGGGCACAGGAACAAGTGAGGGCCACCCACAGGTGGCAGCTGCTGTGTTGTGCCCTGCAATGTGGCAGCTCACCTGTGGGTGGCCCTCGACTTGATCCTTTTTTTTTTGGCTTAAAGTTGCGCAGGCGCAGGTAGGGGGTTGCGCCTGTACAACTCTGCATGGCCCGGCTGAATATTGGGCTGTGCAGTTTATGCATGGTTCCTCCCCCTTCATTTAAGCATGCCTTCATTAGCACTGTGCTGTTGCTCAGCATGGTTTTGGGGTGCAACTGCCTCCTGCTGAATATCGTAGAATGGCGCTATTTCGGACTTGCGCAGGCGCAACCGTATTTCACATGGCTCAGCTCTTTTGAATATCTGGGCCATAATCTATATATCTATATCTATATATATATAGATATATATATATACACATATTTTTTATTATTATTCAAAGAGTTGTAAGACTCTGAAATAGAGTTCCTGATAGGATGTACAGAGTTCAGGTTTCAAGATCAGACTCAATAGATACCCGAAGGGAAAAGATATTTAGGGTAACAGTAATGTGAATCTGAAATCTGATTTATTTCACTATATCTGTGCAGCTGTGTACCCTTTCTGCCTTTTAAATATTGCTAAGTAATCTGTCTCTGCAGTACTTTAGCTGCCAAAGTGTGGAATTCTCTACCTAGGGTAAGTTCCCTCTCAGACACCATTTAAGAGTTTAGATCAGCTTTGAACAGTCATAATCCTATTACGTTTTCTATAGGACTGTGCAAACTAGATACCATCTGGGACAAATCCACACAAATGCTATACTTATTTTTTGCACATATCACTCTTAAATATGGCACTTTTATTTGTGTTAGCACACATAAAGTAGCATTACACTTGGCCTAGTCTACTGTGGCATACACATGATTACTGCACATAATACAAATGTATATTTATTGAGAAATCTCCATATTTTATATCAGTCTCAACCTGTTGGTCTTGTCCCTTCACTAACAACAAAAACAAGTCTGAAATGTAAAAGAAAAATCATAACCATTAATATGCAAACAAAAACAAACATCAGTGACACAAATACCATTTTCCTGAGTGAATTCTTAAAGACACTAGCCCCACCCAGGGCAGCTAGGATTTGTGGCTACAAGTCTGAGGGAGGAGTCTCTAAAAGGGCAGCAGGTGTCAGTTGACCAAGCACACAGGGAGTGCTCTGACATGAAATACAAGTTCTGGCAGTACCACTATGGTTGAAAATGCCATTAACTTGATAAGGGTGCTTCATGGGCTTAAACATAAACATGAATTGCATTTAGTAAGACCTACAATACCATTCCACATATGACTTGTGAACAAGCTGGGCAGCCTGGGAGTGGGTCACAAGGTGGTAAACTGGGTTAGGAACTGGTTGAATGATAGGAGATAGAGAATCATGGTAAGTGGTGCTCAATCTAAGGAAAGGAGTGTGACCAGCAGGGTGCCACAGGGATCAGTTCTGGGCCCAGTCTTATTTTATGTCTTCACAAATGAAATTGCGGAGGGGCTAGAGGGGAAAGTGTGCCTGTTTGCGAATGACACTAAGATTTGCAACAGGAAGGACACTCTGGGAAGAGTGGAAAAAATGAGGAGGGACCTAGGAAAACTGGAGGAATGGTCCAAAATGTTGTAGCTGAGATTTGATACAAAAAAGGTGCAAAATCATGCATTTGGGTTGCAGGAACCTGGGGAGGATTACGGTTGTGGGGGGGCTGATGGTCACTAAACAAGAAAGGGATTTTAGGATAATCATATTGGATGCCCTTAATGTGGCTAAACAATGTACCAAGGTTGTGGGAGAGCCAGTGGAATACTGGGGTGCATAGGGAGAGGTATTACTAGCAGAAGGAAGGAGGTGGTGATGCCGCTGTGCAGTTCACTGATGAGGCCTCATTTGGAATAATGTGTTCAGTTCTGGAAGCCGCATTTCCATCATGTAACTTTAAATCACAAATGGGTTAAATGGTTCTATTTTAGATTTGTATCCCTCTCCCCTTCTGCTGCCACTAGTTAGGATTACTGAATGCAACCTGGATATACAGTATCTTGGCTAGCATGATGATTTACCTGCACAAGCTGCTTCTCAGTCCACATCACTGTCTTTTTAAAAGCTTAACTTCTTGTTGAAAATATGGCATAATCTTCCCATCAATGTTAGTGCTAGACATACTGTAGCTAGCTTGGCTTGAGGAAGGGTGAACATGGTTAGGACCCCTTAGCAATTGAGATGCATATGCAACACATAGGTCCAGATGCACTAACTTAGCCTACAACTGTTAAGTAATTACAGTCTGCATAATACAGAAGACTTACAGTGATGAATCTTCATATGGTTTGGCTGGTTTGGGTTCTATTGTTTATAATACATGGACGAATAACTAGGAAAACATTTTTCAATAACTGCCAAATATGGTACAGTGGTAGATGTTTTGCACAGGTATAACAGAAATTATGTCCATGAGGTACTGTTGTCCAAGAATTGGATCATGTTTTCATAGAGACAGATTACATTTAGGCCTGGATATTCAAGGGGGTTGCGCCGGCGCAACCCACATTGTGCAGTGATATTGTAAAGGCTGCCTGGCACAGCTATGAAATTTGATGCACTGGGGTGCAATGTAATTGTATGTGGCAGAGAGGCGGGCGTGCCCGTGCATATGCATCCCGATATTCAGTCTGGGGTGTGTGGCGCATATGCTGGCACAACCCTGCATTGTGCCGCATAGGGGGGCTCAAAGTTGAGCCCGTGCAGAGTAGGAACAACTCCCAGCCACCCACAGGTGGGCTGCATTATTGCAGGGCACAACACAGCAGCCCAGCTGTGGGTGGCCACCTGCCCACCCGGAACACTGTCCATAAGCACACACTGAACCCTGGTGGTCAAGTGGAACCCCCCTGCCCATAGCCATGATTGCAAGGTATATGTTGAAAGATAAATCCCTGGTAGTCTATTGGCCCCCCCCGAGTCCCTGAGTCCCCGATAAATATAATACATGACCATCCCTGATGGTCTAGTGGTCCCCCTGCCCACCCGAGTCCCTGATTCCTTGATATATGGCAATATGACCATTCCTGGTGGTCTAGTGGAGCCCGTGCTCCCTATCTGTGACTTGTGTGGTGCAGTGCCACTGTGCCATGTGCAGTATGTGTGCTGACCATGCCATATTCAATGGTGCTGCACCACGGCACATCCCCATTGAATAGCACCTGGACCTGGCCCCGGCTTATCACAATTGCGCTGCGCCTAGGCTTGCGCCACTGCCTGGTGCAGTCTGAATATCTGGGCCTTAGGGTACATGATTATAACGTTGTGAATCACTGCTGCTTTCTCTATTGAAATCACTCTTAGCCATGTGGCTAACTTAAATCTTTAAGTAGTGATAGAATTTTACCTGGAACCTGTATTTATTAAAAAATATATATTTTGAGGGGTGCCTGGTTATGGATTATCCCATTATTTAATTTCAGCATTTTAGTGGAAAGTTTGGACTCTGATTTTCTTATTCTGAATTTTGTGTAGTATGTTGTCTGTATTTATATTAATTCTGTTGGCATTCCTGGTAATGTACAGGGGCAGGATGCTGAGTTGTGATTGGATTTGAATAAGGAACATAAATATTCATTACATTGCTTTGCTATCTCCACTGGATTTTTTACTGTTTCCCCTTTAATATTTACACACACACACACACACACACACGCACACACACACGCACACACACACACACACACACAGTGTTTAGGCTATTGATGTAACTACATAATTGCTTACTGTTGCTTTTGTCTGCATCTTTTACATTTGAGTTCCATTTTCTTTTTGAAATGGTTACTTTTGCATTTATGTTTCTTTTAAAATGTTTAGTATTCTGACCACGTGGTTATGTCATGGCTTTTGTTTTCAGATATTTTATTGCATGTTTAGCTTTTTTGTTGTTCTTGTTGTTGAGTCACTTTCTTCACAGCCTCATTTAGCCAACTTGCTTGTCATCATTTGTTATTATATTCCTTGATCCTTTTAATGTAAACTACTGCAGATGATAATATGTTGCCCTTAATCTGACAATGAGCAGTACTTGTTTATGGTACTGTGTTACTGGTATCATAGGCTTTAGATTTCACATTATCTTAAAATTGATGTCAACAGCTGATGTTTTAAGAGCTCTTGCCAAGTGAATTACTCCACGCAGGTAAAAGGATACAGCTTCATCCCCAAGAGATGCAAACTGGACATGTCACTTTATCAATCATTTACAGTAACACACGTTTAGTTTTGCATTCTTACTATGAGGGAAGCAAATAAGGTTAACCAGCATGGTTAAATACATTTATTGACAACTCTTGAATGAGTGGGGGAGGGGGATATCAGCAAAACAAGTTTCTCAGTTTATAAATGGTCATAAATTAAGCAGTGAAACTTAACACAGAAAGAAAAGGTCCATAAAACACTATAGAAGAGGTTTCAATTTGCAAACAAAAAAGAGGCAGTTTTGGGGATAGCTCAATTAAAGGAAAACTACATGTTAAAATCAGAAAAAGATATGTATTATTAACTTTTTCTGTTCTAACTTCCTTTTAGTGTTTTTTTTTTCAGTTCTGGCTGTGAAAAGAGTTTTTCCTATGTGTGTGTATGTGTGTGCGCGTGCGCGCATGTATGTGTGTGTGTGTGTGTGTAAGCATGTCACTAGTAGCAAGTAGCAGAAAAGGAACAGCACTTTCTAGTTTGTCAGAGTACACCATAAATTAAATGATATATGCAGAATTGGAATGGATTATGTAAACTAGTCTGGAAACATAATGGAGCATAGCTATTTATAAAACAAATCTGTGAAACAAATATGTGATTGCTCCTCAACAATGCTACTTCACCCCCCCCCCCACTGCACAGCAAGGGACACATCAGTTTTTCTCAGCAGCAGTTATTGCTGCCTGCAATCTGTAGATAAACTGTGTCACTTTGACTAAAATCCTGCTCCCCCCATTTTGATCAACATGTTATGGACTTTTGATTCAATTGCTTGTGTCTTGTGTAGAAGACAGTGCTAGTAGACAAATCTAATCACTTTGCAGCTGTGGTCATCCATTGGCTAAGCAGGCTTTGTGATGGTTTGTGTTTATGTGATCCAATCCTTACTTAGTATTCGGTTACTTTACTGATGTCTCCTAGCGTGGGATTCAAAATGCACCAGATGTTTTTTTAGCAAATTCAGAGAAATCGCAGAGGCACCAGACTTGGACTTTGGATGGAGTTTCCCTTTAACTTCTTTCAAGCCAGACAAAAGCCTCATAAAACACTATGGAGGTGGTTTCAATTTGCAAAAGAAGGCAGTACTGGGGAGGGCTTAATTAACTTCTCAAGCAAGAGGAAAAAATAGTGTCCTCCAGCAGCCATAGGCAGCATAGTAATGAGGCTTCAGCAGAGGACACTATTTTTAACACTCTACCATGTTGTTTGGAAGGTAATTATGCAGGTAGTCCTTTTCTCAAAGCAAAACGTCTGCAGGGCTACACCCACTGCAGCCATAAAAAAGCTAGTAATGTAATGTAATGTGATGCCATAATGCAGAGTTCATGTGTAGGGCAGTTGATATTTCTAAGCTACAGTTCTAGACCATTTGGGGGGCTCTGTTAGGGCTTTGGGCAGGGTCACACCAGCAAAAAGATGCATCAAAGGTGGGGCGTAATTTTTTGAACAGCAGCTGGTCAAGGACACACCAGTAAAAAGTGGGCCAGGTGGTGTTAGCATGGGGAGAATTGTGGGATGCAGGGGGTATGGGGCAGCAGTATGGATGACTATATTGTGGAGGCTGGGGGATATAAGGATGATAAGGAGGGGACTCGTAGGGGAGAGTGAATGGAGGATAGAATCAGAGACTGGGGAACATGGAAATAGTACATGAACATGGCACAGGGGCAAAGGGTCAAGGGAAGAGGGAACAATGGGTCAGATGAAGGGAAAAGGTGTGGTAGGCATCATTAGGAACAGGCAGTCCAGCAATGAGGGATGGATGAAGATCAAGTCTACCAGGAGGGGAGGGACACAGGGCAGGAGAGCACAGAGTCCATAAGCCAAAAAAGAAGGGGGGAACAGGTTTGATGCACTGTTGACACTGGACGGGAGGAGGGAGGGAGGAAGAGATACAGGAGGGGAGGGCAGGGGGATGTGCAGGGGAGGCCAATGGGCTATGGTGGGGAAGAGCCATGAGAGTGATGAGGAGGCATGGCAGCAGCAGGACAAGGGCACGGGAGATGGAGTGAGGGGGGCTGCAAGCAGGTGGGGAAAGGTGGGATGGATGGGGGAGCACTGGAAGCATAGGCAGAGATCTTGGAGAAAGAGATTCCAGGAATGGGGGAAGGGGAGCTTAGGTGTAGCAAGGGAGGAAGAGGTGTGTTAGTGGTGGGGGACTCCATATTTAAGGGGATCAGATGGGGCAGTAGAGTGGAATGGCATAGTCACATATGGGTGGAAGCCATACCAGGTCTAAGGGCAGATAGTGTGGGACAAGCAACTCTAAGGTGTGTGAGGAGGGGTAGGGGGAGGCTGCACATAATGGTGCATGTGGGGACAAATGACCTGGTGGGGGAGTCTGTGGAGGTGGTGAAGGAAAGGTTTGGGGAACTGGGAATGATGTGCAAGGAGGTGTGGGAGGCAGTCACCTTTTCAGAGGTTCTCCCAGTACCCCATGGGAGCACAATGAGGAAGGAGAGGATTAAGAAATTCAATGTTTGGCTGGAGGAGTGGTGTAGATCAAAAGGGTATGGGTGGGTGGGGATAGGTACAGACCTGGAACAATAGTGAACTATATGCAGGGATAGGCTATACCTATGTAGGGAGGGAAAGGGGGTATTAAAGCAGATGCTGCAGTGGTTTATAGCACCAAAAGTGTGCTTAAACTTGCTGGGGGGTGGCGGGAGGGGTCAGAGGGTAAGCAAAGTGCCCAGGGATCGTGTGACCCTACCCGTCCAAGCTAGTAGGAAAGTTCCAGGGGATTTAGTGTGGGAGAGACAAGGTGGGGAAGGGGACTTGGACATGGAGGGGAGGGTGATGGGGTGGAGGGTGGTCTCTGTGAATACGAGAAGCCTAGGCAACAAGGTGGCAGAGCTACAGGCACTCTTGGCTGTGGTGGGGTGGACATCATGGCCATCACAGAAATGTAGGCCACAGAGCACTGGGACTGGGATCTGGCAATCCCAGGGTTTAGACTGTAAAGGAAGGACTGTGGGGAGGAGAGGGGGGTGGACCTGGTACTATCTAACAGTGAGGTACTGAGGGATATAAGGATGGAGGACCCATTAGCTGACAGCAGTCATCAAATGGTGTGGTTTAACATAACAAATAGCAGGGAGCCAGACAGATCAGCAACAAAGGTGGTGGACAAAGGAAGGCAGACTTTGGGAGAATGAGGGATTTGCTGAAGGGGAGACTCGAGGGAATAAAGTGGGGGATGGGGATAGTGCAGAATTGGGACATAATAAAGCAAGGAATCAGAGAGGCGACAGACATGTGCACCAAGCTAAGGAGTAAGAAGTGTAGGGTAAAGAGACCATGCTAACTGAACAGGGAGGTGATAGAGGGGGTAAGGGCAAAAAGAGCGGTGTACCTAAAGTTCAGAGGACAGGGAGAGAGAAGGACAGAGATGAGTACACCAAATGGTCTAAAGAAATGACCAAGAGGGTAAGGGGTGCGAAAGCCACAAGGGAACTCAGATTAGCGCAGGGAATAAAAGTGGGGGAGAAAGACTTTTAGATACATCAGGGATAAAAGGAATTGCAGGGACAGTATAGTGAGAATAAAAAGGGGGGATGAGTGGGTGGAAAAGGGGAAGGAAAAAGTGGAAGCACTAAATGAGTACTTTTGCTCAGTGTTCACATGAGAGGAGGAGGAGCCCATTACCACTATGGTTGGGAGGGAGGGGTGATGGGGGGTGAGGTAATGGATGGCAAGCTAGAGGGTGGCAGAGTTTTGGAAGGGTTGAGGGTGCTGAAGGTGAATAAAGCACCGGGGACTGATGGTATCCTCCCTAGGGTGCTGCAGGAGATGGCAGAGGTTCTAGCGGAACCACTGGTGGACCTGTTCTGTGCCTACCTGGAAACGGGGGGGTGCCTCAGGACTGGAGAATGGCCCATATAGTACCATTACATAAAAGTGGTCCAAGGGATGAGCCAGGGAACTATAGGCCAGTCAGTCTGATGTCCATAATTGTAAAGCTCTTGAAGACGATATTAAAAGAAAGGCTGGTGGCATTTCTAGAGGGCAATAGCCTGCAGGATGGGAGGCAGCACGGGTTCCTCTCAGGCAGATCCTGCCAAACCAGTCTTATATAGTACTATGACTGGGTGATGAGGGAGCTGGATGGGGGCCATGCTGTGGATGTCCTGTACTGGGATTTCAGTAAGGTCTTCGATTCAGTGCCTCATGGGTAACTAGGGGTGATGTTGACCGGGGCGGGGGTGGGGATAAAGATGACATGTTGGATCTCAAACTAGCTACGGGGTAGGCTACAGAGAGTGGTGGTGGAGGGGGAAGTCTCGGAGCCTAGACCTGTGACGAGCAGGGTGCCACAGGGCTTGGTGCTGGTTCTGGCACCATTCAGGCTATTCATCTCTGTAAAAGGGCCCAATTTGGTATCCAAGCAGGTCTGAATATTATAACGAGGTTCCCTCCGTTTACCGTTTCTGCTATTGTATTGTCTTCTGGTGTGTGTTTGCATGGGCTGGCCACCCATGTATTTTGTTTGTCTTTTCTTTGTATGTTTCTTTCGTTTTGTGAGCCCACCCCCCCTTTCCAATACCTCTGTCCTTTATGCAGTGCTGTATAATGCAGTCCCGTTTGTACCATGTGAAGCCCTGCAGTTATCGAGTGCTATGCACTGTATCTTACAATTTCCTGGGTGAATGGACATGGGGAAATGAAAGTTTGAAAATGCACAATGTGTTAGCAGAAGTAAAAGTAATAAAAGAAACTGTGCTGACTAAAATAAAAATGTTGTCACTTCCTAGTGTACACTGAAAATGTATGCAGTCTGCAAATAAAACTGAAAGGGAAGTGTAACAGCTAGTACAGGCAGGACTGAAGATGGAGCATTGCCACAGCAGTTTCAGTACTTGGCACATCTGTTTTGCCGAACAAAACAGAGAAGCCACTGCTCGAGGTTGCATCTGCATACCTATGAATGCTCCTCGGCCGTGCAGCTTCATTTTGTTAAGCTGGGCAATTTAGTATTCGTAGACAAGAGCCTCTCGACTATGTGCATCTTAGCACAGTCTGCAAATGCCGCGAATGTAGCGGCTTGCATATGAAAGCAGCCTTGCTCAGATAAAGAGGCTTAACATGTTCTAAGGCATTAAATCTAGAGGGGATTGTTTTTAAGTTTGTTCATGTAGGTAGGGGAAACTGAAGACTTACCCCGCAAATGGTTCTCAGCCATGCAGAATCTGATGGGTGCACCTCGACTGCAGCTTGTCTCTAAGAGCCGGCTGGCCGCTTTCGATCTACTTTTATTTTTGGAACTGCTGGAGGAGGGACTTCCCAAAGGATTAGGCATACAAGTTCTGGATCCAGAAGGTTGTTTTATGATTTACAAGCATACTCAGATTACTGACAAAACATCTATGTATATAGTGTAGAAACCAGCGTTTTCAAATGTATATAAAAAGAATGTATATACTTTTGTGTGATTGACAGGTGGGAAGGGCCAATCCTTATGTCCAACCCTCTTTATATTCTGCTTAACAAAAGACTCAGGTCAGATTCGAAGGTGGTGTTGAAGGGGAAACACCTAGACAGTCTAATAACTGCTAGCACTGGTATTTTAAACTTGCTGAAGTTGAGTTAACCTCTGTTTGCATCATTTAAATTTTCTTTTGTCTTTATTTTGATGAAACAAGTCTGCTTTTAGTTTGTTCTGTACATAGTTAATAAAATGTACTGCTGAAGCTTGAAACCTTCATTTGGTGTATGTGTCTATCTGTTACCCCACAGCCTTTTACAATCTTGGACATTGCGCATGGGGTGGGAGCAGGATTAGCCTGTTTGCCGATGGCACCAAAACGGGTGCAGTAGTAGATGAAGAGGAGGGAGGGATAGATACAACTACAGAGGGACTTGATCAAGCTGGAGGAATGGTCTGGGAGTGGCAGATGGGGTTCAATGCAAAGAAATGCAAGGTGTTGCATTTTGGGGCTAGGAGCCCTAGGAGATGCATACTGGCTAGGGGGAATCAGGCTGGGGATCACCAAGGAGGAAAAGGACCTGGGGGTATTGATAACAGTGATCATGAACAATACTGCCTAGTGCTGGAAAGCAGTGGCAAAAGCAAACTAGATGCTAGGATGCATAGCACGGGGATTCACGTCCAGGCACAGGGAGGTGATCCTGCCCCTCTACAGGGCACTGGTCAGGCTGCACTTGCAGTACTGTGTGCAGTTCTGGAGGCTGTACTTGAGGTGGGATGTCAAGTTGCTGGAGGGAGTGCAGAGGAGGGCAACAAGGATGATTCAGGAGATGGAGGGAATGGACTACGAGATGAGGCTAAAAGAACTGAATATGTACGCACTGGTGGAGAGGCGGGAAAGGGGGAAATAATCCTGACTTTCAAGTACCTGAAGGGTATCAACAAGGGGGGGGGTGGAGGAAGTGTTGAAACTAATGAGCGGGAGGGAAACTAGGGGGCACGGGCTAAGAATAGAGGGAGGGAGTTTCAGGAGGGAGATGAGGAGGCATTACTTTACAGAGAGAGTAGTTGTGAGGTGGAATGCACTATCAGAAGGGGTGATAGCATGCAAGAATGTGGCTGGCTTTAAGAACGCTTGGGACAGGGTACAGGGGGTGGGTAAGGGTGGTGAGGGGGCAACAATAGGAGGTCAAGGGGGATGGGGAGGAGCAACTGCCTGCTAGGGAGCTAGCTGCACAATCGAGCAGACATTGATAGACCGCTAGGTCTGTTCTGCTGGCACCTTCGTATGTACGTATGTTTCTGCAACACAAACACAAATTCTTGAAACACAAATACAAATTCCTGAGGTACAAATACATTTACGAGTAAAAATCAGCCCAGAGGATAGCACTGCAAAAGTATCATTGCTGCACATGGTTTTGCAGTTTGTTTGAGTCTGAGTCATATTAATTAGGTCAGTGCAAATATTTATTTTGAGCTTTACGTGCTGTACATTGCTACTGTCTGTTAATGAAAACTAATAGAGGGAAGTCTTTAATTTTAGTGCTTTGACACTACTTGGTTAAATCTATGCAATATGCTTCTTGTAATAGCTGTATGTAAAATGAATAAATATCAGGTCAGTACCGCAGTAAAATATTGGGGTAAACACAAGTTACAGTTAGTGAAGGTGTTATCATCTTACCAGTTGTAATGCAGTTTTTTATATGAAAAAGCAGCTATGCAATAGTATGGCTCAAAATACACAATTTATCTTCAAGAGTGAGGGGACAGGACCATACCTTACAAGTGGTGGAGCCACTAGTGAGTTATCAAACTCTTGTCTCCTCACAAGTGAGGATAAATTACTATTCTGAGTCAGACCATTGCATATTTAAAATATACAGCATTAGTTAACTAGTCATATATTTTAAATCTGCAATTTATTTGAAGATTTAACTGCTTCTCTTTAGTTTCAACAGCTGGCTTTAGTACTGCACCATGCTATTGTGATACCATCAGCATTGTGAGAGCTGCCCTCTGATTGATTCAGTATTCCATTGCTACAATACTAACCTTGAATATATCCATTGTGACAACAGTAACAGAAGCAAGCTTTTGATTTATCACTGTCACTGATGTCATCAGCAAATATATCACTGCTATCAGGTCATTTTAATCTCACCCCTGTAGTATAAATACAAGTGGAATAATGGGTTAGATATGTTTTAAAAGTCACGTATAATGGTATTTTGAGAATGTTGAAAACAGTTTTGCTGTCATGATCTTCTTCCCTTCTAGTTTCCTGCCCTCTTCCTTAAACAGTCAACTTTAAAGGCATGCCTGTCAAATTCCCCTCTAAGTTATGGATCACAGACCCACTGCAGTCTATAAATTTTATTTTGTAAAACTTCTTGATTATAATTGGAATTCCAGTTATGTTAATGAAAAATATGGTTGGCAGTGCTACCTCACTTTATAGTATATGGTTGTGTGTTGTTGTAGATGGAAATTCGTACCCTTTCAGATACTGTTCTACCGCAGTAGTGAAGTCAGAATGTTGTTCTACCACAATGGCTGTGGCAGTGCTGTGGTACAACAGCATAGAATCACATGTTTGTTGAGATTCCTCATACTTACCTTTACTGCAGATTCCTTATAACAAAGACATCATCTAGACTCAAAACACCCAAAGTTAACTGTTAAAAACATGGACTATTAGAAACATTGCCACATGAAATGTTTTTAATCGTAACCCTTTTCTTGATAGTTTCTGCTTATCTGACCACTGTTCAAAACAGAGTAAGAAAGATGGTAAATGAATTGAAACTAATTTGTAACATGGCTAACAAAAAGGGTTGTGGCTGATTGGTACAAGCACAACAGCTGACCATGGATTAATGACCCAATGTCATCAGTAGGGAGACAGAAAAATTAGCTATTTACTGCACTGACAAATTCTCACTATGTTTTATATTCTAATGTGAAATGCATTATAAATTATATTTTTTTATCTTTTTCATTTGTTTTCAACAAAGGAGTTATTGAATAGTAATAATGCACTCCAAGGTGTGTGTCATGCTGGGATAAAATCACTTCTTGGGTATGGGATGCACTTGGCCTGCAGCCTCATGCCCAACTACCCAAGGTGTGACATTATCCTAGCATGACACACACCCTGTGGTGCAATATTCCTTTATTATTCCTTTAGGTCATTACAGACTTCATGTGTGTAAATATACATCATTCTACACGGCTCCCATACATTATATTCTATATAATGATGCAATGGTGTAAGTGGAAGTGTAACTGATAAAAGAGTTGAAAAGTTTAAGATTTGCTTGTCTCTCTCTTTCTCTCTCTCTCTCTCTCTCTCAGAGGATGTTGCTTTGTTCAATCCAGTGATTAGAAATACAAGATAAATGCTGCAACTTGCTTACCCATAACAGAAAATAATCAAACTCTTTTCAGGAGTGTTTGGTCTTGTAGATTCAGTTTGAATCAAATGGTTATGCTCAGTTCCATGTTAATGAAATTTCAGTAGCTGAAACCTAAATTTCCTTTTTTAAGACCATTCTGGAAAGAACTACAGAGACCAGCTTAGAAAGAGTAAACACAATCTGGCAGAAAACAACAAGCAGTACATGAACAGCTACAGCAGCATGTGAGGCCAAATCTAATAATTATAAAAAAACAAGTCTTTGTGAATATTGGAATGAGAAAACAAAATACAAAGTAATATTGGTCTACTAAAATATCAGGACACAGCTGAAATGATTACAAGCGACAGACTTATGGAAGAATGCTTAAATGCATAGTTTTCCTTTGTATTTACAGAGTAACAGGATGTATACTAAGGTTCATTCCAAGGTGTAAGGAGCGAAGGAGGTGGTTGGCCCATGTGCGCTCCTGTCAGATCACCCATAATAGGACAGTACATTCCCAACATTTTATTTATATTAAGCGCCCTTCCCAAGCTCAGGGCGCTTTTACAGTAAAACAATTAAAATCACATTTCAAAACAATAAATCAAACAACCATACAGTACACTTACTCATTATGTACCGGCAAATGCTAAGGCAAAAAGGAAAGTTTTTAATTGTTTTTTAAAACTTTCAACAGTTAGGCATTCTCGTATCTGACGAGGTAGAGAATTCCACAGGGTTGGTGCCATATAGGCAAAAGATCTACCTCCAGACATCTTTAGACGTACCCTGGGAATCCCTAGCAATCCCTCATCAGAGGAGTGAAGAGAACGGGCAGGACAATAAGGCACCAAGAGCTCTTTCAGGTAGTGGGGTCCCAAATCATGTAGGGCCTTAAAGGTCAATAATGCGACCTTGAAGGTGATCCGCCACTGTATTGGCAGCCAGTGCAAATCACGCAGCACAGGTGTCATATGGCTAGATCGTGAAACTCCCATCAACAGCCTGGCCGTCGCGTTCTGCACAAGCTGCAAGCGGTGGATATCCACCCCCGGCAGCCCTAGATAAAGGGCATTGCAGTAATCAAAACGGCTGGTAACAAAGGTGTGGACCAAGATGGGAAGATCTTCCCGTGGAACCAAGTGTTTCACCCGGGCGATATTCCTCAGATGAAAGAAGGCAGATTTGACTACAGCCGACACCTGCATCTTCATAGTCAGGCTTTCGTCAAAGATTACTCCAAGGTTACGTACTTGGCCAGAGGCAAGAAGCTGGACCCCCCCAAGATATAAACCCGAGGGTTTCCCCGTCCAAGCTCCTGTTATCCTCCCTCCAGGGTCCACAACCAACACCTCAGTTTTCCCTGGATTCAACCTAAGCCAACTAGCACTCATCCAGTCCTGAATCTCCAGGAGGCAGTTATTAAACATCGTGATGGAATCCGATTCCTGATCAGGCATAAAAGACAGGTAGAGCTGAGAATCATCAGCATTACAATGAAACTCAGCCCATACCGTCTTATAATGTCCCCCAATGGAAGCATATACACCGCGAATAACATAGGGGACAGCACCAACCCCTGCGGTACCCCACAGGGCAGACAGTGAGGGGCAAAGGGGTTAACTCCAGACACCACTCTCTGAGATCTGCCCTCCAAAAAAGATCGAAACCAACTGTAGACTGCTCCCCTCAGACCACAGAAAAACCACAGGTGGTCGAGCAATACCCCATGATCCATGGTGTCAAATGCTGCTGAGAGATCCAGAAGAACCAAAATGGAATGGGTCCTCCGATCTCTTGCCATCAGGAGATCATTCAATACTCGAACAAGAGCCGTCTCTGTAGTATGCCTTTTCCTGAAGCCGGATTGGAGAGGGTCATAGATATTGTGGTTGGACAAATGATTCTCCAGTTGCAGAGCGACCACCTTCTCAATAACCTTCCCTACAAAAGGGAGGTTAGAGACTGGTCTATAATTTGCTGGGCAGTCGGGGTCAAGAGAGGGCTTTTTCAAAACGGAGTATATTACCACCTCCTTTAAGGGATCCGGAAAGATCCCTCTCTCTAATGACACCACCACTATCCCAGCCAGGACTGGGCCAATAACATCTATACACCCCACCACCAGGTGAGTAGGGCCTGGGTCCAACTTACAGTACGGAGGTCGCAGAGTCTGGATAATCCTCACTATATCTATTACTGCTGGTAGTCTAAAGGTAAACCAGTACAACTGGGCATTAGTACGACCCGATTGATCAGTGCAATGTTCAATAGAAGGACACTGGCGGATCTCATCCCTGATGGTGGATACCTTGTCAGTGAAGAATTTCACAAACTCCTCACACTGTACCTGTGATAATGCTCTACCGGTCTGGAGACAGACTGGATTGCACAGTCTGTCCACAGTCCGGAAGAGCTGGGATGGTCTATTCCTAGCTGCAGCAATTTCCTGGACAGGAACTCTGCCTTCTTATGGGAAATTGCTGATTGGTAGAATTTATAATGTTCTAACAATTCAAGTCTATCCACCTCCAGCTGAGTTTTCCGCCAGTGTCTTTCTAATCTTCGTCCCTTCCTCTTCCACTCATGGACCTCCCCGTCAAACCAGGGAGCCCCTAAGTGAAGAGTACAGGGACGAACATGAATTGGAGCAATGGCATCCAGGCCTCAGTCACAACCCTATTATAGGCCAAGACCAATGGCCCTGGATCCATGCTATCCCTTGGAAAATCCGAGAAGTCCAGCTACGTCATTAGGCCCTCTGAGGTAATCCCTCTTAAAGGACGGAACTGTACTAACTCCCTGGGGGCAGGCCTATTTCAGGGGGTCACAAATCTAAACCTCAGGGCGTGATGGTCAGACCATCTGACTGGCTCCACCTCCACATCAGATATCTCCATCCCCAGATGGAACACCAAGTCCAATGTATGCCCCCCCTCATGAGTTGCAGAGGTAATTACCCGTGACAGGCCCAATGAATCCATTAATTGGAGGAGGTTTTGACCAAATGGCGAGAGTTCATCGTTGACCCAGGCATTGAAATCCCCCAGAATTACCCATCTGGGAGATTCCAATACCATATCGGCGATGAAGTCCGCAACCTCCTTCAGGAACTCCCTCTCATCCCCTGGTGGACGGTAGATAAGAAGGGTCCTGTAGCCTGCACCTGCACCCACTATGCATTCAAAGGAGTTGGTATCACCAACTGGCACTTCCCTGAGATCCAGATCTTGTCTGAAACAGACCGCAACCCCCCCGCCCCTCCAGTCCACTCTTGGGTGGTGAATCACCGAGAACCCAGCCAGAATCGAGGAGTCCAGCACAGGACCAGAATTTCCATCTAGCCAGGTCTTGGTGATGCAAGCCAAGTCGACTGAGGAAACAAGATCCGCAATCACTGCAGTCTTATTCCTAATCGACCTGGCATTGCTTAACACCGCCCAAAAGGGACGGAAATCCAAGGGTGATCCCACTTCCTGTCTGACACTTCTAAGTCACGCCTTGGTATGGAACTAGGCAAGAAGGACCTCGGCTCCAGTACCCATTTCGCCTCAGGGCGCCTCTAGCCCTCACTGCCCATATCCGTTCTCTTCCCTCCCATCCCCCAACAGTTCCAAGATCCCGTATCTTTCTGCTTTTGATCTTATAATGCCAAGATTTCGACATCTAGCATAAACCTCCCCTGTAAGTGGGGTAATTCAAAGGACGGAGATCACGAAGTTTTGAGGGGGAGTACTGCCTAACCATTTTACTTATACCCCAACACATATTTTAAACCAATTTATTCACCCTCATACAAACAAAAACCCTCCCAACCCCAACTTAAACAACCCTAAAAAGAACAAAAAAAATTAATAATAATAATAAAATAAATAAAATAAAATACCCCCTTAAAATATTAAAACAATTTCATACACCTCTAGGGGAGTTCAACTGATCTAGGCCCAAAGTTCCAATCAGTTTTCCGTCTGTAAATCACTAAAGCAAAAATGATATACACCTCAGGGTTTCCCCTGGAATTTATACCAAACCTATCCTCACATAGGCAGGGCAATAATAATTAAACAGTCGCACAAATGATCTTGATGAGAAGAAGAAGCACTCTCACTGCTTCACCAAAGTACATAAGACAGAAAGGAACAGTCTGACCTGGATGGTTCTCAATCTCTCCACAGTAACATGATCAGTCTTGTAGCCAGGAAATCACTTGACTCCTCAAATTGTATACAGATTTCCCTCCACGGGAGCTACCCAGCTGAAGAAGTTTTCACTCAGTCATCCCCGGCGTTACAGGGCTAGTCAAACACACGACTAGGTCCAAGCAAATAGGCTCTCCAGCCTGCCTGCCAAACCCAGGAACCACGGGCACACTGGGACCTGTCCTCCGACGGCACCAGCCCCGATCTCCCCTCGTGATAAACAACCCCAGCAAACCGCCCTGGGTTAAGACTTTCAGCTTGCTCACCATGAAAACAACACTCCAGAAAACAAAACCGGCCACACTGCAATCTGTAGGGCTAAAGGAAAAGTCGCTAGGGTCTTACGAAACCCAGCCTCAGAATCCCTCCACGAAATCCATAATTCAGACAAAATCAACAGTCAGCTCACAAACCCGACATCTTCCCAGCACTCCATAAGGTCCGTAGCACAGTTCCAAGACGGCACCAACCAACAGTCGGATCACAATCCCAGGCTCCCAGTCTCAACAGACGATAATAAACGACCATTGGAGTAATCCAAAAAGAAAAGAAGTCTGAGTCCTTACAGAAATCTTTCCAGCACAAAACAGGCAGGTACTCCGAGGCAAGCCGAGAAAAATCGTAGGTTATGATCCTAAACCTACAAACTCGGCAATAACAACAACGCACAATGCGCAATTGTTATCTCTGCTATCACAAATACTTAAAAAGCAAAATAAGACAAAAATAAAGCAACAAAATAACCTAAACATAAAAATGCTATAGCGTGGCATAGCCCAGCGTGGCCGCCATCTTGAAAACTCTGGCTCTGGTTAAGTCTTGAGCAGGCATAGAAACTGCACAACACACCTCAGTAACCTGTCTAATGTAGTTTTGAAATGGTTTTTATCCTTACTTGATATGTTTTTGAAATAACCTGGTCACCTTTCTTCTCTTTGCTGGAAGGTATAACTTGAATGCTTACATGTACCTGATTTTCTTTTTCTTTGCAATGTTATCCTTTCTAACTTTTGAGGAGGCAGTATAGCACAGTGGGTTAAGGCTCTGAGCTGCAGATATGGAGACCTGGGTTTGAATCCCACAGCCGCCTTGGTGCATATGGTGTGATCCTGAGCAAATCACTTAAATTCCTTGAGCTCCCAGGTTACATCTGGAAACAAGCTTCGGCTTAGTGTGCTACTCCTGGTTAAACAATATTGCCCTCTAACTGTTACAAGTTAATGCATTATCAGAGAGTATACTGCTGTATTTCAAGTTGTACAGTTAGGCTCCCTATGGTTGCTACTACATTATACTGTTGAACTATATATCTTCATATATGTGTGTGTGTTGAAGGAATTTTGTTACCGAATTTGCCAAATGTGGTTAAAGGACCAGTACACCAAGAATTTGTAAAAACATATGTTGTGCAGAGTGTTTTGATTTGTGTTTGAAGTCCTAGTGTGTCCTTCCCTCTGTCTGCTATTAGGAGGTTTTCCTAAATTAGCCTGCTAGCTTCATAGTAGTTTTGCAACCCCTGGGGATCTACATCTCAGCAAAGTTTATTACTTTTCTTGTTCCTACAATGCATCCTGTCTCATGTGACAGTGATGTAGCCGGGACCATAGATTTAGTAGCAAGCATTGGTTTAGAATCAGTTCACAACAGCAGAGATGGCTATATTTTAAAAACTATATAGAGTTCAGCTTGGTGACTACCCTCATTGTAAAGTCACTCTGCAAAATCCCTTTTTGGATGGAATTTACAAACTTCCACCTGTCTTGATCATAAGGTGGGGTCATAAAAAGATTATGTTAAAAATTTGGAGTCAAATTGTAAAACAAAAATAAACAACAAAGTTATGAAGAAATGTAGAATGTTTCTAATGTTTACTATAACGTTATTGTTGCAGACTTTGACCCCAAACTCTCAACATATCCCATGTGCTACCCCCTCCCCCCCATGAACATGATAGGTGTCATTTTTCAAATCCTCTCCAAAACAAGTTTTTGCAGTTGCTCTGTAAATTATCTTTCAGATGGGATTTTAAAAAATCCCACCTGTCTTGATCATAATGTGAGGTCATAAAAAGATAATGTTGAACATTTGGGGTCAGAATGTCAGAGCCCACTCAAAATAAGATCTTGTCTCTCAGCTGACCTATCCTGGGTAAATACATTGTAAAGTTGGGTAAAAGTGGGGCCCCCACTGGAAATGAGAGATTGCATCTCAGTTGTGCTATCCTGGGTAAGTAAATACAAAAGTAGGTACATGCAGAATTCCACTGAAAGTGAGAAATTGCATGTCAGCTGGCCTATCCTGTGAAAACACATTTTAAAAATGGATAAAAGCAGGACCCCAAACCAGCCCAGTAGCACAGGTGCAATGCTGCCACTTGCTATGCTAGTGACGTGCATTTGGGAATGAATGTGTACCGTTGACGGCTGGCTTGACAAGGAAAAATTGAGCATCCTAGGGACTGCTCTCCTTCCTCAGGGAGGGGAGGATGTTCTTTCTGACTGCCAGCTGGGAGTGACCAGTCAGCAGCAGCACAGTCAAAAGCAGCAGGAGGGGAGGCATCGCCACCAGATGTCTGTCACGTATGCATGCCACCCCATGTATGCACAACCACCTTACTGCAAGCCACCACCCCCCAGGAGAGAAAATCAGGTAGCAGAAGAAAAATGCTGGCTGTCCAAGCTGGTACCCTCTGCAGGCTCTCACACAGCCAACATGGCCCGTTACCACACTGTGGTCCTGGGTGAGTAGTGGGTAACCTATCAGTCCATGAGAAGATCAGTGACAGAGCTGGGGGGCACTGGACAAGACAGGAATGTCAAACAGCTTTGTGGAAAGTAAAAAAAACAAGACCCCACTGAAAACAAGATAGTGCATCTTATTTGTGCAGTCTGGAGTAAATGCAGTGTACAAATCTGCGAAAGTAGAATCACACTCAAAATGAGATATTGCTGCTGTTACAACTTCTAACAACATGCAAGCAAATGTGTTTGGCATTGAGAAATGCTTGTTTTAAATGTCATAAAGGAATTGTTTGTACGAAATCCTGTGGTTGTATTTATATCTGAACTTCACTAAAGCATATGCTACTGCACCACATAGGAAGCTACAGTAGTTCATAAGCTAGAGAACCTTGGCATAAATGGGTTGTGATGAAATGGGTCAAAAACTGGCTGTAGAATAGAAGGCAAAGAGTCGTATTGAATGGTAACCAATCAACATGGAAACAGGGGCCAGTGGGGTTCCACAGGGGTATGTTCTGGGGCCTATATTGTTTAATCTGTTTTATGTGACCTGAATGAGATCAGTGCCAGCAGCTGGATCTCCATGTTTGCTTGGCCTAGTGCCTCGTTTTGCTGTGTGGCTCATATTAATTCTGCGCACTGATTTTATCTAAAGCTAATTCTGACTTAATTTACTTCAGCCAGGTCTTTAATTCTGAGCTCTGCGTAAACTTAAATCGGAAGGCTGCACACTGTGTAAACTGGTACTGCAACTTGCAATTCCCCCACGCATTTAACTAATTTCAGACAGCTTACTTCTCTCTGTAGGGCACAGCCAGACCACTGCCTTTCTTAACTCAGCTCCTCCCTCCCTCCCTCTTACCTGAATACAATCCCTTTCTCTTCTCTGCTTTCTTTCACACCCCTGGAGTGGTCGTGAGGGCCAGATTGTGTCACCCTCCCCCCGAGCTGTACCCCGACTCACTGAATGGAGGTACAGTTTTTACACAGAAAGAAACAAACGATATTTTTGAACTCTGAAGTGGGAACAGCCCCACCAACACTTTGTGTAAGCTGCCCCACCACCCCCACCACCACCCTCTGTGAACTCTCTGTTATATACACATGTGCACGATCAGCCACCTTCCCCATCTGCAGATTATCAACATCAACCACTAGCGGCCGCTACTACTGTAATCCCTCTCCTCTACACAAGTATACCCACAATGCTGCCTCTCTACCTAGCAGTAATCTCATTACTTGCCCCCTTGCTGTCCCTCCCACCTCCTCCTACCCTGAGCTGCAGCCCTGACAGCTGGTGGTTTGTACCATGGCTGTTCTAGCAACCTCCCTCCACACTGAATGGTCTCCTGCTGTTCACCTACCATATCTAGCATCTGGCCCAGCCATCCTTCCAACCTCCTTCCATGCTGGCCTAACAGCTTTCAGTTTCCCTGCACATGGCATCTCAGCACCATTCTTGCAGTCCCCCAAAGAACAGTGTAAGCCCACATGGGCCCAGCCCAAAACTAAACTTCTGCTATCGCTTCTGCTCCTCCTATCCAGTGACGTTGAGCTGAACCCTGGACCTAGCCCCCCACCCAGACCAAACACCACCCCACCTCTCCAACTCCCAAGGGGCCTTAAATTTGCCCACCTGAATATCTGCAGCCTCCTACACAAGCTACCCTTGCTGCAACCTATTGTTCTTTCCCTTAGACCAGACTTAATGATCATTTCTGAGACCTGGTTGAAACCACACAACAAGGATGCTAAATTCTCAATTCCTGGACATGCTCTTCTTTGACATGATCACCATGGTAACAAAAGAGGAGGTGGCCTAGCCATGTACATCGAGGGCTCTCTCCATTTCACCTCAGTCCCTTTACCACTGCCCACACAAACCATCGATACATTACTAATTAAACTCTCCCTTCCCACACATGCCCAATACTGCTGGATCCTACTGCCCTCCTGACTCCACTACACCCTCCATCATACAACACCTGGGTGTTCTGTCTTCTCAGGCCTCCAGGGATGAGCTTCATATCCTTGCTGATTTTAACCAAAACTGGCTCTCCAACACAAGTGCCAAATTACACAGTCAGGTGGCTGCCCTCAACCTATCACAACAAATCACAGACCCCACACATTTCAATCACAAATACCAAAACCACTCCCTTCTGGATTGGTCCCTCAACTGTCACCTTCATTGAATACATGCCTCTGGCCTCTTACTGGACTCATTAAGTGATCATCACATGATCTACTCAGTGAGAAAAATATTCTGGACCAAGGCACCACCCCTCAGGCCTCTACTGACTAGATATTATAAATCCCTAGACCTTGCATCTCTCCTACAAGACCTAGCAAACATGGACTGGTCATTCATCCCCCAGGCCACCTCTATAGACTCTGCTCTGGAGTACTTCAAATACAAGTTTCAAGCAGTCTGGAACTTGTGTGCCCCGCTGAAATGTGCACAGGTGCAGGGTGGCCACTTGCCATGGATCACAGCAGACATCATGTCCCTCCTTAGTGCCAGGGATCAGGCATGGAAGTCCATCAAAGGTATCTGGCTCACCTGCAGATAAACAAAAGTATAGGATGCTATGTAACTCCTGTACAAGGCAAATCCACTGAGCAAAATCCAAATACTTCAGAGAGGGGGATGCCAATCCTATTTTGAACACTGAAACATCGAGGCGAGTACAAAATCACTATAGGTCAAATGAGAATGTGTATATTGGCCCAATCGCTAAGAAAAAAGCTTTTGTACAGTTGGAATGAGCTATCTTAACAGCCCCATGACTATATTCTCAAAATGTAACACTTAATGCCTATTTGGAGATAAATCAAGCACCCTGTGGCCTTAGATTTAATAAACAGACAGCATTTGGATTGGAACATATTGGTTTCCTTACTAATTGGCAGACACACTGCCTTGATGATAGTGCTGGTGTAATTAAGATTATTTTAAAAGATGCTGAAGAGCAGGAACAAGAGGTTGGAGATGTAATATTGGCCAAAGAAAGACAAGTTTCCACTTCTACAGAACAATTTTAATATCATGATTTTAGAAGTAGATTGGAACAGACTGTTAAGAACTATGACACCAGGATTAAATAAATTCTAGTCAGAGCCAATAGGGCTGTGAAGAGCTACCAAATGACCAAAGTTATTTTCTTGTTGGTGTCATGTAGTGCTGTTTAGTCTCAATCATCAAAAACTGCCATGCTGCTAAATCAGTCCTCTTGAATTTATTTAGTTAGAGTAAATGCTGCTGCTGGTGTGTGTGTGTGTGTGTGTATGTTAGTGCTCCCAGATTACGTTGCCTTTTTTCTGCAACCGCAGGACACTTTTCCTATGTTTTCCTGTAGATTACATTATTTCCAATGGAAGTCAAATTCCTCTATTTTCCCTTATAACTAATGCAAGTCTATGGGAAGAATTTCCATGTAGATGGCTCCAAATCCCTGTAAACAGAGTTCCTTACCATTTAGATGAAATACCATGACGTTCCCTACAAGCTTAGTTAAAGGAGAACTGCATTGAACCTGTGGGTAATGTTTCCTGTAGAAGCTTTTTTTCATATAGTGGGTTCCCTTCTGTTTCTGCCCCATTTTTGCTGGCCTTTTAGTTAACCCATTGAATATTTATGGGTTACACACTGCTACAAAGTGCCATCTAAGAATTGTATGATATTGTTTATGTCCCCATGAACCTAAGAATTCTAAATTAGAACACAGATGCATTGTACCAATAATGTAAGTTATTGACAAGATCATACTGTTCCAAAACGGTCAATGCCAGCAGTGTGTGAATCAGAAACACTCACTGAATTTACCAAAAGGCCAATTAAGATTAAGGTGTAACAAAATGAGAACTGGTATTTTAAAAAATAACATCTACTTCTACAAAAATGCATGTTTGATTCAAGGCAGTTTTCCTGTGAGATATTAACAGCCCAGTCTAAATTGTTCACTCTTTATGGGGCTGGCAGTATAGCCTAGAGGTTAGAGTAATGAGCTATAAAAGAGCTTTGTACATCCAGCATTCAGACATGGGTTTGATTCCCATACCCTCCATCTCCATACTGTATGGCTCTGATTAAGTCACTTAATCTACCCAATGTTCCTGGGTTGTCCCTAGAAACAAGCATCAATGCCTAGTTGGCCTTACCTGGTTACCAAAGGAAAATATGTATATATATTTATTAAATTACATTTATAAACTATAAACAAACATTAAACTCCAGTACACAGATTCCAGATCCATGCAATAACCAACCTCCCTACTCCTAACAGAGTCCATCTAACTACTCTATCCCTCTCTGTAAATTTTTTTTCCGCTTTTAGTTTAGTTTTCAAACTGTCTGACTGGAGGATGGAAATATAACACTTTTACACTGACCTGCTGCGCGGGAGGGAATGCTCACTCAAACAGTGTAGCTGAGCCTCAGACCATAAATCCTAGATAAGAGATGAACAGCCTGCATCACATGGCCAGTCCCAAAGCAGGATTGTACATACACATACACACACACACACACACACACACACACTTAAAAGCACTTTCCACTTGACACTTCTGACTCTAGAAAGAGCAAACAAGCACAAAGCACCTCTTTTGTTCTATGTGTGCCTGGGCAGCTGGACTTAATTAACTCTGTCACGCTACTTTATGCTTACTTTTTTTTGTTTGTTTAAAGGGCAAGATCCTTCAGGCAAAAAAAAAAATGATGGGGCTAGCCTCAAGTTTTGTATGTGTGCCATAGGATTGAAATAGCTCACAGACTGCAGGTTCACTGTCTGTAATCTGACACTGTAGAGGCTCAGTGTTTTAAAGACATCATATAATGAGTTAACCCCTAGGTTGCTGAAAGAAATAGAATACATCTATTAGTCTGAGCTGGACAGATGACAGAAACAGTAGTTTAAAAAGTTTTTTTTTTTTAATACCCTGAGAAGTTCTGAGGCACAATACAGTAGCACCCCTCCCCCTTCAGATGCCTTTAACATAGAGCAGCAAACAGCAAAAATCAGAGGGGGAGTGTACTACTTTGCAGTTGTGGAGGAATACTTCCAAATGTCTAAAGAGGGAGTTCCACAAAAAGCCATTTTAGAGCTACAATCTGATTGATGACAGAAGGGCTGTAGGCTCTGCCCACAGCCCTAAAAAATGAATGAAAGAAAGAAAGTTTGAAAGAGACCGCAGCAATTATCTGGAGGGGGCAGATTTTTGAATGGAGAAAAAAGAGTAGAACAGCAGAATCAGGTTATAAACCTAAATCCATCATCAAAAAATATGCTGAACCATACTATGCAGACACCTAAATGAGTGGTTCAGGGTCTGAGTCAGACGGCTTGGAAAATATGGCTGAAAATGCACAAAGTAATAGGCAGCCTTTTTTTAGTGAGGAGGGGGGGAGAGACCAACATTCCTCCCCAAACCAAGAAACGCTGACACAGCTGATCCAAATTCAGAGAGATCTGGATGGAATCTATGCAATGCAGGAAACACCACAGGTTCATATCCCACCGCAGCCACTACAGGGATAAATGTTGCAAACACAAACTGCACAAGTGAACAATGCAACCCAATACTGGAACATCCCAGAGGTCCCCCTGGCCAAGAGAACCCTGAGACGGAGTCCACAGTTGGCTCATTTTGGACAAAATGAAGAAAGACGAGAAGAGGGGCCAGGGGGAAGGGGAGGAAGGGGAAGAGAACACTTCGGGAACAGGGGATGCCGGAGACAGTACATTCGGAGAACAGCCTATTACAACTAGAGGAGACCGTGGTGTATAATTTATCCAATTATGCATTGGGTTTTGATGAAAAGAAAGTGTTGCAGAAGGGACTAACTTATGTTCCCACAATGAGCATAGATGAAATTGAACTTAAGGTGGATCTCCAAAAATGCACGTGAAAACCGGACCTCAAGGTCATATTTGCCAAAGCAGGAGAAGATGATAATCACTTCAATAGCCCAGCAATAACTGGATCTTAAAATGGAGACTCTGAACTTTATTCCCAAAATAGTGCCATTGCAGACCGAGAAGGAGAGAAATTTATGGTTCTGTAACTGAAGAAACCATTGATGCTCATCCTTCTCAATAACCCTGCAGTTACAACTTTTCACAAAGCATGTGAATGAGACATTCTCAAATTTCTATCAAAGGGAGAAGGCACCCGCTTTAATAGCTGCAGTAAGAAGGAACGTGAAGTATTACGGAGTTTGGCACAGAATAAAATCATCGAAATAAAGGCAGCTGATAAAGGGGGTGCCACTGTCATCCTTGATAAAGCTGAGGCTGAGATTTTGAATCAGTTGTCAAACATGGAATTTTACCAAAAGTTACCAAGAGACATGACAGTGGATCATAAAAGGGATATTGATATATGTCTGTATGAAGCTTTCATGGAGGGGATCATAGACAGACATACTTATGATTTGTTTGGTAGTGAAAAACCTCATTAAGCAACCATTTATGAACTACCAAAAATCTATAAAGATCTCATGAATTCTCCTGTTTGCCCAATTGTGGCCAGTATCGGCTCAATTACTGAGCCTCTGGCACAATTGGTTGACCAACATATTAAGACACTGGTGCCCTTGTGGCCAGTGAATGTGAGGGACACAACACAAATGATTTTGGAACTTGAAAAATTATAGTTGGAAGAAAATGATATTATGGTGACATTAGATATCTGTGCCTTATATACTAACATTCCCCACGAGGATGGGGTGGAATCTCTGAGAATTGCTCTTTGTGAAAACACTAATTATACGAATGCATTTGTTGAATATTTTGTGACACTGACTCAGAAAGTGTTACATTTTAATTCTTTTGTGTTTAATAGACAGTTTTACTTGCAGATCAAAGGGACAGTGATGGGGTCTCCTTTGCACCAAATTATGCCAACATGTATTTGGCACATTGGGAGAAATAATGTGTGCTGTCTGATAAAAATCTGTTCAGACAGCACCTGCACTGTTACAGGTACTTTATTGATGATACATTTTTTTGGTGTGGAGGGGGCCCCCATCTGCTCTCCCTAATTTTGTTTCTTTTTTGGAGTCCACAAATGTGAATTTGAAGTTCACTATGTAACCCTCCTACAAATGGGGGTTCCTAGAAGCATTCCCAGAGCTTGCCTAAGGCTCCCTGCCCAACTGACGTTCGGCATAATGCCATTTAAGTGTGGGCGCTGTGGGTGCTTTTAGAGCTTTTGGTACTGTCTCTTTAAGAGCTGCCTTCCTGCAGCCTTTGATAGTTTGTAAGGGGGGGCTGTGGGTTTACTGCTCGACTCCCACTCGAGCTGCGGTTTGAATAGCTCCATTTCTGCCATCACTAAGCAAGCAGAGGGAGCATTATTGAAGGATGTAACTGTTTTCTGGAACAAATGTAGTGTGGCAGTAAAATTGCTGTTGATTTAATCTTTTTCCCTTTCAGCTGGGACTTCGTGTACTCTGCCCCTCCATTTTGTATCAGAACTGCCTCTTGGATCCAATTGGAAGGGAGGGGCACTTAAAATGGTGTATTGAGTGACCAACCAGAATCAGGACTCTCTTTGGAGCCGGCTGGCCATAGGGGATACAGCCAGTAATTCTGGGAAGTGAAGTTCTGAACTATGGCACCTTTTTGCACCAATGAGGGCAGTATTGAGTGACTGGCATATGCAGCCCTCCAATGGGATTGGGTGGCGCCCGAACGATATTCCCTGCCCAAACTGCCAAGGGGCAGAGCTGTTGGTGATCGTGACGGTAGAAGGAGCTCTGGCTCCTGCGCTGTGCAAGTTTTCACGTGGGAAGTGTGTGTGCAGGCCAAGAAGTCGGGCAGCAGAATCGCCATAAGGAGTGGACAAGATCCGTGGAGGAGTGCAACCAGAGGAGGCTGTACAATTACAGCTACCTACCAGGCTCACCCTGTAGAGGACTGGAGAATCGGCTTCAATCATGCTCAGTCTGTCAGGACAAGTGAAGCTGTGTTGCGTCACTCGGTTTGTGCAGTGAAAGTCATCGGGAGTCTAATGCAGCTGCCTGGTATGGTACCCCTCTGTTATACATATAAATGTGTGGAGAAGTGTTTGGATCACAGGCTATGTCCTGTAAGTGGTGTGAGAGGGATCTTTCTGCAGGAGTCGTGAGTACTAAATCAGGGTAGCTCCTTGTTAAATGTTTATAGCAAGAGCAAGATCTGTCTGGTCGCTCCACGGGCTGCATGAACTGAGCCTGCTGGCTCTTATTAACCAATTTTGGTCTCGAATACCTGCTTTCTTCATCAGGGCCCCAACTAGCTGCACCAAATAGGCTAGCCTCTTATTGCCTGGGTACCCACAGACAGTGACTTATAGGTCTGGCCTGTGCACAGTGCCCTGATATAGTAGGGTGTTGAGCTAATCAACCTGATTTCCCCCACTCTTGTTACCTCCCCTTCAATAAATCAGATTTGTTGTTTGCAAGGTACACTGTCTGAACTGCATATTTGTACTCCCCTCTGGTGCATGGGTTATTGTGTCACTGTATCTTATTTTACAGGGGGTCCTCGGCACCAAGTTGGTCATTCCACTTTGGGGGTAAGTGTAAGTTGTAACCATTGGGTGAGAAGTGTTCATGGGCCAGTAGTGGAAAGAAAGGGGGGTTGCAGTGACCCAGAGGGCTGTGACCAAGTCGTGTTTGACTGTTCCAACCCCGGCCTCTGGGTGGAGGCACCCGCCATTGTATCCAGGCTCCTCTACCTGCTAGTGGCGAAGCAGGCAGGGGTAGTAGCCTTTGGGATAGCGCCCCCTTGGGGTTAAAACTATAACAGCTCATGTGAACCAGATATAATTTCTTGATTTGACTGTAAAGAGAACTGAGGGAGAGGGAGTGATTACTGAACAGGAAAGAGATTGCCAAAAATGCCCTATTGTGTTATGATAGGTGCCATCTGAGACACATGATAGGGAGCATTCCTAAAGGGCAATTCCTGTGATTAAAAAGGAATATGAGCAATTTAGATAGCTATTTGAAACAAACCGAAGACTTTTCACAAAGGTTTTATGCTAGATGGTGCAACTATAATTGTGTGCAAAAAGCAAAAAGTGATGTTGATAATATAGATAGAAAAAACATGTTAAGCAAAACAAAAAGAGTGGAACCTAGAAAAGATGTTTCTGTGAATTTTATTTCAGAATAAACTCCACAGAGTCACAAGATAAGAGAAATTTTAATCAAAAACGGAAGCTTGCTACAATTGGAACCCAGATGAAACAGTGTAACTCAGAAGCCACCATGCATGGTCTGTAAGAAGGGGCCTAACATTGGAAATCCTATTACTCGCAGCTTGTTACACAAAGCCTGAAGATCTTCAAATGTAACAACTGTACAGTAGACATTTGAAAACAGGTACTGTTTTTTCACATCCAATTTCAAATACAGAGTATCAAAACAAACATTTAATAAACTGTCCTACAACTCATGTGGTTTACCTGGCTAGCTGTATGTGTAAAGATTTCTATGTAGGCAAGACTAAGAGGCCCCAAAAACACAGAATAGCTGAACACTTTCGGAGCATCAGCAGACAAGACAAGACAAATGCTCTAGTCCTACATGCTATGCTGATGGGCAGTGACCATGAATTTGAGTTCCAAGGACTGGACAAAATAAATATGAACATTTGTGGAGGAGATTCTGATAATAGACGATTGCAGGCCGTGAGCCTGCAATCCCCTTCTAGCCGGCCTGCCCTCGAGGACACACACACCAGAGGGGCTCCGAGCCACCAGCGGCGGGCCGCCACCGCATAGCCGAAAAGGGAACCAGGAGGCTGGGGGAGAAAGCCAGAAAGCCGGCCTGCCCTCGAGGACACACACACCAGAGGGGCTCCGAGCCGCCAGCAGGCGGGCGGCCACTGGAGAGCCGAAAGGGAACCAGGAGGCCGGGGAGAAAGCTAGAAAGCTGCCTGCCGCCGAGGACACACACACCAGAGGGGCTCCGAGCCACCAGCGGCGGGCGGCCACCGCATAGCCGAAAAGGGAACCAGGAGGCTGCGGGAGAAAGCCAGAAAGCCGGCCTGCCCTCGAGGACACACACACCAGAGGGGCTCGAGCCGCCATGGTGCGGCCACCGCATAGCCGAAAAGAGAACCAGGAGGCCGGGAGAAAGCCAGAAAGCCGGCCTGCCCTCGAGATGACACACACCAGAGGGTCTGACGCTTGATGGGCGGCTACACCAGACAGTTTGGGAAAAGGAACCAGGAGGCCAGGGGAGATAGCCAGAAAGTTGCACGGAAAGTCGCACAGCCAATCGGAGGGCGACCGCCGACTTTGCCAGCCTCTGATTGGTCGCGCCTTCTCCCATTGACTTTGCTGTATCTTTGCACCACCAAAACTGGTCGAGATTGCTTGTGTTTGTACTGTAAAGTTAACTTCTAAAAAGGCTGTTTTGCTGTTTTACTGTGTACTTCTGTGAAATGCATACTTACCTGTTTAGATAGTAATTACAGTCTTTGGGTCAATTTTGTGTTGGGCTAGGCGGCTCTGGCCTAACCCCCACCTCCCAGTCTTTGTTGTGCAAAGTTTTACAATCTAGCACCTCTAGCAAGCCACTGCCTGCAAGTGCTTCTTCTGATTGCCCTCTCCTCTGTCCCCTCCCTTCTAGCCGGCCTGCCCTCGAGGACACACACACCAGAGGGGCTCCGAGCCGCCAGCGGGCGGGCGGCCACCGCATAGCCGAAAAGGGAACCAGGAGGCCGGGGGAGAAAGCCAGAAAGGTACGGGAAAGCCGCACAGCCAATCGGAGGGCGACCGCCGACTTTGCCAGCCTCTGATTGGTGCGCCTTCTCCCATTGACTTTGCTGTATCTTTGCACCACCAAAACTGGTCGAGATTGCTTGTGTTTGTACTGTAAAGTTAACTTCTCTAAAAAAGGGCTGTTTTTGCTGTTTTACTGTGTACTTCTGTGAAATGCATACTTACCTGTTTAGATAGTAATTACAGTCTTTTGGGTCAATTTTGTGTTGGGCTAGACGCTCAGGCGCCTAACCCCCCACCCTCCCAGTCTTTGTTGTGCAAAGTTTTACAATCTAGCACCTCTAGCAAGCCACTGCCTGCAAGTGCTTCTTCTGATTGCCATCTCCTCTGTCCCCTCCTTCTAGCCGGCCTGCCCCGAGGACACACACACACCAGAGGGGGTCTGCCGAGCTGGCCGGGCGTATGCCACCGACAGCCGAAAGGAACCAGGAGGCCGGGGAGAAAGCCAGAAAGGTATCGGGAAAGTCGCATGCCAATCGGAGGGCACCGCCGACTTTGCCAGCCTCTGATTGGTGCGCCTTCTCCCATTGACTTTGCTGTATCTTTGCACCACCAAAACTGGTCGAGATTGCTTGTGTTTGTACTGTAGTTAACTTCTAAAAAGGGCTGTTTTTGCTGTTTTACTGTGTACTTCTGTGAAATGCATACTTACCTGTTTAGATAGTAATTACAGTCTTTTGGGTCAATTTTGTGTTGGCTAGACGCTCAGGCGCCTAACCCCCCCACCCTCCCAGTCTTTGTTGTGCAAAGTTTTACAATCTAGCACCTCTAGCAAGCCACTGCCTGCAAGTGCTTCTTCTGATTGCCCTCTCCTCTGTCCCCTTCCTTCTAGCTGGCCTGCCCTCGAGGACACACACACCAGAGGGGCTCCGAGCCGCCAGCGGGCAGAGCGGCCACCGCAGCCGAAAAGGGAACCAGGAGGCCGGGGGAGAAAGCCAGAAAGGTACGGGAAAGCCGGACAGCCAATCGGAAGGCGACCGCCGACTTTGCCAGCCTCTGATTGGTGCGCCTTCTCCCATTGACTTTACTGTATCTTTGCACCACCAAAACTGGTCGAGATTGCTTGTGTTTGTACTGTAAAGTTAACTTCTCTAAAAAAGGGCTGTTTTTGCTGTTTTACTGTGTACTTCTGTGAAATGCATACTTACCTGTTTAGATAGTAATTACAGTCTTTTGGGTCAATTTTGTGTTGGGCTTGACGCTCAGGCGCCTAACCCCCACCCTCCCAGTCTTTGTTGTGCAAAGTTTTACAATCTAGCACCTCTAGCAAGCCACTGCCTGCAAGTGCTTCTTCTGATTGCCCTCTCCTCTGTCCCCTTCCTTCTAGCCAGCCTGCCTCGAGGACACACACACCAGAGGGGTCTCCGAGCCGGCCAGCGGCGATGGCCAATTTACAGTCGGTGTTAAACCAGGAGGCCGGGGAGAAAGCCAGAAAGGTAATGGAGAGCCGCAAAATTTTGCCCGCCTCAATCCCTTCAGGGTGTTTCTTTATACACACCTTCCGCCAAATCTCATCCCTGCCTATAGCTATTCTCCCAGCCAATTCCCGAGCTCATTTTCTTCACATCATCTTACTTTCTTTAACCCTCTCCTACCCTCCACCATGCTACTGCACCTACTACTGCTGCTTTGCTTCTCACCTTCCTTAGATCCAGATGAGATAACTGTTGGAACCCATACCGAGGTGCTTAGGGCGACCACTCAACACTGCCCCCCTCTACTGTCCCCAGTGGATACCCCTAAACTATACATACTTATACTACCGCTTCTGCACAATAATCCTTGGGGAATCCCAAAAAAAGGCTCACAACCAGTTTGGAACTCCTCTATCCCCTGCTACCATACTGGCACTACAATTACTCCCTACACCTGTCCATTAAGCTGGCAATCTATGATAATCTGATAACCATGCAGCAGGATCATCACCCACTATATACTGGATCCCAAGAAAGAAGAAAAACTGCCTGACTGCTCACTACTCCTATCACTTGGTGCCCTCAAGTTAATCTTCTTTCTGCTGGTCTGTGTTGGCACTGTGGAAATCAACTCTGGACCCACTGAAAGCTCGATCTCTCCAACTGACCTAACCTCCATAAATGGATTGAGTTTTCTTCACTTCAATGCCTGCAGCCTCCTAAAAGTTCTCATCAATACAGGCCTGGGTTGCACACACCCTACCGGACTGTCTGGTTATATCTGAAACATGGCTCAAATCTGCAACAAAGATAGTGAAATAAACCTTCCCAATTATCAGCTCTTCAGATCTGACCGCTCTATCCAGGGGCGTGGGGTAGCCATCTATGTCAAAGCAAATATCTCGCATCCTGCCTCAATTCTACATCTCAACCAAAGGAATTGAATGCTTGTCTATTAAAATAACCCTTCCCAACACATCTTCCTTTCAACTGGTTGGTTTGCTATAGGCCCCCTCTGCAGGCCTCAAACTCCTATCCCATTTAGGATCCATACTTAATCTGGGCCCTGAAGACACCATCATCTTAGGAGACATGAACTTAAATTGGCTGACTAATGCATCTGCACCCTGGTAACCTTCTGTGACACCTATGGATTCTCTCAATTAATCAAAGAACCAACAAGGATCAACCCAAAGAATACTCTCAACAGCACACTCCTGGATATTATATTGGTAAATAAACCTCATCATTATCCCTATGCAGGAGTACTTCTCAGTGACATAAGTGACCACTGTCCCATAGCTGCCATTAGATCAACAATCAAGCCACCAATCCTGCAAAATTCCTCCCACGAAGGTCAAAAGAACTTTAATATTACAGGATATCTCCATGATCTGTGCCACACCACACGTTGGCAAGAATTTATCTCACAGCCTCATAGAGTCAGCTCTTCAAATCCTAAATGATATAATCATAAGTGCCCTCAATTCACATGCACCCTCACCAGTGTCAGAACCAAACTCAAATCCTGTCGCTGGTTCTCTGCCGACTTAAATCAATACTGCTTGCCAGAGACAAACTCTGGAAAAGGCAAGAAAGACAAAGGACCCAAATGACTGGCTCCAATTCAGAAAAGCCAGAAACTCCTGCACAAAACAAGTAAGAAAAGCCAAGCAACCTTCTACACAGCTGAACTAGATGCCTCCTATAACAACCCTTCCAGGTTCTGGGTACCATAAGGGGCATCCTAGGTCAAACCCTACCCCTGTCTTACCATCCAAAATTCAATTAAATAATATTGAAATCACCGACAAGCAAAATATCTTGAATGCCTTCAATGACCATTTCACTACAGCTGGCCTGGCTTTCACATCCTCTCCTGCAAACCTATTAAGATCATCTCTAAACCTACAATCTACTGAGAGTCAAAGGTTGCTTCCACATTCTCATTCAAACCAATATTGTTCAAAAAGTAGAAGACCTCCTACTCCAACTAGATACCACCAAAAGTGCAGGTGCAGACTCCCTGGATCCCTACTTTCTAAAAGTAGCACTGTATGCCTTAACCGCCCCCCTCACCCACCTCTTCAATCTATCACTTGTCACTGGTACTATCCCCTCAATATGGAAAACAGCTCAAGTGTTTCCATTACTTAAGGCAGGTGATCCCATGGACCTCAATAATTATAGGCCCATCTCCATCTTACCAATACTATCCAAGATGCTTGAGAAGCTGGTAAACTCTCAGTTAACTGCCTACCTTGATACCAACAATCTCCTAAATCCAGCTCAATCTGGGTTTAGATCTATGCATAGCACCATCTCTGCACTAGCAAAAGTCACAAATGACTGGCAGACTGCCCTAGACAAAAAGAATAATACCTGTGCTGTGTTTCTGGATCTAAGCAAAGCCTTTGACACTGTGGATCATGATCTTCTAATCACCTCACTAAACTCCATAGGCCTTGACTCACTCTCTATTAAATGGTTCAGATGCTATCTCTCTGGAAGGCTACAACTGGTAAAGAATGATGGTGATCTATCTACCCCTAAGCCACTCCTAAGAGGTGTACCGCAAGGCTCCATCCTGGGTCCCATCCTTTTGCCATTTCATCAACAATATTGACTCCAATCTCTCTCTTCTAATATCCACCTTTTGCAGATGACACTGTACTTTATGTGAGCGATCCTCACCATCAAAAGCCTGTGAGCTCCTACAGTCTCAATTCTCCTCCTCCAGCATAACCTATTAAAAAGAAATTATTACTAAATGCTAAGAAACCAAAGCTATGTTCTTGCCCACAAGAACTGTTCTTCCACCATCCCATCATTCACCCTCCCACAACTCTCTACCATCCTTGTGAAAATCTGGAATATGTTGACAAATTCAAATACCTAGGAGTATGGATAGACAATAAACTAGACTATACTACCCACGTTGAAGAGCTCCTGAAAAGCTAAGACAAAGACTTGGTCTATTCTATAGAATCAAACACTACCTGACCAAAGATTCCAAACAAAGATTAATCCTGCATCATTCATGTCCCTCATTGATTATGCTGACTTCTCTATGGTCATTGCTCCTCTCCCATCTAAACAAACTAGACACCCTGTATCATAGAGCTATTAGATTCATTACTGACCTCTCCTCTAGCACCCATCATTGTTTCTCTACAATGCAGTCAGCTGGACATCCCTGCAACATAGAAGAAGAAAAATGCTGCTACCTGGATCTACAAAGCTCTGACAAACAAACTCCCTTCCTACATCTCAGACTGCTTCAACCAGATCACATCCAGGCCCTACACCTTGAGGATCAACAAACTCATCCTGCTGAAGATTCCTATCACCTGCACCCGTATGGAAGAGCTGCAATCAGTTATTCCCTGGCACTTATCTGGAATTCTATCCAAAGACATTGAAAATGGAAACACTGATCCCCTTACATCCTTCAAAAAGCTGTACACCAGCCTAATCCCAGATTCATGCAATTGCTTCCACAAGGCCTAGTCCTCCCACCCCCCACCCCCACACCCTCTCTCTCCCCACCCCCTTCTAAAGCTCCTCCTATTCTTCTATCATTCCTCTGGTCCTTTCCACATCAAACCTCAAACATATATGCCCACCCATGTACCATTATCCAAGCCTTATCCCTACCAGACTGTTTGTTTCTCACCTTTAATAGGTTTTTGGTTTACTGTCCTTTGCCTTGTATATATGTAAATAACTGTACATCTATCTCACTCATAAATGTTTATATTTGTGCTATTTCAATATCATGTTTTTGTATACACTCTGTAACCTTTTTTTGTTATGACCACTCAGGTCCATCTTGTAAATGAGCTATGCTCAATGATGTTCGCCTGAATAAATAAAGATTTTGATTGATTGATTGATTGATTTTTGATTGATTGATTGAGCCGGTGGCAATATACATTAAGGGGCCATGGACCAAAGGGTCTTAATGCAAGCTTCAGTATTAAACCCTTTTTGAAGTATAAATAAGACATTATTTAGAGTTCATACTATCCTTTTAGCATAGATACAGTTATAGATCTGGTTTCCAATAATGAAAAATAAGATTATAAGAATTGTGTTTCATATGTTGATATAACCTGAATTTCCCCCTTCCCCCCTTTTTCCCTTCGCTTCCCCTCCCTTTTTTCTCCTGTCCACCCATTATGTGTATTAGATGTTCTCTTCAGAGTATGAGAGTATACAATATAGATGATTTTAATATTCTGTATTGTATTTATATAAGTATTTTGTGAATGATTTCTTAGTATTTGATTAGATTATACATTGTGGATTCTGGTGTCTTCTGTCTGCTTCCAGTCTTGATTGTGGATATACTTATTCATTTATTTATTTAATTGATTATTCATGTGTTGATATGTTTAGACTATATGTGAATAGTGGGTTATTCATAAAAGTGTCATTGTAAGGTGCTTTAGAAGATTTTGCACAATATTTTGCACTTTATTTTATTTTATATATATATATTTGTAAGTAGTTTGGTTATTCTTGCAGGTTGCACATTTTGGTCATGTTACACCATTGAGGGTCTTATTCATGTATTAGTGTAGTAATAAATTAGATAGCACTTATAATTGTTTTACGGCTACCCCTTTAAGACCCCCCCTTTTTAAACAGTATTGGTGATGTAATGTGGCCCTGCCTTGATAAAGCGTAAGAGATACGTGTGAAACATTGGTGGAGGGGGTGCTGTGTGTCCTGATCAGCTTTTTGTACCAATAAAAGCAATTTTTTTACTGAACCTAGCATTCAGGTCTTGTTTTGCCGGTTGCCAAGTTGCTCCACTTTTGTCTATTTACTTAGTCTTTTGTTTTGAGGTAGCACCAGCTATGTCTCATGCAGCCGCCTTTTGCAATACAAAACTTTAAAGACACCTTCCACATAAATCTAAACCACTCTGCTAAATTTTGGAAGGTAGTTAAGTCATTATTCTCCCCTTCTTCACAGCCACACACCCCAGTCCTAAATGTAGGAGGTTCCACAGTCACCGACCCTCTCACATTGGCCACTGAATTCAACAACTTTTTTACAAACTGTACATCATTTCTGCTGGCCACTCTCCCTCTGGCCCCACACCCCCCTCCTCCTCCTGCCCACTCTGTTCTAGACCCTTCCACTGCCCCCTCTTTCACCTTCTGCCATATCTCCCGACCAAAGTATACAACACCCTCCTCTCCTTAAAGCCCTCCAAGGATAAATACCTTACCGGAGTGGACTCCAAAATGCTCTTCCTGTCTTCCCCAGCCATCACCATCCCTCTGGCCTCACTCTATAAGATCTCCTTCTCTCTTGCCTCTGTCCTCACAGAATGGAAGCACGCCACAGTTATCCTCCTCCCTAAAGGCGGTGACCCTTCCATTTTCCAGAACTACCATCCTATCTCCCTCCTCCCTATCATGGCAAAACTTCAGGAACACCTTGTTCTTCCTCAGCTCTCCGTCTTTCTTGACTCCTCCTCCTCTTTTTTCACCCCTTACCAGTCTGGTTTTAGGAAGTCCCAGTCCACCACTTTATCTCTCTTTAGACTAACTGATGCCATCCTCACCGGCATGGATATAGGCCATGTTACCTCAGCCATCTTTGTTGACCTGGCAAAAGCCTTCAACACTGCCTCCCACTTCCTCCTCCTTTGTAAGCTCTCTTTCACAGGACTCTCTAGTGCAGCCACCAGCTGGTTCCACTTCTACTTGGTAGGCAGATCCCAATCTGCCCAAATTGGCAACACTACCTCTGCCTCCCTCCCTGTTACCTCTGGTGTACCCCAAGTCTTGGTCCTTGGCCCGCTATTGTTCTCCATTTTCTTGAACGATCTGCCCACTGCCTGCCCACACACATCCATTTACATGTATGCAGATAACATGGTACTGTATACTTCTGGCCCCTCATCCACCAATGTTGAGACCAGACTTCAGCAGGACCTCAATAATGTTCAGCACTGGTTTTGCACAAATCAGCTCTTTCTCAATGCCAAGAAAACTGTCTTCATGACCTTTGGCACTAGGCAGAGCTTTTCTTGGTTTCCTATCACCCTCCTCCTTCCACACCTTGGATGGGATTTCACTGGAGACTTGCTCCTCCTTCAGATATCTTGGGGTCTGGCTTGACCAGCATCTCGACTTTTCTGTACATATCGATGCAGTCCACAAAAAGCTTTACCCAAAGCTGGGTGCCTTGTGCCACAATCATGGTTACAGCCCTCTGTCAGCTCGCCGTGCAATTGTGTAGAAAATGATACTCCCTATTTTTGACTATGGGGATGTAGTCTATAGTGCCTCCCCCAAGTCCACCCTAGCCAGACTGGACTCCCTCTTCCATTCCTTCTGTTGCTTTGCCCTTGACTGTCCTTCCAACACCCATAACTGTGTCCTCTACTGGGCACTGGACCTCCCATTGCTTCAGGATTTGTATCACTCCCACTGCACAAGTATCATGGCCAAATTCTAGGCCCAGTCACTCCCCCCCTTATCTCACCTCTGTCCTATCAGCCCCTGCCCTCCTGAGGTACTCACTCAAGAACAATGATTTTCACTTGCTATCCATACCACTAATGTCCACTACGGCAGGCCAGACAGCATTTAGATATTGCATGCCTAAATTATGAAACTCCCTTCCTGTGTCCATTCAATCCACCTCCTCAAGTAGGCACCTCAACTCCCTTCTCAAACTGCACTTCTCCTCCAACTGCTCATGCTCCAACGTTAGCTCCAGTACCAAGGTCTAGTCTCTGAATTTCTAGAAGTTCTTCTCAGGCTTGTCTGTTTATGACTGGGGTATATCTTTTCCAGTGCTTATTTTGCTGCTACATGCCTCTCGCTTTTGCCCCTGTGCACAAATAATTTTTCAGTACCTGCATAACGATGGTTTCCTTGTACACTGTTGAACCTTTTTGGTCTCTGTATATTGTATATATTATGCTGCATGTATCATATTTTATTAACTTTGTATATGGTGTATATTTGTGTACATAGATGTGTGTATTATGCTGTATCCCTACTCCCTCCTCCCCAGGACACATCTGGAATCGAGCAGTAGTCTGCTCAGTATGCCTTCCTGGTAAAACTTTTAAATAAATAAATACATTTGCTGATGGCATCAATATGAGAAGAGTAATTGCACCACTTCAAGGGGTAACTAAAATGCAGAAGGATCTAGACAGGTTTGGAAAATCGGTGCAGGATTGCAGACGGAATTCAGTTTTGAAAAATGCATGGTAAGGAATGCAGAAAGAAAACATGAATGCACAACACTATCTTCATGGCATGGAGATTGTTGAAAGCAAGCAGGAAAAAGACCTGGGAATGGTGATTAGCAAACATTTAAATGGGAGCAGCTGTGTGAGGCAGTAACTACAAAGGCAGAGAAAATCATGGCATGCAGTAAAAGAAACTCTGTAAGTAGGTCTATAATTGAGATATTATTATACCCACATACAGAGTCTTGGTTTGGCCCCATTTCAAGTGCAGTGTGCAATTCTGGCCTTCATCGCTAAAGAAAAATACTGACACAATGGAGAAAGTAAAGAGAAGAACAACCAGAATGTCTGATGACTTGGGGAACATGGGCTGACTGGTAGAACTGGGATTGTTCTCCATGGAAAGGTGAAGACTTAGGGCATACTGTACATGATTACTCCATTTTGGTACCATTCTGGTATAAAGCCATCAAAGCAAGCGCAACTCCTCAAGCTACACAAGGAGTATAAAAGGACAGGGGACACTCAATGTTGTTGAAGGGATGAAGATTCAAGTGAAACATCAGAAACAACTAGTTCACAGAATGAGAGGGGAACACTTGGAATAGACTTCTACAGTATGTGGTATCTTCTGACACTGTAAAAACTTTCAAACTCAGACTTGATGAGTACTTTGAAGAAAACTGGGTGACAGGCTATTCCCACTAAGCTTGTGAAAGGGTAGAATTCGAAGGACCACTGGTCTTCTTGCCACACAAAATATATATGTGGTCATGCAAGGATTTTTGCATGTATGTATGTATGTATGCATGGATTGAAGGATGAATGGATGTGTAGCCCCCCCCTCAGGAGCTACATTAATATCCCTTTAAGAGTATCTGTCGACATCTAGGGTGATGCCGGTTTCTATGCCCTTGGAGGACTGAGTCAGCTGGTCTGCCCTGGTGTTCCAAAGAGCAGGAGCCAGTGTACTCTGCTGAAGGGCAGAGATTCTGCTTAGTCAGAGTTGGTAGGAGATTAATACCTGGCACACTGTGCCAACTCCTATTGATATGAACATTTCTCTATAGAACTTGGAATTGAGAACAGGTGCCCAATCATTGCAGCAGGCATCTTCTAAAGACTTGGAAAGTGGGGTGCCCCTCTCCAGTAGGAGTAAAACCTGTCTTCAGTGAAGTTTAGAGGTCTGTCTGTGCGGAAGTTGGGGCCAACTAGTTCTGTGGGTAAAAGATCTGAGGTGATGTTTCAGCTGTATTGAGTGTGAAGTGACTGTGTTTGACACTCCTCAGTGCCCTTCCTCTTCAGTAGAGGGACAACACCTGACGTTATGCAAATTTCTGTCATCCAATAGGAGTTTACCTCAGAAAGAATTTAGTGTTGGCTGGATTGCTCAAATTCTGAAGATGTGTAAAACCCTTTGGCACCTCAGCTATGCCCAGGTAGGCACAGGTGCTGTGGTCTCAAAAATAAAGAAAAGTCTTGAAAAGTGAAAAAAAAAATGATATACTTTTTGGGAGGACAGTGGATCCCTGAAAGGTGTCACAGGATAGAGTTGGTGCATGTTCTGTGCCAGCAAATAAAACTGTGATGTAGTCACATGGCTAGCAAATGCCTAACATGGGCTAGAAGAAGCCTGTTTGTTTCCCACCCAAGCTGCAGGAGTGTGGGACTCTGTGAGTTTGTGGCCCCATCAGGCCCATGCAGTACTGAAATTAAAGTACCCCACGAGAGTTAAAGCCAGACCAGAAGAAGTGTGAACAGATAATGGTCCATCTGTGTTAGTGTGGAAAAAGCGGACTGTGCTAGCTGGATGAAAGTGCCATCCTTATGAGCTCAAGTGGAAAAAATAAAGCATCCTTCTTTATGTTAAAAAATAACCCCTGTTTGGACATTTATATGTTTTGTCTTCTGGTTCTGCTAACCCCTTTTTATCTGCAGCTTAGCTAGCCCTGGTATGTGTCATGGGAGACCTGGAGGTCACCTCTGTGCTTGGGAGGTCAAGTAAGTGGATTTGCAGTTTACTGGTGTAGGTCCCTCCTAGGCGATCACTTTCCATCCAAACCGCTAGACAGCTGGGAGGGTGACTGTACAGATGGATGGCAGATGGATTTATTTATGTCTGTATGATTACTTCAGAAACCACAGCTATTATGCTCTAAATATTAACTGCTTAAACAGGGAAAACCTCCTGCGCATCTTCTTCATAGTACCCTTTCTCATTGCCTTATATGATTTTATAAGTTACTGTGACAGTATGCCAAGACATGGCAGTGTTAATTCTACATAAAAGTTTGCAAGTGACCCACCACATTTACCGTGTTAGTTATTTATTTATTGTTAGTGCAGCGCCAGCCGCTCAGTAGGTAGCAAGTGTACCTCTGAGGATGAAACAGTGAAAGGTTGTGGAATCTAGCTCAACACTATAGTAGATACTTGGGGAAATACCCATAAATGACATTGAAGTGCAGTATGAAAGGGGTGCTACACTGCTGAGGTTCTGTATCTTGGATGAAAAATTATACTGAGGACTCTTCTGTTCGTCTGTTGTCACCACCCAGGTGAAAGGTAATGATCCCATGGCTTCTATCACATAATACCAGGATAGCTTCCCAGGTTTCCTAACAAACATTCCTTCTGTCAATAAAACAGGTTCATATATTGTACACCTTTCCTCAGGATGCACCTGAAAATTCACTAAAATACCACCAACAGCTTAATCTGGTTCAAAGTCAGTTGGCATTCATCTGTATCCCCCTTCCCTGGGTCGTACCTGAAAATAGGCAGTATTTGTCTAGTGCACTTACCCGGTCAACAAAAACTAAATAAATAAAAATAAATAAAATCAGCTATCACAGCTCAGTGGTCCTTTTCTTGTTAAAGATTACATTTATTTAGTTCTGTTCCATAAAGCTCAGAGCCCTTTATTGAATTATAGTTCACATTATAGTCTCAAAAAAGAACAGCATAATACCAGAGCCTCAATTAATGTCTAATGCTTAAACACAATATGTTTGGAAAGTGGCTTGAAATTCATGATTGAAGGAGCAGCATGCATGTAATCCAGAAAACCATTCTACAAACGGGTCGCTGCAACCGTGAAATCCTCGTCACCCACTGTTGCAGACTTAAGGATGAAACTGATAAAAGATTTTGGCTTCATGATCAGAGAGTGTGGGACAGTGTTAGGGGTCAGAAGCTCTGTGAAATAAATTGGTCCCAGTCCATTAAGGGCCCTGTATGTCTGTACCCTTACCTTGAAATTAACCTGCCGATGAATAGGCTGCCAGCACAGCTCACACAGCACAGAAAGAATAACCTTCTGGCATCCTAATGGATGTCAGAAGTCTGGCTGCTGTGTTTTACACTACAGTAGCTGCAGATGTGGGAGTTCATTAGAGCACACTGCAATAGTTCACATGCATGGTCACAAAGGTCTGGATGCTAGCCCTCAGATCCACAGGTGAGGGTGGACAAGGTTGATAGTGATTGGGGTGGGTGAGGGGGATTATGGGGTACCACTTACTGCTATTTCTACCCTGCTCAATTTAATACCAAAGACCCAAACTGTCTTTGGCCAAAGTGTCAAAGGCAAACTGAAGGAAGGATGTCCAAACCAAAGATGCCAGTTTTCACATTTGCTCACTGGTAGCCTGATTCTTAATCCCACTGTTATGGCCAGCTACGAAAGATGTAATGAACATGCCATTGCACTAAACTATAAAACTGCTAGTCACAAAACAATAGTTGTGCACAGGTGCTTCTCAGACACAAAACTCGGGATTCAAATTAGGCTTTGCAGCTGTTACTGGGAGCAAGCTTGCATGAGGATCAGACACAGATCACATACTGAATGAGCAACGGGCACACTTGTCCTCAAACTTCCTGACCTGTATCTTTGGGCCACTTGGTGGCGCAGTTGAAAATCTCATTGTACCATTCCTCGATGTCTCCCCGGTGGTCCAGTGGCATCTCTCCCACAACCCAGCCCAGTAGATTTCCTTACCTAGTCCTGTTCCCCAGTGAACAATCTATCCTTCTGTATGATCCCTCATTGATTTCCATACCTCAACAACTGTACAATAGCTGGTCTTACTTTTGCAGTGCCCTTCTGATCGCTTGTAAATGTTCTGCAGGCAGGGGATGTCATAACAGTGAAACCGGTCCACTGGAAGACTCCATGCTATAGGACATGGCATTGAGTGCCTTCTGCAGAATAACCCTGCTCCCTTCTGCACTCCAGTGTGTTTATAACCCCTCTGAGCATAGCATAGCATTGTAGTACAGCATTTCACCTCAGTTCCTTGTAAATAAGAATCAGGAAACCTATTTCTGAGCAACAGCCTGTTGCCAAGAACAATATCTAAATTCCTTCCAAGCCATCTTTATAGTGTAACCTGTAGTGTGTAAGTTCTCTTCTCCTTCCCCCAGTACTGTTATTTAATATATTTATTTATTTTTTATTTTAACATTTTTGGCCTGGAAAGGCACACTGGTCAAAGCTCATTTGCAGGTGTGACCCAGCAGCACATGGAGGTTAAATAACTTACTCATGGTCACACAGTATGCAAGTAGCGGTTGTGGGATTCAAACCCAATTCTGCTGGGTTTCCAGGTTCACAGCTTGGTGCTCTAACTTCTAAGTTATACTACCTAGTTTAAGTTCATACACAGTATAGCAAAGGAAAGAGTTTTTTTCACAGTATCCAAGAAACCTTCTGAGTTACTGTGTATGTAAGCACAATTCAGCTTCCTCCTCATTTATTGTTCTGTATTGATCTCCGCTCCCTCAGTCTTTATTACTGAGGAGTGGACATCATGAAACTTGACCCATATCTCTTAGACTTTTTCCTCATAGTCCTACTTCTTCCCCCACTGAAGTCATAATCCTGTGTTTGTGATATCCCAGTTATTTCTATAGCAGCAGATTGTGATGTCACATATGTGAATTACATATGACTTCAACAGGTGGCAAACAGGAGAACTAAATAAATTCTGAGACACATAAATTCTGTTTTTCATTCACATGTCTGCAGTAATGGAGAATGAGGGGATTTCAGCAGAGTCCCTCTGAATATTATGTAAAAATAGTTTCCCCAGTATTAGAAAAACACTTTAAAGGAGATTTCTGGGGAATTTGTAAATCTGTTTTTATCCTGTTGACTATTTTAGGCAGCAAGTGATATCTTCTGCCTATTGTCGTCATGTGTACTCTTTTGTGCAAATTGTAGAGATTATTGTTACATTCAATATGTGTCAGTTAGCTGTGGTGTGGTTTGAGTAGTGATTGGTCAAGCAGACTGGAGTATTGCATAAAACATTTGTAGGTTAACACACATGCACGCACGCAAGCACATGCACTCACTCACGCATACACACACACACATACACACACACACACACACACACACACACACACACACACACACACACTTGCATAGCCATGATACTTTGTGCTAGGGTTAAGGCTTTGATTATATGTGTATGTTTACATGACCTATACCATCTGGAAGGTATCTGCCTTCTTGTACCATTTGTGCATCCTAAAGCTTGTTCTTCTTTCTGATCAGCATTTAACTTACTTCATCCCCTTTCATTCACTGCAACAATAAGTAAGCAATAACCCACGACAGGGTGTGTAGTTACTGGGGAATAATCAACACCCAGGTGCGTTTTGAGGCACAAGGCCACAGGTTGAGTGTCCTCACAGCACCAGTGTTGATTAATCCCTAATAACTGCACACCCTGGTGTGAGTTATTGCACTTATAACATGGGTTATGTTCAAACAACAACAAAAAAAGCCAGAAAGCTCTTTTTTTTGCTGTTTAAAAAGCAAAAAAGGTTGTGTATCCTGCCACTTTGCAAAATAGTCCCCAACAAATAATGCATACTACCTTGCTGTTATGCACATAGAAATTGTCACACAGACACTACTGACAGGATCTGTAACATTTCTTGTGCATAACAGGATGTAGTACATTGCCTACGATCCTTACTGTCATCCCCCTATATTCACACAGCTGTGAGACTTTTCTGTCACTCTGCCCATCTCCTGCTCTCTTTCTTCCCGATATGTGGAACACTTTGCACATAGCCTGCTACACTCACAAGATGCAGAGACAGACAATACAGAGAGAGAGAGAGAGAGAGACACACACACACAGACCGTATTTGCACGTGACACTACGGCACTGCCACTTTCTCCCTCTGACGTACTCTGTCTCCCTGTCTTACTCCAGCACAGTCACACAGAAACTGCTGTTCTCCGTGCCCAGCTCCTGCACCCAGAGATATATGAAGCTGCACAGTAGTTGGTAGAAAATAACTGTCAGCGATTACCGCTGTGGCTGCCGTTGTCCCACTTACTGACTGTGTACCGTAAGAGGTACAACTGCTTTGGGACTGTGTAATGTAAGGTGGCTTTCTTTGTTGGGTGTGGGGGGGGGGCACCTCCACACAGGGAGCAAAACCTCAACATTGACATCACTGATGCAGCAGCTGTACACTTTGTTGTGCCCCTGTACCTACTGACGGCAGCCCCCCCCCCCCCGCCACAGCCAAAGACAGCAGCTGAAATTCCCCAAGCAACCACCTACCACTACCACGATGTAGTGCCACTCCTTTCCACTCTCTGGAAACCAGAAAACATCTCTCTCTCTCTCCTCTCATGCTATCTCCTCTCTCCCCTCTCATCCTCTCTCTCTCTCTCTCTCTCTCTCTCTCTCTCACTCTCTCCTCTCATGCTATCGCCTCTCTTCCCTCTCATCCTCTCTCTCTCTCTCTCTCCTCTCATGCTATCTCCTCTCTTCCCTCTCATCCTCTCTCTCTCTCTCTCTCTCACTCTCTCCATCTAGCACACTGCGGTGACAAGGGGATATAATCCACAGTCAGTGATCGGGACAAACTGACCTCAGAACATACAGCAACCTTGGCACAGGGACTGCAGAATTCTTCATGCGGCACTGTCTCTCTCTTCCACAATTGAAAACACACTGTGGCAGCTTCTCCCTCTGTGACGCTAACACTGTTGTGTTGGGAGGGGGGCAGGGACTGGCATCTCATGTGTCTGTTACTCCTTTGATCACTAATGCTGCCATGTACAAAAAACGTGCTCGCCGTCGGTGGTTGGTGGAATGCTGGATGATGCCGACTCATGATCACCTGCGTTGGGAACACAGCTCTCGATCACTTCAGCAGATGGAAATTATATCTGTCATAACGTGCAATGTCCAGCAAATAATAGCGCTGACTGTGCTTCTCTGCTTTGCCCTGCATGCCACTCGCTAGCACACTGACAGTGTCATGGGTTGCTTGACAGTGGGGGATGCAGTCTATAGCTTGGTACCCAGAGTTCCGCAGGGTGGGTGGGTGGAGAGTCAAACAGTAACATCGGGGAATGGAGCACAGCTTGCACAGCTTCAACACATCCCAGGACAGTTGCTACAAGATGTCAAAACACACACCGCAGTCCCGGTCACCAAGTGGGAACTTTAAATAACTGCTACTTAATTTTTCTTCTGACTGAAACAAACAAGGAGCTCTGATGGCGGATCTCCAGAGTCACTCCACGGAGCCATGGATTAATGCTAACTTAATCCATAGCCTTGCAAAGTGACTCAGCCAATTGTCTTCCACGTTTCTCTTCAGCCATGTTATAAATAAGCAGTAATCCATGACAGGGTGTGCGGTTATTGAGGATTAATCAACACTCCAGCATGACCTTGCAAAGTGACTCAGCCAATCGTCTTCCACTTTTCTCTTCACCCATGTTATAACAAGACTTAAAACATTTCTGGCCCCAGGAAGCCACTGCACTAGTAAGTGTCTGTTATTATATTTTTTAAAGATCATTTACTCTGGAATCGCAGGTGTTAGTTGTAGTTAGAAGCTTCTTTGACCATTGCTAGATTTACCTTTTGCTTAAACATGAAAGGTGTGTAAAAAGTGGTTCAGTCTAATGGTTGCCTTAAGCACTATTACACAGTACTCACTCAGACTGAACATCTGAAGAATACTGCAATTTACCACTTCTCTGACTTAAGTAGGAAAAAAGTAGAGCTAAGCAGACTACAGAATTCCACCAGCGGAATTCACATGGAATGGCAATTCACCTTCTGAAATGTTTTTTTTAAGAATTTATGTTTTAATTCTGCAGGATTCTGAAAAATATTTCCATGTAAACCGTGGAATGATATTATTCCATGGCTCATATAATCCGTGGAATATTATTCCACTGTTTGCAGAAAATGAATCAGTGTTTTATATAAACTGTGGAATACAGTTCCGCAACTAACATTCTGCTTTCAGAATTTCGAGATTCCACTGCTGATGGAAGTCTGGTGAAAGGGGAATTTGAAAATTCCACACAGCTCTAGAAAAGGCAATAAACAGACTTCAAAGGTATTTGCTCCCATTTATTTACAACCATTTATTTTTGCAACTTAGCCTAGCTGTGATGCTACGTTAAATTTCCACTGAGGTCCTGCTTCTGCTAAAGACAGCTTAACCTCTCTGGTTGATAGCGATTGGTATTGTGAGGTTTGAGCAAAGAATTGTCAAATACCAGCAGAAGAAGGTCATTACAGTCTGGTGATTCTGCTTATTCATTTGTTGCTACATGGTGCTCTATCCCTCTCCCCAAACTGTCTTACCCTTCCTCAGTCAGGAGGGATGGGAGAACAGTGGGAAAAAATAAGGGCGGTAATAGTTAAGGTAACTAGCCTCTGTGTGAAGGAAATGAGTAAAAGCAGAAGGAAAAAGAGACCATTATGGTACTGTACTCTAGCGAAGTGGCCAGGGTGGTGAAGGAAGAAAAGTCTGGCATTCAGGAGGTATAAGGAAATGCAGAGAGAGGAAGATGGATAGGTGTACCAACTGAAACAGAGGGAAGCAAGTCAGACAGTGAGGGGAGCAAAGGCATAGATAGAGGAAAGGATAGACAAATGGGTAGCCAATGGGGATAAGATTTTTTTCAGGCATGTACTGTAAGTAAAAAGAAGAAAGCAAGGGGAGGAATGGTGAGGATAAGGAGGGCAGTAAGGGGAGACTGTAGAGAAAAGGATGAAGAAAAAGCAGACATCCTGAATAGGTACTTCTGCTCAGTCTTCACAGTGGAGGGAAGGGAGGACAGACCACCAGGAAGAAGCAGAAACAAAGTGTGTGCATGTGTGTGGGGGTGGGGGGAGGACACAAGTACATTTTCAGAGCAAAGAGTCCTGAAGGGACTTGCAGTTCTGAATGTGAGCAAGGATATGGGACTAGATGGGATATATTCAAGCCTACTAAAGGAACTCGGGAATGTGCTAGCTGCCCTGCTGATAGCCTTATTCAACAACTCACTGAAATCAGACATGGATCAGGAGGACTGGTAGGGAGCAGATAATGTTCCCCCTACATCAAAGTGCCAGTAGGGAAGAGAATAGCAACTATAGGCCAGTCATTCTCACCTCTGAGGTGGGGACACTAATGGAAACACTGCTAAAGGAAAGGTTGGTAGTGTATCTTGAATCCAGTGGGCTGCAAGGCCAGTGGTAGCATGTATTCATGGAGAAGAGGTTAGGCCAGACAAATCTGATTGACTTCTCACACTGGATGATCAGGGGAGGACAGTAGATGTGGCCTATCCAAACTTTAGCAAGGCATTCAACACTGTGCCACATGGAAGACTGATAGAGAAATTGAGCAGCCTAGATGTGGGATCCAAAGTGATGAACTGGGTTAGGAACTGGTTAATTGATAGGCAACAAAGGGTGGTAGTTAATGGCACTCACTCTACGGATGACAGAGTGACCAGCAGGGTGCTGTAGGGCTCAGTAATGGGACTGGTTCTCTTCAACATCTTTGTAAGTGATATTGCAGAAGAACTGGAAGGGAAGGTATAACTTTTGTTAGATGACACCCAAATATGAAACAGGATGGATAATCAGGAGGTGGGAAAGAATGCATAGGGATCTTGGGAAACTCGAAGAGTGGGCAAGAGCATAACAGCTGGTGTTCAATGTCAAAAAGCGAAAAATCATGCACTTAGGGCACAGGAACCAAGGAGCTGAGTATAGGATGGGAGGAGAGGTACTGAAAGTCACTAATCAGGAAAGTACCTTGGGTTATCATATCTGATGACCTCAAAGTGGCCAAGCAATGTGACAAAGCACTAGGTAGGACCAGTGGGATGTTGGTACCTCGTATGCATAGGAAGCGGTATCTCCAGTAGGAGTGGGGATGTGATGTTACCACTGTATCACTCACTGATGAGATCCTGGCATATTATGTCCAGTTCTGGAGGCCATACCTCAGAAAGGACACAGACAGGATGGAGGCAGTCTAGAAGAGGGCAACTAATATGGTGCAGATGTTGCACCAAAAGTCCTACGAGGAGAGACTGAGGGATCTCAACATGTACACCTTGGAAGAGAGGAGAAAAAGAGGGGACATTATAGAGACCTACAAAAACCTCAAGGGGGTGAACAATGTGCAGGAGGAGTCTCTTTCAAATGAGGAATAGCACTAGGACCACTGGGATTGTGATGAAGCTGGTGGGGTTAAGAAGGTTTTGAGGAAGTACTGCTTCACTGAAAGAGTGACAGACACCTGGAACAGATTGCCAGAAGAAGTGGTGAAGGTGAAAACAGTAAGGGGCTTCAAGTATGCATGGGACAGCCATAGGTGATTATTAGTAAATAGACAGTGAGAAGGAAGAGTTGCCAGAGACTAGCTAGGGTTTGCAGAGAGAGAGAGAGAGAGTAGGCAGGGACCATCTGGGCAGACTGGGTTGGCTAAGCAGCCCTTTTCTGCTGACAAATTCTATATTTCTTTGTTTCTATGTTCCCCTTTTACTTTATAGCACCCCCTTTTAAATTACCCACCATTTTCTGGCTTATAACCTCCATTGGCAGCCTGTTCCACCCTGCCACCACTATCTCCATGAAGACAAGGCAAGGCAAATTGGTGCCTGAGTTGGTCTAATAGTATCTCTCGCTAATGTGATGTTTGCTGATTTTCCATTGTTTGTATGTCTGACATGTTATACTGTCATATTTATAGATCATTGAAATGTGTATTTTTTATACTGTAACTGATGTCTGCTGCTCTAAAACCTTGGGACTTCATTGAAAATGAGCTATGTTCAATGGAATCTTTGTCTCTTATTCTGATGAATAAAAAATATTTACTACTACAACTATTTCTATGGTGCCCAGTCCTGGAGGCTCTGGGCACTTTACATAAAGGCAAACAGGGAAGGGAATACAACTAGGATAAAATACACACAATGGGCCCTATGCACGATGCCAACATGCTGTGGAAACTGGGCATGTTGGCATCGGTACGTATGAATGCCATGGAGCAGAGTCCCATGTGGCATTCATGAATGGGGCACAAGACAGTTGCGCACCCGACCCCTGGCCACATGGACAACAACACACAGGGGGCAGGGGGCGGCACTGTGCGCCATGCACTACGGCATGTAGTGCTGTTTGTGGTGGTGCAGCAAAGGGCACTGCTTATGCCATAACTCACTACCCGCCCCTTCGTAAGTGCTCTGCCGGTTGCGATGGACCCAGGACAGCATCCTCCATTCTGCCCCAGCCCACTAGGATGATGGCAAAGGCTGGGGCATCTGGGCGGGTGGGTCCCCGTACAGCACTGGACCCCCCTGACATGGCAGCCTGTCCCCATGTACTAGGCAATCCCCCATCCTCCCAGTAGTGTCTAGGTCTCCCATCCCCACCCCGAGACCCCAGCAACCACAGTGGTGGCCATTGCACCCCCACCCCCAGCACCAACAACCCCTCTCCCCCATACCTGAAGGTTGGTGCTGCAGCACAGGATGGCCAGTGGCACAGCCCTCCTCACACCTCCCTGGCCACTGGCCATCCCATGCCATGTCACCAACAGGCTGGGAACAGGGGGAGGTTGCTGGTGTCATGGTGGGTGGGTTCATTGCCCAAGGATGCGGGGGTACCAGGGGCAGCCTGTGGCCTGGCACTAAAGGGTCTTCTGTGTGGACCACTGTTTGGGCTTGGGGGTGTTGGGTATGGTGTCGGGGTCTCAGGGGTATGTGTGCAGGAGTGGGGTTGGGGCACATCTATGCTGGGGCAACCTGTGGGACAGGGCTGTGGTACCACAGCAGGGGGTCCATCTGTGTTCCAGGAGGGCGCCATGCAGTTTGGGCTGGTGGGGGTGTCCGTTGGACATGGGGTGATTCTGTGTGGGTCTGGGTGCCTGCGGTGCGAATTCAGGCACCCAGACCCACACTGCAGTGCAAGGGATCCACTGTGGTACCCATGCCAGGCATCCAATTGGATGCCCAGCTGGGTCCCTGACTCCACTTATGGCCTTCCTGTGCAACCCTGCACACTGGGGGGCAGAGCCATGGACAGGTGGTGACTGTGGCAAAAATAGCCATCTGCCAGTTCCTATTTGTACATAATCTTGATATATATATATATATATATATATTTTTTTTTATGGGATTTCTGCTTTTGAAACATGGCAGGGTCAGCAGGCCCATGGGAAAAGACTAACTTTTAAAGGGGCCTGACCTTTTGACCCCAAAGGCAGTTGCTTGCTGGAGCTAGATGGCTATGGTTTCCTTTCCTGTTTTAACACCTATCTGCCAAAACCTGTATAACTGTTAAAAAACTCATGTTCTTGGAGATCTGGTGCTTTGAGCACCAAAAATGTTGCATTTTACAGCGTGACAAGAAGGAAGCCATTTTTGACAGACCTCTGTGAAAATGCAACCTAATATGAGAAGTGTTTTCAGGATGTTTCTCTGAAAGATCAAAGAGATATTGTAACCTGTGTTAAAACCATACTCTGATGAAGACAGCATGTCTTGTTATCATTAAAAATATTGTTGTATTTACAGATTCCAGTCAAGTAGTAATCTGACCTGTTTTGCCTATGCAATTGCATGTTACAAATTAAGTGCGTAGAACTGAGTGTGACCTCATGCTGGCAGCCTAGTGGCATCAGAGGATGGGAGGGACATTCTGGCCTCTTTGATATTGATGAAGCTGGCTGAAAGGACTGAAACTTTTTGTTCTGGACTTCTAAGGGACACTTTTTCCTGGACTCAAGAGAGACCACTTCTGCCAAGATTGGTAATTCAAGTGTGAACCCCTTGCCAACTGAAAACTAAGGTAGAATTAGCTAATCAGTTGCAAGACACTTTAATTTGAAATGTTTCATTTCTTTCTCTGATTGTAACCTTAATGTATATATGTCTGTTTTATACACTGTATTTATTTACTATTTTTAATTTTAGTAAACTTTGTTTTTCCTTAAAACCTGCTGACACATTTTCTCATTTTGAATGTGAATGGTGGAACAGTATTGATAATTCTGACATAACTGTTAAGTTGCTTAGTGTGTCACCTTATGCAGCCATGCTAACAAGGATCTGTGTAAAGATCCAGCAAGGTAAGAAAATACCAGCATCTCAACTGAGTCGGTAGGGGGTTGTGAACCAGCTGCTTCGGTGGGTTACGTGCTTTTGGAGCGTAACTTGCACCCATTAGTGCATAGGGGGCCAATATTTACAAACAAACTCATATTAAAATCAGTTATCTTACAGCAGATACACAATCATAGTCACTGAATTGAGATAGTAAAGAGTGTTACCTTTTGGTTGTTCTATATGCGGTTGTTAAATGTACTGAAACTTTACTTTTATGTTAGTTCATGTATATTTGTCTGTGTATGTATGAAACTGTGTTAAGATTTGTACTTTTTTTACTGTGCAACCACTTGCTTACACAGGACGACTTTGTAAAACAGGGCTTTGCAGTCCTAACGGTTATCTCCTGTTAAAAAATAAACATTTTTATCTATCTATCTAAAATCAATAAACACAGTCTTAAAACATATTTTAGTGTGTGGCTCTGATTAATCTGGAAAGGCCATGGGAAAGAGATGAGTCTTTAGACCCCTTTTAAAATCCTCCACCGTTGGGGCCTGCCTGGCCAAGATAGGAAACGTGTTCCAGAGGGCCAGAACAGTAACCTCATAGGCTCGTTTGCCAGAAGTCTTTAACCTGGCCCTCAGAACTGCCAGCGAGGCACCTGATGGAGATGGGGAGGGAGTGGATTGAGGAGGCAGGTGTCAGGAGATCAGCCAGGTAGCCATGGCCCAGTCGGTATACCCCTAATGAAGAGGTCTTTGTTTGTGACCTCGAAGCGCTTGGCTGTTTGCACTTTATCGGTATGTGAACCTACATTTTTTTTTTTGCTATTACTTTTTCTTGGTCGGCCCACATCCAGCCACCATTCTGGTCCACACCCCAGCTCCAGTAAGGCCCTCACCTCCCAGTCAAAACCCTCACAGCTTGCTCCCCATGGTAGGGTGGCAGCGAGCCCCCTGTACTCACCACTGTGTCCAGATCCATTCTTTCTGCTGAGAGTGACACACCTGGAGCTGTGCATTGGCCCGGAATGGCCATGAAGCTGCTTGACTGTTTTTCCTGTTTTCCCTCCTCGTGGCTGGGGTGTGCAATGATGCCAGCGGTGGCAATGCACATGCTCCTTCAGGCATCTTCTCCATCCCTACTCACCTTGACAGCATCGGCGTGCTGTCCCCCAGCCTCCACTAGGGGCTAGGAATTCCCCTACTGCTATCATCCTTCCTTCCCAGAGAAGGACAGCAGTCCATGGGATGCTCAATTCTTCTCCTCCACTGCTGACCCCCGGTGACCCATGCTTGTTTCCAAACATGGGTGATCAGCATGGTGCGTGGAGTGGCATCCAGCGCCTCAACCCTCAGCGCCACTGGGCCGGGACCTACATTTTGTTTTAAAGAATATTATGTTGAAAAGATGACACTTGTTTGCCTTTCAATACAAAATATAAAGAGTTTTTTAAAACGCTAGCCTGGAGTGCTGTATTTTTATTCTTTCTGGTTATATATTTTCAGCACCCGACCTGAACAGTGTGCACTATTTCTTCTTTTTTAGTTCCCCAGTCAGTAAGGGCCTTATAAGTGAGCAAGCCCACTTTGAAAATGATCCTCTACCTGACAGGCAGCCAGTGCAGAGCTCGCAGGACCGGGGTCATATGACTAGAGTTTGACAAGCCCATTAATATCATGGCCACTGTGTTCTGCATCAGCTGTAGCCAGCACAGGGTCCTTCCACTGATCCCCAAGTACACAGCATTGCAGCAATCAAGCCTAGACATAACAAAGGCATGAACCAGTGATGGCAGATCCTCGGGTGGAACTATGGGTTTAATCCTGGCAACATTCCTTAAGTGGTAGAAACCCACTTTAGATGACAGATGACACCTGAGCATCAAGAGTCAATCTGTCATCTAGGATGATGCCGAGATTTCTCACCCTAGGAGAGGCCATCAATGGAGCGGTACCTAGGACTAATTCCAAGACTGCTTGTTTTTGCTGAAAATAAAAAGGCTGTCTTGTTTGTACCTTTGAGGTACTTGAAGGTCTCTATCATGTCCCCTTGCTCATGTCTTTCCTCAAGCAAGTGTACATTAAGGTTCTCCAGCCTTTCACATGCCAGAGCCTCTGTTGACCCTGAATCATCTTTGTGGCTCTTCTGAGTACTGTCTCTAACTGGTTGGTGTCCTACTTGTGGTAGGGGCTTCAGCACTGCACACAACACATCAGGTGTGGTTTGACTTTCAATCTGTGTAGTGGCAGGATGATTTCTTTCCTTCTACTGGTAAACCTCTTTGTTATGCAACTCAGCAACTTATTTACCCTTACTGCTGCCTTGTTGCATTGTGCAGAGGGTTTCAGATTGCTCATGACTGCAATTACCAGGTCGCTGTCTTCCTCAGACACCATGACAGTCACACCCCCTAGACTATACTTGACCTTGGCGTTCTTGCTCCCTATATTCATGACCTTGTACATTTTACATTTGATGTGCCTGTGCACCAAACATTTTGCTGCAGTGAAATGGGATTATGGGGGTGTGTCACTGCCAAGCTCATTGCAGTTGAAAATAGCAGGGGTTTGGCAGTCTGGACCAATGACCATGTACTTTGGTCCTTACATCACTCCCTGCTTGATGGGCTGAAATGTCTTGTACTTTAAAGGACCAAACTGCTCCAATCAGAGGGCTTTGGTCCATTGATCTGCATGAAACCTGCCAGTCAACAAGCAGGGAATTGGCTGTCAACACAAATAGCCTGTCACTGCAGTCCGCAGACCAAGTCTGTACCCAGAGTTCAGCTGAATATGTTTTTAGGTACATAGCTACACAGACACTGTTGGCAGGTAAAGGCCTATGGCCCACCCAGTCTGCCCATTCCAGCTTGCAAGTCCCCTTTACATTTTTCTAGAAGTCTGTTGCCCATTACAACTGACATACAGGATTTCCTTATGTCTATCCCATGCATTCTTAAATCCTGTGATTGTTTCAGTCCCCACCTCTTCCTCTGGCAGGGTGTTCCACTTGTCCACCGCCCTTTCTGTGAAGAAATTCCTCCTCATGTTTCCTCTGAAGCACCCTTCCTCTACTAAAAAGAAAGCTGAAATCAGGAACCTAGTTTTTTAAAACAAGGGCTAAAATTTACTTTAATCACCCTCGGACAGTGAAGCTGTGATACTGGGTATGCACATATGCATACGCAAATGCCCAGTGTCAGGGCTCCACTTTGGAGCATGATTAAAGTACTTTTAAAAAATGGAACTAGTTCCCCAAGTTCAGCTTTCTTTGTTGTACATAAAAACATACAGTATATTGTAGCTGAACTTGGGTGTAAATAATTTTTTGTGATGTAAGTGGAGCGGTTGCCCAGTCTCGCTACTCCTTCTTTCTCCCCGTCCCCTATAGGTAGCTGCCCGCCAACCCACCCTTTCCCATCTTTATATACATATATGTAAGCAGAGTGGGGTGCCCACCCCTGCAACCACTTCTTTCTTCCCATCCCCTGCAAGTGGCTCGCCTGCCCGACACTGGGGTCCCCAATCCCAGTGTCAGAATGCAGTCCATCCTTCCATGTTTTTGGCTCACCCGTCCATCCATTCTTCTCATCAAGTAACTTGTAGTCTTTGTAATGTAATGTAAGTGGAGCAGGGTGCCCACCCCTGCTATCACTTCTCTTGACACTCCCCCTAGGTCAATCACCACCACTCCAATAACAATCCTGACACTGGGGTGCCCAATCCCAGTGTCAGAATGCAGTTTGTCCTTTGTTTTTTTTAAACCCTGTAAAAAAGAAAACCATTCATCGATGTCTGTTGTGCCATTACTTAACCCCCACCTGACCTCCCACTCAGCACCCACCACCCCACCCATTCCCAAGCCTTTACTTACCCACTGGGATCCATTGCCATAATCCTCTCTGAACCACAGACACATCTTCACTCTTCAAAGCTGGACTACGAACTGAGGAAATCAGGTATGTGATTCCATGTATTTCAATGGGGGCTTGAACTTAGTGGCATAACTTGGCCATTTTCTGATATTTTTGTCCCAATTTTTCAACATTCATTTTTTGGGACCCAACCTCATGAACAATGACAGTGATTTTAGGCAAATCTGTCCCAAAAGGTGATTTCATGGTTGCTGTGCAAAATCACCTTTTGGGCAGGAGCTGAACATTTTCTCCACTACTGCTCATGAGGTGGAGTCATAAGAAGACTATGTTGAAAATTTGGTGTAAAAATATTAAAAACAACAAAGTTATGAGCCTACATTGCGAATGTAGACTCATAGCTTTGGTAATTTTCAATATTTTGCCCCCAAAGTTTCAACATAACCATTTCTTCAAGGCACCTCATGAATGTGACAGCTGCCATTTTTCACATCCTGGCCAAAATGTGTTTTCACATGCCAAAAGGTGATTTTGCAGTCCCTGCATGAAATCACCTTTTGGGCAAGAGCTGAAATATTTTTCCAGTATTTTTCATGGGGTGGGGTCATAAGAAGGCTATATTGAAAATTTGGCATACAAATTTTAAAAAACAACAAAGTTATGAAAGTTATGAGCCTACATTGAAGTTTGCAAACACAGGCTCATAACTTTGGTAATTTTTAATATTTTGACCCCAGATTTTCAACATAGCCATTTTTATACAGCACCTCATCAATGTGACAGCTGTCATTTTTCAAATCCTAGGCAAAATGGGTTCTTGCATCCCAAAAGCTAATTTCACAGTCACTGCATAAAATCACCTTTCAGGCAGGAGTTGAAAAATTGTCTACACACTTGTTCATGAGGTGGGGGTCATAAGAAGGTTATGCAAAAAATCTGGGGTAAAAATGTTAAAAAACAATGAAGGTATGAGCTTATGTTGATATTTATGAAGACAGGCTCGTAACTTTAGTAATTTTCAATATTTGACCCCATCACAGCAATTTTTGCACCTCACCTCATAAACATGATATGTCATTTTTAATAACCTGCATGAGATGTGTTTTCGCACCTCTGGTGAGAAATGAAATTTCAGCCAATATACTATAAATGGTGCATGTCATGCCTATAAGGTGAATCCTAAAACAAGTCTCTTCAAAAGTTGGAGTCAAAACATTAAAAACAAAAAAAAAATTGTTTAACAAGCATTAAACATTCAGCATTGACAAATGCTTGTTGGTATTGTACCCCAGCTGCCAGATTCCATACCATCTTTCTAACCTTGCAAGGTCATCCCTCAAATCTGTGACTCCCTCCTCCATGTCCAGCTTGCCACAGAGCTAGGTGCCATCTACAAAGAGACAGCTTTTGCCCTTTATACTGCCCACAATGTCTTTTCCGAACACATTGAGCAGCACCAGACTGAGCACCGACCCTTATGGGAACCCACTGGTGACCTCTCTCATCCCTGAGTTCTCTTCCGCTACCATAACTCTTTGGATTCTCCCTCTAGCCAGTTTACCACCCACCTAGCTAATGTTTCACCCACCCCCAGCTCTTCCAACTTCTTGATCAATTTGCATACCGATGATGCTTTGGGTGTGAGACTTTTGATTGTATGTTTGTTTGCAGAAACAATGCACAATAGAAAATATCTGCTTTTTTGGACCATGTATGCATCCCACATATTAATTTTCTTTCTTATCAGTATTTAAATTACTTCACCTCTTTTCACTTAATATGCCAGTAACACGACTTGAAATGTACTTGGTCCCACAAACTGTAGCACTAGTGGTTGCCCCCCTCCTTTTTGTTTTGTTTTGTAAAGGATTCAGCTTTCATTGACCTTGAAATCCAAGGTGATGGTTGTAGTTAGAGGCTGCTTTTACCATTGCCAGCCTTCATCCCTTAGATTGATCTGAAGGTGTGCAAAGGTGGTGTAGCCCTACATTGTCTCAAGTAATATACATCATTCACACAGGTCAGACATCTGCAGCTGTTCAGGAATGCTGAAATATGGCTTCATGTAGACCATGAGGTGCTATTGGAGCGGCTGCAGGTTTTTTGTGGACTGTCTGGTACAGTCCACGAATGGTTCCGTTCTTACCTCACTGGTAGGTCTCAGAGAGTCGTCACTGGAATTTATTCCTCTGACACCTTCTCCCTACCATGTGGGGTACCTCAGGGTTCCATTTTAGCTCCCATGTTGTTTGCAGTGTATATGCTGCCATTAGGAGAAATCGTCAGGAGATACAGCTTGAGTTTTCACTGCTATGCAGATGATACTCAGTTGTATTTATCCTTTCTCCCCGATCAGAGTGATGCGCTCTCCGTACTTAACAACTGTCTGGATGAAATCAGAATTTGGATGAGTTTGAGTTGGTTGAAGCTTAATCCGGATAAGACCGGGTATTGGTTGTGGACCCAGGTCATCCTGGGAGGGTTTGGGTGGCACATCCATCAGGCTTATCACTTGGTGGGGTACCGCTCTCTAGCTCTCGACAGGTGCGAAATCTGGACATTATTTTTGATGACGGTCTGACCCTGAAATTTCAGGTGTCAGCTGTTGTCAAATCCTCTTTTTATCATCTGAGGAATATCGCCCAGGTGAAACATCTGATTCCCCAGGAGGACCTTCCGACCTTGGTTCACGCCTTTGTTACTACCCATTTGGACTACTGTAATTCCCTATACCTAGGGCTTCCAGGGATTGATATCCGCCGCCTGCAGCTGGTGCAGAACACTGCAGCCAGGCTTTTGACTGGGACTCCAAGAACCAGTCATATTACGCCTGTGCTTCGCGAACTGCACTGGCTGCCTGTGCGGTGGCGAATCACCTTTAAGGATGGTTTACTAACCTTTAAAGCCCTACACGATCAGGGACCCGGTTACCTGAAAGATCTTCTCATTCCCTATTGCCCCCTCCGCCCCGCCAATGAGGGATTGCTAGAGATTCCCAGGGTTCGTTTGAAGTTATCAGGATCTCGTGCTTTTGCCTTTTCAGCTCCTACCCTGTGGAATTCTCTGCCTCATTGGTTGAGAGAATGCCAGACCGTCGACAGTTTTAAAATTGCTTTAAAAACATATCTTTTTAACTTGGCTTTTTCTTTATAGTTTGATTGTTTAATGTTGATTTCTGTTTTATTACTATGTACAGCGCCTTGATTTTGAAAGGCGCTTTATAAATAAACAATTGAATTGAATTGAATTCATTATAGCTTTTTAATTTTAGTAGGAAAAGACAATGCAATGACTTCAAAAGGGTATGCTCCCTGCATATGAACAATTTATTTTACACATTATATCCGTACTGTGATGCCACATCTTATTTCTAGTGGGGTCCTACTTCTGCTTTATGCAACTTTTTTTTTCAATTCAGATTTTTATTGAGAGTTCAACAAAAGGAAAAAGGCATTACATTACAATCAGTTAAACAATTCACAAATACAACCATTAAAATTATCTCTGTGCACATCTACAATAACATAGAATACTAATGAGAGTAATATTTACACAGTTTTATGCAAAATGTTGAACCATTACAGATGATTTAAAAACAGAATTCTAGAAGGGGGCCCCATATGATTTCAAAGGTCTCTTTTCCCCCAAATTGTGTAACTAATTATTTCATTGTTAACTACTTTACTAAGGGAATCTAACCATTGAGGAATAGAAGGGACACTTGGATCTTTTCAGTTTTGGAGAATTAATCTTTTAAATGACAAAGCTACTGCATAAACCCATATTTTTTTCTCTTTTGGGATTTTTGGAAAGACAGAGATATCACCAAGGATATATAAAGTTGGGTAGAGTGAAAAATTGACTTTAAGAATATATTTACAAATGTCACGTATCTGTTTCCATCTTTCCATAATCTCATTACAGGACCATAGGAGATGAGCTAGACCCGCATCAGATTGTCCACATCTCCAACAGTTGTCATTTGAGGATATACCCAACCCAAAAAGAATCTGAGGGGAATAGTAATAATAATGCAGCATTTTAAATTGAACCAATCTGCCTTGAGTTTCTTTGCATGTTTTAATAGTAACATCCTAGAGTTTGTCCCATGTATCTATGGGTATACTTATGTTCAGGTCTGTTTGCCATTTAACTCTGGCATAATCAGTTAGGCCCTCTTAAGGATCTTGTAAGATCTTATATATTAAGCTAAAACCTTTTGGAAGGTGAGTTATTTTGTAGAAGGACATCCATAAACTTGAAGGAAACATAGAGAAATTTCCATCCAAAATAGTATTGGATAGGTGTTGCCTTAATTGTAAATATAACCAAAAATTGCATTTATTAAGCTTGTACATTGACCACATTTGCTCAAAAAGATAAAAGTCTATTACTTTCATCCAACATATCCCCAATAGTTCATATACCATATTTCCCCCACCCAAGGTCAGGAATAGCTTTGTTAGTTCTGGTAAGCAATGGATTATTCCAAAGGGGCATATACTTCAAGGGTACAAATTCAGACTTCTGGAGCTGACTGAATTTTCTGCAAACCAGGACTGAAATCTGCAAAGCAGGATGATTTGTTATCCTAGAGGGAGTGTGCATAAAGAACAAATCTGGTAGACTCTGAGGGGCCACAATATCTTTCTCAATATGTAACCATAAGGGTGCAGAGGAGATATCATGATAAGGACTGCCTGGACTGTGGCAACTACAGGCCTATCTCTTTATTAAACTTTGATTACAAAATTATTGCTAAAGTTTTGGCTAACAGAATTTCTAACCTTCTGAATAAGTTGGTTGGCAAGGAACAGGTGGGCTTCATGCAGGGTAGGCAGGCTGCAGACAATTTTCGTAAATTATTCTCCATTATACAACAAATAGCAATATTAATAAACCTGCAGCTGCCATTGACCCTGACATAGGGAAAGCGTTTGACTCTTTAGAATGGAACCATCTGTACAAAGTCTTGTCCACTAACAATTTTGGGCCAGGTATATTAAGATGGATTCAGACTCTTTACTCTTGTCCTAAAGCAAGTATTATAACAAACAGACTTAGAGCCACTCCATTTATATTAAATAGAGGCTCTTGTCAATGATGTCCACATTCTCCATTACTTTTTGTGTTAGCCATGGAACCCCTAATCAGAAGAATACTAAATTCAGACAATATTCATGGAATATTAGTTGGCAATTGTAATAACAAAGTATTAGCTTTTGCGGATGACATTCTTTTGACTTTATCTCAGCCAGTACTCTCAGTTCAGGCTACCAAACCCTTGCTGTAAGATTTTGGTGATATATCAGGCCTATTTGTCAACTGGTCCAAAACTGAAGGTTTGATATTAAATCATTCTAGTTCAGAATTTAAGAAATTGAAAGAATTCCCAGACATTGCCTGGCCGAAGAAATGTCTGAAATATTTGGGAATCAAAATCTTTGATTCAATCGATAAGATCCAGAATTAGAATCTAACTAAAATACTAAATGACTTCAAATCTGATCTAGATAGTTGGTCCAATCTGCATCTTTCTCTGTGGGGGAAAATTAATTCTATTAAAATTATTTTAGCTCCAAGATTATTTTATTTTATGAACAACTTTGCAGCTAATATTCTAGGTTTTTGGTTCATCAAGATTGATAAGATTATCTTCACTTTTTTATGGAAAGGGAAACCTTCCAGATTATTTAAACTAAAATTAAGAGCTCCGGTAAAGTCAGGAAGGTTTGCATTACCCTGGAAGCAGGGCTATTTTGGGGCATATAAGTTAAAGCAAGTTGCAAATTGGTTCAGTTCTCATGATATCTCCTCTGCTTTATGCAACTTGACAATTCTTGGTACCATTGGTACTGTGAGGTTTGAAAAGTACCTTGTCAAACATAATACACTACTGATTGAAAAATTCTCAGGTTATCCTCGCACACACACACACACACACACACACACACATATGCAAGCAGACATGCCCACATGTGTGCGCATATGCACGCACACACACACACACACACACACACACACACACACACACGTGCGAGCATGCACACACATGCAAGCAGACATGCCCACATGCGTGCGCATACACACACACACACACACACTTGCACACTGATTAAGCTGTTTACTCGATTTGAGGCCTTTAATTGTATGTGTTTTCAGACACCATACAAACTGAAAAGTGCCTGCCTTCTTGTACCCTTTATGCAGTCTATATTTTGTACTTCTTTTTGATCAGCATTTACATTTCTTCACCTCTTTTCACTCATTACAACACTAGCAAGACTTGAAACATACCTGGTTCCAGGAAGCTGAAACACCACAAGCTGGTTCAGGTTTTGCTGACCTTGTAATCCCAGGTGATAGTTGTCTGAAGTGGTATATAGCACTTGTCTAGATCAGCCATCAGAAATTAACCAGAAATGCTGCAACTTATCTCCTAACTCTGACATATGGATTTCAGTAGAAAAAGATGAAACAAATCAATTCAAAGGTATCAGATCCCATCATTTTATTTTTTTATTTTAAAGTTTTGTTAACTGGGTAAATGTTATATGCCAAGGCCCTTTTTCAAACACGACCCGGGACCATATAAGTTATAGTCAGGATGTTACAAAAACACATAAAATTCAAACAGTACTAATACAATTAGTACAATACAAATATATACTAACAGTTACATACCAAATAATCAATGTAACATTTCTTTACGGAGATCTTACAAGTAATTTATTTACGCAAGGTAGCCTAGCTTTGGTGCCACATCTCATCTCCACCAGGGTCCTGCTTTTGCTTAGGGCAGCTTGATGCCTTTCGGAAAAATGGCACTTTGATTACGTTAGCGGGTCCAACTCAGTCATTGTTCTACTCTTAATGGACTTTTAGTTAAGCCAGTGGGTGATTGTGAGTTCACACTCATGGTAAGAATAATTTTAGGACTGTATGTGGTAGTGTATGATCCTCTAAACCATAGAGTTCTATAGTCAAACACAGAGGCATTGTGACAACAATGTGAAGGTTAGCAAGGACATGCACTTCCTCATCTGGTTCTAAAATGGACCATATTAGTACTGTGTATTTCAGAAATGCCCGCTGACTTTATTTAACAGGAAGGTAAAGATAGAATATTAACAGAATTGATCCAGACGTTTTCTAAAACAAGTTTTTTCAAGGAAAAAGTGATTGAAAGTTTTCGTGCAGCGCTTTATTTGATTTATTTTAATGATATAGTAGGTTTATGGGTTTTGTAAAAGCCTTATTATTAAATGGGCACAAAACCCAGTGACCTGATTGCTCAGTCAGTCAGTTGTCTGGGCCGTTATCCTAACAATGGTATGCTGATACTAAGTGACCAAGCACAATCACGCTTCACTGTCAAAACTGAACATTCCCTTTGGCAGTCATTATTCTCCCTGACTAAAAGAGGCTAACTTTGAACTTTTCACAACCATTCTGGATCTGTCACAGCAGGAAAACAGTACAGAAAAGGAGCATCAGGCAGAAACAAGAGCTGCAGTGAGTACTGTAAACTGCCATTTGACAGCTTCTGAAATGGAGCTGTCAAACTTACAACTCAGCCACAATGAAGCAAATACAGTGCAGCAGACTAGCTGGGCTAGCAACCAACTTAGCAACTGGCTTAAGAAAACAAAACAGTGTTAACTTTAAAACAATTAAAAAACAGAGCTGAATGACATGCTGAGACAGCTCTGTAGGGTATCCAGTGATATGGGTGAAGCAAATTTAGTGACTCAGAATGAGTGACTCATGTTGCGCTTCCGCAAAGACAGCGACTATGGAAGAATAGTGAGGGTACATGGACAGCGAGGTAGGGAGGACAGAACAGTGAAGGTGGGGGGGGGGTTAGTGAGTGTTAGGGTCACTGCCTATGGTGATCATGCAGCTGGGCTCGGGACTTCATGGTGGTGTGTATTTTTTTTACCTTTAGGTGTTGCACTTTACTTGTATATTTATTTACTATCCTCCTGTTCCCCTCAGGTTGTTCCCCTACCTGCAGGTTGTCCCTCCCACAATGGTAGACCCCTCCCATGTTAGCCTCCCTCCCTTCCCCAGTGTCTGCCCCCCTGGGGTTAAGAATCTTTAATTGGGGGTGCGAGGGGCATAGCCCCCAGCATTAAAAGCAGGTTGAATTGTGGCTTGGATTGTCGCTGATTTTGTCTTCGGTGTAGTGCTGATCGCCGATTTTGTTTTTGGTGTTTAGCAGTCACCATTATGTGAATCGCTATTAAAGACTTGCTCATATCACACGGAACCACTATATAGTACTTTCTGAAAAAGAGCTGGAGAGATGCACAGTATCTTCATATGTCTTCCTCAGAGCTCACATCAATAGACATTTTACTTATCCTCCTTTGAGCCATGGCTTAAATGTCATGCAGGATACCAAGTTCACCAGCTCAAGCAATGTTTTTCCTCGGTATCCTGAAGTCATTCAGAAATCAGAATAGAGACAAAGCTTTGCATCACCCTATATACCTACAAGTGAGCGCAATAAAATTAAAACAGTCAAGCGCTAAACATCAATACCACAGCGGGGTAAGTCTGAAAAGTCTGGTTGGATGTCTAGATTTTCTATTCCCACCATGGTAGAGAGGGTCTCTGATCACTAATGCTTGACAGTTCTCAAATACTTCAAGATGAAAATGGACTGAGATATGCCACAATGTCTTTTAACAAAGCCACCAAAAACCACGCAGATCCACACAAAACCAGTAGAAGCAAAACTCGTGGTTACATGCCTCAACTTTCTGCAGACCCGCCATGCCCCATTTGTTCCCTGCAACTGTATGTAAGTAGATTTCCTCCAGATGCCCCAGTTCTTTTGTTTATTTACACCCCTGGCACCTCTCTGAGTCCCAATTATGGGAAGAGGACATTTGGTTCACTAATAAACCTATGGGAAAAAACTTCCTTGCCAGTATGTCACCCCATATATGTAAGTGGTGCAATGTCCCTACTTACACAAATCACAGCTTGTGCAGCACAGCTGTTCACCTCCTTTCCGCTGCTTGACTGGAACTGAGAGAAATAATGGCCACAAGCAGGCACCAGAGTCCTCAGTGAGAAGCTATTGGGGTCCCAGCCTGGAACACAGATGACAGTCATCTGAAATATTTGCTGGAAAATGCATGCCGAAACCATCCCCTCTGCAACAAACATGCAGTGAAGAAGCATGTCCTCCATGTTCACTGATGCTTCCATGTTGCTGCTCCATTTTTCCTACCTCTGTTTCAGAACCACCAAAGCGCTGACGAAATCAATGTAAGTCCACCTCCCACAACTGCAACTGACAACTTCCTGCCTGCTGCAAACACAATTCCTTCTGTAACCATAATTCCTAGCTTCACTAAAAACTCTGAGCATTCTGCAGACATTGGACATTGCCCAACTGGTGATTCTGATGACATCTTCCTGACTTAAATCAGCACTGACATCTGTCCTAATGCAGCCATGATGACTGAGAATGGTACGTCTCCTCAAAGCACTCAAACTGACAAGAAGCCTAACATGCTATTCGAGAAGTACTTTAACATATGGATGCGGCAAGGAAATATTCAAGTTAATGTGTACAATTATATCTCAAAATGATAACCATCACTAATGCAGTTACAGTTTCTTTATATAGGCTGCAGTGCTCATAATTCAGCCTTCAGATCCACGAAGTGTAACACCCTGCCAAAGAAAAGTTTACAAACTTGTTTTCAGACGTTATTTAATGTTTATAAATGAAAATTTAATGTGGTTTTTGAAAGTTTTACACTTTTTTTTTATTTTAATGTATTTATTAAATGTTCTCCTATTTAATCTAGTCTCTAGCATGCATGCCACAGGACTATTTTATGTCACTTCTGTATTTATTGCTTAATTCCTACAAAGATTCTTCATAAAGAGATTTTAAAATTTACAAAAAAGACTCTGCTTGTTTTTTAGAGTTGTGTTGATATATTATCCATTTCATAATCACAATAAGGCATTCCAGAGAGGGCATTGTAGTAGAATAATGGCTCTTCTTGGGTGGTGGAAGCACTCTGCCTTCAGTGTTGTGCATCAACCCACCTGAGGCGGGCTGTTATCCCACCACAACGCACCCCCTGTCATGCCTTATCATTTCAGTATTATGGTTATTAATGATGGTGTACTCCACCTTTACTTCAGTTCATGATAGTAAACGAAACCAGCAAAGACTTTGAACTTAGGACTCAATCCGCCCAGCCCCGTGCAAAGATGTTCCAATGGCCAGGCATCAGGTGCAGAGTGAGCGCACAGCCACAGATGTTTCAGGGTTCCCGAAAGATGTCCATAATCATATACTAAGGTATAAACTTAGGCGGGCTGCTGTGGCATTCTCCCCTGCTGGTGGTATGTGTAATGTTTTTAACTAACTGCAGAGTGTGGTGTAAGTTTTGTTGCTGCTTTTCTTGTTTTGTTAATCAGGAATGCACATGCTCAGTGGAGTGAGACTTGTTCACTGGAGAGTGCCCCAAAGTGTGCATCTTGCACATAGGGGGCACTCTGCAGCTGTTCATTCGGCCATTCTGACTACTTCTTAGTGCTATAAAAAAGATGCTCCTTCTGCTAGTCATCTGTGCTGGTAACATCAAATTAAACCCTGGGCCCCCCTCTCCATTCCTGCCCCAGCTGACCTACCTTTACTAAAAGGGTTATCATTTTTTTATTTGAATGCCTGCAGCCTTCTGAAAAAACTTGATGCTATCAAAACTTGGACACTCCAGTGCTCTCCTGATGTTCTTGTAATATCCGAAACTTGGCTAAGACCAACCACCCTGGACTATGAGGTTAACATTATTTCATACAACTTGTTTTGTACTGATAGGAAATCCTGGGGAGAGGGAGTAGCCATCTATGTCTGGGACAACATTACTGCAACTATGGTGGACATGACTACAGTCCCCAAGGAATTCGAGTGCCTCATGCTAATAATTTAACCAGCCAAATCTACCTCTATCTGCATTAGTGGGTGCTATAGGCCCCCCTCAGCTAGTCTCTCTCTCTCTCTGCTCAAACACCTAAGTGACATACTAGCTACCATCTCATCAGAAGTATCCATAATTGGTGACCTCAACCTTGACTGGCTCTCTCCTGTCTCCTTACCATTGAAAGAATTCTGTGATGCCCATGGTCTTACCCAGATCATTAATGAAGCTACCCACCCAAACACCAAAAATCCAGAGTGTAGTTCCCTTCTTGACCTAATCCTTGTAAGCAAACCTCATGTCTTCTTCCACTCAAGTGTATTCTTTAACGACATCAGCGACCACTGTGCCATGGCATGCATGGCATGGCATGCGCAACTCCAAACCTCCTCTTCTCCTAAATACATCCACAAGAGATGTAAATGGAACTTCTGCCCAGATGCTTTTCTCTATGACCTCCAGTATGCTAACTGGCAGAAATTTTACCTTGCATCTTCTGTGGAAGAGGCACACAAGGTACTTCATGAAATACTCACTGGAACCCTAGCCCTCCATGCCCCAGTTACCAAAAGCAGAAGCAAAAGAAAATCCTGTCCCTGGTTCATGGATAACCTAAAGACTGCCTTATGGCATAGGGATGCTCTTTGGAAAAGAGCCAGAAAGTCTAAATTGGCCACAGACTGGTCTGCTTTCTGAACCACAAGGAATTTCTGCACGAAAACTATCAGAGCTGCAAAGTCTAGTTATTTCCGCTCTGAACTTAATGCATCCACTAACTCTGCTACTAAGTTTTGGAAAACTTTAAGGGAGGTAGAAGGCCATAACAGCACTGGCACACTTCCCCACATAATTTCGATTGGTGGTACCCACACTACAGATAAAAATGAGATCCTTGACCTCCTTAACAATCACTTTGCCACAGCAGGGATGGCTTCTGATACCTCCCCAGCAAATGCCATCAAGGCACAGTTCCTTAGTCAGTCATCTGATTGCCACGATCCAGAATCTATTGACCCTTACCACTCTTTCTCCTTCTGTCCATTCACCATGAAACAGGTTGAGGATCTCCTTCTCTAACTTGATACCAAGAAATGTGAGGGTATGGATATGATTGAGCCTTTCTTCCTAAAGTTAGCCTACTATATTTTGGCCCCCTCTATTATTCACCTTTTCAATTTGTCTCTCAATCAGGGCTCCCTCCCCAAGGTCTGGAAGATGGCCCATGTTATCCCTCAATTCAAATCAGGGGACCCCTGCGACCTAAATAATTACCGCCTAATCTCCTTGCTCCCGGCCTTGTCAAAACTATTGGAGAAGGTAGTAAATGAACAACTCAGATCTCATCTGGAAAGTTTTAATCTACTAAACCCAATTCAATTTGGTTTCCATCCAATGCACAGTACCTCCACTGCCCTTGCCAAGGTTTTAAATGACTGGCAGTCCTCACTTGATAACAAGCAATATATATGCACCTTGTTTCTGGACCTTAGCAAGGCTTTCGACACGGTGGACCACGATTTACTCCTGGTGACCCTGAAGAAAGTTGGGGTGAACAACCTGGCACTAAGTTGGTTTGCAAACTATCTTGTGGATTGACAGCAGTAGGTCAAGGCTGAAGGAGATTTATCGCTAAAAAAAATACTCCTTAGAGGTGTCCCCCAAGGATCCATACTTGGTCCATTTCTCTTTGCCATTTATATTAATCAAATCGACACTGCCTAAAGTCATCTAGTATCCATCTCTTCGCTGATGATACAGTGCTATACATTGACAGATCAACTCTGGATCAAGCCATTTTGGACCTCCAGAACGATTTCGACATCCTCCAAAAAAGTCTACTCAACTTGAAACTCCTGCTCAATGCCAAAAAAACTAAGGCCATGAGTTTCTCTCCACTGGTCCCTCATCTCAAAAAAAAAAAACAACCCAGATAAGGTTCCTCACATAAGCACACTTTTGGGAGAAGCCCTGGAGTTCATGGAACAATTCAAATACCTGGGGGTCTGGATTGACTACAAATTGTCCTTCACTGATCACATTGAAGAACTCACTCAGAAACTGCGTCAAAGGCTAGGTATTTTCTTCAGGATCAAGCATTCACTAACCCAGGAGGCTAGAAAGCTCCTAGTACAAGTTACCTTCTTGCCTCTCCTAGACTATGCGGACTTCCTATATGGCCATAGTACTAGCACAGCTCTCTCCAAGCTTGATACTCTATACCACAGAGCCTGTAGGTTAATTTTGGATTACCCTTATGGCATGCACTACTACATCCTCTATTCTTCCATAGGCTGGAGCTCCCATAGCTTCAGGAGGCAAAAGAATGCTATTCTATGGACATAAAAGGCAATCACTCATAAATTACCTCAGTACCTCACAAGCTGCCTAACTCCTCACATCCCTAGTGCTTATTCTCTCAGAAGTCTTACCATCTTATCTCTGGCTATCCCTAAAGTTAAAATGCGCTTTGGTAGAGCCTCAATAAGCTTCATTCTTCCTATGCTCTGGAATAAGATCCAGAAAACCTTAAAGCTTGCTTCCCCTTTCACGTTCTTCCTCTTCAAATCCTTTGTTCCTGAGGACCTTCTCCTAGGCCTGTCATTACTTCAAGTCAAGGTCTTAACATTACGATTTGTTACTGCTTTAAATTCTGGACTTAAACCTCAACCATTGTCTGAGGTGTCATTTGAGTCCTCCTTTCTGTCGTTGTCCAAATCAAGGTCCCAACATCATGATCTGTCTTTGCTTCAAATATTGGACTTAAACCCCAACCATTGCCTGTGGCATCTGTCATGTTCTCCCTTCGAACAGTCCTTCCTCCCTAGGCCATCATGTCCAACCCTCTCCTGTCTAGGCTGATCTTCCCTCCCCACTACCTATACCCCCCTTCCCTTTCTCATTCCACATGCCAGGCCATGCCTACAGTACTTATCAAAGGACTCTTACATCTCAATCTTCTTCGCACTCTGATGCTAGAGGAACTGCCACTCCTGCTCACTATGACTCCTCCAATGATGTTTACTGTATAAACTTTAGCTCATTACCTTATGTCCATATATCTGTATCCATGCAATTGTATTTACATGGTACTACCTCCTATTGAACCTATTGCTATGTTCTGGTGCAAGTATCCTGTCACATGTGATGGTTATATGTTATTATGTTGTTATTATTACTATGTAATTGTTATGTACATTCACTCAATCAGTTATGTCTTAACCCTGTTGGCAATTGTTTTGCCCCAGGTCCATCTTGTAAATGAGCTTGTCTCAATGATGTTCCACCTGGCCAAATAAAGATTTTGATTGATTGATTGATTGTCCCTCAGATCACGGTGATGGTGCCATGCAGGTAACAGACTGATGATATCACGAGTCCAGGAATGCCTAACGTTTCACCCAAGCATTTCTGGGCTTCATCAGAGTTAGCCATTCCTGTCATCCTGTGCCATTAAATACACTTTAATTAAAGACATATGCAACTGTAAATTACACAAGAAAAGCGTATATCACCAAAATTGAAGAAGTGCAAAAACATACTCAAATCATCATGCACATGTGTAAACATGGTAACCAAATAGTAACCAAGCACAAAACTTAGATGAAAAACAGTGATATCTCAGGAGGATATTAGGCACTGACATATATCTGTATTATTCAACACATATCAGGAAAAGTCACAGTCCATCCACAAAAAGATATTTTTATTATTAGAGAAATATTTTTTCTTTCCAAAAAAAACAAGTATGTTTTAACGGATCCTAAAACAAAAATGTTTACAAGTCATAAATCTTGCTCAATGAGGAACATGCAAGATTAAGATGCCAGTATATAATTTCTGTCAGACTCAGTCTCATTAAACATTCACTTTTAGCAAGGCAGAAAATTATGCCAATATAGCTAGTGGATGTGCTACAAAAACAATATAGGTTTTCTCAGGTATTTCAAAATGAACTGACTAGTCATATCGCACTTCTATAGCTGCATGCTGCCATGTTAACAGAAAGGTATTCCAATCTAACAAATGCCAGATGCAGACACTAACAAGAACTTGCTAGGTATCTCAGTGTACCAACGCTCTCACTTATTTCAGTATGATATGGTCATTCACAAAAGCCAGTACAGATCACGTAGAGCAATTAATTGTCTGGTACTTCATAGAGAGGCTGCTTAGGCAATAAAGTAATTTAGTCCTAGTCTATCTCTGGCTCTGAGAGTGTAAATCCAGAAACTCTTGTGCCTGCCTGTCTTTCTGTCTCAGTCCTCACCTCTGGGTCCTTGTGGTACATTTTCAATATCCACAGATTTGATGTGCTTTACAATTGCCTAGGACATATCCCCTTTTGGTATGTCCTCTAAGTGTTCACCTGCCCATATTTTGAATTGTTGGATAGTCGATCAACTTAATATGAACCGCAGAAGCAGTCAGTAGGTACACCACTCCTACTGTTTCACAATTGATAACCCCATGGATGATTTGTTCTTGCTCATTTTGGTTTTTATTGAATGATTTGCACTATTTTACATATGCAGGTCCCATATCCGTAAGTTTCCTGTAGTGGGGAATGGGCGGGGGGCATTTATGGAATGGATGGGTTCTCAGGTTTTGAAAGAAAATTGTACACCTCCTTGTTTTTCACTGTACTTGGTCTCCTGAACACAAAATATGATCCATAAGATATAGCAACATAGAAACATAGAAGTTGATGGCAGATAAGGACCGCAAGGGCCATCTAGTCTGCCCATTTCCTTTTCTACCTGTTGAATGTGCTATTGGCCTTTGCTCTGTCAATGGTCTATCTATTCATACTTATCTGTATTGCTCCCTTATGCCTGTCCCATGCCTGTTTGAAGCCCTGCACTGTATTCATATCTACCACTTCCTGAGGTAGGCCATTCCATGCATCCACCACCCTTTCTGTGAAAAAGAACTTCCTCATATTACCCCTTAATTGGCCTCCCTCTAATCTCATGCTGTGTCCTCTTGTCTTGCTATTTTTCTTATACTGAAACATGTAAGACTCTTTCACCTTGTTAATGCCCTTAAGGTGTTTGAATGTTTCAATCATATCACCTATCTCCCTCCTTTGCTCTAGGGTATACGTATTGAGCTCAGTTAATCTGTCCTCATATGTTTTCTGATGTAGTCCCTGCACCATTTTGATTACCCTTCTCTGGACTGCCTCAGTTTGGTTAATGTCCTTGTGAAGGTGAGGCCTTCAGTACTGCATGCAGTACTCCAGGATGGGGCCTAACCAGTGTCTTGTAAAGAGGGATTATTACCTCCTTCTTACAACTTGTGATACCCCACTAATACACCCCAACATCCCCCTAGCCTTACCTACTGCTTTAGTATTCTGCTTGGATGATTTCAGGTCATCTGTGATGATGATGCCCAAGTCTCTTTCTTCCTTTGTGACTGCCAGCAACTCCCCTCCCAACCTATAGGTGGCTTCAGGGTTTCTCTTCCCTATGTGCATGATCTTGCACTTCTTTGCATTAAATCCCAGTTGCCACTCTTCTGGCCATTTTGCCAGTTTATCCAGATCTCTTCTCATTCTGCCCACCCCATCTGGATCATCTACTCTGTTGCAGATCTTGGTGTCATCTGCAAACAGACAAACCTTACCCTGCAGTCCATCTGCAATGTCACTGATGAAGATATTGAAGAGTACTGGCCCCAGGACTGATCCCTGAGGTACCCCACTTGTGACTTGTATCTCTTCTGACTGCATACCATTTACCACCACTCTGTTTTCTGCCCGACAACTAGTTTGCCACTCAGTTGACAAACTTCTGACCCACCCCGAGCCTACCCAGCTTATTAATCAGTCTTATATGTGGGACAGTATTGAAAGCTTTGCTGAAGTCAAGGTAGGCAACATCAACTGCTCTCCCTTGGTCCACCACTCTGGTTACCCAGTCAAAGAAATACATGAGATTAGTTTGACAGGACCTTCTTTTTGTAAACCCATGCTGTCTTGGATCCTGTGCCCCTATGGATTTCAGGTGTTGCACTATCCTTTCCTTAAGGAGTGCCTCCATAATCTTGCCCACTACTGAGGTAAGACTGACTGGTCTGTAGTTCCCTGCCTCCTCCCTGCTACCACTCTTGTGGAGCGGGATTTCATGAGCCCTTCTCCAGTCTTCTGGGACATCTCCTGTGCTCAGAGAGTCACTAAATAGTTCTGATAATGGCTCTGCTAGTTCCTTACTTAGCTCCTTTAGTACCCTGGGATGTATGCCATTAGGTCCCACTGCCTTGTCCACTCTGAGCTTATCAAGCTCTTGTAGGACCCTTTCTTTTGTGAAGGGACTAGTGCACACCTCCCTCCTGCCATGTCCATGCTGCTGAGCTGTGGGTCCCGCCCTACCTTCTCCTCAGTAAATACTGAGCATAAGTATCTATTTAGGATAGATGCTTTGACATGGTCCTCCTCCTCACATGCCCCCTTATCCCCTTTGATCTTAGCAATACCCCCTCTGGACTTTCTCCTTTCACTAATGTATCTATAGAAAGTCTTGTCACTACTTTTACTGTTCATGCTAGTGTTTCTTCAGTTTGGGCCTTTGCCTGCCTTACTGCCTTCCCTGCTTCCCTTAGGGAAGTTTGGTATGCCTTCCAATCTTCATCCCACTGCGTTTCCTTGTATTTCCTGAAGGTCAGCCTTTTGGCTGTGACCTTTTTTGCTAATGTATTTGAGAACCAAAGTGGTTTCCTTCTTCTTTTGCACTTTCTTTTCTCTGTAACACAATGGGATGTTGCTTCAAGTATTGCATCCTTAATGCTTGTCCACTTTGCCTATACCCTCTCTCCTGTATTTCTTCTTGCCAGGGCTAGCTTAACTCTATTGGCCATCTTATCAAAGCCAGCTCCTCTGAAGTCCCATATTTTTGCCTTGGAATGGGATGACTAAGTTCTAGTGGAGAAATTGAACCATACCATGTGATGGTCACTGGCCCCCAGGTGACCTTCTACCTGGAGATCTGTGATCCTTTCCCTGTTAGTCAGTACTAGATCTAGGATAGCCCTGTCTCTTGTGGGTTGTTGTACCAGTTGTTTGAGGCCCTGCCCCTGCTGGGAATCCACTATGTATCTAAATCTGGCAGATGTCCCTGCTGGTATTGACCAATCTGTATCTGGCATGTTGAAGTCTCCCATTATCAGAACCTCCCCCTTAGCTGTCATGCTTTGTATATCTTCTAACAGTAATGTGTCTCTGTCCTGTCCCCAGTCTGGAGACCTGTAGACAACCCCAGTTCATATGGCTGTCCCATTTCCAGTTTCCAGGGTGACCCACAGTTCTTCTGGCTCTTTATGTGTATTCTGAATTTCTGTAGCTTTGATATTTTCACTGACATAAAGGGTCAGTCTAACCCCCCCCCCTTTGCACCTTGGTCTCTTCTGAACAGTACATAGGTACTGAAGTCTTCCAAGTGTGGTTACTGGCGAACCATGTCTTGCTAATGGCTACTATGTCCAGTTTAGTCTCTGTCATTATTGCCTGCAGGCCATGGTCTTATATTTCTGTTTAGTGTTTAATATACCCCAGTTCTGTGTGACAATCCTTTTTTTTTTTGTCAATGTTGTTTTAAGTATCAGTAGGTCCACTGTTCACAATTAGACATGTACAAGTACTTAAGCATGTTTCTTGCAATAAAGAGCAGTAATTCTTGAATTACATCCTTCTAGCACTTTGGTAGTTAAGATGACAAACTTAGTATTACTTCAATATAATACTTTTAAGCATAAGTCAGTTTTACCATATCCTGATAAAAACTTTTTTGTTTATACAGTGACAATAAGTTGTGGATATATAGGTTAACAAGTGTGGTGTGAAAAATCAGGAAATTATTGATTTCATTTAATTTTCTAGAGAAAAAAACATTTTAGTTTGTACTCTGAGTGCCAGTAAAAAGCTCCAGATTGTAAGCAACTATGTTCCACTTGCAGACACATTGTTTAAAAATAAATGTGTTTGGATTTACTTATTTAGTTTCAAAGCTCTGAAACAAGACATAATAGTATATAATAGAATTGATTTTTCGTTATGTCTTTCAGCCCAATTCAGTTCTGATGAAGGGACATAGTTGGTCCTGAAACGTTACTATAACAAAAACAATGGGAGATTATACAAATACTTTAAGTTGTGAATAAAAACAAGATGAAAACATTTTCATTGAAGCATTGGAGCTCCTCATTTGTTTGGGCTAGAGATCACCACACACCCAGCATTTTTTATAATAAGACACACACTGGCTTGGTGATGAACTCCTTCCTTTCTCTTTCAAAATTATCAAAAGGAACCCCAGGAGAACTTGTTTCCAAGTAGGATTAAACTTAGTATATAGTGCCACACAGATTTGCTCATTATAGTTCCACTAAAATAATTTTATATAAGAACTAATTGATTCTGATTCTGTCATATACTTCACTCAAGACCAATATACTGTAATAACATTCCCTAATTTTTATAAAAGGTACTTAAAATCAGTAAAACTCTATACTGAAATAACCAATAAACCTCTGTGGTACATTTATGTCCCGCTGCAGTGGGTCTAATTCTAATTCCAGAATGTCAATTGGCCAAAACCGTCAATAGTAAAATCTACTCGCGAGTTACCCAACTTTTTTCCCTTTGGCTGATTTCAAAAAGCAGGGAGCCAGGTACTTTGGAGTGTTACCTCCGGGGGGCCCCATACTCTTTGATATTTTTCTTGCTGGTTTCTAACACTGTATTGTCATTTGTTCCAGCACTGTATGTGGTAATGAAATTGCACCTATCCATTACTGAGGTGTCTGTGTGAACTCTAGGTAGACTCTGTTTATATTCTCTACCTGTTCTAGTGCATTAGCAATAGTCACACTACTGTAGCCATGGTCCTAGAACCTTTTTACTTGCCCCAGCTTGCTTTTTTCATAATCCTCTACTCTGGCACAGTTTTGCTTCACCTTGATCAACTGTCCCTTTGTAACGTTACAGGCAACATGGGGTGGAAGACAACTATCGAACTTGAATAGGCTGTTACAGTTGGTGGGCTTTTGAAATAGAACTGTTGCTCCGCCATCATCTCCCAGTTTAATTATCTGCAAATCCAACAATGAAATAGTACTGACATGTATGTGTGGCTTAAATTTCAAAGACTGATTTGTGTTTTCCAGACAACACACAAAATTCACATATTTGTCAGTGGTGCCTTTCCAGCCGATACGTATATTGCCTATATAGTGATGCTATAAATCCAAACAGTCAAAGTATGGATTTGTGGTGTCATTATACAAAAACTCTTCTCCCAGCTTCCCCATATATGAATTTGCAAAACTAGTGGCCTTTATTACACCCATATGCACGCCTGACTCTTTCTTGTAGTACCTGTTCTGGAATAGAAACATGCTAGATTGCTACTGTACAGAAGTTTGGCAAGTTTGAAAATATATGCAGTGAGTACATTAACACATGAAATTTCATTCCTTTTGTGAAGAACAAAGAGAGTGCAGACAGTCCTTCCTCATGGGGAATCACCTTATAAAGAGGGTCAACATCTGGTGTTGCAAAATACCCGATGTCACCCATTTGCAGATTTTCTACCAGATATGTGAACTCCATAGAATCACAGATATAGCTGGGTGGGCAGACTCTGGACTAAGGGATGAAGGTGACTATCCAAAAACTCTGAAATGGGCTCCATTACTTAGCCATTTCCAGAGACCATTGGCTGACGCAGTGGATTCTGCAAGCCCTTATATATCTTCAGCAGGATGTGTATTGTCAGAACCACTGGGTTTGCCACAGTCAGTGCTCTGTATGTGGTGTCTGATCTATAGCCTCTGATGTAGCCTTTATTTAGTAGTTCATCTGCTTGTTGCTTGAACTTCTCTGTTTGATTTCCTGGTAATTTTGAATAGAACTTGTTATCTGCTAGGTATCTGTATGATCTCACCAGTGTATTGTGTCAGATCCAACAGAACGACTGCAGCCCTCCTTGTCCACAGGTTTAATTATTGTAGTGTTGCCAGATGCAAGGTTACATAGGGGTTGTCTCTCTACTGTGGAAAAGTTATTACATTTTCTTTCCCTTTCAGTATTCTTGAGGATCTCTAAGTCATGTTTGAACTTCTTCTGGAAGATTGATACTGCAGGGCTGTGTACAGGGCAATATATTAACTTGGAACAAAATTTCAGCACCGGGTCACGAGTATTAAAAGGTATGTCAGGGATTTCTTCTGATGCATGTATATCTTTTAGTGTTAGTGTCCTTGTAAAACAGTGAAGATCCACTGCAGTAAAAAAAAAAGTCTCTATCCACAGTGGGGTTGAGCATCAGACTTTTGCTTAGAATATTCTCTTCCACTATGGTTAACTGCTGACTTGAGGGGTGGGATATTCAGAACTGCACCTGGCAGGGGCGCAAGCCAGGTACAGCACAACTGGGATGCACCAGGGCATGGACTGGCCGATATTCAATGGTGCTGCGCCATGGCTCAGCACCACTGAATATGTTACTATGGCCACCCGCATTGCGCATGGTGCAGTGGCACTGTGCCAGCGCAAATGGCCAGAGAGGAGCAGGGGGATGCACTAGCACAAGTGCTGTTGTGCTAGGCACATCAACCATGGTGGAAATGCAAATGGGGCCATAATGCATGCAAGGAGCAAATGGGGCCATTAGTATGTCATTATGGCCCCATTTGCATGCAGGTGCGCAGATCCCCGGTGACTTGCGCCTGGCGCCCTGCCAGGCTGCAGCCGTTGGAGACCGACGCACCCTGCCCCCACAGGCAATGCACTCTGATGCCCGATCGAGGGCATAAGTATAAAAATAAAATGTCCTATATCCCTGGTGGTCCAGTGGACCGCTTCCAGCCTGATCGCGGGCATAAGTATAATACTTAAATGTCCAAATCATCTCTAGATGTCCAGCAGTACCCCCTCCCCACCTGCCCACTGAGCCCCACTACCCCACTTCCCCGCAGTCAGCGGTGGGCTGCAGCTTCCCACTCGAAAGCCACCCAGCCGCCTGCCAACTGACTGCATACAGTATGGCTGTATGCCCATTGGTCCACATATCCAGACTGTGTAGTACAGTATGGTCTGCACACCCATTGGCCCACTCTGTGGATCAATGGGTGTACAGCCATACTGTACGCAGTCAGTCGGTGGGCAGCCGGGTGGCTTGTGGGTGGGGAGCTGATGTTTTAATTTTATACTTATGCCCATGATTGGGCTGGAAGCGGTCCATTGGACCACCAGGGATATTGGACGTTAAGATTTCATACCTATGCCTGCGATCAGGCTGGAAGAGGTCCACTGGACCACCAGGGATATAGGATGTTTTATTTTTATACTTATGCCCTCGATTGGGCATGGGGGGTGCTACCACGACAGACGGTGCTGCTGGAGCTCGGGCGGCCACTGACAGTTGGCAGCTGCCGTGATGCACCCTGCAATACGGCAGCTCACCTGTGGGTGGCCAGCTGTTGCTCCTGTTTTTTTCAGCTCAACTATGTGCGGAGCAGGTAGGGGTTGCACCTGCATCTGCTCAGCACATCCCGGGCTGAATATCAGGATGTGTGGAGTATGCATGGGCATGCCTCCCCCACTTGAGCCGCATACATTACTGATGCACCCCAACACATTGGGATTTGTGCCACGCACTTTCCCTTTTTGAATATCATGCCAGGGCTCATCAGTGGGTTGCGCATGGTGCAACTGTGTTGCGCCATGCGTAACCCTTCTGAATATCCCACCCGGGATGTTTATCACTGAGGACAGGTTGGACATAGGGGGACTTTCAGCAGATACAGTGGTAGTTACAAAATAGTGGACCAGTACTGAGTTACCGTAGTACCGCAGCAAAGTCACATTGAATAACATTGTTTTTCTTCTGCTGTATGCAGTAAATCCATGGTATTTTTTCCCCACAATCGATGGAGAATACCACGGTACCAGTCAACTATTTTGTAACTACAACTGTATGTGCAGAGTTTGATAATTGCTGTTTCTGTTGCTGTAGGATTCAGAGTCACATCTGCAGTGATGACAGTGGCTGTTGGAGTCAAATCTGTGGTGGTGGCAGAGTCTGTGGCTGTTAACTACTCATGTAGTTTCCTGCTCCGCTCCCTCTTCCATGCCTGGTCACCCTCCTAATCTTGTTGATCCATGATTGAAAGGCTGCTGGAAATGTGTTTTTGTTTTGCTTCTGCAAAGGTTAAGATGTTGCCCTTGCGTCTGAGTCTGGGTGTGGGGAAGAAATTGTTGTAAAAATCTGCCCAATTCAGAGCTTTCAAAGTCACTGGGACCCCTGGTATAATCCAATATTGTGTTGTTCTCAGTCAGTGTACTACCTGCTTTTGTAAACTAGATTTGTTTTGCTTTTGTGTGTTCTCCTTCACTTGCCAATTATATATCTGATTTAGTTGGTAGTCAGTAGCATCTCAGCGGCATCTCTCTCGAATTTCTTTTGTTTAGCCTGTTTAATTGCTTGTCATATCTGGTGACTTTTTGCTGGAGTAGTTTACAATATTTCTCATTATCTTCCCTTCCTACAAGACTCTTCAGTTGTGGAGAGTGTGCCAAAGGTGTGCATGCTGTACAAAGGGGGCACTCCATGGCTGTGTGTGGCCCTCTATGGGTGCGGAGTGGCTCTGCAGCTTATGTGGATTGAGCCCCTAATTAGTACAGCCATTATTTAAGAAATAGTGTTTTTTGCAAGGTCTTTTAACTTAGACTGTTAAACAGCACTCTGTGTCTCTCATCTCTGGGAATTATACCTCTCCTAAGCATTATGAACATGTTTAATGTAGTGGTAAAAAGTTGTATGAAGAAAGTACTGTAAAGGACTTGAATGTAAAAGAAAAGCAAACACTGGCGCATATACTGTACAGTGGCATATGAATTTCTCACTACAAGAAGCAAAAAAGCTTTTCATGGACAATAAGAAAAAATACATTTAAACACACAATGGGTTAACTTTTCTCTGATTTATTAAACATTTTCCTCTGAGAAGCATCTTCGCTTGTAGAATATAATAGTGTGTAATTTATCTTCCAAAACATACAGTAGCTAAACAATGGATACCACAGGGTATTGAAATGTAATGTCCTACCTTTTTACATCTAAGACATCAAAAAGATAAAATGTTTTTAAAGAGGGTCTGGGGTTACAAGCAAGAACACTTGATCTCTGCCTCTTACGGTTGATTTACAACTTATTCTGAGTCTGGAGCTAAAGTTATAATCCCCTGTTTGTGACATCACTGCCTGTTACTTTAAAAATGATTATGATTTTACAAGCTGGATATTGTGACTTCAGCTCCAGCATAAGCCCCAGGTACATGGGAAATGGGAAATACACATAGTAATGAAGAATACAATGTCTTTGCATTCCTCATATTTGAATGTTTTGAGCCACACAACTGGAATTCAAACCTCACTATCAGGGCTTGGCACAATGCATTTTTTTATTTGCATTTTTTGACCAGGAATGCACACTACACCAGATGGCCAGGAATGTGCACTATGCCATGTGACCAGGAATGCACACTATACCATGTGACCAGGAATGCACACTATGCCAGTTGACCAGGAATGCACAATATGCCAGGTGACCAGGAATGCACACTACACCATGTGACCAGGAATGCACACTACACCAGGTGACCAGGAATGCACACTGTGCCAGTTGACCAGGAATGCACAATACGCCAGTTGACCAGGAATGCACAATACGCCAGGTGACCAGGAATGCACACTACACCATGTGACTAGGAATGCACACTACACCATGTGACCAGGAATGCACACTACACCAGGTGACCAGGAATGCACATTGTGCCAGTTGACCAGGAATGCACAATATGCCAGGTGACCAGGAATGCACACTACACCATGTGACCAGGAATGCACACTACACCAGGTGACCAGGAATGCACACTGTGCCAGTTGACCAGGAATGCACAATACGCCAGGTGACCAGGAATGCACACTACACCATGTGACCAGGAATGCACACTACACCACGTGACCAGGAATGCACACTATGCCAGTTGACCAGGAATGCACAATACGCCAGGTGACCAGGAATGCACAATACACCAGGTGACCAGGAATGCACACTACACCATGTGACTAGGAATGCACACTACACCATATGACCAGGAATGCACACTACACCAGGTGACCAGGAATGCACATTGTGCCAGTTGACCAGGAATGCACAATACGCCAGGTGACCAGGAATGCACACTACACCATGTGACCAGGAATGCACACTACACCAGGTGACCAGGAATGCACAATATGCCAGGTGACCAGGAATGCACACTACACCATGTGACCAGGAATGCACACTAAGCTGGGATAGATTGTTTCCTGGTGTGTCCAGATGGGGTGGGTTACACATGGACCTGTTTTATTGCCAGGGGAAATGCTGGTCATAACGCCAGGATAACTCCCCTATGTTTATTTGAAAAGTGCCATGGGATCTTTAACATTCACCTGGACAGTGACTAGAGACTGGCACAAGGAGCATGGTTCAATGTCTTATCTGAAGGATGGCATCTCAGCAGTGCAGCACCCCACCCATACTGCACTGTAGTGTCAGTTATGGGTATTACTGTACATCAAGTGCCTTGTATGGAGTTAAATCCCTTGACCTCCTGATTTTCCGGCTTAGGAGGTGAGTGTGCTCACTGACACTGATATAGCATGACAGTTGCCATATTCAAAGCTCCAGTTAGTTTACAACAAAGTCCTTTGTGTGGCAAAGCAAATCAAGTGAAAGTGTACATTTTTAAATGGTGGGAGGAGTGATGAATACTGTGTACATTGACAAATCCGAATCACTGCAAGGCATTAAGCTGTCATTTGCACAACGCATAATAATGCCTTTGAAGCCATGTTTTAATATCAAGCTTAAACTGCAGAAGACATTAGTAAACATGAAAGAGAGGACAGTGGGGCCCAACACTGCACAGCAAAATTGAGATGGCACAGGGGTTTTGCCATAAAATACAGTGCAGGGTGTAGTAAGTCATGCCAGAAGGTTGGACCATAAATAAAAATAATGAAGGCAAACATCAGTGTTGCACATATTTCCTGTGGGCAATGCAGTTCGTCCCAGTAATAGTGGGGAAAGTCATTGATCTGCAGCTTCGTACCAGTGCAGTCCCACCAGTAACTGCTCGTTCACTACAGAGGACAAACATGTATTGCCAATACAAAATGCACTCACAGAACTGGGGCTCAGCTTAGTAATAAAAATCATCTTTTATTGATTCCCAAGTGCCACACAGACATCACAAAACATAACATTTACTAAAAAAAGAGTACTGCCATCAGTACCTGATTGCATGGGAACTTTTGAATGTGGCAATTTGTGTCTTGAGCGCTACACACTAGGTGGCATGTTCGAATACGCATTCTGCAAGCAAACTTTGACCTGCACATTTCTGAACGTACCTCACTTAGGAAGTGCATTAAGGGTCGCACTGCTAGGGGACTTAGAATGTTGCTTTGCAGAAGGTTTGAGTGTTTTTTTTTTGCTTTACAGAAGGTTTGAGTGGGATTTTTGTTTTGCTTTGCAGAAGGTTTGAGTGTTTTTTTTTGCTTTGCACAAGATTTGAATGTCTTTCAGAAGAGCATATTCTATGACTTGCTATAATTTTTGTAATATTGTGCTTTCCCCTCCCCTCACCCCAGGTTACACCTGCAAATGTACCTCTGATTGAAGTGATTTCCCCTGCTACCAATTTTCAAATAAATAAATGAATAAATACATACACATGTACATACATATATACATGTAGATGGACTGGGTTCTGTTGGTACCAATGGTAATATTTTTTGCTAACTCAGAATCCCTTTCTTAACTGAGTATATGCTGTGAATCAATGTTCCATGATTTTCCCAATGTTGTATTTTATATGCAGTACCTAAAAATGCATAGTCTGCAAATGTACTATACACACCTCATTTTGCTGCGATGCACGTAGAAACCCTCTGGGGTATTCATTTCTACTATCACATTTATCTGACCCAATGAGATTGCACAACTCTTCACAAGCTAATATGTGTCTTAAATGCTCAAAATTATTTATAGTGTATGGTGGAATGCTATTAGGGATGGAAATCCATCCCTAGAATAGTGTTGTTATGCTGAAGTAGCTACATCATCGTAGCTGTTATGCTGCACTAGCTACATAGCTACTGCAGTATAAGAACAATGAACGCCTTCACGCATGCCTGTTACGTGAACCTCCACCAGTCAGGAAGCGGTGGCAGCGGTGAGAGCAAGAGACAAGGAGCACAGCATAGAGGCATAAAAAACATAAAGTAAGGACACAGCTGTGTACCTCCTTGCTCCTTTCATCGGCGATAGCGGACCATACATTATAAAAGACAATGCGTGGTCCTCTGTCTATAAGAACTGTGAGTTGCCATCTCGAGGTTGCCATGGTGACCAAAACCTCTCAAGCTTCACTCTCGAGGTTTAAATGGTTGCCACTGTCAACCTCTCGATGGCAACACACAGTTGTTATAGATACAGGACCATAGGTTATCCTCTATGTTATACCATACGTAGTAGCTATTATGGAATTATAAAACGGGTTAGACAAATTCAGCAATTTGACTGGCAGAGAGTTTCTACACAACGTCTGGTTGTTTCACTGCCCTGTTGCGGGTGAATATTAATAAATTAATCAATTTTGTATATTTTTTAGGACTTTTATACATATTGTGACTCCTTCCAAGGTGTATGATCATGCAGAAAAAAACAGACTTCTTGTGTGGTTGAAGGCACTTTGAAGGCACTTTGCTTTGCTTCATACCTCACAACAAATTTAAGGCATCTGTATATTTCAGCACACCTGCATGCATCTTTCAGCATTACTACTCACTTATCTTACTTTGCACTACTGGTACAGTATGTTCCAATACTGTCAAGTAATAAGAAAAAACCAAAAACAAAAAAACGGTCCCAACCCACCCAAACCGTTTTTTTCTTCAAATAGATCCAAATCATTTCCAGTTAATTTTATTTTCAAATTTCATACACATAAAGTATTAGGTAGATTCATCTGAGGGTTGATTGTGTGGTGTATGGGGATTTTCCCAGCATTTCTCGCAGTGTGTACTGTACAGTGTCATTCGCAACATTGTGAATGACAGTGTGCCGTACACACTTCAAGCCCATTGGTCGACAGGATCCACCATTAGCCTGCAGAATGTACAGTAGCTGTCATTCAGAGACAGTTCTTTTGGTGGGCAGCCATGGCGGTATGAGGGCGGGTTGAGCTGCCCGCCAACGGTGGGAATATGCTGGGACAGGGTGAGCAGGGTGAGTAGGGGGTGCCTGAGTGGTTGAGGGAGGGGGTTGGAGGTCTGCTGAGCTACCAGTGGCTGGTATTATGGAGTGCCGTGCCAGTGTGTTCAGCTTGGGGCAGGGAGGGGGTTCTGTTATTACCACACTACTGCTACAGGGAGCAGCAGTATTATGGAGATGCAGGTGGGGAAGGTTGTACACTGGACCACCGGGGCTACATCCAGGTATGCATGGGATGTGGTCGCCCTGAGAGGTTGGGGGTTCTTCTGGACAGGATGGGGCTCTGAGTGTGGACCTCAGCCCTAGCAGGGCACCTGGCGCATTCGGCTGGGTGCATCCCTGCATGGTGCATGCAAATGGGGCCATAATGGCATACAAATTGTCCCATTGCACCGTGCATGTCTAATGGCAACTTTGGGTGCAGTGTATCATGCGATGCACTGCCCCATTGTATTCTCAGCCCAGCCAGAGGGTTGTGCCACGCCTCCCGGGCTGGGCCCAACTGTGTTATTCACAGAGGGGATTCGCCAGGTGTATTCCCCAGCGCATCTTCTGTGAATACTGTAGTTGGTGCTTGGTGCATCTCATTTGCGCTGGGGCATTTGAGATGCACCGAGCGCAAGGTCTTTGTGAATCCTGCCCCAAATTAATACTGAAGTGTTTCTTGTCACCTTATTTCTATTTTTTCATACATTTCAAAAGGAGGACTAGCATACTGAAAACACAAAATGAAATAAGAAACCCAGTTCTAATTAATTAACAAAGGAATTACGGTATATATAGATGTTATTACCAATCTGTGGCACAATACTTGAAGTATGCTGGTTGGGACCCCAGCCCTGCCTCCAGTGAATATTACTTTGCTGATCAACTTTAACCCATTTGTTACCCTACAGCTTGCATTCTAACTCAGAGCATCTCACTTTAATGACCCTACTGCCAAAGGTAGTACCATAACAAGAAGCATTTGCCAATGCCGAATGTTGTCTTGCTGGCATTGGCACTGGTAATGCAGGAGATAGAGAGATGCATAATAAGAATGTCTGTGAAGTATTAAACTGATGCCAACCCCACCCCACCCTGCAGAGACTGACAGGCATTGAGGTGTGCCTTTGGGTCATTGGCCATAACGCTCACGCCATTTCACCTCACCCTACCCTGCAGTCACCGACAAGTGTTGCGGTGTGCCTTGGGGTCTTTGGGCCTTACACTCATCCCATTTCATGAGGAAATATCCTGAGATTGGTGCAGTATAGAAGAATGGGGTGAATTTTGGGTCCAAAGACTCCAAGGCACACCTCGATGCCTGTCACTGGCTGCAGGATGGGGGTGGGGGTTGAATGGCATGAGTGCTAAAGCTGACAATCCCAAGTCACACCCCTGACGCCTGTCAGTCTCTATAGGGTAGGGCGTTATGGTTGGAAATCCTAATGCCCCGGGCGTTTGTTGGTATTTTCACTCCAAATTTTCAACATGGGATTTTTGTGACCCCACCTCATGAACAGTGGCACTATAATTTCATTAGTCAAAAGGTGATTTTGCACAGCAACTGCACCATTTGGCCCCACAGGTGCGAAAACACATTACAGGCAGGATGTAACAAATGACAGCTGTACTGTTCATAAGGAGGTGTAGAAAAAATGGCACTGTTGAAAATCTATAGTGAAAATATGAAAAATTGGTGAAGTCACAAGTGTGTGTAGAAACTGTACAATGCACACCCGTAATGCAATTATTTTTGGGATTTTTGTTAACCAAATTTTCAACATGGGCATTTTGGGACCTCGGCGCATGAACAGTGGCACTGTGATTTTATTAATTTGTCCTGAAAGTTGTTTTCCCACAGCGACCGTGTTATTGTGCACCACATGTGCAAAAACACATTTTGGGCAGGATGTGAAGAATATCAGCTGTACTGTTCATAAGAAGGTGTGAAAAAATAGCAATGTTGAAAATCTGGAGTGAAAATATAAAAAATTGTTGAAGTTATGAGCTTGCGTGGAAACTCCGCAATGCACGCACATAATGCTGTCATTTTTTGGAATTTTTTCACCAAATTTGCAACATGGGCTTTTTGGGAACCCACTTCATGAACAGTGGCACTGTCATTTCATTACTTGGTCCCATAAGGTGATTCCCACAATGACCACAAAATCACCTTTTGGGACTGAGTAATGAGATGACAGTGCATGTGTTCATGAGGTGGGGTCCCAAGAACCCAAAGTTGAAAATTTGGAGCCAAAATTCTAAAACATGGCTGAGATATCAACCTAAGTTGAAACTCCCCATTGATGCCATTATAAAGCTTACCGTGATTTTCTTCATTTTGCGGTTGGCTATTGAAATGTTCAGACGTGTTCCCGGTCTACAGAAGATCACAGCGCCAGACCTCCAGAGGTAAGTATAGGCAAGGGTGTAGCTACTGATACTCCAAGTAAGCCATGGCGTACCAAGTTTAGTAGCAGGGGATAGCAAACAAGCTGGCCAGCACTGCTCTGCCCTCTGTAGTCCATCGCGTTTAAATTCCTTTGTTTGGCTTCACAGGCTTTTTCTTTTCTCTTTCAGCTTTGTTTTGGGGGGTGGCAGAGTGGACCACGGACGTTGAAGCTGAAGGTCTCAATTAGGCTTGCATGGTCCGCCTGCATAGTAATTGGCTGTGGCATCTGGTAGGGGGTGTGGCAAGTCTGGGGCAGTGAGTTTAAATGCCCCAGCAAAGTTAGAAGCCATACTATTAGTTCAGCTGTACTGGGAGTGAGAGAAGCAGTAAAAGAACTGAGGAGCAGCAGAGAGAAGAACAGACTCAGAGCCAGCTAAAAGAATGAAGACTTCCTGTGGAGTGGCAAGTGGAGCAAATCTGCCTACCTACGGGGGAGAAATTTCTGCTATGATCTTGGACTCTTGGTGTAGTTAGTGGCTTCTACCAGTGGGTAGCAAGCACCACACTAGCAGCACAGACAGATGGCAGGTCTAGTGTGGGAATCATCTGATTGGAGCCAGGAATCTTGGACTCAAGTCATTGGGGGGCAGGCATGAACAACAGTAGGAGAGGAGAGGGGGTGGCAGTGCGGCAAGTTGGTGTACAAATCTGAAATGCCTGGCTACACAACTGAGTATAGGGTGAGCAGGGGGGGGTGCGTGGAGGTGGGGTGCACAGAGGGTGGGTGCAGGTTGGGGGAGGGGGCGCCGGGGACGACAAGGGACCTTTTTTTTTTTAAAGGTTCATTGCTGTGAGAGAGGCAGACATTGGGGGATGGTTTTCTTTATTTACAGGTAAAATAAAAAAAATGTTGGGCACTCTGGGGTGGGCTCCCAGTGTGCCCCATGAGTTTCAGGGGTCTGATGCCGATGGGGATTGGGCCCCCATCGGGTAAAGAAAGTGTGTGGGGTTGGGGAACATGATGCCGACAAGGATTGGGTCCCCGTCAGCAAAGAAAGTGTTTGGGGGGGGGCTGACGCTGACAGAGATTGGGCCCCCATTGGCAAGGAAACTGTGTGTGTGGGGGGAATATACTGACATGGGGACTGGCCACCCCCGATGTTGGCTTTGTGGGGAATTCTGTAGTGGTTGGCAGGAGCAACCATATTTACTGAAATGTTTCACCAGGAAAAGCACGTAATGGAACCCTGTCATCTGACGCTCCAATTAGGTAACTGCACCTCACTGGAGTGGCAGATTTCTGTCAAAGTTTTGGCACTCTCTAAAGTTTCACATCAGCACTTGCATGCTTGCTAATTGGGGGCTGAGGGACGCACTCGCTAAAGTGTTCCATGCATCGGCCAACACTGACACACCTCTGAAATGTGCTACTACCACAAAATGTTGCTTGCACCTGCGTAAGACAACATAAAAACGAATCAAATGAAATAAGATGAGCTTGAAAAATAAAATCAGACCTAAGGACAACAGCAAATGTAGTGTTCTGCAATAATAAGGATCTTTCATACCGAGGTAAACATTACAGAGCAATAATATTACAAACTACAGGCTCTCGACATATATTTTTCTGTGCCTCACTACCCATTAATGCAAACGATGTAGACTTTTTACAGTGCTTTCTCCCTCACCATTATCTCCCCTATTGCCACTGCTGGGGAACAGGGCAAAGTCACTATCCTACATTTGCGGCATCGGCATTGTTTCCATAAAAACAGATTGTGATCCCACAAATGAAGAAATATGGTGTCACTAGAAATCACCTTAAAGGCACCAGGAAGGGGTGAAAATAGAGAGAGAGAGTGCAGGCAATGGTAGAAGAACACAACAGATTTTGAAATGCTGGTGGAGTGCCCGTGTGGAGCTCCCATAGTCAAGTGCAGATTTCCTTCTTTTTCTAATTTGTCAAGATTCTTTTTGTTTACATTTGATGGATGGAGAGGGGGGACAATATTGATAAAAGTAATGTGTTGGATTTGTGCCCTGGATGTTGCTTAGGGTTCTGTGTGGATCAAGAGGGAAAACATTGTTGTTAAAAAGAATCTGTGATATCTGTGCCCTGGGTGTTGGTTAGGGTTTTGGACAGTGACCACATTTGTTCTGCGGTGAATTACTTCTAGTGTGGCTTAATTTTATTTATATATTTCTGTGTACCTGTGCTAGGGCTGGGCAAAAGTTTTCTTCCAACAGTGGAATTCTGGCAAAATTATGATTTTGCTTCAATGACATTTTTTGACATATCCGTAAACATTTTGTGAAATTTTGCCAAACTTGTAATTTCAGTTATTTCTATCTAATTTAAAACATATTTGTCCAACTTACACCAGATTTAGCAGGGTGACTTTACAGATAGCCATAAAGAAGTTTACTAAGTATCAGATCTCTAGCCTTAAAGGTGACTGCATTATAAGCCACCAAATATTCACAAAAGTTTAAAGTTTTAATTTTTGCAAGTATGTAAACTTAAGAGTTTTAAGCTCCTGTAACTTTAAAACTAGAGAACACAATATCACCAATTTTGTTAGGTTCATCAGCACTAAAAATAAATCTGTGAGGCTGCCCCAATGGCCCATCTGGCTGCTGTGCTCATGACTCTGGTTCAAAAGTGAGCTAAGGAAGTCACACTGGCAGGTGGCCATGGACAAGACGAGTGCTGATTGGCTGTGCATCTCACTCAGGGAGGGCTGGCAGTACATTTTTCCTGCTGCAGGGGCAGCTGTGGCTTGCAAGGCTGACAGATGCAATGCCCCCACTAGGGGAGGTGGGAGGCTAAAAAGTGGAAGAAAAGCCTGGTAGTCATCTGAATGATGGCCGGGTTTGGCCTGATCAGGATATATCCCTGTGAACAGGGTATATTCCCTCACAGACAAATTGGCAGGCAGCAAGGAGAAAAAGCAATATGGAGAAAAAGAGGTTGTGTATGTTTCAAAGCTCAAAGTTTGCTCAAAGGGTGGGCAAGTTATAAGCAGCCAAGAATTCCAAAATAACAGCAGTAATTAAAGCCACATTTCATGGCTTTTGTGAAACTGCAGAATTTTGTGATGCTTTTGTCAAAGCCGTATCCATACATTTTGCCCAGCCATACACTTGAACTGACATTGTGGAGGAAGGTATTGGCTGGGTAGAGTGGCAATAAGGAAGCATTCATAGACGGTACTATAGTAAAGGTGTAGTGGTGCCCAGTGTTAGGTTATTATCATGAGTAGAGTCATGAAGAATAGTCATGGACATCACTGTGCACTAGCCGGTCTCCTAGTCAACTAACCAGTAGATATCACAGATTCAATGACTTGTGAAAGCACATGCACATGCAGCATTGTTTCTGCACAATGCCACCTGCTGACTCTTTAACAACCCTTTAGATAACAATGCATATTTTTAGCATTTGAAAACAGTAGCACCAATTGATGTCAAGCATCACAACAAGTTGTGACTGAGGCCATTGTGACAGAAGTATTTGGATATCTTTATTCACTATGTAGCATAATGCAGGGACTCACCATCACATGGCTGCTGGAGGGGCACTGCAGGGCCAGGATGCTAGTGCAGGAACAGTAAGGTGATTTGCCTGCCTGCAGTACAAGTCAAATGAATGTAATTAATAGAAAACCCAAGCTGAACTGAAATTCTGCAAAGATGGAGGGGATAGGGTAAGTAGTAAGTAAATAAGTAGTAAGTGACCTGTAATTACAAAGCACCCATTCTCTGAGGCTCATGGCACTGTACATAATGCATAACAATTCACAGTCACAAATAGTTCAAACGAAATAAAAGTCATAGTAAATATCACCCAGTAAAAATACTAATAAGTAATAAATATTAATAAAATACATTCTGGAAAATGGGTGGCCATTTCAATGAAAAGGGGAATCAAGGAGATTTGAACCATAGGATAGGGGAGCTAACTAGTGCAGGGGTGATCAATGGCAGGTGTTAGATGGGTTCACCAAGGAAATGACAGCTGGGCTGAGTAGCAAAAAAAAAGTAGACCACCAACAGGAGTAAGAAAGTATACAGTGACAATTCTCACTTGAAAGCAGTATGTATGAGAATCAAACCCCACAAAATTGACTGGTCTGAGCACCAAATACACTTGGAGCTCCAGAACTTAGAGGAACTCACAGAGATCTTGTAAGGTAAGAAAATGACTGGGGAACCAAGGAGAAATCCTGGCTATTCCCATGGGATTAGTTGTACAGGAAAAGGAGTAAATGTCTATCTTTTGAAGTGAGCTTGTCCATGAAAAGCAAGGAGGAAATTAATGTGACAAGCAAATCCACAGAGTCGATCTGATCAAACTCAGAGAAAAAGCGGGGGCAGGTGAGAATATTCAGGAAAGAACTGCAAGACTGCAATCAGTTCTGCACTGTTTTGGCGGGCTTTCTGGACTGCTAATTTCTAGTTTTCTTTAAAAAAAACATTTCAGAAAACATTTTGTAATCAGCGTCTGGCTCTTGCTAACTAGTAGATGCACTGAAATAGCGTTTGGGTTCTGATAAAACATCTGTAGTTGCAGCCTACTGAGTTCTAGGATGCTGAGAAATATCTTTGTCAGTCTGGAAATAAAAATTTGCAATACTTTGCTCTTAGCATTTGGATCATACAAGGATTTAACAGAAGTGAGGCACATATTCAAATATGTGGTGCTCACTAACTCAGAAATGGTAGGCAGAGTGAGAATTGGGGAGCCACTGTGTCCAGTGACCATAACATCACATGGTTTGAAATGGCTCTGGGTACCAGTATACCTGTGTCAAAAGCTGGGGTTCTGGATTTCAGATGAACAGACTTTGACCAGATGAGGGAACTAGTCGAGGATAACCTGGGGTGGGGAGTGGATAAAATCAAGGGGGTGTAGAAGAGGTGGGGAGTAAATAAAGGGGTCATTTTAGAGGCAACTGAGACATGCCTGAGAATGGTTGCCAAGAGAAATAGGCACAAAAGAGCAATCTTGTTCTTAGAGAAGGGGAAGAAGGCAGCGAGGGCTAAGAAAGGTTCTTCAATGGATACATGGAGAAACAGGAGAAGAGGAATGAATATCAGTTAAAAATGAAAGCGGCTAAGAAAGCAGCCAGGGGCCCAAAAGCAGACACAAAACTGTTATTTCAGAGGGGATCAAGAGGAAGAGCTCTTCAGATACATTAAGGAAACATGGAAGATGAGATGAGGAATTTTCAGGCAGCTAGAGGGTGGCAGGGTAATAGAGGAGAACAAGCAGAAGGCACAACGTTCTCAATGACAACGTTTGCTCAGAGTTTTGTATGCATGCTATCATACCTAAAGGGTTTATGACAGCCACAATGATAAGCTATTGATGCAAAAAAAAAGTCCAACAGGGAGAGATACTGTTTTCATGTAATTGGCCTTAGTAAATCAAAGAGAAATAAACACAGGCCATATATGCTGAAGATATGCTGAATTGTACCTAAGTGAAAAGTTTTAAATGAAGTATTTGCTTATTTATTTATTGAACGTAACAAGCAAAACACAGTATCCCCATAGGGAGGGAGAGAGCGGAGTCTGCCACAGAAAACTGGTGAGTAGACTAAGCAAGGCAAACCAGAGAAACTAAAATTAGCTTGCACTCACACTACCCCCAACCTGGATATATATGCTCTCGGTTAATTAGTGCAACTACAGTAAAATATTTATTTGCTTCATACATAGGTGCAGGCATATAGTTAGTGAAAAAAAATTTTCAGTTTGGCAAAACACCCAACACCCTTTTGTTCCTACTTGGAAATTTATAGATTCACATAGGAATGAAGTGGCATCAGGTGTTTTGCCAGACTGTGAAGCGGCTTTGCACTAACCTATATATCTGTACTTATGTAAGTAG